>OY728139.1:755895229-758798563 GCA_963277665.1 Viscum album
GATTGGGAGCCACCCAGGAGCGTGACGGAGGTGCGGAGTTTCTTGGGACTAGCTGGATACTATTGGAGATTTCTTCCAGACCTCTCCAGAGTTGCAGCACCACTCTCAACTTTGACGAAGAAGGGGAAACCCTTTGTGTGGTCAGACAGATGTCAGCAGAGCTTCCAGGAGCTGAGACAGAGATTGACCAGCGCACCTATCTTCAGGTTGCCTGAGGAGGGAGTAGGGTACGTAGTCTATTGTGATGCATTAGGGACCGGGATCGAATGTGTCCTGATGCAGGAGCGGGCAGTGATCGCCTATGGATCACGTCAGTTGAGGCTGCATGAGAAGAACTATGCTACCCAAGACCTGAAGTTAGCAGCAGTGGTCTTCGCTCTGAAGACATGGCGACACTACCTGATGGGCAAACGCTTTACAGTCTTTTCTGACCATTAGAGTATCAGATACATCTTCTCTCAGAAGGACTTGAATCTGAGACAGCAGCGATGACTCGAGTTCCTCCAGGACTATGACTTTGAGATAGTCTATACTCCTGGGAAGGGGAACGTGGTAGCCGATGCTCTCAGTAGGAGGATGGGCATTCAGCTACTTGAGGAGGCGACAGAGCAGCTAGCCTCTTTGCAAATATCCTTCGTGGATAGAGATGGAGCAGTCATCCTTCAGTCTCTCATAGTCACCCCCCCACTACTACAACGGGTTAGAGAGGCACAGCGTGGGGACGCTAACTGTGAGACGCGGCGTGCATAGATATCCTCAAGACAATCACCTGATGGCTTATCCTTTGGAGAAGAGCACGACATCCTTTTCAGAGGATGTACCTTGGTACCAGTTGTTTTACGGGAGGAAGTGCTGAGGGAGTTTCACACTTCTCCCTCAGCGGTACATCCTGGAGTGGCGAAGATATACCAGGATCTCAGACGAAAACACTGTTGGCCGGGCATGAAGAAGGCTGTGGCAAAGTTCGTTTCTCGATTCCTCACCTGCCAGTAGGTGAAGGCAGAGCACCAGGTATCAGTAGGCTTTGTACTGCCTTTGGAGGTCCCGGAGTGGAAATGGGACAACATATCTATGGACTTCGTGACTAGAATTCCACGCACTTCCAGAGGTCACGACTCCATCTGGGTGATTTTCGACCGACTCACCAAGTCGGCGCACTTTCTACCCATCAGAGAGTAGGGCTCAGTGGAGAGCTTGGGACGTCTCTACATTCAGGAGATTATGCAGCATCATGGTGTGCCATCATCTATTGTCTCCGATCGAGATGCTCGCTTTACTTCCCGGCTTTGGAAGGGGTTGTAGGCGGCGTTCAGAACACAGTTACGTCTGAGCATAGCCTTTCACCCTTAGAAGGATGGTCAGACGGAGAGGACCATTCAGACTCTCGAGGACATGCTCCGCGCATGCGTCCTCGACTTTGGTCGCAGCTAGGAGGACCACCTACCCTTGGTGGAGTTCGCGTACAACAAAAGCTACCACTCCACCATCGGGATGGCACCATACGAGGCGTTGTACGACCAACCTTGCAGATCTCCTTTGTGCTGGAAAGACCCTGGGGAGTCAGCACTTGTGGAACTGGAGATGGTTCAGGCCACGACAGAGAAGGTCCAGGTCATCCAGGAGCGGATGAGGACAGCTCAGAGCCGGCAGAAGTCATATGCTGACAAGAGGCGGAGGCCACTAGAGTTCGAGGATGGACACCACGTCTTCTTACATGTCTCACCTCGAATTGGATTATGGAGATTTGGCCGAGGCAGCAAGTTGTCTCCATGCTTCATCGGACCGTTATAGGTCCTCAGCAGGATTGGTGAGGTGGCTTATCACCTGGCTCTACCACCTCAGTTGCACCGGGTGCACGACGTCTTCCACATATCTCAGTTGGGGAGATACGTGCACGACCTGACGCATATCATTGACCATAGGGAGCTTAACGTTGATGATGGGGCGAGTTTTGTGGAGGTCCCAGTGGAGATCGAGGATCGACAGGAGCAGGTCCTACGTGGACGGTCGATTCCTCTAGTGTGCATCAGATGGTAGCTCGGGAACCTCTAGGAGAGCACTTGAGAGCAGGAGGCTCATATGCGTTCTCAGTACCCACATTTGTTTCCCTAGTTTTCGATGTATCTTTATGGGGAAGTAAACACCTGAGGAGGAAGTAATGTAAAGACATGTAAAATTCAAGGAAAATTATTTCTTAATTTTCTTCGGGATTTTACAAGAACGCAGTTTCAGACGACACTTGATTCCGAGGCCCGGTGTGCCCAGAATTTCTATCCGAAGTTTAGCTCGGGTACGTTCAGTGAAAGAATGAGCGGGAATTTCTAACTTTTGAACCAGTGCTCAGAATCGAATTCTGAGGACACCGATCGAACCATAGTGCCGGTAATTACTTAGGAACACCTGTTTCGAAGTTTCATTTTCAGGAGAGTTGATGATAAAATTTGTGGAAGATAAAAATAAAAATTTAACAACAATTTTTATTTTTACTCTAAGTGTTTAATCCTTTGGATGGAAGTTGGGTAACTACCCAACCTCCCTTGTGAGGTTATGAGGGTGGTGGGGCCCACACAAACCCCACCCCTTCATATTCTCTAACCCCCTCAACTCCCATTAATTTTGTTAACTTATGTTTATTAACTTATGGAATTAATGAAGTGAGTTAATGTGGAATTCAAACACTTGAATTTCAAAAGCCTTGTTGTGTTAATAAAATAAGTTAAGAACTTATTTTATTGGGTTGGTGTTTAGTTGTTTGAGAGCCTTTGGAGAAAAAGCTAAGGATTTCTTGAGTTCTTCATTCTCCTTGGCGAAGAACGCGAAGAATGAACGATCTCCGACGTGGAGCGCCGAGCCCTCAGAGTCCGTCTTCCGTGACACCGACCCGCGATGTGACATATTCTTCCATGACGTTTTTCTTCCACAACGTCTCTTTTCATGACGGGTTTCCACGACGAAATCTCCGTATATGTCTTCGAATCCTCGCTTCGCGACGCTGACGTTCGTCATCTCTTTTATCAAGGTAGGGTATTATTTAATTATTTTCGTTCGTGATTTTTAGTTTGTCGTTCTTCGTAGTTATACGACCAAATGATATCGTTAAACGAGAGGGGGCCGGACTGCACAAACATGGCTGAACCTTTTCCTTTATCCTTGTTTGATTCTTTGTGGTTGGGACGGAATGGCGTGGTTCCGTCGCACCATGCGGAATCGTATAGAAAGTAAAGCGCAGCACCGCCGCGCCGCGCCGTGAAGTTGAACAAGGACACGACGCTGTCACGCCGCGTCGAAGAAAACCGAAGACACCGCAGCCAGAGCGGGGCCGTGGAAGAAGGGCGCGGTGCCGTCGCACCACGCCGGACGAACCAAGCCGCGGCCGGTTCCGGGCTGCGGCGGGACAGGGTGACCGGTGGCTGGTTTTGGGCCGCTGGTGTCGACGAAGGAGGAAGGACCGGCCATCGTCGGTCCTTGTTGGCAGAACCGGCCGGCCGGTGCGGGCCGACCGGACAAGGGGAAACTGGGGGAATTAATTCCCCCGGATGGCCTACAAAACGACCCCATTAAAGGGGAGCCGCGGTTACACCAGGGGGGTAGGCTCCTCCCCCCCCCCCCCCCCCCCCCCCCGTTGCCAAATGGCTCGGCCATTGGCCAAGATGGCCAGCGCGCTGGCGCGCTGTGCCCAGGCCGGGCCGCGCCGGGCCGGGCCGACCTGTACCCGGGGCGGGTCGACCCGGTTCGAGCCGACCGGGGGGTCTCGGGCCGGGTCGGTCCGGGCCCGAAACCCCCGTTCTCGGACTGTCTTCGGTGTTTTTCTCATAACGTGGGTTATGGACCTCCGATCGACGCACCGTCAGTTGAGATGTGATCCTTGAATCAAGATGGTCGTTTCAGTATATTGCACTCATGGTTTCAGATTACTTTGAGTTCGGCCGGGTTGGTTCGTACACGAAACCAACCGGGCCCTCGGAGCGGAAACAGTCATATCTTGAGCTACGGACGTCTGATTGACGTGCCGTCGACTTTGTTGGATTCCTCTTAGTGAGACGGATATTTTGTATTACTCCACCCGAAGTTTGGACGCAGGTGGAGTACAGTCGGGTTGGTTTTTCCTTAAAAACCAACCGGGCCCCTGGGACGAAAAAGCCAATAACTCTCAGATCGGGCGTCCGATCGACGCGTCGTCTGGGACGTTGAGTTCCAGTTAACGATACGAAACTTTTGGATACATCAACTCTAGACTATGTGTCAGTTGATGTATCAGCCTCTCGGCTCGTGGAGTAGACCCTCCCGAACGAGTTTGCTGTGTGCGTGAACCCTAGTGCTGACTGCGACTGCTACTGTGACTGCGACGCCGACTGTGCAGAGATCCTCAGTGGATTTGACGACGACGACTATAACACTCAGCGATCTTGTGTGGATCAGTGCTACCGATCCTTTGTGGGTTCGATCCTATGTGGGTCAGCGCTTAGCAGTTCTGTGTGAGCCAGCACCTACAGATCCTGTGTGGGTCTGATCCTGTGTGGGTCATTGCGGGGGTTAGTACCTATCGATCCTTTATGGGTCCAACGACTTAGATGGATGAGTGATCATCTCTATCGTCTTTTGAAGAAGTATACCTGTGTGAGCTGAATCCTGTTTTACTTTCATATGTGGATTGTGTTGTGTTATCCTGTGTGGATTTACATTTTACTTTCCTGTGTGGATTGGGTTTTACTTGGGCTCGGATGTTGGAGCCGAACGAGAATTTATGACTTAGGTATATGTGTGGGCATATACCTAAGAAGTGTCAGATGTTACTTCGTGATTTACCTTTCTTTTGTGGTTTATCCTTTGTGTATACTGGGAGACCTTTGGGGGTCTCGAGGTCCCTACTGAGTAGCTTATACTCACCCCTGCACGGGCTATGCCCGCACTACGTTGTGTTGGTTGCAGACGACAGACAACGTTGATCGTGGTTGAGGCTTGCAGAGCAGGACTGTACCTGGAGGTGGACCACTGGGCGGGATATACTCGGTGCAGACGGCGGGACCCGAGGAGCAGTGGAGCTATCTGTACCCACCCTTCAGGTGGGATTCCCAGTGGACAACTCATCGTTACGGCTTTACTTTTCAGTTGCTGTTTTCCCTTTCTAGTTGTACTTTACTTTCAGTTTGGGTTTGTATACTGGCCCACTTACTTTCCGCATTTACTGTTGTATGCTGTTTTTACATAGTGTTTACTTCTGCCTGCTTACTCTGTGGAGTTTGTTGTTACTTTACAAAGGCAATGACTTCCCATTACCGGGTTTTACGCCTTGGTGCTAGTCGCCAGCCCCTGGCCTATGGAAGGTGGGCTTGGGGTAGTCACGGCACGGGCCCCGAGGACGGGTCGTGACATTATCCTCTGGGGAACTATATCATTAACCAATGCATTAGAGAGCTATATTGGCCACACTTATCATCATAAAAATTTAAAGGAGCCACAGAATAATGAAAAAGTCAAATATTATATATAGATTATAAAATTCATAATATTTTGAAGTTGAGAACATGTGTAAAATCACTTAAAATTCTCTCATAAAAATGGGATAAATATCCTTTTCTATTGAGAATATTTGAAAACTAAAATATCCCCGAATGATAGAAATTGATATTATTTGAAACCCCATATAAATTTTAAAATTAACACTAATAAATAATAATCAAATTAACTGTGGGAAAATGAGGTACTACCATGAAATTTATCAAAACAAATTTCGAATTAGTAATGAAAATAAAAAGTAACTCATATAGTAAATTTGAATAGATTTGTTTATAAAAAAATTATATAGAAACTCAAAATTAGTAAATAATATCCATTAAAAACATAAAAATATTTCATATAATTAAAAGTGAATGGTTGTGGATGAAATATATTTCAAATGAATAATTTAAAATAACTTTCTAATTAAAAATTCATACATGCTTTAGTATCTTTTTTTTTCAAAAGAACATAGAAAGAGGGAGCATGTAAAAGATTTAAAAGAAATAAATTTTATTAAATGAATGTTAATCTAAACTCACATGGTGCTTTATACACTATAAAAATGAATAAATATGGGGGCATTTATATAAGACTTCTAGAATGGAAATTAAGATAATAAATAGTTTACCACGAGTCTCGATTCACTTGTACATATTTAACATTTATAAATAATAAAATTATATTATTTATCAAAATTCATAAAAAAAATATATCTTGCTAATTTTTCAATTTAATATATATTACCTTGTTTTACTTAGTCACAAAATAAATTTTGTTTACGTATGGCATTTTGAGGTCATTCGGTTCATAATTTCCAAAATAAAGCCGGGGTGTTGGTCATCGTCAAAGGGGTTATAGTTACTTCATATCTAAAATCATTAAAAATATATAATTATTAATTTTCTACATTAAATATACTTTTTTAACTATCCATAAGAAGTGGACATGAAAAATTAAATGTGTCATATCTTGGAGGTGGTAATCTGCACATACACATGAGTGACATTTTCATTTTTCTAACTGATGAAAAGGATATAAAGTTGATATATGGTTAACATTAATGAATAATAATAATATTATAAATATAATATTTATTCATTATTTCTATCCACATTACCATCCATATGATGAAATAATGAAAAAGGAATTACATCTCTTCATAGATGTATACATACACATAGGTGACGATTCCATTTTGAAATGGATAGGGGGAAAGGTAGATAATATTATATATTTAAATAATCATAATTATGTCGTAAATATTATATATGTTAATTAATTTCATCTTTATAACCAACCATGTGAGTATGAGATTAAAAAATGAAACACATATCTTCATGGAGGTGACAGTGGGAATATATGCCTGAGCGATGTTTTCATTTTTCTTATGATGGATAAGATATGGAAAATGTTTTTTCCCTATATATAATAAAAGTTCAACATAGAAATGATTCTAATTTAATTACATTGATATGATTATTATTGAAATTGATGATTTTTAAGATTAGATAAAATTAAAATAATATTATTAAGACATACACCTCAACCATGGATATATTCCATTGGTTTGAACACTAGCCCATCATGAATTGGTTTTTTGAATGCACAACAACCTTTTGGATGTTTGAAATGGAGTTTTTGATGTAATATAAAAAACATGATAGATTTAATAAAATTATATATATATATATATATATATTCATTTAATTGTTTATTATAAAATTTCATGTCATTATTATATCATGATAATATAATGAAAAGGACAACATTTGTAAAATCTATATTTTTTACTTTTCAAAAAATATTAAACCATTTCAAATATATATATAAAATTAAACATAATATAATTTTGATTTAATATTATAAAAACATGATCCATTTAATAAACATAAAATTATAAATTTTAGGAATTTACCTCTTATATAAAACTATATAATTCATGGGAAACAATTTAGTTTGAATAAAAATATTTCTTTTTCGATTGAATTTTTACGAAATATTATTATACTAAATATGAATCCATAATATTTAATCATCAATAATTTTATGAAATTAATTTTTTTGGTTATTAACATTACCTAGGTTTTCAAACTTGATCTGATGTTTGAAAATATAGGATTCAATTGAATGGATGTATAATTTTTATCCATTATCAGTCATCATCTACTTTAAATAAACTCTTAAATCGTTTTAAATATCTATTCTAAAAAATTTAAACATATTCACCACTTTTTATATTTTTATTTATAAATATAAGAAACTCATTCATTTAAAATAATAATTGAATGTTTTTGAGTAATAATCACTTCGTGAGGATTGATGTTTCATTGACCCATTTAAATATATGAAAATCAATTCAGTAATCCCAGTGGATTGAATGTATAATGTCTTTTTAAATCCATGTGTGTTTTTTCATTTAAAAATAATTCTAAAATATATTCTCTTTCCCTCTAATATAAATTAATGTATATTATTTCATATCCTCTTGAAGTATTTCACAAAACAATTTATCCCAAATTTCTAAGTTATATATTCAACACATTATTTTTTTTCGGTGTGATAGAATAATAAGTATCTCCTAAATTTTCATTTTCAAAAAATTTAACATTGCTTCATTCCCCATTTTTTATAACTATTCCATAATTAATGAAAATGATAATGAAAAGATTCCTCCTAGAAACTATTTCTCCACATTATCACAAATCTTTCTAAGGCGTTACAAATTATATTTATTTATGTTGAAAATCCAAATATCATTGGACATCTTTTGTGGAGCTTCACTCTTAACTCCACAAATTCATCATATCGTTAAAGATATTTTATTCACCATATCAAAAAAATGTTATTAAATTTTATTGAAGATTATTATGTTTCCTATCATATGAGTATAAAATAAACTATCAAGTATCCATTTATTTCTTTTCTTTCTTTATTTAAGATACACTTTTACCAAAAGTGACTTATTTGATTTTTATATTCTATGATATATATCATATCCAACATTAAAAGGATTTTTTCATGGAATTTAGATATAAATTATTTTCTATAATTACCTTGTTAGTAACTCCTATAAAATATTTTATCTAAGCAACCATATATATTCCTAGTAGATAATATTTATAGATTTCTATGTTCAACTTACTTCTTCACAAAATGTTTTGTTATCTTCTCATAGACTCCCCCCTACTTTAGGATTCCTTTGACTCCATGTATATGAAATGTTATACAAGAAAATATGAATTATAACCATAGTCACCATAATATAAAAAGTAGATTCTATAAATATATCTTTAATAAAAAAAATTAAAGTATATATAAAATTATTCTTGTTTTCAATATAAAATACAATATTTATTTGTTTTCTTGAGGCAAATTTCACTTATAAATAAGTATCCAAAATTTTTTGATTTAAAATTTTTCTTATAATGATTATTTATTGTCTCTAACTATCCATTATTTTCCCTATAAACTACACTATTTTTAAAAAATGATTTAACATTATTATGTTTCAAAATTCAACATTTTACCTTATAAATTGAATAACATTTATTAGAATCCAATGATTAGATAGAATTTATTTCTATAAAATATTATAATTTATTTCTCATCATTTATAGGGTATTTTCATATTTAATAATCCCTGATAGTGTTTTGTTTAATTTTCAATTCATTTCAGTATGTATCTCATAAAATTCATTCAATATGTTTTTCATTTTCATTACTCGAATCATTAGGATTTTTAATTTTTTCAATTTTTTATTTATTTTTCTAAAAAAAATTATTCATCTTCTATATCATTTTTAACTAGTCTAATTTTCTTACTAGTATTTGTTTCTCAATAAAAGAATCATTTTAAAATTATAAAATTTTTTCTACATAGATTACTTAATCCCCTTCCCCACTGCTCAAATTGAAGTATCATTCTTTGACATAAGCTACCAAGATTTCAGGATTTTTAGCTGTAACTTAATCTTCTAACTCACCTATTTCTTATGATTTTTAATTCCCTTATTCAATTTATATCAGCTTCCTTATCATACGTTTTTTGTATTTTTTTATAATATCATCATTTTTTTATATTTCCAATTTTCTTTTTAGTTACATCATCCTCTTACTATTGATTATAAAATCCATCAATTCTCCTCATTTGTTAATATGTAATAAAATAAAGTATTGCACTATAATTAATGAATTTTAGAGAAATCAATCCATTGTATTTACATAATTCTATATTAAATTTCATTGAAATAATAAAAATTGTCTCTAATTCCCTCATTCCATTCTATAAAACATCTATATTATAGATGGACTCATTGTTATTTATATTGATCCCGATATCTTGTAAGCATTTAAAATCTTATTTAGACTATTAATTAATCAGTTTCTTATAAATAAGAACCCCTATTATTTCATAAGAAACAAAGAATCCATGTATCTCATCATGTTATCATTTATCCCTATCTTCTACAGTATAAATATTTATATCAAATATATTTGTAGCATTACTCAAAAGCTTATTAAAAATGGTTTAATCTTCAAAAGTTTCTCCAGTGCCTCTAATATTGTTTAAATTATCACATACCCTTGTAAAATAATCATATATTGTGTCATCATGAACTATACTTACATCTTTATACTTTTTCTCCAAATATTTAACCTGAAATATCTCACGTAAAGGATCCAATAAAAATATTTTCATGCTTAAATACTATTTATTTTTTTCTTAAATCCCATAACCAATATATCAACTTTATCTGATAAAATCACAAGAGTTGTATCACTTAATTTTCCATAATCCTCTAAATTTATTATAATAGATATTTACTAGAATAATTTCTATAATGATATATAAAACCCACTATATAAGGATCCATATTTTAAATTCCAATGAAATTAGTATAAGGAATCATCCTATTCTTCTACCCACGATAATTATTTCCACCAAATATAGCTACAAATATATAATTAAAATAATTGAGATTCAAATAATTCAAAATTAAAAAAGAATAAGATCAGTCATATGGATTCAAGATGTTCACTTATTAAAATTAACATAATGAGGATATTAATAATTAATCACATAAGAGTTATGATGAAAATATGATACTCTTTTGAAAATTTCTTAAATGAAATTATCCTATATTACTAGTTAAATCCTCAATCAATTATATTTTAAAAAATACCCTCATTTATTTGAATATAAAATAAATAAACAAAAGTATAACGTGATATTTTTTATGGCCCACAACCAATATTGGTAACGAAACCCTGTTGTGTATGTTTTGATTCTGAGATAGAGATTTTATCACTAAAAAAATATATTAAAGATGTTTTCTACCAAAAACTCATTCTCCTCAAAATTTTTAATACTAGATTCCACTATTTGAAAAGATGATTCTAAAAAAATAAGATTTTCACTAGAAAAAAAAAACAAGATGAATTATAATCAGCAAGGATCTTCTCAAATACCTTATAATATTAAATTTTATTGATTATTTATGTTCCTCAAGATCATGATACAAAAATTATCATATTAAATTCACCATATCACTAGTATTGAACTAAATCTCATTTTTTTCTTTCTTATATATTCCTCACTTAGCACGTGAAATAAATTCCCCGCATAAAATAATCCCATATTTTTTCATTTTTATTTATTAGGAGACCATGATAATTTGTTATTAATTAAATATTAATGAATTTATAGGAAGTCCAATATCTCAAAAAATTACAAAATGTTCTATTAAATTATTTTTAATTTTTTTCATGATATTATCTTTAGAAAGGATCACATTAGATTCGTCCCAATGATCCTCAACACAATTTTTACAAATTCATACACTTAATAATTCAAACGAGTATTAAAATCATCTAGTAGATCATAAAACATTTATGTTTGATAATGGTATTCAAATAATAATTTTTAAATCTCCTAGGATAGTAATGCATAGGTCATAATAATTTTATCACAAATATTTATCCTTCTAACTATGATTTAATCAATTCGTAATCCCTCAGCATTTTGATATTTATGAAATAAATATAAAAAAACATCATCTGGAATATTTCTTATTTGAAACTATAATTAACCATATATTTTATACATAGTTTTTTCATATTAATATATGAATATTCAAAATATAATATTATAATCCATGTTATATCTAAAAGATTATAGTTTCTTTTAAAATTTGGATTCATAAATAACGACTTTATAAGAGATCGGCACCATCTCCATCTATGTTCATCATAACAATCACCCTTATTAGGCATACCATACATTATACATTTCATCATAAACTATTGAGGGGAAACATAAAAAATTGTGTACTCAAATACTCAGAAAGAATTTATAAGAGAGTTATCAATGATCACTAATGTATAATATGAGCATAAGGGTGTGATAACATAATATTTACATCTGAAAACTATACCATGTATATCATTGGTCATAATATAAAATAATGGAATAAATCATGGATTTTATTAATCTAATATTCAAAAAGGATTTATAAAAAATGATCCATTAGAGCATAATACTATAATAAGATATAATTTTTAGGGAATATAAATATGTGTAGGAAGTTATTTCCTTACTAGTCAAGGAAAACTGATAATGCAATCATAGTGGATTTGGTTCACCCCTTTCCATCATACATTTTTCAAGGTTCACTCCCAAGACTATCATAGTAGGCAAATTCCATTACTAATGTGGGTTCACTCCGTATTCTAGTCCTCTTTATCTATCGTTATTTCCATCATTACCCAATGTAATTGATGGAAAAATAATTTTAAGTCCACTTGTTGCATAATAAAAATCATATATATTTTTTCCATATGATAAAAAAATATTAATCATATAATAAACCATAAAAAAGAAAATAGTTTTCATAAACATTTCATCATTTTATCGTAGCATAACCCATGGAAAATATATCGGAATCGTCACTGAATTTTTCCCATGAGAAAGAAACTATATTTGTTGAATCGTCCTTAAATAATCATCATCATACAACATGAAAATAATGAATGTGGAGGGTATCATTTTAATATATTTATATTAATTAATATGAAACATTGTAGCATGTCATCATATATGAAAATTATTTTAAAACATCACATGGAATATTTCATTAAGAAAACACCATTTTCAATTTGAAATCACCTATTTAAAATCTATAATTTTTTTAAAAAATACTTATAAACTATTCTAGGATAAAATTACATGAATAATTATAATGTAATCTCCAAATAATTGAGTATTCTTGATTGTGGGAAATTTTTTTCATGTTGTTTATGTAGAAACAATGATTCCTTTCACATTTTAAGTAAAACACAAAAAGTACATCATTCAAAAAACTATATGAAGATTGATTTTATCCATTTTTTAAAATTAAATTATAAGTAATAATGAATTTATAAAATCATACTATTTAATAAACACATTTATTTAAAAAAATTAGAAGGAATGGATGTGGCATAAAATAGATTTTCGACCTAAGAGAGAAATAAAATCAGTTTTCCGTGAAAATATTATATTGATATAAGTAGTTATTAAATTGAGGGAAATGGAATGAAATCAGATAACATATTAAAATTAAAATTGTGTAATAAAGGTTTTCCAATTATTGAGAGGTAGATCATATAATTCTATGATAAAAAACATAATCTTAAGCAATCCCAGAATTCAATGAGAATAAAATATATACCCCATACCTCAATTTCAACATCAATCAAAAGAACTCTAAACTTATTTAAAATAAATTAAATTTTTTATAATTATACATTTGAAAATTTTAAATACATATAATATCATATATGATACACTTATAATATTTCAAAACCCATTTATTTTTAATTTATTATTAAAATCATCATTTTTGAGTGTTAAGAGTTTCATTTTTTCATCAAGTATTCTGTTCGGTAGTTCTTGTCCTTGCACTTTTATCATGATTCCATCATCTCCAAAATTTTATTATTTATATAAATATCACATATCTTTATTATATATATATATATATATATATTAACCTATAAAAGCTTGAGATTGATAAATGAATTACACCATCCCTAGATATGGTAGGTCGTATGTACGCATGAATGTTGTTTTCAATTTTCAACAAATACAATGAAACAAAGGTAAATAATAATTCACCAATAGAAGATCATTTTTATATCATATATATATATATATATTACATTCATTAAATATTTCATTATTACCATCCATTTAATTAAGAAATTATAAATTAATTACATCAATTCATAGTGGTGGTGGTCCACACGTTTTCATAAGAGACGTTATCATTTTCCAACGGATAGAAAGAAGGTTGATTATAGTTGTTAAAACATCAAAATAATAAATTCTTATTTTTAATATACTGATTTAATTATTTTTTATTTTTTATAATGTATTTATACGATGTATAAGAAATAAAAAAATCCAATGATTTTAGGTAGGTCAATTATATCTTTGGGCGGATTCCTTTTTATCATTGCTTAATGATGCTTTGAATGGTATTTTAAGAAGTCCAAAACATCCAATTCATTGATATGAGAGTTTGAAAAAATATTTCGAATTATTTGGTTGTTCTATTTTCCACAATGTTGTGAAATTTAAAGAAAATAAAAGTTTCCTTTTATAAGCGGGGGAGTATATTAAATTAGAATTTCATAAAAGATTAAAATAAACTAAAGGAATATGAGGTCAAATATTTCCAAAAATTATAATTTATAAAATGTTTAATTGGAAAATATATGCAAATCCCATGTTTTAAACCCTGGTAAACTAGATTTATCCTTAACTATAGTGGAAAGTTTATCTATTTTTACAATGCAATATAACCAAACAGGAATGATTCCAAGTTAAAAATTTGGGAAATTTTATTTTAAAATATGGAATAAATTATATCAAATTCAATCCAATTAAGTTGGAGAATTTAATTTAAAATAAAACCCATGAAACTCATTATTAAATGAAATTTCTTGTAATTGTGTTTTCCTAAGTATAAAATATTTATACAAAACACTGATATAAAATTAATTATAATATAGTAAATTGAATTATTCATAGTGTAAATGAACTAATAATACATTTTTGAAAATTTTATAAAAAAACTAAATTTTTAACTACATTAAGTGAAAATATAATTTTCAATAATAATGAAGAATATTTCATTATCCATCATAAAATAAACTGTTTCAGAAAATTATAAAACAATTCACACTAATCTAGTTATTACATGATAATTTCAAAATTGATATTAATTTTTTTGCAGATAAATTTTATTAATGTGGTAAATATTAATTCAATTATTTCATCATAAAGTGTACCAAATTCTATTTTTAGTGATAATTTATTTTTGAAACAAATAAACACATAACAAAAAAATATAAAATAATACATTTTCTTTATATAAAATCATTATATAATATTTTTGAATTTTATTTATACCTTTTCACTCTAATTTAATTTAAATCTTGTACTTTCATATTATATAATGTTTCATTTAGACTTGGGGTTGTGTGTATCGCTAGTTATCAATGATGTTATATTTACATGAAAGGATATATACCATAGAATCTCATGTTGTTACATACTACCCCATAAAACCGAATTTCCACCCAATACTATGTTACTATGATACAAATAAATATTGATATCTCTATTTCTGCATTATTTTGGCTTCCCAATTATATTTTTTAAATTACAAATTCTTAAACAGTATATTAACTAGTTGAGTAGTGTTATTACAAATCGCATTATCTCTATGATCTTAAATTTCAACTAGTTTTTCATCATAGAAAATATCATACTCTATAAGAACAACCTCATAGTTCATTACATTTGAAGGGTCATGCATAAATTTATACAGAAGAGATAGAAGAAATACATCATGAATTTGAGAGAGGTTTAAGGGAAACCCCATGTGATATGCTACCATCCAGTCTCAATCAAGAATCTCAAACATACCAATATATGTAATGGATATAGTTCCATTTATTCTAAATCAAAAAAACTTTCTTCAATAGAGTGACATAAATGAATACCCCCTCACCAACATTTAATTTTATATTTCACCAACAAACATCTGCAAAAATTTTCTATTTACTATGAGCTTCCGTGGGGAGGTACTGAATGGATCTGACTTTCTCTAATATTTCCTCAACATTATAAAGTCCCAATATCATTAATTCTCCATGTTAATTACATCATGTGGGATTTATGCACTTATTTATATATATTTCTACAAAAAACCATCTAAATTGTCAAGTGAAATCTATTATTGTAAGAAAACAAGACTAGAGTGAAGTATTTATCCCAACCACATTTGAAATTCATAAAAAAAGATCTCAACAACTACTATATGGTTTGAATGGTTCTCTATGACCAACCATCTATCTAAGGACAATACGACGTACTAAAACTCATCTCTGTATCTAGGCCCAAATTAATAATTCGCTAGAACTTTAATATAAACCTTAGATCCTAATAAGATATAACCAAATATGGTAATATATTCAATCATGCCACTTTTTAAATATATATTGTAGAAATAAGATAATGTTATAAATACTCTTTGATACAAATCATGTGTTATGACTTCATAAGGTGAGTTATTGTGACTCAAATAACATTATATCCTTTTGATTTTTTAGGGATTATAATGAAAAAATACCTTGTAATATTGTCCCATTTTCATTATAGATCGTTAAATGGTTATAACAAACCCTTAAACTTTTATCTCTCATCCTAAGTTACTAATATACTAATAAATAAGTTACCAAGATACCAATATCACTTTTCATGTTATCCCACCTAAAAAACTATTTCAGATCTAAATACATCTTCATACTTCACAAATTGATAAATAATATACAAATTTGAGATTCATCTAAAATATTCTTCTTCAAATATATAATTAATGGGACACATGCTCACCACATAACCCTTTTCAGTCCATAAAAATAAAAGTCAAACTCATGAACATTTATCATAATCTTTTTTCAGTACATTATTTTTCTACACCTCCTTAATCTTCACATGGATATAATGTTAAATTCATATTTGAGAAAGATAATATTTCTAACCTTCAAACAAGATTTCGATATCTCTTCTTTAACAAACTAGAAGAATGTGATACGTTTTATACTAATTATAGATAAGCTAGCATGATCCATTCAACCCAGTGCATTGGCCACCATGTTCGTATCCAAAGGGAGGTGGTTTATTTGGAAACCATTACTATTTTCAATTAAATCCGTATTATCTAGCACAAATTCAACTCATTATATGTATATATAAAGCATTAAATTTTCAAAATGGTGTATATATCAAACAATTAACTATAAAGCTAATCCCTCCTTATCTTTCTGGAAAACAATTAATACGAAAAACTTAGATAATGATTTTGTACTTTTTCTCATTATCATGAAATTACCATAAGGCATAAGTTATAAAAATAAAATTATTCCTATGGAATCATAAAAATACCTTATTTTCTGCAGCACTATAGGTTATAAACCCTTCTGCACTGTAGTTTAATTTAATAATAGGTTCTATAAAAATCCTTCTGTTGAATTCCTTGAAATTTTATTCAAATTTTTTAAACTAAAAGATCCTTTAGCCCTTAAAAGTTAACTTTCTTTTACACATAAGTGTAAAATTTTCTAAAAATATTTGATAAAATAATTCCAAACCATGAAATATATAGATCTTACTCACACTAGATTGAATAGGACAATGTTCAATGACCTTAAAATTTGATGGATTCACATATATACCCTTTCATCAAATTATATGACCCAAATAATGAATTTTTTTTGTATCCAAAATTTCCACATGGTAATTTTCATATATTGCATGTTCTTTCTCACTATCTTTCAAAAAATCCCTAAATTATCATAATTCTCTTCTTAGAAATTAGAATATAAAAGAATATCATCTATAATGAATACCAAAAACAAAAAAAAAATTATTCTCTAAATACTCTATTCATTAAAGAAAAGATTATGGTTGGTGAACAATTAATCTTAAATGGAGCCAATATATATTCATAGTTTCCATACATTTTATGGAAGGATATCATGGGAATTTCATCACTTTTGAGAAAACAAATTAGAATCTCTATAGACTTTTAGACATAGAAAACTATTTTTCTCCTCATGATTGATGAAAAAATTATCAATGTCTTCTATAAGAAACTTATATTATATTGTTGTATTTCTATGTTCCCAATAATTAATATAGAGTCTCATAAATCTATATTTCTTCTTAAATAGTAATTGTTTCCCTCAATGGTGATCCACTTGGATGAATAAATCCCATTTCTATATTCTCCTAGAATTTATTTATTGAAATATATACTTTTCATTCATTGATATTACATCTTAATAGATGAATATAAATTATATAACATAATGTTCCATGTTAGAATCACTTAGTTCTTGTTCCATTGGAACCATAGATACATGAAAACTAGTTCGTAAGTGAGCTATATCATCTCTAATTATGGTCATCTTAGCTATAACTCTTCTTTGACATATCATATATAATACCTTTCTCCAAAACATGTTGAAGGAAATATAAAAATGGGTGGTATTAGATTGTCTATAAGGTTAACAAATGAATTTGAAAACATATCATGAGAATAAGTGTATAAGAACATGAGAATGAAATTTTCAAACCATACCGTGAATATCATTGATTATATACTTGAGTCAATAAATAAATTACTGTAGTTCATAAAACATGAATCATTAAGTAATTGAGGAAGCTTATCAATGAGAGAATACAATTTTCATAATACAATGATTTATTTCATACGTAAATGAATATAAGATGATTTTCTTTGTAATCAAGGATTATTTAAAAAACTATCATAGTGGAATGGGTTCACTCTCCAAACCATCATAGTGGTCAATGTTCACTCTTAATATTAACATAGTTGATAAAGTCCCATACTGAATTGGGTTCACTCCCCATTGTGGTCCTATTTATTTTATTAGATATCAATAATTACTAAATCCATTAGAGTTAGATATAGGTTCCACAATTCCTTAATGAAAATCATATATACATGTTCCACAAGATGAAAAAACATTCATCATTCCAGAACCCATTCTAATAAATATTTTTATAAACATTTCATCATATAATAATCCATATAATATAAATTGGTTTATTAATAATCTCATCAATTAATCATATAATTACATATGAATAATGAATGTTTTACATAAAAATATCATCTGAGAATGCCCATCACGATCAATGTATCCCTGAGAGGGTGAGGGGTGAATCTTTCATATCATTTTATTTTAAGATTCCCTTTTGTTGAAACAACCTTCTCCTCTAGTTAAATCGAATTTCCATTTCTAAAAACAAAATCAAACACATATCCATAAGAACAAAATAATTTAAATTTTTTGCTAATCACCAAGAGTAGCTACATCCTTGCTATAGTTTAAAAATAATCCAATACCTCACAATCCAGTCTAAAACATTACATTTGTGCGGAAATAATGAGTAGAATATTCCTTTACACTAATGTAGAACTATGTTCAATAATAATTTTCATGTGATTCAAATTTCATGAGATGATCAAATACAATTTTTTGTAACATGTTATAAAAATTTCATGAGATTATTTGGAATAAGTTACTATGATACCTTATCTACTTTGACAAATATGCTCTTCAAAATAATTCTATACATTTCTACCCAGCTGTAGGTAAGAACATCTTAGACTTTGTAATGATGCTCATTCCAATACCCTAGTCCAATATACCCAGTCCAATTTATCAATTGGATAAAATTAGTCTACTAGAATACCAATAAAACAAATATTAATAGCTTCTACCTTAGTACAGAAATATCAATACCATTACTTGATCTTATTCTGGATTCTTTGTATATAATCTTCATCTTATTCATCCTCTTTTCAGAAGACTTCATCGGGAAATCCAAATCTGTAAGCTCCCTTCAAAAATATTTATGTACTCATACTTATCTCTTCTTCCCCCATGAACATTACTTTGGCCAGAAGAAAGTAAAATGTACTTCCACTATTTATAAGCATCAAAAAATATTTTTGGTCAGGATTCAAAAAAACATTACCGCTCAACCTAATTTCCAAAAAATCTAATTTACCTAAAATTTTTAATGTATATTTGACTTCTTCCACTCTTTATTAATCTTTTAATTTCTTCAAAAAACATAATTTATCTTCTCATATATTCATTTATTCTTCTAATTTCATGAAAAAAATTGTTTTTTTCATTCATATTTTTCCATTACGATGGGACCAATTGTCTTACCATGACGTTTCTCTGAAATATTGGAAAAAAATAGGAAATATAGATATCCTCTATATATGATTCTTGAAATAAAATAAATAACCATTGTAATTCTCAATAAAAAAAAATAATATTCCTATTCCAATGCTTCGTACAAAATAATAAAACACTATATATTAATAACATTTTTCCCTTAAAATTAATTAAACTTTTGTATAACTCAGTCAACCTTTCATTTTCCATAATCATAGTGGAAACTTTTAACAATATTTTTACTTCTCAGAAACACTTATAATTAAATATTAACCTCTTCAAACAAATTCCACAAGACAACACTTTTGTGGATGCTAGCAAAAAATCAAAATTTCTTTTTTCCTTTAGGTAAATTATCCTATGTCTGGTGATGTTATAGGTGGCATCCCAGGTCTGATGGATCATTCTCTACTTTTCTATGAAAATTGGTGTCAGTGCTAGTCCAATTACTCTTGACCCAATTGATGATAAAATTAGTGTTTTCTTTTCTCTTGACCAAATATGTACAAAAATAATTCAACTGGATGAAAATCACATATTGTATTTTTGATTTATCTCTGATCTTACATTTAATTGGTCTCAAAAACATTACTTATTCTCTTTTCATTATTCCCAATAACTCTTATTGAGAAAAATCTTTTATGCCTCTAATTTATTTTTCCAACATCACTATTTCTAATGATCAGTGTAAATGTCACTCTGATACTCAGTGTCACACCTTGTCTGATGGACCATTATTAAGAAGATTAAATATTAATAACTTATTTTATTTTTTGATTATTATAAAAAAATTATTTCTCCCAAGATTTATAGCTTGAGATATTTCAATATAACTATAAACCAACATCTTTAACTTCACTGATTCTAATCAACCTTCATATCCAAAAAAATTATATGTTGGTAATATAACACTAATGAACTAATATTGGAAATGTTTGACTTCTCAAACATCCTCCTTTCACAAATTTTTTTTGTTATCATGAATTCATCTTGAATTTAACTACATTTATTATCGACATTTCATAATCTTACTTATACTCTAATGCATTATGAATTCCTAGAAAATTATTTCTTTCCATTTTAATAAAAAATATTATTGGAATCACATGGTCTTCCCCTTTCCATCATAATTATTTCATCATAAGTTTTCTGTAAAAAATGATTCATGATAACTACATGATCAGCAAAGAATAATTATATTTTCATCAAATACATGAATACTTTTATAAATCTTCCCAACATAATCAAACTTCATTCTAAACCCTGTGTGATTTAGATGAACATTTTCTTCCAGAAATATTCTCCTCAATGTAGTGGAATATATTAAAAAGGTTGAGTCTAATCATATGAATAATATTCTATGTTTGATCACCCAATTTTATAATTTATGTTTATTGATTCAACTATTAAATTTTCATAACAAAAAAATACAGCACTTGAAAAAAAATATTCCTAATTATGAAGATGAATGTGGTCATATTCCATATCAAATTTATACTATCAATATACCCCTTTAAATTTTATTGTCAACAGTGGATCATAAATAACCTAACATTTTAACCTATACATGTAGATCAAATATTAAAAATTATAAGCCTACATGAGATAAATCACTGTAGGAAATAAAAATCTTTGATAGAAAAATCATGCTTTCCAAAAGTTTTTAATCCAGAGAATTCCTCATATTTTATTCAAATTATTATTTTATTATTAAACATTTCTTTAAACAAATGTTTCCTACAACCACTCTAAAAAACTATTAGAATAGTTTAGAAAATTACACACTAACGTTAATGCTTACCCACATCTCCCCGTACAAACACGATTCCTTAAAAGTTTTCTCACATATAAATGGATTTATAGATGAAATAATTCTAACACTTTGACAACACTCTCCATAGATATATGAGAAAGAGGTTAAGAAACATACCTTAACCATTGTGAGAAAGGGTTACATTCCCATGTTCAATATCAATTTAGAAAAAGGTTCCTTCAATATTGATTTTGTAAAAAATTCTGCAAATTGGTCTGACGTAGAAACATACTCCAGTACACATTAATTAATTTTCCATATTAGCTTTGATGAAGTGGTATATGGGTTCAATTTATTCTGAATGATAATGTGGTTCTAGATTTTATGAATGTTTTATTTAACCATGATTATTAAAACCCAAGATAATGGGTAACTTTACTTCAACAAGTATGTTTTTCAACTGAGTCTTCATCCAAATAATTTGAGTAGTATCTTGATTAGAAGCCACATAATACGATTCAATCATTCTAAGAGTTTTGTAATTTATTTTTTAGAACTAAAAAAACAATTGATTAAAGAAAACACCACTAGAAGTGGAACTTATATAATCAACATTTCCTTCCCAATTATCCTCTAAATATGAAAAAAATTAAATACTTTCTCATCTATCATACCTGAATCCAAAATATAATGTACCATTAATAAATCTTATAATTAATTTTCTGTCTATAATTTGTTATACTTTTGAAGAAATCAATAATATTTCAAATAAGGTTATAGAATAAACAATGTCGGGTCTTGAGGCATTCTAATATAAAAATTCCCAATAATCTTTTGGAACTCTTTTTCATCAACATCCATTCCTTCAACATATTTTCTCAACATGTTTCTAACTAAAATTGGTGTATAATTAGGTTTTTAATCGTCTATTTTTAAAATCATAAATATTTATGTAGATAAAATTTATTTAGAAAGAAATATTTTTTTCGTCTTTTGTGAAATTTTTAGCCTAAGTATTTCATTTTACCTAGTACGGAAATCTAAATCAACTTTTTTATCTCTTCAGTAAAACATTACAAGTTCATTCATCATTCCTAGAAATGATAATTTCATCCCTATAAATAGTTACAATAAGGGAAACATCTTATCATTATTCAATGAAAATATTAATATGAACCCGTTTTTCTTAAAACTCATGTTTCTTAAGTATGTTACAAATTTAAAATTCCATGACCATGGTTCCTATTTTAGCCAATATAATTCTTTATTAAAATTTAACACATAACATTTATCTTTCCCAACAAAATATTATCATGGTTTAGCCATATAAATGACCAAATAAAGATCCCTATTTAGAAATCCAGACATCACATACATCTAAAATATTTTGTAACCTCCTTATCTAAAAATAGAAATAAAGATTCTAAATGTTTTTAACATTTAAAATGTCGTAAAAGTCTCCTAAAAATTAATTTCTTCAATCTATGAGTAACTATTTCACACTACTATTGATGTGTTTCTTATCACATCACCTTCTTTATTCATCTTGTTTTGGATATCCCATTTTGTACCGACAATATTTTTGTTAGTTGGTTTAGGTACGAGTTCCAAAATAGCATTCTTTTATATCAGATTCATCTCTTAATTCTTAACCTAGAACAATCTTATTTTCTCAAATGCATCATTCACATATTTTGACTCAACATTAGAATAAATTGAAGTATGTGTCATAAATTTTGAAGTTCTTCTTTTTTGAACATTTTTATGTTGATTTCCAATTATGTTAGGCGCACCCACTTGCTTCCTTATCTTGTGATAAGTTTTTTAGATTTTTTACCATCATAGAAAGTAGATTAGTTCAATTATTCTTATTTAAAAGGATTAACATTTTAGGAATACTTACTTGAATTATTGCAATACATTATTTTATATTATTTATATTTCTTACTAGAACGAGTTTTATATAATCTACCTAGAATTTTTAAATGACATCAACATAGACAGAATAAAATAAAATTCCTATTTCTTTATTGTAACATCTATATCATCTTCCATATAAATCATAGCGATGTAAAATTACATCTTCACCTCCTTTCTCAAGCTTTCAAATATTTACACGTTTCTTCTTCTTTATACATGGACTCCCAAAAAAATTTAATTGTTTCAAACATGGACTTTTTTCATAAAACATTTAATATGGATTCATATCTGAACATAGACTATAGAAACATTGGTTTTGAATAAAAATTGTAGTCATCATGGATTTCTTCCAAATGTAATGAGCAAGGTCATGTTTTGTAACATAGTTCTTCCTATTCCCACCAATAATATATTCTTCCTTTTAGAAACTCCTTTTTTTGAGGAGTATGAGATGTACTGAACATATAAAAGATTATATGATTATCAAGATAAAATTCAAACTCATAATATTTTTTATTCACTACCATTGGACATTCTCAAATTTTTCAATAAATATTCACCTTCCTTCTCAACTTTCATCTTGAAACATTTAAACATTTTCAAATGATCTATGTTATGGTTCATATATATAACACAAGTAATGTGAGTAAATTCATCAATGAAATTAATTATGTAATTATCTACATGATTTTATTGCATTCTTATTAGACCTAAAATGTCAAAATGAATATGTTCTAGAGGATGTTTTGATTAAATTTCAACTTTTTATGCATAGAGTTTTTTATCTTTCCATTATGAATTTTTGTTTTCATGACCAATCCCTTCTTCATGATATATTCTGAATAATATAGAAACTATTTATCTTTGATAATATTTTGATGTTTATATGAATATTTTGTTCTAGACATTTATGCCGAAACTAATTCTCTTCCACAATGCCTACGTGATAAAAGTTTTGAGCCTCACCAATATAGAACATGTTTCCTTTTATATGTTTTCCTCTTTTAACTATTTGTTAATCTTACACACATTTTAAAAAATCAATCTTTTCTAAAAATAACTTCGTTTCCTTCATTACAATGTTTTGAAACACTTAACATGTTTTGATTCACCCCATAATTAATAATGAATTCTTGGATTTTAACTTTTCTTCCCCAATGATGTTTTATCCAACACCTTTGATTCTAAGATATTCATAATTTCTAAATACCAATGTTCCTTCATTCAAGTATTTAAAATTATTTATAAAATTTAAATCTACTTTTATATAGGAATAATACACACTATCAAAATTCTAATGTTAAGTTTATTTTTTTTATTTGAGGGTAGATTCCATAGTATTATATTTTTCTTTCCATTTATATTTTATAACTTTTGGCTTCTGATAATTGTTATCATAATTTTTTATATCGGAAGAAAAACATGAAATAATTTTTCAGGGTGTATAGGTTCACGTATTTCACAATTTTTTCATAAAGGATTCAATCCATTTTCAATTTTAAAACTATCCTTATCATATTTCCTAAAAATATCCATCATATACTTATTCTATTTATAGGATTGAATCCACCTAAAAATTTCCTTTTATAGTTTTTGGAATATAACTAATGTTATTGATTATGCCAAAAATATTTTCTATGTTTCTAAATCATCAAAAATACATGAAATATTCAAAGAAATACTATTTTTTTCTAAAACATTCATCCTGATCGTAGCTATGAAAATGTTTCCTGAAAACATTTTAATATTTTTTTTCAATTTTTTTTTGACCCCCAACCTTTCGGTAATAAACATGAATATTATTTTCATACTGTATTTCTTTTTAGCCTTTTTAGAATTGTAAGTTATAAAAATATGTCCGGACTCATAAATTTTAGAAACTTATTATTTATCCACTTTGTTTCTACTAACCACAAACATGACAATTCAAGCTTTCTTCCCCATAGAAATAATTTGAACTTCCTTCTCAACCATTAATGGTAAACTTCATCGATCATTCCCAGGTTCAGACTATCTAGATATTTCAATGTCTTCAAAAATAGAATAATCGAGACTTATAAACCTCTATTCACCAATAGAAATAATATATTTAACATGTTATGGTTCTTCTTATTTATATTTTATAATAATATCTTAGTAATAAATATTAATCTTTTCTTTCTAAAGTGTTTTATTCAAATCATTTATCTTTTTCATTGTCTTTAATTTCTCATTAGGAAAAAATTATTGAACGCTTGTTGAAGAATTTTTATTTTTCAACATCTAAATTTAATTCTCAAGAATCGTAAACTTTCTCATGAATTATTTCAATTCTTCCTTCCATTGAAATTATACTTGAGTTTCTTCTTCTCCAGAACTAGTAATTTGTAATTCTTCATTGTTATCTATTTTAATAAAATTATCCCCTCCAGTGTACTCAGTTTATTTTTATAATTTAACTTCACTTTCATCTTCTTCATTATCATTAGATAAAAATATTCTCCTCCTATATTTAAATAACATCTTATAATTCCATTTGAAATAAGATTTTTCCTTATCACCATATTTCTTCCATGATCTTCACTACCATCTATCATCTTCATCACTATCCTCTTCTTTATTTCATTGAGGAAAATTAGTCGTAAAGTTCCCAGTGGATCCATATTCAAAAACAATTAAGGGATATTTCTATTTATATTTACATGTACATATTTTCACATTTCGTGAAATACAAGGATAAAAAGTTTTCAAAGTTTTTTAATTCTTCATTTTTTGAATAAGAATCACAAACATCTTCTTTTTCAATAATATTCATGTGATTTTCTTTCTTGGCATTAAGGAAAGGAATATCTAGATCAAAAAACTTTTGCCTTTTATTAATTTATACCTTATAATTTCATAATTAATGAGACTTATATGGAAATAATATGTAGATAATGGTTATAGATCTATATCATCTAATGATGAAAATTTGGAATCAAACTTATAGGGAAGAATTCTCTGGCTCATTTCATCAAGAGTACAATCTTATAAATTTTCACAAATACATCTAAGAGTACTGAGTATATCTTTTACCTTGGTAAAGAAGTCACCAATGGATTCATACTCACCCATGTTAGGATCACTATATGTTAATCCTCATATTTTTAATATATCTTTATTCTCTTTTGAATTGCCTTCAGAAATGATTTTCAACTTATCCCCTATAATTTTAACAATGGAAACATATTTTACTATTAAAAAATCTCTTTTAGGAAGTGATGATAGTATGGATTTTGTAGATATTCCATATTCATCTAGATTCTTCTAATCAATAAATGCAAGAATAATATTTTCATCAATAAGAGGAAATCCATCTATTTTTATCTTCAAGAAAAGCATACTTAATAGGTATAAGAAAAAACAACATTCTACCTTTCTAGATGTGATTGCATTTTCCATCAAAGACCATAATCCATATACCATTCACATAATTACAATTATCCATTACAACATACTCTACAAACGTCATAAAATATTAAATGAAGGGAACCTGTGGCTCTGATACCAATTTAGAATGCCTAGAAAGATCAACGTATCCCTGAGTGGGGGAGGGGGTGAATTAATGATATATTTTTTCATTAATGATTCATTATTTTGAAACAACATTAATCTATTATTAAATATTTTTTTACCTTTTTGAAAAGAAAATAAATCATTAATTTACAACACCATTAGTATTTACAAGGTTCACTACAACAACAAGTGTAGACACTTCCTTTGTATAATTTGGATATAATATAATACCTCCCAACCCGTTTTAAAAAATTCCTTTTCTACGAAAAAGAATTTGGATATTGTATTACACTTAGGCACCACTATGTTGAGTAAAAAATTTTATGTGCTTTAAATATCATGAAATTATGTAGTATTTTTTTTTTAACTAGTTAAGAAACATTCATGAGTTTCTTCAAAACAAGTTACTGCACTGCCTTCATTGCATCCAAAAATATGATCTTTGAAAAACAAATTATTTTCTATACTAACTAGTAGTAGGTAAAAAATTCTTGGATTTCATAATGATTATCAGTTTGACACAGCAGTCTGATATGCCCATTCCAGTTTCTCAGTCAAAGAAAATATCTCTACTACAATACATCAAAATCAAATCTGAACTACTTCTACCTCAATCGGGGAATGCAAGTCCAATTACTCAGTATGATTCCAAAATCCCTAAATGCATCTTTCATATCTTTCTTCCTCTACCTGGTAAACTTCTTAAACAAATCCAAATAAGGAAACTTCTTCTCATTAAAAAAACTAAGCACTTGTCTATATCTCTTCTTCACCCATGAATAGTTCTTTGGTTAGATGAAAGTATAATTTACTTATACTATTTATAAGTGTCCCAAAAAGGGTTATGATTGATTTTAGAAAACATTCCCTCTTATAAAAATTCTAGAAACAATAATTTATCCTAAATTTTTGGGTGGATATTTGAATTATTCGGTACTTCATAACTCTTATAATTTCATCTCAAACCTTTTAATATATTCTTATAACTTATTCTCTACATCAGACTATATTCACAAACATTATCTTGACTCTAATTTCCATTCTTATTTTTCTATTACTAAAGAAACAAAAAATTCTACATTATGTTACTATAATCCTTTTGAAAAACAACTATATAAAAAAAGATTTATTCCTATTATGATTCAATAAATCAACACAATTTCCATTAATATTCTTCATGTAAATAAGAAAAAATATGTGTTTTATAATTCTTGGTATTTATAGATAAAATCAAAATCATTGAAATCATTATTCATCTAACATTGTTTCTACTTCATTAGACATCAGCCACCTTTCCTTTTTTCCACAAACACAATGGAAACATTTAAATATATTTTTACTTCTCGGAAGTTCCTCTTCATCATTTTCAACCCCCATAAAATAAATTTCCATTGAAAACAATTCATTGGATTCTAGAAACAAATCAAATTTTATTCTATTTTACAGACTGGTGATCCAACATTCAATGATGTTATCAATGTTAAACTGTCTCTGAATGATCGATCATTTTATCACTCTGATAATTAGTTTCATCTCCAGTCTTTTGTCTATTTGATAGAAAAATATTAGTTTTCTAATATCTTGATCCAATTAATACAAAACAATAATACTTATAAAATTTGGTTGACTAAGTTTTTGATTGATCTCTAGTACCACTTTACATTGGTCAAAGTAATTTACTTATACCCTTATCAATGGTCCTAACAACTGCCAATGAAACCAAATAATGATGTTGTTTTCCATTTAATGGAAGAGGATATGTATCTAATTTATTACATTATCATAATAAAATTTCATTTTTTTTAGATATTGGTCTAATTATATCAGCATAATTTAAGAATATTTTAAGGATTTATAACAATAAATAAATTCAAAACACTTGATCAAGCATAATACCTCTAATTATGAAACAAATTGTATCTTAACACAAAAATCTCTACGCATATGAATTTAGGACCAATAAAGGGGATCTAGATCATGTTGAAGGAATTAAATAAGGTATTTGGATTGCTATTAATAGATAAATAGTTCTTTTAAGGTGTTAATAATATAGGATAGATGTGTCTATTTATAAGTGAGGTGAGTGGAACAATTTTCTGTTTTTAAAAGAACAAGGTGTACCAATGTTTTTCACAGTCCATAAGGATAAATAATAGACCATTATTGATACATAGAAATGATAAGGTCAAAATATTTCTAGTGAATCATTTTTTAAAAAATTATTTAGAAATTATAACCCTTATATTTTTAGTATAATCTCTACTAAATATATTTTTATTTTAACCATGGTAAAAGTTTATTATATTTTGACTATTAAATATGGAAAAAGTAAAGTTTAACTTATTAGATAATATAAATTATTCAGATTTAAATTATTTTATCAATTTTATAAAATTTTATTGATATAAGTGGTATAATTTAGTTAATAATTAAACCCCAATACATGACAAAAATCGATTTTTCCTGAAGTGTATTTGTCAAGAAAATAATGATTGTATATTAACTCTTTGAATATTAATAATAATTTTTTAAATTAAAATTTTTATTTATTAATATATTATATATTAATTTCATTAAAATAATTCCTATTTATTTTATGTATAAATTAATTAATTAGTTGAAATATTATTCACAATAAAATATTTTATAAAAAACCAGTTTTTAAACCCAAAATATATACTTATACTAAACTCTAATTCAAAGTTGAGTAAAAATTAATTATGTTTGTTAAATATATATAATGAATACTTATTTTTTCATAAATGACTTTAAATAAATTATTTATTTTAAATCACATTAATAAATTAAAATAAATGACATTTTTAAAAAAATCCTTATATTTCAATCTTAATCAAAAGTCAATAATTTTTAAAAGTCCCAAAATTTTAGAATAATTTAATTGATATATTATGATTTAAAAAATAGAATTAATTGAATAAAAAACATATTATATAATTTATAAATTAATCTTTTAACCAAAATATTATAATAAAAATGTTTAGTTGGAACTATTTACTGTTTGATTTTAAAATTAGTTAATATTTTTATAATGAATATAATAATCTAATTCTAATTAATAAACATGAAAATGTTATATTATATTATTAAATTGGTTTTTAAACTCTTAAATATTATGCTTATTGGATATATTATACATATTTACTTTCTCGATAACCTAAAAAATGAAACATAAAAATGTGTGACCATAAATGTTCAGTAATGGTAAATAAAGGAGATTTCCACATGTAATGTGAATATTGGTATGATAACCTGAAAATGAAATTTTAAAACAATACCATTCATACCAAATATCTTCAGAAATATTTATAACATAAATATTGTAAATTCATATTGCAATAATCATAATAGAATCAATGATTATAAGACATGGGAGCATAAAATTAATAAGACATAGATTTTTGGAATTCAAATAAGCACAAAGAAATCATTTCCTTATAATACAAGATTCATTTTGAAATATATAACAGTGTAATTGTTTCACTCTTAAAACATTTATATTAGTCAATATTCACTCCCATGAAAATCAAAATGGAAAAATTCTGTTACTAAACTATGTTCACTCGCCATTCTAGTCCTTTTTAAATAATGGGGTATAAATCTTTACCCAATACATTGGACGAAGATATAGGTCTCACTAATCATTAATTAAAATTATAAATTCTTGTTGAAAAAGATCATAAAACAATCATCCATTCAAAAAAAATTAAAATAAAGGGGTTTTATAAACATTTCATCATATCATAAAACAATGAATGAAAATGGGTTTCATAATCATCTCATAAATGGAACATAAAAAACCCACTGGAAAAGGAAGAAGTTTAAAAAACACATCATCATTATATTCATAAACCATCCATAAATTGAATAAGTATTGTAATATTCGACCATATACCCAGAAAAACATAATCCATACCTAAGACTTTTTTCATTGATGAATCTAAATTTGATATAAATATCACTAAAAAATTCTTGAAAAAAAATACCCTTTATATTTTGAAGACAGTTATTTAAAATTGAAAAATTAATCAAATATTAAGAAAAAAAATATTCTCTTAAAATATAAAAGTAAACCTTAAAAAGTATATTTCAAATCATTGACTGGTAATGACCGTTGAAAATACTATTTTTCTCATACACATTAAAATATATATTCCTTTGAAATTTTGAGAAAATGTAAAGCTGGCCATGTTTTGAAAACTACATTAAGATTAATTTTAAAAAATTATTTTAAAATATAAATAAGGGTAAAAATGAAGGTAAGAAATCATAGAATATTATTAAATATATTTATATGTCATTTTTAGAAAATATATATATGGAATGTAATGGGAATTCAATCTAAAAGTTAAGTGTGGACCACTTTTTATAAAAGCATTCCTTTGGTCTCATTAATTATTTAAGAGTTGAAAATAAAAGGAAAACATGTGTATTCCATAAATAACCATAAAAGAAGAAAATAAAAGACATTATTGTGAGTTAAACCATATTATCTCATCATTTAAATATTATCATAAATAATATCATTAAGTAATGAAATTATAACATTGATCCTTTACCACTATGGTATCTTTTGAATTGTAATCCCCATGAAGGAATAAAATCAAATTGAATAATTAAATATCATGGAATGAACTATATTCATGATATAACATGTCATAGGGGTAAGACATACACCTTAAAAATGATGATAGGTACACAATATAACATATGTCTCTTAGATCAGAATTTTAGGAAAAAATATAATACATTAAGCCTCAACTTGCTTCATAGATGTTTAAACATCCTCTTCTTTAGAGAACCTCTTTAGGTTTATAACTAAATAATTATTAGGATGGTTCACTGATAATAATTGTTCCTCTATGATGTTTGTATATAATTAAATAAGATATTTGGGTATGCCTCTTCTGAAAAAAATCTTCATGTATGTGAAGAAATGAGAGGAAAGGGGGATGCCTTCATAAGTTGGGGAGAGGACTCCTAAGGAATTTCGTAAAGAATAAATTGTTCCATCATTTTTCAGATGAAAAAATCCTCTATAATGGATCATTAAAAAATCATAAATGTGATATGGTGAAAATATTTCCATCTAATTTGGATTAATAAGGAATGGGGTCATTTTAACCGTTATAGTTTTAGTTTAACCCCAAGAAAATCTATTTTATCCTTAACCATTGTAATTAATTTTTACTGATTTTACTAATAATTTTGAAAAAAGATTATATTAACCTTTTTATATAATTACTATTATTCTAATTAAAAAATTGAATTATTTATTCTCAATTCCATTCACATAACTGGGAAAATGAAAATTAAAATAAAATCCAAAGACACGACAAGAAAGTGTATTTTTAAATAGTAAATATCCAAAAGAATAAATAGTTTTATATAAATATGGAATTTTAAATTGGTTCTAACTAACAATTTTGTATTAATAAATAATTTTTAATAATATTAATTTTAAAACATTTTAAATTTATCACGTACATTTTAAGTGGTTTATATAGGAATGAAGCTTTTAATAAAAGTTGCATTTTTTATATTAATCAAAATATTAACCTTTTTAGAAACGTATGCACAATTCAATCAAAGATAATTTTGACATATAGATTTCAATTATTAATATTGTTTTATAAAATAAATATTCTAATAGTTTTAACATTTATTTTTAAATATTTAATCATAAAATGGAAAAAATATTATTAAATAATAGTATTTTTGAAAAAATAAAAGATTTTTTAAAATTAAGTATTTTTTATCAACAGTTTACCTTAATATAAAACCATTATACATAATATTTTTAAAAAATATTTTTTATTAAGAATCCTATGTTTAATTTCTAAATTATTACATTATTGTTCAAAATATACATTTAATAATATATCGAATTTATTAAAATATTGTAGGTGCATGTAACATAATCAATTGAGGATATTTAATTTATTTAAGATATATATATTTCAAAAATATTTGGGCATTACATGATTCATAAAGTCCAATAACACAATAGGGTCAATTTTTTATAGATTCGTTAAATTTATTATAGCACTAGGTTTTTGTTTTATTGAAAACTCAACTTCACAATTTAGAGGAAGACTATGAAATTATTTCTGAAAAACATAAATAAAATGTCACATTATAGGAATATAATTAATGGTGATTTTATCCCCATCCATATAAGATAAAAAAACATTTTGAAATGAATCAAGGGCTATATAATCGATGTAACTTCCATTAGAATTTCATATTTATTGTCAAAACAAAATGTGATCATAGGTTTGTTCAGAATATAAATTGTGGATTCTATTACTCAATAATTGATATGGAATTTATATTAATAAATTTAACCCACTACTAATATAACATCAAATATAACTTGAGGGAGAATTATGATATTTTATAGAATCACATTCCCATGACCTTTTACGAGAGAAAAATTATTGATCGGAGATGTGATCATTTTACAATGAGGTTTTCTGACTATTAATTCAATATCCAGTCACTAAAAATTTATATTGATACCCATAAAAAATTATTTAGATATAATAGATTCAGTAAATCAATAATAAAATAAGATATTATCAGTTCTATAGTGAATGATAATTGAATCGTTTCCCACATTGTTATCTACATCAGTAATAGTGATATCTTGATATCTTCATTTGTCTCTAGGATTGAATGTTTGTTTTTATCTGTAATCATCATTAAAATTTATATTTTTTCACTAGTTTTAATAATTCGTATACCCCATTCCTTTGGAACACTTGTGTGTGGGTGGGTCATTCGTTGGTTAATTATCTTCATCATTATCCATGTTCTTCTTCCCATTAAATTTTTATTCGATTTCCCACAGAGCGTACATTCAATATATTAATAATTTAATATTCACATTAGGATAATTTTTTCAATTTTTCTTTCCATGCATCATGATTAAAGGATAACTGGTTTAATTATCTCTATGGTTTTTAGAATATCATCTCAATTCCAAAGTTCATTTCATATCAAAAGGATGATATTGACGGGTACCACTAATCACTATTTCCCCAAATATATAAAATTGGATGATTTCTTCGTTGATGCTGGAATCCCTTATTACTAAAACCCTTCAAAAACATGGTTTTAAACAACTATATTACCAATCAATGTTATTTATAGGTTAGTTAATAATACTATAATTGTACATATAAATTCAACTGATGTTTTTCACATAGGATGTAATGGATTCTTCATCCTTTTACATTATCTCAAAGAAATACTTCTCTATTTTCATATAAATAATGAAAGTAATGTTAATATTAAAATATAAACAATAAATCTCATCACACTCCAAAGAGTAAATTTATTCACATTGCATTATGTTCTGGAGAAGAGTCCACCATAGATCTGCTTGGCCTTCCAAATGATAAATAACCAGAATAACTTTTTCTTTTTTTAACCACTTGAGAATGGAAAATATAAATTTAGTTGTTATAATACATCAATAATTAACTATTAGATTAAAATAACCCCAAAATTAAGAGGGGTGTTTCCTTATGAAGGTCTTAATTGAAATTGATTCCCTCCTTTTCTCATTTGGAATAACAACATGATTCATTGCTTGAGAAAGTTTCATAATCATTGAAACCAGATTCTTCATTAATTCTCTAATAATATTTTTTTATTGGGAGGACAGTGAATGAAATTTACATTATATTAAACGTCAACATGGTTTCATCGATTTTCAATCATTGACTAAAACCCAAAACCATAATGTGAGATACATTAATGAATGAGGTAAATCACATAATTAAGAATAATAATATATAGGAGGTCGAAATCGAAAAACCTTGTTTCCATCTTATAATTACATCTGCTAAACCTAGGTCATTCATGGTAATTATCAATCCAATTCTACGAGAATGGTATGTAATGAAAGGGTGAATTTTCCCAAAAATATAACCCATCACGGTTAAAGAAAATTCATACTAAAGAAACACTCCTCTCACATAAGAAATATGGGTGAAATAAACATTAAAAAAACTTTTTGGGGTTATTACCCTGAGATAAATTTATTCCAAAACCGTATCCACTTATTGTATGTAGATAAAGATGGTTTTATGGTAAAATCATAGTTAATTAATAACCATAACATAAAATGTTTTCCTCTAAATTTGAATATCCTAATGGTTCTCACTAAAAATTTCTCAACATCTTTTCTAAATATAATTAATCATCCTCTTATATCAACAATAGTGAACTGTAAATTTCATAAATAGACATTACATATTAATAGATTAATATTAATTTCATAACATTATGATACACACCACAACATTATATGTTTGGTATATTTGGAAACATGGAGACATAAATAATTATTTTATAAGATATTTACATTATTTACAACTATATTATTCATACATTAAATCCTTCATAAAAAACATAATTAATACATTTATTTGATACGCATGTATTGGAAACATAATAAATTGTGATCTAAAATTCACTATAATGGTAATTAAGTGAGATATTAATGATCACTTAATCATAACATGAGGGTAAGGTTATGAGAACATGATAATGAAAATATAAAAACATGAACAAAATAGTAGAGATCATTATATTGAATCATGGAATAAGGTTTAATATTTTATAGGACATTAATTATAATGAAATCATACCACTTGATCAATGGGTGCATAAAACATTTATAAGACATAAGTTGTAGGCCTACAAATAAGTATAGAAATCATTTTCCATAGTAGTAAAATATCCCTTGTGTTAGTATCATGGTGGATGGGTTCACTCCACTAGCATCATTTTCATAGTCATGGTTCACTCCAAATACTATTATATTAGGGATAGTCCCTAACAAAAATTGGATCACTACCCATTATAGTTATTTTTATCCCATGAGATTTCTATCTTTACCCAATACATTAAAGGGGCATATAAATCCATGGTTATCCATCACATAATTTAAATCATGTATATATTTGTTCCATATGATCCTAAATCCCTCATCATAGAACAAAATGAAAAAATGAAATTAGATTCATAAATATGTCACCATTTTATCATATCATAACCCTTGGGAAAAAATTGGTTTTTTAATTAATCAACCTTTGAGAAACAAAAAGTTTTTATAGAATCATCATTAAAAAATTATCACCATAATCCATATAAATAATGAATATGGATAGTACCATTGGATAATATCCTTAATAAATCATATGTAATACCAAATAATGTCAAAAAAGATTAAAATTATTTTAACATATCTCATTGAACATTTCTTGATGAAAATACCCATTTCACTTTGAAATCCCTTATTAAAATCTCAAAATTTCAGATATATTAAGGAAAAAAATTTAGTTAAAAATAAACATGAAAAATGTAATTGAAGCTTAAAATCATTGTGTGGCCATGGCATCATGAAATATCATTCATGTTGTTTAGGTAAAAATAATTTTTTATCTCATATTTTGGGTAAAAACTAAAATAGGTAATCATTAAGAAAAAGAAAAATTGATTTATTTTAAACCATTTTTTTAAATTCCATAAATAATTAATTAAATTTCATATAGAATTAAATAAAACAAAAAATATTCTTGAAAATATTTTTATAAAACATGGATATGTAATAAAAATTATTTTTGAACGAAGTGAGAATTAAAGTCGGGATTTCTTTAAAACATTATTTTAGTCTCATCAGTTATCAAAGGAATGAAAATGAATGGAAAATTTTAATATGTGGTAATAAAAACTATATAAGGAAATTAAATATATTATTGAGTGTTTGATCCTAATTTTTTATCGAAAACATAATCATAAACAGTACAGGTAAACAATTAGATTGTAAAATAAACCCTTTACCTCTATTTTGAACTGGTTAAAAAGAACTCTAACCTTAAATATAATTAAAATAAGTTTATTATAGGTATAAAAAAATGAAAATATTTATCATAAAACACATTATCCACTTATAAAATTTCAATACCCATTTATTAATAATTTATTGATTAGGAAATTACTTAAGGGTGTTAACTGTTTTTTTTCTCTAAGAATTCTTGTTTGGTAGTTCTAGTCATTACACTTTATCATGGTTCTATAATCTAGAGATTTTTAACCATTATATTAATATAATATATATTTCTTATATATATTTATATTCATATAGATTCTATTTACATTGAAAAAAATTACACCATTCAAAGAGACAGTAGGTTGTACGTATGCATGAATGTCGTTTTCAATTTTTAATGGATCAAATGAAAGAAATGAAAAAAATTAAAAAAACATTAAAGGTTAATGATTATATATATATTATATTAATTAAATATATTTATATTACCATTAATGTATATCAAAAATTAAAAATGAATCACCTCACATTATGGAGGTGGTAGTCCAAACAAATGCACAATAGACGTTGTCAACTTTCAAGGGAAGTGATGAAGGTCAACTAAGGTTTTTCCAAAAATAAAAATATTAATTAATCATATTGAAGACACTTTATAATTTATTTTATAATAGATAACATGGATTTATAATAGGTTTAAAAATAAAGAAATTATAAAAGTTAGGTTAAAGGATTGCATCTTCTTTGGTTAGATTCCTTTAGATCCTTGTTTAATGACCCTAGAAATGATCTTTAAAGAAGACCAACATATATAATTTTTATATATTAGTTTATCTGATAAGTTTTCAGGTTTTATTATATCTATATGTCTAAGTGAGTTGTAAATAAGTGAAAGGAGAGGTTCCCCATTATAACTAGGTGATATGACACACTTTGAATTTTATAGACGATTAAAATATATTAAGTTCATACACAAAAAATTGATAAAAAATGGATAGAGATTGAATTTGGGATATTTTTTTTCCTAAATATTTCCATAAAATCATATTTGAAAACTGTTATTTGTAAATTTAACAATATATCATGGTTTAAGCCCCCCCCCACAGCTTTGGTAAACCTATTTTAACATTACAAGTGGTGATGATTTTTACTGTTTTTACTATTAATTATGACAAAAATTAAAAGATTTTCCATTACAAATTTTTTACAGGATGATTCCAAATATGTATTCTAGTTTATCAATAAAAATAAACATATGTAGAATGATTTTGTTTAAAATTAAACACACAATTCATGTCAAAATCAGTCATATAAAAAATTTATAACATATAAATGATGATATACCATGATTCAATATAGAATTAATTAAAATGATATAATTTTTTTTATTACTAAAATAAAAGAAATAATTTTACTTTTAATACCATTTTAAAATAAATTGGTCTTTTTAAATTCTTTAAATGAAAAAAGAAACATTCGATAAAAATCAGCATATTTCACTATTTGTCAAAAAAATTAATCTTTTTTGAAAATTAATTAAAGGTTTCACCAAGATTATTCGAGAATTATGATTTTAAAAATGAATATATTTTAAAAAAATAAATTTTCGAAATTTAATTATATTAAATGTAATATTTCATCACATAAATTAATATAATCAAATTTTCAAGTAAAATGTATTTTTCAAGAATATAATGATATGTTTTTAAAAATGTGATCTAATATATTATCCATATATTAAAACATTAATCATAATGTGGTTATTCACTTTATATCATCCAATTTAATAACTATATTATAATAGTTTACTATATTATCATTCATTTTTTTCAAGGTTGTGTGAATCATATGCAATCGAAAAAGATAAATTTATTTGAAAAAATATATATCATAAAACCTTAGTCTGTTCCAAAAACTCTTCTTATAGAAATATCAAATTTTTAAAAAAATTAAATTTTATAGATACTAAATATATTTATTTAAAACCCTAACATATCATAAATAATATCATCGTTATAATAGAGAATAACTTCTGTATTCTTAGAAGTATACTCCTCATGCTTGAAATTATATTCTATATTAACAAAGTAAACAATATATATAACAACGGTATTAATACTATATAAAGTTTCACTTATATAACAAATTTTGTATCATTTAGAAGATTGTATGTACCACTTATAAATTATTCAGTTATGATTTTAAAATCATTTATATGAAAAATATATCATATATATCATAGTTCATTTTTTATATTATAACATTGATATACTTTTAAATATATATATATATTTTATAATCATTAGATAGCATCAATAAACACTAGAATATATTATATGTTACATAAAAATATTACAATTGTTTCATTTTAGTGTGTCTTCTTGATATATAATTTTTATACATTGGTACATGTTACGTATCCTTGAAAAAATTGAATTTTTTACATTTCATTTGAAAAGATTACCCATCACAATTCAAGTTTATCCAGAATTTAAAATTCCATAATTCAACTAAAAATTATTCTACCAAACCCCAAAAAACATTATCCACTAAATTTCATCCCAAATAACTTCAAATATATACTTATCAACTCAAAAAAAATCACATCTACAAATATTTATCATTACTCATTATTGAAAATAAATAAAATACTTCATTAACAATTACTTAGGTTTATTATTTATAACCAATTTTTTTCAAATTCATATATAAATAATATTTCATTTCATTTCCATGAAAATGAATATATTTTAATTCCAATGAAAAAAATCATTCACATAAATATTATAATTTCATATTTCTCTAAATTTTGAAAAAGAAATCATAAGTTATAAATTATGTACAACATTATATATAAATAATTAATTTTATAAATGATCAACAAAAATAATTAATCAAATAATTACAATATATATCATAGATCAATTATTTAAAATATATCTAAACATACCAAAAATTCAACAGATTTTAGTTTACATAGAATTCCACAAATTACCGTTTGATAAAAAAAATATTATGTGAATCTTATTTGTCAAAATAATTTATAATATAATATAAAATAAATGGTTGAATTTTATATATTGAATATAAATTTTCAAGACACGTCATCAAGGAAAAATAAATGAAGTGATAAACCAATAAATGGTTGATTGTCACTATGGATTCCTATAATTTGTCATTAAGATGATATTCCCATATAATGAAGGTGATAAAACAATTTATGAGTCACTATTGATGTTCCAATGATCTTACTTCCACCTACCATAGAACGAATAAATAGATCACAACCTGATACCCTTTTCTAATGAAATAATCCAAGAATTTATTTAGTGACATTTGGGCTAATCTATAAAAATTTACAATGTGAATTTTTTATTATCCCAGTCTAGAAAAATATTTTAGGTTATCAAATTATCTCAATGGGAATGAATTATACCAAATAAATGTAAAATTGGTGGAAATTTATTCTAACATTGAACTTGGTGAAACAATAAATTATTATGAAATAATCCCTTTTGTAGGGATGGAAATACATCGAAACAAGTCTTAAATAAATAATTACTCATAATTCCATAAAAATAATAACATAAAAGTTTTAAATAAATTAAATAACGCTTAAATAAACATCCATGACATATAATTTTAAAAAACAAAATATGAATGAAATTCGAAATGGTAATCTGATAACGCTGATAAAAAGGTGACACAAAAATTTAATACATAATTTTTTTTAAAGTTATATATATCCATGTTACAATAAATCTCCCTCAACATTTCATCTTTTATATAATATAATAATGGTTAATGAACATATATTATCTAAAATAAGATAAATTATTTTACTTATATCAACGGTTACAAAACCAATATAAACATAAGTCTGTATATAGAGAGTAAGTAAAAATGTCCAGTATTATTCCACCCTTTTATATCTTCATAATATATAAAGAAAAAAATCATTATATGATAGTTTGTAAAAAAATGATAAAAATTGCATTTTTTATTTTAATGAGAAAACATGTTACATGGGACTATCAAATTTTCATCTAGTCAAATAAAAACAAATATGTAATTTAATTTTAGTTAAGAATATATAATTATAGAAATATAATAATAAATAAAATAAATTTTATCAGGATGTTTGCTATAATGGAAAAATGTTAAAGTACATACGAAACTATAGAAGTGAAATTGTAATATCCTTGAATATCAGTTTCTAATTTCATAAAATTTTCCACTCAATTATATATATAAATATTTTAAATAAATTTAATTTATTTATTTTATGATTAGTCAAACTATAATTTATGTATATTAATCATTTAATTATATTATATTACAAAATTCATGTACTCCCATAATATATTAATCCATTTATAATGGAATTCTATAAATAAATTGAATAAACACAAAATTGGAAAATAATTTATTTATTTCATCATCACAACATATTATATATAGTCAGAATTTATACACCCTGTAAAATTAAAAATATTATAATGTTTCAATAATAAAATAAATAAATAAATACACTTTTTAAAATCTATTGGGTTGTGGACCTCTTGAAATATAAATCTCATTAACAATTTTATAAAATAAAATCATGTCCTTAGAAAAAGGTTTTGAGTATTTTAAATAGTAAATATAAATCTAAGAGAAAATTAGGTGGATGAATAATGATAAAAATATTATGAATTCATAGAAATCATATGGATTACCTGACCATTAGAAATATATCTTCTAGAATAGTATCCTGACTATTAGAATAGTATAATGGGTATTAGGGTATCTAATTCAATAAACATATAAGTATGGTTTTCTGATGATATTTTTTATTAATATAATTATAAAAATTTCATAAAATAAATAATCTTCCATTGAAACATAATGTATGTATATGTGAATATTTTTTTTAAATACTGTTTTACATTATTTAATTAAGTTAAAATTTATACTTGATTTTTTTTTTCATATTATCGAATATAGAAACTGATTTTAGAAAAATGGTTTAAATTTTGGGAATTATCTTTTCAAAATTTGTTAAATAATATATTTTGGTAATTTCCAAGTATATTGAAACAATTATGTGAATATTGAATGAATTTTGTGAATAGTGAAATATAGAAAAACATTCCATTATACATTATAAGTTAACTATATGATTAATTACATACTAGATGATTTATGAAACCAATACCTTAGAATAACATGAATTTATTACTTTACATAGTCACAATAATCATTAAAATTCATAATCTAGGTGAAATATACTATATTAATCAATGATTTAATAAAAATACTCTCCCCATCACTAATTAATACAAATATCTTCCAACCATTAATTGTTAAAATAAAAACATTATACCATGCCAAATATCATCCAAAATTCTTACGCAAACCCTCCCAAAAACATAATTGATTTTTAGTAAAATAATGGTACAATTTTTTTTGGGATTAGCCTGTAAGGGGCGTCCCAGTCTCACTATCACTCTCTATGTGCTCTTCACATCTAGGGTTTCTTCTTCTCAATTGTCTGATGTCCCTATCGCATCATCTTCTCCTACCTACCTCAGTGAATCCTAGATTATTCAGATCCCACATGTTTAGTGGTTGATGGTTGGGGTTCTGACAATGTTCTGTGGTTGCGTTGGGACATCGGCTAGTTGGGTTCATCGGTGTGAGAACGTGATTGGGTCATCATCTTCCTCTGAGGTTATTACATGGTCATAGAGGGAGACCTCCGAAATGCTCAGAGTTGGTTTTATCCCCTTGACTGTTCTTATCATGATCCTTCTAGCATTTTTTTCACCAGTTCAATTTTTCATCCCCCAGTTCCATATTTGGAGTATTATAAAAGAAGCCTTCTCCATTTCCCACCCTCCTTGATCATTTTATGAGGGTTTCATGTTCTTGTTTTTCTTGCATCCTTGTTCTAAGGTATGGTACTTTGTAGATTTCCTTTATTCCCTATATTATGATGGTACTATCTCTCCCCATACTCCTCTACTATTTTGTTCTACCCCATAGAGCATGTCCCTAATTTGTTCATGCTCGATGACTCCGATGGAATTTTCGAGGGTGTTTGTTTTCTTAGTGATGAAAGTCTTATTATGTTCCTCTGGTATGGAAATGTTGCTTCTCTCCCTAGTGGTGAAAATGAATCCCTCCCCTTTGTTCATCTTGTTCTGAGTGCTCTCTTGACCCTGCCCCTCCCTCCAAGCTCCGACTGTCTTGATTCAAGCTCCTTATTTGGCATTTCATGGATGGGTGGTCACTGGTGCAATGATAGCGAAGCATCCCAATGATGGGTAACATGTTCAATGGTTTCGAGATGGAATTAGTGTTTGATGGTCTGAATTTCTAGAGTTTCCTTTTGGATGGGTCGGTCAAGGGTATTATTCCTTGGCCATCTCATTTTTTGGTTCTTGGTTAATGTTCTGTTTCACCTTTTTACTGGGTCTGATCTTGGGTGGGGTTTCAAGCCAGTACCACTTAAGTTTGTCCTTTGTGTGCATGGAGTTTCTTACTTTTACATAGTGTTTTTTTTAAAAAACTCAAAAAATATTTGGGGTGGGTATGTTTTAGTAACATAATAAGATCATTCCTAGAAACATTAATATTTTGTCCTAAGGATTCATCTCAAGGAGGATAACTGGTCTTCATTTCTACAAATTTATAATTTTATTCAATTTTTTTCTTTCACCATCAACATCTTCCTAAATTTAATCAAAAAACAATTCTATCTTGGAATTATGGATATAGAACATATTTGATATGAATTATATCAACATATAATTCATACCATGTCATTAAATCATTTTTATAAAAAAAATCCATTATAGATAGTTATAACAACTTATATGTATGATATTTTTAAATAACGAGGTACTAATTACATGGATTGATTAAAAATGACATTTATTAAACTTTTAATATTTTAAAAGAAAAATTGGGAAATATAATTATGATATTAAAAATGAACAACTATTCCAACTCTAACCACAAGAAAAATGTATATTGATATGTGTTTCCTAATTTGAAACCATTTAGGACATTCAATTGAAAATGGGAACAAAAAAACCTCAATAATTTCATAAACATAAATACATTAAATCATTGGGATCTTATTAAACATCATGAAAAGGAAAATTTACCAAATTCCTTTATACCAATGTTATTTGAAACTATGTACTAAAAAATAAAAAATATCTATCTTAGGAAAACTGATTTAATAAATGATTGTAATAGGATACTAATTAGTTAATAATTTATTAAATAATTATTAATTATTTTCTAAATTATATCATTACTATATGTAATTATTCTATTCTAGTGGTTAGTGGAGTATCCATGTGTGTTGGGACCTGAGTTAGAGGTTCTTAATCCTATACCATTCATTTGAAAAACTTTTTAAAAGATCTATTTTCAACTCATTTATATTATGAAACACTTATAATTCCATAGTTTTTCATAACTTTGACCAATTATTTTTTTATAATACTCATTCACTCTCATAAACCCCATTTCATACATTGTTACTAAGAAAAAGTAATGGATTTTCTTTGTAAGCCTCATTTTTTCCAAGTATTATTTCTTTATTGTCTACCTTCTAGTATATATATTATACACAAAATATTAATTGTATTATTTACTAGTTTTCCATTATTTTTTATTTAATCATGTCTCTTTATCGCTCTTCTTGATTTAGTATACCTCAATCACTCATTTTTCAATTCTAATGATTATTTTCTCTATCACCCACTATCACTCTCATAGCATTATATTTTTTCATTCAGGTCTATATTCTTTATATCATGAAACATTTTATATAATATTAAACATTTTTCGATATTACTGTATACTTTTTACTATGTATAGGGTGAAAATTTACATTTTATAATTCATTTTAAAGGGGGTTTACCTTGAACGATATACAAATATTTTAATTGGTTAAAAAATAACAATACATGTTCCCATAATTACAATAAAGATATCTTTTTATTATGCATATATGTTAATGTAATAGGTTCTACCAGAAATATTATATTTTTTATTTTTTATTTTTTATTTTTATATGATGAATTAATTTGGCTTAGTGTGTTATGTGTGGTACACATAATTTTATAACCCATGAATACATCGGTTTGTATAATGAGATAAGATGTCTTTTTAATTTAGTAAATTTCTACCCATTGATTTATTTAATATTAGTCTAGTTTATTATTATGTGTTTATGGTGTCTTTCATTATGTCTCCTTTCACTATGGAAATTTTTTTATCCTATATGAGATTATATACATCCATTATTATGTCATTCAAACATTTTATAGTAAGATTACCAATTAAATTTATTTATTTGACTATTTTACTCAGATAAATTATATATGAATTGTTGATATTATGATGGAATTCATTTTAAACTAACCCTCATGGGTAAACTGAGCATGAACATTTTTATTTTATCCCTGTTTCCCATGAATTTGTTTACACTACAAAGAATAAACTTAAGATAAGAAAAGTCAGATTCATAGCATTTAATGGGTTATTATGATTTTTACCATGTATTATATTAGTTATGTATGTACCTAGTCTTTTGAGGATACTATTCTCAAAATCACATGTATTATGATCTATGTCATCAAATTAAATTATAATAATTAAACTCTATCACTGTGTAACCATGGATTGATATTTTAAAATTTGTACCTTATATGGTCTAGTAGAAACCTGTTTTAAATTTTGAAGTGCATAGTTAAAGAATGGATCCCCATTAAATATTTCATAGAATATCTATAAATATGCCTCAAATGGATAAAATATTTTGTATTTATTTATGGGAAATTCATTCTATTTAAATATAATGATTTGTAATTCACAGTATTATTCCTAGTCTAATTAATTATATTCACTTCTTTAGAAATGGTGTATAATTGAAAGGATGAAAACACTTTCAACATCCATAATTATTGTCCAAATTTCCAACCTAAACAAAGAATTGAATTTGGGGTTGGATAAGAGTATATTATCATAATATTCTAGAATTTGACTTAGGTTATAATGAATAAAAATGTCCTTATGGAACAGACTATCTCTCAAAAAACATTTATAGTTGTATAGGATTTTTCTTAAGAGGTAGTATCCTGGAGCATTAATTGGAAAGGCTAATCCACTAATATTGTTTGAATAGATATATTTTATTATTTAAAATAACATTAAATAATTCCCAAAATTCTTAAAATAATAGGTTTACAAAAAAATAGTAAGGGAAATATTATTATAATAAAAAAATACATTGGTTTGTTTCTGCTAGATGTATTTGAAGTTATATATTTGAAAAAATGAAACTAATGGTAAATATTAATTAATTGACCATGAATGTATAATGGAATATATTTTTTATAATAATGTAGGATATAATATTTAAGGAAGGATTAAAATCACACTTTTAATACTGTTAATTATAAGGGAAAACAAGTAGAATTGATAGAGTTGTAATTAAAATGATGGTTCCCTATGTTAAAAAACAAAGGACATATTTTTCATATTCATAATATTAGTTACTCTGAGATGGATGAACTCATAGAGTGTTATTTAATTAGAATTGATCAGTGAATGAGATGAACTGGATGATAGTGGATGACTTGGTTGGTATACCTTGGATCCTGATTCCAGTAGAATCCATGGATGATTCTTCCATGGATCTAGATAGAAGTAGTGGAAACCTTAGATAAGATTTCTCTTTGGGTCATGATTTAGTGGGATTCCAGGGGCCTTAAATCCCCATTTGATCTATCTTTATTGGGCTCCTATTGGACATGGTCCATTAACATACTCTACAGATCCCAACCATGTCTAACTGAGTTTCCATCAAAATGGTCTTGGGAATCGATGAAGATAGTGTGGTCTTTTATACCTCATACCAGACCCATGGGATCTGAAATAAATGATTACATGGTGCATTCATTATGGATGAATTTTTATATATAAAGGTCATGATTGTGGATTACGCTTGGTTATTGGGTGAGTTCATCGTGGTTTTCACATGTCTTCTCATATCCCTTGCCAATAGAGACTAGACATTTTTTTTCATAGAAACTTTCATGGATTGAATTTATGGCACACAATTATTACATTTTCCATTATATTTCACTAGTACTAATGTCATATTTTTTATATACTACAAACTTTTATAGCTTGTTTACTCATCCTTTAAATGTTAGATACACCGTTGGTGGTGGTCTCATGAGTGTTCTCTCATGCCCATTTAGGACAACACATAGTACCTTAACAGACTATATAGATGGAGTTAATATTAGAGAAATCCTTCATAGTTTAATTCATGAATTGTTTCTATGGCCAGGAGTAGGAGACCATAGTATTGAGCTGAGGTTTGTGATTATAACTGGGATAATTCCTTTTTCATTTTTTTGGAATTTTGATACTTGTATTGTATTTGGCTTCTTGACCACATGTTTTCTTGGTTTATAGGGACATTTAATGCATCATTCTGATTTTTTATATGATTAACATTCCATATTTTGAGTGTTAAAATCGTTTTTTTGATTTTTTATTCATTTTTATACTACATCCTTTAGGGAGGTATACTAGTCCAGTGTTTATAGTGTTTGATTACACTATGGCTTTTTTTTTCATGTGATTTAGATGATTACATGTTATTATATATCTATTGTTCTACACTCTGGTAATGAAGGAATTGTCTATCCATAGACACACCCTAGTATTTCACACGTATTCATCTGCCAATGGCATATGGGGTGGATTTCTTGAGGCCATTTGACCAACAATGTTTGGGGCACCATTGAATGGTACATGGGAGGAGATGATACAAAGTTTTATCAAAGAGGTTATATTATCTTACATTACAATTTTTTTACAATACAAAGGGGGTTAGGTAGGAATTGGAATTTAATTGTGATATTTTCCTAGGAGTAGCTAACACACATATAGGAAAATCCACATTCCTAGGAATAGAAATTGTTGTTTTATGGATTTTGATTATTACAGTTGATATGGGTTTCACCGTTGGCTAATGCACATGAATTGTGATGTTATCATTGATAGGATTGTGGATATGTTTTTTCATTTCTTGGTGAAATGAGGTTATTCATCTCATGCATCATTGTATGAACATTTCATGATTCACATTCATTGCATTATTCCATTCCATATAGGATACAATTCTTGACCTCATGACTTCGTGAAATATTCCTTGTGTGATATACCAATTTGTTGATAAATTATATGTATAGATAATTGAGAAACAAGGTTGGTATATAGTGTTCATGTTGTAACATAAAACGTGTCTTCATGATTTGGTTATATTAGACACCATAAACAGCCAACTATATCATATAGAGTCATGGACCATTGGCCGCATGGACTAGAATGTGTTATGGTATGAATTAAGTGGATATTTTATTTCAGTTCATGAGGTATATGGGCCCTAATGGAAGAAAAGTGATCCACCATTTGGTTCAAACATTTGATGAAAATTGTGAAATAAAGTGAAATCCAACGAAGACTAGAGTTTATAAAAAGGAAACTAGACCTTGAACTGACATTATAGTGGGCATTAGTTAGTGTCTCTAATAATGTTTGTGACTATTTCTGTTTACCTAGTACTAGATTTTGGATTAAGTATAGGGGTACATACAATGTATTGGAAGGCATTGACCAATCATATGCTTCTAGATTTGAAATATTGGTTTTCATTGTTTTTGGAGGCATGTTCTTGGAATTGTAGAGACATGCCATCACAAGAACCTATAATCCTACAACAAGATGGTGGAATTGACCATGATCTAGAGGTAGTGGGATATTGGATACCAGTGGATCCTCTAATAGAACCAGTTTAGGAACTAGTGATGTTACTGTGAAAAAGGTGTCGAGGCCTAGTTTTGGGATTGGTTTCTATCCTATATGCAGACTTTTTAGGGAGTATCACAACCATCTTTTTCTTTGTATGTGTTGATGTGTGTGTTCCAGTAGAAGTATCATACCATTTTTTCAAGGGATGGAGTTTCCATAAGCTAATGAGTTATGGTTTGAGACTACATTGTTGATTTTTGAGAAACTGGAGACACCTCCTGATATATGAGTGAAGATCTTGACTTACATGCTTCGGAGAGCAGCAAAATTCTGGTGGGATGTTTTGAAATAGGATGACAGGTTGCAAGATAGGGGTTGGGATAATATTCAAACTAGATCGTATGACAAATGTTTTCTCGAGTCATTAAAAGAAGTGTGGGATTGTTATTTTATTCATCTTATGGAGGATTCGATGACTTTTATGGTGTATTAAGAATTCTTTATAGATCTGTATAATTTCTCACTTATATATCTTTCAAAATGGAAGTTGAGGGAGGGACACTTAAAGGAAGGTCTCAGACATTCCATTAAATGAAATTTCAATGTGTTAAGGTAGACATATATTATTGATATAGAGAATCAGGTTCTATTTATAATGAATAACCTAAGGGATGTTAGTGGCGTACAACATAGTAGTTTATTCTCTCAACCTAGTGTTGCAGCTTCTAGTTATAGGAAGATATATTTTGAAACTTCTTGTGAGATGAGTATCAATCGGACTATTAGTGTTGGAAGTGAAATTTTCGATTGTAAGTGTAGAACCTGGGACCACATGGGGAATCAGTGTGAGTGAGACCCATTCAAGTGTCGAGCCTAAAGTACGATGGGCCATGTACAGAATTTTTAAAGGACCATCCAACCAATAGTTAGTGGAAGAGGTTTATCTTCAACCCCAGGTTCGGGAGCGAGTTCCACAACACCACATTAGGATGGGAGCTAGATCAGTATCTATTGGTCAGGCCAAGGTTTTGGTCTTGGTCATAGAATCCAGGCACCCGTTTTTTCAAGAAAACATATTTGGAATACTCTTGTTAGAGAGGTTATATCACAGATCCATGGATCATACAAGATATATTCATTTTATCATACCCCTAAGGAATAGTTTTTCAAGTCATCTATAGTTAAAGGTATGATTTTAGTAACCTATACACTTGTATATTCTATTTTTGATATATATGCATCACATAGTTTATATATGTGCCTGTAGTGGAAATATTATTACTTATAGCTCAATTTTTAGATGGAATCATGACACTTGATACTTCATTTTGGATTATAATGTAGAGTGTATGAATGTGTTGGGAGTCCCCCCTTGAAATTGGCAGGTTTAACTTCGTAAGGATCCATTTGGTCCTTATAATCAAATGGTTTGATGTCAAAGTCAGACTGGACTGGATAGTTTCTTATTGACCCTATGTTTATTGACACCAGGAGAGGGTGAAATCCACATCATCATAGGGAGGAGTTTATATTAATAAGATATAATGGAATGTATAGGTCTGTTATATTGACTAGAGAATCATGGGATGGGAGGGATGACCACCAAATTTCAAGTTTATATCTGGATGATCGGGGAGCATATCAAGTACATTTCCCTCCATCTGTTGATTACTTCAGGGATGTTTTACCGTATGAATATTCTAGTATATAACCTAAGATATTGGTGGAGTATTCTATTTAGATAGTGATTGGTGTTTTACTGTTATCCATTCCTCCTTACAAGATGGCTATGAAGAAGTTGCAGGAGCTCAATAGGAAGCTAGATGACATAGAGACAAAGGGTTTTATTGGGAAAGTAATTCCCCAAGGGGTTAACTAATACGTTAATCAAAACATCATGATGGTACCACTAGGTTATAAATGTATTAATGAATATTGAACCAAATAATGGTTAAAAACTAGTATCCCTTTCCACAAATATATGACATTTTTCATCTTTGAGGAGACTTAGTGTTCTTGAAAACGGATTTAAGATCTCGATATCATCGGGTTCATGTTCAACTAACATGCATACCTTGAATATCATATTTTAGTAGTTATGGTCTATAAAAATATCTAGTTATTTCGTTCGGTCTCACAAATGTGCCATTAGATTTCATAGAACTGATTAATCGAGTATTATTTCATTGTTTGGATTCATTTGTCATAGTATTCATGGATAATATCATGGTGAATTATAAATATTGACATGGTCATAAAAACATATTGATATCATTTTGGATAAATAGTTATAGAATTAATTATATGCTAAGATAACTGAGTGACACTTCAGGATGGATATGATTAACTTCTTTCTTTATATTATCTTTGAGATAGTAGAATCTATAGATCCAAAAAAGGTGAGATCTATAGTTTCTTAGGAGAATACCAAGAATGTATTTGATATACATAGTTTCTTAGGGGTATTTTGATATTATAGGTGTTTCATACAATACTTACAATGCTTATATGCACTTTTAATCTTCTTGAGAAAAAAGGGTATGATGTTTTTATGAAAATATATCTATGAGGCAACCTTTCAAAAGCTTAATGGAAGGCTGACTTCAGCACTGACCCAGATTCTACTGAAGATGGGTAGGAGCTACAAAAAATATTTTGACACAGAATATATTGGGAAGGTAGAAATATTGATACATAGGTTTATAGTTGTGGAGTATGAGTGTCTTTAGATATGACTAAATGAGTTTCATTACCCAAAACAAAATCTTGAGTTTGCTGTTATTGTTCATTTTTGTTCTATTGGAGACACTATTTACTGGGAGAGAATTTTTTGGGGTACACGGACCACAAAATTATCATGTATATATTTTCACAGCATGAACTATATTTAATGTAGTGAAGTTTGGTTGAGTACCTATAGTATTTCAACTATGATATTTCATATACACCTATAATGGAAAATTATATAGATGATGCACTGAGTGAAAGGAATCATGTACAAGTAGTTTAGGTGTCCATTAGAGAATGGTAGCTTATGGAATTGTTTATAGAGATTTAGTTAATGGTTTAGGATGGTCAGGGTCAAACCTTTCATTCATCCTTATTTGTGACATATCCCCTCCTAGATAGAGTGATGATGAATAATTTCATAGGTTCATGTTCATAGTCCTACGATAGAGTGTGGAAGGTGAGGACCCACCTAATAGATAGACTATTTGTGGGTATAAAATTATATGTATCCATGGTCACATTTGGGTAATAGTGGACATATATGAGGATAAGATGCAGTAGTTTCATGACATAGTTTGAAAATTACACCCCTACCTCACCAAGATGTATCATAACTTACACGGTCAATACTGGTGACTGGGTATGAAATTTGAGCATGTTTTTAATGATATTTTCTACTTTTTAGCACTTTAAGGATTAACACTAGTGACCCGAAAGACTTTTATAGCTGTTACCCATTCCTCATTAGAAGTGGGATGATGTCATGATAGATTTCATAATCGTTTTGTCAAGGTTTCCTTGAGGTAGTGACTATGTTAGGGTTTTTCTATAAAAGGTAATGAATGTTTCTCATTTCTGACAAATCAAGTATACATTCTCCATTGTGGATCTTGGTAGTTTGTATATATGTGAGATAATATGAATTTACAAGGTCCCTAAAATAATAAATTTAAATATGAATTCCAAGATTAAATATCATTTCTCCCAGTGTTTTCAAAGGTGTTGGGTACCTAGATGATTCTGATCATATCATACAACCCTCTTACTGATGGTCAGTAAGTGTTTATAATACAAGTTCTCGAGGACATGCTACAGTCATGCATCCTAGTTTTTAGGGGGATCTTGGTGGAGAAATATTCCCCTTGTTTAGTTCTCCTACAATAATATGTATCAGGTGAATTTATATAAGTCCCCTTATGTGGCTTTGTATAGTAGGCCATGTCGATTTCCCATGTACTGGTTAGAGGCTGGTGAGGTAGCTTTACTATAACATTTTATTATTTAGGAGACTTCTAAGATGGTCCAGTAGAATAGAAAGTGGTTAGATAATGAACAATCTTGACAGAAATCGTAATCCAATCGTTTTTTATAACCTCTATAGTTCATTTTTGGGCATTGGGTATTCTTATGTATCTAACTGAGACTAGGACATAGATGTATTAGTAGAAAGGGTAAGATTTCACCATGATATGTTGTGTCATTTGAGATTCTGGAAAGTGACATCCTCTGGCATATCGGTTCTAGTTCCGTCAGATGTACCAGGCCATAGATGACATCTTCCATGCAACTCAGCTGTGTAGTTTCCACTGCAGCCCATCTCACACACTACATCTGGATGAGGTGGAGTTATAGGTAGATGTGCCCTTTGAGGAGAACCATGTATGTGTTGTTAATTGTTGCACAAACATTCTCTAAGGATATTTATATCCTCTAGTATGTGTGTTAGGGAAGATCAACCCTCTATAAGATGTGGCATTGGTACGGAAGGATGACATATGTGCTATTTGTCTGGAGTTATTCTTAGGTGATTCCTGACCACCCTTGAGAGTGAAATTCTGGGATGAATTTCTTTAAGGATGAAATACGGTAAGATATCAGGTTTTTCAACAAGGTATGGGTATATCGTTTTTAATTAAAATGGTTTTTATGTCCAAATCTATGTACCCAAACTGATCATCAATGTATCAAGGGAGTCTAAGGATTTTTTAGAGACCATAACATAGTGTTTGGAAATAATAGATATGGTTAATTTTTATGATAAACAATGAAAGGATGTACACACAATTACCACTAACCTTATGTGGCTTGATAGTGCGGTGCTACATGTCACATTGTTTTTGGAAACGGAGCCACCCCTGGTATAACAGTCTGGATTTACTTCCAGTGGACTATAATTGATACCTATCAGGTCACTCCATGGGTGGGTACACCCCCTGGGTGGGACACACCACCATCCCCAGTGGCAGCCATTTCCTCATGAAGCCCTTGGGCGGAGAGCCATGCTTCGTCCAACGCTCACATGTGAGAGTTCCCAAGGATCAGATTCATTCCTACCTCCTTTGCCTCTGATACCAACTGTAGAGACCCAAAACATGATGTAAATGAACATTAAATTAATTTTGCAGAATAATTATTACATAGTAAAAACCAATACTCAATGACCATAATAGTTTAGTGTCTTTGGAAACTCGGAACATAATCTTCTAATCGTGGTGAAAGATCTTCAACATCTCCCATAAAGATCTTCCCCTTTTTTTTCTTACCTAAAACATTTCTTTAAATCCTAGGGAAAATAAAACATATAAAAGGGTGAGCTCAAATGTTCAGTAAGGGTAAGCATGGATAAAATAAAACAAATCACATACATTTGACCTTCAAAACATGAACATAATATTTAAACATCAAAATCTCGAGCAATGACATTAATCATGGTAGTATGTAAGACATAGATCATAAAGAAACATTAAGCATGATAAAATAGCATGGGAATAAAACATGTAATTGTGGAAACCATTAAGCACATGTTATTATTTCCATAGTAGTCAAGGCATTGCTTCCAAGACCATCTTAGTGGACAAAGTCCCTTTCTGAATCGAGTTCACACCTCGTTTCAGTCCTGTAACACTGAACCAGATTAACTTACCATTCTAGCCATGTCTATCTCATTAGATATAAATCTTTACCCAATGCATTGGAGGGAGATATAGGTCACACCCATCTCATAATGAAATCATTCTTACTTGTGCCACAAATTAAACATAAATCATTCATCATAACCCAAAGAATAAAATGGGTTTCATAAACATCATCCCATCGTAACATAATCCATATAAAATAAATGGATATCATTTCATCATAAGAGAAGTTAAACCATGTAAATCATAGAGACATTATACTTGAAACATACACATATGAAATAATGTCATCTCAGATGGAAAATGGTTTTGATAAAACACTTGAAATGAATTCTTGAGGAAAATATCCTTTCTTCATAAAAAATCTATTTATTTTCACAAAGCATCATGCAATTTTAAAAGAAAAATATTTTGTTGAAAATAGTCATGAAATATTTTGGAGGTATCTTCATGAAAATAAGGCTTTATAAAACAGTAAAAATACTTTCGTGCCATATAAGTTAAAAAACATTCTTCTCGTACTTTTGCCGGAAAAGTCAAAAAGTTCATCGTAAAATAATTATTCCTTCCATACCTTGTGGTAAAAGTCAAAAATGGGTAAAAAGGACTTTAAAAATACATGAATACAATTTTATAAAACATGGACATGGCTGATAGCAATAACCCCAGTAAATACTTACGAATAAGCAATCTCGGATAAAAATGATATTTGCAAAATTATCCCTTACCTTAGGTCTGATATACTTCGTACATATCCGAACCTCCTATATAAAAATTTAAATAAGGTCATTGACTTATTACAGAATCATATTCATTGTTATGATATCATATATGTTTTACTTATGAATTTATATTACCCCTTCTTTTGTAAATTCATTGTTAAAGCAGCGTTTTGGGTAAAATCATTTCATTTATCGTATGTGTTTCGACTTGTCATTATTGATATTAATACTTATATCCTAATTTAAATAATTACAGAATGTAAAAAATGATTTATATATAATATATATTCATCATATACATATATATATTACAGATCGATAAAAGGAATGAAATACACCATTCATGGAGATGGTAGGTCGTACGTATGCATGAACGTTGTTTTCGTTTCCTTATTGAATTGAATGAAACTAAATAGATGACATACATATATATATATACATAAATCCAGTAGAATTATTATTTCATATATTTCATTATTATTCATTATATAAACTTTATGATCATTCATCTATGGTTATCATGGAGAATGAATCTCATCGCGCCGTGGAGACGGTAGTCCGTACGTACGCACGAGCGATGATATCGTTCCCATAATTATTGAATAGAATTTGGAGTGGATGGTATAATATATCAGAATCAGTATGATGTTATAATAACCTTATATATTTATTCTTTACACCATTATACCCATCCATGTATGGTGTTGGTGGAAAAATAGATTTCACCACGGTGTGGAGACGGTATTCCGTACATACGCACGCGTGGTGATTTCGTTTTTCATAGGATGGATAGAAGGTGAAATAGGTTTGTTTCATATTTATAATAACATATCAGTATATGAGTTATACTGATGTTATTACTTCATAATGAAATAGCTAAAGAAAAAGAAGTGGAAGAAGAAATAAAGTTGAAAGAATCGGTAACGGACATTACCTCTTCTTTGAAGCGCCTCTTTGAGACCTCCTCTTAGGGCACTAAAATTGGTCTTTGAAGAAGACCAGAACCTCTAGGATGTTTCTATGGAAGTGTAGAAGAGAACTTTTCAGGGGTTGGCCGAGCTTGAAGGCTCAAAGTGGTGTGAGGAAGAGAGGGAGGATGTAACACCCCGACCCCAGTTACCTAGAGTCAGTGCATTATTACATAACATTGGCATGATCACAAGAAAGATAAAATCTAGAAAGACCAATTGGTTTAGTAGCCTTGGAAACACTAGATATATTCATAAAGTTTTACATTAGATCATAAAGTAAAAAACTACTACAACAACATAATGTCTCCATAGTCCACACTATTATCCCCTCATAATATCCCTACAGGTCATTCATAACTTACTTCTTCACATCCTGGGAAAAATAAAACATAGAAAAGGGGTGAGCTCAAATGCCCAGTAAGGGTAACAATATAGCAGAAACTTTCAAAAATAATCATAAACATTTAAGGCAATATATAACCAAAACAAAAGCCTTTTAAACTTAATCTTCAACATATTATGGAAAAAGTAAAATGAAATAATTCCATTTACTTATTCACATGGATATTCTACTAATCAAATAATCACATGCAATATCAATAACCACTTTCATAATGATGGAATGCATAATGCCAGACTATCATAACCACATAGCCAATGCCTCGTGTCAAGACTACAAATAAGATTTTGCCAAGGCCTTGTGCCAAGACACTAGTTTGTCTCATGAGACCTACCGATGCATCGAGGAGCTATAACGGGCTCCACCCATCACATATTAAGTCCAATGCATTTCCATATGAAAAGGTTTAAACATAACATAAACATTCGTATTAAAACTAGCATACGAAATGTCAATACTTTCACCATAAACCATGAATGGTATAAAAATAGCACATCCACAGTCAAACATATCACAAAACCTTCAATACAACACAGAAGTGTTGTGTCATAATAAATCAACTTCACATAAGCGTAACATCCAACAAAGGATGTTGACATAGATGAAATCAAAACTCTTTTTAGAGAAATATCTCTTTTTATTTTGAAATCATTTAAGAGCCATGTAAAATAAAACATTTTCTTTGAAAATATTCTTATAAGCTTATAAGGGAATCTTTCAAGATTTTATAATGGCGGAAAATAGCCGCACCCGCCGTATAAGTTAAAAAAACATTCTTACCATAATTCTGTCGAAAAGGTTAAAAAGGACCTTGTTTTGAAAACAACGGAAAGATTCCTTTATAAACCACTTATAAAAGTCAAAAAGGGTATAAATTACTTTAACTCATATTATAGTAAATAGTAAAAATGTTTTTAAATACATTTTTAAGGAACATGGATGTGGATGATAAAGAGATCCCAGTAGATTATTACGTATAAACAACCTCGGATAATGAAGAGATTGTGAAATAACCCTTACCTTGTAGTTTTCCTTAGTTGAGGTAGGTTAACCTCTTGTATAATAGTGAAATAATTTTTATTAAATTATACAAGAATCATATACATTCATATGATATCATATATGATCTTTTAACATTGCTTTGTTAATAATATCTTAGTATTATCGTTGTTTCGGGTGTTAACTTACTCGTTTTATTGTATATGTTTTGTTACGTAAGAAATTTTTGTAACGGATAGGTTGTATATTATTCATATACAGAATGATATCAAGTCCTTAAACAATATTTTTAAATCATGAAATGATAATTATACTTGAATGGATATGATGGAGAATGAATCTCATCGCATTCGTGGAGACGGTAGTCCGTACGTACGCACGAGCGACAATATCATTCTTTTGATATTAAAATAATATATAAATGAATGGTATATCATATATAAAGAATAATTAAAATGTTATATTTATTATTTACATGAGTTAAACATCATTATTGTACCCATCCAAATAATAATATATTGAATAACAATTACACCACGACGTGGAGATGGTAAGCCGTACGTACGCACGAATGGTGACATGTTATTCAAAGGGTGGATAGAATACTGAATATGGTTGTACCATATTTATAATAACATTACAGTATATATATTATACTGGAGTTATTAATTTAGAATGGTAATAACAAAGGAATAAGAAGTGGAAGAAGAAAGGAACTTGGAAAAGGGTGGTGAAATCATTACCTCTTCTTCGGGTTCTTCCGTTTGATTTGATCAAAAGGGATCTTTGGTTGGATTTATGATCAAACTAAGGCCTATAAGTTGTATTGAGGGAAGTTGGTAGAGTATTTGGGCAGAGTTTGGCCGAACCAAAAGGCTTTGAAGGTGTGAATAAATGAGAAGGAAGAGTGCCCTTTTATAAGAGGGGTGAGGGGAACCTTTGGAAAAGCTAGAAATATTAATTTATAATAAATTCATATTCGGTTTATAATGGCTCCAAAGTTTATTATTCAAAGTTTAAGGTGGGGATAGGTCAAAAACCATTAAACCAATATAATTTAGACAGGTTTGGGTTACTATATTAACCTTATCTTTAAGTATTAACTCTAAGTTAATTAGTGTCACTTTTACAATGTCTCTTTGTATTTTTATATTATATGGTTAATAAACTTACCATATACATCCAAGAGACCAAAAAGTGGTCCATTAATGATACACCTATCATTATATAAGTCTCTTGGCCGAACCTTAGATTTTTAGGAATTTAATATCAATTAATAATATAATATTTGTTTTAAAAACTCTTTTATGTCAATTTTGACACTATTCAATAGTAGATTTGTTTGAAACTCATAACAGAATGATTACTTAGAAATAATTTAATTAAATCATTCCTAACATGTCATATTAACTTTAAAAATTAGTTTAATTCATAAAAATTATCAAATTCAATTTTTATGTGTATTTATAATATCAATTATTTTAATTTTTCACTATTATGGTAATTACTGCATCATCATTGTGTCATAAATAAATTAAATTATTTCATCTATAAAAATTATAAATAAAATATAATTATGTATGAAATATTTTCATCTTTCTAATTAATATTTACAATTGAAAATCCAACATATATAACCCTATGTAAAAATTGTTGTGCTAAAAGATATATGCTTGTGTCATTTTTGTATTCATTTTAACTTAATTAAAATAGTGTCCCTATCACCTACAAGTGGCTCCATGGGGTCCCAAAATCAACCCAAAGATGCCTATGGTCGAACATGTATCAACCAATAAGGTTAGGACACATTTTAGGGTAATTTAGTATTATTATAATATTATTTCTTAGCCCTTATTTACCGGATTTACCCTTAACCATGGTAAATAAAATATTTACCGCAGTAATTATTCAAAATGCCTAAAAATAAATGTTACCTATTTACACAATTTAAACATCCTGATTCCAAATATGGAATCCATTTTTCCAAATTCAAAACACAGAAGTGGCAGAAATTAATTTAAAATTAATTCCCGTTGTTAAAACAAAAAGCGTGTTTTTAAGAGATAATATCTATCAAAAGATTGACACTTGTTTATGTCCGGTTTAATTGTAAAATTATGTCCAATGACCGAAATTGTATTAAATGGTAAAAATATATTATAAATATACTTTAAAACCTCTAAAATTCATAATTTATCACTATTAATTATTTTGATTAAAAAATTTGTTTTTAATTAAAATTTAGTAATTTTCACTATTCATCAAAATATTAAAGTTATCCGAAAAGTACCAAAATATCACCTTGGGCCAAATTCGATATTCAGAATCCAAAAATGAAGTCCATTTTGAAATATAAAATATATATAATTTCAAAAAGTAGGTATTACTATTCATAATGGCTAGTTTGATTGGTTATGGTGTGTTAGAACTCAGTGTTGCATACAACACACGCTATCACATTATTCAAAGAGAAGCGTACCATAGAAGCTTGGGGTGTTACATTCTCCCCTTATTCAAATAATTTCGTCCTCAAAATTTCTAGAATGCTTATCACATGAAAAGACTCGGGTGGTTCTTCATCATATGTTCCTCGAGTTCCCACGTTGCCTCTTCCATCTTATGGTTTCTCCACAAAACTTTTACCAGACGCGTCGTCCGGTTTCTCAGTACTTGTTCTCTCGTACCAAGAATCCTGACGGGCTCTTCGCAATAAGACAGATCAGGTTCCAGTTCTAATTCTTCATAGGTGAGTACATGCGTTGGGTCAGGCATGTATTTCCTCAACAGTGATACGTGGAACACATCGTGAACTTTGGAGAGACTTGGCGACATTTCCAATCGGTAAGCTATAGCCCCAATTCGTTCTAGAATTTCGAAGGGTCCGATGTACCTGGGACTCAATTTACCTTTCTTACCAAAATGTATGACTCCCTTCCATGGAGATACCTTCAGAAAAACATGATCACCGACTTGAAATTCCAAATCCTTCCTTCGATTATCGGCATAGCTCTTCTGCCTACTTTGAGCTGCTTTGATGTGATTTTGGATTACCTTCAACTTTTCCATCATTTCCTCCACTAGTTCTGGGCCTACAAGTTTTCTTTCACCAACGTCATCCCAACAGGTTGGTGTACGACATCTCTTTCCGTATAATGCTTCATATGGTGCCATCTGAATACTCGAATGGAAGCTATTGTTATAGGAAAATTCTACCAGAGGTAAATATTGATCCCACATACCCTGAAAGTCAAGTGAGAAAGATCTCAACATGTCTTCTAAGGTTTTAATAGTCCATTCTGATTGTCTGTCTGTCTGACGGTGGTAAGCAGTGCTCAAATGAAGTTCAGTATCCAGGGATTTCTGAAGACTTTTCCAGAATCTTGAAGTAAAACGGGGATCATGATCAGAAACAATCGATAGGGGTACTCCATGAAGTCTCACAACTTCATTAATATATAGTATTGCTAGACGTTCGAGGGGTAGATCTTCTCTTATAGCAAGAAAATGTGCTGACTTGGTAAGACGATCAACAATAACCCATATTGCATCATTCCTTCTAGGAGTCTTTGGTATCCCCATGACAAAGTCCATCGTAATATTGTCCCATTTCCACTCCGGTATGGGAAGAGGTTGCATGACTCCTCCAGGCTGTTGCCTTCCAGATTTCACTTATCGACAAACCATACATCTTGACACAAAATCAGCAATCTCCCTCTTCATGTTGTCCCACCAAAAATGTTCCTTCAAATCTATATACATTTTGGTGCTCCTAGGGTGTATAGAGAAATTGGTACTATGAGCATCATCTAGCAATTCCCTTTTTAGATTAGGTATATCGAGAACACAAAGTCTCTTCCCAAATTTCAAAATTCCATCTTTATACACAAAGTCTTTCAGTCTCCCATCATTTACAGCTTTAATCTTCTTTTGAAATTCTTCATCATCAGTCTGAGAACTCATAATTCTTTCTAGTAATGATGGTTTGGAAACCATTTGAAAAATAATTGATGTTTTGCCTTCCCTGGTTATTCCCATGTCCATCTTCACTAGATCCATGAAAAATGGATCCCTCTCAATTCTCATATTGTTCAAAACTCCATGGTCTTTTCCGCTCAAAGCATCTGCCACCTTGTTTGCTTTCCCCAGGTGGTAGTGTATCGTACAATCATAATCCTTGAGTAATTCAAGCCATCTCCTTTTCCTCATGTTGAGTTCTTTTGGTGAGAAAATATACTTCAAACTCTTGTGATCAGTATAAATCTCACATTTTTCACCATAGAGGTAGTGCCTCTATATCTTCAAAGCAAAGATCACAGCTGCTAACTCAAGATCATGAGTAGGATAGTTTTTCTCATGAATTTTCAACTGTCGTGATGCATAGGCAATAACTCTATCATTCTGCATAAGGACACAACCAATTCCTTTCTTCGATGCATCACTATAAATAACGAACCCATCATTCCCCGATGGTAGAGTCAATATAGGAGCATTGACTAATCTTCTCTTCAGTTCTTCGAAACATTCTTCACAATCTTTTGTCCAAACAAATTTAACCCCTTTACGGGTGAGCTTCGTTAATGGGTTAGCCAATCAGGAAAAATTTTGGACGAATCATCGATAATAACCTGCCAAACCAATAAAACTACGTACCGCAGTTATACTCGTCGGTGCTGGCCATTCTTGGATTGCCTTAGTATTAGAAGGATCAACAGAGATTCCATCTTTAGAGACAATATGGCCAAGAAAAGAAATCTCATGAAGCCAGAATTCACACTTGCTAAACTTCCCATATAATTTATATCTTCTCAGAGTCTTCAGGATAATGCGCAAGTGATTTTCATGATCTTAGTAGCTATTGGAGTATACCAAGATATCATCAATAAATACCACCACAAATTCATCAAGATACTCCTTGAAAACTCTATTCATCAGATCCATGAATACAGAGGCTACATTAGTTAAACCAAAAGGCATTACAGTAAACTCGTAATGCTCGTACCTGGTTCGAAATGCTGTCTTCAGAATGTCTTCCTTCTTTACACACAACTGATGGTATCCAGATCGAAGGTCAATCTTTGAAAAGTATTGAGCTCCATGCAGTTGGTCAAATAAATCATCAATGCGTGGTAGGGGATACTTGTTCTTTATCGTTATAGAATTGATCTCCCTGTAGTCGATACATAACCTCATAGATCCATATTTCTTTTTAACAAAAAGAACAGGGGCTCCCCATGGAGAAACACTTGGGTGAATAAATCCCTTATTACTCAATTCCTCTAGTTGTTTCTTTAGTTCAACTAATTCTACAGTGACCATTCTATAAGGGGTCTTCGATATAGGCCTTGATCCAGGAATTAAATCAATGAAAAACTTAACTTCTCATTCTGGAGGATGTCCAGGTAAATCTTTCGGAAATACATCTACAAATTCTTTCACAACAGGTACATCCTCTATTTGAACATTCCTTTCCTCACCCATAGTTATTTCATTCTCTTCCTCCCCCATAATTGAATTTAGTTGAGCTACTGGGGGTGGATCTATATAAGAATTAGGTGGTGACGATTCTGCTCTAAAGATAAGGTGTTTCTTATCATTATCATCAAGAATCGTAACCTCTTTCTTCTTACAATAAATCATTGCATCATAGTCCAAAAGCCAGTCCATACCAAGGATTATATCAAACTCAATCATAGGTATGATGATGAGATCAGCAGATAAAGAACATTTATGTGCTATAATGGAGGCTGATTCACAAAACTTTGTTGCAGTGATACTTCCCTTAGGAGTTTTAACAGATAACTCCCTTGTTAAATCAAATTGGAATTATCTAATTTTCTTAGCAAACTGGGAAGATATAAAACAATGCGATGATCCAGAATCAAATAATGCATTTTCTAAACTTGAGGAAACCATTAAATTACCTGCCACCACGTCTTTCAGAGCTTCTACCTCAGAAGTAGTGATAACATTAGCTTGGCCTTGATCCCTTGGCCTTTTCTGAGGTAAGTTCTCCTGACTCTTAGGACATTCATTTGCATAATGCCCCATCTCCCTGCAATTGTAGCACTGAACGTTGGTGTCTTCCTTCTTCCCCTTACAATCATGATCTTGGGGGCCTTTTTCACCACACTTATAATAGACTCTCGTTCCCTTCAAGCAAGTACCAGGGTGTTTCTTCCCACATTTACCACAGGATGGATATTCAACATTTCCCTTCTTCCCATTATTTCCATTCCCAGATTGATTAGCAAGCCTCTTTTTCTCTTGCTTTGCTTTAAAGTCATAATACTTAGAGAATTCCTTTTCGGTCTTGATAGCACATGAGACAATGTCTTCATACGACGAAAAGGATTGTGAGAATAATGCTCGATGGAGAAATGGTTTTAACCCATCAAAGAAACGATCAATCTTACTTCTTGGGTTATGTATATAATCTCCATCATACCTTGCTAACCTTGTAAAGTTAGCCTCATACTTTGAGACATTCTCATCCTCCTTTTGTCTTAGACACATAAATTGCCTTTCCATATCTGCTCGATGGTCGCAAGGAAAGTATTTTTCTAAAAACAGATCTTTGAACTCCATCCATTCCATATTTGATACATCATCATCTTCCTTCGTGTTTTGAATCAATGACCCCCATTGATCAACATCTCCAGTGAGGTGGTAAACTGCCATGATAACGTTTTCCCTTTCACTACTCCCCAAAGCCTGAAATATTTTCTCTAGGGAATTTATCCATTTCTCAGCTACTAAGGGATTTGTACTCCCATTGAACATTGATGGTTGTTGCCTCATGAATCGATCTAACATTGATCCTCCATGCTGTGGATCAGGGTGCTCCATACGGGTAAGGTTATTATTCATAACCTGAGTGAGTTGTCCCAGTATGGTGATTAGCTGATCGACACCAGTTGCATCACCAGCTCCACTATAATTATCTTGAGCAAGAGGGCAATCCCTACATGGATTGCGTGCATTGATACAGTTTCCATTTCTTCCACTAGGCACCATTTCTAAACAATGGCATTAACTAGATCAGTTTATGAATCAAAATACATAATTCCTTACTTATAAAACACTTAACATAAATTGAACTATTTATGGATATAATCCATAATCATAAAAAAGTTTTCTTGGAGGAAGCATATACTCATAAACCCTTCATAATGATTTGTAAAGAAAATGAGAGTTATCCTAAGCATATCCCTCAGGAGTGTCGTAACCAAGAGTGCAGCAAGGCCCGTTGTTGTGCACCAGTTCCCGTTTGAGTCTAGCTCAAAGCGGTGTTTTCAGGTTTTACCCCTAGGTACATCTGTGCCAGAGCCGCCTCTACCTGCTCGTATCCAGACAGGGATGTATTGCTCAAAAAACTCACAAAATCACTACAATACCAAAATTCTAGGAAGTTCTTCTATACTAATCCTCAAAGTTCATCTTAGGTCTACATGTTCTAATCAGAGTTTATCTAAATCTAGCTTCCAAGGTTTGTACTAAACTTCCTTTGATACGAACTGTAACGCCCCGACCCTAGTTACCCAGAGTCTGTGCATTATTATATAACATTGGCATGATCACAAGAAAGATCAAATCTCGAAAGACCGATTGGTTTAGTAGCCTTGGAAACACTAGATATATTCATAAAGTTTTACATTACATCATAAAGTGAAAAACTACTACAACAACATAATGTCTCCATAGTCCACACTATTATCCCCTCATAAAATCCCTGCAGGTCATTCATAACTTACTTCTTCACATCCTGGGAAAAATAAAACATAGAAAAAAGGTGAGCTCAAATGCCCAGTATGAGAAACAATATAGCAAAAAATTTCAAAAATAAGCATAAACATTTAAGGCAATATATAACAAAAAAAAAGCCTTTTAAACTTGAACTTCAACATATTATGGAAAAAGTAAAATGAAATAATGCCATTTACTTATTCACATGGATATTCTACTAATCGAATAATCACATGCAATATCAATAACCACTTTCATAATGATGGAATGCATAATGCCAGACTATCATAACCACATATCCAAGGCCTCGTGCCAAGACTACAAATAATATTTTTCCAAGGCCTTATGCCAAGACACTAGTTTGTCTCATGAGACCTACTGATGCATCGAGGAGCTATAGCAGGCTCCACCTGTCACATATTTAGTCCAATGCATTCCCATATGAAAAGGTTTAAACATAACATAAACATTCGTATTAAAAATAGAATACGAAATGTCAATACTTTCACCATAAACCATGAATGGTATAAAAATATCACATCCACAGTCAAAAATATCAAAAAACCTTCAATACAACATAGAAGTTTTGTATCATAATAAATCAACTTCACATGAGCATAAAATCTAACAAAGGATGTTGACATAGATGAAATCAAAACTCTTTTTAGAGAAATATCTCTTCTTATTTTGAAATCATTTAAGAGACATGTAAAATAAAACATTTTCTTTGAAAATATTCTTATAAGCTTTTAAGGGAAGCATTGAAGATTTTATAACGGCGGAAAATAGCCGCACCCGCCGTATAAGTTAAAAAAACATTCTTACCTTAATTCTGTCGAAAAGGTTAAAAATGACCTTATTTTGAAAACGACAAAAAGATTCATTTATAAACAACTTATAAAAGTCAAAAAGGGTATGAATGACTTTAACTCATATTCTAGTAAATATTAAAAATGTTTTGAAATACATTTTTAAGGAACATGGATGTGGATGATAAAGAGATCCCAGTAGATTATTACGTATAAACAACCTCGGATAAGGAAGAGATTGTGAAATAACCCTTACCTTGTACTTTTCATTAGTTGGGGTAGGTTAACCTCCTGTATAATAGTGAAGTAATTGTTATTAAATTATACAGGAATCATATACATTCATATGATATCATATATGATCTTTTAACATTACTTTGTTAATAATATCTTAGTATTATCGTTGTTTCGGGTGTTAACTTACTCATTTTATTTTATATGTTTTGTTACGTAAGACATTTTTGTAACGGATAGGTTGTATATTATTCATATCCAGAATGATATCAACTCCTTAAACATTATTTTTAAATCATGAAATGATAATTATACTTGAATGGATACGATGGAGAATGAATCTCATCGCGTTCGTGGAGACGGTAGTCCGTACGTATGTACGAGCGACAATATCATTCTTTTGATATTAAAATAATATATAAATGGATTTTATATCATATATACAGAATCATTAACATGTTATATTTATTATTTACATGAGTTAAACATCTTTATGATACCCATCCAAATAATAATATATTGAATAACAATTACACCACGACGTGGAGACGGTAAGCCGTACGTACGCACGTATGGTGACATGTTATTCAAAGGGTGGATAGAATACTGAATATGGTTGTACCATATTTATAATAACATCACAATATATATATGATATTGGAGTTATTATTTTAGAATGGTAATAACAAAGGAAGAAGAAGTGGAAGAAGAAAGGAACTTGGAAAAGGGTGGTGAAATCATTACCTCTTCTTCGAGTTCTTCCTTTTGATTTGATCAAAAGGGCTCCTTAGGTTGGCTTTATGATCAAACTAAGGCCTCTAGGTTTTAGTGAGGGAAGTTGGGAGAGTATTTGGTCAGAGTTTAGCCAAACCAAAAGGCTTTTAAGGTGTGAAGAAATGAGAAGGAGGAGTGCCCTTTTATAAGAGGGGTGAGGGGCACCTTTGGAAAAGCTAGAAATATTAATTTATAATAAATTCATATTTGGTTTCAAATGGATAAAAATTTGATTATTCAAAGTTTAAGGTGGGGATAGGTCGAAAACCATTCATCCAATATAATTTAGACAGGTTTTGGTTACTATATTAACCTTATCTTTAAGTATTAACTCTAAGTTAATTAGTTTCACTTTTACAATGTCTCTTTGTATTTTTATATTATATGGTTAATAAACTTACCATATACATCCAAGAGACCCCCAAGTGGTCCATTAATGATAAAACTATCATTATATAAGTCTCTTTCCCAAACCTTATATTTTTAGGAATTTAATATCAATTAATAATATAATATTTTTTTAAAAAACTCTTTTATGTCAATTTTGACACTATTCAATAGTTGATTTTTTGAAACTAATAACAAAATGATTACTTAGAAGAAATTTAATTAAATCATTACTAACATGTCATATTAACTTAGAAAATTAGTTTAATTCATAAAAAGTCTCAAATTCTATTTATTTGTGTATTTATAATATCAATTAATTTAAGTTTTCACTATTATGGTAATTACTGCATCATCATTGTGTCATAAATAAATTAACTTATTTAATATCTAAAAATTATAAATAAAATATCATTATGTATAAAATCCTTTTATCTTTCTAATGAATATTTACAATTGAAAATCCAACATATATAACCATATGTAAAAATTGTTGTGCTAAAAGATATATGCTTGTGTCATTTTTGTATTCATTTTAACTTAATTAAAATAAAGTGTCCCTATCACCTACAAGTGGCTCCATGGGGTCCCAAAATCGCCCCAAAGATGAATATGGTCAAACATGTATCAACCAATAAGTTTAGGTCACGTTTTAGGGTAATTTAGTATTATTATAATATTATTTTTTAACCCTTATTTACCGAATTTACCCTTAACCATGGTAAATAAAATATTTACCGCAGTAATTATTCAAAATGCCTAAAAATAAATGTTATCTATTTACACAATTTGAACATCCTGATTCCAAATATGGAATCCATTTTTCCAAATTCAAAACACAGAAGTGACAGAAATTAATTCCCGTTGTTAAAACAAAAAACGTGTTTTTAAGAGATAATAACTATCAAAAGATTGACACTTGTTTATTTCCGGTTTAATTGTAAAATTATGTCCAATGACCAACATTGTATTAAATGGTAAAAATATATTATAAATATATTTTAAAACCTCTCAAGTTCATAATTTATCACTATTAATTATTTTTATTTAAAAAGTTGTTTTTAATTAAAATTTAGTAATTTTCACTATTCATCAAAATATTAAAGTTATCCGAAAAGTACCAAAATTTCACCTTAGGCTAAATTCAATATTCCAAATCAAAAAATGAAGTCCATTTTGAAATATAAAATATATATAATTTAAAAAATTAGGTATTACTATTCATAACGGCTAGTTTGATTGGTTATGGTGTGTTAGAACTCGGTGTTGCGTACAACACACGCTATCACATTATTCAAAGAGAAGCGTACCGTAGAAGCTTGGGGTGTTACAGAGGAGGTTCCCTTTTATAAGGGAGGAGAGGGGCACCTTTGAAAAAACTAAAAATATTGTTTTATTATAAAGTCATATTCAGTTTTTAATAGCTCCAAATTGAGTTATTTCTAAGATAAGGTGGGTATGGGTCGAAATCCTCTCATCCAGTAGAATTTAGAAAAGTTTAGGTTTCTATTTTAACCTTATAATTTAGATTTAACTTTATGTTAGATAATTTAACTTTTACCGTGTCTTCTTGTTTTCTTACACTATAAGGTTAATAAACTTACCATAATAAGCCAAACGAACCCCACATTGTTTATTATTAATATATATAACCGTATCTAATCCATTTGGCTAAATCTTAGATTTTTGGGAATAAAATAACAATTAATAATATATTATTTTTTTTAAAAACTATTTTATGTCAATTTTGACACTATTTGGTAATTGATTTTTGATAAACTCATAACAGAAATATTAGTTCGAAAAAAGTTACTTAAATCAATAATAACATGTCATATTAATCTATAAAATAATTTTATTTCATAAAAAGTCTCAAATTACATTTATTTGGTTATTTATAACATTAATTATATCAAAATTTCATTAATAATATAATTACTACATCATCATTATTTCATAAATAAATTAACTTTTTTAAAGTCTAAAAATTTCAAATAAAATACCATTCTGTAGGAAATCCTTTTAACTTTCTAATGAATATTTATAGTTGAATTTATCTTATGTATAACCCTATATTAAAAATGATTTACTTATTAAACGTTGATTTTAACAATTTTAACCATTCTTTAAATAAATTAATATTAAATGTCCTAATCTAATCCATGTGGGCCTAAATGGTAATATTTTATTCCTAAGGTTGATTTTGGTTGAATTACACTTATCCAATAGAATTAGGACATGTGTTAGGGTAATAATAATATTTTTCACCCATAATTACCCTATTTACTTTTAACTGTGGTAAAAAAAGTAAATAGTTACTATTCAACAAAAATTATTTTCATCTAATTGAACTACATTTTACTTACTGACATAAACCATGCCTCTAGGATTTTTGAAATTCCACTTATAGAAGCGGTAAAATTAAGTTTTATGTAAATTTGCAAATTCTCCTAAGAGGTGGGTAAAAGACGGTGAAAAGATCAATAAAATTTTTATATATCTAATATTATTATAAAATGACTCTAATGAATTACTTTGAACTTATATAGGTATTATGTATCAATTTTAACCTAAAATGAAATTAAATAAAACAAATAATTATTTAAATAAAAAGATGGTTTTTAAATAGTAACCCAGTGTTTTCACTATTCATCAAAAATTGAAAGTTTTCAGAAAAATACCAAAATTTCACCCTAGGCTAATTTCGATATTCCAAATCCAAAAATGAAGTCCATTTTGAAAGATAAAATTTATAAAATTTAAAAAAGTGGGTATTACTATTCATAACGGCTAGTTTTAATAATATTTTAAATAGCATATCGTTGTTTAGTGAAACTCGGTATTGCGTACAACACACGCTATCGTGGAAGGTCGTGATTGCGTGTAATGCAAGCCAAGTCATGGATACATGTTGTGAAAGCTCCTTTTGGTGTAGCATACAACACAAGATATTAATGAAATTAAAAATAATATTTTTCATAAAATCTCAGGGTGTTACATTCTACCCCCCTTAAAATGAATTTTGCCCTTGAAATTCGTCGGGGTTATAAATGGTTTACTAATAAAAAGTTTCTTTAATAGAAACCAACATCGTAAAAAGGAATACAAAAACTTGGCTTTAAAAACTAATCTATGAAACATAACGGTTACCCAAATTAACTAATCACTGGGTTTCCACATAGGAGAACATAGGTGAAAATATGGATATGGAAGAGAAATCCAACTGTCATGTTCTGATGGAGAGTGGTAGAGAACATGGCTATGAAAAATCCAACAATCACAAACCCATATATTTGTGATTATCTAGGGTACCATATGATTTATCAGATATAAGGGCACTAGAACAACATTTTTCGTTTTTAAGATTATTTTCCTAAAGTTGAAGAATTTGAATTAGAATAAATACTTACTTTATTTTGGTATAATCTCACCATTGTTCGTGCCTTGAACAATTTCTATTTCATCTCTTTAAGAAATGAAGTTGAATTTTTCTTTCGCGAAGTTTTAGAAAATCATGTGATGGAATGATAGGTCATTCCATCTGTCTCAAGCAAAAGGTTAGCAAAAGTTATCAAATATACATAATTCCATCTATAGTTAGATTAATCATATTTGGTTCCTAAATTGGACGTATAATTCATATATCATACCACTTAATAAATTAAAACACATTTATACTAACTGGGGACTTCCTGTAGGCTAGTGGTAGGCCATAAATGCCTGTCAGAATTCAGTCATGGGTTCGATTCCCGCATCCTTGTCCGATGCGACGGGTTGTCGCCCATCCTGCAGGTTGTCCTTTTTATAAAACTACATTATTATAACATTCCATAAATAATATCGAAAAAGTTCTATCCTTAAACAATACTAACTTATGTCCAACATAATCCATTCTAATCTTTAGGCTTATCCAAAATACTGCTGTCCAATCTCATATTATAGTGAACATGATTACCAGAGAGTTCATATAACAAGCATGTTGATAACATCGTTGATCCCCATATATCATAAGATATGTCTTTTTGGTCACATTCGAAACATTATAAGGCCTTAATCATGTATTCTCTTGAAAAATGAATACCCATTGAACCTTAGTGAAAACATGAGTGCTGTCAAAAGTTAACTCATTCCACATACCAAAATCCCAAAATTCTGTATACTCAAACCATGATATCACTTAGTCCTTATAAAAATCATGAGCTCATGAATACAATCAAACATCTCATTATTTTCTTATCCCGTCATTATGCCCATATCATCTACTTTCCAAAATATTTGAAACACTTTTCATGGTTAATTGTACCATAAAATTATTTAAAACCACAATAGACTAATACAAAAATATTCTAATACACCATAAAAGTACCTCAACAACATTATTCATGAATACCAATACATAAACACTTCAATCCATCCTATTCAATGATTGTCCTGGAATAAGTTCTTCCTTGATTTAGAAGTAACTTTTTAGGTCAGGGCATTGAGTTGGGTAATGCCCAGGTTCTCCACAAATAAGACATTGAACTCCATAATAGTCTGTGACTCTATGACCCTTTTCTCCACACAGATAACATATGTCCCTCCATTTGAGGTATTCCTCAATGTTCTTCTTCCCTTATTTAGAAATCTCAATCTTCCTTTCTTTATGCTCCTCAACATGCGAACATACATAAAAGTCTATCTTCCTCTTATTTGATGAATTAGGCATACCACTAAATTTCACCTTGTTAATCATATATCACGATGAATGATTTGGAATAATCACAATATCTTTCTCTCTAGGAATTACACAATTTTTTTGCTCAAATTCACCAATTTTTGCATTGGATTCAATGTTAACCAAATTCCTTCTGGTTCCCTCCATTGAATAAAACACAAAAAGAATTCTGTGAGAGGCAAAAATCATGCTAGGGAAAACAACATAGTAAAGGGGGAGTACCCTCAATATCTAACATCTTAGGTTAAATTCTAAGATCGTTACCATAATTCTAGAACTATAACATATACTTATACTTAACCTTAAGGACTTCCCTAGACATAACATATAAATATCTCTAGCGATCTCACTAAAGTTATCGTATCCTAGTTTCCAAAGGTTGACTAAACCTTTCCTCTAATACCAACTATAATGGTCTGGAATTACTTCCAGTGGACTATAATTGATACCTATCAGGGAACTCCATGGGAAGATACACCCCCTGGGTGGGACACACCACCATCCCCAATGGTAGCCATTTCCTCATTAAGCCCTTGGGCGGAGAGCCATGCTTCGTCCAACGCTCACATGTGAGAGTTCCCAAGGATCAGATTCATTCCTACCTCCTTTGCCTCTGATACCAACTGTAGAGACCCAAAACTTGACGTACATGAAAATTACATTATATTTTCGAAATACTTATTACATAGTAAAAACCAACACTCAAGGACAGTAATAGTTTAATGTCTTTGGAAACTCAGAACATAATCTTCTAATCATGGTGAAAGATCTTCAATATCTTCCATAAAGATCTTCCCCTTTTGTTTTCTTACCTACAACCTTTCTTTAAATCCTGGGGAAAATAAAACATATAAAAGGGTGAGCTCAAATTCTACATAAGGGAAAGCATGGATAAAATAAAACAAATCACATACATTTGAACATCAAAACATGAACATAATATTTAAACATCAAAATCTTGAGCAGTGACATAAATCATGTTAGTACGTAAGGAATAGATCATAAAGAAACATTAAGCATGATAAAATAGAATGGTAATAAAACATTTAATTTTGGAAACCATTAATCACATGTTATGATTTCCATAGTAGCACAGTCATTGCTGCAAAGACCATCTTAGTGGACAAAGTCCCTTTCTGAATCAAGTTCACTCCTCGTTTCAATCCTGTAACACTGAACCAGATTTACTTACTATTCCAGCCATGTCTATCTCATGAGATATAAATCATTACCCAATGCATTGGAGGGATATATAGGTCCCACCCATCACATAATGAAATCATTCTTACTTGTTCCAAAAATTAAACATAAATCATTCATCATAACCCAAAGAATAAAATGGGTATCATAAACATCATCCCATAAAAAAATAATACATATAAAATAAATGGATATCATTTCATCATAAGAGAAGTGAAACCATGTAAATCATAGAGACATTATACTTGAAACATACACATATGAAAAAATATCATCTTAGATGGAAAATGGTTTTGATAAAACACTTGAAATGAATTCTTGAGGAAAATATCCTTTCTTATTCAAAAATAAATTTCTTTTCACAAAACATCCTGAAATTTTAAAAGAAAAATATTTTGTTTAAAATAGTCATGAAATCTTTTGGAGGAAGCTTCATGAAAATAAGGCTTTATAAAACCGTAAAAATCCTTTCGTGCCGTATAAGTTAAAAAACATTCTTCTCGTACTTTTGCCGAAAAAGTCAAAAAGTACATCATAAAATAAAGATTCCATCCATAACTTGTGGTAAAATTCAAAAATTGGTAAAAAGGACTTTAAACATACATTAATACACTTTTATAAAAGATGGACATGGCTGATAGCAATAACCCAAGTAAATACATACGAATAAGCAATCTCGGATAAAAATGAGATTTGCAAAATTATCCCTTACCTTAGGTATGATATGCTTCGTACGTATCCAAACCTCTTGTATAATGATTTAAATAATGTCATTGACTTATTAAAGAATCATATTCATTGTTATGATATCATATATGTTTCACTTATGACTTTATATTACCCGTTCTATTGTAAATTCCATGTTAAAGCAGCGTTTTGGGTAAAATCATTTCATTTATCGTATGTGTTTCGACTTGAAGTTCTTGATATTAATACTTATATCCTGATTTACATAATTAAATAATGTAAAACATGATTTATATATAATATATATTCATCATATACATATATATATATTACAGATCGATAAAAGGAATGAAATACACCATTCATGGAGACGGTATGCCGTACGTACGGATGAACGTTGTTTTCGTTTCCTTATTGAATTGAATGAAAAGAAATAGATGACATAAATATATATATATACATAAATCCAGTAGAATTATTATTTCATATATATCATTATTATTCATTATATAAACTTTATGATCATTCATGTATGGTTATCATGGAGAATGAATCTCATTGCGTCATGGAGACGGTAGTCCGTACGTACGCATTAGTGATGATATCGTTCCCATAATTATTGAATAGAATTTGGAGTGGATGGTATAATATATCAGAATTAGTATGATTTTATAATAATCATATATAGTTATTCTTTACACCATTATACCCATCCATGTAAGGTGTTGGTGGAAAAACAGATTTCACCACGGCGTGGAGACAATATTCTGTACGTACGCACACGTGGTGATTTCATTTTTCGTAGGATCGATAGATGGTGAAATAGGGTTGTTTCATACTTATAATAACATATCTGTATATGAGTTATACTTATTTTATTACTTCATATTGAAACAGCTAAAGAATAAGAAGTGGAAGAAGAAATAAAGTTGAATGAATCGGTAACGGACATTACCTCTTCTTTGAAGCACCTCTTTGAGACCTCCTCTTAGGGCACTAAAATTGGTCTTTGAAGAAGACAAGAACCTATATGATGTTTCTATGGAAGTGTATAGGAGAATTTGGCAGGGTTTGGCCGAGCTTGAAGGCTCAAAGTGGTGTGAGGAAGAGAGGGAGGAGGTGCCCTTTTATAAGGGAGGAGAGGGGCACCTTTGGAAAAACTAAAAATATTATTTTATTATAAATTCATATTCGTTTTTAATAGCTCCAAATAGAGTTATTTCTAAGATAAGGTGGGGATGGGTCGAAATCCTCTCATCCAATAGAATTTAGAAAAGTTTAGGTTTCTATTTTAACCTTATCATTTAGATTTAACTTTAAGTTAGATAATTTAACTTATACCGTGTCTTCTTGTTTTCTTAAACTATAAGGTTAATAAACTTACCATAACAAGCCAAACGAACCCCACGTTGTGTATTATTAATATATATAACCTTATCTAATTCATTTGGCCAAACCTTGTATTTTTAAGAATAAAATAACAATAAATAATATAATATTTGTTTTAAAAACTATTTTATGTCAATTTTGACACTATTTGGTAATTGATTTTTGTGAAAATCATAACAGAAATATCAGTTAGAAAAAAGTTACTTAAATCAATAATAACATGTCATATTAACCTATAAAATTATTTTAATTCATAAAAAGTCTCAAAGTATATTTATTTTGGTATTTTTAACATTCATTATATCAATATTTCATTAATAATATAATTACTGCATCGTCATTGTTTCATTAATAAATTAACATTCTTAAAGTCTAAAAATTAAAAATAAAATACCATTATGTAGGAAATCCTTTTATCTTTCTAATTAAAATTTATAGTCTAATTTGTCTTATGTATAACCCTATATTAAAAATGATTTACTTATTAAACTTTGATTTTAACTATTTTAACCCTTCTTTAAATAAATTAATATTAAATGTCCTAATCTAATCCAAGTGGGCCTAAATGGTCATATTTTATTCCTAAAGTTGTTTTTGGTCGAATTAAAATTATCCAGTAAAATTAGGACATGTTTTAGGGTAATAATAATATCATTTTCACCCGTAATTACCCTATTTACTTTTAACTGTGGTAAAAAAGTAAAAAGTTACTATTCACCAAAAATTATTTTCATCTCATTGAACCACATTTTACTTACTGACATCAGCCATGTCTCACGGATTTTTGAAACTACACTCACATAAGTGGTTAAATTATGTTTTATGTAAATTTGAAAATTCTCCTAGGAGGTGGGTAAAAGACGGTGAAAAGTTCAATAAAATTTTTATATATCTAAAATTATTATAAAATCACTCCAATGAATTATTTTGAACTTATATAGGTATTATGTATCAATTTTAACATAAAATGAAATTAAATAAAACAAATACTTATTTAAATAAAAAGTTGGTTTTTAAATAGTAACAGAGTGTTTTGACTATTCATCAAAAATTGAAAGTTTTCAGAAAAATACCAAAATTTCACCCTAGGCTAATTTCGATATTATGAATCCAAAAATGATGTCCATTTTGAATGATAAAATTTATAAAATTTCAAAAAGTGGGTATTACTATTCATAACATCTAGTTTTAATAATATTTTAAATAACATATCGTTGTTTAGCGAAACTCGGTATTGCGTACAACACACGCTATCGTAGAAGGTCCCGATTGCATGTAATGCAAGCCAAGTCCAGAGTGTGTGTTGTGAAAGATCCTTTTGGTGTATCATACAACACAAGATATTAATGAAATTAAAAAGAATATTTTTCATAAAATCTTGGGGTGTTGCACGTGGTGCACACCCATGTGAGACACCAATGATTTTTAGCATTGGTGTTTTTCATGGTTTCACATCGTTTGAAAAAACATGCCAACTTATTGTGTGGGGTTCCACTTGAAGATGTGAAGGGTTCAAGGTTGGAAATTGTTTTTCCAACTATGAAGTCAAATCATGTCGCCTAATATTTTTGGATAAAATGATCATTTTACCATAAACATATTAAAACAAAATATATTATTTTTTCATCATCCATTAGATGTTTCTCACACACGGTAACTCCTTTAAAGGTAAATTGAGAGCCTTCAATCTCGTTTCTCTATACGCACTCAGAATCAAACACCCTCAGTCCCATTGGATTTACGCTATGACATTTTTCAATCATCTTTTTTTGTTCTTCATTTGACTTCGTATCAATAGTGTTTCATAGGTGCAATATAAAATGAATTATTTTAGATATTCATCCATTCTTCTTTTTTATTCTGATATGAATCAAATAAAAATCTAATAATAGATGAGTCATATAATATGGAACCATAGTAGGTGGACTATACCTTTCCCCAAGGTTTTTTGTTTTATATACCCAATTTTAGTTGTTCCATGCTCCAAATTTTTTTATGGAACCCCTTTATTAAATTAAATAATTGAGTTGAATATATAGGAACTTGTTATGGATTCACACTAGTTCATTTGAGTTTTTTAGAGAACATTTCCAAAACCTATTCTAAATATGGTTTTTACCCCTTGATTTTTCCCATTGTTATACCACTCTTGGGGTTTTTATGTTCTTTCATAGTTGGAGGAAGCCTTCAGTGAATTAAATTGAATATTTTGAGATGATTAGGGTATTATTTTCTTGCATTTCAATTTTATAAATGATGTGAATTCTTTAAATGGTGAACTTTGAATTGTTATATAAGTTGGATGAAATCATGGAGTTTAATGAAATTTCAATTGATGAATGAATGTGAGGACCAAAATGGAAGTGGATGAAATGGTTGGTATACCATAGATTATGATTCCAATAGATGCCATAAATGATTCCTATATAGATCTTGATAGCAGTAGTGCATGACTTGGATTATATTTCTCATTAGATCTTAATTTCTTCGGATGCATTAGAACGTACTACACTTTGGATCCGCCTTGCTATGGATCATAGTAGAAATGGTCCATTGTCATTCTCTTTGGACCCCACCCACATCTAACAGAGTATCCATTGAGATGATCCTACGACTTGATGATGATTTGTTTGTCTTCTTTACCTTGGATCAGTCACAGTGGAGTCTTACATATGTGATTACATGGCAGGGCCATTGTGTATAACTTGTTTATATGGAATGGTTGTGATGGTGGAATAATATTGGTTATACAATGAGTTTTTTTGGTTTTTGACATGTTTTACCACTGACCATTATAATGGATCATGTCCCTTGTTTTATAGGGAGAATTTCTTGTCTTGACTGTATCGCATATAGTTATGAATTTTTCCTAGGATTTGAATTGTACTATTATCACATCTATTATATAATTCATACTTCTTTAGCTTATTTATGCATACCAGATATGGTAAAGATGATGTTGGTGGTGGAATATTGTGTGTTATCGCACTTCTTGTTCAGGCTGGCAGTGGGTACCTAGATAAACAATTTTGATGCAAGTAGGGATAAAGGAAATATCCCTCTATTTGATGCGTCAATATTTGATATTCCTAGAAGTGGGGGAGCATATAACTAAAACTTGTGATTCTAGGTGGGATAGTTCCTTTTTTTTATTTTTGGTATTTTGATAAATGTATTGTATCGAGCTACTTGTATTCCAATTTTCCTACATTATAGTGACATTACATGTATCATTATCATTTCTTATATAATTTAGTTTCTATCTTATGAGAATTAATATTGGTTTCTTGAGTAGATATTCATTGATATAAGACTAGTGCAATGGTGGTTTACAGGTCCTCTATTTGGAGTATTTATTTCAGTTGTTCCATATTTTTACATATTCTTACTCTATTTCCATATTATTATATATCAACTATACTACACTCTAGTAATGATGGAATAGTCTCCCCAGTGATAGACATTAGGCCCTCACGGCAAGTCAGAAACCTCTGGCTTACGGGGAGGTATGATTGATGCCATGTGACTAACCAAGATTGTGAAAAATTTGAGTGGAATCCAGTTGGGGATGTTAAAATGGGATCCACATGAAATGGGAAAAACAAGAGTGGAATTCACTCTTTCAAAAATTTATATTTTTTCTGTTCACCCCACTTATAAAAGGCCACCCATGTTGTCCTCTCTTAACAACTATAAACCCCATTTGGTTTATCCATGCACTACCAAAATCACTCCCTAAAATCCCAACCCACATCCTTGAATCCTTATCATAGGATAGAATCCAACTTATAATGGAAATAGGAGAAACAAATGGAAGATTCTTAAAGAAGATGTAATGTTTTTCTAAAAGCATTTTTATTCTATTTCTTTCTCAGCCTCCATTAATTTCTATTAAACATTGATTATATAATAATGATAGTATATTCCATATATTGATATGTGCTTATGTTAATTTTATGACCTAAAACATTACACGATTCCATCCAATGGATTGTAAAATCATCGTTTGTGTGTGTAGCGGACTACCAATTCACAACCCGATGTCATTAATTTATCCATTACCATCATTAAATGATTTTAATAATTATGTATTTATAGTCTTTATAATATATATATAATATTTAGGATGTTTTTATTCATATGGAATTTCTATATTACACATACCTTTAAGATTTTCATTTTTGGGGAATATGATAACATCACTCGTGTGTACGATAGACTACCACATCATGAAGTGAAGTGATTCATGCATGAATTACATGGAATGTATTAGGGATGATTTTAATAAACAAATGTGATATTTATGTCAAAAAAATATTATTGGAATTATAATATAAATATAAATATATTTTATTTTATTTTCAATAATTCAGTACAACAATAAAATGGAAACAACGTTCATGTGTACATATGGCATATCGTCTCCATGAACATAGTATTTTATTTCCTATAACCAAATATTTTGGATTACTACAAATACATATATAATGAATATATATTATATTTAAATCATGGTTTAAATTTTTGAGATTATGGAATCATGATTGAAGTAATATGAATAAAAATATAACAAGTCAAAACATAATCAAAAAACAAATTGTTATTACCCTAACATTGACAATTATGAGAGATCATCCTTGATTGGTTAATAAGATGATAAAAATAATAATATATGTTATTATAAATATCAATATAGTCATTTTATAAGTCAATAACATTCATAAAACCATTATACAAGAGGTTAATGGGTATTAAACCAAAAGTAAGTGTAAGTTATGGGATTTCATCTCAATGTCATTTCATTTAAGAATATTGTAATGTTCTGAAAATTGATTTTTATATGGTGAATATAATATCCATTTGAATTGTAATGTAATTAATACTTCATTATTAAATGTATTTTATGTTTTAATTTTTATTCATTTCAAATACTTGTATTTTAATTAAATGTTACCATGAGAGGAATTATTTCATAACTCAATTCTTTTTCATTGAGTTATATTACTTCCCCATTATTGTTAATATTATATGATTATGTGTATAATGATTTTTTACTATATATCCTTTTATTTAAATTTTTTTATATGGATTTATAGTGGATACAAATAATTTATTCATTGATTAATTCTCACGTCAACATTATGGTAATTTTAAAGGTTTATTTCGCAATATCATTATAGTCGATATTGTTCATTCTTAAATTTCCATTAAAGGAAATGATATGGTCATTGTTTAATAAGAACTTTACATTTATTCTCCAATATTTATTCGTGATCTTTTTCAAGTGATAGTAACAGTTTCACACTCATTGGTACTTCAAATTATTGACATAATATTTTAATAAAATCCAACTTTATTTTCTCTTGAATTAGTAATATTTTTTCATATAAAACCCTGTTTCCTAAAAACCACAATAAAAATTGTCGTATCCATTAAAAAATGTTTTATTAAAATAAATGTTTACCCATTTTTTGTTTTTTAGAAAATTTTATCAATTGAATATTTTTGCCTCTTTCCTAACATTTCACATTTCTATCCTTTTCACTACATAAAATGAATGTTATTTTTACCTTTTACAAAATGTGTTAAACAACCCACAATTATTTATTTGAAGCTTTAGAATATTTTTAAAGATAATGTTTTCAATGTTATTTCAAGGAAAATTATTTTCAAAATGTTTCATTTTTAAAATTTAATTTTCAAAATGAAAAGTATATTTTCCTAAAGAATGTTTTAAAAAATATTTTTATTTCAATAATGAAAACAAACCTAATTCAAACTTTAATTAGTATAGGTTATACTGATACCATCCTTATTCTTCCTTTGGATGGATTATGATTACATTAAACAGTGAAATTGTTGATAATCACTTCCTTGAATCGCATTCTTAATCATTAACTTCCACTTGAGTTATTCACATACATGTTATAATTGTTCATCAAATATCCCCTAAATATCCATATTGTTTTTCATGGATGTGATTATTTTCTAAAATGTATACAATTTTTACATATGGTATTTACATTGAATTTTATTTAATTTAGTAAGGAAATATTGGTCAATATGTGTTATTTACTCAATATAGATATATGATGCAGTACCCCTAATATTTTATCATATGTCTATTTTTAAATATAATTTCCTTAACGACATACATTTCACATAGCACTATGCTTAAACGAAGAATGATATATAATTGAATATCACTATTTAAAAACAATCAGTATAACCTAATCATTAAATTGGAGATAATGAATATTGTTTACCAAATTATAAAATTTAGATATTATATATTTAAACAAATATTTTAAAATTATACCAACTAATTTTATAGGAATTTGATAAAAATAAATCAAATTTTACGGATTAAAATGATATATTTTTCAAAAGAATGTTTAACATTCTTTAAATAGTACACTTTTTTTAATATTAAATTTTGACACTTTTATAAATTCTATTGAACAAAAAAAACTTTATTTTTAAAAGTAGAATGTCATATTTATATTAAGTTAAAATTTTACTATTTTTCTGAAAATATTTACTTTCTAGTGAATAGTGAAAATTATCGATTTTATAAAACTGTCATTTTCGTTATATTAATGTATATTTATGATTTGAATAGTAACATATCCTTATAAATTATTAGAAAAAATTGGATTTCTTATCAATTAAAATATTGTATAATTACATTACAGAATTAGTAAGTGTGTTCTTTTGAAATGATAAATTAATTATTAGTATTTTTTTGGAACATAAAAGATTATTCATAATTTTTTAATTAAAATAGTTAATTAAAATATTTTTTAAATTGATTCAAAAATTCATATTTTTTCTTGTAATTATAAAATAATTTTATGAGACATTAATTAATTTTTGAAAGTGTCATAAAAACTGTTTTAATATTAAAGCAATATTTTTCATCTAAAAGATGATTTTATTTACAACATATATTTCTCATATTTAGAAAATTATTTTCATAAAATTTACTTTATTTTTATAATTTTAAATTTCAAAAAAAAAAGTTATAGTAAATGCCTTGGGAGTTTTTTGAAATACTTTATTTTTTTGGTGAATAGTGAAATATGTTAATTTTTGATATTTACCAAATAAATGAATTATTGATTCAATGATGATGTATCGATTATTTAATCCCATAATATTGAAATACAATTAATTATTTTAATATATTTGGTGACAATTGTAAAGATATTCGTAGTCTTTAACCAAAATAATATAGAAAGGAATAAAATATTCAAAAAACACCCCTCTCCTCCTCATAAATACTACCCCTCACCACCCCTTCTCCTCACACCTATTAAGCCTTAAGGCTTATCCAATTTCTTCCCAATATTCTTCCAAATACTATACCCCCCATGAAGTAGGTTCTTATCTCAATAAAATACATAAAACAAAATCCCTAATGTGGTTCTCAATGGGAAAAATTCATGTGGTAAAATCCTCTTTGCCTTTATTTATTTTATTTTAACATTATTTTATTTTCGTATACTCTCCTCACCTGGTATCTACTCATGATAATCCACCTTTTAAGGTGTGAGGTGGAACCCTTACAAGGTCCATAGGTGTAAGTAATACATGGACCATAAAAGCAAGCATGATAACTCTATTATCATATATATACTATAATTTTATTATTTATTTGGAAAATCCTCCAACATGTATCTTATCCACTTCCATTTATTCTAAAGATGAAAACATCATCCGTGATGTGCTGATTTACCACCTTTGTGGATAACGTGTTTTTATTTTTTAATTCATCCTTCAAGGATGGTCATACAAAAATTATCGCTAAAAAGGATTATAATGTATGTATATTACAACTTATTTAGTGTTCAATAATCAGTATATATATATACATGAAATTAATTAACAAAAAATTTGTTGTGTGATGATCGAAAAATGTAAAAATAATCTAAATGGTTATTGTTAATATGACAACCCTGCTTTTATTACGAACTTAAACATGATTTATTACCTAAAACCTCACTTGATACAACAAAGAAGATCGAGAGGTTTAGTGTCTTTGGGGCTTAGGATAATTACATTAAAACATGTAACATGAAATACAACATCTTCATTGAAAACATCCTTTACAAGACAACTACATTCCCTCGTACTTAGCATTGAATGGGATAACCTGGGGATATGAATAAGAAAAGGGTGAGCTATAAAGCCCAGTAAGGGAGTAAACATGGAATAACATGAGGAGTAAAATACATTTTAGACAATAGGAATATCAATAGAGCATAAAAGAAACATGAACATAAAGGCATGATAAAGCATGATAATCATAACATGGAATTGTGGCAACAACACTTAACATGGAATTAGCATGAGCCAAGGCTCATTGCACATAAAGCATGAGTAAACCCTCATTGCACATGAATCATGAGTAAACCCTCATTGCACTTTAATTAGCATGAGTCAACACTCATTTCACATGAAGTGTCATGATACTATACTTTACCCAATGCATTGGAGGGCTATAAGGGCGCACCCTTCTTAAACATTTCATTTCATGCATAAGTGTGCCACATGGATCATAAAACATGGATTCATAAAACATCATCATTTATTCCACGATAAAGGAATGTGGAATTCATACCTGAATATTTACAATCAATAAGTAAATGTGCATAAATCTGAATACCCTTGATGGAGACATGGGCATGGAATTCTCTACACAATGACATTGGCTTAGAAAATCGGTGCGATTTCGGCAGCGTAACAGCGTGACATAAGAATTCATAAAAAATTTTGATGATAGAGAAAGGGGTTCCTAATCATATTTACATGTAATGTACAGTAAGTAGGTAATATAGATACATGTCCCAACAATTGTAATGGAATTTAGATTCATGATACAAAATTATTGCTTGAATGTAAAAGAAGAGAGAGAAGTTCCTTTCGGAATTTCAGCATAGTAACGGGTGTACATGAGAAGCATTTAATGAGAGAGAAAGGGGTATCCCATAATTAAAAAAATAAGAGGGAAGTATAGGGGAGGTGATAAAACATACCCCAACATTCATAATTGAACTTTAAAGGGCAATACAACTGAAAGAAAATTGACAAAAAAGAGAAAGGAAGAAAAAACCCTTACTTGGAAGTGTGCTTACAAAGGATAGAGAGAGGCTTGTGAGAGGCTTCATGGGAGATTGTGGAACCTTGGGAGGATTATAGAGAGAGTAGGGCAGTGGTTGGACGAACTCCAAGGGATTTTAGTGGGGAGGAACTGGAAGCTTGGGTGGGTTTATATAGGAAAGGTGAGGGAATTCTTTATTATTTAGGTTTGGGTCCCCTTACATTAAATTAATCCAAACCACAAACCATCCCATGGGTTTTGCCCATTTTTTTAGAAAAGGTAAGAGGAAAACAATATTTTATAAGGCCCAAGTCCGAACATCTTAAAATAATAAGGTTTCTTATGTGGAGTTGAGTCACACTCCCATGGAAATTAATTTTAAAAAGGCAAAGTGTTGAATATGTCTTGAGGGGTGCATTAATGCTTTGAAAAGTAAGTCAAAAAAACCCAAAATCACATTATTTTAATTATAAAACATATATTGGCTGAAAATAAGGATTATGGTATTTTATTACATCACCATTGGGTCATTATGATGTCATAAAATACATTATATATTTAAACGGTATTTAATTTTTGCCCAAAAATTTGACTGTCTCAGAAAATTATGAAAAATTCACCATTGGATAATTTCGATATCCTGATTCCATAAATGAAATTTATTTTATCTAAAAAAATTTATAAATATGTTAATTTTCACTTTTAAAATAAAAAACCAACATTTATCGAAAATTCACAGGTTTTGACAGAAATGGCTTTCAAACCTTAGTATAAAATTTTAATTGAATTCATAAAATTATAAGATCATTTATATTTAATAAAAATTAATTTAATAATAATAATATCATTTTATTAAAATATTATTGAATTCAAAAATCCCTTAATTCAATAAAATAGTTTTCTTAATTAAAGAATAACTAAAAACACCATTTGTACTTTAAAAAATATTTACAATGTATCAAAAATGACTAGAAATTATATTCATTATTATATAAAAAAATAATGTACATGAACATAGTACAACTTATTTGTTACATAACCCCTTAAAATAGCCGCATAAGACCTAAGGGTAAGGTGTGCAATGGTGATAGACTCTTGGGGTGGATTGGATAACATCTCTCGAGTGGTAATTTCAATCAACATCCACTTTTCCAGTAGATGGTCCCGTTCGAGCTTGGCATGGTGAAGCTTAGTTTGGGCTTGGTCAAGGGCGAAGACCAAGGATGCCACCTCTTTTCTGAGCTCTGAAAAATGGGCTTCATATGGGGAAATTCTACTGGATGAGTCCATCTCTTCCTTTTTCTGAGTAAAATTGGGTTCGTTAAAGTCTTATATTTATACTAATCAAGTGATCACTGTTCAACGGCTATATTAACAACATTCACAATTATTAACATAAAACCAAAGAAGTTGACATTTTATAAAAACATTTTTCATAAAGAGACATTTAACTGGATCAAGAGGGATTTGCCATTAATGAAACTTTGGGTCGTTACAATATTCCACCCTTAAGAAATTTCGCCCTCGAAATTTTCCTTTTCCCATACTAAAACAAATGTGGGTAACTCAGCTTCATCATATCCTCTGATTCCCAAGTCGCTTCTTCAAACTTGGGATTTCTCCACAATACCTTGACGAGGGGCATTGTCTTATTTTGTAGAACTTTATCCCTACGATCTAAGATCTTCACTGGTTGCTCCTCATAAGAAAGATCATTTTCTAATTGTACCACCTCAAGAGTGTACATGTGAAGGGTCCGGTATGTACTTCCATAAGAGGGATACATGAAAGATATCATGTACTTTGGCCATGGCAGGTGGAAGTGCTAGTCGATAGGCCACAACCCCAACACGATCAAGAATCTCTAAGGGGCCGATGTACCTTGGACTTAACGTCCATTTCTTTCCAAACCTCATGACCTTCTTCCATAGAGATATGCGTAAAAACACCATGTCTCCAACATTAAACTCAAGGTCTCATCGATGATTATCTGCATAACTCTTCTGTCGACTCTGGGCTACCTTGATATGCTGCTGAATGGTTTTCACCTTCCCCACCATTTCATCGACCATTTCTGGTCCAAGCAACTTACATTAACAGACCTCATCCCAGCATGCCAGTGTTCTACACCTTTTCCCATAAAGGGCTTCATAGTGTTCCATTTGGATGCTTGAGTGGAAACTATTATTATAATAGAACTAAACTAGAGGAATATATTGATCCCATCCTCCGTTAAAGTCCATTGATCATGCTCTCAAAATATCCTCAAGTGTTTGGATAGTCCGCTCGGATTGGCCATCAGTTTGAGGATGATTGGTCGTACTGAAGTTCAGTTTAGTATTCAGAGCATGTTGAAGACTCTTCCAAAACTTAGAGTTGAAGCTTGGATCTCGGTCAGACATAATAGATAGTGGCACTCCATGCAAACTTACCACTTCCATGATATATATCTGTGCCAGTTGATCCAAAGAGAAATCCTCCCGAATAGAAATGAAGTGTGCAGTCTTTGTAAGATGATCCACAACAACCCAGATTGCATTGTTTCCTTTGGATGTCCTTGGAAGTCCGGTGATAAAGTCTATGGTGATTTTCTCCCATTTCCATTCTGGTATGGGAAATGGTTGCATCACCCCCTTAGACTTCTGCCTCTCTGCCTTCACTTGATGACACACTAGGCACTTTGATGTAAATTCAGCGATCTCCTACTTCATATTATCCCACCAAAAGTTTTCTCAGAGATCTCAATACATCTTTGTGATCCTTGGGTGAATAGAGAAATTTGAACTATGTGCATCATCCAAAAGTTCCTTCTTTAGCTCCGGACTTGATGGAACACATAGTCTTTTCCCAAACCGCACAATTCCTTCTTCATTAACATTAAACTCCGAGGATTTCCCCTTTTTGATAGCTTCCACTTTTTATTGAATTCTCACATCATCCTTTTGAGCATCCTTTAACCTTTCCAAAAGAGATGATTGAGCAATCATTTGTGAAAGGATTGATGATGTTCCCTTCTTTATGATTCCCACTTCCATCATCATCAAGTCTAAGAAGATTGGATCCTTCTCAATTATCATCATTGATAGAATTGTTGGGTCCTTTCTACTGAGGGCATCTGCTACCTTGTTCACTTTCCCAGGGTGGTAATGTATTGAACAGTCATAATCCTTGATGAGATCTATCCATCTTCTCTGGCGCATATTAAGCTCTTTCTGTGTGAATATATATTTAAGACTCTTGTGGTGAGTATATATCTCACATTTATCTCCATCGAGATAATGCCGCCAGATTTTTAAGGCAAAGATCATAGCCACCAACTCCAGATCATGCGTTGGATAGTTTCGCTCATGAATTTTCAACTGCCTTGAGACATAGGATATCACTTTATCATTCTACATCAGCACACAACCTAAGCCCTTCTTTGAAGCATCACTGAATACCACAAAAAGTTCCCCACTTGTGGGTAAAGTGAGCATGGGTGCAGTGATAATCCTCATTTTCAACTCCTTGAAGATTTCTTCGCATTCATCACTCCAAGCAAACTTTAATCCCTTTCGAGTTAGCTTGGTAAGAGGGTTGGACAATCGTGAGAAATTCTATCAAATTGCCGATAATATCCAGCTAACCCCAAAAAGCTACGGATGTCCGTTACCTATGTTGGCCTCTGCCATCCCTCAATTGTATCTATTTTGGAGGGGTCCACATATATCCCATTACTTGGGATGATATGGCCCAAGAATGAGACCTCCTTCAACTAGAACTCACACTTTATGTACTTTGCATAGAGCTTCTCCTTGCACAATGTTTCTAGTAGAGTTTTTAAATGCTCCTCATGATCCTCCTTGGTTTTGGAGTATATTAGAATATCATCTATAAAGACTAACACAAATTTGTCAATTTAATATCTAAAGACTCTATTCATCAAGTCCATGAATATTTATGGATCATTGGTGAGTCTGAAAGGTATTACAATGAATTTATAGTGCCCGTATCTTGTACAAAAAGCAATCTTGGGGACATCTTCCTTCTTCACGCTTACTTGATAATATCCCGACCGCATGTACACCTTGGAGAAGTATTGTGCTCCACGCAGCTGATCAAACAAGTAATCAATTCTTGGGAGAGGATACTTGTTCTTTATCGTGATTTTGTTAAGTTCACGATAATCGATGCAAAGCCGCATTGACCCATCCTTCTTCTTGACGATGAGGACTGGTGTACCCCATGGTGAAGCACTTGGGCGTATAAACCCTTTATTCAGATTCTCCTGTAGTTGTTTCTTCAGATCTTCAAGCTCCACAACAGCCATTTTATATGGAGTCTTGGATATTGGTAATTCCCCAGGTATAAGTTCAATTGAGAACTCAACATCTCTTCTTGGAGGAAGACAAGGCAGTTCCTCGGGAAACACTTCAACGAATTCCCTCACAATAGGCATTTCTTCAAGGATGGTTTCTTCCTTGGACTCAATAATTTGAGCCAGATATGCGTGCTCATAAGGCAATAATATCCATGCTTGAGATGAGGGAGCTAAAGGATATTCATCTTTCTCCTGACACTTGTAAATAATCGGGGGTCAATTCTCCATATTGAGTGTGATTTCTCTCTCCAGACAATTTATGTTGGATCTATATAAGGAAAGACAATCCATGCCAAGAATTGTATAAAATTCCACCAGAGGGAGTATGACGAGGTTCGACGAGAAATTCAATCCATAGATTATAACAGGGGAGGAGTTATACTCATGGGATGCAATGATTGCCCCATTTGTCGTACTCACCGAGATCTTTACTTCCATGATTTGTGGTGGTGCTGGGATTGTTCTACTAAACTTTCGTGATATAAAATAATGCATAGAACCTTAATCAAAAATTATGTTCGCTATTCTTGAATGAATAACTAGCGTACCTGTCACCACTTCATTGTCAGGGTTCACTTTGGCAGAAGTGATGGAAGAAGCTCTTCCTTGCTGTCTTGGAGGTTGTTGGTTGCCTCCGATAACCCTTGGATTAGGGCAATGATTTGAAAAATGACCTGGTTCTTTGCATTTGTAGCATTGAACAATGCGTTGAGGTTCGAACAGAGCATTCCTCTCCTCTGTTGTAGCCGCGGGTCCTTCTTGCCGACAGTTAACAGCTAGGTGCCCTACTCTTCTACACCTGAAGCATTTTCTCGTCCCCTTAAGACAATTTCCAGGGTGCTTCTTTCTGCACTTTTGGAAACTGGGGTGCTGGATCTTCTTAGAACCATTGGATTTATTGATCAGACCACCAACATTGAAGTCCACCTTACGCTTCTTGTCCCCATGATACCCCTGTGATTCCCTGATCTCCATTTCAACCTTGAGGGCACATCAGACAATTTCCTCATAGTTGTCGAAGTCATGGATCACTAATGCTTTCTGCAAGCTAGGCTTCAGCCCACCAAAGAAGCGGTCAACCTTGCATTCGGGGGTAATGACAAAGCTGAAAGCATATCGTGCAAGACTTGTGATGTTTTCCTCGTACGGTCCAACAGATTCTTCATCTTTTTTCTTGAGGGAAAGGAATTCCCTTTCCATCTTAAGCTGGAGGGTGCGAGGAAAATATTTATCGAAAAACATCTTTTGGAATTCCTTCCACTCCAAAGCCTTGATCTCCTCCTCAGACTTCGTATTTTTGATCAACGTCCACCATTGATCAGCTTCACCTTCCATACGATAAACAGCTAGGAGAACCTTCTCTTGTTTAGAACATTGAAGGATGGAGAAGATCCTTTCAATGGATTTGATCCATTGTTCAGCGACCGTGGGATCAGATGATTCACTAAAAGTAAGAGGCCTTTGTCTCATGAAGCTCTCGATAGCGACTTCTTCCTTCTTAGGGGATTTTGGACGTTCCTCTTTACCCATGTTTCTATTCAAAACTTGAGTTATCTGAGAGATAAGCATGAAAAAGTTCTCGATTCCCACTCCAATTGGATTGGGCATCTCATTAGTACAACCATCACACTGATCTTCACAACGGTTTGAGCCCGAGTCCTCCTATTACCGGCCATTGGCTGGAATAAAAGGAAAGTTAGGGGAAACACATAAAGGGTAATCTGAAGACAAAAGTTGATGACTCAAAAATAAACTTTTATTTCCTTAACTCATGAGTCTATAGGCTTCAATCTAGGCTTTTAATGATCTACTTTCTAACATATATTATTAGGGGCATTTTTCCCTTAATAAGGGTTCATACTAAGATTGTGAATTTATCAAAACATATCCCCTGGGAGTGTCGTAGCCAAGAGAGCAGAAAGGTCCATTGTCGTGCACCAGTTCTCGTTCGAGTTTAGCTCAAAGCGGTGTTTTCAGGTTTTACCCCTAGGATACATCTGTGCTAGAGCTGCCTCTACCTACTAGTATCTAGACATGGATGTATTTGTTTGATAAACCACTTACTTAGTATTTACCAAAACATAGGGATGTGTTTATTATACTTAGTCTTTTATCTAAGGCTTTATATGGTTTCCTAATCCCAAAAATAACTAAACCTATCCTCTGATACCAACTATGACAACCCTGCTTTTATTACAAATTTAAACATGATTTATTACATAAAACTTCACATGATACAACAAAGAATATAGAGAGGTTTATTGTAATTGGGGCATAGGATCATTACATAAAAACTTGAAACATGAAATACAACATCTTTATTGAAAACATCCTTTACAAGACCACTACATTTCCTCGTACTTAGCATTGAATGGGATAACCTGAGGACATGCATAAGAAAAGGGCGAGCTATAAAGCCTAGTAAGGGAGTACACATGGAATAACATGAGGAGTACAATACATGTTAGACAATAGGAATATCAATAGAGCATAAAAGAACCATGAGCATAAATTCATGATAAAGCAGGATAATCATAACATGGAAATGTGGCAACAACACTTAACATGGAATTAGCATGATCCAAGGCTCATTGCACATAAAGCATGAGTAAAACCTCATTTCACATGAAGCACGAGTAAAACCTTATTGCAATTGAATTGGCATGAGTGAAAAATCATTGCACATGACGTATCATGATACTATACTTTACCCAATGCATTGGGGCGCTATAAGGGCGCACCCTTCTTAAACATTTCATTTCATGCATAAGTGTGCCACATGGATCATAAAACATGGATTCATAAAAAATCATCATTTATTACACGATAAAGGAATGTGGAATTCATACATAAAAATTTACAATCAATAAGTAAATTTGCATAAAGTTGAATACCCTTGATGGAGACATGGGCATGGTATTCACTATACAAAGACATTGGCTTAGAAAATCAGTTCGATTTCGGCAGCGTAACGGCGTGACATAAGAATTCATAAAAAAGGTTTATGGGAGAGAAAGGGGTTCCTCATAATATTTACATGTAATGGATAGTAAGTAGGTCATATAGATACATGTCCCAAAAATTGTAATGGAATTTAGATTCATGATACAAAATTATTTCTTGAATGTAAAAGAAGAGAGAGAAGTTCCTTTCAGGATTTCGGTATAGTAATGGGTGTACATGGGAAGCATTTAATGAGATAGAAAGGGGTCTCCCATCATTCAAAAAATAAGAGGGCAGTATGGGGGAGGTTAGAAACCATACCCCAACATTCTTAATTGAAATTTAATGGGCAATACAACTTAAATAAAATTGACAAAAAAGAGAAAGGAATAAAAAACCCTTACTTGGAAGTGTGCTTCCAAAGGCTAGAGAGAGGATTGTGAGAGGCTTCTTGGGAGATTGGGGAACATTGGGAGGATTCTAGAAAGAGTAGGGAAGAGGTTGGTCGAACTTAAAGGGATTTTAGTTAGGAGGAAGTGGGAGATTTGGTGGGTTTATATAGGAAAGGTGAGGGAATTCTTTATTATTTAGGTTTGGGTCCCCTTACATTAAATTAATCCAAACCAAAAACCATCCCATGGTTTTTTCCCATGGTTTTTGGCAAAGGGAATAGGAAAAAAATATTTTATAAGGCCCAAGTCCGAAATTCTTAAAATAATAAGGTTTCTTATGTGGAGGTGAGTCACACTCCCATGGAAATTAATTTAAAAAGGCAAAGTGTTGAATATGTCTTGAGGGGTCCATTAATGCTTTGAAAAGTAAGTCAAACAAACCCAAAATCACATTATTTTAATGATAAAACATATATTGGCCGAAAATAAGGATTATGGTATTTTATTACATCACCATTGGGTCATTATGATTTCATAAAACACATTATATATTTAAACGGTATTTAATTTTTACCCAAAAATTTGACTGTCTCAGAAAATTATTAAAAATTCACCGTTGGATAATTTCGACATCATGATTCCAGAAATGAAATTTATTTTATCTAAATAAATGTCTAAATATGTTAATTTTCACTTTTAAAATAAAAACCAACATTTATAAAAAATTCACGGGTTTTGACAAAAATGGCTTTCAAACCTTAATATAAAATTTTAATTGCATTCATAAAATTAAAAGATCATTTATATTTAGTAAAAATTAATTTAACAATATTATTATTATTTTATTAAAATACTATTTAATTCAAAAATATCTTAATTTAATAAAACATTTTTCTTAATTAAATAATAACTAAAAACACCATTTGTACTTTAAAAAATATTTACAATGTATCAAAAATGACTAGAAATTATATTCATTATTATATAAAAAAATAATGTACATGAACATAGTACTACTTATTTGTTACATAACCCCTTAAAACAGCCGCATAAGACCTAAGGGTAAGGTGTGCAATGGTGATAGACTCTTGGAGTGGCTCAGATAACATCGCTCGAGTGGTAATTTCAATCAACTTCAACTTTTCCCGTAGACGGTCCCGTTCGAGCTTGGAATGGTGAAGCTCATCTTAGGCATAGTCAAGGGCGAAGCCCAAGGATGCCACCTCTTTTCCGAGCTCCAAAAAATGGGCTTCGTATGGGGAAATTCTACTGGATGATGCCATCGCTTCCTTTGTCTGAGTAAAATTGGGTTCGTTAAAGCCTTATATTTATACTAATCAAGTGATCACTGTTCAACGACTATATTAACAACGGTCACAATTCTTAACATAAAACCAAAGAAGTTGACATCTTATAAAAACATTTTTCATAAAGAGACATTTAACTAGATCAAGATGGATTTTCCATTAATGAAACTTTGGGTCGTTATAGTTAACGTTTTATCAAATGAATCATCCTAAAATCTGGGAACAAAATGATATATAAGACAATTAAATCAATTTGATGTTCTATAATATAATTTAATTTAAATTTTTTTATAACTATTCTCATTTAACATGGTCTTTTGTACGCATATACTAGTGAACCAACCAGAAAAACAAAGGAAACGAACACTTCCAAAATATTAAATTGATTCTTAAAACTCATAAAAAATACCATAAATGAAATTAATAAAATTATAGTAAATCAAATAAATGTTGAATTGTAACTGAGTTTAATTATTAATTAATCTTATTTGCTTATCTATGATGTTTATAACAAGTGAATAACACTTTTATACACAAGGTAAGCGTTTCTTCTTGAACATCCATTCTTTATCGGGGTTACACTTTATATCTCTTTACCCCAATGTAATTCATCATTATTTTTAGATAATTCATCTAAATTCTATGTACATGATCCAAAATCATGTATCCTGGTCCATTTATTTTTATTTAATAGGAAAATTTATTTTTTCAAGGATCCATTCTCAACTCTTCCTGATAACCATGCCTTGTTCAATGGATCATTATGATTTCTAACTCAATTTTATGTACACTAAATAATATTTATTAAGACACAATATTTTTATAAAATCACTAATTATATAATAAAAAAATATCTTATCTTTTTTTTTCTGGGTTTTTGTAACAAAATTAAGTCTTTCCCTCTTTAAAGACAATTTTATATTTTCCCTCAAACCACAGTAAAGAAACTCAATTATAAAGTTTCTTACAAAAATATTTTTATATGTTTTCACTTCATTTGGACATAATCTATACTATAAAAATAATTTCATTGTCCTTCCCAATTATTTTCAAATATATAAACGTTTACAATCTGATTTTATGACCAATACAATTGATTTTTCCAAAACAAATATTCTTTATGAAGTAAAAAAATTGGTTTTCACTCTCAAATTCCTCGATAATTTTGTTAGATTATTTTAATATATTTCTCAACCTTTGTTTAATACTATGATTAATTGTGTTTTATCTTCTATTATATCATCTACTATATTTTATTAAAAGCATTAATGATTAGTTTGACAATGGATTTTCTATCATGATATCATTGACCATATTACTCAGAATGGTTAGTGATTATGTTTGGGGATTAATAACTTTATTTGTATTTCATTTTTTTGTTTATGTTTCACCACATTTGTATGGGGAATGCATTAAACTTTTTAGGTGACTGGAGGGGCCCATTATAGCCTCTTAATGTGTGGGTAGGTATCATGACACAAAATAGATATAAACATAGGCGAGGCCTTGCCCATTTATTTATAAATATGGATTTTCCTGAAGTCTTAACCATTTATCTATAATATGACTTAAAAAATGCCTCATTTATATGTTTATGATGATTTTAATTATGCATTATATCTTTATGAAATTAGCAATTTCTAATCCATGTGGTTATTTTACTAGTGGTATATAGATAGTTATGTTTCATTCTCTTGTGATTATTTATATGGAATTATTTATTAAACTTTTAATGTTGTCATATTATTCTCAAGACTATGTTTTAATGGAATGTGTTTTTAGTTATTCACCGTTACCAATATTTTATGTTTATGTTTGATTCCACTATATTGTGTAACCATACTGTTCATCTGAGCATCCCCATTTATTATGTTCTATTTTTCTATAGGATGGGAAGATATATATTATGAATGAATCTAAGGAATAATCTAAAAGTTTATAGATATTTCCAATGGATTTTCTATTTTTTTTCTCTTCATGTTGTAATATAACAATTATGTTTGTATATAATTTTATAATGTTTCTAAAATATTCATTCCTTGGGTTTACCAATGTAATAGAATAAGGGACCAGATCTGGGCTACTGAGGTTAGGGATTCTACAGTTTCTATCTAATCATTTTTAGTATAAACCTAGGAAACTAGATTTTTGAAAATATAGATTATAAAACATAACCATAATATTGAATATGAGGATAATAATATAAGAAAATCCTAGAATTTTGGTAAGGTAAATATTATTTGGGTCTTCATTGCAATACATCAATGTCTGGATACTACAATTGGATGTGGTTTGGGAATAAATTTACCAGGTGGTAACAACTATGGAAAGGTGCATCAGGCCAGACTCGATGTAACCTTGTACCCAATAATGCGCCTTACTATGCATCTAGGATTTCACACCCTAGGGATATGCGTTGGATAATTCATACTTTTCAAAATCCCATTATTAAGGACATCAAAGTAAATATGTTCCCAAATAAACCATATTTATGATTATGAGATTAGATATGAATAAAAGTTTCAATTTATGTAAATTTTTACAAGTTCAAAATTATGAATTATGACTAGTAATATAATTTTCAATATGAAATTTATTATAAATTAATCATAGTGGATGAAATGGAAACAATATCAACACATGAATTTCACATTGTAATTGAACTCATGTGCAAGATAATGATGTTGAATTATAAGCTACAACTAGATCTGAGTAACTTATAACTATATAGGGAAACTGACTCATGTTATGACAAATAACCTCACCCACATTGAGTATATTGACCCCAAAAATGGGGTAATAATGATATACTTCTTTATGAGATAACAACCTCAGTAATTTAATGAGACTACAAACCCATTTGCATTTCAGGAATTGATAATTTCCTTAGAGAAGATATTTCTCACTTTGGGAAGAATTGAAATGGAAAATAATAAAAAAGAACATAATCATTTCTCAGGAGATTTGGACAAATGGTGTTCATTAATTAAAACTAGTAAGTAAGAATATGAAATTACAAAACTCAAATGGAATAATTTTAAGAAAAATTTCATAGAAAAATATTTCCCTAGAGAACAATGATTTGATATGGAGATCCAATTCCTGAGACTGAGACAAAAAGAGGATGAAAATGTAACTGAGTATGAAGCAATCATTACCAGGTTACAATGGAATTCCTAAAACTACATTCACAGTTTAAAGAGAAGTATTGACCATTTATTTTCTGAAATTAAGCCAATACTACGAAGGGAATTAGTTTCCCAACAATTCTCATTATATGTGTATATAGTCCCATGTAAAATGAAGGTAGATAAATAATAATATCACTCTAATTAATTTAAGGGAAATTAATTGAATAAGTGAATGGTTGAGAAATTGATGAATTAATTAGAATATGGAAATATGTATATTTTTACATGGGATAATTATTGTAAGAAACTCCCCAGAAATTGCTTAAAGGGAATGTGAGTTTTTTACTAGTGTAAATAGATGGATCATCAGGCTCATTAATGTAAGGGAAATAAATAAGCCTTAAATGTGAAATATTTTAACTGTAAAAAAATGGGCAACGATGAAAAATAATATCCCTAGTTTCTAGGAAATATTTTATAGAAAAAGAAAAGGGATCAAGGTCAAGATTATGTTGTTACAATAGTTGAAGATCAATAATTAATGATTTTTTTGGATTCGATATTTATTATATTATTATTATAAGAGTAATAATATATATAAGGATTTTACTCCATTACTTATTCTTCTTGGATTTAGAACAATTCATGTTTTCACTAAGGTTTTAAGGTGATCGAGGTGTTCATATATTCAGTATGTGGACTTAAGAGTGATGTAATTTTTTGAATCTTAGGTTAAATTGATTTTTTAAATTTAGTGACCTACAAAGGTGTTTGGTTATTGAATGTGGGAAGACATGTTTTAGATGAATCTTAAGATTAATTACATGTTGAATGGATCAAGTTACACTTTGAAAAATTTTCTGATAACTTGTTCTAACCATCTTGGTTTCAGTAATAATTTAATAGTTAAATAAATGAATTAATGACCAGATGATTCATTAAAAAATTATTCAAGCGTGAAAATTCTTTTTTAATATTCATTTCCAAGTGTAAGGTATGAAATGAAACTAGATCAAAGGACAACCAAATAATGAGATTGTTCTTATGAATAGGAAATTAATCAAGTACGTTTATTCTCTCAAGTGATAACCAAAATTTTAAAAGAATCCCCCAAATCTAGGAAATGGTTTTGGGAACAAATATGTCATCTATTTACATTTCCTTCTGGAAAATCCTTATTCATTAACTGATCCTGAGTTCTAATGTTTCTTGATGGTTAACTTTATAATGGCCACGTTTTCTACCTCTCAACATCAGGACTTGATAGTATATTTCTCTTCCATGTCCATGTTATCTCTTTCCATTAATGACTTCCTACTCAAGATCCTAGTTTTGTTTTAATCTTTACATTTCCATTCCCTACTTATTAAGATGATATTTTATTTACCCATTGTTCGATGTGGGTCTCCCATAAAGGAATTTTGAATTATCATGATTTGATTTTTGAAGTACAATTTTAAATTGCGAGGATGGACTTTATTGAAGGGGAGATAATGTAACACTGTATGGTTTTATGGTCTGTGTGTTTTTATATTTAGTTTAATAGATAAAATATGTTTTACACAAAACCAAGATTAAATAAGAAATGATATTCAATTAAATATAATTATGTTAAAATGAACATTTAAATGTTAAATTAAATTGGTAGGAATTTATAGTATTAACCAAAATATGAAATTTATATATTATATACATAATAAAATCTTTTTAAAATGATACAATTGTTTTTATAAGCACAAGATATGAATGAATCCAATTTTATGCGTTAAATGAATTTACTTTTCTAAATATAGATTTAATACTTTTTAATGGTTTAATTTTTTAAAATATAATTCTTACACTTCGATAAATTTTATTGAACAAAATAATATTTATTTTTAAAACACTAATATCAAAAATATTTTTGGGTGAAATTTTTATATATTTCTAAAAATATTTATTTTCCTGTGAATAGTGAAAATCCTGATTTTAAAGGAACTGCATTTTTTGTTACATTAAGTGTATATTTATGGCTTCAGTATTAACCTAACATCTAAAGGGGTATCTTATAAATGAAAACATTATATATTTATATCATGAAGTAAGTACATAAATGTTTTATTAATTATAAAATAAGTATTTGTATTTTTTTTCAGAAAAAATATTATTTATAATTTTATAATTAAAATAAATATTTAAAAAATATTTTGATTAAATAGAATCAAAAATTAATATTTGTTTCTTATAATTATAATATAATTTTATGAGACAATAATATTTTTTTTCAAGTTTTCATAAATACAATTATGATATTAAAAAATAGTATTTTTTGAGTAAAAGGTGATTTAATTTAAAAATTAAATTTCTCATAATTTTTAAAATTATTATAATAAAATAATGTTAATTTTCTAATTCTATATGTTGAAAATGGTTATGCTTAATTTTTGGGATTTTTAAAAAATAGTTGATTTTTTTTAATAGTAAAATATTGTAACTTATAGTATATAACCAATACAGGAATTATTGAGTAATTGATGATGTATGGATGTTATAAGCACATAATATCAACCTAATATCAATTATTTTAATATATTTCATTATAATTCTAAAAATATTCATACTCTTTAGCCAAAAAATAAAAAAATGAATAAAATATTCAAAAAACACCACTCTTGTCGACTATAAATATCATCCCTCGCCACTTCTTCTCCTCACACCTATTAAGACATAAATATTGTCCAATTTCAATCCAATATTCTTCCAAATCCACTTACCCACATTTAGGAGGTTTTTTATCATCAAAATACCAAAATATAATTTTGAAAGGAGGTTCTCAAGGGGAATTATTCAAGAGGTAAAATCCTCTTTCATTTTCTTGATTTTCTTTTCACTTTTATTTTATTTCTTATAATATCCTTGCCTACTTTGCCCAAACATGCATGATAACTCCAATATATAATATATAATATAATTGTTTATGTAAATGGAAAACTCACCATTAATTCTCATCTCATATTCCTTTTATTCTAATGATTAAAACATCATCTGTCAGGTGTCGATTTACCACCTTCGTGATTGACCTATTCTTATTTTTCAATTCCTCCATCATGTCTTATCATAAAACAATATTTTTTGTTAAAAAATTATAATATATGTCTATAAAAACGTATTTACTATTTTTTAACCATTATATATACATGATATTAATTAATAAAACAAAACTATTGTGTGATGATCGAAAACCCGCTAAAATAATCGAAACAGTTATCATTATTGTTTTATCTAATGAATCATCTTCATATTTGCAAAAAAAATTAAATATATAAAAATTAAATATTCTATAATTTCATTACTAACATATATTATAAATTCAATATAACTATTCCCATTTAACATGATCTTCGGTACATATATACAAGTGAACCAATCATGAAAACCAAGGAAATTAACACTTCTGAATGGAAAAATGGAATCATATAACTCATAAAAAACACCATAAATGTACTTAATAAAATTTTAATAAATAAAATACTTCTTTATTGGGTTTTGAAATAATTATTAATTAATCTAATTTCATTATCTATTATGTTAAGAAAAAGTAATGAATGCTTTCATACATAATGTAAGGGTTTCATCAGGAACCACCATTTTTCATTTGGGTTACGCTTTCTCTATCTTTACCATAATTTAATTATTATTATTTTAATAATATTTTTCTAAATTCTATTTAAATGTTCTAAACTCAGGTATCTATATGAATTCATCTTTATTTTATTGGAAAATACAATTTTTACAAGGTTCTCTTCTCAATCATTCTAGATAAGAAAGCCCGATTAAATGGAATTTCCTGATTTCTATCCCCTTTTGTGGTTCACATCATAATATATTTTAAGACACCAATATTTTTATAAAATAAATAATTTAATCCTGAAAAATTATCCTATCTATTTTTTGACATTATTTAAACAATCAATCTTTTTTCCTCTTAAAAGACTCCTTTATATTTTCACTCTAACCGTACTAAAGTGGCCCATTTGTAATGTGTGTTAAAATCTCTTTTTATGTGATTTCTTTTTATTTGGAAATAATTTATGCTGAAAACATAATTTAATTTTCATTACCTTTTATATTATTTTATATAAATTTTTATAATCTTGTTTTAAGATAAATAAAATTTATTTTTCCAAAGGAACACTTCTGTGCAAAGTAAAAAGGGCATTTCTCTCAAGAATTCATCAATTATTTTATTTGAGTATTTTCAGATATTTTAACCAATTTTGATGAATACTATGGTTAAATAGGTTCTATATTATATGATATCATCGACTATATATTATTCCATGGTTTATGATTATTTTGACTATTGATGTGCTATCGTGTTACTATTCACCATATTACTCAGAATGATTAGTGATAATGTTTACAAAATTGTGAATGTTATTTACATTACATTTGTATATATTTTTTACAATTCTCTCCATTTATATGAGAAATGCATTGGACATAGTAAGTAAAATTTAGGGCCAGCTATATCCTCTTGATTCATCAGTTGGTATCATGAGATAAAACCAATATGGACATGGATGAGGCCTTAGCCATTTATTTATAGATATGGATTTGGCTGAATAATTAACCATTTATTTTCATAATTATTTCTCTAGGACATGATCATATGTTCATGATGTTTTATATTATGTGATCCATCATTGTGATATTAGTGATTACTAATCTGTGTGGTTATTCGACTGGTAGAATATTTATGGTTAAGAATCATTTTCATGTGATTATTTATATAGAATTATTTATTAAGCTTTTATTCATTCCATATTATGCTCAAGATTATGTTTTAATGGTAGTTTTTTTCAGTTATTCACCATGACATATTTTTATGTTTAAGTTAAATTCCTCTATATTGGTTACCCCTACTAAGAAACTGAGCTCTCCCCATTCTTATGTTTTATTTTTCCCAATAATGAGAATATGTATATTATGAATGACATGAAGGGATAATCTAGGATTTTATGGGTGTTTAAAAGTGATTTTTTATATTGGTTTCATTTCAAGTTATTATTTAATAGTAATTTTGGTATATTGTTTTCCAAAGACACTTAAATATAGTAAACATTTAATAGAATAAGGCACTGGATCGAGGCTACAAGGGTCGGAGTCTTCACATTTTATGATAAAGAATATTGTCAAATTTATTATTTGATATTTTTGGAGTTATTCAGACCTAAAGACATGCTTGAGGCCTAGTTAATGATTGTCCCTCAATGCATTGATAGACTCTGAGTACAAATTAGTTGGTTGGCCTTAGTAAATTTGGTTTCTAACCATCAGTTTTAAACTGTCATGAGAATAAATCTTGACAGAAAGGGTTTCACATGCCTAAGTAACATGGTGTCTAATATTTAAGAATTTCCTTTTTTTCAAAAATTATTTATTATTACCCAATAAATTTTTACTATGATATTATCATTGGATGATTTTAATTTTTAGTCAACTGATTAAATATATTGTGTTTTCATTTATTTACCTTTCCATATTGATTATGCCTTGTCCAGTTATTTAAATGGAATGTGTGCTCAGAAATTTATCTTTCATTTTTTAATTCCTTACCTACTCATTAAGTCAATTATTTAAATGGCATGTGTGGTTAGTTATTTGCCTTTCCATATTGATTATTCTTATTTATTCATGATATTTTAAATTGTACTTAACACATATTGAGTACTTGAGAACAACCGTATTCTGTTTTATTTCTTAAAAATCAACGAAGTATACTATGACTAATATGTTGGATTATGCTAGAAAAAATAAATTTATTCATAAAAAGACAATATTTAAATTTTTATTCAAATATTATAAAAAATATATGAATGTTTCTAGTTTACTAATACTAGTAAACTATTTGATAATTCATGAAATCTTTTGTTGTATATTATTACAATGTAATGGTAGAAGGCACAGACTCTGGGTATATTGAGGTCAAGATGATTTAGTTTTCATCAATGTAATTTTAGTAGAAACCTTGTAAAATATATTTTGGAAAACATGGATTAGAAAACACAACCATATTGTAGAAATTTAGGATGGCTATAATACATTTTCATGTTTTAGTAAGGTAGATATTAAATAGTATTTCCAAGAAATATGTACCTATCTAGATTTTATCATGGGTTTATGAGATTAAGATTTAAATAAGTTAAAATACATAAATTCCTTTTTTAGGTTTAATATGATGGGAGTATACCAATATTAAAGATGATTAGGGGAAATGTTATGAAATTTTATGATTTTGAGGAAAAGTTATTTGTGGAATAATTCTTTTACATTTATTAGGCATAAGTTTAAATGTATTTATAGCCTTTAGGGATAGTATTATAAATAATTACATTCTAATAATAGTCAAATAATGTTATTTGACTTTTGTGAAAATATAATAATATATTTTGTTTAAAAGTATTGAAAAAAGATTGTATAAAGGTTAACATTATTTGAAGGATGTAAATCATATTTTTGCAAAATTTATAAGAATTATATTAATATGGTTTTATAAAATGGAAAAATAAAAGAATTTTGCAAGTTAGTCGAGCATGATCCCATGACCAAAGGATTCTGAGGGTTTCATACATACAATTGGCCTGCATGATTTCCTAGTTAATATGACATTTTGTTAGGTAAAATATTAGAAAAATAAATTTTAATGATGAAAATGTAGTATTACCCTTTAGTTTTATAGCCGCCAAATTGGTTTTTTTCATTTCTAAAAAGCCACTTTAAGGATAAGCAGGAAACCAAACATTCCAAATTCCAAACACAATACTCCATTCAATTCAAATTACAACATTCAAAAAAACATCATTATCATCTCTGTTCCCGTGAATCTCGAGTCAACCGCCTGCCTAGAGTTAGAACCTATCACATCGAACATACTTTCCCTTCACCTCCAAATAATCACCATGCTGGAGAGAGACATCGGAATCCTCATCTCCATAATCTTTAACTTCACCGCTGTCACACGAACTTCTGAGATATCATTGTCACTATCATTCCCTCTTTTAAATATCTTTGGACCTATTGAATATAAACTTTTGTTTTTAATGAATAAAATTTCATTTTTTGATATCCATTTCATAGAGTAAGTGATGAATTTGAATATTATCAAAGAAAAACCAAAGGAAGAAATTTTTCTTCTGAAATAAAAATGTATCAGGTATGTATATTTGTAAATATTCTTGGAGACTAAAATAATTCCTCAAAAATTGGAAATGGATCATGAAACAAAAACATTATAAATAGGATTAAATAACATTATATAATATTTTTTAAAATTCATTCATTACCAATTAATTAGAAATGAATATAAAAATTAATTGAATATAAAGGAAATGTTTTTAATGAAAATTATTTTTATCTGCCAGATGAATTTTATCTTAATAAATAATAATTATTATTTTTAGTGGATAATTTTAATGAAATTTATATATTATATGTTATATAATATTTTACATTCATCTAATATATTTTATATGTATAAGATAATAACAAATCTTATTTTTCGTATAAAAGTATGTATTTTTTCTAAAGGCAGTCTTGAATCCTTTTAATGGCACAATTTTTTTAAAACTAATTGTTAACAAATTTATTAATTTTATATGAAAAAAATTATATAATTTTAGAAATAATAATTTTAATATTATCTTAGGCTGAGTTTGTGGTATTTTTCGGAGTAGATTCATTTTTTAATAAATAGTGAAAAAGAGGGAATTTCAGTTGTAAAATGACTTTTCTTATAAAAATTATATATTGTTAAATAATATTTTCAACTGGTTTTAAATTAAAATTATATAAATTTTACATTTATTAAATAATTTTTTGTTTTTGGAATCATTTTTATATATAATTTAGAGAGAAAAATTAGTAAACTTTTCAACAATTTCCCTTTTAAAACATGTTTTCTCATCCAGTCTATGAGATTAATTTTAATTTAATTCCTATATATTATGTTGATTGAATTTGTAAAAATTTATTCCATATTTGGAAAAATCATAATTTATAATTTATAATAATTCCATCTTATGTTGTTAACTAAGTGATTTGTGAAAGAAGATAGAATAAATTATATCCATTAAGAGAAAAATGAGTTTACCAAGGAAATAATGTTTAATCTTAAGGGGCCAAATGATCCCAATTTTTTTTCAACATAGATAATATGAAAATATATAGGCCATATAACATTTATGATATTTTATGGTAAATAATTATATTCAATTGACATGGAAAATATTTCAGATAAGTTTACACTATAAAACATTTACTATTTTTTCACTCATTTCCATTTATAAAAGGCAACCCCCTCTCCCCTACACTTCACACCTTTAAAACCACTTTGGATAAATAAATAACCTCAAAAATAAGTCCAAAAATGACATCCCATAATCATAGAATAATTATATTGGGAAGAAATACCACATTCTAAGGCTTTAGAAAAATCCAAAATAAGATACCCAAATAATAGGTATGTTCTTCTAAAAGCGTTTTTATTTTACATCCTTCTACACCTCATCAATTTCTATTATAAAAATATTATCGAATAACCTCAGTATATTATATATTATTTTATTTTTACATATAAATGGTATGACATATAACATCACACACTTCCATCAACTAGGTCACAAAATCACCATTCATGTGTACAGTAGACTACCTCATCACAAACCAATGTCATTAATTTTTCCATTTCCACCCTTCATGGAAGGGAATAATGATGTATTTGTAGTTTATATATGATATATATGATATTTAAGATTTTTTTTATACTTATATAATTGTTATATTACACATACCTTAATTATTTCTATTTTTTTGGGAATATGATAATATTGCTCATGTGTATAACGAACCAGTGCCTCACAATGCGTTGTGATTCATTAACGGTTAAATTAAAATGAATTAATGATGTGTTTAATAAAATATTTGATATATATGACATGAATATAATACTAATCTGATAATATATTTATATTCCAATTTAAATTTATTTTCTTTCTTTCAATACAACATGAAAATGGAAACAACGTTCATTTGTTTGTACAACATACCGGCTCCATGAATGATGTATTTCATTTCCTATAAATAATATATGTAATACTCTAAATAGAAATATAAAGAGTATATATGGTATTTATTCCGTGTTTTAAATCCATTATATGATGATATGATGATCAAATCAAAATGAACAATAAATTAATAAATTCAAAACATACTAAAAAACGAGGTATTGATTGAAACAATGAAAACTATGACTTATCAACAATGAAAAGTTGATAAAATGTTCTAAAATATTCATATATACTATTATATATATAAATATGGTTATTTAGTAAGTTAATAAATAGCATAAAACCATTATACAAGAGATTAAATTGCATTCAACTGAAAGGAAGCATAATGTAAGGGATTTCATCTCAATTTCATTTCATTAAGGTATATTGTAATTTTATGAAACTATTTTATTTTATTGGGTGTATAAACTATCAGTAGGAGATTTAGTTTCATGATTAGTTAATTATTCATGGTATTTTTTGTTTCAATTTTAATGATTTCATCTTTGTGGATTTGAATTAAATATTATGAAGTTGAATAGTATTTCATCACTCAATTCCTTTTCATTGGTTTATATTACTTCCCCGCTGCCATTAATATTATATGATTATGTGTGTACTGAATTTTTACTATATATATTTTAATTTAATTATTTATTATGTGGATTTATATTTTTTACAAATAATTGATTCATGGATTAAATCTCACTTCAATGTTATGGTTATTTTAAGGGATTATTCTACAATCTCATTCTAATCAATATTATTTAATATTAAATTTCAATTAATGGAAAAGATATAATATTTATATAATAAACCATTTAATTTTGTTCTCCTCAAGTTAATCATGATATTTTTCATCTGATATTTCTATTTTTACACTCTTTGAGACATTTAATCATCAAAAAATGTTTTTATAAAAATTTTACATCAATTCTCATTTCAGGGAAATTTTTTTTCTTACAGAACTATTTTTTATAAAAAAATTTCAAAAATATTTCCCTTAACCTTTAAAAATTATTTATTAAATGATATTTTTCACAATTTTTTTTTAATTTTTTTTTCCAATGACTCTTCTATTCTCTTTAAGAACATGGAACTTTTCTAACCTTGTTACAATGTAAATGTACTGTAATTTTTACCTTGTATGGCATGTACAGAATTATCCCCAACATTTATTTGAATATTAATTTTCATGTTTACAATGATATGTTTTTAAAAAAATTATAATATTATATTCAATGAAAATAATATTCAAATTTTTTATGTTATATTAAATTATATTCAAAATGAAAAGGTAAATTTTCACAAGAATATTCTTAAAAATATTTTTATAACATAAATAAAAAAACCCATTATTATTAATCCAACTTTTGGAGGCTGTATAGATTCAATCCTTATTATTCCTCTAGATGGACTATGATAACTTTTCCATAGATAGTATTAATATTGTCTTCTTAGAATCACATTCTTATTCATTTACTTCCCCTTGAGTTATTCACTTTCCTACAATCACTAAGAATTAAAAATTACCTAAATATCAGTATAATTTATTATGGATGTGATTATTTCCTACACCATATATAATTTTTAAATATGGTGTTTACATTGAATGCTATTTTATTTATTGTAGAAATATTTATTAATAAATAATATTTACTAATTATATATATGTGATGATAAGGGATGATATTAAATTGATTATTTGATATTTGAGGAATTTTATAAACCTGAATACATTGGTTGAGACCAATTAATGATATCCCCATGATGCATTAGTATTCTCATAGGATTAGTCAGTTGGCTAGGTTTAGTTAAATGGGTTTATTCCAATCAATTTTAAACAGTTGTTAGAATATATTTTGATAGTAAAGGATTCTTGTTCCTAGGAAACATGACATCTAATCATTCATTCAAAATTTATTTATTATTATACAATATTTTTTCTTATGATATTATATCTAAATGAACTTCATTTTCAGTTAATTTATTTCATGGAATGTGTTTTCGGTTATTTACCTTTCCATACTGATTATTCATTATCCAGTTATTTATATTTAATTTTTTATCAGTTATTTATCATTCCATGTTTATTATATCTTATTAATTATTGAAATTAATGTATTTAAATATAATGTGTTATTATTTATTTACCCTTCCACATTAATTGTTATTATTAATTCATGATAGATTCAATATTACATAACTCATACTAATAATTTGATCCCACCCTTTTTTCTTCCATTCTATGGAATCGAGGAAGATTACTTTGACTGATATGGAGGGTTATTCTAGATACAATAATTTTATTCTTGAAAAAACCGAATGTTTTAATTTTGGTACATAAATGTAATGAAAAACTTTTGTATGTATCTTGTTTACCATGACTACTAATCTATTAAGTATTTGAGAAGTGTTTACTTGTTTCTTATGCCAACGTGATGGTAGAAGAAACCTGATATGGGATTAATATGGTTGAGTCAATACATTAGACTACCTAAGATAACATGGAGAATACATAAATATAATGGGTGAAATAAACATCCCTATAAGGTAATAAACATGATGAAGATGCATAACCTATGAGTCAAAGGAATAACATAATATCAAAAAAAAGACAAGGTTATTGAACAATTATATGGGAGAATAAAATAAGGAATTTGGAATCATAAGATGCTAAAAATATATAAATGTGGTAATAACATAAAACCTAACATATGTATATGTTAATGATAAATAGAATGATATCATTACATTGTGGATAGAGTCGTATCATAGATTTTTTTTACTCCCTAATCTTATAAATATCATCTCATGACACATAAAAATTACCCAATGCGTTGGATAACTATCTGGGTGAACCCATCATAATATATACATATATATGTGTGCCAAATATGAAATAAAAAATAATCCAAAATCATAATGATTTTCTGTGGATGGAAATGGGATGCATAATCATATCTTATATCTTCACTGGATGAAATACAAACAGGTTTTCATAAAAATAGAGATTACATAATTATGGGATGTTCCTGCTTGAAAATAAGCATGATCAATATAAAAGGATGTCCATGTTAAGTGAATGAGTCAAAAGTATTGGGTATGTCACTTTAGAAAGGTACCTCTTAAGTGGGGTTTTAGGGGAATGAGGTATGAGACTTTAAAAAGGGAAAGAGCATATTAATTTCCATTAAAATTATTAATAAAGGAAAAATGGATTTCTATAATCAAATGGTTAATTTTAGAAACCAAAAATGGAACCAACTATTTAATGTATAATTACATAAATACAATTATAAAGATTAGGTGATCCATTTAATTAGGTTTTCATAATGATAAAAATTTTTAAGGTAACCACTAAAACATGTATATCCAATTAAATGAAGCATGAATAAAAATAGATATATATGTGGGTGGAAATATAAATATAATATAAAAAAGTAAATAAGAAAAATGGAGATAGAAATTGAGGTTAATATAGATACAAATCATAACCCAAATAAGATTGGGTGGTTTCGAGAGGTCCCTTAACTTTTGTTCGAGAATTTTCCTCCACATCCAATTAACATCCATAAAAATAAAAAAAAACTTCATTAATTAATTTATTAAAATCCTGTTCCATATATATTTTCTTTCCACTATTTATATTTTTTATCATTCATTTCAACAAGATATATTTTGTAATTTCACTATTTTGAGGTCATTCGTATCTTGAATTTTAGTTCAGATCACATGAGGATAATTAAGATATTTTTTTATAAAATTAGACAAAGAATACAGAATTGAGATGATTTTTTGTCCATACATATATTTAATGGTTCCTAAATTCCCATATTGTTTGTAAAAAATGAGGATTCATTTAGTAAAAATGTTAATAATATATGGTCAGTTTATTTTTGAAATTTTACCAACATTGAAAAATAGTTTATTTAATTTAATAATATTTCCATATATTCATTCCAAAATGTGAAAAATATTGAATATACATATATATTTTATTTTAAACAATTATAATTGAATTTAAATGATACATTAATGCGTTAATGGAAAATAAAAAATTGTCATCTATGGAGGTGGTGAACTGGTATAATATGGACAATTGTTTGTTTTATAGAATTAGAGGGGAATGGAAGATGATGGATGATAGATATTCAATTTTCAGTACAAAAATAAATTATATTTATATATATTCTATATTGATGTTATTATAACATGTTGGATAGGGGTGTTGAGGATAATGTACCAGAATAAATGAATTTAAAATATGTTTTTTTGTGAATATAAACTCATGAATTTCACCTAATTCAAAAAACCATTCCGATACTTGCAATTGGAGTTTGGGTGGGACCAGAAAAACTATGAAATGGGGGATATGAATGGGAAGAATATATTATATAAATTTTTCAGTATATAATGTATATAATATTTGAGGATTAGTAGAGGTGAAGACTGGTATTTATGAGGGTTAGGAGGGGTGTTTTTTTAATGTAATATTCATTATTTTATTAGTTTGGATCTATGAAACAAATAGTATTGATTCTTTTGAATATATAAATTAAATGGTAATATTGAGGTCTAACTAATTGGTTCTTTATAATTACTTATGAAATTAATCTTGTATTTAACTTATCATTTCATATGTTACTGTATATAAAAATTCACCAAATAATCAACTATTTTAGAAAAATACCAAAAATTCACCCAAAAAATTATTATACACAAATATTACATAAAAATATATTTTTTGAAAAAAAGTATAAATTTAAGATATTTAATTATTAAATTAAATCATTGTATATTTAAAAATTTGCCTACATTAATATTATGATCAATTTAAAAACCTCTTGAAAATTTATGTATTGTCATATAAAATAATACTATAATTACAATTAATTTTAATATTATTATAAAATACATTTCATGCACATACACTCTCATTTATATAGTTTTATATGTTATAACAATTCAGACAAAATATTTATATTTTACAAAAAATGAAATCACATTTTTTATCATTTATAAATTTTTTATTTATTTTATAATTATTTAATATGTCATATTTTCATTTCATAAGATAAAAAATTACTATTTTACACTTTCATAGGTGAGGATACTATTCTAACAGCCAGGTTACTATTCATAATGTTGATAATACTATTCTAATGATCACATTACTATTCCAATCATCAGATTTCTATTCGAGCAATCATAAGTGTAAAGGTCATATGGATACCCCACATTCTATAAATACCACATATTTTATTGATTAATAATTAATTTCTATTTTAATTTATGTATAAAAATATTTATTCTCAAGATTAATACTACAATATTAATATTCTAAACTATTTATATAATTTTGTTTTTTAATGTGGTTATTCTAGTTGATCAACCATATCCAAAGCTTCATATTTTAGTTATCATTTTCCCTTTTTCTAGCACATTTCCAAACATTAAATTCTTATGGACATATATATTCTATAAATGTAAGCATCAAATTATTAAAATTTTTTTTTTGGGTTTTCTATTATGGTGAAAGTATAAAGTCCCGACCTTAAACATTACATAATATTAAATTAAATGAATAATTCACATTGAATATCTTTTCAGGTTCAGAGTTTTAGAGTATCAGTCCATAACTATTACATTACATATCAAAAATTACAAGGTTGAAACTACTACTCAGTTTCCATTTTTTTTCATAAAATAAAAACTTTTGAAAAAAAGAGTCATGTCTAGTCCCATTTTTTAGACAACATGACTTTTCCTTGATCCCATCCTTGACCCTATTCATCTTTACATCCTGTGAAAAATATGACAAAACATGGGATGAGCATAAAAACCATAGTAAGGGTTGTAAAACAAAAAAAGAAAACATTAGTTCATCAATAAATATATAACATAATCTCTTTAACATACCTCATGAAATCATAAGATTTACATAGTAAACACAATTCATAAAGTTAATTTTTGGTATCAATAACATACTTACAGTGAGGATTTCATAGCTATGTAGGGAGTTACACATGGAATGCCCATCATAGTATATTCTATAAATCTCTTTGGAGAAACATTCACGTTTAGCTCTGTCACATTACCCAATGCATTGAAGAGCTATCTATTTCTCATGCACACTAGGTTAATCAAGGAACCACCCGTATACGTAAACAATGCCCAAGAACCATAACACATAAAACATGCATAATAGAATGATATCATTTCCACATTTCAATCACAATATATCATTTAAAGATGTTAAAATAATCAATTTTTTTCTCAAAACCATTTTCAATAACAATATACGTAATAAATGTATATTTTATTTATTTTCCATTAAAAAATACTATGGAAATTTAATAAAGTTGAAGATCAAATAATACTCGCTGTGGCGAAAAGGTCATTGGCACTGCTTACGTTAAAAAGAAACATTATTTTTTGTCATTTAGTAAAATAATTCATAGAAAAAGATTACCCTTTAATGAAATGAAAAGTAAAATGTGTTTATATAGCATATAAAAGTATGTCGTGTATTTAAACTAAATATTCCTCAAAGAAAGGAGATTGAGACGAAGTCCCTTACCTCGTGTCCGACTTGACTTGTTCATTAGTTAATCTCCTGAATAATAAACTAAAGTAAATTTGTACTTTCTTAAGAACCTTTTTAAGGTTATTATTCCTTTTATATCACATGTTACCATGTTATAAACATTATGTAATTATTTATGTTAATAATGGTATTTTGTCGATATTTGGTACTTGAGTCAAAAATGAACTTCTTATATTTACATGTTGTCTATGAGGACAAAATTCCATTTTCTTCATAATGATATTAATGATTTATATATCATATATATCTTATATATCTAGTATATATATGATTTTATAATATTACATAAAATTTAGAGGTATGAAATGAGATGCACCGTTCATGGAGCGGTAAACCGTACGTACGCATGAACGCTAATTTCATTTCTATTTCGTATTTTAAACGAATTAAAACTTAATGATACATAGGTATATAATAATTATAGTATAATATCATTAACTCTATCATTTATATGTCCCACATATGGCATTAACAAGTCATATCACTTTGAGGGGGCGATAGTCCGCACTTCCTCAAATGAAATTATCACGTTTACCTATAATGTAAACTATAAAGGTCATCTATAAATTAAAAGTACAGAAGAATAAAGAAAAAATAAACATAATCTATCTCATATATAAATATAGTTTCATCTTAATGCCCACTATGAGAGGCTTTAGAAGATAATTGAACAATCATCACTTTGTAAGGCGTTAGTTTTTCATCCAAAGAAAAAGTATGTTCTTCACCCATTAGATGGAGGTGTGAGTAAGTTTAGATAGAATACTTATTATAAAAAAAATTGTATATTGATGAAACTAGTGTTGTAATAAAATTAAGGAATAAAAAAGAGATTACTGGTTGGAGAAGAAAAATAAAAGAAAAGAATTTAAGAGAAACTGTTACCTTTAATTCGGGTAACTCTCTTTAGTTCGAACGAAAAGGACTTCTGGAACTACCTTCTGCCTAAGGTAAGGATTCTAGGAGGAAAAGAGTCATAATGAGAGATTACTTGGGAAGGGGATGGACATTCCATGGTGGTTGAGAGGTGTGAGGAATGGGCTAGAAGTGGCGTCCATTTATAAGCGAGAGGAGGGGCTCTTTAAGAAAGTTTGAAACAATTATTTTATTTTAAACTTATATTTAGTTTCAAAATGTCCAATACACATTAAATTAGATTATAAGATGACTAATGTTCGAAATTAAATCATCTAATATGAATTGGACAGGTTTTGGATATTGTTTTAATATTTATAATCTTATTTATTTAAATTATTTATTATTGAGGAAAATACTCCGTCATTTTTGGGTCATAAATAATTTTATTTATTTGATGTTTAAAAATTATAAAACAAATACAATGATGTAGTAAATCTTTTGTTCCTTCCAATGAATATTTATACTCAAAAAGATAATTTAGATAACCCTAGGTAAAAATTAATTTACTAAAAGATATTGTTTATGTCATTTTTATCGTTGCATTATGTTAATTAAAATAAAGTGTCATTATAACTCTTAAGTGGCTATATGGGCCCCCGAAATAGACGCAAGGATGCCGATGGTTGGCCATGACTCATCCAATAAGGTTAGGACACATGTTAATATAAATTTTATTATTATGATATTCTTTTTACCTTGATTCCCCTATTAACCTTTAATCGCGAAAAATAAAAGTCCAAAGTTACTATTCACCAAAAAATATTTTCATCTTGTTAAACCACATTTTACATACATATAATTACCATGTATGTCAGAATTTTGAAATTAAATTCATAGAAGTGTTAAAATTTCATTTAAATGAAAAGGATAGTTTTTAACTAGTACTTAGTGGTTTCACTATTCATTAAAAATTGGTGTTTTCAGAAAAATACCCAAAATTTTGCATAAGATATATTTGATATTAAAAATTCAAAAATGATGTCTATTTTACCAAATTAAAAACATATAAATTGGATTAATTAATTTAAAATTAATTCCCATTTTCAAAACAAAAGGCGTGGTTTTAATAAATATTAACTATCAGAAGATTGAAACTTGTTTATGTCTAATTTCAAATTGAAATAAAATCCAATGAACAACATTGGATTAAATGGTAAAAATATAATATAATTACACTTTAAAACCAATTAAAAAGATAATCTAACCATATTAATAAATTATATTAACACACAGTTTTGAATTAAAATAATGTATTTTCAACTATTCATCAAAAATTGAATTTTATCAGAAAAATACCAAAAATTTTCCCAAAGTGAATTTTGATGTCCCGATTCTAATGGAAAATTTTATTTGGTCATATAGAACATATTAAAGTGACCAAAACATGAATTAAAAAGGTTTCACCATCAAAAGGAGTTAAATCAACCTTTTAAAGTAAATTATGCTTAAAATTGTATTCATTCACATTTTAAGCCTCTATCATTTATTGGATAAATGTAAAAAATAGTTAAAAAATATGTATAATCATATTCTATCAAGTTCTATTAATTCCCACGATAAAATGGCTAGGCGTTAACTACCAATTAAAATAATAATATTATATTATTATTATGAAATGTAAAATTTTAACGAAACTCATAGCTGTGTATCAGGTATGCCATCGAACATAGAAAACCCTTTAAATTAAAATTAATATGTAATTCACAAAATATTAATTAAAATAAAAATTTATTATTTCTTTATATACCTGGGATGTTTCATCCTTCCCCATTTTAGAAATTACATCCTCGCAATTTTATTCACTTATCTAATAAATGGTGGTATTTATATCTCGTAGCATTTTTAGATTCCCACATTGCCTCTTCCAACATATGGTTTTTTCAAAAAACCTTTACCTGTTAAATTACCGTTTTCCACAACACTTGCTATCTATGGTCAAGAATCTAGACTGGTTGTTCCTCATAAGAGAGATTCTCTTCCCACTGAACTACCTCTAGACTAAAAACATGATATCGGTCTGGAATTTACAATCTCAACATTGAAACATTAAAAACATTGTGTACTTGAAAAAAAATGGATGTAAAGACACCTTGTATGCAACTGATCCAACTTTATCTTAGATTTCATATGGTTAAATGAACCTTGGACTCAAAATTCCCTTCTTACCAAAATACATCACACTTTTCCTTTGCAAAACATTGAGAAAGACATGATCACATACCTCAAAATATAGATCATTCTTTCGGTTATCTGAATAACCTTTCTTCCTGCTCTGATCTATTCTCACGTTCTTCTAAATCATGTGAACTTTTTCTGCCATCTCTTCTACCAATTCTAGTCACATTGGCTTCCTTTCCCCTACTTCATCCCAAAAAACTGGAGTTCGACACCGCTTTACATATAATTACTCAAATGAATTCATTAGTATACTGGATTGGAAACTGTTATTATAAGAAAAATCAACCAAAGAAATATGTTAGTCCCAACTTCCTTGGTAATCTAGTGAACAAGAACGTAGAATATCCTCCAAGGTCTGAATAGTTCATTCTGATTTCCCATATGATTGAGGATGAAAAGCTATACTAAAATTTAATTCAGTACCCAACGACTTCTAAAGGCCTTTCCAAAAGTTTGATGTAAACTTGGGATCAAGATCATATATAATGGTGAGGGGAACACCAACCAACATGATTATCTCTTTAGCATACAACTGAGAAAGTTGATCTTGAGACATTGTATCTCGAATTGGAAAGAAATGAGATGATTTAGTCAATTGATCAACAATAACCCAGATTGCATTATTACCTCGAGAAGTCTTTGGCAATACCACAATGATGTCCATGGATATATTTTCCCATTTCCACTCTATCACTGGTAAATACCGAAGTATATCTTTCGGTCACTAGTTTTCTTCTTTAACCAGCTGACATGTAAAATAGTTAATAGTAAAATATGCAATATCTCTTTTCATTCCATCCCACCAGTAATAGTTTTGAATACCTCTGTGCATCTAGGTACCACCAGGATGAAGAGAAAACAAGGGAACTATGAGTTTCACATAACTTCTCATTCATCAACTGTGAATCATAAGGCACACATAATCTTTTCCTGAACCTCAAAACACAATCATTATCAATGTTAAATTCTGGAAACATACCCTTCTGAACTAACTCTACCTTTTTCTATAAATCACTGTCTTCTTTCTAGGGATTCATAATTATTTTTGATAGAGATGATTCCACTGACACCTAAAACAAAACAGAGGAATTTTCTACCCCAACAACTTCTATGCCAAAGTTCATCAAATACGAAACCAACGGATCATGTTCCAAACATAGCATGGTTAATGAAGTATTAATTTTTCGACTCAATGCATCAGCCACTTTATTTTATTTTCCCTAATGGTAATGGATCATGAAAACATAATCCTTGATTAATTACAACAATCTCCTCTGTCTCATGTTCAATTCTTTCTAAGTGAATATATACTTCACACATTTTTTGGTCAGTCTATATTTCACATTTTACTCTATAAAAATGTTGCCTCATTATTTTTAATTCAAAAACAACATCATCTAATTCCAAATCATGTGTAGAGAAATTTAACTCATGAGGCTTCAACTGACGTGAAGCATAATAAATTGACTAATAATTCTCCATAAGGACACGAACAAGTCCTTTTAATGAAGAATCATATTAAATAACAAACATTCCCTTTCTGGAAGGCATTACTTAAATTGGAGCATTCACCAAACTTCTTTTCAATTCTATAAAACAATCATTAAATTATTTTTTCCAAATTAACATAACACATTTTAGAGTAAACATAGTAATTGGGCCAGATAATCATGAAAAATTCCCTAAAAACCTCTGATAATAACATGCCAAACATAGAAAACTATGGATCACGGTAATATTTGTGGTTCTTGGCCATTATTTAACAACTATTGATTTAGCAAGATCAACAGTTATGCCATTTTTTTGAAACAAAGTGGCTAAGGAAAGAAATTTTCTGTAACCAAAACTCACACTATGTGAATTTTACAAATAGTTTCTTTTCTTTTTATGTTTGCAAGACAACCCTTAAATGACTTTCATGCTCCTATATACTTTTCAAATAAACCAAGATAACATCAATGAACACAACCACAACGTTATCCAAGATCTCTATAAAAATTCTATTCATAAGATCCATGAATATAGTAGGTGCATTAGATAAACCAAAAGGCATAACTACAAATTCATAATGGCTATATCTAGTATGAAACTTGGATTTTGGATTGTCTGCTTCCTTTATTTTCAACTTATGGTTCCCCGACCTCAAGTTAATCTTCAAAAAATACTGAGCTCCCTGAAGCTGATAAAACAAATCATCGATATGAGGCAAATGATACATGATCTTAACAGTGATGTTGTTCAATTCTCTATAATCAATGTAAATTCTCATTGAACCATCTTTCTTTTTACCAACAATACTAGAGCACCCCATGGTTATGTGCTAGGTTGAATGAACCCTTTATCTAATAACTCCTTCAATTTCTTCTTTAACTCTAAAAGTTCAATTAGTGCCCTTAAATAAGGTGGTTTTAATATTTGCTTAGCATAATTAACTATTTCAACAGTAAATTCAACTTCTTGATCAGGTATAATACCAGGTAACTAATCAGAAAAAACATCAATATAATCATTTACCACCGGCACACCATTAATCTGAATAGTTCCTTCATTTTCAACAAAATGTGAAAGGTAACATTCATTTCCATATTTTACTAGTTTATCAACTTCTTGATATGTTATCAAAATCAGGGGTTTATTCTTATACACAAACTGTAAATATTTCTGAAAAGAAACCACTATAGCTCTGCAGTTAATCTTAGCATGATAAAAAGAAATCCAATCCATGACCAAAATAACATTAAACTCTAGTAGAGGAAAAACAATAAGGTTTGAAAGTAGATTCTTTCCACACACAAGGAAATGAAGATTTTATAATTTCTTTATGTTTCAACATTTCCTCCAAGTGTTTTTACAATAAGTTTAGGATTCAAATATTGAGATGGAATTATTAATTTAATAGAAAAATTTTCAAAAATGAACGAATGTGTAGACCCTGAATCAAACAACACATTGCATAATCTGAAAAAAAAACAGTGTACCTGTTACTACATCATTTGATGGCCAAACATCTACTAAAGAATTTTCAAGGGATTTCACCAACCCTTTCTGCTTGTAGTCTGGCTTATTACCCTTAGATGAGTTCTTCGTTGGACACTCATTTGTATAATGACTCATTTCATTGCACTTAAAATATTTTACTAATTGTATATCAGATTTTGACTTATCATTACCATGATCTTCTTCAATGCAATTACGTGCCTTATGTCCCATTTTACCACATTGGTAGCACTAACCAGAAATCAAAAGACATTCCCCAGCATGTTTTTTACCAAAATTTTCACAAAAATTAAATTTAAGTTTCTTACCACCAGACTTTTTTGAAGAGTTTTTCCCTTTTACATGCCACCTTGACCACTTATTCTATTGTTTGTCAAAGAAAACTAGATAATTTAAAAAATCTATTTCCACCTTCTCCGCACATCGAACTAGTTTTTCATAACATTAGAAATCAAAAAAAGATAAAGAACTTCTATACTTTGTCTTTAATCCTGAGTAAAAATAGTTTAATTTACTATCAAGATATTGTATGAAATTTGGAGCATACCTTCCCAGTCGAGTGAATGTTTCTTCATAAAAATCCACTAATTCATCCTCCTACCTCAATTCTAGGAATTGTTTTTCCATCCTAAGATGAACCACCATAGGAAAATATTTCTCAAGAAACATACCTTTGAATTCATCCCAATCAAGAGCATCAATCTCCTCACTATCCCAGATTTTTCTCTCCATCGACCACCATTGATCAGCTTCACCTTTAAAACACTAAACAATGAGACTAAACTTTTGATGTTTTGAACACCCCATGACATCAAAAATCATCTCTAGTGCTTTAATCCACCCTTCAGCTAGAACATGGTTAGATGTTCCTCTAAAATATGGGTGATGTTGCCTCATTAAAATGCTCCACTACTGACATGTTTCTCTGTGGTTAATCTAGATAATATCATGAATGTGTACCACCACCATTTATATCCTGATTCAAATGTTCCATAATAGAAAAAAACTATTCAGTTCTAATTCCAACCATCTCAGGTTGCTGATTTAGAAGGTTGTATTCTTCCATATGTCGTCCCAACATAGCTGCCTTATTTCCTCTGTGGAAAACCATTCTGAAAATAGAAATATATTAGGCGAAGAAACATGGTAATCAAAAAATTCTATATCACTTCAATCATACCATAACATAATTTATGGACATTAATTTAACAATACCCAAACTTATAAAGTAATATAATCCATCCTCTGATGCCAACTACAAGGATCTGACCTTAAACATTACCTAATTTTCAATTAAATGAATAATTCACAATGAGGACCTTTTCTGGTTTAGTGTTTTAGAGAATTAGGCTATAACTATTACATTCCATCTCAAAAATTACAAGGTAGAAACTTCTATTTAGACTCCATTTTTTCATAAAATAAAGACTCTGGAAAAAAGAGTCATGTCTTGTCCCATTTTTTAGATAGCAAAACTTTTCCTTGATTCCATCCTTGACCCAATTCATCTTTAAGACCTGTGGAAAACATTTGAAAACATTGGATGAGCATAAATATCTCTATAAGGGTTATAAAACAGTGAAAGAAAAAATAAGTTCATCAATAAATACATAACATAAGCTCTTTAACATACCTCAAAAAATCATAAGATTTACACAGTAAACACAAATCATAGAGGTAACTTGTGGCATCCATAACATAGTTATGTTGTAGATTTCACACCTACATAGGGAGTTATATTTGGAATACCCATCACATTATATTCCTTAAATATATTAGGAGAAACATTCACATTTACCTTCATCACGTTACCCAGTGCATTGGAGAGAAATCTCGGGCTCTCTCACCCTAGGTTTATCATGGAACCACCCATATACGTAATCAATTCCCAAGAACAATAACACATAAGAAAAGCATAATGGAAAGATAACATTTCCAAATTTCTATAACTAGATATAATTTAAAGATATTTAAATTTTTAATTATTTCTCAAAACCATTTTCAATACAAAAATACTTAAAAATGGTATATAGTATTTATTTTCCTTTAAAAAAACTATGGCTTGTTAAGGATTCCAAAGATGAAATAATACTCACGGTGGCGGAAAGGTTGTTGTCACCACTTACGTTAAAAAGAAACATTTTTTGTCATTTAGTAAGATACTTCATAGAAAAAGATTCCCCTAGAATGAAATGAAAATTCAAAGGTGTTTATACAGCGTATAAAAGAAAGTCATGTATTAAAACAAAATATGCCTCAATTATAGGAGATTGAGATGAAGTCCCTTACCTCGTGTCTGACATGACCCTTTCATTATTTAATCACCATAATAATAAACTAAAGTTAAATTTTACTTTCTTAAGAACCTTTTTCTAGTTTATTATTCCTTTAATATCACATTTTACCATGTTATAAACATTACGTAATCATTTATGTTAATAATGGTCGTTTTGTTGATATTTGGGACTTGAGTCAAAAATGAACTTCTTATATTTACAAGTTGTCTATGTGGTCAAAATTTGATTATCTACAGAATTAAATTAATGATTTAGATATCATATATATATATCATATATCTTCTATATATATTTTTTATAATATTACATAACATTTATAGGTACGAAATGAAATGCACCATTCATGGAGACGGTAAGTCATACGTACGCATGAACACTACTTTCATTTCCTTTTCTTATTTTAATGGAATAAAAACTAATTGATACATAGGTATATAATAATTTTAGTATAATATCATATATAATATCATTAATTCAATCCTTTAAACATCCCACATATGGCATTAATGAGTCATATCACTTTCAGGGGGAGGTAGTCTGCACTTTCTCAAATTAAATTTTCACGTTTACCCCAAATAGAAACCATAATGGTACGCTATAAATTAAAAATACAGCATCGTAAATTAACCATAAAAATAATATATATCCTATATAATTATAGATCCACATTATTGGCCACCATGTGAAGCGGTATGAGATAATTGAATAATCATCGCTTCGTGAGGAGTTAGTTTCCCATCTAGAGAAACAATATGTTCTTCACCCATTAGATGGAGGTGTCTGTAAATATAGTTTGAATACTTCTCATAACAACATCATAGTATATTTAAAATACTGTTTTTGTTATAAAATAAAGTAATAAAAATATTTTATGGGTTAGGGAAGTAAAATAAAGGAAAAGTATTTAAGAGAAACTGTTACATTTAATTCTGGTAACTCCATATAGTTTGAACCAAAAGAACATCTTGAATTGTCTTCTGCCTAAGGTAAGGCCTCTAGGAGGAAGAGAGTGATGTTGAGATCATATTTGGGTAGGTTTTGGATGATCCATGGGTCTTGAGAGGTGTGATGAATGGGTTATAATTGGCGTCTTTTAAAGGAGAGGAGGGGATCTATAAGAATGTTTGAAACAATTATTTTAGTATAAACATATCTTCGGTTTCAAAATGTACAAAACTAATTAAAGTTGAATATATGATGACACATGTTAGAAATAAATCATCCAATAAAAATTGTACATGTTTTTGATATTTTTTTAATATTTATAATCTTATTTATTTAAATCATTGATTAATGATGTAAATACTACCTCATTTTTGTGACATAAATAATTTTATTTATTTGATTTCTAAAATTTATAAAACAAATACCATGATATAGGAAATCTTTTTATCTTTACAATAAATATTTATATCTGAAAATATAATTTATAAAACATTATTTAAAAATTAATTTAATAAAAGATATTTGTTTATGTCATTTTGACGTTATTTTATGTTAATTAAAATATAGTGTCATTATCATTCTTAATTGGATTCTGGTGGTCCCAAAATAGAAAAATGGATTCCCGTGGTTGGCCATGACTCATCCAATACTGTTATGACATGTGTTAAGATAGTTTTGAATTATTTTGATATTCGTTTTACCTTGATTTATCCTATTTACCTTTAATTGTGGTAAATAAAAGTCAAAAGTTAATATTCACCAAAACTTATTTTCATATTATTGAACCACATTTTACTTAATACTAACAACCATGTATGTCAAATTTTTAAAATTCAATTCACAGAAGTGGTAAAATTTCATTTAAAGGAAAAAATCATGTTTTTAACTACTACTTAGTGGTTTCACTATTCATAAAAAAACTGATGTTTTTCATAAAAATACAACAAATTCAGCCTATTCTATATTTGAGAATCCAATTTAAAAAATTATTTAAATTTTACCAAATTAAAAACATAGATGTTCGATTAATTAAATTAAAATTAATTATCGTCGTCAAAACAAAAAAAAGCATGTTCTTACGAAATATTAACAATCCAAATGTTGACACTTTTTTATGTCCATTTTCAAAGTGAAATTAATTCAAATGACCAATATTGAATTAAATGCTAAAAATATAATCTAATTACACTTTAAAAAAATAAAAATACAATATAACCATATAAATAAATTATATTAAAAGGCAGTTTTGAATTAAAATACAGTATTTTCCACTATTCATCAAAAATTTAATTTTATCAGAAAAATACCAAAATTTTACCCAAAGTGTATTTTGATGTCCAAAATATAAAGAAAAATTTAATTGTTCAAATATAAAATATAAAAGTTAGAAAAACTAGATTTAATGAGGGTTCACCCTCAAAAGGCGTCAAATCAACCTTTTAAAGAAAATTATGCTTAAAATTAGAATCATTCACATTTTAGGCCTCTAAAATTTATTGGATAAATGTAAAAACATTTAACAAACATGTATAATCATATTGTAGTTAGGTTTTTTCATTCCCACAATACAACGACTAGGCATTAACTACCATTTAAAATAATAATATTATATTACTATAGTGTAATGTGAGATTTACAAGAAACACATTGTTGAATTTTAGGTATGCCACCGAACATAGAATCCCCTTTAAAGTCAAATTAATATTTAATAGACAAAATATTAATTAAAATGAAATTTTATTATTTATTTATTTACCTAGTATGTTACATCCTTCCCCCATTTTGGAAATGGCGTCCTCGCAATTTTATTCACTTATCTAATAAATGGGGGTATTTTTCCCTCATATCATTTTCAGATTCCCACATTGCCTCTTCAAGCATATGGTTTTTCCCACAAAACCGTTACTAGGTGAATTACATTATTCCACAAAACTTTCCCTCCATGGTCAAGAATCTGGAATGGTTGTTCCTCATAACAGAGATTCTCTTTCAACCGAACTACCTGTAGAATTAAAACATGAGATAGATCTGGAATATACTTTCTCAACATTCAAACATGAAAAAATTTATTTACTTGGGACAAACATGGAGGTAAATTCACTATGTATTCAACTGATCCAACATTCTATAGGATTTCATAAGGTCCAATAAACCTCGGACTCAACATTCCCTTCTTACCAAAACACGTCACACATTTCCATGGAGAAACTTTAAGAAAGACATGATCAGCTACCTCAAAAGATAGATCCTTCCTCTAGATATCCGTATATCTTTTCTGCATGCTCTGAGCTATTCTCGTGTTCTTTTGAATCAACTGGACTTTTTCTACCATCTGTTCTACCAATTATTGTCCCATCATCTTCATTTCACCTACTTAATCCCAGAAAATGGAGATTGACACCTCTTACCATATAATGCCTCAAATGAAGGAATTTTTATATTAGAATGAAAACTACTATTATAAGAAACTTCAACCAAAGAAATATATTGGTCCCAACTTCCCTGTTAATGTAGTGAACAAGCACGTACCATATCCTCCAAGGTCTGAATTGATTGTTCTGATATCCCATCTGGTTGAGGATAAAAAGCTGTATTAAAATTTAATTCAGTACCCAACGACTTGTGAAGGTATTTCCAAAAGATAGAATAAAAACTGGTATCATGATTAGTTACAATGGAGAGGGGAACACCATGCTCCCTGAATATCTCTTTAACATACAACCAAGTAAGTTGACCCAAAGACAATGTATCTCTAATAGGAAGTAAATGAGTAGATTTAATCAATAATTCAACAATAACCCAGATTGCATTATTACCTCGAGATGTCTTTGGTAATCCCACAATGAAGTCCAAGGATATATTTTCACATTTCAACTCTATCATTGGTAAAGACTGAAACATCCATTTTGGTAACTATTGTTCTACATTAACCTGCTGAAAAATCAAACACCTCACAGTAAAATCAGTAATATCTCATTTCTTTCCCTCCCACCAGTAATACTCTCGAAGATCTCTGTACATCTTAGTACTAACAGGATGAAAAAAAATGGGGAACTATGAGCTTCACATAACAAATCATTCTTAAACTCTGAATCACAAGGCATTCATAATCATTTCACAAAACTCAAAACACAATTATTATGAATGTTAAATTAAGACAACATACCCTTCTGAACCAACTCTACCTTTTTTTGTAACTCACTGTCTTATTTTTGTGGTTTCTTAATTCTGTCTAATATAGATGATTACACTAACACCTAAAGCAATACAGAGGAATATCTTGCTCCAACAACATCTATTCCAAAGTTCATCAAATCAAAAAACAAAGGATCTCATTCCAAAGGTAGCATGGTTAATGAAGCATTACTTTTTCGACTCAAAGCATCAGCCACTTTATTTTCTTTTCCTGGATGGTAATGGATTGTGCAATCATAATCCTTGATTAATTTCATCCATCTCCTCTGTCTCAAGATCTATTTTTTCTGAGTGAATATATCCTTGAAAATTTTGTGGTTAGTATATATTTTACATTTTACTCCATACAAATGATGCCTCCAAAATTTTCATGTAAAAATAATAACAGCTAATTCTAAATCATGTGTTGGGAAATTTAACTCATGAGGTTTCAACTAACGTAAAGAATAAGAAATTACCTTATCATTCTGCATAAGGACATAGCCATGTCCCTTCAATGAAGCATCACTATAAATAACAAACTCACCATTTTTGGAAGTTAATTCCAAAACAAGAGCATTCAACAATCTTTTTTTAATTTCTTGAAAATATTCATCACATTATTTTTTCCAAATAACCTTTACACCTTTTCGAGTCAACTTAGTCATCGGACTAGATAATCATGAAAAATTATCAATAAACCTCCAATAACAACCTAAAAAACATAGAAAACTTTGTATCTCAGTTATATTTTTGGGTCTTGGTCATTCATCAACAACTTTTGGTTTAGCAGGATCAATAGTTATTCTATTTTTTTAAAAAAAGTGACCAAGGAAAGAAATTTGATGTAACCAAAACTCACAATTGCTAAATTTCCCAAATTGTTTTTTTTGTAAGGTTTGAAACAAAAAACCTTAAATAAATTTCATTCTCCTCTTTACTTTTATAATAAAAGATGATATCATCAATGAACACAACTACATGCTTATCCATAACTCACAGAATATTCTGTTTATAAAATCCATGAATACTATAGGTTCATTGGTTAAACCAAAAGGAATAACTACAAATTCATAATAATCATATCTAGTATGTAACGCGGTATTTGGAATGTCTATTTCATTTACATTAAACTGATGGTACCCTAACCTCAAGTCAATCTTTGAAAAATAATGAGCTCCATAGAGCTGATCAAATAAATCATCGATATGAGGCAAAAGATACTTTTCTTAACAGTGATGTTATTCAATGCTCTATAATCCATGCAAAGTATCATTGACCCATATTTATTTTTAACAAACAAGAATGGAGCACCCCATAGTGATGTTCTAGGTCGATTGAAACCATTATCTAATAACTCTTGCAGCTGCTTCTTTAACACTAAAAGTTCAATTTGAGCCATTCAATAAGGGGGTTTTGAAATTTGATTAGCATCAAGAACTAAGTAAATAGTAAATTCAACTTCACAATTAGGTATAATACAAGAAAACTCATTCGGAAAAACATCAAGATACTCATTTACCACTGGCACACGATTAATCTGAACAGATCCATTATTTTCAACAATATGTGCAAGATAACATTCATTTCCATCTTTTACTAGTTTTTCATCTTCTTGATATATTATCAAATGAAAGGGTTCATTCCTATACACAAACTAAAAATCTTTCAATAAAGAAACCAATTTAGATCTGAAGTCAATATTAGCATGATAAACAGAAATCCAAACCATTCACAAAATAACATCAAACTCTACTAGAGGCAAAACAATAAGGTTCGTAGGTAGATTCTTTCCGTACACAAGGATAAGAATATTATTTAAATTTGTTATTGTTTCAAAATTTCCTCTATGTGTCTTTACCAAATGTTCAGGATTCATATATTGAGATTGAATTCCCAATTTACTAGAAAACTTCTTCGAAATGAATGATTGTGTAGACTCCAAATCAAACAACACATTGGTATAATCTGAACAAAAAAATAGTGTACCTGATACTACTTCATTTGATGGCCCAACATCTTCTGAAGTAGTTGCAAAGGATTTCAACACCCCCTTCTTCTTGTAGTCTGTCTACATTCCCTCATTTTAGTTCATCTTTGAGCACTCATTTGCATAATGACCCATTTAATTGCACTTAAAACATTTTTTTAATTGTAAATCAGATTTTTTCTTATTATTACCCTGATCTTTTCCAGTGAAATTATGATCCGTATGTCCAATTTTACCACATTGGTAGCACTTACTAGAATTCAAAAGACATTCCACATCATGCTTTTCACCACAATTTTCACAAAGTGTAAACATATGTCTCTTTCCATCAGACTTTTTTGAAAAGTTTTTCCCTTTCACCTACCACCTTGACCTCTTACTCAATTGTTTGCCAAAGAAGACATGATCATTAGTAAACTCCATTTCCACCTTCTCCACACATCAAAAAATATTTGCATATCATTTTTACTCCTGATAATCAAAATCCCTATGATTCTTTGGATTTATTCCTAAGTAAAAATATTTTATTTTACTGTCAACATCTCGTATGAAATTTGGAGCATACCATGCCAGTTGAGGGAATTTTTCTTCATAAATAGCCACTTAGTAAGCCTCCTGCCTCAATTCCACGAATTGTTTTTCCATCCTAAGACGAACCACCTTAGGAATATATTTCTCAAGAAACATACCTTTAAATTCATCTTATTCAAGAGCATCAATCTCCTCACTATCCCTGATATTTTTCACCATCGGCCACCACAGACCAGCTTCACCTTCCAAAAGTTAAATATCAACAATAACCGTTTTATTTTATGATTACCCAATGACATCAAAAATCATCTCCAGTTATTTAATCCTCCTTTCAGCTATCACAGGTTTCAACGATCCTCTGAAATATGGAGGATGTTTCTTCATGAAATGCTCCACTAATGACATGATCCTCTATGGTTGATCTGGCTAATCTTGTGCAGGGATACCACCACCATTTATAGCCTGAGTCAACTATTCCATCAATGCAACAAACTATTCGGTTCAAACTAAAACCACCTTATGTTTCTGGTTTGGAAGGTTGTCTTCCTCCAGATGTCGTCCCAACATAGCTACCTTGTTTCTTCTGCGAAAAACCATTATTAATAAAGAAATATTTTAGGCGAAGCAACATGTTAATCTGTAAATGCTATATCACTTCAATCATACCATAAATTAATTTATGGGAATTGATTTAACAATATCCTAACTTCTAATGTTAACTAAACAGACATGTGATACCAACTATAAGGACCTGTCCTTAAAAATTACATAATCTTGAATTAAATGATTAATTCATATTGAGGATCATTTCACGTTTAGAGTTTTATAGAATTAGTCCATAACTATTACATGACTTCTAAAAAATTACAAGGTATACACTTCTACCCAGTTCTGATTTTTTTCATAAAATAAAAACTCTTGAAAAAAAGAGTCATGTCTAGTGCCATTTTTTAGACAGCATTACATTTCCTTGTTCCCATCCTTGACTCAATTAATCATTATGTCCTATAAAAAACAATTAAAAACATGGGATGATCATAAAAATCTCTGTAAGGGTTATAAAACAAAAAAAGAAAAAATTAGGTCATCAATAAAGAAATTACATATGCCCTTAAACTTATGTCATGAAATCCTATGATTTTCATAGTAAACAAAAATCATAAAGGTAAATTATGGCATATAAAACATACTTACGTTGTAGCTTTCATAGCTATGTAGGTAATTACATTGGGAATAGTCATCACAGTATATTCTCTAAATCTATTAGGAGACAAATTCACGTATACCTCTGTCATGTTACCCAATTCATTGGAGTGTTATCTCGGGGTCACCTGCCCTTGGTTTATCATGGAACCACTCATATACATAAAAAATTTCCAAGAACCATAACACATAAAAAAAGAATAATGAAAAGATAAAATTTCCTAATTTCAATCAAAATATATCATTTCAAGATATTGAAATAATTAATTCTTTATCAAAACCATTTTCAGTACCAAAATATGTAAAAAGGGTATATAGTATTTATTTTCTTTTAAAAAATATTGTGTCCTATTAAGGAAGCCAATGATCTAATAATACTCACGGCGACGGAAAGGTCGTTGTCACCACTTAAATTAAAATCAAACATTATTTTTTTTTCTTTAGAAAATTTTTCGTAGAAAAAGATTCCCATTGAATGAAATGAAAAGTCAAAGTTGTTTATACATCATATAAAAAATGTCATTTATTAAAACAGAATATGCCTCAATGAATGGAGATTGAAACGAAGTCCCTTACCTCGTGTCAAACGTGACTCGTTTGTCCATTAATCTCCTGAATAATAAACTAAATATAATTTATACTTTCTTAAGAACCTTTTTCATGTTTATTATTCCATTTATATTTCATATTACTATGTTATAAACATTATGTAATGATATAAGTTAATAATGGCCCTTTTGTCGATATTTTGTACTTGAGTCATAAATGAACTTCTTATATTTACAAGTTATCTATGAGGTCAAAATTACATTATATCTAGAATGATATTAATGATTTAGATATCATTAATATCTTACATATCCAGTATATATATATATTTATAATATTACATAACATTTATAATTATGAAATTAAATTCATCGTTCATGGAGATGTTAAACCGTATGTCCGCATAAATGCTACTTTCATTTCTATTTCATATTTTAAAATAATTAATCCAAAATGATACATAGGTATATTATAATTATAGTATAATATCATATATATAAATATATATAATATCATTAACTCCATCCTTTATACATCCCACATATGACATTAACGAGTCATATCACTTTGAGGGGGCGGTAGTCTGCACTTTCGCAAATGAAATTATCATGTTCACCCATAATGGAAACCATAATGGTATGCTATAATTAAAAAATACAGTAGAATAATGAAATCATTAACATAATATATATCATATATAAATACAGTTCCACCTTAATGCCACTATGAGTGGTGGTAGGAGATAATTGAACAATCATCGCTTCGTGAGGCGTTAGTTTTCCATCAACAGAAACAGTTTGTTCTTCACCCATTAGATGGAGGTGTGTGTAAGTTTTGTTTGAATACAACACAAAACAAAATCATAGTATATTGAGAATAAAGTTTTTATTATAAAATAAAGGAATAAAAATAGTTTAGGGGTTGGATAATTAAAATAAATGAAAAGAATTTAAGAGCAATTGTAACCTTTAATTCAGGTAACTCCCATTGGATTGATCCAAAATGACTTCTTCAAGTGGATTTGGGCTAAGGTAAGGCTTATATGAGGAATAGAAGGATCTTGATAGCATATTTGGGTTGATTTTGGATGAGACAAGGGGAATGAGAGGTGTGAGGAATGGGTTAGAAGTGGTGTCCAGAGGGACTCTTTAGGAAAGTTTGAAATAATTATTTTATTATAAACTTATCTTTGGTTTCAAAAGGACCAAAAATAATTGAAGTCGAAGATAAGATGACTAATGTTCAAAATAAATTCATCCAATAAGAATTTTATAGGTTTTGGATATTGTTTTAATATTTCTAATCTTATTTATTTAAATCATTTATTAATATGGTAAATACTGCATCATTTTTGTGACATAAATAATTTAATTTATTTGATGTCTCAAAATTACAAAAATATACCATAATGTAGTAAATATTTTTATCATTACAATTAATATTTATTGTCAAAAAGATAACGTATATAACCCTATGTAAAAATTAATTCACTAAAAGATATTTTCTTTTGTCATTTTTGTCTTCACATTAAGTTAATTAAAATAAGTTGTCTTTATCACTCTTATGTGTATCCATGGGGTCCCAAAATAGACACAAGGATTACCATAGTCGGCCGTGACTCATCTAATAAGTTTATGAAATTTTTTAAGATAATTTTGTATTATTGAGATATTTTTTTACATTAAATTACCCGATTTACCTATAACCGCTGTAAATAAAATTCAAAATTTACAATTCACCAAAAATTATTTTCATCTTATTGAACCAAATTTTACTTAATAATAAAAATCATGTATGTACAATTTTTTAAATTCAATTAACATAAGCGCTAAAATTTCATTTAAATGAAAAATTCAGTTTTTAACTACTACTTAGTAGTTTAACTATTCATCATAAATTGATGTTTTTTAGAAAAATACAAAAAATTCAGCCTAAGATATATTTGATATTCCAAATTAAAAAATGATTCTGATTTTAAAAAATTTGAAACCTAGAATTTGGATTAATTAATTTAAAATTAATTCCCCTTGTTAAAACAAAAAGTTTGTTTTTAAGACATATTAACTATCAACCTATTGACACTTGTTTATGTCCAATTTCAAAGTGAAATTAATTACAATGAACAAAATTGGATTAAATTGTAAAAATATAACCTAATTAAACTTTAAAAACAATTAAAAATATATTATATCTCTATAAATAAATTAGTTTAAAAGGAATTTTTGAATTCAAATACATTATTGTCCACAATTCATCGAAAATTAAATTTTATCAGAAAAATACCTAAATTTTACCCAAATGAATTTTGATGTCCTAATTCAAAATAAGTATTTTATATGGCCATATAGAATATATAAAAGTGTCTAAAACTAGAATTAAATAGGGTTCACCATCAAATGGCGGTAAATCAATCTTTTAAAGTTAATTATGATGAAAATAAGATTCATTCACATTTAAGCTGCTAAATTTTATTTGATAAATGTAAGAACAATTAACAAAAATGTATAATCATTTTGTAGTATAGTCTATTCATTCCCAAAATACAAAAATTGGGTGTTAACAACCATTTATAATAATAATATTTTGTTATTATTTTGCAATATACGATTTCAATGAAACCTGTTGTTGTGTATCAGGTATGCCATCGAACATAGAAACCCATTAAAGTAAAATTAATATTTAAGTCACAAAAAATTAATTAAAATGAAAATTTATTATTTCTTTATTTACTTGGTATTTTAAAAAAAGTTCTTTATTTAATACCAAAACACTAATGTCATAATTATACAATCATAGGGGAAATTCCATTGAGGAAGTTATGGGTCATTACATTCTTCCCCATTATGAAATTTCAATCTCTGAAGTTTATTTTACATACTAATTTGAATACAGGTGAGTGTGCATCTACTTCATGGCTTCCTTGAGTTCTCATGTCACCTCCTTGTACTTGGGGTTTTTTCAAAGTCGTTTGACTAAGAAAATTATATTATGGAATAAAATATTATCTATATGATCCAAGACCTTAATCATATAATCCTCATAAGAGATATCATTATCCTACTATACAACCTACAAATTATCCATGTGTGAGTGTTTAAGTATTTACATCCTCAAAGGAGATATATGAAATTCATCTTGTACTTGAGATAGGGTTAGTTAGAGTGTTAGTCAAAAATCCACAACATTGAAGTTAACAATAATCTCAAAGGGGACGATGTAAATATGATATAGCCTTCTCTTCTTCGAAAATATCATGATTCCATTCTAATAAAATTTATAGTGTTATACTTTATATCTATTGTCAAACTCTAGGTCCCATCAATGATTATCACAATAGATCATTTTTTGACTTTGATAATCCTAGATGTGCTACATAATTGTCTTGATCTTGTTTACCATTTCCTTGTACATTTTAGGTCCTAAAAGCTTGTATTAACCAACTTTTTTCCATCAAGAATTTATTCAATATCTCTACCCATATAACGATCCATATTAATCCATGTTTTTGTGTCAGTGAAATATATTATTGTATGAGAAATCACCAATGTAATACATTGACTAAATCCAATTTTGAAGTCCATATAGAATAATCTCAGAATTTCTTCTGGTGTTTGTATATCCCACTAAAAGTTTTCATCAGTTTGGGGGTGATAAATTGAAAAAAAACAAACACAAATTTTATGGTAGAATCTACTAGAATATAGAGGAAAATTTCATAACATTATCTGTTTCAATCGATAAAGGTGCTTCATATAGTCTCACCACTTCTCTAATACATATCATTGTAAGTTTATCTATCGACAAATTCTCATAAATTACATTGAATAAAATAGTATTTCTATAATAATCCACCAAAAACCATGTAGAATTATTTCCTTTGGATTTCCTTGTAATACATATTATAATATTATTAGTGATCTTCTCCTTTTTCTATGTGGGTGCCTGTAATGGTTTTATCATCCAATTTGAATTTTTACTTTTTGTCTTTAATTTATAACAATCTTGGAACTATGATGTATATTTTATGATCTCTTTCTTCATATTATCACATTAATAGTTCCCCATAATATCTTTCTATATCCTTGGGATCCCTGAGTTTATAAATAAGGTCAATCTAGGTGCTTAATTTAACAAATCTTTCTTTATCATAGGATTTTATATAAGATATATCCATTATCCAAAATATTTTAACTAATTATTAATCAATTTTGAACTTTGAAGATGTTTTTTATTAAGGCTTCCTTCTTATTTCAAATTTCTATATCATAACTTTAAGAAACCACTGTTTTCATCAAAAGGGATTTTTGATCAATCAATTGAGAAATGACTAATGATGATCCTTCCTTTAGGATTACCATTTCAATACCTATAATGTCTAATATGGTCATATCCTACCTCTTTTCAATTATTGATAAGGAAACATTATCCTTTTTATATAGAGTATATACCACTTTATTTATTTTCCTTAGATTTTACTAGATTGAGCCATCAGAATCCATGATGAGATAAAAAAATATTAATTCGTTCATAATAATACCCTTATGTTCGAATATATATTTATGGCTCTAATAATTCATATATACATTAAAGATCTCCACATATAGTTAATTCATCAAAATCTTCAACAATAATATTACGACAACCAACTCCGAACCTTGTGTTGGATAGTTATGATCATGAAAGTTCAACTACCTTGAGGTGTGGGACAACACTTTATCATTCTACAAGAGAAAACATCCAAATACCCTCAATAAAGAATCACTATATACCATAAATATTTCCTCATTTTTGTGTACTGTAAGTACTATATTAGTAATAAATCACTTTTTAAATTCAGTGAATCTCCATTTATAGTATATATTCTAAAAAACAATACCCTATTTCAAGTTATCTAGGTTACTGGATTTGAATATCATTATAGGTTTCTCAAAAATCATTGGTAATACACATCCTATCCAAGGAAACTACATATCTCCATTATATATAATGGTCTATGTCACTCATTAATTTATTTTATCATAGAAGGGTCCAAAAATATCCCTCTGTTAGAGTTGACAAGCCCCAATATTGATACTTCCTCTATCTAGAAGTCAAATTTATTGAACTATTCATATAACATATCCTTTCTCAAAGCCTTTAACACAATATTCAAATTCAACACATTATATTCCTTGATTTAGGAGTATATTAAAATATCATCTATAAATACTACCAAACAATTTCTAATGTAATCGATAACAATTCTATTCCTTAAGTATATTTTTGTTTTTAAATAATTAGTAAATTTTAAGGTCATCACTATGAAATCATATTTTCCATACATCATTCGATAGGTACCCTTGGTAATATCTTCCTTCTCCACCATTAATTGGTTATCTCTTGACCGAAGGTCCACATTAGATATGTATCCATCCCAACATCATTGATAAAAACATTCATCAATCCATGGCAGGGGATACTAGTTATTTATCATTATACTATTCAGTTCATGATAATCAATGTAGAGGTGCATTGACCCATCCTTATTCTTGAATAAAGGAGTCATTCAACCCCATGATAAAGCACTCGGGCATATAAAAATATTTTTTATATTCACTTATAACTAGTTCTTTAGTTCTTGTTGCTCATTTGTGTCCATTCTATAGAAATTCTTGGATATATGCAATGACATTGGTATATATTCATTGGAGAAATCAATATCATAGTCTTAAGGAAGATTAAGAATCTATAATAGGAATAGATTAGTATAGTCCATCATAATAGACAAATATTCAAGCATTGCTCACTCCTTTGTTGGAATAATATTCTAATGAAATTATTTCTCATACACAACAATATCTATACCTGGTATTAATATTCCAAAGAAGATTCTTCCTCCTCTTTACACGTTTATAGAGTCACAGAGAGACTCTGTACGTGAAGAGTGATCTCTCTCTCTCAATAGTTAGTGTTAGATTTATATAAGAATAAAATATTTATTCCTAATATAGAAAAAGATTCCATTAAATGAAGGATGATAATATTTTCAAGGATATTTTATCCATATACATTGACATTGGAGTTGTTATATATTTGGGATGCAACAATTACTTTTCTTTCTATTCTCATAGATTTCGTAACCCCCTTGTTTTGTGGTGGTATTTGAATTATTCTACTAAATATGAATGATAGAAAATAATGTGCATACCTATTATCATAAAATAAAATGGTAGCACATGAATGGACTATGATAACACCTTTCAGTATTTGATTATAGTTCTTGTCATTAATGATATGAATCATAAACATAGGGATGAGTATACTCAAACTAAAAATAAAATAAAATAGAAACAATGAGTAATGGATGAATAACATAAAAATGATGCATAAATACTATCTTATTAGTATATAGGTATCAATTTAGAATATCCATGGTAATTTCACTATTAATGTTTCTTGGATAATAATCTATTCATGTCCTTCATAATAGTTCATAATGTTTTTGTGAGTTTTCCAAAGTATATCCACCTGAGTGTCATATTAGGTTTACTATTAGGCCACTATTTTGGACACCAGGTGATGATCTTGTTAATACCCAGTCCTCACATTTTAAGCTTATTACCCTAGGTACAACTTTGTGATATCTGCATCTAAGTGTAGTATCCTTAGAGTGATTTAATTTCATGGAAACCCCTCTGCCTATACATCATCAAAATATTAAGATATTATTCTATATATAGACTTATCCCAATGGTTCTAAATTAATTATTATATTAATTATCCCCAAAAATAGATACAACTTTCTTTGATATAAAATATATTTACCCAATCCTTTTACAAATAGTATTAAATGATTATTAAAATTAATATCCACTAAATAAAAACAAAGGATCTAGATTCCTAGATTAATTAGGATACTATGAATATAAAAAAAAATCATTAAAGTGAGATAATTGTTTATTTTGATCTTAATAATTATATACTAACTCCATTTGATCTCTTAAAACTGTATAGGATATCATAGGGAATATATCAATAAAAGTGGTGGGATAAAATCCCAATATTGTAATAAGTTTGATAAAGAAGCAGAACATATGAGTCAAAGGAATAAAATTATATCATAATAGAAAATTAACATGAATAATTATATGGGTGGATGAAATAAGGAACATGGAATAATAATATCAATTAAATATAATAACTAGGAAACAATATAAAACAAGATATAATCATAATTCAAGGCTAATATCCAAGTCAACATTACCTGATCAATAGAGTCACATCATGTATTAGGTTTACTACATAATCACTTATATATCATCTTATGAAAAATAAATTTCCCCCAAGTAATTTAGGTTTTAGGTAGTTGAACTCATCATAATATATAAATTAATATATGTGCCACATATGGAATCAAACATAAGGAATAGAAATTAAGACCTCCCATGGAATGAAATTTTATGAATAATACAATCCTATATCATAACAGGATGACATATACAAATGTTTTTGATAAAAAAGTGGATTAAAAAAATTCATTGAAGTTCATAGATGAAAAATAAAAATGTTTCACAAAAATTTAATTCCATGTGAAATGAATATTTGAAAAAGTTTTGATAGGTAACAAAGAAAATATACCTCTTAAGAAGGGTTTTAGGGAAAAGGGTACATAGTCTTTAAAGGGGAAAGATCATATTAATTTCCATAAATCAGGAAAGAAATAAATATTTTACATAATAAAATTGGAAATTTTAGAAACCCGGGTTGGTTTATAACATTTAATTTTTAGTACAAGAAGTGGGGTAGTAAATAGTGATGTTCCCTATAATCAGGTTTTCATGTCAAATGAAATTGGAAAGGGAACCCTTAAAATGTAAATCCCTATCAAAGATAGGTTAAATAAAATTCTTATATATGTGGGGAATATATATATATATATATATATAATTTCATAATGAAATATAAAATATATAAAGATATATTGAGGTAAATAGAGAGATAATGTGTAACCTAAGTAAAATAGGAACATTCCGGGAGAACCCATATGTAATGTTCCAGAATCATTTTATACATTCACATAACATCATAAATAATTGAATTAACATCGTTAATTACATAATCAATAACCTTTTACAAATTAATTTTATTTACTTTAATTATATTTCTTCCATTTATATTCATCTCAATGTGATATAAGGTTTAATTTCACTACTCTAATAGATTTTGTTTCATGGTTCCACGGATGGAACACTTGAGGTTAATTGTGGAGATTCTTGTAAAATTAGAATATTACTCTATAAGTGAAATTATATTCATTTACTTATATATATTTAACTTATCCCAAAACCCATATGGGTTCTATCATATGGGTGATTCATTTAGTAAAATCATTAATGTTATATGGCATCTTATTTTGGAGGCTTTATCGACCATCGCCAACTACTTAGGTCTTATTTATAATTATGGCCATATATTCATTATAAAATGAAAAATAATAATAATATACATATTTATGTCATTCAAAACTAGATTAATATAATTTAAACGTACCATTAATAAGGTAAATAATGTATGAAACTCATTTTCCACAAAATTAGTTAACAAATATAATATGGACAATAGTTTCATTTCTAGAATTATAAGAGAAGAGAAGAGGATGGATGAAATAAATTAAATTATCAATATAAAACTGAAATATATATATATATATATATATATATATATATGATATTAATGTTATTATACCATTTGTATGAGGAAGGTTAAGATAATGTAGAATAAAAAAGAAATTTAAAAGAGGCTATTTGAAAATATTGAATGTTGAATATCATATCTTAGAAAAAAATCATTAAGTAACATGGAATTGGTATTTTGGTAAGACTGAAATCACAATGAAATGAGGGAGAGTATTAAAAAGGTAATTTTTTAAGAAATTTGGAAATCTCTATATTGTAGAGTATTTGAGAATGGAACGTGAGGGGTGAATAGCCCACTTTTTGTATTGATTATATTTGTTGTCTGCTGATTGTCATTTGTGGACAATGATGATAAATGCAACAGGAAGATCACACTATAGTCAATATGATATAGTATTTACAAATTTAATAGATATTTGATGATTTCCTAAAGTCCTAATATTCCATGAAACATGTGAATGGTTTAAAGACATTTAGTTTCTAGGTGATACCTGGAGAATTTTTATGGATTCATTTGATGACATTGGATGGCATGTCATGGTTGAATAATTCTCATCGTTAAAAATGATGATGCATTGATGATTTATATTTCAAAAATATCGTAATATATTATTAGAACTTTTGGTGAAAGACTTATTAAGGAAATGGGAAAAAGGTGTTACCAAACATATTTATGTTTTAACATAAAGAAAGATGTTGTTGGAAGACACCAAAAATACAATACTTTCCTTGGAAAATCTGATTATGATAAAGATGATCAATCAAAAGATAAATATCATGAAAAATAAAGATCAAAATGAATGAAATTGAGTGGTTTTAAATGAAGTTAATTTTGTATCAATCTGGTTGAATCATTAACAAATTATCAATTTCAGATTTCTTATTAAACTAGATTACCGCAAATAACTATGATTATTTTCAGAGCAGATATTTATGATGGCACGGTTTTCCCGTGTTTGGCTAATTTTTGGACGTTAAAAAGGGTGTTTGTTTTGGGAAAAGGAATGTCTTCCATAAATGATTTCATTGTTCATGGACTACAAAGCCTAGTTTTTGGATCGTGAAGGAGTTATTTGGAATAACGAAAGAAATTCAGAAAAGGAAAATTTTATATAGCACTGCTACGTGGATTGTGAACTACAATATGTAGACTGGGTAGTGAAAAATAGATCATGTGAGGATCATAGTTTTCATGTGGTAAACTATTTTTTGGAGAAATGTCATTTTCATATTAAGGCAGTGATTATGGATGCTGCAATGGGTTTTGTCTGTGGATGATGCCTGATTCCATAAAAGAGAAAGGTGGTATGGATAGCGCATAATTGTTCTCAATAATGGTTGTACCGTGTTGATGTTTTGGGTATTTTATATTAATGGGGTTTTCGTGATTTACTTTCCTATATGAATGAAACTAATCATATCATCATGTTGAGTGTATTTAATTGGGTAATATCATCACTGGTGGGAGATTTCAGGTAAGTCAGGAAGAGTTTGGGAAGAAGATTCTATGAAGGAGGAAGTAGTCTGTTGACAAGGAGATAGTCTATGGAAGAGAATATAGTCCACAGAAGTAGAGAAAATATGTAGAATAGAAGATATCTTGTGGAAGAAAATAAATTCCACAAAATTATAAAGGGTCCTTATATGGAATGGTTCTCCACATAAGGAATGGTTTTCGTAGAAACAATGGTAGTTCATGAAGGGAAAGCAGTCCACAGAGCATAGGTTGTCCTCTAGGAATCATCTATCTGTGAAGCAGGGGTCTGTCTATGGAATAAAAAGTGAAAATCACTCATTCCATGTGATGAAACACGTCACGCGATTCAAGGCAGTTTGTGTAGTATACGTGATAGTTCACAAGGGATAAATAAACTATTTACACCCTCAACTTGATTTTTGAAGAATGTGATCCATAGAAAATATACATGTGTCCAAATCACATGTTCATAGCGATTATCTAAGATATGTTCTGCAAACCATTGGTTGGATATAATACCCCCACTATGTTTCACAATGTAAAACAGTGTGTGTACCTGGTTAATACACAAAAGATAGAGAGGATCAAATACACATTGTTTTTGTGTGAAAAAGAATCAGACGTGCGTCTATGCTCATATTTTCTAAATAAATAATAGAATTAATCTGATACACTCATGTGTTGGTATTGAGTTTCAAAGAATGAGAAGAAGTCACATCTTACTAAATTTCACATTATTGTGTGTCTAAGAAGAATATAGAGTTCCCACATAACGATTGATTATTATTCAGGGAAGATTAATTCTAATGATGTTGTGTTGAGTTGATCATTATTATTTTAATCATCACAACGGAATTTTAAGATTATATCATTATTATAAGAATGTGGTTTAGTGAAGTTGTGTTTTCATGCAATAAAAATATAGATTAAGAAATTGTTATAAACTATTTCATGTATTGGTGTATCTTAGATCCAAGAAATAAGGCGAAGTGTCTAGCCAAATTGATATCAACGGATCATAATTTCAGTATAGGAGAACTCATTTCATTACTCAACTACTTTTATATTATTATGAATGATAGAGGAAGAAGAATATATCATATCTATAATGTATAATGCTGGGAAGAAGTAAGAATAGTCTGTTATATGTTGTTGTTCATGTAATAAAGTATTGAAGTTTGTGGAAGAACAAAGTATAACTGTGATATCATACATGACTCAATGGGTGGATGACTTTCTTGGTGATATAAACTTTTATCAACAATGGTGAGATGGTATTGAGAGGTAGTATAATGATCAATCCCAGTGTTGTAAAACAGAGACTATAGGATTTTCTTCAAAGTGTTATACGAGTCTAAGGGTATATATTACTCGTTGTAATCACATTCAAAGGATTTTTTCTAGTGGTTGTGTGGTCAGTATTATTTCAAGACCATTCCAAAAACTAGATACTCTAATTGAGTAGTGAACCTTGTAAAAGTATTATATGTTATATTTACTACTATTATATACATGTATGCGACACTAAAAAGAAAATTAGAGTGTCAAGATCCTAACTGGTCTAAGTGGTACATGAAAAATTTGTTATTATTTGATTAAAAAGTCCCCAATACCAATTCATCCCCCCTCTTAGTGTTTGGAATATCCTAAACAAGTACTCTTAAGGGCTTTTATTTATTATGGGAGGAGAGGGGTGTTTTTTGAATATAAAATCCATTAGTTTATTATTTTTAGATCAAGATTACCAACATTGGTGATTCGTGTGACTATATATAGTAAATCGTGGAAGTGAGATCAAACACCAAAGTAATTACATCATCCCTTCATTTAATAACAATTTATTTAACTAATAATGTTAAATAACACATTTTACTATATTTCACTGTTAACCAAAAATATCAACATATTTGAAAAAATTCAAAAAATTCAGCCAATCAATTTTTAAATGCATAGTATCCAAAAATAAAATTCATTTATTGACAATAATTTTCTATATATAAATATTTTAACTATTAAGAAAATATTTTTTTAAAAGAAATACCAATTTTAATATAATGATAAAATTTCAGAGACTTTGAAAACCTACATATATTATTATATAATTATATTATTGTTATAATAAATCTTAAATTTTTTATTAAAAATTTATTAAAACAATTTGTCTTCTAAATAGTAATATTTTTTGGAAAAATATAAATAAGGTATTAATGTTTTATAAAAATACAGACACATATTATATCATTTCTAAAATAGTTCCTTACATATATCAATATTTATGTATAAAATGTTTTAATTTTATAAGATAAAAGAATAATTTTTAACAAACAACTGTCAGGATACTATTCTAATAGTCATGTTACTATTCCAAAGGTTAAGATTACTATTCTGATGGCCAGATTACAATTCTAATTGTCATATTAGTAACAGTCATTTGTTGTCCAAACATTTTTTAAATACCACATATTTAATAAATTCATCATTCAATTATATTTTCGGTCAAGGTTGTAAATTTTTTTATTTTCATGAAGAATATTTCATTATAATAAATCTTAAATTTTTTAATAAAAAATTTAATAAAACCATTTGTCTTCTAAATAGTAATATTTTTTTGAAAAATATAAATAAGAAATTATTGTTTTACAGAAATACAGACACATATTATATGATTTATAAAATATTTACTTACATAAATCATTATATAAATATAGAATGTTTTAATTTTATAAGATAAAATAATAATTTTTATCATACAATGGTCAGGATACTATTCAAATAGTCATGTTACTATTCCAAAGGTTAAGATTACTATTCTAATGGCCAGATTAAAATTATAATAGTCATATTAGTAACGGTCATATGTTTTGCAAACATTTTTTAAATACCTCATATTTAATAAATTCATCATTCAATTCTATTTTCTGTAAGTAATTTCATATATAAATATGATATAAACACATATTAATCTTTTGATAGTTTTTACTTCTTAAAAACACGCTTTCTGGTTTGGAAAATAGGAATTAATTTTAAATTATTTAATTCAAATTATATGTTTTAAATTTTGTAGAATATAAATCATTTTTGAATTTCTAATATCAAAATTAGCTTAGGGTGAATTTTTGGTATTTTTATGAAAACATTCAATTTTTGATGAATAGTGAAAAACACTGCATTATTGTATAAAACAAACTTTTTATTTAAATAATTAATATTTTTATTTAAATTTATTTTAATTTCAAAATAAATTCCTAATACCTATTTTACTCCAATTTAATTCATTGGATTCATTTTATAATAAGATTAGATATGTAAAATTTTCTTGAACTATTTAACGTCTTTTACCCACCTTCTTGGAACATTTGGAAATTTTCATAAAACGTAATTTTACCGCTTCTATAAATTTCATACCTAAAATCCAACATACATGGATGACATCAATAAGTAAAATTTGGTTCAATAGGATGAAAAAAATTTATGGTGAATAGTAACTTTTGAATTTTATTTACCATGGTTAAAAATAAATTGTGTAATTAAAGGTAAAAATAAGTATTATAATTACCAAAATACATGTACTAATTATATTGGATAAGTGTATTTCGACAAAAATAAACTTTAGAACGTAAATAGTATGTTTTTGAATCCACTTGGATTAGATTAAACAATTAATTTTATTTTATTTAAAGAAGAGTTAAAAGTGTTAAATTCTAATTTTAATAACTAAACCATTTTTAATATAGGTATATACCTAAGATAAATTAGACAATAAATATTAATTATAAAGATAAAAATATTTCCTACATTATGGTATTTTATTTATAATTTTTAGACATTAAATATTAAAATTTATTTATGACATAATGATGATGTCGTAATTACGTTATTAAGGAAAAACTAAAATAATTGATGTTATAATTATTAAAATAAATGTAAATTGAGTCTTTTGATGCATTACAGTAATTTTAGAGGTTAATATGACATTTTAGGGTTGATTTAATTAATTATTTTTGAATTAATCATGTTTCTATACATTTCAAAAAAACAAATACTAAACAATGATTAAATTGACATAAATGTGTTTTAAAAACAATTCTATTTTATTAAATTATATAATAGTACTAAAAATATATTGATTGGTCAAAGGACCTATATAATGATATATATGTAATTAATGAACCACTTAAGGTTCTTTTAGAATTTTATTGTATGTTTATTAACCATGTATTACAATAATACAAGAAGACATGGTAAATGTTAAAAAATTTAACTAAGGGTTAAATATAAAAGATAAGGTTAAATGGTTACCTAAACTTGTCTAAAACCATTTTTTGAGATTATTTAGACCCCTACACACCTTATCCTCAATATAAATTCATTTTGAGCAAATAGAAACCGAAAATGTTTTTATAATAATTTAATATTTCAATATTTTCTTAAAGTGCCCATTACCTCTCATATAAAAGAGAACCTCCCATTCTCTTAAATTTACACCTCCAAATCCATTTTTCACAACCATAAAATTCTAAGATATACTTAAAACTAACCTTAATTCAACATATATTCCTTACATGGATCATAAAGCCAACCTAAGGTGTCATTTTGTTCAAATCAAAGGAAACACCCGAAGAAGAGCTAATTATTTCACCACATCATTCAAAGTTCTTTTTTTCGTCCACTTTCGCTTTATTTTATTGTTTCCATAAAAAAAATAACTCAATTACCTTCTACATAATTATATTTTATTATTAATATGGTACATCAATATTCATTATTCTATCCATCCTATGAAGGACAAAGTCATGATACGTGCATCTGTACGGCTTACTGTCTCAAAGTAGTTGTGTAGTTTGTTATTCAACAATTCATTATTTAGATTGGTATAATAATAAGTATAATTGAAATAAATAATGAATATAACATGTTAATAATTATTTATATATAATATAACATCCAATTAAACACCATTTAACCATAAATATAATGATATTATTGCTCGTGCGTGCATGCGGCTTACCGTCTCCACGACGCAATGAGATTCATCTTAAATGATCACCCTTAAAGAATTTTTATAAATATATATATATTAATTAATTATTAGTTATATGATATAATATATATAATAGAATAATATATATTTATGTATATAAATTTGTTGTTTATATACTTCCATATTATAAGGAAACAACATTCATGCGTACGTGCGGACTACCATCACCATGAACGGTGTTTCCATTTAATATATCGTTATATTATACATATTTATATTCTGAATATATTTGATATATAAATAATGTTTTATATTATGAAAGTATTTAAATAATGATATAAGTTAAATGATAAACAATTAAATGTTAAAACACGTATGATAAAGAATGTCATTATTACCTGAAATGCTACTTTAATAAGGAGATTATTATGAAATGGGTAGAATAAGGTCATAAATGAATCATATATGACATCATAAATATTAAAATGGTTATATTATAATTTAATAAAATACTATGATCATTATACAAGAGTTTAAACATACCCTTGACTAAATGAAAGTACAAGGAAAGGGTTAATTCCTCAATCTCATTATTTTCCGAGATTGTTTATGTGTAATTATTTACTGTGGCATATTTATCATCCATATCCATGTGTCATAAAACTTTTTTCAAAAGGAATATTTTAAGGTTTTATTAAAGAGAATATTTAACTAGATCATCATTTTAATTGTTTTAATGATTGATTTTTCTAAATCTATTTAATCAATTTCCATGTTTTCAAAAAGATTTTAAGGATTTATTTATATGGACATGATTGTTTTAAAATGTTAATTACATTCAAAAGTTTCAAATTGGTTTTGGAAACTTTGATTCAAAAATATATTTTCAGTGTCTGCCTTTATAAATGTTGGAATTTTAGATGATTTTACAAAAAATGATATTTCTCTCAAAGAGTTTTACTGATCATTTTCAACTATGTCCACAACCTTTTCGGGATATTATTAATGATTGAGGTTGAATTATTATAATACAATCATATATGTGGTATTGAATGATTTATGATATGTTTGAATGTGGGTATTTTATTTTTATACGAATCATTTTTTGTGGTTATAGTGTTGACATTTTGTATTGTAGTTTTAATATGAATGTTTATGATATGTTTTAACATATTCATATGAGCAATTAATTGGAGTCAGTAAGTGATGGGATGGGCCCACTATACCCCTTAGATGAATCAGTAGATCTCATGATACGAATAAGTGTCTTGGAATCAGGCCTTGAAAAAATTTATATTTAGGTTCTTAGTACGAGGCCTTGACTTTGTGGTGAAGATGTCTGGTATTATGCATTCCATCATTATGTGATTTTTTATTAATGTTACATGGGTTTATTCAACTAGTATAATAACCATGTGAATAAGTTGATGGAATTATATTATTCCTATTTTCCATATTATGATGATGTTTATGTTTAATGGTCTTGGGTTTCAATTATATGACTTCCCATAAAAGTTCATGATTATTTATGATAGCTTCCGCTATATTTTTTTATCCTTACAGAGTATATGATATCACCCCTTTATTATATTTTATTTTCGTAGGATACCATGATGTATATAATGATTTATTTATATGTTTAAGCTAAGGGAATAATGGAATTCTCAATGGATTATTTATGCTAGGTTTTATTTAAGAAATTATAATGTAAAGTTCATGTATGTAATATATTTTCCAATACTACTAGATTGATCTGTCCTTCATGTATTAATTCTATATAGTCATGATAATGTATTAAAACAATGAATCGGCTGTGGGCTTTTGGGGTTGAGGCGTTACAGTTGCTATCAAAGGAAGTTTTTAAATAACCTTGGAAATTTGATTTAGATAAACTATGATTAGAAAAAATTAACCTAAGATATACATTGTGGATTATTATAAAAGAACATCCAAAAAAATTGGTAGTTTAGATATTATGTGGGTTTTTTAAGCAATACATAAATGTATGGATACTACAAGTTGATGTGGTTCTGGCACAAAAGTACCTAGGAGTGAAAACTCTAAAAATGAGTTTTGGGCTTTACTTGGGGTATACTGGTATAAGAGAACTGGCCTTACTGAGAACCTGGCCCGACACTCCCAGGGGATGTACTTAGATTAATTCATATTTTCATTAAAAATCATTATGAAGGACTTAAGAGTAAATATGTCAGCAAATAAACAGTTTTCATGATTATGAGACTAGATGTGTGAAAATCATCAATTACTGTTTAAAATGTTTCTAGTTTTTTCGGATTATAAATTTTTATATGATCTAACCTAGTGTAGGTATTAATTTAAAATTTTTGCTCAGTATATGAAATGATAACTCCCGCAATACGCATGATTCAGAGTGTAATAAGGATCATATCTTTAATGGTATTAATCCAACATTTAGAAGGGAAATAGTATCCCTTGTATTATCGCCATATGAGGAAATACTATCAGGTTTTAATAAGATAAGTAATGAATTCCATGAGTTATGTGGCTTTTAAGTGAATCAAGATAAGAAGATAATGTATGAGAAAAATATCTATAGAGGGAATAAGGGAAAGAAGGATTTTTTCACATGTGATAACTGTGGAAGGAATCATCCTGGTAAATTCTTGAAGGAAATGAGAGTTTGTTATAAATATAGAGAAAAAGGACATCAATTATTTGATTTCAAGGGTAAGAAAATGTTTTCAAAGGTATAATACTTCATCTTCAAGGAGTTTGGACACTACATGAATCAATTTCACAATCATCATAGTATAACCAAAATGATTCTATTAGATAATAATCATGTTTTGACACTACTGCAGATGAAAAGGAATAATTAGTGTTCTTATATTTTTATTAAATAACTATGTCATTTCAGTATTGTATTAATGATGTAAAATTTAAAGAATTATAGAGTATATAAGGAATATAGTGCAGTACTATTTCATTAAGGATTTGATATTGTGTGGTACCCAGAAAAGTGATTCAATATCTGGTCAAATGTTTTTGAAAATATATGGTCGGGAGAATGAGAAACCATAATATGTTCCTGATAATGAAGTAGTGATTTTGGAAAAAGATAAAATTGAGTTGGATAAAGTATATTGGATATTATTGACTATCCTGGAACTAATTAATGGTCTGTTTATTCCATAATTTTTGGACATTACAACATTTTTTGATTTAAGGAGTATATCCAGTATTCTATGTTTTATAGAAAGAATAATGAAGTACATACCAATTAAAATAAGGTATTGTGGTAATTCATGTCATTATCATGTTTTAATAGAATACGTGATGAAGGTATTAACTTGTTGTTCTGTGATAAAAGAGATATTAATTATTTTATGTTGACCTTCCTTATAAATTTTTGGACAGTGATTTTGGACACAAGTATTTTGCATAAGTCTAAATGTTGGAATTGAGTAAATTGAATACATGAATTTTGTTTGAGGTTAAACTGTAATTTATTGAAAACTATTACCTAACATTTTGGTTTTCAGTAAATATTTAGTGGATTATGGGATTATGTTGGACCTTATGATTTATCAAATGTGCTTCAGGAATAAAAAATCATTTTTAATATTTATTTCCTACTATATGGTATGAAGTGAAATAGATTGAAGAACTACCAAATGATGAGAATATAATTATGACAGGTAATGAAATGAAGTATGTTTTCATGAGTTTTAATATTTATAGTAAATTAATCTGACCACTTAAAAAATAATATAATGCACCTAAAAAAATTTGTTATCCTAATAACATATTTTTTGTTGAATCGATGATACTTTAAATCATAATAGATTGATGGATTGGAGGCCATCAATTTTACATTTGTTGTTCACTTGTTTGTGATTGATGACCTCAATCACTCCGAATAAATATTTACATTTTTATCCAATTATGTATATTTAATTTCCACTAATTATATCTTATTCAAGATCTGAATTTTGAGGTGACTTTTTCATTTCCCTTTCCATCTTATTAAGACTAAAGTTTATTAACCCTATTTTCAATGTGAGTTTTCCAAAGAGGTTTTTTCTATTTTCAATCCTTCATTTTTGAAGAACAATTTCTACTTGTGAGGAAGAAATTTATCAACAGAGGGGAGAATGTAACACCCCAATATTTTATAGTATTTTATCTCTTTAAAGTATTTCAATAGCTTGAACTACACACAACAATTAGTACAAGCACATCACCACATATCAAATTAACCATTTAAAAGGATATTATGAATATTATTAACAAAATTTTGAATTTTATATATATCCTACATTATTTTAGCATTAATATTTTTCATTTCTTAGACATAAAATAAGGACAAATTCATGTTTTCCGATAAAAGAAATATTTTTCAAATAATGAAGATTTTCTAACTTTTAATAAAAAACTATTTTTAAGTCCAATACGTAAAACCTTTATATATTAAATTTAATGAAATTAAATTCTTATTTATAATTAGGACTTAAGAATTTAATTTATATATTTTTTTGTATTTTCTTGAGAACATCCAAATTTTGATGAATAGTGAAAAAGTTTAAATTTTAATTGAAAACAACTTTTTCAATAGAATAATTTATATAGTTAAATTATATTTTTATCATTTAATATAATGTAGGTCTTTTTATATAATTTCACATTTAAATTGGATATAACGACATTTTAATTTTTTTATTGTTTTTACTTCTTAAAAACCATCTTTCTGGTTTTGACAACATGAATTAATTTTAAATTAATTAATCAAACTTCAATGTTTTAAATTTTAAAATACCGACATCATTTCTAAATTTTGAATATCAAAATTATCTTTGGGTGATTTTTTTTTAATTTTTGAAAACATTCAATTTTTGATGAATAGTAAAAAACACTACATTATTGTTTAACACCGAATCTTCATTAAAATAATGAATATTTTTTTAAAATTTATTTTAAAGTAAAAAATAGATACATAATACCTATATTAGTCTAATTTAATTCATTGGAGTCATTTTATAATTATATTAGATATATAAAATGTTATTGACCTATTTAACGTCTTTTACCCACATTCTAGGCACATTTTCAAATTTGCATAAAACGTCATTTTTCCACTTCTATGAATTGAATTTAAAAAATATGAGAGAAATGGTTGACTTTAGTATCTAAAATGTGGTTCAATATGTTGAAAATATTTTTTTTAATATTAACTTTTAAATTTTATTTACCACGTTTAAAAGTAAAAATGGGTAATTAAAGGTAATAATTATATTATAATTACCCTCACACATGTCTTAATTCAATTAGATAAGTGTATTTATACAAAAATAAAGCTTTAGAAAAAAATATGATACTTTTTTATCCATTTTTATTCGATTAGGGAATTTATTATATTTTCTTTAAAGAAGAGTAAAAAGTGTTAAATTCTAATTTTAATAACTAAACCTATTTTAATATAGAGTTATCTATAAGATAAATTCCACCATTAATAGTTATTAGAAATATAATAAAATTTCCTACAACATGGTATTTTATTTATAATTTTCATACATTATAAAATTAAATTTATTTATGACACATTGAGGAAGCAGTAATTACCTTGTTAATGAAAGACATAAATAATTGATGTTATAAATTTTAAAATAATTCTAAAATGAGACTTTTGAATTATTACAAGAATTTTATAGGTTAATATTACATTATAGAGTTGATTCAACTAATTTTTTTGGATGTAATCTTGTTTTTATGACTTTCACAAAAAACAAATACCAAATAGTGTAAAAATTGACATAAATGAGTTTTTAAAACAAATAGAATTTTATTATATTATAAAATATTCCTTAAAATATAATGTTCAGCCAAAGGAAATATAATGACATATATGTCATTGATTAACCACCTGATTTTCTCTTGGAATTTTATAGTATGCTTATTAACTATTTATTATATTAATACAAGAAGACATGGTAAAAGTTAAAATATTTAACTAAGGGTTAAATCCTAAAGATATGGTTAATATGGTGACCTCAATTTGTCTAAAACCAATTGTTTGAGAGTATTCCAACCCATCACTACCTTATCCTAGAATTAAATTCATTTTGAGATATTAGAAACTGAAAATTATTTTATAATAAATTAATATTTAAATGTTTTACTTTAGTTCCCCTCGCCTCTCCTATAAAAGGGAACCCCCCTTCTCATAAATTATCACCTTCAAAGTATTTTGGATCAGCGAACCCCTTCTCAACTATCCTGCCAACTAATCTCAATTCAACCTAGGGGCCATACCTTGATCAGTAATCCATCCTAAGTATCCCTTTCATTCAAATCAAAGGAAACACCCAAAGAAGAGGTAATTATTTCATCACCACTTTCAAAGTACTTTTCATCTTCCACATCGTCTTTCTTGGTTGTTTACAAACTAAAATAATAACTCCAATAAATTAAAAATATTTAGTTGTTATTATAAATATGATATAACCATATTCATTATTCTATCCATCCTATGAATAAAAAAGTCACCATACGTGTGTACATATGGCTTACAGTCCCCACGTCGTAGTGTAGTTTGTTATTCAACACTTCATTATTTGTATGGTTATAATAAATATTATAATTAATATAAATAATTAATAGAACATGGTAATTATTCTGTATATATAATATACCATACAATTAAATACCATTTCACCACCAATAGAATGATATTGTCGCTCATGTGTACGTACGGCTTACCGTCTCCACGACGAGATAAGATTCTTTTTAAAGGATCTCCCTTCAAGAAATTTTATAAATACATATAAATATTGATTAATTATGAGGTATATGAAATAATATTTATACTGGAATAATATAAACTAATGTAGATAAATATTTTTTTTACTAACTTCAATACTGTACGGAAAAAACATTCATGTGTATGTACGGACTACAGTCTCCATGAATAGTGTTTCCAGTTAATATTTCTATATATTATACATATTTATATTCTGAATATAAATTATATATAAGTAATATTTTATATTCTGGAAGTATTTAAATCATTACCTAAGTGATACTATCAATAATAACACGTTAAAACATGTACGATAAAGAATGTGATCATTACCCAAAGTGTTACTTTAACATGAAAATTATTATTAAATGGGTAGTTTAAAGTCAAAGATGAATCATCTATGATATCATAAATATTAATATGATTCTATTATAATTTAATAACATACTATGGTCATTATATAGGATGTCAAACATACCCTCAACTGATGTAATGTACAAGGTAAGGGTTAATTTCTCAATTTCATTATTATCGGAGATTGTTTATGTGTAAGTATTTACTGGGACATATGTATAATCATTGTGCATGTTTCATAAAAATATTTTCGAAAGGAATATTTTAAGGTTTAATGGAAGAGACTATTTAACTAGATCATCATTTTAAATGTTTTAATTATTTATTTTTCTAAATCAATTTCATTAATGTACATGTTTTCAAAATGATTTTAATGAATTATTTATATGTACATGATTGTTTTAAAATGTTAATTAATTTCACAAGATTCAATATGGTCTGGGAAAAATTCAATCCAAAATATATTTTAAATTACTTCCTTTATAAATATGTGACTATTTAATGATTTTCCAAGAAAAGGGGTATTTATGTTAATGTGTTTTACGGATCATTTTAAACTATGTCAGCATCCTTTACTAGATGTTAATCTTAAATGAGGTTGATTTATTATAATAAAATCTACTATGTTGTATTGAATTATTTATGATATGGTTGACTGTGGATGTGCTTTTTCTATACCATTCATGCTTTATGGTTAAATTATTGACATTTCGTATTTTGGGTTTCATACAAATGTTTAAGTTAGGTTTCATCATTTTCATATGAGGAATGTGTTGGTCTTTTTATGTCATGGGTGGGGCCCACTATAGCCTCTCGATGCATCAGTATATCTCATGACATAAACTAGTGTCTTGGAATATGTCCTTAACTGAATTTATATTTAGGTTCCAGGAATGAGGCCTTAACTTTGTGGTTAAGATGTCTGGTATCATGCATTCCATCATTATGAGATTAGTTATTAATGTTATATGTGATTATTCAACTAGTAAAATATCCATTTGAATATATAAATTTCATTATTTTATTTATTATTTCAATATTATTCTGAAGTTTATGTTTATATTGATTGTGTTTAAATTTTATACCATGCTATAAAAGTTTGTGATTATTTATGATAGCTTCTGCTATATTTATTTATATTTACAGAGCATCTAAGCTCACCCCTTTCATATGTTTTACTTTCCCTTGGTTGCAAGAAGTATATTATTATTTATATGCAGGATTAAGCTAAGGGAATAATGGAATTTCCAAAGGATTATTTATATTATGTTTTATGTTAGAAAATGTAATGTAAAGTTCATGTATGTAATCTATTTTCCCTTACGGATAAATTGATTGGTCCTTCAAAACATGATTCCTTGAAATCATTCCAATGTATTAATATAATGCACCAGCTTCGTGTTTCTAGGGGCATGGCGTTAATGTTGGTATAAGAGTAAGTTTAGAAATAAACATGGAAATTAGATTAAGATAAACTGTTATTAGGAAACATTACCCTAAGATAGACTTTGAGGATTAGTATAGAAGAACATCCAAAAAAATTGGTAATGTAAATATTATATGGGTTTTCCAAACAATACATCCCATTATGTATACTACAAGTGGACGTGGTTTTGGCACAGATATACCTAGGAGTGAAAACTTTGACATGGAGTATTGGGCTTGACCGGGGGTATCATGGTACAAAACAATGGGCCTTAATGTGTGCTAGGTTTGAAACACCCTGGGGATATGTTTAGGATAATTAAAATTTTATTTACAAACAATTATGAAGTATTTTTGAGTAAATATGCTGGAATAGAAACAATTTTTATTTTTATAAGACTAGATGTGTGAAAACCTTAAATTAATGTGGATTATTTTTCTAGTTTTTGGATTACACATATGATAAAATCTAACCTAATGTATTTTGTCATTTAGAAATGGAACCAAGTAGAAGGAATGATAAATCAATCAATATTCACGATGCAAAGAATAACAAGGATCATATCATTCATGGTCTTAAGACAACATTTTAATGGTAAATAGGCTCCCATGTATTCTCATCATATGAAGAAAATAGTATCATGTGGTTATAAGATTAGTAATGAATTCATTGAGTTCTATGGAAATTAAGGGAAGCATGAGAAGAAGAGAATGGTAGAGAATAATATGGATAAAGGGAAGAGGTTAAATAAGGATCTTTTCACATGTGACAACTATGGAAAGAATCACCTTGGTAAATTCTTGAAAGGAATACGATATTGTTATAACTGTGGAGAAAAAGGACACCAAGTACGTGATTGTTATGGTAATAAATAGGTTTCAAATGTATAATGCTTCATCTTCAATGAGTTGGGACACTCTATGAATCAATTTCCCAATCCTCAAAGTATACCCAAAATGATTCTTTTAGATGATAATCAAGTTATGATACTACCACAGATGAAGAGGAATAATTAGTGTTCTTATATTTTTGTTAATTAATTTTATCATTTGAGTATTGTATTAATTATGTACAATTTAAAAGAATTATAGAGTATATAAGTATTGTACTGTAGTACCATTTTATTAAACATTTTATATTGTGTGGTACCAAAAAAGCGACTCAATAGCTGGTTAAATGTTTTGGAAAATATATGGTCGAGAGAATGATACACCTTAATATAGACCTGATACCAAGGATGTAATTTTAGAATAAGAGATAATTAGGTTGTATAATGTATATTGGATATTATTGACTACGTTGGAACGAATTAATGGTTATTTTATTCAATCATTTTTGGAGATTACCACATTTTTATATTTAAGGATTATATCCAGTACTCTATGTTTTACAGAATGAATAAGGAAGTACATACCTATTCAAAAAATGTTTTATAGTAATTGAATTTTTTACCATGTTTTAATAGAATACTTGATGAAGGTATTCCCATGTTGTTATGTGATAAAAGTGATCTTCATTAAGTTATATTGACCTTATTTCTAATTTTTTGGACTATTAGATTAAACATAGGTATTTCGTATAAGTCTAAAGGTTGGAAATGAGTAAGTTGAATACATGATATTTTGTTTGAGGTTAAAGTATGATTTATTGAAAACATTCACCTAACATTTTGGTTTTTAGTAAACATTTAGTGGAATGAGGGAATACTTGTAGACCTTATGATTTATCAAATGTGCTTCAAGTATAAAAAATCATTTTTGAACACTCATTTCCTACTATAAGGGATCAAGTGAAAATAGATCGAAGCACTATTAAATAATGAAAATATTATTATCATAGGTAATGAAATCAAGTATGTTTTCTTGGGTTGATATCTTGATAGTAAATTAATCCTTCCACTTTAAAAAAATAAAATAAAATAATGTATCTAAAAATTTGTTATCATAATACCATAAGTTTTGTTGAACTGATGATACTTTAAATCATCAATGATTTATGTGTTTAAGGACCGCAATTTTAAATTTACTTTTCACTAGTTTTTGCTTGATAACCTCAATCACCCCATATAAATATTTATGATTTTCTCTAATTATGTGTCTCCAATTTCCACAAATTTTCTCCTATTCGAAATCCTTATTTGGCGGTGACTATTTCATTTCCCTTTCTATCTTATTAAGACTAAATTTTATTAACCTTATCTCCTGATGTGGGTTTTCCACAAATGTATTTTCTATTTTAAATCATTTTTTTGAAGAAATTTTCATATTATGAGGAAACTATTTTTTAAAGGAGGGGATAATGTAACACCCGAAGATTTCATAGTATGTTTTCTCTTAAAGTTATTTAATTGCCTGTGCTACAAACAACACCGAGTTCAAGAAAATCACGACCTATCAACCTAGCCATTTAAAAATTTATTATGAATATTATTATCAACATGTTGAATTTTATGTATATACTATATAATTTTACCATTAATATTTTTTATTTCATAGATATAATATAAGGACAAATTCAATTTTTCCGGGAAAAGAATTATTTTACAAATAAATATAGTTTCCCCCAATTACTGGTGAACTTTTTTAAAATACAATAATTAACACATTTATATAATAAATTTAATGAAATTAAATTCTTCTTTAGAAGAGGGAAATAAAAAATTTATTTGGATTAATTTTTGGTACTTTAATGATAACTTTTATATTTTGATGAATAGTGAAAAATAATAAATTTTAACTGAAAACAACTTTTTTAATCGAAATAATTTTCAGTGATAACTTATGTATTTTAGTGGTTTAAAATTATAATTAGATTTTATTTTTAACATTTAATATAATTTAGGACATTGTAAGTAATTTCACATTTAATTTTGATATAAACACATCTTAATCTTTGGATATGTTTTACATCTTAAAAACTCGCTTTGTGGTTTTGATGATGAGAATTAATTTTTAATTAATTAATGCAACATCTATATTTTAAATTTTGTAAAATTGACATCATTTTCTAATTTGTAATATCAAAATTATCTTAGGGTGATTTGTTTGGTATTTTTCTAAAAAGATTCAATTTATGATGAATAGTGAAAAACACTACATTATTATTTAAAACCGACATTTATTTAAATAATTAATATTGTATTAAAATTTATTTTAATGTAAAAATAGTTAAATAATACTTATATTGGTCAAATTTAATTCATTGGATTCATTTTATAATAGGATTAAATATACCAAATTTTATTGAACTATTTAACGTCTTTTACCCACCTTCTATGCACATTTACAAATTTTCATAAAATGTAATTTTACCACTTTTTTAATTTAATTTCAAAACTCTGAGAGACATGGTTGACATTAGTAGGTAAAAGTTTGTTCAATAGGATGAAAATAAATTATGTTGAATAGTAACTTTTGAATTTTATTTACCATGGTTTAAAGTAAATAGTGTAATGAAAGGAAAAAATGATATTATAATTACTCTAACGCATTTCCCAATTCTTCTGGAAAAGTATATTTAGACCAAAATATACCTTATAAGAAAAATAATATCCTTTTTGATCCACTTTATTTAGATTAGGACATTGATTATATTTTATTTAAAGAAGAGTTTAGAGTGTTAAATTCTAATTTTAATAACTAAAACAATTATTAATATAGGGTTATATATAAGATAAATTCGACTCTAAATATTCATTATAAATATAAAAATATTTCAAACATAATGGTATTTTATTTATAAATTTTATACATTAAATAATTTAATTTATTTATGACATAATGAGGATGTAGTAATTTCCTTATTAATGAAAGACTAAAATAATTGATGTTATAAATATTAAAATAAATGTAAAATGAGACTTTTGATGCATTGAACTAATTTTATTAGTTTATATGATATGTTATGGTTGATTAAATGAATGTTTTATTAAAGTAATCATGTTGTTATGACTTTCTCCAAAACCAAATACTAAATAGTGTAAACAATTAACATAAATTAGTATTTTTTAAAATACTATTTTATTAAATTATATAAGAGTCTATAAAATCTAAAGATCAGAAAAAGGACTTATATAGTGATATATATTTCATTAATTATCCCCTTGAGGTTATATTTTCATTCTATAGTATGTTTGTTAACCACGTATTATAATAATACAAGAATACATGGTAAAAGTCAAACTATTTAACTAAGAGTTAAATTTAATAGATAAGGTTAATATGGTGCCATTATCTTGTATAAACCATATTGGTTGAGATTACTTCAACCCAAACCCACCTTAACATAGAAATAAATCAATTTTTAGATATTAGAAACCGAAAATGATTTTATAATAAATTAATATTTCCAAAAATTCCTAAAGTGCCCCTCACATCTCTTACAAAAGGGAACCTCGCATTTTCTTAAATTCACACCTCCAAATCCTTTTTTCTTTGCCAAAACCTTCTCAAATATACTCCTAACTACCCTTAATGCAACCTAGAGTCATTAATTAGATCCAAAATCCAACTTAAGTATCCTTTTTGTTCAAATCAAAGGAAATCTCTTGAGAAGAGGTAATTATTTCATCACATATTTCAATGTTCTTTTCTTCTTCCACATCCACTTTATTTTTTGTTTCCATAATAAAATAATAACTCTAGATACTTATAAATACTTAGAGGGTATTATAAATATTGTAAAACAATTTTCACTATTCTATCAATCCTATTAACAATAATGTCACCATACGTGTGTACACAAGGCTTACCGTCTCCACGTCATGGGGTAGTTTTTTATTCAACACTTCATTATTTGGATGGGTATAATAATGAGTATAATTATTTTAAATAATGAATATAAAATTGTAATGATTCTTTGTATATAATATATCATCCAATTAAACACCATTTCACCATCAATAGAATGATATTTTCACTCGTGTGTAGGTACAACTTACCGCCTCCACGATGCGATGAGATTCATCTTCAATGATCACCCTTAAACAATCTTTATAAAAAAAATATATTGATTAATTATGAGGTATATGAAATAATATTTATATAGTAATAATATATATTTATGTAGATAAATATTTTATTTACTTCAATACTATATGGAAACGACGTTCATGCGTACATACAGACTACCATCCTTATGAAGAGTGTTTCCATTTAATAAATCAATATATTATACATATTGATACTTAAATAATTTTTCATATTCTGGAAGTATGTAAATCATGATATGAGTGATACGATCAAGAATAACAAGTTAAAACATGTACAATATAGAAGGTGATTATTACCGAATTTTTACATTAGCATGAAAATTATTATTAAATGGGAAGTATAAAGTCATCAATGAAAAATACATGATATCATGAATATTAGTAATTTTCTTATAGCTCCCGGATGTTTTTATGAAATATTTTCTTTAAATAATTTTTATCCTTCACTAACTTTCTTTTCACACTATCGTGAGTTTAAAAAAACTATGAGATGCCCTTAATATAAAATTACTGTTATCACATAGCTGTTAGGTTAGCGGGAATAATTATAACTAACTTATGAAAATGAATTATGAAAATTATAAATCAATTAGATATTTTTATTGTAGTGGGAATTACTTTTTTTAATTAAATTAATAAGATATATTTGTGTTATATACTTAATAAAATATTTTTGATATTCATTCAATGAATATTTTAGTCATTGGTTATGAATAAAACCCTATTTGATGTATTTTTTTAAAAATGGTTAATTTTACACCTTCAAATGGAAAACACATCTTAAATTAAGAAATTTACACATTAATTATTTCTATATGACAACATCAACATGTTATCTTGACTTGGGGTATAGAAATTTACATGGATAAATATTTGATATTTTTCTGATAAATTTCTTATTTTGATGAATTGAAAAAATATGCTAAATTATAAATAAAAACAACATTTTTCTTTGAATATTTATATAGTTAAATTATAATATTTAATGGTTTTAAATTATAAATAGAATATCTTTTTACCATTTAATATAATGTATGTCGTTATTAATAATTTTACCTTGAATTCAAAGGGGAAAAAATTCAATCTTTTGCAATGTTTTAACTTTTAAAACTCATTTTCTCAACATCAGGATTAATTTTAAATTTAATACTACAAATTTTATGTTTAAAATTTTGAAAAATGGATTCCATATTTGGAAACATTAGGTCCAAATTATTTTATTTGGATACTTTTATTTTTGGGCATTATAAATAGTAACTTTGGTAATTATTTTTATTATAAAGGTTAATGGAGAATCGGGTAATTAAGGGTAAAAATAATATTATAAAATCACCTTAACACCTATAAAAATCATACTAGATGTTTAAATTCTACCCTTTTAATCTATTGTTTGAAATGGAATCTCTTTATTTCCAATTACCTATGAAAATGACATGAATGTTAAAAAAACTAATGAAATGGGCTAATTGTCACAATATTTTTTTATATAAGTGTATTAATTTTAATATATAGATAAATAGAATATAAAATAGAAATTTTATAGTATCTGGAAATATAAAATAATTACCCACATCATAATAATTTATATATAATTTTTAGAAATTAAATAATTACTATCAATGATGACACTATAGCGATGTATAAATTATTTTATTAATAGAAATATCAAATAAATCATTTTAAAAATGTTCTAAGAAATATAATGTGAACTAATTAATGTTCTCTATGAATTTTCTATGTCACTATGACTTGTTTGGAGTTTATTCAATATTTTTTTTTGATTTTATCCTCTGTTGGAATGTTATTTAATGTCTTATAAATGAATACTGTCAAAATTGACATTTTTGATATTTTGTAAACACAATATTTTATTATGTTATTTAAAAATAATTAAAATATTTAAACATTGCAAATTGATAACTATAAGGTCTTAAATATCCTAAATTATCCATATAGGTTCAATTAACACCTCATATATAAATATTAATTACCATTAAATATTTTGAATGTTATTACCAAAATTAAACTTTAATAGAACAAATAAGGATCATTTAAAGAGATAAGGTTTATATTGACAATATAAGTTGTCAAAAAATTTATTGGTTTATGAGATTACAACCCTATATCCTATAATATTATAATTTGGGACACTTTTTATGTTTTTGGGTAGGGTTTTATTTTATTTTATATTAATACGATTGAGAGTTTCTTAAAGTGACCCTATCCTCTCTTATAAAAGGTCATCTCCTCCCTCTCCTCTTCACACCATTTTGAGCCTTCTAGCTCTTCCAAACACATACCATTACTCTTCTAAACTTCCCTAGTAACATTATGGATGTTCTGGTCTTCTCAAAAGTCCAATGATAGTGCCCTAAGTGGAAATTCAATAGAGGCACATCGAGGAAAGAGTTAATCTATTATACTGATTCGTTCAAGTTCCTTTCTTATTATACATACTCTTTTTTAGTTTTTTCATTATAAAATAATAAATTCAGTATCAATAATATACTGATATGTTATTATAAATATAAATAAACTTATTTCACCTTCTAACCATCCTAAAAAAAATGAAATTATCGCATGTGCGTTGGTATGGCTTATCGTCTCCACGTTGTGGTGTAACATGTTTTTCACCACCACCTTACATGGAGGAGTATAATAGTCTAAATAATACCTATATATAAATAATATAACATTATAATAATTCTGAGATAATATAATTCATCCACTACAATACCATTCAACAATTACGGGAACGATATCGTCGCTCGGGCGTACCTATGGCTTACCGTCTCCATAGTGCGATGTGATTTGTTCTACATGATCTTTATTAAACTTTGATTATATAAATGAATTGATTGAATAAATATGATATATATCATACTAAAACCATGTTGTAAATGATATAACTATAACCTAAAAATTGGAACAAGAACTTATCTGACAAAACATACGTAAGAACAAAAAGTAGTTAATACACGAATAATGAGTAAAAATGAAATGTTACTAACAAATGGATGAAAATATGATCATACATTTTATCATAAAAATTATTATTATTCTGGAATAAATTTTTAACATTATTTAAATCATTATATTTGTGGTTTGGATACATACAAATGATATCATACCTTTGGTGTGGGATAACTTTTCCAATCTCATTTTTATCTGAGATTGTTTATTCTTAAGTATTTACTAGGGTAATATTTATCATCCACTTCCATGTTTTATAATCAAATTTCATAAAATGTTTAATATAATTTGATGTATGTTTTAATAAATTTTTACACATTTTTGACGTTTACCACATGTTATGGATGAAAGCTTTCCTTTGTTTACCATATGAGGAAATTTTTTACTTTTCTGGAAAAAGTACGATGAGAATGTTTTTTAACTTATACGGCATAAATGAATTTTTATTCTTTCATAGAGAATTATTTCCATGAAACTTACTTTATAAGTTTTCATGTTTATTTTCAATTAACATATTTTCTTTTAAAATTGCCTTACATATTGAGAAAAGAAAATTTTTTTGAAGAAGAAAAGATATATTTTCAAGAACTAAGTTCAAGTGTTTTATCAAAATTATGTTCCATACAAGATGAAATAGGGTTATGTTTCTATCCCTATTATTACATTGATTTGATTATGTTATGATGGAATTATTTTTATGATGTCCTTTTATCTTATATTTATTACGTTATGATGATATAAAGTTCAAGATCCCATTTTATAACATGGGTTATGCTATGATGTATGATTTATGTTTTTTTGGAACACATAATAATGGTTTCATTATGAGATGGGTTTGACCTATATCTCCTTCCAATGCATTGGGTAAATATTTATATCTCATGAGATATACATGGTTGGAATGAAAAGTTAGTCTAGTTCAGTGATATATGGATGGAATGAGGAGAGAACCCAGTTTAGTAATGGACTTTGCCCACTATGATGGTCTTGTAAATGAGCCATGACAAGTATGAGATGTTTTTCTATGATTATTTATGGATGCCCAAAAGTTTCATGTCTTATGTTATTATTATTGGGACTATATTTCAATTTTATGATTTATCCCATGAATTGATATTATGATCTCTTATGCAGGATAATATTTTCAAATGTTGTGTTCTTATGAATATGATATGATTGATATTTACTTTTTTTACCCTTACTAAGTATTTGAGCTCACCATTTTGTATTTTTCCATTACCTAGGTCAGGAATAAGGTTATTAAATATCATATGCCAACTAAGAGTCTAGTTATGATGAAATAAATGGGAGACAATGTAGGTGTTTTATGAACCATTTGTTTATGTTTACCTGTTCTTAAAGATATTATACCTATACATCCCTATCATGGTTTTGTTATATATTATAATAAATATACTTGAATTATTAAATAATAACAATGTGTGTAAATTATGGGTTGTTATAGTTGGTATCAGAGGAAAGGTAAAGTTATACATTGGAAATTAGGATGAGAAATCCTTCGTAAGAACCATAAGGATATGTCTACGTAAAGGATACAATCCAAGTGTTTTAGAAAAGGCCATGAATATCCTATGATAAAACCTAATGTGAGATAAATTGAAATTATATTCTTGATTGTGTGGTTTTCCTATTATGGTGAGGTTTTCTCACACTATGCTTCTTGGTTTTAGACAATGTATGGAACCCAAAAGAACCGCGTTAATGCTGAATGTGATGGTAAATAAAATTATTTCCCCCCTAATAAATCAAATGTAATTGGAGCTAGAATGATAAATATTTTAGCCATGATCACACAACATTCACAAGATATGAATCATTCAGGACATCCAAATGATCAATGGAAGGAGAAAATTTCTATTGAATCCTAAATGAGGCAGCGTCCACCATCATTCAATGGATAATCTGAATCATTAGTGGTTGAGAAATCGATCAATACCACTAAAAAGATATTTTAATTTCTATAGTTTTCTGAACATAATAAAGTCATCTAAGCAGTATATCATTTGAAGGTGATGCAGGTCAATGGAGTAATCTTGTTAGGAATACAAGGAAAAGAGATGAAATTGAGTCCATGGATTGGGACGAGTTCAAGAATTTATTTTTAAATATATACTTCACTCGTATTCTATGAATAAATGGAGATGGAGTTTCATGTAATGAAGAAAAAGGATGATGAATTCATTTGTACCTATGAAGAAAATTATACTTGACTTGCAAGGTACGCTTACAGAAATATTATCCAACCTGAGAGTAATATTGATTTATTCTTTAGTGGCTTAAAACCATGTTTCTGAAGGGAATTAACAATAAGGTAATTCAAGATCTATGAGGAAATTTATCGATGTTATCTCAAGGTTGAGATGAAGATTAGTGTAACCCATCAGTCATATGGTTTTGATAAAAGAGGAAAATGGAATTCAAAGGAAAATATAAAAACCACACATAAAAGAAGATGAATTTCCCTTATACTCAATGTGTGGAAAGAAACATAGAGGGAATTGTCTTAAAGCGGCAAGTAAATGTTCAATGTGCAGAAAAGAAGGTGATCGGGCAATTGAATTCCAAACTGATGGGAAAAGGATGTCTAATGATGAGAACAATGAAAAGGCTACACCCGAATGGCCCGAAGGCCTTCATTTTTATTGAATTTTGATATCCCCTCTTTCAAGGGATAAGGGGGAACACTTTAAAGGCCTGTATGCTCATAGATTACACGGTCGTAGGCTTTATGTGATTACATGACCCGAAGGTATTATGGAAATCAACCAAACTATCTAAAAGGAAATGGGACATTATACTAATAAATGCCCTAATCCAAGGGTTATTTGTGATGATCGACCTCAATAAACTCTTAAGGCCAAATATAAAATAAAGTCACATGAAATTACTGTCGGTGATGTGGAGTATGATAATGAAGTGGTGAAAGGTACACTAACCATCCACCTAAAGTAGAAATGATTTTATTTGATTTAGGATCCATCCACTCTTTTATTTCAGAATAATTTTCTAAGGGTATCACTGTGTTACCTAAATAATTAAATATTGAGATAGCTGCAACAACTCATAATGGCCCAACGGTCACATCAAAAGATTACAATTCTTCTCTAATTGATGATTTTGGGAAAGAGCTTCCTAAAAATCTTGTGATCCTTCCTATAGTGAAATTTGATGTGATTCATGTCATGGATCGTCTTTCTTTGTATGGAGATCATATCATTTTCAAAATAATGGAAGTCACATTTCATATTCCATATCAATCTATGATCATCTCTCGGTGCATGAATGAATATATACTTATAGTTAAAATTTCATTCATATTATGGGTCTTGATTCCAATAAATGAAGTTTATTTATCTCAAATGGTTGGGGAGAAACTCATGATTATTAAAATGCCCTTTGTACGAGAGTTTGAAGATGTATTTCCAAAGGAATTTTCACGTCACCCACCAAAATGTGAAGTTGTGTTTTCAATAGAACTCATACAGGGTGATATTCCTATTTCAAAGACACCTTATAGAATATCCCCAATTGAGTTGCAGGAATATAAGAAGAAACTCCAAGATAATCTTGATAAGGGATTCATACACCCTAGTTTATTACCTTGGGAGAACCTATTCTGTTTGTTAAGATTAAATATAGATTAATGGGACTCTTCATTGACTATCATGAAGATAATAGGATCACTGTCAAGAAAACATATCATCTCGCATTCGTTGATGAATTATTTGACCAACTACATAGAGATCAATACTTTTCTAAGATTGGTCTTCATTCAGGGTATCATCAATGAAGGGTCAGAAATAATGATATACCAAATACGACATTCTATACATGGTATGGACACTATGAATTTATAGTGATGCCTTTGGTCTTACTAGTTCTCATAATATCTTCATGGATCTAGTGAATAGAGCATTTAGAGACTATCTTGATCAGTTTGTGGTAGTATTTATAGATTATATTATTGTCTATTCAAAGAGAAAGGAAGAACATGAATATCACATGAGAATAGTACTAAAGACCCTGAGAAAGGAGAAGCTTTATGCCAAACTTACCAAGTGTAAATTTTGGTTTCAAAATGTTCCATTTTTTGGTCACATAATCTCAAGAGAGGGGATATCTATGGAACCTACAAAAATAGAGGTTATTAAAAGATGGGCGAGACCAACAACAGTTACTGAGATACATTGTTTTGTTGGTTTGGCTAGATATTATCAACTTTTTGTGAAATATTTTTCACAATTATCTAATCCACTCATCAAGTTGACTTAAAAAGGAGTTAAGTTCATTTGGAAGGAGGAATTTGAAGATAATTTCAAGGGGTTAAAAAGAAGGTCATCTAGTGAACATGTGATCACACTACCTTGTAGTAGAGAATGGTTTGTGATCTACAATGATGCATCCAAGAAGGTATCGTGGTGTGTTCTCATGAAAAATGAAATGGTGATAGCTTATCTCTCACAAAAAACTAAAATACATGAGCAAAATTACCGAACTCATGATTTGGAGTTAGATTCAATAATATTTGCAGTAATTATAAGAAGGTATAATATTTATGGTGAATGATATAATATTTACACTATCATAAAAGTTTAAAGTATATTTTCACACAAAAAGAGCTGAATATGCTCCAAAGATAATGGTTGTAGTTGATTAAGGATTATTACTACTCAATACATTACCACCCTAGGAAATCACACAAGGTAGCAGATTCATTAAGTCAATAAGACCATGTCAGCTTATCCATGATGGGGATCATGAAAGATCCAATATATATTGATTTGAAAAGGATGTATCTTGAAATTATAATGGAAGGGGATAAATATTATCTCTCTCAAATTAATGTTCAACAATCTATACAAGTGAAGATTAATGAGGCATAGAAGGAAGATATAGAGTTACAAAAGAAGGTGAGAAATGTTCCTAAATTCAACCTTGATTGTGATGAAATAATAAGGTTTGGGAATCTGGTTTGTGTTCCTCCCATACCAGAATTAAAAAAGGATCTGTTGGATGAGTATCATAATTCTTCATTCTCTATTCACCCTTGAAGAACAAAGTTTTACATGGACATAAAAGAGTACTTATCGTGGGATGGAATGAAAATATATGTTGCAGAATATGACTCTCGATGCTTGGTTTGTCAGTAAGTTATGGCTCAAATATAGAAGTCTAAGGGGATGTTAAAACTATTACCCATACCAGAATATAAATGGGAAAACATCACTAAGGAATTTTTCATCAGACATCCCAAACAATACAAAGGATATAATGTTATTCAGGTAATAAATGATCACCTTATGAAGTCGACATACTTAATTGCTATTAGAGAGGATTTCTCTATTGATAAAATTTCCCAGATATATTTAAAGGAAGTGGTAAGATTGCATGGATTGCCACGTTCCATTATATCTGATTGGGGTCTGAAGTTTAGCTTGATGTTCTGGTGAGGTCTTCTGTATATTCTAGATAGAGAGTAATGTTTCAGAAATGCTTGTTATCCTTAGATAGACGGTTAGTCTGAGAGGACAATTCAAACTCTAGAAGAAATGTTTAGATCTTTCTCTATGGATTTAAATGGTGGTTGGGATCAATAACTACCATTGGTGTAATTTTATTACAATAATATCTTTCACTCCAGTATTAATATGGATCCTTATGAAGCCCTCTATGGAAGAAAGTGAAAAACTTCATCTTCTTGGGGTGAAGTTGAGGAAAGAAAGCTATTAGGACCTGATATTGTTGATGAAATGGTATAAAAGGTCAAATCTATACAAAAACATAAAAGAGTGTCTCAGAGTCTACAAAACATTTATGCTGAAAACATACTAAAAGACTTAGATTTTTTATTGGGTGATATGGTGTTCTTGCAAATATATCCCCGGTAGAGAGTAATTAGATTTCGAAAGAAGGGCAAGCTAAACCCTAACTATATCAGTCATTTTGAAATTTTGGGCCATATTGGGAAGGTAGCTTTCTGATTGGAACTTCCACCGAATCTCTATCAATTTAATGATGTGTTCCATGTATCCCTCTTGAGAAATTACATACCTGATTATTCCCATGTACTATGCTCATAAATCATACCATTGGTGCAAGATCCTTCTTATGCAGAAAAACCGGTTGGGATTCTGGATCGTAGTGAAAAAGTTCTATGATACAAGACCACTCTCTTGGTAAAATTTTTATGGAGGTACCACCAATTAGAATAATCTACATGGGATCTTGAGGATATGATGATGGATAGGTATCCTTATCTATTTATTTCCATGTGATGAATTTCGAGGGAGAAATTTAGTTTAAGGGGGGTAGAATGTAACACCCGGATGTTTTTATGAAATATTTTCTTTAAATAATTTTTTTCCATATATATCTTGTTCTGCATGATATCGTGATTTTAAATGATCTTTTAGATGTCAGTAAAATAAAATTAACGTTATATCCTAGTCATTAGGTTAACTAGAATAATTATATCTAACTTATGAAAATGAATTATAATAAATTTAAATCTGTTAGATATTTGTATTTTATAGTTAATTAATTTTGGAAATTAATTTAATAATATATTTATGTGTTATATAATTAAAAATAAATATATTTTTAATTCATTAAATGTAAATTTTATTCATAGGTTATAAATAAACCACTATTTGATGTATTTTTGTTTTAAAAAAGGATAATTTACACCTTTGAATGGAGAACCCATTTTAAATTAAGACATTGAAAATTAATTATTTTCATATGAAAACATAAAGATTTTATTTTTAATCAGGGTATAAAAATTTAGTTTGGATAAATTTTGCATAGTTTTCAGATAACATTCATATTTTGATAAATAGTAAAAATTCCCAAAATCTTACACTACTAGAATTAACCCCTTTAGCGACCGCCAAAAGCGGTCGCTAAAGGTCTTTAGCGACCGCCTTGCGACCGCTTTTGGCGGTCGCTGTTGCTTCGTCGGTAATGACCAACAGCGACCGCCAATGGCGGCCGCTAAAGTTCCATGGGTATAGCCGCAGTTTTATGCGTGGGGTAATGCGGTATAGCCGCGGTATTGACGGAGGAAGGTGTAGAACTTGTGGTCGCCGGCCATGGCGGATCCACGGTGGCCGGAGGGAGGGTCCGGTGAGGGTTTAGCGGTGGGTGAAGGCGCGGGTGGCGTGAGATTCAGCGGCGGGTGAGGGAGGGCCGACGGGAAGCATTGGGGGTGGCGACGAGGGTGATAGAGGGGCGACGGGAAGCATCGGTGAAGGCGGTGGGCGGAAGCACCAACATCGGCGGCGGCGGTGGGCGGAAGCACCGAGTTACAGAGAAGACAGCGCGACGGTGGGGCGGGAAAAATCCCGCCAAATTCATTTTAGCAGTAGCGACCGCCTTTGGCGGTCGCTAATGTTATCATTAGCGACCGCCGTTGGCGGTCGCCCGTTCCGATAGACGCAGAAAACATTTTTTCTAGTAGTGTTAATTAAAAACAACTTTTTCATCGAGATAATTTATATGGTTAAATTATAATATTGAATTGTTTTAATGTATAAATAGAATATATTTTTACTATTTAATATAATGTATGTCATTTTAAATAATTTTACAATGAATTCATAGGTAAAAACATTTCAATCTTTTGCAATGTTTAAACTTTTAAAACCCATTTTCTCAACAATGGGATTAAATTTAAATTAATTACCAAAACGTAAATGTTTTGAATTATAAAAAATGGATTCCATATTTTGAATTATTAGATCCAAATTATTTTAATAAGCTACTTTTATTTTTTGGCATTAGGAATAGTAACTTTGGTAATCATTTTTATTACCATGGTTAAAGATGAATCATGTATTTAAGGGTGAAAATAATATTATAAAATTACCTTAACACCTTTAAAAATCTTATCGGATGATTAACTTCGACCATTATAATCTATCAATCAAAATTGAATCACTTTATTTCCTATTACCTATGAAAATTAAATGAATGTAATAAAAACAAATGAAATGGACAAATTGTCACAATATCTTTTTATATAAGTGCATTATTTTTAATATATAGATAATTAGGAAATAAGATAGACTATATATAGTATCTATAAATATAGAAGAATATCCCACATCATAAAACTTTATTTATAATTTTTAAAGATTATATATTTTTCATTAATGATGAAACAATAGTGATGTCGAAATTATTTTATTAATTGAAATATAAAATAAATGGTTTTACAAATGTTAAAAGAAAAATAATTTGAACTAATTGATGTTTTAAATAACTTTTCTAGGTGAATATGACATGTTATTAGTATATTTATTATTTTGGTTCAAATTTATCTTCAGTTTTAATTTTATTTAATGTCTAATAAATGAATAGTGTAAAAATTGACACTATTGATATTTTATAAACACAACATTTTATTAAATTATTTGAAAATCACAAATATATTTAAAAATTAAAAAGTTATAATTATAATGTTTAAAATATCATAAATTATACATTTATGGTCAATTAACACCACATTATTAAATATTCATTACCATTAAATATTCTGAATACTATTACAAAAAATTAAACATTTATAGAATAAGAAAGGGTAAATTAAAAAGGTATGGTTTAAATTGAAAAACAAAGTTGTCCAAAATTTATTTGATGATTATATTACAACCATATTACATCTCATCTTAGAATTAGGGACACTTTTGAGGGTTTTTGGTAGGGTTGGATTTTGTTATAAATTTATATGTTTTAGAGTTTCCTAAAGTTTCCCTCTCATCTATAATAAAAGGGCATCTCCCCCATCTCCTCTTCACTCCATTTTGAGCCTTAAAGTAAGTCTACCCCTGACCATTACTCCACTAAACTAATCTATTAACTTTATTTAGGTTATTGTATTTTCAAAAGACAATAACTAGTTCCCCAAGTGGAAATTCAAAGGACGCACATCGAGGAGGAGGTAATCGCTTCTTCTGATTCATTCATGTCTCTTTCATCTTATACTTCTTCTTCATCAGTTGTTTCATTATAAAATAATATTTCTAGTATCTCTCATATACAGATTTTTTATTATAAATATGAAAAAACCCAATTTCACCTTCTATCCATGTTACAAAAAATTAAATCATTGGGTGTGTGTTCGTATGGCTTACCATCTCCACGATGTGGTGTAATATGTTTCTCACCACCACCCTAATTGGATGGGTCTAATGGTTTAAAGAATACATACATATATGAATAATATAACATTATACTAATTCATAGATACTATAATCCATCCACTTCAATACCATTCAATAATTATGGGAACGATATTGTCGATCGTGCATACGCACAACATACCCTCTCCACGGCGCGATGTGATTCATTCTAAATGATCTTCATTAAAACATGATTATATATATGAATTGAATAAATAAATTGGATATATAGTTTTCAAATATCATGCTGTAAATTATGTTACTATATCCTAAATAGAGGAACAAGAACTTATCTGACAAAACATACGTAAGAACATAAAGTAGTTAACACCCAAATAATGCGTAACAATGAAATGTTACTAACAAAAGCTGAAAATATGATCATTAAAGTTATCATAAAATGATTATTACTCTGGAATAAATCCATAACAATATTTGAATAATTATAAAAAAGGTTCGGATATATACAAAACATATCGTACCTAAGGTAAGGGATAACATTTCCAATCTTATTTTTATCTGAGATTGTTTATTCGTAAGTATTTACTAGGGTTATATTTATCATCCATGTCAATGTTTTATAAAATTGTTTTCATAATTTTTTTACTATTATTCCATGTATGTTTAAAGTATTTTTTACCCTTTTTTTACATTTACCCTATGTTATGGAATGAATATTTCTTTTGTTTACCATACGAGGTACTTTTTGACTTTTCCGACAAAAGTATGAGGTGATTGTATTTTTAAATTATATGACATGAACATATTTTTACACTATCATGGAGAATTATTTCCATGAATATTATTTTAAATTTATCAAGTTGATTCTCAATTGACATATTTTCTTTTAAGATTTCATGACATATTGAGAAAAGGGAATGTTTTTAAGAATAAAGGATATTCTCCTCAAGAACTATGTTTAAGAAATTTGTCAAAATTATCTTCTATCTAAGATGATATAGGTTTATATTTATATCACTATTATTACATTGATTTGATTACATTATGATGGATTTATTTTTATGATGTCCTTTTGTCTTATATGGTTTATGTTATTATGGCATAACATTTAGGAATCAAATTTTATTATATAGGTTATGCTATGATGTATGATTTATGTTTTTGTGGCACACATAAGTATGGTTTCATTATCAGATGGGTGGGACCTATATAACCCTCCAATGAATTGGTTAATGATTAATATCTAATGAGATATATATGGTTGAAACGAAAATTTAATCTGGTTTTGTGATACAGGGATGGAACGAGGAGACAACTCAATTCCGAAATGGTCTTTGACCTCTATAATGGTCCTGGAAAAGAGCATTGACTAATATGAAATGGTTTTTTATTCTTATGCATGTATTTCAAAAAGTTTCATGTATTATGTTATGATTATTGGTATTACATTTCACTTCTATTATTTATCCCATAACATGATATTATAGTCTCTTGTGTAGGATAATATTTTCAAATGTTATGTTCTTATAAATATGATATGATTGATATTTTATTTGTTTACCCTTACTGATCATTTGAGATCACTCTTCTATTTGTTTCATTTCCCAAAGTCAGGAAGAAGGGTATTAGATATTATATTACAAATAGGATTCTACTAATGATGAAATAAATGAGAGACAATGTAGATGTTTTATGAACTAGTTGTTTATGTTTCCCAGTTTCTGAAGACAGTATACCCATATGGTCCTTTCATGGTTTTGTTATATGTTGTAAAAAATTTAAATCAATTTTTAGTTAATAACATTTTATGTAAATTATGGGTCATTATAGTTCTAGTATAATTTAATAATAAATTATGGTCATTATAGAAGAGGTTAAACATACCCTCGACGAAAGGAAAGTGCATGGTAAGGGTTAATTTCTCAATCTTATTATTATCCGAGATTGTTTATGTGTAATTATTTAATGGGAAATATTTATCATCCACCTACATGTATCAAAAGAAATTCAAAAATGAATATTTTATGGTTTTATGGAAGAGAATCTTTAAGTATATCATTATTTTAAATGTTTTAAAGAATTATTTTTCTATATCTATTTAATTAATGTCCATGATTTCAAAATGATTTTATCGATTTATTTATATGGACATCAATATTATAAAATTTTAATTCATTTCAGAAGTTTCAAATTGGTATGGGACACTTTGATTCAAAAATATATTATAAATGTCTTTCGTTATAATTGTGTGACCATTAATCAATTTCACAAAAAAAAGATATTTCTCTCAAAAAGTTTTACTAATTATTTTCAACAATTTCAATATCCTTTCATGTATATTATTCTTAATTGAGGATGATTTATTATAATACTATCTTCTATGTTTCATTGAATGATTTATGATATGTTTGACTATGGATGTGATGTTTTTATACCATTCATGGTTTATGGTTAAATTATTGACCTTTTGTATGTTAGTTTTAATACAAATGTTTATGTTATGTTTCAACATTTTTGAATGAGGAATGAATTGGACTTTGTAAGTGACGGGAGGGGCCCTCTATAGCCCCTCGAGGCATCGGTATGTCTCATGAGACAAACAAGTCTCTTAGAATAAGTATTTGATAGAATTTATATTTAGGGTCTTGGCACGGGGCCAGGACATTGTGGTTAAGATGTCCTACATTATGCATTCCTTCATTATGATATTAGTTATTAATGTTACATGTGATTATTTGACTAGTAGAATATCCATGTGAATAATTAAATGGAATTATTTTATTTAACTTTTCCATATGACGAAGAAGATTATTTTTACAGGGATTGTGTTTCAATTTTATACCTTTCCATAAAAGTTTGTGATTATTTATGATGGCTTCTGCTATATTTTTTTTATCCTTACTTAGCATCTAATATCACTGCTTTATTATTTTTTATTTTCCTAGGATACCAAGATGTATATTATGATTTATATGCAGGTTTAAGATAAGTAAATAATGGTGTTATCAAAGGATTATTTATGCTATGTTTTATGTTATAAATTGTAATGCAATGTTCATAAATGTAATCTATTTTCCATGACTACTAAACTAACCGGTCCTTTAGGACATGATTCTTTGTAATCATGATAACATATTAAAATATTTCCCCACCTTCGAACTTCTGGGGTTGGGGCGTTATAGTACTTTTAATTTAAATAATATTATTTTACTTAGTATAAAACTATTATATAATTAGATGACAACTTTCATTAGTGAAATTCATTGTCGTAACATTAATGGAATGATCCCTATTTCCTTTTAAAAAATCCAATGTGACTAACTTCCTCAAATATAAAAGTGAGAAAGGGACATTGGATAACATCAAAAGAGATGGATAACTATTATTCCATTTGGTAGAATTTTATTAAAAATGTCATAAATCCTCTTCCCTCACCTTTTAGATATATGTATGCGCATATATGGTTTTTTTCATAAGGATGTATTTTCAAAATATTAAATTATATACTACAAATAAAATGATAATAAATAACATATATAGGCAATATGTTAGCAATATATCCAACATTCATACACTTTTAACCTCATCCACAAATTTACAACAACACCAATGGAAGACCATTAGAGCGGTCAATGAGGAGAAATGATATAACTCACCTCAATATATAAGTCAATTTTTATATTCTCTGACATTAATTTCAATATGCAACATTCTCTTATTGATGAGTTAAATACATTACATTATTCATCTCTAATTTTTTCTCTTCCTGTCCTCCATCATTTTGATATTCAAACATCTAATATTTTTTTAATTCATCACATAATAACTTGATGGGGATAATAATTCAAACAATCCTCTGGAATCTTAATTTACATAAAATTCCAATGATGAAAAATTACAATGAATTTTTACATTTAATATAATTGATAACCATAAATACCATTTTATCCATTAAAATAATTGATACCTCTTAAATATTCACATTCATTTTCCTCTAATGAACATTTATTGAAACCCTAGTCAATCATTTCAAATCCAAATTACATAATTAATAACCAATGTCACATGATTATGTAAATAAATATTAATCATAATACAGTAAATAATATAACATAATAACTAAAAAATATATCTTATACAAAATATTTAAAATAAATAATCATCCTTAATCACTAAAAAAACAAATATTACTATTTTAAATGACTAAAAAATTAGGGTAAAATTATTTATTTCTGTAAAAAATAATTTAATTAATACACTAATAATCGACTCCACAAAAAATAAAACCTCCAAATAATGTATGTCATAAGAATCATGCTAGGTGGTGTTAATTTAGGATGGATCAAATATAATATTTTAATCAAATCATATATGTGAAAATAGTAAAATTAATACCATCATATGGTAACGAAATGATTTAATTAAATCATTTAAAAACCATTGATGCTAATTGGTCAATAATAGTGGATATTAAATAAGATATAGGGAATTGAATAAAAAAATTCTATTTTCATTCTTATTTTTCTTATTCAACTCAATATCAATAGATTATATTATTTTAGTTACCATTATGCAATAAAATTGAGTTTTTGGTGTATTACTACTAAAATTTGAAAACATTTATATCAATAATATTTATATTCAAATAAATATAAAATTTAATAAATTACATTAGTTAGTTGAATTTGTATCATTGATGAAAAATTATTATTTTTTATTAATGCCTCCTCCTTGTATTTTATTACTTTATTAACATCATTTAAAATATAAAAAATCATAACTCTTCCATTGTGGTGATAATAGGATACTTTTTAGAATATTTTATTTAATATTATCTACTCCTCATGGGTTAAACATTGTGGTTTCATAATAGTATGCACCATATGTTTCATGTCAGAATGATGTAATAATTTTAAAAAAATCGATACTTGGGTAGATGTAGTAGTATCTAGAATATTGTTGACAACACACTATGCTAAAAATATAGATTGTTTGATCTCACATATATATGATATATTTGTTCAAAATACTAAATTTAAATTACATAAAAACATTTTTTCCATGTTCTATATCATTTATCCCATACTATTATTCTATGAAAATTTTAAACGAATTAATAAATGGATTTTTAATTGAATTCATAACATTTTCCTCATAAAATGTTTTATATGTACAATTTATTTTTCATTATTAAATTAAAACATAATAACTATAAAAACTAAAAACTATAAAATTAATTTTATATAAAACACAAAAAACTATATATATATTTTATGGAGTATGGTTTATTTGAAATCCAATATTGATACCCAACACCCATATCTTTATACATTTACAAGGTTATGGGGCCCATTGTAATTGTTAATATCTTATTGATAAAAATGAATCATTTGATCTATTTTTTTATTCAATATTACACTTCCAAAATTTGATATCCCAATTAACAATACAGGTAGATTTATCATTAATAGATGACTCGATATGTGACATGCGCAACTTTTTTATATTATATTATAGTCAACAATTAAAAAAATTATAGTAATTATTTAAAATTAATCATCCTTATATGTAAATTTTATTTAATTCCCTAATATATTTGGTACTAACTGTCAGAAACATTATAGTTTTTCATTTAGTCTGGCATTTTTTAAGGCGTCATTAATAAATTGGATGAGCGAATGTAGATTTGATCACGACCCATTAATCAATTGTTTGATTTTTAACATCCTGAACCTTAAAACCTCCTCCCTAGTATAAGTCTACAAAATCTATATATATACATGGAATTATTAATGAATTGTTCTTATTTTATTAGGTTTTATTTCATTAAATGTATATTTAAATTCAATAATTTTTTGAAATTTGATTTTTTATACCATTAATTTGTTTTAATATAAATTTAATTAAATATATTTATAAATACATGCAACAAGTATATATTTATTTTTATTATATTTATTTAAATATTTTGTATTATTTATGTCACTATGTATAGGAAACATATTGTAAAAATTAAATTTAATATTGATACCCATCATTTTTTATTTTAGAAAATATTTTTTAAAAGAAATAATAATTTTATTATCAAAATGAGTATTGATAATTTTATAACTATGATTAGAAATTAGTTGATTCAAGATGCTAAATTATCTTCATATACCCATGTTGAAAATTCGGAGTGTCAAGTGTACTATATAGTTTAGAATACTATTATTTACTCAATTTTGTTGAATATCAATTGCTAGATTCAATAAATTGTGTTAGTGAATTGTGGTAGGGTCACTCTATATTTGTTTTTTATTTTCGTTATTGGTAGTCAATGAAATAGAGTTATTTCCTTTGTAAATATATTTAAGAATTCATAAATAGGAAGCAAGTAAATAGTTTTTTAAAGTATCTAAGAATTAGAAGAAATGTTGACAATTCTTTGAAAAAATAAAAGGTTTTCTCAATTATTTTTTTATTATGAAAGTTATTTTGAAGGCATTTATTTTCTACTTATAAATAATGATGATATGTTCTTCATGTCTCAAACTTGTGTTATGATTTCTATATGGAATTTTGGTTATCAAATTTATAAATATCTTGATATTTCTATATATTTTATTTCTTATGAACATTGGAATATTGGACGAAAAATGCTTCTTCAAGTAATAAATATTGATTCATGTAAAATTAAGGAGTTTCCTTAAGAATGTGTGGTATTTAATGGACAAAAACTTATATAGGAATTTTGTGAATATATATTGAACAATGTTTTCTAAATAAGTTTCTTATCAAAATTTTACTAGGTGAATAAGGAGGTGAAAAATGAATAATGAAAGGGAGACCATCAATGAAAATTTTCTTTAGGGAAATCAGATGTAAAGAAATTTTTTACGGATTACATTTTTTGTTTCATTAAACAAAAAAGGATTAGATAATCAAATATTAGTTTCTTATAAGTGATTCATTATTCATAGATCAATTATCATAATTATTTTTTTTTCATTTAATATAAAGCTTTTAAAAAGAACTATATAAATACCATCAGGTGGATGGTTAAAAATATTGAGTTGTGATGTAAATAAATTCAATAGAAATGTAATCATATGAAAACTATTCTACGCAAAAAGTGTTTTTAAGTTTGAATTATTTTAAAACAAATCAAAAACATGAGTGAAAAAGAGAGAGGACATGTTACAACAACAAAATGACTTCAATGATTGATGAGGGTTCACAGGGTGTAGAAACATTTCAGTTCTGTCATATATAACTTTTCTAAGTTTTTTATTTAAAGGTCATATGATATAGAAACTTTATTAGATAGTGATGGATGGTACATTTATTAATTTAAGTCCATGAGACGTACAAATTTTGATCAGATGATATTTTCGGTAATTAGAATTCTATGAGGCATTATTGTTCCTATGTTAAAAAAATCACAAATTTGGAATAACTCATGTTTCTTTCTTACGTTGAAAGGAGAATAAATGTTTTTAATTATAAATTTGTTGAGATTTAACTTTATTTAAAAGGTTATTTCTATAAAGATCTGTGTAAATTCCTTGGATACAATTTTGGGTAGAGTATATGTTGTTTTTAAATCTATAATGATAGTGTTTATGTTCTGAGGATTCTGGTGGATAGAGGATATACTATCAAAGATAAACAAAAAAATGAAGGGAAGTGCTTAAATATAAAATATATTTAGAAAATAACCATTAGAAATATTATTTCAATATATGTCAGATGAAAATTTATCCTGTTTTGAATTTCATGTTTTCTACAAGATGAGTGGACAAATATTTTCTTTGATATAGTAAAAAAATAATTTAATACAAGTATCTATCAGACAGATATGTACAAATATAATATTATTTCAATGATGTTAAAGTTTTCTTCTAAGATGATTTCCTAATGGATGATGTCAATCTGAAATACGAAGTCATTGGTTTAATTTTTCTAATGAAAGTATTTCAAATAATAATGTTTCTCGGATATGACATCAAACATGTTCTTATGAAGTTTTATTATATCTTAAAAAAGAAACTCACCAGCTATGGAAACACCTTTGATATCTCGAGAAAAATATTCTCCATAAGATTTTTTCTAATTTGAATTTATTAAAAAAATTATTGTAATAATATTAAATGTGATTATGTAGAAATGAGATTTTAATGGTCCACATTTCATGGAGGAAAATCAAGATACTCACTCTCTTTTAAGGTAATTTGAATAAGGGTGAACTCACTGTGATTTCTCAAATTTATTCAACAATATTATAGAATTATTATGAAATTTTATAGAAATTTTTTGTGAAGGGAAATTTTAATTTCATGTTTCCATTCATATAGGAAATAAAAATAAAATTCTATATTAGGCTCCATAAAATGTTTATATATTAAGTGTGGAAGTACGGGTATGAATTAAAAGTTTACAGTTCACATGTGAAAATGGAATAAAATATATATGATTGGTTTGAAATAGATATACTTGATGAAATTATTCGAGCCAAAGTTTAAGATGGATGTTTCCAACCAAATAATATCTTGGTTGATGATGAAAAAAAGTGTGATTGGATGAACTATCACTATATATAATAAGAAAAAACATTCTGTATGAATAGGTCTGTAAAAGAAGAAGAAAATATACATGATGGAGTTTAGATATTAAGTGGATAACTATAGAAAAATACAATGAAGAAGTGTGATCGGTTGAACATTCATCAGATGAACATCACCGGACATATATTTCGAGATGATCAATTATAAAGGAGTAAGAAAGAATAAAGTTCCACCTATTGGAGTTTGTTCCCTATAACCAACTTCGTTGTACTTCTTGATAAACAAGTATTCATTGTTTTAATATTTATAAACTACGTATCTCATTATGATTTTGCTTCTCTATGAAATAATATGTGAAAATGTACTAAGGGTAGCAGTCACATTAAAAGGTCATAGCAGTTTCCAGCTTTGATCAGAACCTAAAAGTGCTAGGATTATATTCTTAAATAGATGTTCTGTAGTTGGATTTTTTTAAGAAAGTGGTGGCATGAATTGGATTCCCAATTCATGCCTCCAATAGAATGTAATAAATTCAAAAAGTTACCATACAAACACGAGGTTTAGTATACTTACACCAGTAGGGAGATATGGCGGAACATCAAAATACTAAAAGAAAATCCAAACCAAGACTTGAAGCCAGCTTAGCATATGTTCACCCTTCCATCAATGTTGAGTATCCATTAACGGCCATTCTGGAATTCAGAGCAGGGAATCCAAGAAGAAAAATCATATATCGCTGCATTATAAAAGTCCTCAAAACATTAGATCTTCCATTGACGTTCAAGAAGCATATGAAAAAACAACATATCAGACCCATTCCAAACTAGTCTATAGCAGGACAGATCAATGCCTCATTCCAAAATCACCAAGTAGAAACAGGTTCATATCCAAAGACAAGCTGAAAAAACTTTGCGGTAAATAAGGACGCAAGGCTATCGAGATATATTTAAAGGTAATTGTACGATCCATAAATTCCATGCTTTATTCAATGTAGGTTGATCTTCAAAACCCAGCCAACATAGAAACTCATATCAGAGAAAAAGAAGCGATATCATTAGATACAAATATCACTGATTCAGAATAGATAAACAAATCTCAGATTTCCTCAAAAAAAAAAGCCAAGCCATCTCATAAACAGTCCCAATCTCCAAACAATATCAATATAATAGAAAAACCCCAGTCAACCAATGTGAAGTAGAAACTAGTAGCCAAAGTGAGTTAGGATACTTTGAGTGCCTCACTAGTAATATTACATTAATGAATAATGAACAAAAGGATGTATTTATTATATTATAAAATTAAAGATAATATCTCAGTCCCTTTTATGGAAATGATATAGCCTAAATAAATATATAGACATGGTGATAAATAGGAATGTTCTATTTCTAGAATGTTAAATAATATGATAATCAAGCACATAGATTTATGACACTAGCATGCAACCTGCTCAATTTCTGATATTATTATAAAGTGGTTATATTACATTGTAAGAGTTTTTATGAAGTGGAATGTAATTGCAACATTAAATTAATTCCCTATAGGTTCTTAAGCATGTTACTAGATGCTAATGTTGGACTTTAGGCTGCTTCGTCAAATTCCACTAAGAAAGTGGCCCAAAGGGTCACACACTAACTGTATCATAAATCTTAGTAAAATAATATATTATTTTTTATTATTTTATATGTTGAATAAATATTATTCCCTTACGTGGTTTAGTAATTATTCATGTATACTTCACCACATATAAATATTTATTTTCTATTCAGTAAATGTAATAAATATTTATTTATTGGTGATTAATGCAGTGATATTTACTTAATAAATAAATTGTCATTTTTCAAAGCTTGAAAAATATTGTGGATGAATGACAGACCGAGATTAATGGTCTAGTGAGAAATGATAATATTAAATATTATTTGATTAAATAATATAAAATTATAATTATCAAGTTATACAAGTTTCAAGGAATATTAATATTATTATTATTATTTGACATGGGGTTTTCTAAGATTAAATAAAAATAAGGTCCCCTGAGCAATTATTTTATTTTTACAATAGAAATATAAATATCCAATTTTATTATTTTCTCATTAGCCTATTCAGTTGTGAATGATTAAATAATAATCCTTACAATCCTTAATATCCCTCTAATCCAATAATGCTCCCAAGAATGAAAAGAATTCCACCTCCACCAGATCAACGAGAATGATTTGGATGTGATTGTTGAGGTGATCAAGTAGGATGTTTCAATCTCAATGATCTTCTGTGATGGAACCCAAAAAATCATTTGGAGATGTATAGAGATTCCTAGAACACAAGTGGATCTACATTATAGGAAATATACACTTGGTTTCTATAACAAAATGAGGGTCTTCAGTAGATCTGTGGTCGGAATCATCAACGAAGAAATAATTACATAGTGGTAATTCATTTCCTAATTAAATTAATTATAAAACAGGTGTGTTGATCCCTATATTTCAATTTAGGTGCAATTTTTCATTGTCTGTTTAGTTGAATAAATTCTATGGATGAAAATCTTTATCATCGTATAGATCTCATATTGACAATTTATTATAGAAAAAATAAAGATGGGAATCACACATCGCATGCTTCCGCTACGCCCAGAACCTATAAGTGGTATTAGAGAGGGCACATAATTGTTTATAATTATTTATATTAGTTGGTGATTTATTAATTTGAAATTTAGTTTTTTCAATTCATGTTTAATTTGTCTCTTAATCTAAATTATGAGATCTACTTCTTCCTTCATTGTTTCCCATATATCAAATGGAAATGAAAAATATTATGATTAACATAAAATCATGGAACTCATCCAGAGGTACATAGGTTCATATCCATACAACATCAGACTAGACATTGTGTAATTGGAATTACAAGTCATGTAGTCATTTTCAACACATCAAGATTTATTCAGAAATCAATTCGAGATTTTACATTGAATATGGTATTAATTACACAATTAGAGAACCTTGTGTTTTCCATGATTAAATGGAACACTGTCAACCAGACTACATGCCCTATGGCCCATTGGACACATCATGTAGTCTCTTCGGGTCATGAATAGGCTGTGTATTCCATACACAGCCTATCTGATCGGTGACCATGTAACAAAAAGTCATCACGGTGTGTTTCCCATTAGACACATCGTGTACTCCATATTTTTTCGGCTCATATTACACCCTGAATCCCTAGGAGTCAGTCACATATGGATGGTGAAGGGTGTACACACAATGTAGATTGGATCTACATGCCATGTGGTTTTAGCCGAGCACGAATATATAATATTTATTTATTTTTCAATGTAAACCCTAGGGCATGTAATTGTGTGTGGTAATAAAGATAGGACATTCCATGTTATAAGATTTAATATATGTAAATATTTAATTATTCAATTAATATTTACATACTCTTTATATCATCATATCATGTATGAGTTGTGTTATAGGTTGTTACTCTACATTCATAAAATAAAAACATGTGACCGAAAAAATCTTCTAATTCATGTAATCATCCATGAAGTGAACATCATGAAAGTACAGGATATGTCATGTATGAAATATGTCACAATAGTAAAACATTATACGTGGATAATAGTTTTTGGGTAGATTTTTATGGGAATTTAATGTGTTACCTCCAATGTAAAAATTATGTACATAGTTAATTTTATGTGGATTTATTTAATTTTTTTAAAATATAATGGATGAGAATATCAGGGAAATTAAGATAAATATTAAGTTAAGATGGTTGATTAATTAAATATAATAATTAATATATTCAAATGAAATTTATCTTAAATATGAAATATTAATGAAATGAATTCTAGTTTTATTAAATGGATAATATGTTGCATGTATGTGGATGGTCATGAGCTATATCAGACCTTGGTATGTGATTTGTTTCATTTTAATTTATTATTAAATTAAATTGTTGGTGTGCATGTCTTCTCTCCTCATTAATATGTTGAGCCTATGTTCCCAATTTTTATTTTATGTATACCCTCTTTTGACCATCCCAAATGCGAGACTCACAACATATGTAATGGATGGGGCTCCCAAGCTAGTGAAGGTAGTTCAAGTTAGGAGCCAAGATGAAACCAATCCAAGAAGGACAAAAATGTCTACATATTGAAATCTATAATCATGATCCTTGGATTAGTTTATGGTGTTTCTCCCATAGGTCAGTGATTAGTTTAACAACCGTTAGATAAACTAACAATTAGAATAATCTCATGGTCATACCCTTTATTTTATTTATATCAGTTTCACGGTTATTCATTATGAATGTTTTGTCATGATCAAATTATTATTGAATTAACAAACATGCAAGATAGAACTAAAATAAATTCACTTATGCATAAATTTTATTTAAAAACTTTGTAAATCACTTTTGTAATCCCACTTATATAAAAAATAATGTGATAAAGATAAGGATTAAAATTTATGTATAATGGATAAAATCCCTCAATAAAATATTAAGTCGGTATTACCTTCCACTACTTCAGTTAGAATTGAACCATAGTTCATAGTTCTTGACCAGCCAAAGTTGGGGTGATTTCAATTATCGGGGAATTCTAACGTGAGTTTTATGATGAATTGACTTGGTTCACATCAATGGTTGACAACTAAATTAGAACCTGGTGTGAATAACATCCAAACATTGAGGAAATCCAAATTAAAGATATCAGGATTTGGGAGTCCACTCAACATATCAAGGAAAGGCTACTTAATGTAGTAGAGATTAATAATGACTACCTAAAACCATTCATGTTTCTTGACCAAAATTTTTTGGGGTAATGAGAAATGGAATATGGATCATGGCCTATTAAGTGTCCAAGCGACAGGATATTCTGAAGCCAGTGGTGTGGAGAATTGGGTTTTGATAAAATATCGGGAGAGTAATAAATATTATATTTCTTTATTTTTCTAAATTTATCAGATAAATTACTAAATATATGCTTATTTTTTGTAGAAACAACATTAAAAATGACATGAAACATACCACTATGATTCATACTCAAGAAAGAAAACCTTCTCACTAGTACAAATTTCCAGGAATGGAAGATGTGACTACGCATAATCTTTCTCCATGAATGGAAATTATATGTGAAGGAAGAACATTTAAAAGTTTATCCTATAAATGAGGCATGTGATAAAAAGATATCTCTCTATGAAAAACATCAAAATTATGGTACATATGAAATTTTCATCATGATATCACCCATGTCTAATAAGATTTTAAAGAAACGTAAAGATATGGATTCCTATAGCATGATGTCTCACCTTTGGGATCTCTATCTAGAGAAAAAAATACAACTACATGATGATAGCTTCAATGCTTTGTTCAACATTAAGAATGGAGATTTTGTTCCATCTATACCTCATGTAGTCAAGATTATGGCGACATTGAACACCTGGACATCTTAGGGATTAAATTCCTATGTGAGTTGCATATAGATCTCATACTTTCATCACTCCACAATACCTTCTTTGGTTTTGTTGTGAATTATAATATAAGAAATAATGAAAAGAATATATCAAAACTTTTAATATTGTTTATTCAATTGTATAAGGACATGGGGTGTGACAAACCCACAATCCATGTGGTGGATAAAAAAAGTAAAAACAAGGAAAAGGGGCCCAAGACCAATAAATAGTCTAAATCTTTTGAGCACTGTCCTTCCAAGAAGGGGACGATCTAGTGGCATGAAAGGAAAAGGAGGCAGTATGTTTTTTTATGGAAATCCATTAAATAGGGAGAGGAATTACACCCAACACTAGGGGAAACTAAATGTTAATTTATTTTGGAGGTCAATATTTCCATTTATACACATTGGGTATTAGATACATATTTTGGTGCTCACATATATATCAAGATGAATAAACCAAGTCGATTTCAAAAAATTCCTAAAGGAGAGGTGGATATGAGAGCTACCAATGATGCTAGGATAAGAGAGCATTCCATTGGAAACTACCACTTTTCATTTCAAATAAGAATGATTTTGGTTTAACATTGTAGTTATTATGTTTCAACTATTACAAAAAACAGAATTTCAATATCATGTTAAGATATATATATATATATATATATATGTTTATTATCATGTTAAGAGATAAATGTTTTTTCTTTTATTAGGACAACTAATGTTATGGTATGAAACATTTAAATAGAAATCTGTATGTATTGAATTACCAAAACCATGTGTTGACGATTGGTAATGAATCATGTTCATTTGATTCATATAACACCCAACACTGGAATCACAGTCTTGGACATGTAGATAATAATTTTTTGGAAAATATCTATCAAGATGGTTATTGAGACACATTTAAGATAAATCTTACTTAAAATATGTCATGCTTTTTTATAAGGTAAAATGGAAAACCCCCATTTGATGGATAGGGCGAAAGGGCCAGATAGCTTCTATGATTAGAGCAAACTGATGTGTATAGACCATTTCTAGTAGAAGTTAGAGGTACATATTTGTACATCATAATGTTTAAAGATGATTTGAGTAGATATGGATATATCAACATAATGAGGTATAAGTCCATGACATTTGATAAATTCATGGAATTTAAGAATTAAGTAGATAATCAACATGGTAAGAATATATTTAAACTTTGATCAGATCGAGGTGGTGAATATCTTAACCAAGAGTTCATCAAATTTCTATAGCATTTTTGGGATTCTATCTCAACTGAGTCCAGCATATACACCATAGTTGAATGGTGTTAGTGAAATAATGAACCATACCTTATTGGACATGGTAAGGTCAATGAGGAGTTATGCAAATCATAAACTATTCTTTTGGGGATATGAATTGAAAAATGAGGCAAACGCATTAAACCAAGTACCAACAACTGTGGAAAAAAATTCCCTTCGAGCTATAGAGTGGAAAGAAACATATTTTTCTGTATACTTGTGTATGGGTTTACAAAAAGATTGTTAAGGCCTTTTATAGAAAAAAACTAGTACCTTGTGGCACAAAGTTTTTCTTTAAATGGTATCCAAAGGAAATAATGTAATACTGCATATTCAACCCCTAAGATAAGATAGTTATTGTCTCCAGATAAGTCGTCTTCCATGAAAGGGATAACATCCTCAAAAAGGATCGTGGGAGAAAGATTAGCGTCAATGAAGTTGATCCTGAAAATACATTGGAGTTGGTATAGGAACGAGTTCCATAGGTCCTCAGGGAAGAAGTGGTTTTTGAAACACAAGTGCTATATAGGAGGGTAAGTGAGGTAAGAGAACCAGAGAGATATGCATTTCTAGTCACCGAGGATGGTGATTCAATATTGTTGTACAATGATGAACCTATAATGTACAAGGAGGCAGTAGAGAACTTATAAGATTCAAGATAGATATAAGAAATGAATAATGGGATGGATTACATGTATCAGAACAATGTTTGGGTTCATGTGGATGCACTAGTTAATGTAAATAATGTTGGATGCAAATGGGTATTTGAGAAGAAAATAGACATGTATGTTAAAGTAAGTACTTAAAATATAAGGCTAGTAGCTAAAGGTTTTGAATAGCGTAAAGGAATTGAGTATGATGAAAATATTTTTCTAGTTTCAATGTTTAAATCCACATGAATAATACTTCTAATATAAACATACTTTGACAATGTGATTTGATATATGGATGTCAAAACTACATTCCATGACGAGAACCTCCAGGAAGATATCTATATGAGACAACCAGAAGGTTTTGTGACACCAGGTGATTCCAAAAGGGTTTTTTATTCATATATATCCATTTAAGGATTGAATAAACCATCCATGTCATTGAATATTTTATTTCATGAATCCATAAAATGGTTTGGTTCACTAAGAATGAATTTCATCCAGGTGTTTACAAAAGGTTTAATGGGACTATGGTCATTATTCTTTTATTTTTTTATGATGACATATTACTTCTTAGAAACAACATACGAGTCTTAAAATAAATTTAGGACTTGTTGAACAAGTGGTTCTCCATGAAAGACTTAGGTGAATAATCCTACATTCTAGGGATCAAGATCATTCATGATAGATTCAATAGGATTCATGGAATATGAGAAATTACATATATTTACTAGATACTAAAGAGATTTATTATGAAACAATCCAAGAGAGGATTGGTTCTAATGTCATAGGGTTTACATCATTCTAAGAAAATGTGTCCTCAGATACAACAGGGGAAAGATAGAATGAGAAAGATCTCATACGCTTTTGTGATAAGATCAATCATGTGTACCATGTAATGTACAAGGATTGATGTTTCCTATGCATTGACCATGGTAGGTAGATGTCCAGAAGATCTAGGATAACAAAATTGGATTGATTTTAAGACTATACTTAAGTATCAAATAAGAACTAAGGATATGTTTCTATTTTATAGAGAAGACAAGGAGGTTCTCATCTGAGGGCATTATTATTCTATTTTTTAGATAGATCAGAATGATTTGAAGTCACAGTCAAGATATTTTTTCTGTCTTAATGGAGGAGCTATGAGTCGGAAGTGTTTAAAGAAGCCAGTTGTTGCTGATTCTATAGTGGGGTCTGAGTATATAGTGACTTATCATATAGCCATGGAAGCCTTTTGGATTCAAAAATTTTCCCAAGAGGTTTTTGTGGTACCTATTATTAAATACATTATACCATTGAATTATTATAATACTACAGTGTTGGATTTTGAAAAATATTCAAGGTCAAACCAATGGATAAAGAATATACTATGAAATTATCACCTCTTGAGGTATTTTTATCATTGGGGTTATGTTGCAGTGGGAATAACACCCATGTAAGAGAATGTGGAGGCCCTTTGACTAAATTACAATCTTAGAAAATGTAGGAATACCATATGAGAGCTAGAGGATTGAGGATTGATAGAATATGGCTATAGTGAAAGTGGGAGTCTATTGGAGTTGGTGTCATAGAACAAACATCTTTGTAATTTATGATAAAAATGTACATATTGTTTTAATATTTATAAACTACTTATCACATCATGATTGTTCTTCTATGTGACATAGTATGGGGTATTTTACTAGTAGTATCTATCGCACTCAAAGGTCAAAGTAGTTCTCTGCTATGATGAGAACCTAGAAGTGTTGTGACACTATTTTTTAAAATATGTTCTATAGATGGATGATAACATTTGGCAGATAAAAATGATAGAGTATATCATGGGTGGGGACTCATAGGACTTTGAGACACCTTCCCATTGTGTACACCCTTGGTAATATCGAGTATGATAGTATGAGAATGAGGCCCACCAGTAGGCAATTCACAATCATACTTGTCAGTGGATGTTCCAATATGTAGATGTGTGTATTGGTACATAGAATTTAAGATTATTATTAATCAGTATTATGATTCATGAGCATAGATGTATTGATGGAAACTGTGATGACATATTTTCGTTGGAGAGGTAGGATACATTCGGTGAATCACGAGTAATATTTCATTAATGAATAATGTGAGAAAGGATTTATCCCTTATATTATTTAATGGAATTTAAAATCTAAGTCCCATTTATGGAAATGATATAGCCTAAATAAAATCATGGCCATGTTGATCAATAGGTTTTTTCTATTTCTAGAAAGTAAAAGAAAGAGGTAATTGAGAACATAGGTTGATGGAACTGGTATGAAACATGATCGATTTGAGATATTATGATAAAAGGATTATATTACATGGTAAGATTTTGTATGAGGTGACATGTCATTGCAATATTGAATTCATTCTCTATGGGTGCTTTCACATGTTTCTAGACACAATCCTTGGACTTTGGAATCTTCACCAAATTCCACTATGAAAGAGTCCTACAGGGTCACACGCTAAGTGTATCCCATATCATATTTAAATAATATATTTTTATTATTATTTAATAGGTTGAATAAATTTTATTCCTGGACATTGTATAATAATTGTTCATGTATTCTTGATCTCATATAAATATTTATTTACTTTTTTAATAAAATATAATATTTATTTATTTAATTGTGAATAAATTAGTGGTGTATATTTAATAAATAAATGGACATTATTCAAGCACTTATAAATTTTGTGGAGGAATGACAAACCATGTTTAATGGTCCAATGAGAAATTATAATATTTAATATTATTAATTAAATGATCTTCTGTTATAATTCATAAGTTAAGTAGGTGTCAATAAATAATAATACTACTATTATTATTTGACAAGGGTTTTTTCTAAGATTAAATAATAATAAGGGAACTTTTTTAATTATTTTATTTTAACCCTAGAAATATAAATACCGATAATAATATTTTCTCATTATCCTATTCGGTCATGCACAATGATTCAAAGAGAATCATCTCATGTCTGGATTGTTATATTCTCCAATAATGATCCCAAGAATGGCGAGAAATCTTCTTCCACAAAATAATGGAGAATTAATTAGATGTTTTTGGTGCTAAAATTTGGGAAGCGGAGAAGCAAACAAGAATCCCTTGATGCTTCCTCATGAAGTTCGCCAGTTGAGCCCCACAACACTATGGCTGGCACGATGTTCACCCTCTACAAAGTCCCCACGGAGCAAGGAGGCAGGAGGCTCTACAATGTGATTTGATGTCTTAGAAGCCACTGTGGATCAAGGATACATGAGGCTCCACGAACTAATTTGATGTTTGTGAAGCCACCACGGAAAAAAGAGGCGGGAGGCTCCGCAAACCGGATTGATGTTTGTGAAGCCTTCACAGAGCTAGGTGGAAGGAGGCTTCGCAAGCCAGATTCAAGTTTTTAAATCCCCCATGGAGAAAGGAGGTACGAGGCTCTGTGGTTACAAAAAAATGTCACGTGTCTTCAGGCCAAGAGAGATCTTCTTTGTGGTGCCTCTTGCTAATAAATATCGGGCTCCCTTCAATCCTGAAGGACGGATCCCCAACCTTTCTCCTTCCTAGCTATTAAATTGCGAATCAATTTTTTCTCTGCGAACGATGAGATCTACAAGGTACTTTTGCATCATGAAGTGTCATTCCCTTTGTTTGAATTCATCCCCTCTCCAAAGAGGGATGCCCTCCATAGAGCCCACGGGCCTCCATGATGGAAGGAGATCCCCAAGGGGACTTGGGTCTTCACAGAGTGCTTATTCTTAGCGAAATACCCTTCATGCACATGTAACTCACATGCTAAAGCAGGGTCACTAGGCTTCACTAAGCACATTGCTTCATAATGATATGCTTCACATGGATCCCTTGATTTGCGAAGCACTACTTTGTGAAAGACTTTCCACTTCTCAATAAACCTTTCATATTCACATATAACCTATGCCTAGGCTAGGCCACTTCACATCGTGAATCAAACCCCTTAGCGAAGCCCTTCCACTATATGGAGCACTAGAGCTTTAAGAGGCTATACCCGTGAATCCCTTTTATCTGCAACTCCTTTTCCCATGTGACCCTCCAGGTTTGTACGAAGTGACTTCAATGTCCCTTGGGTGGTGCTTCAGATTATGTTGCTTCGCCACATGATTCTTTTCATAGGCATGCTAGCTGCTATTGCTTCTTCGCATAGACACGCAAATGTGGGACCCTCAATGGATCACTCCATAACAACCCAACCACATGTCATTGCTGATGCCTTTCCTTCCCCATGGGCGGGCAAGTATCAATTATGTAATTCCTAGGGGTACGGAGTGAACCCACCTCGTCCAAGCTCCAAGATGTTAAACTGCCCTGCACCATTGTCCTCAATACATGACGTTAAACCGTGGCCTCACCCAATTCCTTCTACATTAGGATCCCCTCCCTGGACATTCTCCATGCTCGCTCATCACCACAGGAGTTAAATCTTCCTCACATAGAATGAGATCCTTTTTTCTGGAGCGGCTTCTATCTGCAGGGGAAGGGCATCCACTTTGGTGTAATCCCCTAGCCATTCATGCAGGAGGAAGCATCCCTTTTCCTCCTATCTTCATCCTATCCAAAGACCAGAGGGAGGATGGGAACCAGAACACTCCTCTCTTCCATTGGAAATCCCTCTCCTTTTGGGCTTGGTCACCTCTCGGGCCTCCATCCAAGATTTAGTTCCAATCTCTATCTCCCTGGGCTGCTAACCATGCATAATCCCCTGTTTCCTCATTGGCATGCTAACCATACTTAAGCCCCTATTTCCTATTTGGGATGCTAAATACCTGTAAGCCCCTATTTTATTTTTGGAATGATAACCACAAGTAAGCCCATATTTCCTCTCTAGGATACTAACCACGCGTAAGCACCTCTTTCCTATTTAGGCTGTTAACCATGCATAATCCCTTGTTTCCTTTATTGGTCACTAACCACGTATAATCCCCACTCCACTTCCCAAGAACTCACCTTTCACGGCGTGATCATCAGGTCATTACTGCCTCTTGTTTCTCACACCAAGCAAGACTCATGTGGGATTAGAGTAACCATTGACCATGACATCCTCTCTGGGCAGCCTACATTGTATGCCCTGAACCTCATTCTAAACTGTGTGGACTTTGATCTTTTCTAAGTCAAGGTACATAGCAAGCCTCCCTGAGGTTCAAGCCCAACAAAAAACTGTTGGTTCTGACTCCCTTCACATCGTTTCACCAAACAACCTGAACTATGTGGACTTTGATCCTTGCCACATCAAGGTACGTAGGAAGCCCCCCTAAGGTTCAATACCAACAACCATTGGTCCCGACCACTTCATGTCAGTTCACTCAACACCTACCAAAACAATGTGGACATTGATCCTTGAAAAGGAAAGGTACATAGGAAGCCACCCTGAGGTTCATGCCCAACAATAATTGGTCCCAACCACTTCACATCGGTTCACCAATACACCATCCCAAACTATGATAACTTTGGTCCTTTCAAGGAAAGGCACCTAGGAAGCCTCCCCGAGGTTCAAGAACAACACCTAGTTATTCCAACCCCTTCATGTTGGTTCACGAACACTTCATGAACTATGTGGAAATTAATCCATGCTAAGGCAAGGTTTGTTGGAAGCCTCCCTAAGGTTGAATCCCAAAAACAACTATTGGTCCTGAATCCCTTCACATCGGTTCCCCAAGCATTCCAAACTATGTAGACATTGATCCTATCCATGGAAAGGTACGTAGAAAGACTCTCTGAGGTTCCAGACTAACTCCCATCAGTCCTAACCACTCCACCTCTGTCCACCCCCTGTCATGCATGATGTTTAACCATATGCCCCTTTTGTCCAGCATGACATTATAATGTGCCCCATTCAGCAATAGGATATTTTCAACCCCATTCATCGGTAAGCTATTGTTTTGTACCTCAAACAACGGTAATCCATTGTAGTCATCAATCGATGGTGAGCCATCATTGTCCTCTTTGTTGGGACCCACATCTCTATTCCACTCCTTTGGCATCAAAGAAACTCATGCTACTAACCACATGTAAGACCCAATATATCATCAGTTTGATTTCCTCTGCATACACCCCAATTATATACCCCCTTCTAGAACTATGTGGACTTTGATCCTTTCCATGGCACTGTAAGTAAGAAACCATCATGAGGCTCAATCCCATCACCCCTGTCTCATCTTGGTCTTCCCCTTGAGCATGTGTGTTTCTGGATGGTCATGAACCAACCTGGAGGATCCACTTCCTCCTGGCCCCCTTCATATGAGTCGCCTCCTTAGGTGTCCCATCGGCTCACCAAAAATACACATAATTTGATTACCTAACACATGGATATGTAATAAGTCTCTTCAAGAATCAAGCCCAATACTACCATCCCCTTCACGATAGTTCTGTCTCATTCCCCGACTACTTCAATCAACCCTCTGTCATCCATCCTGATTCTTACCCGGGCTTCCACATCCCAGTGACATCATGTCACTCACCTTTTTCACTGCCCCAAGCAGTAATCAGGTAACTAACCACATGTTAGCCCTATCATGCACCATCAGAAGTGTTCCATCTAGGGGTTGCACCCATCTTATCCACTCCCGTCAATGTTCCAATCTGTCTGATCTATCTATGCTGGATGTTAAACTCAGAACATACCCTGTGTTAAACATTGTAAGCTAAGGAAAACCTCAATTACATACATATGGTATATAATTCTCCTCATTCGATATGGGATGCCTTGGGCTTCCGCGCCATCAAGAATCCCTATAATAAGGGAAAGAATACCAGATGCACTAGAGTTCCATTGTCCAGACATTCCATTGATGTCCAACGTGACTAATCACCGGACCAAAGGTTGCTGCCCTGACTAGACCCCTCATAATGTCCCGAAATAAGTGGTGTAATAAACTAGGATCCATGAAGATATGGCACTAGAAAGAGTTTCGTGAAAAACGTCTAAAGACTATAATGGATTCTTGGACTGGGTGAATATTTCCGAGGAGGAATCCAAAGAAGGAGGAACTAACATCCCATCATCCTGTTTCGATCAAGGAGAAAATGTCCCTAAATAAGTGACAGATGCTGCCAACATTTAGAAAGTGGTAATTCTGTGAAATAATCAATGTGTCCTCAATAGACGAATGTGTGACCTGGAAAAATCTTTAGAGACAGAAATGGGGAACCCGATGTGAATTTATTCTCCACAATGTAGTGATTAGTAGCGTTTGAGACATCAGTGGACTAGCATGTCACTAGATCCAATTATCCAGCACCAAGTCCCACCAAGAAAATTGCAGGCCTCACGTGAAACTCACCAGATGTTTTGGCAGTTGAATGTTGGACATCCCAGTCTGCAACGTTGTCAGCGTGCATCCTCCTTACCATCCATGGAAGGCAGAATTGCGTTGGGGAATGAGACATCAATTTCCTTGTTTCAGAACTAATGGTTTAATAACCCTGTCTTCCAGGACCCAAGTAGCGGTAACAGGTAACCAATCGCCACCCGACCATCAAAACATAGGTAGGGGAAGTTCCAATGTGACAATCCCACATATCTATAATTCTTCTATTATAGCTTCCACAATCACAGCTGATGGGCACCCACGCCATATCTCCTCTTCTTAGTTTGTTCAATGAAGGGTGACAAATGACCTCATCCGCTGATACGAGGATGAGGGGATTATCCTGACTTGGGATATGGCCCGCCAGGATTTATATGCATTTGTGCCATGTTTTCACCGCCACCCCCAAGGGTTGCACAGGGACCCAATGCTCTCTACTTTGACGCACAACCGTTTTGGGAGCCTCTCCCTGGAACTCTTCGATGGCTCCTTCCCCAACGCTGATGAGGTGGGGGATGTCTGAGCCAGCTTGATAGGGATTTCATTCCAGGGGATCCCAAGGAGTTCCCCCCACTAGGCCGCGCTAGTGCCGCCACATGGGCCCACGAGTTGAGGAGTAAGTAAGCCAGGCTCCTGCACCACTGGCCCCAGTCCGGATAAACCAGTGCCAGTGTTTGATGTAGGCCAAGGAGGATGCCCGCCAAGTGGCATAAACATCAGCAACTACCATGGATTGGGCCACCGTCGACGTATATCATCCGCCCCCTTTGTATGCTGAGTAGGGGACCTCATACTCCCAACCCGTATCGAGGCCCTAACAGCCCCATGGGCAGGCTTGGTCAACTCTCACGGACACCAGTGCAGGGAGTGCCTGCGGTAGACTGCCCCGTGGCAACAACACCCAGTATGGAGGTCTTCATTATACCACCACCATTGAGAATGTGGGTCCTCCCCACTTCCAAGATTTTCATAGACATCCACCCATGACACCTTAAATTTGAATGAGGGTCCTCCTCATGGAAGTGATGCTCAGTACGAAATCCTCTTCTACTCTAATGAAAATGGATATGGGTTCATTCCTCCTTCAACAGGCCACCGATGTGGGGATTTCCCACATCTAATCAATCTCTAGGATTGGGGACTCCCCCATGTCCTTACAACGGCTTGAAAATGTCCTCCTTGCCTTAGTAATCGTAGGATTGAAGGTCATCCTTGCTTTATTGGTCCCCGACATGGAGATCCTAACCATGTTCGTCTTGACCAGTACGAGGACCCTCCCTGTGCTGATGCTACCATGGGAAAGATGCATGGAGGTCCTACCCATGCTCCTACCAGCTCCAGCGGAGGTCCTACCTGCTCCAGCACTTTTTGAGGAGATTCCCTCTTCACATCAGTCAGAGGGCATAGAGGTCCATCCCGTGTTCCCTTTATATATGTATAGGTCCTCCTCACACCCCATCTCACTCAGGAAAAATTCCTCTCCTCCCTAGAACATGTATGGCTAAAGGTCCTCCTCACACCTGAAATCTACTCCATCCCAAAAATCCATCCTAGTACAGGAGATCAGGTCATTGTCACCATAAAAATAATTCCTAAAATATTTATACCGAGATACAACCAATCTTCTTCTTAGATTCTAAGGTGGAATATGACTCTGTGATGGAATCCTCACCTAGATCCTCCATGTCAAGGGTCGGGGTAGTAACAAGGCACATCAGCCTCATACTTCCAGAATATTAGGTCCTACGGATCCCTACCACCCTCCATAGATACATCCAGGAAGATGAATATTTGGTGTCTCCATTTGGTTCAGTCATGAAATGACTACCATTGTTACCAAAAGCACTCTCTACCTCAACCGGAGATCACAGAGAGATATTCTGGGGACCAATGGCGGACGAGCAACAACATGGTCCATCGAAAGTATTCGTAGTCCTTGTGATAGAAACTGCAGTAACCAGCCCATCTTATCACGATATAGGGGCCATGTAACTACACTCTTTAGAGGATATCCCACGATGCAATAGATTTTCATCCCTCTCACCATAATCTCCACCGGCTAGATTACCATCTCAGTAGTCTACTTCAGTACCACTATAGGTTCCCCAACCACCTCCAGTTGATGAGTGGGGCAATAAAGGGTTATACCCCATGTCTGGACCAAGGAACATGTGGGATATTCTCATAGCAGACCATTTCTCAAAGATTTTTTAGCCAATTGTAGCACTTTATATCAGTGCACCAATGTTTTTCACCCAGAAAGAAGTTGGATGATTTTTACAGACTCTCTGGGCGACACACATCCATCTTCTTCATCGGTGGTTGACATACCCCAAAATACAAGCACATTTCGAAGACATTGGCCAGCGATTCCATCTGGTTGATCTAAACGAACTCCCAGTGGACCAGTGTCCTGAGTCATCAGGCCACTATAGGACCCCAAATAAGGATGAATCTAGGGAATTAAAGTGCCCCTAGGATTATCAAAGAGGCTTCTCCCCACATGAAAATTCGTGGTTGGGGTCAGTACGCTGCCTTCCATTTCAGTTCCATCTGGCACCAACCTGATTTCCTAGGTGACATAGAGGATATGCCTCTAGGAAGGGTCATGGTTAACATTTCCAACCTATCGGGGTGATAACAAGCTAGAGCATCATGGAGAGGATCCCCCCCCCCAAGGGAGTATCATGCCTATTAGATCAATTGGGAAGGATTACTTCTTAGTAGATAAATCTATTGGGTCATCCCGTGCCCACCAAGTTGTTGGTCCTCTACCGAAATCCCAACAAGGGTGAGGACAACCTCAGAGCCATCAAACCCTCTGACCCATCTGGCTTAGTGCTGAAGGTGTAAGACGATCACAAAAAGATTGTGTTGCATCAGCAACTCACCGAACACAAGAAGATAGTCGATGACATCCTTACTGAATTCTTTGTGGAGTGATGACTAGACTACGGTGATCCTAGACCGGCGCAACAAGGGCAGGCACAACATTCCCCAGACGAATTGCCTCGAGATGACCGTGACCACATTACCCATGTGGAAACGGTTGAGGATGGAACTTACGGAAAGAGGGAATGGTATGTGTCTCCCAATCCACCTGAGCTTTGTGAAAATCCTCGACACCCTGTTTAGGTTCCCCAGGTTTCTTTCCAATTCATTCCACAAGCTACTCCATTAGTCGTTGGGCCTTCTTATCATGTCAAAGAGCCTGCCAACGCACTAGTGCTTAGGGATCCACGTAAAGAAAGTAATGACTGGCATGATGATCCCATGGAGGTGTACATTTCTAACCTTGAGGGATTGGAAACATGACTGGTGTACATCCCTCCTGATGGAAATCCACATCTGGCGTGGCTGGATTATATGCCATCACCCCCGAGTTTCAGAAATCCCACTTTTCCCCCTTCAACATGACAGGGGAACTGCAACATCATTTGGACCACGTTATCTCAAGTTGTGGACCCATGTTGGGAACTCTGGCATAGTAGGAGGCCACCAAGATCCGGTGATTTGTGCAGAAATTGGAAGGGCCTGCGCTTGTGTGGTACATCTAGCTACCTATCAGATTAGTAGCCTACCGAGAAGACCTCCGTAGGAAATTTCTCTACCAGTTCAGTTCCACCACTTGTAATATGAGTATTTAATCACTCTTAATGTGAAAATACAGGCCTGATGGGCGTGTCACCAAATTTTTCTCTCGGTGGAAAGGGATCACTAACTCTCTTAAGATGCCACTGACTCAGGAGCAGTTGCTGACGATGTGTGTGGGGAATTTGAAGACAAAATTGGTCCCCTACCTTATTACTCAGAATTACCTCGGGGTGATTCTGAGACTTCTTTGATAAGGCCCAGGGCCTCGAAGAAGCCTTGAAATAGGCCAGTTAAGAACGATTGTTGCCTCAAGTAATCCCTGTGAGAATGGCTGCAATGTCCGAGCCTGCTCTGGTGGCTTAAATTGAGGACCCCAAGAAACTAGATTTGTTTCCAGTGGAGCTACCTCCACATCCTCGTAGAGGCCCTCCACCTCAAGCATAGCCTTCGGTCCAACAATGCCGACCTCAGAATTAGCAGGTACCCCTGCACAATTCGCCTCCATCTCCTAGGCGAGATAACCTGGCTCAACCTCCTCGACAGGCTCCTCCAGCTCCCTGTTAGGGTAAGGCTCCCAGATCCCCCTTCCCATACAGGAGGAATCATACCTAATCATTGTAACACCCCAAGATTTCATATTACGTTATTTCTTCAAAGTAATGTGATAACTTGCACTACACGCAACACTGAGTTCAAGCGCATCACGACTTACCAAACTAGCTATTTAAAAGCAGTTATGAATAGTATTAACTGAATTTTGAAAATTATATAATCCTTATAATTTTAGAATCCATATTATGAGTTTCTTAGACATCATGTAAGACAAAATTCATTTTTTTCAGATAAAAGAATTATTTTTCAAAAAATGCAATTTTACCGCCTTTTAATAGAGAACACATTTTAATTACAATATTTGAAACTTTTAACTATTCAATTTGACAAAATAAACTTCTTCTTTAGAATCGGGATATAATAATTTAGTTTTGATAATTTTTTTGTATTTTTCTGATAAATTTAATATTTGGGTGAATAGTGAAAAATAATATATTTTAACAGAAAACATCTTTTTTAATATAAATAATTAATTTTGGTGAATTATACATTTTAATAGTTTATAATTATAATTAGATTATATTTTCACCATTTAATCAAATGATGGTTATTTTAAGTAATTTCATTTTAAAATTGGACATAAACAAGTGTCAATCTTTTGATAGTTATTATTTCTTAAAAATATGTTTTTTGGTTTTGACAATGGGAATTAATTATAAATTAATAAATGAAAATTCTATGTTTTCAATTTGGTAAAATAGACTTCATTTTTGGATTTGTAATATCGAAATTATCCTAGGGTGAATTTTTGGTATTTTTCTAAAAACATTTATTTTTTGATGAATCGTGAAAGAACACCGAGTTATAATTTAAAATCGGCTTTTTAATTAAATATTTATTTATTTTATTTAAACTTTTTTTAGGTAAAAATAGATACATAATAGCTATATAAATTCAATTTAATTCATTGGAGTAAGTTTATAATAATTTTAGATATATAAAAACATTATCGACCTTTTTACCGTCTTTTACCCATCTCCTATGAGCATTTGCAAATTTACATAAAACTTAATTTTACCGCATCTGTGAGTTGAATTTCAAAAATACTAGAGACATAGTTAATATCAAGGAGTAAAATTTTGTTCAATAAGATAAAAATAATTTTTGGTGAATAGTAACTTTTTACTTTTATTTACCACGGTTAAAAGTAAATAGGGTAATTAAGGGTAAAAATGTAATTATAATTACCCTAACACATGTCCTAATTCTATTGGATAAGTGTAATTCGACCCACAGCAACCTTAGGAATAAACTATGACCCTTTAGGTCCACTTGGATTAGATTAAGACATTTATTATTATTTTATTTAAAGAAGAGTTAAAATAGTTAAAATCAAAGTGTAATTATTAAACCATTTTTAATAATAGGATATACATAAGATAAACTCAACTATAAATATTAATTAGAAATATAAACCGATTTACTACATAATGGTATTTTATTTATAACTTATAGAGATTAAATAATTAGATTTATTAATGACACAATGATGATGCAGTAATTACCTTTAAATGAATGAATCAAATAAATGGTATTATAAATATTAAAATAAATATTATTTAAAAGTTTTTATGACATACACGAATTTTCTAGGTGAATATGACATGTTAGTATTGATTCAATGTATTTTTTGTGAATTAATCATGCCTTTATTATTTTAACAAAAAACAAATACAAGATAGTGTCAAAATTGATATAAAATAGTTTTTAAAACAAATATTATATTATTAATTGTTATAATGGTCTTAAAAATCAAATGATCGGCCAAAAGAATTATAAAATAATATATATGACATTAACTAACCAATTGGGGTTCCATTAGCAGTATATACTATTTTTAGTAACCATATAGTTTAAGAATATAAGAAGACATGGTAAAAGTTAAATTATTTAACTTAGAGTTAAATATAAATGATAAGGTTAAAATGGTAACATAAGCTTATCTAAAACCTATTGGTTGAGTGTTTTTAGACCCATCCCCACCTTAGACTTTAAATAATAAATTTTAGAGCAATTCGAAACTGAATATGAATTTATTATAAAATAATATTTTAAGTTTTTCCAATGGTGCCCCTCACCCCTCTTATAAAAGGGCTCTCCTCCTCCTCTCAAATTCAAACCTCCAAAGCCATTTTGCTCGGCCAAACTCTCCCCAAATACTCTCTCAACTATCCTACATTCATCTTAGAGGCCCTCCTTTAGTCAGAAATACAACTTAAAGATCCTTTTTGATCAAATCTAAAGGAAGTACCCGAAGAAGAGGTAATGATTTCACCCCCCTCTTTCAAGTTCTCTTATTCTTCCACTTACTCTTTATTTGTTATTTCCATTATAAAATAATAACTCCAGTATCATATATATACTTTGATGTTATTGTAAATATGGAAAAACTATATTCATTATTCTATCCTTCTTATTAATGATAATGTCACCATGCGTGCGTACGTACGGCTTACTGACTCCACACCGTGGTGTAATTTGTTATTCAACACTATGTTATTTGGATGGATATAATGTTGAGTAATATGTATATAAACAATGAAAATAACATACTAAGGTCTCTGTAAAATTAATATACCATCCAACTCCACACCTTTAAGGAAATGATATTGTCGCTCAGGCGTACGTACAGATTACTCTCTCCACGACATGATGAGATTCATTTCCACGTGCACCATTCACCGACAATTATAAATATATATATATATTACTAATAAGTACGTAATATATGACATAATAATTATACTGGAGATATATATATATATATACGTACATATATCATATTCACTTTGTTCCGTTCAACACGATATGAAAACGGAAACAGTGTTTATACGTACGTACAGACTACCATCTCCATAAATGCTGTTTTTCATTTCTTATATATGTCGATTATACAAATTTATATTATAAATATATATGATTTATAAATCATGTTTTATGTTCTGTAATTATTTAAATCTTGTTCTAAGTTATACAATCAATAGTAACAAGTTAAAACACATACGATAAAGAAAGCGATTATTACCCGAAATGTTAATTTAACAAGGAAATTATTATTAAATGGGTAGTATAAAGTCAAAAATGAATCATGTATGATATCATAAATATTAATATTGTTCTGTTATAATTTAATAACATACTAAGATCTTCATATAGGAGGTTAAACATACCCACGACCAAATGAAAGTGCGAGGTAAGGGTTAATTCCTCAATCTCATTATTATCCGAGATTGGTTATGTGTAAGTTTTTACTTGGATATATTTATTATCCATGTAAATGTTTCCTAAAATAGTTTTCAAAGGTATTCTTTTTATTGGAAATTTTACTAAAACATCATTTTAAATGTTTTAATGATTTATTCTTCTAAACCATTCTCATTAATTCCAAGTTTTCAAAATGGTTTTAAGGATTTATTTAAATGGAAATTATTATTTTAGAATGATAATTAAATTAAAAAGTATCAAATTGGTATGGGAGACATTGATTCAAAAATTTATTTAAATGTCTTCCTTTCTAAATTTTGTGACTTTTAAATTTTTTCATGAAACAGTGATATTTCTCTCAAAGAGTTTTACAAATCATTTTCATCTATGTCAAAATCCTTTATTGGATTTTAAACTTGTTTAACGTTGATTTATTATGATAAAAAACATCCATGTTGTATTGAAGGTTTTGTGATTTGATTGACTGTGGATGTGTCATTTTTATACTATTCATGGTTTATGGAGAAATTATTGACATTTCGTATGCTAGTTTTAATATGAATGTTTATGTTATGTTTAAAGCTGTTAATATGAGGAGTGTATTGGACTTAGTAAGTGATGAGTGGAGATCGCTATAGCTCCTCAATGCATCGGTAGGTCTCTTGAGACAAACTAGTGTCTTGGAAAAATGCCTTGAAAAAATCTTATTTGTAGTCTTAGCACAAGGCCTTGACTATGTGGTTATGATAGTATAGAATTATACATTCCATCATTATGAAAGTGGTTATTTATATTTCATGTGATTATTCGATTTGTAGAATATCCATGTGAATAAGTAAATGGCATTATTCCATTTTATTTTTTCCATATTACGCTGATGTTCAAGTTTAAAAAGGCTTTTGTTTTAGTTATGCATTGATTTAAATGTTTTTTCTTATTTATGAAAGTTTCCGCTATATTGTTATACTTACTGGCATCTGACCTCACCCCTTTCTATGCTTTATTTTGTCCAGGATGTGAAGAAGTATTTTATGACTGACCTACAGGGATAGTATGAGTGGATATGAGTGTGGTCTATAAAGACAAGATGTTTTTGTTTATTTTCACTTTATTATGTAATGTAATCTTTATTAATGTATCTAATGATTACAAGGCTACTAATCTAATAACTATTTCGAGACTTGATCTTTTGTGATCATGCCAATGTTATGTAATAATGCACCGACTCTAGGTAACTGGGATCGGGGAATTACAGTCGGTATCAGATGATGTTTATTACAAACCTTGGAAGCTAAAATTAGATAAAATATGATTAGAGCACATAGCCCTAAGATAGACTTTGAGGATTAGTATATAAGAACATCCTAGAATTTTGGTATTGTAGAGATTTTGTGAGTTTTCTGAACAATACATCCCTATCTGGATACGAGCAGGTAGAGGTGGCTATGGCACAGATGTACCTAGGGGTAAAACCTGAAAACACTGCTTTGAGATAAACTTGAACAGTTACTGGTGCACAACAATGGGCCTTGATGCACTCTTGGTTACGACACTCCCGGGGGATATGCTTAGGATAATTATCATTTTCATTACAAACCATTATGATTGGTTTATGAGAATATACTTTCTCAAAGAAAACAGTTTTATGATTATGGATTATATCCATAAACTGTTCAATCTATGTTACGTATTTTACAAGTTTGGAATGCTTCATTGCAACTCATAAAATGACCTAGTGTTTGTCATTTTATAGAAATGGCGCTCATAAGAAGGAATGTGAACTCCAGCAATACGTATGATCCAAAGAGTAAGAAGGATCATATATTTCAGGGTATTACTCCAACATTTAGAAGGGAAATAGTCTCCCATGTATTCTCAACATATGAAGAAATAATATCATGTGTTAATAAGATAAGTAAAGAATTCCTTGAGTCCTATGGATTTGAAGGGAAGAAACAGAAGAAAAGGATGGAAGAGAGAAAGATGGATAAAGGGATGAGGGAAAAGAAGAATTTTTCTATACGTGATAACTATGGGAAGAAACACCCTGAACTAGCATGAAGGGAATGAGAGTTTGTTATAAGTGTGGAGAAAAAGGACACCAAGTACATGACTGCAATGGTAAGAAAAAGGTTTCAAATGTACAATGCTTCATCTGCAAGGAGTTGGGACACTACAAAAACCAATGTCCAAATCATCAGAGTATGCTCCAAATGATGCTATTGGATAATAATCAAGTTATGATACTACCACAGATTAGGAGGAATGATTAGAGTTCTTATGTTTTTATTAAAGAATTATGCCATTTGAGTGTTGTATCAATGATGTACTGGTTATAATAATTATAAAGTATATAAGGATTGTACTGCAGTACTATTTATTTAATGACTTAAGATTGTGTATAACCAAGAAAGGTGACTCAATAGTAGGTTAAATGTTTGGAAAATATATGGTTGAGATAAAGATAAACCATAATAAGGTTCTGATACTGAGGTAGTGATTTTGGAATAATACATGTTTGATTTGGATTAATTATATTGGATATTCTTGACTACCTTGAAACTGATTAATGATTTGTATATTCCATCATTGATGGAGTTTAAAACATTTTTGGATGGAAGAAGTATATCCAGTATTCTATAAGGAACAAGGGAGAATGAATGTAATCAATAAGGTTTTATGGTAATTTAGGATGTTGTAGTGTTTTAAAAGGATACATGATGAAGGTGTTCAAATGTTATTACATGAAAAAAAGGATCTTCATTATGTTTACCTTCCTTAAAATTTTGCACTAAGTGTTTGGATAGAAGTATTTTGGATAATTCTAGTTTGAGATTATTTTTGGATTGCCATAAAAGGACAACCCAGAGGTTGGGCGGCAACCCGTCGCGTCTGGCAAGGCCACGAGACTTGAACCCACAACTGAAGAGCATCAAGGGTGTATCACCTACCACTGGCCCACGTGATGTCCTGGATTGAATAATGTAGTTTTTTTAAAAGGTCTGGTAGATGAATTATGAATTCATTTTTTTGGAACCCTATACGAATAGGATAAAAATAATATATTTTTTTTAAGTTCTATTGTCTTTTAGAGTGAAAAATGATTTTGTGGTAGATATTAGTTAAAGGATTGAACTCTTCTTGTCAAGTATATGATTTTTTCATCTCGTATTCTATGAAGAAATTAATTCTTAAACATTAGGTAAAGGATCTTAAAACTAAAAATGTGTTATCCTAATCCCTTATGTTTCTTTGAACCGATGATATTTTAAATCATCATTGATTGATGGCTTTGAGGCCCTCAATTCTAAAATTGTTTGTGATTGATGAACTCAATCACTCCCAATAAATATTTATGTTTTTCCTCCAATTATGTGTCTCTAATTTCAACCAATGTTATCCTAATCGATATCATAATTTAGTGGTGACTTTTTCATTCCCCCCTTTCTCTTATTAAGACAAAACTTTATTAACCCAATTTCCGATGTGGGTTTTCCACAAAGGTATTTTCTATTTTCAACCTTTTATTTTAGAAAAAAAATTATCAAATTGCAAGGGCGTAATTTATTGAAATATGGAAGAATGTAACACCCCAATATTTCATAGTACGTTATTTCTTCAAAGTAATGCAATAACTTGCACTACACGCCACACTGAGTTCAAGCGCATCACGACATTCCAAACTAGTCATTCAAAAGTGGTTATAAATAGTATTAATTGAATTTTGAACATTATATAGTCCTTATAATTTTAGAATCTATATTATGAGTTTCTTAGACATAATGTATGAAAAGATTCATTTTCTTAGATAAAAGAATTATTTTTCAAAAAATGCAATTTTACCGCCTTTTAATGGAGAACCCTTTATAAATCCAATATTTGAAACTTTTATATATTCAATTTTACAAAATAAACTTCATCTTTAGAATCGGGACACAATAATTTAGTTTCAATAAATTTTTGGTGTTTTTCTAATAACTTTCATATTTGGGTGATGAGTGAAAAATACTATATTTTAACTGAAAACAACGTTTTTAATAAAAATAATTTATAGGGTTGAATTATACATTTTAATGGATTTGAATTATAATTAGATTATATTTTTATCATTTAATCCAATGATGTTCATTGTAAGTAAATTCATTTTGAAATTAGACATAAATAATTGTCAATCTTTTGATAGTTATTATTTCCTAAAAATATACTTTTTGGTTTTGACCATAGGAATTAATTTTAAATTACTAAATGAAAATTCTATGTATTGAATTTTTTAAAATATAATTAATTTATGGATTCGTAATATTGAAATTAGCCTCAGGTGAATATTTGGTATTTTTTTGAAAACGTTCAATTTTTTATGAATATTGAAAGAACACTAAGGTATCATTTAAAATCGGATTTTTATTTAAATAATTATTTATTTTATTTAAATTTATTTTAGGTAAAAATATATACATAATAGATATACAAATTCAATTTAATTAATTGGAGTCAGTTTATAATAATTTTAAATATATAAAAACTTTATCGAACTTTTTACCGTCTTTTACCGACCTCCTAGGAGCATTTGTAAATTTACATAATTTTTTTTACCTCTTCTATGAGTTCAATTTCCAAAATCCAAGAGACATGGTTAATATCAAGGAGTAAATTGTTGTTCAATAAGATAAAAATATTTCTTGGTGAATAGTAACTTTTTACTTTTATTTACCACGGTTAAAAGTAAATAGGGTAATTAAGGGTAAATGTAATTATTATTACCCTAACACATATCCTAATTCTATTGGATAAGTGTAATTCGACCAAAATAAACCTTAGGAATAAAATATGGCCCTTTAGGTCCACTTGGATTAGATTAAGGCATTTATTATTATTTTATTTATAAAAGAGTTAAAAGAGTTAAAATGAAAGTTTAATGACTAATTTTTTTTTTAATATTGGGTTATACATAAGATAAATTCAACAATAAATATTAATTAGAAAAAAAAATATTTCCTACATAATGGTATTTTATTTGTAATTTTTAGAGATTAAATAAGTAAATTTATTAATGACACAATGACAATGCAGTAATTACCTTATAAATGAATGATTTAAATAAATGGTATTATAAATATTAAAATAAATATAATTTCAAATTATTTATGACATAAAAGAATTTTCTAGTTGAATATGACATGTTTTTATTGATTTAATATATTTTTGTTGGAGTAATCATGCTGTTATTAGTTTATCAAAAAACAAATACAAAATAGTATCAAAATTGACATAAAATAGTTATTAAAACAAATATTATATTATTAATTGATATAATGGTCCTAAAAATAAAAGTATCTGAAAAAAGACTTATATAATAATATATATGACATTAATGAACCAATTGGGGTTCTATTAGAAGTATTGTAAGTTTATTAACCATATAGTGTAAGAATACAAGAAGACACAGTAAAAGTTAAATTATATAACTTAGAGTTAAATCTAAATGAGAAGGATAAAATGGTATCCTAAACATGTCTAAAACCTATTGGTTGAGTGGTTTTCAACCCATAACCACCTTATAATTTAAATCATACATTTCGGATCCATTATAAACCAAATATGAATTTATTATAAAATAATATTTTATGTTTTTCTAAAGGTAACCCTCACCCCTCTTATAAAAGGGCACTTCCCCTCCATTAAAATTCACACCTCCAAAGCCATTTGGCTCTGCTAAAATCTTCCCAAATACTCTCTCTACTATTCTACCTTCATCTTAGATTCCCCCCTTTAGTCATAAATCCAACATAAGGAGTCATTTTGATCAAATAAAAAGAAAGAACCCGAAGAAGAGGTAATGATTTCACCACCCTCTTTCAAGTTCTCTTATTTTTCCACTTAATCTTTCTTTGTTGTTTCCATTCAAAAATAATATCTCAAATATCTTATATATACTGTGATGTTATTATAAATATGTAACAATTATATTCATTATTCTATCCTTCCTATTAATGATAATGTCACCATGCGTGCGTACGTACGACTTACCGTCTCCACGCTGTGGTGTAATTTGTTGTTCAATGCTATGTTATTTGGATGGATATAATGATGAGTAATATGTATATAAATAATTAAAATAACATTATAATGTCTCTGTAAAATTAATATACCATCCAATTCCACACCTTTAAGGAAATGATATTGTCACTCGTGCGTACGTATGGATTACTGTCTCCACGACGAGATGAGATTCATTTCCACGTGCACCATTCATCGACAATTATAAATATATATATTACTAATAAGTGTGTAATATATGACATAATAATGATATAAGATATATATATATATATATACTTACATATATCTTATTCACTTAGTTCCGTCCAACGTGATATGAAAACGGAAACATCGTTTATGCGTACATACGGACTACCGTCTCCATAAGCGGTGTTTTTCATTTCATATATATGTCTATTATACATATTTATATTCTAAATATATATGATATATAAATCATGTTTTATATTCTATAATTATTTAAATCTTGGTCTAAGGGATACAATCAAGAGTAGCAAGTTAAAACACATATGATAAAGAAAGCGATTGTTTCCCAAAATGTTAATTTAACAAGGAAATTATTATTAAATGGGTTTAATAAAGTCATGAATGAATCAGGCATGATATCATAAATATTAACATGGTTCTAGTATAATTTAATAACATACTACGATCTTCATTCAAGAGGTTAAACGTACCCTCATCCAAAGGAATGTGCAAGGTAAGGGTTAATTCCCCAATCTCATTATTATCCAAGATTGGTTATGTGTAAGTTTTTACTGGGAATTATTTATTATACATGTACATGTTTAATAAAATTGTTTTCTAAGGGATTATTTTTAAGGGACATTTTACTAAAACATCATTTTATATATTTTAAAGATTTATTCTTATAAACTATTTTCATTAATGTCCACGTTTATAAAATGGTTTTTGGGATTTATTTAAATGTACATGAATATTTTAGAATGTTAATTACTTTCAAAAGATTCAAAGTGGTATGGGACACATTGATTCAAAAATTTATTTAAATTGTTTTCCTTTCTAAATTGTGTGACTTTTAAATGTTTTCATGAAAAAAGGGATATTTCTTTCAAAGTGTTTTCCAAATCATTTTCATCTATGTCAAAATATTTTAATGGATTTTGAACTTGTTTGAAGTTGATTTATTTTGATAAAAATCTTCCATATTGTATTGAAGGTTTTGTGATATGTTTGACTGTGGATTTGTCATTTTTACACCATTCATGGTTAATGGAGAAAGTATTTACATTTCGTATGATATTTTTAATACAAATGTTTATGTTATGTTTAAACCTGTTCATATGAGGAATGCATTGGACATAGTAAGTGATGGGTGGAGCCTTCTATAGCTCCTCTATGCATCGGTAGGTCTCAGTAGACAAACTAGTGTCTTGGCATAAGGCCTTGACAAAATATTATTTTTAGTCTTGGCACACGACCTCGACTATGAGCTTATGATAGTCTGGAATTATACATTCAATCATTATGAAAGTGGTTATTGATATTTCATGTGATTATTCTATTAGTAGAATATCCATGTGAATAATTAAATGTCATTATTTAATTTTATTTATTCCATATTATGCTTAATTTCAAGTTTAAAAAGGCTTTTGTTTTAGTTATACATTGCCTTAAATGTTTATTCTTATTTATGAAAGTTCCGCTATATTGTTATACTTATTGGGCATCTGAGCTCACCCCTTTCTATGTTTTATTTTTCCTAGTATGTGAAGAAGTATTTTATGAATGACCTTCATGGATAGTATAAGGGGATATGAGTGTGTTCTATAGAGACTAGATGTTGTTGTAGTTTTTTACTTTATGATATAATGTAAACATTATGAATGTAGCTAGTGATTACAAGGCTACTAAACTAATCGGTGCTTCGAGACATGATATTTTGTGATCATGCCAATTTTATCTAATATGCACCGACTCTGGGTAACTGGGGTCGGGGCGTTACACTCATTCAATGAGGCTCAAGTTCTCAGTTATTTCCGATGTTCCTTGGAATATGGGATTTTACATTTTCCTGAATATAGGAGTCCTGAAGAGGCGGACCTCACTACTCTTCCAAATTAATGCCCCTATCACCAGATCCTAGAGAACACCCTCAAAAAGTGCTATGTGTTTAAATAATAGACTAAAGACTGGGTGGAAACCAATATAGTCTGGTTAGGCCTTTCTTTGACACAAGTGGCATGTGTCTTTGTGAATCCAGACAAAAGTAATGACAGTGAAGGCGAGTGGCATCAGGTTTCTAACTGTGGGTCCTAGAAGTATGATGATTGGATGGATCATAATACAGTCGCATGTTCCCATGGTATTATCCATGCACCCATGAATCAATATGAACATTTAGAAGGTGTCGCGCCATCCACCGCCAGTACTTATGTGTCAATGACTTTGTCGTCTTCTTCCCAGAACATCAAGCATCTACGACGCAAGGAAAAACAAAGTTCCCTTCCAATGTATCTTCATCTCATAATCTCGGTGATTTCATTCCCCCGGAGATGGAGATTCCTCCCAAAATCTGCTCAACAGTGGATGACTCTTCAAATGACAGTCAAGGGTATGCCTTGGTTAATACTATATAGCCGGTAAACCCCTATAGGATTCCTGATGACGAGGAGTGCTAGGAGGATCTCTCAATGTCCCCAACTATCACCAACGTTGACAGAGTCATGGCTATATGGGTCGTTAGAGTGTCTCGATCAATACTTCCATCCAGGCTGCTCATGGTACCGAAAATAGTCATCAATCCCAGTATAGAGATCAACACATGAAACCGCTGGCTTTCGTATTGTTGGATCAGTAAGAGCCACCTCGACCACATCGTGATTAGCCTCTTTCTGCTATAGACCATTCACATTCATACTGCCCTCATCTAGTGGTCACTCCACAGGGTTTGACTAGTGAGTAGTGGGATATTCCCTGCACCATTCCACCATCATTTTGGTAGGAAGGTCCCACCATAGCTCTTTTCATAGAGAGACCTCTTGTAAGCGTAAGATCTTGCTTGGAATGGATGTACGATGTCCTCAAACAACTTTCCATCATTCCATCAAGGAGATCCATCCATGAGGCTTTGCCTATTTCCAGATATGTGTGAAGCCCTCTTTAAGGATTTAATAAGCCCCCTCTAGTTTGAGATAGATGTAGCAACTGAAGAATCCTTTCGTGCTGAGGTATTCGAGCATACTGAATGTCAAGCCATCATCTCGTTCTCCAGATAATATGAATGCTCTCCCATATAGGGGCACATTCACCCATTTCCATCACCTACTAGTTCAATGGCATGGAGGATCATCGATGTCTCTTTGAAAAAGGCTCCAGGATCACCCTAATCTCGACACGGACACTGTGAAAACTAGGTTTGTCCAAAGATGATCTGAGTCCCTCTGCCCAAAAACTTCAGGGTTTTTATAGGAAGGAACAGACACCGGTCGACAATATCCACTTGAAGACCCATTTTGGTGGCCTGGTAACTAGCATCGAGTTCATTGTTGTCTCCCAGGACACTGCATACAACACATTGATGGGCAGGAAATAGCTCCACCTTCATGTGGAGGTACCTTCAATGTATCAGCAGTGCCTCAAGTACACCCTTAATGGTCGATTGGGAATACTTCAAGGTGGCATGTCTCATTTTGTCTCTTGTGAAGCCCACTATCTAGATGCCGAATATTACAATATCATGTACAAGTAAATTCAGGAAAATGAGGTTGAACATCCAACAGTTGTGACTGACCCATGGACAGATCTGGATAATACAGACATCTTTCCAATCCATCGATTAGAGGATATAACCCTGGAAATGGGATAATTATTGTTTGTTTCTCGAATAAGGATGGAGAACATTCCCTAGTCAAATCGATGCCCAAAGATCACCTCATCCTCCTACATGAATTAGGATCACTTGATCTCGGAGCCTCCTAATCCCATAAGGTATCAGAATATCTTCCCCATGACAATGGATATACATCATACTAGTTTGTTTCCCCAGGATGGGGAAAAATAGATCAATTCAATGTGCCAATATTTCTTCTATATCATCAAGCATGGTCACTTGGGCCGAAGACCTGATTGGATCGTATCAACCACCTTCTTCGTTATGGTTTCGACAGCACAAAAGTCCCCCAGTGCAGTGTCCAATATAGCTCAGGCTAGTACCGGCCTCCCATCATGATCTTTCAACTCATAGGAAACTCCTCCCCCTGAGGATCCCTCATCCATAAGTGAATAAGGTTATTTAGAGTATTCTCCCCCACCTTTTAAGAGGGATTCTCCACCACGTTCCATGAATTGGTGCAGGTGAACTGCGGTAGCGAGGTGGGCCCAAAACCCACATTGATCAGTGCCACTATTCCCATCGATGAGAAACAACAGTACTTGGAATTCCTAAAATAGCTTCACGATGTATTTTCTTGGAGCTATGCTGAGATGTCATGACTAGATCCTCAAGTAGTCATCCACCACCTCGGTCTTCCATCAAATCACCAAGGGATTAAGTAACCTCCCAGAAAGATGTATCCTTCTCATGGTGCCATGGTAAAGGAAGAAGTTGATATGATTATTAGATCCAATTTCATTAAGGAGGTCCAGTACCGGAAATGGCTAGCAAATATTTGGCCAATTAGGAAGAATAATGGACATATCAGATTCTGCATTGACTTCTGGGATCTCAATCCTCATTTCCCAAAGGATGATTTTCCCCTTCCTAGGATGGAGTTGTTGATCCACACTAAAACTGTGTTCCATGCCCTTTTCTTCATGGATGGGTACTCTGGGTATAACCAGATTCGAACGGCTTCCAGGGATGAAGAGTTCATGGCCTTTAGGGCACCAAATGGTACCTTCTATTACCATGTAATGCCCTTCAGTCTAAAGAATGGAGGTTCCACCTATCAATGGTCTATGAATTGCATATTTGAGCGTATGCTTGGGACACTGGTGTATTTCTATGTAGATGATTTGGTGGTCAAATATTGCCAACATTAGGACCATCTCAAAGAATATGAGAAAGTGTTTTGCTTACTTCATTACCACCACCTGAAGATGAATCCATTAAAGTGTACTTTTAGGGTCACCTCTGGAACATTCCTTAGTTTCATCATCAGATACAGGGGCATCGTGATCAACCTGAAGAAGATCAAGGCCATTAGCCATATGTCTCCCCCACACAACCTCAAAGAGTTTCAGGGTTTTCAAGGACACCTGGCCTACATACGCCGATTCATAGAGAATTTGGACTACTAGTGTGAGACATTTTATCAACTCATGAAAAAAGACACCATCTATTAGTGGGATGATAAAATTCATACTTTTTTTGGGTAAATCAAGCAGTATATGATCTAGCCTCCAGTTATAATGCCATCCATTTCCATAAATCCACTGGTCTTTTATGTGACTGCACTAGAATGATCCCTTAGTTCCCTTATCACCCAAGAAGAACAATGAGGTAACTGATAACAGTCTATATTACCTCAGCCACATGCTCCTCAATACGGAGACCAAATAATCCCCTATTGAGAAGAGTTGCCTCGCACTGGTATTCACAGTACAGAAATTTTGACATTACTTGTAGCACCGTGAGGTACAACTGGTGTCCTGAATGCATCCGTTGAAGTAAATTCTAAACCTCCCCATGTTGACAGGTCATCTAGCTCTATAGGAAGTGATTATCTAGTAGTTTTATATTAGGTTTGTTACTCAAAATGATATTAAGGTGAAAGCGTTGGAAAACTTCCTTGCCACCCATCCAGCTCTTGCGGACCAGTCCCTAGACTTTTGTTTTCCTGATGAGGAAATTCTATCGATAGACCAAGATAGGTTATGATGGTAAATTCACATCGATAGTACCTCCCAGAGACCTATAGAAAGAAGGCTCAATGACCCCAGACTCAATAGAGTGGGTCGGGGTTTCGTCTTCATCACTCCTGCACAAACCATTATACCGTATTCATTAATTTGTCAGAAGGTTTCACCAACTATGAGGCAGAGTATCAGGTGCTCATTAATGGCCTCAATTTGGACCTTGATATTGATATTCCACACTTTCATGTGATAGGGGACTCTGAACTAGTCATAAAGAAGATCAACGGTGACTACGTTGTCAGAAATCTAGAGCTCCTACCGTTTTTGGAATGCTCTCTCCATCTGATGGCCCAGTTCCCATCATGCCTAGAGGTTACTCATGTCCCTTGATCCCAGAACGGTCTTAGCTAGCCTAGCTGCATCACTTGCCTAACCTGAATAGAGTGATTTGATTATCCACATGGCACACTAGAGATTAATCACTCCCGTCACACCATATGTTGATAAAAGCCCACGGGTAAGCCACCTTACCACCGACGCCTCTACGCCTGTACCTCTATGTCCCCTGGATATAGTGATTGAGGTGACTCCCGACTGGAGAACATACTTTGTCGAGTATCTCCATTATGGTAATCTCCCAGTGGATTGGGCCGTCCTTGAGAGAATCTGACATTGAGCGTTATAGTTTACCCTCTAGGACTGTCCTGGTCATGAGTAGATGCTCTAAAAGTATGGTTTTGATGGGGTTCTCCTCCATTGAATTCAGGGATTTGAGATTACCTAGGTCATGCAGGAGGTTCATGTCAGTTCCTATAGTGCTTATCAGGCTGGGTTGAAATTATCTCACCAGATCCGGAGACTGGGGTATTTCCAACCCTCCATGATCCATGACTGTATCGAGTTCTCCCAATAGTTCCATGTGTGTTGAATACATGCCAAATTTATGCATCGACCGCAAGAGCCTCTCCACACTACCAAGTACTCTTTTCCCTTTGTTGTCTCGGGACTCGATGTCATTAGACCATATCCACCAGTGACGCCTCGCCAGTGCAGTTTCATCATGACCGCTATAGATTTATTCTCCCAGTGGGTAGTGGCAGTCTCACTCAAGGAGGTCAAGGCCCATTGTGTCGTTGAATTTGTGAGCTGCAACATAATCTACATATTTGGAGTCCCACACGTTGTCGTCACCAATAATGGAATGAACATCCCGGGAGTTTAGTTGAAGAAATTTTACGTTGTGTACAATATCCGTTCTAACCATACCTCCCACTATCATGGGAATGAAAATGGATAGATTTAGGTGTTCACCAAATCCATCTCAAACATTCTATAGAAAATGGTTGGTTAGAATAAGAAGAGTTGGCCGGACAAGCTCCCCAACGACCTCTGGGCTTATCATATGACGACTCATAATTCCACCTAGGTGACCCCATATTCCCTGGTGTGTAGAATAGAGATCATCTGACCCATCGAGATTAAGTTTCCTTCATTGCACACAACTATCTATGATCAAAAAGCGCCAGATAAAGTAGATAAAATCCATCTGGCTAAGGTGGAAGTGCTTGATGGGAACATGCTTCATGCCCTGCACATTCTGGAAAGGCATCAGAACAAGATAGCTAGAGCTTTCAGAAAGATAGTTCCCCTTCGTTCCTTCTTTCTAGGCGACTTGGTGTTAGCCCTAAGAACACCAATGATACTTGGACAGAAGCCACCAAAGCTGGATCCCAAATAGGAAGGACCTTTCATTATTCACAAGGTTTAACCTAATGGTGCATACACCCTGGTTACCATGGATGGAGAGCATATAACTCCTCCCACCAATTCCAAGTTCCTCAAGAAATAATTTTGATGAGAAATGTTGGTCCTATATGACCTTAAACTATAGAGGGCCCTACAAGATCATAAATTGTAAATGGTCTTACATGACCGTAAACTCGGGGTCATCCTTCACAACATTAAACTATAAATAGTCCTACTTGACGTTACATTTTCTGGTCCCGCATGACCTTAAAATGTTATGTATTGCATGACATTAAACAGTATTTCATCCCACATGATGTTAAATTGTATTTCAATAACTACATATGGATTTTCCCATCCTCATTGGATATGTAGGAACTCTTGGACACTCTTCCTTAGTCCAGCTCCATGCTCTTCTCATTTGACTTCCCTTCCTGGGTGTTGTTCTCTTGGAGGATCCCATGTGGTGCAGCCTAATATTCTTTGGCCCCACTCACGGAAAGATTACGTAGTTCGCTCCATGTGCCCCTCCAAGTTCTTAAATATTCCCATGTCCTTACCACATGATGATAAACTGCATGGCCCTTGATGAACAATGTATGGCTTGATTCTGATCCTCATGGGATACTTAGGACTACCCAAACATTTTGTCCATAGGCCCAGCCCAAAATTCCATTTCCACCCCTTTAGTCTCCTCCTGTATGATTTTAAACTACGTAGGAATATTCATGCTTTTCTCATCCCCTCCATTTTGGGTATCCATCACCCTTCACATTTGTAAGGACCACCAAATGTCATGGTGTTTCGTCCCAAGGGCTCTCCTACCATTTCAGGAAAACATCCACAAGGATTTCAGACGACAAATTGATTCATGTTCCGCAATGTGAACATGGCCAGCAGTCAACACACATTTTTCATTCTGATTTCAAGTCACATGATATGGGTGATGTGTTCCAAATACAGTCAACAACCATCCTCCATCATTGTTTCCACCCCTGCAAGTCGCAAATGATGGGAGCAGTGATTTTGTTTTATCCTACTACCTCTTCAAACACTTGTCCACCTTGAACAGTAATATTGAACTGGTCAGAATAAACCTTGCATGATCTTCTTCCCTCATTTCCATACTCTTATATGTTATGGAGAGCCTAATCATATTCCTTGTTTCCCACATCGAGTATTGCTTATGTGGGCTTAGGAGCTATGGTAAGGAAATATCTGCATGAGTGGTCATGTGGATACAGATGGTCGGAACTCCCAGCCTCTGGTTCCTCGAACCTTTTGGCCCCCTAACCTATGTTATCATCTAGGATTGTGTGGTGTGGAGTAGAGTCATTTCCTAATTCACGTCAAAATATTTTGACATGCATCACATATCCCCTTGACACATCCCTCCATTTCCATCATCCTCATCATAAGACATTAAACTATGAACTGGCTAAGACTTCCCATTTCAGGTCCCTTAACCATTTCAGCCCCTTTCCCCAAGTGTTCATTCAGTATTTTATGATGTGGTACGAGATTATTCCCTCATTCACCTTAGGCTACTCATTGTTCCATATACATCCCTCGTTGGGGTACCTGGCATTTATTCGCGTCCTTGCAGCATGATGATAAACTATAAATCATCCATCCTCAGAACTACATGTGGCTTGATTCCCATCCTTATGGGATATGTACGACTTCGCAAACATCATGTTTTTAGGTCCATCCACATCCCTTAAAATCCTTCTTATCATTATGGTCTCTTGGCCTGGGTATTTCCAGGGAAGGGGCACACGATGTGGTATGGGCTTATGTCCTCATTGACGTCGGGTTTGTAACAACCACACCACTTGCCTCTCACACTTAAGAGCCCTTCACTCCCTTTCCCTACACTCATCTTTTCATGTTTTATGCCCTTAATATGGGTCCCTCGACCCTCTTCGGTGATTCACCAATGCGCCCTGGAGTAGTCTAGTTCAGAACCGAGAGTGACAAATTCTTCTTGGACATTCCCTTAACCATTTTTAGGATTCGTTTTCACCTTCATTTGGGATTTCATTGTCATTGACATCTGAAGGGACCCACAAATTTCATAGATTCTTGGCATAAGCGATCTCCTACCATTATATTCCAATGTCCTCAATGTTTTTTAATGAAAAAATGATACAAGTCCCACGTAGCGAATAAGGTCAGCAGTTTACACTCATTTGTTATTCCCATTACAGGTCACATGATATGGATACTATTTTTCAAACACAGTCAATAGTTTTCCACAATCTTCACACCAACCCAAGCAAGCCTTTAATATTGGTTACATGATTCATATAATTTTCCACCCCATAATTTCCAAGTGGAATTTCAACACTCTTACTACTATCCCTCTGTGCGCATTTTCACATTAGTAGGAAAAAGCTATGGTAAGACATCATTCAAGGATCTGCAACAATTTCCCCTTTACACGTAGCACATGTGATGAAAGGAACATTTCCACCCTTGTTTCCCACACCGAGTTTGACTAAAGTGGGCTTAGGGATCAGATTGAGGTATGCGCTCGCTTGGCAGAGTTTCGCTTCTTCATGGTCAGAGCTCTATAAACATAAACTAATATCTCCCCAGAAAAATGTGTGGATTGATTCTCATCCACATGGGATACACATGAACGCCAAGAGGTTTCTTCTACAGGTCCAACCCCATATTTTCTGACCTTTACTATCCCCTCGGCCTAAGGATTCTTCTTCAGAATCGAACATGGTGTGATACAGGCCCCATCCTCATTCGAATCGAGTATGCTTTATCACATCATGAACATTCCCACTATAGTCTCAATTAACTCTAAACTGTTGTTTCTTTATTTCACGATGTTAAAATGTGTGTTTGGTCCTATCACATGTCTTTAAAACCGTGACATTATGGTCCTGGACGCATGATGAAAAATGGAACTGCATTGTGGTTTCCTCAATTGAGGGGACATCATGATTGGTATTGTTTATCCACCATACCATTTTTAAATGCTTACATATGGTTTGATTCCAGTAGTGATACAAGGATTCTCTGTCCAAGGTTTATCGCTTCCCAAAAAACACACAACTATCCTAAAGGAAAATACAAGATCTATCAAATACTGCTTCTTTTGGTGCGAGGGCCAGACCCACACAAGCTATCCCTGGCACTGGTACCTTACCATGCTATATCTATAAATATGTATGTCTTGATGACCATTATCATGGGTTATGTAAGAAGGACTGGGCACTTTTCCTCGAGCCCAGCCTAACATTCACTTTTGGTCCCTCAACCTAAAAGTTTCCTCGAGATCACATTGTGGTGATACAGACTCCTACTATCCTCATTCACGTCGGGTTTAGTAATTATTTTACCTTGTGTATGCCTCCTTCTATTCCATTAACTGTTGGAGCTCTATGAACATAAACTAAGACCACCCCGCATCCTTACTGTGAGATGTTAAACTTCACAACATCTTCCAGAACAACGTATGGCTTGATTCCCATCCTCATGGGATACTTAGGAATTCCCTTGCATCTTGTCTTAAGGTCCAGCCTGAGGAATCCAAAATCCTACCCCCTCTCTTTATCCCCTTGGCCCGAACTCTTTTGGGACAATGTGGTGTGGCGAGTACCTCTTGGGTTCTCATCCATGATAGGTTTTGAAACAGCAACTCCATATGCCTACTTTGTCTTTTCCCAATCTGGTCCGAGTTCTATGACCCCAAACTAAGACCTCCCTTTGGGAACTATGCATTGGGAATGGCTACATCGCCCCCCTGTGCACAGTCTATTAAATCAAGTACCCCTTTAATGTTCCACCCAAAAACCTTAAGCTAGAATGATGCAACCCTAGGACACTTTTCATTGTAAGGTACACCACTCCCTCTATCTAGTACATCTTGTTTTCATACTCAACATCATTATAGAAAAGAGCCCAGAGTGTGTAATTTTCACAAGGACATTCCCTCATTCCTTTTCCAAGCATCATGAGACCATTACTTTCATCTTTGTAATCTTATATTTCTGAAGGGAATGAATTTTATGGCCTAGACTCATGCCACATTTTCTTACCTACTATTTTGGGCCAACATTCCTGAGGACCTCAGATGACATTTCTGACGGGTCCCATGTTTCGAAAATGGTCAACGGTTGACCCCAATTTGTCCATCCCCATTCTGGGATAACACGATATGGATGCTATGTTTCGAACATGGTCAATAGTTATCCTGTATCATCATTCCACCATAATTGTGGTCCAGATCTCGAGCATCATGATTTGCATTTTAACACTTCTTTATGTTCAAGTGGAATTCCAACATACTCAGCTTTACCCCATCTCACATCTTGGTGTATTAAGTAGGTGGGTCAACATTATTGGTATTTCATTTATCTAGCATCCCATTTCCCCTATCATGTGCCTCGATGTGCTGGGGAAGTCCCATCACTATTCCTTGTTCCGCACATCGAGCATGGCTCATGGGTGCTTAGTAGTTTTGGTAGGGCATATACTGGAACAACCATTCCACACGTGCCTTTCATCATCCCGCATGATGTTAAACTACATTCTCAAAACTAAGTATGGCTTGATTCCCATTCACATGGAATACGTAACAATGCCCAGACAACTTGTCTTGGGCCCAGCCTAGTGTTAGCCTTTAGCTCCTTGACCTAAGTATTTTCTGGAGTTTGTGTGGTGTGGCATGGACTCTTATGGTCCCCATTCACGTTAGGGTATGTACCACACAACACATTTCTTTTCAAGGTAGCCATGTACTCAATGCATGACACTAAAATTTGGGTCTACCCTGGACAAGTTCAGGATGCCCCATGTTAATCATGGGATGCACCAGATCCTTTTCCAGAGAAGATTTTCCCTATCAGCGTTGTCCTACAGCCACATCATGCTTAAGAACTATGTTTGGATTGATTCTCATTATCATTGGATATGTAGCAATGCCCAGAAAATTGGTCTTGGTCCCTTCCCTAGGGTAATTGACCCTTCAGGCCCCTCATCCATGATCGTTGTCCAGGCAACATGACCTTAAAACTATGTGCATCGTCCCCACCTTAAGAAATTAAAACTACATGTTTATCGTCTTTATTGGTATGACATAAAACTACAAGTCATTTCGAATCCCTACCAGAGAGGTCTTATTCGGAAGTAAGTCTGATCCCTGATCAGATGGATGCACCCACCCAACATGTTTCCACCACGGTGGCATAATATCAGGAATGTTGGATTCCATTTGAACAACCCATCACTCCACCCTCCACATTTTGTGTGCCCATTATTTGGACCCTCATCCTCTTTCACGTCTATTGGAACCCCCTAAAAATATGTAAGCTCAGCCTATGGAACACCTACTATCCTCAATTAACATACGAGAACACGAATGTATGACATTTCGAGTTAGGCCCCGTGTTTTGAACATGGTCAGCGGTCGACCCTCCTTTGTTCCTCCCATTTCATGCTAAGACAATAAGGATACTATCTTTTGAACATGGTCAATAGTTATCCATCATTGTCATGTCATCCCTATTATGTTCCAAATCTTGGGTATCATGATTCACACATTCCATCCCCCTTTTTTGTTCTGACCGATTCTAACACCCCTGACATTTCCTCGCTCGTGCATGAGATCACATTGGGAAGATGGCATGTCGATTGTTCTAAGACCTTCGTTCTCCAGTTAGGAATCTCCCTTTCATCCCGGAAATCCGAATTTGTTGTTGAAACCCCATATGTCCAAATCATGGTTTTCACTCTTATATTCGGATGGAATAACCAGCTGGTTATCCCTTATTTCTCATATTGGTCCCGACCCACGTAAGCTTAGGGATTGATCACTGGATATTCCACTAATGTAACAAAAATTCAATTGACCAAAAACCTATTAACCAAACTCACACATGCATCCAACATAAATAATCAAAGCATAAAATTATGGTCAAAAGCTACATGCATCACGACACTAAAGGATCGACCCCTCCCATGGATGGGTGGACCCCATTAAAAGAGAATTGTACCTCCAGCACCTTCTGGGTTATGGTGTCTAGAATTTTGTTGTCATCCGTTTACTTCTCACTCCTCCTTGGCTGCAATGGGGCATAGTTTGTCAATTGTAACCCAGGTTTTCTCCTCATTGGTTCGGATGATGGTCATCTCCTTAGAGGCTTTCATCATGTGCTCTTCGACCTCTTCTAGCTAGGCCATAAAACATGATATTATCTCTGATTACACGGTGAGGAAATGGGAATGCTCATCTTCCCTGACCTGCAGCTGTTGAATCTCATTTTCAGCCTCCTCTATCCTCTTATTGTTCAACGCTTTTCACCACTTCCAGCCCACGCCAAGGACATGGTCATATTCATGAATCTTCTCCACCATGAGATCTCGGACAAGCATGTGAGGACACGTGGCATCCCCTCCCCCAGCACACAGTTCACACAACCGGGGCCAAAGACTCCCCATCTATTCTATCCATTTTTCTTGAGCGGCATCATTGATGAAGCGCTTAATCAGCATCCATGACCGGCTATGGACAATTTTTCTATCCACTTCATTGGAGGCCATCTCATCCCGATCTATTGGGTTAGCAGGTTCATATGTGGGAAACACCCCCAAGAACCCGTCTACATGGTCTGCATCTGGTGTCTGATCGGGTTTGGCCGGACTCGTGTTGTCCAATTGATCTTCATTGTTTGATCCCACCTCAATGATCTCAGGATCTATCCTACTAAAGGTGCCACTAGTGATCAGGAGTGCCACAACTTGGTCATTTTGGGCATCTTCTTCCACGACCATTAGTATTACACTAGGAAGGGCACCGCCAGGAGTACCAACCAACCATGCCAAGGTAGCCCATGCCATTTGCAGAACTATGCATACCATGAAGTGCACAAATTTCAGTTAACCTAATCAATAGTTGGCAGGCATGAATTTCGTAAATGAGACTTACAGAGATCAAATTGTCAGTCCCACTCTTGGGTGGTTACCATTGGGACCCTGAGGCGTGGTCCTCCATATATTGTTGAGAAGTATGAAAACTATGGAAGAACTACCCAGCGAGTCTCAACCCCACTAGATGCAGTAATTTCCATAGCCGCGGGCATTGACCCTGAAGGCTCCATAGCTGCATCAACTATAGAGAGGGAACAAGTTCTGTTTATGAGGCCCTCCTTCACATTTCATATATTAGTGAGGAGTCCAATGTATCATGGAAGTAGACAATGGGGAATAGATTATAGTTTTACCTAGATATCCCCTGAAAACTCTTCATGTTTTGGGTCTGAATCGCTAAGTTCACCTTCCACTTGAGGACTCCCTCTACCTGCCTCCTCACCCCAGGAAAATTCGCCTGATTCTACCGGTAGAGGGAAGTGCTCCCTCAATTCCATTGTTGATCATTGTGGAGGGGACATTCAATCCAACAATACATTTACCCTGTCAATCATTGGACGTGGGGTACTGTGAGAGTGCACGATGTCCTCCAAATTCAGACTTGATAGGGCCAATCCCCAGAAAATACTTCCTGAGATAGTTTAGGTGTTGCCACATCTTGGATGGTTCGAGTAATTTCTAGTTGACATCTCATATGTCCCAAAATTCCAGGAAGACGGATTTCTTTGTCAGGTCTATGTGGCACAACCGCTTCCCTAGAGCCTAGTTGGATATCCTATGAAACCGCCCGAGCGGCCTCCCCTAGGTATGACTCTTCTCCTTTGGGACCACTGGGTCTGCCGTTTCTACCTTCCTTTCGACCAGTGCAGTCCTTACCGCCACTACAACTCTGCCACTACGAGATGTCCTCTCTACCTTCCAGCCCTGTGCTCGAGGTCGGGGAGGCACCCTGTTGCTGGCCTAAATGGTTGGCTACTTCACATCTCCATAGGGTATGCTACCTCCCAGCATTTGGTATACTCCTCCACCAGTCCAAAGATTCCTATGGTCGGAGGAAAATAATTCCTCATCTTCCCATCCTCCCATGTGAACATGAGCCACATCTTCCTCATTACACATGGGTGATTCTCGAGGTGCACCCCCAAATAAACCTGCGGGGTTAACTGATGCATACAACGAAACTGCCTTTCATATCGGGGCAGGGTGTATGGCTCACAGTGGGACTCGCATTCCACCTGCACCACCAGGACTCCACCCCAAAAGGACAAGAGGTAGGATCGATGATCTTCCATTCCCTATCCATGATCAGTGAACACACCTATTGGCAATAGGAACATGTGTAAATTGAAATCATATGCCTTCTAGACCTGGTTCAACACCACCTGCATGGTTTGCATAGCTGGAAAGATCCCAACAACATTCATAGTAGATTGGCAGAAGATTGATCCTGGAGGGGATATGGGGTTTGAAAATTAATAGATGCCCCTAATATGTGCCGCTATCCACCCATACAGAAGGTGTAATGGCCAATATATTCTCTATGGCTTCTTCCCCTCACTAATATTCCACAACATCTTGTAGATATTGGCGAGAATCGGGTTCCCATGTTTGACCCATACCCCAGTCACCAATATTGACCCAATGATAAATGTGCTTGGTTGCACGCCCATGCTATTGTCTCTCACCGGAATGATCTAACCTCAAATGGGCACTGTAATGAATGTAGCCAACCTGACTACCAGCTATTACTCGGTACTGACACTGAATCCCCACATCTTCCACTAGCTATCCTCCATGAGACTCAAGTACGAGTGCTCCTTGCCTCGTTGAGCCCCATTCGGGAATATCTGAGGCCTCATAAGGAACTTCCTATTTTATAAGAAGTTCAAGAACTTCTTAAACCACCATTTGAAATGGACGTCACTCATCGACTGCTTATCCTCTCCCAACAATTTTTCCATCAATTACATCGCTAGAAGTGGCATCTACTCTGGATCCTCCCATGCACCCATAATGGGGAGGAACTCATCATACATCTCCCTCGGGATTGGGACCCCCGAGATCTGATGTAGGACCCATAAACTGATATTGACCTCTCCATGGTGAAAATGGAAGGTATTAGGTCTCAAAGACTATCTAATCAGTAACTTCGGCATCAAATACTTCAACGGATAAATATGGAATTTGGAGGCCCAACCTACCCCGTACAGGCCCACGCTCCTCTGCTCTGCGCTGAACTCTTCGGACAAAGAAACTACCCCGTTGGCCCATGCCTAGTCATCTATGAATTTTCTGCCTTAGCGTAGAGCCCACTCATCAGACCACCCCTTCTCAAGGTTCCCTAGATCTGCCTTCAAGATATAATGGTGTAGTTGGGTAGAGGTATTTGGTTTTAGTTCCTTCCCATAGAAGTTATTCACATGATTATACTGATAGCCAGCGTTTACAGGCTTGAAGTCCTCCCGGGTAAGGTTGTCTACCATCCTGAACCACTGGCGTTGACACGGCATGCTCCTGAACCAGTAAGATTGCTTGTCCCTACTCTATTCATGGATGGAGATGTCATCCTATAGGAAAAATCCATACAGAGGAAGCCTTCTCCATAGGATATAGTCCTACTGACTCTCTGACAGTAGCTCTACTAGAGAATTATGGTCAGAATGGCTTCACACAAGCTCCCCTATACCAGAGCTAGAGATCATTTCCTCCATTAGAGTAACATCAAGAAGGACCCCCTAGAATCCTCCTAGTCTTCCATTCTGTTTTTTTGATGTTTGATACATTTATGTTTTTGTTTGTGAAGCTCCTTCATGAAGCCAATCTATGAAGCTCGTTCGTGAAGCTCGATCCCAATAGAGAAATAGCATAGCCCTACCCTAATCTTCAGGCGCAAGCCACAGAGTGAATCTCCATGAAGCCAAAGACACAATGATCGATGTGAAGTCAAAATCTCGATTCACAAAGAGTAATCACAGAGTACGCAGAGATTCATGTATCATGTGCACTGAGTTCCAAAACATGGAGGTGAGAAAGAAAAAAATAGAGTTCATCCTACACTATTTATAGTCGATGACCCCTTGTGCTTCACAGCACATCCGACCATAGCGAGCTTCGTGGCGTTGTCATCCCACGCATCGCCTCTCTACCTCATGAGCCTCCTTCGTGAGCCTTCATCGCGATTGACCAAGGAGATTGGGAAATTCTCCCTTAGACATTGACCCGCATTTTCTCCTCAGCTTTAAGTCATAGGGGGGCATTTTTTTGCACAAAAATTTTGGAAGAGGATAAGAAAATGAGAATCCCTTCGAGCTACCTCGCAATGATCTTCCACAGTTCCTCGTAGGACAACTGCCAGCGTGACGCTCCCCCTCTGCGAAGCCGCTGTGGAGCAAGGAAATGGGAGGCTCGTCGATGATATTTGATGTTTGTGAAGCTGCCAAGGAGAAAGAAGGCGGAAGGCTCCATGAACTAATTTGATGTTTGTGAATCCACTGCGGTGCAAGGAGGTGGGAGGCTCCGCAAACCGGATTGACGTTTGTGAAGCCGCTGTGGAGCTATGAGGCAAGAGTCTCCAAAATCCGAATTGACGTTTGCACAGCCACCGTAGAATAATGAGGTTGAAGGCTCTACAGTTACGAAAAAATACCACGTGTCTTCATGCCAAGCGAGCTCTTCTTCGCAGCACCTCTTGCCTATAAATATCGGGCTCCCCTCAAGCCAAAGGATGGATCCTCCGACCTTTCTCATTATTAGCTTTCAAACCGTGAAGCAATTTTTCCCTTAAAACCATGTGCTCTTCAAGGTAATTTACCATTGTGAATTTCCTTTCCCTTTGTTTTAATTAAACCCCTCTCCAAAGAGGGATGCCCTCAGTAGAGCCCATAGGCCTCCGTGAAGGAAGGGGATCCCCAAGGGGACTCGGGTCTTCGCAGAGCACTTATGCATCACAAAGTACCCTCTGTGCACATGTAAATCACTTTCTAAGGTAAGGTAACTATGCTTCGTGATGCAAACTTCTTCACAATGGTACGATTCGTAGGGAACCCTTGCTTCGTGAAGTAGTGATCTACAAAATCAATTCCACTTCGTGAAGCACCATCCATATGCACCTATTACCTATGCCTATCCTAGGCCACTTCACATCGCTAAACATACACCTTCGTGAAGCCACTTCACTATATAGAGCACAAGAGCTTCACGAGGATTCTTCATGTGAACCCCTTTCCTCCATAAATAATTTTCATGCGTTACCCACTAGGTCAGAATGAAGTGATTTCAAAGTCCATTGGGTGGTGCTTTTTATTGCATTGCTTCGCCTCATGATTTTTTGTATAGGCATGCAAACAGTTATTTCTTCTTTTCATAGCCATGCTAACATAGTCCCCTCAATGGATCACTCCATAACACCCCAACCAAATGGCATTTCTAATGATTTCATTTCCCCAAGGGAATGTGTGTATCAGTTATGTATGTCCTAGGGGGTGCGGAGTGAGACCACCTCGTCCAAGATACAAGATGTTAAACTACCATGTTCCATCATCCTTAGCACATGACATTAAACTGTGGCCTCACCCAGTTTCTTCTACAAGGGAGGCCCTCTTCAGACATTCTCCATGCCCACTCGTCCCCACATGAGTGAAATCTTCCGCACATAGAATGAGATCATCTTTATTGAAGCGGTGTCTGCCTTGGGGGAATGGCAACAACTTTGGTGTAATCCACTAGACTTTCTTACGAGAGGCAGAATCCATGCTCCACATATCTTCTTCCTAGCCAATGACCAGAGGGGCGGGGGGGGGGGGGGGGGGTGGGAGGGGGCACCAGAACCCTCCTCTATTCCATTCCAAATCCCTCTCTTGTTGGGATTTGTTGCCTCTCAGTCCTCCATCCTAGAGTAACTCCCAATCTCCATCTCCTTGGGCTTATAACCATGCATAATCCCCTATTTCCTCTTGGGGAAGCTAACCAGGCATAGGCCCCTATTTTCTCTTTGGGATGGTAACCACATGTAAGCCCCTTTTTTCTTTTTTGGACTGCTAACTATTTGTAAGCCCCTGTTTTATCTCTAGTTTTCTAACCATGCATAATCCCATATTTTTTCATTGGGATACTAACCATGAAAAAACCTATGTTTCCTTTTTGGGCTAATAACCATGTATAAGCCCCACTGCAATTCCCACAGACCCCCCTTTCATGGCATGATAATTAGGTTTTTTCAACCTCTTGTTTCTCACACCGACCTTGACTCATCTGGGCATAGAGTATGCATCAACCTTCATATCGTCTCTGGGATGCTTAGAGTGTAAGCCATGCACCTCATTCCGAACTATGTGGTCTTTTATCCTTGCTAACACAAGCTACATAGGAAGGATCCCTGGGGTTCAAGCCCAAAAACAACCATTGGTCTCGACTCCCTTCACGTTGGTTCACCAAACAACCTAAAGTACGTGGAATTTGATCCTCACAAAGGCAAGGTACATAAGAAGCCTCCCTGAGGTCCAAGCCCCACAACCATTGGTCCTGACCACTTCATGTCTGTTCGCCCAACACAATCCCAAACTACATGGACTTTGATTATTTGAAACTAATGTTACGAATGAAGCCTCCCTAAAGTTCACGCCCAAAAAACATTGGTCCTGGACACTTCACGTCCATTCACCAACACCCCATCCCAAACTACACAGTCTTTGATCCTTGCCAAGGAAAGGTACGTAGGATGCTATTCTGAGGTTCATGACCAACACCTAGTTGTTCTGACCCCTTCATGTCAGTTCCCCAGCACTTCTTGAACTACATGGACTTTGATCCTTTCCAAGGGAAGCTTTGTAGGAAGCCTCCCTGAGGTTCAATCCCAAAAAAACCCATTGGTCCCGACTCCATTCATGTCGGTTCACCAAACATTCTGAACTACATGGATTTTGATCCTTGCCAAGGCAAGGTACGTAGGAAACCTCACTGAGGTTCAAGCCCAACTCCCATTGGTCCTTAGCACTCCACCTCGGTCCACCCCCATCCTGCATGACGTTAAACTGTAGGCCCCTTTTCTCTCATATGACACTAAACTTCCATCATTCAGCAGTAAGTAGTTTTCAACCCCATTCAGTGGTAAGTCGTTGTTTTGTACCTCAACCAGAGGTATTTCGTTATAGTTAGCAATCGAAGGGGAGATATCTTAGTCCCCTTTGATGGAACCTGCATCTCTGGTCTACCCTAGTGGTGTCAGACCAACTTGGGCTGCTAACTGTACATAATCCCCAATATATCATCAGGTCATTGTCCTTTGCATACACCCGGATTCTATGCCACTATTGTTAACTTTGTGGACTTTGATCCTTGCCAAGGAAATGTACAAGGGAAATCTTTTATAGGCTCATACCCATCATCCATGTATCAACTTCATCTTCCCCTAGAGATCGTTTGTTTTGGGAAGGTCATTTTCCAACATGGAGGTTCCACTTCCTCCGGGTCCCCTTCATACGGGTCACCTCCTTAGGTGTCCCATCGTCTCACCGAACTACGCAGACTTAGATTCCTGGACATGCAGATATGTAGGAAGTCTATTCGAGGCTCAAGCCCAATGTTATCATCATCTACATGACGATTACATCTCATTCTCCCACCACTTCATTCAACACTACACCATCCATCTTGATTCTTACCCCGGAGGCCACATCCCAGAGAGATCAGGCCACTCACCTCTTCACTACCCCTAGCAGTAATTGGGTAACTAACCATGCGTTAGCCCCAGCATGCCCCAACATTAGTGTTCCCTCCAAGGGTTTCACCCGTCAGATCCACTCCCACCAGGGTTCTGATATGTCCAATCTTTCTCCACTAGATGTTAAACTTGCGACATATCAAGTGTTAAACATGGGAAGCTGAGTAAAACCTCAGATTCATGCCTATGTCATTCAATTCCTCACATTTGACATGGGTTGCATCAGGCTTTTGTGCACTAGAGAAACCCTATCATAAGGGGAAGAAACCCAAATGTTCCAGTGTTCCCGCATCCAAATCCGCAAGTGATGTCCAACGTGACTACTCCCCCAACCAAAGGTTACTTCCCTGAACGGACCCCTCAGAATGTCCTGATAGAAGCACTGTAATTAACCAGCGTCCATGAAGATATGTCAGTGGGAAGAGTTTTACAAACAATGTCTTATGTGTATAAGGGAGACCCTAACTAGGTGATTAGTTCCAAGGATGAATCCACAGAAGGGGGAACCAACATCCAATCATCCTGTTTAGATTAAGGAGAAAACATCCCTGAATAATCGACAGATGTCGCCCGCCTTTCGAAAGCGGGAATGCAAGGCCACAATTAGCGCATCCTTGAAAGATGGATGCACACCCCGAGAAAGCGTCAGAAACAGACGTGATTCTTAAAGATATCAAGGAAGACTGCGCAAGCATGAGGTTCTTCTATGCTAGAACCCAAAGACTCCTTCGGTGACATATGAAGATTCCTAGAACTTGTGTGGATAACCACCAGAAAAAATATTCAATTCATTTCTTCAACAAAACGATGGTGTACCACATATATATCACCATAAACATCAATAAACAAAGAATTCATTACAGGTAATGGAAAAAATAATTTTGGATAACAACATTCATCATCACATAGATCTCGAATTGATCATTGATAATGGAAAAAATAAGTTTAGCATCAGCCATCTCATGCTTCCTCTACACCCAGAACCTACACCACCAAACTGACACTATAAAACAACAATAGATGTATAAGATCAACAGAAATAATTAATCGTAAAAATTTTAGAGAAATAAAGGGGAAATAATTTGTATAAATAATTTTTTTCATTGAATAGTGGGAATGTTCAACCAATCCTAAAATAATGAATCCATCATATAGATAGGATTAGATGTATAAACTGAAAAAAAAGATATACACATGAATAATATGATTTTTCTTTCCAAATACTAGGTAATCATCTGAAGAAGATGTTATCAAAAGAATATATGTAGTGAATAAAAACAAATAATCAATGTGAAAATCATTAGAACTATCAATAGATATAAGGATTTAATAGTGTTATAAATTTACAGAAGAAGCGAGAACTTTTTTCATGGGATGTATAAAACGTTATCAAGGTGTTATAAAGTTGGACTACGTTTTCTTTAGTTTATAAAATATGTTTTCATATCCCCCTTCTATGTGTAGGGACTCGAACATGCTTAAGGATTTTCTTCCTTTGCAAAAATGTACAAGGAATGTTATTATAGTGTAAAACTTATGTATTAGATGAATCCATGCATTAAAAAGACTAGATACTCTTATTGAGTAATGGACCGTGTAAAAATATCATGTGTCATCTATAATTCTATTCATGTAATTGCATTCATTATGGTAAAATGAATAATAGAATATTGATCCTAATAGGTCAAATATGTAATGGAATAAAAGGGTCTTAATACTGATTCACCCCCACATCTATGTGCTAAGTACATCCCAATGTGATCATATCAATTGGTATTAGAGGAAGATTCACCTATATATGATTATCTACTATAATATTATTCTATTTTTATCATTTTAGTTTCCATACTATGTTATCACTGAAGTACAATTTTTATAAATATTGATCTATATTAAGAAGAATTTTATTTCTATTGAGACCATGAAAATTTAGAGAATGAAAGAGATAATCATTCATAATATGTTATCCCTCTATTATAAAGGATATGAAATATCATTTACACAAGGATTACAATGATAAAAATAAATTAGTCTTGGAATGTAAAGATAACATGGATAATATTTCCATCAAGTAGAAGGAAAACATTCCCACCTCATGTGAATTTATATTGTTGAGTGATCATGATGTATACGAAAATTATTAAACAAATCATCCTTAGGTAGAAGATCCTATATTAAGCAGTGATGATGATAAATAATTAAGTTATAAAAATATATCAGTTGAAATATTATTATATATTCTTAATTGTGTTTAAATAGAAACTATTTCGCATATTTCTAGAGTTTTTCTAAGTATATAAGAAGAGATCATTCAGATGGAACAATAATATCATATTATAGAGAAGGATTTTCAATAAATGTTTTTATCTTATATAAATCTCTTCAAATAATTTTAATCCATTAATGTATGAAAAGTGGAGCATGAAATAAGTTTTTTAAAATATATCAAATATGATTATGAGAAGGATGTAGTAAAGAGAAATCTATAAGAAAATATAAATGATTTTGAATAAAAGATGAAAATTCCATATACTTCCATGATGTGTAACTAGATGTGTCATAAAAGAAAATTTAGTAACATAACTCTTTGATACAAAATATTAAATTTTTAATAATAGAAATTTGAAAAAGAGATTAAATTTTGTGATGAAAAATATTGTAATAATTGAAAATTATAAAAAACTCTTGATATAATACTTATATTATTGAAAATTAAGTTGGAAAATTTTGAGTATGCACAAATCAACACTTTACAAGAGAAGATAAATGATACTATAGCTAGTTAATTCTCTTTAGAGGATTCTAAGGTTGAAAGTCACATAAAATGTGATAAGAATACTGTGAAATCTTTGGATGATCCATCTCATGTAGTTATAAATATTGCAATACCATCTATGAACTTTTATAATAGTGTTTTTTAAAATGGTATTATGGAAATTATTGGTTTTAAATCTAATTATAGATAATTATCGATGATGAAAGGTGATAAGATTCATACTAACATGACTAGGGTGGATAATAACAATATTTTGGAAACTGGATCCCCAAGAGGATACCAACAGGATAAAAATAAAATCCAAACACTTTATATAAAATATATCATAATATGAATATTTTTTTTTCAATGGGGATTATATAATATATTTGGGAATTTTTCATTATATTTTTTGGTATAATCCTCTAAATCAAAAATCACAAAAAAATTCCAATACCAACGGGGATAAATCCATAGATGAAGAAGAAGAATTAAAAGTGTATGAAAATGTACAAACATCCAACTACATAAAAAAGTTTAACAATAACTATAAGACTAGAAATAAAGTGGTTCAATTGGTCAGTACATTAATCATCTCAACCAATATCAAAATTAGATATGATAATAAGGACATAGAAGTAAGTAAAGAAATAATAATAAGTCGTGGTAAGTAAGTTGATCAATATTGTAAATACAAATTCTTTGAATTTGTAATCAAGTATTAAAAGTGAGAATATCATTCATTACAAATCAAATAATTTAATTAAATGTTCTTCATCCAAAAGTATAAATAAGAATGATTTCACTCATAAGAATATCTGAAGGAATTACAATATTTCTACCAAATTAATTAATAATATTTTAGTGATTACCATATAATATGTTCAAGGAATGAAGAAAATATAAGAAAAACACTCAATATCTCATTCTAATGGACTGGAAAAGATTACACATGATAAAGAAAACGTACATTAGGGGTTTATAAAAAAAAGAAAACATTTGTTTTGAAGATTTTCCTTGCGAAAGATGTAACAAAGTTGGGAATTGTGAAAAATGATTTTTAATTATTATTCTATAATAAGAAGTATTTCTATATATGGTTGAGAATGTATAATACATTAATGATGTTCATAAGGGAATATATCTAAACAAATTAAAAGATAAGAAATGGATATCCATCTTATCTCACAAAATAATTAGATGTGTATGCCTGAATATTAGAGAAAATGGGAAATTTTGGATGAGAAAACATTCTCAACTTTGTTATTCACATTGACTATGTATGGATGATCCACCGTATTCCCTAAAATTTTTTGTAATGAATTTTCACTATAAATATATGGAATTAGATATGATGCATAATTTCAAGGTGGAAACCTATGAAAAAAATGGTTTTCAAACTCTAAAATCATTTTTTAATAACATTTTCTATCCCAGAGTGTTTCCTATAAATGGTTCATTGAATAAATATTGAATGGATTATCCAAGATGAAGAAGTAATTAATTTAAAGTTTTAAATTAACATTATAAATATAAATTATGATTCATTATCAATATGATTTTTTCACTGCATATTTTTTCCAGAGATTCTCTATTACGATGTTCATGACAAATCCATGGAGAGGGGAGAAGCATTTGAAAAAAGATGAATTTGTTTCCTGAATCATTAATTTAGATAGTTTCAAATCTAATAATTTTGGAATATTGTGAAAGAAAATTCACTGGTAAATTTTTTTATTCTCAATATCCAATAACTAGTTACAAAAAATATATAACATAAAGTAGATAATTGTAATTAAGTAATGAACTAAAAAAAGTAGATTTATGAAAAGTTCCCCAAGGAAACATATCTTTATTATTGCAATTGAATTTTTTTTCTCATATATTTTTGGAAGTGACTGCAAGAGTTTAGGGTTATACATTATAAAAAAAGTTTTATATCTCATTTATATCCTCACCAAGAATAAAAGTGTAAACACTGCAAACAAAATATTTATATTTATCATTCTGTGAGGTATAAGGAACATTTAGTAAGGTTTAACTTTCTATTCTAACTCAAAGATTATTATTTTGTATGGAAATCATGGTTCAAGAATACTTATAGTAAAATTATAGTTGTAACATTAATTAAGAATGATTTAAAACCCTTTATCTTTAATATTTCAATTCCAATCATTAAGGTGAAGGGAAAGGGAAATGAAAATTTGGAAAAGTAAAGGGGGATAGAAAGTTTTATGAAAAAAATATAGAAGAGAATGTTTAAATTAATGAAAGAATAAACTGATTGAAATAATTACACATTCATTTAAACATAAATTTGAAGGTATTTCTAATAAATACAAAGAGGGAGATTGATGGGCCCACACTATTTTTGAGTTATATTTTATTTCAACGGTATTCAATGAAATAGAAATATTTAATTGATTGAAATATATTGAATAATCAAGAAATAAAAAGCTAAATAATTTTCATCTAAATTATAATACCCTAAATGAAAAAGTTGATAAATATTTCTTTAAGTAAGAAGGTTTCTCAATTAACGTTTTTCACAAGAAAATTATTTTTATTTAAATAAGTTTCTACCAATAACAATTTGTTTTATTTTCTTCATATCTCAAGCATGTTCTATTATTTAGAGAACAAATATCATTATAAACATCACAGGGTTGATGATGTTTCCTTTTTTTCCTTAAATTTTAAAGGAATGATGTAAAAATTTCCAAAAGTAAAGGTGATATGAAAAAATTTTACTTACGGAGTTTCTTTAGAAATGTGTAAACCTGAGAAAACAAGTATTTCCTTATAGAATTTTTAAATACCAATTTATTGAATTTACCTAAATAAGATTTCTATATAATGTTTTATAGATAGATAATGTGATGAAAAATTACTTGAGAAAGGGATATCATCAGATAAATATTTCTATTAGGGAAATCAGATGAAAAGAAATGTTTAACAAATTACATTCATTAGTTTCATCAAATAAATAATGATCAAACCAAAAATACAATTTTTTCTATATGATAAATTATTGATTGATAAAATATCACAATGCCTTATTATTTTGATTCAAGAAAAAACGTTTGAAGATGAGCTATATAAAGTAGATCTAATGGATGGGTAAAAACATTACGATGTGATGAAAAGTAGTTATGGAAAATTATTATCAGAATTGGAATTCTTCTTTGATATAAGTGTTGTAAAATTGTGACAATGTTAAAACACATCAACAACTTGAGTTAACAATACCAATAGGATGTTAAAACTAATTTTTTTTCAATGGTTGATGATGTTGTACCTTCTTTTTAAAATTATGAGGTATTTCATACTTGATTTTTTTTGTATTTCAACGAATGGTCATTAGAAATAGAATTACCATTAGATAGATATTATATAGATATTTTAGGAACTATGTACATCAAACATACAATGTTATATTGGATTATGTTTTTGGAAAATAACATCTAGTGATTATTTGTGGATCATAATTCCTAAAATCAAATATTAAGAAATATCTCGTGTTTCTTTCTTTAGTTGAAATGATGATAAATATTCTTATGTTTAAAGGGGAAGGTATCCATTAATATTTACAATGTTCCTTCTAAGAAGATATGTGGTAGTTTACTAGATATATTTTTTCGGCCATGTTTATAAATTTTTTAAAGATACTATGTTTTCATGATGTTTTGAGAATTCTAGTAAATATGGGAAATATTGTCAATGTAGAAACGAAAAAAAACTAATAAAAGATAAAATGGTAAAATACATCATACAATGTTGTTATGTCGATGTTTTATAAAATATAATTTAATAAAATGTTTTTATAATGTTAATAAAGTAAATATTATATACATATTTCTATGTAATGGATATGTACAAATTTAATAAGAAGTAAGTTAAATGTTAGAAAAGTAGATTTGATAATTATTTTTCTTCAATAAAAGTCCCAATAGACGAAGTACAAAAGAAGATGAAAATCACCAGATAATGCTTTATGATTCAATCGATCACCAGAAGAAATATTCTAGGATACGACTAATAAAAGTTTCCTACCAATATTTTTTGTATCATCAAACAGACTCTCCCTGAAAGTATAAATTCTTTTGTGGTTTCGAGACAAACAATTTTAAGGAGAAGTGTTATAAAGTGAAGATCATTTTTAAATGTTTTATAATGATATTAAATGTGATGATGATGAGCTAGTATTTCAATGATCTACATATCATGGTGGGAAATAATGATACTCACTAAGTAAAGTGAAGATTTGAAGAAGTTTTAAGTTCTTAATGTTTCAAGGACACATTAAAGAACATTGTTTAATTATTAAGAAACATTTAGAGAAAAATTTTCAATTGTTGATTTGAATTTTTCATTTTAATCTATTCATTAAATAATAATAAAATACCAACCTAAGATCCCTAAAATGTTTCAATATAATGGTTGGAAGTATAAGTATGAGAAAAGAGTGTAATTTTCATAACATCAAAATATTGAAGGGATATATAATTCTTTTGAGATAAAGATATTCAAAAAAACATTTATAGGCCAAATTTTGAGGATGAATGCTCCAAAAAATGAATCTATTGGATGAAGAGTGAGAACAATTATAATAATAAGCGTGATGAAATAAAATTTCATTAGACAGACATCACTTATTTCAAAAGAATAGGTGTTGAAATAAACATAGAAGATATAAAATATAAAAATGTCGTTATTAAGTGGATATTGATAGAAAAATGTATAAAAAAGGTGTGACAGGATAAATTGTCATTAGATTAATATCATTATATAAAAAATATCTAGGGAATAATTATAAAGGTGGAAGAAAAAAGATTATTCCAATAAGAATTCATGATGAGAATAAGTTCCTAAAAGTATTGAAAGAGTGAAGAGGAAACAGTCAACATAGTGACATCCAACAAAATTATTAGAAGGATAAAAAATTTATGTTGTTAAAAACTTATTTATGAAGTTAAAAATTTCTTCAGATGAAGTGTTAAAAAATTCATATGATCAAAAATTTGGACCACAATTTCACATATATAATAAATGATATTGTTTCCTTTATCCCTCCTAAGTGTAGAGATTAACACATGGATTAATATTATTTTTATTACAAATTAGTGTATTTGAAATATTATTCTAGTGGATAATATGTTTAGTTGTTGACACCACACAAGGTATAAGCTAGATACTCTTATTAAGTAGTGAACCTTGTAAAAATATCATGTTTTTTATTAAATTTATTATATATAATTTCATATGTCAAGTAAAATATAGTAATTGTATTGATATCTTTACAAGTCAATTAGGTACGGAGATACAATTTACAAAATCTTACAATGTTCCCAATACAGACCCCCACTCAATTATGATTATATCTTAATGTTATCCTCTCAACTCTAATATAGAATAAGATGGATACAACACAGTTTAGGACATCCAATTTTTTTAAACTTTTTAGGGATATGTTGAGAGATGATAAACAAACATTTCATTTTATACCAATAAAATAATTATCAAAAAATAATCACCATTTTGTGATAGTTTTTATTAAACGGTAGTAATTTTTTAGGACAATGTAACCAATGATCTAATTATAAAAATATTAAAAAATTCTACTATGAAAAAATGGGAATCCAAGAGAACCTATATAAGGGAATAAAATCATTTGGAAAATCATTTGAAAAATCATTTTCCTATTGATTTATTTATAAATTAATTCAATATTAGAGATTTTGGATGATTGATTATGATTAGGAAAAGATAAATAATGGATTCAAATTATCTTTAACTCCCAATACATTAAATTCACGAGCTCATATGTTAATATTGAATATTTTGAAGAAACAATATGAAGATTAATCTAATTTTAGAATTGTAGAATATAGTGGTAGAGACTTCCCTCAAAATAAAAGAATTATGAAAAATGTTATCTTAAGTATAAATTTTAAATATGATCACTAAATTAATTTTAATGATGTGTTCCAACAGAAATAGTCATCAAGCAACATTCATTACAAGTGATAAAAACTACGACATTTCAAACTAGATGTCACAATAAAAATAATAATTAATATGTAAAATCATTAAAGAAGAAAAAAATAATTTAATTTTGTTCTAATGATACATGGACTTCCAATGAGGATAAATTTTTAATAGAAGTTTTTATTTAGAGGATGATGATAGATGAAATATTTTTTGTTTATATTAAAATATTCCAAAGAATGATCGTGTCTTTATGGGGAATGTAACTCAGGATATGCTCACATATTTTTCTTAGGAAACCAATTTTTTTAATCATATGATAAATTTAGTTTTCATTCATCCTAATATGAGGATAATATTCCATTATTTGATTAAATTACTAGATTTATGAAATTTATGAAAAAAATAACAAAAAACTAAATGAAACTAAATATTCTAATGAATGTTTTCTTATAATAAATGATAAAATTTATAAACATAAGTTTTATATTTATAAATATTATTCATAATAATAAATATGTTAAAATTTGATATTTTATATATTAGAAAAGTATACTCATAAATCAATTTATTGAATATAAGAGATATATTTTTGAGCTAACTAATAAATTGAATAGAAAAACAATCTCAAAAATATCATCATATGATGTGAATATGAATGTAATATAGAACAAATAAAATTATTTTTTAATAAAATTAATGAATAATTTAGAATAATAATTAATTCATTTAAAAAATTTATATAAAAATGATCCCTAAAAAGATAATCTTTTGACATACTCAGGAATACATCAAAATAGATCTTTTTCAGGATAACATCTTTGTACTGGGTTATGAACCACTATATACTAAGTGTCAGAGAAGAATCAATTGAAAAAAAAACAATTTTAATTGAATAAATTTAATTCCCTCAAAAACAATAAGTCTTATATTTATAAAGATAGTGTTTCTAAACAACACAAAAGGGTTATAAAAATGAGCGTTTCTAAATGTATGTTTTCTAAAATTATGGGTCCTCAGAAGGTATGAGTACCAAACGCTAAGAGTTTTATTTTATAGAAATATAATATAAGTACCAACATATAAAAAATTTGTAACATCAAAAAAATTCTTGTTATATAATAGGAGACATGTCTAATTTTCAAAACATATAAAATGTGAAGGGATGATGAGTCACCTTTGGAGATAATGTGTAAGGTTGGATTAATGTTATGGGTTATATAGTTTTTATAAAAATGCATTAATTTATAATTTCCATTATTTTATAAGAAATAAGAGATAATGTTTTAGTATAATACAAATATAAGTTGAAACATACTCTATGAAACTTTTAAATGATAAATGTACCATTAAATGTTTTGAATAGAGCTCATGCGCTTTCGACTGATAAACCTGTCACTATTTACTCAACATGCTTAGAAGACCATAGTAACTATAATTTACTAATCCTTAGTATAATAAGATATTATTCATGGTTTTTTCCTAGGATAATATGACATTATAATATTTAGACCATAACTGAGCTATATTGTAATGTAATGGTCAAGGATCTACTAGAAATTAAATTTAACTCTTCCAAAGTCTATTATCATTCTAATAGAGTAAGAAACATAAGTAAACGTTGATTTATATTGGAGAAGCCTCAATATCCATTTATTTATAATTATTTAACTTTGAAATATTATTCCCTATATGAAATATTTGTATCATATTCAAACTGATATGTATCCTAGTTGATGATTAAAATTTATATACATAGACCTATTTTATATGAGTAAAATTGGATTTACCCTCTATTTTAAAATTATTATTTTATCATGTTTAAAAAAATGAAAACCCTATATGAATACACAATATAAATTGATTGAGTTTATGATTTTTTAATTTATAATTTTCAATATTTTTTTTAAAGAAATGAGAATAATTTATAATATCTTAGCACCTAAAACTCCATAATATAATAGAGTGGATGAATTAAAGAATAGAAACCCTTGAAAAATTAACTAAATAATTTTGAGTTAATATACCGTAGATAACTATTTTTGGAAGAATCTATGAGAAAAACCTAATATTCTATAAATCATGTTTTATTACATTAGATATTTAACAAAACCCCTTACGAATCATTGATAAAAAGAAGACATAAAATTAGTTACTTTAGTATTTCTGGATGTAAATTATCATTTGGAATAATAATTATTGTCTTCCTAAATTTGATCCAAATTAAAATCAAGGTATATTGATCTGTTAATAAATAACTACTAAGGCATAGTGGGCTTTCATAAAATGTACAAATAATGTATCTAAAATGTTAAATGTAATGTTTTCTAAAGCTGACCAATATTAAAATTTAAAATAATTGAAATTTATAAATTAGAATTATTATTTTGAAAAACCTTGTATTTTTTACAACAGGTTTAATGAAATCTATGGTTAGTTAACATTAAAAAATTTATATTATTATAATAAAGTCTACCAAAATATTTTTTTAATAAATGTTAATTAATATTTACATAAAGATAAATATTCATTTTTTCCTAGGAAATAAAAAGTCTTAAGGAAAAAATCTACTAATGGTATTATTTATGATGTGATCCAACTAGTATGAACTTATATTTACCTAGAAAATAAATATGAAAATATTTCATTGACATCTCAAATTGAACAAAAAATTGTAGATGGGTCCATGGGTAATGATGAAGGATCTTTTCAGTGTAGGTAGAAATCATTCAATTTAATCAGAACAAGTATTAAAACATATTGAGAATTTGAAATATCATCATGTTATATTTTTGAAATTTGTATCCAAGAAAAAATATGATGAAATTGGTATTATTTTTCTGACTAATGAAAGATTAGTTGATATGGTTTATAAAAAAAAATAAGTCGTAGATTATGGAATAAATTTTTCTCTGGTGTCTAGCTATGATTCTATCTATATAACTACAAAAATTTAATATTATATTAATTTTAACAAAAATAAAATGGATGTAAAGAGTGACTTTGATAATTAATATTTCTATGAGGAGTTTATGTGTAGAAACCTTATGGTATTGAAAATATTAATTTTCTAAAATACGTTTTGATACTTTCTAAATATCTTTATAGACATAACAAACCATCTAAAAGCCTGATATGATTGATTTTCTATGTATTTATATCAAAATAATTTTATAATAGGAATGGTTGACACCAAAAATTTAATCATGAATATGATCAAGAAAATAATTAATGTTGAAATTTATTTCAATGATATAATTTATTCCTAATGTTAGAAAACAATTATAGATAGATTCATTTAACTTATATAGATGGACATTGAGATGAGTATGTTGGGTGAAATTGATTCTTTTCTCTAATTCGAAATAATTTAGTTACTATAAGGTATTATATTAACTAATCATAACAAAATAAAATATTTACCTAAAAAATTTGGTCTTTATAGTTCTTCTTGTATTAGTATTTCGGATGAACCACTTGAAAAATTGACTTCGATTAATCTTCATAGATGAATGGTAAAAATTTATTTAGATGGATTATTATTAGCTTACTACACATGATAGTTATTATACCCTAAAGTTTATATTTCTTTTTTATTTTTATGTGCTAGGTTTCATGAAAATATGATATAATCTCATCTTATAGAAGATAATTAAAGCTTCTTCTATCTATAATAAACCCTAGAACTTCATTTTCTCAATTCTAATAAAAGTGAGATAACATTATAGAGTTATTCTTTAAATAAATTTTGAGAATAAAAATTTTATTAGAAGAGAACACAAGTAATTTCACATTTCATAGGTTTCTATTTACTTCATAGATATAGTTGGAAACATAACATAGTATCGCATTCCATGGATAAAGATGAATATATGGTAGCTAGAAGTTCATGATCTCTATTGTTTTGTATGTTTTACACACTCATAGTATTTGTTTTGATGTTTACTCAATGTAAATTTCATTGTGATAGAACTAGAAAAATATCTTTAGAAAGCCATAACATTTCTCATGTTTAGACAACATAGATATAAGACACTAATTCTAAAATATCGCACACAAAATAATGAAATTATTATAATGTTTACTATAACTAAAATTCATCATATTTAAATTTTCAAAAAACCAATAAATTTTGAAATTTTTGAATATATAAAATATATGTGAGGTATGATCAATGCAATATAATCATAATTTTAATGGGTTGTTTCAAAAACCTCCTAAAATTTAAAATTTCATTAATATCGGAGGGGATATTCATTATTTATAAATGTAATAATATTTTCTTATAAGAAAATAATTGTATCTAAATGATCAAAAAATATAATTCCCAAAATATATACTATTATTTTTAAAGAAACATACAAAAAAGAAGTTAATTTTTTAGTTTAGTATAATAAAAATTCAATTCCATAATGTAATAATTAATTCATGTTTTTATTATTGTGTATTGTAATTATTAATTGTATAAACTAATTCCATTACAAACATTTTGAATATCAAATTTATTCCCAATGATAAAATGTTCAAGATTTTTTTTATTTTTACTTTACCTGTTATCGTTGTGAATTTGTGGAGTTTATTTCAGAAATATATTTCTTAGTATTAATTTAATTAACCCCTGAGTAAGGGAGATATGTTTTTTATTATCTCTTCTTGGGAGATGGATTATATTGTATAAAAGATATGATAATTGATATTTAATATTATTCAAAATAAAATTCTTCTAAATAAGATCTTTTATGTGTATCTAAAGCTAAATTCTAGAATTTTTTTGATAATAAATTTTATAGCCCATTAATTTTTATCACTAACACCCTATTCATATATTAATTCAAATAAAACAATAATTTAATGGTTTTACCATATGTATTCATTATGAATCTTACTGAAATTATGGTTAACCATTTTTCATACACATAATAGTTTTTATAAATTTCTATTTGTTTAGTGTTTTTAACATCACAATGGGGGTAATTGAGGAAAGTTCATCCGATCAAATAAAGTATGTTAAGTAGGTATTTTATAAAAAAAATAATTTTGGATTATTTTTAATATGTTCATCTTGAAATAAGGATAAATTGGTATATTTTTATTCATAATGGAATGAATGGGATGAAATGTGACTAAGTCGATATTTTTTTTCTAATGTTCCATTTTATATGATTTTTATAAAATTTGAGAATGTGTGAGAATTTTAATTTATTTTATTATATGGTACAAATTTAACATATAAAATTGTTTTCATGGAGAATAAATCTGAAAGATGGAATTTTATTCCCAGAAATAAATTATTATTGTTATTAGAAATGTAATTTTTACTAACAATATTTGATTTCTTTTAGGATATTTTTTATCACCAAAAGTTATTTTTTTGGAGGGTTATTGGATAATATACAATACATGAGGATTTCTTTTTAATATTCAACTCAAACATTTGTTTTCTTGGATTGTTTTAATTATATTTTTATTATAAAAAATGTAGACATTATTGATTCAATAATCTTATTATTCTTCATTTCAAAAATTTACAATACACATTATATGACAACCAGGCTCTTTATTACACATTAATTCATGATTTATTACATAAAAATAAAAATAAAACAACCCATAATATCCATAAGTATAATGTATTTTGGAATTAGTTACATTAAATAGGTATATAAAACATGGGATAGAGCAACATTATTAAAATCTTCTGTGGCATGCTCATATGATTCCATCATACTTAAAACTACATTGGAAAACCTGATGACATACATAAGAATGTGGGGGTATATAAATCCTAGTAAAATAATGAAGAATGAATTAAATTAATAAAGTAATAATTTCTAGATAATAGGCATATCAATGGATCATAAAAGGAGTGATAATAATAAACACGAATAATAGTGCATGAAATAGCAAGATAACAAAAAAACAACCTGGGATATGTGGAAAAAACATAAAACTCTACATTATAAACATAGGTCGAGGATAACTATCAAGATGTCATGACATTATGATGTTAAAGGTCCTGTAGTGGATTTGGTTCAATCCCAATTTCCTTTTATGACGTCTCATTATACCAAAACATTACAAAATGCATTGCAGTACAATATAATTACGGGCGCACCCATCACTTTTATTTCATTATCATACATATGTATTCCACGAATATCATAAAACATGGAATCATTTATCATAAAATATTATAACAAGATCAAATATTTTTAATGAAAACATGTATGTTATAAATAAAATAATTATATGTGAATTAAGTTGACTACCATTGATAATAAATCATTATGGGTATTCACTGCACAATTTTTTGGAAATGAAAATTTCGGAGAATTTTTGAAATCATAACTTGGTGTATAAACGTTTGAGGGAATAATAAGAGTTAAAGGGGATGTTATCATTTATAAATAAAATTTAATTTTATAGGGGTATGGAAGAAAATACCCCATCATTATGAATTGGAGATAAAATATATAAGGTAATGAATGAAGATAAATAAAGTGGATAATGAGAGGATCCCTTACCACCAGTGGGTGATTCCAAATTATTGGGACGAGATTTCTAAGATCATTGGGGACCCTTGGGAAGACTATAAATAGTATATGTAATATTAAGGATGTGATCCAAGGTTTTTTAGTAGAGATAAATTGGAACTTGTTTGGGGTTAAATAGAGGAGAGTAATTTATTATTTCTAAAACATAGGTTTTGGAATCTATAAAATAAAAAATACAAATCAAAAACCTTCCTATGATTTTTTACATGGTTTAGTCCATGTCGGATTGGGTTTAATTATTTTATAAGTAAAAGGGCCAATTTGTTAAAATATTACCCTTTGTGATGTGTAAGTGAGTCATACCATATAAGAAAAGATTTTAGAACCTTAAAATATATTATAGTTTTTGGAGGATTCGTAGAGACTTTATAAAATTAATAAAATAAAATTGATATTAAATTATTTTGGGGGGAAAATATTTATTTGGTTATGGATACTCTTTATGGTATTTATTACTAAATTTTTGGGTCATTATGATGTCATAATAGACATCATTTATGTATACAGTATTTATTGTTTACCCAAAATATCAAATGTCTTAGAAAAGTACAAAAAATTTACCATAGGATAATTTTTTGCGTGATGATTTATAAAGTAATATACAATATATCAAAATACATTTTTAAATAAATGTTATTTTTATTTTTAAAATATAATTGATATTTATTGAAGAATGATGTGTTTTTTGACAATAAGATATTTTGAACCCTTATAAAGGTTACATTAAACTTCATGAATCTTATATGATCATTTGTATTTAATAAACACAATTTTATAAGATTGTTTTAATACAATATTATTTATTAAAAAATACATTAATTCATTAAAATAGATTCCTTAATTTTATTTGAATATTACCCACATATATAGTGTTTTTTATTGTATTAAAATAATTTTTTATGTAATAATGATAAAAATAAAATGTATTCACTATCCGATAAAATATAAATATATTTTTTTTTATCTTGATGCATATCCCTTTATTAGTCACTCAAATGCACTAAGGGTGAGGTGTGTTGTAGGGAGACATCTATGAGGTGGTTCATCCTAGATGGTTTGGGTCGTGATCCTGATAAGCTTGAACTTATCCCATAAATAGTTTAGCTTGTTCTTATGTTGGATCCCATCTTGTACATAGTCAATGGAAAATAATATAGATGTTGTCTCTATTTAATTATCCTATAAATGGGTCTCGTAGGGTACTATCCTACTGTTTGAAAATATCACTTCTTTTGTTTGCATCAATTGGATTTGTTAAAACCCAATATTTATTCTAATCATATGACCACTATTAAAAACCTATATTATCAATGATTATGATGATTATTGGTTTTTAAATATTAAATGATATAATAAAACCAAATAATTGAATGTGTTTTTATGACCATAAAACAAGATAAAAAATTTTTATTTGACCATAAAGGGAATTTTATTTGTAATGGTTTGGGTCATTACAATCTTCCTCCGATAATAAATTTAACCCTTGAAATTTTCATTTAACGCATTAAAACGTATGAGGGTAATAATATCTCATATCTTCCTCTGATTATAACATCCCTTCATCAAACGTCTCATTTCTCCACACTACTTTTACAAGTTCATTGTATTATTCAGTAGAACATTGTCTTTATGATTTAAGATCTTCACCAGCTGCTTCACATAAGGAAGATAATTCTTCAATGGTACCATATCTGGATTGAGTATATGTGAGGGGTATTCTGTGTACTTCTTCAAGAGAGACAAATGGAACACATCATGTACATGAGGTAGTCCAAGTGGGATTTCTATTTAATATGACACCTCTCCAATGAGATCAAGTATCTCAAAGGGACCGATGTACCTTGGACTAAGCATTTAATTCTTCCAAAATATTATTAATTTATTACCTAGAGATATGAGGAGGTAAACCATGTATCCAACCTCAAACTATAGGTAACATTAAAGATTGCTATCATATCTCTTTTTTCGACTTTGAGAAGACATTATGTGATGTTTAATGGTCTTTAACATTCCACCATTACTCCACCATTTCAGGACATAGTAGTTCATGTTCCCCAATGTCATCCAGGTATGCAGGCTCTCAGAACCAGTTCCCATAAAGGGTATCATAAGTATCCATTTTAATTCATCAGTGGAAACTATTAGTGTATAAGAACTCGACCAAAGGAATATATTGATCTCATCCTCCTATAAAGACAACATAGAATGATCTCAACATATTCTCAGGTGTCTAGATAGTCTAACTAGATTAGCCTTCAGTTTGAGGATTATAATCCATTCTAAAGTTAAACTATGTATTTAGAGTGTGTTAGACACACATCTAGAATAATGAATGGTTTCATCATCACCTTTTATTTTTGTCTTTCACCTTTCACTTGCTAATATAAAAGACATTTTGTTGTATATTCTATGATCTCCTTCTTCATATTGTTCCACCAATATGGATCTTAGGGATCTCGATATATCTCTTTTCTTCATAGATATATGGTGGTGGTTTCTCAATGTTAATCATCCAACAGATCTTTCTTTAACTTGGGATTTAATGGTACAAATAATAATGGACCAAATCTCAAAACTCCTTCATCATTAACATTAAACTCTGAGGATTTTCCATTTCTTATTGCTTATACTTTATTAAGAATTAGCACATCATATCTTTGATAATGAATTTTCTTCTCTAAAATGGATGGTTGAGAAATTATTTTTAAAAGGATAGACGATGTTACTTCCTTTATTATTCCTAGGTCCAACTATTTAAATCAAAGAAGATCATATACTTATTAATTCCCAAGAATGATAAAATTGACAGATCCTTTCTACATTGAGAGTATTGAACATTATTTTCCTTACCATGTTGTTAGTGTATTGAGCATTCATAGTTATTAATTATCTCTAACCATATTCTCTAGAAAATATTAAACTATTTTTTATGAATGTATATTCGAGGCAGTTGTGATCAATATATATTCCACACTTCTTCCAAAAGAGGTAATGCCATAATATTTTCAATGAAAAGAATACAACAGATGACTCCATATCATGTTTTGGGTAGTTAAGTTCATGAAAATTCAATTACCTTGATAAATAGGCTATTAAATTTTTATTTTTCATTAACATGCATCCCAATCCATTATTCAAATCATCACTGAATACCATGAATTGTTCTCCACTCTTGGGTAGTGTGAGTGACAGTGAATTGATAAGCATATTTTTCAAATACTTTAATCTATATTCATATTAATAATTACAAATAAACATTATTTCATTCCAAGATAACTTGGTTTTAGGGTTTGAAAATCATGATAAACCTCTAAAAATGATTATAGTACCTTGATAGTCAAATGAAACAATAGATTTATGTCACACAATTTGACCTTGACCATCCTTCAAAAGCTTATTTCTTAAAAGGGTATTAAAGTACACCAATACATATGATAATATTATACAATAATGAAACTTACACTAACTAGAACTCAATTTTTTTTACTTTTCATAAAGATTCTCCATTTTAAGTTTTTTAGTATAGTGGTGAGATTCTCCTCATCCTCCTCCTTGATTTTAGAGTATATTTGAATATCATCAATAAATAATACCAAATATTTTATGAGGTAAATTATAAGGACTATATCCATAAAGTTCATGAATATTTATCGATAATTATTATGTAAGAATGGAATTACTATGAACTCATAGTGCCCGTAAATTCTATGAAAACCAGTTTTGGGGATATTCTCCACCGCCCTTACCTTATAATATCTTCACTAAAGATCCATGTTGGAATATTATTATGATCCACATATCTAATAAAATAAGTAATCAATTTATTTTACAGGATACTTGTGATTTATAACAATATCATTGATCTCATTATAATTAATGAAATGGTGTATTGAAACATTTTATTCTGGAAAAAGAGGACGGGTGCACCCCAATGTGAAGCACATGGTTTTATGAAACCTTTATCCAATTTCTCTTATATTTTTTTCTTCAAATAGACAAATTCTACAACATCCATTCAATAGAGATTCATGGATAATACAAATTCCCTAGGTATAATCATGATTGAAAATTCAACTTCTCAGGTAGGTGGAATACTAGTAAATTATTTTGGAAACCCATCAGTGTATTATATCACAATGGGCATGAACTCAAGGATGATATTATCCATATACTTGATCGTTATAACTATATAGGATTTAGAGTAGGGAAATAAAATCAATTCTTGAGAAGTTGTTGTTAAAGAATATTTATCATCATCTTTTCTCTTGTATAGAATTGGGAGACAATTCACTATATGGAGAGTGATTTCATTCTCATGGAAGTTTATGTTGGATCTATATTGGTAAAACCAATCCATGCCCAAAATTTTATCAAATTTCAATAAAGCTAAAAAAACAAAGTTTTCTGTAAGAATTAATTTTTTTTGATATGATAGGATTTATATACTTTGGATTCAATAATTTCACCATTTTATATTTTCATAGACAGCTCTACTTATATGTTTTTTGGTGGAGTTTGAGTATTTCTACTGAATATGAATGATATGATGTAATGAATAGAACTAAATTTTAATTGCACATTTTCTATTCTTGAATTAATAACCAGCATACCTATCCCCACTTTTTTGGCATCAACCTCATTGGTTGTGGTGGAAAATTCTCACCCTTACTTCATTAGAGGTTGTTTTAGTCTCTAAAACCCTTGTATTAGTGCATTGGGTTGAAAAGATACATTGTTATTTTCAATTTATACAATTAATAATTTTTGTGAGGGTTTTCTAGGGAATTCATTTCCTTCATCCCATTAGTAGGCCTCTCTTGTCAGTAATCTCTAGATAAGTTTCATTCCTTCTAAAAACTAAATCATTTCCTCTTTCCCCTTAGTTAATTTTTGGGGTGCTTCATTCTTCACTTTTCACAAGGGGTATATTCAAATATTTTAGCACCATTATATTTCTTCAAAAGACAATAAGAATTAGACTCCACTTTCCACTTATAATACTCATGATACCATTCAGATTCTTGGATCTCTATTTCTACTTTCATGGAACATTGGTCAATTTTCTCATAGCTATCAAAGTCAAAGAACTCTATATTTGTTTGGACTTGTTTTTATCCCAACAAAAAAGTGTTCAACCATAAATGTGGGGGTAAAAACAATGCAATGGTTGTATCATAATATTATTGGTATGTTTTCCTCAAACACCCCAGTAGATTTTCCATCATTTTTCTTAATGGTATGGAAATACCATTTTATTTTAAGTGAGAGAGTGATTAAAAAATATTTATCAAATAACATTTCCTAACATTCCTTCCTTCCAATCACTTCGATATCTCCCTATATATTCCTAGTATTAATCAATGTACACCACTTATTAGCTTCTCCCCCATATGATAAACATCCAATACAATCTTCTATTACTCTGAACATTGAAGGATGGAAAATATATTCTCAATGTAGTTGATCTGTTATTATGTGACTAAGGGGTTGGATGATCCATTGAATGTTGGAGGCCTTGGTCAAATAAATATTTCAATTTAAGCTTATAATATATTAGGGGTATTTTGATTCTCCTCCTAATCTATGTATCAATTCAGATCCAATGTCAACTGAGAGATAATCATTACAAATATTGATATTCATGCATCTATTAGGTTGGGCATATTGTTTTGGAATTCATCACATTTACCATCACATTGGTTGTTTACCCAATTCCTCCTAGTTATATAAATTTCTAAGAAAAAAAGCAGAATTAGGGAAGATGATTTTAAAACTATTAAACACATAAGTGGTAATGTAATAAAATTAAAGAGATAACATATAAATGACATACATTTTCTTAATACATAATATTTATAGGCTACAATCTATGTTATCATTGATATATTTCCTTATATATACTCTTATGTATTTTTTGTTCCCTTAACAATGGTTCATAATGAGATTGTGAATTTTCTGTTGCATATCCCTTCGATGTGTCAAACCATGTGTGTAGAAATTTCCATTTTTATAAATCAATTCCTAGTTATATGTAGATCAATGTGATGTTTTGTGTTATTAACCATGTGTGTATATATGATAGATCCGCATCCACTTATAGTATCCCTAGAGAGATTTATTTAATTTTAATCCACATACTCTAAACCTTATTTAATTTATGTATGTATTATAATGTTAAGTCTTATATGTAATTAATTTTATAGAGTTTTATAGTGTTAATCTCCCAAATAAATATACTTTCCTTTCATATCAACTATGACAACCATACTCTTTATTACACATTAATTCATGATTTATTATAAAAGATTCCACATAAAACAACTCTGAAGATCAAGATTTAAATTGACTTGTGGAAATATTTACATTATATAAAAACATAAAGAATGGTATATTTAATCATTATTGAAAACATCCAAGAGATGATCATATTATTCCATTGAACATGAAACTACATTGGATAAACTGGGGACATATATGAAAAATGGGAGAGCTATAAATCCTAGTAAGGAAATAAACATAGAATAAAATGAAGAAATTAAAACATCTTTGAAAATAGGAATATCAATGGGGAATAAAAGGAGTGAGAATTATAAACCTGAATAATAATGCATGATATAGCATGATAGCAAAAATGCAACTTGGGAAATGTGGCAACAACTTAAAAAATAAATCATAAACATAGTTAAAGGATTCCATTTAATACATCATGATGTAAAAAATCTTGTGGTTTATTAAGTTCACCCCATACTCCCTTTCATGACATATCATGTGACCAAATCATTATCCAATGCATTCGAGCACCATATAATTTCGGGTCCACCTGTCACTTTCATCTCATTGTCATGCATTAGTGTGACTCAAAGATCATAAAACATGGAAACATTTATCATCACATTTTTTCCATGATTTATAAGTTTGTAATACATAAATCGTATTACTTTATCATATAATTATTAGTTCATTATACGGAATACCCTTGATAAAAAATGCGTATTAGAATTAATTCTATATTTTTTGGCATGGAAAATAATAGAGAAATTTATACAACATGACATGGGCGTATAAATGTTCAATGAATGGATTAATGAAAGTGAAATGGGTATCTCATTAAATATAAATAAAAAGGGTTTTAAGGGGATTTGGAATAACGTGTCCCATCATTACGAATTGGAAAAAAATATAAAATATAGTGAAGCAACTTGAATAAAAAAGTGAATAAGAGGATCCATTAGCTTGAGAGGGTGATTTCAAATGCTTCGGAATATTAATAAGAGCTTGGTGGCACCATGGCAAGACTCTATAGAGGGTAGGTATGTTTAGGGACGAGATACAATGTCATTTAGTGAAGATAAATGGGATATTGGTTGGGTTTATATAGGAATTGATAGAAGAGTCCATTATTATTTCTCAAACATAGCTTTTGGAATTTATATAATAATGCAATAAAAACCACAAACCTTACCATTGATATTTACAGTTGTTTTTGAAAAATATGAGAGTTTTTTATGATTGTAAAATTCCAGTGTCCAAAATTATTAAAATATTTCCCTTGGTAATGTGGAAGTGATTCATGTCCTTTAAAAATTATTTTAATATAATAAAATATATTACAGGTTTTGGAGTATTCAAAAAAGATTTATAAAATTAATAAAATAAACATAATATTACATTATTTTAATGGGAAACAATATATTTTTTCATAGATACCCTTTATAGTATTTATTACATCATTCATGGGTCATTATGAGGTCATATGACACAATATATATTTATACCTTATTTATTTTTTACCTGAAACTATGATTATCTAAGAAAATTACGAAAAATTAACCATATGATTATTTTGAGATGCCTATTAAAAATATATATATACATCTTATGAACATAATTTTCTAAATATATAATTTTTTTTAATATATGATCAACATTTTTTGAGAAATAATGGATTTTTGAAAATAATAGTTTTAAATCCTTTATAAAAATTACATTTCACTTCATAAAAACTATATAATAATTTATATTTTATACAAATTATTTATTATTGATATTTTAAAAAAATATTATTAATTCAAAAATAAATTAATTAATCAAAATAATTTCTTTAATTTCATATGAATATTTCCAAAAAATACAATTTCTATTTTATTATATAAAAATATTTTTTAAAGTAACAATAATTAGATAAAAATGTATTCATTATTATATAAGATATACATATTAATATAATTTTGGTATAAATAAAAAAGATTATTAATCCACAAAATCCACTAAGGTTAAGGGGTGTGCTGGTGATACTTTCATGGGGTGGTTAGGCATACATGGTTTGGGTTGTGATCTCGATTGGCTTGAACTTATCCTATAAACAGTTTCACAACTGCTTATATTATTGGATCTCATCAAGCTATTGGTAGAATGAAATTCCTATGGATTTTATCTCCCATGAAATCTCTTATTAGTGGGGTTTATAGGGTATGATCCTATAGTTTTAGGTCATTACATCCTTTGTCTCTATCAATTGGAGTCATTAAAACCATATATTTATACAGATCATTTAATCACTAGTCGATGATGATATTATCAATATCTATGATGATTAATGGCCTTTTAAATCTAAAATGATATTATAAAACGAAAAAAGTGAATGTGTTTTCAATAACCTTAACACAACATAAGAAATTTAATTCGACCACAAAGGGGATTTTATTTATAACAGTTCAGATCATTAAACATAATTATGTTTTTTATGAATCTATTTCTTATATGTGTATGTATTTTTAAGTATAGAATTATTTTCAATATGTTATGTTCTATTGAACATAAATAATCTAAATCAATACTAGAATATATAATAGCACTGTGTTGTCATGTTAATTGAGTGATATAATTAATGATATATCTATCGAACAATGGATGGTTGAATCTAATATAGTTATAAATGAACCTAAAGATATTTTATTTTTATAATTAGGTTTTGTAATAGAAGAATATATATATATACATATATATATTTAACCTAAGGAAACAAGGAATATAAGAATAAAATATGAGTTCAAGTGTCGAAAAAAACATTACAAGTAATGTTGTATAAAAAATTAACATCCATTGAGTTCCCAAATTTTTTATGTTTTCTAACATTTCTTATGATATCCCTTTAGAGGAGTTTATAGTTCAAATATCATAGAATGTATAGCTATAAAAAATATTTTTCTAATCTATCATGATCAAGGATATTTTCTGTTTCTGGACCTATTTTTGTCTGATTCCTTGATATGATGTAGCATCTATGTTTGACGTTGTATCATCCAATAATTTTTTCAATGAATTCCTAGTCTGGAATTAAGGTTGATCATGAGATCAAAGAGTAGAATGATGTTAGATCTATAAGTTGATTTCAACCAGAAGAAATTTTAAAAAGTTTCATCTCGAGAACATAATACCCTTTGAAAATTTGTTAATCAACAATGTTCTATGTGACGAACTTGGATAACTAGAATTTTATCTAAAGATCCTCCAACTAATTTGGATAAAGGTGAAGTGTTTATATAAAATAGATTTATATTTTTATATTTTTTATATATTTTAATATTAATTCGATACATTATTCATTTTTGTATCTTTTTTCTTTTTTTTACCATGGTGTATATAGATTTTATTGGATCATTTTTTTACTTCTGATAAATTTATTTTAAGTTTCTCAAAAATATCATACACTAAATGTTGATTGGAAACTATATTGTGTGATCAACAAATTTAATTGACTGGGAGAAAACATTCATCATTCTCATGGATTATAATGCACCCCAATCTTGTACATCCATATCATTCGAACTATAACAAAATGAATATTAGCTGAGTAATATGATATATATATATTAAAAACATTATTTAATTGAATTTATAAATAAAATAATTTCTTTTAGAATGGAAAAATGAATATGGTTTTTAATTCTCATTGTTTCATTAATATATTAAATGTATAAGATCATTTGGTGGAATTAATTACATATAAAATGATACATATTTTGAAATTTAAATTTCATAAAAAGTATGTTATGGGATAATGATATGTTTTGAGATAATTCAATGAAAAAACGTTATTTCCTATAAATCATTAGATAAATTTTTTTTAGAATGATGTACCATTTTTTAAATGAAATATAGCTCATATAAATGATGAGATAATATTAAGATATAATGATATATACTTAAAAAAGGAAAATAAAATTGGAATTTATCTCATGTTTAAGGTAAAAAATTAAGGTACTCTATAATAAATTTTTATAGACTAAAATTATATCATGTTTGGGATGAAATGACTGTTATAATCATATATATTTTAAAATATGATATTTATCTAACATATAATATGAGAAATTTATCATATTTGATGAAATAATTTTAAAAATGATGCATATTTCATATATGAGTTGATATAAATTTATCATTCAGTAAAACATATCTTAAAAAATAGAATTTATATCACTCGTTATATGGGATGAATTTTATGTATTTTAGAAAAAGAAAAATATATCAACTACGAAATGGGTTAAATGTCATATATTATTCAATGTGATTGAAAAAAATGAAATTTATCTCATGTATGATATGAGAAAAAAAATTATTATTAGTGAAATAGATTTTATAAAAAATAAATTTATATCATCTTTGATATGAAATTAAATTCACTTATAGTTATAGAAAATATGAAAAATAAAAATTATCTTAGAGAAGTGATGATTTTTATTTCATTTTTAATGATATGTTTATTGGAAAAATAAATTTATTCAATGTATGTGGTTTGATAAGTTTTATATATTATCCAAATCAATAAAAATATTTATCACATTACAAGGATGGGATACATGTTACATATTATAATAAATGTTTTCAAAAATGAAATTTTTCTATTGAAATACCTGAGATAAATTTCAGTATTACTTATATATATTTTATTACAATTAAATTTATCTTATTTATGTGATGATATAAATTTCACCTTTTATGATACATATTTTATAAAAATATATAATTTTTCATTGAATGATATGAGATCCATTTTATGTATAATAATATTTATTTGTTAAAATTAAATTTAACTCATGTATGGGATGAGAAACATTTCACAGCAAATGCCTAATCATTAAAAAATAATTATAACCACTACACAATAGGGTAAATGTTTTTATAGTGTAACATTCTAGACTCCAAAAATCAATTAATGGTAGTTTAATAAACATATTGGTACAAAACAAAGTGATCATAAAGGATTCAATATCTTTCATAAATACTAGATACAGACATATATTAAAGATTAAAACATAAGATATAATATTGAAATATTCGGATAAGACAATTATCCCTTCCATATATACCTAAAGAGTACACATAAACAACCTCTATGTTTCTGTGGGAAATTAAAAGAAATATGGGTGATTTGAGATTCTTACTAAGGATTTGAAAATAATGGAAGCCTTCATAACATAAAAAAGGAATAATTGATATTTAATGAATGAATCAAACAACCAAGATTAATAAACCACAAAAACTCAGGGAGTTTTATATCTATGTAAATAAACAAATACATCTATAATAATGATAATTTATTTTATACTGATGGAATGAATAATGTAATACATCAGTTCTTATTATCATGGAATTGTTCTAAGACACTATAGTATCATGAGAACTGGTATACTCCAAAACCCAACTTATTTTGTATCATGATACCTATCGAGGTGTCAATTGGAAATATAATTTTGGCCTCACCTATCACCAAATTAATTACGATGCATTCCCAGAAGATTCAACAAGACCATTCACACCATTATATAAGGAACATCTTATTGAATAAAACATAGTTATCTATATAATGATAAATAAGGAAATAAAATACTTTTCAATGTAATATAATTATGTTTTTTTAAGAAAACATATGTTAATGAACTTATAATCTTTTGGGTATCATTAAGATAATAGGTGTTAAACTTATCAAATAATTATTTATATGAGGGTATTTTCATTATGTTGGGTTATTCATGGATGGTAGTGATTTTTTTCAATAGTTTTCATTTGTAGAAGACGAATGAAATGGTAAGAAAAATCCATTATCATGGTTCATTATGAGACTGTTAATATTTCAACAAAAATTACCTTGGGATTGTCTCTCCATGTGTGAAGTGTAAGCCCCCCTCATCATGCATCATGGTGATGGTTGAATATATGCTCAACAAACACTTTTTGGGGTGATTAATCGAATATGAATATGTAACATAGATACATACACTTTCTGATATCCAAACAATGATGTATTTTCTAGTAAATTACACACACATTCAATTTTCCCAAACCTGGGTTGGTTTTTCTATCATGGAAATGATTGAGTATTAAAATGGTGTTGGGATATCATGAATAAAAAAATATGAGATAATGATAAAACTATAGGCTCATAAATCACTTATATTACATGAATAATATGGTAAAAGCATTCCATGCTAATATATACCCCACACAAATATAAAATTCTGGAAAATGTAACATGAGTCCCTAAGGATGAAAATTTGGGATAAAAGACCCATAAATGGCTTGGGTAGAAAATCAATCAACACACCATATAAGAGAGGGCATAAAATTTATCTTTATACACAAAGAATAAAAATATTTCAGGATATAACATCTCAAATAGGATGTAAGTACACTAAATAATATAAATTAGTATCATAATACTAAACATTTTCCAACAAAAGGAATTTGAGCTGAAAACCCCTTTACTCTTATACTGGAATACATGAATATACATTATCCTATTCTATGGTAAAAAAATATTAATTGGTTAATTGATAAAGTTAATATTATTCATTTTCTTTTGTTATCATCATAAATAGTAATTAATTATATGAATTTTACGTATTTTTTCCTATCGGGTATTTATATTATTTATCATTTTTACATGTTTCATAATATCAAAGTTTGTATACATTCACATTTCATAGTTAATTATTAATAAGTCATTAATATTACTACTAATTACTATTTATTAATATTTATGATGTATAAAATTCATTTTTGGAGTATTTTAGTCTTTATCCTTTAATATGAAATTGATAACCAACATGTTTTGGTGATTCTTGAAAATCGATTGGTTTTTTATAAATCAAGGAATTAAATATTGATATTATGCCTCCAATATCCAAAGAATATTATTTACATATTTTTATTATATAATAATAAAAATTATTCTCCCATGGTCATTCATTATTTACATTCACAGTATTGTTCACGTCGGAGGTTAAACCAAACCAAACATGAATATTACCTGATTTAATAAATGATTACGATGAGTTTTCTATAATATAAATGTACTAGAATCATAATGATATTATTTTTTATTTATTAGTGTGATGTTTAATAATTATAAGTATATATAAAAATAAGGAATGGATATGAAAATATAATAAATTTTGAATAAAATGATATCCTCTTAGTATTATTATTTTAAATGATTAAATTAATGATGATCATTTTTTAATCATATCATTAATAATTTATCTAAATTTTCATACCATAACCTTAGTTTTATCATAAATATAAAACCTCTCATTTAAAAACATCCATATATCCCTCCATTGAAGGAATTTATGGAAACATTTGTTGCGTCTTGGAGGCAGTATTAAATACAATTCACAAACAACTGTTTTGTTTTACTTATTGGATGAGTTATATAAAGGAAAATTGTTAATTCCATTAATATAGTAATATAAAAGTATATATATGATACTAATATCATTATATTGATGTTTCTAGATTAAATATTAATAAAAATAATTTATATTAAAAGCTAAGTAGTTGAAAACAACACATTGATTAATTTGATTTTTGTTTGATGTATTCAAGGAAATAATTTCTTAATGTTATGTAATGGTGACCAGAATCTTTTTAATGCGGGATAGAGTCATAGGAATATAAAATTTTAAAATTTGAAGGATAAATTAGAATGATGGGTAAACCTTGAAGTGGGGAGAGTTTTACCCATTTTTAAGTGAGGGGAGGGTGGTTTTGGAAGTAACATTACAATTTTAATAATGTATGATTACTATTCAAGTTTCATTAGATGTAAAATGGAGAAAAGATGATGTGATAGTGATTATGGATAAAAACTCAACTTAACCACTCCATATTTTTTTATGATTTAAATTTACATATAAGATAAATATATTTTTAGTACTGATATTAATGACATTATTTAATTTATTATAAAATAAATAATAGATATGAAATATTCAAGTCAATCCAAAACCTAAAATCCAATAAAAACAAACGATTTAGGGAAGTTACTAAAATTAGTTTTTCATTGTTCACGTAATATCTTAATTACATCTAAAAAATAGGATAAAGGATTTATATGTTCAAAGAATATTTTAAATTTCATATTTTTTTCATAAAATTCTTATTTTTTTACATAAATTTATTTTGTAAATATCTTGGTCATTGTAATATGATGATGAAGTCATAATTATTACATGTTCTACAAGAACTATATTTTTTGACTACAAACACACTATTTCATAAAAGGATCAAAATTTCATATTAAGGTAATATTGATGTGCTGAATTGAAAAATTATTATATTTTCTTCAATTCCAAAATTAATAATTATTATTTTCAATAATGTCACGAATAAAGGATCATTAATTCGTGAATGGTGTGATAATTCATGATATGACATTTACATATTACCAAAGGGTCTCATGTAATAAATTCTCCCAGACTTAAACAATTTCATCCTAAAATTTTTGTTATATATCAATTATTGAAAAATGTGGTTATTCTGTATTTATAGCTGGTTAATTTTCCCAAATTTCCTCTTATAGATTTTGATTTCTCCATGTGACTTTCACTAAATCAGTAATAACATTATATAATAAATTCTACCTCATATTAATAATCTGGTCAATCCCCTCATTATTATACATGTAGGGTTCTAACTCTATTCCCCAAGATATGAGAAAAGGTATTAGATCTCGTATATTTTACCTCTATAATGAAACATGAAATACATATTTTACTCTTTAAAGGATTTTTGGCATAACCAATTAGTAATTTATAACTCCAATTATTTCTATTATTTTATAATAATAATTATATATATAGATTAACTTCACATTTTAACTAGTATAGCCCTTTTTTTTATCTTTATGTTTCTATAATATGATGGTGAATAGTCTGTATCGCAACAGTCATATCCTTCAAAATCACTAGGCCAACGAACATTCATAATCTAATTTCTTCCCAATATGTTTTAGTGTGATGTATCTTCTCATTAAATGCATCATATAGTTTCATATGCATGCTCAAATTGAAAAAATTATTTTATAAAAATTACATCCATGTTAAATAATCATACCAAACACCTTGGAAGTAAGGACAACATGATATCAGTATGCCTTCCAAAGTCTAGATATTCCATTCATACATCCCATCTGTGTGGGGAGGATATGTGCTTCCAAAACATATCTTAGTGTTGAGAGACTTTTCAAAAATCTGCTAAAATTTTGATGTGAATTTAGGTTCATAATCAAATACAATCAATATATTTTCCCTCTAAAACCTTACCATTTTATTAACATTTATCTAGTCAATTTGCTCAAGTGATATATCTTCTATTGTCACTACAAAATGAGAATTCATAGTAAAATTATAAATGATGAACCCTAAAGAATTATTATTCCTTGTATTCTTTGGAGTTAATTGAAAATTTCCATGGTTATGTTTTTGAACATCTATATAGGTATAAGAATCGGATTCATGACTCCCTCAGGATTTACCTTATTACATACTAATTTTATAGATACATAGTCTTTAATTTACCTCGACATGCCATCCACCAAAAAATGCTCTCTTAAATCCCTATACATCATTGTGCTACTAGTGTTTATATAGAAATTTAAGTGATTTTCATTATCTAGTGGTTCCTTCTTCAATTAATGTATGGATGGAACACAAAACCTCTTCAAAAACATCAACACTTCATCTTTTTAGATGAATTTCATCAATTAATTGACATTCACAACATTAATATTACTTTTAATTTTGTTTCATCCTTATGGGATTTCTCTATAGTTTCTATTAATTATGGTTTAGAATTGTATTAAAAATAAATTATGGATCCCCTATAATGACCAATAATGTTTTCAATATAATATGCCTTCTAAAAATATAATTAAGTCAAATTTTTTAATATAATATTATATAAATAACATGTACTATATGATGAAACCAACAAAATTTTACTAATATAAATTTAAAATTACATTTAGATATCAAATATGTCAAATGAATCTAAATTATTATAATTATATAGTAAAAATAAAAAAAGACAATAAGAATATGAAAATTTGGATCTACTCAATACCCCAGAATAGTTTTACTCAGGAACAACACTTTGGAAATGAGGATGAATATTATTGATGAAAAATTAATTTTGAAAATGATATTATATATATAAATGATAGAAAATAAAATTTAATTAATAATTAATGAAATTATATGTATTTATAGGATATATTTAACCCATATGACTATTACAATTATGACTACTGGAATTGTAATCTTAAGATTTAAATAGTAACATGGCCATTGGAATAATAATCTGGATATTAATAACAGTAACATGACTGCTATAATTAAACATCACCTATCATAACATAAAATAATAATTAGGTATCTTATAAAATGAACCTATAGTGTATTAATATCATGATACAAGAAAAACATAGTGATTGGGAGATAGTGATGTATCTTGGCTATATTGTGTGGGTGACTGTCTCACGAGAACATCAAATCAATTATGTGAATTTTTATTATGTTTAACATTTAAGCTTATATGTTTTTTCTATCTCATTGATTCTTTTAATCCATAGTGGGAGAATACTCCAAGGAAGTGGTATTTGAATCTCTTAAAATATAGAAATATTTGGTGGGTAACCTAGATCTTTTGGGGTGTCCACTGAATACTTCTCTCTTAAAACTAAAAGGTATCTCTTTCTTAGAGATTCTCCAGGTATTATATCCCTCCAAGTATTCACTATTCAAACCACATATGTTCCAAATAATTTGTTTATGGAGTATTCTTGATAGTTTTTGTGTAATGCCTGGACCCTAGTTACGCAGAGTCGGTGTAATATTACATAACATTGGCATGATTACAAGGAATCAAAACCCAAATGACCGGTCAGTTTATTATCCTTGGAAGTACTAGATACAAACATAAGTTATAATTACATTATGAAATGAAAAAAACAACATTGCATATCCTTCTAACACATTCATCTCACTTAGAAAATCCTTGCAGTTTAGTCAAAATATACTTCTTCGCATCCTAGAAAAAATAAAATATAGAAAGAGGTGACCTAAGGTGGATAGTAAGGATAAAAAAATAGTAGAAACTTTCATAAATAAGTATATCAATTTAAGGAAATGTATAAGACTAAAACACAAGCCTCTTAAACATAAACTTCAGCAAAATATGGAAAAAATAAATCAAATAATTCCATTTACTTATTCACATTGATATTATACTAGTCGAGTAATCACATGTAATATCAATAGCCAATTTCATAATGATAGAGTTCATAATGACAAACATCATAACAACATAGTCAAGGACTCATGAAAATACTACAAATAAGAGTTTTTCAAGAACTTGTGCCAAGACACTAGTTTGTCTCAAGATACCTACTAATGCATCTAGGGGCTTTAGTGGGATCCACCTGTCACTTACTAAGTTTGATGCATTCCCCATATGAAACGGTTGAAACATAACATAAACATTCGTATTAAAACTAGCATATGAAATGTTAATATCTTAACCTTAAAACATGAATGGAATAAAAATAACACATCCATAGTCAATCATATCACAAAACCATCAATACAATATGGCATATTGCATCATAATAAATCAACTTTAAACATGTGTAAAATATATTAGAGGATGTTGACAGGGATTAAATCAAAAATTTTTGTGAGAAATATATCTTTCTATTTTTAAATCATTTAAAAGTCACATAATTATAAAAGAAAATATTTATTTTGAAAATATTATTATAATATTTTAAGGGAAGCTTCTAATGTGTTATAATTGTAGAAAATAGATTCACTTGTCGTAGATGTTTAAAAAACATTATTTCCTTAATTTTTTCGAAAAGGTTGTGAAGGACCCTGTTTGGAAAATGACAGAAGGATTCCTTTATTAATATTTTATAAAAATTCAAAAAACAGTATAGATAACTTTTAACCATAGTATAGAAAATATTAATAATGTTTTGAAATATATATTTAAGAAACACATATGTGGATGATGAAGGGTTCCCAGTAGATACTCACGTATAAACAACCTTGGATAATAAATAGATTGTAGAATTAACCCTTACCTTTTAATTTTCATTGATCTAGTGTATGTTAACCTCATTTATAATTGTTAAATCATTTTTATTAAATTATACAAGAACCAAATACATAAATATGATATCATATATGATCTTCTAGTATTTCTTTGTTAATAATATTTCAGTAGTATCATTGTTTCAGGTGTTAACTGATTAATTTTCCTTTATATTCTGGGTTACATAAGCAATGTTGGTTATGGATAGGATGTATTTGATTCATATACAGATATTATTGTAAGTTCATAAACATTATTTTTAATTATAAAATGAAAACTATTCTTGAATGGTTTTGATGGCGAATGAATTTCACCTAGTTCGTGGAGACGGTAATCCGTACGTACACACGAGGGACAATATCATTATATTGATTGTGAAATAATATTTAATTACATGGTATATCATATATAAAGAATAATTAATATGTTATATTTATTATTTATATCATTTATACTCATTATTATATCCATCTAAATAATGAAGTGTTTGAATACCAAACTACACCACGACGTGGAGACAGTAATTCATCCGTACGTATGTATGGTGACTTTTCATTCATAGGAGGGATAGAATAATGAATATGGGTGTACCATATCTATAATAACCTCAAAGTATGTATAAGGTATTGTAGTTGTTAATTTGGTAGGGAAACAGCCAAGAAAAAAGAAGTGGAAGAAGAAAAGAACATTGAAAGAGGTGGTGATATTATTACCTTTTCTTCAGGTGCTTCCTTTTGAGTTGATCAAAATGGCTTTGTAGGTTGGATTTCAGAACAAAGTAAGGCCTGTAGGTATATGTGAGGGTAGTTGGGATTATATTTGAGTAGGGTTTGGCTGAACCAAATGGATTCGGAGGTGTGATTTTGAGAGAATGGAAAGTACCCTTTTATAAGAGAGGTGAGTGTCACTTTAGGTAAAGTTTGAAATATTATTTTTTTATACAATCATATTCAATTTGCAATGGCTTAAAAATGATTTATTTCTAGGATATGGTGGGTAAGGGTAAAAAACTCTCAACCAATAGGTTTTAGATCAGTTTAGGTCACCATATTGACCTTATCTTTTGGATTTAACTCTTAGTTAAATAGTTTATCTTTTACCATGTATTCATGAATTATTATAATAAATGGTTAATAAAATTACTATAAAAATCCAAGCATACCCCAAGTGGTTCATTATTAATATATCTAACCTTATCTAAGTACTTTGGCCTAACCATAGATATTTAGGAATATTATATCAATTAATAATATAGTATTTGTTTTAAAAACTCTTTTATGTCAATTTTGACACTATTTGGTATTTTTTTTCTGGGAAATTCATAACAAATTTATCACTAAAAAAAACTTTAATCACCCCTAACAAGTCATATTAAGCTAGATAATTATTTTAATTCATAATATGTTTTGATTTACAATTATTTGGATATTGATTATATAAATTATTTTAATCTTTCATTAATAATGTAAGTACATCATCATCACTGTATCATAAGTAAATTTATTTTTTTAATGTCTAAAAATAAAAAATAAAATACCATTATGTAGGAATTTTTTTTATATTTATAATTAATATTTAGAGTTGAATATATCTTATGTATAACCCTATATTAAAAATGGTTTTGTTATTAAACATCAAATTTAACACTTTTAACTCTTCTTTAATTAAAATATTAATAAACTTCCTAATATAAACCAAGAAGATGAAAAGGATCATATATTATTACTAATTTTTACTTTGGTTGAAATAAACATATCCAATAGAATTATTACATGTGTTAGGGTAAATATAATATCATTTTTACCTTTAATTACCCAATTTACTTTTAGTCGTGGTAAATAAAAGTCAAAAGTAACTATTCAACAAAAAAATTATTCTCATCTTATTGAACCACATTTTACATACAGATGTCAACCATGTCTCTCGTATTTTTGAAGTTAAATTCATAGAATCGGTAAAATTATGTTTTATGTAAATTTGCAAATGCGCCTAGAAGGTGGGTAAAAGATGATAAAAAGTTCAATAAAATTTTATATATCTAATATTATTATAAAATGACTCTAATAAATTACATTGGACATATATAAGTATTATGTATCTATTTTTACCAAATATAAATAAAATAAAATAAATAACTATTTAAATAAAAATTTAGTTTTAAATAATAATGTAGTGTTTTCATTATTCATCAAAAATTGAAAGTTTTCATAAAAATACCAAAAATTCACCCTAAACTCATTTTGATATTCCAAATCCAAAAATGAAGTCCATAATATAAAAAAAATTCATAAAATTATAAAAAGGGGGTATTACAATTCATTATAGCTATTTTGATTTTTGTGGTGTGTTAAAACTCCATGTTGTGTACTACACAAGCTATTATATTATTCAAAGGGAAACGTACTGAGGAAGATTGGGGTGTTACATTCTACCCTCATTCAACTAATTTCTTCCTCAAAATTCTAGAATATTACTGCATAAAAAGATTTGGGTGTTTCTTCATCATACGATCCTCGGGTTCTGACATTGCCTCTTCCATCTTATGATTTATCCATTGAATGTTCACCATACGATTCGCCCAGTTTCTCATCACATGTTCTATGATATTAAGAATTCTGATAGGTTCTTCTCAATAAGACAGGTCGGGTTCCAATTCTATTTTTTCATAGGTGAGTACATGCGTTGGTTCAGGCATGTATTTTCTCAACAGTGATATGTGTAACACATCATGAACTTTTGAGAGACTTGGCGGCATTTCCAAATGATAATCTACCACTCCAATTTCATTAAGAATTTCGAAAGGTCCAGTGTACCTAGGACATAATTTACCCTACTTACTAAAATGTATAACCCCCTTCCATGTAGATAACTTCATGAAAACATAATCTCCTACATGAAATTCCAAAACCTTCGGTTATTGGCATATCACTTTTTCCAACATTGAGCTTATTTGATGTGGGTTTGGATAAAATTCACCTTTTCCATTGTTTCCTCAACAAGTTCTGGGCATACGATTTTTCTTTCACCAACATCATCCCAACATGTTAGTATCCAAGGACTTCTGAATACTATTCAATAATCTTTATGTAAAATCGGGATCATGATCACAAAAAATCGATAGGGGTACTCCATGAAGCATTAAAACATCAGTAATATATAGTATTTCTAGACGTTCATGTGGTAAATCTTCTCTTATAGCAAGAAAATGGGCTGGCTTGGTAAGACAATCAACAATGACCCATATTGCATCATTCCTTCTAGGAGTCTTTGGTAGTCCCATGACAAAGTACTTCACAATATCATCCCATTTCCATTTAGGTATGGGAAAAGGTTGCATGAATCCTATAGGATGTTGTCTTCCAGCTTTTAGTTGTTGAAAAACCATACATCTTGACACATAATCAGATGTCTCTCCCTTCATGTTGTCCCACCGAATATTTTACTTCAAATCTCTATGAATCTTTGCGCTACTATGGTGTATAGAGAAATTAGATCTATGGGCATCATCCAAAAATTCCATTTTTAGATCAGGTATGTTAGGAACAAAATGTCTCTTCCCAAATTTCAAAATCCCATCTTCATATATGAAGTCGATCAGTATCCCATCATTCACTGCCATAATTTTCCTTTGAAACTCCTCATCATCACTCTGATAACTTTTTACCCTTTATATTAAATATGGTTTAGCTCCCATTTGAAAATGTATTGATGGTTCACCTTTCATGGTTTTTCCCATATCTATCTTTACTAGATCCATGAACAAAAGATCCCTTTCAACTCTCATCTTGTTCAAAACTCCATGACCCTTTCTACTCAAAGCATATGCCGCCTTTTTTTCCATCCCCGTGTGGTAGTGTATAGTGAAATCATAATCCTTGGGTAGTTCAAGCCATTTTATTTGCCTCAAGTTGAGATATTTTTGTGAGAAAATATACTTCAAACTCTTGTGATTGGTATATATCTCATATTTTTAACCATAGAGACGGTTTCTCCATATCTTCAAAGCAATAATCACAGCTGCTAACTCAAGATCATGAGTCAGATAGTTTTTTTCATGAATTTATAGCTGTCGGGATTCATATGAAATAACACTACCATTACCTATAAGGACAAAACCAAGTCCTTTCATTGAAGCATCACAATAAATAACAAACCCATCATTCCCCAATGGTAGTTTCAAGATAGGCGCATTTAATAATCTTCTCTTTAGTTTTTCAAAACACTCTTCACACGCTTTTGTCCAATCATATTTAACCCCTTTACGTGTGAGCTTGGTTAATGGGTTTTCCAATCAGGAAAAATAATGGATGAAACACCGATAATATCTTGTTAAACCAATAAAATTGTGTAACTCATTTATACTCGTCGGTGCTTTCCATTCTAGGATTTCCATGGTCTTTAAAGGATCAATAGAGATTCCATCCTTAGAGACAATATGGCCAAGAAAATAAATTTCCTAAAGCCATAACTCACACATTCTATACATAAAATATAATTCATTTCATTTGAGGGTTTTTAGAATAGTGTATAAGTGATTTTCAAGATCTTCGTAGATTATTTATCATACCAAGATATCATCAATAAATAACACTACAAAGTCATCATGATATTATTTAAAAAATATATTCCTTAGATCCATGAAAATAGAGGGTGCATTAGTCCATCTAAAAGAAATTACTATAAACTCATAATACCCGTAACAAGTTCAAAATTCTATTTTTGGAATGTCTTCCTTCTTCACACAAAACAGATGATATCCAGATCAAAGGTCAGTCATTGAAAAATATTGATCTCTGTGAAGTTGGTCAAATAAATCATAAATGTGGGGTAGGGGTACCTTTTCTTTATATTTATATCATTGATCTCTCTGTAGTCAATACACAACTTCATAGATTCATCTGCCTTCAATAACAATAAGAAAAGGGGATCCCCATAGAGAAACAAAAGGATGAATAAATCCTTTATTACTCAATTCCTCTTGTTGTTTCATTAGTACAACTAATTTCACAGTGTCCATTCTATATGGGGTATTCGATATGGGCCTTAAACTAGGAATAAAATCAATGGAAAACTCAATTTCTCATTCTGGAGGACTTCCAGGTAAATCCTCCTCATTAAAATATTCTTGCACAATAGGCACATCCTCTATTTGAACATTCCTTTCTTCACCAATAGTTATTTCAATCTCTTCATCCCCAATAATTGAATTTAGTAGAACTACTGGGAGATGATCTAGATGAGAATTAGATGGTGACATTTCTACTCAATAGATAAGGTACTCTTTATCATCATCAAAAATTGTAACCTCTTTCTTCTTACAATAAATTTCAGCATCATGGTCTGAAAGCCAATCCATACCGTGGATTATATCAAATTCAATCATGGGTATTACAATGAAATCATTACATAAATAAAATTAATATTCCCTAATGGGGACTGATTCACAAAACATTATTGCAATGATACTTCCCATTGAAGTTTTGACTGACAACTTCCTTATTAAATCAAATTGGAAATATCTAATTTTCGTAGAAAACTTGGAAGATATGAAACTATGAAATGATCCTGAATCAAATAATGCACTGGATAAAATTGATGAAACCATTAAATTACCTTCCACCACATCATTCGGAGAACCAACCTCATTAGTATTGATCACATAATCTTTTCCTTTCTCCCTTGAAATTTTCTGAGGTAAGTTTCCTTGGCTCTTTGGACATTCATTTTCACAATGCACCATTTCTCTACAATTGAAGAATTCAAAATTGATAGCCTCTTTCTTTCCCTTTCAATCATGAGCTTGGTGTCCTTTTTCACCACACTTGTAACAGACTTCTATTCCCTTCAATCAAGTACCGAGGTGTTTTTTCACACATTTACCACAGGATATAAATTCTACATTTACCTTCTTACACTAATTTCCATTTCCAATGTGTTAATCAGATCTCTTAATCTTATTCTTTTATTTAAAGTTGTAATACAAAGGGAATTCCTTTTCTGTCTTGATAGCACATGAGGAAAATATTTTCATACGATGAGAAGGATTGTGAGACTAATGCTTGGCAGATTAATGGTTTTAACCCATAAAGTAATCGATCGATCTTACTCATTAGGTTACGTATATAATCTGCTTTATGCCAGCATAAACTTATAATGTCAGCCTCATACTTTGTGACAATATCTTCCTCCTTTTTCCTCCGACTCAGAAATTGTCTTTCCATATCTTCTCAGTGGTCACGAGGAAAATATTTTTTCTAAGAAAATCACATTAAACATCCTCCATTAAATATTTTATACTTATTCATTTACCTTTTTGTTTTAAATTAATGACCACCATAAATCTGCATCTCCCGTGAGGCGATAAACATCCATGACAACTTGTTTTCTTTCACTACTCCCTAAACATGAAATATTTTGTCTAAGGAAATTACTTATTGCGAAGCTACAAATGGAGTTGTAGTCCCATTTAATGTTAGTGGTTGTTTCATCTTGAAGCGGTCTAACATTGATCCTCTGCATTGTGGATCAAGGTTCTCTATGCGGGTATGGTTATTATTCCTATCCCGAGTGAGTTGTCCTAGTGTTGTGATTAAATGATCAAGACCAGTTGCATCACCAGCTCCACTATAACTATCTTGAGTATGATGGAAATCCATACATGGATTACATGAATTGATACCATTTCTAATACTTACACTAGGCACCATTTCTATACAATATAATACACTAATTCAGTTTATGAATCACAATACATAATTCCAAAAATGTAAAACACTTAACATAAATTGAATAGTTTATAGATACAATCCATAATCATAAAAAAATTCTTTAAGGAGGTATATACTCATTAATCCTTCATAATGATTTATAAATAAAATGTGAATTATCTAAACATATCCCCCGGGATTGTCATAACCAAGAGTAATGCAAGGCCCATTGTCGTGTACCAAGATACCCCAGGCCAAGCCTGAAACTCCTTGTCCGAGTTTTCACTCCTAGGTACATCTGTCCCAGAGCATCCTCTACCTGATCGTATCCAAAAAGGGTTATATTTCAGGGAAAACTCACAAAATCTCTACATTACAAAAAATATAGAAAGTTCTTATATACTAATATTTAATGTCTATCTTAGGGTAATGTTTTCTAATCAGTGTTTTTCTAAATATAGATTCCTAGGTTTGTAATAAACTTCCTTAAAACCAACTGTAACTCCCCAACCATAGTTACCCTTAGTTGGTGCGTTATTACATAACATTTGCATCATCACAAGGGATCAAATCCCAAAATATCAATCAGTTTAGTAGCCTTGGAAGTATTAGATACAAACATAAGTTTTAAATTACATTATGAAATGAAAAACAACAAATTTTTGTCTCCTTTTAACAAATTAATCTTCCTTAGACTATCACTACATGTCAGTCATAATATACTTCTTCACATACCAGGAAAAATAAAACATTGATTGGGGTGAGCTCAGGTGCTCAGTAAGGATAAAAATATATCAGAAACATTCATAAATAAGAATAAATATTTAAGGAAATGTATAAGACTAAAACAAAATCCATATAAACATAAAATTCATAATAATATGAGAAATAAAAATCAAATAATTCCATTTACTTATTCACATGGATATTCTACTAGTCGAATAATCACATGTAATATCAGTAACCAATTTCAAAATAATGGAATGCGTAATGTCAGACATCATAACCACATAGTCAAGGCCTTGTTCCCTGACTAAAAATAATATTTCTTCAAGGCCTTTTGCTAAGACACCTATTTATCTCATGATACCTACTGATGCATTGAGGAGCTATAGCGGGCTCCACCCGTCACATACTAAGTCCAACGCATTCCTCATATGAATAGGTTGAAACATAACATAAAAATTCATATTAAAACTAGCATGAAAAATGTTAATACTTGAACCATAAACCATGAATGGTATAAGAATAACACATCCACACTAACAAATATCACAAAACCTTCAATACAATATGGGATATTTTATCATAATAAATCAACTTCAAACAAGTGTAAAATACATCAAAGGATGTGGACATAAATGAAATCAAAACTATTTGAGATAAAAATATCTTTCTATTTTGAAATCATTTAAAAGTCACATATTTATAAAATGAAACAATTATTAGAAAACTTTTCTTTATTAGATTCTATGTTAATCTTCAAAGATGTTATAATGACAGAAAATAGTTTCACTTTTCATATATGTTTAAAAAACATTATTTCCTTAGTTTTTTTGAAAAGGTCATAGAAGTCCTTGTTTGGAAAACGACAGAAATATTCCATTATAAATATTTTACAAAAATTCAAAAAAGGGTATAAATGAATTTAAAACATAGTCTCGGAAAAAGAAAAAATTTGTTGAAATAAATATTTAAGAAACACGGATGTGGATGATAAAGAGGTCCCTGTAGATACTCGTGTATAAACAACCTCGAATAATGAAGAGATTGTAGAATTAACCCTTACCTAGTACTTTTCCTTGATCGAGGGTATGTTAACCTCATGTAAAATAGTTAAATCATTTTTATTTAATTATACAAGAACCAAATACCTAAATATGATATCATATATGATCTTCCAATATAGATTTGTGAATAATATTCCAGTAGTATCATTGTTTCGAGTGTTAACGAATCTGTTTTCCTTTATATAATTGGTCACGTAAGCCATATTTGTTATGGATAGGATCTATTTGATTCATTTCCTGATTGATTTTATGTTCTTAAACATTATTTTTAATCATAAAATGAAAATTATTCTTGAATGGTTATGATGGGGAATGAATTTCATCGAGTGCATGGAGACGGTAATTCGTACGTATACACGAGCGACAATATCATTCTATTGATGGGGAAATTATTTGTAATTGGATGGTATGTCATATATTCAGAATAATTAACATGGTATACTTATTATTTACATCATTTATACTCATTATTATACCTATCCAAATAATGAAGTGTTTGAATAACAAACTACACCACGACGTGGAGACGATAAACCGTACGTACGCACATATGGTGACTTTTCATTCATAGGATTGATAAAAAAATGGATAAAGTTGTACCATATTTATAATCACATCACAGAATATATAAGGTACTATAGGTATTATTTCGGTTTGGAAACAACCATGAAAGTGGAAGTGGAAGAAGAAAAGAACATAGAAAAAGGTGGTGAAAATATTACCTCTTCTTCGGGTGTTTTCATTTGATTTGATCAAAAGGGCTCCACAGAATGGATTTCTGGTAAAACTAAGGCCTCTAGGTAGAAGTTAGAGTATTTTTTAGGATATTTTTGGATGGTTTGGATGAGACAAATGGCTTTGGAGGTGTGGTTTTGAGAGAAGGGGAATTACCCTGTTATAAGAATGGTGAGGGTCACTTTTAGAAAAGCTTGAAATATTATTTTATTATACCATCGTATTTGGTTTATAATGGCACAAGAATGATTTATTTTGAGGATAATGTTGGAATGGGTTGAAAACCTCTCAACCAATTGGTCTTATTAAAGTATAGGTCACCATATTAACCTTATCTTTTATATTTAACTCTTTGTTACATAGTTTAACTTCTACCTTGTATTTTATTATTATTTTAATAAATGGTTAATAAACATTCAATAAAAATACAAGAGAACCCCAAGTGGTTATATATTAATATATATAACCTTATCTAAGTACTTTGGACAAACTATAGATTTTTAGGAATATTATATCAACTAACAATCTAGTATTTGTTTTAAAAACACATTTTTATTAATTTTGACACTATTTGGTATTTTGTTTTTGTGAAAGTCATAACAACTTTATCACTTCAATAAAAACATATTTAATCAACCCTAACATGTCATATTAACCTATAAAATTCATTTAATTCATCATAAGTCTCAATATACATTTATTTGGATATTTTTAATATAAATTAATTTAATCTTTCATAAACAATGTAATTACTGCATCATCATTGTATCATAAATAAATTTAATTATTTAATTTCTAAAAATTATAAATAAAATACCATTATGTAGAAAATATTTTTATCTTCCCAATTAATATTTATAGTCTAATTTATCTTATGTATAACCCTATATTAAAAATGGATTAGTTATTAAATGCCGAATTTAACATTTTTAACTCTTCTTTAAATTAAATAATAATAAATGTACTAATTTAAACCAAGTGGACGAAAAGAATCATATTTTATTTATACAGTTTATTTTTTTTCGAAATACACTTATCAAATAGAATTAGTACATTTATTAGGGTATTTATAATATCATTTATAACCTTTAATTACCCTATTTACTTTTAACAGTGGTAAATAAAAGTCAAAAAGTAACTATTCATCAAAAATTATTTTCATCTTATTGAACCACATTTTTCTGACTTATGTCATCCATGTCACCCAAGTTTTGAAATTTAATTTACAGAAGCAATAAAATTATGTTTTACGGAAATTTGCAAATGCGCCTTGAAGGTGGGTAAAAGACTGTAAAAAGTTCAATAAAATTATATATATATATATAATATTATTATAAAATGACACCAATGAATTTCATTGAACCTATATAGGTATTATTTTTATATTTTTACTAAATATAAACTTAAATAAAATAATTAATTATATAAATAAAAGTCGTTTTAAACAATAATGTAGTGTTTTTCACTATTCATGAAAAAATGAAAATTTTCAGAAAAATATCAAAACTTCACCCTAAGCTAATTTTGATATTCTAATCCATAAATATAGTCCATTTCGAGAAATAAAATTTATTAAATTTTAAAAAGTGGGTATTACTGTTCATAACAGCTCGTTTTATTGGTTGTGGTGTGATAAAACTCCATGTTTTGTATAACACAAACAATTTCATTAATCAAAGAGAAATGTACCGTGGGATCTTGGGGTGTTACATTTGGGGCCCAAAGATCTTTAAAAAATGATATATATATATATATATATCTGTCTGTGTGTGTGAATATTATACATTATAAGGTTCATCACATATTCAATGGGGGATAAACCATCTTGTTTTAGGGACCTTAAGTCCATAATTTCACATTTTAGGGGAATAGAATTTGTAAATTATTACCAACTAGGCAGGGATTCATCCAAATTATTATAGGAAAAAAATATAATGTGAATTAAACATGAAAATATGGATATTATCAACATTAACATTGAGCCCTCAATATCTTATAATGTTATTTCACCTTTAATCCCTTCAATAAAAGAAATTTTATGGGTCTAATTTGGTTTCAGCTTCATGGATTGAATAAGGTTTTATAGAAACTAAATATTCTCAATGATATTTATATGAATTCATTTGAAGATGGATCAGTGTACCCTATGTAGGGAGTTGGGTCCTTATGTTAAGATCCCAGTTGATTCCAATTTGGAATCCAAGCTACCAGATGATATTAGATTCATTGAAAATGAACACAAGACTAAAATCAAGTGGAGTATGAATATATTCATCATTTTTTTCATGTTATAAGAATTATTAAACATTATATTTCCAACATTAGTATGATATATAATAAGGTGAATCCATCAACTAGTTTAAATTCATAAAATATATTAACAAGAACAAAAGAGTAAAATAAATATCTATAGAGATGGGTGATCAATCAAAGAAAATTGATTCTGGAAAATAGGTGCGAGTTAGAAATCCATCATGCTTGAGTCCAAAGATAAAAAATATATTTACATTCCCTTATTGATGAAGTGTAAAAGAATAATTAAGGTACATGCATAGCTCCGGAAATTGATCATTATATCTTGATCCTGGTTATCACTATTTAAATTGAAATTTTTCAGAAAAAATATGATCACAACAATGATGTTACTTCTAGTAAACTTATGAAAAGTTGATGTGTCTACCACTCCTCATGAGGATAGTGTGGAATATGAACCTTTAGTACCTCAAAGGCCACAAAATAATACTAAATCTCTAGATCAAATTGTGAAATAAAAAAATTAATTCTTGATAATTGGATAATATGATGGAATCTCCAAATAAATGAGTATACCTTCATTTGAACAATGTAATTTTGATAGAAATTCATCTACCTTAAAGGAACCTATAAAATATTCCATATGTATCATGGATGGTGATGATAGATTTAAGAGTAGCCCATATCTCACAAATGAATAATGTGCTCATGCTGAAATCCCTTTACCTTCAAAAGATATTAGGTTGGGAAATTATGATAGTGTAGCAATTTTTATGACTAAAAATAATAATGAAACTATGGAAGAATATATAAAAATAATTGTGAAATCGGGAAGAAAAACATATTGGGAAATTCTGTGATCTGAAAGTATTTGGCTCCTATAAATGAGACATATGCGTATTTAAAATAAACTCCTACTCCAAAGGGTGATTGGAATATAAAAAATGGATTGAAAACATATTATATACACATATAAAATGATGAAACTACTGGTAATGATGAAAAAAATGTTTTCCCAAGTAGGAAATCATCCAGAAAAAAGGAACTCATGAGGAAAGAAAAAAGGGGTTTCCAACCCCAGACATATGTTGAAATGATAATTTTTTCTTGAAGTGACAAGGAGTGTTAAAGTCAGATATTTCAAAAATCCATACATGGATTCATTAAAATTCATAATACCAAACTTCATTGAAATTATTTATCCCAAAAATGGTTATTCTTCTATCCTTTGTGGTTTTGAAAAAATACGTTCTTTTTCCATTGATATAAATAACAAATTTTTCTCAATAGAAAATAATTTTATTTTTTATCACTCTTATCTTGGAAGTGCCTTTGAATTCAACATTGACAAATAGATAATTAATTTTGAGGATAATATTCATAATTAACATATGATATTTTATTTAATTTTTTCTAAAAAATATATCCTTAAAGAATAAGGCAATGGAAGAGCCTAAAAAGAGTCAATAACATAATCCAATATCCTTGTATTATTGTTGTATATTTTAAAGTTAACTTATTAAGAAGTAAAAATATTGATTTTTTACACTCCACCATCTCAATATGATATTTTAGAACGTATATTAAATTTAATAACATGATTTAAATAATATTTTTTAGGTCTAAGAACACCAAGTATAGAAGGAACAATAATCAAACTATTGATCGAATGCACAACCGAGCCTACTCCAATGATAATTCCATTAAAAATGGGATAAAATTTAATGTACCACTCTCAAAAATATCAATTTTATTCACTATATTACTCTTGTAAAAATTATCAAAAAAATTGCATGATTATTCTACCTTTTAGGTTTATCAATTCCTGGTATTTTCACCCTGATTATTGAAAACATGTACAAGATCTCTGGAATTCTACTCACTGTGGAAAATATTATTTTTAATTTTTCATCATGATTATGATTTTAAAGTAAAAAAACAAATTTATTTTTTGGGGTAACTCCAATATTCCTGATAATTACATTTCCTCACTTGGAGATAGCCTTAATCATATACAAAAAGACTCCACGAATTTTTTTTCCATGGATCTCCACTAATATAATTAAATAACCTTTAAGTTTAATTCCATCCATTACATAATGGAGAAAATCCCAAAAAAAATTTAAAATTTAAATGGTTGAAAGATGTGAATAGTAATATGAAATTCTATAACTCACTTTAATGATCCAAGAAATATTATCAACCCCTCACAATCCTCAAAGATGGTGACCATAGCATTGCTAATGAGGAATTAATTTTTGATAATGTTTTCACTTATTTCACCATACTCTTCAATGGGTATAATATCAATAAATATTTAAATATTAATATCATTCATAGTATTGTTATAAATAGAGTCATAAATTTTTTTACCATCATTCCACAATAATTGGAAATAAAATAAGTAGTTTTCATTCTCATGCATAATAGTTCATTAGGATATAATGGTTTTACCCACTAATTTATCAATAAATATTATTTTTTTATCCAAATGGTTGTGTGAAAATTGGGAAAGTCATTTTATACCAATGGTAACATTCTATATAATCTAAATATTCAATTCCATACTTGGATCCCCAATTTTGAGAATTCCTATAAGATACATATCTTCAAAAACGTAACCCTTATCAACACAAATAACATAATTTTTATCAAATACCTTGATAAAAGAAATTCTACAATTGATAAAATAATTTCTATTTGAACCCATTTAGTTTTCTGAATAGAATAATTTTTCAATACAGTATTAGAAGAACCTATAAATTTTTAATCCCTCCAAGTTAATTGAATTGAGATGGTATACTTGATTTAAATCCTGATATCAAGAAGTCCTTTTACACTAAGGATTTGATCTTTCTTTAAAATGTAATTCATAGATTTATATTAAGTGGAATTTTTGGGAATTGTGTTAAATAACTCATTTTTTCTTCTCACATTTCAATGGTCATTAAAGGATATCTCAATATTTAATTTAAATGTTCAAATGGGGTTATACCGGGAGATCCCTGCTCCTACATTCTCTAATCCTTTGTAGAATATTATTTAAGTATGATTGTCGCCCACCTAGTGTATAAAGGTAATATGAAGCCTATACATACTTTTAGGAATCGTATTGTCAATTACCATCTCTTTTATATGGTTAATGTCAATTTCCTTTATGAAGGAGAAAAAATAAGTATTCAAAACCTCAAGGTGGATAAATCTCTCTATAAAGAGTTGTTAATATAATCCATGAATTGGATCATGTCATTCATCTACTTGGGGAAGTGGATTATCATGACTAGAAAAACATTCACAATCATAAACTATGAAATCTAAGAAGTATCTATTCTCATTTCTTACCTTGGTGTTCCTTTATTTTGGGGTAGAAATAAAACTAGCCATTTTACAAAAATTTGTAATCAAATTATGAACCATATCTCATTTTGGATAGGTAAGTCCCTCTCAATGGATGGTATAATTTTCCATATTAATTTTACCATCATATACAAACTGGTTTACTTTTTTATCCATCAATGAAATTTAAATATAAATAATATCCATAATAAGAAATAAAAGACATTTTTTGGTGTGGTATATTTATTCAAATGAAACTATTAATCATTCTGTGTATCAAATGAGACATGCCACTTTATAATGGATGTCTATGAATAAAAAACATTGAGGTTTTTCTGAATACTCTTGAGGCCAGTTTCACTTGGAACCATATAATCAATGATGTAATGGCTCTTAGTTTTCTAAATATATAGATTTCATGGTAATTTGAGAAGGTTGAGTCTTCATTATCTTAAAACATCTAATTGTTCGACAATCAAGTCCCCTTTCTCCATTTTTATGTTACAGTCTAGATTGATTTACAACAGTGGGTCCTCTCTTAAATAATAGTTTGATAACTACACAATTAATCCCAAGAAATCTCTATATAACAAATAAAATATCGTTCCCTAATCCTCATATCTTCATAAACAATTTTTTTCCATTAACAACTATATTTTTCTAGAAGATATTATACACCTTCTCAAAAAGTGATAATTTTTCTCCTTATAATGACGTGTTTGTCAAGGAACCTTCCAATGCTGAAATTTTTGACTCCAAAATTTTTCATCATGACACTAATTTTGATTATAGTAATGATTTCACATGGATTAATATATTCAATAATCCTTGGATCATGCCATCATGTTTGAAAATTGCCAGGATTCTTTTCCCTAACATAATTCCCACTGATGATTGTTTACAATATTTTTGAATTCCTCTTTCTTCAAGGTTCCACCTTGGTAATAAATATAGGGGGATGCTAACCATATCTTCTACTATAATGGTACTACAAGAGGTATTCTATGACCTATTTAAATTCACACTATTGTGTTATTTCTCCCTCTAATCCCATCTCTAGCTGTATATAGATGTGCAACTTCCACTCCAACTTAGAAACCACTTCTCTAATTCCATTGATGAAATTATGCATGTAATATGGTATGGAAATTACTCAATTATTCATATCAAGCTGCCTTTTAGTATTCATGCAACACTGGTGTGGATTATTACCATGATCATGGATGATATACTCTCCAATGTGGTAATTTTCACAACTCTGTTCAGGATTTCACTTTTTTGTGATGATAGTACATTGCTAGAATCTATAATACATCATTTGGATAAATTGAAGTCTTCTAGTAGAATCTTATTTTGATAAAGATTAAAATTAATGATGATTTTTTTTTTCAAAAGGTAATCCAGGTCCTTCAAGTTTTTTTTCTTCCCTCATTATAGTGGAAGGGTACTCTGATTCTTCTATGGTACACATGGAATCTCATCATCTCTATAGTCTATAGTTTTTATCATCATCGATATGGAATTTTATGTGAGGAAAAATGTTTGGAACAAAAGTAGGCATGATAGTGGCTCACTATTATTTTACAATCTATTCATAAGGAAATTATTCAACTTTAATGGAAACTAAAATTGAGGTATTTTGAATGTTTTTCACCCTATGTGATTCTAACTACATCATTAATAATGTTTTTTGGGAGGAAAACACATTGGAAGATGAGCCTACTATCAAAGGATTAAACAATGACCTCACAGGGTTTGATGACCTCCCTTATGATTTGATTCTTCTGTTTTAGAATGAATGTAAAAAATTTCCCTCAATAAAACTCATGTAGGCTTTAATTTTTTTAAGGCCTCATTGGGAAAGTTTTCATCCTTTTAAAAACATCATGATATAAGTAAATGGTTTTTTAAAAAATTATATAATATGTTTTCATATTTTTAAAAACAAGTATATTTTATTTCAAGTCAATAAATATATAATTATTCGAAATAAATTATATTTGTATAAAAAATATTTATAAATTATTATTTATTTTTATTATAATGTTAATATAATTTTATAAAAGCATAATTGTAACACCCCAATATTTCATAGTACATTATTTCTTCAAAGTAACTCTATAACTTGTACTACACGCAACACCGAGTTCAAGCGCACCACGACATACTAATCTTATGGTTCAAAAGTAGTTATTAATAGTATTAACTGAATTTTGAACTTTATATAATCCTTATAATTTTATAATACATATTATGAGTTTATTAGACATATTGTAAGAACAAATTCATTTTTTTCAGATAAAAGAAGTATTTTTCAAAAAAAAATGCACTTTTACCTCCTTTTGATGGTGAACCCCTTTTAAATCCAATATTTGAAAATTTTTATATATTAAATTTGAAGAAATACACTTCTTCTTTATAATTTTGGAAAATTAATTTAGTTTCAATAAATGGTTTGTGTTTTTCTGATAACTTTCATATTTGGGTGAATAGTAAAAAATACTATATTTTAACTGAAAAATAATTTTTAATCGAAAATAATTCATAGTGTTAAATTGTAAATTATAATGGGTTGGAAGTATAAATAGATTATATTTTTATCATTTAATACTATTCTGGTCATTGTATGTAATTTCACTTTGAAATTGGACAAAACAAATTTCACTCTTTTGATAGTTATTATTTCATAAAAATACGCCTTTTGGTTTTGACAACATGAAATAATTTTCAATTAATAAATGAAACACATATGTTTTTAATTTGGTTAAATAAAATTCATTTTTGAATTCTGAATATCAAAATTAGCTCAGGGTGAATTTTTGGTATTTTTCTGGAGACATTCATTTTGTTATGAATCGTGAAAAACACTGAGTTATTGTTTAAAACCGACTTTTTATTTAAATAATTATTTATTTTATTTAAATTTATTTTAGGAAAAAATAGATGCAGATACTTTTATATGTTCAATGTAATTCATTGGTGTCATTTTATAATAAGTTTAGATATATAACAATTTTATTGAACTTTTACCGTCTTTTACCCACCTCCCACGAGCATTTGTAAGTTTTCATAAAACATAATTTTAATGCTTCTATGATTTTAATTTCCAAAATACAAGAGACACATTTAATATCATTAAGTAAAATTTGGTTCAATAAGATGAAAATAATTTTTGGTGAATATTAACGTTTTACTTTTATTTTCCACGTTTAAAAGTACATTGGGTAATTAAGGGTAAAAATGAAATTATTATTACCCTTACACATGTCCTAATTCTGTTGGATAAGTTTAATTTGACCAAAAAAACCTTAGGAATAAAATATTAACCTCTTTGGTCTACTTGTATTAGATTAGGACAATTATTGTTATTTAATTCAAAGAAGAGTTAAAAGTGTTAAATTCAAAGATTAATAACTATACGATTTTTAATATAGGGTTATACAAAAGATAAATTCGACTATAAATATTCATTAAAAAGATAAAAGGATTTTATAAATAATGGTATTTTATATATAATTTTTAGATATAAAATTATTAAATTTATTTATTGTTGAGCAAAGTATTGTTTTCAACAATGCGTATTAATGTTATTTAAAGGGGGAGATTATTGAAAATAATACTCTGTCTCTTTATGAGAATTTTGATACTCACAAATACCCTTAGTTATTTTCTAATGATTTCACTTAGTATATTTCAGGAGGTTATTAATTTATTTTACTCTTGAAATAACGATAATTTATTACTTAGTACGGAATCTGTTTTAGCGCGTTCTGGAAACACTGTTCACATCTTACGTAGATGAATATAGCTCAGAATCTGTTTTAGCGTGTTCTGGAATCACTGTTCATACCCTATGTGGATAAAAATAGAGTAAGGATGAAAATCATGTATACTTTTTGAGATAAGAGAAAAGTATGGTTAAATAAACATACGTTTTCAGCAAAGTATGGAAGAAGAACCTTATGTTAGGAAGGAACCCTATGTTTTGGTTATCAGCAAAGTATGGAAGGAGAACCGTGCGTAAATTCTAAAGGTTATGTTTATTTCTCAAAAGTATGGTTCATCAACCTTACGTTTGTAAACAACCATACGTTCTTAGAAAAGTATGGATCAAGTAAAAGTATGGATCTTTTACCGTACATTTGAATGTTGAAGAAAAAGTATGAATGATCAGCCCTACGTTTGTTATCAACCTTACATTGTCAACCCTACATTTGATGACTATGTTATTAACCCAACGTTTGGAGGCCATGTCATCAACCTTACATTTGGTGTTGGAATTTTCGGCAGACGGTTTTTAGTACAACGATCAGTAAGCTGATTTCTGGGCGGATTTCAAGCCCGATTTAAAGTCGTTTTTACATTACAACTTTGACTGATTCAAATATGTTTTATTAATGGATTTAAGATCGAATTAAAAGGAACTTTTTATGCCTAGTCTTAAGGGAAGTTACGACTTCTCTATAAATTTAAATTTTTCAATATCACGAATTAGAAGGCGACTTTTATGGATCTAAATGTGCAGGAGATATGCTTTATTATATATGCTCTCTCTGAAACACAAAAAAGAGAATGGTGTGATCGATCTATTATTGAAAATGGTGGGAAATATAGATTGAAACTATTCATGATTGATCTACTGATTCAACAAGAGCGTAAAAGCTCTGTTTGTTCAAGAATAAGGAACTCGATAGAAGATTCACATGTTCTACATCGAATATCTAATGTAGATCTACTACTAATGCTGAGGTTGTGAACTATATTTCTATATCTACTACAACTAGATCAACTCAGAATTGCTTCATCTTGAAGATCAATATTTCTAGAGGCTTTGATGCATCTGCTGTCAATTGCATTTTGTTGCAATTGTGAAGATCAACAGGAAATTTCTTTCTGAATTTTTTTTTCTTGAGTACCAGCTTCTCGTTCTAAGCTGTGTAGGTTCGTGTTTGAACCAGAAGGCTCTGTTTTTCCTTGGATTGTAAAGGTGTAAACTGCCTGAACTCAGTTGTGAATTGGTCTGTGGAAAAGAGGATCAGATAGTGAAAATCACCAAGCTCGTGGAGTAGAGCATTGGTGGAGTGGACTACGGGCTTTCTGTTCCCCGAACCACTATACATCTTTGTGTTCTTGTTTTTAATTTTTCTGCTGCACAATCAAATCTGATAAGTTTTAAATGACAAAACTCGTTCAAAGGAAGAGTTTTTGAAAAATTTAAAAAGACACAATTCACCCCCCCCTCTTGTGTATAATCCGTAGATTCAGATCCAACAATTGGTATCATAGGTGGAGCTTCTGACAGAGCCTTATAAAGCTAGAATCATTTAAGGATTATACAACAGAGCATCATGACTGATACAAGAGAAGGGATGTCGATGGTTAGAGAACCATATTTTAATGGTGACAACTATGGTTTCTAGAAATCATGCATGATAATATATTTGAAAAACCTAGGATATAGAGTCTACTCAAAGATTCTGACTCCTTATGAAATTCCTGAAAATCCTGAGGCATGGAGTGCTGCTATAGAGGCAGAGTATGATATGAACTCAAAGGCTGTGAATGCAATTATCTACGGTCTAGGACCAGATGAATTTAACAGAGTATCTCAGTGCCTGACAGCATATGAGATGTGGAAAACAATAGATGTGGCATATGAAGAAACATATAATGTAAGGCAAATGAGATATGCAACTGCAAAACTGAAATTTGATACTTTCATAATGAATGAAGGTGAGAGCATTGTCCAAATGAACGGGAGATTGACAAAAATTGTCAATAACATAACTGCTCTAGGAGAACCTATCAAGCAGGCTGATCAAGCATTTAAAGTACTGAGAGTACGTCCTACTAAATGGAATGGTATCTCTACTGCAATAAAATAATCAACACCTGCCAAAGATATAACTATGAGAGAGCTGATTGGTACACTGATGATGTATGAAGATGAAATGAAAGATGAAGCTAATGAACATAAAGTGCTTATCAAAAGAGAAGACACTGCCTTGAAGGTAACTTCACTACAAAATAATAGAAATATGAAGAGCAAAGAAGTCAAAGCTAAATCAGAAAGCTCTGACTCATCCAACTCAGATAAATAACTGGCTCAACTATCCAGAAAATTTAGAAAATTATACATCAATAAAAGAGGCTTCAAAAAATCCTTTTAAGGGATATAATAAGGAAGTGAGATGTTATGAATGCAAAAAGATGGGACATATCAGGCCAGATTGCCCACAATTGAAGGATGTAAAGAAGAATAAATTCTTCAAACGAAATGACTTTGAGCAGAAAGACAAGAAAGCTATGAAATCCACTTGGAGTGTATCTGAAGACTCTAATAGCTCTTCTAAATCAAGCTCAGATAAAGAAGAAGTCAGTCTAAAGGCAAACATGTGTTTCATGGTAGAAACTGATGAGGTACACTCATATTAATCTTCTGAATCACATTCTGAATCAAGCTATGCAAATGAAAAACTTGCAGCCTACTGCAATATGCTTGAAGAAAGATATGACTCACTATTTAAGAAACATAAGTCACTGAAAAATATACATAAATCCGTTTCAGATGAAATAGACACAATGCTGAAACAACATAAATAATTAGCTGATAAATACAATTTGATTAACACTAACTATGATAATTTTGAATCAATAATAAAATCACTGCAGGATGAAGTAGATTCTTACAAACAGGCTGCATTGGTTTTTACAAAAGGTGAGAATTCATTAAATGAAATTCTTAGAAAAACTGTCATTAAAATTGAGAGAATTGGAATTGTAAGTAAAGGAGAAAAACCAAAGCTATATAAAAATTATTTTGTTCCTAGCTCTACAAAGCTTAATTTTAATTTTTGTGGGGCAATGGGACATGTAGCTAAAAACTGTTTCTTAAGAAAACCTCAAATTTGAGGTATTAAGAAAGCCTATGTTTCAAAAGACTTATATGATTCAGCTAATTTTAAAAGAACAAAGCAATTCTAGATACCCAGATCATTGCTAGCTAACACTCCTAGACCCAAAAAAATATGGGTACCAAAGCAATTTGTTTGAATGTCTTTACAGGTAGCAGGTCACTAGAGAAGAAAATAAATATGGTACATGGACAGTGGCTGCCCAAGAAATATGAGTGGAAACTCATTGAATTTTTCTTCACTCACTCAAAAGGAAGGAGGACTTATAACATTTGGTGATAATACCAAAGAAAAAATCATTGGCATTGGAACTGTTGGAGATCCAAAAACAGTCTCAATCAACAAATTACTTTATGTACAAGGACTAAAACACAATCTGATAAGTATCTCTCAACCTTGTGATGATGGATATACTGTTGATTTTACTAACAATTGTTGTACTGTTTCTAAAGATTAACTGTTTAAATTTAAAGCACCAAGAACTGAAATTGTCTATACTTTGGATTTAAATTCCTTGTGTAAACAACAAGTAAACTGCTTGACTGCTAAAGTAAGTGAATCCTGGATCTGGCATAGAAGACTTGGTCATTGAAATGTATATGTTTTACATAATTTATCTAAGAAACATTTAGTTTCTAATTTACCTTGTCTCAAATTTGAGAGTGACAGATTTTGTGATGCATGTCAACTTGGAAAGCAACACAAATCATCTTTCAAATCTGTTAATAAGGTTTCTACATCTAAACCTCTAGAAATTATTTATATGGATTTTTTTGGACCTTCAAGAGTAGCAAGCTTAGCTGGTAAATTATATGTATATGTTTTAGTTGATGACTATTCAAGATTTACATGGATTTTCTTTTTGAAAATTAAAAATGAAGATTTTACATTATTTGAATATTTATGCAAATCTGTTCAAAATGAAAAAGGTTTCAATATAATCTCATTAAGAAGTGATCATGGTGGAGAATTTGAGAATCTGGAATTTAATTCCTTTTGATCAAATATGGGTATTAAACACACCTTTTCTGCACCCATAACACCTCAACAAAATGGGATTGTAGAAAGAAGAAATAGAACAATTCAAGAAATGGCTAGAACTACGTTAAATGAATATAGCCTACCTATATATTTCTGGGATGAAGCTGTGAATACAGCTTGTTATATAATTTATAGGGTTTTAATTATACCTATTTTGAAAAAGACACCCTATGAACTATGGAATAACAGAAAACCTAAAGTAAATTACATTAAAGTTTTTGGATGCAAGGTTTATATCTTAAACACCAAGGATAATCTTGGTAAGTTCGATCCAAAATCTAATGAAGGTATTTTCTTAAGATATTCTGCTACCTCCAAAGCCTATAGAGTTTATAATAAGAAGTCAAGGATTATGGAAGAATCAGTTCATATGAAATTTGATGAATCTGATCCTTTTGAGAAAAGGACAGAACAAATGGATGAACTTGACTCTAATGATAACATGAGACTTGAGAATTTAAAGAATGATTTTGAAAATGATATAAAAGAAATTCAGTCCAGTTCAGAGGAACATGATACTGAAGAACCTTTTAATATATTACCTAGACAGTCTAGAACCCTAAAGAATCATCCTTTAGAAACTATAATAGGTAACTTAGAAACTGGTGTTCAAACTAGAAGAAACATAAGAAATCTAGTGGAATTCTCTGCCTTCCTATCTCAACAAGAACCCAAGACTATAGAAGAAGCTTTAGATGATGAAATCTGGGTAATAGAAATGCATGATGAATTAAACCAGTTTAAAAGAAATGAAGTTTGGGATTTAGTGGAAAGACCTAAGAATTATCCTGTAATAGGAACCAAATGGGTTTTTAGAAATAAACAGGATGACCAAGGAACAATAACTATAAATACAGCAAGATTAGTAGCTAAAAGATATAATCAAGAAGAGGGAATATATTATGATGAGACTTCTTCACCTGTATCTAGGTTAGAAGATATTATAATCCTTTTAGCCTATGCATCTTATATGAATTTTAAATTATTTCAGATGGATGTCAAATCTGCCTTTTTAAATGGATATTTAATGGAGGAAGTTTATGTTGAGCAACCTCCTGGTTTTGAAAACTCTCCAAAACCTGATTCTGTTTTTAATCTTACTAAGGCTCTTTATGGCCTTAAACAAGCACCTAGATCCTGGTATGAAAGATTAACTTTTTTTCTTTTGAAAAATGATTTTACTGTTGGTATGGAAGATCCAACACTATTTAAGAAAACTGTGAAAAATAATGTTTTATTGGTTCAAATTTATGTTGATGATGTAATCATTGAATCAACTAATAAAACTATTTGTCATAAATTTTCAAAATTAATGCAAGAATAATTTGAAATGAGTATGATGGGAGAATTAAATTTCTTTTTGGGTCTTCAAATATTTCAAAAAGATTTTGTAAATGTTTTAAATCAAAGAAAATACATTACTGATTTACTTAAGAAATTTGGACTTGAGAACAGCAAGACATTTACAACTCGTATGTGTACTAATATAAAATGTGATTTGGATGAAACTCAGAAATCAGTTGACAACAAGTTATATAGAGGTATGATTGGTAGCTTGTTATACCTTACTGTTAGAAGACCAGATATAATGTATTCAGTATGTCTTTGTGCTAGATTTCAATCAAATCCTAAAGAATCCCATCTAACTGCTGTTAAATGATTTTTTAGATATTTAAAAGGAACTATTTTTCAATCTCTTCTTTATCCTAAAACTTCTCATTTTAATTGGATTTCATATTTATATGCTTACTTTGGAAGTTTTAGATTAGATAGAAAAAGTACATCAGGTACATGTCACTTTTTAGGAAAGTCCTTAGTATCATGGTCTAGTAAGAAACAACATTCAGTTGCCCTGTCAACAGCTGAGGCAGAATATGTTTCTGCTAGCAGTTGTTGTGCACAAGTGTTGTGGATGAAAAAAACTCTTATGGACTTTGGATTGAATTTTAATATTACACCTATTTTATGTGATAATACGAGTACAATTAATATTTCAAAAAATCCTATTAGTCATTTTAGAACTATGAACATTGTTATAAGGCATCACTTTTTAAGAGATCATGTTATTAAAAAAGATATATTTTAAGAATTTATAAATACTGAAATTCAATTAGCAGATATTTTTACTAAACCTCTTCCCACTGCAAGGTTTGATTTTATTAAGGGGGAGCTAGGATTATTTAATTTTAAATATTTTTTTTGTAAATTTTATTTTGTTTATTGAATAATGTTTCTGTTTTTCTTTCTTTCATCATATGAAAAATTTATTTGTTTTTAAATATATATAATGATGAGTGATTACACGAGAATCAAGGCTGTTAGAGTCTTTTCGACTTCTAAACCCTTTCACTTCTATTGAAACCCTTTCGAAATCCAAAAATCGCACTTCCTCTTCTAAAACCCTAACCATCAAACCTACATAGACTCTCACAGAAACGGTAAGGACTAAAAGAGCTAGTGAGGCCGAGCTGAGCAATGCCAAGAGACAATGCAATGAAGGAAGAAAATTCTAACAGGGTAAGGTAATCGATCTTGATTGGTTATTTCAGACGAATCTGTTGTTGAAGCAAGCACTATCGTTTCAGAATCATGAACAGATGTTCAATAGTGAAAATACAGAATTTCTGTATGAAGTAGAACTTAGATACTTCTACAAATCTGTACAGTTTAGTCTGGGAGATACTGAAGACAGTATGATGGCTAAAATAGAGGATATGGATTTCTCATTTTCTTCAGTAGAGATTAGTCAGATTCTCAACTACCCTCATGAGGGAGTTTTTCATTTTGACTTGAAGAATATAGGAGATTCCGTAAATAAATCCAAAGACATTATGTATTTTCTTTTTGGTACCAAGACAATAATGAAAATGTTTGTTAAGGATTTAGAGCCTGATCAGAAGATTTTGGTAAAATTTATTCAGACCGGAATAGCTCCACGGATGGCAGAAATGGAGAAGATTTTGTACCATGATATGTATATAATGTTTATTTTGCTAAGTGATATTAAGTTAAACATTCCAAGATACATGATAAGGTATCTCAGTTATTGCTGTCAAAGCGAGGCCAGAATGAATTTCTATCCCTTTGGTAGATTTATTTCTATGCTGCTGTTTAAGAAAGACATGGGGAGATTAGTGGATGCAAGAGTTAACTCTCGTCACAGTAATACATTTAATGCTGGAACCTTGAGGAAAGTTGGATTTTTCTGTAGAGTAATTAAAGGAAAACTTTTTCCAGTAGGAGCTGAGGATGACTCAGAGAGTGCTCAGGCTCAATCTGCTAAGTCAAAGGAGGGACAAGCTGAATTCAGAGTCAGCAATGTAGCAAGAAGGGTTCGCTTTGAAGTGACAGATGTTGAGGAAGACAGAAGCCAGGAGAGACTTCAATCAAGAAGAAAAAGACCAGAAAATGAGGAAGTCACTTCCACTGCTTTGGAAACTCCAACAAAACCTTTAATTTCTTATTCTTTTGTGAGAGAAGTTTTTGCTGATAAAACCATGGAAGATGTTACTGAGAGAACAGCTCCGGTAAAGAAATCAAGAGCTCAAGAAGAAGCTCAAAGTGAAAATCAGGAATAGATTGTTATTGATGTTGAAGTTTCACTTCAACGGGAACAAGAGATGGAGGTAGTTCCTGGTGAAGAAGTGGCCAGACCGCAGGAAACTTTTAAAGATATTATTCTTGAAATTACAGTGGAAGACAAACATGAAGATGAAGATGAATGTGATGAGCATGCTTCTGATGCTCAAACAGAGGTACTTCAATAGGATTTTTCTACGGAGGAGTTTGAAAACTCTAAGGAAAAATATGTGGAACAACCTTCTCAGGACAAAGAAAAGGATAAATCCGATGTTGAATCATTGCCTTTGGTATTGCTGCATCAACCTGAGAATGTGAATCAAGCACAGGGTGCATCTGATTCAAGTAAAGAAGAAGCTGAACAACTGTACAAAAAAGTATCTCAGTTCGAATATAAGAATGCTTCTCTTAGAAATGCTTTAGACTTAGAACATTTGAGGTTTCAAAAGCTGAAGGAGTGTACAGTTTCAAGGCAAGAAGTTGAAATGTTTAAAGAGGATATGTTGACTGCTGTTACTCAATTAAAATCTGAAATGGTTATGAAGTCAGAGTTATTAGATCTGAAGTTGTTTATGGAGAACCAATTTGCATCAGTTGTAAGTAATACTGTTAGTGGATTAAGTTCTTCACCTGATTTAATCAGAAGGTTTCAGGCTATCACAGCTGCGTTGAGCAATATGAATGACAGGATACAAGATCTTCAATGTAACAGTTGTAACATCCCAGGTGAATAAAGAATAAAGAATTTTCATTTTTATTAATATTTATGAATTAAATATTAATTTTACTTTAAAGGGGTTTCTATGTTCGATAGCGTACCCAATACGCAAAAAATAGTTTCTTTGAAATCTTACGTTGCACACTAGTAGTAAATAATATTATTTTAAATGGTAGTTAACACGTAGTCATTGTATTGGCATGAATGAATGGAAATAACTAAAATATGATTATATATGTTTGTTAAATGTTTTTACATTTATCCAATAAAAGATAAATTCTTAAAATACGAAAAGAATTCAATTTTAGGCATATATACTCTAACATTCACTAAAGGTAGAATTTTCGCCTTTTGATGGTGAACCGTCTATAAATATATTTTTGGTCACTCTTATAATTTCTATTGGACCAAATAAATCTCTTCTTTATAATCGGGACATCAAAATTTACTTTGTGTAAATTTTTGGTATTTTTCCGATAAAGTTCATTTTTTAATGAATAGTGAAAAATGTTGTATTTTGATTCAAAATATATTTTTAATCTAATTTATTTAAATGATTATATTATCTTTTGAATTGGTTTTAAATTGAAATTAGAATATATTTTTACCATTTAATCCAATTGTGGTCGTTGGAATTAATTTTACTTTGAAATTTGACTTAAACAAGTGTTAATCTTTTGATATATATTGTTTCATAAAAACACGCTATTTATCATGACAGTGGGAATTAATTATTAAATTAATTAATGTAACTTATATGATTTTAATTTTTTAAAATAGACATCATTTTTGAATTTGGAATATCAAATATATCTTAGGTTGAAGTTTTGGTATTTTTCTGAAAAACTTTAATTTTTGATGATAGTGAAACCACTAAGTGGTACTTAAAAAACTGTTTTTTTCATTTAAATGAAATTTTACCACCTTTGTGATTTGAATTTCAAAAATCCGACATACATGGTTGTAATTAGGAATTAAAATTTGGTTCAATGGGATTAAAATAATTTTTTGCTGAATAGTAACATTTAAGTTTATGAATCGCGATTAGAGGTAATTAGTGTAGTTTAAGGTAAAAATAATGTTTTAATAATATTAAATGACCTAGAAACATGTCCTACCCTTATTGGATTTGTCATGTCCGGCCAATAAAATCCATGGGTCAACTTGGGGAACCCATGGAGCCACTTTGGTAGGAAAATGACACTTATAACTTTTTATTTAAAGTTAAAATAAAAATGTCACAAACATGAGTTGTTTTAGTAATACAATTTTTAAATGGGGTTATACAAGTCATATTTTTGACTATAAATATTCATTAGAAAGATAAAAAGAATTCCTATATCATTATATTTTTCTTATAATTTTTAGATATTAAATAAATTAAATTATTTATGGCACCAGGATGATGCAGTGATTACCTCATTATTTAACGATTTAAATAAAATGAAAGGATAATGTAAAATATAAGACCTACACATGTAAAAAAACCTATTGTATGGGTGGATTTCGAATATTTATCACCTTATCCTATAAATTTATAATATTGGGACCTTTTTTATCTGAAAATAATTTTATAATAAAGTAACCTTTTATAACATTCCAAGAGTGCCCCTCCTCTCCTCTTATAAAATCCCCCACCCCTACCACCTTACCCACACCTCTAAAGCCTTTGGTTCAGCCAAGATCGGCTCATTTTGTCTCTCCACATCCCTCTCTTACTCCTAGAAGTGTCACATTGGGAATAAGTCTTCCCAAGGAATCCTTTGATCTCAAATCAAAAAGAGTTACCCGTTTTAAAGGTAGTGTTTTCTCCTGTGTTCTTTTGTTTTATTTTGTTTCTCCAACCCTATAAACTCTTATTATTCCTTTATTTTGTAACCAAACCACTATATTCAATATAATAGGATGTTTTTATAATAAGTATTATAGCTACACCTATACACACCTCCGTCTAATGGTTAAAGAACATACTGTTTCTGTGGTTGGCGAATTTCTGCCTCACGAAATGATGATTGTTCAATCTTATTTTAACACCTTTAATGGTGGCCATTAGGATTTAAATCTATTTATATATGATATATATTATGTTTATTTTTTCCTTATTCTTCTATATTTTTCATTTTTTGTATACCTTTATGTATTCCATTATGGGTTTACGCAATATCTTCATTTTAGGAAGTGCGGACTACCGTCCCCTCAAAGTGATTTGATTCGTTAATGCCATATGTGGGACGTATAAAGGATGGATTTAAATTTATTATATCTGATTTATGTTACTTCTAAATGATTAATATAAATCTGGAATTAAAATATACATACCTCTCATTTAGTTTTAATTCCATTAATATGACATAGAAATGAAAGTAGCGTTCATGCGTACGTACGGCTTACCATCTCTATGAATGGTGCATTACATTTATTACTTCTAAATGATTATGTAATATTATAAATACATGTATATGCTTGATATATATGATATATATGATATCCAAATCATTAATATCATTCTGGATATAATGAACCTTTGACCACATGAACAGCATGTAATTGTAAGAAGTCCACTTTCGAATTAAGAACCAAATATCGACAAAACAAACATTATTAACTTAAATGATTACATAATGTTTATAACATGGTAATAAGAGATATAAAAGTAATAATGAACTTGAAAAAGGTTCTTAATCAAGTATAAATTAACTCAAGTTTATTATTCAGGACGTTAAAGAACAATCGAGTCAAGTCGGACCCGAGGTAAGGGACTTCGTCTCAATCTCCTTTCATTGAGGCATATTTTGTTTTATACACAACTTTATTTTATATGGTGTATAAACCCCTTGGAATTTTAATTTTATACAAAAGGAATCTTTTTCTATGAAGTGTTTTTCTAAACGACAAAAAGGAATGTTTCTTTTAACGTACACGGTGACAACGACACTTTTCCGCCGCCGCGAGTATTATTTGGTTTCTGGCATCCTCAACAAGCCGTAATGTTTTTTTAAAAATTAAATAAATACCATATACTATTTTATGTATTTTGGTATTGAAAAGGGTTTTTTATAATGGATTTGTTATGTCAATATATTTAAGTGATATATTGTGATCAAAGTGTGGAAATGTTTTCTTTCCATTATATTTGTTTTATGTCTTATTATTTTATAATGGTACTTGGACATTTGACAGGTGGTTACATGATAAACCATATGACAGGTGGTGCCGTGAATACCAGGATGGGTGGTTACGTTATAACCTTCAATGCATTGGGTATGGAAGACGGCCGTATGGCTATTCCATTAAGTGATATGTGTGGAAGTCGACCGTATGGTTATTCCATTTAAGTATGTCTATGTCCCAAGTTATCTATATATGTTATGTGATCTTTATAAGGGTTTTATGGTAATATTTTTGTTACAAAAGGGTAAGTAATGATCTTTTATTTTAGTGAAGAGTTTTTACTACTTCATAAAGGTGAAAAGTATTACTTTGATAAAGTATACATGGTTTACTTGTTGTTTTGAAAAACTAACAGTTTTCATTCATTGTGTATCCATTACTGAGATTTTTATGCTCACACAAAGTTTTTTTTTGAAATGTTTTTCACAGGAATTAATGTGGAATAGGGTCAAGGATGGGATCAAGGGAAAGTCATGCTATCTAAAACATGGAACTAGACATGTTTCCTTTTAAGAGTTTTTATTTTATGGAAACTTAATATAATTTTCTACTTTGTAATCTTTTGAGATGTAATAGTTATGTCCTAATTCTCCAAAACTCTAAACCGTGAAAAGATCCTCTATGTGAATTATTCATTTAATTCAATATTAAGTTTGGTTTAAGGCTGGGGCCTTATAGTTGGTATCAGAGAGAGGTTTAGACAACTTTAGGATTTTGAAAGTGTTAAATTATAAGCTAATTTATGGTATGATTGAAATGATATAGCATTTAAAGACTACCATGTTGCTTCGCCTAAGATATTTCTATGTTTAGAATGGTTTTCCATAGAGGAAAAAAAGCAGCTATGTTGGGACGACATCAGGAGGAAGGCAACCTTCCAAATCAGCAACCTGAGATGGTCGGAATCTAAACTGAACAGTTTTTTGCAGTGATGGCACAGTGGACTCAAGCTATAAATGGTGGTGGTATCCATGCACGAGATCAGCCAGATCAACCGCAATGTAACATGTCAGTGGTGGAACACTTAATGAGGCAACATCCCCCATCATTCAGAGGATCATCTGACCCTGTTCTAGCTGAAGGGTGGATTAATGCACTGGGGAAGATTTTTGATGTCATGGGGTGTTCAAAACATCAAAAGATTAGTCTTGATGTTTACCATTTTGAAGGTGAAGCTGATCAGTGGTGGTCGATGGTGAAAAATATTAGGGAAAGTGATGATATTGATGATCTTCACTAGGACGAATTCAAATGTATGTTTCTTGAGAAATATTTTCCTAAGGTGGTTCGTCTTAGGATGGAGAAGCAATTTATAGAATTGAGGCAGGAGGATGACTCAGTGGCTGGTTATGAAGCAAAGTTCACTCTACTGGCAAGGTATGCTCCAAACTTCATATGAGATCGTGATAGTAAAATCAACCGTTTTTTACTCTGGGTTAAAGACAAGGTATAGAAGGGCTTTAGCTTCTTGTGAGTTCAAAAGTTATGAAATGCTTGTTCGATGTGCGGAGAAGGTGGAAATGGAGTTTGCCGATGATCAAGTGTTCTTTGACAAACAATAGAATACGAGGTCTAGTTGGAAGGCAAAGGGGAATAATTCATCAAATAAGCAAGGAAGTAAGAAAACAAAATATCAATCATGTGAGAAGTTTGGTAAAATGCATCCTGGAGAATGTTTATCCAAGTCTGGTAAGTGATTTTGGTGTGGTAAGTCTGGTCATATTGCTCATAACTGTAAGGAAGATGATCAAGAAGGCAATGAAAAGCCAGAGATAAGATGTTTTAAGTGTAATGAAATGGGTCATTATGCAAATGAGTGTCTAACGAAGAACTCAACTGGGGAAAAGCAGCCAAACTACAAGCAGAAAGGGGTTGTGGAATCCTTTGCCACTACTTCAGCAGATGTTGGGCCATCAAATGGAGTAGTATCAGGTACACTGTTTGTTTGTTCAGATTATTCCAATGTGTTGTTTGATTCAGTGTCTACACATTCTTTCATTTCTGAGAAGTTTTCTAGTAAATTGGGAATTCTATCTCAAGATATGAATCCTGAACTTATGGTAAAAAAACCTGGAGGGAACGTTGAGACAAAAAGAAATTATAAGAACCTTCCTATCCTTGTGTGCAGAAAGAATCTACCAGCAAACCTTATTGTTTTGCCTCTAGTAGAGTTTGATGTTATTTTGGGCATGGATTGGCTTTCTGTTTATCATGCTAAGATTGACTGCATAGCTAAAATGGTTTCTTTTCAAAAAGATTTTTACTTTGTGTACAAGAATGAACCCTTGCTTTTGATAACATATTAGGAAGTTGAGAAACTAGTAAAAGATGGAAATGAATGTTACCTTTCACATATTGTTGAAAATAAAGGAACTGTTCAGATTAATGATGTGCTAGTGGTAAATGAGTATCTTGATGTTTTTCCTGATGAGTTGCCTGGTATTATTCATGATCGGGAAGTTGAATTTATTGTTGACTTAGTTCCTGATTTTAATCCAATTTCAAAACCCCCGTATCTAATGGCTCACGTTGAACTTTTAGAGTTAAAGAAGCAATTGCAGGAGTTATTAGATAAAGGTTTCATTCGACCTAGCACATCATCATGGGGTGCTCCTGTATTGTTTGTTAAAAATAAAGATGGCTCAATGAGACTTTGCGTTTATTATAGAGTCTTAAATAACATTACTGTTAAGAACAAGTATCCTTTGCCTCATATCGATGATTTGTTTGATCAGCTCCAGGGAGCTCAGTATTTTTCGAAGATTGACTTCAGGTCGGGGTACAATCAGTTGAAAGTAAAAGAAGAAGACGTTCTGAAGACTGTGTTCCATACTATATACGGCCATTATGAATTTGTAGTTATGCCTTTTGGGTAAACCAATGAACCTGCTGTATTCATGGAACTTATGAATAGAATTTTCCATGAGTTCTTGGATAAATTTGTGGTTGTTTTCATTGATGATATTTTGGTGTTTTCTAAAAGTAATGAGGAGCATGAAAGCCATTTAAGGGTTATATTGCAAACCTTAAAAGAAAATAAACTGTATGGAAATTTCAGCAAGTGTGAGTTTTGGTTACCACAAATTTCTTTCCTGGGTCACACTGTTTCGAAAGATGGCATAACTGTTGATCCTGCTAAAACAAAAGTTGTTGAAGAATGGCCAAGACCCACAAATTTAACCGAGATCTATAGTTTTCTTGGTTTGGCAGGTTACTACCAAAGGATTGTTGAAATTTTTCACGATTATCTAGTCCAATGATTAAGCTAACTCGGAAGGGTGCTTTATCTGGACAAAATAATGTGATGATTGTTTTCAGGAGTTGAAAAGAAGATCGATGAATGCTCCAGTTTTGGCACTTCCTTCCAGGAATGGTGAGTTTGTTATCTACACTGATGCTTCGTTGAAGGGACTTGGCTGTGTCCTTATGCCGAATGATTAGGTAATTGCTTATGCTTCACGTTAGTTGAAAACTCATGAGCTAAATTACCCTACACATGACTTGTAATTCGCTGCTGTTGTTTTAGAATTAAAAATTTGGAGGCATCATTTGTATGGGGTAAAGTGTGAAATATATACTGATCACTAAAGTTTAAAGTATATATTCACTCAGAAAGAATTAAACATGAGACAGAGGAGATGGCTAGAATTAAATAAGGATTATGATTGTATAACTCATTACCATCCGGGAAAAGAAAATAAACTGGCTGATGCTTTGAGTCGAAAAAGTAATGTTTCATTAACAATGTTGCATTTGGAACGTGATATTTTGGTTAAGGATTTGATGAACTTTGGAATAGATGTTTTATGTGCAGGAAGTCCTTATGTTTTGTTTCAGGTATCAGTGAAATCTTCTCTTTCAGACAGAATCATGAAAGCATAGAAGCAAGACAGTGTGTTGTAGAAAAAGGTAGAGATGGTTTAGAAGGGTAATTTTTTTGAATTTAACATTGATAATGATTGTGTTTTGATGTTTGGGAAGATATTATGTGGGCCTATTGATTCACAGTTGAAGAATGAGTTGTTATGTGAGGCTCATAGTTCCCCGTTTTCAGTTCATCCTGGCAGTACTATGATGTACAGAGATATGCGAGAGTATTACTGGTGGGATGGAATGAAAAGAGATATTGCTGATTTTACTGTGATGTGTTTGACTTGTCAAAAGGTTAAAGCAGAGCGATAGTTACCGAAAGGGATGTTGCAGCCTTTACCAGTGCCGGAGTGGAAATGGGAAAATATATCCATGGACTTTGTTGTGGGATTACCGAGGACATCTCGAGGTAACAATGCAATCTGGGTAATTGTTGATCGATTGACTAAATCTGCTCATTTCCTTCCTATTCAAGATACATTCTCTATATATCAACTTTATTGATTGTATCTTAAAGAGATAGTCATGTTGCATGGAGTTCCCCTCTCCATTGTATCTGATCTTGGTCCCAGGTTTACTTCTAACTTTTGGAAAGACCTTCAGAATTCATTGGGTACTGAATTAAATTTTAGTACAGCTTTTCATCCGCAATCAGATGGGAAGTCAGAATGAACAATTCAGACCTTGGAGGATATTCTACGAGCTTGCTCTATGTATTATCAGGGAATTTGGGACCAACATATTTCTTTGGTTGAGTTTTCTTATAATAACAGTTTTCATTCCCGTATACAGATGGCACCATTTGAGGCATTATATGGGAAGCGGTGTCGAACTCCAGCATTTTGGGATGAAGTGGGTGAAAGGAAGCTGATGGGACCAGAATTGGTAGAAGAGATGGCAGAAAAAGTCCAGTTGATTCAGAAACAGATGAGAACAGCTCAGAGCAGGCAGAAGAGTTATGCGGATAACCAGAGGAAGGATCACTTTTTCGAGGTTGGTGATCATGTTTTTCTCAAAGTTTCTCCATGGAAAAGTGTGATGCGATTTGGTAAGAAAGTAAAGTTGAGTCCAAGGTTCATTAGACCATATGAAATTTTAGAGAGAGTTGGATCAGTTGCATACCGAGTGGATTTACCTCCTAGTTTATCTCAGGTACACAATGTTTTTCATGTTTCGATGTTGTGAAGGTATATGCCAGATCCATCTCCTGTATTGAGCCCAGAGGTATTTCAGTTGGAAGAGAATCTCTCTTATGAAGAACAACCAGTCCAGATTCTTGACCGAAGAGAGCAAGTGTTGCGAAATAAGGTAATTCATTAGGTAAAGGTTTTGTGAAAAAACCATATGGTTTAAGAGGCAACATGGGAATCGGAAAATGCTATAAGAGGATAAATACCCCCACTTATTTTGATAAGTGAATAAAATTGCGAGGACGCAATTCCCAAAAGGGGAGAAGGATGTAACATCCCAGGTGAATAAAGAATAAATCATTTTCATTTTTATTAATATTTATGAATTAAATATTAATTTTACTTTAAAGGAGTTGCTATGTTCGATAGCGTACCCGATACGCAACAAAGAGTTTCTTTGAAATCTTACGTTGCACATTAGTAATAAAATGATATTATTTTAAATGGTAGTTAACACGTAGCCGTTGTATTGGTGGGAATGAATTGAAATAACAAAAATATGATTATATATGTTTGTTAAATGTTTTTACATTTATCCAATAAAAGATAAAGGCTTAAAATATGAAAAGAATTCAATTTTAGGCATATATACTCTAACATTCACTAAAGGTCGACTTATCGCCTTTTGATGGTGAACCATCTATAAATATAGTTTTGGTCACTGTTATAATTTCTAATGGACCAAATAAAACTCTTCTTTAGAATTGGGACATCAAAATTTACTTTGGGTAAATTTTTGGTATTTGTCCGATAAAGTTCATTTTTTTAATGAATAGTGAAAAATGTTGTATTTTGATTCAAAACCAATTTTTAATCTAATTTATTTAAATTATTAGATTATATTTTGAATTGGTTTTAAAGTGAAATTAGAATATATTTTTACCATTTAATCCAACTGTGGTCGTTGGAATTAATTTCACTTTGAAATTGGACTTAAACTAGTGTCAATCTTTTGATATATATTGTTTCATAAAAACACGCTATTTGTCATGACAGTGGGAATTAATTATTAAATTAATTAATATAACTAATATGATTTGAATTTTTTAAAATAGACATCATTTTTTAATTCAGAATATCAAATATATCTTAGGATGATGTTTTGGTATTTTTCTGAAAAACTTCAATTTTTGATGAATAGTGATACCACTAAGTGGTACTTAAAAAACTGATTTTTCGTTTAAATTAAATTTTACCACCTTTGTGATTTGAATTTCAAAAATCCTACATACATGTTTTTCATTGATAAGTAAAATGTGGTTCAATAAGATTAAAATAATTTTTTGGTGAATAGTAACTTTTAAGTTTAATGATCGCTATTAGAGGTAATTAGTGTAGTTTAAGGTAAAAATAATGTTTTAATTACATGAAATGACCTAGAAACATGTTCTATCCTTATTGGATGTGTCATGGCCGACCAAGACAATCCATGGGTCAACTTGGGGACCCCATGAAGCCACTTTGGTAGGAAAATGACATTTATAACTTTTTATTTAAAGTTAAAATAAAAATGTCAAAAACATGAGTTGTTTTACTAAAACAATTTTTAAATGGGGTTATACATGTCGTATGTTTGACTATAAATATTAATTAGAAATCTAAAAATATTTCCTAAATCATGATATTTGTTTTATAATTTTTAGACATTAAATAAATTAAATTATTTATGGCACCATGATGATGCAGCGATTACCACATTATCTAACGATTTAAATAAAATGAAAAGATAATGTAAAATCTAAGACCTATATATGTAAAAAACCTATTGTATGGGTGGATTTAGAATCCTTATCACCTTATCCTCTAAATTTGTAATTGTGGGACCTTTTTTATCCAAAAATCATTTTATAATAAAGTAACCTTTTATAACTTTCCAAGAGTGCCCCTCCTCTCCTCTTATAAAAGGCCCCCACCTCTACCACCTTACCCACACCTCTCAAGCTTTTAGTTCGTCCAAGATCTGCCCATTTGTCTCTACACATCCCTCTATTACTCCTAGAAGCATCACTCTGGGCAGAAGTCTTCCCAAGGAAGCCTTTGAGCTCAAATAAAAAAGAGTTACCCGTTTTAAAGGTAGTGTTTTCTTTTGTGTTCTTTTGTTTTATTTTGCTACTCCAAACCTCTAAAATCTTTTTATTCCTTTATTTTGTAACAAAACCAGTATCTTCGATATACTAGGATGTTTTTATAATAAGGATTTGACCTACACCTACACACACCTCTGTCTAATGGTTAAAGAACATACTATTTCTGTGGTTGGCGAATTTCTGCCTCACGAAACGATGATTGTTCAATATTTTTTTAACACCTTTAATAGTGGACATTAAGATGTGTCTATGTTTATATATGATATATATTATGTTTATGTTTTCCTTATGCTTCTGTATTTTTCATTTTGGGTATACCTTTATGGCTTCCATTATGGGTATATGCGATATCTTCATTTTAGGAAGTGCGGACTACCGCCCCCTCAAAGTGATTTGATTCGTTAATGCCATATGTGGGATGTATAAAGGATGGATTTAAAGTTATTATATATGATTTATGTTACATATAAATGATTAATATAGTTCTATAATTAAAATATTCATATCTCTCATTTAGTTTTAATTCCATTAATATGACATAGAAATGAAAGTAGCGTTCATGCGTACGTACGGCTTACTGTCTCCATGAACGGTGCATTTCATTTCTTACCTCTAAATGATTATGTAATATTATAAATACATGTATATTCTGGATATATATGATATATATGATATCCAAATCATGAATATCATTCTGGATATAATGAACCTTTGACCACACAAACAACATGTAATTGTAAGAAGTCCACTTTCGACTTAAGAACCAAATATCGACAAAACAAACACTATTAACTTAAAAGATTAAATAATGTTTATAACATGGTAATAAGTGATATAAAAGTAATAATGAACTTGAAAAAGGTTCTTAAGCAAGTACAAATTAACTCAAGTTTATTATCCTGGATGTTAAAGAACGATCGAGTCAAGTCGGACCCGAGGTAAGGGACTTCGTCTCAATCTCCTTTCATTGAGGCATATTTCGTTTTATTCACAACTTTATTTTATACGGTGTATAAACCCCTTTTACTTTTACTTTCATACAAAAGGAATCTTTTTCTACGATGCGTTTTACTAAACGACAAAAATTAATGTTTCTTTTAACGTACGCGGTGATGACCCTTTTCCGCCGCCGTGAGTATTATTTGGTTTTTTGGCTTCCTCAACAAGTCGTAATGTTTTTTTAAAGTAAATAAATACCATATACTGTTTTATGTATTTTCGTAGTGAAAAGGGTTTTTTATAATGGATATTTTATGTCAATATATTTAAATGATATATTGTGATCAAAGTGTGGAAATGTTTTCTTTCCATTATATTTGTTTTGTTTCTTACGATTTTATAATGGTACATGGATATTTGACGGGTGGTTACGTGATAAACCATATGACAGGTGGTGCCGTGAATACCAGGATGGGTGGTTACGTTATAACCTTCAATGCATTGGGTATGGAAGTAGGCCGTATGGCTATTCCATTAAGTGATATGTGTGGAAGTCGACCGTATGGTTATTCTATTTAAGTATGTTTATGTCCCAAGTTACCTATATATGTTATTTGATCTTTATATGGGTTTTATGGTAATACTTTGGTTACAAAAGGGTAAGTAATGATCTTTTATTTTAGTGAAGAGTTTTTACTACTTCATAAAGGTGAAAAGTATTACTTTGACAAAGTATACATGGTTTACTTGTTGTTTTGAAAAACTAACAGCTTTCATTCATTGTGTATCCCTTACTGAGCTTTTTATGCTCAACCCAAGTTTTTTTTGAAATGTTTTTCACAGGAATTATTGTGGAATAGGGTCAAGGATGGTATCAAGGGAAAGTCATGCTATCTAAAACATGGAACTAGACATTTTTCCTTTTAATAATTTTTATTTTATGGAAACTTAGTAGAAGTTTCTACTTTGTAATCTTTTGAGATGTAATAGTTATGTCCTAATTCTCTAAAACTCTAAACTGTGAAAAGATCCTCAATGTGAATTATTCATTTCATTCAATATTAATTATGGTTTAAGGCTGGGGCCTTATAGTTGGTATCAGAGGGAGGTTTAGACAACTTTAGGAGTTAGAAAAGTGTTAAATTACAAGTTAATTTATGGTATGATTGAGATGATATAGCATATAAAGATTACCATGTTGCTTTGCCTAAGATATTTCTATGTTCAGAATGGTTTTCCACAGAGGAAACAAAGCAACTATGTTGGGACGACATCAGGAGGAAGACAACCTTCCAAATCAGCAACCAGAGATGGTCGGAATTGGAACTGAATAGTTTCTTGCTATGATGGTACTGTTGACTCAGGATATAAATGGTGGTGGTATCCATGCACGATATCAGCCAGATCAACTGCAAAGGAACATGTTAGTGGTGGAACATTTCATGAGGTAACATCCCCATCATTCAGAGGATCATCTGACCCTGTGCTAGCTGAAGGGTGGATTAAAGCACTGGGGAAGATTTTTGATGTCATGGGGTGTTCAAAACATCAAAAGGTTAGTCTTGTTGTTTACCGTTTTGAAGGTGAAGCTAATCAGTGGTTGTCGATGGAGAAAAATATCAGGTAAAGTGATGAGATCGATGATCTTCACTGGGACGAATTCAAAGGTATGTTTCTTGAGAAATATTTTCCTAAGGTGGTTCGTCTTAGGATGGAAAAGCAATTTCTAGAATTGAGGCAGGAGGATGACTCAGTGGCTGCTTATGAAGCAAAGTTCACTCAACTGGCAAGGTATGCTCCAAACTTCATACAAGATCTTGATAGTAAAATCAACCATTTTTACTCAGGGTTAAAGCCAAGTTATCGAAGGGATTAAGCTTCTCGTAAATTCAAAAGTTATGAAAAGCATGTTCGATGTGAGGAGAAGGTGGAAATAGAGTTTGCCGATGATCAGGTGTTCTTTGAAAAACAACAGAATAAGAGGTCCAGTTGGCCAGAAAAGGGGAATAATTCATCAAAGAAGCAAGGAAGTAAAAAAACCAAATATCCATCCTCTGAGAAGTGTGGTAAAATACATCCTGGATAATGTTTATCCAAGTCTTGTAAGTGCTTTCGGTGTGGTAAGTCTGGTCATATTTCTCGTAACTGTAAGGAAGATGATCAAGCAGGCAATGAAAAGCCAGTGGTAAGATTTTTTAAGTGTAATGAAATGGGTCATTATGAAAATGAGTGTCTAACGAAGAACTCTACTAGGGAAAATCATCCAAACTACAAGCAGAAAGTGGTGGTGACTTCCTTTGCAACAACTTCAGCAAATGTTGGGCCATCGAATGAAGAAGTATCAGGTACACTGTTTGTTTGTTCTGATTATGCCAATGTGTTTTTTTATTCAGAGTCTACACATTCTTTCATTTCTGAGAAGTTTTCTAGTAAATTGGGAATTCCATCTCAAGATATGAATCCTGAACTTATGGTAAAAACACCCGGAGGTAACGTTGAGACAAAAATAAATTATAAGAACATTCCTATCCTTGTGTGTGGAATGAATCTACAAGAAAACCTTATTGTTTTTCCTATAGTATAGTTTGATGTTATTTTGGGAATGGATTGGCTTTTTGTTTATCATGCTAAGATTGAAGGCATAGCTAAAATGGTTTTTTTTCAGAAATATTTTTAGTTTGTGTACAAGAATGAACCCCTACTTTTGATAACATATCAGGAAGTTGAGAAACTAGTAAAAGATGGAAATTAATGTTACCTTGCACATATTGTTGAAAATAAAGGAACTGTTCAGATTAATGATGTTCCAGTGGTAAATGAGTATCTTGATGTTTTTCCTGATGAGTTGCCTGGTATTATTCATGATCGGGAAGTTGAATTTACTGTTGACTTAGTTCCTGATTTTAAGACAATTTCAAAACCCCCTTATCGAATGGATCAAGTTGAAATTTTAGAGTTAAAGAAGAAATTGCAGGATTTATTAGATAAAGTTTTCATTCGACCTAGCACATCAACATGGGGTGCTCCTGTCATGTTTGTTAAAAAAAGATGGATTAATGAGACTTTGCATTGATTATAGAGCCTTAAATAACATTACTGTTATGAACAAGTATCCTTTGCCTCATATCGATGATTTGTTTGATCAGCTCCAGGGAGCTCAGTATTTTTCGAAGATTGACTTGAGGTCAGGGTACCATCAGTCGAAAGTAAAATAAGTAGACGTTCCAAAGTCTGCGTTCTGTACTAGATATGTCCATTATGAATTTGTAGTTATGCCTTTTGGGTTAACCAATGCACCTACTATATTCATGGACCTTATGAATAGAATTTTCCATGAGTTCTTGGATAAGTTTGTGGTTGTTTTCATTGATGATATTTTGGTGTTTTCTAAAAGTAAAGAGGAGCATGAAAGTCATTTAAGGGTTATCTTGCAAACCTTAAAAGAAAATAAACTTTATGGAAAGTTCAGCAAGTGTGACTGTTGGTTACAAAAAATTTCTTTCCTGGGTCACGTTGTTTCAAAAGATGGCATAATTGTTGATCCTGCTAAAACAAAAGTTGTTGAAGAATGGCCAAGACCCACAAATGTAACCGAGATCTGTAGTTTTCTTGGTTTGGCAGGTTACTACCAAAGGTTTGTTGAAATATTTTCACAATTATCTAGTCCTATGACTAAGCTAACTTGGAAGGGTGTTAAGTTTATCTGGACAAAAGAATGTGATGATTGTTTTCAGGAGTTGAAATGAAGATCGGTGAATGCTCCAGTTTTGGCACTTCCTTCCAGGAATGGTGAGTTTGTTATCTATAGTGATGCTTCATTGAAAGGACTTGGCTATTTCCTTATGCAGAATGATCAGGTAATTGCTTATGCTTCACGTCAGTTGAAAACTCATGAGGTAAATTACCCTACACATGACTTGGAATTAGCTTCTGTTGTTTTTTCCTTAAAAATTTTGAGGCATCATTTGTATGGAGTAAAGTGTGAAATATATACCGATCACTAAAGTTTAAAGTATATATTCACTCAGAAAGAATTGAACATGAGACAGAGGAGATGGCTAGAATTAAACAAGGATTATGATTGTACAATTCATTACCATCCGGGAAAAGCAAATAAAGTGGCTGATGCTTTGAGTCGAAAAAGAAATTCTTTATTAATAATGTTGTGTTTGGAACATGATAATTTGGTTAAGGATTTGATGAACTTTGGCATAGAATTTGTTTGTGCCGGAAGTCCTTATGTTTTGTTTCAGGTATCAGTGAAATCTTCTCTATTAGACAGAATCAAGCAAGCACAGAAGTAAGACAGTGTGTTGCAGAAAAAGGTAGAGCTGGTTCAGAAGGGTAAGTTTCCTGAATTTAACATTGATAATGATTGTGTTTTGAGGTTTGGGAAGAGATTATGTGTGCCTAGGGATTCACAGAAGAAGAATGAGTTGTTATGTGAGGCTCATAGTTCTCCGTTTTCAGTTCATCCTCACAGTACTGAGATGTACAGAGATCTGAAGGAGTATTACTGGTGGGATGGAATGAAAAGAGATATTGCTTATTTTACTGTGAAGTGTTTGACTTGTCAGTAGGTTAAAGCAGAGCGGCAGTTACCAAAAGGGATGTTGCAGCCTTTACCTGTGCCAGAGTGGAAATGGGAAAATATATCCATGGACTTTGTTGTGGGATTACCGAGGAAATCTCAAGGTAATAATGCAATCTGGGTTACTATTGATCGATTGACTAAATATGCTCATTTCCTTCATATTCGAGGTACATTCCCTCCAGATCAACTTTCTCGATTATATCTTAAAGAGATAGTTAGGTTCCATGGAGTTACCCTCTCCATTGTATCTAATCGTGATCCCAGGTTTACTTCTAACTTTTGGAAAGTTCTTATGAAGTCATTGGGTACTGAATTAAATTTTAGTACAACTTTTCATCCCCAATCAGATGGGTAGTCAGAATGAAAAATTCAGAACATGGAGGATATGCTACGAGCTTGCTCTATGGATTATCAGGGAAGTTGGGACCAACATCATTCTTTGGTTGAGTTTTCTTATAATAATAGTTTTAATTCCAGTATACAGATGGCACCATTTGAGGCATTATATGGGAAGCGGTGTCAAACTCCAGCTTTTTGGGATGAAGTGGGTGAAAGGAATCTGATGGGACTAGAATTGGTAGAAGAGATGGCAGAAAAAGTTCAGTTGATTTAGAAACACATGAGAACAGCTCAGAGCTGGCAGAAGAGTTATGCGGATAACTGGAGGAAGGAACTATCTTTCAAGGTAGGTGATCATGTTTTTCTCAAAGTTTTACCATGGAAAAGTGCGATGCGATTTGGTAAGAAAGGAATGCTGAGTCCAAGGTTCATTGGACCATATGAAATTTTGAAGAGAGTTGGATCAGTTGCATACCGAGTGGATTTACCTCCGAGTTTATCTTAGGTACACAATGTTTTTCATGTTTCGATGTTGAGAAAGTATATGCCAGATCCATCTCATGTTTTGAGCCCAGAGGTAGTTCAGTTGGAAGAGAATATCTCTTATGAAGAACAACCAGTCCAGATTCTTGACTGAAGAGATCAAGTGTTGTGAAATAAGGTAATTCATCAAGTAAAGGTTTTGTGGAAAAACTATATGGTTGAAGAGGCAACATGGGAATCTGAAAATGCTATGAGGGATAAATACCCCCACTTATTTTAATAAGTGAATAAAATTACGAGGACGCAATTCCCAAAAGGGGGGAAGGATGTAACATCACAGGTGAATAAAGAATAAATCATTTTCATTTTTATTAATATTTATTAATTAAATATTAATTTTACTTTAAAGGGGTTACTATGTTCGATAGAGTACCCGATACGCAACAAAGAGTTTCTTTGAAATCTTACGTTGCACACTAGTAATAAAATAATGTTATTTTAAATGCAAGTTAACACTTAGCCATTGTATTGGTAGGAATGAATGGAAATAACTAAAATATGATTATATATGTTTTTTAAATGTTTTTACATTTATCCAATAAAAGATAAAGGCTTAAAATATGAAAAGAACTCAATTTTAGGCATATATACTCTAACATTCACTAAAGGTCGACTTATCGCCTTTTGATGGTGAACTGTCTATAAATATAGTTTTGGTCACTCTTATAATTTCTATTGGACCAAATAAAACTCTTCTTTAGAATCGGGACATCAAAATTTACTTTGTGTAAATTTTTGGTATTTTTCCGATAAAGTTCATTTATTTAATGAATAGTGAAAAATGTTGTATTTTGATTCAAAACCTCTTTTTAATCTAATTTATTTAAATGATTATATTATCTTTTGAATTGGTTTTAAAGTGAAATTATAATATATTTTTATCATTTAATCCAATTGTGGTCATTGAAATTAATTTCACTTTGAAATTGGACTTAAACTAGTGTCAATCTTTTGATATATATTGTTTCATAAAAACACGCTATTTGTCATGACAGCGGGAATTAATTATTAAATTAATTAATGTAACTTATATGATTCGAATTTTTTAAAATAGACATCATTTTTGAATTTGGAATATCAAATATATCTTTGGGTGATGTTTTGGTATTTTTCTAAAAAACTTCAATTTTTGATGAATAGTGAAACCACTAAGTGGTACTTAAAAAACTGATTTTTCATTTAAATGAAAATTTACCACCTTTGTGTTTTTAATTTCCAAAATCCGACATACATGGTTGTAATTAAGAAGTAAAATGTGGTTCAATGGGATTAAAATAATTTTTTGGTGAATAGTAACTTTTAAGTTTATTAATCGCAATTAGAGGTAATTAGTGTAGTTTAAGGTAAAAATAATGTTTTAATTACATGGACTGACCTAGAAACATGTCCTACCCTTATCGGATGTGTCATGGCCGACCAAGATAATCCATGGGTCAACTTGGGGACCCCATGGAGCCACTTTGGTAGGAAAATGACATATATAACTTTTTATTTAAAGTTAAAATAAAAATGTCACAAACATGAGTTGTTTTACTAAAACAATTTTTAAATGGGGTTATACAAGTCGGATTTTTTACTATAAATATTCATTAGAAATATAAAAATATTTCCTACATCATGATATTTTTTTTATAATTTTTAGACATTAAATAAATTAAATTATTTATGGCACCATGATGATGCAATGATTACCTCATTATTTAACGATTTAAATAAAATGAAAAGATAATGTAAAATCTAAGACCTACACATGTAAAAAACCTATTTTATGGGTTTATTTAGAATCCTTATCACCTTATCCTATAAATATATAATTTCGGGACCATCTTTATCCGAAAATCATTTTATAATAAAGTAACCTTTTATAACTTTCCAAGAGTGCCCCTCCTCTCCTCTTATAAAAGGCCCCCACCTCTACCACCTTACCCACACCTCTCAAGCCTCTGGTTCGGCCAAGATCTGCCCATTTTATCTCTCCATATCCCTCTCTTACTCCTAGAAGCCTCACTTTGGGCAGAAGTCTTCCCAAGAAAGCCTTTGACCTCAAATCAAAAAGACTTACCCATTTTAAAGGTAGTGTTTTCTCTTGTGTTCTTTTGTTTTATTTTGCTTCTCTAACCGTCTAAACTCTTTTTATTCCTTTATTTTGTAACATAAACAGTATATTAGATATACTAGTATGTTTTTATAATAAGGATTCGAGCTACACCTACACACACCTCCGTCTAATGGTTAACGAACATACTGTTTCTGTGGTTGGCGAATTTCTGCCTCACGAAACGATGATTGTTCAATCTTCTTTTAACACCTTTAATGGTGGCCATTAAGATGTCACTCTATTTATATACTATGTATATGATATATATTATGTTTATGTTTTCTTTATGCTTCTGTATTTTTTATTTGTGGTATACCTTTATGGCTTCCATTATGGGTATACGCGATATCTTCATTTTAGGAAGTGCGGACTACCACCCCCTCAAAGTGATTTGATTCGTTAATGCCATATATGGGACGTATAAACGATGGATTTAAAGTTATTAAATATGATGTATGTTACCAATAAATTATTAATATAATTATGGAATTAAAATATACATACCTCTCATTTAGTTTTAATTCTATTAATATGACATAGAAATGAAAGTAGTGTTCATGCGTACGTACGGCTTACCATCTCAATGAACGGTGCATTTCATTTCTTACCTCTAAATGATTATGTAATATTATAAATACATGTATATTCTGGATATATATGATATATATGATATCAAAATCATGAATATCATTCTGGATATAATGAACCTTTTACCACACGAACAACATGTAATGGTAAGAAGTCCACTTTCGACTTAAGAACCAAATATCGACAAAACAAACATTATTAAATTAAATGATTAAATAATGTTTATAACATGGTAATAAGTGATATAAAAGTGATAATGAACTTTAAAAAGGTTCTTAATCAAGTAGAAATTAACTCAAGTTTATTATTCAGGATGTTAAAGAACGATCGAGTCTAGTCGGACCCGAGGTAAGGGACTTCATCTCAATTTCCTTTCATTGAGACATATTTCGTTTTATACAAAACTTTCTTTTATACGGTGTATAAAACCCTTTGAATTTTACTTTTATACAAAAGGAATCTTTTTCTATGAAGCGTTTTACTAAACGACAAAAAGGAATATTTCTTTTAACTTACGCTGTGACAACGCCCCTTTTCCACCGCCGCGAGTATTATTTGGTTTTTGGCTTCCTCAATAAGCCATAATGTTTTTTTAAATTAAATAAATACCATATACTATTTTATGTATTTTGGTATTGAAAAGGGTTTTTTTATAATGGATTTGTTATGTCAATATATTTAAGTTATATATTGTGATCAAAGTGTGGAAATGTTTTCTTTCCATTATATTTGTTTATTTCTTATGATTTTATAATGGTACTTGGACATTTGACGGGTGGTTATGTGATAAACCATATGACAGGTAGTGCCGTGAATACCAGGACGAGAGGTTACATTATAAATTCCAATTCATTGGGTATGGAAGTCGGCCGTATGGCTATTCCATTAAGTGATATGTGTGGAAGTCGACTGTATGGTTATTCCATTTAAGTATGTTTATGTCCCAAGTTACCTATATATGTTATGTGATCTTTATATGGGCTTTATGGTAATCATTTGGTTACAAATGGGTAAGTAATTATCTTTTATTTTCAGTGAAGAGTTTTTACTACTTCATAAAGGTGAAAAGTATTACTTTGATAAAGTATACATGGTTTACTTGTTGTTTTGAAAAACTAACAGTTTTTATTCATTGTGTATCCCTTACTAAGATTTTTATGCTCACCCCATGTTTTTTTTGAAATGTTTTTCACAGGACTTAATGCAAAATGGGGTCAAGGATGGGATCAAGGGAAAGTCATGCTATCTAAAACATAGAACTAGACATGTTTCCTTTTAAGAGTTTTTATTTTATGGAAACATAGTAGAAGTTTCTACTTTGTAATATTTTGAGATGTAATAGTTATGTCCTAATTCTCTAAAACTCTAAACCGTGAAAATATCCTCAATGTGAATAATTCATTTCATTCAATATTAAGTATGGTTTAAGGCTGGGGCCTTATAACAGTGCTCCTTTGTCAGTGTTGCTAGATAATCAGAAATTCTTAGTTGATCAACTGACATCTAGTGATCCATCAATCAGAATTCTGTTAGATCAGTTATCAGAGAAGCTTTCAGTATTTGTTGAAAAAGAGGAAAGGATGCATGATTTTTTCAGAGTCAATTTAATTGAGGATATTCATATTACTCAAGAGAACAGAGAGCTCATTATCAAGCTTGGAGATAGGATGATGAAGAGACTTCAGGAACAGCTTACAGAAAATCAAGTCTACAATTCAGAGGAGATAGACCATGTTGCCTATCTTACCCAAACCTTGATTCCTATGTATATCATTGTCATGTATATACTACTATTTTTTGAATGAAAATTTTCTTCATTGTTTATTTGTCTCTTTCCTTATTTGTTTTACTAATTTTATTTTTAATATGCCAGTACTCCAAATTTAATTATTGATAAACAGTTCGTAATATCATTTACTAACAGTTCAGTGCAATATTAAACGTGTTAAAATCCATGATTTTTCATTCTTTTTGATATCAAAAAAGGGAGAGAATTTGGATAAACACAACATCAATATTTAGGGGGAGAATTCATTTTATTGAGGGAGAAAATTAGACGAGATATTTGGATTTATAATTATCTTTTTGGTGGAGAGGTTTTTATTTAAAACTTTATAACGAATTTTGAAAGTTAATTTTGTTTTGTTTAAATAATTTTAATTATTTTAGGGGTTTTGTGATTATTAAAAAGGGGGAGATTGTCGAGCAAAGTATTGTTTTCAACAATGTGTATTAATGTTATTTAAAGGGGGAGATTATTGAAAATAATACTCTGTCTCTTTATGATAATTTTGATGCTCACGAATACCCTTAGTTATTTTATAATGATTTCACTTAGTATTTTGAAGGAGGTTATTAATTTATTTTACTCTTGAAATAACGAGAATTTATTACTTATCAAGGAATCTGTTTTAGCGCATTCTGGAAACACTGTTCACATCTTACATAGATGAATATAGTGCGGAATCTATTTTAACACATTTTGGAATCACTGTTCATACCCTACATGGATAAACGTAGCGTAAGGATGAAAATCATGTATACTTTTTGAGATAAGAGAAAAGTATGGTTAAACAACCATACATTTTTAGCAAAGTATGGAAGAAGAACCTTACATTAAGAAGGAACCCAACGTTTTGGTTATCAGCAAAGTATGGAAGGAGAACCGTACGTAAATTCTAAAGGTTATGTTTATTTCTCAAATGTATGGTTCATCGACCTTACATTTGTAAACAACCATACGTTCTTGGAAAAGTATGGATCAAGTAAAAGTATGGATCTTTTACCATATGTTTGAATGTTAAAGAAAAATTATGAATGATCAACCCTACGTTTGTTATCTACCTTACGTTGTCAACCCTACGTTTGAAGACTATGTTATTAACCCTACGTTTGGAGGCCACGTCATCAACCTTACGTTTGGCGTCGGAATTTTCAGCAGACAGTTTTTATGTACAACGATCAGTAAGCTGCTTTCTAGGCAGATTTCAAGCCGGATTTAAAGTCATTTTTAAATTATGACTTTGACTGATTCAAATCCATTTTTATTAATTGATTTAAGATCAAATTAAAAGGATCTTTTTATGCTGATTCTTAAGGGAAGTTACAAATTCTCTGTAAATTCAAATTTTTGAATATCGTGAATCAGAAGGCGACTTTTATAAATCTAAATGTGTAGGAGATATGATTTATTATATTTTCTCTCTCTGAAACACAAAAAAGAGAATGGTGTGATCGATCTATTATTGAATAAGGTGGAAAACAGAGATTGAAACTATTCACGATTGATCTACTAATTCAACAGGAGTGTAAAATATCTGTTTGTTCAAGAAGAAGGAACTCGATAGAAGATTCACCTGTTCTACATCGAATATCTACTATGGATCTACTACTACCACTGAGGTTGTGAACTATATTTCTATATCTACTACAACTGGATCGACTCATAACTGCTTCATCTTGAAGATCAATATTTCTAGAGACTTTGATGCATCTGCTGTCAATTGCATTCTGTTGCAATTGTGAAGATCAACTGGAAATTTCTTTCTGAATTTTTTTTCTTGAGTAACCAGCTTCTCGTTCTAAGCTGTGTAGGTTCGTATTTGAACCAGAAGGATTTGTTTTTTCTTGGATTTTAAAGGTTTCAACTACCTGTACTCAGTTGTGAATCAATCTGTGGAAAATAGGACCAGATAGTGAAAATAACCAAGCTAATGGAGTAGAGCGTTGGTGGAGTGGACTAGGGGATTTCGGTTCCCCGAACCACTATACATCTTTGTGTTATTGTTTTTACTTTTTTCGCTGCCCAATCAAATATGATAAGTTTTAAAGGACAGAACTCATTCAAAGGAAGAGTTTTTGAAAAAATTCAAAAGACACGATTCACCCCCCCTCTTGTGTATAATCTGTAGATTCAGATCCAACATTTATGACACAATGATGATGCATTAATTACCATTTTAATGAAATATTAAAAAATTGACATTATAAATATCCAAAGAAATGTAATTTGAGACTTTTTATTAATTAAACTAATTTTATTAGTTAATATGACATTTTAGGGTTGGTTATATGAATTGCGTTCGAAATAATAATGTTGTTAATAATTTAGCAAAAAAAAATACCAAATAGTGTCAAAATTGACATAAGAGAGTTTTTAGAATAAATATTATATTATTAATTGATAATATATTCCTAAAAATATAAGTCTCTATCAAAACACTTATATAATGATATTTTTATCTTTATTTAACCACTTGGTATTCTCTTAGAATTATATTGTATGTTTATCAACTATATAATAAAAGAATACAAAGAGACATGATAAAGTCAAACAATTTAACTAAGAGTTAAATATGAAAGACAAGTTTTATATAGTGACCCAAAAATGTATAAAAATAATTTATTGAGTTTTTTTCGACCCATACTCACAATATCCTTTAATAAATTCATTTGGGAGCCACTAGAAACCGAAAAATAATTTTTTATAAAATAATATTTTAAGTATTTCATTAGGTGCCCCTCACCCCTCTTTTAAATGGTAACCTCCCATTCTCTCAAATTCACACCTCAAAATCCAATTGGACTGGTCAATACATGACCAAATATCCTCACAACTATCCTACCATTATCCTAGAGTCCATTATTTGGTCATAAAGGCAACCTACGGATCCCTTTTGATCAAATCAAAAGGAAGAACCAGAAGAAGAGGTAAATATTTCATCACCTCTTTCAAGCTCTTTTCTTCTCACAATTACTCTTTCTTTGTTATTACCATAAAAAAATTATAACCCCAGTACCTTATAAATAGTTTTATTTTATTATAAATATGGAACAACTATATTCATTATTCTATCCATCTTATGAATGATAATGTCACCATGCGTGCGTACGTACGGCTTACCGACTCCACGTTGTGGTGTAATTTGTTATTCAACACTATGTTATTTGGATGGATATAATGATGAGTAATATGTATATAAATAATTAAAATAACTTGCTAATTTATCTGTAAAAGTAATAAACCATTCAATTCCACACCTTTAAGAAAATGATATTGTCGCTCGTGTGTATGTACGGATTACCGTTTCCACGACGCGATGAGATTCATTTCCATGTTCACCATTCATCGACGAATATAAAAATATATATTAATAATAAGTATATAATATATGAAATAATAATTCTACTGGAGATATATATATATATATGTACTTACATATATCTTATTCACTTAGTTCCAGTCAATACAATATGAAAACGGAAACAGCGTTTATGCGTACGTACGGACTACCATCCCCATAAACGGTGTTTTCCATTTCATATATATGTCTATTATACATATTTATATTCTAAATATATATGATATATAAGTCATGTTTTATATTCTGGAAGTATTGAAATCTTTATCTAATTGGTACAATCAAGAGTAACAAGTTAAAACACGTACGATAAAGAAAGCGATTATTACCCGAAATGTAAATTTAACATGGAAATTATTACTAAATGGGTAGTATAGAGTCATAAATGAATCATGTGTGGTATCATAAATATTAATATGGTTCTGGTATAATTCAATAACATACTACAAGCTTCATACAGGAGGTTAAACGTACCCTCGACTAAAGGAAAGTGCAAGGTATGGTTCAATTCCTCAATATCATTATTATCCGAGATTGTTTATGTTTAAGTATTTACTGGGAAATATTTATCATCCAAGTCCATTTTTCATAAAAATGATTTAAAAATGAATAATTTAAGGATTTTTAAAGTTACTCTTTATCAGGATCAGAATTTTAAATGTTTTGTAGATTTATCTTTCTAATTTTTTTAATTAGGTTTCATGTTTTGAAAATTGTTTTAAATATTTGTTTATGTAGAAATGAATCTTTTGAAATAATAATTATTTTCAAAAGTTTCAATGTGTTATAGGACACTTTGATTAAAAAATATCTTTTAAATGACTTCCTTTATAAATGTGTTACATTTAAATTATTTCACGAAATAGGATATTTTTTCTCAAAGGTTTTTAATGATTATTTTCAACTATGTCAACTTACTTTTGGGATATTATTCTTGATTGAGGTTGATTTTTTATAAATAAAATATTAAATGTTGTATTGAATGAGATATGATATGTTTGACTGTGAATGTTCTATTTTAATATCATTAAGGGTTTATGGTTAATGTATTTACATTTTTTATGCTAGTTTTAATATGAATGTTTATGTTATGTTTCAACATTTTAATATGAGGAATGTAGTGGACTTAGTTTGTGATGGCTGGAGCTTGATATAGCTCCTCGATGCATCGGTAGGTCTCATGAGACTAACTAGTTTCTTGGAATAAGGCGTTGACAAAAAATTTATTTGTAGTCTTGTCACAAGGCCTTGACTATGTGGTAATGTTGTTCGGCACTAGGCATTCCCTAATTATGAAATTAGTTATTACATGTGATTATTCGACTAGTACAATATCCTTGTACATGTTTATATGGTAATGTTTGATTTATTTTTTTCCATATTACCTTCATGTTTATGTTTAAAAAGGTTGTTGTTTTTATCCCACATTTTTCCTTAGAAAATTATAGCTTCTGCTAAATTATTTACCCTTATTGGGCATCTGAGATCACCCCTTTCATATGTTTTATTTTTCCTGGATTCCAAGAAGTGTATTATGATTGATATGAAGGGTTAAGATAAAGTGAATAATGAAATTATAAAAGAAATATATATGATGTGTTTTATGTTTGAAATTGTAATGTAATGTTAATGTATGTAATCTATTTTCCAAGACTACTAAACTGATCGGTCCTTCGGGACATGATACCTTGTAATCGTGCCAATGTATTAAAATAATGCACCCACTCTAGGTAACTGGGGTCGAGGAGTTACAGTTGGAATTAGAGGATGTTTATAAATAACATTGGAAACATGATTTAGATAAAATCTGAATAGAGCACATTACCCTAAGATAGAATTTGAGGATTAGTATAGAATAACGTCCTAGAATTTTGGTAATATAGATATTTTTAGAGTTTTCCAAGAAAATATATCAATTTCTGGATATGAGCAGGTCGAGGTGACACTAGCACAGATGTACCTAGGGGTGAAACCCGAAAACACTGTTTTGAGCTACACTTGAATGGGAACTGGTGCACGACAACAGTCCTTGCTGCACTCTATCTTACGACACTCCCGGGGTTATCCTTAAAATAATTCTCATTTTCTTTACAAATTATTATGAAGGATTTATGAGTATATACCTCCTCAATGAAAATATTTTTATGATTATGGATTATATCCCTAAACTGTTCAATTTATGTTATGAATTTTACAAGTTTGGAATTATTCATTGTGATTCATAAACTGATGTAGTGTATGCCATTGTATAGAAATGGTGCCCAGTAGAAGGAATGAGAAATCCAGCAATATGTATGATCCAAAGAGTAAGAAGGATCATATCAATCATTGTATTAATCCAACATTTAAAATGAAACTAGTCTCCCTTTTATTCTCAAAATATGAATAAATAATATCATGTGTTAATAAGATAAGTAAATAATTCTATGAGTCCAATGGCTTTGAAGGGAACCAAGAGAAGAAAAGGGTGGTAGAGAGAAAGATGGATAAATGGAAGAGGGGAAAGAATGATTTTCCAATATGTGATAAATGTGGAAATAATCACCTTGGTAAATGCTTGAAGGGAATGGGAGTTTTTTATAAGCGAGGAGAAAAAGGACACCAAGTACGTGATTTCATGGGTAAGAAAAAGGTTTTAAATGTAAAATTCTCCATCTGCAAGGCATTGGGACACTACACGAATCAATGTACTAGTCATCAGAGTATACCACAAATGATGCTACTGGATAATAATCAAGTTATGATACTACCTCAGATGAAGAGGAGTGACTAGTGTTATTATGTTGTTACTATATAATTATTTTATTTGAGTGTTGTATCAACAATATACTGGTTATATGAATTATGGAGATGAATAAGGATTGTACTGCAGTACAATTTTATTGAGATTTTGAGATTTTTCGGTTCTACGAAAAGTTACTTAATAGTAAGATAAAATTTTTGGAAAATACATGGTTTAAGTAAAGGTAATCCTTAATATGGTCCTAATAATGAGGTAGTGATTTTGGAATAAGATATGGTTGATTTGGATAGATTATATTGGATATTCTTGACATCTTTGGAACTGATTAATAATTTGTTTATTTCATCATTGTTGGAATATTCAAATTTTTTGGATATAAGAAATATATCCAGTATTATATAATGAAAAAGGGAGCATGAATGTAATCAATAAGGTTTTATGGTAATTTAGGGTGTTACTATGTTTTAAAATAATACATGATGATGGTGTTCACATGTTATTATGTGGAAAAAAGGTTCTTCATTGTGTTTAACATCCTTATAAATTTTGAACTATGAGTTTAGATAAAAGTATTATGGATAAGTCTAAAGGTTGGAAAGGATTATGTTTGAAAATTGGATGCTATTGTTATGGTTATTTTTGAATTGTTATAAAAATGACATTCCAGAGGCAGGCGACAACCAGTCGCGTTCGGCAAGGCCATGAGACTTGTACCCGCAACCGAAGGGTGATAAGTGTGCATCAACTACCACTGGCCTACATGATGTCCTAGATTTTATAATGTAGTTTTTTTAAAGGTCTGATAGATAAATTATAAATTCATTTTTTTAGAACCATATACGATTAGGATAAATAGAGTATTTTTTTGTTCAATTATCATTTATAGTGAAAGATGAGTTTATGGTAGAAATTATTTTAAGGATAAAACTCTACTTGTCAAGTATATTTTTTTTCTATTTAGAAATTTATTATTAATCTTTATTTAAGAGATCTTAAAACCAAAAATGTGGTATCCTAATACCTTATGCTTTTTTTGAACCGATTATATTTTAAATCATCATAGATTGATGGATTTGAGGTCCTCAAATTTACACTTGTCTATTATTGATGACCTCAATCACTCCCAATAAATATTTACATTTTTCCTCCAATTATGTATCTTTAATTTCCACCAATGTTCTCTTAATAGAGATCATATTTTGGTGGGGAATTTTTTATTTCCCTTTCCCACTTATTAAGACTAAATTTTATTAACCCAATTTCGGATGTGGGTTTTACCACAAAGTTATTTTCTATTTTAAACCTTTTATTTTCAAAGAACAATTTCATATTGCGAGGACACAATTTATTGATGGGGAGAAGAAGTTTACACCCCAATATTTAATAATACGTAATTTCTTTAGTGTAATTCTATAACTTTCACTACACACAATATCGTGTTCAAGCGCACCACGACCATCCAAACTAGTCGTTCAAAAGTTGTTATGAATAGTATTAATTGAATTTTTAACATTATATAATGCTTATAATTTTAGAATCCATATTATCAGTTTCATAGACATAATGTAAGAACAAATTCATTTTTTCAGATAAAAGAAATATTTTTCAAAAAAAAATGCACTTTTACAACCTTTTAATGGAGAAACCTTCTTAAATCCAATATTTGAAACTTTTATATATTCAATTTGACAAAATAAACATCTTCTTTAGAATAAGTAAATGAGAATTCAGTTTCAATAAATTTTTGGTGTTTTTATGATAACTTTCATATTTTGGTGAATAGTGAAAAATACTATATTTTAACTGAAAACAACTTTTTTAATCAAAATAATTTATATTATTAAATTATACATTTTAATGGTTTGGAAGTATAAATAGATTATATTTTGACAATTTAATCCAATGCAGGTCATTTTAAGTAATTTCACTTTAAATTGGACAAAAACAAGTGTCAATCTTTTGATAGTAATTATTTCATAAAAATACGCCTTCTGGTTTTGACAACGATAATTAATTTTAAATTAATAAATGAAACTTATATGTTTTGAATTTGGTAAAATAGACTTCATTTTTGAATTTGGAATATCTAAAGTTTCTTCAAGTGAATTTTGGGTATTTTTCTGAAATCATTCAATTTATGATGAATAGTGAAAAACACTGAGTTATTGTTTAAAACTGACTTTTTATTTAAATAATTATTTATTTTATTTAAATTTTGTTTAGATAAAAATAGATATATAATACCTATATAAGTTCAATTTAATTCAGTGGAGTCATTTTATAATAAGTTTAGATATATAAAAATTTTATTGAACTTTTATTGTCTTTTACCCACCTACGATGAGCATTTGAATATTTGATCAAAACATAATTTTACCACTTCTCTGAGTTGAATTTCAAAAATCTGAGAGAAATGGTTGATATAAATATGTAAAATTTGGTTCAATAAGCTGAAAATAATTTTTGGTAAATAGTATGTTTTTACTTTTATTTACCACGGTTAAGAGAAAATAGGGTAATTAAGGGTAAAAATGATATTATTATTAACCTAACACATGTCCTAATTCTATTAGATACATTTAATTTGACCAAAAAACCTCAGGAATAAAATATGAACCTCTTTGGTCCACTTAGATTATATTAGGACATTTATTATTATTTAATTCAAAGAAAATTTTTAAGTGTGAAATTCATTGGTTAATAACTAAACTATTTTTAATATAGCGTTATAAATAAGATAAATTTAGAAAATAAATATTCATTAGAAATATAAAAATATTTCCTACAGAATGGTATTTTATTTATAATTTTTGGACATTAAATAATTAAATTTATTTATGACACAATTATGATGCAGTAATTATTGTATTAATGAAAGATTAAAATAATTGATATTCTAAATATCCAAATAAATGTAATTTTAGACTTTTAAGGATTTACAATAATTTTATAGTTTAATATGACTTGTTAGGGTAGGTTAGATTAATTTTTTTTGAAGTAATAATGTTTTTATAAATTTATCAAAAATAAAATACCAAATAGTGTCAAAATTGACATAAAAGTGTTTTTAAAAGAAATATTATATTATTAAATGATATTTTCTTCATAAAAATCTATGGTTTGGAAAAAAGACTTATATAATGATAGGTGTATCATTAATTAACCACTTGGGGTTTTATGGGATGTATATAGTATGTTTATTAACCATAAAATAAAAAAATACAAAGAGACATTGTAAATGTCAAACTATTTAACTAAGAGTTAAACCTAAAATTAAACATTAATATAGTTACCCAAGACTATATAAAACCTATTGTTTGAGTGGTTTTCGACCCATAACCACCTTATCTTTTAAAAAATTCATTTTGGAGCTATTAGAAACCGAAAATAAATTTATTATAAAATAATATTTTATGTTTTTCCTAAGGTGCCCCTCACCCCTCTTATAAAAAGGCACTTCCCATTCTCTCAAATTCACACCTCCAAATCCATTTGGCTCTGTCAATCCCTGCCCAAATATCCTCTAAAATATCCTAACTTCATCATAGAGGCCTTACATTGGTCACAAATCCAACCTATGGATCCATTTTATCAAATAAAAAAGAAGAACCCGGAGAAGAGGTAAATATTTCAACCCCTCTTTCATGTTCTTTTCTTATTCCACTTACACATTATTTGTTATTACCATACCAAAATAATAACTCCAGTACCATATATATAATATGATTTTATTATTAATATGGAAAAACTATATTCATTATTCTATCCGTCTTATGAATGATAATGTTACAATGGATGCGTACGTACGACTTACCATCTCCACGGTGTGGTGTAATTTTTTATTCAACACTATGTTATTTGGATGTATATAATGATGAGTAATATGTTTATAAATAATGAAAATAACATTATAATGTCTCTGTAAAATTAATATACCATCTGATTCCACATCTTTAAGGAAATTATATTGGCGCTCGTGTGTATGTATGGATTATCATCTCCATGATGCGATGAGATTCATTTCCACGTTCACCATTCATCGACGATTATAAAAATATATATTACTAATAAGAATGTAATATATGAAATAATAATTCTAATGGAGATATATATTTATATATATGTGTGTGTTTGTGTAATTACATATATCTTATTCACTTAGTTCCGTTTAATACGATATGAAAACGGAAACAATGATTGTGCGTACGTACGGACTACCGTCTCCATAAATGGAGTTATCCATTTCATATATATGTCTATTATACATATTTATATTCTAAATATATATGATATATAAATTATGTATTATATTCTTATATTATTTAAACCTTGATCTATGTGATATAATCAAGTGTAACAAGTTAAAACACGTACGATTAAGAAAGCGATTATTACCCGAAATGTTAATTTAACAAGAAAATTATTATTAAATGGGTAGTATAAAGTCATAAATGAAACATGTATGATATCATAAATATTAATACGGTTCTGGTATAATTTAATAACATACTAAAATATTCATACAATAGGTTAAATGTACCCATGACTAAAGGAAATTACAAGCTATGGGTTAATTTATCAATCTCATCATAATCTGAGATTGTTTCTATGTAAGTATTTACTGGGATATTTTTATCATCCATGTCCCTTTTTAATAAAAATGATTTCAAAAATGAATATTTTAAGGATTTCTGAAAGGTACTTTTTATCAAGATCATAATTTTAAATGTTTTAAATATTTATCCTTCTAAATCGTTTTAATTAATGTCCATGTTTTCAATGCGGTTTTAAGTATTTATTTATATGGACATGAATGTTTTGAAATAATAATTATTTTCAGAAGTTTCAAAGTGGTAGGGGAAATTTTTATTTAAAAATATCTTTTAAATGACTTCCTTTATAAATTCTTTACATTTAAATGATTTTACAAAAATGGACATTTTTGTCAAAGGTTTTTAATGATTATTTTAAACTATATCAACATCCTTTTGAGATATTATTCTTGATTGAGGTTGATTTATTATAAATAAAATCTTCAATATTGTATTTAATGAGCTATCATATGTTTTACTGTGAATGTTCTATTTTTATACCATTCATGGATTATGGATAATGTATTTACATTTTGTATGCTAGTTTTAATATGAATGTTTATGTTATGTTTCAACATTTTCATTTGAGGAATGCAGTGGAAATAGTAAGTGATGGGTGGAGCCCACTATAGCTCCTTGATGCATGTGTAGGTCTCATGAGACAAACTAGTTTCTTTGCACGAGGCCTTGACAAAAAATTTATTTGTAGTCTTGGAATGACGCCTAGACTATGTGGTAATGTTGTCAGGATTTAGGCATTCCCTCATTATGAAATTAGTTATTAAATGTGATTATTCGACTAGTAGAATATCCATGTGAATTTTTATATAGTAATGTTTGATTTATTTTTTCCATATTATGTTCATGTTTTTGTTTAAAAAGGCTATTTTTTTATCACACGTCTTACCTTAAAATTTTATAGCTTCTGCTAAATTATTCAACCTTAATGGGAATCTGAGCTCACCCCTTTCTTATGTTTTATTTTCCTAGGATTCCAAGAAGTGTATTATGATTGATATGCAGGGTTAAGCTAAAGGGAATAATGGAATTCTCAAAGAACAATCTATGTTGTGTTTTATGTTTGAAATTATAATTTGAAGTTAATTTATGTAATCTATTTTCCAAGACTTTTAAACTGATTGGTCCTTCGGGGCTTGATTCCTTATAATCATGCCAATGTATTAAAATAATTCACCGGCTCTGGGTAACTGGTGTAGGGGAATTACATTAATTAACATTTAAAATAGTTACATAATAAATTATTATCTTAAAATTAATATTTTTCACATAAATATGGATTTTATTTAAAAATTAAATTTATGATATTTAGAAAATTATTTTCGGTAAAATGTATTTAACATTTAAAATATCCACATCGAAGAAACTTTACAGGGAATTTTTAGTATTTTTATAAAATAGATGAGTTTTTTGAATAGTGAAATATAGTAAATTGTGGTATTTAGAATTTTATGATAGATACATGATTGTATGAGTCATGGGTTATATAAAAACCCATTTTTTCATAATGGAATGCACCAGTTACTCTATATAGTTACAACATTGATATTATTGACATTATTATGCTAAAATTATAAAATAGGGAATATAATATTAAAAACTACACCTTATCAATCCTTCTTTTCAGAACCAATATGCCTTAGATCTTGACAAATTTCTTCCCATATATATTTTAAAGCCTCTCACCCACGTCTAAGTGCTTCGGGTCTCACCAGAAGACCAATTACAAGTGGATTAATGATTATATGAAGGAAGAGTCATTTAAGAGGTAAAAGTATCACATTACCTCTTTTAAAATATTTTCCTCGTCTACCTTTCCCACACCTCCCACATCCAACATTAATTAATGAACTGGGTACCAAATATATACCAAACATTCATGGTTATAATGGAATATTTACCTTCTATACTCTTCTTTTCACCTCTAATTCAATGAAAAAAACTATTATCCATATTATTTTGACAACCCGTCTATATAGATATTGAATTATCCTTTTCTGTCTCCACCATCAATGATGGTCATAAAATTATAATTATTAAGAAAACGGATTATAATAAGTATATTAATAAAATTATTATGTTCTAGAATTAATATATAAAGATAATATTAAATAAATAGAATTGATGATTAATAAAATCCCCAAAATAAACTAACCATATAACAATAATTTTTTTAATAAATGGTTCATCTATATTTTATAGAAAAACAAGGGGTCATATATATGTTAGAATAAAAAAATACATGTAGAATATTTAAATTTATATAAGTATTTTAATACCATTTCATTTCAATTTTTTTAGATATTATCCCAATTTATAACAAACTTCAATAATTCTACGTAACTGATCTGGCCATGAAACCATGAAACTAACATTCACAGAACAATGGAAAAATATTTATATCTTATCTAAATTATGATTAATTAATGTAATAAATTTATATTCATACATATAAAAATAGACAAGGTTTAAAATTAGGAAATTAATGAATCTAATTTTTTTTATTTTGGACATTAAATTTTAGTGTGTAATGATTCTCAAACATGAGGTTAGGGATTTTTTTAACTAACCTATTTTTTTTGGGGTTATGATTTTTATATATATAATACCTAGCTTTATTACTCTTATTTTCTTACTAACATCTTATATAAACTATATATATGTTCCAAACAAATATTTCTATCTTAAATAATATTTCATTGATGTTAAAATACATGTTTTAAAAGGTTCCCTTATCAATACATGATATGAAAATCTTATTAAATGAAACACACCTAATTATTTCCCCTTTTCAAGTAAACTATTTAAAATATATTCACCGTACAAATTAAAAAAACACAAATTTTTAATGAAAATCCATTTTTGTTCATTTCCTAGATATATGTAAATTATTATGCCTTTACCCTTTTTAAAGACTTGTTACCCATTTCCATAAAGGCTATAGTAAGTACTACTTCTCCCAAGATATTTCCTGATATTTTTTCTCATTTTAAATTCAGCTATAAATAATTAATCATGAAATACACATATTTTTTCCTTTATTAATGTCGAAGAATTATTTAAACCCTTATATCATGGAAACCATTCTGATAAAACATTTGATTATACCATATAACATGATTATGAAACCCATTTAATTCCATGGGTAATCCTTATGTTTTCTTTTTATTCTTGATTTCATTATATAGAAAACATATATATGTAATTTTTTTATGGGTGTTCCTAGATATATCACCAATGACTTAAGTAATGTTTTAGTCTCATGAGGCGATATGCACGAGATTAGGGAGTCAACCAATATATAATGGGACTCTTTCCACCATATGTTGGTGTCTTCATAGTTATACATGACTTATTATTATATAACGTTTAAAGTTTTTTCCTTATTCCTATGTTTGCATCTAATTTTTTTTATTATTCATTTGTATTATTTTTCACTATCCATTCTTTGTATGTTATCAAGTTATGACTTATGGCTCTTATGACGTCCTTCACTTCAATAGTTAATCCCTTATTGGGAATTTTAGCTCACAAATTCTTTCTATGTATTACATTGTTTGTTTTATATAATTGCATGGTCTCAAAGAGAGATAAGATCTCAATATAGAGATTAAATTAAAGTAGATTCATTTCAGTTTTATTTTTTGTATTTATGTACCTAATATCCCATATAAACTAGGATTTTTATCCTTTGTTTGTAATTAATAGACTTTTATGTTAGAAATAATGTAATAATATTTGATAAATATTGGATCTCTATACTTGGAAATAGAGAACAATCTAGTTAGTTTTTGGGTTCGTGACTATAAAAAATTAGCGGTAACCTTAGGGACATGTCTAAGTATAGGAAAATTTATCATCGATAACCTAGATTTAAACCTAGGGACCCATAAGATTGGATATAACTTTCTACGAAAATCTATTACTTCAATATCGATATTTTAAATTTTATATGATCATTACCCAATCATTCAAACCAATTTTTTTTATTTTTATCATATTTAATGATGGGAAATAAGAGAAATTTTTAAAATAACCAACGTTATTGGAATTTTAATGATTCCACCGATGAGATAATTGACCTAATGAGAGTCGGAGATGATAAATGTTTGATAGTACCGGCTTAACCAGCTCAAGATATGAATAATAACATGAATCATGTGAAAGAACTTCTTTATCCTAATAATGAAAACATTGTGATCGAATCTTTTATGCAAGAAGAGCATCCATATGTTCGTGCATATTTTGATCCCATCATCAATGAAAAATGGATTAACACCATATAGAGTATATTTTCTAGTAAAAAATTCTCGTACAAAGAGTAATTCAGGATATTTTTCTATCATTTTGATGAGTAATCTAATAAATGGTGTTTAAAGATCAACAACATGATGTCCAAAGAAGAAATTTATTCTATGGAATGGGACGGATTCAGGGACATATTTTCCAATAAATATATTTCCCAAACACACAATATTAAAATATAGAGATTGTTTCTTACATTTCAACAAAAGGAAGAAGAGTTTATCAGGGTTTATGCGGATAAATTAACAAGTATATGATAATAATTTGGATTTTTATAAATCCAAAAATGTAATGTGGACCATTTATTCAGTGGATCAAAGCTTGTTGTTTGAAAAAAATTTGTTATTCAAGACATCAAACAGCTATAAAGATATTGTGTGTTGTTCCCTTATGGTGGATATATATATTAGAGATACTTTATGGTCTCATGGGACTAGAGATGAAAATGAATGAATAGTGTTTTTGTCAGGTTTGTTAGTGGATAAATCTCTTGGAGGTAAGAATATCCACCTACCCCTATGTCCAAAATGTGGGAAGAACAATATAAAAAACCTTATCAAGGAAAGAAAAAGTTGATTCTAATGTTGAAGGTAGTTATGCTAAATACTTTTGATGGATGATGAAGAATCCAAAAAATTTGGTGAAAGAAAAGAATTTTCAGTTCAATAATCAGCCAGTAATCTAGTGTTTCAACAACTAGGAACATGTGAATTATGCGAACTAATTCCTTAATCCAGGGGTTGAATGAGACAATAAATGAATAAAAACCCTCTATAAAGTAGAGTGAAAGGGAGTGGAAATGATTTCACTAATTCTAAATATGATTTAAATAGTGATGTGTAGATAGGTATGATGTTTATTCATTCAAGAATAGAAAACATACTATTTTAATCTAGTTCCACACATTCTTTCATATATTGATATTTTAGAAGAACTATTTGAACAACACATCAAAACATGGTGGTTAATATATATGCTAAAATGTATAAAAGATAAATTGTTTCATCACAAGTTTATAAATCCTCCTCTATCGATGTTGGTAGCATAACCCTCTTATGATATCTAGTTTTAATTTCTTTTTCATAGTTTGATGCTTTATAGTTAATGTATTTTCTGTCCTTATATAAATCAAACATCAACTATTGCATGAGGTAGGTCACTCTTCACATCTTGATTTATCCTCTCATTTTTTACAAATGAAAGTAAGAGGATGAATATCCTTTGGAATCATTATATCAAGTGTTGATATTATAGCTATAATAGTTATCATATCTACCTCAAATGGTTGATATAAAGAAAATAATAATTCCTGAAAACATTCTCATTTTGAGGGAATGACCTAATGTTTTCCCTGAATAATTCCCTAGTCTTCCTCTTGATTGAGATGATGAGTTCTCAATTTAACTTATACCAAAATATATACACCTATCAAATACATCATATTTAATAGAAACAAATGAATTGGAAGAATTGGGAAGTACATACAAGAGAACCTATAAAAAGGTTTTATTTGTCTATGTTCTTTATCAGGGGGTTTGCGGGTCCACTTCATCACGGAGAAAGATTGATCAGTGCCCCTAGGAATTACATATAATGAGCTCAAAACATTACAGTAAAGAACAAGTACCATCTTACAAAGACAGATGAGATTTTTGATCACCTATACCAGGACCATTATATCCCTATTGTGGAACTTTGGTCAAGATATCAAAAATTAAAGCTAAAGAAGGAAGATATTCAGAAGACTGCCTTTCAAATGATGTGTGAACACTCTAAATTCATATTGATTCCCCTCAAAGTCACTAATTATCTAGAATGTTTTACATACTAAATGAATATATTCATTTGATATTACATAGAAAATTATGGTCTTCAAAATAGATAGTATTTTAATATATATAAAAAGCAAGGAGAAGAATGAGAAACATTAGAATAGTATGATAAATACATTGAAAACATAGAAACAATATTTGAATTACTATAAATGTGAGTTATAGATAGAGGAATTAATATTCATGGTACATTTTACCACCAACAAATGGATATTTGTAAACCCTACTAAGTAGAAGGAAATTGAGGAGTGACCTAGGATTTAATTTGTAATAGAGATCCATAGTTTATTTGGAATAGATATCTATTACTACCAATTTTTTAGAAGATATCTCATGATTGTAAAACCCAATAACCAAGATGAATCTGAAGGGAGTAATTTTTTTATGGTCCATTCAATCTGAAGATAGCATAATGGAGATGAAAATGAGGCATACCACCACACATGTACTTACGCTACCCACAAGTGGTAGAAACATCATGGTATACAATGATACATCAATGAAATGAGTGGGTTTTGTACTAATTCAAAATGATAAATTGATTACATACACCTTAATCAAAATGAAATTTCATGTGAAGAATTATCTATTTCCTATAATACAGTTTGCTATAATAATCTTCACATTGAAAATATGGAGTGATTATCTCTATGGGGAGAAGTGTATGATATATATATCACAAGATCCAAAAATTTATATATTATCATATCATGAGATTATTTTATCCTTATAGGATTTTTATATCTAATAAATGATTATGAATACTAAACCCATTACCATAATGGTAATTAAATTAAGTTGGTAGATTCACTGTGTAGAACGAATCTTGAAACATTATCAGGGATGAGAATTTAGAAGGATCCAATATTATAAAATTTACAATTTTTTTAAATGGTAATAATCAAGGATGTAACACCATCTTTTTTCACAAATTAATTTTCAAAAATACCTTATGGAAATCATGAAGGATGAAAAAAGAGATGTTTTGGTAATTATGAAAAAGGTAGAAGCTATCAAAAATGGGAAATCGACATAAATCTAAATTGATGAGGAAAGAAATATAAGATTTTTTGGATGACTATGTGTACCATAAAATCCCGAGATAATGAAGAAACATAAGAATAATGCACATAGATCGACTATCTCTATCCACCCAGAGAGTGTGGAGATGTATCAATATCTGTAAGAGTTCTATTAGGGGAACAATATTAAGATGTAGATAACATAATATACAACATAGTACCAACTATGTGATCAAGTGAATGATGAAATAGAAACATTCCAATGGGATTATAAAAATGTTTCCCATACCTACAAGGAAATTTTAAATCACCACTATGGACATTGTCACCAGTCTTATAATGAATTATTGGGAAAATAAATCTGTATGGGTTATTGTGGATCACTATAAAAATACCGATCACTTTATTTCAATGGGATAAGACATCTCACCCGATCAACATATATGGATATACATTAAATCAGAGGTGAGGCTTCAAGGAATACCATTAGTGATTGCATATGTTTCAGATCCTTGGTTTTCCTTCGTGTTCTGAAAGATTACCAAACATGAAGTAAACAATGAATTGAACATAAGTACATATTTTCACCCCAAAAAGATGAAAAATCTAAATGGATTATTCATAAAATGGAATAAATATTGAGAGCACACTTGATAGAATTCTAAATAGGATGGGAGAAACATATTCCCATGATTGAGTTATCTAACAAAACTATTTTCCAAAAAATAATCTAAATATCTATATATTAAGAACATTATTGGAAAATATGTTTAACTCCCACATGAGGGGATGACGCTAGTGAGATGAAGCCTATGTTATTTGAAATGGTTGGAGAAGTGGTATAAAGGGTCAATACCATTTAGTAGTGCATCAAGGATGCTCAAAGTAAACAGAAGATCTATGGGGAAAATCATCGATCGAGCCTTGATTTTGAGTTGGGAGTTGATTAATTCAACCATATATATCCACATAAGATATTCATGAGATTTGTAAATAAGGGAAATCTAAGCCCCTTGTAAATCAGTCACATTAAGCATCTTAATCGTGATAGAGCTATAGGTTATAGAATATCAATTCCATAAACCATGCCTCTTGTACATGATATATTCCATGTATCAATATAAATGAGTTACATACTAGCTCCCCTAGATTTACTAAATACAAAGTTGGTACAAATCAAAATAAATCTCTCATCTGAGGAGCATCCTGTAATGATATTTCACTATAGAGATAACGTTCTATGTAACAAGACAACAATCATAGTAAAAGTAAAATGGATAAACCATAAGTTAGGTGAGGTGAAATGGAAATATAAGGAATTGTAAGACCTTGGTATTTTATGAAATTTTTTTATCCAAATAAATTTGATTTACTTTATAACATGCGTTATACAAAAGGGAGTTTATAAAAACTGAAATATGGTATAAGATTATTTTTATCACAAATCCATTAGATTGTAGGGTCTAAATATGAATAAAAAAATTATAAAAAAGTTATTTTATATAATTATAAATTAATTATTTCTGTATCAATCTATTATAATTAAAACAAAAATCATTTGAAATTAAAAGAAATATTTTTCGTGGAAATAGTTTTAATGTGCACTATGTATTTTCATATAAATAAATTAAATTAATCTATATGGATGAATGATTTTAATTAAATATATATATATTATATATTAGATAATGTGGTTTTAAAATTCAATTAATATTTCTTCTAGGAATTTTATACGAATAAACCAATTTTTATGCTTAAAATATAATATTTTTAAAAATTAGTTTTTGTCCCGTGTTGTGATATTACATTAAAATAAATTTATTCCAATTATATTAGTTGAATTTGGTAAAATTTATTCTATATTTCGAATAAATAGGTTCAAATTTGGTCAATTTTTTCCTTTTCTTTTTGTTCAATTTTAATAGTAATTATGGTAAAATTACTCACCTTAGTAAAGGGTAAATTCATAAAATCTTGGTTAAAACTAAGAGGTAAGACCATAATTTATCATCAAAATTTTTATTGCAGGAATGAAATTATAAATGTATCACCTTATTCAATTAATCTCGGTTTCCAATAAACACTTTTCTCTGGAAATGATTTATATAACATTTTAAGAAAACAATGTTACAAAATCTCACTCTCCTAGTTTTAAATATCTCTTGCGTGTCCATATAGGGACAAAAGGAAATTATGAATTAATATAAGTACATATTTGGATATTAGTGAAATTATATTAATTATGTAAATTTAAATTTAATTGTTATTAATTATATTATAAACCCGAATTCTTATGCAACACCGATGCAGTATTTCCCAATTAATAAAATATATAATAAATGAATTTAAAAAAATTAAATTGATATAATTTGAGTTATTTATGGAATTAAATGAATTTTTTAGAATAATATGAAATATTAGTGTTATTTTAAATTTCTAATTTTTAATTAAAATATTTTATTATGAATTGTAAGGAAAATTATGTGAATAGTGTCTTTATGAGAAATAATTATATTTTATGAAAATAATATATTATTAAATTACATAAAAAACATTAAAATTTAAAAACAATGTTATGGGGGAGAATATATGGTCCAAATTATCATCGCTTTACCATTTATTTTCCATTTGGAACCATTTTCCAGGAAAAAGACTTCAATATACATTAATATTTTATTAAATTCCAATGGAGCTCGTCCCCTCAGTTATAAATAACCACCACTCATTTCCCTTCTTAACACAACATTAAGAATTATAGTTCAAACTAACTCTTTTATTTTATCTTATAAACATTCCTATACAAATTATATATTTCTTATTCTTCCAAAAGTACCAACCTTATATCCCACAATAATAAATCTAAAGGAGTTACTTCATTGAGGATGTAACAACCAAATTGAACATTTTCATTTTAATTATGATTTTACCTCCTAATAATTTGTAATATTATTCATAAAATCGTAACTTCATTTTATTAAATATATTTAAGAGTTATTATTATTATTAAACCACCATTATTCACCGTATATTCATCCAATGGGAATTTAAAATAATGCTTTTTTATATGTACGACTTAGCATATCCACATTACGATACAATTCATTTCCCATCACTAAATTTTATATATGTGTATTATGGTGGGTTTAATTTTTATATATTATATTAATGAAATAAATATAATTCTTTAATGATAATATAATATTAACCATCCTTACCTCCAAACCATTAGAAAAAGATAACGTTGATTGTGTGTACGTGTGGACTACCAACTCCAAAAACTAAGGTGATTCATTTTTCATTTATGCTTTATTTTGATGGTAAAAAATATTTGATGAATATATATGATATATATCATATAATAATGTTTTTTAGAGTTTATTTATTGTTTCTATTTATTTCATTCCATATGTTTAAAAATGGAATCAATGTTCCTACATTTGTATGACCTTCCGTTTACATGAATAGTGTAATTCATTTTTCTGTCTCTATATTTTATGAATTACATAAGAAATGTATATAATTAATTTATATCTTTATTAAATAAAATATATGATGGAACCATGATCAAAATATAATAAAAAACTATCGAATGAGGACATACATTAAAAACAAAGTAGATATCAACAAGAACTTTTATTTTAATAATGAAGGATTAAAAACATGTGATAAAAAGTTATAATTAAATAATATATGGTATTATATATAAATATATTTATATATATATAAATAATATATTTATAATAAATATATATTTGTTATAAAAGAGGTTCAAATGCGTATGAAGGAAGTCTGACCTAAAGTAATCGATTTTTATCTCAGTTTGGTTTCACTCAGACACATGTCATAATCACTACTAGATTCATTTGTGAGGAATGTATATACTGCCCAAAAATTTATTTAACGATAAATATTTTGAAATTTATGGTGATTAAATATCCATATAAGGCTCTTTATTTCATTTGTATTACAATTAAAAATTATACCAATGTGGTATGGGTTTTATGTTACAATATCATTATTTATAGAAATTGTTTATGATTTAATTTACAATGATGACCACCTATAATAAATAAATCATAAAACTAATTAATGTTTGTATCATTTTTTTATTTTATATGAAAAGTTTTTTCATTTCACTTTCCTTACCTTAGGTAATTAAAATAGTAAAAATATGTTTTTATTGAAAATTTACATTATTTTTTTCTTTGGTTGGGAAACCTTTTCACCCATATCTAGTTATTATAAAAATGTTTCAAAGATAGTTTTACTATTATCCTAAGATTCATTAATTTTATTATTACCCATGATTTAATTTTTAAAAAATTGGTTCTAAAAGCAATCTTATTCTCATATTCCATATGAGGTAGTTTTTTTCTTTTTACAAAATAATGAAAGTTTTTTTAACTTATATGATATAAAAAGGATTTCCCATAATCTTGAACACCAAATTCATTGATGATTCATTTATTAAATTCCATGGTTATATTTTAAGAAAATTTTTCCAATAGTATTTTTAAAAAATGTATTTTAATGAAGTTGATTCAAAATGAGAAGGTTATTTTCCTCAAAAATATGTAATTATTTTTTAATGGCATTTCTATTCAAAAAAACAACAACCCTTGTTTTTTCTTATTCCTTTCTGCAGATATAATCCAAGTATACCATCCCCATTATTTCATAATTAGTTTATTATTATTATGAAAAATAAGTTCATGAAATTTCATCCTTTTCAATGGGATATGTTATGATGAAACTATTGAATGATTACCGAACCCATTTCTTTATCATGGGTTATGATATGATGAAATTATTTTAAATCCCATTTCTTTTACATGGGTTAAGGTATGATGATATTTTTAAAAAACGATTTATTTTCAGGGATTCTAATATGATGAGTGTTTTGTATCTCATGTCACATATATGTGTGGTTTTGATTATGTGATTGGTTGAACATATATCTCTATTATATGAATATAGTAAAGACAGATGAATCTTCATAGAAATTAGACTGGAATAGGGAGTTAGCATAGTCTAGTTAGGGACATTTTCTACTATGATATTATTTGGAGTGCTCCATGACTACTATGATGTTTTGGGGAGTGAACCCATTCCAGTATGGAAGTCTTGGAAATGAGTCTTTACTTATAATGGCATAATTTTATATACATTTTTGTTGGACACAATTATATGTCTAATTTAGATATTATACCTCCATCAATAATGTACTTTTATTTATTTATGATTCATCTCTTATGAAATTAAAATATATATGACAAGACTCACGATTATGATTTATGATATATATAATATTATATTCAAATTATTTTATCATGTTTGCATACCCTTATGTTAATGTTATAGTCAATTAATCATTAATATTTCCTTTTTTTATGTGACTTGACCATCATATCTCACCCTTTATTATTTTTCCTCTCCCTAAGTGATAATCAAAGGTACTAGGTATGATATTTCAGTGAAGTGTTGTAGTTAATAAGAACATAGTGTAGACTATATTGGGATTTTCTTAACCATATGTTTTTTTGTCCATGTTTCCAATGGCACTGGACATATATGTTTCTGGTGTAGAATATTATGTTATGTAATGAATATTCATCTAGTAATATTTCATATCTATGTGTGAAAGTTGTGGGTCATTATATTTTATATAGAACAAATTTTTATTTAAGCTTTGGATATTAGAATGAGAGAAATTTATTGAGATCTCTAGGGATAATTCTAAGTATAAGAAAATATCTTGATGTTTGGGTAACAATCATGAATGTCAGAGGATATACATAAGATTTAAATTAATAGTGTTTCACAATTAAGATACCCTATATATTATTTTTCAGGATTATCTAGTTTTTCAATATTATCATTTTTCTCACACTGTGTTATTTGGTTTTATTTGATGTTTGGAAATTAAGGAAATCGTATTAATTGTAAATGAGATGGAAAATGAAATCATTATCATCATCATAAACTCAACATTATAGAAACTATAGTGAAAAATATTATTCAAATTCTTACACAATATTCTCATGATATGATTCATGCTGAGCATAAAAATAATAAAATGAGGGAAAACATTCTTTAGAGTCTTTCATTAAGAAACATCCACCTTCTTTGCATGGGTTTGTTGATCCAATAGTTTTTGCATAATGGTCAAAACATTTGAAAATATATTTTTTTTATGTAATGTTCATAATAAAATAATGTTGTTCTAATTTTTCATTATTTGGATGTTAAATCAGATCGATGGTGGAATATTATCAAGAGTATGAATTGATAAGAATATATTTCCTCTATGTATTGTGAGGATTTTAATAGATTGTTTTTTCAATAAGTGATTTCCCTGTATTATGAACACAAAAATGGTGGATTAATTCCTTAAAACAAAACTAAAGTATAATGAATCTTTTGTTACATATGAGTAAAATTGAACAAGACTTTATAGGTAAAATTATGTCATTACCATCCATCTAAAAATTTTGTTTGATCGATTCTCAAGTGATTTAAAACCATGTCCCTAAAGAGAATTATCCATAAGGTACATCAGTAGCTATGAAGCAATAATTTTACGTACCATCATATTAGAGATTCATATTACAAATACCTGTCAATCTCATTATTTTTATAATAAATTAAAGGTGTTCATCAAAGGATATTATAAATATTATGGAGAGAAGAATATGATATTTTCCTTATATTCAGAGTTTAGAAGGAAACATAGATCAAATTTTCTTAAGGGAACTGGTAAATGTTTCAAGTGTTGAAGAGAATGTCATCATGAAATTGAATACTGATGTAATGGGAATAAGTTAGATAATGATGTAAATAGTGATAAATCACATTTAAATTCTCCAACTACACTCCAACGTTGTAAGTTAAAGGATTATGGGAATTATTCCAACCAATTCAAAAATATGAGGGTTAATGATGATGGTATACATTGACAACCTCTTAAAACTAATGATAAATGTAAATATAATGTGATCTCTATTGCTAATGTTTGATAACAATGTGGTGAAATTTACACTTTGCATCCTCTATTGAACTCCTAATATCTTATATGATTATGTATGTACCAATGTTTTTATATCCCAATAATTTGATAAGGCAGTCATTATACCACCTTGGTGATTAGATTTTGAGGTATTATTGAAAACCACTGATTATATGATGATCACATATAAAGTCTATAAATCTTATCCAATTGAAATTTGTGGGATTATGCTTCTTGAAAATCTTCTTATTATACCATTTTTTGATTTGATGTTTTGATCGTCATGGATTTTATTTTTTTATATAATTACCACATTAATTTTTAAGGAAGAGATGTCACATTTTATATTCTAAAACATCCTACGATCATCTATCAATGTGAAGAAAAATATAAATTTACATTGGAAATCACATCCACTATATTTTTCTTGATTCTTATTCAAAATAGTTATTTATCTAAGATAGTTGGTGAGAAACCTTACATTAGAGATTATACTATTGTGATGGTGTTTGTTGATTTCTTTATGGAATAATTTCATGGTCTTCCACCAAATCATGATGTTGAGATATAGATAAAAATAATACCCGGTTTTTCACATATTTCAAGGAATCCATAGAGAATTTCCCCAATCGAGTTTCAGGAACTAAAGAAAACAATATACGATAATTTTGATAAGGATCCATTCCTCAAGTTGAATCACCCTGGGGTGAACCAATTTTGTTTTTAATAAGAATGATAGGTTAGCGTGACTTTTCATTGCTTATCAAGAACTTAACAAAATCACTATAAAGAACATTTATCCTATAACCTATATGTATGACTTATTTGATCAACTTCACACATCCCAATACTTTAACACCATTGAAATTGTTTCTAGATAATATAAATTGAGGGTAAATAAAAAGGATGTTCCCATAAAATAATTTTGTAATTGGCATGGATACTATGGATTTATAGTGATACCATTTTCCTTGTTAATACTCATGTTATCTTCATGGATTTAATAAATAAAGTCTTTAGATATAACCATGATCAATTTTTTGTTGTCATTTTAGATGATATTATTATATATTCAAATTGAATGTAAAACCATGAATATAACTATAGAACTATGCTGAGTATGCTCTAGAAGGAGAATATTTATGAAAAATATACTAAGTGTGAATTATGCCTACAAGAATTTTCATTCTTGGGATATATAATATCATGTGAGGGTATATTATTTAATAGCTAAATAATATATATTATTGAATGTTGGATTTTACCAACCAACATGATTGATATCCATAGTTATTTAGTTTTGGTTGGATATTATCAATGATTTGTGGATAATTTCTCATGACTACATAATCCACTCATCCAATTAACTTCATGGGAGTTACGTTCCTTTAAATAAATTAATGTCAATAAAACATCAAGGAACTAATGATAATGTTAGTTAGTTAACCTATTATTACTTTACGATAAAGTAGTGAAGGTTTTATATTCTATTTTGATACATCAAATATGGGATTAGGCTGTATTTTCTTGTAGAATGATATGGTGATAGCTTATGCCTCATTTGAATGGGAGGTTCATGAGAAAATTTACCAAACTCCTCATTTGGATTTATTTTTGGAAATTTGGGAATTAAATATATAGGGGAATTATCATTACAATGAAATTTGTGACAGATGTACTAATCATAATAATTTAACGTATATTTTCAAACTAAAAAAGATGAATATGCACGAGAGAATATGGTTGGGTCTAATTATTAATTAGGAATTCTTAGAACATTACCACCCTAGGAGAGTGAATAAGGTTGAATATGATCTGAGATGAAATTATCATGCTATATTATATATTAAATAGATAAAAAAGATCCAATATTTCTAGATTTTCACAGGAAGGATCTTGAAATATTCAATTAAAGGGAGAAATCTAGTCTTCCTCAAATAATTTTTAAATCATCTTTCCATGTGAAGATTAATGATGTGTAGAAAGAAGATATCAAACAAAAAAATAAGATGAGAAATGTTCCTAAGAATAATATTGATTGTTATGGGATGATAATTTTTAGGAACTATGTATGTGTTCCATCCATAACATATTTGAAGAAGTATTTTTTGGATGATTCTCATAGTTTGACATTCTCTGTTAATCTTAGAAGTATAAAGATGAATAGAGATATGAAATTGTATTTCTGCAATCACAATATGAATATATATATATATATATATATATATTATTTTTTATCTAGGATATTTTTATGTTAGAATTTTATTTTTTATATTATAATCTCTAAGGGGGTGTTATAACCATTACCTATACCGAAATGAAAATGGAAAAACATCTTCATGGATTTTTTTGTTGAACTCTCTAAAAAAGTGAAATGGAACAATGAAACATGGGTTTTAGTTGATAAAATTACAAATTTAGATCATTTCATTTTCATTTTAGAATACTTCTCTATATATCATGTTTTTAGATTATATTAATTACATTGTAAGTTTTAATGGAGTACCACATTCTATTGTGTCTGATCTAGATCCAAGGTTCCCTTGGAAGTTTTGGATATATCTTTAGGAGGATAGACAAATAATTGAGTTTAAACATGGATTATCTTACCGAGACATATTTCCAATGTATAAGAAAATTTAAAACCCTCAGGTTCATGTTAAGATATTGTTATATAGACTTTAAAGGAGTTTGAGATCTAGACCTTCCTCTAGTTGACTTTTCATACAACAATAGCTTTCACCCCAGAATTAAGATGGCTCCTTATGAAGATCATTATAGAAATAAGTGTATAATAATTATATTCTAGGATTATATTATATTGATAAAGAAATTAGAATCTAATATAATTGATTAAATTATAGATAATTTTAGATCCATTCAAAATCACATTAAAGCAGTTTCGAGTCGGCAGAAAAGTTATGATGACAATTTTCGATGTGAACTGGAATTTAAAGTTAGTGATATGTTTTTTAATAATTTCCCCATGGAATAAGATTATGAAATTTTAGAATAACGTAAATAATACACCTATGTACATTTTTATTTTTATGATTCTCTATGAACAATGGACAATAGTTTATTAATGGTCACTTTTACCAAATCTCTCTCAAGTTCATGATGTGTTTCCTGTATCTATCATGACAAAGTAAAAAACAGATCCTTCACATGTAAAAAAATCAGAGGTCATATTATAGGAAAATGATCTTTATTTTCCATTATAACTAGTAGAAATCAAGTATTGTAGATATAAATTGCTATGGAATGACACTACACACATGGTGAATTTCTCTAGAGAAATCACAAATATGAAGAAGCTTCATGGGAAGTTTATGATGTATTGAAATAGAGATATCCTCAATTATTTCTATATGAATGATTAATTTTGAGGGGTAAACATATTTCAAGGTTAATATAATGTAACACCCAAAGATTTTATTAAATGTATGTTTTTCAAAAAAATTAATTTCATTGATAGCTTGCATCACATGCAACACCGTTTTTAAAGAAGCTCGGCTGTACTATTAAATTATTGTTATCTACCAATCGATAGAATACAGGGAATGCATATTAATAAATAAATAATAAGTAAAATTATATTTAAATATGTATAATATAATCCTGTAGGTACCAAAAAATTATAAAAATTAATAAATAACATTAGAAAGTAAAAAATATATTTTTCTGAAAAAACATTTTTATGTGCATAATATATTTTTATGTAAAAAAAGTAAATTAACAAATATTGGTGAATTATTTGAAAAAAAATGTATATATTATATATTGAATAAATTTTAATAACATTAATTTAGTATTTTTCTAGAATGGGATAATAATAAACACAATTTTATAGTTAAAAATATATTTTTACAAAAATGTGTTTTCATCGCATGTTGTGAATTTATTTTATCATATATTTCTAAAATGTATAGATATTTAATTTCATATAATTATTACAAATTTATATTCATTATTTTAATATTTTTTTTGAATATTCCCATTTTATTTTTTCCCAATATGAATAGTAATAGTGGTAAATTTTATCACCTCGATAAAGGGATAATCTGGTTAAACATGGTTAAATATATGTGATAGTGAAATAATATTTCATCCTAATTCTTATAGGATGAAGGTAATTCTACCCATTTCCTATTAGGAAAAAATTGAGTTTTATAGTGGAATATTTTATAAGAAAATGACCAATAAAATATTTAATTCAAGGAAAGTTACAAAATGTCACTTGGTTAGTTTTCAATATCTCTTAAATGTCCACATAGAGAAAAAAGTGATTTTTGAATTTATATTTATTTATATTTTCATATAAATGAAATTATTTTCATTATATAAATTTATTTATAATTTTTAGTAATTATTTAATAAACATAAATTCTTTTGCAACACTGTTGCATTATTTCTTCTTTTATTAAAAAAAATACAATAAATGAATTTATAAATATTAAAAGTAATATAATTTTAGTGATTTATGGTGTTTTATGAATTCTTAAAATTAATATGACATATAATAGTTATTTTAAATTATTAAATTCGAATAATATCTTTTTATTATGTATATTATGTCAAATTAAATGAATAATATCTAAATTGGAAATAATAATAATTTAGGAAACTAATATTTTATTAAATTACATAAACATATAAAAAATAAATAGACTATATATGGATAAGTTATTATCTAAATAATAATTCATTTCACATTTATTTTCCATTTTAATCCATTTGTATTGAGAATGACATCAATGCGGCTTAATCTTGTGTGAAACTCCTAGGGTGCCCTCCACTAAATTAGAAAACTAAACCCATCCTTTATAGTCTTAAAACCACTATTATCCTTCCATATCAACCAAAATATTTATATTAATATTATCTGATTCCCATTACACATTATAATGATGTTTTTCTTCCCAAAAGTCCAACCCTATATCCCTTAAGAGAAATTCTAAAGCACTTATTTCAAGGAAGATGTAATCACCTTAATCAACCACATTATTTTGATTTATTCATTTAAATTATCTAAATATTTTATGTTATTTCTAAAATTATAATATTTTTTCCTAAAAATACATAAATTTTATTATGATTGTAAGACCACCTTAATTTACCTACTTTCAATCAAATGATAAGTGAAAATATGGTTCATGAATTCAAATATCTTTTCATATCCACATAGTGATACAATTCATTTATCATCTCTTCCTTTTTTTGAAGATTATTTTGACAGTTTAAATTTTTATATATGTTAGTTATGAAATAATTATACTTCATTAATGGAAATCTTATATATAGATTCTTACCTTCCAAATCATTTGAAAATGACAATGTCGATCGTCTATACGTGTAGACTATCACCTCTACAAAGTGATGTGATTCGATTTTCATTTATAATTTATTTGGATGGTAATAAGTATATATTTAAATAATATATCATATATATTATATAATAATGATTAAGTATTGGTGATTTATTATTTGACTTAATTTCATTCCATTCATCGAAAAACTGAAACAACATTCATACGTACGTACGGCCTACTGTCTTCATGAATGATGTAATTTATTTTTCAATCTATATATTTTACGAATTACTCTAAACAAGTATATAATGAATATCTATGATATTTATATCATTATTTATATTTTTCATATTATATAACCATGATAAAAATATAAGTAACAAAAATACTGAACCAACACATATATGAAAAACTAAACCGATATCACCCCAAACCGTAGTAAAGAAGTGTTAACAAATGGGTAATAAAGGGTTACAAGTAAATCATATATGGTATGATATATATGATTATATATCTATAATATATGTATAACAAATTTTTATCTATTATAAAGGGTTAAGAAATGTGTACAAAGAAAATCATATATAATTTAACGTATTTTCATCTCACTTTTATCTCCACGAGACACATATCATATTCACAACTTTCTTGTTTTTTCATGTATATATAGATAAAATGAATTTATTTTATGATTCATAATATGAAATTTATGGGTACTTACACAACCATCTATGTTTATTTCATTCTTGGGGCTTACGATTCAAAATTTTCCAAAGTGTTATGTATTTTAGGTTACAATCTCATTGTTTTGTGGGATTGTTCATGATTATGTTTTTTATGATAAAATATTATTATATATATCTCAATAGACTAATGAATTTTATTCTCATTCATTTATTACATAAGAATAAATGTTTTAATTTTATTTACAAAACCATAATTACTACAATAGTTCAAAATATGTTTCTAAAGAAAAATTGACATTATTTCTATCTTTGGCCAAATACCCAATTTATTCTATATCCATGTTCCGTAAAATTGTTTTAAATATTCTTTTTAATATTATCATATAATTGTTTAAATTAATTTTCACCAAATCTTTAATTTATAAAAAAATAGGAGTAATATTCTTTTAATTTTCTAAATTATTTACTTTTTTGACTTTTACAAAACTATGAAAGGAATGTTTTCTTAACATATATGACTTGAATAGAATTTCCCACCATCATGACCACTATGTAATTTGAAGAATCCTTAAATAGTTTCAATGGTTATTTTCAATGAAAATTTTTTCCATAATATTTAAAAAATAATATTTTAATTAAGTGGTTTTAAAGTGGAAAGGATATTTTCATCAATTATGATTAATGAACTTTTAAGGGTATTTCATTTAATCGATGACAGTAACCATTAATTTCACTTCTTATTTACTGAAAATATGATCCAAGGATACCATACTTATAATTTATCTATATGTTTCATGTTTATGATGAAATTATTTTTATGAAATCTATTTCATTTCCATGAGTTATACTATGATAAAAATATAGAATGTTTTGGAAAATAATTTCTCTTCCATGGGTTATTATATAATGATATTTTATGAAATAAAGTTCATTTCAAAGGGTTATTGTTTGATTCAATTTTTATGAAACCCAATTCTTTTCATGGGTTTTGATATGTTAAATGTTTTACGATAATTTAAAACACATATATATTATTTTAATTATATTATTGGTAGGACCTATATATTCTTCTAATGAATTGAGTAAAGATTGATATCTCATGAGATAAACTGAAATAGTATAATGAGTGAACCTAGTGAAGTAATGTAATTTTTCCTCTATGATAGTCTTGGGAGTAAACCATGACTACTATGATGGTGTTGGGAGTAAACACATTCCCCAACGATAGGCTTGGTAATGTTTCATTACTATTATGGAAATTATTATATATACTTATGTGGGTGACAGTATTCCATGTCTTATGTCAATGTTATGCTTCTATGGTTTATGTTATTTTATTTCATTATGATTTTTTTCTTTTAATTATCAATATTTATTCCTTAACTCAAAATTGTGATTTATGATATGAAAGATCTGATTTTCAAATGTTATGCTCATCTTCTCATGAACTTATGTTCATTTTTTACCCAAGTGATCATTGGTATCTCTCTCATTTTCCCTTGCTGAGAATATGTGCTCACCATTTCTAATGTTTCATTTCCTTAGGTTATTAAGAATGTTATTAATTATTATATAGCTAATAATTATGCAAGTTATGAAGAACATAGTGGGAGAGAATGTAGATATTTTATGAACCAGTTCATTATTTGTCAATGTTTTCAAAGTGACTAGACCTATATAATTTTAATGTGGATTATTATGTTATGTAATTAATATTCAACTACAATGATGTGATATCTATGTAAAAAATGTATGATTCATTATAAGATGTAATTAAGAATAAGTGACCTCATTTATTTCCACCATAGTATATAAAATGAAATTTCAATAGGTAAATTTTTAATGGGGGTAGAATGTAGAAAAGTATAATTTTATTAAAATTATTTCACTTCAAAAAATATAACTGGGTTGCATTACAAAAAAATATATTACATAATTCACATGTACCACATGATGAAACCAATATTGTTTTATTATAAAAAATAGAACATTAGTTTTATAGAAAAAAATGGCCATAAGAATTAAAAGCATTAAAAATCACTTTTAAATTGTATATATGGAATATGAATTGGAAAACTTGGATCTTCTCAATCCCCTAGATTAATCATGATCAGGAATAAATATATAGAAATGATTGAAAATATTAGTAATGAAATATCCATCTTGAAAATGAAAATATATATAAACCTTTAGACAATATATAAGTGAATAAATATTTTATAAAATGATTTGTATTTATTGGAAGTAGGGAACCTATATGACTATTAAAAATATAACAATTTAATAATAATATGACTGTTGGAATAGAAACCTGATAGTTAGAATAGTAATATAACCATTATAAATAGTAACATGGCCTTCAGAATAATAATCATCACTTTGAAATTGTATAATAGTATTTGTGTACCTTATAAAATAAAAATATAGCATATTTGTATCACGATACAATTAAATTAATATTTTATAAATTATAAAATATGTGTTCGAATTTTTGTAAAATAATATTTTCCAGTTTAATTTTGTAATAAATATAATGATTTGAAATAAATTTTATTTCATAAAATGGTTTTATAAGTTAATATTATTTTAAATATAATGATAATATACTTTAATGAAACCTTATGTAATTTCTCAAAGGGTCATAAAATTTTTTATAATATTAAAATTGATATTTTTCCAAAATAATGATGTTTTTATTTTAATATAGAATTTAAAATATATAGAAAATAAATTCCATAATCTGTATTTCATTTTTAAATATAAATTTATTAAAATAATTAGATTTAATTTTTATAATTTCTCAAAAATAATTGATTTTTTGTGAATAGTAAATTATAGTATTTAGTATTATAAGCTAAATATGTGAGTTTTTGAGTAGTGTATAATGTAAGAACCCTTTATTTCAAACTCCCATTCCCTATTTACACTATATATTCACAAAGATCAGCACTATTTATAGTCTTGAGAAAAGAATATAATATTCAAAACACCACTCTCCTCCCTTTTTAAATACAACCCCCGAACACTTCTCTACCTCACAACCTATAATCCATGTATCTTGATAAAAGTTTGCACAATAATATTCCAAAATAACTTCCTCACATCCTAGTTCTTCTAGTCACACCCGGATACCAATTCCAAGTGCCTTAAAGTGTATTTCATGGTGGCATCATTTAAGAGTTCATATTCGCAATTATCATCTTTTAAATTCATTTCATCTTCTACCTTCCACTCACCTCCCTCATCCAACATGAATTGTTGACTCTAATATCAAATATATACTATAATTTAATGGTTTTAAAGTAATATATAATATCCATCCCATTATTTTATCTTCTAATTCAAATAATGAGTCCATATTCCATATTATGTAGTTTAGCTATCTCCGTGGATAGCATGTTTTTATTTTTTTCATTATAGAATTCATGTCCACACATAAAATTATTATTCTGAAAAAATAGGAGGATAATAATTATATTAAAAAATAATTAATTTTTTTTAATTAATATACCTAAATAATAATAAATAAATAATTTTTATGGTCAGTTAAATTGTTGAAATAAACTAATGATAAAATATAAATGTTTTTACTTAATGAATTTTCCATATGTCATAATACCAAAAATAATTTTTCAAAAATTTTAATTTATAGAAGAAAAATACTACCATTTTATATAATATTATTATTATTTGACCTAGTTTACAATAAACATAAATAATTATCCATAAATGACCTTACCATGAAACAAAGGCTCTAAAAACAAAATAATTGAACTCTATATATAATAAAAATATCAATAAGTGAAAATAAGTAATGTTAAATAAAATATAAATACAAAATTTTGTAAATTATGCAATTAATGAATATAATTAAGTAATATGGACATTAAGGTCATGTGTAAAATTATTTTGTATCAGAATGTAAGGGATATTTTTAACCCTCTCTATTTCCATTGGGGTTATGATTTCCCTCTTTTTCCTCACTTTATTGCCCTAATTTTCTTAATTAATTATTTTTTATTTTATATATATTCCTAGACTACATATATATCAAAATTAAAAAATATTTATTTTAAAGGGGAATGTATGTTTTAAAAGGTTCCCTACTCAATTCCTCTTGAAAAGGAAACTCCATTAATGGGAACTTTTATGTTCTATAAATCTTTTCAATTACATGCATTAAATTTTTTTAAGCTAACCATGTTTTATAAAATAAAAAAAAATTATCATATAAAGCCATTTTAGATAATTTTCCATATATTTGAAAATTAAAATATATTTACCGTTTTTTGATTACCCATTACCAATTTTCATTATGCCTCTCTTAACAGGTACTTTTCCAAAGATATTTATCTACACATTTATATCATCTTCAATTTAGTTGTAAATAATTTATCATGATATATACATATTTTTTTCATTTATGAGTTTCCATAATTTATTTAATCACATATTTCTTGATAAAAATTATAGTATACCCTTTTCTTATGCGTTCTGATATGATTATAAAACCCATTTATTTCCATTTTAAATAATTTTGTTTATGTGTTATGATTGATTTCTGTCTATGGAAAACATGTGCATGTATATGTTATAATTGGTGCACCAACATAGAACTCCAATTCCTTGTGTAAGTTTTTAGTTTCATGTGGTCATGTTTATGGGATAAGGGTGTGAACCTTATCTATTTTTCGAATTGATCTACTATTAGATTTTTTCTTGGTAGTTATCATTGACTTATGCTTATGTCGTGTGTTATATTGATGCCACATTTGTTATTTTCTATTCCACGTTCTATATGTGATTATTAATTATGATAATTCATGATCAATTCGAATTATTTTTTCATGTTATGAATTCTAACTCAAGTGAAATTATTCGTTTCCATGTTTATTACCTTACTTGGATTTTTAACTCACTTGCTTTTCTTTTCTGTTCCCCAGGCTATCATATGATGTTTCTTGTAGATCAATGGGAGATAAGATCACATTACGAATATTAACATAAAATGTATTTATTTTAGTTTAATTTTTTATATTTTTATAACTAATCTTCAAAATAAACTAGTTTTTCAATCCTTGGTTTGTAATTAATGGAAACTTATGTTAGAAATCATGTAATAATAGGTGTATAAGGCATGAGAAGATTTATTTATATTCCCAAAATTAAACATATCCATATTGACTAGATCATTATATATTGGATCCTTATTTATCCTCATCATGGTAAAAAATCCATGGCCCCTCCAAACTAATTCACCATCCACCTTTTTTCCATCCTAGGGTGGTGGTGTATCAAGAAATCATAGGATATAATTAGTTTCAATCATCTTTTTGCCTCATGTGGATATACTTATAAGATAAGACATACATTAAACTCTTATGGTTAGTATATATATCAAATATCTCACCATAGATGTAGTTTTTACAAATTTTGAATGAAAACCGTTTTGATTATATATCAAGGTTTTATTTGGGTAGTTTTATTCATGGATTATCAATTACCTTTATGTATATTCAGTCACCCATTCATTCTGTATAAAGACAAAACTAATTCTTTTCTCTAATGAATCACTATAAACAAAAAAATCATTCCTTAAATACTTGTAGTGTTATTACTTATTCCTTAATCATTTTCCAATTTATCTCATCGAATTTTCTTCATATTACCTTAACCATATGAATTTTACCACTTTTTATGTTAACCTACCATTTTGGTTTCATTGCTAGGAAAAATCTTTAAGAACTACCTACAGTAACTTATTAAACCAAAGAAACATCATATATCCTTTAGTTTCATAAGTGTATTCCATAATTTTAATACCTTTTTCATTTAAGGTTCACAACATATTCCATCCTTGGAGATATTATGGACATGAAAAAACTTTATTGAATCAAAATTCACATATGCTAAGTTTTCTGTATAACTCGTTTTTTCTCAGGTTATCCAACAAAAAATGTGGATGAATCTCATTATAATTATAACTCTTAGATTATATCTATATATCATCAATAAATACCACCTAAACATTACCAAGATAATCCTTAAATACTCTAGTCATTATATTTATTTACAATGAAATTTCAATAGTCAATCTAAAACAAATTATCATAAAATCATATTTTTCATACCTTGTTTAAAATTATTTCTTTTTTATATCATCCTTCATAAACCTTAATAAATGATTAATAGATATAAAATTCATATTTAAAAAGTATTGGTTTCATAAAAATTGATCAAATAAGTCATCACTTAGTGGAAACAAATACTTGTTCTTTATTGTAACGCAACTGAGCTCCCTATAATCAATGCACAATTCCATAACCCCATTCTTTATCATAAATAAAACAGGGGATCCCCATGATTAAACAATATAGAATATAAATACACTATCAATGAAATATTATTGTTATTTCTTAAAATCTACCAACTCCATTGGTTTCATTCTATAGGAAGTTTTGTATAATGGTCTTTCATCATGAATGATTTCAATGAAGAACATAACTTCACTCTTTGGTGGATGAATAATTAATTCTTATGAAAAAAATTCAATTCATTTTTGTTCCATAGGTACATACATTATCCTTGGGTTATCTAAATTTTCAAGGGATTAAGCATTATCTTCTTATCTTCAAAGCATTTCATTAAGAAGATATACCGGTAGAGTATCTCTACATTTTTTAAATGATGAAATACCCCTCTAAATACAATAGATTTCACTTCACCTACATGAATAATAATAATAAACAGTTATTAAAAAAATTGACTAATAAATTGAAATCCAATCCATACCAAGGATTGTATAAAATTCAATCATAGGTATAATAACCATACTTGAAAATAATATATGCTCATGGATCATAATTATATTTTTATAGAATATCATTGTTGCAATATGAATTCTACTCTATGTATTAATTGATAATTCCCTTAATAGGCTTCATGGGTAATATATAATATTTTTGGAAAACATTAATTATATAAAATAGTGAAAATATATAGAATCATATAAACCATTAGATAAAATTATGTCTATGATCAAAGTACGATTCACCATTTCATTATGAAATTTGACTTTAGGTGTCGCAATCACATAAACACTGACTTCCTCCCTTGTCCTTTTTCAAGATACATGACGTTGATGTTTGATGAATTGGTTGGGATAATATACCTTATACCCACATTTATATACATGGACATCAATATATTCTACCATTACATTTCATTGGTGATCTCGATGGATTTTTTATCCAAACATGTAAAACATTCAGGTTCCCAAACTACCAGACCCAGTGTATTTATTCCCTCATTTACCTCTTATGGGGAATCCCACACGTCATTTATTCACCCTTTCCACATTTCTCTTATCATAATTCTTATTTGGCCTCATCCTCTTCGTATTTACCTTAATTATATAAATCCTCGAGAAATCAACTTCAATCTTTTTAATTCTTCATACATTCTCCAAAAATGATAAAAAGTTATGACAGACCGCATCCATATTAAATATATTATAAAACCAATAAAAATGATCAATTTTTTTTCTAGTCATTTTACATAGTCTAAATATTTTATAGATAACCTTTTAAATTTATCTTCATACTATACAAAATTTTCCTCCTCTTATTCTGTCATATTTAGAAAATGACCATCCATTTGCGGTTCTTTCTCACGAGGGAAATATTTTTTGTTGAATACCTCATTAAAATTTCCCCATTACATGATCATTATCTCATATTAACCTTTGGTATTTTTAATTAATTATCCTTATTAGCATGAATCCCCCCTTAAAAAGATAGATCACCTTGATGACATTTTCCTTTTCACTACCTCCCAATGTGATAAATATATTATCTAGGGACTTGATCTAATGTTCATCTAATAATAGATTATTAACTTTACTAAATACTAGAGTTATTTTTCATGTGATATGGTATAATATAGTGGAATAATGTTCTAGATCATTATGTCACTCTATATGAGAGATATTATTTATTCTAACCTAGTTCAACTACCCAAATATTATTATGAACTGATAGGCCACAACTCTAGCTTCATTAACTTGTTCAGGGGGTATATCCTTGAATTTACTATGCGTATGGGTATTGTAATCATTCCATATGTTAGTCTTCATATTTATATAATGGAATACACCAATTAGATCATTACATTGAATGGTTAAATATAATAACTATTATGTTTTATAGAGTTTTCCTTAGAAATATTACGGTTTTTTCGTAATACATATAGTATCTCACGTGGTTTCTCTAAATATAACACTATAGGATCCTCTTAAACATTATCTGATATCAACCATAACCTCAAAACCTGTTGAAATATGTATCCTGTTGTTATATTTCATTATTGATATATAATACAAGTGTTCATGAAGGATCCAATAGTTTATTAGTCTTGAAAGATGATATGTGTATATACATGAAATTTAAAAAAAGATACATCATGAAACTATTGAAAGATTATTGTTATCTCATCCATCACATCCTTAAAAATATCACATTGTTCACGTATAAGCTTTGTGGGGAAATAAAAACAAATAAGGGTGATCTCAAAAGCTTAGTAAAGAATATCATATAGTGAAATATTTCATAACATAAAAAAAGAATCAATGACATGGATTGAATAAGCGAAACAACATTAAGCCATAATAAACTCAAATTGAGGGAATTATATATCCTTGAAAAAATTGAAAACATGGGTATTAGTGATCCTTGATCTCATTTATGATGGAATGAAAAATATTAGGCAATAAAATGTTTTTTCAAAGCCTTGTTTCAAGGCACTATATCATCATGAATATAGGTATAAAAAATAACCCTATTTTGCTTATCATGACACCTATCAATGAATTAAAGGTATATGTAATTATGGGACTCACCCATCACCATATTAATTATAATTCATTCTCATAAGAGTAAACAAGAAAGTCATCATCATTCCCTAAGGAACATCTTAATGGATAAAACATTGAAATTTGAATAAATAAATATTTTGAAATCAAATACTTCCACATCTAGTAGAATAATGTTGATATCAAGGATAAAGTCCATTAATCAACATAAAAGTTGTTGCGTACCATTAAATCGGTAAATAGTACTTTAAATGTGTCTGTTAATCCATAAAAGACAAATAATGTGTTTAATATTTATCATTAGTAGGAGACCAAGGAAATAGTCGAAATAATACACCATCCTGGTTCATTAAGACCATGTTAATATTCAAAATAATGTCCCCTAGTAGTTTCAATCTGGGTGTTCACTCTATGGCCCACTCATCGTGCATCGATGTGATGATTGAGTCAATGATCAGCTAAAAAATTTGTGTTATTACCCTAGGTTTATCTGTTATATAGCTGCATCCACATTCTAGAATCAATAAATGAATATCTTTTATAATAAATTATACACATTTTTTTCATTAACAAAACTTGTAATGGTATTTATAGAATTAAAAAGATTGAGTTTTACAATAGTTTTGGTAACTCTTGAATCAAGAAAATAAGAGGGAACACTGCTAAAAAATATTCCTTTTACATCACTATAAATATCCTTTATCAATGTTACAGAATTACTAAATATAGGACCAAGATTAAAAGCTTGAGTCATTCATCAATGATTTTATAAGTGATGATAATGGGGTATACTACAATGTCCCGTAACAGCACACTGGAGGACTATTTTAGTCTGTTGTAATAGCACACTACAGCACCAAAAACACCAAAATAATATAAAAATAAAATACAAATATAGAATTTATATTAAAATAAAAAAAATATAAGCTCGTTTGTTCAGTTTTGGTGATGTGTTTCTTATTTTAAACTAAAATGATACTTATATACTAAAAAAATGCACTTGGAGTCATACTAGTCACACCATCTGTTAGATAGAGGTGTGTAAGTTTTTTACACATCTCAAATGACTTATGGATCACTTTCATGATGTATAAAATCAATAAAAATGTGATTGCGCATTTTTCAGTATATCACTTGTCTTTTTTACTAAAATGTTGTTTTAAACTCGAAACATGCAATTTGACTCACTCCAGCCACATCATGTATTAGTTTAATGTGAAATTTATTAAAAAATGTCAAAAATGAAAAATGAGACATTTTTAAATTCTAAATACAATCTGAGCATGTTTGATAAGTTTTCAAGGAGTGAAACTTTTTGAGATAAAATATTGATTCTAAACTAATGATGAAAACATTGAGTCATACTAGACACATTGTCTATCAGATTGAGGTGAGGATAATTCCAACATGTTAAAAATTATTTATGTATCTTTTTCCTAAAGTATCGAAACAATTCCAATGTGTTTCCATGGTATTGCATTAGTGACCTTTCCTTTTTATTAAATTGATGTCAATTTTAAATAAAAAGATTCACTTGGAGTCATATCAGTCACATTGTTTTTGGTATTGATGTGTGGCTAATTATTACACATCCCAAATGACTTATTTATCATTTTCATAATGTATCAGAATGTTCCAAATGCATTTACTTAGTTTTGAGTATGTCACTTATCTATTTTACTAAAATGACAATTTAAACTGGAAACACACACTTTGACTCATACCGATCACAACATATACTAGTTTAACATGATAATGATTCCAAAACATCAAGAATGAATTTTGAATCAATTTCATAAATTATCAAGAAAATATGAGCACATTTTCTAGTTTTATGTGATGGATATTTTATGAACTAAACTGTCTATTTTAGACTGATAACGAACACATTGAGTCATATTAGGCACATCATGTATTGGGTTGAGGTGTTTCTGATTACAACACATCAAAGATGACTTATAGGTCATTTAACACATGTATAAGAACAATATTAATTAGTTTTATTAGTTGTGAGTAAGTCGTTTTCCCTTTTTATTAAATTTTATGTCATTTTTGAATCAAAAGATGCACTTCGATTTATACTGATCACACCCTTATTCTGATTCAAGTAAGGATAATTCCTACAAAAAAATTACTTATGGATATTTTTTATAAAGTAGAAAAACAATGTGAATGAATTTTCTCCGTTTAGAGTATATCAATCATACTTTTTATTAAATTTGATGTCATTTTTAAATAAAAAGATGCACTTGGAGTCATATTGGTCAAATCATTTTTCAGATTGAGGTATGAATAATTCCTACAAGTATCAAGTGATTTATGTATTTTATCTTAATGTATAGAAACAATATTAATTCATATTCTTAGTTTTGAGTACGTCACTTGTTTTTTTATAAGATGTGATTTCAAACCATAAACATGAACATTGAATTGTATTAATCACATCGTGTATCGGTTTGATATGAGATCAATTCCTATATTTCACAAGTGAATTATCAATCATTGTCCAAAATTATGACGAAAATATGAGTACATTTTCTTTATTTTTAGTGAGTGATTGTTTTTAAACTAAACTAGTGATTTTAAACTGATAACAGACACATTGAGTTATAACAGTCACACCATGCTTCAAATAGTAGTGAGGAAGATTCCTAGTTTTCACAAATGACTTAAGGATAATTTCCCTAAAGTAACAAAATAATTAGAATATGTTTTATCAGTTATGAATATGTAATTTTTCATTTTTACTAAAATTAATCAAAATTTTAAATAAATACAAGCAATGTGGTCATACCTGTTACACCATTTATCAAAATGTGGTGTGTCTGATTCTATTACATCCTTATAATAGATTCTAATTAATATGTTCCTTGATTCTTATGGGACACATATAATCAAGTTCATCTCCCCAAATTCCATAGGCTTCATACTAGTTGTGAGGGACTAGGGTGTGTTTGTGGTGATACTATGACCTCATTTCCTGAGTGTAGCACAATAGATAACTAATAAAATAGATAAATATAATAATCAATATAAGAAAAAAGTGTGAGAATAAAATTATTATAAACATACAAGGATAAAAATAATTGAATCAAGTCGAATAAGTGATGATGATATGTCATGTTACTCGAAACTGGTAAAACAAGGATATAGGACATCACACATAACATGTTCCAAAAAAGTGTAAAGGAAATTAAAATACTATCCCAAGAATCCAATGCTCCTAATCGGTCATATACTATCAATATATATACTACACAATAATAAATCAAGTGTTAGAAGCTGAATACTACCCTTTTTCAACCCCTTCGTTCATGTAATCTTCATTGGGTACCAAACGACACCCAGATAGGGTGTGAGATAAACTCATTGGTCCACCACCAACATTGTGTATAACATCCATCCTATGTAATGGAAATGTAATAGTGTTAAACCAGGCATATAAAATGTAAAGTAGTACTATGTAACTAAATAACCATGTGCCTGCATCATCCCTCGTGTGGGGTTTAAATATGTAACAAATTCATTATTTGATTATTACCAGTTTATAAATTAGAAACATGATAGCAATAGTAAAGGTTCCAAGATGCAACATGGAAACCTATAATGATATTAAATAATTATGTTCTTGGGTAATGACCAAGTCAACATATACCTAAATGGTTACCAAGTTAATAATGAGTGTATCCTAATTAAGTAAAATATTGTAATCCAAGGAGAAAAGTCCAAGGCATTTCACAATAAGTCTCATACCGAGTCTAAGGAGTTTACCAAGGTTAATCATGTCTAAGGAATGACTGGGTCCAATGTACATTAACCATAGAACCTACTTGTTAATGCTAGATCAAGTGACTGTATCCAAGGAATCCTATAATACTACATGAGGGATCCTATGGTGTTATACTAGGAATCAAATGTTATACAAGGATCGGGTTCTAGGTGGGTCTTAGCCTAAGTATGATGTATCCTTGAATTCAGAATGGGGTCCTCGAGAGCTCATGGAATTCCCTCAAGAATCCAAGTTGATCTTGAGTAAGTCCACTCCTATTTTTTAATTATGGAGTCATATATAATTCACAGGTTTCAATACATTACCTTTCATTATTTTGTCAAGGTTAATTGAGCATGAAACCATTTAATCAATTCATAATTCATCAATAAGTCCATTTGGGTCAATCCCTACCTTTCATTAGTGTGACATGGAAAAGTGGCATGAAACCATTCATTTATTCCATTTAAGACATTTTCACAAATCAAGGTTCACTATTCTACCATCCTTAATCATGGTAAGGGGTTTTATAGACATGAAACCTATTATTCAATTACATTAAAAATGAACAAGTTATATACTTAGTACACATGCCAATTTCTACTTCACAATGATTTTTCAAATTTAAGATCTTACCTTATGTGGGTCATTTGGATTTCATAAATGCTACTTTCTATAATTAAATTCACAATTTATATTATGAAATTTAATATAGACATTCTTACCCTTAGAAATGTAAATCTAAGGCACACCGAAATGGAGGCTCAAACGTGTCAAAACACTAAAATGAAATTTTTGGAATACCATCCTATATCAGATGGACATAGTTGTGTGACTAACCACCACCAACAAATAACATATTTGGGAATAACATAACCATATGGTTATAATAATTAGATCATTGGGGGTAAATATGTAAAATTACTTGAATTTTATCCTCTTCAAGGTTTGTCGACACAGTTTTACAAACCATAAGTAAACCATAAATGGGTAACTAGAGAAGAGGGGTTACTCACATGGTTTGGATTCCTAGTTAGGGTAATTGTGAACCTATCATGTGAGATGTTTCTACCTGAAAATGAAGACTATCTGCACTGTTAGATGTAACCGTGTGGCCTACCTGAATAGTTTCCTCTAATTGTACGATATACCCATGTTTCCCCCAAAGATGTGTTTAGGTCCCCGAACAAGTCTCTATCGAGAGCTTCATGAGACAAAGGCCTCCTACTTTTAATGGATCATCTGATCCCTCAATCGTGGAATAATAGATCAACTCCATTGAAAATATCTTCTCCATCCTTCAATGTTCTGAACAAGAGAAGTTTATTTTTGGATGATTATCTTATATAGGGTGAAGCCAATCAATGGTGGACATTGATTAAAAATATGAAGCCAGAGAATAAGATCACGACATTAGAATGGAATGATTTCTTGAAAATGTTTTTCGATAAATATTTTCCTCGCACCCACTGGCTTAAGATGGAAAGGGACTACCCTTCCCTCAATAAAAAAGACCATGAATCCATCAGAGTGTAAGAGGAAAAATTCACAAGGCTTTCATGATACACCTCCATATTTTTCGTTACCCCCGAATGAAAGGTTGGTCGCTTCTTTGATGGGCTAAAACCTAGCCTTCAGAAAGCCCTGTTGATCCCGGACTTCGATAGCTATGAGGAAATTGTTCGATGTGACCTCAAGGTTGAAATGTAGATCAAGGAATCTTAGGGGTACCACGGGGTTATGAAGCGTAAGGTGGACTTCAATTCTGGGAGTCTTATAGATATATCCAATTGTGCTATAAATATTCAACACCCTAGAAATTTCTTAAGGGAGAACTGGAAATGATTTAGGTGTGGAAGAGAAGAGAACCTAGTCATTAACTGCTGACATGAAAAACATGTGCCTACAATAGAGGATAGGAACACTCCATTCAAACTTCAATGTGTTATTCATTTCTTTAACTACAATGAACTAGGACACATTTCAAATCAATTCCCGGTGCCATGGGTTTTCGAAGGCAACCAACAACCTCCATCGAATCAAGGGCAAGATTTTTCCGTCACTACCTCCAAAGTGAACCCCAGCAACAAAGTTGTAATGGGTACGCTAGTTATTAATTCAAAAATATCAAACATACTTTTTTTATTCCTATTCTACACATTATTTTGTGTCTAGAATGTTTAGTAGAACAATCCCAACACCTCCACAAATCATGGAAATAAAGATCTAAGTGAGTATAGAAAATGGTGCAATCATTGCATCCCATGAATAAAACTCCTCCCCAATCATAATTTGTGGAGTGAAATTCTAGGATAAACTCATCATACTCCTTCTAGAGTAATATTATGTAATTATTGTCATGGATTATATTTCTTTATATAGAGCGAGTATAAATTGTTGTGAGAGGGAAATCACTCTCCATATAGAGAATTGACCCCTAATTCTATACAAGTGAAAGGAGGAAGATAACTATTCTTTAGAACCATCATCTCAAGTGTGGATATTACTGCCCTATGAGAATTTGTATCTAGCTCAGATGATTGAGTTTAAAAAAGAAACCATCCTTGAAAACATTCCTACAATGAGGGAATTTGCGGAAGTGTTTCCCAATGAAGTGTCTGGCCTTCCTCCTAGAAGATATGTTGAATTCTCAATTGATATTTTTCCTGGGACATTGAAAATATCCAATACATCATATAGAATGGTTGTTGTGGAGCTTGAACAGCTAAAGAAACTACTATAGGAGAATCTAGGTAAAGGGTTTATACGCCCAAGTGCTTCACCATCGGGTGCTCCAGTCCTCTTCGTCAAAAATAAGGATGGGTTAACACGCCTTTGTATTGATTATCATGAGCTCAAAAAAATCACGATAAAGAAAATGTATCCTCTACCTAGAATTTTTGACCTGTTCAATTAGCTATGTGGAGCACAATACTTCTCCAAGGTGGATCTGTGGTAAGGATATTACCAAGTAAGTGTAAAGAAGGAATATATCTCCAAGACTGCTTTTTGTAAAAGATATTGGCACTATGAATTCAAATTAATTCATTTTGGACTCACTAATTCTCCAGAATTCTTCAGGGACATTATTAATAGAGTCTTCATAGATTACCTTGAAAATTTGTGGTATTCTTTATAGATGATATTCTAATATACTCCAAAATCAATGAGGATCATGAGGAGTATATAATAACTGTACCACCAACTGTGTGAAAGGAGAATCTATATGTGAAGTATAGAAATTGTGAGTTCTGGTTGAAGGCGGTCTCATTCATGGGTCAAATCACAAAAAGCAATGGGATATCTGGGTATCCCTCATAGACAACTGTAATTGAGGGATGGTCAAGTCCAACATTTGTATTTGATATCTATAGATTATTGGGGTTAGCTGGATATTATCACCGATTTGTGAGAAATTTATCACGATTGTCCAACCCTCTTACCAAGATAACTCAGAAAGGAGTAAAATTTTCATGGAGTGATGAATGCAAAGAGACCTTCATGGAGTTAAAAAGAAGGATTATCACAATGCCCATTCTCATATTACCCATGAGTGGAGAAAGTTTTGTGGTATTTAGTGATGCTTCGAAAAAGGTCCTAGGTTTTGTGTTGATGCAGAATGATAAAGTGATAGCCTACACCTCAAGGCAGCTAAAATCCATGATAAAAACTATCCAACGCATGATCTGGAGTTTGAGGCTATGATCTTTGCATTGAAAATATGGTAGCATTATCTCTATGGGGAGAATTGTGAGATACATACTGACCACAAAAGCCTCAAGTTTGTAATCACATAGAAAGAGTTTAACATGCACCAATGAAAATGGTTAGAGCATATCAAAGACTATGAATGCTCAATCCATTACCACCCCAGGAAGGCAAACGAGGTGGTGGATTCTCTAAGTAGAAATGATCATGCATCTTTATTAATGATGATAATTGAAAAGAATCCATTATTATTTTATTTGTAGAGGATATACAGGAGAATCATTAAGGGAGGAACATCATCAATCCTTTCTCAATTTAGTTCTCAACCACCCCTCATGGAGAAAATAAAGGATTCTCAAAGAAATGCTGTGGAAATTTTAAAAAGGGAGGAATCAATCATAAAGGGGAAATACTCAGGGTTTGTGGTTGACAATGATGGAATTGTGAGATATGGATCAAGATTATATGTACCATTCAATCTAGAGATAAAGAACGACCTTCTGAATGACGTACATAGCTCAACCTTCTCAATTCACCCAGGGAGTACAAAAATGTATCGAGATATCCAAGATAACTTTTGGTGGGAATATATGAAAAGGGAGATTATTGAATATACATCAAAGTGCATGGTATGTCAGCAAGTGAAGACTGAGAGGAAAATGTCGAAGGGTATGGTGCAACCACTACCCATACCAACATGGAAGTGGGAGAACATTACCATGGACTTTGTTACTGGACTTCCAGGGTCATCCATAGGAAATAATGCTATATGGGTTGTTGTGGATCATCTTATGAAGATAGCTCACTTTATTGCGATTCGAGTGGAATTATAATTGGATAAACTTTCATGGATTTAACTAAAAGAAGTTGTAAGGATTCATGGAGTACCACTATCTATTGTATTCGATCGTGATACTAGATTCACCTTCATGTTTTGGAAAAGTCTCCAACATACATAAAGCACTGAACTGAACTTCAGTACGGACTATCATCTCCAAATAGATGTCAAATCTCAAAGAACTATTAAGAAACTAGAAGATTTGTTATGATCATGTTCTATAGACTTCAAAGGAGGATTAGAGAAACATCTCCCACTGGTTGAACTCTACAACAATAATATTTTCCACTTGAGCATCCAAATGGCACCATATGAAGCCCTTTATGGGAAAAGGTTTAGAACACTAGAGTGTTGGGATGAAGTCTGTGAGAGTAATCTAGTAGGACCTGAAATGGTCTAAGAAATAGTGGAGAAGGTGAAAACCATTCAGAAACATATCATGGAAGAAAAAAGTTGACTGAAGAGTTATGCCAATAATTGTCGATGAGACCTTGAGTTCAATGTTGGAGACATGGGTTTTCTTTTCATATCTCTGTGGAAGAAGGTCGTGAGGTTTGGAAAGAAAGGGATGTCTTATGTACATCAACTCATTTGAGATTCTTGATCATGTTGGGGATGTGTCCTATCGAATAGAACTTCCACCCACCATGACCAAAGTACATGATATCTTTCATGTATACCTCTTAAGGAAGTACATACAAGACCCTTCACATGTACTCTCTTAGGAAGTAGTATAGTTAGAGGATGATGTTTCATACTTGGAGAAACCAGTGAAGATCAGAGATCGTAGGGAAAATGTTCTATGAAATAAGACAATTCCCCTCATGATAGTGTTGTGGTGAAACCAAAAGTTTTAAGAGGCAATGTGGGAATTAGTGGAAGTGAGGAAGCAGAGTTACCCGCGTCTGTTTTAGTGTGGGAAGAGGACATTTTAAGGGATAAATTTTTTAAGGGGGAATATTGTAATGACCCAATATTTTAATAATAAATATTTGTATTTATCTAATTAATTGTATTAATATGTGGAATGGTTATATAAAATATGAACTTCTTTGGTTTTATGATTTTGTATTTTTAAAATACCATTTAGAATTGTGACTGTTGCTAATATAGTCGTTGAATAATGATCACATGATTGGTATAAGTTTAGGGCTTTATCAAATCTAATTTACTTAAAAAAAGGTAGTGATAGCCTCATCTGGTAGACTTTCCCTTTAAGAAGCCCATTTTTTGAAGCTATGAAAGAAGTTGGCATCATTGGGCCTCACTCTTGACCAAGCCCAAGATAAGCTTCAACATGTTAAACTTGAGAAGAACTACCTACATGAGAAGTGGATGTTGATTGAGATTACCACCCCAAGTGATGTTATCCGTGTAATGCCCCGACCACAGTTACCCAGAGTCGGTGCATTATTACATAACATGGGCATGATCACCAGAAAGATCAAGTCTCGAAAGACCGATTAGTTTAGTAGCCTTGGAAACACTAGATACAATCATAAAGTTTTACATTACATCATAAAAAAAATCTTGTCTTCATATCCCCTCATACTATCCTTGTAGGTCATTCATAAATTACTTCTTCATAATCCTAGGAAAAATAAAACATTGAAAGGGGTGAGCTCAGATGCTCAGTAAGGATAACATTATAGCAGAAGCTTTCATAGATAAGCATAAACACTTAAGGCAATTTATAATTAAAACAAAAGCCTTTTAAACATGAACTTCAAAATATTATGGAAAAAATAAAATGAATTAATTCCATTTACTTATTCAAATGGATGTTCTACTAATCTAATAATCGCATGGAATATCAATAACCACTTTCATAATGATGGAATGCATAATTCCAGACTATCTTAACCACATAGCCAAGGCCTCGTGCCAAGACTACAAATAAGATTTTGCAAAGGCCTTGTGCAAAGACACTAGTTTGCCTCATGAGACCTACCGATGCATCGAGGAGCTATAGCGGGCTCCACCCTTCACTTATTAAGTCCAATGCATTCCTCATATGAACAGGTTTAAACATAACATAAACATTCGTATTAAAACTAGCATACGAAATGTCAATACTTTAACCACAAACCATGAATGGTATAAAAATAGCACATCCACAGTCAAACATAACTCATTCGATAAAATATGGAAGATTTTATTGTATCACATTAACCTTAATCAAGAATAAGTAAGTATATTGACATAGATGAAAATAATCATCAAAACTATTTGAGAGAAATATCCCCCTTTTTCTTGAAATCATTTAAAAGTCACACTATTTGTCAAGAAGCCATTTAAAAATAGATTTTTGAATCAAAGTGTCCCATACCACTTTGAAACTTTTAAAAGGAGTTTTAATTTTAAAACATTAATGTCCATATAAATAAATCCTTAAAACCATTTTCAAAACATGGACCTTAATGAGCAAGATTTTGAAGAATAAGTCTTTAAAACATTTAAAATGGTATTTCAGTTAGAGTATCTAACCAAAAGAGAGACACTTGAATACAAATAATTGAGGTAATCAAAACATTGTAATATCATGAGAATAAAGGGATTCATGATATTATATGTCAAATTACATTATATACACCACATAAAAGTGATTTGGTGTATAACAACAAAGAAGTCTCAATGGAATGTCAATTGAGATGAAATCTCTCACAAAGGTCGTATCCTTAGGTTAAGGATAAATCAACGACATAGTTATGTGTGAAAAATTTAAATACACTAAATATGATTGGATATTTAGTGTAAAACAATCAAAGTACATTCACACATAATCTTGTAAAAACAACACCAAGGAATTGGATGTTTAACTCAACAAATGGAGAATGAGTTAAAAGTACTCTTATCAAATTCATATCGATGACTTGAGAAATTATCAATGGAGTGATTATGTGTATCAGAAGTATATCCACAGGAAGGGGAGTGGAAATTATGACATAATCAAATGAATAGTGATTCCACACATAATCTTTGGGTAATATAATCAATGAAATATGCGTAAAGCCAAATGAGTGGAAATTGAAATTTCAAATTCCCTTATCGATTAGGTAACTTACGAAACATACACCCATGAAAGAAGGATCATACCATGATGATGTAAATATAAATAAATTAAATTATATTACACAATGGATACAATCATGGGCAGTACACACACCACATGCAATAAATAAGTGGTGAACAATGGAATTCTCACGGAATTAAAAGTGAGATAAGAAACCCCTTACCACGTTGTAATCAACTGAGTCATATGACCAAAAGTTAATAACCACCAAATTATTTTCAGAATAACATGAATATAAAGAGAGTAATGATAATATATATCAAATGTCAGTACACAATATACCACATTCAATAAATTAGTGGCGAACAATGGAAATCTCACGGAATTGAAAGTGAGATAAGAAAATCCCTTAACATGTACTTTTCCTTGGTTGAGGGTAGGTTAACCTCTTGTATAATGTTGAAATAAGTTTTATTAAATTATTCATTAGTCATATACATTAATATGATATCATATATGATCTTTTAACATTTCTTTGTTAATAATATCTTAGAATTATCGTCGTTTCAGGTGTTAACTTACTCATTTTCTTTTATATGTTTTGTTACGTAAGCCATGTTTTTCATGGATAGGTTGTATCATATTCATATCCAGAATGATATAAAGTCTATAAACATTATTTTAAAATCATCAAATGATAATAATAATTGAATGGATACGATAAAGAATGAATCTCATCGTGTTCGTGGAGATGGTAGTCCGTAAGTACGCACGAGCGACAATATCATTATTTTTATATTAAACTAATATATACATAGATGGTATATCATATATACAGAATCATTATCATGTTATATTTATTATTTTCATGAGTTACACATCATTATTATACCCACCCAAATAATAATATATTGAATAACAATTACACCACGACGTGGAGACGGTAAGCCGTACGTACGCACGTATGGTGACATGTTATTCAAAGGGTGGATAGAATACTGAATATGGTTGTACCATATTTATAATAACATCACATTATATATAAGATACTGGAGTTATTATTTTAGAATGGTAACAACAAATAAAGAAGAAGTGGAAGAAGAAAGGAACTTGAAAAGGGGTGGTGAAAACATTACCTCTTTTTCAGGTTATTCCTTTTGATTTGATCAAAAGGTCTCCTTAGTTTGTCTTTCTGATCAAACTAAGGCATCTAGGTTGTAGTGAGGGAAGTTGAGAGAGTATGTGGGCAGGGGTTGTCCGAACCAAAAGGCTTTTACGGTGTGAAGAAATGATAAGTAGGAGTGCCCTTTTATAAGAGGGGGGAGGGGCACCTTTGGAAAAGCTAAAAATATTAATTTATAAAAAATTAATATTCGGTTTATAATGGCTCCAAAGTTGATTATTCAAAGTTTAAGGTGGGGATAGGTCAAAAACCATTCAACAAATTGAATTTAGACAGGTTTGGGTCACTATATTAACCTTATATTTTAGTTTTAACTCTTAGTTAATTAGTTTGACATTTACCATGTTACTTTGTATTTTTATATTATATAGTTAATAAACATACAATATACATCCAAGAGACCCCCAAGTGGTCCATTAATGATATACCTATAATGATATAAGTCTTTTGGCCGAACCTTATATTTTTAGGAATTTAATATCAATTAATAATATAATATTGTTTATAAAAACTCTTTTATGTCAATTCTGACACTATTCAATAGTTGATTTTTTTGAAACTCATAACAGAATGATTACTTCGAAAAAAGTCCATTAAATCAATCCTAATATGTTATATTATCCTAAAAAATTAGTGTAATTCATTAAAATTCTAAAATTATATTTATTTGGGTATTTATAATATCAATTTGTTTACTTTTTCACTATTATGGTAATTACTGCATCATTATTTTATCATAACTATATTAAATTATTTAATGTCTAAAAATTATAAATAAATTATAATTATGTAGTAAATCTTATTATCGTTCTAATGAATATTTACAATCAAATTTATCTTATGTATAACCCTATATTAAAAATATTTTACTAAATAAACTTTGATTTTAACTCTTTTAACTCTTCTTTGAATTGAATAATAAGAAATGTCCTAATCTAATCCAAGTGGACCTAAATGATAATATTTTATTCCTAAGGTTGTTTTTGGTCGAGATACACTTCTGAAATAGAATTAGGACATGTTTTATGGTAATATTAATATCATTTTTACCCTTAATTACCCTATTTATTTTTAACCGTGGTAAATAAAAATAAAAAGTTACTATTCACCAAAAATTATTTTCATCTCATTGAACAACATTTTACTCCTTGATATTAACTGTGTCTCTCGGATTTTCAAAATTCCAATCACAGAAGCGGTAAAATTAACTTTTATGAAAAATTCATTTTTTAAACTACCACTTAGTAGTTTCACTATTCATCAAAAATTGAAGTTTTTCAGAACAATGCAAAAATTTCACCCTAGGCTATAATTGATATTCCGAATCCAAAAATTATGCCTATTTTAAAAAATTCCAAACAAAAAAGTTGCATTAATTAATTTTATAATTAATTCCTGCTGTCACAACAAATAGTGTGTTTTTAAGAAACAATATATATCAAAAGATTGACAATTTTTTATGTCCAATTTCAAAGTAAAATTAATTCTAATGAACACCATTGGATAAAAAGGTAAAAATATATTCTAATTATACATTAAAACCACTCAAATTCATAATTCATCACTATTAATTATTTTGATTAAAAAAGTTGTTTTTAATTAAAATTTTGTAATTTTCATTATTCATCAAAATATTAAAGTTATCCGAAAAGTACCAAAATATCACCTTAGGCTAAATTCGATACTCAAAATCCAAAAATGAAGTCCATTTTGAGAGATTAAATTTCTAAAATTTTAAGAAGTAGGTATTACTATTCATAACGACTAGTTTGATTGGTTGTGGTGTGTTAGAATCTTGAAGTTGCGTACAATGCATGTCATTGCATTATTCGAAGGGAAACGTACCATGGAAGCTTGGGGTGTTACATTATACCCTCTTTTAATAAATTGCGTCCCCACAATTTTTAAAATTGTGCTTGGGAATATAATGGAAAGTCTCACATCGAAAAACGAGTCAATAAAACTATCACTTTAAAAGAAAGAAATAGAGGTATAAAGGTCAACCAAGATAACCCATACTCGGATTCCATGTAGGAAAACATGGATATGGATGATAAACTAAGTGTTAAGTTCAGATGGAGAGGGATAGAAATCATGATCTGGAGATAGTTAACAAGAAGAAAACTACAAACTTGTGTTGGGACAAATGGTTATTAGTCTCCTAGTAGGAAAGTAAACGAATAACATTTTTTTGTTTTAAGTTGCATTAAATAAGGATGAGGAATTAATTTATGATATTGACTAAGAATATAAAGATATATACTTACATTTTAAGTAGAGTTTCATTATTTAATAAATTTCCACCACTAACTCATTTTTTTAAACGATGAGTATTCAAGAAGACTTGGTCACACTGGAAGAGCTAGAATAAACTTCTATAGAATCACATGATCCATGCAGGATGAACTATATATTTACATTGTCTTTAGAGATTAATCAAAACCAAAATGGTTAGTACAAGATCTAATGATCCCCCAAAATGATATTCCTTGAGAGAAATAAACACTAATCTTAATTTCCAAAATTAAACCAACAATAGCCCAAAGTTAAATAAATATCATTCAATAATAAATTGTCCTTTAAATCCTTTAATATAATCAAAACTAATATTGAAAACCAAAACTTATTAAGAATGTAGTATTCCACGTTAAATTGTATCTCTAAATGACATTAATTACTCTTAAAGTCACGTACTTAAAAGTAATTAACCTAATCATTTCCATAAATAACCCAAATCATTATAAATCCATAATAAAAACATAGATAAAAATCCACCATTACTCCTCAAATGAAATCCCATACTACTCTTTTTTCCTTTGGTATATAGTGTTCTCAACAAAGCGAACAACTTCCAATATAACATTTATCACTTAAACACCAAATCATTTTCCTATACTAAGGGTATTCATTTTATAAGACATAAGATCCCAAATCAAATTGTTGTTGATCAATACAATAATTTAACTAAAAATAATAGTCACACTAACCAGGGACTTCACGTAGTCCAGTGGTAGGCGATAAATCCCAATCGCACTTTGGTTGTGGGTTTGATTCCCACAGCTTTGTCCAACGTGACGGGTTGTCACACGGTCTACGTGTTGTCCTTTTTCAAAAATTATATTTTATAACATTACCAAAATGAGATAAATTCCTCAAAATAACCATAACATAATTGTAACCACAAATGTTATCTCATACCTTGCATTTTCATCGCAAATTATAATAATTTGTAATTGCCTCAAACCCAATGATCATATAAAACCAAATGGTTATTTATAACTATATCCACAAGAGAAAAGATAATTCTTCCATAAATATCATTCTCACATAGAAAACATTAGGGTTAAAAATACAAGAGAAAATTATTCCAAAGTAAACCCTTCAATAAGGATCACTAAATTTTTTTAAATATTTATCCAACCATTTATTTCCACATAGCTTCTTCTCTGACCAAGAAAATATCCTATAGAATAGTACATTCACTCGGGTAATGGCCAGGTCCCCTACATTTACGGTAAATGATTGTAAATGGATTCATGGGACCATTTTCATCTTCTTCCATAGTACTCTTCATTTTTCTTCGGAAATTATTCACTTTATGTACTTCCTTCCCGCACGTAAAGAATTTCTTTGTCCCATTGAGACACTTTCCTGGGTGTCTCCTTCCACATTTCCTACATGATGGAAATTGAGGATTTCTTTCTCCATGGTCTCCACTACTGGATCTCTTGTCATTCATCACCTTTCTCTTCTTTGTTGAGTCTGGTAATTGGTTAATATATATATTGTTGATCATATTTTTGTAAAATTGATTTGGCATAAAGACGATATCTTTTACGCCTATCAACATTCCATTTTGTTGCTCATTTCCACCACCGTTCCCACCTTTTACATCATTCTCAAAGTCACTATGACTTCCTTGGAATCCAGCCATTGACTAAAACCAGAAAGCATTGTGTGAGTAATAGTAGTCATACAATCATTTAGAGATTAACAGGTCACCATATTCTCAATTTGAAACACATTAGGATTAACCAAGGTCATTTAATCTCATCTTATATATATAATACTTTAAATCGGTTTGTAAAGAAAATGTAAATTATCCTATGAATATCCCTCGGGAGTGTCGTAACCAAGAGTGCAGCAAGGCCCAATTTCGTGCACCAGTTCCCGTTTGAGTCTAGCTCAAAGCGGTGTTTTCGGGTTTTACCCCTAGATACATCTGTGCCAGAGCAGCCTCTACCTGCTCGTATCCAGACAGGGATGTATTGCTTGGAAAACTCACAAAATCTCTACAATACCAAAATTCTAGGAAGTTCTTATATACTAATCCTCAATGTTCATCTTAGGTCTACGTGCTCTAATCAGAGTTTATCTAAATCTAGCTCCCAAGGTTTGTACTAAACTTCCTCTGATACCAACTGTAACGCCCCGACCCCAGTTACCCAGAGTCGGTGCATTATTACATAACATTGGCATGATCACAAGAAAGATCAAGTCTCTAAAGACCGATTAGTTTAGTAGCCTTTGAAACACTAGATACAATCATAATGTTTTACATTACATTATAAAAAAACATCTTGTCTTCATATCCCCTCATACTATCCCGGCAGGTCATTCATAAATTACTTCTTCATCATCCTGGGAAAAATAAAACATTGAAAGGGGTGAGCTCAGATGCTCAGTAAGGATAACATTATAGCAGAAGCTTTCATAGATAAGCATAAACACTTAAGGACATTTATAATTAAAACAAAAGCCTTTTAAACTTGAACTTCAACATAGTATGGAAAAAATAAAATGAAATAATGCCATTTACTTATTCACATGGATATTCTACTAATCGAATAATCACATGAAATATCAATAACCACTTTAATAATGATGGAATGAATAATGACAGACTATCATAACCACATATCCAAGGCCTCGTGCGAAGACTACAAATAAGATTTTGCCAAGGCCTTGTGACAAGACACTAGTTTGTCTCATGAGACCTACTAATGCATCGAGGAGCTATAGCGGGATCCACCCGTCACATATTAAGTCCAATTCATTCCTCATATGAACAGGTTTAAACATAACATAAACATTCGTATTAAAACTATCATACGAAATGTCAATACTTTAACCACAAACCATGAATGGTATAAAAATAGTACATCCACAGTCAAACATAACTCATTCGATACAATATAGAAGATTGTATTGTATCACATTAACCTCAATAAAGAATAATGAAGGATATTGACATAGATGAAAATAATCATCAAAACTATTTGAGAGAAATATCCCCCTTTTTCTTGAAATCATTTAAAAGTCACACTATTTGTCAAGAATCCATTTAAAAATAGATTTTTGAATCAAAGTGTCCCATACCACTTTGAAACTTTTAAAATGAGTTTGAATTTTAAAACATTATTTTCCATATAAATAAATCCCTAAAACCATTTTTAAAACATGGACATTAATGAGCAATATTTTGAAGAATAAGTCTTTTAAACATTTAAAAATGGTATTTTAGTTAGAGTATCTAACTAAAATAGAGACACTTGAATACAAATAATTGAGTTAATCAAAACATTGTAATATCATGAGAATAAACGGATTCATGATATACAATGTCAAATTACATTATATACACCATATAAACGTGATTTGGTGTATAACAACAAAGAAGTCTCAATGGAATGTCAATTGAGATGAAATCTATCACAAAGGTCGTATCCTTAGGTTAAGGATAAATCAACAACATAGTTATGTGTGAAAAATATAAATACACTAAATATGATTGGATATTCAGTGTAACACAATCAAAGTACATTCACACATAATCTTTTAAAAACAACACCAATGAATTGGATGTTTAGCTCAAAAAATGGAGAATGAGTTAAAATTACTCTTATCAAATTCATATCAATGACTTGAGAAATTATAAATGGAGTGATTATGTGTATCAGAAGTATATCCACAGGATGGGGAGTGGAAATTATGACATAATCAAATGAATAGTGATTCCACACATAATCTTGGGGTAATATAATCAATGAAATATGCGTAAAGTCAAATGAGTGGAAATTGAAATTTCAAATTCCCTTATCGATTAGGTAACTTACGAAACATACACCCATGAAAGAAGGATCATACCATGATGATGTAAATATCTATAAATTAAATTATATTACACAATGGATACAATCATGGGCAGTACACACACCACATGCAATAAATAAGTGGTGAACAATGGAATTCTCACGGAATTAAAAGTGAGATAAGAAACCCCTTACCACGTTGTAATCAACTGAGTCGTATGACCAAAAGTTAATAAACACCAAATGATTTTCAGTATAATATGAATATAAAGAGAATAATGATAATATATATCAAATGGCAGTACACAATATACCACTTTCAATAAATTAGTGGCGAACAATGGAAATCTCACGGAATTGAAAGTGAGATAAGAAAATCCCTTACCTTGTAATTTTCCTTGGGTGGGGGTAGGTTAACCTCCTGTATAATGTTGAAATAATTGTTATTAAATTATTCATGAATCATATACATTAATATGATATCATATATGTTCTTTTAACATTTATTTGTTAATAATATCTTAGAATTATCGTCGTTTCAGGTGTTAACTTACTCGTTTTTCTTTTATATGTTTTGCTATGTAAGCCATGTTTGTCATGGATAGGTTGTATCGTATTCATATCCAAAATGATATCAAGTCCTAAAAAATTATTTTTAAATCATCAAATGATAATTATACTTGAATGGATACGATAAAGAATGAATCTCATCGCGTTCGTGGAGACGGTAGTCCGTACGTACACACGAGCGACAATATCATTCTTTTGATATTAAAATAATATATAATTAGATACTATATCATATATACAGAATCATTATCATGTTATATTTATTATTTTCATGAGTTACACATCATTATTATACCCACCCAAATAATAATATATTGAATAACAATTACACCACGACTTGGAGACGGTAAGTTGTACGTACACACATATGGTGACATGTTATTCAAAGGGTGGATAGAATACTGAATATGGTTGTACCATATTTATAATAACATCACAGTATATATAAGATACTAGATTTATTATTTTAGAATGGTAATAACAAAGAAAGAAGAAGTGGAAGAAGAAATTTACTTGAAAAGGGGTGGTGAAAACATTACCTCTTCTTCGGGTTCTTCCTTTTGATTTGATCAAAAGGGCTCCTTAGGTTGGCTTTCTGATCAATATAAGGCCTCTAGGTTATAGTGAGGGAAGTTGAGAGAGTATTTGGGCAGGGGTTGGCCGAACCAAAAGGCTTTGAAGGTGTGAAGAAATGAGAAGGAGGAGTTCCATTTAATAAGAGGGGTGAGGGGAACCTTTGGAAAAGCTAAAACTATTAATTTATAATAAATTCATATTCGGTTTCTAATGGCTCCAAAGTTGATTATTCAAAGGTTAAGGTGGGGATAAGTTGAAAGCCATTCATCCAATGGAATTTAGATAGGTTAGGGTCACTATATTAACCTTATTGTTTAGTTTTAACTCTTAGTTAATTAGTTTGACATTTACCATGTCACTTTGTATTTTTATATTATATAGTTAATAAACTTACTATATACATCCAAGAGACCCCCAAGTGGTCCATTAATAATACACCTATCATCATATAAGTCTCTTGGCCGAACCTTAGATTTTTAGGAATTTAATATCAATTATTAATATAATATTTGTTTTAAAAACTCTTTTATGTCAATTTTGACACTATTCAATAGTCGATTTTTGTGAAACTCATAACAGAATGATTACTTCTAAAAAAGTACATTAAATCAATACTAATATGTCATATTATCCATGAAAATAAGTGTAATTCATTAAAAGTCTTAAATTATATTTATTTGGGTATTTATAATATCAATTATTTTACTTTTTCACTATTATGGTAATTACTGCATAATCATTGTGTCATAAATATATTAAATTATTTAATATCTAAAAATTTTAAAAAAATTATCATTATGTAGGAAATCATATTATCTTTCTAATTAATATTTACAATCGAATATATCTTATGTATAACCCCATATTAAGAATGTTTTAGTAAATAAACTTTGATTTTAACTCTTTTAACTCTTCTTTGAATTAAATAATAATAAATGTCCTAATCTAATCCAAGTGGACCTAAATGATAATATTTTATTCCTAAGTTTGTTTTTGGTCGAGATACACTTGTCCAATAGAATTAGTACATTTGTTATGGTAATATTAATATCATTTTTACCCTTAATTACCCTATTTATTTTTAACTGTGGTAAATAAAAGTAAAAAGTTACTATTCACCAAAAATTATTTTCATCACATTAAACCACATTTTACTCCTTCATATTAACCATGTCTCTATAATTTTCTAAATTCCCATCACAGAAGCGGTAAAATTAAGTTTTATGAAAAATTTAGTTTTTTAACTACCACTTAGTAGTTTCACTATTCATCAAAAATTGAAGTTTTTCAGAACAATGCCAAAATTTCACCCTAGGATATAATTGATATTCCGAATCCAAAAATGATGTCTATTTTACAAAATTCCAAACATAAAAGTTTCATTAATTAATTTTATAATTAATTCTCGCTGTTACAACAAATAGCATGTTTTTAAGAAACAATATATATCAAAAGATTGACAATTGTTTATGTCCAATTTCAAAGTGAAATTAATTCTAATGAACACCATTGGATAAAAAGGTAAAAATATATTATAATTATACTTTAAAACCACTCAAATTAATAATTTATCACTATTAATTATTTTGATTAAAAAAAATTAAATTAAAATTTAGTAATTTTCACTATTCATCATAATATTAAAGTTATCCGAAAAGTACCAAAATTTCACCTTAGGCTAAATTCGATACTCCAAATCCAAAAATGAAGTCCATTTTGAAAGATAAAATTTCTAAAATTTTAAAAAGTATGTATTACTATTCATAACGGCAAGTTTGATTGGTTGTGGTGTGTTAGAATCTTGAAGTTGCGTACAATGCACGCCATTGCATTATTCGAAGGGAAACGTACTGTGGATTATTGGGGTGTTACAATCCGAGCCACCCCTAGAATCTGTCACCATCGAACACCTTACCCCTCAGTCTTATGCGGGTGTTATAAGGGGTTATATAGCGAGATCTTATCACTATGATTTTGTGCATTATTTTTTTATATAATAAATGATATACATTAATTTTATTACTATTACTTTGTAAATTGTTTTTAAAGAACAAATAGTATTTTTAGTTAATATTCAACATAGGAATATATTTTTATAATTTAATGGATTTTTTAATTAAGTAATATTTTAACAAAATATTTTTATTATTAAATTTATTTTTATTAAGTATAAATTATCATATCATTTTTATTAATACAATTGTATTTTTTATTAAGGTTTGAAAGTTGTTTTTATCAAAACCCATGAATATTTGATAAATGTCTGGTTTTATTTTAAAATTGAAAATTCACATATTTAGAAAATTATTTGGATAAAATTGTTATTATTTTTTCAATCATGACAACGAAATTTTCCAACATTCATTTTTTCATAAATTTCTAAGACATTAGAATTTTTGGGTAAAAATTAAATACTGTTTAAATATAAAATGTTTTTATGACATCATATTGACCCAATAGTGATGTTATAAAATACTATAAAAAAAATTTCGTCCAATATATGTTTTACTATTAAAATAATGTGATTTTAGTTTTTTATATTTATTTTAAAATTCCTTAGTAGACCATCAAACACTTATAAAACATTTGATCTTTTGAAATTGATTTCCTTGAGAGCGTGACTCACCTCCACATAAGAAAACCTATTATATTATGATGTTAGGACAATGTAATTATAAAATATTGTTTTCCTCTCTCCTTTGGAAAAAAAGGCAAACATAATTGGTTGGATTGTGGTTTTGATTTGTTTAAGGTGTGGTGTCCCAAACCTAAATAATAACGAATTCCCTCTCCTTTACTATATAAATCTACCCAAGCTTACACTTCCTCTGCACTAAAATCAATTAGAGTTATTCCAAACTCTTCCCTCCTCTCCCTAGAATCCTCCCAAGTCACCTAAACCTCCAATGAATTATCTCTCAAGCCTCTACCAAGCCTTTGGGATCACACTTCTAAGTAAGGGATTGCTTCCTTTCTCATTTTATCCATGTTTCTTAATATTGTTACAGCCTTTTATTTTCAATTTTAAATGTTGGGGTATGATTTCACGCCTCCCCCATACTACCCTCTTTATGTTTTAATGATGATAGACCCCTTTTATCTTTTATTTATGCCTCATATGTACACACGATACCATGCCGAAATTCTTTAAGGAATTCCTCTCTCCTAATTTACATTAAACAAATTATTTTGTATTATGAATCTAAATTACATTAAATTTGATGGGACATGTATCTATATGACCACATTACTTTAAATTTCATCTAAATATTATGATACACCCCTTTATCTTTTGTATAACATTTTTATGAATTTTAATGTCACATCATTATGCGGCTGAAATTGCATCGCGATTTTCCAAGACAATGTCATTGTGTAGTGAATACCATGCCCATTTCACTATCAAGGGTATTAACATTTATAAACATTTACTTATTGTTTATATAAATTTATGTATTAATTCCACATTCCTATATCTTTAATTAAATAGTGATGTTTAATGAATCCATGTTGTATGATCCGTGTGGAACACTTATACATGAATTGAAATGTTTAATAAGGTTCTGTCCTAATAGCACTCTAATGCATTGGGTAATGTTTAGTATCATGATATGTCAAGTGTAATGAGGGTTTAATCGTGATAATCCAAGTGTAATTAAGTTTTAATCATGCTCCATGTGCAATGATTCTTGGATCATTCTAATACCATGTTGTGTTTTGTTGCCACATTTCCATGTTATCATGCCTTTATGTTCATAACTTTTCTGGCTCCATTGACATGTATATTGCCTAAAATGTATTTTATTATTAATGTTATGAATTTTTACTCCATTATTAGGCTTTATATCTCACACATTTATTATTCATTTCCTTAGGTTACCCCATTCAATGCTAAGTATGATGGAATATAGTGGTCATGTAAAAGATGTTTTCAATAAAGATGTCGTGTTTCATGTTTTAACTCGTTATGTAATATACCTAATCCCCAAAAGCACTATAAATCTAGATCTTCCATGTTATATAAAGTGATGAGATTATGTTAAAAATCATGTTTAAGTGTGTAATAAAATGTAGGATTGTTATACATATTTCATTTATTCCCCACTAAATAAGATCTTTTATTTTTTTCATTTTTAATTATAATATGATCAACAGTGATAATTATCTCTCAAAAATCCTTACATTTAGTCTCCAAGTTGACAAAGATATTAGGAGTGAAAAACCAGTGGCGTGTATGGTGAATAAAAGGAAGAATATAAAAATGGTCACATGTAATCACTAAATGTATATAGCCGATGAGTACCATCTATAGCCCCCAAATATTTTATAATATATTGATCTTTAAATATATTTATTTCCTTTGATGGATAACTTCACATGCAACAATAAACATAAACAAACCATGATATACTCTTAATATATTATAATGTGGTAGTTGTCACTTAGATATTGGATTTCCATGTATGAATATGACTAACTATATTAGGAAAATTTATTGTTTAGATATTTATAAATGTAATTAATTGGTAATTAGTTGGTTTGATATTAAAATAATATCAATACAAGGTAAATAGATATGTTTTTATGGAAAAAAATTCATATGAACTATGTGTTGTTTGATAAATAGATTATGTTTATCTAAATTGATGAATGATTTTGATGAAATTTATAGATTAAATATTAAACTGAATATTTTAACATTTAACTAATTTTTTTACTATGCATGGATTCAGTATAAATCATGTTTTATGATTAAAAAATCATTTTTTTAAACACGTTTCATTGTGGTTTGTAGGATGAATTTAAAATAAATTTATATCAATTATAGAAATTGAATGTTTTCAAATTTTATAAATATTTATAATAAATATAATTTATATAATTTATAATTTTCTATTTATTTTTTTCATTTAATGATTAGTAGAAATAGTAAACAAAAATTTACCAAACATAAGGTAAAAAAGAATTTACTTGGGTTAACCAAATAGATAAGGTTTATATTATCACAAAAAAATATGATTTATTTTTATTGGTTGATGTAATATCAACCGTTTACTTCTTATTTTCTAATATTTTTCTTTTGGAGGATATTTTACATCATTATGACTTTAATATATTTTAATCATTTGAGGAATTTAAAGTGTTTCTACCCCCACCCTTATAAAAGGATACCACTTTTCATCTCTTCCTCACGCTTCATAAGGCTTATATATCAAGAAATAGCTACCCTAATACCTTCATAAAATTAATCCCAAGACTATATAGTACCTAATTATATCATTATAGTATCCTTTTAAGGGTTAATGAATAAGAAAAATGAGGTTTCGCAACAAATAGGTATAACTCTTAATCGAGTACATTCAATTTTATCTCTTCTTCTACCTCTTATAAATAGATTATATCTATTTCAAAATCATTATTTTAGTTTCTTATAAATACATAATTTTTATTACAATTATGGATCATCAATTTTATCCTTTTTTCATCCTGTGATAAATAAAGTATAACATGTGTGTATGTGTGGAATATCATCCCTGCATAATGGTTTGATTAATTTTCCATTACTATAATATTGGTAAGTTATTATGATGGATATAATATATATATATTAAATTTTTGTAATAATTTTTCTTTCTTATAAATTATATATTATCCACTTTCTTGAATTTCAGTCTCCTGGGAAATGATAATGTCACTTGTGTGTACATGTGGACAACAACCTCTATGAAGCGATGTGTTTCGTTTTTCATTTAAAATATACGTGGATGATAATAACTATAGATTTAATGGATATATAATATATTTATTATATAATTATGATTCTGAAAACTTCATTTATTATTTAACATTATTTAATACCATCCTTCAAAAAATTAAAACATCGCATGTGTGTACGTATAGATTACAGTCTCCAAAAATTTTTGAAATTAATTTTTCACAATAAAATTTTATAAATAGAAATAAAATTGTTTTAAATGAATAAATATGAAGCATAATTCATCATTAATATTATTTTTATTATTAATCTATGAAAAATTATCAAGTAACGGAACCATAAAACCGAGAATATATGTGAAATTGACTAGTTTTCTCCTTAATGTCAATCTTAAGGACGAATTTTTAATAAAAGGATAATAGGAAAATTGTAAATGAGTGTTTAATATTATATTAGGTATGAATATATTTATGTAATATAATTATAATAAATTTAAATTTTTTATATGTGGTATTTTAATGTGTATTAAGTAATATTTTACTAGAGTTAAGAAGTTTATGTTCCAATATTATTTCCTTTCAGGATTTCCTATGCTAAATTTACATTGAGGAAAATTATATTGATATTGTCCTATAAAACCCATATATTTTATTATACATGATTTATTTCTAGATTTTTTATGTATTATTACCATTATTATATATTTTATACTTAAAATGAACAAGAATGTTTTTAAAATAAAAATGGATATTATTTACTCTTTGATTGAAGTCATTTTTCGTCCATATACATACTCTTTAAAATTATATTATGAAATTAATTAAATATATATTAATTTTTTTAAGTTAAATTTCATGACCATTTACATTTTTAACAATGGATTAAAAATAAATATTTCTTAATGTTTTTTGAATAAGTTGTTTTTGACTTTCTACAAAAGTGTAAAAGGAATTTTTTTATTTTCACATATACAACATGAATCGAATTTCCCACCTTCTTGAAAAAACTGAAATTTTATGCCTCTTTTACAAGTTTAATTGGCCATTTTCAAATATAATTATTTTCCCAATTATCATTAAATTTTTAGCTAAAACATTATCGAAATAGAAAAATATTTTATCATATATTAAAATAAAAGTTTTAATGGTATTTTAATAGAAATTTTAGACTATGTCACCATAATTTAAGGATTGATATACATTATTGTGGATATGATTTTATGATAACATCCGCTTCGTTTATCTAGATATTGTATGATGATGATAATATAAGGATGATTCCATGAAAATATTTTCCTTATCAAAGGATAATATAGTTATAATGAAACCACTCTAAAACCAATTTCTTTTCTGTGGTTTCTTATTTGATAAAATTATCAAAATGTTTATGAAACCCATTTCGTTTCCATGGGGTATGATATCATGATGTGATTAATGTTTATGATCTTTTCACATAGAAATTTATGGTTTTTGTTATGTGATAGGTGGGCCTAGAATTACATAGCCCTCTATTTCATTGCGTAATGATGAAAGAGAGTATAATATCTTAAGAGACAATAGAGTAAATACACTCAAAACAAATAACATAGTAAACTATAATGATATTTTTCCTAACAGATTTTTGGAAATTACTTGGAAGGTATTTCTATTATGAGATTTTTTATACAATGATAGTCTAGGTAGTGAACCATGACTGTGTTTACTCTTATGATATGTTATCATAGATCATGAATAATTATTGATGCTTGATAACACATATTAATTATGAATTTTGTTATTAAAAATTATTATTCCATGATTTATAATTAATGAACTTTGAATAATTGGGTACGTTTATTGTATGATATGATCATGTTTTCATACCGTTATGCTTATCCAGTTATAAATTATAATCATTGACCCATGTCTTCTATGAATAAACTCACTTGGAATATTACTTTTACCTTTTATAATTTTCCTTTCCCTTGGATATGAAGAAGGTATTTAAGTAGATCATTACATAGAAGTTTAATATGTGAAAATATCTGTGTGGTATAAATTCAATATCGTTCAATAAATACGATGATTATGTACCTAGATTCTAATAACTAAGAATATTTATAGTCATCAAGAAGGTATAATTATGTTATGTATTAAATAAACATCTAAAATGAATTAATATTTATATATTCTATGATATTTTCACCTAAGATAATATCAAAGAAGGGTTTGGTTATTTTTAGATATTACGATTTGAGAATTGTTTTTGAAATCCCTTGGGATATGTGTAAGTATATGATAACATCATAAAAATTTGGTAATGTAGATATTGTGTGTTTTTTCAAAATAAATTCATAACCATATAAATGTCAATGTCAATGGCATGGAAATTGTATTTTGAAGTATATGTAGTTGTGGAATATTTAATCCTTGGGCTAACGACCCTTAATGGCATGGACATTGTATTAACTCAATCATCACTAGTGAACAATGAAAGGGACTAAAACTAAACACCTAGATAGAAACTCCTGGGGATATCTATGAATTAATTTAAATATTCATTATAAATTAATTGAATGGATGATTATGATGAATGACATAAGTTAAAAATATATTGTACTATATTTAAAATAAATTTTCATGAATTTGACATCCTAGGAATAGATTTTCATGATTACATGATTATTCACTTTGATTATTTTTCTCATGCTATGATTTTTTCTGTATGTCAGTGGTTGGAACTATGAGGAATAATTTTAACACTAACCATCACGTGAAATAAAATGACTTTACTCTTGATAAACGAAATGAAATTGGGGTTGGGATATCAAATCCTGGGGATATGCTCACCCAACTATCCCAATCTACAAAATGTAACATTAATTATTCTGATCATTTAAATGGATAAAAGAAGGAAAAAATCCAAATTTCCACCTTGACTGTGTTGTTAACCTAATGCATAGTTTTCCAAGATATAGATCAATACCACAGAAAATAAATTTTGGAATCTCCCTTTTTCGGAAGAAGAAATGTTTTCCCTAGAAGTATACTAATTGGTAGGTGAAGTAGATCAGCAATTAACTGTTAGAAAGAATAATATACAAGAGGAAATTGACTCTACAAATGTGAAGGGATTAAGAGGGATCTTTTAAATATATATTTTCAAAAAATTCATCACTTGAAAACTGAAAGGTAGTTCCTAGAAAAAAAAAGAAAAAATGATAACAAATCAATTACAACCAACTAGGAAAATTTCACCAAAGTTGCAAGGTGTTCTTTCAATTTTATCATTGATCTTGAATAAAAATTTACCAATTTGATAGTATATTGAGAAAAATTATTTTATATTCATTGGAAATAAGATTCATTTATATATATGAACATTTCATGTAATGTACTCTCAAACTAGAAATTGAAATTTAACACTCTCCTTGTTCTCATGATTTTGGGGAAAAGGAGAAAGATGTAATTTTGGGGAATTATAATAATAAAACCCATGGAAGAATTAAAATTAATATTACTTCATATAATGAGTGTTGAACTAATTATAATTGAAATTTACATATGGGGTTTGGTAAAAAAAATAGGTGTGGGAATGAAAGCAATCAAGAAACCAATGTTTATGAGATGTAAAGTGGCCAACTAGTAAATGGAAATATGAGTAATCTCAAAAGAGTATGCCATACACACTGTAATTATATAACTATAAGGAGTATAAAAATTATTCTAATAATTGAAAAAACCTAAGGGTTAATGAAAATAATCAGCGTTATAAACCCCTGGTGGTAATAGACAAAGGGAAAGCTCATTTGATCACAATTTCTGAAGTGGGTCACGGTAATGAAGTGGTGAAAGGTAAACATACCATACTCTCTAGAACTATAACTGATCAATTTAATTCTAAGTTGACATGATATTTTATATATGAATAATTTTCAATGGTTATAACATCACTACCTGAATGGTCAAATGTTAAATTATTTATTATAAATCCTAATGGTTTGAGGATTGCATCTCAAGTTCATAGGTCCTATCTACTATAAGTTTGTGGTAATGTACATCATATTTATTCTTTTTATCCTTCCTTTAGTTTAATCTATATGATTTTTGGAATATATTTACCCAATATATATACATAACAATTTATAAGTGAGGTATGTCATATTTAATATTCTAAACCAACCTATCAATTTCATTTTGTGTGAAGATAAATATGAACTTACTATAGATGTTTCTCCCATCATACAGGTCCCACTATCTATTCCTAAGATATATTTATCCATAATTGTTTGATTAAAACTCAAACATGGAGATATTTTCATTTATATAGAATATTTCAATGTGTTTCTTGTTCGTTTTCCTACACTTACTATAACTTGTGTAGTTTATTTTTAAATAGAACTCATATATATTGTTACAAATATTTCAGAGACTCTATATAGAATAGACAAAAATAAGTTCAACTAATCGAAAAATAATATCTATGATAAAATTTACAAGGGAATAATACACCCGATTATATCACCATGGGGAAAACCTATTATTTTTGTTAAGAATACAGATGGGTAAATGTCTATTTTTATTGATTAATTAGAACTCAACAAGATCATTACCAATAACAATTATTATCTATACTGTATTGATGATATGTTTCAACAATTATGAGGAGATCAATATTTTCCATAGATTGATATTCAATATAGATATCATTAATTGAAAATGAAGAAGGAGGATATACCAAAGGTAACCTTCTATACAAGGTAAGGTCATTATGATTTTGAAGAGATGTAATTTAGACCTTTCAATGATTGAAATATAGTTTTTTATTTTATTAAATAGATTATTTAATGATTAACTTAATAAATTTGATTTATTATTTATAGATGAGATTATAAAATTTTTAAAGACAAGTTATTATAAATAATAATATTTAATTATTCTCTTGGGAACCCATAAGAAAGATAACAATATTTCCAAACTCCAAAAGTGTGGTTTTTTTGTCACAAAAAAAAAATAATTATTTATTTAGAAATTATTAGGTGGGTGTATATCAGGGGGTCCCTCCAAGATGGATGTTATTGGGTAATGGAGAAAACCAAACTTGGTAACCAAGATCCATTTTTTCACTACATTGGAGGATACAACCCATGATTTTTGAGATATTTATCCCAACTATCTAATCGAATAACAGTTTTTACTCAAAAGGTATCTAATATCCTTTAGATAAATGAATATCGTGAAAATTTAAGGAGTTGAAAAGAATTCTAGTCATTGAACCTATCATTACACTACCTTATAGTAGATAAGGGTTTGTGATCAATATTTATGCATAGAAGAAGGGTTAGGGTTACATCCTTATATAAAAATATGTGGCTATATAATATATGTCACACCGATTGAAAACTCAAAAACAAAATTACTTCACTCATGATTTTGAGTTGACAGTAGTAATTTAAACACTAAAAATATGAAGGTAATAAATCATTTGTAAATAAAAAAAATATATTTAGTTATTATATAATATTGGAAAATATAGTCATGAATAAAGAGTTGAACATGTTCCAAATAATAAATTTAGAGATGATTAAATATTATGAATACAAAATACACTACCACCCTAGGAAGGAGAACATGGTGACTGATGTTCTGAGTCGGAAATAACATGCTAGTTTTTTTAGGTTAAAAATTTAAAATAATAAAATATTTCTGAATGTTCTAAATATGTATCCTTAAATAACTATTAAATGGGACATATCATATCATTCTCAGATTAATGTTCAACCATACATCAATGTTAAGATTAAAGTGGTATAAAAGGTGGGCGTCAGACAGAAGAATTAGGCGATAAGTGTTCCAATGATAAACTATGATTTTGAATGAATTATATATTTTAAGAACTAATTATGTGTCTCATAAATAATAGAAATTATGAATGAGTTGTTGGATGAAGCTCAAAGTTCATCATTCTCTTCTCATCTGAGATGTAGGAAGATGTATAGATATTTAATATTTTTTTTAGTGGGATAAAATGAAAAGGGATGTTTTAGTGTATGTTTCTTGATTCGTGGTATTTCAATAAGTTATTTATATCAGAAAAAAGTATAATGGTATATTACAACCATTAATCAAACAATAATGAAATTGGGAAAACATTACAATAGATTTCATAGTTGGACTCCCTTAGAAAACTAAATTGCATAATTCTATTTGGGATGTAGTTCATCACCTTAAAAATTTTGTGTATTTCATTAAAATTAGAGAATTTATATCTCTTGGTCATCATTTAAAGACATAAATTGGGTAATAGGCAATTTTTAATGGAGTAACATAGTATATTACATCTGATTTGGATAATGTTTTTTTCTCAATTTTCTAGAAAAGTATCCTGCAAGAATGTGATTCAAATTTTAGTTTTAGTACTACATATCATCCTTATACATATTTTTATTATTATATGACCATTAAAACACAGTAATATATGTTTTTTTTATTGATTTATGGATTTAAAATGTGTTCTAGATCAACACATTTCATTGAATACATTTAAATACAACAATAGCTTTCACTGAACCATACATATGTATCTTTATCAAACTACATATTAAAGGTAGTAGAGAAATCCAATGTTATAGGATAAATTTGGAAAATTAATCTATTATAATGTTATCTAGATGATAAAATATAAAATAATTTTAGAGTTATTCAATATCACATTAGAGTTTCTAGGAATTGATGGAAAAGTTATGTGGGAAATCGCCTTAGAGATCAAGAATTTTCTATTAGAGGAAAATTATTCCAAAATTTATATCCTTGATGAAGAATATGAGATTTAGAAAGAATTTAAACTCTATCCATATATATACAGGTCCCATTGAAACTTTCAATCATATCGGTATGGTTTCATATCGATTGGAACTTCTACTGAATCTCTGTCAAGTTAATGATGTGTTTCATTACCTCTCATAAAGAACTACATCAGGATCATTCACTTATTCTCAGATACCACACATTGGGATAGTTATTAACTTTATAAGTATCAAATAATTGAGATTATGTCTTCAAAATGGAAATTATTTTGAAATGTTACCACTCACCATGTCAAATATTTTTTGGGAAACTATAAATATCACTAAGATATATGGGGACTCCATGATTTTATGAGGATGAAGTATCATCAGTTCTTTGTGTTGGAGTGATTTAATTTGGTGGGGGAAGATATTATAAGGGGTATAATGTTGCACCAAAATATTTTAAGAAAAATTTCACTTTAAATAAATTTAAATTTTTGATAGTTTTCATTACATACAACACTAAGTTTAAAAGAACCATGAAATACAATTAGTATATTATTACATAATAGTTATCACATTTTTGTTATATTGTAATTTTTGAATAGGTGAATCTGAATTATGAAAAATAATAATTTATATATGTATAAAATTAATTTTATGGTTATAAATAATTTAGAAATGAAAATAACATTGTTTGAAGGTCCATAGAGATGTTTTCCTGATCAAAAGTATTTATACGCATATTCAATTTTTATCATAATAAATTATTTTGATCTATATTGATGAATTATTTTAATTATATATGTATATATATATATATATTATTTAATAAAAAAATTCACATTCATCTAATAGTTTTTACTCATAATGGAATAATAATGAAATAAGTTATATTCTTCAAAATGTGTTTTTCTAAAAACGGATTTCATTGTGTTTTGAAAAAATATTATAAAGTGAATTTATACTGATTATAATAATTGAATCTAGTAAAATGAGTTTAAAATTTTGAATCAAAATTGGTAATATAAAGAAATATTTTCAACTTATTTTTTTTGTCATAGTGAATTGTAAAAATAGTAAAACAAAATTACATAGTTAGGGTTAAATAGGATTTAATGGGGTCTTAACCAAATAAATAATGGTTAAAATATCATAAAAAATTGATTAAATTTTATTTTATGATATTATATCCACCATAGACTTTTTATTTTCAAAGCTTCATAATTTAGGAGTCATTTTACTTAAGTTTGTAATTACTATATTTAAATATATTGATACTTTTCAAGTGTCTCCTCTCCCTCTCTTATAAAAGGACACATCATCTTATCTATTACTTACACTTCATGAGTTTTATATATCAAAAAATAATTTCTCTAATCCATTCCAAACATTCATCCCCATTTCCAATAATTCATTTTTATTCAGAATACAAACCTTTCAAGGATTACGATTTAAGACAAAGTATGTTTCTAAATGAAAGGTATAACTCTTAATCGAGAAATTTTAATTCTTTTTCCTATTATACATCCTATAAATCCATTTCATATATTTTTAAATAATTAATTAATTTTTTGAAATATTTAAAATTCCTATAATTGTTAATAATGACAATTTTCCACCACTTTTCTATCACATTGTATCTGAACATTTCGCTCGTGCATACATGTAGACTACCACCTCCACATAATGATATGATTTAATTTCCATCATCATAATTCATGGTTAGTTATTATGATAGAATGAATGTCAATAAATAAAATTTATGACATAATTATGAATCTATATTAATAATATCTTATCCACCTTCTAACATTCAATATGTTTAGAAAAGATAATGTCGGTCATGCATACATGTGGACTACCAAGTCCAAAAAGAAATGTAATATTTTTTACATTTACACATTAAATGGATAATAATAAAGTTATTTTTAATGAATATATAAGATATTTTTTATATAAAAATTATTTAGAAATGACGAATTTATATTTATCTTTCTTTCACTCAATGAATCAAAAAATTAAAACATCTCCCTTGCACACATATATATTACTGTCCCCATGAACGATTGTAATTCATTTTTACCAGTAATTTATATGAATTGTTATGGAATTATATATAATGAATAAATATGAAACAGATATCATCCATCAGATTATACATAAGATGAATCCATGACTGAGGTGTAAGTACTGGAAACGTCAAACTAAACTATTCCTGATAAATAGACCAGTTTTCACCCAAATATGTATTTCAATGATGAAATTTTAATAGAATAAAAATTGGAAATAATAATGCAATGAAAAAATATTAAGATAGTTAGAATTATTCTTCTATAAAATTATTTTAAAAATATATTCATAATAAATTATATTTGGATATGTACGAAGTAAGACAAGACTTGAGGTAAGTTGTTTATGTTGTAATCTCATTTCTTTTCGACATTTTCTCTGTTAATTTTTTTAGGGAAATTATATGGATATTATAACTTAAAAACCATGACTTTTCTTATCCTATGGTTATTTATTTATTTTTAATGAGTTCTAACCATTTTATTCTCTATTATTCTTAAAATGATAAATAAAATGTTTTTAAAAGGAGACTGACCTTATTTTCTCTTTGACCAATGAATATTTTCTTCCAAATCCATAATCATAAAAAATTATGAAAATTCATAATTGTACATTAATTTTTTTTTAAATTTCATTTTCACCACCATTGAATTTTTTATAATGTTTTAAATTAGAAATATTATTACTATTTTATGAACAAGTAATTATTTTTCCTTATATAGTGTTAAAGGAATGATTTTTAATATATATAAAATTAAAATATTTTGCCATTATCAGGATACTGCTTTGTGTCAAATATTTCTATATAATTTTCCATGTATATTTTCATTGAAAATGAGTTAATCAATTTTTTCATAATTTTTACTTATAATGTTATCAAAATAAGTGGATATGTTTCTAATGTTTTCAAATTATGGTTTAAATGATCGTTTAAATTAATCTTTTAGATTATAAAAATTCTTTAATGATTTTTATGCTTCAAGGAGGTTTGTGTTTTATGATACCACCCACTTCACTTATCAGGATGTCTTATGATGGTGATGATTTAAGGATGATTCCATGAATCCTATTTATTTCTTATTGGTTAATTATGTTATTATATAACCTTTATGAAATAGTTTTTTTTAAATGAGTTATGCTCAAATGAAATGATTAAATGTTTATGGAAAAAAATAAAATTTCCATGGATTGTTATATGATGAAATAATGACTATTTTATGATCTTTTGCACACATGTGTATGGTTTTTATTATGAAACATGTGGTCCCAGAATTATATAGCCCACTAATTCATTTGGTAATGATGATGGTGTTTAAAATCTAATAAGAGATTATAGAGTTAATTAACATTTAATAGATGATAGAGTTGACTTGAAGTAATTTACTCCTAAAATAATTATGTATATTACCTAGTAGGTATTTACATTATAGGACATTTTCCACAATGATATTCATAGGAGTGAACCATTACTAATTAATTAATTTCATATTCTTATGTGTTTTCCACTAACATATATCTTTTTCTTATGATATGTTCTAATGGATCATCATGTATTATTGACAATTTCACACACATTTGACTTATGTAATTTGTTTTTTGAAATCCTTATGCCATGGTTTATGATTAATTATCTTTGAGAGATTGGGTATGATTATAATAATTTATGATCATGTTTTCATAGACTTATGCTTATCATATTCTCATGTATGATGATTAACTAATAACTTTTATGTATAACCTTACTAGGAACCTAAGATCACCATTTATTATGTGAACTTCCCCTAGGATATGGATCTAAGTTTAAATTATGGTATATCTAAGATGTATAATTTGTTACATAATCATTGTGGGATATGTTGAAGATCTTATAATAAATTAATGATTATGTATCTAATATCCAATGACACTAAAATATTATGGTTCTTGGGTGTGTATAATTGTTTGCATATTGAATATTATTTTATAATTATTTAATATTTTTGTATATTATGCTTGGTTCACCATTATATCTTTCAAATAAAAGGAATATTGAAATACTGGGAATGGAAAAGAACGTAATTTTTTTTCGTGTGGCAACATGGGCCACTGGAATAAAAACATCACTTTGTTAAAGAGTCAAGGGTTGGCTTCATGTGAGTTATTTATCAAATGTATTTTTCAGATATCTACACATTCATTATTATAAATATCTTGTGGTGTTTATATATATATATAGTGAATAAGTAAATTTTAGATGATTTATAATTGAGAGGTGATTCTTTGGTATTCTAGTAGTGTGATGCTTGTTGTTCGTTCCATGGATACAACCACATTATTTTTCCCAATGGGATACTCTTGGTTTCAAAATAATTTTATTATATAATTTTGTTTACTAATAATGTAATTCCAGTATCCTTTTTTGACCTTCAAAATGTAACTATATACCTCTAAAGGATCATAGAACACATTTGTGATGAAAATGGTATAAAAAATTAATAAATGAATTATTATCACAAAGCATCTACCCTAAATGATATTGGGGAAATATTTTTCAAAGAAACACTACCTTAAAATCATTTAGGAATTTGAACCACAGCATCACCTATAAAGATAATGTTATTTCATCTGTAGATTCATGTTTCATTATTTATTGATGAATGACAGAATGTTATGTTACCACATACCACATCCTTATGGATTGTTCATTAAATGCATCATTTAGGGTCCTCAAGAATATTATTATTGATTCAGAAATTTATAAAATTATTAAATTTCATCTAGTACTAAGAGGCACCTTGTGAAGTAAAAAACACACTTGGTGACATAGTTCATCTACAAAAGTCTACACTTTCCTCTCAAGAAATTTTATTTGATAAGTTAAGATAGAGTGCCATGTGACCCAAAAGTTTTTTCACTACAGAAAACCTACTTTATTGATGCTTTAAATTTATGGTGATAAGTTTCACCCCTATGTGACCCCAATTCAATTCATAGGGATGATAAAATTTTTTGTATTTGAATAATGATTTCATGCTATTTCAAACCTTGTTTGTAGACTTTCCAAATGGACCCTCTTTTCAGGAATTTATTTTACTCAACATTTCTTATTAATATGCCACATTTTCATAAGATAAAATCATATAGAAATATGTAGAGGTGAAAAACATGTAGATAAAGATACTTTTAAGAAGGTACATAGACTCTTTCTATTGTTATGAAAATAAAAACTAAGAGAGGGAGAAAATAACATTGTTTTTTCCACAAAGATCCTCTTCCAATAATCCAAGAATCATATCACCTATAAAGAAGAATATTTGTAGACAGTGATCTGAAAAGTGGTTTCCCTACTTTTTTTGCCACACCATATTTATACAACACCTTCAACTATGTGAAGTTGGTTGATTTAGAGGTAATAATTACCCTCTCCTCCTTTCTATATTATCATGAATCATATGTATTCCCAATGTTTATTCCACAAATAAATAATAATTTTATACAATTTTCTCCATGATGTTTAGATCTACCCAATTAGACTCAGTGGTACCTATCTTAAATGAATGAGACCCTTCAAAGGGTAATATTTTCAGTAACACTACCCCAAAATGGTAGACTATACATGATTCCCAATACACCATTCAGTACATTCCCTTTCATGAAAAGTACATATGATCTATATGATAATAAATTTTATTGAATAACACCCACACTTTTTTTTGTTAAACTATAATTCCACTATCCTAATCATAATATGTAAAAATACAAGCTTACCCAATCAAACTAGCATTGGATGCCCTATGTAATGAACATGAGGTATCTCATGTCAAAATAATTAGATGAATCTTCACTAATGGGTTGTCTTATTACATAATCTCTATTTAAATTTAATTTTCATACTTTCTTCCAATAGATTCAATATTATGTAATATATTATTCATCACACCAATAATGAATAAAATAGGATTTGGAGATTTAATTCAGTCATGTCATTAGCATTATTAAATTCATCTAATTTAAAATACTAAAAAAATAACCCCCAACATTATATTATTACATGGGCCTCCTCCTATGTATGAGCCCCAATCATACCATCACCCAAATCATTTACTCGATTAGGTATCTCAAAGTAGTTTAGGTAAAAATCCAACTCAATCTCATGTTATCAAATATTTTACTACATTGGAATCCTATTGGGTCAACACCAATTTGTAATCCTCATTAAGTCCATTTTATTTCTCCCCAATTCAGTACGACTAACCATTTACTGCTTTTTTACTCATAATGATCATGACTCGTGTGGGATTATAGGTTTAACATATCTGTATTTCAACATAATTTATTTTCATTATAAGAATAGCCTTCAAATCCTAGATGAATTACTCTAAAATATATAGTTCATGTCTTGGTTTTATGACTTTAAACTACATAAAACAATATCATAGTCTCATGATAATAACATCATGAAAATTTCCTCAGCATGAGATATTAAACTAAAGCATCACCCTTTAATAAAAATTCATGATTCTATATAATAAAAGTGGATAATGCCTCATACTATAAGCAGAAAATTAGTTTTTACACTATGCAGGCCCCCCTTACTTATGTATAATCCAAAATTAAGCTTAATTGTATACCCTCATACAATGTTGTTAATATTCAATTATCTCTTTTTTTCTCACTCTAAGAATAAATCACATGGGTTTAGAGATCTGTGTTTATTGTACCATTTCCACAATGAAGAATATCAAAAATTGTTTCCTCATATATTCTATAATCTTCAAATGTTATTTTAGAATAACTTTATTTGAGTAACCCATGCTTCATGTTTTTTTATCACATAATTCACAAAACATATATCCCCATATCATGATGTTAAACTATGAGGAAAATTATAGAGGTCCCAGAAGATTACATATATATAAAAATATCCCTTCATTGTGGTATTAAACTATATAGCCAATATCCTTGTCACGCGACATTAAACTAGATGAAAACATCCCTACTGCATGATGTTAGACTACATGGTAATGACTTTTCACATAATATTAAACTATTTCATTCAAACTATTTGGTATTTGATTCCAGTTTCAGTGGGATATATAGGGTGTCGCTCTAATGTACAAACCCATCATTATTATTAATATCTAGAGCTCCACCAGGGCCATATTATCTGAGGATAGTTATTGTATCATTCTATATTATTGATAAAGTCATGCCTCCACTCATAGCGTATTATTCCCTCTCATTATCATCATGATATTCTCATAATGACATATTCCTAGTGAGACACATCATCATAGGGAAAAATTCCTTGTGAGACCAACACATCTTTAAAAATCTATATTCACATCAAGGTCATCCAAAAATGCCTACATGCATAATTCCCACCAAAACCATGGATACGAATAATTCACCTATAAATCCATAAATTATCATAGTAAAATATATAGATTGATCATTGTCAAATGACCTAAAAAATATGTTCCATGTTAACTAGAAATGAACTATGTGGGTTATAATTCTTTTCATTGTGATATGTATGAAGTCCCTCTGATGGACCTAATCGGGCGACCAAAAACATCAACCTCCTTCCACAATAATGATAATTTATAGTTCTCCCATTTGTGTGGATTTAATCAATAGTGACCCATAAATTTGTGTCATTAAGTAACAATAAGATAATGATAGAGATCACATGTTACATGTAGGTAGTTTCATTAATATATAACCTTCGGTTTTTATAGATGTTCACATCTAGGGGATACCGTTAATATAATTATATACATTCACATTGATACATCCAAATAACTAATTACTTGTATGGGGTAACCAATATCGTACTGGAATTTTTGAAGGATTCAGAAACATGAATTAAATATATAAGTGGTTTCAGAATGTGACCTAATTCCCCAAACCTAGTATGATGATCCCAAATTTTATTCCCCTTGACTAATGTTTGTTCCTGAGTGTCAAACCTAATGCCTATCATCATTTGTGAGGAATTTATGTTGTAATACCTCTATCATAGATATGTTAGTTATAGGATGTTTCCTATTCAACATAAAACCCATTGGAAACCATCTGAAATAATAAAAGTGTCATTATTTAATGATTTTATTGCCACAATCATCCATTCATAATTGAATTTCAGACCCCCATATTTTAACACAAAAAAATGAACATAAAATTAGTCTTTCAATAACCAAAATCATTTATATTCCCACATTCAATTCAAAAATATTGATTTTTTTATTTTGAGGCTTCATTGACAAGTTTTCTTTTTTATTCCATCTTGGGGCCTCTATCACCAGAAGTCTCATTATTCCCAATGGAATCATTTCAATGACTGAAATACAAATTATTAACTACACAATTTTTTGACTCATAAAAATATTGGAGTCAATCACCCACTCAGTACATTAAATTCCTACTAGTGAATATATTAATCATGGATTACCAGCTAAACAGTTCTGTTCCAATAGTGGATGTTGTGTGAGATGCCCTCTATGGAATGAAAACTCAAAAAATATCTACACAATGACATGTAATGAATGAGTGGGTGGAACCTACTGCAACCTTGAAGTGAATCTGGGGTATCTCCTAAGATAACTGTAAAAAATACCTTCCTTATTTTAGAGAAGCTCATCAAAATTTAAACTATGACTTTACCCTAGTTTAGGAGCCACCTAGGATGGCCCCTATCAACTACCTCTATAAATTTCCTACAATATATGGCCCTCTACAACCATCTAATAATTCCATAAAGGAAAATATAACTTCATTTATCTATTGTCAAGCATAAAATATAGATCATTAGCCATAGTGGGCTTCAAACCATATAGAGTGGGTCCTTATCCCCGCTTCCACTAAAGAATTCACCAAATATATCTTGGGGGATACTAGAATGTAGGAACACATTTATTCTTTTTTCACTCCATCCCTAATACCATACCATGAATGTGTTAAAGGAATCAATCTAGTAAATCCTAATTGATAATAGAGAGTATGAACACATTCATTCCCCCACACATGAAGTCTATCGACACATACTAATGATGACTAGAGGATAGGATCGTGCTTATATCCCTACTATGAACATGGAATGGACACATATCATCATTCCCATAGAATAATCATTTCAACACATTTTAGAGGAAATGGGTAGGTATTCCTATATACCTACCCATATTATAGGTATTTTTTTATATTTCATGGTAGAAGAAGAAATTAATCATTAATATAATACCCTAACAAGCATTAAAGAACATGTATATAGTCCAATCACCACTATCGAAGTAGATCCTAAACATATATCCACAACTAATCTGGATAAGTCACACATTTCTACTACATTTTTAGAGGGTATTACTTATATACTAGTAAATAATTACAAATAGGGTCAACTATACATTCAAGTTCCACCTAGAGGTTAATGGCCCATCACAATGTCCACATCAAGGTAGACACATATTCCTGCCAAATCTTGACAGATTAGTTGGCCTACTCTTGATTTTACCATGATAATGAACATATTAATTCTCAAATTAAATGAATTTTATGTAATTAGAATGTATTGATAGAAACAAATAAGTGGTAAATTATTCATTCTCATTCTAAATAATCCCATCAGCATATTTTGAGGGTTAAGTTAAATACACCTCAGAAACTCCCACATATGAAAATTATTATGCACAACACATGACATAAGATAACTAATGAAGTATATCTAGAAAAATATCACTAGGTGAATAATGGATATATAGAGTAGGACAATATACCTCCTCACTTATATTCTTTTACTCTCGAGTCCCTTGAACATTTTTCAATGGTATCCCAAGATCTTGCTAACAGATTATCAGATCAAAGAACCATAAGAAGTTATGAAGGTTCTCTATCCCATATTGCTTCTAGTACCTCTATAGGTCCACCCTAGTTTACCCCCCATGAATATCCTACCTATTGTGTTATCAATATCAATCATAGAAACATTTATCATGATGAGCACTTTGAATATCCTTATTGTGTAAAGATCAAATAAAATGAAGGTACTACACTTATCATTGTCTACCCTAAAGATATTCACTAGGAGTTATGCTCCGAGAATTTCATCTATATATTTACATGACTAAATAATTTTAGTCCTCTACATAATTTTATTCACTGTTAATCCCCACCCCACACCCACAATGAAATATTACTTCAATAGGAAGGTACTCCCCCCGCTGAAGAAATATTGAGAAAGACCTCATATTGTGAGGCACGTGAGATATTGAGGTCAGATACATGAAGTTAACAATATCTTATTATGGTTATTAATTTCCAATTTAAATTAATCCTATGAATATAATAAATTTTAAAACCAACCTTAGATGACTTATCTTCCACAAAAATTGTGCTGATTCTAGTCATCCACACTCTACAGAATAAGGAAGAAAGGAAATGAAAACTCTGGTCAAAAAAATAGAAGAATCTATCAAAGAAGAAAAAGAAGTCAATGTAGTTATGAGAAACTGCATTCCAATGAAAGCATACAAGTCATGTTCTATACCATATCCAACTAACTTTGTAAAATTCCAAATTCATTGATAGAGGAATATATACACCATCTTCATTTGATCCTATGAATGAGTCTTCATCATTCAAAGTCAAAAAAAAGTATAAGTGGATTATGAAGACCATATTAATGTAATAAAATACATTCGCCAATAGATTGATCTATCCACCATTTTAGTTACGCAGTACATGAGGTTAGAAAAGTAGTGTGGGAATTTCTAACAGACATACATTAAGGATTTGAGTAATTTTCATTTTATTTATTATTGGTGCCTGATCTGATGTGCACATTCAAGGATGGGTGACCATGGAGAAATATATTTCACATAATCCCCAAACAAATAGATCCCACCTACATTGATTTCAGGGAATATTATTATTGTTAGGGTCAGGATATAAATATGATATCTAGTGTACTCCACATGTTTATATGATCTCTAAAACATAGAAATAATATAAATGAAAAGAGTGAGCTATCAAATGATTCCTGTATCGGGATTTTAAAAATTATAAAAATGAAAATCACTATAGAAAAACAAACCATAGACTACATTATTTCCTATATTTGTGATAAAAGCAAGATCAAAACATGCACCACACCCTACCCATGCCCAGATAAAATCACACAAGTTCAATAGGTTGGCGTCAGTGCATGGATGGGGGAATTCATCCCACCTATACCACAACCAAGAGAATAAAATATTCAACCCATATAATATATAGAAATTATAGAACCATGTCAATCCCTTTCTATAGGGATATTATAATTTTTACATCAACATCTTCCTCCCCTGTCAGAAGTCATCAATTTCCATTAATAGGAGAAACATTGTAAAAAATCCCATCAAAAGTTTTCTTATAATATGAATTGAATTTCTCCTTATGAAGATGTATAGTAATATTTTCCTAGTATTACCTCTAGATTTCCTCCCACATTGAATCCTAAATGAATCATTCAATGAGAAGGTGAGGAATCATAGGGGCCTCAAACCAATGAATCAAATAAATAGGACTACTACTCAGGGGGGTGGTTACATACTTCTTGACTGATACATAGTGGGGGAAAAGTCCAATTATATTTATGATGATTACATGAAACCAGTAGTGCATTATGAATCAATAAATTTCATTATAATTATCCTTGAATTTTTTTTTAGTATGAAGGAATTGTGTAAGAATATTATGAGGATGTTTCTACTTATAATATTCTCCACACTAAAATAATTGATGTAGGTGTCTATACCAAATAAAATGGAAATAAAAAACCTATGGAGCTCCCAAAAATGATCAGATAAAACATATCTGGTGGGTTTAAAAAAAAGAAAAGGTGAATAGAATGGTTACGTCCCACCTATTACCCATAAAATTTGAACCAATAAAATTGAGGAAATAGTTGCTCCGTATGAGTTAGATATTAATGGATAAAGGAGGATGAATGTTGAGTTAATCAAAGGAAATATTCCCACCATGTGTACCCTCTATGTTAAGTCTCACATTCCTCTTTCAATAAATATCCCTTGGAAGAAATATCCAAGAATACCATTTATAGAAATGTAAGTCATACACATAATATGGGTTCTATAAAACCAAATAATATATATCCACTTGAGCTGTAATATTATGAATTATCTCTATTTTGGTGGTATCCAGAATCACATCAGGAGAGTTACCCCATAATAACCCCCATTTCATTTTGGAATATGGGGTAAATGATTTTCAACTATTGGGAGGTAAGTCATGGGTTAGTGGCTGATCACCATCACTCGTAAAGAAACACGAGTTTCAAGGGTTTTCCAATATTTGAGTTTTGGATTTAATCTTTTATTTCATTCATTAGATATATTTCAATTTGCTATTTATCATATTACAATTCTATGAGTGTACTATTTATTTCATGGAGACATTTTTGATATTTGGGGTGATATTGGAGTAGAATTGAAGGTACTAGTAGCTTTCATGGTCTAACAAACCATGGGTAGCTCGTACAGATGGTTCCAATGAACTACCCATGGTAGTTTCATGATTGTTTATAGTCTATCATAACATGTAGTTCAACCAAACATGACCACTAGTCCATTTAAAATTTTATTTTGGGGTATTTCGGATTTAGAATTATTCTAAGTAACATTCTAATATGGATTATTTTGATTTCCAATGAAAATATAAAATGGAATTTGGTTTAAAATGGAAAAATATAGTTTTGGAATTATTAATTAGGATTTTATTAATAATGTAATACTATCGATTTTGTATTTAATGAATTATTAAGTGTTTTAAAAAATAACGTGTGAAGTCTTAAAAGTATTTTAAATAGATGTTCAGTTTTTTAAGAATAGAATTGGGTAATTTAAAAAAAATAATGGTAACCCGTGTTTTGAAATAGGAATATATTGATTAAAATTTTTTTTCAATAAAATTTCAAGTTTTTTACATTCTAATGTGGGGTTTTAAAATGATTTAAATATATAAACTCATTAATTATGTATGGTCTTCAATTAATATGGGTTTTGGGGTTTTTTCTTAATGATTTTTAATTTTTAAATGTGAATGAATTTTCGGTTGGGGGGTTTTAAAATGAGTTTTTCCTTTTAAAATGTTGGGAAAAGTAAATTCTTAATGAAAATAAAAAATATTTTGTGAAAATTTAATGGTTTTAAAACTAGTATTTTTTATTTTTTTTAAATGAGTTTTTTTCCTTATTGGGATGAGTATGGAAATATTTTTGGATTCATATTTCTTGTGTTTTGAATGTGCCTTCCAGAAAAGTCTCATGCATTTTTTGTCATTCTATATTTTCTATTATGGATTCTTGATTTATTGAGTTCTTAATGTATCCCTTCTTGGGTTCATTTTGTTCCTTCATTTTTTGTATTGTTCATGTGGGTTAAGATGATATTTTGTTATATTATTGACTCTAGAACGGGGAATGTAATTTTTGAAAATTTATGGTGATTAGTTTTGTGATGGGTTATTATTTTGGATGGATATAAATTTTAAAAACATGATTTATATTCTATGTGATGAGGAAAGATTCCACATTAGTCTTGTTTCTTCCTGGGTTGTTGTTAGTTGGAAAATTATTGAGATCATCATGGTTGGTGTTTTGGATTTGAGATCCAAGGTTGACCATATTTTATTTTTCACCCAAGATTATAGCTCTTTCATTTATATATAGGTACTCTCATGATTTATACCATGTTCCCTTCACCCTAAGTTGAAAATTTAGCGATGGGTTTGTTAGTGGTCCTTTTTATGAGAAGTCTTCACATTTTCGTTTTGGTAGTATTTTTCTTTGAGAATGTTTAGATAAATCATTTACGTAATTCATTATTTTAATTTTTTATTCCACTTAATTATTCTTTTGGTGTCTCTAGTTTTTATATTAGATATAATAATTTAGATAATTAGTGATTTTTTTGGAGTGGTTTTGGATCACCTTTTGTTCATATGTACTACTTAAGTCACCTCAGTTTGGTATTTGGGTGTTGTTTTATATTAATTAATATAGATTTTCTCTACCTCATCAATCCATAATTATAGTGGGATCCAAAAATAATTGGGGGATCCATCTTTTGTGTCCACTCCTTCTATTATCATCATCAAAGTGGTTGGGTGTGACGTGTAAATTTAGATACCTCTTTTTTTGTGAGTCCAGTGGATTTCTGGATGATGAAATAGTTATAGTGATGATAATTGTAACATCCTAACACACATTTAATGATTATTATATTAATTTATTTATCTTTTGTAAGTCTTGGTATTTAAATTTTAAAAATATAAATATTTAATTTTTTTCTATGTTACATTATTTGGACACATGATAGGCCAAACCGTGTGACAACCGTGCCAATGAGTCTTTCACCATGATATAGCATTTTTTCATAGTTGGCATGTAGTTTATCCATTTATGTGACTAGAACATATGGGTAGCCTATATACCCAATAAGGGGTGTATAATCTTGTTAATTTTGTTCCAAAACTACATGAGTCCCCTTGGATTCATAAAAATAATGAAATAATGATAATGATAATGATAATAACAACAACCAAAAAACAACAACAACAACAACAACAACAATAATAATAATAATAATAAAACCTAAACCACCCCCTTCACTTATACCATCATATTTCACCACATTGACTATCCAAAAACCTCTACCATGTAGTTCCCCGCAATCTATCCTTCATTATTTACCTTTTTTCATCTCAATTTAGTGTGAAATTATCTTAATTAGTCATTTATTCCCTTATGAAAATTTTTATTATCCTTCCTCTATTCCTCTTACATTCCCCCTTTGTGTGTCACGTATGGTGTGAACCCTATGGTATATGTTTCTCTTATTTTTGATGTATTTATTTTGGGATTCATTCATAAAGTGTGAGGCTTCCTCCTAGGAACCTCTTCTTGATGTTCATGTCATTTGTTCTCCATCTGTCCAAGTTCTAGGTAGGTTTTTTAGATGATTCAGATTTAAAGTTTAAAACCATTGATTTCATGGATTTTAAATTATTTTTATTAATACCTAATAATTTTGTTTTAGATATTTGAAAATTCATTAAGAAATAAATTATGTTTCATCTTGGATTTCCATAGGTTTTTAATTTCGTTGCCTCGACTTTTGGATAACATGTTGTGGATTTTTTTGTAAAATTATTAATATTTGTTTTTAAAGGGGGATTGGGTGCTTCAATATCTCCTAAGTTTTTTATAAATTTATATATGTATATTTAAAGTTATTTAATTGAACTCATTAACATTTTTTATTATATTTTAATTTTAATTTTTTTTAAACTTATTTGTGTTATTCTTTCCAAATAAATTTATATATATATAAATATATATATATGTTTGTATTTAAATATATATATGTGTGTGTGTGTGTGTGTGTGTGTGTGTGTTTGTGTGTGTGTGCATGTTTGTTGGTTTGTGTGTGTGTTTGTGTATCTATCCAAGTTATTATGAAGTTCTATAAGGGTGGATTAATGTAAATTAAATATGATATTTTTCAAATGCCTTATAAGTATCTGGCAGTTATAATCATATCCATATATATATATATATATATATATATCTGTGTGTGTGTGTGCATGTAACCATACATAATCACATAGATTAATTTTTATTTCTACAATAATGGAAATATATATGCGTGATTAATTTCATGTGGGAAAAAATTAAAGAAGAATCAAGAATCAAAATCTAGTTTTCAAAAGGTGTTTTGAACAAGTGTTTAAATTAATTTCAAAATGAATTCTATAGGATCAAATGGTACATTCAAAATCCTTTTGAAAAGTGAGGTGCACTCTAATGAATGTTCATACTTTTTTATTGTTTATTTCACTAAGATTTGATAACTTTGGTATGTTGGAGTGATTCTAATAAACGGGATTCACATTGGTAGTGCAGGGAGGTGATTTGTGTTGGTATATATTCCTTTCACTACTGTGTGATTGAGATTTTGTTTTTTACTACACCTCCCTTCTTAATTTTGTTTTTTTACATGGAAAGTGGGAACCCCTAGATACCTAGTTTGTAATACTAGGAAAGTACACTAGGATTTCCCTACCATACCTAGACAGATTACACTACAACACTGACCAAACTATTCATTATGGTGATGTGATAGTTATGCATCAAACAAGTGAATGGAACTTCATGTCCATGGTATGATTAATAAGAGTACAAGGATCATTGGTACCTACTAACCCTAGAAACATCTGGATTTCCCATTGTACTTACTCTTATTTATTCCAATTTCCAGGGTATTATATTAAAATTATTCTTTATTTAGTTTCCTTTTCATATTTAAAATAATAAAAATCTATTTCACTTTACTTTCTTATATGTTTTTTCACTTCCATGATGTTTCATACTATTAACTCTCTTATGATGATAGAAATATGTTTCCCAATTTTCATTTACTATTATACCCTTCACATTCTACTATTAATAAAATTTTCACTGCCCTTTTTAGTAATTTAAATATATTCTCAAATGTTTTATCAACTAATTATTAAAGTGATTTTGAATTGTTATAATAAAATAATTAATAACATATTTTAAACTTATATATTTTCTAAAATGAAAAATAATTGATATTTTATTACTAGGGTAATCATGTGGAAAGGTGGGTGGTGGATTACTAGGTCTTTCTATGCTCACACCAATATATATAATATCATTTTTAGGTTTAACTCTTAATCACTCTCAAAGTGATTGATGTCCTAGTTTGGACGGAGAGGGTGACCTTTTGTTGTGGAGGTTAGTTGGATCAGGTATATTAAATTTTTTTACAATTAAATTTTTTCTTGTATATTCAATATAGGAATTTTTATTTAAATCTATGGATGAATTGATACTATAGCTATTAGTGTTTAAATAAAAGGCATAAAGTGGGCATCTTTACCTTACAAGGGACATATATAAAGGTGTGATGGAGGTTTTTGTTTACTCATGTTGCCTACTTCTTTTATATAATACTATTTTGTGTTGTTTCCAATATTTTTACTTATGGAAATATCATATGATATACATATGGGTCATGATGAAATTATATTTAATTTTTTATTGTTATTTCATTAATTTTTATATTAAAAAACCATGCCCAAGTGGTGATTCCTAGATGCTCAGGCACTTGTGTTGGCCCAAGGGGATCCGGAACACCCTCATATCCATATTGTAAATTGTGTTAGGAATATGAAAGAGTGAAAACATAGGTTTCTTTGTGATGTAGGTAAAAATATAATGGATCTTATTCTTTGGACACAATGAGTATATAATACATTAAACTAGGTAAAAAGAAATGTTTTCCCAAGAAATAGTTTGTATAGTTTTTCGATCGAACTACAAGGAATTTTTTATATAAGATTAAACTTCATGAAGTAATTATCCCTATCACATAATGTTAACTTAATTCACACAATTTATCATTGTGTGAATTTAAATTTTATATCATATCAACCTAACATTCTAACATTGAACTACAAATCTTCATCCTAGTCTTAGGATTTAAAACAATTGGACAATGTCTTCACCATGTGACATTGAAAAACACTATTTCCATCCTCACTGTAGGACATTTATCCACATTGTAAACAACCTTATCACATAAAATTGAATATTATAACAAACTCTGGTCATTTTTTCTCAATCTCATTCTATATGCTAAAAATTCCATTATTGTGTATTCTAATAAGGTGTAGGTTGTTCTCAAATTATCTCATGTTTCTAAACCTAAGCTTGAATCATATAAGATTAAAGGTCTTAGTTAGTCACCCCGGTTTCCATAACAAGGAGCACCATTCCCAATTAAATGAGGAAAAATGGTTTACCTTGTATGAATTGAAACTGCTTAGAGTGGCTCATTCATCATAGATTAACTTTCCTACAGAATATCCATATCTATGTAGGAATCCTTCCAACATAATGTACCTATTTTCATAGGATATAAATGCCTCTATTCTATTATATGATCTTAATCTATTCATGTATTTTATTTTATAACATAAATCTGTGGTTTTAAAAATGATAACTTTAAGATATATTGTGACATTAGGATCCATTATCTTATGAAATACCCAATTTCACTACATATGATCAAGTTACATGCAATGAATTACACTTTCAAGAACTATATATGGCATCATTCGTATTCTAATTGGATATGTTGTGACCCAAATATCTCTGTTCATTGGTCAAATCAAAAACTCCACTAAACAATATTATCTATTTTTCTCATATATTTGATTTAGATCAATATATGGAGGGATCATAAGAACTATGTGTGGATTGATTCCTGATTCAACATGATATATATTGATGCCAAGATCCTATATGTAGGGCCCAACTATAATGTCAATTGAAAAAAAATCATCTCTTATACATTGGTTTTTTAAATTAATATTCATTTATGAACATATTCTATGAAATTAAATAACATAAAAATGATCCATCCTTACAATTTATATATGTCAAAAGTGTATGTCACTGTAAAATTTTCCTCATTTTCATATAATGGAATTTTAGTCCTCCTCAGATAACGTTAAACTATATGACACATGGTCCACCATGTATCAATTTAAACTATATAGAGTACCCTCTTACATATATCCTAGTCTCCCTACATGAGATCTAGATCCATGTAAATATTATTAACATATGTTAATTCCCCTAAAAAACATCAAAAAAAAAATAAACATTTCTCATTACTATAAAATATTTTTGGGGCACTCCAATAAAATGTAGGGAATATAAATGTATTGACTCATGTTATATTAGTATACATGTCCGGACCATAAGATCATAACATAAACATAAGTCCTCATTCATTTCCACCATTTTTAAGTGAATCATGGAAACCAAGTCATAAACAACTCAATTCCAAAATTCCCACACCATGATTTCTGAATAGTTCCATTTTCTGAACTACAGTTCCAACATTTAGAAACATTTAATAAAAAAATCACCCTTTGATATTGTAAATAGTAAAATTTAACACTATAGGATAATTCTTCTTCAGTATGCATACAATACCCCGGATATGGCTCCCCATATACACCCATGATATTTCATGTCAATTATAAGCTTCTTCATCCCAATGAAGAGAACACTATAATTCTTGTACATCTTAATAGAATCAAAGGAAAAAAAATTCTTTCAAAAATGATCCGAATACATCCCTTGCGTACCTACTTCGTATAACAATTCCTTAACCAAGAACAATATGTTTCTTTTTATAATGTAGTAATTTACTATTCAAATATTTTTTGGTCATTCTTATCCTTTGGTCCCATTTTGGGTTACAATTTTCCTTCATCAGGCCCATGAATCATGAACATAAACTATAGGAACCCGCCCTATGAGATAGTTTATAGTGGAATTGGGATATCCTTTCATACCAATATAACATTCCTATTTACCACTATAAGGGTTCCCTCTGTCCCTTTTGGAGCATGTACTATGACCTTAAACTATGTGCACCTCATCTATGGGATATTCTATACTAGAATGGAATTCTCCAGTAACATAATTTATTTATCCTATTCTTACCATATAGGTTATCCCAGTTTAAATGTGGTCAAAATGACACAACCTTAAAATTAGCATTTATTGGTCAAAGTTGTATAACCTTATACTCATTCCCGTTTGTTTTCCAGAATACAATACAATAAACTATAGTAGGAAATGGAATAGTACTTTTCATGGGGAAAATCCAAAAAGGGTAACCTAATTGAGAGCCATGTCATCACTTTTAAATATTCTCACCTTCTGAACATAGAAAGAAGATTTCACGGGAATAAAAAAGGTGTTAAAATATTTTATGGTACAAAATATGGCCCATGAAAAAGTCAATCTACTATCGTTGGACCCACTATTTCCCGAAAAACATATAATGGTGACATATCAGACCAATTCACCATGAATGTGTGGTCTGTACGTAGAGTATAGACATTTGTGTGTCTGTACACTTCTATAATATTCCTTCCTTCCATAAACCAACTTCATTTCACGGGTGTTTGAATCCACACTAGCCTTTCCTTGGTGATCTGTAATGAGTTCATTATACTTCAAAGGAAACCTCTGGTTTATTATACATACAATTATTCTAATATGTCTCTACATAACCATCCTTGATATAGCCTATAAACTGGAGGAATCATCCTCATAATGAAAATAATCTTCTAATTATATTATAACATGAAACCATTATAGTAGAATCTATCTTTTGAACATTGTTCTTTGTCATATCTGTATACATGTCTCATCTCATCACTCAAGATTCAAACTCCAGGTATTATAAGTTATAAAATCTAATATTAAGCAATTCAAGTGGATCTAGTACCTTTGATGTCACACACCTATGTATAAAGACTTGACCCCAAGGTGAGAGTTTAACAAATAATCATCTGACAGTTAGTTGTTCTTTACTTTCTGGCTCTAAACTACATGACATGATGGTCCAAGTTTCAGGACATAAAAAAGAATGACCCTTCTTCCAATGCAGTCGACATTAGAAAATGGATCAATATTGAAATCAATTTTTTTCTTTCCCTTACAAGTGTTATTGTCCTGTATATTTTTTCAAATATATTAAATCATAAACTACAGAAATATGTGGTCCACACATCATGACCTAAGACTGTGTACACCTAAGACAAAGCATTCTGACCTTAAACTACTCTCATATTTGTCTGACATGCATTACCTGAATCTAATCATAGAAAGAGTCACTAAACTCATCAGGTTAAATACCAATAAATTGGAGGCCAAGGAGAATGTTGATTCTCTGCTTTATAGACACACACATTGCATGATTTAGGAAAAATGACGAATTTTTATTTGAAAAGGAACAAAACATTCCATAACGAAAACATTTAAGGACAAATCATAGAAAATTCGAAGCCCTTTATTTCTATTCCTCCCCAATATGAGTCTTAGGTAAAATTCAGGGTGATAAAATAAATGACTCAAATCTTTTGGGGTATATAATATGACCACTATAGAATTAAGATTTTTCTCTCTTAGTCCCTTGGCCTAGGAAAATTTTTAATTGTTTTCTCGTTCTCCCATCCTTGGATTATTAATAATAATTATCCATGTAATAAATATAATGAAACAAGTTCAAGGTTATTGAACCCTTTTGAACATTAGAATCAATATTTCAAACCCTTTCTCTGTGATCCTTATCACATTGAGGCAACTCTTTTATTTAAAAGGACCAATTCTAATGTTATGGTGATGGTATTTATGCATATACCTATCCGGGATCCATTCCAAATATAAAATAATTCATTTTAACGAACTAACTCTATTTTTATGTTTATATTTTTATGCGTATTTCCATTCTTGAACCATGCCTAGGAGGGACTCATGCATCCGAGTGAACCAAATATAGTGTTATAGTGATGGTAAGTATCATTATTCCCATCTGTGAGCCATACCCTGGAGGAAAAATGTCATCTAAATAGACCAACTCTTGTGTTATGATGATGATATTTATGCATATACAAGACATTAATCCATTTCCAATAATAATTATTTTATCCAAATGGACCAAAAATATTTTATGATGATGGTAATTATTCCTATACAAATATTTGATCCACGCACAAGTGTAATTAATTCTAAACCACATGTTTAGGAACAAGTTTTTTTATTTATTTGATATCAAATTCTATGTTTAAATGCTTTAATGTTATTAATAATGTTTTATTTTGGGATATTATAAATTATTATGAAAGGATAATCAAAATAAATAAGGTGAAAATAATTAACATTAAATTATTTTTTTATACATTTTTTATAAAAATATGAGAGGAGAATCCACAATGTGGAACCACTCCCATCTTGATAAAGATGTTATCATTAGTAGAAATTCTCTGCTACCTCACAGTGCTGAATTAATTTTCTATTTAAATCAACTATGACTTCAATAATGCATCCAATATTACAACCCTTGTATCTACAATAGGTTTTCATTTCAGGTGAAATGTATGTGTGTGGAGGTGGGAGATAAATAATTTTTTTAAAAAAATTTGTTTCCTATAACTCAGTGTGAGGGTGTTACACATAAACATTATAATTACTTTATTTAAATTAGGAAGAAATGTATACCTAATCTGATAAAAAATTATTTGATGTAGATTTCGGCCATATAAAAAGATCCTTTCAAATTTCCTTCGTTTCATAGTGAGGATCCATGTATGGAACCCCGCATGAGGTGATCCACAGATGCTACTTCGATCTCATAGCAATGGGAATCCATTTCCAGGTATTAGAATGGTAATTTAATTTTCTTTTCTTATTCATGTTGATCATTCATCTGTTGATCTTTAAGGTATCTCTCTTGGGGTTTTCATTATTGATAGAAATTGGGGAATATGGAGCTGAGAGTGAGTGTCATTGTGTGAAATGATTTGGAAGTTTCATTTTTAGGATTCCATACACAATAGACATAAATATCAATTTTTACAGCTAGGGTTTAGGTTAAAGTATAATTTAATTTCAGTTTTTCTATTTAATAATGTTATAATATAAAATAAACTTCATTCCACATAATAATAATTTTATTTTATTTTGTTTGAAACAATTTTCCCAATAGAAAATATTATTTACCAAGATTGTTAATTAATATTTTTTACCGGACATGGTCTTACTCCATTCAAATTCCTATAGATTTTTTTACCACACAAATAAATATATTATTTTAATATTTCATTCGTCAATACATATTTATGATTGATAAACAATTTATAAAATTATCCCCATATTTTTTGAATAATATTTATTTAATTTATTTAATTCAAATACAATTTAATCAAGATCATCAGAAACACTTAGTGCATTACCCTCTTGGAATATTTCCTTTTGAAATTAGGTGGGATTACCTAAATTCCAAGGTAACTATATAGAAATAGGTCAATAAACCAAATATAAATAACTTAATGTCGTAATGATAAAAACCACATACAAATGCTCACAATGTAATCTAATCTTTTTGTTACAATATCTCATCAAGAAGGTTTCACATCCCTTTCACCAACATATTTTCCGGATATTTTGTAATATGACTATCTAAAATAATCCCTCATTACATTATAGCCATAGAATTTACATCCAAGGTTATATTCTAATCAATGGGTTGAGATATCCGCATCCATAAATATGAATGGGAAAAATACTTCCTTAACATATCCTGTAATTACATATCAATTTTGATGCACTCAATGTATCATAACTGTAACACCCCGCCCCTACCTCACTGGATTGAGGAGGCGGTGAGGGTTACTTGGCCTTAGGCGATGTTCCCAAGGCACTAAAGGCTGGAAATAAATGTCGAGGGCTCCAAGAACAATTGGGGAACGATTTTCCCTTGAGAAAAAACCAACCAAACAAAAACAACTATATGATGCATGTCAACAAAACCAAACTCATACATTACCCAAGACAACCAGATAATCCATAATCATACATGTCAACACAACCCAATACAACATCAGAGTATAATTTGGAAGACTCAATAAGAAACACCACAATCCACAACACCACCACAGCTCCACTCCAGCTCCAAACTCCATGCACCACCAAGCATCACGAGGCACCACTAAAAGATGGAGATACCTTACCTTTTCCCATGTCCCGGTATACTACATCTGCAAAGACACCAAGGTGCCAAAGCAGGGGGTGAGTACCACTACTCAGTAGGATTTCCCCAAATGACTTCCCTACACATGCCACTAGGATAAACCGTTAGCACATTTATATAAAACATTATATATAAAACAATTCCATTTGAAAACAGATTACAAAATCCAAACATGACACATAATGGAAAGCCACCACAGCCAAGCCACACGTCGGTTACCATGTTCATATTTCACTCACAAGCCCCATCTACAAACATCACATAGTCAAGAAATCAACCAACAAAGGGGGTACTTTCTCGGCCAACCTGTTCACAACCCGAAAAGTGGTACTTTATCGGCCACTTTCCTAGATTGAGTCCCTTCCATTTATTATCCATCCATTTCCCTGATTATAGGGGAACTTTCTCGACCACTTCACAATATCACAACACATTCCAATTCAAAATCCCATCCATATCCACACAAGCACAAGACACACAAGATCACACATTATTGCAAACACCATCACATGTCATTATCATGCTCATGTTCAATGTCATTTCAAAATCAACATTTTAAAATCATCCAATTGAACCCATTTTCAACAAAACCCATTTTCACCCAAAAATCCCAATTTCATGCCAAAAACCCCCAATTTCTTCACCCATAAATTTTCCAACAACTTTGCCACATGATTTACCAATTAAATCTCAAACAAAAAATTTAATTGTAAATTCACCAAACAATTTTACCATGTGGAGTCGAGAGAGAAGCCACCTACCTTTAGGGTTCTCGAGAAATCGATCCACACGCAACTGCACCTCTGAAATTGGTGAACGCCCCACCGAAACCTCTCTAGATCCTCTTCCCTAACACCCACAAGACTTAAAAACATCATCTAAGGCCACCACAAACCTAGATTTACACACAAAAAGTGTAGATCTAGAAAACTTAGAAGGAGGAAAGAGAAAATCTAGAGGAAAACAAAATGAAACCATCGGAGAAGACTTACCCATGAGGAATCGCCTTTAAACCCTCTTGAGTCCTCTTCAAAACCCTTCCGAAATGAGTGTGAGAGCCCTTCTAGCCCCTGAGAACCAAAACTCCCGAGTGAGGCTCGATTGGGAGGAAGAGAGGAGTGTTTTAGGTCAAGCCAGAGGTATCTCGGACTTAAAACCCCTAACTTTAAATGGCCACACAGTTATCCCTCACGGTTTGGAAAACCATGCGCTAACCGTGCACATGCCACTGCCTCTAGATCAGGTTCCCACAAGGTTTCCTTGCATGATTTTGAAAACCGTGCGCAGGCTGTGCGTAGCTTACTGCCTCCCCCTGAATAGTTTCCTGGAGCATCCGCACGGTTTAGACTAACCGTTCTCAAACCGTACGCCCCTCTAAAAGCCTCCAAACTCATCCAAAAAGATTCCAAACACTCTCGAACATTTCCCAACTCATACCATGCACCGTAAACTCATAAAAAAAATAAAAAAAGGCTATATACCTCAAACCCGGGGTACTTAATTCTCCCCACCATTGGACTTTCTGTCCTCGGAAAGTAGTGACCCTGCATTTTTCCGAAAGAGTTCGGGCCACTGGTTGACCATTTCTTCCTCCCGTTCCAAAGTTTCTTCCTAGATCTAGCCATGTTTCCAAAAAAAAACAGAACTAGACCGATGATTTTACCATGAAAGACTTTCTCTTGCCTATCCACAACCCGCACTGGTACATGCACCAATGAAACATCTGTCTCTAGATGAACATGATCCCATCGAATAACATGTCCAGGATCCGGCTGATACTTTTTCAACTGTGACACATGAAACACATTGTGTACCGCACTGAACCTATTTGGAAAATCCAACTGATAAGCCACCTCACAAACCCACTCAGCAATCTCAAAAGGTCCAATGTCCCTTGGAGATGAATTTCCTAGTTTCCCAAACCGACGATGTCCCAACCGAGGAGAAATCCTCAAGAAAACATGATTGCTGGCCTTGAACAACAACAGTCATCGATGATGATCCGCATATGATTTCTGATGACTCTGAGCCGTCTCCATCCTCTTCTTGATCAACTTGATCTTTTCTGTAGTCTCTTGGACAAGACTCACTCCAACCATCGATGACTCACCCGTTTCCACCCAACATAGTGGATAAAGACGCGGTCGCCCATACAATGATTCAAACGGATCCATCTGTATGGATGATTGATAACTGTTATTATACCAAAATTCAACCAAGGATAGGTGATCCTCCCACGAGCCCCCAAAATCCATCACACAAGCATGCAACATATCTTCCATGGTTTATATCGTCCTCTCGGATTGGCCATTCTTCTGAGGGTGATATGCCGTACTCATGGTCAACTTTGTTCCAAGGGCTTGCTGCAAGGATTTCTAGAAACAAGATGTAAACCTCGGATCTCTATCTGATATGATCGAAACTGGAATACCATGCCTCTTTACCACCTCTCATACATAGATTTTTGGACAGATCCTCCACCATATGAGATTCACGAATTGGACTGAAATGGGCCGACTTCGTTAGCCGATCCATTATCACTAAAATGGCATCATGTTTTCTGACCGTTCTTGGGAGACCTGTGAACAAATCCATCGATATCTGGTCCCACTTCCAAACAGGGATAGGTAAAGACTGAAACATTCTTGTTGGCCTCAGGTGCTCTGCTTTGCCCTGCTAGCAAGTCAAGCATCGTGAAACGAACTCAGTCACTCTTCTTTTCATTCCAGCCCACCAGAACTATGCTTTCAACGCCTTATACATATTTTGAATTCCAAGGTGAACAGCCCACATGGAATGATGGAACACCCTGAGAAGATCCTCCTAACAAGCCACTGGTACAATTATCCGTTTCCAGAAACACAAAACTGATTCTTTATTCAGTTGCCAACCCTCAATGGTCTCCCAACCATTGAGTTTCGACATCATGCTCTCACACTCCGAATCAGACATCTGCACCTCTTTAACCAGGCCTTCCAAGTTAGGAATCAAGGAAACTAGAAAGAATACCACTTTATCGCCTTGGTCCTCACCTTCTAGCCGCATGTCAACTATCACTGACATCAACTGCCACTGGTCTGATGCCTGCTTCACTACTTGAGCATATGATTTCCTACTTAATGAATCCACCACCGAATTTCCCTTACCCAGTGGGTATATTAAGTCAAAATAAAAAATTTGGAGATATTCCATCCATCTCCTTTGCCTCAAGTTTAGATCCCAATGTGAGAAAATGTGATTCAAACTCTTATGATCCATGCAGACCGTGAATTTCTCACCGAATAGATAATGGCGCCACATTTTCAAAGTTGGGACCACTGCCACCAACTCCAAATCATGAGTTGGGTAGTTCTTCTCATGTACCCTCAGCTGTCATGTGCCATACACAACCACATGATCCCCTTTCATGAGGATGCACCCCAACCCTGATCCTGATGCATCGCAATACACCACGTACCCTTTCCCAAGTTCTGGAAAAACCATGATTGGTGTTGAAGTAAGCGACCCTTTAGCTCTTAGAAACACTATTGGAATTGTTCATTCCATTGGAATGGAACATTTTTCTTTGTCAAAGATGTCATTGGTGAAGCCAGCTGTGAAAATTCATGAACAAAATGCTGATAATACCCAGCTAGACCAAGGAAACTCCATATCTCAAGCACTTTCTTTGGAGGTTGCCACGAGATACCTACCTCTATCTTTTTTGGATCTATTGAAACACCCTTTTCAGAAATCACATGGCCAAGAAAATGAACTTCCTGTATCCAAAAGTCACATTTTGACAATTTGGCATACAACCGATGATCTCTCAAGATCCCTAGCACTATCTCCAAGTACTGCTCATGATCCTCTCTTGTCTTTGAATACACGAGTATATCATTCAAAAACACCACCACGAATGAATCTAGATATCTCTGAAATATCTGATTCATCAACGCCATAAACAATGCTGGTCCATTTGTCAGACCAAAGGGCATAACAACGTACTCATAATGGCCATATCGACTTCTGAAAGCTGTTTTAGGAATATCCTCCTTCTTTACTCACAATTGATGATATCCTGATCTTAGGTTGATCTTGGAGAACCACTGGTCTCCCCTCAACTGGTCAAACAGGTCATAAATTCATGGAAGTGGATATCTATTCTTTATCGTCACTTGGTTAAGTCGACGATAATCAACACAAAGCCTCAAAGTTCCATCCACCTTTTTCAAAAACCAAACTGGTGTTGCCCACAGAGATGTGCCAGGTCGGATAAAGCCTTTATTTTCTAACTCCTCCAACTGGACATTCAACTCCCTCAATTCTTTAGGTGTCATCCGGTAAGACGGAAGTGAGATAGGACTAGTCCCTAGAAGGAGATCAATCGTAAACTCCACTTCTCTTACAGGAGGTGACCCAGAGAATTCTTAGGAAAAAACTTCCATGAGCTGATCAACCACTGCTGAAAGAACAATATTCCTGACACCCTATATTGATTCCAACGACAATACCGCCAATTGATATGATAACGTGCCAACTTCCGGTGCCAACAAGCCTGCTGCAACCTGCTTCCCATGCCTCTCTCATCTAATGATATTACGAACACCATTGTGTGTCGTAAAACTCACTATTCGCGCATCACAATCGATGTGGGCCTTGAACTCTATTAGCAAATCCATGCCGAAGATTGCATCATAGCCATCCATCTCACTTACTAAGAAATCCCACACTATCTTAATCTCTCCCACAACGATACAACATGCTCGACACAAGAAGGCTCAACACTCTTTTCTACCTAGAGGGGTTTGAAGTTTCAAAACCGAAGGCATAATCTCTACCTTTAAACCCAAAAACTCAACAACGTGTACAGTAATAAAAGAGTGTGAAGCACCCGTATCAAACAACACTTGCATGCATGTAGAATTTAAATGAATAGTACCTCGTACTGTGGATGGCCCCGACTGATCCTCCACCACAATATGGTTAGCTCCAAACAACGTATTAGTTGCCACACTCTGCTCCTTACTCCCTTGTTGAGGTGTCATAGTGTTCTGAGAATCAGCATGACTAACCTTACCTTGCTGACGGGGGGTATGATGTTGCCCCCTTCCTGTCAAAGCATAGGATGCCTGCGATCCTTGCAGAGTGTCACACACACTCATCCTTGGAGCATTCCAACAGTAGCGCTGGAGATGCCCCATGTGCTTACAACTATAACATGCTCTGGGTTGTGTCGTGAAATCCCGCTTGATATGCTTCGAAGAGCCACACTGAAAACAACCCAATTTACTCTAGGGATTCGGAGGAAGGTTCACTGATCCCATCTTCGCATTTTGTGTTGTGTTCCCGATATGGGAATATGTGTCCCTCTTCTGCTTGAACCCAGCGTTAGAGTTCCCACTAGTACCTATGGGTATTACCATGCTTCCTCCGCCCGGAGTTCCCAGCAGATCTCGCTCAGCTACGGAGGCTCCATTTACCATTTTTGTGTAGTCCCTGATACACAGCACCACTATTTTAGAACGGATTTCCTGCCTCAAGCCCGCCTCAAAAATCCTTGGTTTCATTGACGTGCTACCCGCCACCTCGGGTGCAAACCACACTAAGCTCGTAAACTTAGCTGCATACTCCATTACCGACATCTGTTCTTGCTTCAAACTGAAAGTCAATTGTATGCTGAATCTTGAACGTCTGAGGGTAGAATTGTTTGTCAAACAATTCCTAAAAGGTTTCCCATGTCATACCCTGGTCCGTCCCTGCTTGGACTACCAGCTCCCACCATTGAAGGTCAAGATCCTCTAGATTATACGTTGCTAGCTTGACCTTCAGCTCGGTTGGGGTTCCCAAGAATTCAAAAATTCTATTTATTCGGGACAGCCATGCCTCATCCCTTTCTGGGTCCGCATCACACCTAAAAACGGGTGGGTTATTCTTCTGAAACTGAGCCACATAATCGACATTCTTGGGATCTTCCACTCTATTTATACTTCCCACCGATAGTAAATCTTGGAATATACTTTTCACTAGCTACTGGTTCACCTTGGGCTTAGGTGCAACCACATTCTCATCATCCGCTTCTGGTTGGACTCTACGACGCCTACCCGGTGCCATTTCTATAAAAATAAAACAAACAAGCATGAGCCTCGCTTCCGTAGACATCATGAATCAACCACGTCAAATACCATTTCATAACAATCAATCACAATCAGGCTTTCCTTTCTTGCACATTTCCAATGTTGCGCCATTTTTTAAAATCAACCATTTTCAAAATACCATGTTTATTCACATTTCAAGTTCCCCCATTTGAAAAACCATTTTTTTCAATTCAACCCATAAATCATTAAACCCAATGAAATATACATCCTAGAGGAAATTGATTTCTATAATACATGTCATGCTCATCTCATTAGCTACACCCACGACAATGAGATTTCTAATGCCTATAAGTGTCTCCAAAACACTTATGTACTCAACTCGTTGGTAACATGAAGTTCAGCATAAAAGGGTTAGCTACGTCCTTTTATGCTATAAATTCCAAGTTCCGACAGTCCTACACCTTTCCACCATCCCGAATCAAGGAATAACAAAAAAAATGTCAACTCCAAATCTGAGAATCAACTCCAATGGACCGAACCCTCTGATACCACTTGTAACACCCCGCCCCTACCTCATAGGATTAAGGGGGTGGTGAGGGTTACATGGCCTTAGGTGACGTTCCCAAGGCGCCAAAGGCTGGCAATAAATTCCAAGGGCTCCAGGAATAATTGGGAAATGATTTCCCCTTCAGAAAAAACCAACCAAACAACAATGACTATATGATGCATGTCACAAAACCAAACTCATACATTACCCAAGACAAACAGATAATCCATAATCATACATGTCAACACAACCCAATAAAACATCAGAGTATAATGTGAAAGACTCAACAAGAAACACCACAAGACATAACACCACCATAGCTCCACTCCAGCTCCAAACTCCATGCACCACCAAGCATCACGAGGCACTTCTAAAAGATGGAGATGCATTACCTTTTCCCATGTCCCGGTATACTACATCTGCAAAGACACCAAAGTGCCAATGTAGGGGGTGAGTACCACTACTCAGTAGGATTTCCCCAAATGACTTCCCTACACATGCCACTAGGATAAACCGTTAGAACATTTATATAAAACATTATATATAAAACAATTCCATTTGCAAACTGATTAAAAAAGCCAAACATGCCACACAAGGGAAAGTTGTAAGGTCCCCGGTTCCCGAGTGCCCATGGGGAATGATGTACTGAAAATTTTATTACAAACATATACAATCATACATCATTTCCCATGACTACAAAAGACCATGAGGCACAGGGATCTGGGAAACCAGCTGCTTCTGAAAAACTTCTTCTGTACAAATCCATGTGTGAAAATTATAAAACAAAATGTAGGGGGAGAAAAATATGCCCAGTAAGGGGGTTTAAAACGTTTAAAGAAATTTCTTTCTCAAAGAATTCATTTTGAATATGATAAAACACTTCATTAAAAACAAGTCATTATCTTTTTCTTAAAACATGTCAATCTTACCTTCTTAGAACCACTTACACAGAGAATATGTACTTTCTTAAAATAAACATCAAGAAGACATAAATCAGAGAGCGCAAGCATGGGAAGGATAGATGATGGATAATTTACAACAAGATTTCTTTAGTTCTAAAAGACTATGTGTAAGCATGAATAACATTCATATCATAATTCATTGGCACATAAAGTTTTTATAACAACATACCACATGTGTTAAATTTCATATCTCATAATCTCATTCTCATAGTCAAAGGAAGTTTACAACTAGGGTATGTTCTGTTAGTTGAACTATCCCCTGGTTGACCATTTATCATCGCATGCGGAGGGAATGTATAATTCCAGACTTTTTCAAGACATTGTTTCATGACCATAAAACATAACTTAATACGGGTCAAGGCTAACCGCCAATCCCGTTTCGCATAGTAGCACAAGCAAAGGCTAACCGCCCGGACCATCGCACATAACATCTCATGAGACTCATCCTTTACCCAATGCATTAAAGCACTGTATAATTCCGAGCGCACCCATCCATAATCATTTAAGTCCAATACATCCCTCACATATTTTACGTGGTCTTACATTCATAGGGTTTCATTTATACATTCTTAATCAAAACCCCTTTTACATACATATTCATTACCTAAAATGGATCATGTCATAAATGTAAAAAGAACTAGAATTTTGGCTTCCGATTAAACAGTGATGTAAATAAACTAAAACAATATACTCTAGTACATGCAATAATAATTAGAACACTGAAAATAATTGATTGTCATGTAAAATTACATCATTTCCATTGAATAAAACCAATTTGATTCATTACATGGTTTACATATTCTTAAATACATTATTATTAATTTTCTTATCATATATTCATCACACAGAAAAAAAAAAATAAAAAGGGTGGCAGATAGGGTTTTAAAAATAAACGTGGGATTCAACTTAACACAAAACAAGGTGTCCCCTTGTATGTGTATTGTGGACACCAATAAATATCATTTTGAATTCATAAATCTGAAAGTAGTTTTGATTTGGAAATTATATGAAATCTTATATATGAAAACATATATATATAAATTGCATAATCCCAACATTGTTGATAAAAAATAAATTGCTGGTATCGTATATTCAAATCAATAGCCCATCAATAATAAAAAAATTCCATGAAACCATACTCAAGTTAGGATTAAAATTGTTATATATATATATACACGTAGATGTATATGTGAGTTCAAAAAAACACCAAATTGAATATCCATCCTTTTAAGGGTTTTACGCAACAAGGACATCATCTAACCCCTGGAAAATATAAAACATGTTAAGATTGAATGTTTTATAAAACCTTACATATACATATAAAGAAATGTGTATATTTCAGCTTATATATATATATGTATATAACTATATATACTCAAGGTGTAAATATTTATATACAAAAAAACCATAACCGAGATAAAACAAAGCCCCAGAGTTTCCCTTATACTGGTTTGGTTCTCCATGTAGGAAGTGGGAAGCTGATATGAATGGTTCTTAATCCCTTATATATTTATATATAATCATATGCATGAAGTATATATATATATATATATATAACTGTGTATATTCACCAAAATAGATGAAATTAAAACAAGAAGATCTCCCTTACCTTCGCTCGGAGAGGATGAGAAGATGAAGCAGGATACATTGATGAGGTGGCCGAGGGTCCAAGGAAGCACGGTGAAAAAACTCCCTCTCTTTGGTGAAAACCGAGGTTTAAAAAAACATGGAGTTCTTCCTTGCACAGTGAGGTTGATTGGGTATCCGAGGCCGAGATGGTGCCTAACTTGTGGAAAGAAGAGGCATTCGGGTCCACTCACTGGACAAAGTGATGAAAACGCGACCTAGGTACTGGTTCGGCGTGCAAGGAAGAAGAAAACAGACACGGGAGAAACATAGATCTGAAAAAAAACAAATGACCGGGATTAGACTAGAATTCAATCAGACAGCTCAGAAGCAATGCTGTATTAAAATCCATGGATGGTTGCGATGGGGAAAGATCTGAATCCGATGGCCATAGCGGGATGCAGTGCTTAAAATAAAAACGTGGCCTCACCGATTGTAGAAAAAAAAACAAAGTCATTTTATTATTATAAATTTCTATTAACCTATTATAATATTGTTTTTATTATAAAAAAGAAATTATTGATCTAACTTTTATTATTTTAAGGTAAGTCAATGGTCATTAAATTATTTACCCCTATCTATATCATATCATTATTTTCCATTATTTACTTATATAGACTAATTATCTTAATCTCTATGATTAAAGATCTATATTAATGTTGTTAATACAATTAAACATTAACATAAGAACATTAATAATTATTTTCAAGTTTCACAATTAAGAGTGCATTGATGTAAATATTAACATTATGAAACAAAATTTGAAAAACAAATGAAACCATAATTTGACATCATTTCAAAACACTTATTTATAAAAAGGTCAAATTAAATACACTTAAATTATTATTTTTACTTATATTTAACTTAGAGATAACTATAATACATCTAACATAAAGTTTGACACAACATATATATATATATATATATATATATATAACTCAAGAGTTTTCACACATATTTTCTTAAATGAAAAAAAGTAATACCTCACCATATCCAATATAGTCATTCATAAAATTAATTTTTTCTTTTCTCAAGTTAAAAATGTGTATAATAAATAGTGGAAAATAACAATATTAATTCCCATTGTTTTTCAATATAAAATATAATTCACATTTTGGTAAAACAAGCAATAAATTAATTATATTATCATTATTATTGATGTCATTCTTTAAATATTAAAGCAAGTAACGTAATTAACATTTTTCAACCTTTTGGGGGTAATCAACTCTTATCTTCAATGGTTCAGTTGAAAATTAAAACATTAGAAGATAAAAGGATCATGGGGGTGCCAACGACTATATTTATAGTTGTTGGTGTCTAACGGTTGGATAGGTGTTCTATAAAAACCTGTTCTCAGGGTATCCCAAAATCAAGGCGACTGAAGAAGAAAGAGGAGGATATGGTTAAAGTTATTCCTTTGGTGGTCAGTACGGCTATGGTGGCTTCGTCCATCCTTATGTTTTTTTTGATGGAGGCCAAAGACCCTTATCGCCTTCTATGGGTTTTTGTGGTTTTAAGCGGTCTTCCTGTAATTTTAATCGGGTTTTTAATTGGAATATTTGGTTAGATAAGCTTCCTGTTTGATTTCTGTGAGTTGTAGTTACTATGGTGTTCCTCATTTGAATAAAAGAGCCTTTCTTTAATTTTTGTGCATTTACTTCATTCCCTTGTTATATATTTATTTTTTTTATAAGAGGACAGCATGTTCGATTAAAGGATGACATAGTAATATAAAACATATCATTACATAACATAATTTTCTTGGGTTGTTACATTATTTACCCCTTCAAAGAATTGCGTCCTCTCGATTATATTCATAATAAAAAAACCCCAATCATACAACATTACCGAAACATGGGATCCAGCTCGGTTAATGGAATATCTAAGTTGGTACATAGTTCCTCCGTTTTCCTGGCCCAAATGCACCTAGAGTAGTATGTCTTGAACTCCTGATCATGTGTACTGCACACAGGCTTCCATAGGGAGGCTCGTGCGGTAAAAATCTTGGAAACATCAGAGTGGACAAATTCCCTGATAAATCATCGGACTACATCTGCTCGAGTTAATCGAGAGGGGTGATGCGATCGAGGAGACTGAAATTTAGGCCAGGAACATAAAGGCTGCACTGAAATTGCCATCCTGGGTAGCTATAAGGAAGCAAGCTCTGGCAGAAAAGTTTTGTTCCAGAGTAAAACCCTGAAAGAGACCCTCATAGTATCTTCCCCTTTGCCTATAGCAGGGGAGTTGGGCAGCGGCGATGAGATGAAAAACATGGTCATCCCCTGACACGAATGAAGAATCTCAGGACAGTTCGCTAAATCAAGAAGACGTTGACAAGACCCTCACAGGTGGAGAAAAGATGGATAATCCACCATGCATGTCCTGATCAAAATAAACTCTACTAACTCATCAGGTTGTGATGAGATGTTACTTTGACCAGTCATCAGAAAAAAAAACATTCAAAATAAAACACTTAACAACACTAATAAGGTAGAGGTAGGAAATGAAACATGAAACTTTCATTTACACCGAAGTTTACATAACAAATCCTCAGTTTACTAAACGAACACCACAAAGAGAGGAAAAACACCCTAACTCCTCAAGCCACACACAAGCTGAACAGACGGGGTTAAACTCATGGGAACACCTATGAAGCCTCCAGAGTTTATCATGAGGGGTATGGAGTTGGGAAACATCACTATACACCTCTTTCCTAAGAGACAATCGGGTGGACTCATCTTCCAGCAACCCAAATTCCATCAATTGGCCCCAGAATCCATAGTGAAAAATCTGACATAGGTAGGCCGCTCGGAGGTCTCCGGCAATAGCAGCTTCTTGAAAGGGGTTATCGAGCATCATGCCAAATTATTCACCAGTCGTGAACACTCAGAAGAGTCCCTCGTTGTACCTTACCCGATGTTCATAAGAGGGGAATTGGGTCATCATCATTAAGAGATAATCCATTCTCAATCCCCAGTGAAGACTAAGCACCTAGGCGAGTTTGACACATCATACAGGTGCTTGCATGACATGCAGATATGGGCGTAATTAAGAAAGTTCTCTTGACTAGCCAGAGACACAATGGTCTCTAGGGCCTCAGTTGATGTGATAGTAGGTCGGTAGGTACATTTTCATCAGCCATCTGAAAGTTACAACATAATTATTTAGTCAAACATAGTTGTATATTCATACTACCTGGTCTTACAGAGTTTTATGAACCCATCCTCTGATACCAACTGTATGGTCCCCGGTTCCCGGGTTCCCATGGGGCATAATGTACTAAAATATTTATTACAAACATATACAATAATACATCATGTCCCATGACTACATAAGATCGCGAGGATCAGGTCTCTGGGAAACCAGCAGCTTCTGAAAAACTTCTTTAGTATAAATCCATGCCTGAAAATTTTAAAACAAAAACATAGGGTGAGCAAAATATGCCCAGTAAGTGGTTTTAAAACGTTTCATGAAAGTTCTTTCTCAAATCAGTCATTTTGAAGATGATAAAACACTTCATTAAAAACAAGGCATTATCTTTTTCTTAAAATATGTGAATCGTTCCTTCTTGGAACCACTTACACAGAAAGGAGGTACTTTCTTAAAATGAACATCAAGAAGACATAAATCAGAGAGTGAAATAATGGTAAGGATAGATGATGCATAATTTACAAAAAGATTTATTTAGTTCTAAAAGACTGTGTGTAAGCAGGGATAACATTCATATCATGATTCATTGGCACATAAAGTTCTTATAACAACATACCACATGTGTTATAGTTCATATCTCATAATCTCATTCACGTAGTCAAAGGAAGTTTACAACTATGGGATATTCTGTTAGTTGAACTATCCCCTGGTTGACCATTGATCATCACATGCGGAGGGAATGTATAATGTCAGACCTTGTCAAGACCTTATGTCATGACCATAAAACATATCTTAATATGGGTCAAGGCTAATTGCCAATCAAGTTTCCCATGGTAGCACAAGCCAAGTATAACTGCAAGACCGTCGCACATATCATCTCATGAGACTCATCCTTTACCCAATGCATTAGAGCGCTATATAATTCCGGGAACACCAGTCCATAATCATTTAATTCCAATACATACCTCACATATTTGATGAGGTCTTACATTCATAGGGTTTCATTCAAACATTCTTAATCAAAACCCCTTTTACATACATAGTCATAACTTGAAATAGATCATGTCATAAATGTAAAAAGAACTAGACTTTTGACTTCAGATTAAATAGTGATGTAAATAAACTAAAACAACATACTCTTGTACATGCAATAATAATTAGAACACTAAAAATAATAGATTTTCATGTAAAATTACATCATTTCCATTAAATAAAACCCATTTGATTCATTACATGTTTTACATGTTCTTAAAGACGTTACTATTGATTTTCTTATCATATATTCGTCACTCAAAAAAATAAAATAATAAAAAGGGTGGAAGATATGGTTTTATAAATAAATGTGGGATTCAACTTAACACAAAACATGGTGTCCTCTTGTATGTGTATTGTGGACACCAATAAATATCATTTTGAATTCATAAAACTCAAATCAGTTTTGCTTTGGAAATTATATGAAATCTTATATATGAAAACATATATATATAAATTTCATAATCAAAACATAGTTTATTAAAAAATAAGTAGGTGGTATCGTGTATTTCATAACAATAGATCATCATTAATAAAAAATATTACATGAAACCATACATAGGTTAGGATTAAAATTGTTATATATATATATATACACAGGTAGATGTATATGTGAGTTCAAAAAAAACACCAAATTGAATATCCATCCTTCTAAGGGTTTTACACAACAGGGAGATTGGCTAGCCACTGGAAAATATAAAACATGTTAAGATTGAATGTTTTATAAAACCATACATATACATATAAAAGAAATGTGTATATTTTGGCTTATATATATATGTATATAAATATATATACTGAAGGTGTAAATAGGTATATGCAAAAAAGCAGAACCGAGATAAAACAAACTCCTAGAGTTTCCCTTATACCAGTTTGGTTCTCCATGTAGGAAGTGCGAAGCTGATAAGAATAGTTCTTAAGCCCTTATATATTTATATATACACATATGCATGAAGTATATATATATAACCGTGTATATTCACCGAAACAGATGAAATTAAAACAAGAAGATCTCCCTTACCTTCGCTCAGAGAGGAGGAGAAGAAGAAGTAGGAGACGTTGAAGAGGTGGCTGAGGGTCCAAGGAAGCACGGTGCAAAAACATCATCTCTTCGGTGAAAACTGAGGTTTAAAAAAACAGGGAGTTCTTCCTTGTGCGGTGAGGTTGATCAGGTATCTGAGGTCGAGACAGTGCCTAACTTGTGGAAAGGAGAGGCAGCTGGGTCCAATTGTCGGCCTAAGTGAAGAAAATGCGACCTAGGTACTGTTTCGGCATGTGAGGAAGAATAAAACTGATGCATGAGAAACTGAGATCCGAAAACAAAACGGCCGGGATTAGACAGTAATTCGATCGGACGGCTCAGAAGCGTTGTTGTATTAAAATCCATGGACGGTTGCGATGGGGAAAGAGCAGGATCCAACGGTCGTAGAAGGATGTGGTTCTTAAAAGAAAAACATGGCCTCACTGGTTGTAGAAAAAAATTAAAGTCATTTTATTATTATTATTTTCTATTAACCTATTATAATATCGTTTTTATTATTAAAAAGCAATTATTGATCTAAATTTTATTATTTTAAGGTAAGTCAATGGTCATTAAATTATTTACCCCTATCTATATAATATCATTACTTTCCTTTATTGAATAATATAGACTAATCTTCTTAATCTCTATAATTAAAGATCTATATTAATGTTGTTAATACAATTAGACATTAACATAAGAACATTAATAATTATTTTCAAGTTTCACAATTAAGAGTGCATTGTTGTAAATATTAACATTATGAAACAAAATTTGAAAAACAAATGAAACCATAATTTGACATCATTTAAAAACTGTTAATTATAAAAAGGACAAATTAAAAACATTTGCATTATTATTATTACTTATATTTAACATAGAGATAAGTATAATACATCTAACTTAAAGTTTGACGCAACATATATATATATAACTCAAGAGTTTGCACTTATATTTTCTTAGACTAACAAAAATTAAAACCCCACCAGATTCAATATAGTCATTCATAAAATAAATATTTACTTTCTCAAGTTAAAAAAAGTGTATAATAAATAGTGGAAAATAATTATATTAATTCCCACTGTTTTGCAATATAAAATATAATTCACATTTTGGGAAAACAAGCAATAAATTAATTATATTATTATTATTATTGATGTCATTCTTTAAATATTAAAGCAAATAACTTAATTAACATTTTTGAACCTTTCGGGGGTAATAAACTCTTATCTGCAATGGTTCAATTGAAAATTAAAACATTAGGAGATAAAAGGATCATGGGGGTGCCAACGGCTATATTTATAGTCGTTGGTGTCTAACAGTCGGATAAGTGCTCTGTAAAAACCAGGTCTTGGGGTATCCCAAACTCATGACGACTAAAGAAGAAAGATGAGGAGATGGTTCAAGTTATTCCTTTGGTGCTCAGTACGGCTGCGGTGGCTTCGGCCAACCTTATGTTTGTTTTGATGGACACCAAAGATCCTTATCACCTTCTCAGGGTTTTGTGGTTTTAAGCGGTCTTCCTGTAATTTTAATCGGGTTTTTAATTGGAATCTTTGGTTAGCTAAGCTTCCCGTTTGATTTTTGTGAGTTGTAGTTACCATGGTGTTCCTCATTTGAATAAAAGACCCTTTCATTTATTTTTGTGCATTTATTTCATTCCCTTGTTATATATTTATTTTTTTATAAGAGGACATCTTGTTTGATTAAAGGAAGACATAGTAATATAAAACATATCGTTACATAACATAGTGTTCTTGGGATTTTACAAAAGCCACCACAACCAAGCCACACGCTGGTTACCATGTTCATATTTCACTCACAAGCCCCATCTACAAACATCACATATTCAAGCAATCAACCAACAATGGGGGTAATTTCTCAGCCAACCTGTTCACAAACCGATAAGTGGTACTTTATCAGCCACTTGCCAAGATGGTGGCCCTTCCGTCCATTATCCATCCATTTCCTTGATTATAGTGGTACCTTCTAGACCACTTCACAATATCACAACAAATTCTAATACAAAATCCCATCCATATCCACACAAGCACAAGCCACACAAGATCACACATTATTGAAAACACCATCACATGCCATTATCATTCTCAAGTTAAATGTCATTTTAAAATCAACATTTTAAAATCAGCCAATTGAACCCATTTCCAACAAAACCCATTTTCACCCAAAAATCCCAATTTCATTCCAAAAACCCCCATTTTCTTCACCCATACATTTTCCAACAAATTTGACACACGATTTACCCATTAAATCTAAAACAAAAAATTTAATTTTAAATTCACCACACAATTCCACCAAGTGGAGTTGAGATAAAATCCACCTACGTTTAGGGTTCCTGAGAAATCGATCCGCATGCAACCGCACCTCCGAAACCGGTGAACGCACCACCAAAATCTCTCAAGATCCTCTTCCCTAACACCCACTAGCCTTAGAAACATCATCCAAGACCACCACAACCCTAGATCTACGCACAACAAGTGTATATCTAGAAAACCAAGAAGGATGGAAGAGCAGATCTAGAGGAAAACAGAAAGAAACCATGGGATAAGACTTACCCGAGAGTAATCTCTTTCAAACCCTCTTGAATCCTCTTGAAAACCCATCCGAAATGAGTGGGAGAGCCCTTCTAGCCCCTGAGAACCGAATATCCCAAATGAGGCTCGAGTGGGAGGAAGAGAGGAGTGTTTTAGGTCAAGCCCGAGGGAGCCTGGACTTAAAAACCCCAAATTTAAGTTGCCACACAGTTATCCCGCAGAGTTTGGAAAACCGTGCACGAACCGTTTGCACACCACTGCCTCGAGAGCAGGTGCCCACACGGTTTCCTCGCACAGTTTGGAAAACCGTGCGCAGGCCGTGCGTAGCCTACTGCCTCCCCCTGCACGGTTTCCTAGAGCATCCGCACGGTTTACACTAACTGTGAACAAACTGTGTGCCCCTTTAAAATCCTCCAAAATCATCAAAACACATTCCAAACTCTCCCGACCTTTTCCCAACTCATCCCATCCACCATAAACTCATAAAAAACTTAAAAAAGGCTACATACCTCAAACTGGGGGTACTACAATAACTTTCTATGAAAATATGAAATCATGGTTTTAATTATAAAATCAAATTGTGTGATTCATGAAGTGAATTAATGATAATCATAAGTTGTAATGACTAACACACAAGCTCACTTATAGGAATATTCAATGACACTAGAACATGTGGAATTTCTACAGGAGGGTCTGTTCTCATAATATCCCATCATTGGGATTATCCAGTGAAAATTTCATAAGAATAAGCCTCAACTGCTTACTAGTACCATGATATTATATTATATATACTATGTATCCCATCATAGTATGTTATGTGACCATAGAATTATATTTAAGAATATCATCATAGCTCTTCAAGGCTCTCAACATAGAAGGGGACTATTATGACCTTATCAATGAGACATATATTTTAATACATTATTAAATTACAGTCATGTAAAATAATGATAAATATGTAATAATTATATTTATTAATATTCAATACATTCATTATACATGTAATCAAAGAAAAAATAGTTTGTCACCAAATCCAACAAACTCCCACTTGTACTAGAGCCAACTATAAAGGACTATTAGTCTAATATACCTCATATCATAATAATTTTTCTAATCAGTCATGGAATTATTCAAGGTTTATACTAAGTAATGTTCTATGGAAATACTACTCACTTTATCCTCACCTCTCTAAGGAATATCCCTAAAGAGATAATACTTATGAGGTATGTTCTTCATTTGATAGTGTGACCTTGGCTCTTTTGAGAGAGACAACAATTTTGTATTATCATAAGATGTTGTGATGGAATATTTACTACTACATACCAAATAAAGTTCATGAATATATTTTTTCATCCATACTACTTCTTTATAATCCCCAGAAGCTGCAATATACTCAAACATGGTTGCAGAATTTTCAACGATGGCCTATTTGGTGCTCTTCCAGCTCAAAGAACCTCCATTAAAAGTAAATATGTGTCTCATTTGAGACATTATGTCATCTTAATCTAATTGGAAACAGAATATGAATATCATATGATCACAAGTTCATCATATCCTCAATAAAATAGGAACATATACATATATCTCCTCATATACTTAAGGATAGTCTTGGATACAATCCAATGATACGAACCATGGTCATCTTGATATCATCTTACAACACGTACTATGTAGGGAACATCTTGACTAGTACATATCATATCATACATGGCTGATTCAATAACTGGTGTAACAACCTGAAATTTTTAATTATATTTGTTTCTTAATGTTGTGTGTTATTTTTTTTGATACTCAACAAAACTATATCATTTAATTAATGAAGTGTGTATAATTAAAATGAGACCGTTGGGTTTCGACTATTATATGACCGTTGGTCAATATGACCGTTAGAAACTATAATATTAACATTGTGTTTTTATAAATATAGTTATGTTGGTTAATTAATACAGAAAGAAGATTGAATGGACCCATCCAGTAGACTCGAGCCATATTAATCCCATCTTTCGGAGCTTTGTTAGGAGGTAGCATCACAGGGCTTTGCTCTAGACCATGCCCAAGCCGAACTTCAACGTATGAAGCTTGAACAAAATCACCTAAGGGAGAAGTTCAAGCTGACAGAAATCACCACTCAGGCAATGTTGTCCAAGACACCCCAAGAATCTATCACCGTAGCACATCTTACACTTAGGTCTTATGCTGGTGTTATAAGGGGCTATGTAACAAGACCTTAGCTTCTTTGTGTAATCCTTTTATATAAATAAAATTTTTATTACTTATTATAGAAAATTTTTTGAATTTCAAATATCTGAAAAAATATAGGATGTGTATTATTGATGAATTTAGAAAAAGGATAATTTTAAAATATGTCGATATTCATTAAATAATTAATAATGTGAAATGATTTTCAAAAAATGGCCTTATAGAGTTGTGATTAGTGAGAAATTTAGAGTCTAATAAGATCAACTTGTTTTTTAGTAAATAGTAAAGTAGGAATAGTAACATACCCTATGAATAGTAATGAATAGTAATTTGACAAAAAAAATAGAAACATCACCCATGAATGTATAAAAACATTTTAGACATCTTAAAAGTGAAAAAACGATCATAGTTTACGTTTGGGTATTTTTGTACGCCATAAATATTTTATTTACCCTTTTATAATTAATTTAATAATTTAAAATGGAAATATATTTTCATAAAATTTACACATAAATTGTTACTTTATTGTCTTATGGGTATACAATATTTTTATGGGACCTTGATTACTTTTTATATGGTGTTACAAAATGAGTTATAGTTTTAAAGTCGTATTTTTGGAATAAATAATGATTTTATATAAAAATTAAATTAAAAGTATTTGGAAAATAATTTTTATAAAATGGAATTAATTTTTGAATTCAGAGCATCGATATTAGGTTAGGGTGAATTTTTGGGATTTTTCTGAAAGAGTTGAATTATCGGTGAATAGTGAAAATGCAGTTATGAGTTTCGGGTGTTTAATGACATCATTAATGATGTAATAATGATGTAAGATTTCAAGTAGACTTATGAATAGTGATATATGAGGTGTCCCAATTGTCCAATACCATGGTAAAATACCATTAGCAGTCCCATGGTTTTGCAAATACCACCGAGGAGGTGTCCCTTGGAAATTATTAATTTATTCACTCACTTTTCCTATTAATATTAAGACATTTCCCTCATACATTTTTTTCCAAAATCTTCCTCAACGAATTTCTGGTCTTCTTATCTCCCAAGGAGTCCTCCAAAGGTTCTCTCAAGCCTCCCAAGGTCCCAACCTTCTTTCTTTCGAAGTTTCTCTTCAAGGTAAGGGATCCTTTCACCCTCCTCTTTTAAGTCATAAAATCCTTTAGGTTGTGTCTTCTAGTTCTCATCTATTTATGTTGATGGTATGTTATTATATATTCTCATTACTTTACATTCATTTATAATTATTGATAGACCCTTTCCACTCTCATCAATTTGTTTTCTGAATTTTCAAGGGACGTCGTTAGGCTACCGAATTACTCGTTAAATAAATCGCATATTTTCTTTTCTTTCATGTTTCCTTTTCATGTGGTATGTCATTCAAATATCCATAACAGGATCTTATTCTATACTAATAATATATTATAAAATATTTATGAGTGGGTGACACTTGTCCCATCTCTTTTCAATGTTTTCTAAAACCATGTTATATAGTTGTTATGTTGTAGAAATTTCATCTCAAAATTTCTATCTATTTCTCTCAAGATATTATCTTGTTTATTTATATCAATACCCAGAACTATTTCGTTTCTATGGGTGTTCATAAATATATAATAATGATATATTTTATTCTGTAATTGAAATACATATAACCCTCATTCCCTTTCCATGGGTTAGAAATGATATAATGATCTTATTTTTAAGTACTTTTAAAACGTCACGATTTTGAAGTGAAAACCATTTCTTTTACACTATTTGGGTTATTTATGAAATGTTTGATTATAATATATGTGGATCTCATGAAATTAAAGGCATATTAGGGTTGCGCCCTGATATCACTCCAATTAATTGGGTAATTAATTAATCTCTAGAGATGACAAGTTTCACAATACCTTGGTGAATAACCATGGTATTTTTTATGACACCTCAGGGATAAACCTTGGTGATATGTTCATGAATGTCTAAATGAAATGATGTAGCCACATATTCAAGTTTTGATTCAATTTATTTTTATTATGATATTCTAATTCTTCCATTGATCATTCCTTTATGACTTTTATCATGTACTTATTAATATTACTCAAGATCACATGTCAAATGTTTCACTTGTTTTCCTTGCTGAGCCTTCTACTCACCCTTTTCTTTGATGTATGTCTCTAGGATATGCGATGCAGTAATTTTACATTGAATTAACCTATAATAAAGCCTCAAAATTTGGTTATAATAATGGTTTATGTTGTTTTGATGTATTATGTTTTTTATTTCTAAGACACTCAACTTTAAAGATCCTATGTTTGTAAAATGTAATGAAAGTTATGTAATAAAAAGGCGGGATGCCATAGTTGGTATAAAGGATAGTTTAGTTATTTAGGGAAATTAGGATATGAAAAATTTATGAAGAACTCTTTAGAAAATATTAAATATAGGAAAATTTCCAGGTATTTTGGTGAGTATTAAGTAAGTGTTTTATCAAGAAAATACATCCATGTCTGGATACGAGTAGGTAGAGGCGGCTCTGGCACAAAGGTACCTAGGAGTGAAAACTCCGACAAGGCGTTTTGGAAATGACCTCGGGTATCCCAGTACATGACAAAGGGCCTTGCTGCACTTTTGGTTATGACACTCCAGGGGGATATGTTTGGTTAATCATAAGCTTTTTATGAATCATTATGAAGGATTTTTAGAGAAATGTAATTATTTAAATAAGTTTTAAGACATAAATAATTTATAGTAAAAATATTTGTAAATGAAATAAGCTTATCACTAAGGTTTTATTCTTTTAGAAATGGAAGGAAATAGGAGGAACCGTACAAATAGTGACCATAATGGACCATGCCCTGACGACCCTCTGATGGAATCCGGAATGGAAACATTCATGCGAATGATGATCCAACTGGCTCATGTTATGGGAAATAACATTAATCGAGATGAGAGACCAATCTCATCGCAAAGGGAGAAACAATTTTTTGAGTCTTTTATGCATCAATGACCACCAACCTTCAGTGGATCGACTGACCCATTGACTGCTGAGCAGTGGATCAACACTATCAAGAAGATCTTTTCTGTGCTCCGCTATTCAGAGAAAGGGAATGTCACCCTGGCTGTATATTTCATAGAGGGAGAAGATGATTAGTGGTGGTAATAGATCAAAAACATGAGGAAAAGAGTGTAAGTTGATGCTATGTAGTGGGAAGAGTTCAGAGGGATCTTTTTCAATAAGTATTTCCCTCGTTCCATGAGATCAAGAATGGATAAGGAGTTTCTCAAGTTGAACGAGAAGGAAAATGAATACGCGAGAAGCTATGAGATGACAATCAAAAGGTTTTAACGTTACACCTCCAACTTTATCATGGATCTAAACGGCACGGTTGATATTTCTTCGGTGGACTGAGACCTCATTTTTAGAAGGAACCAGCCAACGGAGATTATGAAAGCTATGAGGAGATCATGTGAAGTGTGATGAAAGTCGAGCTGGAGTATGGTGAGACACGGTGGTCTCATTTAACCAACAACAAAAAGAGATAAATGGAGCCAAACTTTGGGAGGAGCTTTGATAATATAAAAGAAGGAAAGAAAGTGAAAAGTCCCATGTCTAATAAATGTGGGAAGAAGCATTCGGGGAACTGCTTGCTCGAGAGCGGGAAATGTTACAAGTGTGGAAGAGATGGCCATATTGTGAGGAATTGTCATAGTGAGGTGAAACCTCAACTTCTAAACACTAACGAGAAGGGGAAGATGGTGCAGGCCCTACTTGGAGTTTAGTGCTTTAAGTGTGGACAACATGGGCATTGTTTCAATCACTGTCCAAATCAGACGGCAGAGGAGGGGAACCACCATCATCCTAAGTAAAGGACAAGGGAGAAAGTTCGTGCTTTTTCTATCACGACAGTTGGGGTTGAAGCACCAAATGATGCTGTAGTAGGTACTCATGTTGTTCTCTCAAATATATCAAGTACTTTGTTTGATTTTGGTTCTACTCATTCCTTTATTTCTTCCACGTTTACAAAGAATTTACAATCAACTCCCTATTTTCTAAAAGTAGTGTTATCAGTCAAGACTTCTGGTGGGATTATCCAAGAATCATCAGTGTTTACAAAATCAAGTATTTACTTTGGTGAGCACAATATTATTGGAAATATAGTAGTCATTCCCATGCTAGAATTTGACATAATACTAGGAATGGACTAGCTCTCAATGTATACTGCTAAGATCAAATGCATAAATAAGGAAATATCAGTAGTCTTGAATGGAAAACCTACAGTTATCATCCATGGAGAGATATGTCAACCTGATCTTGGTCTATAAGAACCTCCTATATCCTTCTTTATGGAATTGATCAGTGATGAATAAGAAGGAAATAAGAGTTTAAGGATAGAAAACGCACCCATCATCCATGAATACATTGACGTATTTCTCGAGGAGTTGGTTAGAACTCCCCTCGAAAGAGAGCCATAGTTCTCTATTGAACTCGTACCTGGATCTCATCGAATATCAAAGACCCCATATAGGATGTAAAATGTGAAGCTAGAGTAATTAAAGAAACAACTCCAAGATCTTGTGGAGAAGGGTTTTATCCGACCGAGTGTGTCTCCTTGGGGAGTACCTGTTCTCTTTGTGAAGAAGAAGGATGGATCGATGCAACTATACATTTATTATAGAGAACAGAATGTGATCATAATAAATAATAAATACCATCTTCCAAGAATTGATGACTTATTTGACCAACTTCGTGGGGCTCAATTATTCTCTAGGATTGATCTTCGATCTGGTTATCATCAATTGAGGGTAAAGAAAGATGATATTCCAAAAAATGTCTTCCGATCAAGATATGGGAATTATGAGTTTGTTGTTATGTCTTCTGGACTGACTAAGGCACCTTTTATTTTTATGGATTTGATGAATACAGTATTTAAAGACTACATTGATAAATTTTTGGTAGTTTTTATTGATTATATTCTGATATATTCAAGAAGTCGTGAGGAGAATCAGGATCATCTAAGGCTTATTTTGATAACTCTATGGAAGCAGAGACTTTTTTGGAAAGTTCAGTAAATGTGAATTCTGGTTACAACAAGTTGCTTTCTTGGGGCACATTGTTACCAATGAAGGAATCACAGTTGACCCTGCAAAGACAAAAGTTTTAGAAAAGTGGCCTCATCCTACAACAATAACAGTGATTCATAGTTTCCTTGGATTAGCATGATATTATATGAGGTTTGTAAAAAACTTTTCACAAATTTCTAATCCACTAACCAAGTAAACATGAAAAGGGGACATATTCATCTGTACAATGGAGTGTGAGGAAAGTTTCCAAGAGCTGAAGAAGATATTGGTTACTGCACCTTTGTTAACTCTTCCCTCATGTGGAGAAGGATTTTTTCTTTTTAACGATGCATCTCTAAAATGGATTGGGTGCGTCCTCATGAAAAATGACATGGTCATTGCTTATGCATCTCGATAGTTCAAGACTCATGAGAAGAACTATCCTACGCATGATTTAGAGATAGCTATGGTCATTTCTTCTCTAAAGATATGGAGGCACCATCTTCATGGGGAGAAATGTGATATATACAGAGACCACCAATGTTTGAAGTATATTTTCACAAATAAGGAATTGAACACGCGACAAAGTAGATGGTTGTAACTTCTTGAAGACTATGATTGTTCAATTCATTATTATCCTAGAAGATAAAACAATGTCAATGATGCATTAAGTAGGAAAGACCCTGCTGTTCTGTCCATTATGAGGATTCAAAGAGATCCTTTGATCAATGACCTAGTAGAAATGGACATGGAATTATAATTTAAGGGACATCATCAACCCTAGCCCAAATGATTTCTCAACCGTCAATAATAGAGAAGATCAAGAAATCTCAGAAAGAAGATCCTTTATTACAGAAGAAGTTTGAGGCTGTGAAGGATGAGAATTTTCTTATGTTCAATACTGATCAAGAAGGTGTACTAAAAATTCGTACAAGACTATGTCTTCCATCTATTCCGGAAATAAAGAAGGATCTGATGGATGAACATCATAGATCTGCTTTCTTTATACATCCTGGAAGCATGAAAATGTATAGGGGCCTTCGTGATCATTATCGATGGGATAATTTGAACAGGGAGATTGCTGACTACACTTCAAGGTGTCTGGTATGTCAGCAAGTGAAGGAAGAGTGAAAACTTCTTAAAGCAGTATTGCAACCACTACCTATACCAGCATGGAAGTGCCCATTTTATCTCCATTCGAAAAAAAATTCTCTTGATCAGATTTCCAGGATTTACGTGAATGAAGTGGTAAGGCTGCATGGAGTTCCACTTTCTATTGTATCTGATCGTGATCCAAGGTTCACATCAAAAGTTTGGAGAAGTCTTCAACAAGCTCTGAGCACTGAATTGAATTTCAGTACGGCCTATCACCCCCAAAATTATGTCCAATCTGAAAGGACTATGCAAACACTCGACGCCATGCTGAGAACTTGCTTAATTGAATTTAAAGGTGGATAAGATCAACATCTATCTTTAGTTGAGTTCTCTTAAAACAACAGCTTCCACTTGAGCATTCAAATGGCACCCTAAGATGCTCTATATGGGAAGCGATGTAGAACTCCTACTTGTTGGGATGAATTTGGGGAGAGAATTCTTCTTGGGCCTGATCTTATGCAAGAGATGATAGAAAAGGTCCATGCCATCTAACAACACATTAAGGCTCCTCAGAGTTGGAAAAAGAGCTATGCTATCAACCATCGAAGGGACTACGAGTTTGATGTTGGTGATAATGTCTTTCTTTGAATTTCACCTTGGAAGAGTGTCAAGAGGTTTGGGATGAAAGGGAACTCATCCCTAGGTACATTGGCCCCTACGAAATCCTTGATCGTGTGGGAGTAGTGTCCTATCAGCTTGAACTTCCTCTAAATCTAGCACAAGTTCATGATGTCTTCCACGTATCTCTCTTCAGGAAGTACATACCTGACCCTTCACATGTACAATATCCAGAGGGGGTACAATAGGAACATGACCTCTCTTATGGGGAGCAGCCGGTGGAGATCTTGGATCATATAGACAAGGTTCTATACAACAAGACTACCCACCTTGTTAAGGTGTTGTGGAGGAACCAAAAATGTGAAGAAGCCATGTGGGAACTAGAGGAGTCCTCGAGACAAAAGTACCCACACCTTTTCCCATTAGAGGGTATGAGATAAAATTTCAGGGATGAAATTTCTAAAGGGGGAAGAATGTAACGACCCGAACTTTTTAATTATATTTGTTTCCTAATTTTGTTTTTTATTTTATTTTATACTCAACAAAACTATATCCTTTAATTAATGATGTGGGTATAATTAAAATGAGACCATTGGGTTTTGACTATTATTTGACCATAGGTCAATATGACCGTTAGAAACTATAATCATAACACTTTTTTTATAAATACGGTTATCTTGGTTAATTAATACAGAAAGTATATTGAATGGCCTCATCCAATAGACTCGATCCATATGAATCCCATATGTTGTAGCTTGGGAAGGAGGTAGCATCACTATGCTTTGCTCTGGACCAATCCCAAGACGAACTTCAATGTATGAAGCTTGAACAGAATCGCCTAAGGGAGAAGTTCAAGCTGATAGAAATCACCACTAGGGAAATATTGTCTGAGCCACCCTAATATTCTATCACTATAGCACACCTTAAACTTAGGTCCTGTAGAGACCCGTAGCTTGACATACATGTACATTTCATTACTTTTGGGGAATACTTAGTACATAACAAAAACACACACACAATGACCGTAATAGTTTAGTGTCTTTGGAAACTCGAAATATAATATTCTAATCGTGGTGAAAGATCTTCAACATCTCCCATAAAGATCTTCCTTTTTTTACCTAAAACCTTTATTTATATCCTAGGGAAGAAGAAAACATAAAAGGGTGAGCTCAAATGCTTAGTAAGGGTAAACAAAAGAAATATCAATCACATCATATTCATAAGAACATAACATTTTGGAAATCTTAACCTGAAAAAGAGATCATAATATCATAACATGGTATAAATCATAGTAGTGAAATGTAATCCCAATAATCATAACATAAAACATGAAACTTTGTGGCATACACACATAATCATAGAGAATAATTTCTTATTAGTCAAGAGTCATTTCCAAGACTATCTTAGTGGACAATGTCAATTTCTGAACCGAGTTCACTCCTCATTTCAGTCCTATTTCACTGAACTGGTTTAACCTACCGTTCCAGCCATGTCTATCTCATGAGATATAAAATATTTACCCAATGAATTGGTGGGAGATATAGGTCCCACCCATCTCATAATGATACCATTCTTATGTGTGCCACAAAATCATAAACCATACATCATAGCATAACCCATGTAATAAAAATGGGAATCTTAAACATCGTGACATCATAAAACAATTCATATAAGATAAAGGAATTCATAAACATAATTCCATCACAACATAATAAAATAAATTTAATAATAGGGATAGAAACAGAACCCTTTATTATCTTAGATGGAAAATAATTTTGATAAAACACTTCAACTCCATTCTTGAGGAAAATATCCTTTCTACTTCAAAAACACTTTTCCTTTCTTAATATGTCATAAAATTCTAAACTAAAAGAAGTTGATTAAAAATAAACATGAAAACTTGTAAAGGAATATTCTTGGAAATATTGTTTTAAAAATCCATTCATGCAGTATAAGTTAAAAAAAACATTCTTCTCGTACTTTTGTCGGAAAAGTCAAAAAGTACCTCGTATGAAAAACAACAAAAGATTCCTTTCATATATTTTACTAAAAACTCACCGAAGGGTAAAATTGGATATAAACAATTGTAGAAGGATATAAATATTACATATTGAGTAAACATGGATGTGGATGATAAAATACAACCCAGTAAATACCAAAGTATAAACAATCTTGGATAAAAATGAGATTGTGATATTTTTCGTTACCTTAGGTCCGATTTGCTTCGTAAGTGTCAGAAACTCTTGTATAATGATTTAAATAATGTTATTGACTTATTCCAGAATCATAATTATTTTTATGATATCATATGCGGTCATATTCTTAGCTTCTTATTAGTAATATTTCATTACTACTTGTTATTCGGGTGTTTATTACATTTTGTTCTTATGCGTGTTTTGTCGAATAAATTCTTATTTTTCTTTTCATGTTATAGATACCTCATTTCCATAATGATATTAGTGTAATATATATCATATTAATTCATTCAATCCATTTAAATAATCATTATGCAATGAAGATCATGTAGAATGAGTCGCATCACATCGTGGAGTCGGTATTCCGTACGTATGTACGAGTGATGATATCGTTCCTATGATCGTGGAATTGTATTGGAGTGTATTTATACTATTTAATAATCAATATCACTTAAAAATAATAATATATATTCATTCTTTACACCATTATACATATCCAAGTAAGGTGGTGGTGGAAAATAGATTACACCACGGTGTGGAGACGGTATTCCGTACGTACGCACGCGCGGTGATTTCATTTTCCATAGGATGGATAGATGGTGAAATAGGGTTGTTTCATACTTATAATAACATATCAGCATATGAGTGATACTTATGTTATAACTTCATAATGAAACAACTAAAGAAGAAGAAGTGGAAGACGAAATAAAGATGAAAGAATCGGTAACATACATTACCTCTTCTTTGAAGTGCTTCTTTGAGACTTCCTTTTAGGGCACTAAAATTGGTCTTTTAAGAAGACCAGGACCTCTAGGATGTCTCTAGGGAAGTGGAGAGGAGCAATTGGCAGGGGTTGGCCGAGCTTGAAGGCTCAAAGTGGTGTGAGGAAGAGGGGGGGGGGGAGGTGCCCTTTTATAAGGGAGGAGAGGGGCTCCTTTGGAAAAACTAAAAATATTATTTTATTATAAAGTCAAGTTCGGTTTTAGATAGCTAAAAATTGATTTATTTCGAAGCTAAGGTGGGGATGGGTCGAAATCATATCATCCAATAGAATTTAGACAAGTTTATGTTCCTATTTTAACCTTATCAGTTAGATTTAACATTAAGTTAAATAATTTTACTTTTACCGTGTCTTCTTGTGTTCTTATACTATAAGGTTAATAAACTTACTATAACAAGCTCAACGAACACCAAGTTGTTTATTATTAATATATATAACATTATCTAAGTCATTTGGACGAATATTAGATTTTTTGAAATAAAATAACAATTACTAATATAATATTTGTTTTAAAAACTATTTTATGTCAATTTTGACACTATTTAGTTATTGATTTTTGTGAAACTCATAACAGAATTATTAGTTGGGAAAAAGTTAAATAAATAAATACTAACATGTCATATTAACCTATAAATTTATTGGAATTCATAAAAAGTCTCAAATTATATTTATTTGGGTATTTATAACATCAATTATGTCAATATTTCATTAATAAGATAATTATTGCATCATCTTTGTGTCATAAATAAATTAACTTATATAAAGTCTAAAAATTACAAATTAAATATCATTTGTAGGAAATTTTTTTATCTTTCTAATGAATATTTAGTCTAATTTATCTTATGTATAACCCTATATTAAAAATGATTTAGTTATTAAACTTTTATTTTAACTATTTTAACCCTTCTTTAAATAAATTAATAATACATGTCCTAATCTAATCCAAGTGGGCCTAAATGGTCATATTTTATTCCTAAGGTTGTTTTTGGTCGAATTACACTTATCCAATAGAATTAGGACATGTGTTAGGGTAATAATAATATCATGTTTACCCTTAATCACCCTATTTACTTTTAACCGTGGTAAAAAAAAGTAAAAAGTTACTATTCACCAAAAATTATTTTCATCTCATTGAACCACATTTTACTTACTGACATCAACCGTGTCTCTCGGATTTTTGAAATTCCACTCACAGAAGTGGTAAAATTATGTTTTATGAAAAATTCAATTTTTTTAACTACCACATAGTGGTTTCACTATTCATCAAAAATTGAAAGTTTTCAGAAAAATACCAAAATTTCACCCTAGGATAATTTCGATATTCCGAATCCAAAAATGAAGTCCATTTTGAAAAATAAAATTTATAAAATTTCAAAAAGTGGTTATTACTATTCATAACGGCTAATTTCAATAATATTTTAATAGCATATCGTTGTTTAGTGAAACTCGGTATTGCGTACGACGCAAGCTATCGAGGAAGGTCGCGATTGCGTGTAAAGAAATTCCAGCAAGTGAAAGATTATTTTGATGATTTATATAACATAAAAGTCTCAGGTGTTATATTCTACCCCCTTAAAATGAATTTCTTCTTCGAAATTCGTCACTTTGTAACAAAAATATGAGGATACCTCTCCCTCATCATATCCTTAAGCTCCCATGTAGCTTCTTCTAATTGGTGGTTCCTCCATAAAACTTTCACCAAGAGAGTGGTCTTGTTCCATAGGACTTTTTCGCTGCGATCCAGAATCTATATCGGTTGTTCTTCATAAAGAAGATCTTGCTCTAATGATATAACTTCTGAGCTGAGTACATGTGAAGGATCAGGTATGTACTTTCTCAGGAGAGATACATGGAACACATCGTGAACTTGAGAGAGATTCAGTGGAAGTGCCAATCGGTAAGCTACCTTCCCAACATGATCCAGTATTTTGGAAGGACCGATATATCTAGGGCTCAACTTCCCTTTCTTTCCAAATCTCATGACCCTCTTCCAGGGAGATATTCGTAAGAACACTTTATCACCCACTTCAAACTCTAGGTCTTTTATTTGGTTGTCGGCATAACTTTTCTGTCGACTATGAGCTGCTCTTATGTGTTGTTGAATAGATCTGACCTTTTCTGCCATTTCATCAACAAGATCAGGTCCTAATAGCTTTCTTTCCCCAACATTATCCCAGCAAGTTGGAGTCCTGCATTTCTTTCCATAGAGAGCTTCATAAAGAGCCATCTGAATACTGGAGTGAAAGCTATTATTATAAGAAAATTCCACCAAAGGTAGGTGTTGATCCCAACCACCATTGAAATCCATAGAGAAATCTCTCAACATATCTTCTAGAGTTTGAATTGTTATCTCAAACTGACCGTCTGTTTGAGGATGATAAGCAGTGATGAAACTCAACTCTATATCCAGAGTATGCTGAAGACTTCTCCAGAACTTCGAGGTAAATCTTGGATCTCGATCAGATATAATAGAAAGTGGTACTCCATGAAATCTTACCACTTCCTTTACATATATCCTGGAAAGCTGATCCAGAGAGAAATCCTCTCAAATAGAAATGAAGTGTGCAGACTTTGTAAGATGATCAACTATGACCCAGATAGCATTATTGCATTTGGATGTTTTAGGAAGTCCTATGACAAAGTCCATAGTGATGTTTTCCCATTTCCATTCGGGTATGGGTAATGGTTGTAACATCCCCTTAGACTTCTGTCTCTCAGCTTTAACTTGCTGACAAACCAAGCATCGAGAAACATATTCGGCAACATCTCTTTTCATTCCATCCCACCAGAAGTACTCTTTCAGGTCCCTATACATCTTCATTCTTCCGGGATGAATAGAGAATGATGAACTATGAGCCTCATCCAGCAGCTCCTTCTTTAATTCTGGTATGGGAGGAACACAAACCCGATTCCTGAAATTTATTATCCCATCACAATCAAGGTTGAATTCAGGAACATTTCTCACCTTCTTTTGTAACTCGACATCTTCTTTCTATGCCTCTTTAATCTTCACATGTATAGATGGTTGAACATTAATTTGAGAAAGATACGATTTTTACCCTTTCATTATAATTCCAAGATCCATCCTTTGTAAATCCATAAATATTGGATCTTTTGTGATCCTCATCATGGATAAACTGGCATGGTCTTGTAGACTTAATGCATCTGCCACCTTGTTTGCTTTCTCATAGTGGTAATGGATTGAGCAGTTGTAATCCTTAATCAGCTCCAACCATCTTCTTTGGAACATATTCAGCTCCTTTTGTGTGAAAATATACTTTAAACTTTTATGATCAGTATAAATGTCACACCTTTCTCCATACAGATAATGCCTCCAAATCTTTAATGCAAATATTACCGCAGCTAACTCCAAATCATGAGTTGGGTAATTTTGCTCATGTATTTTCAATTGTCGTGAGGCATAAGCTATCACTATATCATTTTGCATAAGAACACACCCCAATCCCTTCTTGGATGCATCACTGTAGATTACAAACCTTTCTCCACTACAAGGCAGTTTGAGCACAGGTGCACTGGATAACCTTCTTTTCAACTCCATGAAATTCTCTTCACATTCCTCCATCCAAACAAACTTAACTCCTTTCCGAGTCAACTTGGTGAGTGGATTAGATAATCATGAAAAATCTTTCACAAAACGTCGATAATATCCATCCAAACCAAGAAAACTTCGGATCTCAGTTACTGTTGTTGGTCGCAACCATCTTTCGATAACCTCTGTTTTTGTTGGATCCACAGATATCCCCTCTTTTGAGATTATGTGACCCAAAAATGCAACTTTTTGAATCCAAAATTCACACTTGGTAAATTTGGCATAAAGCTTCTCCTTTCTCAGGGTCTTCAATATAATTCTCAAGTGATCTTCATGTTCTTCCTTGCTCTTTCAATAGATAAGAATATCATCTATAAAGACTAGCAAAAACTGATCAAGATAGTCTCTAAAGACTCTATTAATCAGATCCATGAAGATAGCAGGGGCATTAGTAAGACCAAATGGCATAACTATAAATTCATAGTGTCCATACCTTGTACGGAAAGCCGTCTTTGGTATATCCTCCCTTTTGACCCTTAATTGATGATACCCTGAACGAAGATAAATCTTGGAAAAGTATTGAGCTCCACGTAGTTGGTCAAATAAGTCATAAATGCGTGGGAGAGGATATTTGTTCTTGATAGTGATCTTGTTAAGTTCTCGATAATCAATGTAGAGTCTCATTGATCCATATTTCTTCTTAACAAATAGAACAGGTGTTCCCCAAGGTGACACACTAGGGCGTATGATCCCCTTATCAAGATTCTCTTGGAGTTTCATCTTCAATTCCTGCAACTCAATTGGGGACATTCTATAAGGTGTATTTGAAATAGGCAAAGAACCCGGTATGAGTTCTATTGAATAATCAACTTCACGATTTGGTGGAAGACCCGGTAATTCCTCCGGAAAGACATCATCAAACTCTCGTACAAAGGGAATATTCTTAATTGTGATTTTCTCACCAACCATTTGAGAAAAATGACCTTCATTTAGTTGAATCAAGACCCATAAGATGGAAGAAATTTCCACTAGAAGGTTATGTTCATCCTTGCATTGATAGACGATCATAGATTGATCTGGAATATAAAATGTGACTTCCCTTCTTTGACAATTGATATGAGCTCCATATAAAGAAAGCCAATCCATGCCAAGAATCACATCAAATTCCACTATAGGAAGAATCATAAGATTAGCAGGAAGCACTTTCCCACAAACTTCGATCAGATAAGAATTATAAACTTTTGATGCGACTGTTGTGCCATTAGGGGTTGTCACAGCTAACTCAACATCTAATTGTTGAAGTAATACGGTGATATCCTTAGAAAATTCTTCAGAAATAAAAGGGTGGGTGGATCCAGAATCAAATAAATCATTTGCTACTTTAGAGTGGACGGTAAGTGTACCTTTCACCACATCATTATCGTACTCCACATCGCTGATAGAAATTTCATGTGACTTTCCTTTGACTTTAGCCTTAAGAGTTTATTGACGTCGACCATCATCATCAACCCTTGGATTTGGGCATTGATTGGCATAATGCCCCATCTCCTTACACTTGAAACATTGAAGTGTAGTAGGTTCATTTTTTGTATCCATTCCTTTGTTTGCATCATTAGACATCTTCTTCCCATCATTGCGACATTCAAATGCCCGATGACCTTCCTTTCCACATTTGAAACATTTACTTGTCCCTTTAAGAAAACTCCCTCTATGTTTCTTTCCACACTTTTAGCATAAGGGAAAGCTCATCTTCTTTACAGTGTGCTCTTTATATTTTCCTCTGAATTCCATTTTCCACTTCTTATCAAACCCATATGACTTATGGGTTACTCCAATCTCCATCTTGACTTTGAGAGCAAATCGAATGATTTCCTCATAGCTATTGAAGTCCCTTATGGATAACGCCCTTCAAAGACTTGGTTTTAAGCCACTAAAGAATCGATCAATCTTAATCTCAGGTTGGATAATAATACCAGAAGCGTACCTTGCAAGTCTTGTAAAATTTGCTTCATAGGTACCAACAGATTCATCATCCTTTTGCATTAGTTCAAGAAAATACTTCTCCATCTTTGTTCAGAGAGTACGAGGGAAGTACTTATTAAAAAATAAGTTCCTGAACTCGTCCCATTTCATGGACTCAATTTCATCTCTTTACCTCGTATTCTTGATAAGATTCCACCATTGGTCAGCATCACCTTCCAAAAGATAAACTGCTAAGATGACTTTATCATGTTCAGAACATTGAAGAATTGAAAATATCTTTTCAATAGTACTAATCCATTGTTCAGCAACTAATGGATCAGTAGACCCGCTGAATGAAGGTGGACGCTACCTCATGAAGGATTCAATAGAATGTTGCTCCTTTCTTTGCTCGTTTGGAAGTCCTTCATGATTTATAGCTTGAGAAAGTTGTGTAAGCATGGCTACAAGATTTGGCATTCCATCTCCCATAACGTTTGGTTGCTCAGGGGGACAGTCATTGCATTGTCCGTCGCATTCTGCATTAACGCAGTTCCTTCAGGTTCCAGCCATTGACTAAAACCAAGAAGAATAGTGTGAGCAACACTAATTATAATAGGAAAACCACATAATCAAGAATAAAATTTTACACTTAAGGTCTTGTCCTAGGTTATTCATGGACATTTCTAAAACACTAATATTGTTTTCTATTCTTAGACTTATCCTTAGGGTTCTTACTAAGGCTTTCACATCCTAGTTTCCAAAGGTTGACTATACCTTTCCTCTGATACCAACTGTAGAGACCAGTAGCTTGAAGTACATATACATTTCATTACTTTTGCGGAATACTTAGTACATAACAAAAACACACACACAAGGACCGTAATAGTTTAGTGTCTTTGGAAACTCAGAATATAATCTTCTAATCGTGGTGAAAGATCTTCAACATCTCCCATAATGATCTTCCTTTTTTTACCTAAAACCTTTCTTTATATCCTGGGGAAAAAGAAAACATAAAAGGGTGATCTCAAAGGCTCAATAAGGGTAAACAAAAGAAATATCAATCACATCATATTCATAAGAACATAACATTTTGGAAATCTTAACCTGTAAAAGAGATCATAATATCATAACATGGGATAAATCATAGTAGTGAAATGTAATCCCAATAATCATAACATAAAACATGAAACTTTATGGCATACACACAAAATCATAGAGAATCATTTCTTATTAGTCAAGACTCATTGCCAAGACTATCTTAGTGGACAATGTCCATTTCTGAACCGAGTTCACTCCTCATTTCAGTCCTATTTCACTGAACCGGTTTAACCTACCGTTCCAGCCATATCTATCTCATGAGATATAAAATATTTACCCAATGCATTGGAGGTAGATATAGGTCCCACACATCTCATAATGATACCATTCTTATGTGTGCCACAAAATCATAAACCATACATCATAGCATAACCCATGTAATAAAAATGGGAATCATAAACATCGTGACATCATAAAACAATTCATATAAGATAAAGGAATTCAAAAACATAATTACATCACAACATAATAAAATCAATGTAATAATAGGGATAGAAATAGAACTCATTATTATCTTAGATGGATAATAATTTTGATAAAACACTTGAACTCCATTCTTGAGGAAAATATCCTTTCTACTTCAAAAACACTTTTCCTTTCTTAATATGTCATACAATTCTAAACTAAAAGAATTTGATTAAAAATAAACTTGAAAACATGTAAAGGAATATTCTTGGAAATATTGTTTTAAAAATCCATTCATGCCGTATAAGTTAAAAAAACATTCTCCTCGTACTTTTGTCGGAAAAGTCAAAAAGTACCTCGTATGAAAAACAACAAAAGATTCCTTTCATATCTTTTACTAAAAACTCACCGAAGGGTAAAATTGGATATAAACAATTGTATAAGGATATAAATATTACATATTGAGGAAACATGGTTGTGGATGATAAAATACACCCCAGTAAATACCAATGTATAAACAATCTCGGATAAAAATGAGATTGTGATATTTTCCCTTACCTTAGGTCCGATTTGCTTCATAAGTGTCCAAACCTGCTATATAATGATTTAAATAATGTTATTGACTTATTCCAGAATCATACTTATTTTTATGAAATCATATGAGGTCATATTCTAAGCTTCTTATTAGTAATATTTCCTTACTACTTGTTATTCGGGTGTTTATTACTTTTTGTTCTTATGCGTGTTTTGTAAAATAAATTCTTATTTTTCTTTTTAGGATATAGATACCTCATTTACAGATTGATATTAGTGTAATATATATCACATTAATTCATTCAATTAATTTATATAATCATTATTTAATGAAGATCATGTAGAACGAGTCGCATCACATCGTGGAGACGGTATTCCGTACGTACGCACGAGTGATGATATCATTCCTATGATCATGGAATTGTATTGGAGTGTATGTATACTATTTCAGAATCAATATCACTTCAAAATAATCATATATATTCATTCTTTACACCATTATACCCATCCAAGTAAGGTGTTGGTGGAAAATAGATTACACCACGATGTGGAGACGGTATTCCGTACGTACGCACGCGCGATGATTTCATTTTCCGTAGGATGGATAGATGGTGAAATAGGGTTGTTTCATACTTATAATAACATATCAGTATATTAGTGATACTGATGTTATTACATCATAATGTAACAACTAAATAAGAAGAAGTGGAAGAAGAAATAATGATGAAAGAATCGGTAATGGACATTACCTCTTCTTTGAAGTGCTTCTTTGAGACTTATTTTTAGGGCACTAAAATTGTTTTTTAAGAAGACCAGGACCTCTAGGATGTCTCTAGAGAAGTGGAGAGGAGAAATAGGCAGGGTTTGGTCGAGCTTGAAGGCTCAAAGTGGTGTGAGGAAGAGGGGGAGGAGGTTCCCTTTTATAAGGGAGGAGAGGGGCTCCTTTGGAAAAACTAAAAATATTATTTTATTATAAAGTCAAGTTCAGTTTTAGATAGCTCCAAATTGATTTATTTCTAACATAAGTTGGGTATGGGTTGAAATTCTCTCTTACAATAGAAGTTTTACAAGTTTAGGTTCCTATTTTAACCTTATCATTTAGATTTTACATTAAGTTAAATAATTTTACTTTTATCGTATCTTCTTGTGTTCTTATACTATAAGGTTAATAAACTTACTATAACAAGGAAAAAAATACCCCAAGTTGTTTATTATTAATATATATAACCTTATCTAAGTCATTTGGCCAAACATTATATTTTTAGGAATAAAATAACAATTACTAATATAATATTTGTTTTAAAAACTATTTTATGTCAATTTTGACACTATTTAGTAATTGATTTTTGTGAAACTCATAACAGAATGATTAGTTCGAAAAAGGTTAATTAAATCAGTAATAACATGTCATATTAACCTATAAAATTATTGTAATTCATAAAAAGTCTCAAATTATATTTATTTGGGTATTTATAACATAAATTATGTCAATATTTCATTAATAAGATAATTACTGCATCATCATTGTGTCATAAATAAATTAACTTATATAAAGTCTAAAAATTAAAAATAAAATGTCATTATGTAGGAAATATTTTTAGATTTCTAATTAATATTTACAGTAGAATTTATATTATGTATAACCTTATATTAAAAATGATTTAGTTATTAAACTTTGATTTTAACTATTTTAACCCTTCTTTAAATAAATTAATAATAAATATCCTAATCTAATCCAAGTGGGCCTAAATGGTCATATTTTATTCCTAAGGTTGTTTTTGGTCGAATTAAACTTATCCAATAGAATTAGGACATGTGTTAGGGTAATAATAATATCATGTTTACCCTTAATCACCCTATTTACTTTTAACTGTGGTAAAAAAAAGTAAAAAGTTACTATTCACCAAAAATTATTTTCATCTCGTTGAACCACATTTTACTTACTGAAATCGACTATGTCTCTATAATTTTTGAAATTCCACTCACAGAAGCGGTAAAATTAAGTTTTATGAAAAATTCAGTTTTTTTAACAACCACTTAGTGGTTTCACTATTCATCAAAAATTGAAAGTTTTCAGAAAAATACGAAAATTTCAACCTAGGCTAATTTCGATATTCCGAATCCAAAAATGAAGTCCATTTTGAAAAATAAAATTTATAAAATTTCAAAAAGTGGTTATTACTATTCATAACGGCTGGTTTCAATAATATTTTAATAGCATATTGTTGTTTAGTGAAACTCGGTATTGCGTACGACGCAAGCTATCGAGGAAGGTCATGATTGCGTGTAAAGAAAGTCAAGCAAGTGAAAGATTCCTTTGATGATTTATATAATATAAAAGTCTCGGGTGTTACAGGTCCTGTGCTGGTGTTATAAGTGTATATGTTACGAGACCTTAGCTGCTTTTTGTAATCCTTTTATATAAATAAAATTTTTATTTCATCTTATGGAGAAGTTTGTGAATTACAAATATCCAGATAAATATAGGATGTGTATTATTGATGAATTTATAAAAAATGGGGTATTTTAAAATATTTGGGTATTCATTAAATAATTAATAATGTGAAATGATTTTCCAAAGATGGTTTTCTACTATTGTGGTCTGTGAGAAAATTACATTCTAATAAGATTAACTTGTTTTTTAGTGAATAGTAAAGTATGAATAGTAACATAGTCATATGAATAGTAATAAATAGTAATTTGACCAGAAAAATAGAAACAAACCCCATGAATGTATAAATACATTTTAGACATCTTAAAAGTGAAAAAATGATCAAAGTTCATGTTTTGGTATTTTTTTACACCATAAATATTTTATTTACAATTTAATAATTAATTTTATAATTTAAAATGGAAATTTATTTTCAGAAAATTTAATCATAAATTGTTACATTATTTTCTTATGGGTATACTATATTTTTATGGGACCTTGATTACTGTTTTTAAGGTGTTACAAAATGAGTTATAGTTTTAATGTTGAATTTTTACAATAAATAATAATTTTATTTAAAAAATAAATTAAAAATAGTTAGAAAATTATTTTCATAAAATGAAATTCATTTTTGAATTCAAAGCATTAATATTAGGTTAGAGTGAATATTTGGGATTTTTCTGAAACAGTTGAATTATCGGTGAATAAGCAAAATGCAGTTTTGAGTTTCGGGTGTTTAATGACATCATTAGTGATGTAATAATGATTTAAAATTTCTGGTTGACTTATGAATTGTGATATATGCTTTGCGGTGTCCCAATTGGCCAGTACCATGGGAAAATACCATGGGAAAACCCAAGGTTTTTCAAATACCACCGTTGAGGTGTCCCTTGGAAATTAATAATTTATTCACTCACTTTTCCTATAAATAACAAGCAATTTCCCTCATTCATTTCATTCAAAAATCATCCTCAATGAATTTCTTGTCTCCTTAACTCCCATAGAGTCCTCCCAAGTTTCCCTCTAGCCTCCCAAGGTCCCAACCTTTAACCTTTCGAAGATACTCTTCAAGGTAAGGGATCTTTTCACCCTCCTCCTTTAAGTCGTGACTTTCTTTATGTGGTGTCACCTAGCTTTCATCTTGTTATGTTGAGGGTATGTTCTTATATGTTCTCATTACATTCCATTTCATTTCTAATTTTTTATATATCCTTTCTGCCCTCATCATTTTTTTTAAATTTTTAAGTGACACTGTTAGGCTGCTGAATTCCGTGTAAAAGAGATCACATATTCTCTTTTCTTTCATGTTACCTTTTCATGTGGAATGTCATTCATATATTCATACCATGATCATATTATATACCCATAATATAATATGAATTATTTATGAGTTTTTTACCCTTTTACCCTCTCATTTCAATGTTTTCTGAAACCATGTTATATAGACGTTTTGCTACATAAATTTAATCTCAAAATTTCTATCTCTTTCTCTCAAGAAATTATCTTGTTTATTTATGTGAATACCCCGACCATTTTAATTTATATGGGTGTTCATATATATATATATATGTGTGTGTGTGTGTGATATATTTTATAATGTAATTGACATATATATAACCCTCACTCCCTTTCCATGGGTTATAAATGATATAATGATCTTATTTTTAAGAACTTTTAAAATGTCACGATTTTGAAGTGAAACCCATTTCTTTTACTCAATTTGGGTTATTTATGAAATGTCTTATTATGATATATGAGAATCACATGAAATTAATGACATATTAAGGGTGTGTTTCCCTCTGGAATCGGGGATGACCTCATTGATTTAAGGTTCAAACATTCCAATCAGTTTCTAACGGGTTTGTTCGTAGAACCGGAAACATCCAATGATTCCATATACATTTGGACCTACTTTCCAAAGGTATGAGCTCATTAGTTGTGGACTGATAAGGCTTAGTAATTTGCATTGTTCGAGAGGATGGGAGGCCGGACTTATCACACCTTTTTGAGGGGAATTATTGTCTATTCCCGGACTCTCTTTATAGATTTAAGTTATGTTTGTGAATCCTTATTAAATTACCAAGTATAAAATGATATTTCCTTTAGAACTGACAATCAATGATTAATATGTAGGAAATTTAGAGAATCTTTTATATGTATTCGAGGTTCTTCATCGATAGAGAATCATCTGTATTTGTTAGAGATTCTTAGTCAATTGAATCCTTTAATACATTATATAGATATCTCTTGGTCATTATGATGACCATTCTAGTTTTAAATCCATTCAGTGGGGAACTTGAAGTTTATTGTCATTCAGAAGGACATGGATTATTTCAGAGTTGGGATCGTACCTGCAGATGGGATACCTACATATCCTTTATTTAGAAAACTAATCATAACCCACGTAGTTCAAGTAAGAGAATATGATGTTTATGTATGATTGATGGCTCAAAGGAAGATGTCATAATTACTTTTACACTCTAAGCTCACGTGAGTCATGCTCGGTGTGAGAAACAAGAGGTATTGGTAAAACCCAAAAATTGTGCCCTGAAATATGCAATCATAAGGAATAATTTGGGGCTTATGTATGTATGAATGCCCAAATAGATGAAGAGTATGATTTACTTCAGGGAAGAAACCTGGGAACAAGGTTCATAAAGGTATATGTGCTTTATGGAGATTTGGATATTATAACCCGGGGCATACTCTTGAGGAAGATGCCTAAATTCGGAGGGGACTTACGATTGGGTTTTACTGCTGAGAAGGAAGCCCAGATCAAAAAGTAGATTTAAAACTGGTTAAGAGAAATTTAGACCGGGGCTTACTTCTAAGGTGGAGACCCAAGTTAAAGGGATTTGAAAACTGGGGCTTACTTCTGAAGAGGAGGCCTAGGTTAAGGGAATTTTATAATTAAGGGGCTTGGGGAATACTCCTAAATAGGAGTCCCAGGTTAAAGGGATTTGAAAACTGGGGCTTAATCTTGAAGAGGAGGCCCGGGTTAAGGGAATTTTAGAATTAAGGGACTTGGGGCTTACTCCTAAAGAGGATGCCCGTATTTGTAGATTTGAAACTGGGGATTATTCCTGAAAAGGAAGCCCAAATTAAGGGAATTATGTTTGGGGCTTACTCTTGATGAGGATGCCCAGATTTTTGGAAATTTGAGACTGGGGCTTACTCCTAAGGAGGATGCCCAGATTAGAGGACTTGGGGCTTACTCCTAAGGAGGATGACCAAATTAAGAGAACTTGGGGATTATTCCTAAGGAGGATTCCCAAATTTAGAAAACTTGGACTAGGGATTACTCGTAAAAAGGAGGCCCAGGTTATGGATCCTCTTATCTTGATGGAAGAGGTTGAAATTAAATAAATCTCTTACCTTGGTGACATAAAGATATGTATATCACTAAGTTTTGAGAGATATTCCACAGAATTATTTTCATATAAGGAAGCCGATCAAAAAATCATGCCATAAATGGATTTAAAGAGAGTTCTGAGGGCTTAATCTTGAAGAGGATAGGTGGATAGGCATAAGAGAGGTGAAATATGAAGGAGAGGCACCCAAAAAGAGAGGGGCGCGCAAGTCCCGGTGGGCGTGCAAGTACTGCGTGGGCGCGCAAGTATACTTGCGCGGCACAGGGGTACTTGCGCGACTTTTAACCCTTTGGGTAATACTTGGGCGAGGCTTGGATAAAGACCTTAGTATTATCCATAGGGGCTTCCAGAAGGGTGGCGTGCAAGTTCTGGTGAAGGAGCTAGGCGGCGTGCAAGTGTGGCCATTTTCCTTAAGGGCTGGCCACTCAGGCGTGTAAGTGTTGATGAGTTTCAACACTTAGGCCTTCCTACCTCTATTTAGATCTTTTGTTCTAGGTAATAAATTACCTTAAAAGTGTTCTTAAGCTTTGAGAAGAGACTAGGGTGCCGGGAGATCGAATCTGTGGTTATGGAATTTTTTGTCCTCAAAATGGGGGGGCCCACAGGGATATTTATAGGCTGGAGAGACCCTGGCCGAATTTTCATAGAGGGCGCGCAAGTCACTTGGGCGACCACTGGGTGACACGCAAGTGGACTTGCGTGACTATAAGGGAACTTGCACAACCTCAATGAAAAATAAGCCTTGTTCATGCCTTTGTCAATTTTTGATGTTTTCTTTAAATGATGAATCAATTTATGCTAAGGCATTTCCCTTTTCATTTGTTTAGACTCTGTGAAAAAAAAGGTAGCGTCAACAAAATTCCCCCCTCAGAGTTGGATCTGAAAGAAATGAGGATGTAACTCTGAGGAAATAAGAAAACCAAGGAAACTTTGGCGCGTAGGTGTTAATCGCGCAGAGGGCGGCGCGCAAGTCCTTGATCGTGCTGACAGTAGAGCGCGCTAGCTTTAGGAACGCAGGGGTGAAGCCTGGCCTATAAATAGGCATCCATTCTCATGCAAAGCACCCCGATTTCCAATTTTCGAGCTCTCTCCGCGTAGGTTACCTTCGCCATGCAAGTTGCTCTTTTTTCCGCTATTTCTTCATTGTCACGCTACTGTCAAGGTATTTGGTCTTGCGCGGTAATACCTGCGTGTCAAAAATATGTGAGGCACTTCCACACTTGTGCGCCAAGATTAGACTTGTGCGTCTTAATGCCTTATCCATTTTTTCGAATTCCTTCACAAATTTTATGAAAAAATCAACTTACTTAATAGTTAATTATTCAACTTTTGTGCAGATCCAATGGCTCCTAAGAGAATCGGAATGGCTGATGAACTAAAAAGCAAACAACTTGATTATATGATGAAAATAATTGGCCATGATTATTATACCGTATGCGATAGTACTCTCCTGGATTTGGCCAAGTATCTAAAGAAATATCATTATGACTTCCCCCAGAGCATTTATCTGCCTTTGTATGGATATGGTCATCTGCGAGAAGTTATCATTCTAGTGGAAAAGAACTATCTTCCAATTTCTTGGTTTCGTAACTACACCAATTTGTCTTCAGCAAATATCTTATGTGGAGGAGGATTTATACATACTGGAATAGTGGAGAAGGCCCATATGATGCATCATATCCCTTGTACGCCAGATTTGAAACCTCATAAGCCCGAGCTGCAACCACATTGTTATCCCTCAATCATCTAAAACCCTCATATGGATCAATACAAAGGATGGAAGAGGAGTTGGGACTTTCATCTTGGAGGAGGTGTGAATCCAACTTGGATGTGTGCATACTGGGTGTGCCAAACCTGTGCAGAGTTTTCTGATAATCTAAAAGGAGTTTCAATATATGAAGCTGTCTGGGTTGGGAAAACATATGTTTACAGACATGATAACTTCGTGCCAGAGATACTCAGCCATTGGATCCCAGAAACCAATTCATTCCATCTGACTCATAGAGAAGTAGGCATCAGTCTGTGGGATGTCCACAAGATCTTAGGGGCTCCAATTTTGGGTGATATGTATAATGAATTCATCCCTCCCAAGGTGACTTGGAGTGATTCAGCGAAGACTCCCGCTTTAGCTTAGAAATTATTTAAAATCATCCAGAAGCTCAAGAGTTCAGAGACCTCCTTAACTCATTCTATAAAGGATATTCATCCAGAGTATTGGATGAATATGTTTCTTATTGAGAAGCAAGAGAAGGATCCAAAGAAGAAGGAGCAGAAGGAGAAGGGATCCAAGAAAAAGAAATCAAAGTATAAAAGGCCCACTTGTCCAACCACCTATCCCAAAACAGAGAAGATGGGTGCTCCTGGAACATTCTGGCCGACTCTAGAGGCAGGATATTTGAGAAGTGGGGATATGAGTTGAATCAACGGATCCCAAAGAAGACTCATCTGGCGGGCTTCTTGTCCTTGTGGCTAAGTGTTTATCTCTTGCCAGTCAGAAACTCTAAGGGAGGCGTCAGGCCAGGGACCTTCGTTATTGCGGCCAAGTTGGCTGAGGGAAAAATGGTTGGGTTGGCTACCCCTGTTTTAGCAATGATTAATAGGAGTTTACTCCATGTCTTCATGGGTAAGTCTCCTTTGAGAATAGTGGGTCCATTCCATGTTTTCTGGGGATGGATCGCCACTCACTTCAGGACGTATAATGTATAAAATGGAGTACAGATTCCTGGAAGTTCTTTCCGGACATCAGTGCAAGAATTCTCTGGAATTTATCCATTAGCTCTCAACCCTTATGACATGAAGGTGAGGCTAATCATGTATAAGGAATTCAACTTCTCTCCTTATGGAAATCCACCAACCGGGAGATTTTTTGATGACAAAACAACCATCCTGGATTTGAGGGCATACATGCTGGCATGTAGAGATGGTGTGATGGTTGCCAGGATTGACGGAAAAATTATATGCGAGGCTTACTCTCCATATATATTTTCACGTCAATTCAAGTGTTTCCAATAGACTGATGTATCTCCCCCTGTACATGTCAGGTTAGAGCTACATCTGACGGCTACCAGGCAACTATGGTTGCTAACATCTAGGGAGAAGACTGGGTCAGTTTTTGATCTACCAGTTGAAAAATCTGTAAACAACTTGACTACATGGTATGAAGAGCAATGGATAGCATAATACCCTAAAGGGGTGTTAAATCGTCCGGTTTATCAGGTGGGGAAAAGGAAGAGGTCTGTAGAGAAAGACACCCTTCCTCATGAAGGTGATTCTTCCCCACCTGAAGCTGATTCTACGGATTCCTCATCAAGGACTGAGTCACTAGATTCCCAAGATGAGGATGATGAGGCACAACAAACGGCAAAGCGGCCTCGTGCTCAATCTAATCCTCCATTCAGAATAACGAGACCCACTCCATCAACTCCTTGTGAGTTACCTCATTGTGGAAATTTAATCACCATTACTTTATAGAGCAATAAGTCTTATTTTATTATTCTATATTTGTAGTTGCAGGAGCTGGGAAGAAACAGAAGTCAATGATTGTAGTACCTTCCTCGCAGCCTTCTGGTACACATGCTGAATATCTACGACCAGAGGTTGTCCAGACATGGTAGATTTTATAATGTGGTGTTGAAACTGCCTGGATGGATTTGTGCGAGGGGTTACACCTCCCTGGTATAGGGAACCTTCTGGATTTTACAGATATCAATTTTGAGAATAACCCTGATGAAGCACGAGATTACATCAGAGAGCTGGAAATGCTCATATATGCCATTGACGATTCTATTCCTGTAACCAAGAGGGTGAAGGAAATGATAGATCATGGCGCCGTTGAGGGGAAAAATGCTTCCGAAGATGAGGAGTGGCATGATTACGTTTCTATAGAAGATGTAAGTGTTCTTTCCTTATTTTCTTTGCAACTTGATTTCATTCAAACTTTTTTTATTAAGGAAAATTATTTTCTTCATCCTGCAGCTTGCAAAGAAAGGAACTACTATGGTTCCTTCGCCATAATATAGCCCTGGTGGTACTGCCATCAGGGCTGCTGCTAAATCTCCTTGTGAGTTGGGCGAAATATCTCCAGGATAGCAGGACATGGATGAGGATTTGGATATGGCTTTCAATTCTCCCATTCGGGTTCCTATAATGGAGACCTTCGACACTCCCAAAAAGCCAAATAAGCAAAGGCATCAGAGGAAGAAGTCCACAACTAAACACTTCATCTGTAGTGGTAAGTCCTTCGGATAATCATGAGTCTTAAACCATGAAAAGATTGATCATTTTCCTTGGGATTTCAGGGGCTTATTCAATTTCTCCACTAAGGGAGAGGACTGATCCTCCTTTGAGGACCATAGAGGGTGCTGTGGAACAATCGCAAATTCAGGTTGACTTGGCTGCACCAAGAGAAGAGCCAACATCTGTCCCCAGTATCCCTCCTCCTGCTGTTGCAAGAAGAGAAGAACCTGCTTCTGGTAAGTAAAAAATGCTTCATCAAATGTTGAATAAAAAATATACTGACTTCCATTTTGTGATACTTTAGGATCAACCCCTGCATTAGAGCTTTTGGCAGCTATTGCAACTGATGCTGCGATTTTATCGGAAGATGTTTTCCAGGGTCAGGGACCACAGGATGAAGGTCTCCAAGAAGACACATCAAATACTCCCACTTGTGATATTAACCCAGATTCTAAGATGACATTAGATGAAATGATGGAACTTGGCGCATCTTTCGAAGATTTTGTATATCATGTTAAATTACCTTATAATTTAGAAGATTATGGACATGAGTGTTATCCTTCGTCCTATTAAGAATAAATTCTTATTACATGTCTAATCATTATTGGTTCAAATATGCAGTTCTATTTGAACAAGCTGCGGAACTACCAATGCCCGAAGGGGGGACATAAAACACTACTATTGAAGAGGCATTAGCTCAAGTGGAGCTGAAACCCATAGAGCTTCCTCAAACTCGCCCTGAAAATAATTTTGAATCTAGGAAAGATGGGGAGGATCCTTTTCAAGATAGTGATCTACCATTGGGTAAGGGATAACAATATTTGTGACTATACTTAATTTTCAAGATAGCCAATTAACTTTTGTTATCCATTGAATCTAACCAGAGCTTTCAATTGATTATGCAGGGCCATCAATTTCAGCGGTTAGATCTGGAGGTGAAGCTTCAACCTATACCCCAATGGGAATCGAAAGTGAAGAAGCACATGTTAGGGGGGAAGGAGAAGGACAGGGAACTTCCCAAAGTGTATTAATCACATATTACATTCCCCCATATGACAGTGATACTGAGTCAGACACAGAAGTTCAAAAGGCGTTCCAATTTTCACAACGCAAGGCATGGCAGAATATATGGAAATCATATCTGAAGTGCCTCTAGAGGAGCTGCCATCGAAGATTCCCCAGTTATCATCCCTATTTGTTATATTGGGACATGGCGGTTTTGGATATGAAAATATCCATGCCGTGGTGAAACAGGTCATCTTAAGAAGGGAGAAGGAGCAAAAGTGCCGTGAAGATCTGACCAGGGTGAAGCTGTCAGCCAATATTAGCGAATTTGAGGCTGCAGTATCCTGAACTGAGGCTGATTATGCTGCCAAGATGAAAGAGTTGTAGCATAATATCAAAGATAAATTCATATGCAGATGCACCTTCAACAACATTTATATGTTGTTATTGGGGAACTTGACCAACTCAATAATTCACTAGAGGGAGCACAAACGAATGGTCTGAAATCCATCGTAGATGCCAAGAAAGCTCTACATCAGGCTTAAAAGAGTGAGGTTGGTCGAGTGCAGGAGCTTCAAGTGACTGCTGATGAAGCTCGGGATACTGTACATCAAATGAAGACTTATGTTGACAACCTCTTGTAATTTCTTAGAAAAAGAGAAGTGACTCCAGTCTGTGGACGTCCTTCTAAACCTTGTGCATCAAATGAAGAACTTTTTCACCTTTAATCATTTGTGCACACATTTTCCTTCTACTCGCATTAAATTTTTACCTATTACAATGGGCCTAGTAAGCATAGTTTGATTTTTACTAGGATTATTATATATAACCCTAAAGACTTTGAATATTTTAATTGCTTAATATTACCAAAATAATACAAAATGTATGTTTAATGAGCTAGAACTTGACTTTTATTCAGAGTTCCCTTGTCTTTTGTGGGTAGTTTAAATTCATGTATGTTGGAAATAAAAAGGATAATGTTTAAGGTCAAAATAGCTTTGACCAGATGAATTAGAATTGACACAATTCTTTGATGATTTATTTGGAAACATATTTCCACACCCAAGTAGGAGGGAAAAAATTTAAACTATGACTTAAGAAACTTTGAATATGAGGAATGATTTCAAAATGGGATAAAAGGAATTAGAAGAAGTAGTTTGAAAAAATGAAGTTACCATTATTTAACAAACCTGTTAGGGGGTTGAATTATGCAGGGCCGCCTAAGGGCATTGGCTGCATAGTCGAATAATAGCATCGTTTGGCTGACAGGTCTGTTATGTAGACTATTTATTTAAGGTCGCCTAAGTGCATGTGCTGCATACTCTGGCAAAAGAACTCTCATAAATTTACTTTTCTATTGCTAAAAAACCAGTGAAGGTTTATGAGGATTCAACTTTTCCAACGTATAGAGTTTGTTGCATGGAAAGAGGTACTTCAATATGGAGAAGATATTTTCAAACAAGATTGTCTATGAAATGGATGAATGTCACTCCTACGAAGGTCTGACCCAAGCATAGGGAAGGAAAATATAAACCATAGACTTGAATACTTTCAGATCATGAAAACTATTATGAGAAGAATACATTACGGATGTCTATTTTTGCGGATCCATACATGTTGTCGTTAAGATAACTAAGGACAAAAAGAGGTCTTAATCCTAAGAATGAAGTTACCATTATTTAACAAACCCATTAGTGGGTTGAATTATGCAGGGTCGCCTAAGATAATTTGCTGTATAGACAAATAATAGAATCTTTTAGCTGACAGGTCCGTTATGTAGATTTTTTATGCAAGGCCGCCTAAGTGCACGTACAGCATGGTTAGGCAAAAGAATTCTCAGAATTTGGACATTTTGTGATTAGAAGTCAGGAAAAGGGTTATGAAGATCTGAAAATATTTAAGGTTAGGATTATGACACAAAAAAAATGGGTATTGTCTGATGTATGTAAAGATACATAGATCAATGCTAACCATAATCACGTTTTGGCTGGGTCCTGAATTGAAATATTGGACTTTACTATGTATCCTATAAGGATGGGAATTAATCCATACATAGTTCTTGAAATACAGTTTAACATCATGTGGGACGAAAGTATGGGAGATCTTAGTTTAGGTTCATAGAGCTCAGACCATTATAAGAAATACAAAGTGTGTGTTTTCATGGGGACTTTTCAGCCAAGGGACTGAAAGTGGAATTTGGGGTTAGGCCCAAATACTTGGGGCTGGATTCGGGGGACAATCAAACGTTCCTACGTATCCCATAAGGATGGGAATCAAGCCCATGTAGTTCTATAAATACCCTCTGTATAGATTAGGTTCGTACAAATGAAGGGTGAAAATGGAAATTTGGTGCAATGATGGTTTGACCCAAAATAAATGGTCCGGGCATTGCCATGTATGCACGTAGTCTTTGGAATACAACATGATTGAAAATCAATGTAAATAATGATTCCCTCTCAGGTGAGGGCATCAAAGAATATTGTAGTTTATTGTTATACAAGACAAAAGTGTTGTACAGTTTAACTTCATATAGCAAGGAAAAAAGTGAACCAATGTAAAGATATTGATTCTGGGGGCGGTTTCACGAATCAACATCGTACGAGATGGAGGTGAACTGATGTGAAGAGATTGTTTTTGGGATTAAACCTCTGGAGGTTCCATACGTACCCATACTAGAAGGAAAGGATCAAAGTCCACGTAGTTCAATTAAGGAATGAATTAGTGATCAAGTTGTTCTTGGGGACAACAACCTAAAAATGGTTTTGGGACTGACACATGGTTAGCATCCCAGAGAGGGTGTTATGGTTAAAGATTTCTCTAATATCATGTGAGTTATACTCGGAGTGAGAAACAATAGGTAACAACGACCTTAACGATGCATAGTTTAATGTCATGTAAGACATATGAAGGGACAATGCAGTTTAAAGTCATGCAGTTAGGACTATTGGTGCTGCACAGTTTAGTGTCATGTAGTAGGGACAAAATACAGTATAACGTCATGTAGGACGTATGAAGGGATTTCTGTACAGTTTAGCGTCATGTAGTTAGGACGATGGGGACAATAAAGTTTAATGTCATGTTATACAAAAGAGGACATAGTTTAATATCATGTTGGATGTCTTAGGGACTTTTTCACAGTTTAACGTCATGTTAGACGAAAAGTGGACGATACAGTTTAGTGTCATGTTCCACGAAAGTGAAAATAGTTTTAAGGTCATATGCATGGACAATTTCTGTATAGTTTAACGTCGTATAAGATGATGAAGGGGATACAGTTTAACGTCATGTTGTCTAGACATGATGTGCAGTTTCAATGTCATGCAGGACGGTGGTGCTGTTTAAGGTCATGCGGGACTATTTCAATGATGAATTTTGTGTTTATACAAAATAATTCTTTAGAAATCTGTCATTGGTTGGAGTGGTGATCAGTTCTCCATCCATTGAGATTAATGAATAATCTCCATTGGAGTAGAGATTATGTATTGAATAAGGTCCTTACCATTTTGGTTCAAGGTTGGGAGTTTTCTTTCCTGGTATCATTGGAGTTCTGAGAACCAGTACCAATTCTCCCTAAATGAATGAATGAAGATGAACTTTTTTATTGAAAGATCGTGGTATTCGATTCTGGTAGACTTCCAAGTGCTGCAGTGTGCACAATCATTTCTCATCTAACCATTCCAATTCTTCCAATTGCTTTTGAGATTGTTCATCTGTCGATGACTGATCACAAATGGCTACTTTGAGCGAAGGTAATTGAACTTCAATGGGAAAGACTACTTATTTTCCATATACCATTGAATATGGAGTTAACCGCATTGCAGGGCGGGTGGTGGTCTGATAATCCCATAAAGCATGAAAGAGCTTATCAGGCCATGATTTCTTATATTTAGCCACCATCTTTTGCAGTATGTTTGAAAGAGTCTTATTGAAGGATTCTGTCTGGCCATTGGCCACTGCATGATACCGAGATGAATGGTTGGATTTGAAGTTGTATTCTTGATACAACTTCTTCACCTCAGATGAACAGAAGTTGGTGCCGTTGTCCGTCAATATGGTATGAGGGACACCAAATCTGGTAATTATGCTAGACTTAATGAAGCTAACAATGCTTTTAGAACTAACTTCTTTGAGAGGTATTTCCTCTGTCCACTTGGAAAAGAAGTCAATAGCAGTAAGAATATACTTAAACTGATTGGTTGTAGCTGAAGGGTAAGGTCCCACCACATCCATTCCCCATGTGGAAAATGGCCAAGAGTATTTAGTTATATGAAGCAACTCTGGGGACTGATGAATGATGTTGGAATTTACATGTCATGAATGACACTTCTTTGTGCAATCAACACAATCTTGTATCATTGAAGGCCAAAAGTATCCAAGCCTTCGAATTTGATCAGACAGTCTTTGTCCAGACTGGTGGGCACCACAGATTCCTGCATGCACAACTTTCATGACAGCCATTGTCTCTTCACCATCAATGCATCTGAGGAAAACTCCATCAAAACCACACTTGTAGAGAATTTTCTCTAGGTGATCTGGGCTATCATAAAGAGTAAAATTGACCACACGTCACTTGATTTGTTCTTTCCCAGCTCTATCAGGTGGAAGTGTTCCATTTTGAAGGTATTCCATGATAGGTGTCATCCATCCTGTAGTCTGACCATATGGTTCTGGAATGGGACTAATTTCATTGATCTCTTCTATTTTGGTTCGATCATAAGGTGAAATTTTATGATGGTGGGAAATACAGATGGTTTTTTTGTCCCGATTTAGATCTGCCAGAGCTGTGGCTATGTTAGCTAGGGCATTAGCTTGAGCATTTTGTGATCGTGGGACATAAGAAAATGTCGGTTCCATATGAAATTTCACCATTAAATCTCTGACGTAATCATATAAAGGGATCAATTATTCTTTTCTGATTGCATAATCCCCATTGACTTGTTTGATTACCAGGTCTGAATCACCTTTCACCCTTAACTGATTCACTTGTGCTTGAAGCGCCAACTCTAATCCTGCGATGAGGGCTTGGTATTCTGCTTCATTATTGGTACCACCATACCACAATAAGAAGGAATAAGGTAACACTTCCTTTTCCGGGGAAATAAGAACCACTCATAATCCAACCTTTTATAATTTAGGATCTTCCATTTTCTTCCCTGTTGGACTTCTAAAAGCACCATCAAAATACATTTCACATACCTGAGGACTATCCTGAATAGAGAAGACTTCCTCATCAGGGAGTTCAATATCTAAAGATGTATCTTCTACTGAAGGATTTTCGGCAAGGAAATCAGCCAGATCTTGGCCCTTTATTTCCTTTTGAGACACATACTAAATGTCAAACTGCTGCAAAATAACATCCCACCTTTCCAGACGTCCTGTAAGCATTGGACGACTAAGGATTAATTTGATCCAGTTATTGTGAGATACCAATTGGACATCGTGATGTTGTAGGTAGTGTCTCAACTTCTAATCTGTAAATATTAATGCTCGACATCCCTTCTCAATACTTGAATACCAGGTTTCTACTTCAAGCATAGTCCGACTGAGATAGTAGAGACTATTTTCATTCCCATCATCATTCTTCTGAGAAAGAAAGTCACCCAATGATCACTCTAAGGCTGTTACATAGAGGATAAGTGGCCTTCCTTCAACAGGTGGCATAAGTACCAGTGGACTCAAGAGGTATTTCCTGAGAATATCGAATTCTTCTTGACATTCTTCAGTCCCCTGGTAAGTGACTCCCTTCTTCATCAATTTGGTGAAGGGTAAACTTTTGCCTGCCAAATTGGCGATGAAACGCCGAATATATGCTAAATTTCATTGAATTCCTCTCAATTCATTTTAATTTGGAGGAGGTGACATACCAAGTATTTACTTTGTCTTCTCAGGATCGACTTCAATACCACGAGGGTGTACAACAAAGCCGATAAATTTTCCTGAGGTTACCCCAAATGCACATTTTAAGGGGTTCATCTTCAAATTATGTTGTCAAAGCTTGCGGAATATGACTTCCAAATCAACCAAGTGATTAGAACATTGTTTGTGTTTTACCACCAAATCGTCCACATAACATTCAACAAACTTCCCAAAAAAGGGTTTGAAGATACGATGTCTGGCACGCTGATATGTTGCACCGTCATTCTTTAATCCAAAGGGCATTACCCAATAGCAAAACACACCCTGAGGGGATATGAAGGCTGTGGATTCCTCATCTTATGGAGACATTCAAATTTTATTATATCTGGAATATCCATCCATGAAGGAAAGTGCTTCATAGCCAGCAGTTACATCGATTAAAAGTTCTGTAATCGGGACTGGAAAATAATCCTTAGGACAATGCCGATTAAGATCTATGAAATCGATCCAAACTCTAATTTGTCCATTATTCTTCTTCACAGGGACAATATTATCCAAAAACTTGGTATATTGAACTTCTCTAATGAAGTTAGATTTTATAAGCATATCCACTTCAGCTTCAATTTTGGAAGCATAAGTTGGGTGTGTTCTTCTTGCGGCTTGCTTAAATCCTCGATGTTCTTCTAGTAAACCCAAATGATGAGTCTCAACATCATGATCAAACTCATGCATCTCTATATAGTTCCAAGAAAATATGTCTCAATTTTGATTTAAAAAGGAAATATAAATCTCTTGTTCTTCAAGATTCATGGCCGCACTGATTAAAGTTGGGGCATGGATCTTCTTTTGTACCCAGATTTATTTCTCTAAGTTCATCCACGGTGGTAGAGATACCCTCTTCAAATATTGGAGGATCATCTCTGAGGTCTTCCTCTTATTCTTCAACATGTGTTATCTCTTCTGTTTCTACTTGCATAGTAGATTATAAAGCCTAATTTTCATGATCAGAAGTGATGTTAAAATTTGAACATCTTGAAGAAGAAGCTTCCATTTCTGACCCGATTGACGATGAAGGATCTTCCTTGGGTAATAAAGAGGAGATGATGGATTGAGAATCAACAATATTGTTCACCTCTGAAATTGCTATCACTTCATCTGGCCAAGTTGGTGAAGTATAGATTTGTTGGATTTCAGCAGATGAAATAAAGACATCTCCATTTGGGCTTTCATCACTGCTTGGTGGGTCACCAATTTCTCCCATGTTGTCTGGCTTGATTACCGTAATTGACATTATGGATCTTTCCATAATAGTATTTTGATTTTGGTCTACCCTATCAATTTTACTGATAGGAAACACATAATCTTTACTCACATGTGCAAATGGATTTACTGGAATATTTTCCAAACTATATAGAGCATTAACTTTAGTAATCTCCCTTGTTGTGGATTTCACCTTTCACTTCATGTGATAGAATTCTGCATCAGTGTATTGAGACTCATATGTCTTGAATGGGGCCTTATCACCATACAATGTCCCAAATTGACCATCAAAATAATACTTGAAACATTGCTGGTATGCTGAAGGGATAGTCGCATGTTGATGTAGCCAGGATCATCCAATCAAGATGTTGAAGGCTAAGTCTTGATCAACAACCATGAAATCTGAATTGGATACAAGATCTCCAAACTGAGTTCTGAGTGTAATATTTCCCAGTGGTTCTTGATCATTTTTATTATATACTTGAAAAATCATAGTAGAAGGAGATAAATCAAATTCTGTGAGGCCCAATCGATGAAGTGTATGAATGGGCATGAGGTTGACTCTTGAACCATTATCAATGAAAGCTCTTTGGATGTCTACACCATTGACCAATCCCGATAAGTACAAAGGTCTAATATTCCCATGCACGGCATCGTCTTCATCTTCATCTATGAAAGATATCACTGAATGGCATTCAGCAGGATTATTCTCTATGTGGTAGACTTTAGCAGTAGAAATTTCAGTTTCAAACTCCTGAGGACTTGACAAAGCCATGATGAGTGCATCCTGAAGATACTTTGAAATATTCAAAGCATCCAGAATTGATAACTTGGATGGTACTTGGGCCAGGTGTTTCAATACATCATACTTTCAATCAAAAGGTCTATGTTTCCCAATAGGAGCAAGTGGTTTAGCATGTGCTTTGGAAGTTGATGCTTTGGAAGTTGATGTATCTGGAATCGAGATAGGAGTTGGCAATATTCCTGGCTTTGGAAGATTAGACAGATTAGATCCATTTACTTGTTGAGAGGATTAAGGTGAAACCCCCAACCGATCCTCCAGAATAACTGTTCCAGGACTGAATTTTCTATTGGTGGAAGAAATTGTTTGTTCTGGTTGATCTCACTAAAGGGCTCTGCCATGAGTTTCTACTGCATACACAGTTCTAGCAGGGGTAGAATTGGAATATTGGATTCTGGGATATACACGTCTTCCTCTATATCCCAGACCCCTGGAACTTCCTCCAACTCCTCTATTTGATGCAGGGAGTTCAGGCTCATAGATATCGAAACTACGACTAGCATAAGGATATTTTAAATGAATCATGTTAACAGAACCAATGATTAACTCTTCATCCGATGAACACTCTGCCTGAATAGCCAATTTAGGTTGTGCCGTTTGGTGCGGCGGTGCCCGTGACTTTGAAGTAGATGGAATGAAATCTTCCAGAGTCAAAGACAACTTAGGCTTTGACACATACTCATCTTCTTCTGATTCTTCTTCCTTGACTGAATTATGCTACCCTTTTGAGGATTTTTCTTTTGATGGAGGTTTCACTACAACATTTACAGCAGAATACACAATTGGTTTCTTCAATTGCGTTCTCCAAATGGCATGAGTTCGGTTGATCGTTTTTCTGACCATCCAATCATCATATTTCTGCACATTTTTTCTTTTGAATTCTTGCCACTCGCCTCCTTCCATCAGATCTATAACACTAATACATGCTACCTGAGCTGATGAACCCTTCAATTTGACTTGTCCTGAGTCAACCATTTTCTACAGGAGGTCCATGAAGACAAAACACTCTTGGATGGGATGCCCCAGCATCTGATAAAATGGTCAACAATTGGGAAGGACTTCATCTCCTTCATAGTTTGGCCTCTTGGGCCTCGGCAGCTGAACCAAATTATTCTCCTGGGCCGAAATGAAGTAACCAGGAACTTGTTCATTTCAGAAAGAATAAACTTTACTCTTCAACTCATCAAACTATTTCTGTCTTTGATCTCTTTGATCATCTTGACGAAAAAACCTCTCTTTCTGATGCTCAGGAGGTGGAGCCATTCAGGAAGATGATGTTTTTGAAGTAGAAGTAGGTACAGGTGCCTGTTTAAGCATGACTATAGTGGTCTCTACTCTACCCATTCTCCTTCCTGGATCTGATGGAATTACATGAGTTTTATCCTTAGTCTTCATAAGAGAATATTCAATCTTCTGAGCGATTTAAGTAAGGTCTCAAAACCCTCTTGTTTATTTCACAGGGATCAATGGCGTGTGTAACCCATCACGCAAATTTGCCATAGATATTGGCAACAATTCTTCTTGAGGGAGCGCTAAGCATAGGGAATATGTTAATACCTTCCAGCGAGCAATGAAATCTGTGACTCTTTCATTCTCCCTTTTCATATAGTTTATTAGATCGAAAACTATTTTCTTTGGAAAAGTTGAGCTGAATTGAAGAAGAAATTGTTGGTGGAGATCTTCCCATCCGGTAATTGACTGGGATTGCAAGCTTGTGTACAAAACAAAAGCAGGTCCTTGCAATGACTGTACAAAACACCTAAGTTTAACTTTCTCCTTTTGCTAAGGAGATCTCATCATGGGATCGCAATGAGAAAAAAAATGTGTTAAGTGTTTCTCTGGGTCTCCCGAATCATTAAAGATTGGGAATGTGGTACTTGAAAAATTTGATGGGGGGGATATCATCAACCCATTCAGGGTAAGCTCTCTTTTTTGGTTGAATTTGAGAAATATTTCCCCCCATATCTTCCAAACGAGTGGTTAATGACTCAATGGTACTTATTAAATTTTGAGAAACATCCAGTTGAGCTTGGACCAGAACAGGTGCAATGACTAGAGCTTGGACAGGTATGACAGCTGGAACTGCAACTGATGGTAGCACTGTCGATTGTTGTTGCACTTGACCCGTAGGATTAGACTTGTAAGGGTATACTGATAAAGGAAGATATTCTTGATCCATCTCAGTATCCACAACAAAGTCCCTTGGCTGACTGGCTCCAACATGTTTAGGAGGAAGACTACCCTGAATTAGTTATTCATTCATCCTTCTCAATTCCTTAATTTCTTCCTCTTGTTGTGAAAATCTTTGCTCTAATGAGATCGATTGGCCTTATCCATAGGAAGGGTATGAAACCTAATTATTTTTTCCCCTTGTTTGATCCCTTTCAGGGAGGGGGAAGTGGGTTACTAGAAGTAACACCCAGATTCTGGGTAAGCCTTTGATTTCATGTACACACACCTTCTTTATTTGGGTCTGTGCATACAACTTCTTGAGTAGGAACCTCTTCGTCTAATCCCTTTGAGTGAGCCTCATCTGGTGGATCAGAAACAATGTCATTGATGAAATTAATTGATTCATAATGCATCACATCCCTTCTATCAGCATTTCTTTGATAATTTCTTCTGCCATGCCCCTAACGAGACATTGCCTTTTGTTGATTTGATCCCTCAGGAACTTCTTGGCGAATTGTAATTTGGAGAGAATCTCCTGATAATTTGTCTCTTTGTTCCTCTTGGGGATTCTTCCCTAATCGAGAGAAGACCAAATTTCTCTGTGGGAGGGATTGATGATTTGAAAAAGTCCCCAGTCCAGTGGACTGGGGCTATTCCGGTTGTTCCTACTCAACTCCTCGAATCCTATTTGTTGATTCTGAGGGTTGGGTTAAAAGAGTCCCCAGTTTGGCAAGCTGGGGTGGATCTTGACATGATATGTCTGAGACTTTATTAAAATATCACTTGATCTTTTGGACCTTAGTCCATAAATTAGGTGGATGCATCAATTGACATCCACTTTTATCACAAGGCTCAAAATATCGTTGGATGATTTCAGACACTTCTGTCACTTGATGATGTTCTTGCTCCATATGAGAGGCCTACTAAATATTCTCATTCGCTTGATGCAGGAGTAATTCAACAACTTGTTCTCTGTATTATTAACTTTGAGAAGAACTAGTTGAGGCCAGTTCTTGGGCAAGCCTTTGATTTCACACAAAACCAGCCAAATGTGGCCAATTCTGGGAGATAACATTGCATGAAACCACCTTTGGTGGGTTTTGTTGATTGGAGAGTAAAGTGAAATGTAGTGATCCATGAACACCCCATCCTCTTACATGAATACCAAATGGGTCATTGGCAATTAACTGGTGCAATCTTCTTAGTGCGCCAAGACATGAACACTGAAGGGATCTCTGCTTCTTTTCAGCCTTCGGATATAGAGAGACTGATAGAGATGCCAAGTCAATTTTGCATTGTAACCCTTATATTATCTTAACATGATTTTCATATTCATCATAAGATAATAATTTCTTTTTAAACTGACAAAGATTTTTCTATATGTTGAGACGAATATCATGAATCCCATCATCCGTCAACATCTTTGGAATGTCATACTGAGAGTCAGCCAAAGGCCAAAACATGATTGGCACTTCACCTTTCGCCAGTTGTTTTCTCATGTTCAGCATTTCCTCTTTATCATTCAATAAAGATTCTTCTGTAGGTTCTGTGCGCAGTGGAAGCGCATTGGTGGGGTTTGCGCAACTTTAATTTTAACGTTAAACAATATTCAATATGAGATTTGTCATGATATAAAACGCCGAATCATCGGAATAGAACGAAGAATGAAAAGAAAAGAAGAGTCCCAGAACCCTTGAGGAAGATCATCATATGTTGATTATAATTAATTTAATTAATTCATAAGAATTACCTCGATGGAATTCTTTCTTCGTTGATACCTCCGGTCACAATCCTATGATCCTTCGTTGCGTCATAGAATCCAAGTGCAGGATTCCTCTAGCGGTGATCCACACGTGCTCCACGTACCTCCGGACGTCGCTGAAGGGAACTTCAGGTGCTAGCGCGGAAGATCCTTCGCTTGCGATGTCCATCTTCGATCACCTTGATCTGGTGGAGGATCTTGCTTTCATAACTTGAAAGCGTTCTTGGTGGAAAGGGAATTCTCTCTTGGATTGAGAGTATTTCCAATCCGTTGTGCACAACCAAAATGGCTAACCTCCCATGAGAATAATGTAATTGGGATTTAGAATACTTAGAATAATAAAATCAATTAATTGTTCATAAGAATTTAATCATTTCATTTAATTCTTAGTAAAACCCTATGTCTTAATAATGACAGTTGACCATCATTATTACTTGACATGCATCCAATGTATCACATTTAATATCATTTAATTAAATAAAAAATATTTTCTCATGAATCCCGAAAAAACAAACTACATTGCATGTATATATAAACATACATGGTGTGTACTTTTATTTTTCTAGTTTTATTATTTTTCTCCACCTCATTTATTAGACCTTGAGTAATGGCTATTTATTTCTTAAATAAATGTAACAACATTACTCGCTAATAAATATATGTTATTTCGCCCACAATATATTCTCTCAAATAACTTGTGTCGAAATAAATACAATCAGACATCCTTGAATAATTATTAAACCACAATCGGGAATAATCTTTATTCAACTTGTTAAATTAATAATTAACTAAGATACACAGACACACATAGTGTGTGACCCTCTAGGACTCTTTCTCAGTGGCATTAGGCTGAGCCTGCCTAAAGTCCAAGGTTAGCATCTAGAAACATGCCAAGGCACCCATAGAGAAAGATTTTAACACCACAATGATGTGTCACCTCCTACAAACGCTTTCCGTGTAATATAATCCCTTTGTCTCAATATCTCCAATCAAGCGGGTTGCATGCTAGTTCCATCAACCCATGTGCTCGATTATTCTTTCTTTGACTTCCTGAAATTGAAATCACCCATACCTTACTATGGCCATGGATTTATTTAGGCTGTATCAATTCCATCAAAGGGCCTGAGATATCTACTTCCGTTATGGAACAGAAGGGACAAATCCTTTCTCGCATTATCTATTAATGCAGTATTACTCGTGACGCACCCAACGTATCCTACCTCGCTGCGAACAATGTGTCGTCACAGTTTTCGTCAATACATCTAAGTGCACGAGTTGTAATACCCATTAATAATAATATAAAAGTATAAGGGCCAATAAACACATCTGCAGATAGGAACATCCAATGAAACTATGAAATGTGGATTTCCTGCTGGTGGGTCTCGTTCTTATAATATCCTCCAGGATATTACCATGGGTGCGCACCATGAGAAGGTGCCTCAAAGTATTATGAGTCCTCACCCCTAATGGCCTGTATTATTTGTGTCCCTCAAATAATATCATCCGGCCATAGAACATATATACAAGAATAGTGTTATGTCACTTCTAGGTTCTCATCATAGCAGGGATCCGCTATGACCCATTAATGCAACAGCTGTCCTTAGGACATTATCACATGCATTGTCACGCAGAAGAACAATCAAGATGTGATAAGGATTTTATTAATGAATAAAGTAAAAAGTAGTTGGTTCTATACCACCAACTCCAACAGACTCCCACTTGGACTAGAGCCAACTGCTAACAACCATTAACCCGCTAGCTCTCACATGATATTCATGCTTCTGCTGAGATAGGTCTTTAGTCATGGGGTCCACCACATTCTCTTCTTTGGACACTCTGCTCACTTCAACTTCACCCCTTTGATAGAAATCCCTCAAGAGGTGATACTTCTAGAGTATGTTCATTGTCCGTTGATGTGACCTTGGTTCTTTTTCAAGAGCCACTGCTGCAGTATTATCACAAAAAAATGTAATGGGATCTTTACCTATAGGCACTACATCAAGATCTTGGACAATGTTCAGAATCCAAACGGCTTCCTTGGCTACATCAGAAGCCGCTATATACTCGGACTCCGTTGTAGAATCAGCAACAACTGGCTGCTTTGAACTCTTCCAGCTCACATCTCCTTCATTGAGACAAAAAACATATCCAGAATGCGACTTCAGATCATTCTGGTATGTCTGAAAACCAGCATCAACATACCCTCTGATGATAAGCTCCTCGTCTCCTCCATACACCAAGAACATATCCTTAGTTCTTCTCAGATACTTAAAGATAGTCTTAAGATTAGTCTAATGTTGTTCTCCTGGATCTTCTCGATATCTTCCTACCATGCTCAGTGCATAGGCAACATCAAGCCTGGTACATAACATTGCATACATGATGGATCCTATAGCCGAGGCATATGGGATCTTTCTCATCCTATCATTCTCTTGTTGTGTCTGAGGACACATTTTCTTAGAAATATGTAAGCCATGTGACAATGGAACTGATCCTCTCTTGGATTGTTCCATACTAAATCTCTTTAGTATCTGGTCAATGTATGTACCCTGACTTAGTCCAAGCTGCCTCTTGGATCTATCACGAACGATCTTGATCCTTAGAATGTAGTCTGCTTCTCCTAAGTCTTCCATGGAGAAGAACTTGTTCAACCAGTCCTTAACTGACTGTAAGGCTGGTACGTCGTTTCCAATAAGCAATATATCATCAACATATACAACTAGGATAATGACTGCATTCCCATTAAACCGCTTATAAACACATGGCTCACATTCGTTCTTAATGAAACCAAATTCCTTTATGGATTCATCTAATTGAATGTTCCAGGACCTGGATGCTTTCTTCAATCCATAAATGGATTTCTGCAGCTTGCAAACTCATTTGGCTTCACCTGGTCTCACAAACCCTTCTGGTTGGGTCATATAGACATCTTCCTGAAGGTTCCCGTTAAGGAATGTTGTTTTGACATCCATTTTCCAAATCTCTTAGTAATGGTAAGCTGGTATGGAAATTATGATTCTTATGGATTTAAACATGGCAACTGGCAAGAAGGTTTCATCATAGTCAATTCCTTGACGCTGTCTGAATCCTTTAGCCACTAGCCTTGCTTTATAGGTTCTAACTTGACCTTCCATGTCTAGCTTTCTCTTGAATACCCATTTTCATCCAACGGGCTTTACATAAACTGGCTCATCAACCAGAACCCAAACTTGGTTCTGATATATGGAATCCATCTCAGAATTCATAGCTTCTAGACATCTTGCAGCTTCTGAGCTTTCTACTACTTCCTTGTAGGAGATAGGTTCATCATTGTCCAACAATAATGATTCACCATCCTCGTTGACTAGGAAACCTAATCTCTCTAGTTCCCTTACCTATCTTGAGCTCCTACGTAGTACTTGTGTTTCTGGAACCTCTTCCACGGGGTTTTGTGGAACTTGTTCCTGTACCAACTCTTGTGTATCTTGAGCATCAAATTCTTCGAAGTCAATCTTACTCCCACTATCCTTCTTGAGGATATGCTCCCTCTCAAGAAAGACGGCTTGTCTGGTGACAGTCACTTTCTTGTCTTGAGGTTTATATAGGTAATATCCTTTCTTTTCCTTGGGATATCCTATAAAGATACACTTCGTGCCCCGGGGTGCTTGTTTGTTGCCTGATAATTCCTTAACAAATGCCTCGCATCCCCATACGCGTGTGTGCGACAAAGTGGGTTTCCTTCCATTCCATAACTCGGATGGAATTACATTTGTCGCCTTATTTGTTACTTGGTTTAATGTGTATTCTGTGGTTTTCAATGCATATCCCCAAAAGGATAATGTAAAATCCGCATGACTCATCATCGACCTCACCATGTCCAACAAGGTGCGGTTACTCCTTTCACTAACACCATTCCACTGTGGTGTATAAGGAGGAGTGAGCTGAGATAGAATCCTAGACTCCCGTAGATGATCGATGAACTCTTGGTTCAGATATTCTCCACCTCGATCCGATCGAAGCTTCTTTATCTTCTTTCTAAGCTTATTCTCTACTTCATTCTTGAATTCCTTAACTTTCTCTAAGGCTTCAGACTTATACCTCATTAAGTAGACAAATCCGTATCTACTCAAATCATCAGTAAAAGTAATGAAGTAAGAATATCCACCTCTAGATTGTACTGGAAATGGTCCACATACATCCATGTGTACCAATCCTAGAAGCTCTGTGGCCCTTTCACCCTTTCCACCAAAAGGCGGCTTGGTCATTTTACCTTGTAAACATGCGTGACATCTATCAAGTGGTTTTAGCTCAGTTGAGTCTAAATAGCCATCTTGACAGAGCTTCATCAAGCGCTCCTCGTTCACATGACCAAGGCGGTGATGCCACAACTGGGTGATGTATGAGTCATGTGAGTCTGTTTCATTATCGATTACCAAAACTTGGTTTTTCTAATTTAATTCATACAAACCATTATTCAAATGTTCCATACCATAACATACATTGTTCTTATGAAAGAGACAACCCTTATTTCCAAAACTGAAAAAAAATCCATCCATATCCAAACAAGATACAGAAATTATGTTCTTGGTAACACTAGGCACAAAATAACAGTTTTGTAAAACCAAAATCATGCCAATTGGAAATGAGAGGTGGTAGTCGCCAATAGCCAACGCAGCCAGCCTTGCGCCATTGGCATCTCGAAGATCCACTTCTCCTCTGGTGATCTTTATAAATCTACTTGGTTCCTGCATTTGAATACAGATGTGAGCCCCACAAGCTGTATCTAATAACCAATGTGTATAAATAGAATGATTTCACTCGATAACGAATGCACCTTTAGCATCCCCACACTTATGGGTGTCGTTCCTCTTCCAGTGGCCCTGCTTGCCACATGTAAAACACACTGCCTCCCGTTCCTTTCCCTTCCTCTGGATCTTCCCCTTCTTGGAGGGACGGTGCTCGGGGGCTTTAGACCGTTTATAAGTCTTTGGACCCTTTGCCTTGTCCTTCCTTTTCTTGTTCACCATAAGGACCGCGGGTTTTTCATGCCCCATGTCCTTGTCTATCTGTAGAATCAAGGTCAGAATCTCCGATAGACTCTTCTTATTGCCGCTCATATTATAGTTGACAATGAAGCTAGAGAATGTCTTGGGAAGTGATGATAGGATGAGATTTGTATGCAACTCATCTGAGAATTTAATCCATAAGATGTTCAGGTGTTCAATGTAGCCAATAAGCTTGACTACATGAGGCCCAGCTAGTGCAGACTCTCCCAGATTTGTGGTGAACAAAGCATTGGAGATCTCATATCTCTTCTGTCTCGCCTTCTCTTGGTAGAGATCCTTAAGGTGAGACATCGTGCTATATGCGTCCATGTTTTCATGTTGCTTTAAGATCTCCTTAGACAGGGCTGATAGCATGAAACACTGGACATCTGTGGCATCATCCATGTGTTTCATATATAGAGACAATTCCTCATCACTGGCCTCTTTCCCAGGTGCAACAGGAATAGGCTCTTCCAGCACATACAATTTCCTTTCGTGGCGAAGGACGACGCGTAAATGCCTCTGCCACTCTTGGAAATTGGTGCCGGTGAGAAGGTTTTACTTCTAGAATATGGTGCGCAATGATATGTTTGACATCATTTTCGTTCCATTTCTAAAAATTAAGATGAGGAAAGGTTTAATAGTTTATTACAAAAAATGAGACATAAATAAATTAATACTTATTAGTCTCCCACTATTTTATCAAAATCCAATAGCCCTCACCATTGACTTCAGAATATTATGTTTCTTGAATATTCTAGTGTCAAGGATCCATATTTCCCTTCGCATTACCCCAACTAGGGTTGGTGAAATAACTTGAAGGGTTTTAGGTAGGCATTCCAAATTCCAACTTCATTAACTCGCAGCCCCTTGATCCGCTGTGTGGACTCCCCAATCCTAAAATCCTTTTATTTTGGATTTCCTTAACCTTTGCCTCTTGGCCACACCAAGTCCTACTGTGGCAGTCAACCCTTGATGTGAACCAAGTTAAGTTAACCCAAAACCTTGAATTATAATTCCCTAATAATTGAAAGCACCCCAACTAGGGTTGGTCAAGCACTTTGAACTATGGTTCGATTCTAACCAAGATTATGGAAGCCTATACCGACTTAATATTTCTTTTGAGGGATTTTATCCTTATACATAAATTTCCATTTTATTATCTTTTATTACATTATTGTTAATATTAAGTGGGATATACTTAAGTGATTAACCATGTCTAAGATAATATTTTACGTATAAGCCGGTTTTATTTTAGTTCCATCTTTCATGCTCGTTTAATTCATTAATTGTGTGATCGTGACAACACACCCACAATAAATAAATGATGCAACTGACAGAAATAAAATAAATGGTATGATCATGAGCTTTTCTATTGGTTAGTTTATCAAGTGGTTGATAAACTAACCCAAGACCTAGGGGAGAAAACACCTTGAACCTTTCGGGTTTGTGTTTACAGCTTTCCACCTATCCACCTTTGTATCTCCTTGGATTGGTTTCAACTTGGCTCCTGACTTGAGCCGCCTCCACTAGCTTGGGAGCTCCATCCATTACATATGCATTTATCTCACACGCAGGTGAGGGGTAAAAGGGGTTTTTACAAAAAAAAAATCTTTGGGTGCGCAGACCCTACATATTAATGAGGAGATGGATCGCAGGCCAACAAATTTAATTTAAATAAATAAATTTAAAGAAACCATTCACATACAAAGGTCTCAGTCTAGCTCATGATCATCCATACATGTAATGATATTTACGCATAAATAAAACTAGCATTCAATTCTTTAATCATTCTTCTTTAAGACAAATCACGCTCGAATCAATTAATTGTCTTTAATTAATCAATCCTTTTATCTTAAACCCTTTTTCTGAATTTCCTTGAGATTCTCATCCATCATAATTTTAAAAAAATAAATTCATTTAAAATTATCCTTGTATGTAACTTGTACCTTGGAGGCAACTCGGTGAATTCCCATTCATTACGCAGATGTTAAATTAAACACATATATATAAAAAACCAATAACGTGTTGTGCCTCAACTTTACGCCTGCACTATGGTACACGTCCCAAGGGTTTGTATAATATTATAATTAAATTTTAATAAATCTACATAATTTGGGTGAGTACATGGCATGTAGTTCTGACTACATGGCGTGTACTTTTCTTCACTGTCCATCCGAAGTAAACACCCGGGGACATGGCGTTTTAATGTACTTAGGAAATTTTCGGAGTACACGGCGTGTTCAGTGGACACACGCCGTGTAGTTTCCGCGTTACACGGTTTCCAGCCGGGAAAGCCGTGTACAGGGTACATGGCCCAACCCGAACCCAAAGGGACTACACGCCGTGTTCAGTTAGACCACATGGCGTGTAATCCGGAAACCATGTGCCACCTATTTCTGGTCAACACACGGTGTCATAAATGACCACAATACACGACCTGATTTGGCAGATCGGTCAATGCATTGAACCAAGACTACACGGCATGTACTTCCGAATACACGTCGTGCATTCTGGTGTTGTACGACCAGAAACTTTGGTCTCCTCCAGATGAGTTCCTCTATTTTATTTTAATCAAAATTAAAATAAAAAATCATTTATGTGAGGTGAACGAGAAATAAGGGAGGAGGAACAGATCCCGAGATTCAGATTTCCAGAATGATTAACCATGAATTGAAATAACTAAATTATTAAATGCGTAAATCACCAACGAAAAACTAAATAATTATGATCAATGATATGACCCCTCTGATACCACTTGTAGGTTCTGGGCATAGCGGAAGCGCGTTGGTGGGGTTTTCCCAACATTAATTTTAACGTTAAACAACGTTTAATATGAGATTCGTCATGATATAAAACGTTGAATCTTCAGAATATAACGACGAATGAAAAGAAAAGAAGAGTCTTGGAACCCTTTAGGAGGATCATCATATGTTGATTATAATTAATTTAATTAATTAATAATAATTACCTCGATGGAATTATTTCTTCATTGATGCCTCCGGTCACGATCCTCTGATCCATCGTTGCGTCGTAGAATCCAAGTGCAGGATTCCTCTAGCGGTGATCCACACATGCTCCACGTATCTCCGGACGTTGCCAAAGAGAACTTTGGGTGCTAGCGCGAAAGATCCTTCACTTGCGATGTCCGTATTCGATCGCCTTGATCCGGTGGAGGATATTTCTTTTGTAACATGAAAGTGTTCTTGGTGGAAAGGGAATTCTCACTTGGCTTGAGAGTATTTCCAATCCGTTTTGCACAACCAAAATGGCTAACCTCCCATGAGAATAATGTAATTGGAATTTATAATACTTATAATAATAAAATGAGTTAATTTCTCATAATCATTTAATCATTTCATTTAATTCTTAATAATACCCCATGTCATAATAATGACAGTTGACCATCATTATTACTTGACATGAATCCAATGTATCACATTTAATATCATTTAATTAAATAAACAATATTTTATCACGAATCCCGAATTAACAAACCACACGGCGTGTATGTATAAAAATACATGGCATGTACTTTTATTTTTCCAGTTTTATTTATATTCCTCCACCTCATTTATTAGACCTTGAGTAATGCCTATTTATTTCTTAAATAAATGTAACTGCATTACTCACTAATAAATATATATTATTTCTCCCACAATATATTTTCTCGAATAACTAGTGTCAAAATAAATGCGATCAGACATCTTTGAATAATTACTAAACCACAATCGTGAATAATCTTTATTCAACTTGTTAAATTAATATTTAACTAAGATACATGGACACACTTAGTGTGTGACCCTCTAGGCCTCTTTCTCAGTGGAATTAGGCTAAGCCTGCCTAAATTCTAAGGTTAGCATCTATCAACATGCCAAGGCACCCATAGAGAAAGAAGTTAACGCTGGAATGACGTGTCACCTCCTACAAACGCTTATCGTGTAATATAGTCCCTTTGTCTCGATATCTCCAATCAAGCAGGTTTCATGCTAGTACCATCAACCCATGTGCTCGATTATTATTTCTTTGACTTCCAGAAATTGAACTCGCCCATACCTTACCATGGCCATGGATTTATTTAGGCTATATCAATTCCATCAAAGGGCCTGAGATATCTACTTCCTTTATGGAACAGAAGGGACAATTCCTTTCTCACATTATCTATTAATGCAATATTACTCATGACGCACCCAACGTATCCTACCTCACTATGAACAATGTGTCGTCACAGTTTTTGTCAATACATCTAAGTGCACGAGTTGTAATACCCATTAATAATAATCTTAAAGTCTAAGGACCAATACACACGTCTGCAGATAGGAATATCCAATGACACTATAAAATGTGGATTTCCTACTTGTGGGTCTCGTTCTCATAATATCCTCCGGGATATTACTAAGGGCGCACACCATGAGAAGGTGCCTCAATGTTTTATGAGTCCTCATCCCTAATGACCTGTATTATTTGTGTCCCTCAAATAATATCACTTGTCCATAGAACATATATTCAAGAATAGTGTTATGGCACTTCCGGGTTCTCATCATAGCAGGGATCCACTATGACCCATTATTGCAACAGCTGTCCTTAGGACATTATCACATGAATTGTCACGCAGAAGAACAATCAAGATGTGATAAGGCTTTCATTAATGAATAAAGTACAAAGTAGTTGGTTCTAGACCACCAACTCCAACATCTTCTACCTGTTTAGACCATAGCTGGTGCTTTCTTGTTACTTCATCGAATTCAATAGGACTGGTAGAGAATCCACTGATCAGACTAGAAGATAAATGACCCAGGGGTGGTTCATAGAATGACCTACACACCAGGATATATTTTGATTGAGAGAGTATTTCACTTGCTGATGTAAAGAATCAGACAAGACTGGCTTCACATTTGCAATTGCCTCAAGATAAGAGGACTTTCTTGTTATTGCATTGTCTTCTGAAAAATTTTCTAGACAATGCAAATTACAACTGTAGAGAGGGATTTCGCAGCTAAATTCATCATCATGGGGAGGACCACCATGATGGGTTATAGAAAAAGATGAAATCCCTTGCTCCTTGATCTTCTGGCCACATAGAGGGTTATTTTAGCTCTCATCTGAAGATGAAACTTTGAGATCGATCAAACTGTCATGAAGCAATCCTTCATGAGAAAGTCTCTGATGAAGACCTTCTGAATTAATGTTCCCACTATTGGGAACTGAGAGAGTAGAATCTTGAGTTGCAATAAATAATTGTCTGAGTGCATCAAGAACTCCAGCATCGAGTAAGGCCATATCACAGATGGGCCCCTGATTTCATGACTGTGATGGGAGGTTCTTCTGATTAGATGCCTTCTTACTCAATTTAGAAAGCATGTATGCCTGATTAAGAGAAATGATCTGGTTAGGCTGATTATCTCCACTCAAACTAGGTGTATGTGCCAGATTTGGTTGTCTGTATGATATGGGGGAGTACGCCCCACAACCCTCTTGGACTGGACCAGATGTGTGTTTCTATTCTGGAGTGAACTATTGATGTGTCCCTCCACTGGTAGGGACAGATTTGTGTGTCTTTCCCTGAGATGTTGCTGAAGCTGTTATAATATCCTCACAGGCATCCAGGATATGAGCAGAGATTTTATTATGCTCTTTCACCATTGACAAAATGTGCTTGGTGACTTCAGCTGCTGGAAAGGGGATATAAATCCATTCCGTTCTTGGAGCAGGTGTATGTTCCTGCTCCGATCCTCCTTTTCCTGTCAGTGAATCCCAACATTACTCAAGTGTGGGGGTAGATAGTTGAGTCTACCTCCTGTTTGTCGCCGGAGCTTTCCGACTGACTTATCCGAATGCTACCAAATGAGACTGTTGGTAGGATTGATCAATACTAGCATGTGTATGTGCCTGCTGATTGCACTCCGCTGAATATGGTTAACGAGCTTCCTTCAACACGGACAGACGAGGTTGCTAGTAGGATTGATGTGTGTAAGAAGGTGTATGTGCCTGGTTACTAGTTGTCAACACATTGGGTTGGCGGGATCCATCGTATGTAGTCAGATGAGCCTACTAACTAGCTGATGATTTATAAATAGTTGTATGTTCCTGTCAATAATACTCCCCCAGAATTGCCTGGCGGGATTGGTGTGCTGCTGCCAGACGAGTTTGCTGGCCAGCAGAATTAAAACGGATGGGTGTATGTGCCCGCTCATTGCTTACCACCAAGTTAGGTTTGTGGACTTCTCCGGAGATGGCAGAGATGAGAACCTGCTCACTGTTGACTGGATTTTGCCTCTGGCGATTCTTCTTTCCTGCTCGGGTTCGAGGAACCTGATCCGAATGCCTAGAGATGATACCCTCATCATGTTGAGGGCGCATTGTCGTACGATTCTGGCAGCGATTGTTGATGGGAGCCCTTGGGAAGGAGTCATGTCTCCTTGAATTAAGACCCTGAGGGGCCTTCTCATTCACCTCCCCAAAATATGGGAGGGACTGTTGATTTTGTTTCGGGGATAACGACCCGAAATGGTTGAAAATGGTGGTTGGCACCACTTGTTTCTTGATCGCTGGTCGTCGCTGTCCAGACGACCTGGGTGAATTATTGACTTGGAGGGCTTGTCGAGCAGCCTCCAAAGTTGGAATAGTACCGTTTTGATGGTACTACTTATCCAGCGTGTTTGATACCCAGCGTTGAAGATGCTGAGTAGGTGATATCATCCTCATAGTGGATGATGATCCAGTAGGAGTAGCAGCAGTGGCATTCGTAGTAGAAGCTTTCACAGTAGTCGTATTCATGGGTGTGAACTTAAGAGAAGCCATTTTGGTAACGCAGAAGATCTTGGAAAAGAGTGCTTGTTTGATATAACAGACATAATCAAGATAAGTCCGGCCACTACATCTTTTGGATGAGAAAATATGTTATTGATTTCTTTGTTGGCCCTCTCATTGAGTTTAAATAGGGGCCTAACAAATTGGTAAAACATCACTTTAACTTGGTTAAGGGTTCACGTCGGGTTCACCATTTTTTGTTTCCCTCTGAAATTGGGTATGACCTCATTAATTTAAGGTTCAAACATTCCAATCGGTTTCTAACGGGTTTTTTCATAGAACCGGAAACATCCAATGATTCCATATCCATTTGGACCTACTTTCCAAAGGTAGGCGCTAATTATTTGTGGACCGATGAGGATTAAGAATTTTCATTAGTGGATAGGATGGGAGGTCGGACTAATCACACCTTTTTTAGGAGAATTATTGTCTACTTTGGGACTCTTTTTATAGATTTAAGTTATGTTCGTGAATCCTTATTAAATTACCAAGTATAAAATGAGCTTTCCTTTAGATCTGACAATCAATGATTAATATGTAGGAAATTTAGAGAATATTTTATATGTATTTGAGGTTCTTCATCGATAGAGAATCATCTGTATTTGTTAGAGATTCTTAGTAAATGGTATCCTTTAATACATTATATATATATATATATCTTTGTCATTATGATGACCATTCTGGTTTTAAAGCTACTCAGTGGGGCACTTGAAGTTTATTGTCATTCAGAAGGACATGGATTATTTCAGAGTTTGGATCGTACCCATAGATGGGCTACCTATGTATCCTTTATTTAGAAAAGGAATCAGAACCCACGTAGTTCAAGTAAGAGAATATGATGTTTCTGTATGATTGATGGCTCAAAGGAAGATTTCATAATTACTTTTACACTCTAAGCACACGTGAGTCATGCTCGGTGTGAGAAACAAGAGTTATTGGTAAAACCAGACAATTGTGCCATGAAAGATGCAATCATAAGGAATAATGTGGGGATTATGTATGTATGACTGCCCAAATAGATGTAGAGTAGGATTTACTTCAGGGAAGAAACCCGAGAACAAGGTTTATAAAGGTATTTGTGCTTTATGGAGATTTGGATACTCTAACTTGGGGATTACTCCTGAGGAAGATGCCTAAATTAGGAGGGGAATTATGATTGGGTTTTACTCCTAAGAAGGAAGCCCAGATCAAAAATTAGATTTAAAACTGGTTAAGAGAAATTAACACCGGGGCTTACTCCTAAGGAGGAGGCCCACGTTAAAGGGATTTGAAAACTGGGGCTTACTCTTAAAGAGGAGGCCTAGGTTAATGGAAGTTTAGAATTAAGGGACTTGGGGCTTACTCCTAAAGAGGAGGCCCAGGTTAAAGGGATTTGAAAACATGGGCTTACTCCTGAAGAGGAGGCCCAGATTAAGGGAATTTTAGAATTAAGGGACTTGGGGCTTACTCCTAAAGAGGATGCCCATATTTGTAGATTTGAAACTGGGACTTATTCATAAAAAAGAAGCCCATATTAAGGGAATTATGGTTGGGGCTTACTCCTATGGAGGATGCCCAAATTTTGGGAACTTTGAGACTGTGGCTTACTCCTGAGGAGGATGCCCAGATTAGAAGACTTGGGGCTTACTCCTAAAGAGGATGCCCAAATTAAGAGAACATGGTGCTTATTCCTAAGGAGGATTTCCAAATTAAGAGAACTTGGACTGGGGCTTACTCCTGAAAAGGAGGCCCAGGTTATGGATCCTCTCATCTTGAAGGATAAGGTTGAAATGAATGAAATCTCTTTCCTTGGTGACATAAAGATATGTATATCACTAAGTTTTGAGAGATATTACGCATAATTATTTTCAGATAAGGAAGCCGATCAGAAAATCATGCCATAAATGGATTTGAAGAGAGTTTTGAGGGCTTAATATTGAAGAGGATAGGTGGATAGGCATAAGAGAGGTGAAATAGGCAGGAGAGGTACCCAAAAATAGAGGGGCGTGCAAGTCCTGGTGGTTGCGCAGGTACTACGTGGGCGTGCAAGTTCTTGTCGCGCAAGTATACTTGCGCGACACAGGGGTACTTGCGTGAATTTTAACCCTTGGGGTAATACTTGGGAGAGACATGGATCAAGCCCTTAGTACTATCCCTAGGGGATTCCAGAAGGGTGGCGTGCAAGTTCTAGTGAAGGAGCAAGGCAGTGCGCAAGTGTAGACATTTTCCTTAAGGGTTAGCCACTCTGGCACGCAAGTGTTGATGAGTTTCAACACTTAGGCCTTCCTCCCTCTCTTTAGATCTTCCGTTCTAGGTAAGAAATTACCTTATAAGTGTTCGTAAGCTTTGAGAAGAGACTAGGGCGCCGGGAGATCAAATCTGAGGTTCTGGAATTTTTTGTCCTCGAAATGGTGGGGCCCACAGGGATATTTATAGGCTGGAGAGACCATGGCCGAATTTTCATAGAGGGCACGCAAGTCAATTGCGCGACCACTGGGTGGCGCGCAAGTGGACTTGCATGACTATAAGGGAACTTGCACGACCTCAATGAAAAAGAATCCTTGTTAATTCCTTTGTCAATTTTTGATGTTTTTTTTCAAAGGATGAATAAATTTATGCTATGGCATTTCCCTTCATATTCGTTTAGACTCTGTGATAAAAAGGAGCGTCAACAGGGTTCTCCCAGGTAGTACTCCAATGCATTGGGTAAATAATTAATCTCTAGAGATGAAAATTTTCATGATACCTTGGTGAATAACCTTGGTAATTTTAATGACACCTCGGGGGTAAACCTTGGTGATATGTTCATGAATGTATAACTGAAATGTTGTAGCCACATATTCAAGATATTATTCAAGTCCATTTTATTATGATATTCATATTCTTCCATTTCTCATGCCTTTGTGACTTTATTCATGTTCTTATTAATATTTCTCAAGATCACATGTCAATTATTTCAGTTGTTTTCTTTACTGAGCTTTCTGCTCACCCTTTTCATTGATGTATGTCTCCAGGATATGAGATGCCATAATTGTACATAGTATGAACCTGTTTTGAAGCCTTACGAGTGGTTTATAATAATGTTTTATGTTGTGTTCATGTATTAAGTTCCTGATTTCCAAAACACTGGACTTTAAAGATCCTTTGTTTGTAAAATGTAATGAATGTTATGTAATAAAAAGGCGGGATGCCATAACTAATTTGTATGTTATTCTTTCCATTCAATTTCTTTACTGATGTGTCTAATGATAAATCTTAAAGGAATGATGAATTTCGTTTCACTCTAGAAACAATCCCCTATAGGATTTTTCCGTACTGAATCATTACAGTATCTTGTCAATGTATATATGTTATGTTAGGATTAGAATTCCATTTGATTTATCATGACGGATATTGATGCCAAGAATATATGTTTCCTCACTCAATAATTCCATTAAAAGGTATTTATTCTACCATGACTTAGTAATATATAAGAGTGGTATTTCATTTCTAATATGAAATTTGGCATAGACATATACTAATAATAAAATTATTGCACTCCCACTAAACCATTTTTAGACACAAGGCTCACATTAATTCATTATAAAACCAAATTATGTTATGCATTCGTTAATAGAATTCTCCATGACTTATATGCATACTTTAATCCCAAATGGAATATTTATATTTTTATATATTGTTTGTATCTGTTGGAGTCACAATACCTTCAGGCTATGTCATATAGATAAATCCCAAAAGGTTCCCATTAATTAATTCAATGTTTACATCATTTTCCAAATATCATGGTCATGGTGAGACAAAATGATAAGTATAATTATAATGGATTTCAGTATTTCTCCAGGTTTAAAGGTTTCCTCATAATCAAAGCCTTGATTTTATTTAAATCCTTTGACATCCAATCATACCTTATAGGTACTAACTTATCCATACATTTCTAATTTCTTCTTTAATATCCATTTACAACCAACAACCTCTACAACCACTGGAGGATCTTCCAAAATCCATACCCTATTTTTCTATATGGAATCAATTTCATAATTTATGTCTTATTTCCATATGGTATCATTTTTTCCTGCTACTTCATCCATTTCGGTTAGAGGATCACTATTATCAACTAATAATGAGTCACTATCTTCAGTGACATGAAAACTATAGCATTCTTATTCTATAACCTTTCTATTAATCATACTGAGTAATTATGTCTCTGGAACAACTTCTAATTCCATGTGTAATTTTGGAATTTTCTGATGTGCCAACTCTTCTGTATCTTGAGCTTAGAGTTCATTAATGTCTATTTTTATCTCACTATCTATTTTAGAGATAATATATTTCTTAAGAAATTTGGTACATCAATCAATAAAAACCTTATTTCTAAAGTATTTTATAGGTAGTATCCCTTTTTTTATTTGGGTTATCCTTTATTCATACACATTTTTCTTGAGGTACAATCTTATAAAATGAATAGGCCTTAGAAACCCTTTTCAACCCTACTCAAGTAAGTAATCAATAAAGTATTGTTGAAGATATTTTCCACCATGTTCAAAGTAGAGTTTCATAATCTTTATACCATGATGGTTCTCAACATCATTCATGTATTCCATAAATTTATAAAAATAATCTTACTTAGGCCTCATCACGTGGATATATCCATATCTACTAAAATCATCAGTAAAAGTTATGAGGCTTGAGTACCCATCAATTAATTGAATGAGAAATTATCCACACACATTGGTATGAACTAATTTAAGAAGATATTTATCCCTTTTTCCATTCTCACTAAATTTAGATTTGGTCATTTTTCCTTATAATGCTACATGATATACACCAAGTGGTGTTATTTCAAATGAATATAAATATCTATCTTGATGTAATTTAGTCAATCATTTTTTTATTTACTTGACCAATATATTGATGAAAATGTTGATCATTGTATGTTTCATGTGAATTAAATTTGTTATCTGTTTCCACATCACAATTCATGTAGTACAACACATAAAGATAGTTATTTTAATGTTTCATGCCATATAAATTTATCTATTTATTAAATAAGAAACATTTATTCCAAAATTTAAAAATTAATCCAACTATATCAAGTATGGATACAAAAATAATGTTTTTGGTGATGGATTGAATATCACAAAATCATTTTAAAAATAAAATCATTCCCTTCAGCAATGTGAGGTTGTTTTCTCTAATAGCTACAAAAAAATTGTCTCCAAAATTTTCCAATAGATCTACCTCCACTCATTAAATTATTATGAATCTACTTGGTTCCTGTATATTAATACATATGTGATAACCACAAGATATGTCTAATACCCAGTTTTTATAAATAGATAAATTTCAGTTGATTAAAATGTCACTTTAATCTTCCCCTTAATTCTATGGTTGGGTGCTATTTTTATTTCATGTCACCTCTTTCCACATGTATAATAAATATTATCATGATCCATTTCATTCATACCAATCATCCACTTCTTGGAAGGTCTATAAGAAACATTTTTCTTTTCGATCTCTACTTTTCCTTTATATTTCTTCAACATAAGGACCAAAGGACTTTCACACTTCATCTCTCTATCTAATCAGTTAATAAATGAGATATGATCTCGAAAACACTTATAAATGATGTTAATATTGAAATTAATAACAAAGTTAGAGAAAATATGAGGAATGAATGTGAGAATGAGATTAATGAAAAGCTTATATGTGTGTTAAAACCCTTGAACTTATAGGCGCTCAATATAGATAATAATCATAACTACAAAAGGCTCGGAAGGCACACCCTCTACAAGAATCTTTGAATGAGTGCATTGGAACTCTAAAATCATTCATGTCTAGCTGTCCCCTACTTAAGAACAAGGATTTTATCAAGAGTGCTATATGAATCTATGTTTTTGTGAGACTTCATGAGTTTTTAAGATATATAGGAAAGAACCAAACATTTAATGTTAACCATGTTTCTAAATTTATTTTCATATATAATTAACTCTTCATTACACACCCCTTAGTGGGTATAATAGGTAGTGAGGATTATAGCATATCCGATTTATGTATACGGTGAAAAATAATTTAAAGGAAACAATATCACTCCTATAATTTACTACGATTGAGAAATTTTCCTTCATCTAGTATTGATTATAGGGATAGTGTGGATGATGATCTTTCCATTTTATTCTACAATTGAAAGGGAAAAATTATTTGGACTTTTTATTAATTAAAACTTATATGAGAAAAAATAAATTATTTTATTCTATTAATTATACCACTATTTTATAAACTCCTAGTAACCCTTACCATTGAACTCAGAATGTATAGTTTCTAATAAATTATATTATCATGAATCCCTATTAATTTTTATAATTATCCATCCATGGTCCTGAAAACAATAATAATGTAACTAGGTAGGTGGGCATGCTAAATTTGGGATTTTTCTCCTTGATCCATTGAGTAGATTTTCATATCCTGAAATCCAGAGTTGTATTTCCTCAAAAAATGCCTCCAAATTTTTATTGATTAGACTTTAAAAATTAAACTAAATACCAGTTCAGTTCATTCAACTCAATACCCTCCTAGGAACTCCCTAATAAAATTAAGTGTTAAGATATTTCCCATGTACTGAACTTAGTTCTATGAAGGATCATACATGTAACGTATATGAAAATTAAATTGATAACATTCATTTATTTACCTATTGTTTAATATTAAGATTTTTGTGATAGTATTAGTTAATGATTTAATTAAGTAATTAAATTCATTTCATCTTAATGTCTTTCTGAACCCTCTTGGAGATACACATCATAAAAGATTTAATGGAAAATAAAAACCATAACCAATAGTTACATGACATGTAAATTAAAAATACACAACATATATCCACTTTCCTTTTACATGATATACTCTAATGGGTCATTGATATCAATCTTAGTGGGATCACAAAACGTGTACAAGCTAGATACACATCATGTATCCCTTATGTTGAGTGTCCATGGTTCTCTACGAATGGCCTATCATGTATTTCAGAAATGGGGAATGATGAAATACATTGTTTGGACACCATAAACATGTCATATATATTTTATATACTCTAGGGTGTTAGTCTCATGTGTTTTTACCATGTATAATGACGACAGGGATTGAAGGATTTATGCTGCTAACCGGTGTAGACTACTAGACATGCATGCCATATATATGTTATGCAATCTGATATAATTTGTGCTAGTTTATCCTATAAACATGATATGTACAACATGTTTACTAACATTGTGGAACATCATGTATCCCACGACATTCCTAGGGGCAGCACACTAGTGTACATTGTGTTTACTCCTACAATATGTCATGTAACCCTTTCTTATGAGCAAAAAATTTCAAAGTTCCCAATGGGATATCTAGTTACTATTCATATATTCATAGACTATTAAGAAAATGAAACACTGAATTAACATGATTAATATGTAGACAATATGTTAATTCCATATGTATTAAAAAATGAATAGTTTGAAACTAAAATTCAACCATGATTGTGTATGGATAAACAATAAAATAAATAATAATAAATTTAAATGTGACACTTTTGATACTAATTCATAGTTCTAGGAATAGAGGATGTGTCCAATGGTAGATGATAAATTAAAATTTATTTTAATATGGAGTTTCTTGAAACCCTGAGCTAGGATCTTCCATGTAAAATTTATAAATGATTTATTTAATATCAGATAAAATAAATACTTGATCTGAGAATCCTTTTTTCAAAGTATCTGTTGATATTTTTAAATGAACCTTTCATATTACCTTCACGTAACTCTGAGGATCCAAGCATTTAATCCCTCTTGTGGAGATAGACACATACTCCTTTGATCTTCGAGCAACACCAATGGATTTTCAGGTGCTAGAATGGTGAGTTGACTCTCTATAATTATTAATGTTGATAAATAATCCTTTGATAATGAAGGGATATATATTGTTCCTATCATTATTTATAGGAATACAGAAAGGATGAGTCAAGAGGGAGTGTTTTTGTAGGCTTCTATTCTTGTGTTTTTATTTTTGGATGTCATATAAAAAAAATAACAGTCTATTTTAGAGCTAGGGATATGTTAAAATATTATTTATTTTCATGTCATCACTTATAATATTTAATAAAATCCATGGGAGATATTATTATTATTATTATTGGGTGTATTATAACTTTAATAATAAAAAAAATTATTTAAAATACATGTGAATTAATTTTTGTCACCAGAAATGGTCTTGGTGCATTCTAAATCCACTAAAATTTATTGAACATCCAAATAAATATTCAATTTAAATATATTTTTTAAATAAAATATGAATAAAATAATCCCAAGTTCTTTATAATAATGTTTATTCAATTAATTAAATTCAAATATAATTTAATCGATGTAATAGGAAACACTTAGTGTGTAATCCTCAAAGATTCCTCCTCGTTGACATCATGCAGGCTTGCCTAAAGTCCAATATTACTTTCTAGCCATAGGTTAAGGCCCCCAAGAGAAAGAACTTAATATCATAATGATGAAAACAACTTATAAATTCTAAGTGTGTAATATAATACCTTTATCACAATATCTCATCAAGAAGGTTTCACTTACATGTCACCAATCTATATGCTCGATATGTCTTTCTTTGACTCTCTAAAATAAAAATGTTGTTTCACCATGGACATGGAATTTAGGGTGACAGTTATATTCTAATAAAAGGTTTAAAATATTCGCTTCCATAAATATAAATGGGACCAATTCTTACCTGACTTTTCCATTAATGACATAACAATCGTGATGTACCCAAAATACCCAACCACGCCACGAACTTATGGAATTAAGGATTTCATGAAACAAAGTGAATGAGTCATGGAATGAATTAAAGATAATATTAATGTCTATGGACCATTGTACATGCTCAAATATATAAATATCTAATGAAACCAATACTTGTAGAATTCATATTGTCAGGTATGTTCTCATAATCTTTCATCTTGGATATTACTAATTGAGAACTTCATTAGAAGAATCCTTATCCACTTATGAGTACTCGCACCTAATAGTTTGTATGTTATGTGTCTCTTCATAGTATTTTATCTAACAGAAGACGTATATTTAAGAATATCATCACAACACATCAAGGTTCTAATCATAGTAAGAAACTACTATGATCTTATCAATTCAACATATACACAGGGATATTACTAAATCAGTGACTTGCATAACAATGAACAATACATAATAAGAATCTTAATTAGTATTTCATACATCAAATATACATGTAATCAAAGTAAAATAGTTTGTTATTGGAATCAAACACATACAATAGATTGAATTTCATTGCACATGTTTCAATAATATTTCCAATAAGGGATAATATTGGTGGATATCTTCCATTACAATTAATAGAAACTAATGTTCAAATTGAATTCACTGTCAAGAACTAGCCTCAATATTTTCAAACATTTTTATTGTCCTCTCCAAAGTAGATCAAAGGATCTATTCTAGAGTAATTATACTTTTATTTCTACATAAAATAAAATTTGGGTATATTCATATGGATTCAGATAAATTAAAAAAATTAAATCTAGTATATGTCTATATGAACCACATAGCACTATGCAGGTATGTTTAGTTCATGAATAAGATTCTTCATGAGTACCACTTATGTAAAATGGCCTTGATTTTTTTATAATGGGTGGAACATGCAAAGAAAAATACCAATGAAAATAGAATCAATCATGAATCATAGGTCATATGTGAGTGGAAGTGCAAATCACATGATCTCACAACCTAAAATACCTCTTCAATCAGTAGTATAGAATAAGGGCCTTAGACATTATTTATTTAGGGGATGATCTCTCCCCAATAGACTTTAAAGAACATTATAGGACAACCACTCTTTCTAATAATATGTTATTTTTCATTTTGATCAAACCAAAATTTGAAGGGGCATATGTGGACCCCTTCAATGCCCCAAAACACCACAAATGGGCAGAGAACCCAAGAGGCATGAAAATAAAATAAAAAATCGATAATGAAAATATTACTAAAAATAAGCTTGTCTTGACACCAAAGTAGAAATATTTCATAATGAAACTATAACTCATGAAGCATCTAGTATTTACAAAAAACATTTCCTACCACAAATAAAATGTTTTGGAATATACATAACTGAGTTTCATATTTTATGGAGGAAAGGAATAATTATACATGACCACATAGAACACACCCATAATTAAATATCAAAAAAATTATTTAGGTCCCTTTTTCATATGTTTTTTTATAATTTAATTTGGGAAAGGTTGAAATTTCATAGATCCTAGAGATCAGGTTTGTTATGAGAATTATGCGCTATGTGGAATAACCTATCCCCTTTAAAACACTACACTTTCTCATTAAGAAATTCCATTTTTGATGTTTAGTTTAAACACTATGTCACCAAAAAGTATAACATATATACATGGTCAATGATGTCCTTTATGTGAGGTCGTGCTGGATGGATTTTCTGGTTCCACTATATTGTCATGCTTTCTCCCAGTTGTGAAGGGTGAATCTAGATTAGTTAACAAAATTATGTTTCCCTTAGTTATTCATCATCTATATTTATAGAGATGAAACCATCAACAATGCGGTATATTCATGGTCACTATGTTGTAGAAAAATATGGAAGTTTCTTTAAAATATAGCCTCTATGGTGTAGCAGGATGCAATACCGTGTAGCTTCAAGAACTTTATTATCAATGTGCTTACCATGGTCACCACTATGGTGTGGTCTTTACCGTTTTTTCATATTTTCCTCTGGTGAAACATGCTCTATGAACTTCACTTTTAGCATGTCTCTAGAAATTTACCATTACGACCCACTGAGTCTTTCCTGGATAGTGGAATACTGGACCGCCACAACCCTAAGCCCACCTCTATAGTCCATATATTGGGGAAAATTACTAAGAATGCATCACTAAAATGGAAGTCTTTTTTCTAAACTACCTATACACATTCACCAAACCATCTCCATGAAAAAGTAACAAGGAATAATAATAGAAGAACATAACATCTAGATTAAAAATTCATGAAATTAATAACCTTTAGAGAATAAATAATAGTGTGACACTATAATAAAAAATGTAATGAGAGAATTACATGCACACCAATAAAATTATTTCCCAACCTAAAAATAACTAGAATAGAGAAATATGTGAGATGGTCTATCTCTTGATCTCTAATATCGACCACCCAACATGGTCTATTCACCTGAGTATCCCAATGATCCTCTCAAATAACAGTCAAACTGTCTATTATCTACATAAGAAATGAATGATGTGGGAAAATCCCAATTAAGGGTGGGTATATACCTACCCAGTAGGAAACCCTAAAAACTAAAAAGGGGGAAATAGAGTATGTGATTGAATTATTTAGATGAAACCAAAGAAATAGGAAATAAAAACACATCGACATAGATATATGCTCATAAAATATCCCCTTAAAAGAGAGAATGGGGATCTCCATCTCAATGTTGAGCCTAAGATAATGAGTCCACCTGGATCTCCAAAGCTCGACCATCAATGGCCAGCATCTCATGTTTCTATTTAAATATTTCAGGCGGAGTGCTCATAACTTGCTACATCTCCACTACCAGAGGGGGATAAATATCAAATAAAATGAGGATCCACAAACTATCATGATATGGGGATAAAACAATAATGAAATATAGAGGACCCACTCCATGTTATAACCGAGGAATGATACTCAATGAATGGAGGACACATTCCCTAGCATGATAGAGGTGTGCCACTTAGTAGATAGAGGTATTGTACGTGTGTGGGGGAGTACCATATCAATATATGTAAATAATATGGGGTACCGTAACCCTCATGTGATAGGGGAATATCATCCCCATATATAGAGGACATATTAACTGAATAGGGGAGTACAATCACAACAAATAATAATGAGTACCTATATATAGAATATTCACACCCGAAATAGGGTAGTATCATCTCTACCTATAATAAAGAGAATGGAGGATCCACAAACCAGTGTGATAGAGGAGTATTATCACCATAGATAGAGGACATGAACACTGAATAAGGATGTATTGTCTCTACCTATAATAACAAGTATTGTGCGCCCATGACCTGGTGAAACACGGGAGTACCATCCCCATAGATAGAGTATCCATTCAATGAATAAGGGAGTACTATCTATACCTTAAATAATGAGTTTGGGGACCCACTCCATAGACTGATAGGGTGTATCATCCCGACAAATATAGGACCTACACCCTAAAAAGGGGACTGCCATCTCTACCTAGAATCTATATGTTGATATTTCCCAATCATTTCCATTTTTTATTATTTCTTGAAGAATAATATCAATTATAAAATCTCTCATCATATATAAAATCCACTATGAATTCCACCATCACATTCTATAGGGAATATCATACAGGATAGTCCACTCAAAATCTAACATCTAAGTCAGAATTGAGATACAAGTTGTTGTATTCTCTCAAATAGAGAGTGTATGGTGTTTATGGGGTCAACATGGTGTGTCTCCCTACTGCTTTTCCTAGTCATTTTATTCTCTATAAATGGATTAGTAGTCTTGTTAATGTACATTTCATGTATGGGCCTATATGGCGTGTATCCTCCACCTTGGGACTAATGTGTGCTTCTAGACATACCCATTTCCATCGGACCATGCAGTGTATCTAGATATGAACCTAGTCATTCTTCAGTACCAGCACATTCCCATGTACTCAAATATTACATTATGTGTCCTCTGTCTTGGGATGGTTGAGTCATGTCCCGATCCCCTGATATGGTTCGTTTCACATATTATATTCTTATTATCGCTCATTGGTCATCCTGAATTCCAGATCTATGGAAATAATCACCCTCGCCTAGAAAATAATCTTGATCAATCTACAAAACATCATCCCAATCATTATTCGAACAGATTCCATGAAACTAGGTGTTCAATTTCTTTTGAACCATCCCTGACAAAGAAAAACAATGACCCCGTATTCCAATGGAGATGAACATGATGAAAAATTGGGGAAAAGAAAAAACAAAAGGGTTATAACTTCATTAACCATGAATTCATAGAGAATTATTTCAAATAGGGGACTTTAGAGTGATATAGTGGGATAAAATAATTAATGGAATAAAAAATTTTAATATATCAACGAGCTTATGTGAAGGGTACAAAAACACATATCAAAAGAAAATAATAAAATATTCATTCTCAAACATTTAACAAATGGATGAAACCACAACTGATGAGACCTAACTCAATTTAGGAACAATATTTGGTGAATAATGTCTTCACAAGAGATGAGGTTGATCCACTATGTTCTAGACTCATTATTCCACCTCAATCTGATCACCATTTGTCGTCCAATCTCAATTTTCCTACAAAGGTCCTTAGACATCCTACATATTCTCCTATGGCTTATATGGATGACCTAAAATAATTTTTATAATGTAGTATTTATAGAGTACTTAATAAGGTCCTTTATCAAAAAATTAATAATAATTAAACTCTCCCACTAACAGATTCCCCAACCAGATATCTGCTGTCAACCATCCTTTGGTGATTCCTATGGTAAACTACATGCTCTGAATTCAACCATTCTCTCATATTTTTTATATGAGACTCTATTCATGATATTTATCATTATTTATGAAATAAAACTTCATGAGGAACATACATATATTTAGTATTTTATAAAATAAATTTCAGGATCATCGGACATTAAAATCTTGGTTCCTCTGATCATTTGGCTCTGAAAATATGTCTTAAGATATTTAAAATTATTAAAAGGTAAAAACATAGTCTCATCATTCTTCACTTATTCAAAGATTTTTATCCTCAAAAAGTAAAAACTATATAAAAAGGATGGGATAATGAGATATTATATGTCTCTGTCACTCCTAGATGATCTCTGGCATGATATCATGCTACCAAAACACATGAACCAATGGAATTTTTTTCTTCATAGGATCTTCTCATGTTGATCCTCAATCTCTAATGGGTACTTCATGAATGTGGATCTATTCTCAATGTCCTATCCAAAATAAATAATTTTCAAGGGATAATACACATATCTCCTCATATGAAACACATGGAAGATGTTATGCACCCACCCCAACTCTTGGTGTAGGGCTAGGTGGTAAAAACCTTGAAAACCATCTGTAGGATCTCGAACGGACTGATTATCCTCAAGGATAGCTTTCCTCCCTAACCAAACCTCCAAAATCAACATAATGGGGAAAATTTTAGGAAACTTCTTTCTCAATGTTTGAACTGAGAGGGTCTATTATGAATATCTATATAAGATTTATACCTACTGTGGAATATCCTAATCTACTAATGGATCACCTGGACCTTATCTGTCATCACCCAAAACATTTTATCCAAACAAATGATTCCTCACTGATCTTAATTTGGCATATGGGTGACCAAAAGGGTATCCTATACAGGTCCTAGAAAAGTTTTTTTCCAATAGGAGAGTGATATATATTATTATAAGAAAACTATACCAAATCCAAGTGATCGTCCCAACTCTTCACAAATTCAAACACAAAATCCATCAGTATGTCTTGTAACTCATAGATAATGTGTTCAGTATTCCCATCCTATAGGGTTGAAAAGTTTTAATCATTTTCATATGTCTCCCAAAGGCCTCTTGTAGGACTCTATGAAACTTTTATGTGAAACACACATCACATTCAGAGATAATCATCTAGGGAAGCCCATGAATTTGTACAGTCAGTTGTACATATAACTTTTCCAAACACTCTAACAAAATCTTCACCCAAATTTTGAGGAAGTTCACTGACTAGGTAAGTCGATCGAGTATTAATAATATGAATCATGGAATCCCTCAATCTATGGAAGGCATATCACAAATTACATCAATATGTCCTCACATTTTAAATTTGGGATCTCAATAGGATGCAATAAACCTTCCGGAGATTGATTGACATCCTTTACATGCTGATATGTGAGACACCAAGAGATAAACTAAAATGAATACACAACAAGAAATCTTACCAAAATTGATGTTGATAGTCCCTATATATCTTCCCTACATGGGGATGTATATCCATAGGAGATGTGTGAAATTTCATCATCCCATCCTCTTGAAACATTATCGTAACCCCCTTCGATCCCTGTAAAATAATGATGTGATTATCTACATCAGAGAATCCATATTTTGAATATTTTGAAGATATATGGTCCTGTATGACCTCAAAGTTGATGTCTCAAAAACTTGTCTCCCTCAAACTCTAGCGATGTGGTGGTTCCAATACCATCCACTAAAGATAAGATGTGCCCCTATCCTCCAACAGGTTTATTTTAAAACAATCCAACTACTCAAACACCTCCTCCACTATATAAGAATGGGACTTCCTGCTAATGGAATATGCCACCATGCTTCCCTTACTAGGAGTATAGATTATATTGAAGTCATAGTCATATATATCCTCCAACCAAGATCTCTATCTTAGGTTTATATCTATGTCCTTGAAGATATACCTAAAATATTGATGGTCTAATCAAACAAAAATTCAATCTCCCAAAAGAGATTTCCTCCTCATCCTTAGAGAGAAGGCAACTGCAACCAACTCTAGGTCATAAGTCTCAAAGTTATATGTGTGGGGACTCAACTACCTCAACACATATGTGATCACTACCTACCTCTACATGAACACATATTCAATCCTAACTCCATAGGCATCTCAATACACTATGTAAATCATCCCCACATTCAGTAGTCTCAACATATGATCATTATTAAACCTCATCATAAACTACTCAAATTCTCTTTAAAACATATCGATCAAGGGAAATGGGTTTTTTTCCTAATTATGGTGATTAAAAGGGTTATATTATTGGATAATTCTTGCATGAACATCATAAATCTAGAATTTACTCTATGAGAGTTCCCCAGATATAGTAAATATTTTACCATGTCAATAATCAATCTTCAAGTGTCTCATGTGATCCTACATAGATACTAAGGAAATGAGGGTTCCAATAAAGAACACTATTACGAAAAAATACAAGAAATGTTGAAAGACCCAGTTCAAAAGTCTCATATCACTATTGGGGTGTCCAACATGCTAAGTTATATCACCATTAACTCAATGTGATTATAGAATATTTAGAAAGATTCATTTCGTAAAACCTCCTCTCAAACTAGGAGCTGTTGATAACTCATCCTAATATCAAACTCTGAGAACCACTTAACCCTATTCAATAGGTCAAAGAAGTCATATATTTTTAAGGGTGGATACTACTCCTTAATTGTCACCTAGTTTGATCGAAATCAATCCATACCTCACCTAAAGTTCCAATCCACCTCCTTAAAGAACAACATATGGTTTCCTAGGAGAAAACATTAGGTCATACGAAGTTGTAACTCTATTGACCATCCATCCTCACCACTATCTCTTACATCCCAATGGTGTGATCTAATATGCAAGTGTAACAACATTCCATCCCTGAGGAAATTCTATGTATCGGTCCATTGCACAATGGGGAGATAAACCTCACACGTCCTTAGGAAATGCTTTATCATACCCCACCATCATCTCTGTAATTTGAGGGCTCATAACATCCACTACTCTAAGGGTAATACAATCCAAATGATAAATCTGTTATAACCTGCTACAAATGAGATCTCCCTATTCAGCATGGGGATCACTCTTTATCAATAGAGAAAAACTCGATACCATAAACTTGAAGCACTACCACACTCACTAGTATAAATTACATAGTCGTGGATGTTATACGCCCAATCCATAGTAGTTAAAACATGATATTGTCCCAGTACATCTACAGACAGATTTCATATAAGGATCTCTCTCTTTTCAGAGTAATTTGACATCATAGGTAGAAACCTTTGGCCATTGATCCTATTTTCAGGATAATCTGACACATGTGTTGAATAAAAAGGAATCCATTTGTATTTATAAGTCTTGAATAGGGATTCATTTAGGAAAATGTAGCATAGTACTCTATGATAAAATTGTAGATAGATTAGTGGATTAATTGGTTATATCTTGAACACAATTGAGCCTAGTAGAAGTTCATTCTTTCCCTTTTCCTCTGGGTCTCCTTAATTACTCCTACTCTAACACCTCATCACACCAATCTTCCCTAAACACACACGTTAAAGAAATATGTCTACAACACCTTGAAAATATCCTCTAGGGGCAGTACAAACTCAACCTCATTGATTTAAATATCATCATAATAGTGCATCTCATTGGGGGAAGTGTCCCTCTTAAATTCATGTTTGAAGTGACTTTAAATATCTCCATCATAAGGCCCCACCAATTCCCAGCATCATCTTGGAAAAGTATCACCATGAGGACCATCATTGAAAGGGGGCCTATTCAAGAAGGATATCCAAACCATAAAATCATCCCTGACCTTAACCACCTGATAATAGAGTCTTCCAAAACATGAAATGTGGGTGATAATTATCTCTGGAACATGAAATGAACACTTATAATAGGTGTGTCATCCACTGATATTCAGGGAACTGATTGTTGTTCTATGAAGAGAATTAGTTGTGAGTTCAACCATCCGGTCAGTCAGGATCTGAATGTGTTTTTGAATTCGAATCACCAACTCAAGCAAATCATTTGGTGCCTAGGGATTTGGTTAACCATGGAATCTCAGAAGTCTCTAGCACTAAAACTTATTGACTATGCTAAGAATGAGTTTATCCTTATACTACTCTCCTGGTATAGTCTTCTACTCAACAGGTGGGGGTTCTCCAATCTTCCTACCTGAACAAAAGATCTCATAAGATGGCCCCCAAACTGACAGCTCATTACTTATCAAATTTTTTTCACAATCCAAAATCAGTAACCAGGTTTGATGTCTTAACAAACATATCCTGAAAGTGATGAAGACGTACCACGGTCAAATGAGCATTTATATTTGTGGATATTACTCAATAAATACATCCAAAGGACTCAATACTATATAATATATGTAAAAATGTTCCATGTAACCAATTTCTAAGTATTCCATGTTGATAGTCATGTAATTATAGTTTATTGAATGGTTACCTAATCCTCTAAACCAACACATGGTTCCCTTGCCTAAAATCTACACTAAGGATACATTGACATAATATCCATATATCCTAACCAAATCCTCATAAGGGGATAAATCCAAACACTTTCCAATGTAATGAAATACTCTTATACCACTCCATAAAGAACCATCCAATCGGGGCCCACATGGTCAGTGGAAGACCGGACCATTACAACCCCATGCCCTCCTCCATAGGCTAGGTCTAGTTTTAAGTGCCAATAAGGAATAACTAAAATGGCAGGCCTTTTACTAAATTACTTTTATGCATCTACCCAACCATCCCCATGAAGAAATATAGAGTATTAATAAATTAATACAGTAATATCTAGAGTACCAACCATTCATCTAACAACCTCTTGGGAATTCAAAATAGTGCAGGAATATAATCTAAAATGTAATGGAAAAGTAGGCTCACTCCAAGAAATGATTCCCAATCCTAAAAATAACTGAATTGAAAAATAGTTGATTGTTTCTGTCTCCTGATCTCTGAGCACCACCACCATATGTGGTTTATACACCTGAGTATCCCTATGTTCATATGAAATCACCACTGATATTTCCATTATCTGCATAATACATGACATGTGTGGGAACAACCAATATAGGGGTGAGTATATAAGTACCTAATAGGACAATCTAAAATATGAAAAAGGAGAATTAGAAGACATGATTGAAGTAATTATCTTAAACCAAATAAAGATGGAACTAATACCCATCAACATAGATATATGCACAAAAGAAAAACATAGATGAGAGAGAAATGGGGCCTCCATATCACAACCCTATCTAGGATTATGAGTATTCCTAAAGATTCAATGGTCCATCACCAATGTACATTATCTCACATAGCTATCCGAGGAATCCATGAGGCGGTCTTTCACCTCTCTACTTCTCCAAAATCTAAGGGAGTGAAACCCCAATTGAAATAGAACCCATCCCTAGCATGATAGGGGGGATTTCACTCTTAGGAATGTTTGTAAAACCTTACCCTTGTACAATTGGGGGATGACACTCAAAGTACAGAAGACGCAAGTCCTATAAGGATAGATGGTTACCACTCATAAAATAGAGGGCCTTGACTCATATATTATATTATTGTCTCTATTTATGTAAAGGATATAGGGGAGTTTTATTATGTTGTGACTGGGGAGTACCATACCCATGGATAGAGGACATGTTCTAAAAAATTGGGGAGTACCATCTCTACCTAGAATAAAGAGTATAGGGCACCCATATCTCGATGCGACGTGAAAGTACCATCTCGATAGATATAAGATCTACACCACAAATTGGAAAGTTCTGTCTCTTCCTAGAATATTAAGTATGGGATCTCACACCATGTTTCGATAAGGGAGTAGCATCCCCATAGATATAGGGTCTTCTCCCTAAATATAAGTGTTTTCCTCTATAAGGAATAATGAGTTTGGGGAACCCATATCCTAGTGAAATAGGGGGAACCATACCCATAGATAGGGGACCAAAACCCTAAATAGGCGAGTAACTTCTCTACCTAGATTAATGATTATAGTTGACCCTTACCATAGTGTGATAGGGGAGTACTGTCTTTGTAGATAAAGGACCTACACCCTAAATAGGGGAACACTATCACTGCCTTTAATCTCTTCAATGATCATGTATGATCACTATTATCTTTGAGAACTTCCAAAAGAAGCGTCAATCTCTGAAATTCTCACACCGTGTCTCAAAATCAACTACAAGTGTCACCATCATGTTTTACATAAAGTACACTTAGGATATGATTGTCATGGGCCAAAATCTGAGTCAAAACAAAGGAGATACAATAGGTATAAATTTATCAAATGGGTGTATATGATGTGTATGGGGTCCATATGGTGTGTGGTACCACTACACTACTTGGATTTGTTTCTCATATAGACACTTATCAGTGTCCATTTCATTATACATGAGGTGTATTTGGACCCAAAAAAACTTACTGGCCACCCATGGCCAGACTATGTGCTTTTCCCAAACCAGTGTATGCCAGGTTGTAGTGTGAACCTAGATGGGAACCTGACTATGCCTGAGTACCATCCCATGCATGTGTACTTCTAGACTATACAATGTTTCATCTTGTATGGGTTTCTAGTCATGTACATATGGCACTCATCCCATCCAATTAGGGATGGTCACATGATTTGTGGGCCCATCCACATGGTATTTAATCCTTATCTTCCATGAAACCCTGGTGTCGAAGCTTAGGGTAATACAATACATGCGTTCATCATACCACATGTCATATAGTCATTTTTCCTACAAATTTTTTATGATTTCTCTAATTTTAGTGGTTAATACACCTTTTATTGAGGCTCACTATCATTCATCAATACATTGACCTAATTTTATAACTTTATAGTCCTTCTATATATATATAAACATTCCCCTTGAAATTTATAGTATGGGAGTGTCTCTAATGGATTCTTTACCATTCCATGCATTTATTAAATTTAAATACCTTTCCATATGATCGAGTTTAAAGAATATAAAACTTTTAAAATAAGAATCATACCTCATTTTTCATCTCTTTGATTGATAAGTTTGAACTATTAGACCTATTTTGGCATTTTTGAGCATGATTTCTTCAAAACATCTACTCAAGATGTTCCATGTCCTACCACAAGAAAATAACTTTTGTGATTCTAGTTTATTTTGGAACCCCAATTCTTGATTTTTCATGGAAAAAATATTTAATTCTAGATTTTGGATATTGAAAGACTATTCCCTATAAGGATTACATGGTAAGTATTTTTATATTCTCCACATGTTTTCTTATTTTGATATCTATCCCTTTCAAAAAATGAGCCATTATATTCATATTTGAAGCAGAATCCATACATGATTTTATCATTTAATCATGTTGGGTTTGGATCAGTATGATGTTAACCTTCAACTCTTTCACTGTAGACATTTGTTTTAAAATATATTGGGAAAGCTATTATATCACGTCACTTATATTCTATATCTTGCATACCATTTTCTTTATTCTAAGATTCAAGGACACTTCATCTCCTATAAATATTTTTTTTCCATGGAAAAATCTTCTACCATCAAATATTATACTTCACAAATCATACTCCATCGATCTTTATTTTCTTTTCTTGATATTTTCTTGGAATGAAAACATGATATTATTTCAGTTTCATTACCATAATCACATATTATTTTTGGCTCCGAGAGAGAATATAAAATTTCACATCCTTTTTACGTAATAGGGTTTGAATTTGGGATAACATTAGGTTTAAATTTTACAACATTTTTAGTACCCAACATATAAGATGGATTCTTTTTGTTTTTATTCTTATTAACTTTTTCATTAGAAATGTTTCACTTTACCTTTTTCATTCACCAAAAAATATTCTAATTTATCCACATTTCTTTGTACTACTTGTGTTGATTCCTCTATTTCTGAAAGTATTCCTTGAGTGCTTCCTTTAATTCTTAATCAACCAAAGAATCAATTGCATTTTCTATTAGAACTACTACAAAAATAACTTTATGTCTTCCCGACATAACAATTACAGGTTCCACCACATCATGATAAACTCTAAAATTAACCTCCTTAAAAATAATAGAATCATTTATTCAGGACATGAAATTATTTATATTAAATTAATGATCTTCCACTATGGATGAAATATTTAACAAAACATCATATCATATTAGAATAACATAAAATCCAAACATGAACCTATCCCTAGGATACTACATGTTGTGAATAAAAAAGGTACATACCATAAGATTACCCTAATTGTGGAATGAATTAGGGTATGAAATAATTATTTAGTAAAAAATTCACTCTAGTAAAGTCTCACTTTCCATATAGGTTCTTGATTCACCCGATTTGTGTATACATTTTAATATACTCTATTGAAAAATAAGAACATGTTTTCAGAAATTATCTACTACATAGGGAAGAAATACTTTTATTTTGGTGATCTTGTTCATTTATAAGAGTTTTATGGCCATGTACACAAAACGAGGAAAAACTGAGCAAAAATTTACACCTACACGGTGTGTACTTATATAAACACCATGTGCATTAAAGTTCAGACATGGGTTGACCAGGGCAAGTACATGCCCAAGTAACCCGAAGGTGGTACATGCCGTGTTCACAATATATACATCGTGTATACCATTCTAGAAGCAGTTGGTGGGTGAGAAGAGTATACACACCCATGTGGCCGACTGAAGGGGACACACTGTGTTCCACTAATACACACCGTGTATACCATTTTCGAAGTGGTTGGTGGCCAAAAAATAAGACTACATTCCATGTATGGTGGCGCTACATGTTGTGTACATTCACCTACCATTTGGCGTCGTGTTCCAAGTCATGGATGGCGTGTTAGGCCGCCTACTAGCAGAGAAAATAGAGGCAAAATGTGTTTAAAAAAGTACATGATTTGTACTTTTGACACATGCCATGTACTTATTTTTTTTCTATAAAAGGAGGTCATGGCCTCTGGAGAAAGGGAGGTGGGTGTGTAGTATTATTTGGAGAAAAGAGTTGAATTCTGAAGGAGATATGCTATGTCTTTGTACTACCGTTATTCCACCATCTACCAAAGAATCATTTTAACCTCGAAGTTTCAAGCATGATCACTTCATGTATCAAGAGTTTTGGGTATTTTTTCTTATCCATTTGTAACTAAACACCCAGTTTGTTGGGGTGGTGGTAGATGTTGAGTTGTAATTTGAATTAAATTGTTATGACTATGTTTGTTTTATTAATCTCTTCTTATTCTTCATAAATCACTTCATATTAACACGGGAAATTTTTTACCGGACCCCAGGGTGAATTTTTAGGGATTCAAAAGAAGAATAAAGATGAATAATTTCATGACTATTGGAAGTATTCGTCAACTCAAAATGGACTAAGACAAATAACGATCTGCTAAATACTAACTACCAGACCAAGGAGTTAGTTTCTTCAGCTCTAAATCTGAAGTTTATCAGAACAAGGAAATGTTATTAAAAATTAATCCCAGAGTGTTGGGTTATAATGAAAAACACAGCCTCATAAACAATTTGATTTAATAAACAACTTCTCATTAACCCATAACCCCAATACATGTCTCTATTTATCTATATCAAAATCAATTTTCTCGTATTTTAATTTTATTCTCTTAAGAAATTTGTTAAAATAAATTTAAGACCAATTTTTCTTTTTATCCAAAAACAAAAATCAACTCTAAATTCAGCAACCTTAATTTAAAAAATACAAACAAAGTTAAACAAGATAAAAATTACTCCTTTTTCTCTGTGGATTGACCCCTTACTAGTGTTATACTTGTTAGGGTAAAAATAATTTGAGACACTGATAATATTCCATCTGTGAAACGAGTCCCCAAATTTTAGAATCATTGTTGAGGATCTTAGAGTTAATTTTATTCTTGTTTTAATTAAATTTGTATCAAATTTTAGTGAAAATAAAAATCATAATTTCACAAAAATATCTTTTCTATTCTCATTTATGTTTATCTTTATTTTTCCTCATTTATGCTTGGTGTTTTTTATTGTTTTGTGTAGGCCTTTAGGTGCATGAGCGGTCACCTCACATGTTCCAAGAACACTGAGTCATCAGGGATTTTCCTCACTAACCCGAAGATCAAACGAACATTTTTGAGGTGTCAATGAGCACTAATGGATGAACACAACTAAACCACTCCAATGGAACAAAACGAGGAAGGCAATCCAACTATTGTCTAATGAGATAGACATGAGTAAAGACCGTATGACAACCAGAACACTCAGTAGCTTTAACAGTTCCATCCAGATTGGATGCCATATTTCAACCAAGGGTAGGAGCTATTCTACACCCCTCTGGACCAACAATTCATGCCGGTTCCTCTTCCACTGCAGCCACCTCCAAGTTGTACTGTCATAGAGTATAGCCTTCCATGGATTCACGGAGCTGACACGGTCATCATCCGTCCACCAGTGTAGGCCCAACACTTCGAGATCAATCCTGCTATCATGTAGTTGATCCAGAACATCGTTCAATTTGGCAGCCTGTCCAGAGGGGATCCCAATTCCCATCTCTCTAAATTTCTAGAGGCATGTGACACATTCCACTATCACAGAGTATCCACAGATTCCATCTATCTTTGCCTCTTCCCCTTCTCTTAAAGGGATAAGGCTAAAGATTGGATTAAAGGATTGCTGCAACGATCCATCCTCGCCTGGGAGGAGCTATCCCAGGTGTTCCTGTCCAAATACTTCCCACCCTTGAAGACGGAAACACTGTGGAACGAGATCTACAACTTCCAGCAACATGACATATAATCATTATACGGATCATGTGAGCACTTCAAGGATATGTTTAGCAAATTCCAACACCACGGAATTCCACTTTGGATGCAGGTACAAACCTTCTATGGAGTGTTTACAACTAATACCAATTATGTGGTGGATGATGCTGCTGGATGTACGGTAATGATGAAGTCCCCCAAAGAACTCTTCGAACTCCTGGAAGGCAAGTCTTCCAAAAGATTCAAGTGGATTTCTATATAGGGCACACAAAAATGAGGTATGCATAACATTAATTCAACTACCATACTAGCTGCCTAGTTGGACTTTGTGTCCATGATGATCGACGTACTCAATCTAAAGAGCATGTTCCAAGATCATGCGGCAAATAATCAAGCTTGTAGAGAATGTGGTGAGAACCACATCATGGGAGAATTCCTAGGTTCTACTGGAGGCCCATAAACAAGAGAGTTAAGTTATGTTGCACAAAATCGAGGGCCCAACCAGTACCAGCAGTACAAGAACCCAGCATGGTGTGATCAACAAAATACAAGCTGGGGACAACAACAGCAGAATCATCCACCCCCAACGTCTGCCCGACTACAACCAACCTCCTTATCATAACCAATACCAGAGGAAGCAACAGCCCCAACATGGCCCTTATCAACAGAAAGGGTATCAGAACCCTCGCCCATAGTAGCCACAGCAACCACCACCTCCACCAGCTCAACAACCACCTCAGCAGGAGAACACCTCAAGGTTAGAGGATCTTATGACCAAATTCATATCTACTACTGATTCCAGGCTCCAGAAACAGGAGGATTCAATTAGAGTCCTAGAGAATGAAATTTTCCAATTTTCAGACCAACCCTCAAGAGGGAAACCTGGTACACTATCGGGAAACATAGAGAAAACCCTGAGGGAGGAGGCCCATGTTGTCATGCTCTAGAGTGGAAAAGAGATCCAACAGAACTAACCAGCACAGCCAGGTGTATCCACACCCTCTGTTGATGAAGAAGGTACCAATACCCTCCCCTACTCATATAAAATCCCACAGAGGGTGGCTTTACAGAATAAAGGGAAAAAGGTTGTCAAACCCTTTGAACCTGCCTTACCCTTCCCAAAGAGATTGAAGTAGAGAAAGCTGGACCACCAGTTCAGAAAATTCATGGACATATTTAAAAATGTGTATATAAATATTCCATTTGTAGAGGAACTGATGTAGATACCCACTTATGCCAAATTCATGAAAGAGATAATCTCCAAGAGAAAAAAGATAGAGGATTTGGGCACCATTGCCCTAACCAAGGAGTGTTCTGCAGTCATCCAACATTAAATTCCTCCCAAACTCCAGGATTTAGGTATTTTTCACTATTACCTATACCATTGGACTATGCGAGTTTGGGAAGGCCATCTACGACTTAGGGGCTCGTGTGAACCTCATGCCCCTTGGAGTTTTCAAGAAGCTATGGCTCAATGACTTGAAGTCTACCCGAGTATCCCTTCAACTTGCTGATTGATCCATCAAACATATGAAGGGACTACTGGAGGACATTCTCGTCAATGTGGGTAGGCTTATCTTTCCCGTTGATTTCATGATCCTCGACATGGAGGATGACTAGGAGGCACCTATCATACTTGGAAGAACTTTTTTATCAAATGGGAAGGTAATAATCGATGTGCACCAAGGAGAGCTGATTTTCTAGGTAGGAGATGAAAGAGTCTTCTACAATGTCCTCAAGGCTGTCAAACATGTATCGTTGTCTATACATGAATATTTTTATGCTATAACCACTGTGGATGATCATTTGAGTGAAAAGGGGGATGATTGGGTATGTTCTTTTACTTCAGATAACTTTATTATTCCAGAAATTCTAAATGAAGAAGCGCCAGATGATTTTCAATTCCTAGAAGTCCAGGGTGGCCACTATTGACAACATATAGTTATTCCTGATAGTCTGGAATGGGAAAAGGTGCAACAACTTGTACCTTCTATTTTGAAGGCACCTGAACTCGAACTGAACCCCCTTCCATCATCTCAAAAGAATGGGTATTTGGGACCCAATAAAACTTTTCCTGTCATACTTAACGTAGAACTATCCCAGGAGTAGGAAGATGCACTTCTAGAGGTTCTAAAATAGAGGAAGCACACTATTGGATGGACAATCGCTGATTTTAAAGGAATTATCCCTACTATTATCACCCATAATGTGTTACTTGAAAAAGGTTCCAATAAATCTCATCAAAAATAGTGTCCCTTGAATCCCCCCATGATGGAAGTTATAAAATAGTAGGTGATTAAATTGTTGGATTTAGGCATCATCTATCCCAACTCGGATATTTTGTGGGTGATTCCCCTACAAGTGGTACCCAAAAAGGGGGGTATTACTGTAATTTCAAATGAAAAGAATGAGCCCATACCGACACTCACTGTCACGAGCTGGCGAGTCTGTGTGGATTAACAGAAGCTATATGATGCCACAAGGAAGGATCATTTCCCCCCGGCCATTCTGGGACCAAATTCTAGAGACACTAGCAGGCCAAAACCTCTATTTCTTCCTCGACATTTATTCTGGATATAACCAGATTTCCATTGCTCCAGTGGATTAGTAAAATATCACATTCACTTTCCCCTATAGTATGTTTTCGTACCGAAGGATGTCTTTTGGAATGTGCAATGCCCCCGCCACCTTCCTGCGCTGTATGGAGGTCATCTTCCACGACATGGTGGAACAGATCCTGGAGGTATTCATGGATGATTTTTTGATTTATGGGAAATCATTCACCACTTGTTTACAGAACCTAGAACTAGTTTTGGAACGATGTTAGAAGACTAACCTAGTTTTGAACTTGGAAAAGTGTCATTTCATGGTTTAAAGTGGCATCATCCTCGACAACAGAATCTCAGCAAAGGGGTTATAGGTGGACCCAGAAAAGACAGAAGCCATTTCATGACTACCTATTCTGAATTCTATCAGAGCCATCCACAGCTTCTTGGGGCATATCGATTTCTACAGGTTGTTTTTCCATGACTTATCCAAAATATCCCATCCCCTCACCAATATTCTAACCAAGGATTCCATATTTGAGTTCGATGAGACATGCGCTAGAGCTTTTGAGCGTCGGAAGCAGCGCCTGGTGGAAGCTCCAGTAATGATTTCTACCAACTGGGCGGAACAATTTGAGGTGATGTGTGATGCCAGTGACCACACAGTGGGAGCATCCTTGGGCTAGTATCTTGATCATATTTTCTGACCTATATATTATGCTAGTAGGACACTCAATAAGGCACATATCAACTATACCCCAATAGAGAAGGAGATTCTTGCAATGGTTTTCATATTTGACTAGTTTCGTTATTACTTAGTGTTGTCTAAAGTTATTTTTTATATTGACTGTGTAGCACTAAAGTACCTACTAAACAAGAAATATGCAAAGCCCTGATTGATCTGTTGGGTACTCCTCTTACAAGAATTTGATCTAGAGGTCCGAGATAAGAAGGGGAGTGAGAATGTTGTTTCATACCATCTCTCCCACCTAGAGCTACCTCATTTGGAGAAGGAGGGAGATCAGGTGATCAGGGAGGATTTCCCTGATGATCACCTATTTTCGGTTAAAGAAACACCGAGACCATGGTATTATGATATCGCTAATTTTCTAGTTACAGGTTTCGTTCACCCCGACCTCTCCTTCTAGCCAAGGAAGTGATTTTTCTCTGATCTGAAAAGGTACTTCTGGGACGATCCTCTGCTATTCTGATCATGTGTTGATGGAGTGATCCGCCATTTCTTCCCAGAGAATGAAGTTCACGATGTCCTATAGTTCTGTCATGCCTCACCAGTTGGAGGACATCATGGGCCTGACTGTATGATAGAAAAGATCCTGCAATCTGGGTTTTTTTCACCCACTAGGCATAAAGTTTCTCGGGCCTTTTTTCATGTTGTGATCAGTGCCAGAGGACCGGTAATGTGGGACGTATAGCTGAAATGCCCCAACACCCAATCCTGGAGGTCGCGATTTTTGACGTCTGGGGAATAGATTCCATGGGTCCCTTTACCCCATCTTTTGGGAACACTTACATCCTGGTCTACGTCGACTACATCTCCAAATGGGTAAAAGACACTACTTCCACACATGACACAACCAAGGTAGTCATGAGATTTTTAAAGAAAAATATTTTTAGCAGGTTTGGAGTTCCATGAGTACTGATCAGTGATAGAAGGACCCACTTTGACAACACACTGATGAGAGGAATAATGTTGAAGTATGGAGTAAAGCACCAGATGGGGACACCATATCATCAGCAGTCCAGTGGAAAAGTGGACCTATCCAACCGTGATCACAAGTAGATCCTAGAGAAAATAGTGAACACTTCGAGCAAAGACTGGTCCAAGAAGTTAGATGATACTTTTTGGACATATCTGACTACTTTTAAAACACCACTGGGAATATCCCCATTCTGCCTCATCTATGGCAAGCCCTTCAATTTTCTAGTGGAATTGGAACCCAAATCCTATTGGGACATCAAGGCCCTGAACATTGATTTAATTGAAGCTAAAGAAAAGTGGAAGTTCCAACTGTAGGAACTTGATGATATAAGATTAGAGGCGTACGAGAACGACAATATGTACAAGGAGAAGACGATATCCATTCACGACCAGATGATTTCATGAAAATCATTCCAACCCAGTGATCAGGTACTTCTATTTAACTCTCATCTTCACTTATTCCCAGGGAAGTTAAGGACATGATGGTTGGGACCATTCCATGTTATACGAGTATTCCCTCGTGGAGCGGTGGAAATTTCTGGAGAAGATGGTCAACCATTCAAGGTGAACAGACAACGGTTGAAGGCTTACCATTACATAGACAACGTGGTGGGAACATTATCCACCATGCAGCTTGGGTAAGAAAGGGTAAGTAGGTCGAGCCAATGAACTAAAAAAAAGGTTCTTCATGGGAGGCAACCCAGAGGATACAGGTCGTGTACCGCAACTACACAACATGCACTTTTCCATTTTTATTTTTTATCTATTAAAAATATATTGTTTAACGAATAAATAAACAGGGATGATGCCGGTGTTGATGGTAAGGACACTAGAGTTTATTTGAGTCATCCCTGGTTCGAATCCTCCCGACCTACCTTTGGCACATGGTTCCTCTTTTTTATATTTTATTACATGGTGTGTGTAGTAAATTTCATATATTTATATATTAGATTATAAGAAAACCCATGGTGGGGAAGGATTGGTTGGCCAAGATCATAACCCTACTCCAAAAGACCCGGGTTCAAATCTTGACAAATGCCCCATTTCCATCATTTACCCTTTTAATAAAACCTCACGGCGTGTCATTAGATATATGTCGTGTGTGCCATATTTGTCCTTACTAAATTAAAAACATTTCCATATAAAGTAAATCAAGAGGATGAAGTTGGCAGATTGGAAATTTCTCAGCCCTGGATCCAAAAGACCTGGGTTCGACCTCGACTAATCTCACTTCTTCATTCCCTTCATATATAATTAAAAACCACACGCCATGCATTTTCTTCTTCCCATGTAGTATAGTCCATATACAATAACTATATATAAATGATAAAAATGGGCAGCAGTACAACCTTCACGCCAGTAGTTGAGGGCTTCCATTCAGAACGGCTGATCACTGGTTCAAAACTCTCCCCAAGCACTGGACCAAAGGTTGTAATTCTCTTTTTCCACTTTTAAAACACACACCGTGTATTGTCCCACAACATTACATGTATATTTTTATTTTTAAATTCTATATATATATATATATATATATCCATTTTTATTATTTTCAATTATTAATATTAATTAATATAGTTTGTTCAAATATATATATATATATATTACTATTAAAAAAATGAGATACACGTCATGTATTCTGAATGTACACGCCGTGTACCTCGAATATATAAGTTGTGGCCACCCATTTCAGGCCATGTCACGCAGAGCTCCCTCCTTCCCATTTTCTTCCCCCATATGACATTCATCCCCCTTAAGTTCAAATCCGTCGATTATGTTTGTTTCGGGTTCTGATTTCTCTTTCATTGCGTTCCTCGGTCCAATTATTCCCTTCTACACCCTCTCTTTCATGTTATTAGAACCGTTTACGGTGATTTGGGATTAGATTACTGTTCGGATTCCATGGTACATGGACACAAAATGAAGAACACACGTCGTGTACTTTTGTACACAACCACACACTAAAATGCTTCGCAATTTGAATATACATGGTGTGTATGTTCAATACACACCGTGTACCTTTCCACACCATGCACGAGTATCATTTTTCACACAGACTCACATACTATGTTCATAAGCATTTTGTGTATGTTCGGTACATGCCGTGTATGCCATATATTTTGAGCCATCCATGTGTAAGCACTTCACATGGCCTCACACCCCATGTTCCCATAAACGGTGTGTGTGTGTTTGGTACACACCGTGTATGCCATTTACTTTTGCCATCCCATGTCTAGCCCCCCCACACGGCCATGTTCCTCTAGTAATGAACATGCCATGTATGATCCGTACACAGCGTGTCCTTTATTATTAGAACTGTTAAAAATGTGGTCGTGTCTTTACTAATACAAGACCATGTCCACTTTTCATGAACACGGTGTGTATGTTTGGTACATGCAGTGTACCCTTTCCTGGTCTTTATTCTGCTCTCTCAGAGTGTTTATCCAGAGAACATGGGATGCTACTTAGCATTCACTACATGCCATGTACTCTGGATGTACACGTTGTGTACTTTCATTTTTTCTTTTTTCTCACATTTTCTTTGTTTTATTTTATTTTCTTTTTCTTTTGTTTGGTTTTTCTTTTTATTTCAGTTTATGGTAGACCGAGATCCATCCCGTGGGAAGTAACCCACCTCCGCCACTAAGGGAGAGAGGCCCATTTATCGTCGGATACAACTCTGACCTATGACACAGCTAGACCCAGAAGCTCTCATATATGAGCTCCCTCCATTGGTCATCCTTCCTCCCCTCACTCCCTCAGCTGAGTCTAGTTCTAGTATCATTGCGACTTCACCACCCCATCTAGAGCCTCTAAGAACCATCGCTTCTTCTCCACCATCTTCCGTACTTCTTGTGCCCCTTTGAGCAGCTAATAACCCCACATTGGATGATTTATCTAGCGAGCCTCTATCTACTTTAGCAGATCCACCACCAGAGCTAGCTCCTACTGCTGTACCTCCGCCTAGACCAAGACCTGTAGGTGTTATCTACCCATGCATGGTGTTCCGAGTCACCGACATGGCACACGACAGGATCTAGTGCTTCTCTCGCTACTTGAATCCATTGATTGGCCGCTACCTTGATAGCAGCATTCCACAGCAGCTCGGTATTTAGGGTGAGTTGGAGGATCTCCTTGATCACACTCCATTGCTCGCTATTCAGGTCAACACTACTATATTCCAAATTTTATTTTTGGAGTTTGCTGCCTTGTTTGAGTTTGATGGAGTTGAGTACTGGGAGACACCTGGTGATGTGGTACCCGTGGTTCAGCTCCAGTTGGGCGGCCAATGATTTTCCATTACCATGAATGAGGTCGGCCAAGGGTAAGGTTTCTACTCTCATCCCATCACCCCAACCCCTATTTCTACCCTGACCAGGCCCAAGCACTCTGAGCTCGTTTCTATGTTGCAAGAGATTGTTGGGTCTGACCACTGCTACACCACTACATCTCAGAAGAGTACCCTTATCACGGACCACATCCTCTGTTTTAGCCACTGGTTCTTTTGCACCATTCTTTTCACTGGACCTGAGGATATGGGGGTCATGACCAATCGTGACATGTATCTCCTTACCTATGTCATCTGGCATGAAAACCTGGACCTCCCTTACCTCGCCACCTCCTACTTCAATGATATGTTTACCAGCCATCAGGGAAACCTGAAAGGTGGGTTTTACGCCACCCATCATGCCCACCACCTCGGGGTTTTTGAGCCTTCTCTACCCCATGACCTGTTAGGTTCACCCCAGTGGATGGAATATCTCATTCTTATTTGCATGGGATTGGTCTGGAAGAAGGGGGTGCCTACTTCCTTACTCATGCTCCACCCGCCCACCTACGGACCCTCCTACACCCGCCGATGCACCTCCTCCTCTTTCCACACCCCTCCAACTTCCCCACCCACCCCCTTTTACTAACCCCAATTATTCTAGACTTCCTTATTCTATACCACCACAAACCCCACCTACCCCCACACCCTCAGTCGATCTCGCACTGTCCCTCCGCCTAACCGCGATGGAGTAGAACTTGGTTCATATCGACAGCCACCAGGACCAGCTGGAGAAGATGTTAGGGCTTATTCTTCAACATCATGGTATTCCATTGCCCCCGCCACCGACCTATGCCTCAGTTCTAGGCCCTTCTGCTGCTGCTACACCGCCTTATACTGCACTGGCCACAAATTCTATTCTCCTATTTACTGTGGGCCCAGCTTCTGTTTCTACTAATGCCACTGCTACTTCCAGTCCAGGGGGAATGCCGAGATTCCTTTACCAAGTCTAGTAACTACAGCTCCTACTTCTCCAGCTTCCCTTCCAGGTGAAGATTCCGAGCTTACAGTTTCCATGGCTCATGAGCCTTCTCTCACACCTGGTTCTGTTCTGAATGATGCCTCTTTAAAGGTGACCCCCTGACTGGTTTTTGGGACACATTCTTTTCATTGTATATATATTTTTGCAGTACATTGTGCCTGTATTTATTGTGTCTGCTTGCATTGTTCTCTTTCTACCCCACTCATAGTTACTCTGGCACGTTTCATGTTGAGATTTTCCATCACATTCCATTTTCCTATGCCTAGAAATTAGGGGAGTATTCTTTTTCCATTGATTACTTTTCATTCTTTGTTTACTTCTTTCCTTACTTCCCCTTAGTCGGGTCCACTATTATGTCCCCGCCTTACCTTGTTCCTCTTATTGGGCACTTGGTGGACCAAGTGTGCTTTTAAGAATGGGGGCGTCTCTCTGCCACTTTAGTTTTTTTCTTTTTATCATTATAGGAGACATCATTATTAGAAGGTATATTTTAATATGTGAGGAAATTTTTGGTTATTCGTATTTTTAAATAATAAGCTGAAGGTGTAAATTTTTTAACAAATTGTATGTTCATTTTCATTCATACGTGTTTTAAAATGATGGTTGATTAATTTAAATTGAAAATTGTAATCCTTTGATAATTACATAAATTATACTAATCAATTAGTTGGAATTCATGACCTGATTGTCTCTTTATTTTTCCCACTCTTGATAGGTATTCTAAACCCTTTTACATATTCTATCAAATACCCTATTTATTAAGATATTCATAGAATATACGCAACTACCGTAATTTGAAAGTTTTCGTTTCGAAACATGAGGAATTTTTGAATTACATTAAAATGATTGAGGAATTAGATTGTTTAAACCCCTTTATCTTGAGACCTACCCTACATCTTATCTTCTTATTTCCCCTAGAAACCATGAATAGTGTTTATAGGAAGCCATATTACAATCCTATTTCCCTACCTACCCTAATTCTATTATGATTTTGCATGATTGTTCATTTGAGATCAAAATAAGGGATTGGAAACACATGGTATAAATTCATGTATTGTCATGAAATTAAGTATGGTAAAGAGCCTCTAGATCAATTTGGGAGAAAAGGGTTCCAAACCTCTAATTTTTGGAAATTCTCAAATGTTCCCTTTATATTCTATAAAAAAATGGTACAAAAAAGGGGCCTTATACACACTTCTTGGTTTGTGACTCCTACTCAACTAAAGGAGATGGTGGTGATAAGATTATTTGATAATGCTTGTTGAAGATGTTTTTACTTTGAGTTTAACTTTGAATATCATGCATTATTATTTAAATAATTTAGCCTCATCTTTCAAGCCTCAATTTTATTTTCACATCTTTACCTACCAACCTTTAGCCACAGAAAAATATGATCCTTATTGAAAAGCCCTTGGGATTTTTGTAAATCGATTTTTATGAAGTGGAGAACTAGATTTCTTGAAAACCCATGGATAGAGTGTATATATATTTGATTGATCATAAAATTGATTAAAAACATCTTGAGTGTGTGTAAGTTATTGGGGAGGTAAATAATTAAGTGGCTTGATTATTTTTTAAAGGTTGAAACATGTGTTAAAAGAGGATGAAAGTAGTTAATTGAAAATTATATACAAGGCCTGATTAGAATATCTCCTGGTTTGAAACTGTTTTGTATTATTTTTTAATATTTCTCATGTAACATATTATTTACATTTATGATTAAACGAATTATTTCCTTTTAAGATATAGACTCTTTTAATTAGAAGTTTATATTTGATTGAGGGAAAGAAAATGTCAAATTATGGGGGAGTATGATGCACCAGATTTGTGTGAACTTTTTCATATACTCTATTGAAAAATAAGAACAAGTTTTCAGAAATTACCCACTTCAGAGGGATAAAATACTTTTATTTTGGTGATCTTGTTCATTTTCAGGAGGTTTATGGCCAAATACAAAAAACAGGGAAGAACTGAGCAAAAATTTACAACTACACAGCAAGTACTTATATAAACGCCATATACATTCAAGTTCAGACACAGGTTGACCAGGATAAGTACATGCCCAAGTAACCAGAATGCGGTACACACTGTGTTACCAATATACTCGTTGTGTATACCATTCCAGAAGCAGTTGGTGGGCAAGAAGAGTCTACACACCCATGTGGCCAGTTGAAGGGGACATGTCATGTTCCACTAATACATGCCGTGTATACCATTCTAGAAGCGTTTGGTGGATGAAAAATAATACTGCACGCCATGTATGGTATCGCTACACACCGTTTCCATTCAAACAATAGGTGGCATCATGTTCCAAGTCAAAGACATTGTGTTAGGCTGCCTACCTGTGGAGAAAACGGAGGCAAAAATGCGTTGAAAATATCTATAGGGTGTGTACTTTTGACACAAGTCATGTACGTATTTTTTATATAAAAGGGGGCCTTGGCCTCTGGAGAAAGGGAGGTAGGTGTGTAGTATTTTGTGGAGAAAAGAGTTGAAGTTCTGAATGAGAGACACTCTGACGTCATACTATCATTATTACACCATCTACCGAAGAATCATTTTCCCCTCGAAGTTTCAAGAATGATGACATTAGGTATCAAGAGTTTTGTGTTTATTTTATTCTCCATGAGTATCTAAACACCTATTATGTTGGGGTTGGGGGAGATTTGAGTTGAAATTTGAATTATGTTGCTTTGAATGTGTTTGTTTTATTAACCTCTTCTTATTCTTCTTAGATCACTTCATATTATCACTAGAAATTCTTTACTGGACCAAGGATAGAATTTTCAGAGATTTAAAGGAAGAGTACCGATGAATAATTTCATGACCATTGGAAGTATTCGTCGACTCAAAATAGACTAAGCCAAATAAAGATCTATTAAATACTAACTATTGGACCAAGGAATTAGTTTCTTCAACTCTAACTATGAAGTTTACCCAACCAAGGAAATGTTTTTACAAATTAAACCTATAGTGTTGGGTTATCATGAAAAACACAACCTCATAAGCAATTTGATTTATTAAACAACTTCTCATTAACCCATAATACCAATGAACATCTCTTTTTATCTATATCAAAATCAATTTTCTCATATTTTACTTTTATTCTATTAAGAAATTTGTTAAAAGAAACTTCAAACCAATTGTTCTTTTTATACAAACACCAATAATCGACTCTAAATTCAGAAAACATCATTAAAAAAAATACAAACTAAGTTAAACCAGATAAAAATAACTCCTTTTTCCCTGTGGATTGACCCCTTACTGGTGTTATACTTGTTATGCTAAAAATAATTTGGGACACTGATAATATACCATTGGTGAAACGACTCACCAGTTCTTTACCAATCAACCTTGAGGGTCAATTAGATTTTTATTTAACTAGATATAATTCAGGTTTATCAATTTATTTTGTTCTATAGGAATAAATTAAATGTTGGAATGAGAATTTACATGGTTCACCCTCACAAGGATATGTTCAATGATCATGCACTTATGTTTTTTCAGACACCAAAATGAATATGAAGATCGCTGCATACAAAGGATCTGACTGGTCACTCATATTTCTAAGATCATGAACTTACAGAATTTTGGGATATAAAACCACTTCCCAAGGGTCACTCCCTATAATGTTACTTCATTGTCTCATTGCAGGTGGAAATGATCACCATCATAGTTTATGGAAATGTGGGTCCCTTATCCAGGATCACTATATTATCTTGCACATTTAGGTATGAATAAATTCTTTGTTGATGTCTAACTATGATGTTTCTTCACCTTTATGAAAAATTATCTATACATCACCATCTCTATTTTCCCTGAATCTTATTGAACAACTTCACTTTTCTATAGATAAGGCAATAAAAATCCTTATTCTTATTCTTGTCTAAATCATCAAGTGATTGGAATTCTCCATGAATTTTTCCCCTCTATAGAATGGAACATTATTTTTCCTCTAAAATTTATATCTTAAATATTATCTATATTCATATACATATCTCCATATCTCTTAATTTTATGGATATGGAAGATGTGTATTGATATTCTATCATATACTCTATTCCATTGATCTCCTCTTCTTGATAGAGTTACATTGTTCAAACATCATCTGGACACCTTTCTAGATCATTTATGGTATTTTAAAACCACATATAACACCTCTATCATTTATAAAAAATTTCACTAAATAACTTCTAATAAATTAATATTTTTAAAAACCTCAATAAACTCTTAACTATATTATAGTTTATAGAACAATAACATATCTCATCCCATTATGTAAATTACGAAGCCCGGTCGGGCCTAAATTGTTGTAACCATCAATTCTTCATAATTCACTATATCATTGTCTAGAGTACATTTGTGTGGTCATATGTTTTTTACTAGATACAAAACCCATAGAAATGACATCCACCATAACATCTGCATGGTTTTAGACATGAACCCTTCAAATATCTTCTTGCACTAAACTGACTATGGCATGGTCATAACACTATAGCATGGTCTCATGTGGGAAGGGATATATCATAATTTTTTAAATATACTAAATTTAGACCCTCTACGGTGTAAATTATATATAATTACAGGATTTTTCTTATCTGTGGACTTTTTGGGATATAATTCTCTATTTTAATATGTACACCTTAAATATTCCAGTATAACTAAGAACTAATTAATAGCATAGCCATTTGCCTATGGTGTTGAAAATTCTAATGTTACCATGGCACTAAAACTCTTCTGAATTCACTTCTACATAGTTTTCATTTTGGATATGGTATATTATGTAAAATTTGCATCCCACATCTGATGTCCATCTAGATTTCATGTGGAATATAGGCCTCTTTATTCCCTATATCTACTAGATATGATTAACTGGGTCCTCCCTCGATCGCCTACGCACTATATCCTTATGGCGTAAAACAATTCTGTCATGAAGAACACTACTTCGTTGAGTATATTTCTTCCCACATGTATGATCTCCTACTCCATGGTGCCTTTGTATTTATCTAGATTTCTTGTATCCTCTACATGGTAAATATTGGTCCTATATTTTTAGGTTTGAGATTTCTTGCCTAGAAATCCATGTTTGGACTTCTTTTTTACCTTGTTAATCTTTATTAAAGTGAAACATTCAACACTTATTAATATTAAAGGTAACTAAAACTTGGAATGGCCTTGGATTTTCCCTATAATATATTCTCTATTGTGTAGATTTATTCTCTACATCTTAGCTACAAGAACTCCCTTTTAAATATTCCTACTTTAAGAAACACAATGGCACAGTCATCCATATTCTGGCCATCATGAAATCTTATGAAACATCAGTTCAGGTATGTCACCATACATCTTCAACCTATCTGTATCCATGGGATCTTCTAATCACCCAATCATCACTTCATCACTTTTTCATATTCTTCTTGTGTAGTCAACAATTAGTTTTTCAAAAATCTAAATTTATTCTTTGTGATGAAAAACACATCTTGGACATTAGCCTTGAACATCCTTATCTTCAACATCCTTAACCAACATCTTTCTAAAATCCTTGACCGACCTTATTTTAAAAAAAATATATAACATCAATACATTGAGATTTCTAGAAAAATGAGACCCTTAGAAGGGAAACATTCTTGAAAACACTACCAAAAATATAACTCTTATTGAAAGTCCAATTATACCCACATGTTTCATCTCATTCATGAAGATTATATCAAATCATCATGATGATAAACTGAATAACATAATCTTCCATGAAAAGATGTTAAAATATTAAACTAATTTTCCTCAGTATAGGATGTAAAAAACAATATAACCCAATAAATTAATCAAATTATTACCCATTTAATGAACATGGGATGCCTAATTTCCTGATAATGAGATGAAACTTAACTCATGGTAATCTTCTATGAATAATCCCCATTCAAATATAATTGTGTGCCTTAATAAAATGTTCTTTATCTTATATTATCTCATATTTCTCACACCAATCATTATTATGATATAATTAGTGATTTAATACAATTGATTCATTATAACAATTAAGATTTGTCTAATAGACCCTCTTACATGGATTAATCTCCAACTATATCTTATAACCCAAGCCTCATCAAAGGTTTAATCTCCAAACATACCTTTACCTACTTCATTTAAATTTTTAGTTATCTATGGGAATATCAGGGATAGGTAAAACTTATTCTCTATGTTTTACACCTTTTATGAGACAAGAATCTTAATGGGTTAGAAATAATATGTAATCCCCATTAAATCCCTTGGTGTGCACTCCAAAATAAAACAACTGATCTTTTATCTCTTATTTCTCACACCATTCAAGACTCACAAAGTATTAAATGATTATTTGATATTTACATTAAAATAAATTTGATACACCATATGAATCAACTTCAAATTCTAGATTCATGACTCTAAATTGAATAGAACATGTTCATATTATATGAATTGAGACTATATAGCACAACATCCTATTCACATGATAATAGACTTCATGAAAATATCTACAATAAGAGATGTTAAACTGATGCCACACCCTGTGGGAAGTTTCAAAAATTCCCTACAATGAAATCATAGGATACCTCATCTGATAATAATGAGATTATTTCTAGAACTATATCGGCCCCCTTACTTAGTTATAATCCTCATTTAATCTTAATTTTTCACTATAATGTTCCTAATTGTCCATTATATCTTACACTCAAACCTAGCGTGAATTGTAAGGGTATAGATATCTGAGTTGATTGTGTCATTTTCATAATTATGAATGTGAATAATTTGGAAATATTATGAGGTGTAAATATCAAACCTTATCTTATGAATCCTTCATATAAATAATCCCCACTCCAACATTATGGTCACATATTATATGACACTGACATCACTATTGAAAAATGTTAAATTATGTGAAAACATCCAAGATGTACAATAATAAACATCATATAATAACTTCCCCACATCTCAATGTTACGTTTTTGGGTCTATTTAAATGCATCCAAAGTTTAACTTCTCAAGAATATCCTTACTTCCTGACATCAAACTACATGGTGTGGCTATATCACAAGACCTCAAACTATATTGTTATATCTAAATGGGATTATATCCATATTTTGATGGGATATAAAGGAATCCTCTTTGAGAATTAAACCCAAAATCATCAAACTTATATCCAACTCTACCAAGTCCATATTCCTTATTTATTTCACCTCTATCGGGAAATATTCTTGATAAAGTCATTCCCCCACTCAAAGGGCCATGTTACCTCTAAGTCTCATCGAGTAATTATCGTCGATCTATATTCTTGATGATGATTATCTTCACAAATACACTTTTTTTCTAAGGATAACATGTCTTCATTTATCCATATTCCCTTTAAGGTTGATTAGAAAAGGCTTCTCATTCATAAGTCCCACACGAACCATTTTTAGGAATTTTTTCCTAACCATCCAAGTCGTATGATTCTAAACTTCAGGAATTTGTCTTTGTCACATGACCTCAAAAAGGTATCATGTTGCCCATTAATTGGTACTAAACTCCAAGGGATTTATATTTTTTAACAAGTATATGTATAAACCCCCTTTAATCAACATTATCTCAAAAATACAAACATCTACCACCTTCCTCGATGGTGATAAATACTAGAGCTCATCGTTATATATATTTATACCATAAGACCTATAAATTAGTTTCCTTAAGTAATAATAAGATAAATTTGGAGAAGGTATGATACATGAAAATTTTTTCATTTCAAGAGAAACATTGTTATATATAGATTATCACATCAGGGTTATACCTATCATATGTTCAAACATTCTGATTAACACATGATATTATATTATTTCTAACATAGGGTGACGAGACTCATAATGTGATTTGAGAATAATTCATGAACATGAAATAAATCATTAAAGGAGTCCATGAATAGTAAGTAATTTCCCCAAATAAGGTGTGATGATGTATGTAACACCTGAGACTTTTATGTTATATAAATCATCAAAGGAATATTTTTCTACACACAACACTTTCTTGGCTTGCTTTACACGAAATCTCAACCTTCCTCGATAGCTTGCGTCGTACGCAATACCGAGTTTCACTAAACAATGATATACTAATAAAATATTATTAAAACTAGCTGTTATGAATAGTAATAACCACTTTTTGAAATTTTATAAATTTTATTTTTCAAAATGGACTTCATTTTTGGATTCGGAATATCGAAATTAGCTAGGGTGAAATTTTGGTATTTTTCTGAAAACTTTCAATTTTTTATGAATAGTGAAACCACTAAGTGGTAGTTAAAAAAACTGAATTTTTCATAAAACATAATTTTACTGCTTCTGTGAGTGGATTTTAGAAAATCTGAGAGACACGGTTAATATCAAGGACTAAAATTTGGTTCAATGAGATGAAAATAATTTTTGTTGAATAGTAACTTTTTACTTTTTTTTACCACGGTTAAAAGTAAATAGGGTAATTAAGGGAAAAAATGATATTATTATTACCCTAACACATGTCCTAATTCTATTGTATAAGTGTAATTAGACCAAAAACAACCTTAGGAATAAAATATGACCATTTAGGCCCACTTGGATTAGATTAGGACATTTATTATTAATTTATTTAAAGAAGGGTTAAAATAGTTAAAATCAAAGTTTAATAAGTAAATAATTTTTAATATGGGGTTATACATAAGATAAATTCGGATATAAATATTCATTAGAAATCTAAAAATATATCATACATAATTATATTTTATTTGTAATTTTTAGACTTTAAATAATTTAATTTATTTATGACACAAAGATGATGCAGTAATTATATTATTAATGTAATATTGACATAATTGATGTTATAAACACCAAAATAAATGTAATTTGAGACTTTTTATGAATTAAAATAATTTTCTAGGTTAATATGACATGTTAGTATTTATTTAATTAACTTTTTTCGAACTAATAATTCTGTTATTATTTTCACAAAAATAAATTACTAAATAGTGTCAAAATTGACATAAAATAGTTTTTAAAACAAATATTATATTAGTAATTGTTATTTCATTCCAAAAAATCTAAGGTTCGGTCAAATGACTTAGATAAGGTTATATATATTAATAATAAACATCTTGGGGTTCGTTTGGCTTGATATAGTATGTTTATTAACCTTATAGTGTAAGAAAATAAGAAGACACGGTGAAAGTTAAATTATCTAACTCAAAGTTAAATCTAAATGATAAGGTTAAAATTGATACCTAAACTTGTCTAAATTCTATTGGATGAGATTATTTCGACCCCTACCCACCTTAGCTTCGAAATATATCAATTTGGAGCTATTAAAAACCGAATTTGACTTTATAATAAAATAATAGTTTTAGTTATTCCAAAGGTGCCCCTCTCCTCCCTTATAAAAGGGCACCTCCTCCCCCTCTTCCTCACACCACTTTGAGCCTTCATGCTCAGAAAAACCCTGAAAATTTCTCCTCTCCACTTCCCTAGAAACATCCTAGAGGTTATGGTATTCTTCAAATACCTATTTTAGTGCCCTAAAAGGAGGTCTCAAAGAAGCACTTCAAAGAAGAGGTAATGTCTGTTACCAATTCTTTCATCTTTATTTCTTCTTCCACTTCTTCTTATTTAGTTGTTTCATTATGAAGTAATAACATATGTATCACTCATATACTGATATGTTATTATAAGTATGAAACAACCCTATTTCACCATCTATCCAACCTACGGAAAAAGAAATCACCACGCGTGCGTACGTACGGAATACCGTCTCCATGTCGTGGTGTAATATATTTTCCACCACCACCTTACTTGGATGGGTATAATGGTGTAAATAATGAATATATATGACTATTATAAAGTTATATTGATTCTTAAATAGTATACATACACTCCAATACAATTCCACAATCATGGGAACGATATCATCGCTCGTGCGTACGTACGGAATACCGTCTCCACAATGTGATGTGATTCGTTCTACATGATCTTCATTGCATAATGATTATATAAATGAATTAAATGAATAAATATGATATATAGTACATTAATAAAATTCTGTAAATTATGTATCTATAACCTAAAGAGAAGAATAAGAATTTATTCGACAAAACACCCATAAGAACAAAAAGTTATAAACACCTGAATAACAAGTAGCAATGAAATATTACTACCAAGAAGCTAATAATATGACCATATATGATATCATAACAATAATAATGATTCTATAATAAGTAAATAACATTATTTAAATCATTATACAGAAGGTTCTGACACTTATGAGGCAAATCGGACCTAAGGTAAGGAAAAATATCACAATCTCATTTTATCCGAGATTGTTTATACTTTGGTATTTACTGGGGTGTATTCTATCATTCACATACATGTTTCATCAATATGTAATATTTACATTGTTCTAAAATAGTTTATATCCAATTTTAACCTTCAGTGAGTTTTTAGTAAAAGATATGAAAGGAATCTTTTGTCGTTTTTCGTACGAGGTACTTTTTGACTTTTCCGACAAAAGTACGAGAAGAATGTTTTTTTAACTTATACGGCATGAATGGATTTTTAAAAAATTATTTCCAAGAAGCTTCCTTTACAAGTTTTCAATTTTATTTTTAATTAACTTCTTTTAGTTTAGAATTGTATGACATGTTAAGAAAGGAAAGGTATTTTTGAAGTAGAAATGATATTTTCCTCAAGAATAGAGTTCAAGTATTTTATCAAAATTATTTAACATCTAAGATAATAAAGGGTTATGTTTCTATCCCTATTATTACATTGATTTGATTATGTTGTGATGTAATTATATTTATGAATTCCTTTATCTTATATGAATTTATGATGTCACGATGTTTAAGATTCCCATTTTTATTACAAGGGTTATGAAATGATGTATGATTTATGATTTTGTGGCACCCATAAGAATGGTATCATTATGAGATGGGTGGGACCTATATCTACCTCCAATGCATTGGGTAAAGATTTTATATCTCATGATATAGACATGGCTGGAACGATAGGTTATACCGGTTCAGTGAAATGGGACTGAAACGAGGAGTGAACTCGGTTCAGAAATGGACTTTGTCCACTAAGACAGTCTTGGCAATGAGTCTTGACTAATAATAAATGATTCTCTATGATTATATGTGTATGCCACAATGTTTCATGTTTTAATTTATGATTATTGGGATTACATTTCACTACTATGATTTATCCCATGTTATGAAATTATGATCTCTTTTGCAGGTTAAGATTTCCAAAAGTCATGTGCTTATGTATATGATGTGATTGATATTTCTTGTGTTTACCCTTACTGAGCATTTGAGCTCACCCTTTTGTATGTTTTATTTCCCCAGGTCAGGAAGAAGGTTATTAAGTAGAGTATGCCAAAAAGGGACTCTAGATATGATGAAATAAATGGGAGGCAAAGTAGATGCTTTATGAACCTGTTGTTTATGTTTCCCAGTTTCTAAAGACACTATACCAATACGGTCATTTCATGGTTTTGTTATATGTTGTAATAAGTGTGCTTCAATTTTGAAGTAATAACAATGTATGTAAAGTATGGGTCGTTATAGTTGGTATCAGACGAAAGGTATAGTCGACCTTTGGGAACGAGGATGTGAAAGCTTTAGTAAGAACCCTATGGATAAGTCTAAGCATAGAACACAATCTTAGTGTTTTAGAAATGACCATGAATAACCTAGGATAAGACTTTAAGTGTGAAATTTTATTCTTGATTATGTGGTTTTCCCATTATAATTAGTGTTGCTCACACTATTTTTCTTGGTTTTAGTCAATGGCTGGAACCCAAAAGAACCGTGTTAATGCGGAATGCGATGGTCAATGCAATGATTGTCCCCCTGAGCAGCCAAACATTATGGGAACTGGAATGAAAAATCTTGTAGTCATGCTCACACAACTTTCTCAAGCTATGGATCATGCATGACTTCCAAACGAGCAAAGGAAGGAGCAACATTCTTTTGAATGCTTCATGAGGTAGCGTCCACCTTCTTTCAGCGGGTCTACTGATCCATTAGTTGCTGGACAATTGATTAGTACTACTGAAAAGATATTTTCAGTTCTTCAATGTTCTGAACATGATAAAGTAATCTTAGTAGTGTATCGTTTGGAAGGTGATGCTGATCAATGGTGGAATCTTATTAAGAATATGAGGCAAAGGGATGAAATTGAGTCCATGGAATGGGACGAGTTCAAGAACTTATTTTTCAATAAGTACTTCCCTCGTATTCTCCAAACAAAGATGGAGAAAGAGTTTCTTGAACTGAAGCAAAAGGATGATGAATCTGTTGGTACCTATGAAGCAAATTTTACAATACATGCAAGGTACACTTCTGGTATTATTATACAACCTGAGAGTAAGATCGATCGATTATTTAGTGTCTTAAAACCAAGTCTTAGAAGGGCATTAGCCATAAGGGACTTCAATAGCTACGAGGAAATCGTTCGATGTGCTCTCAAAGTCGAGATGGAGATTGGAGTACCCTATCAGTCATATGGGTTTGATAAGAAGAGGAAAATGGAATTCAAAGGAAAATCTAAAGAGCACACTAAAAAGAAGATGAGCTTTCCCTTATGCTCAAAGTGTGGAAAGAAACATGGAGGGAGTTGTCTTAAAGGGACAAGTAAATGTTTCAAATGTGGAAAGGAAAGTCATCGGGCATTTGAATACCACGATGATGGGAAGAATATGTCTAATGATGCAAACAAAGGAAGGGATACACAGAATGAACCTACTACACTTCAATGTTTCAAGTGCAAGGAGATGGTACATTATGCCAATAAATGCCCTAATCCAAGGGTTGATGTTGATGGTCGACGTCAACAAACTCTTAAGGCTAAATACAAAGGAAAGTCACATGCAATTTCTATCAGCGATGTGGAGTACGATAACGATGTGGTGAAAGGTACACTTACCATCCACTCTAATGTAGAAAATGTTTTATTTAATTTTGGATCCACCCACTCCTTTATTTCTGAAGAATTTTCTAAGCGTATCACCATATTACCTCAACAATTAGATGTTGAGTTAGCTGTGACAACACCTAATGGCACAACAGTCACATCAAAAGTTTATAATTCTTCTCCGATCGAAGTTTGTGGGAAAGTGCTTCCTGAAAATCTTGTGATCCTTCCTATAGTGGAATTTGATGTGATTCTTGGCATGGATTGGCTTTCTGTACATGGAGCTCATATCAATTGCCAAATAAGGGAAGTCACATTTCATATTCCAGATCAATCTATGATCATCTATCGATGCAAGGATGAACGTAACCTTCTAATGGAAATTTCTTCCATTTTATGGGTATTGATTCCACTAAATGAAGGTTATTTATCTCAAATGGTTGGTGAGAAACTCACGATTAAGAATATGCCCATTGTACGGGAGTTTGATGATGTCTTTCCGGAGGAATTACTGGGTCTTCCACCGAATCGTGAAGTTGAGTTTTCAATTGAACTCGTACCGGGTGCTTTGCCTATTTCAAAGACACCTTATAGAATGGACCCAATTGAGTTGTAGGAATTGAAGAAGCAACTCCAAGAGAATCTTGATAAGGGGTTCATACGCCCTAGTACATCACCTTGGGGTGCACCTGTTCTGTTTGTTAAGAAGAAAGATGGATCAATGAGACTCTGCATTGATTATAGAGAACTTAACAAGATCACTATCAAGAACAAATATCCTCTCTCGTGCATTGATGACCTATTTGACCAACTACGTGGAGCTCAATACTTTTCCAATATTGATCTTCATTCAGGGTATCATAAATTAAGGGTCAAAAGGGAGGATATACCAAAGACAGCTTTCCGTACAAGGTATGAACACTATGAATTTATAGTGATGCCATTTGGTCTTACTAATGCCCCTGTTATCTTCATGGATCTAATGAATAGAGTCTTTAGAGACTATCTTGATCAGTTTGTGGTAGTCTTTATAGACGATATTCTTGTCTATTCAAAGAGCAAGGAAGAACATGAAGATCACTTGAGAATTATATTGAAGACCCTGAGAAAGGAGAAGATTTATGCCAAATTTACCAAGTGTGAATTTTGGCTTCAAAAAGTTGCATTTTTGGGTCACATAATCTCAAAAGAGGGGATATCTGTGGATCCAGCAAAACTAGAGGTTATCAAAAGATGGTCGAGACCAACAACAGTAACCGAGATCTGAAGTTTTCTTGGTTTGGCTGGATATTATCGATGTTTTGTGAAATATTTTTCACGATTATCTAATCCACTCACCAAGTTTACTCGGAAAGAAGTTAAGTTTGTTTGGACTGAGGAATGTGAAGAGAATTTCAAGGAGTTGAAAAGAAGGTTATCCAGTGCACCTGTGCTCACACTGCCTTGTAGTGGAGAAAGGTTTGTGATCTATAGTGATGCTTCCAAGAAGGGATTGGGGTGTGTTCTTATGAAAAATGATATGGTGATAGCTTATGCCTCACAACAGTTGAAAATACATGAGCAAAATTACCCAACTCATGATTTAGAGTTAGCTGTGGTAATATTTGCATTAATGATTTGGAGGCATTACCTTTATGGTGAAAGGTGTGATATTTATACTGATCATAAAAGTTTAATGTATATTTTCACACAAAAGGAGCTGAATATGCGCCAAAGAAGATGGTTGGAGCTGATTAAGGATTACGACTGCTCAATCCATTACCACCCTGGGAAAGCAAACAAGGTGGCAGATGCATTAAGTCGACAAGACCATGCTAGTTTATCCATGATGAGGATCACAAATGATCCAATATTTATGTATTTACAAAGGATGGATCTTGGAATTATAATGAAAGGGGGAAAATCGTATCTTTCTCAAATTAATGTTCAACCATCTATACATGTGAATATTAAAGAGGCACAGAAAGAAGATGTCGAGTTACAAAAGAAGGTGAGAAATGTTCCTGAATTCAACCTTGATTGTGATGGGATAATAAAGTTCAGGAATCAGTTTTGTGTTCCTCCCATCCCCGAATTAAAGAAGGATCTGCTAGATGAGGCTCATAGTTCTTCATTCTCTATTTATCCTGGAAGCACGAAGATGTATAGGGACCTGAAAGAGTACTTCTGGTGGGATGGCATGAAAAGAGATGTTGCTGAATATGTCTCTCGATGCTTGGTTTGTCAACAAGTTAATGCTGAGAGACAGAAGTCTAAGGGAATGTTACAACCATTACCCATACCCGAATGGAAATAGGAAAACATCACTATGGAATTTTTCACAGGACTTCCTAAAACATCCAAAGGCAATAATTCTATCTGGGTCATAGTTGATCGTCTTACAAAATCTGCACACTTCATTGCTATTAGAGAGGATTTCTCTCTGGATCAGCTTGCCAGGATATATGTAAAGGAAGTGGTAAGATTGTATGGAGTACCACTTTCTGTTATATCTGATCAGGATCCAAGGTTTACCTCAAAGTTCTGGTGAATTCTTCAGCATACTCTGTATATAGAGTTGAGTTTCAGCACTGCTTATCATCCTCAGACAGACGGTCAGTCTGAGAGAACAATTCAAACTCTAGAAGATATGTTGAGAGCTTGCTCTATAGATTTCAAACGTGGTTGGGATCAACACCTACCTTTGGTGGAATTTTCTTATAATAATAGCTTTCAATCTAGTATTCAGAAGGCTCCTTATGAAGTTCTCTATGGAAAGAAATGTAGGACTCCAACTTGCTGGGATGAAGTTGGGGAAAGAAATCTATTAGGAACCTATCTCGTTGATGAAATGGCAGAAAAGGTCAGATCTATTCAACAACACATAAGAGAAGCTCAGAGTCGACAGAAATGTTATGCCGACAACTGAAGAAAAGACCTAGAGTTTGAAGTGGGTGATAAAGTGTTCTTACAAATATCTCCCTGGAAGAGGGTTATGAGATTTGGAATGAAGGGGAAGTTGAGCCCTAGATATATCGGTCCTTTTGAAATTCTGGATCGTGTTGGGAAGGTATCTTACCGATTGGCGCTTCCACCGAATCTCTCTCAAGTTCACGATGTGTTCCATGTATCTCTCCTGAGAAAGTACATACCTGATCCTTCACATGTACTCAGCTCAGAAGTTGTACCGCTGGAGCAAGATCTTTCTTATGAAGAACAGCCGATAGAGATTCTGGATCATAGCAAAAAAGTCCTATGAAACAAGACCACTCAATTGGTGAAAGTTTTTTGGAAGAACCACCCATTAGAAGAAGCTACATGGGAGCTTGAGGATATGATGAGGGAGAGGTATCCTCATCTGTTTGTTACAAAGTGACAAATTTTGAGGGCGGAATTCATTTTAAGGGGGGTAGAATGTAACACCCTAGACTTTAATGTTATATAAATCATCAAAGGAATCTTTTTCTACAGACAACACTTGCTTGGCTTACTTTACACGAAATCACAACCTTCCTCGATAGCTTGCGTCGTAGGCAATACCGAGTTTCACTAAACAATGATATACTAATAAAATATTATTAAAACTAGCCGTTATGAATAGTAATAACCACTTTTTGAAATTTTATAAATTTTATTTTTCAAAATGGACTTCATTTTTGGATTCAGAATATCGAAATTAGCCTAGGGTAAAATTTTGGTATTTTTCTGAAAACTTTCAATTTTTGATGAATAGTGAAACCACTAAGTGGTAGTTAAAAAAACTGAATTTTTCATAAAACTTAATTTTACCGCTTCTGTGAGTGGAATTTCGAAAATCCGAGAGACACGATTAATATCAAGGACTAAAATGTGGTTCAATGAGATGAAAATAATTTTTGGTGAATAGTAACTTTTTACTTTTTTTTACCACGGTTAAAAGTAAAGAGGGTAATTAAGGGTAAAAATGATATTATTATTTCCCTAACACATGTCCTAATTCTATTGGATAAGTTTAATTCGACCAAAAACAACCTTAGGAATAAAATATGACCATTTAGGCCCACTTGGATTAGATTAGGACATTTATTATTAATTTATTTAAAGAAGGGTTAAAATAGTTAAAATCAAAGTTTAATAAGTAAATAATTTTTAATATGGGGTTATACATAAGATAAATTCGGCTATAAATATTCATTATAAATCTAAAAATATTTCTTACATAATGATATTTTATTTTTAATTTTTAGACTTTAAATAATTTAATTTATTTATGACACAAAGATGATGCAGTAATTATCTTATTAATGAAATATTGACATAATTGATGTTATAAACACCAAAATAAATGTAATTTGAGACTTTTTATGAATTACACTAATTTTATAAGTTAATATGACATGTTATTATTGATTTAATTAACTTTTTTCGAACTAATCATTCTGTTATGATTTTCACAAAAAATCAATTACTAAATAGTGTCAAAATTGACATAAAATAGTTTTTAAAACTAATATTATATTAGTAATTGTTATTTTATTCAAAAAAATCTAAGTTTCGGCCAAATGACTTAGATAAGGTTATATATATTAATAATAAACAACTTGGGGTTCTTTTGGCTTGATATAGTAAGTTTATTAACCTTATAGTGTAAGAAAACAATAAGACACGGTGAAAGTTAAATTATCTAACTTAAAGTTAAATATAAATGACAAGGTTATCGTTGATACCTAAACTTGTATAAATTATATTGGATGAGAGGATTGCGACCCCTACCTACCTTAGCTTCGAAATATATCAATTTGGAGCTATTAAAAACCGAATTTGACTTTATAATAAAATAATAGTTTTGGTTATTCCAAAGGTGCCCCTCTCCTCCCTTATAAAAGGGCTCCTACTCCCCCTCTTCCTCACACCACTTAGAGCCTTCAAGCTCGGCCAACCCCTGCCAATTTCTCCTCTCCACTTCCCTAGAAACATCCTAGAGGCTCTGGTATTCTTCAAAGACCTATTTTAGTGCCCTAAAAGGTGGTCTCAAAGAAGCACTTCAAAGAAGAGGTAATGTCCGTTACCGATTCTTTCATCTTTATTTCTTCTTCCACTTCTTCTTCTTTAGTTGTTTCATTATGAAGTAATAATATCAGTATCACTCATATACGGATATGTTATTATAAGTATGAAACAACCCTATTTCACCATCTATCCATCCTACGGAAAAATAAATCACAGCGTGTGCGTACGTACGAAATACCGTCTCCACGCCGTGGTGTAATCTATTTTCCACCACCACATTACTTGGATGGGTATAATGGTGTAAATAATGACTATATATGACTATTATATAGTGATATTGATTCTGAAATAGTATACATACACTCCAATACAATTCCACGATCATGGGAACGATATCATCGCTCGTGCGTACGTACGGAATACCGTCTCCATGATGTGATGCGATTCATTCTACATGATCTTCATTGCATAATGATTATATAAATGAATTGAATGAATAAATATGATATATAGTAAATTAATACAATTCTGGAAATAATGTATCTATAACCTAAAAAGAAGAATAAGAATTTATTCGTCAAAACACGCATAAGAATAAAAAGTTATAAACACCCGAATAACAAGTAGCAATGAAATATTACTACGAAGAAGCTAAGATTATGACCATATATGATATAATAACAACAATTATGATTCTGTAATAAGTCAATAACATTATTTAAATCAATATACAGGAGGTTCGGACACTTACAAGGAAAATCGGACCTAAGGTAAGGAAAAATATCACAATCTCATTTTATCCGAGATTGTTTATACTTTGGTATTTACTGGGGTGTATTCTATCATCCACATCCATGTTTCCTCAATATGTAATATTTTCATCATTCTAAAATAGTTTATATCCAATTTTACCCTTCAGTGAGTTTTTAGTAAAAGATATGAAAGGAATCTTTTGTCATTTTTCATACGAGGTACTTTTTGAATTTTCCGACAAAAGTACGAGAAGAATGTTTTTTTAACTTATACGGCATGAATGGATTTTTAAAAAATTATTTCCAAGAAGATTCCTTTACAAGTTTTCATGTTTATTTTTAATGAACTTCTTTTAGTTTAGAATTGTATGACTTGTTAAGAAAGGAAAAGTATTTTTGAAGTAGAAAGGATATTTTCCTCAAGAATGGAGTTCAAGTATTTTATCAAAATTATTTTCCATCTAAGATAATAAAGGGTTATGTTTCTATCCCTATTATTACATTGATTTGATTATTTTGTGATGGAATTATATTTATTAATTCCTTTATCTTATATGAATTTATGATGTCACGATGTTTAAGATTCCCATTCTTATTACAAGGGTTATGAAAGCCAAGACTCCTAAGAGAGTTACAAGATCCAAATCTAAGAAGGTTTTTATACAATTTGAATCTAGTAGAAGTGAATATTCAGATAATGAATTAGCCAATTTTGATCTAAGTATGAACAAGATTTTTTGATAGAAGAACTTTCAATCCAGATACAAGAAAAATAAAGGAATGATAAGACAGACTTAGAAGTCACTTGTTATTAATGAAAGAGAGCTGGACATATAAGGCCTGATTGTCCTACGCATAAAAGTAAAGAAAAAAAGAAAAATAATTATGGGAGAAATAGAAATAAGTACTACAAAACTAAATATAAGAAAGTCTTTAATGCTAATGACACCTTGAGTGCCAGTGGTGGTGACTCTTCAGATGAATCATCAGATGACGAATCTTCTGGATAGAAGAATCTTGGTTTAATAGCTATACTACCTATTGACAATCATTACTTAATGGCTAAGGTACTCAATGAGGAATCAATGACCAATGTTTCATTAAATGAAAATTATAGTAAAGATAAATATTATAACTCTTCTTATGAATAATCTTCTTCTGATGAAGATAATACTTTACCTTCCTATGAAGAAGTTTCTAGGTTTTCTAAGCTTCTTGAGAATGAAAATTATAAACTCAACAAAAATCTTGATAAGGAAAATTAAAGGATTTCAATTCTTACTAAGTAAATATCATATCTTTATAAATATCATGATAAGAAAACCCTTGATTTCAAAATAATTTCAAAAAATATTGAGGAAGTAAATTCTGAGAAGGATAAACATTCTAAGGATCTAGAAAATGTAATTTATATGAAAAAAAATTTGAGCCTAACTCTAGTTCCAAATCAAATTTTTTTGAAGATAATAACTTGGTTATCAGACTGAAATTCGAAATATTTTCCTTTAGGAAGTGTTTATCAAACATTACCTTAGGTAAGGAAAATTTTGATAAGATGTATTCTGAAATCCGACCTCTAAAGAATAGTTATGGTTTTGGTTATACTATTTCTAAACCAATTTTTAGTAACAATTATTTTGTTTCTCAAAGTTCTCCTTTCTGCACTAAGTTTCTGTGTGGTGGGCACTAGACAAAAAATTGTTCCCAAAAAAAATCCAGTATTTAGGATTTCATAAAGCCTATTTTTCTATGAAAACGTGGGTGCCTAAAATTTTTATTTCGGAAATATCCGGATCCAATAAAATTTGGTTTCCAAAAGTCTAACACTTTTGTTTTCAGAAAAATAGAGAGAGTACCAACAGTAATACATAGTACATGGATAGTGGATGTTCCTGACATGTGACTAGTAACAAAAACTACTTTGAAAAGATTATCAAGATGAAAAGAGGGAATGTAACTTTTTGAGATAATGCTCAAGGAGAAATTATTGGTACGGGTATCATCGTTCTTATTTGAAAAACATTGATTTTAAATGTTTTATTTGTTAAGGGTCTTAAGAACAACCTCATTAGCATAAGTCCATTATGTGATGAAGGTTAACTTGTGAATTTTAGGAATGAAAACTTATTAGTACACAATTCTATGGAAGAGTTTATTCTTTTTTCCCATAAGAAAGAGAATGTTTACACACTAAACTTAGAAGACCTTAGGAGCCAAGACTTACCTTGCCTTAGTGAAATAGATTATCATTCCTGTTTGTTTCATAGAAGGTTATGATACTGTAACCTCATAAAACTATACAAACTCTCTAAGAAAAGACTAGTTAAGGATCTACTAAAGCGTAGATTTGATTCTTCAAAAGTTTTTGATCCTTGTCACTATGGAAAGCAACATAAATAAAGTTTTAAATCATTCGATGAAGTATCAACTACTGATGCATTATAGTTAGTACATATGGATTTTTTTGGTCCAATACAAACTGGAAGCATTGGAGACAAGTATTATTTATTTGTCTTAGTTGATGATTACACTAGATTTACGTGGGTCTATTTTCTAGCAAATAAGTATGAAGATTTTTCATATTTAAAAAGTTTTATAGCCCAAGTTAAAAATGAGAAAAACCTTCCTTTGATAACTATTCATAGTGATCATGGAGGAGAATTTCAAAATTCTGATTTTGATACTTTTTGAAGTTTAAAAATAATTAATCATAACTTCTCAGCACCTAGAACACATCAAAAAAATGGTGTTGTTGAAAAGAGAAATAGAATTCTTTAAGAGATAATGAGAACCATGTTGAGTGAGTATTCTGTAGCTAAATTTTTTTTTCCTGAAGCTGTATGTACTACTTGTTATACTATAAATCGAGTTTTGATTAGACCTTTTCTAAATAAAACTCCTTATGAGTTATGGAATAGTAGAAAACCTAGACTTTCCTACTTCAAAGTTTTTGGTTGCAAGGTATTCATTCTAAATACTAAAGATAATCTACACAAATTTGCACCAAAATGTGATGAAGGAATTTTCCTAGGCTACTCCACAACTTCAAAGGCTTATAGAGTTTTCAATCAAAACACATGAACTGTTGAAGAAACAATACATGTAAAATTTGATGAAACTGATCCCTTTGTTTTTAAACAACCCCAACCTACATCTTTAGATGTTTTTTCAAAAACTAATTATTAACCTTTGTTAGAAGATCCTTTTGATAAGGAAGATTCCCAAGAAAATGTTTCTTAAGCATTTACCCCAGAAGACTTTCTACCTTATGTTGATGAAGAGGTTTTTCAAAACCCAAATCAGTTGTCTCTAAATAATCATCCTACTGATAGTATCATTGGTGATTTGAATCAACCTGTAAGGACTATAAGTTCCTTAATAAATGAAGTAGAACATCTTGCATTTCTTTCCCAATTAGAACCAAAAATCACTGATGATGTTTTAGGGGATTATGTTTTGCTAAAATCTACGCAAGATGAGATAAATGAATTCGAAAGGAATAAAGTATGGACCTTGGTTCAAAGACCTAAGGAAACTTCTGTTATTGGAGTCAAATTGGTCTTCAGAAATAAGTGTGATGATAATGTAATCATTGTATTAAATAAATCTAGATTGTTTGTTAAAGGATTTTACCAACAAGAAGGAATATACTATGAAGAAACCTATGCTTCAGGAGCTAGACATGAATCTATTTGTATTTTACTTGCCTTTTCAGCATTCTTCAACTTCAAACTTTTTCAAATCGATGTGAAATGTGATTTCTTTAATGGTTATGTTTAACATGATGTTTTTTTTGAACAACCTCCTATTTTTGAAGATATAAAACCTCTTAAACATGTTTATAAACTTACCAAAGCTTTGTATGGACTTAAGCAAGCCCCTCGAGCTTGGTATGATAGACTTACAGGATATTTGAATCAAAATAATTATGTTAAGGGAAATATAGATCCAACCATATTTATAAATAAAGATAAGAAAAATGTTTTGATTGTTCAAATCTATGTTGATGATGTTGTATTTGGTTCAAATCAGTAATCTTTAATTGATTCTTTTGCGGATCTAATGAAATATGAGTTTGAAATGAGTATGATGGGTGAGTTAACATTTTTCCCTGGTTTTCAAATTTCTCAAAAACCATAAGAAATATATATATCCCAACATATGTATATTAAATATCTTTTAAAAAGTATGGATATGACAACACCAAAAGTATAAGTACTCCTATTGGTACCTCTAATACACTTGATCTTGTTGAAGCTGGGAAACCAGTAGATCAAACATCTTTTAGGGGTATGATAAGAAGTTAACATTACTTTATAGCTAGTCGTGCAGAATTAATGTTTTCTATATTCTTATATGCAAGATAAAAATCCAATCCTAAGGGATCTCATTTAAATTAAGTGAAAAGAAGTTTTCACCACATAAGGGAACCATGGATTTTGGACTCTTTTATACTTCTTAAAAATATTTTGTTTTAAAGAGTTTTTCGGATGCTGACTTTGGTGGATGTATAAGGGATAGAAAAAGTACATCCAGAACTTTTCATTTATTAGGAGATTCATTAGTTTCTTGGTCATGCAAGAAGCAACACTCAGTAGCACTTTCCACTGCTGAAGTAGAATATGTGACAGCTGGAAGTTGTTGTGCTCAAGTGTGGTGTATGCAACACACACTCACAGACTATGGTATGAGTTTTACCAAAACACAAATTTTGTGTGAAAATACTAGTGTCATTGCTTTAAGAAAAAACCCAGCACATCACTCTCTTGCAAAACACATAGTTATTAGGCATCACTTTATTAGATATCACACACAAAAAGGATATATTATTGTTCAATTTATCAGAATGAAAGATCAACTTGCTGATATTTTAAAAAAATCATTACCCCCCCATATATTTGAATACATTAAACTGAATTTAGGGATAATAACTGTAAGTTAATATTAATTGTTAACTTTCTATTGAAACCAATCTCCTTATAGTAATAAACTCATTTTCATAGGGGGTAATTTTTATTGTTAGTTTTTCAAATTTTTTGTAATGAAGTTTTTCAAATATTTTGTAATGATGTTTTTCAAATTTTTGTAATGATGTTTTTCAAATTTTTCGTAATGAAGTTTTCCAAATTTTTTGTAATAAATTTTTTCGAATCTTTCGTAAAGAAAATTTTTGTAGTCTAAAATTTTCATACTCAAAATTTTCATAATGAAGATTTTTGTACTCAAAATTTTCATAATGGATTTTTTTTTCATAATCTAAATTTCTTAAAGAAAATTTTTCTTCAATACAAATAATCTTCCTAGAAATCTGAGAGGTATGTTTGTTTTTTCAATTTTCGTAATCATCATTTACTTTCTGATAGTTTCTTTTGTTTTTTAAACTTTTTCAGATTCTCCTTTCCTTAAATCTGAATGTTTTTTCTTAAAAACCTAAAAATATTGGATTCTTTCAAGTTTTCCTTGTGGCTATCATATCAACCATTAGATCTGACTATAAGGATTTTCAATAATTGTATTGAGTTTGGAAGATGAATCGTCACTTCAAACACCTATATGAAGGACCCTCGAAGGGTTGTCCCACATCGATTTCAAGCTCTCACGTGCTGATGTTATGAACCTATACTTAATCTCGTTCCGATCTTCTCAGAGTTTTATCAATTCCAAATGTCTGCAGAAGAATCCTATCAGAAAGATATGTCTAATGTCAAGCCAATTCTATAGTGGAAGGTGTATAGAGAAAGGTTGTTGCATCCGAACTTCTTCAACAAGTATGATTATATCATTTCGAAAAACATCAAATTGAATAGATGGGAGAGTGTTTCCATATCGAAGCTAGTGGCTCAAGATTTGGTGTATCTAGATATGCTAATTGAGTTTTATGAATCAGTCAATTTCAATAAAGAAGAAGGCAGAGAGAGGTTTTTATTCAAAAGCTATGGAAAGACCTATGCTCTTTCATATACTGATGCAGCTAGCTTAGTTGGTATTCCATACTAAGGGGAAGCTGAATTATGTTCCAACAAGTTTCTGGATGTTAAAGGAAGAATTGTAAAGGTGAAATATATGGAGATCCTCGGTCTTACTGATGTCAAGACTCCGATGATTTATCACCTCTCTACAAATAATCAAATCCTTGAATTATGGGTTCAAAGATTTATCATTCTGAGAAATGGTGACTATGACACCTTGAAGAAGAGTGATATATACATCCTAGATTTTATGGTGAACATGAGGAAGGTCAATTTGGATAAGCATATTCTGATTATGATCATGAATATTAAGAATGGAAACTTAAAGGCTCAGATAATCATGTACCCAACCATTCTTTCTAAGTTGATTATTTGATGTCTAGAGTCTTTCAAAATTCTGTGCAGTTCAAAGCCATGATATTGCAAAGTCATGGTGATTAGTGATGACACCTTGAAAAGGATGAAAGTCCATTTTTTCAAAGACTCTGGAAAATTTTATGAACTACCATAGGAGGAAGCTGAAGCTATTCTGAAGAAGCAAGAAGTAGTAGAACCATCCAAAAAGATAGGAAAGAAGAGGAAATTGAGGTAATTAAAAGAAGAAGATAAAACCCCAAAATCTAAGGAAGCCCAATCCACACCTCATAAGCCTATGAAGCAAAAATCATACCCAGATGAGGTTATATAAAAATGGAGGGAAGATAAGAAAAACTGGAAGGAAGGAGAGCCACATTTTGTCTTGGATCCTGCAGAAGAAACGGCTTTGAAAGAGAAGACAACAGATGATCATGAAAAGAAAACTGAAGAAAAGAAACAAAATAAGAAGATGTCTAAGACTGAAATTGTTCAATCCCTTCTGAGGGATACTGAGAAAGAATTAGAGAATATCCCCGTACCAGAATCATTTTTAGTAGAGGATTTACCTGAGACTCCTGGTAAGAAATTTCTCACTCTAGAAAAAGCCCAAGAAAAATAAGTAGAAAATTTTAGAAAGAAGTGGAAGAAGATAAAAGTAGTGATGAAACAACTGATTTGATTAAACAAGTGGAAGAATTTAATGAGAAGGAATGCCCATTCGAAAAATTGTCTATCTAAACCTCTCATGCTAAATCTTTAAAGTTGTCTACTCCTGGGATAAATGACAAAGCTGAAGATGAAGTGAATAAGATATCAGAAGAATAAAGTTATAATCATCATTTAAATCATCCAAAATATGCTGAGGTAGGAGCTATGAAGGAGAAAATAGATGAACATAGAATTGTTCAGCTGTCTGATAATGAACATGAATATTCGAATGAGGAAGTCGTTCTGAAAACTGATAAGGGGAACCAGGTGGTTATTGATACACCTACTAAATATATTGTAAAGAAGAAGGAAGCTGGTGGATCTTCAATGAGGAAAGTTGTTGAGCTAGAGAAAGAAGCCTCACCTAGAAACGTCTCAGATTCAGAATCATCTTATCTAGGACATGATTTCGTTGTCAATTCATTAATAAGCTGGTTGGAACCATTCTGATTTTCCAAAGCATATACTCTTGATGCCAGATGCTTCAATACACACTAAATCAGAAATCAGATTTAGTATCTATGGTGATGGATATGTGTGTAAAAATTGAGGCTGATTTCAAGAATTTATTCATTAACTACGACGTACACAAAATGTCCTGTAAGAAAATGGTTGGCTGGTCAAAGAATACAGTAGAAGATTTTATAGAACTTGATGAATTCCACGATGGTGTCATGGAGGAATTTGACATTGAAGATGGTAGGATCAAAGATCTTACAACCAGTTTGGAAGAAAATATAACTCTTGAACAAAATACTCGTATTCAAGAAGTGAAGGATCTGAATGGGAAATTATATTCTATTTCCCAATGATGGATGAGAGAAAGAGATATTTGAATTGGGATAGAAGAAAAGCTTGTCAAGCAGGAAGAAGTCCTGAAGGATCAATCAGAGGCTCTTAAGTGTCAGGAAAAAAGAATCAAGGCTTTAAAGAAGAAAGCTGAGGATCAGGATCAGCTTCTTAAGCGAGCAGAGGAAGACCATAAAGAGCTCAAAAAGCTAAAAACTTTTTTCATGAATTTTATGCCGAAGGAAAATGAAGGATAATTTGGTTATAATCTGATCTTTTGTTGTATTTTTATTCCTTATACTAATTCTTTCTAATCATAATGAAATTTTTGGTTGCTTGTCTTTTCGAGGTGTTGTACTAATCTTTCAGGTACCATACTTTCTTTTCCATTCCCTCAAATTCATTTTGAAATTCACAATGTGGGAGAAAGGAAAAAGAATACTAACTAAATAAGAAATATCCTTAAGGGGGAGTTTATCTATGGGGATTTTTCATTATAGATATTTCTATTCTCAGGATAATGAAAATTATCATTCCGAAAATCTAAAATACGATCCTTAGTGTTCCAAAGTCTAAGGAGGGGTTAGTCATATTCATCTTTTCCCATATGATAAGGGAGATAGGTTTTATTTTCAAATTCTATAAAAAAAATTCTATGTCCTTTTATTCTTTTTCGTAAGGATGTTTTTTCTTTCCAAAAAGGGGAAGATTGTTGAGTCAATAAGGTTTTCCTTATGAATTTTTCATTCCTTCATGATTGGGGAGATTGGTGATTCAATAAGGTTTCCTTATGACTTTACCATTCCTTATGTTTTGAAAATCACAAACACCTTATCTCAAGGAAAATTTGATTTTACCCCGTATTTTACATTCATAAGGAAAATTTTCCTTCCCCAAGGAAATTTATCCTTACCATGTTTTTTATTGATCATTATCTTGTCTAAGTGTAAAATTCAGTTTCAAGTATAAACCCTCATAATCATATAATACTTAGATAAAGAGCATTCTGTTTTTAGATTCTGATCTCTTGTGAGTTCTGACACCGAGTTCTTTGAATTCAGACTCTGAACTCTTCTGAGTTCTGACTCTGAGTTCTCTGAATTTAGACTATGAACTCTTCTGAGTTCTGACTCAATGTTCTCTGAATTCAAACTTCGAACTCTTATGATTTTTGACTACGAGTTCTCTAAATTCAGACTCTAAACTCTTATGAGTTCTAACTCCGAATCCTAATGAATTCAGAATCCGAAATATTTAAGTTCAAACTCTGAATTCTCATGAATTCTGACTTAGAACATTGTATGTTCTGACTCTGAATTCTCATGAACTCTAACTCCGAACATTATTAGTTCAAGATCTGAATTCTTGTGTATCCAAATTCCGGATTTCCTAGAAATTCAGACTCCTGAATTCTATAAATTTTAGGTTCCAAATTCCTTAGAAAACAGAATCTGAATATCCTTATATTATAGACACCGAATGTGTTTTTGGTTAGACTCCAAACTTTAATTTTATTACATTCCAATTATTTTATTTTTTTTATGTAACCATATTTTTGCTTAAACTTGTTTTTGTTAAAAAACTATGACATGAATTCAGTTACTAACTAACCGTTGTTTGAGTGACACATGTACAGGTCCCTCTGAAATTCAAGGAAAAATATGACCATTGGAGGAGGGAGCCAACCATTGGTGTTGTGCCTATAAATAAGAGCTCATTTGAAAGAGCTCATAACAAGTTGATCAATCTAGAGATTACATGATACTGATGTGATTTCTAGAGAAAGAGACTTCATTTCTTTGTATATACTAAACATCTTGTTCAGATTTGCTTTGTGCGACTCCAAATGTTGCTGATTACATTCAAGGACTTTTAGGGATAGGAAGACAGAGGTGCCGACTACCTTGAAGTTTTGGGCTTCCTTACTGAGGAGGACAACAGTGCTGACTACCTTAAAGTTGAGGGCTTGCGAGGATAGAATGGCAGACTCTGATCTTCGTATCAAGGTCTTACACTGGTGTGGGTAAGACAGACTTTCTTGAAAGTATAAATCAAGGGACCTTTATCCAATGGTTTTTGATACCCCTCCCTTTGGGTTAAATGATTTACTACTTATTACATGTTTTGTTACAAGTTTTCCACTGCATTTTTTGATTTTTGATGAAAGTATAATTGTATTATACTTCCTTATACTTGAACTCTGATTTAGTAATATTCTATATGCATTAAGGTAGAATATTTATCTTTGTAAACATTAATTGAGTTTCATTTTCTGAAACCACCTTTTTGGATTTTCTTTCTCGGAATCACTTTTCTAGATTTAAGAAAGTTTATAGAACTAGAGGTAGTGTGAATTTTTCCTTGTTTAACCTTGTTAAAAATTATCATCTTTAAAAGTACGAAAGGAACTTTTTTTAAAAGTATACAATTCACCCCCCACCATTGTGTATTGAGCATCAGAAGATACTAAAATTTGTATCTTCATTCATTATTTCGATCCAACAATTAGTATCAGAAGTTGGTGACTTCATACCCTAAACCAATCCAACAACATGTAGTTTCCCATGTGGAAACACTTTAGCAAAAATGGATACTAAAACACCAATCATATAGGTATACTCCATATTTTTTCAACCAAACTAGAACCATGACATGTTTCATCCTCCACCATGATGTAGTTAGGTCACACCTACTCAAAAACCAAACACTACGGTCCAAGACATATAGAACACAATGTAAAACTCCAAATAAACTCAATACATCCCAAGATTTAGTAATATTAAATACCATAGTGACATTGGGGCTTCATAATTCTCACTAATATACCACTTCATTTACCTATAAATTGCATGTAAGAATATTAATACTAGAAAAATATTCTCCAAAACCCTTCAACATAAGAGAAAGGTGGTAGGAAAATAGTAAAATAAAGCCTTTAGGAAATTAAAAAACATGATTAATTATATTATAACATTATACAATTAAATAAATCTATAATTATTCACAGTGAACATTTCTACAATTATCATAAAGCATTCAAAAATATAGTAATAGAGACACAACAATTTTCTACCCACTATTTATAATTATTTGTAAATAGTGACACAAAGTGGATACACTCCTTATATGAGAAAACTAACACTAAAGAAAATTCCCCCCAAGAAAACCTAAATAAATAGTATCCTTCAATATACACAATAAATGGATACAAAAATAAATCAATATTCTCCAATAGTAAGAAACCTAAAATAGAAACCACGATCTAAAAAAGAAACATGACAATGTCGTCTATAAAACTCCTAATATATTTCCAACCAAAATAAATAAGAATAAAACTAAAATTGGCCTCAAAAAAGAGAAAAGGGATCAGAAAATTATGATAAAAGATATATGATAAGGGTGAGATGAAAAAACCATACCAAACAACATCCATTATGTAACTTTTATTGTTATTTTTTACACCCTGGTAAACTAATAATGCACCCAAGTTTCTTCCCATGTATTCCCATCAACAATTATACCCTATTACCAATCCCTCAAATACATAAACCACTCGAAAAAAATCCACAAAACATGTACAAGAATAACCATTATCAGAATAATATCCCATTTAAGAAAACCAAAAAAGTTTCACTAAAGAAATATAAAAAAAGGCTTAAATCAAAGAGTTATTTCAATTAAAATCCCCAAAGTAGAAACCACAAAACATATCATTACTTGAAATTACTCATCCCATGAGATACCATCAAACATCAAGAAGTTAAATATGTAACAAGCCCAAGTATATAGAAAATTATTATTTATCTTAATCCAATTAACATCTTCTATAAAATCGCTAGATAATACAAGAAGAACATATACACCATTAAGAAGGAAAAATAACATCTTCAAGTCCATTCATAGTATAGGATGAATTAGATCCATGGAGATCAAGAACTAAAAGTATTACAAATAATATAAATATCCTTCCACTTATTAAAATCCTTCTAGGAGGTATGCCTAAAAATAAAAAAGCATGAACCTCACACATTCATGTTTCACAAATCAAATGAAATGATCCTAGCACCAACTGTTTGTAAAATCCTAAAAACATTCAATAATTAAATTACTTTTATAATTCCATTTATAAAACACTAAAAAACATCCTTTTGACCCACACCCCCTTAACAAGGGCCATAAAACTCATTTTAAAAGTAAACACAATCATAGTATGGGCCATATATATATATATATATATATAAACTATACATAATTTAGAAATCAACAAAATAATCCAATTCACACACCCAATAAAATTTAAAATTGTAGTTTCAATTTTAAATATTTTCATCCCTTTAAAATAATCATAATATCCATGAAGACTAATGATTTATTTAGAAATTAGGAACCCTCTCTTTATGTTCTCTTTTGTGTTTAAAAGAAAATCATCCTCTTAAAACATTTTGAATCCAAGAATTCCTAAAACACCAATCCATTATCAATTTTTACAAACACACTATCCAAATGATTACTAAATAAATTTTTTAAAATTATATTGTTTTTATTCCAAAATAATATATTTATTTCATAAAAAAAATTCATCTTTCAATAAAATTTACTTTTATTTTTTAAACCATTTTAAATTTTACAATTCAAAACTTATACAATTTTCAAGTCCAATAAATAAATCGATCATTTTCAAAATTTTCTTCCTAAAAATGTTTTTATTTAAAATAATTTCTTATTGGTTTGTTTTAGTAGAACACAATTTTTCTTAAAAAAAATTTACACACCAAAAATCGAATTTCACAACACCTGTATAAAATAAAAATCGTAGCTCTCAATTAAGAAACAATATAACCACATCAAAACTCCACAATATAGTCCTTGATTATTTTTACATTCCTTAAATTAAATAAAAGATAGTCTAAGTATTTGGAGGTAAAATTTTAAAAAAAATAACATGAAGAACATTGTATGACTTGTTTACATTTTTTATTACTGGAAACAAATATTGGAGACAACATTAAAAATGTTATTTAATTATGAATTTGGTTAGTGAATTTTTTGTTATAAAATTTATGAAATCCACGTGAAACAAATTCCCTACCCAATTTCACCCCTAAATTTTAAGGAACCCAATGGTATGCTCACCTCAACAGATTGTTACAGGTATATGTATGATCACTCCAACCCTACCCCTTTGGGGTTGCAAGCCTTCAACAAGCCTTTCATCCATCCCTTGAATTACTTTCTACTATGGAGGGCCTGGAAGTGGTGAATACTTATAAAAAATCTATTTTAGATGACTGGGATCTACCTTACCTTGGTGTGCTACCTATGTATGCATGATTCATAAACTATAAAGCACTTGTTGTTCTTCTATACTTTCACTTGCCACATCTAACATCATATTCACGCAGTTTAAGGTACTTATGTAACTCTAGAGAGCATGGATGGCCTTATGAACTCAGTCATCAGTACTGGTCCTAATGAGCAGATTCTTGCACTCTTGATTTCATTTGTGGATTCTATATTTGATTTCATTTTAAATGCATGAAATAGTTCTTCATTTGATAACTGTAGTCCATCCTTGAAGGCCTGTATGAATGTGATATATAAAGAGGTGTTAGAAGCCTCTAAAATACAAATAGGTTCCATGAATAACACTATTTATGACCTGATTATTCTAAAGACTCTTTCTATTAATTGAATGGTCAAGAATCATATGGGGTTGAAATCAATTAGATAGATACCACCCATCCTCCCATGGATAAAATCGTATGTGGATGGGGTGGCCGTAGGTGCACCAAGATCTTCAAGTTGTGGTGGTGTCTTCAACACCCATAGGGGTCTCTTTAAAGGCTTCTTTTATAACTATATTGGCATTGGATCTGCAATTGAAGCTGAAATTTCAGCAATGATCAATGCCTTAAAATATGTGATCCAATATGGATGGAAACATATTTATTTGGAGTCTAACTCTACTACAAAATTGAAAAATTTGAAGACACGGTCCCAAAATGTTCCACAAAAAATGCTTCAATCATGGATTACATGTCTTTAGGCTCTTGATGTCCTTCTATTGGATGTCACTCATATTACAAGGAGGCCAACTAGGTTTTTGACACTCACTCCAAGAGGTAAATCATGGATGTCTCCTCTATATGGACAATAATTAATCCAGAATTATATCTAGTCATATTTATATGAATGCATGTGATGTTTTTAATTCTCACCATTGTAATCCCCCTTGTTCTTCCACTTTTTCTATTTTTTATTAATTTAATAGGGACATGATTTTCATGAACCATGAACCAATTTTGATACACACTCCACTTGATCTTTAACATTCCCATATCTATACTACCATAACACACACTAAAAACCAACACTATAATAAAATTAATGGATATCAATATTTTTTTATTTGTAAATAGTTTAAACACCCTTTATATAGTTAATAAGATGTTTCCAAAAACTACGTCTAAAGTTTCCATTGGCATCCAACTCAAGTCAGATCCATCCATTTAGTGGATGTTTTTTGGAACCTTCTCAGAATGTTTTTTTAGCTGTGGTTTTTTTAGTTTTAGAGGTGGTTTCCCCTCCAAAAAAAATGATTAACTGATTGAGGTGGTTTAAACTACTTCTATCCCCTTGGTATTTTTGGGGGGGAAACCACAGCTAAAATGAAAAAAAACACCATGAGAAAAATATCAACCATATATAACGTAAAAATTCACAATAAAAAGTGGAAAACATGCCAATGGTGTCACATTATACCTTACATTATGAATTTCTTCATCACTATTCTTGAGGATGGTGGTGTGAATAAAAATGCTAGGGTTGGTGGTGTATCATAATGGTACCCTATTCTGAATTTTCATATTGGAAAAAATGATACTATAATAGAATTAATGATGTTACATGATTACATAAAACGAGTTTATAATTACCATCTCATGGTATGGTACACATAGAGAAGCTGATGGGATATCTTACTCAAGATCAACATGATCCCAACCAATTTTTCAATAAAGATAAAATGACACTAGGTGGTAACTACCCTACCTTACACTAGTGTTAGTTACCCAATCACTAGAATACCAAAATATTATATAATTTACCTAATTAATGAATATTGAAAATAATGGAAATATAAATCAGAGAACTAGAGGTATACATGGATGATCATACAGTGCTCTAAATATGAACACATGATGAGTCACAGGGATGATCTACAATCAAAAAAATAACACCCCTGTGAGATATTTTTTCCACATGTAAACTAGGAATATATAACACATCAAGATAGAAATAATAACTAGATTATATACAAACATCATCCCCCAAATTAATTTTAATGAAATACATATACTCAATGAATTTATCATGTACCAAATTGATAACATTAAGTATCTAAATTATTTCATACAATTCGGTGCAAAAGTCCCTAATAAACCACTCCCACAGCTAAAAGTGTTTATCAAATAGTCAAAATTCACAATGATTGGTGTTCCACATTCACTACTCCATGTACAATCCCAATATTAGTATATAAAAACTATTTGAAACTATCGTAACATAAGGTGGAACCAAAATTGGATCCTAGAAAAAAGTGATATGAGTGATGTTCTTTCAACCCTTTAAAGGGCCCTCTATATTAACGTTAATCTTAAGGGTGAGACTATTAGAATTTCACCACTAGACCTCCTTATACTTGGAAAACCTATTTAAGAATGGTATTCATATGAAAGAAAATAATGAAATCATTCTTGAATATACGACATGAGTTTTTGTAAGTGATTTAATCCAGGAATAATCGATGTTCATGCATTACACTAACCTATAACCGAGATAAATTTTAGTTAAGACATCAGAATAAAATTGATCATGAACTATTATACATAGTAACACAATTAATTATAGATTCATGATATTTTAATATAAGAACATGGATCTATAAATAATCCAGTAATCATAGATTTTGTGATTCGTTGAGTTTTCTAGTATGGATACCATTGAAACATTCTAAGAAAATGGTTTAACAATTTCCAAATAAATTGAAATTACCATGTACTCGACCATACACTATAAAATAATATGGTGAACCATCTAAAAATATTCTCCCAATGAACTAATAATATTTATTTTCATGTAATATAATGTAAATATATGTATCCTTAGAAGAAACTACAACATGGTTTCTAATTCACCATACTAGTGTTTGTTTATCATAATTTTAGTTACATATCTTCTCTGGATCCAAAGTGAGGCCTAATCACTATAGGATGAACATTTATCACCACCCTCTTTATCTTTGTCTCCACTTCCTGCTATTGGAACTTGCATTACAATTTTGTTGAAAATTTTACAGTGTCGTATATTTATATTAAAACATAAAACCTATATTTTTTGTATTTAATGATTTTGAAGTTGTTCGATATACCAACTCCCAACCATCAATAGACGTAATATCACTGGGGATAGATCCTGTCATCTTTTTATATAATTTACTCAATGCTTTCTACAGATATAAGTCATTTGCATCATGCATCTTTATAAGAGTCATGTGTTCATAAATTATGCTATGCATTGAAAAAGAAAACTCTCTCAGAGCATCTCAATTTAGAGACTAACTACAACCCTGAGCAGATGATGTTGTAATACGATTTTCCCTATCAAAGACATCATATGGTAACTATCAACAAGAAAACTTGTGAACTCGACCAGGATGCTCCTTCCTAAGGACTTAACTAACTAAATCATCCGGGACACTGAGAAACACTGCACTGGATTGGAATCCTATAGTTATTTTATTTTTACCTATAAATAAAATTTTATTCATATTTGAAGCAATTCATATTATAATAGTGAAAAATGGAAATAAATTATTTTAATAAAAAAGGAATTCATACCCCCATTTTCTTTGGAAGGCTCATTAACATAACTCCATTCAGATTTTGTATGAACATCCTACCACAGTTCTATTTAAGTGAATTTGTGTACCAAGTTGTTTTAATGCATTACACAAAGAAAAGTCAAAAATTTAATATGTCAAATAGATAAGTTTATCTTATAAATATTTAAACTAGTGAAATTATTACTAGATTCAATCTATTTTTAGACAAAATTTTTGACCTTACTATGTGAGGGATGATTTTTTCGCTAGACATGATGCATTTTTCCTTGAAACATCTTGAAATAAATAACATGTAATTTAATAGTAATTTATGAAATGTTATATTATTATAAAATGCACACATATATATATATAAGGAGATTAGTATAATAATATATATTTCAGTACCACATGCTTCTCATGATGATGGATATTAAAAAAAATTACATTTCTCTCTAGGTTCTCCTTGAGATACCTTATCATACAGCTATTGAGTGCTCAATAATGTATCATTGAATTCATCTCGTAATATCCATTTAAAATCCTTCCATTTTGGAACCAAAATATTCAATGTCTAATTTTATTATTTATTATCCAAAATGGTAAAGTGGAATAACATATCTATGAAGTGATTCATTTTTAAAATATGATAATTTATTAACATAATGACATTAAATTACACTATAATGTATTCAAATTACCTTTATCTCTGAATGAAATAATTTTTTTTCAACATTCAGACACATGCCTATAATATGCATAGGTAATCAAAAGGATTACCATCTCCACCACCAACTGGCTAAGAATGTGGCCAAATGATCATATGGAATCATCTATAAGGATACTATAATAGTAAAATGGTACAAGTATCTTCAATCTATTTCAATTCCACACAAGTGAAATATTCATATTTCTCTCCATAGTAACATGGTTTTCATTTTTTATGAAAAAAAGATAGTTTTACAAATAAAGTTAAATAACATTATTCACATTAAAATTTGTATCTATAAATGTCACCCTCTAATATCCTCATGAAGAAAAAGGATTGATGTCATAAAACCTCACAACTGAACAATATGAATTTAGTGGAGCTGTCTCAGATGATGATGGTATATTGACGAAGGGTGTGCTAAATGCTGGTGGAGTAAAGGGTATGAGAGGCGGTGCAGGGGGTAGACAGAGAGTGTCTCAATTTTTATAGAGATGGAGAAAAATTAATCATCACCTATCGGTGTGGTCGAGGGAACATCAACAGGGAGTCGACTGGGATTTTGGAAAAGCTTCCTCCTAGGATTTCTAGACATTTAATCAAAATAAATTAACTTCAGATAATATATTTCAAAAATTTCTTACAGACAAAAATAGAAATGATAATAGATGAATATTACTAAAATAATATACATATCTATGATAATGAATGACAACACATATAACATAGGTGGTTGATAAATTAATGGGTGACTGAACATACATTACTTTTGTCCATCAATAATTTCATTGTCCTACTCTATCCTTACTTTATCTATATTAACCTACCTTTCAAGACTAAAATTTTCAATATCATGAGGGACAAATAATTTTATTTATAAATATTGATGGGATTCAATATTAGAGTTCTGAGCTTTCACTTCGTCACCCATATCATACAAGTCTCTTTTTTTACACAAACTACTACACTCTACCCTTAATTTTTGGAATCCTCTACAGAATATACTATTTTCACTTATGTTGATAAGATATATAGATCATGTAATTCATGTAATTCATGGTCACCAAAATCCATCAATCGAGATAATTTTATAGAAATAAATTACATGGAGTCTCTTTTAATACCCTTAGTAATATCGACCAACTTTAATATGAATAAAACAACTGAAAAATGACAGTGGTAGTTCAGTTTGATAATATCAATCCACATTCCATTGTATCCCAATTTGGGAACCATAAACATAACACCATTCTAGGTTTTCATACCATCTTCCTGATTGATAGTGTGAAATTAAAATCCATTCACATTGTAAGCATCAAAAATTCTAGCATGTTTTGGAGGAACTTGATCCATAAACATTAGTTTTTTAAAAAATTCAGCCCAAATATCAATATTCATGAACTAAAAATATCAATATAGGATATTATATTTATAAAATATATATCTCAACCTAATATTTGTTTTTATTTCAATATTTATGAAGTTACATAATGTGAATACTCCTACTAGATATTTAGTAACATATTTTGGGATATCTTTCACATTTCATGTTTGACCTCTCATTCGTAAATTTGTTTTTATCCTAATCTCTTTAATAAAAGGATATACCATTTCACTATTTACCATCACATATCTATATGCCTATAATAGTTCTATTTTTGTCAGTTTATCCTTTGATCTCTTTCGAACTTATCAACCAATAGTAGGAAAGATTTTTTATTTCCCAGGTATTTGATATTGAGTCGATGTGTCCTCAAAACATCCAACTCAATTTAATCTTGTCTCAATATCATCCCAGTATCTTGAGAAAAATGTAAAACACTCTTCTTCTAAATATCCTCCATAAATAGAGCATTCATTTTGAGCTTTATTTTTCATGTATGATTTAAAATAAAAATGATATATTTGAAATAAAATAAATAAAACATGATTAGGTATTTAATGAAGTACCAATAATTTATTACTTATGTTTAAAAACATATAAATAAAGTACCTCTCCATTGGATACATCCATCGATAATGTATGGGGCATCCTTATTTAGCTTCCTCGAAAAAATAAACAGTTAAATGCATCAAATAGTAAAAAATGATGGATTAAATAGCATCTATATTTTACAAAGTATCAATAAAAATCTCTCCAGTAGGTTGTCAAGATCAAATGGTTTTATAGTTTTCTCTCATAGTTGTTTGAATAATGTGAAAAATTGGAGTACAACAGCAGTAAAATTTTTATATAAAAATATATGCAATTCAAATGGTAGTATCTAATGTAAAAAAAATGTGTAAATTGTTACATTTCAATCCATGTAACTTATTATGAATTAAGTCAACACACCTTGGGGTGATACTTGAATAACCCTCAAATACCTTCCCATGATTTACAATTCAATAGAATTTATCTATATCCCTAATTTTCATTTCAAAAACATGTAGATAAAACATTTCATTTTCATCTAAATAGAGAACACATTTTATGTTCATTTTTTATAAGTCCATTAAATCATTGAGATGGTCATGTGATTTTCCATGCTCATTAAGCAATTTGAAGATCAATTTATCACAAAAATTATTCTCAATTTGCATAGCATCAAAATTATGCCTCAAAAAATTATATTATCAATATAGAAGTTTTAATTATATACTTTATTCCTTCTATTGTTTAATTCTTATTTCACTTATCTATGCACTTAGAACTCCTTTCCCATTATCATTCAATTTTTTCACCTTTCCAAATTTTGTTTCAACACTTCCAACAAAATCTAAAATTTTAGAACATGTTAACAACATTGGATGTTGTCTATGATCAATAAAACCATTAAATTTTTACTTCTTCTAACAAAATCTATGAGATTCGTCAAGAAATATTTAATGAAACAAGAAGAACCATTTATTACTGTAATATAATCATTCGGGATCAAATTCAATGTTAAAATGGGATAATCGAAAGTAATGCAAGTGTTCCAACCAAATAATATCCCAAGTCCAGGGAAGTCACTAATTTTCCACATTAGAGAAACGTACATTTTGAAAATTGTTCGATAGGATTCATCATATGTATCTACACCATTTCCCCATAGCTCTCTTAATTATACCACTACAGGACACAATTATACATCAATTTCATTTCCAAGATTTTTTTCTCAGGAGTAATCATCATAATTATAAAATACATTTTTTATAAACATCCATGGACGCAGGTTGTAAGGGATCAAAATATCATTCCAAATGCTATAATAGGAGCTCAATGTTCCAAATGGGTTGAATCCATCAGTAGCCAATCCCAATTGCACATTCCAATGATCAGATGAGAAATGTGGATGTAACAAATCATATTTCCTCCATGATTTTGAATCTATTGGATTTCACATTAACCTATCATTGTTCATATCTATATAATTACACTTGATGTGCTCAGGGGTTTTCAATTACATGAATAATATTTTAAATATTGACTTTAATGGGAAGTAACACAAAACCTTTGTAGGTGTTTTCTTTTTCTTCTTTTTCTTAGAAGTATGTTGATTTAGACTTCAAAAATCACCCATTAAATTCTATATATAAGAAAAAAAAAATTTCAAATCCTTTATACATGAGTCATATCCCCAATAAAGCAGATAGTCATTAGAGAAATCATGTATTTTCATATAATTCATACCACACTTGCCAAAAAACTTCATATCCTAAAATGATTCAGGGATCTTAGCTTCTGAAAATGAATTATAAAACAACTCCAATAAAATTTTCATTACCCTATTTGAAATTCCACATAGGAATTCTATATGATACATCTTCAGAAAAATAAATAATGTTTTCAATATTTTCAACATCCTCTATAGAGCTCTTTATTTCCATCATCAACTAAAACATGAATCAATTTTTTCTTTTTAGCAATGTTATCTCTTATATTTGTCTTCACAAAATCAAGAGGAGGATCCAATGAAATGATACAATCTTGATCTGGTTTTCCAATAGTCCCAAAAAAATACCTTTTCAAGTTACTAATTATAGCACCTTGAACTAGTGGTTTTTGTATGTTTTTATATTTATATTTTTTTCCTTACAATCCTGAATGCATTGTTTATAAGGTTTTTAAATTCTTTTATAATGTCAAAAATGTTGGAAGATAATTTTGTTGATTGACATCAATGATAAAACATTATAGAACTATTGTTTCTCCATTCAAAATCCAACACAAATATTGAGGAGGGAATTACATCACTATCAAGTATTCATGAACTGAAACTATCTTCATCCATCTACTAAATTTACCTTTAGGACCATGACATATTATTTTCTCATCAACGGATCGATTAAAAATTGAAAAATATAAAAAATACTTTAAACCTTAAGCATATAGAGGTTTTTTCCCTGGTAATGGCATTCATCTTTTATCTATATATACCACAATGTTCCAACACCTTACTAGGTGATACAAATCAATCAAAGAATAAAAAATAACCATTAAACATTAGTGGAAAACTGAAATGGTATTAATAAGACAATAAATTAATTTACTCACATATAACAATGTTTCTATGGTATGATGCATCCTATAAAATTATCAAACAAAAAATTTATAAGACTATAAGGTCACACATGTACATCCATTTATAGAAATAAAAAGTTTCATATAAATATATCACCATCTAAAACCATATGACTCAAAATTTATATATATGATAAAAAGTGGAACATATAATGGGTGAAATCAAATACTATCACCATTACATCAATAAAAAACATGGATAAATAAAAAAAATTAAACCCATGATATTATTATCTTATAATCTATAATAATTTATGCAATCAATTATGGATTTTCCTTAAAAATTTATTAAAACAAATTTTAAAATAATAGTCCACATACAATTCTTGATGAATGAAATTTTCTTATGAAATAATTGATGTTGTTTATATAAATAATTTATGGTTTGTTATAAATTATGAGTTGTATGGTTTTGATTTTATTTTTCAAAATATAATCATTTATTTTGACTAATAACAATGTTGTGAGTGTTTGTTAAGATCAATAATTATTATGGGTGATTTATTAATATCATTATTATGAGTTGATATCAAGTATTTTTTTGATTAATTTCAAATTTATGGGGTTCATATTGTTTTAATTAATTATTTAATGGGTTTCATAAAAATTAATTTTTTTATTTAACATACCAAAGTTTTTAATTATTATTAAGAATTGTCTTATAGAATTTTTATTAATTTTATTTAAATAGTGAATGGTATTTTTAAAATATAAAATATGGGGCCTACATTTTTTAGAAATGAAATAATACATGTGTTTGGAAATCTGAACCCATGTTTTAAGGAGATTTTATGAAACATAGACACATACATAGAAATGTAGAATCTTAAGAAAGAAACAATTCTAATGTGGCTTGAACAACAAATAAAGATGAAAATCCATGGAGAAAATAGTCCCCACAATTTAAAAATCCATTATAAATTTCTATATAAAAACATACATCAGGAAGCTAAAACCTTATTTCAAATTCCCAATCAAGATATCAAAACAAGAAATTAGTAGATGCACCACATCTACACCAAGATGCAACAACAGAAATCCAAAATCTTCATTTAAATGAATTGAGAGTCTAAATTCATAATTTTAAAACCACAAAATGTTATTGGTAACTAGAGATAAAGAATAATAATAAAATTTCACAAGCTAAGAAAATAACCATTTATAACCAAAAATAAATGTTTGAAAAAAACTACAACAAACTATTATCTGAGAAACCCCTATATGATCCAAAAAACAAAAAAGAAATAAAAGATCATAAATCAAAAAGACCTCATGGTCTACAGAAACAAAATCCAACCATCACTACATCTTGCAGAAATAGTCAAAATATATAGTGGAAAAATATAAGAAATTACACTACACTGGATAAGAACTATAGGTAGTGAGGGAGAGTCCAAGGGAGAGGGGGCTCAGGGGAAACCATATACCTAGGTGAGGATGAGGGACATATAGGCTGGAGAGCTTTAGAGAGATAGGGTTAGGGTTATGCGGGGGGAAAAGAGTCATCGTGCATTGGTGATGGCTCAGGGGGGCTCAGGGGAAATAGGAGAACCAATGAGGGGGGGACCACTGGATCACCAACAAGGGGGGAAATTTCATGGTGGATAAGGCTCATTACAGGGGGTGCTAAGTGAGAATGGGGGTGCTCGGGGTAAAGGAAGGGGGTCAGGGGAGAAAGTTTATTTTTTTAAAATATTGCAAATATTTAGTGGTGGTTTTTTAAAAAAAACTCCCACTATATTATCGCAAAATCAATTAGCGGTGGTTTATTAAACCTCTAATAAACTATATATTCGGTATAATGAAAGATGTAAATTTCTGGAACCATGTTAGTTATAATGAACCTAGTACATCATACCATTTGTAACGAACTAGTCTTGGGTGACCTGAAATTTCAAATAAACTAGGTATTTACTCTTCTCAAAGGTTATTTTTGATCCCCATAGGATAAAAACAAATTCTCGTGTGTAATGAAATACACTCTTGTTAGTGGTCTCACCCTCAAAATAGTGTATCACATAATGGATCATCTATCCTAAATATCACATGGGACATTCATACATAATATTCCAATAAAAAATAAAAGAAGAGAACCCAGTAAAAAAATTAATATATGGTACATAAACAATAAAACATAATCTATTCATTTATACTAACCCGTATACATCATCCAAAATAAATACATATCTAGGTATAAAAAACATATATTAAAATGAAATATAGGGTAAGGACATATTAGATGATATATAAATACTACAAAACAAAAATAAAACAATAAATCACACTATAAAAACACATCCATGTAAACCATGGTTTCTCACCATGTCCCCACCCACCATTGGTGGTCTATGAGATTGACAACATACTGAAATAGAACCTAGAAGCAGTGTATATCATAACAGTGGGATACATACACATGATTATGTATAGAGGATTTGTGTAACACCCAAAAATTCATTGAAAAGTACATTAAATTTCATATATTTTTTACCATGCAACACCGAGAATAAATATCCCATGAAATAAATTTATTTCATTTTAATCCCTTTGATAGTTTGTGACACAGAAAACCTCATGGCTAAAGGAATACTAAAATAATAATTCAAACATAACCTAACTGTTAAATTAGTAGTTATGAGTACTAAAAACTAATTTATAAAACATTTATGGTTTAAAAATATGTACAATAAATTAAAAGGATTTCTATTTATTAGAATTAAAATAATAATCATTTGATTGGAAAATTGTGGTCTTCTAAAAAATTGTATTTTTCATTGAAAACTGTTTCATCACGTTTTTTAGTAGTTATTATTTTTTATCACTTTTAGAAAATTTATTAGAAATTTATAAATTAATTTTTGAAATCCCTAAATAAAAATTTACATAGGGTGAGTCATTTTTGTTTTTTTTCAAGATTTATTTTTTGATTAATACTAAAAATATATTGATTTTTATCAAAAACTATATTTTCTACTGAAGAATATATAATCCCCATTTTATTTTAATATGGTTTTAAAAGAAAAAATCTTTCAATTATATTTTTATTAATCAACATTAAGTCAGTTGATTCAATTTGATGCTGAATTTTGATATAATAACATCTTGAACTTTTTAATGCTTTTATTTTTGAAAACCACTTGTTCATCTTGTCGGTGAGTTTGGTTTTAATTTTAAATTAGCCACTTTTATGAATAAAATTTACAAAAAAAGATTTTATATTTGAAATCAGATTAGTTTATATTATCTAATATTTTTAAATTATTTTTTTACCATAATAAGTACCGAAAACTATAAATCTTAAATACTATAGTTAACGTGAAAATGGGTTTATCAGTGAATAAACTGAGTAGATAAGGGTTGAAATAGCCTAAAATTTATCAAAAACATATTGTATAGACATATATATTCCTTATAACATATAAGGTTATATAATTTACACTTTTTTCCTTTTGTATAGTGAAAAACAAGGATACACCTTTTTCATTCCAAAAATTCCTTGTCTGAGCTCTCCCCCACTTATAAAAGGAAAATCCATTCGTTCACTTATTCACACATATCAAGCCAATTAGATAAGAAAACATAATAAAATATCTACCCAAAATTATTATCCACATTATAGATATTTTTTATTCTTAAAATATTATCCTTGGTTTCCTTAAGATGTTATCCAAAGGTGGTTTCTCTAATAGAATGTAATCGTTTTAACAAATCTATTTTTTTCATTCTTCTTTTTCCACATTAAATTATGTATTAATGATTAAAATATAATAACACCATTTTAAACCATTTAATTAGATTTTATTATTTTTATTTCATTATATTTATCAATCTTCTCCTCCTTCAACTAAGAAATAAAATCTTCAATCATGTGTACGAAATACTATCACCTCACGAAAAGATGTACATTTTTTCCGTCAACACATGTCCAAATTGAATATAATGTTATATTTAATGTATATATATAATATTTTTGTTGTTATTATACTTATTTAATTATAATATAACATATAACTTCTTAATTTCCTTTTCTTTTAAATTATGATAATGTTACTCCTTTGTGCAGCAAAGTATCATATCACCAAGCGATATGATTTTTTTTCACTAACATTTTACATGGACTATTATATGGATAAATTTAAGGAATTTATGTGATATATATGTTATGATTTTGATTATTAGAAAATATATCACCTACTTTATTACCCATTCACCCGTTAATGAAATAATATAGTCGCTCGTGAGTACGTATGACCTACTGTCGCTATGAAGCGATTTGGTTCATTATTCATGAAAAAATTTAAATAATGATACCAAAATTTGAAATAATATAAAAATGATATTTATAACATTAATATAATTATTGAGATGATTTAACAATATAATATTTTTAGGAACCCAGAAATTCACATTAAAAAATACCTAAGAAAACAAGGAATTTATCACCGAAAAAATAGTAATAATGAGATATTATTAATGAACATGTGATAAGATATTATAAAAGGATTATGTATGATATTATATATATTAATATGATTATATTATGAGTTAAAAACATGTTTAACACCACTTTAAAAGAGGTTAATGTGCGTTCAGGTAAAAGGAAGTGTGAAGTAATGGACTTCATCCCAATTTCCCTTCATTGAGTCATATTGTAATGTTATGTGCCTAACTACTTTTATATGGTGTATATAATTATGTTTATTAATATCATGAAAACATTATACTTTATTTAATTTTATGTTTTAATTTTAATTATTTTCTCTGAGGGTATTTTACTTCAAAATTGCAAAGTGGTAAAGAATTTTATAACTCAATTTATTTTCATTGGGTTATATTACATCCTCATTATCATTGATATTATAAGATTATGTGTCTAATAAATTTTGACCATATTTTATTCTATTTAAAAAAATTATTGAAATTTGAAAACCATAATTTATTAATTTATTAATTCTCACATAAATTTTATGGTCTTTTTAAGGGTTTATTTTACAATCTCATTTCAATCTAGATTTTTTGTACTTGAATTCTAATTGAAGAGAATTATTTGATTATTGACTAATAAAACTATTTTATTTTCTTCTCATATAGTTATTAATGATGTATTTTATTAATTATAACATTTTTTACACTAATTTATAATTATAATGTCTTAGAAAATGTTTATATGAAAATATAATTTCATTTATCTCTTTGTTCAAAAATAATTTTTCTTCAGAAACATTATTTTATAAAAAAATTTCTAAATTGTTGTTTAAATTACAAAAATTATTTATTTAAGGAATTTTAGACCATGTTTTACATTTTAGAAAAATATAAAGGAATCCGTATATTGGTTTCAAAACAAGGCTTGTTGGTCTTTTACTAAAAATGTGGAAAGAATCATTGTTTTAAAATATACGACATGTACAGAACATCCTGGAAACATGACTACTCAATGTTCTAAAGATTATGTTTCTTGTCACCAATGATATTTTGAAAGAAAAAAAATTTAAAATATTTTCTTAACTTTTATTTTTAAACGTTCATTTTTAAAATGAAAAGAATATTTTCATCAAGAATATTTTTAATGGCATTTTTATGGAATTTCATTTCATCAATAAAATAAAACATGTATTTTAAATATGATACACAAGGTATATATTATATTGATACCATACTTATTATTTATCTATATGGTTACTTTTAGTGTAAACATGGAACGTATTGACATTCTCTTTCATGATTAATTATTGTAATCATTATTTTTCCTTGAAAATAATCACTTTCTTATTATCATTAGAATATACATTTACCCAAAATATCCAAATTATTTCACAAGGTTATAATTATTAAAGAAACCATATATCATTTCAACATAAAATATTTTACTTTAATGTGATATGATTGACTGGGGTAATTACTTTTATTTTGTATTTCGTGCTAGATAATGTAATTTGTTGATAAGACATATTGTTCATGAATTAAATTGAAAATTCGATATATGTGTTTTTAGATATGAAAATATTGGCAGAACCGGATTATATATATCCTCCCAATGCATTTTTAGTATCATGCAATAAATTAGTTGTTTAGACTTAGTATAATGGGTTTTTGGTGTATATCAATCCATCAGTTTTTAACTATCTTTTGAAAGGTCTTGATAGTATAGGTATCATGATGCATGAGATATAGAAGTCCAATAATTAAGAATTTACTTCATTATGAATTTAGATATTATTATCCATTATATTTTTTCAATGATAATATCTCTAAAGGTATTTTGGTTCTTTGTTTATCTATTAAATGGAATGTGTGTTCTGTTATTTACCTTTCCATGTTGATTGTTATAACCTGGACCAACGGGACTTGAACTGTGTATGCCCCAAGCCTGCCTTCAATAGGATAGATTATGGAAACCAGCACCAAAAACCTACTATAAAATTATGAAAACATTTAATTGAATCCAAAAGAGACAAATACAATCCCACAACACAAAAACTAAAAAAACATCTCAAATTATAAAGTGGGTGAGGAATGCTATCAATGTAACAATAGAAATATACCGTGGTCATTCTAGCTCACTAGGTTTTGCTTGGTCCCATCCCCTCTTGGAATTTGTCTAAAGGTCAATCATTAGTAAAAGACATGACATCTATGGGAATATCAATTACATAAGTGAGTATAAAATTACATAGTAAGACACCACAAAGCACTAAACATATATCATCAAGAATAATAATAGTCATCTCATCATAAGTATATGTCAATTGAATATATAATAGAAACATCCAGACATTCTCATAGTACATACATAGTAACATGTAAGATTACAACTGTATTTCTAGCCTAGGATTCCTACTCAAAGGTTTTATATATAACTCATCTCGGAGAAATACTCCATGAGTCATATAGAACTGATGAATTCTATCGATGATGACATTCTAATTAGGTCTCACCATAATTATTACATGATTGAAACATTAAGATAATTATACATGTATGGGGATCACACCCAAGTCCATGAGGTATACCAACAAACCAATCCAGATTAACCCACTAAGTAGGGGATCAATGCCTATATAGTGTTGGTTGTTATGATACCACGAACCCAGATAAGGGAAAATAAAATGATAACGGATCAAACTCTAAGCCTCATGGAGGGATTAGAATATCTCTATTTACATTTTAATTTCCTTAGAGGGGATGAACATACTTTTTATAGGACACAACTCTATACTAAACCCTCAGCAAATGGATCAAGGGAATATAGCCTAATTAAAATTGCCTAAGATGAAGAGGAAAAGGGTTCAAAATAGTGTTCACTAGTAGTGCACAAAATGTCCCTTTGGCACCGGGTCCTAACCATGTATCATGGCCCATGCCCATTCCCGTGTCCAAGGACCCTACTTGTCTGAGCTCGTGTACTATTGTCTATTTATATGTCCCCTTTTTGTACACACTTAGACACCTAGTAAGGGTCACATGATTTGTGATATCATTCGCATGTCATGTGATATTTATCTTCTCTATAGAACCCTAGAACCTTACAAGGCCTCCCACATGGTGTGTAATTATTAAGTACACAAAATGTAACCTTAGAGTTTTCTAGAATCACAGATTTCATTTATGCATTGTCATATCACACTCTGGGTAAATAGGTATTTTATTTAACCCAAGATTTAGTTTACACATTATTGTTAACTCCTTTGGCATCCAATATAGACACAAATCATGCCAGTAATCAGGGAATTCATCTATCTAATACTTTTTGTCTTAAATCGCTAATTTTTAGAATTCTAATTCATTTGGAAATCATCTAAACAAGTTTTCCTTAGTTGAATACAAAATATATAAATAACTAGTATCCCTAAATCCACATATAATCAATCATCCATCATCAGATCTTGATCCCATAAAAACCATACTCAGATCTATGGTATTTTTCCATTGCACCAATAAACGATTGTGTAATAATTTATTATCGAGTACTCATTGATCCAACGGTCTAATGAAACACTGATGATGAACACATGAAGAATGGTTGTAGAAAAAAATAAAATTGAAAAAGGGGAACAATCTTTGATATGTTTGGGTTGGCTTTGATCCCTTTTCATTGGAACGAAAAACCAAGAACCATAATAAAATTAAAAAAAATCTCTTAATAATCCTCACAAAAATGTGACTTCACCCAAAATAGGATCAAACCATGAGTAAATATGTTGGATGACTGATTATCATTTATCTTAAGATAAGAATACAAGGATAAATCAATATAATAATAATATCATACATGCAGTCTGGATTGATCACCATTGAAGAAAGGTCATGGTTTTCTATTTTTGGTGAGATTTGTGAACTCTGATGGCACAATGATCCTCTATCTCGATCTGAATTGACGTCATTCGCAAAGATCACGTTCAATGTTCCTCTCCAACAACACCCCTCGATTTGAAGGGTTATTTGGATAACCCTACAAATTTTCTATACATTGGTATTTATATGGAAATGTTAGGTTTAGGATTTTAATAAAATAATTGAATTTATTTAATTACTCACCTATGAATGTACTCAAGTGAAACAACCAACAATGACAAAAATTATGTCTTCTCTAGGGTAAAACCCTCACTCTAAATTCAATAGCAGCCTCAAATGTATAATCCTAATCACTTTTTAAGAGTTATTAAACTTTTTTAAGAACATTGTTTGAGTTTGAATTTAATATATTTATATATTAAAAAAATTAATTCTAGGATCACAGGTCCTTGGAATCTCTTATCATCTTTTTTCCTACCTTGGAAAATATTAATGCCATCTTATTTTATAGAATAATTAGATTCATTACATTCTCCCTTCCTTGGTTATTTATTTCTAAAAAATATGAAAAAAGGCTATACAAATTGATGTGGGTACCATGCACATAACTGGGTATCCCGCTCTCATGTACTCTCCTAGAGATTTTCCTAAGTCCATTGGAAATGCACTAAAAGAATCGATCATCCAAAGAGGATCCTCTCATTCCCATCCTCAATATTTATTGGGTACTCAAAAAAATTAGTTCCATCCTTGATGTCTAGATCACCCAAGTAACAAATATGATATGGGTTAGGCATGTACCTCCTCATCTTTGACACATGGAAGATTTCAGGTACCCTCTCTAACTATAGAGGAGGATATAAGTTGTATTCCACCTTTATAACTCTATACAGTATCTAGAAATAGAAAATTAATATTTGTGATAGATTTCCACCCAGGCCATTTATTTGCATCCCACATTGAGGTGATACCATCAAGAACACATTGTATCACTCATCAGACCCCCTAAGCCTTCATTATCTATTTTCATATGACTTCTGATACCTCTGAGTAGTACTCACCCACTCATAGATGATTTAAAAGTTCTTTATAGTGGTTTGAAATATCTCTAGGCCCATTAGTGTTGACTCTCATAGATCAACCCATTATTGTGGTGACCCGTGGGTTTTCCCATACAAGGCCTCCAATGGAACCATATCACTATTAGAATGGTATATTTTATTGTACAGAATCTCTATAAATGGCAGGTGATCCTCCCAACTATGGGAAAATTCGAACATGTAAGGACACATCATATACTCCAAGAGCTAAATAGTCTACTCAGTCTTTCCTTCAGTGTGGTGGTGAAAAATCATGCTCAGATGAAATTGAGTCCCAAATGACTCTTATAATCCCTTCTACAACTGATATGTTATGTGATAATCACAATTAGAATCTATTATAAAGTTAATTACATGGATTTATATTATCTTCTGCAAGTATAGGCATCCCAGGCTCTCTACTGATCACTACACTCGAATAGCTAGGAAGTGGTCTAACATGGTGATTTGGTCTCTGATGAACCAGTTGGAATCATTTCCCATGTATATAGGTGGTAACCCCACCACAATTTCAAGGGATATCTCATCTCACTTCCACTCGATCACCTAATAGGGTTTAAAAAAACTTTCTAGAACACAGTGCTTATCCTTTACTTACATAAAAGTAAGGAATAAAGTGAAAAACTATACAAGTCCCTTCATCATCATTGAACACCAAAATGAAATTTAGAGACCCTGGTAAATTTTTTCCACACCTAGATATACATCTAAGGTATGTGTATGATATTCCATCATAATATCCTCCTGAAACATCACTGGTACCATCATGTGTCCTCCAAAAAGAACAAGTTTCTCCCAACCTTTAAAATTTTCATCAGGAACATGTTCAGTAGACATCTACGTATGTAGGGTCTCACTATAGGTATCCCTAATATATGCCTCCATAACTCTCTATAAATGTAGAGGGGTAAAAATTATTGAAATGAGGTAGTTTACTCCATCTCCATTCACAAAGGATAATTAAAATAAAGAAAACTTCTTATGACACCTCACCCAGCAACTAAAAAACCAAATCTCTTACTGAGGGAATCTAGTACAATGTTCCCCCTCCCAGGATTATAGACAATCTCGAAGTCATATTCCTAGAGGAACTTTATGTATGAACTTTTTATCATGGGTCATGTAGTTATGATCATGTGGCCTCAACTAACATGAGCCATATGAAATAATCTCATACCTCTACATCATAAAACATTCAAGGCTAGTCTCTGATGCATCGTATAAAACTACATACTCGACACCCACCTCTGGTAATCTAAAGATGGGTCTGATCATAAATATCTTCCTTAACTCCTATAAATCCTGATAGAACCACTTTTTACACACAAATGACTTCCCCTCTCAGGTCAAATATTTCGAGGGAAATGAAACATTATATAAATATAGTATGAATATCTGATAATAACCTTCCAACCAAAGTAATTGTCTCACTTCCATCACATTCTTGGGTGCCCCCAATGATAACACTGCTTCGACATTGGTCGGATCCACTACTACAATGTCTATTGAGATATCATGTCCCAGAATGTGGAAATTATGATTCCAAAACTAGCACTTTGAGGATTTCCCATAAAGATGATACACTCAAAGTACATCCAAGACCATCCTCAAGTGTCTTTCATGCTCCTTAGATGTCGAGTGATATTCCCAGTTAGGATCCACGTATCACTGAGAGGGGGAGGGGTTTAATTAGTGACATATTTTTATTTTTATGTTTCATTCTTTTTTAAACAACTTTCACCTCATGTTAAAAAATTTCTTCCCTACTGAACACACATAACCATAGTAACAAAATATTTACAAGGTTCACTACACAACTATAGTAGTTACGTCCTTGGTATGGTACAGAAATAATCATGTACCACACAATCCACTAGGAAACTATACTTTCATGTGGAAAACACTGACTAGGAGATGTCCTTACACTTGTGTAGCACTTGGAAAACAATACACAAGTGTGATTTCACCCACTTAGCAGAAATTTGAAATTACAGTATTTCAGTGCTTCTTTAGAGTTGAACAGGTGTATTCTTTGAAGTAAAAATCTTCACTTTCTTACCCAGAATCCGGTAAGAACTATCTTACACCCAACTGAATAAGTGCGAAGACCGAAAATCTTTCACACACCCTTTTAGGTGTCTTTCGTGCAACATTTATTCCACGTGTGAAAGATTTAATGTTTTTCTCGAAACACCACTTGTGCGCAACATCAATCTTGCGTGCAACTCTCTTCTTGCATGCAACTTTCCCTTATTGCATGCAACTTTATTTCTTTCATCTAATATCCTTTTATTAATATTTTTTCCCACCTCAGAACATGGGATTTCTCTATGTGTCGATCTCACCAGTGGTAGGGGTGATCTATTATTTATAGACCTCATTGACCCCTACGTGCAAAAACCACAAAGTGTCACGCAAGAACCTAATGTGTCGCGCAAAACCCCATTTGACGTCACACAAAACAACATTGGACATCTCCATGGGCACGTAAGCCTCTTTCGCACCAACCTCATCTTCCACGCACTTCTTATATTCTTTAATTCACATCATGACTTTACCATTTTTCGACGTTTGTACCTCAAATCAATCCTCGCACGTAAAACCCCATTTTACATCGCCTTTGGCGCACAAGTCTCTTTTGTGCTAACCTCTTATTTTGCGCACTTATTGAATCTTTCACACAATTCCTTCCTTTCAATTTTTTTTACGTTTACACCTTGAATCATTCCTTGCACGCAAGATTCCAAACTAACTTCAATCTTGCACACAAAAATCAATATTGCACCCAAAACCCCAATCTTTCGCACAGGCCTCTCCTTTACTATATTTTGATGTTCGGATCATAGAACACCACTTGAATAAAACAAACCAATCCATCTTCAATATTTCATGAAACATCCTTTGGAAAAACACATCTTTTTCATCTCCCAATTTTCAGGCCCTAAAATTTGGAAAACATTGGAAAACGGCGCCACCTTAGAACGTTCTTTTGTGTTGGCCCCAGATCATATGTTCCTTTATCATGTTATCTCTTCACTGCTTCCTATAATAGTTCTTCATATTTCATCACAAAATCCACTATCGTGATATGTAACCTTTGATCGATCAGCTTTAACATCATTATATTTTAGTGGGATGTACTAAAACTTCACTATCTTCCAGCAACATCATTCTTTCCAATTACAGCTTCATATGACTGGAATCACATTTACTAACCCTTTCTTCAAAAGTCTTGCATCACAAGTTCTCACAAAATATGATATTAGTAAAATACAAATCAGCATAGCATTGTCTGATTTTATGTCATTTACAAAGTGAATTGATTTATCTTCGTTGACAAAAAAGGAAAAACTCTGTAACAGAAAACTCTTCTTACTTCCTTTTCCATCCAAGGTGGTCCCAATAATCACCCCCTTTGTATTTTGTTGTCAACCAAGATTCATAAATAACTGAACTTTGTAACCTCAATAAATGGATCACTTATTGACAATTCTAAGCCTATGTGAGCTAGCTCATTGTAAGAAAAAATAATTATGGACAGCCAAAATCATATTGGCCCAAAGTAGTGACTATGAAATTTCATTATCATATCTCCTCATCCAGCCTTATTCACAACATCTTCTAATCATCTACCTCAGCATTCATCACTTCTGCAGCATTCCTGGAATAAACAAAATTGTTTCCTAAAACCACTCCAACAAAAAGATAGAATAGTTAACACACATACATGCTGGATTCACAGCTTACCCACAAATCCACCTTTATGCATGCATCCATAAGGATAGATTTATGAAACAATTATTCCAATTCACAACACTATCCAATGCTAAGATGAGAGTGGGGACATAAACATGTACCTCAACCTCGATGATAAGGAGGATGGACACCCATGTTCATCCCCAATTTTTAAAATCGTTCCTTTGGTAAAGGTTTTGGGAATATGTGAGCAACTTGTTCTGGTGTAGGAACATACTCCAGCCTTATTTCATTCTTCTCCACCACCTCTTTGATTATGTGGTACTTTATGTCAATTTTTTTTGAATGAAAATGTTTTACTGGATTCCTTGTAGGATTGATTTCACTCTGATTATCAAAACCCAAGAGCAAGGGTAGCTTTACTTCAACAAGTAGATCTTCCAACTGAGTCTTCTTCAACATTAGCTGAGTAGTATATTTAGTAGCAACAACATACTCATATTCAGTTATGATAAGAGTTTCTAAATTCTGTTTCTCGATATTCCAACTAATACAACATTTCCCCAAAAAGAATACTCCACCAAATGTGGATCTTCTATCATCAACATTTCTTTCGCAATCAACATCTGAATACCCAAATAGATCAATATTTCAATATCCATCATACCTGATTCCAATATTTGTTGTGCCTTTGATATATCTGAGAATTATTTTTCCCGAAATCAAAGTTGATTCTTTAAGATCACTCTAAAATCGTGCTCATAAAGTCACAGCATAAACAATGTCGGGTATTTAGGAAGTCAAATACAGAAAAGTTACAATCATCTTTCAAAACTCTATTTGATCAATATAATTTTCTTCTCCATCTAGAGACTACTTTGTTCCCACTAAAATTGGTGTGGACAATGGTTTCAAATTTTCCAGGCCAAACTTCATCAGAAGTTCCTTAGCATAGTTTTCTTGAGACAGAAAGATGTGATTCTTCTTCTGTGAAATTTTTATCCTAAGAAAGTATTTCATTTCTCCCAATATGGATATCTCAAATAACTTCTTCATCTCCTCAGAAAATCATTCACATGATCTTTCACCATTACTAGCAAATATAATGTCATTGACGTAAACAATAATGATTAGTGAAAACTCTTGACACACCTTGATGTAAATATTTCTGCCAACTCTTGATTTCTTAAAATCCATCTTCCTCAAGTAAGTATCTAATTTAGAATACCATGCCCTCAGAGCTTGTTTTATCCCATACAAAGCCTTCTTCAACCATAACACATAACTTTCATCATTTCCAATGACAAATCCACTAGGTTGATCAATGTAATCTTCCTCGTCATGGTCACCATTCAATAATGCTGATTTTACATCCATTTGGAAGATTTTGTTTCCTCATTGTGTAGATATTAGAGTGTTTGAGTTCCAAGGGTCCTTTTGTGATAATTTCAACTCTCTTATGAATAGAGTTTGTAATCTTCCCTTTCTCCCAAATAGTGTAACACCAATATCTTATTCTTGATAAATCAGGCATATCTCAGACACTATCTATCTTTTATAACTTGCACATATTTTTCTAAAACATATGTCCCAGCCATTTATTCTAAAACTGATTTTTATCCACCACACCCATATAACAAGAGTTCTTCACTTCACCAACTTGGAACAAATTCCCTCTTCTACATTGGCCTCTCGTAACTATATTTCCATCATTTTCACTTTTCACAAAAAATCCATATTTTCTGATGATAACTTTGTTTCCCTCATCATGGAGTTTTGAAAAAATAAGAAAGTTATGTTTCATCCCATCAACATATAGTGTTTTCCTAGATTTCACCTTTTCTTTTCCAATAATGACTGATCTAACACCTTTTATCCATGTAGATTCATCATTTCCAAATGTCAATGTTCCTTCTTTGGAGTTTTTTACATTCTTCAGCAGCTTTAGATTTCCTGTCAAATGATAGGAACACCCATTATCAAGAATCCATGGATGTTCTTCTTTTGTAGCTTTCAAAGAATTTTCGACAACGAGAGATTTTTGTTCGTCCTTTTCTTCAACTTTTTGTTGTGCTTCCTCCAATTTCCAAGCCAAATCAATTTGTTCAATCCAAACAAGAATGCACTCTTTATTTTTGGACTTATCATAACTATCCCTCTTATCTTTTAGGAACTCTGGATTTTGAGGATTATTAAGAAACTAGTGTTTCTCTGGTAACACACTAAGGCGTCCCTTAGCAAGAAGTCCAGGTCGATCACATCTTTCCCAAATAGTTTCTAGTGGTTGGAGCCTATTCTCAACTTTCACACCAACTTTCTCAGATATCTTATGAAATTTCCTTGGATATTTTCTCATTTGAAAGGATTGACTCCCCCTCAATCCTTACCTTTCAAAAAATGTAGAATAGTTGTAATATTGTTGGTTAAACCAACACATATTTTCCATGTGTTCAAATCCACCACAATACCAGTAGTAGCTTTAGAATGAATATTTTCGTCAGAAACATCCATACTGACTGGAGTTGTGAACATGATTCTCAACAATTTTCTTACTAGAATTCTTCTGACCATTGACCTTCATATTTTCAATTGTAACTTTGTTCTTTAGCTCAGATTTCTATTCATTCTTACTGGAACCAGAAATGGTAGACATCTTTCAAGACTCAATATTTTTATATTCTTCTGATTTTTCAGTGTTGCTAACATTGAACACATAAGTAACCTTTCTAATACTTCTCTTATCAGTAACTGTTTCATCTTACTTTTCAACCTTTGATGAAATTTTTTTTGATCATTATTAGGCTCATTCATAGAAGAATAATCACCATCTTCTCTAACAGAATTTTTGAACCTTTTGTTCATTTCCTCAGCTTTAGAAAGTTTATGTTGGAAAAGTTATAACTCGTCTTCTTTTGCCTTCAAATTTACTTCCATATGATTATTACAATTATTTTCTATCTAAATAGAATTTTATAGATCATCAATCTCATTTTCATATTTTAATTTCTTGTCAAGAAAAAATGTTTGTTCATTTGATGAAGAGTGTTCATTTTTCAATTTTTGGTTTTCCTTCTCAAGCCTTCTGATCTTTCTCAAACATTCCTTAAGCTCTTCTTTCAGATATTGTTCAAGTTGAGTTTCTTCTTCATCAGTACTACTGCTCTCATAATCATCATTATTCACTAATTAAAAAAAGGTACTCTCTCTTGCTTTCTCAGTAACTGATTTTTCAGATTCAGTTTCACTGTCATCATCTTCTTCATCTTTTGAAAAAAAGCTTCTTCTTGTTGAGTTAAATAAATTTTTATCCTTACTTGTGCCAAAATATTTGTCTTTTCCACATTGTTTCTTGTATGACCTTCTTGGTCTTCTTTCGTCTTCATCATTGTCTTCATCTTTACCTTTTTTAGGGAAATTATCTGCAAAGTATCCAACAACTCCATAATCAAAATATTTCAAAGGGAGTTTCCCTTTGTATTTATCAACGACTCTTTTATCATTTTTAGAAAACAAGGATAAAATTTCATCAAAATGTTGACATGCCTCATTTTCAAAGTCGGATTCACCAGCTTCTTCTTTAAAATAAATTTTCTTCAAATTTTCATTCGTTGCAGCCGTGAAATACATTTCTCTCTTGGATTTTATTTGTCTCTTCATAGTCATCCCCCTTCTCATTTCATAAGTTATAAGAGTGCTATGAAAATCATCCAGAGATAATTTTTCAGTGTCTCTATCTTCTAGTGATGAAACATTAGCATAAAATTTATCAGGTAGAATTCTCAAGATATTTTCAGTAACTATAGAATCTTCCAACGTTTCACAAATACATTTGATTGTACTGACAATATCATTTATCCTGGTAACGAATTTCCCAATAGATTTAGATTCTCCAATTTTCAAGTATTTATACTTCAGCCTCTACATTTGTTGTTTTTCCTTCTTTAATTTTGTATTTCCTTCATAGATGTTCTTTAGTTTGTCCCAGATTCCTTTGGTTGTAGCAACACCTTTCACTCTTAAAAATTCACTCTCAGAATGTGATGAGAGAAATAAATTTGTATCTATTCCATAATTCTAAAGATTCTTCTTATCAAAAGGAGTAAGAGGAACCCTATCATTAATAACAATAAATCCATCTATTATTGCATCAAGAACTTCATATCCAAGAGACAAAAGATAAGGCATCATTCTGTCTTTCCAGATATGATAATTCATCTCATAAAATATTGGAATCCCCTTACTGTTCATGCAATTCATATTCTCCATCAAAACCTCTCTTCAAAACCTTAGCAAAGAACAAATGAAGGGAACCTACCTCTGATACCAATTGATGTTCCCAGTCAAGATCCATGTATCACTGAGAGGGGGAGGGGTGAATCAATTATATGTTTTTCTTTTTTATGTTTCCTTCTTTTTGAAACAACCTTCGCCTCCTGCTAAAGAGTTTCTTCCCTACTGAACACACATAACCACAAGAACACAAGATTTACAAGGTTCACTACTCAACAAGAGTAGCTACGTCCTTGGCATGGTACAGAAATAATCCAGTACCACACAATCCAATAGAATACAATCCTTCAATGTGGAATACAACGAGTAGGATATACCCTTAAAATCATGTAGCACTTGGAAAACAATCTGAAAGCATGTTTGCACCCTCTTAGACAAATAAATAATTATAGTATTTTAATGCTTTTTTAGAATTGAACAGGTTTATTCTTTGAAGTACAAATCTTTACATTCTTACCCAGAATCCAGTAAGAACTATCTTACACACAAATGAATATGTGTGAAGACCCAAAATCTTCCACACACCCTTTTAGGTGTCTTGCACGCAACTTTTATGCCACAAGTGAAAGATTAAACTTTTTTCACAAAATACCTCTTTCACGCAACTTCAATCTTGCGTGCAACTCTGTTCTTGTGCACAACATTCCCTTCTGGCATGAAACTCTATTTCTTTCATGCACTTTCCTTTTCTTACTATTTTTCTGCACCTCAGAGCTCAAGATTTCTCTAAGTGTCCAGCTCACCAGTGTGAGGGGGTCACCTCTTATTTATAGTCCTCATTGACCCCTGCGTGCAAAAACCCTAATGCGTCGTGAAAGAACCTGACGTGTCGCACAAAACCCCATTTGACGTCATCATTGGCGCGTAAGTCACACGTTGCGAAAAACCACATTTGATGTCACCTTGGGCATATAGGAATCATTTGTGCCATCCTCATCTTCTGTGCACTTCTTAGAATCTTTCGTGCACTTCATGCCTTTACCATTTTTCTATGTTTGGACCTCAAATCAAATCTCACGTGCAAAACCCCATTTTACATCACCTTTGGCGCATATGTCTCTTTCGCGCCAACCTCTTCTTTCTCGCACTTATAAAATCATTCACGCGCTTCCTTACTTTGCCATTTTTTGAATTTTGGACCTCGAATCATGCCTTGCAGGAAATATTCCAAACTACCTTCAATCTTGCATGCAAAAATCAATCTTGCACGCAAAACCCAAATCTTTCGCACATGCCTCTCCTTTTCTAGATTTTGATGTACGGATCATGGAACAACACTTGTTTTCAACATATCGAGACATATTCAAACTTTCTCGCAACATAATTTTCCAAAACACATTTTTTCATCTCTTGATTTTTAGGCCCTAAAATTTTGCAAACACTGGAAAACGGCGCCACTATAGAACATTCATTTGTGCCGCCCCCAGATCATTCATTCCTTTGTCATGTTCTCTCTTTACTGCATCATATAACCATTCTTCATCTTTCGTCACAAAATCCACTATCGTGATATGTATCCTTTGATCAATCATCTTTAGCATCGTCTGATTTTAGTGGGATTTACTAAAACTTCACTATCTTCCAGCAGCATCATTCTTTCCAATCAACACATCAAATGACTGGCATCACCTTTACTCTCCCTTTCATCATAAATCCTGTATCAAAAGTTCTCCAAACTTTTGATATTTGTGAAATACAAATCAGAAAATCATTGTCTAATTTTATGTACATTACAAATTGAATTTATTTATCTTCTATGACAATAAAAGACAACACTTTTTAACAAAAAACTTTTCTTACTTCCTTCTCCATCCAACTTGGTCACAACACCGAGAAAACTAGGATTCCATCGATGAACACTATGAAAAACATGTCTAATAATGGATTTGATATCTAGTTCATGATTCACATCAATAATTTTGGGGTGTTATTTATTCCAAATGTAATCACCAAGTACTAATATTGATCATAACAAACTTAAAAATCCATCTTTGGTATATCTTTGTCATGTACTCACAACTAGTGATAGCTTGATCGGAAGTCAATCTTCGAGAACGAGCATCTCCTATCAACTAAATGAAGAGTTCGATGACAATCAGCAGTGGATACTTGTTCCTTATAGTCACCTAGTTTATTAAATGATAATGCACACACAACCTCAAGCTCTCATCCTCTTTCATGGTGAACAATATTGTGGCTCCCCTAGTTTAACTAATGGGTCTTACAAATCGCTTCGTCTAAAATACCTCAAACTACACCCTCAGCTACTGAAGATCAATGGGAGCTATAAAATATTCTAGTGTAGATATTGAGGCCCTCCTAGGGTGTAGATTAATACATATTTTTTATCACATTATGGGGGAGGTAATCCTTTTACATCCTTAAGAAAAATGTCATTGTAGTATACCACCACTATAAGAAATTGATAACTCATAGCGTCGTATGCACCAAGGGTCATTCTAGCAAACTGATAAGTAATAAAATTTACCCTATTATACATGACTCCCTCATTCTATTCTAGGGTTTCTTTTTCAAACAAAAACAAAAACCTCATTCAACCACTATGGACATACCACATCCTCTTCTTAAAATAGTATATCTGGGAATCAATTATAGATAACGATTACATTCCTAGAAGATTTCAAAAGGTGTAAATTCAGAAAAAAAATTGATCCCAAAAGAAACTATCACATCCATGAGTCAGGTCACACTATAGTTTGAAGTGTGTGATCACTGACTCACCTCCAGTAGGAGGCTCCAGGGGTAAGGGTCAAGCCAATGTCTCAACTAGAATATCTAATTCTCAATCCAGATGTGTGGATAATAATTAAATGAATCATAGATACTTCTACCAATAATAAGGATAATGTAGAAAATATAGAAAGTATAAATATTATCATCCCTATAGCCTCTATGTCATAAATGTAGACTATGTGAATCTTCCATTACCCCTACCCTCAGCCCCCTGGGCCTAAAACAGACTACCTGGGGGTGGTTGTGGAAAGAAATAATAATGTTTTTCACATATAGCTTCTCTCGTAGCACCTCTACCACATCTTACATCATGTATCCCTAACAAGTCTTCCCACTTCCTTTTCCTAGGCATCCCATCAAGTTTATCTCTATCAACTTCATGAGGGGTCAACAATCATGCAAGATGTCACCGATCCTCACAAGAGTTTCACCACCTCTCCCTTGGCCGAATAGATCCTTCTTGTGATCGTTGAACTATAGACCCTACGTTCTAATATCACATCCTGAAATTTATTTTGCATCGAGGCCCTTATTTTAGTTATTATCTCATTATTGTTGAAGTCTCCACACCTATTTTCCCATTGTTGATACCAACTATATGTGTTTGCTCAACTAGGAAACGCTCAACAACCAAAACACACTCCAAAATCACATCATAGGTCAGAATCAATAGAGGTATCATTATGGATTGGATATCTCTATGTAGTCCTCTCTTGAATGTATGCTCCCAAAATAATTGATCATGCACCATATCCATCTAGTATCAAGAGATGTTGATGAACCTCGATGAATACTTATCCATAGTTGTACTAAATTACTGAAGTTGTTGAATCACTTATGTGGTCAAAACCCTATACATAGATGGAGTAATATCCTCTATGAATAGGTGATTAAAATATAACCATGATAGAGTATCCTCATTGAAGGATTGTGTCACAAATCTCCACCATTGTCATACTGGTCTATAGAGAAGAATCATTGTTTAGACCACCATTTAGTCAACAGGTTCCCTAATAAGATAGAATAATCACTTACCATCCTCAATCCATTCTTCATCTACCTATTGTTTAAAATCTCATAAAAATCCAAGCGGTCACTACCACTGAAAATCATGAAGCACCCTCATCATGTGCACCTCATCTGTTGGTATTTCCGGTGCCATATGCTACTCGATCGGTGGTTGAATGACTTGTGCACTTCTTCAAGGAAACACCTCCTAAATGGGTCCCTACATCTAACCATCATCACTGATGGGATCATCCTTATAATACTAATGTTGGATCATAGATAGAAAACATCATAGAGGCACCACAAAATAGGCAAAATGTACCACGTTTAATTAGTATATCTAGTGAGCTGACTTAAGAATGACAAGAAAACTGCAACATATTCCTTTATGAATAATTTTCAAATATTTTTGTTATAACTAGTATATATAAATACCAGGCCAAAATGCATGTGTTCATTGTTCATAAGCATTGTAATGTTGGTTGCCTTACCAACACATGATTCCTTATCCTAAGATCCAAACTCAAAACACTTAACATTATTTCCCTAAATCAATCTCACATACTCTAGAAGGCCAGGGGATGGAAACCAATGCTGAGTAGGTACATCACTCACATCGGTGGGCATAGCCAAATTTTCATGTAAACATGAACACATCTCCAAGAATATACAATGATGAAATGTAGAAAACTACTATCCATGAATAAATACGTCTAAAATCCCAAAATCTGAATATAAAAATATGTACTAGAAGTAAAAAGGTCTAAATATAGTCCCACAAAATAGAAACCAAAAACAATTCCAACAAATAACGTGGGTGAGGAATATTTTCAATGTAACTATAGGAACACACCTAGGTCTATTTGGTTAACTAATATTTTTTTGGTTATGGTGTTCCTAGTAGTCCATCAAAAGGTTGATCGTCTGTATAAGACATAACACATGTGAGAAAAGCCCATGAAGGGGTGAGTATAATAATACCCAGTAGGAAACTCCAAAAACATTAAGAATATAACATCAATAATAATAATGGTTATCTCATTATAGGATTATCTCAATGAAATATATGACAAGAACGTCCACATATACTCATAGTAGACACACAATATCAAGTAAGATCGTAACTATATTTCTAGAATAGGTTTCCTACTCTATGGTTCTATATATCACTAATCCTTGAGAACATTCTCTAAAAGTTAGATACCACTAATGATGTTTTCCCCAAATTTCATGATCATTAGGTCTCTCCATAATAAGTAGAAGTAGGAAGTATGAAGATAGCAATTCAAGGAAGGGGATCACACCCAATGCTAGGGGTATATCAATAACCTAATCTAGATTAACCCATAAGGTATGGGATCTATGACCACTGAGGGTTGGTTGGGAGGATACCAAGAACTGTACTAATGGAATAGGTGATGAAATATGATCTCTCTCCAAACCACATAGTGGTATTCCAAAAAATCTATCCAAGACTGAAGTTCCTTATATGGGATCACCATTTTTCCCTGGACATGACTCCATACTAAACCTTCATGGAAGGGGTCAAGGGAATGTACCCTAATCAAAAATTTCCAATATGAAGATTACTAGGGTTCTAAGCCATATTTGATGGAGTACATGGCATGTGTTGGTAGTACATGACATGTCCCTTTGGAACTAGGTCCTACCCAGGTATCATGGACTGTTTTCATGCTCGTATCTAAGTACATAGAAAGTTTGAGCCCGTGTAATCCTATATGTGTCTATGAACCCTTTGAGATACATACATAGCCACTAGATAAGGTTCTTACACCATGGGATAAATTTCACATGTTGTGTGATATTTATCTTCTCCATGGAACCCCAACACCACACATGGTGTCCCACATAGTGTGTATTTTTGGATTATATGCCATGTAACCTAAGCTTTTCTACAATCCTAGATTTGGTTCACACGTCATCCTCTTCTCAACCAGCTACACATCACACTAAAAATCCTAGAAAATGTATGGATGATAATTTAAATCATCAATCACTTAGTTATGGTCTATGAATCCATTCCAAAATCACCTAAATTTTTCATCTATTATCACCTACCAAATATCTGAAGAACTAGTTTCCCTAAATCAATCCCTGATCGATCATCCTTTATCATAAAACTATCCTTTTATCATACAATACTGACATCTATGGAATCGATCTGTTTCACTAAGAAATGGGTGTAAAAATATTGATTACTTGGTATTTATCGGACCACCTGTTAGATGAAACACTGGTGATAAACACACAAACAACAATGGGAGATAACCAAGAAACACACAAAAGAGGAATTAACATTATAAGTGTTTTGTTTGGCCTTGATCCATTTACATTAGAAAAATGAATGAAGACCTATAATAAAATAGACAATTTCACCCAAGAATTCCCACAAAATTAATCCTACACCCATAATATGATCGAACCATGAATCAATCCATTTGTATATTTATTTTTGTTTATCATAGGATAAGAAAATAGAAATAAATACATATAATAAAAACATCCTACCTATAGTTTGGATCGATATCTGGTGAAGAACGATAATGTGTTTCCATCATTGGAGAGGTTCATGAACTCATATGTTACAATGATCCGTGATCATGATCTAATCTGATGTTGTTCTCCAAGATATCCTCCAACATCACTCTCTAATGAATCCTCTTGATTTTGTATTGTTATGTGGATAACTCTAAAAAATTTCTATATAATTTTATTTATAAGGAAACATTAGGTTTTTTCTTTTAATAAAATAATAAAATAAATATAATTAATGTTAATTAATTACTCTCCTATGAAGGTGCTCAAGCCCAGCACTCAATGTTGACATAAATTAAGTCACTCCTATAGTAAAACCCACTCTCTGAACTTAATAATTGACTCAGATCTCTGATATATGTATCTATTTAATAGTTATTATACATTTTTAGGAAAGCAGTGTGCTTATACATTTAATGTATTTAATATATTCCAAAAATTAATTGCGGGCACACCAAGCCTCAGAATCTCACGTTGTCTCCGAACCTCACTTCTAAAATAATCCATAAAATATTTTAAAGTAATATAAGAAAAAAGAAGATTCATTGCATTTATTATTCCTTATCTATTAAAATTAATCAATTTATTAATTAAATGGAATGTATGTTTAGTTATTTTCATTTCAATATTGATTATTATTTATCTAATCATGATATTAATGAAATTTTAATGACATGTGTGTTTAGATATTTACATTTTCATATTTATTCTTCTTTATTGATCATGCTTAATTTACACATGATTACTTATATTGTATGTAAACCTTACTAAAAATTTAAGATCCCTATTATCTCTTACCTTTCCTAGGAATCAAGGAAGTGTACAATGGCTGATATGAAAGGATAATCTAGAGGGAATAATGTTATTAGAAAAAATAATAATGGTGTCTTTTTAAAATTTAATATGGGAATCGTGTAGGCATCATGTTTTCCAAAAAAACTAAACTATTCGATCATATGGGATGAAATTCCTTGAATCTAATCTGAATCTAATAATGTAGACATAGAATTTGGGTAATTGGAGTTGGTTGTTATATTTCTTGAAAACAATCCCATAGGGATCTCACCAACGAGACTATAAAAATCTTTATATTTAACTATTGAAAAATTATACATTGAAAATAAATTTCATATTATGATTTTATATGTTAAATGAAATTAAATTAACTAAAATTATATTTTTAATTAAAAATAATTAATCACATTTTTATTTTATATAAAATAAGGATTTATATTTATTGGTAAAATGATTCAAAATATTTAAATTAAAACCCTTCCAAATCCTGAAAACCCAATAACATCTATTTTCACACCTTTCAAGAGAAAATCATGAAATCATATCCATAAAGGAAAAAAATTATATCTTATTTCTAATTGGAATTCCAAAAACCATACTTGAAAGTAGTTTTAAGGAAAACATCCAACCAAAAAATCATACACAAGTGGGCACCACCATAACAATGCAACATCATGAAAATTAACAGTGCTAATGGTTTCGTAAAAGAGAGGTGTAAGGGGATGAATGAAAATTAAATACCCTAATACATGACACCATTTTTTGAATTCACATCATTTGAAAAACCATAATTCCTAATGTGATGTAGTCATAAAAATTACCTAAAACATGAGATCAATTCCCAACATATGTTTCATCCAAATAACACAATCCATTTTATTCACTAGCACCTAGCCTCATTAGGGGAACTTATCACTAGCCCAGGGATGTATCATTATGATAGGGACACTAATACCATGTTATAATCTAGTGTATCGTGAATATAAACCTCCCACATAGTCACAAAAATTCCCATGATCCAAAAAAAGTGGAGGTTTAAAAATAATTAGCAATGATCAAAAAAAAGAATCACAATGAACTAATAATAACTAACCCTCACCCCCAACACCCTTCCAATAAATAGCCCCTAATAATAAATTACCCGTCCACCACATGCATGAATCTACTTGCACAAAAAGGGGGTATTCACAAGGGACACACGGAGGGTCTCAGAGTATTTCCTAAAACTCTGTTCAATAAGGTGAAATTGTGCCATCAAATTAAATGATTCTAATAGATCCATGTCATTTAACTTTCATAAAATCACCACATTTAAAATATTATTTACAAACAAACTTAAACCAACATCCATTCCATTTAGAATACCAACCTCAAAAAATATTCAATTCCATTAAAAAAATAAAACTAGGATAAACTAAATTATTTTCTATAAAAATAATTTTGAAAAACCTCATAATAATTTTCATAAAAGGGCCTGGGATTTTCAAACATTAATTTCAAAAGGACAGCAAAAACCCATGAAAAACACTTTATACAAAGAAAAAAAAGGAAATAATTTATCAAAAAATCAATGGGTTCAGCATAGGTATAATTTAATTAAAAATGAATTATAAAAACTCAAGAATCTGTTGTAATGAAAAATAATGGAGCGGCATATAATCACTGACCTCAAACTTGGTGGAATCAAGTTGTAATGAAATTCCTTCTATGTAGAATGTTCTATCAAATCATGTATCAACATGTACGATCCCAAAAGGAAAAAACAAAAATATTACACGAACCTAATACCTAAATACCCATTATATAGAGATTATGATTCTTGGGGAGATGGTAAATCAAATGGAAAAAAAGAATAAATATAAGAGGAGATATAGAAGAAGGAAAGGAATGTTTTCCTCATGTAATCCTCTTCAAATTGAAGTAGGCATGATAAAAAACACAAGAGGATGTCAAGAGAGATCACCAGGTCATGCTCCACACTTGATTTAATGAAATGAGGGATGTAATATCCCAGACCATATTCCACTAAATTGGTTCTTTTATCTGGTTCTCTAAATAACATCAAGAATGCATCCTTATATTCAAAAGGTTATTGAATAGTATTGGGGGGTATAAGGCTAGACTATGAGGAGAGAATACCGCTATATAAAATTAAAAAATAATAGTATCAATAACCAAGTGACTAAACCACTTGGATTCCTTGATTATTCCTGGGCATTGATCATATTGAAATTTAAATATCCCAAACTACACTTACCTACTATGTTGTATTACGATGGAATTCCATGGTCGAACTTAGTGAGACAACCATTTAAGAAGAAACCTTGCGATAAGAACCATTTTGGAGGATTCCTCAGAATCACATATTTTAATGGGTTTTCAAAAACCAAATAGCCAATGATTTAATATAATTAATTGAAGGGTTCAAGTTAAATTTTATCATTTATGGAAAAGACATTCCAAAATCAATATTGGGATAGGCCTATGGACTAGGATGAAAATAAGTGGAAATGTCACCAATTTATCTAGGTAAAACAAATAGGATCTACATAATCTAGAAACTAATCCATAGTCCAAATAAGTTAGATAAATCAAATGAAATAACATAGATTACAGGAATAAATAATCACATGATATTGGTCCTAGAATGATCAACTCTTATTAGGAAAAGGATTTTTAATTTTTGCACCTTTTATTGTTAAAGTAGTTGTCAAATAATGAAACAATTTTATCAAACTAATTCATATCCATAGGGTAATGAATTTTACATTCATAGATTCAGTATGATTAAATTCACCCATACTTTTTACCCATATCCCTAAATAGATTAGTCGTGCATGATGGTATGAAATGAATATTGGGAAAAAATCCCATGCTTGACGTAATGAACAAATAATATATATCAAAGAAATTCAAAATCATAATCATAAGAAATAAATAAAATACTAACATGAATAAAAAATAAGAACACAACAATGGATGAAGTTGAATGCCCAAAAGGATTGGATTCAAGAGTTGACACATAAACACACAATGAATGAGGCTTCAAATCTAAAAGAGAAATAACATAATTCTCAAAAAAAGAAATAAATAAATAGAAACAAATGTGAATGGAAACCAAAAGTTAAATTAGAATAATGAATAAGATAATCTGGGTGTTTGGACTCCATTTCTATATTGGGGACACTACTTGTATAAGACTATGAGTAGTTCATTATGTGTAACTAATCCACAACATCAATATGTTTTATGTTAATTTTGTATCAAGGATTTCTTTGAGTGTAAGTGTTTTTCACACCACGTGCTTCTTATCCAAAATTATCTCCAAAGATCTAGGATATCTAGATTTTCAAGGCTTGTATCTTCATTGGAAATTAGATTTTGAACTTTTGATGTTGTGTTTTGAGCTCATGTCATGTATCTCACTGAATTTGAAATTTGAGACTTTTAGGATGTGTATTATGGATTCATGTTATGTACTTATTTCATGTCGTGTACTTTGGATTCACATGATATCCTTCATCTCATAGTTTTTCTTATCAAGGAGTACATGTTGTATACTATATATTCACGATATGTACTATTGATTTATTTTATTTTTCAAAGTTTCATCCTTTGACTCTAGAATTCTTAATTGCTTTGGAAACACATCAAAAAATAGTGTATTATCAAATAAAGAATAATTATTTCTTAAATAAATTTATCCAAAATAATTATATAAACATAGGTTATAAAATCCCCCCCCACATGAATAATTTCATGTCCTCAAGTAAAACGATTCTCAATAGGGACTCCAAATCAAACAATTTTTAAATAAGAAACTTTCATTATAACAAGTTAAATAAAACTAAGTCTAACAAGAAAGAGGAATCCCTCTATAATCACTCCTATAGAAAAAAATAGTCAAGCATCATAGTTATGTTTTTTTATTCATATTATTTCTTCTATTAATTACAATTTTTTAACTATTTCTTAGAAGCTACACCCATTTTTCAATTTACCTCACAATAAATTTTCTATCATCACTCAATGTAAAATAAAATTGGATTTATGCTCATACCTTGAATTCTTGTTCCTAAACATAAGTTTAAATCAGTCTTAACATCTCCACTTCACAAATAAAAATACAAAATAATTATACTGGATTGAAAAACAAGGTTCAAATGTATCTATGTTTGGGTTCAGGTAGGAGGATGATAAAAAATAATGCTAAAAAGGAGGGTAAACTCTAAATTATAATTCATGATAACCATAAACAATGAAATGATGTAACTCCTCCTAAAAATAAATTTCCCTTTTCTCCAAAAATCTCAAAGAGGGTCCATGAATATGTCAAGAAATACTAAAGAATGTTCTATGTTCCTTTATCATTTTCATTTTTTCATTCAAAATACATGTTTGGGCCAAATGTAAAATCCATCACCTAACCAGATATGATAGATCATAATATTCATGAGTCTGGTAGTGATATTTAATCTTTCCCAATACACAACCCATTTAGTTTATTTATTTTTTCAATGGAATAGAGTATTCAAGGAAAATGCCAAATGAATTCATGAACTGTGTCATATCAATATGCTGAAAATGCCACTGTAAGTATCCTAAAAATAAAATTTTACATTTATGGAATATATTAAATCCCCCACACATGTTCAAAAAAATCATTTATAATACCAAGAGTAGGGTATTAAGGGATAATATTAATGAAATAGATCCATCCAAACAAGGTCGTTCATCTATACTATTGGCTAAAAAAGAATAGATATACAAGTCAATATCTAGATAGATGGCTCAACATATATTTCTTGATCATTTTAATAGTATATTTGTTCAATCATATTCATAATAAGATTCAAATTCATATTATAATAGGGTTACATGCCCCATGTATCTCCCAATAAATACGATCAGAAATGAATGTTGCAACGTAGGACTAGAATCCTATTAGTAATGGTATTATATAAAAAATAATTATATTTCACTCAGGGCATAATATCCTACAATACATCAGTCAAAATCATTTTCAAGAATTCATAATTATGAATAATTTACATAACTCATCATTCATTCTAAAATTCTAAACATGAATAAAAATTGATTTCAACAATCTCCAATAAAATGTTGTCTTTATTTAAATGGGATCATTGATATTTCAATTTAAATCATTATTTAAATTAAAAATGTATCCTAAAATAATTAAAACTAGTAAAAATAAAAGTGTATAAATAATAACTCTCAGTAAAGACTCCCCCACACTTAATGCGACACAGTGACTACACTGCTCTTGAATAAAACATGGAAGTGATATTAATAGAATCATAGAAAACAAATGAAATAGAAATTTAGTGATTTTAAATTAGGGAATTGATATATCAATATATTTAAATTAATTAAATGGGGAAATGTATTGTATGGTGACTAGATATTTGGATACCATTAAAATTTATTATTAAAAAATACATACACTAGATAAACCATTAGTATAAATGGGTTAATCAATATGGAATAGAAATAATGGGAAGGTTCACACAATCAATAGTAGGAGAAGATATGTTAGATAAATGAGTGAAGTATCTAAAAAGGATCTTTAGATGACCGAAAAATGTAAAATACCAGAAAAGTAAAAAAAATATTGATATCCAAATTAAAATATATAAAAAATATATATTTATTGACTATCATAAAGCACTAATAATGACCTCATCATCTAAACAGGTGGGTGAAAGAATTAAACAGTTTTATCTATTAGCTCAGATGTCATCTACCTCATTTAGGAACTGGTGGTTGTTTCATCGAGCTCACGAGGTCCCTTAGTGGGATTACCCACCATTGAAATGGGTCCCCCAAAATTTTCATGTGGATGTAGTAAATTCCATGAAAATAATTAGGAGTCTCCTGTGGAGTAAGAATCTTGAGCTAGTGCTCTACAATATTTCTTTGTATATCACCCACATACTTCTAGATCTCATAAAGGTGGTGAGGGGGTGGAATAAAATACTAGTCAATGAACATGGATGATGCAACAAATCTATAAATGTATAAAGTAATTGGAATGTAAAAAATGAAAATATGAAATCCATTAAGTTAAGTAAAAAATATCTAATCCATATAATTGAAAATTAGTGCACCGGGTAATATGGATTAAATTGAGAATACAACAAGAGACACCCCAAACATTCTACAATATGGGTGGGATACATGGATATAGCTAAATATAATAGATATCTTTTCCAATATTTTCATCATTAGTCCCCTACCAAATAGTGGGTACCTGAACGAACCTTTCCCAATCTATTTAAAAAATGGTGGTGGAGGAAGGGCCATAAACTGATGGAGAAAGTGGTGTAGTGGTGAAAGAAGTATTTTTAGATGATGGAGTGGTGAGGATGTATTAATCCATAATGGGGTAGTATATTAGGTAGCTAGATAAATCAATGTCACCTCATAGGTAGGTTTAAGGTTGGGCATTTCCCTTTTGGTCCTACTGCATAAGATACACTAATTGGGATGTAGGGTTAGTGAGCTCTTGATGTAGGAAAAAATATGTAGGATTTTAGGTGGGGATTGTGGTATATTTTAGTTCTATATATGGTATTTATTTGGAATATACAGGCGATTGTTTTTTGGCGGGGGTTGTGAAATGTGATGGATCGGTGAATGGAATGCATAGGTGGAAGCAAATATGTCAATAATTGTCCTATAGACATGAGGGAATAGACCAGATCTCAGATTTAATGGATGTGTTAGGTTTGGTGGTTTTAGGTTGTGGAGGGATGATTATATGGGATGGTGTAGCTAGAGTATTAGAGGAAGGTGTAGAAGATGTGGAAGCAGGAGCTGGTGGGTCGAAAGAGGTAAGAGGATCTTGCAAAGGGGAAGTGGTTGGGGAAACCATATCTACAGTAACAAGTAGAACTTCCAAGTGCCCAGGGGCCCACCGACAACTACCCTTGACCTTTATTAAGATCCACATATTATGTATCATGAGTAAATCAATCAAATATATAATTCCAATAAAGTAATTAGAATAGGTTACCTTGAAGAAACCAAGATGAAGTGAAAGGTGGGTAATGAATCTTCCTCCCAAGAGAGTACCTCATACCTACCATACATTGGTTCGTAGTGTAAGGTGAACTATCTGGCCATGTTAATGGAAGGCCCATCCACGGAAGTGTCTAATATGATTACTGTGATCTGGCTGACACTCTCGTGAGAATATTCATAGGCTATCCAGGCATGAGCTAGAGCTCGATACCGAATTTGTAAGGTTTCCCGCAAAGTTGGGTGTTCTTCACCATACGAGGGTCATATAATCACTATTTATCATAATAAATCAATATAAAATTACACATAACATCCCCCTTTCCTAGATCTAATCACATGGTAGTGTACAGAAGTAAACAAAACAAATCTGTGATGTAGAATTTTAGACTAATCCCAAAATCACATATAGTGATATTCTATGGCCTTCCAATATGGATAAGGGTGATAAGCACCATTTCAAGCTCCAATATGGACAATAAATTTAGGAAGGGCTCCCATTATGTCTACTTGTGGATAATTGTGATGCTAGAGAGGTTCATCTGGCCAAGAAGATCCTCAAACTCCTTTTTCACATAAATTTTCTTGAGCACAGCCAAGTCCAATGTATTTTTCGGCCTAATTTACATATCCTAGAGATAGACTAGTTGAATCTGATTTTTGAGGGTAGTGGAGTGTAGGATTAGGTCTATGTTTGGGTGAAGGTTGTCACCCTAGGATGAGATGTAAGCAGAATATGACTTTTTGGAAGCTAATGGAGTGTCTTAACTATATACAAATGGTGAGGGGGTGGGATCTACTAGTGGTGATAGTGTTGTAAGCACTAAGCACTTGTGTGGCATAGGATCATCGCCTTGTTGGGTCACATAAATGGCCATTTTATTACGGTCCTTGATGTGGGGAAGGAATAGGTAGGGTTGGAATGTGAGGGGAGAGGTCGAATGGGGGTATAGGGGTTGGTGAGTGGGAGTATAGAGGAATCATGGTGAGTTGGAGGTCAACAGTGGGGAGGAGGGGAGGGAGAGATAGTTGGAGAGGAATAGGTATAGGGGGTCAGTCGTGAACACTAATTCATGGATTATAAATCCATGATAATCTTTTCAAATCATCTATTAAATATATTATGAGTAAATCTTGGGATTTAATTTTTCTAGCCCTCACACTTTCACTTCATGTATTTTTTTTACATGAGGTAAATTTAAATTTTTTATGTTATTTTTTATTTTTTATTTTCTTATGTACAACTATAAAACATCTCTAGTGTAATTAAAATTTCCTAATTTTCAAGAAATATAATCTAAACTATATTTTTTTCCTCCAAGTCAGGGCTTCATTTAATATCAAGATCTTGAAATTCATTTATTTATATGATTTTAAATGTCAGGATACACTCTTCATAGAATGATTTTTTTATATCAGAGGGTTTGAATGGTGGGAGGACATGCCTCATCAAATTTGAATGATAATTTAATTACCTATGATCATTACATCCATTTTATTTAGGAGGTTGTTTCATTATATCATTATTAATGGTAATATAATCTTATTTCACTTTAATAAGAAAGATTCATTGACAATCTAATGACTCGCTGATATTCTTGGCAGCATTAACTAAGTCAAAAACAACATTCTCTTCACCAACTCCAGATATCATCATTCCTTATTCTAAATCAATTTTGAATTCCTATTGGTGAGAAATTGTCTCCCAAGAATTATATGTACATTTCCTTCTTCCTCGATATCCAATATATAGAAATTGGCCAAAAATGTGAATGTAACAAATTTGAATAGGACATACTTGAGAAGTCCTTGGGGGTGTTTGAAAGAGTGGTTAGTAATTTGGAGTTCCAATATTATTGGAATCAATTAACCAAACCACATATTTTTTAATACACTCATAGGAATGATATTTATACTTTCACTATGATCACACAGGGATTTTTTGTAACACCCGAGACTTTTATGTTATATAAATTATCAAAGGAATCTTTTTCTACACAACACTTGCTTGACTTGCTTTACACGCAATCACGACCTTCCTCGATAGCTTGCGTCGTACGCAATACCGAGTTTCACTAAACAACAATATGCTATTAAAACTAGCCGTTATGAATAGTAATAACCACTTTTTAAAATTTTATAAATTTTATTTTTCAAAATGGACTTCATTTTTGGACTCAGAATATCGAAATTATCCAAGGGTGAAATTTTGGTATTTTTCTGAAAACTTTCAATTTTTGATGAATAGTGAAACCACTAAGTGGTAGGTTAAAAAACAGAATTTTGCATAAAACTTAATTTTACCGCTTCTGTGAATGGAATTTCGAAAATCCGAGAGACACGGTTAATATCAAGGACTAAAATGTGGTTCAATGGGATGAAAATAATTTTTTGGTGAATAGTAACTTTTTACGATTTTTACCGCGGTTAATAGTAAATAGGGTAACTAAGGGTAAATATGATATTAATATTACCCTAAAACATGTCCTAATTCTATTGGACAAGTGTAATTCGACCAAAAACAAACTTAGGAATAAAATATGACCATTTAGGCCCACTTGGATTAGATTAGGACATTTATTATTAATTTATTTAAAGAAGGGTTAAAATAGTTAAAATCAAAGTTTAATAAGTAAATAATTTTTATTATGGGGTTATACATAAGATAAATTCGATTGTAAATATTCATTAGAAAGCTAAATAGATTTCTTACAGGATGGTATTTTATTTGTAATTTTTAGACATCAAATAATTTAATTTATTTATGACACAAAGATGATGCAGTAATTATCTTATTAATGAAATATTGACATAATTGATGTTATAAACACCAAAATAAATGTAATTTGAGACTTTTTATGAATTCCACTAATTTTCTAGGTTATTATGATATATTAGTGTTGATTTAATCAACTTGTTTCGAACATATAATTCTGTTATGACTTTCAAACAAATCATATATCAAATAGTGTCAAAATTGACACAAAATAGTTTTTAAATAAAATATTATATTATTAATTGTTATTTTATTCCTAAAAATCTAAGGTTCGGCCACATGACTTATATAAGGATATATATATTAATAATAAACAATTTGGGGTTCGTGTGGCATGTTATAGTAAGTGTATTGACCATATAGTGAAAGAAAAAAACAAGACACGGTAAAAGTTAAATTAATTAACTTAGAGTTAAATCTAATTGATAAGGTTAAAATAAAACCCTAAACTGGTCTAAATCTTATTGGTTGATAGGATTTAGACCCATCCCCACTTTATCTTCGAAATAAGACCCTTTGGAACCATTATAAACCGATTTTGACTTTAATATAAAATAATATTTTGAGATATTCCTAAGGTGCCCCTCTCCTCCCTTATAAAAGGGCACCTCCTCCCCCTCCTCCTCACACCAATTTTGAGCACTCAAGCTCGGCCAACCCCTGCCATTTTCTCCTCTACCCTTCCCTAGAATAATCCTAGAGGTCCTGGTCTTCTCCAAAGACCAATCATAGTTCCTTAAGTGGAGGATTCAAAGAGGCGTTCCAAAGAAAAGGTAATATCCATTACCGATCTTTTCAATTTCTTTCTTCTTCAACTTCTTCTTCTTTAGTTGTTTCATGATAAAGTAATAACATCAGTATTACTTACATACTGATATGTTATTATAAATATGAAACAACCCTATTTCACCTTCTATCCATCCTACGGAAAAATGAAATCACCACGCGTGCGTACGTACGGAATACCGTCTCCACGCCGTGGTGTAATCTATTTTCCCCCATCACCTTACAAGGATGGTTATAATGGTGTAATGAGTAACTAAATATGATTATTATGAAGTAATATTGATACTGAAATAATATATATATACTCCAATACAATTCCACGATCATAGGAATGATATCGTCACTCGTGCGTACGTACGGAATACCGTCTCCACGATGTGATGCGACTCGTTCTACATGATCTTCATTTCATAATGATTATATAAATGAATTGAATGAATTAATATGGTATATACTACACTAATACCATTATGTAAATGAATTATCTATAACCTAAAGATAAGAATAAGAATTTATTCGACAAAACACGCATAAGAACAAAAAGTTATAAAGACCCGAGTAACAAGTAACAATGAAATATTACTAACAAGAAGCTAATAATATGACCATATATGATATCATATCAATATGTATGATTCTGGAATAAGTCAATAACATTATTTAAACCATTATACAGGAGCTTCGGACACGAACAAAGCAAATCGGACCTAAGGTAAGGGAAATATCACAATCTCATTTTTATCCGAGATTGTTTATTCGTAAGTATTTACTGGGGTGTATTTTATCATCCACATCCATGTTTCATCAATATGTAATATTATTTCCATCCTTCTACAATATTTTATATCCAATTTTACCCTTCGGTAAGTTTTTTGAAAAAGATATGAAAGGAATCTTTTGTCGTTTTTCGTACGAGGTACTTTTTGACTTTTCCGACAAAAGTACGAAGAATGTTTTTTTAACTTATACGGCATGAATGGATTTTTAAAACATTGTTTCCAAGAAGCTTCCTTTACAAGTTTTCAAGTTTATTTTTAATCGACTTCTTTTATTTTAAAGTTGTATTACATGTTATGAAAGGAAAAATGTTTTTGAAGAAGAAAGGATATTTTCCTCAAGAATGGAGTTCAAGTGATTTTCAAAATTATTTTCCATCTAAGATAATAAAGGGTTCTGTTTTTATCCCTATTATTACATTGATTTGATCATGTTGTGATGGAATTATTTTTATGAATTCCTTTATCTTATATGAATTGATTTATGATGTCATGATGTTTCAAAAATCCCATTTTTGTTTCATGTGTTATGCGATGATGTATGTTTTATGATTATGTGGCACACATAAGAAAGGATTCATTATAAGATGGGTGGGACCTATATCTCCCTCCAATGAATTGGGTAAAGATTTTATATCTCATGAGATAGACATGGCTGGAACGGAAGGTTATTTCGGTTCAGTGATACAGGACTGAAACGAGGAGTGAACTCGGTTCAGAAAGGGACTTTGTCCACTAAGATAGTCTTGGCGATGAGTCATGACTAACAAGAAATGATTTTCCATGATTATGTGTGCATGCCACAAAGTTTCAAGTTTTATGTTATGATTATGGGGATCTCATTTTCACTCCTATGATTTGTTCCATGTTAAGATATTATGATCTCTTTTCCAGGTTATGATTTTCAAAAAGATATGATATGATTTTTATTTCCTTTATTTGCCTTGCTGAGCATTTGAGCTCACCCTTTTATGTTTTCTTTTCCCCAGGTCAGGAAGATGGATATTAAGTAGAATATGCTAAAAGGGACCCTAGATATGATGAAATAAATGGGAGACACTGTAGAAGATTTATGAACCAGTTGTTTATGTTTCCCAGTTTCTAAAGGCACTATACCTATACGGTCCTTTGTAGTTTTATCATATGTTGTAATAAGTGTGCTTCAATTTTAGAAGTATTAAAAATGTATGTAAAGTATGGGTCGTTACAGTTGGTATCAGAGGAAAGGTATAGTCAACCTTTGGAAACTAGGATGTGAAAGCCTTAGTAAGAACCCTAAGGATAAGTCTAAGCATAGTACACAATCTTAGTGTTTTAGAAATGGCCTTGAATAACCTAGGATAAGACCATAAGCATGAAAATTTTATTCTTGAATTATGTGGTTTCCTATTATAATTAGTGTTGCTCACACTATTCTTCTTGGTTTTAGTCAATGGCTGGAACCCGAAGGAGCCGTGTTAATGCGGAATGCGATGGGCAATGCAATGATTGTCCCCCTGAGAAACCAAACGATATGGGAGCTGGAATGCAAAATCTTGTAGCCATGCTCACACAACTTTCTCAAGCTATGAATCATGCAGGATTTCCAAACGAGCAAAGGAGGGAGCAACATTCTGTTGAATCCTTCATGAGGCAGCGTCCACCTTCTTTCAGCGGGTCTACTGATCCATTAGTTGCTGAACAATGGATTAGTACTACTGAAAAGATATTTTCAGTTCTTCAATGTTCTGAACATGATAAAGTCATCCTAGCAGTGTATCGTTTGGAAGGAGATGCTGATCAATGGTGGAATCTTATTAAGAATACGAGGCAAAGGGATGAAATTGAGTCTATGGAATGGGATGAGTTCAAGAACTTATTTTTCAATAAGTACTTCCCTCGTATTCTCCGAACAAAGATGGAGAAAGAGTTTCTTGAACTGAAGCAAAGGGATGATGAATCTGTTGGTACCTATGAAGCAAATTTTACAAGACTGGCAAGGTACGCTTCTGGTATTATTATCCAACCTGAGAGTAAGATCGATCGATTCTTTAGTGGCTTAAAACCAAGTCTTCAAAGGGCGTTAGCCATAAGAGACTTCAATAGCTACAAGGAAATCGTTCGATGTGCTCTCAAAGTCGAGATGGAGATTGGAGTAACCCATCAGTCACATGGGTTTGATAAGAAGAGGAAGATGGAATTCAAAGAAAAATCTAAAGAGCACACAGAAAAGAAGATGAGATTTTCTTTATGCTCAAAGTGTGGAAAGAAACATGGAGGGAGTTGTCTTAAAGGGACAAGTAAATGTTTTAAATGTGGAAAGGAAGGTCATCGGGCATTTGAATGCCGTGATAATGGGAAGAAGATGTCTAATGACGCAAACAAAGGAAGGGATACACAGAATGATCCTACAACACTTCAATGTTTCAAGTGCAAGGAGATGGGGCATTATGCCAATCAATGCCCAAATCCAAGGGTTGATGATGATGGTCGACGTCAACAAACTCTTAAAGCTAAAGACAAAGGAAAGTCACATGCAATTTCTATCAGCGATGTGGAGTACGATAACGATGTGGTGAAAGGTACACTTACCATCCACTCTAAAGTAGCAAATGTTTTATTTGATTCTGGATCCACCCACTCTTTTATTTCTGAATACTTTTCTAAGGGTATCACCGTACTACCTCAACAATTAGATGTTGAGTTAGCTGTGACAACACCTAATGGCACATCAATCGCATCAAAAGTTTATAATTCTTCTCCGATCGAAGTTTGTGGGAAAGTGCTTCCTGCAAATCTTGTGATCCTTCCTTTAGTGGAATTTGATGTGATTCTTGGCATGGATTGGCTTTCTCTACATGGAGCTCATATCAATTGCCAAAGAAGGGAAGTCACATTTCATACTCCAGATCAATCTACGATCGTATACCAATGCAAGGATGAACATAACCTTCCAGTGGAAATTTCTTCCATCTTATGGGTATTGATCCCACTAAATGAAGGTTATTTATCTCAAATGGTTGGTGAGAAACTCACGATTAAGAATATGCCCATTGTAAGGGAGTTTGATGATGTCTTTCCGGAGGAATTACCGGGTCTTCCACCAAATCGTGAAGTTGAGTTTTCAATAGAACTCGTACCGGGTGCTTTGCCTATTTCAAAGACACCTTATAGAATGGCCCCAAATGAGTTGCAGGAATTGAAGAAGCAACTCCAAGAGAATCTTGATAAGGGATTCATACGCCCTAGTGCGTCACCTTGGGGAGCACCTATTCTATTTGTTAAGAAGAAAGATGGATCAATGAGACTCTGCATTGATTATCGAGAACTTAACAAGATCACTATCAAGAACAAATATCCTCTCCCACGCATTGATGACTTATTTGACCAACTACGCGGAGCTCAATACTTTTCCAAGATTGATCTTCGTTCAGGGTATCATCAATTAAGGGTCAAAAGGGAGGATATACCAAATACGGCTTTCCGTACAAGGTATGGACACTATGAATTTATAGTGATGCCATTTGGTCTTACTAATGCCCCTGCTATCTTCATGGATCTAATGAATAGAGTCTTTAGAGACTATCTTGATCAATTTGTGGTAGTCTTTATAGATGATATTCTTGTCTATTCAAAGAGCAAGGAAGAGCATGAAGATCACTTGAGAATTATATTGAAGACCTTGAGAAAGGAGAAGCTTTATGCCAAATTTACCAAGTGTGAATTTTGGCTTCAAAAAGTTGCATTTTTGGGTCATATAATCTCAAAAGAGGGGATATCTGTGGATCCAGCAAAAACAGAGGTTATCGAAAGATGGTCGAGACCAACCACAGTAACTGAGATCCGAAGTTTTCTTGGTTTGGCTGGATATTATCGACGTTTTGTAAAAGATTTTTCACGATTATCTAATCCACTCACCATGTTGACTCGGAAAGGAGTTAAGTTTGTCTGGACAGAGGAATGTGAAGAGAATTTCAAGGAGTTGAAAAGAAGGTTATCCAGTGCACCTATGCTCACACTGCCTTGTAGTGGAGAAAGGTTTGTGATCTACAGTGATGCATCCAAGAAGGGATTGGGGTGTGTTCTTATGCAAAATGATATGGTGATAGCTTATGCCTCACGACAGTTGAAAATCCATGAACAAAATTACCCAACACATGATTTGGAGTTGGCTGCGGTAATCTTTGCATTAAAGATTTGGAGGCATTACCTTTATGGTGAAAGGTGTGATATTTATACTGATCATAAAAGTTTAAAGTATATTTTCACACAAAAGGAGTTGAATATGCGTCAAAGAAGATGGTTGGAGCTGATTAAGGATTATGACTGCTCAATCCATTACCACCCTGGGAAAGAAAACAAGGTGGCAGATGCATTAAGTCGACAAGACCATGCTAGTTTATCCATGATGAGGATCACAAAAGATCCAATATTTATGGATTTACAAAGGAAGGATCTTGGAATTACAATGGAAGGGGAAAAATCTTATCTTTCTCAAATGAATGTTCAACCATCTATACATGTAAAGATTAAAGAGGCACAGAAAGAAGATGTCGAGTTACAAAATAAGGTGAGAAATGTTCCTGAATTCAACCTTGATTGTGATGGGATAATAAAGTTCAGGAATCGGGTTTGTGTTCCTCCCATCCCCGAATTAAAGAAGGAGCTGCTGGATGAGGCTCATAGTTCTTCATTCTCTATTCATCCTGGAAGCACGAAGATGTATAGGGACCTGGAATAGTACTTCTGGTGGGATGGCATGAAAAGAGATGTTGCTGAATTTTTCTCTCGATGCTTGGTTTGTCAACAAGTTAAAGCTGAGAGACAGAAGTCTAAGGGGATGTTACAACCATTACCCATACCCGAATGGAAATGGGAAAACATCACTATGGACTTTGTCACAGGACTTCCTAAAACATCCAAAGGCAATAATGCTATCTGGGTCATAGTTGATCGTCTCACAAAGTCTGCACACTTCATTCCTATTAGAGAGGATTTCTCTCTAGATCAGCTTGCCAGGATATATGTAAAGGAAGTGGTAAGATTGCATGGAGTACCACTTTCTATTATATCTGATCGAGATCCGAGATTTACCTCGAAGTTCTGGCGAAGTCTTCAGCATACTCCGGATACAGAGTTGAGTTTCAGCACTGCTTATCATCCCCAGACAGACGGTCAGTCTGAGAGAACAATTCAAACCCTAGAAGATATGTTGAGATCTTGCTCTATGGATTTCAAAGGAGGTTGGGATCAACACCTACCTTTGGTGGAATTTTCTTATAATAATAGCTTTCACTCCAGTATTCAAATGGCTCCTTATGAAGCTCTCTATGGAATGAAATGCAGGACTCCAACTTGCTGGGATGAAGTTGGGGAAAGAAAGCTATTAGGACCTGATCTCGTTGATGAAATGGCAGAAAAGGTCAGATCTATTCAACAACACATAAGAGCAGCTCAGAGTCGACAGAAAAGCTATGCCGACAACCGAAGAAAAGACCTAGAGTTTTAAGTGGGTGATAAAGTGTTCTTACGAATATCTCCCTGGAAGAGGGTTATGATATTTGGAAAGAAGGGGAAGTTGAGCCCTAGATATATCGGTCCTTTCGAAATATTGGATCGTGTTGGGAAGGTAACTTACCGATTGGCGCTTCCACCGAATCTCTCTCAAGTTCACGATGTGTTCCATGTATCTCTCCTGAGAAAGTACATACCAGATCCTTCACATGTACTCAGCTCAGAAGTTGTACCGCTGGAGCAAGATCTTTCTTATGAAGAACAGCCGATAGAGATTCTGGATCGTAGCGAAAAAGTCCTACGAAACAAGACCACTCGCTTAGTGAAGGTTTTATGGAGGAACCACCAACTTGAAGAAGCTACATGGGAGCTTGAGGATATGATGAGGGAGAAGTATCCTCATCTGTTTGTTACAAAGTGACGAATTTCGAGGGAGAAATTCTTTTTAAGGGGGGTAGAATGTAACACCCGAGACTTTTATGTTATATAAATTATCAAAGGAATCTTTTTCTACACAACACTTGCTTGACTTGCTTTACACGCAATCGCGACCTTCCTCGATAGCTTGCGTCGTACGCAATACCGAGTTTCACTAAACAACAATATGCTATTAAAACTAGCTGTTATGAATAGTAATAACCACTTTTTAAAATTTTATAAATTTTATTTTTCTAAATGGACTTCATTTTTGGACTCAGAATATCGAAATTAGCCAAGGGTGAAATTTTGGTATTTTTCTGAAAACTTTCAATTTTTGATGAATAGTGAAACCACTAAGTGGTAGGTTAAAAAACAGAATTTTGCATAAAACTTAATTTTACCGCTTCTGTGAATGGAATTTCGAAAATCCGAGAGACACGGTTAATATCAAGGACTAAAATGTGGTTCAATGGGATGAAAATAATTTTTTTGGTGAATAGTAACTTTTTACGATTTTTACCGCGGTTAATAGAAAATAGGGTAACTAAGGGTAAATATGATATTCATATTACCCTAAAACATGTCCTAATTCTATTGGACAAGTGTGATTCGACCAAAAACAAACTTAGGAATAAAATATGACCATTTAGGCCCACTTGGATTAGATTAGGACATTTATTATTAATTTATTTAAAGAAGGGTTAAAATAGTTAAAATCAAAGTTTAATAAGTAAATCATTTTTATTATGGGGTTATACATAAGATAAATTCGATTGTAAATATTCATTAGAAAGCTAAAAAGATTTCTTACATGATGGTATTTTATTTGTAATTTTTAGACATCAAATAATTTAATTTATTTATGACACAAAGATGATGCAGTAATTATCTTATTAATGAAATATTGACATAATTGATGTTATAAACACCAAAATAAATGTAATTTGAGACTTTTTATGAATTCCAATAATTTTCTAGGTTATTATGATATATTAGTGTTGATTTAATCAACTTGTTTCGAACATATAATTCTGTTATGACTTTCAAACAAATCATATATCAAATAGTGTCAAAATTGACACAAAATAGTTTTTAAATCAAATATTATATTATTAATTGTTATTTTATTCCTAAAAATCTAAGGTTCGGCCAAATGACTTATATAAGGATATATATATTAATAATAAACAATTTGGGGTTCGTTTGGCATGTTATAGTAAGTGTATTAACCATATAGTGAAAGAAAACAAAAAGACACGGTAAAAGTTAAATTAATTAACTTAGAGTTAAATCTAATTGATAAGGTTAAAATAAAACCCTAAACTTGTCTAAATCTTATTGGTTGATAGGATTTCGACCCATCCCCACTTTATCTTCTAAATAAGACCCTTTGGAACCATTATAAACCGATTTTGACTTTAATATAAAATAATATTTTGAGATATTCCTAAGGTGCCCCTCTCCTCCCTTATAAAAGGGCACCTCCTCCCCCTCCTCCTCACACCAATTTTGAGCACTCAAGCTCGGCCAACCCCTGCCATTTTCTCTTCTCCACTTCCCTAGAATAATCCTAGAGGTCCTGGTCTTCTCCAAAGACCAATCATAGTTCCTTAAGTGGAGGATTCAAAGAGGCGTTCCAATGAAAAGGTAATATCCATTACCGATCTTTTCAATTTCTTTCTTCTTCAAATTCTTCTTCTTTAGTTGTTTCATGATAAAGTAATAACATAAGTATTACTTACATACTGATATGTTATTATAAATATGAAACAACCCTATTTCACCTTCTATCCATCCTACGGAAAAATGAAATCACCACGCGTGCGTACGTACGGAATACCGTCTCCACGCCGTGGTGTAATCTATTTTCCACCATCACCTTACAAGGATGGTTATAATGGTGTAATGAGTAACTAAATATGATTATTATGAAGTAATATTGATACTGAAATAATATATATATACTCCAATACAATTCCACGATCATAGGAATGATATCATCACTCGTGCGTACGTACGGAATACCGTCTCCACGATGTGATGCGACCCGTTCTACATGATCTTCATTACATAATGATTATATAAATGAATTGAATGAATTAATATGGTATATACTACACTAATACCATTCTGTAAATGAATTATCTATAACCTAAAGATAAGAATAAGAATTTATTCGACAAAACACGCATAAGAACAAAAAGTTATAAAGACCCGAGTAACAAGTAACAATGAAATATTACTAACAAGAAGCTAATAATATGACCATATATGATATCATATCAATATGTATGATTCTGGAATAAGTCAATAATATTATTTAAACCATTATACAGGAGCTTCGGACACGAACAAAGCAAATCGGACCTAAGGTAAGGGAAATATCACAATCTCATTTTTATCCGAGATTGTTTATTCGTAAGTATTTACTGGGGTGTATTTTATCATCCACATCCATGTTTAATCAATATGTAATATTATTTCCATCCTTCTACAATATTTTATATCCAATTTTACCCTTCGGTAAGTTTTTTGTAAAAGATATGAAAGGAATCTTTTGTCGTTTTTCGTACGAGGTACTTTTTGACTTTTCCGACAAAAGTACGAAGAATGTTTTTTTTAACTTATACGGCATGAATGGATTTTTAAAACATTGTTTCCTAGAAGCTTCCTTTACAAGTTTTCAAGTTTATTTTTAATCAACTTCTTTTATTTTAAAGTTGTATGACATGTTATGAAAGGAAAAATGTTTTTGAAGAAGAAAGGATATTTTCCTCAAGAATGGAGTTCAAGTGATTTTCAAAATTATTTTCCATCTAAGATAATAAAGGGTTCTGTTTTTATCCCTATTATTACATTGATTTGATCATGTTGTGATGGAATTATTTTTATGAATTCCTTTATCTTATATGAATTGATTTATGATGTCATGATGTTTCAAGAATCCCATTTTTGTTTCATGTGTTATGCGATGATGTATGTTTTATGATTATGTGGCACACATAAGAAAGGATTCATTATAAGATGGGTGGGACCTATATCTCCCTCCAATGCATTGGGTAAAGATTTTATATCTCATGAGATAGACATGGCTGGAACGGAAGGTTATTTCGGTTCAGTGATACAGGACTGAAACGAGGAGTGAACTCGGTTCAGAAAGGGACTTTGTCCACTAAGATAGTCTAGGCGATGAGTCATGACTAACAAGAAATGATTTTCCATGATTATGTGTGCATGCCACAAAGTTTCAGGTTTTATGTTATGATTATGGGGATCTCATTTTCACTCCTATGATTTGTTCCATGTTAAGATATTATGATCTCTTTTGCAGGTTATGATTTTCAAAAAGATATGATATGATTTTTATTTCCTTTATTTGCCTTGCTGAGCATTTGAGCTCACCCTTTTATGTTTTCTTTTCCCCAGGTCAGGAAGATGGATATTAAGTAGAATATGCTAAAAGGGACCCTAGATATGATGAAATAAATGGGAGACACTATAGAAGATTTATGAACCAGTTGTTTATGTTTCCCAGTTTCTAAAGGCACTATACCTATACGGTCCTTGGTAGTTTTATCATATGTTGTAATAAGTGTGCTTCAATTTTTTAAGTATTAAAAATGTATGTAAAGTATGGGTCGTTACATTTTTCAAAATTGTATGTCTCCATAGTGAAAATAATTTAAAAAATTTCGAGGTCTCACATTTTGGTTGGTGAAATTTGTTGAATTTCTTTTCACATTATTTATTTAGTGAGATGAATCCTAAGTCTCCCATTTTATTTTTTCTACAAATAAAGTCTTTTAGAAACATGTCATAAGATGGAATTTTCATAATCATTTCTATAATGGGAATATAGATATGTAGTAGTTTAAATAAATCTAATTTTTTATATTTACACTCTCTATTATCTTGTTTCATCGACTCTAAAAGGGTGAGAGGTGGATTGTATGGTGGTGGTTCCATATAAACATTTTCCTTTTCAGGATTCCCCTTTAGGTGAGATTTTTCAGTTCATTCTTCTTCTAGAGTTTTTTCCGGATCATATTTAATTGGGGTATCATCTCTAACAAAACAGATGATTGAAGCATGATTATCATGTTCTTCAAGCTTATTTTCTTAACCTTAGCATGGATATTGATATTCCATCATCTTCCAACTCATAAGAACTACAACCTTAGCCTCTTCTCTTGGATTAGTCTCAGTATTATTGGGTAGCATGATCGATAGTCGATCTGATAGGGTGTTATAGATTTATCCCACTTGATGCTCATGGATGAAGAGGGATAACCGTTGATTTTGAACATCGGTTTCTCATGTTATGATCCCCTAATATTATTTTTCCATGAAGGTGGTGAGTAGGTTTTAAAGATTGGGCCAAGGAGGTTGGTATTTTTATTGTGTTCTTAGTACGGATCACTGAAACTGATTTTGTTGAGTCGGTGGAAATTATTGATCTCTATGAATTTTTTTTCTAAATTATTTCTATGGTTGAGGAGTGTGGTTCTATGGGGGGCCCAGGTGTTCCCGGAGTCTTTGGAGGTTATAGACCAATTATTTGTTGATAATAAACTATATTTATCTTTTGAGGCTATTGATCTAGCCTCTGTAGATTATATTGTTAGAGGTTCTGTTAAGGATAATAGGGATAACAATTTTATTGATTGTAATTGATGTATTTAAAATCTTATCTTTAAAGAACCTCTATTAATGACATGTAGTTCTAATATGGGTGTGGGCCTATACACAATTCACATGATTGTTTCTCCATAGCAGGAGCAGCAGGGGGTGGTGATGTAGGAAGCTAAAATTATTGATGTTATTTTTATAGGGCTTATTCCTAGGGAGCAAGGTGGGTATATTCCAACACCAAATGGATTCCAATAAAGGGTGTTCCTCTCTCACTCATCCATAGACTAACATGATTTTAATTTTTTTTCAAACAATGCTCAACTTACATCTAGTGTCCTGAACAAGACTCGTCATTAGTGGGGAATCATCTCCAAAAATGTGTGAATTTGGTTGAATTACCGATAATACTGTTTGATATTGTAGCCACACATCACATTCATGATGAGGGAGATTATGGGTCAACTCTTTGAAATCATCCCAGGATGACACTATTTCAGTCTAGTTTAAGTTTTGACTCTCACTTCTAATCTTTCATATTTGGATGGTGGAATGAATTTATCAAGTAATTTATTATCTAAATTTTCCCAATTCATGATGGACTCGTTAGCTTGAATTTTAATACAATACTTATTTTGGTCACTCAAGGATAAGGGGAGGACCAATATTCTGATTGAATCAGATGATACGCCTTGATTGAAAAAGGTGTCACAAACCAATAAAAAAATTGAAATATTCTCGTGGGCATATTCACTTTTCATTCCACTAAATTGTCCCTTGTTCTAGATCATTTTAATGAGTCTATGTTTTATATCTAATGAGTTCACCAGAATTAGAGGATGCATAATTCTTTGCACCTCACCACTAATGGACATCAAGTTTTAATCCATGATGGTGTGCTCCAGTAGTGTTGGTTGCTAATATTGATATCCAGGCGGAACATATTGATCATTTTAGTTGTGTGGAGATGCAATAATGTTTTGTTTAGCTATTGTGAAATGTCGTCATGTTGATAAAAATCAATAAAACTCTTGATAGAATGAAATAGGTTCTTTAGAATTAATGATCCATAAATGAATCAACATAATCTGACATATTTTTTATCTGTGAAAAGAGTGGACACAGTTTATAGTTTGAAACACAAAAATTATAAAAAATAAAAGTGGGGGGAGAAAATGATAGGGGTAAGGTGAGTAAATCTTATGTATATACTATAGGTCATTGTTCTTATAAAAAATTGTCCCCAACAATGGTTCCAAAATTTGAATGGCCCATATGGTGTCGTTGATTACATGTAGCACTGATCAATTTAAAATTTATATTTCCTAAACTGCACTCTGCTAATAAGGTGTTGTATTGTCATGACACATACCAATATGTCTTGTGACCAGAATCCCAAAACCCACCTCTAATAGGCTACGTGCTGGAAACTAGAACAGAGTAGTAATATCACTAACATGGGAGGCCTCATCCTAAGTGTAACACCCCAAGCTTCCATAGTACGTTTCTCTTTGAATAATGAAATAGCTTGCATTGTACGCAACATGGATTTTTAGCACACCACGACCAATAAAACTAGCCATTTTGAATAGTAATACCCACTTTTTGAAATTTTATAAATTTTATTCTTCAAAATAGACTTCATTTTGGGATTTGGAATATCAAAATCAGGAAAGGGTGGATTTTTTTTATTTTTCTGAACACATTCATTTTTTGATTAATAGTGAAATACACTACGTTATTGCCTAAAACTAAGTTTTTATTTAAATAATTATTTATTTTATTTAAATTTATTTTAGGTAAAAATTGATACATAATACCTATATATGTTCAATGTGATTCATTGGAGTCATTTTACAATAAAATTCGATGTATAAAATTTCATTGAACTTTTAATGTATTTTAACAACCTTCTATACCCATTTAAAAAATTACATAAAATGTAATTTTACCACTTTTGTGAATTGAATTTAAAAAATCTTAGAGACATGGATGACATCAGTAAGTAAATTTAGTTCAATAGGATTAAAATAATTTTTGGTGAATAGTAACTTTTGAATTTTATTTACCACGGTTATAAGTAAATTTGGTAATTAAAGGTGAAAATGATATTATAATTACCCTAAAACATGTCCTAATTCTATTAGATAATTTTATTTCGACCAAAAAGAAACCTTTGGAATAAAATATGATCCTTTTGTTCCACTTTGATTTGATTACGACATTTATTATTATTTTATTTAAAGAAGAGTTAAAAGAGTTAAATTCAAATTTTAATAAATAAAACATTTTTAATATAGGGTTATACATAAGATAACCTCAAAAAATAAATATTCATTATAAATATAAAATTATTTCCTACATATTGGTATTTTATATTTAATTTTTAGACTTTAAATAATTTAATTTATTAATGACACAATGAGGATGCAGTAATTTCCTTATTATTGAATGATTAAAATAGTAGATATTATAAATTTTAAAATAATTGTAATTTTAGAATTTTTATGTATTACAGGAATTTTATAGGTTAATTGGACAAGATAGGGTTTATTAAATACTTTTTTCGAAATGATTATGTTTTTATCACTTTCAAAAAAACCAAACACTAAATAGTGTCAAAATTGAAATAAATGAGTTTTAAAAAAATATATATTATTAATTGATATAATATTCATAAAAATATAATGTTCATCCAAAGGACATTTATAAGGTTATATATATAAATAATTAACCACTTTTGGATATTTAGGCTTTTTATTGTATGTTTATTGACCATTTATTATAGTAATAAATGAATACATTGTAAAAGTTAAACTATTTAAATAAGAGTTAAATCTAAAAGATAAGGTTAATATGGCGACCCAAATATGTCTAAAACCTATTGGATGAGAGTACTTAGACCCCTACCCAACATAACCTAGAAATAACTCCGTTTTTATCCATTATAAACCTAATATGATTGTATAATAATATAATATTTTGAGCATTTCCTAAAGTGACCCTCACCTCTCTTATAAAAGGGTACTTCCCCTTCTCTCCAAATCTCACCACCAAAGCAATTTGGCTCGTCTAAACACAAATCACATATCCTCTAAACTACCATCACTTCATCCTAGATTCCTTAAATTGATTATAAAGGCAACCTATGGTGCCCTTTTGATCAAATCAAAAGGAAGAACCTGAAGAAGAGGTAATAATTTCATCACCTCATTCAAAGTTCTTTTCTTCCTCCACATCCTCTTTATTTTTTGTTTCCATACCAAAATAATATACTCAGTACCTTATACTTACTATTATGTTATTATAAGAATGGTACAACCATATTCATTATTCAATCCATCATATGAATGACAAAGTCACCATACGTGTGTATGTACGGTTTACCATCTCCACGGCGTGGTGTAGTTTGTTATTCAACTCTTAATTATTTGGATGGGTACAATAATGAGTATAATTGATGTAAATATTAAATATAACATGTTACGTATTCTGTTTATATGATATACCATCCAATACATATGATTTCACCATCAATATAATGATATTGTCGCTCGTGTGTACGTACGGATTATCGTCTCCATTAATGTGATAAGATTCATTCCCCATCATAATCATTCAAGAATAATTTCCATTTTATGATTAAAATAATGATTAATAACTTAATATCATTCTGGATATGAATAAAATAAATATTATTCATAACAATCATTATATATGTAACAAAACATATAAAGGGAAACGAATCAGTTAACACTCGAAACAATGATACTACTAAAATATTATTAACAAAGAAATATTAGAAGATCATATAAGATATCATGTTTTTGTATGTGTTTATTGTATAATTTAATAACAATGATTTAACTATTATACAGGAGGTTAATGTACCCTCTATCAAGTAAAAGTACAATGTAATGGTTATTTCTTCAATCTCTTCATTATTTGAGGTTGTTTATATGTGAGTATCTACTGGGACCCCTTTTTCATTCACATATGTGTTTCTTAAAAATGTATTTCAAAACATTTTAGTCTTTCCTAGAATATGGGTTAAATTCATTTATACCATTTTTCTACTTTTTATAAAATGTTTATAAAATAATATTTCTGTTGTTTTCCAGACAAGGTCCTTTATGACCGTTTTGACAAAATTAAGGAAATAATATTTTTTTTAACTTATACGGTGGGTGCAGCTGTTTTCTGCCATTATAACCCCTTTGATGCTTCCATTACAAGCTTATGATAATATTTTCAATATAAATGTTTTCTTTTATAATTATGTTAATTTTAAATTATTTCAAAATAGAAAGATATATTTCTCTCAAATAACTGTCATTTCATCTATGTCAACATCCTTTGATGGATTTTACACTTGTTTGAAGTTTATTTATTATGATACAGTCTTCCATATAGTATTGAAGTTTTTTGATATGTTTCAATATGGATGTATTATTTTTATAAAATTCATGATTTATGGTTAAAGTATTAACATTTCATATGCTTGTTTTAATATGAATTTTTATGTTATGTTTCAACCATTTCATATGAGGAACGCATTGGACTTAGTATGCGATGGGTGGAGCTCTCTATAGCTCCTCGATGCCTCAGTAGGTCTCAAGAGACAAACTAGTGTCTTGACACAAGTCCTTGACAAAATATTATTTGTAGACTTGGAATGTGGAATTGACTATATGGTTAAGATGTTCGACATTATGCATTCCATCATTATGAAATTAGTTATTGATATTACCTGTGATTATTCGACTTGTAGAATATCAATTTGAATTAATAAATCACATTATTTGATTTATATTTTCTATATTATGTGTATTTTTCATTTAAAAGGATTGTGTTTGGGTCTTATACATTTCCTTAAATGTTTATGTTTATTTATGAATGTTTTTGCTATATTTTTATCCTTAATGAGCACCTGAGCTCACCCATTTCTAGGTTTTATTTTTCTAAAGATACGAATAAGTTTATTCTGAATGACCTAAATGGATAGTCTAAGGGAGATGAATGTGTTAAAAGGAGACAAAATTTTGTTGTTGTTCATTTCATAATGTAATGTAAAACTTATGTTTGTATCTAGTACATCCAAAGGCTAATAAATTGATCATTATTTTGGGATTTGATCCCTTGTGATCATTTCAATGTTGTGTAATAATGCACTAACTCTAGGTAACTAGGGTCAGGGCGTTACACTAAGTACTTGTACACACACACACACACATATCTGAGACCATAAAATGATGAAAAATAAAAAAACAAATGAAAAACCACGAATGTCTACTTCTAAATCACACAACCATAGTACAACAGGAAGTATAGGAAAGTAATAAAGGTCCAAATATAGACACACTACAAAGAGTCTGAAAACAAGTCCAACTTGAAAGTAATACCGAGGAATACTATTCAGATACTGCAAGAACACACCTAGATCTATCTTGTCTCACTAAGAACCATCTTGTCCTGGTTCATCTAGGACTGTATCAAAAGTTTGATCATCTTCACTAAACAAGACATGTGTGAAAAAGTACAGTGTACGGGTGAGCAAAAAAATACCTACTAGGACACCCTGAAACCACAAAGAATAAGAAAAAGGAATAACAATCAGCTCTATAGAATTATATGTCTACAAAACATATAAAATAAATATCCAAATATACATAAAAAAAGTAACTTGGTCTAAAGGTAAGTCACAAATGTAATTCCAACAAATAATTCCATCTTGGATGTTTCTTAAAGAACTCTTTCTAAAAAACACAATCCATGAGTCTGATAAAAGATGTCTATCTGAGAGGTAATTCTTGTCAGGTCTCTCCATACGAAGTACACACTGAAATTCCAAAGAGATAAAATACATAAATTAGGGTCACTACCAAGGCCATGGGGTATACCAAATAATCAATCTAGATTAACCCACTGTGTTGAGGATAGAGGACCTGGTAGTGTTGTTCATAATTATAGAAAGAACTCTACCATGGGCACAATGATGAAAATATGATCTCACTTTGAGCCTCTTCAATGAATTCCCACATCTCTTTCCAAGAAGTTATGCAGATGGGATCATATTCCAATGTGCGTAAAGAGATTCCACAGAAACCCTTTGTAACACCCCGAGATTTTATGAGAAGTATACTTTTTAATTTATTTGATGTCTTGTGTTGTATGGTACACCAAGATTATCTTGCGCTATACACAACACCGTATTAGCTTGTTGTATACACAACACTATTCTTGGATCATGTTACACAAAATTTTAAATTCGTTTGATAGAAGTTATTCTACGCAACATTGAGCGTATATATATATATTCAATGTATAAATGAAATATGGTTGGATTATATTATACAAAACAGAAAAGGAATCTTGCACTACACGCAACTCTGACTTTTATTGCTTTACACGCAATCGTGACCTTCCACGATAACGTGTGTTTTACATAATACCGAGTTTCACTAAACATCGATATGTTATTAAAATATTATATAAACTAGCTGTTATGAATAGTAACACCCACTTTTTAAAATTTTATAAATTTTATCTTTCAAAATGGACTTCATTTATGGATTCGGAATATTGAAATTAGACTAGGGTGAATTTTTGGTATTTTTCTGAAAACATTCAATTTTGGATGAATAGTGAAAACACTGGGTTACTATTTAAAAACCAGCTTTTTATTTAAATAATTAATTATTATTTTTAAATTTATTTTAAGTCAAAATTTATACATAATACCTATATAAGTTAAATGTAATTCATTGGAGTCATTTTATAATAATTTTAGATATATAAAAAATTTCTTGAACTTTTTATCGTCTTTTACCCACCTCCTAGAAGAATTTGAAAATTTACATAAAACATAATTTTACCGCTTCTGTGAGAGGAATTTCGATAATCGGAGAGGAATGGTTAATATCAAGAAGTAAAATTAGGTTCAATAAGATAAAAATAATTTTTGGTGAATAGTAACTTTTTACTTTTATTTGCCTCAGTTAAAAGTAAATAGGGTAATTAAGGGTAAAAATGATATTATTATTACCCTAAAACATGTCCTAATTCTATTGGATAAGTTTACTTCGACCAAAAACAACCTTAGGAATAAAATATTATCATCTAGGTCCACTTGGATTAGATTAGAACACTTATTATTATTATATTCAAAGAAGAGTTAAAAGAGTTAAAATCAACATTTAGTAATTAAAATATTTTTAATATAGGGTTATACATAAGATTAATTCGACTTTAAATATTAATTAGAAATAAAAAAAGATTTCATATATAATGGTATTTTATTTATAATTTTTAGACATTAAATAATTTAATTTATTTATGACACAATGATGATGCAGTAATTACCTTATTAATGAAATATTAACATAATTGATATTATAAATACACAAATAATTGTAATTTGAGACTCTTTCTGAATTCAACTAATTTTCTAGGTTAATATGACATGTTATTATTGTTTTAATTAATTTTTTTAGGACTCATCATGCTTTTATGATTTTCACAAAAATCAATTACCAAATAGTATCAAAATTTACATAAAATAGTTATTAAAATAAATATTATATTATTAATTGTTATTATATTCCTAATAATCTACAGTTTGGCCAAATTACATATATAAAATTATATATATTAATAATTAACAACTTGGGGTTATTTTGTATTGTTATAGTAAGTTTATTAACCATATAGTGTAAGAAAACAAGAAGACACGGTAAAAGTTAAATTATTTAACTTGGAGTTAAATCTAAATTATAAGGTTAAAATAGTAACCTAAACTTGTCTAAAACCTATTGGTTGAGAGGATTTATGTCAATCCCCACTTTATCTTCGAAATAAATCAATTTGGGGCTATTATAAATTGAATATGACATTATTATAAAATAATATTTTATGTTTTTTCTAAGGTGCCCCTCTACTCCCTTAAAAAAGGGCACCTCCTCCCTCTTCTCTTTACACAATTTTGAGCTTTAATGCTCGGAAAGCCCCTTCCCATTTAACTTATCAACTTACCTAGAAAAATTATAGAGGTTCTGGTCTCCTCAAAATACTAACTCTAGTGCCTTAAAAGGAAGCTTAAAAGAGGTGCGTCGAAGAAGAGGTAATCTCTTCTACCGATTCATTCAAGTTTTCTTTCTTCTTAAACTTATTATTATTTAGTTGTTTCATTATAAAGTAACAACATAAGTATAAATAATATTCTTATATGTTATTATTAATATTAAACAACCTCATTTCACCTTCTATCCATCCTACGGAAAACGAAATCACCGCGCGTGCTTATGTACGGAATACCATCTCCACGCCGTGGTGTAATCTGTTTTTCCACCACCACCTTACTTGGATGGGTATAATGGTGTAAAAAATAACTATATATATTTATTATAACACCATACTGATTCTGAGATATTATATCATCTACTCTAATTAAATTCAATAATTATAGGAATGATATCATCGCTCGTGCGTACGTACGGATTACCGTCTCCACGACGCGATGAGATTCATTCTCCATGTTAACCATTCAAGAATGCTTATAAAGTATATATAATGAATAATAATGATATATATGACATAATTAAGCTACTGGATTTATTTATATATATATATATATATGTCATCTACTTACTTCCATTCAAGTCAATAATGAAAGGAAAACAACGTTCATGCATACGTACGGCCTACCGTCTCCATGAACGGTGTATTTCATTTCATTTATCAATATATCATATATATTTATATACTGAATATATATTATATATAAATAATGTTTTACATTATGTAATTATGTAAATCACAATATGAGTAATAATATCAAGAACAACAAATCGAAACACGTACGATAAATGAAACGATTTTACCCAAAACGCTGCTCTAACATGGAATTTACAAAAGAATGGGTAATATAAAGTCATAAGTGAACCATATATTATATCATAACAATGAATATGATTCTTTAATAATTCAATGTCATTATTTCAATCATTATACAGGAGGTTCGGATACATACGAAACATATCATACATAAGGTAAGGGATAACTATTCCAATCGCATTCTTATTTGAGATTGTTATTCGTAAGTATTTACTGGGGTTATTATTATCATAAATGTCCATGTTTTCTAAAAATGTTTTCATGTATGTTTAATGTCCTTTTTGCCTATTTTTTACTTTTACCACGTGTTATGGATGAAATCTTTCTTTTGTTTACCATACAAGGAACTTTTTGACTTTTTCGACAAAAGTACGAGGAGAATGTTTTTTTTAACTTATACGGCATGAAATGATTTTTACAGTTTCATAACTCCTTATGTTAAAGAAGATTACTCTACATTATTTTATTACTATCTTCAAAAAAATACTTTTCTTTTAAAATTTCATGGCATTTTGTGAAAAGAAAATGATTTTGAAGAATAAAGGACATTTTCCTCAAGAATTCTTTTCAAGTGTTTTATCAAAACCATTTTCCATTTAAGATGACATTATTTCATATGTGTATTTTTAAATTATAATGTCTCTATGATTTACATGATTTCACTTCTCTTATGATGAGATGATATCTATTTGTTTTATATGGATTATGTTATGATGGAATGATGTTTATGAAACCCATTTTATTCGTTGGGTTCTTATGAGTGATGTTTGTTTATTTTGTGGCCCACAAAAGAATGATTTCATTATTATATGGGTGGGACCTATATCTCCCTCCAATGCATTGGGAAAATATTTATATCTCATGATATATACATGGCTAGAATGGAAAGTTAATCTGGTTCAGTGATACAGGACTGGAACGAGGAGTGAACTCGATTCAGTAAGGGACTTTGTCCACTAAGATGTTCTTGGCAGCAATGCCTTGGCTACTATAGAAATCATAACATGTGATTAATTGATGCCACAATTACATGTTTTATTCTCATGCTATTTTATCTTGACTGATGTTCTATTATGATCTATGCCTTATGTACTTCCATGTTTTATGTCATTGCTCAAGATTTTGATGTTTAAACATTATGTACATGTTTTTAAGTTCAAATGTATATGGTTTGTTTTATTTTCTCCATGAATACCCTTAAAAGGCATTTGAGATCACCCTTTTTGTTTTTCTTTTCCCCAGGATATAAATAAAGGTTTTAGGTAAGAAAACAAAAGGGGAAGATCTTTCACCAGGATTAGAATATTATATTCCGAGTTTCCAAAGACACTAAACTATTACGGTCCTTTAGTGTATGTTTTTGTTATGTATTAGATATTCTGAAAAAGTTATGTTATGTCTATGTACGTCAAGATTCGGGTCTCTACAACTGGTATCAGAGGCAATGGAGGTAGGAATGAATCTGATCCTTGGGAACTCTCACATGTGAGCATTGGACGAAGCATGTCTCTTCGCCCAAGGGCTTCATGGGGAAATGGATGCCACTGGGGATGATGGTGTGTCCCACCCAGGGGGTGTAGCCAGCATGGATTGCCCTGATAGGTATCAATTATAGTCCATTGGAAGTAATTCCAGACTTCTACAGTTGGTATCAGAGGAAAGTTTTAGTTAACCTTTGGAAACTTGGAAGCGAAAACTTTAGTGAGATCCCTAGAGATATTTCTAAGGTCTGTCAAGGGATCTCCCTAAGGTTTAGTATAACTATAGTTTACAGTCCTAGAGTCATGTTGAAAATCATGAATAACCTAGGGTGAACCTAAGGTCTCATGGATTAAAGAATGTGTGATAATTTAGATATCCCATAAGTGACTTTTAATGATTATGTGGTTCCTCATTGTTTTAAATGTTTCTTGCACTATGGTTTTTGGTTTTAGTCAATGGAGGAAACGAGAAGGAATTCAGTTAACGTTGATTCTGATGGACAAATTGGTGATTGTGATCAACAAAATCATGTAATGCCTAGAGAGAAAGATATTGTGATTATGCCGAATCAGTCATCACGATATATGATTAACAAGGTAAACTTTTGTGGTATTCCTATGTCATCAAATAAGAGGAAGATAAACTTTTATACATATTCTCATGGAGAGGAACATAGAGGAAGGATGATGAAGATTTCTACGTATAAAGAAGAAGGGAAGAAGAACCTTGAGGAATACCTCAAATGGAGGGGAAGATGTTATCTGTGTGGAGAAAAGGGCCAAAGAGTGACATACTGTTATGGAGTTCAATGTCTTATTTGTGGAGAACATGGGCATTACCCAACTCAATGCCCTGACCTAAGAGGTTACTTCTAAATCAATGAAGGACTTATTCCATGGAAATCATTGAATAGGGTGGATTGAAGTGTTTATGTATTGGTATTCAAAAATAATGTTGTTGAGGTACTTTTATGGTATATTGGAATATTTTTGTATTAGTCTACTGTGGTTTTCAATAATTTTATGGTACCGATAACCATGAAAAGTGATTCAAATATTTTGGAAAGCAGATGATATGCGCATAATGAAGGGATAAGAAGAAAATAAAATGTTTGATAGTATTCATGAGCTCATGACTGATATAAGAAAAAAGTTATATCATTGTTTGAGTATATAGAAATTTTGGGATTTTTGTATGTGGAAAGAGTTAACTTTTGATATCATTCTTGTTTTAACTAAGGTTTAATGGGTATTAATTTTTAAGGAGAATACATGATTACGGTATTCACATGTTTGGAATGTGACCAACAAGATACATCGTATGATATATGGGGGATAAATAATGGTTTTGACATGCATGGTTGATGAAATTTCTAGTAATCATTTTCTTTGTACTATAGGATTGGGAAAAAGTATTTTCGATAAGCCAAAAGGTTGGAATGGATTAAGTTGGAAACCAGATAAAATTATTTAAGGCTAGAACTTTTTTTGATACTATTTCTGGAATGTTATAATAGTGTAGTTTTAGAAAAATGACAACCCATAGGACGGGCGACAACCCATCGCATCGGACAAGGTTGCGGGAATCAAACCCACAACCGAAGTGTGACAGGCCTTTATCACCTACCTATGGACTACAGGAAGTCCCCGGTTAGTTTAAACTAATTTTATTTTATTAATAGGTATTATAGATGAAGTATAAGTCCATTTTTGGAACCATATACGATTAATCTCACCATAGATGGACTTATGTATATAACTCTTTCTAAGCTTATGTTTGAGACAGATGGAATGACCTATCATTCTATCGCATGATCTGCTAACACTTTGCAAAAGAGAAATTCAACTTCATTTCTTTAAGAGGTGAAGTGGAAATTGTTCAAGGCACGAGCAATGGTAAGATTGTAACAAAATCAAGTAAGTATTTATTTTTATTCAAAAATTCTTCAACATTTGGGAAATTATCTTGAAACCCAAACATGCTTTCCTAGTGCCCTCATATCTAAGGAATCAGATGGTACCTTACATCATCACAAATTTATGGCTTTGTGATTGTTGGCTTTTTCATAGCCATGTCCTCGAACACTATTCATTAGATGTTGGTGGTTATATTTCTCTTCCATATCAATATTTTCACCTATGTTCTTTTATGTGGAAACCCAGTGATGAGTTAATTTGGGTAACTGTTACGTTTCATACATTATGTTTTAAAATAAAGTTTTAGTATTCCTTTTTACGATGTGTGTTTCTATGAAAGAAACTTTCAAGTAGTAAAAGATTTATATCCCCGATGAATTTAGATGGAGAAATTAATTTTAAGGGGGGTAGAATACAACAACCTGAGATTTTATGAGAAGTATTCATTTTAATTTATTTGATGACTTGTGTTGTATGCTACACCAAGATTATCTTGCACTATACGCAACACCATATTAGATTTTAGTATACACAACACTATGCTTGGATCGTGTTACACAAAATTTCAAATTCGTTTGATAGAAGTTATTCTACGCAACATTGAGTGTAAATATATATATATATATATATTCAATGTACAAATGAAATATGGTTGGATTATACTATACAAAAAACCAAAGGAATCTTGCACTACACGCAACTCTGACTTTGCTTGCTATACACGCAATCATGACCTTCCACGATAGTGTGTGTTATACGCAATACCGAGTTTCACTAAACAATGACATGTTATTAAAATATTATATAAACTAGTCGTTATGATTAGTAATACCCACTTTTTGAAATTTTCTAAATTTTATCTTTCAAAATTGACTTCATTTTTGGATTTGGAATATCGAAATTAGCCTAGGGTCAATTTCTGGTATTTTTTTGAAAACATTCAATTTTTTATGAATAGAGAAAACACTGGGTTACTATTTAAATACGAATTTTTATTTAAATAATTCTTTATTCAATTTTTGATGAATAGTGAAAACACTGGGTTACTCACCCATGAATGTACTCAAGTAGAACAACCAACAGTGACAAAAATTATGTCTTCTTAAGGGTAAAACCCTCACTCTGAATTCAATAGCAGCCTCAAATGTATAATCCTAATCACTTTTTAAGAGTTATTAAACTTTTTTAGGAACATTGTTTGAGTTTGAATATAATATATTTAATATATTAAAAAAATTAATTCTAGGATCACAGGTCCTTAGAATCTCTTATCATCTTTGTTCCTACCTTGGAAAATATTTATGCCATCTGATTTTATAAAAAAATTAGATTCATTATATTCTCCCTTCCTTCGTTATTTATTTCTAAAAAAGATGAAAAAAGGCTAAACAAATTGATGTGGGTACTATGCACATAACTGGGTATCCCGCTCCCATGTACTCTCCTAGAGATTTTCCTAAGTCCATTGGAAATGAACTAAAGGAATTGATCATCCCAAGAGGATCCTCTCATTCCCATCCTCAATATTTATTGGGTACTCAACAAAAGTAGTTCCATCCTTGATGTCTAGATCACCCAGGTAACAAATATGATATGGGTTAGGCATGTACCTCCTCATCTTTGACACATGGAAGATCTCATGTACCCACTTTAACTATAGAGGAGGATATAAGTGGTATTCCACCTCGATAACTCTATACAGTATCTAGAAACGGAAAATTAATATTTGAGATAGCTTTCCACCCAGGCCATTTATTTGCATCCCACATTGAGGTGATACCATCAAGAACACATTGTATCCCTCATCAGACCCCCTAAGCCTCCATTATCTATTTTCATATGACTTATGATACCTATGAGTAGTTCTCACCCACTCATAGATGATTTAAATGTTCTTTATAGTGGTTTGAAATATCTCTAGGCCCATTAGTATTGACTCTCATAGATCAACCCATTATTGTGGTGACCCGTGGGTTTTCCCATAAAAGTCCTCCAATGGAACCATATCACTATTATAATGGTATATTTTATTGTACACAATCTCTATAAATGGCAGGTGATCCTATCAACTATGGAAAAATTTGAACATGTAAGGCCACATCATATACTCCAAGAGCTAAATAGTCTACTCAGTTTGTCCTTCAGTGTGGGGGTGAAAAATCATGCTCAGATGAAATTGAGTCACAAATAACTCTTATAATCCCTTCTACAACTGATATGTGATGTGATAATCACAATTAAAATATATTATAAATTAAATTACATAGAGTTATATTATCTTCTGCAAGTATAGGAATCCCAGGCTCTCTACTGATCACTACTCTTTAATAGCTAGGAAGTGGTCTAACATGGCGAGTTAGTCTCTGATGAACTAGTTGGAATCGTTTCTCATGTATATAGGTGGTAACCCCACCACAATTTCAAGGGATATCTCATCTCACTTCCACTCAATCACTTAATAGTGTTGAGAAAAACTTTCTAGAACATGGTTCTTATCCTTTACTTACATAAAAGTAAGGAATCAAGTGAAAATCTATACAAGTCCCTTCATCATCATTGAACACCAAAACGAAATTTAGAGACCTTGGTAAATTTTTTCCACAGCTAGATATACTTCCAAGGTATGTGTATGAAATTCCATCAGAATATCCTCCTGCAACATCACTGGTACCATCATGTGTCCTCCAAAAAGAACAACTTTCTCCCCACCGTTAAAATTTTCATCAGGAACATGTTCAGTAGACATCTACATATGTAGGGTCTCACAATAGGTATCCCCAAGATATGCCCCCATAACTCTCTATAAATGTAGAGGGGTAAAAATTATTGACATGAGGTAGTTTAATCCATCTCCATTCACAAAGGAAAATTGAAATAAAGAAAACTTCTATGACACCTCACCCAGCAACTAAAAAACAAAATCTCTTACTGATGGAATCTAGTACAACGTTCCCCCTCCCAGAATTAAAGACAATCTCGAAGTCATATTCCTAGAGAAACTTTATGTATTAACTTTTTATCATGGGTCATGTAGTTATGATCATGTGGCCTCAACTAACATGAGCCATATGAAATAATCTCATACCTCTACATCATAAAACATTCAAGCCTAGTCCCTGATGCATCGTATAAAACTACATACTTGACACCCACCTCTGGTAATCTAAAGATGGGTGTGATCATAAATATCTTCCTCAACTCCTAGAAATCCTGATAGAACCTCTTTTTATACACAAATGGATTCCCCTCTTAGGTCAAATATTTCAAGGGAAATGAAACATTATTGAAATATAGTATGAATATCTGATATTAACCTTCCAACCAAAGTAATTTTCTCACTTCCATCACATTCTTGGGTGGCCCCAAAGCTAACACTGCTTCGACGTTCGTTGGATCCACTACTACAATGTCTGCTGATATATCACGTCCCAGAATGTGGACATTAAGAATCCAAAACTGGAACGTTGAGGATTTCCCAAAATGATGATACACTGAAAGTATATCCAAGACCATCCTCAAGTGTCTTTCATGTTCCTTAGATGTCGAGTGATGTTCCCAATCCTGATCCACGTATCACTGAGAGGGGGAGGGGTTGAATTAGTGATATATTTTTATTTTTATGTTTCATTCTTTTTTAAACAACTTTCACCTCATGTTGAAAATTTTATTCCCTACTGAACACACATAACCATTTTAACAAAAGATTTACAAGGTTCACTACCCAACTATAGTAGTTACGTCCTTAGTATGGTACAGAAATAACCATATACCACACAATCCACTAGGAAACTATACTTTGATGTGGAAAACACCAACTAGGAGATGTCTTTACACTTGTGTGGCACTTGGAAAACAATACACAAGAGTGAATGCACCCACTTAGCCCAAATTGGGAATTACAGTATTTCAGTTCTTCTTTAGAATTGAATAGGTGTATTCTTTGAAGCACAAATCTTCACATTCTTACCCAGAAGCTGGTAAGAACTATCTTACAGCCAACTGAATACGTGCAAAGACCCAAAATCTTTCACACATCCTTTTATGTGTCTTTCGTGCAACTTTTATGCCACATGTGAAACATTCAATTTTTTTCTCGAAACACCACCTGTGTGCAACTTCAATCTTACGTGAAACTCTCTTCTTGCATGCAACTTTCCCTTATTGCGTGCAACATTATTTCTTTCATGTAATCTCCTTTTCTTAATATTTTTTCACACCTCAGAACATGGGATTTCTCTATGTGTCGAGCTCACCAGTGGGAGGGGGACTCCTCCTATTTGTAGACCTCATTGAACCCTATGCACAAAAACGGCAAAGTGTCACGCAAGAACCTGATGCGTCGCGCAAAACCCCATTTGACGTCGCACAAAACAACATTGGACATCACCATGGGCATGTAAGCCTCTTTCGCACCAACGTCATCTTCCACGAACTTCTTAGATTCTTTCATACACATCATGTCTTTACCATTATTCGAAGTTTGGACATCAAATCAAGCCTCGCACGTAAAACCCCATTTTACATCACCTTTGGCGCATAAGCCTCTTTCGTGCCAACCTCTTCTTTCGCGCACTTATTGAATCTTTCATTAAATTCCTTCCTTTCCATTTTTTTTTCATTTGGATCTCGAATCATTCCATGTGCACAATATTCCAAACTAACTTCAATCTTGCCCGCAAAAATCAATATTGCACGCAAAACCCCAATCTTTTGCACAGGCCTCTCCTTTTCTAAATTTTGATGTTCGGATCATGGAACACCACTTGCATGCAACATACCAATCCATCTTCAATCTTGCATGCAATATCCTTTGGAAAAACACATTTTTTTCATCTCCCAATTTTCAGGCACTAAAATTTGGCAAACATTGAAAAACAGATCCACCTTAGAACGTTCTTTTGTGTCGGCCCCAAATCATATGTTCCTTTATAATGTTCTCTATTCACTGCTTCATATAACAGTTATTTAGATTACATCACAAAATCCACTATCGTGGTATGTATCCTTAGATCGATCATCTTTAACATCATTATATTTTAGTGGGATGTACTGAAATTTCACTATCTTCCAGCAGCATCATTCTTTCCAATTACAGATTCATATGACTGGAATCATATTTACTACCCCTTTATTCAAAAGGCTTGCATCACAAGTTCTCCAAAAATATGATATTAGTAAAATACAAATCAGCATAGCATCGTCTAATTTTATGTCCTTTAAAAAATGAATTGATTTATCTTCGTTGACAAAAAAAAGACAAAACTCTGTAATAAAAAACTCTTCTTACTTCCTTCTCCATCCAAGGTGGTCCCAATAATCTCCCCCTTTGGATTTTTTTTCAACCAAGATTCATAAATAAATGAACTTTGTAACCTCAATAAATGGATCACTTATCGATAATTCTAAGCCTACGTGAGCTAGATCATTGTATGAAAAAAGAATTATTGACAGCCAAAATCATATTGGCCAAAAGCAGTGACTATGAAATTTCATTATTATATCTCCTCAGCCAGCCTTATTCACAACATCTTCTAATCATATACCTCAGCATTCATCACTTCTATAGCATTACTGGAATAAAAAAATTGTTTCCTACAACCACTCCAACAAAAATTTAGAATAGTTCACACACATACATGCTGGATTCAAAGCTTACCCACAAATCCCCATTTATGCATGCTTCCATAAGGATAGATTGATGAAACAATTCTTCCAATTCGCAACACTATACAAAGACAATATGAGAGTGGGGACAGAAACATGTACCTCAACCTCGATGATAAGAAGGATGGACACCCATGTTCAACCCCAATTTCGCAAATGGTCCCTTTGGTAAAGGTTTTGGGAATATGTGAGCAACTTGTTCTGGTGTAGGAACATACTCCAACCTTAATTCATTCTTCTCCACCAGCTCTTTGATTATGTGGTACTTTATGTCAATTTTTTTTGAATGAGAATGTTGTACTGGATTCCTTGTAGGATTGATTTCACTCTAATTATCAAAACCCAAGAGCAAGGGTAGCTTTACTTCAACAAGTAGATCTTCCAACTGAGTCTTCTTCAACATTAGCTGAGTAGCATATTGAGTAGCAACAACATACTAATATTCAGTTATGATAAGAGTTTCTTAATTCTATTTCTCGATATTCCAACTAATACCAAATTTCCTTAAAAATAAAACTCCACCAAATGTGGATCTTCTATCATCAACATTATTTTCGCAATCAACGTCTGAATACCCAAATAGATCAATATTTCCAGAGCCATCATACCTGACTCCAAAATTTGTTGTGCCTTTGATATATCTGAGAATTCTTTTTCCCAAAATCAAAGTTTATTCTTTAAGATCACTCTAAAATCTTTCTCATAAAGTCACAGCATAAACAATGTCGGGTCTTTAGGCAGTCAAATACAGAAACCTTACAATCAGCTTTCAAAACTCTTTTTGATAAACTTCTTTTTCTTCTCCAACTTTAGACAACTTGGTTGCCACTAAAATTGGTGTGGACATTGGTTTCAAATTTTCCAGGCCAACCTTCTTCAGAAGTTCCTTATCATAGTTTTCTTGAGACAGAAAGACGTGATTATTCTCTTGTGAAATTTGTATCCTAAGAAAGTATTTCATTTCTCCCAGTATGGACATCTCAAATAACTTCTTCATCTCCTCAGCAAATCATTCAAATGATCTTTCACCATTACCAGCAAATGTAATGCCATTGACATAAACAATAATGATTAGTGAAAACTCTTGACACACCTTGATGTAAATATTGCTGCCAACTCTAGCTTTCTTAAAATTCATCTTCCTCAAGTAAGTATATAATTTAGAATACCATGCCCTCAGATCTTGTTTTATCCCATACAAATCCTTCTTCAACTAGCACACATAATTTCCATCCTTTCCAATGACAAATCCACTAGGTTGATCAATGTAATCTTGCTCGTGATGGTCACCATTCAAGAATACGGATTTTACATCCATTTGAAAGATTTTGATTCCTCATTGTGCTGAAATAGAAAGAAAGATTCATATTGTTTCTAATCATTCCACTGAATTAAAGGATTCATCAAAATCAATTCCTTCAATTTGTAAATAATGCTTTCAAACCAATCTTGCTTTGTTTCTTATTAATTTACATTCTTTATTCAGCCTGTTCTGGAAAACCCACTTTGTACCAATAATGTTCTTGTTGTCCGACTTGGGTAAAAGTTCCCAAGTATAATTATTCTCTATTTAATCAAGATCATCATTCATATCATGAACCCATTATGGATTCTCTAATGCTTTATTTACATTATTAGGTTCAACTTTCGAATAACGTGAAGTATGTGTTATAGCATTCATTGATCTTCTTGTTTGAACCCTCTGATGTTGATCTCCAATAATGTTTTGAGACTCCACTTGTTTCCTCATCCTAGGAAGAGTTATTCAAACTTTATCCTCATCGCTTGAGATTTCTGAGTTGTATTCCTCTTCTTGAGTAGGATTAACACTATCTACATCATTATCAGAATCATTAGAAAAATATTATCTATCCTCCTCAACATCCACATCAACATATGACTACTTTTCTTTCTCAACATTTTCAAAAACTTTTACATATGAAGAATCAATAATTCTTCTTGTTTCTTTGTTGAGACATCCATATCCTCTTCCTTCCAGAGCATAGCCAAGAAAAATTCCATCATCTCCTCTTTTCTCAGACTTTCTAAGCTTTCCACCTTTCTTTTTTACAGTGCATGGACTCCCAAAAACTCTTAAGTGTTACAAACATGGAGTTTTTTCATAGAACATTTCATATGGAGTCATATTTGAGTTTTTCCTATAGAAACAACTATTCTGAATAAACATATCTATGATCATGGATTGCCTCCAATAATAATGAGAAATACTATGTTCAAGTAACATAGTTCTCCCCATTTCCACCAGACATCATTTCTTTCTTTCAGAAACCCCATTTTGTTGAAGTGTGTATGGTTAACTAAACTCATTCCGAATTCCATGTTCCTCGAGGTAACTTTCAAAATATTCATTCTTATATTATCCACCATTATTAGTTCTCAACTTCTTCACGGAATAGTCACATTCCTTCTCTGCTTTCCTCCTAAAACTCTTGAACATTTTTAGAGCATCTGACTAATTTATCATGTACATAACACAAGTAATGTGATTAAAGTCATCAATGAATGTAATGAAGTACTTATCTCCATTTGTAGATTGCATGCTCATTGGTCCACAGATATTAGAGTGTTTGAGTTCCAAGGGTCTTTTTGTGAGAATTTCAACTCTCTTATGAATAGAGTTTGTAATCTTCCCTTTATCCTAAATAGTGTAACACCAATATGTCATTCCTGATAAATCAGGAATATCTCGGACACTATCTCTCTTTGATAACTTGAACATATTTTTCTAAAACATAAGTCCCAACCATTTATGCTAAAACTGATTTTCATCCACCATGCCCATGTAACAAGAGTTATGCACTTCCCCAACATGGAACAAATTCCCTCTTCTTTGTTGGCCTCTCGTAACTATATTTCTATCATTTTCACTTTTCACAACAAATCCATCTTTTCTGAAGATAACTTTGTTTCCCTCATCATGGAGTTTTGATAGACTAAGAAAGTTATGTTTCAGCCCATCAACATATAGTGTTTTCCTAGATTTCATCTTTTATTTTCCAATGACGACTGATATAACACCTTTTATCCATAGAGATTCATTATTTCCAAATGTCAATGTTCCTTCTTTAGAGTTTTTCACATTCTTCAGCAGCTTTAACTATCCAATCGTATGAGAGGAACACCCACTATCAAGAATCCATGGATGTTCATCTTTTGTAGCTTTCAAAGCAGTTTTGACAATGAGTGATTTTTTTCGTCCTTTTCTTCAACTTTTTGTTGTGCTTCCTCCAATTTCCAAGCCAAACAAGAATGCACTCTTACTTTTTGGACTTATTAGAACTATCCCTCTTAGCTTTTAGGAACTCTGGATTCTGAGGATTATTAATAAACTATTTTTTCTCTGGTAACACACAAAGGTGGCCCTTAACAAGAACTCCTGGTCGATCACATCTTTCCAAAATAGTTTCTAATGGTTGGAACCTTTTCTCAAATTTCACACCAACCTTCTCAGATATATTATCAAATTTCCTTGGAGATTTTCTATTTTGAAAGGATTGACTCCCCCTCAATCCTTTACTTTCAAAACATATGGAATAGTTGTAATATTTTTGGTTGAACCAACACATATTTTCCATGTGTTCAAATCCACCACAATACCAGTAGTAGCTTTAGAATGAATATTTTCCTCAGAAACATCCATACTGACTAGATTTGTGAACATGATTCTCAACAATTTTCTTACCAGAATTTTGCTGACCATTGACCTTCTTATTTTCAATTGTAACTTTCTTCTTTATCTCAGATTTCTATTCATTCTTACTGGAACCAGAAATGGTAGACATCTTTCAAGACTCAATATTTTTATATGCTTCTGATTTTTCAGTGTTGCTATCATTGACCACATAAGTACCCTTTCCAATACTTCTCTTATCAGTAACCGTTTCATCTTACTTTTTATCCTTTGATGGAAAATTTTGTTGATCCTTATTAGGCTCATTCATAGAAGAACAATCACCAACTTCTCTAACAGAATTTTTGAACCTTCTGTTCCTTTCCTCAGCTTTAGAAAGTTTATGTTGGAAAAGTTCTAACTCATCTCCTTTTGACTTCAACTATACTTCCATATAATCATTACGGTTCTTTTCTATCTAAATAGAATTTTTTATATCATCAATCACATTTTCATATTTTAATTTCTTGTCAAGAAAACATGTTTGTTCATTTGATGAAGAGTGTTCATTTGTCAATTTTTTGTTTTCCTTCTCAAGCCTTATGATCTTTATCAAACATTCCTTAATCTCTTCTTTCAGATATTGTTCAAGTTGAGTTTCTTCTTCATCAGTACTACTGCTCTCATAATCATCATTATTCACTATTTAAACAAAGGTACTCTCTCTTTCTTTATCAGTAACTGATTTTTCAGATTCAGTTTCACTGTCATCAACTTCTTCGTCTTTTGAAAAAAATGCTTCTTCTTATTGAGTTAAATAACTTTTTATCCTCACCTCTACCAAAATATTTATCTTTTCCACCCTGTTTCTTCTATGACCTTCTTGGCCTTCTTTCATCTTCATCATTGTCTTCATCTTTACCTTTTTTAGGGAAATTATCTTCAAAGTGTCCAACAACTCCACAATCAAAATATTTCAAAGGGAGTTTCCTTTTGTATTTCCCAATGACTCCTTTAACATTTTTAGAAAACAAGGATAAAATTTCATCAAAATGTTGACATACCTCATTTTCAGAGTCGGATTCACCAGCTTCTTCTTTAAAATGAATTTTCTAAGAATTTTCTTTCATTGCACCCGTGAAATACATTTCTCTATGGGATTTTATTTTTCTCTTCACAGTCATCTCCCTTCTCATTTCATAAGTTATAAGAGTGCTATGAAAATCATCTAGAGATAATGTTTTAGTGTCTATATCTTCTAGTGATGAAACTTTAGCATCAAATTTATCGGGTATAATTCTCAAGATATTTTCAGCAACTATAAAATCATCCAACATTTCACCAAGACATTTGATTGTACTGACAATATAATTTATCTTGGTAAATAATTCCCCAACAGATTTCAATTCTCCAATTTTCAAGTATTTATACTTCAGCCTCTACATTTGTTGTTTTTTCTTCTTTAATTTTGTATTTCCTTCATAGATGTTCTTCAGTTTGTCCCAGATTCCTTTGGTTGTAGCAACACCTTTCACTCTTAAAAATTCACTCTCAGAAAGTGATGAGAGAAATAAATTTTTATCTCTTCCATCATTCTAAAGATTCTTCTTATCGAAAGGAGTAAGAGGAACCCTATCATTAATAACAGGAAATCCATCTGTTGTTGCATCAAGAACTTCATATCCAAGAGACATAAGATAAGGCATCATTCTGTCTTTCCAGATATTATAATTCATCCCATAAAACATTGGAATCCCATTACTATTCATGCAATTCATATTCTCCATCAAAACCACTCTTCAAAACCTTAGCAAAGAACAAATGAAGGGAACCTACCTATGATACCAATTGATGTCCCCAGTCAAGATCCATGTATCACTGAGAGGGGGAGGAGGTGAATCAGTGATATATTTTTCTTTTTTATGTTTCCTTCTTTTTAAAACAACCTTCGCCTCCTGCTAAAGAGTTTCTTCCCTGCTGAACACACATAACTACAAGAACACAAGATTTACAAGGTTCACTACTCAACAAGAGTAGCTACGTCCTTGGCATGGTACAGAAATAATACAATACCACACAATCCAATAGAAAACAATCCTTCAATGTGAAATACAACGAGTAGGATATACCCTTACACTCGTGTAGCACTTGGAAAACAATCTGCAAGAATGTTTGAACCCTCTTAGAACAAATAAGGAATTATAGTATTTCAATGCTTTTTTAGAGTTGAACAGGTGTATTCTTTGAAGTACAAATCTTTACATTCTTACCCAGAAGCCAGTAAGAACTATCTTACACACAAATGAATATGTGTGAAGACCCAAAATCTTCCACACACCCTTTTAGGTGTCTTGCGCACAACTTTTATGCCAAACGAGCAAGATTAAACATTTTTCATGAAATACCTCTTGCATGCAGCTTCAATATTGTGTGCAACTCTCTTCTTGTGCACAACATTCCCTTATGGCGTGCAACTCTATTTCTTTCATGCACTCTCCTTTTCTTAATATTTTTCTGCACATCATAGCTCGAGACTTCTCTAAGTTCCGAGCTCACCAGTGTGAGGGGTTCACCTCTTATTTATAGTCCTCATTGACCCCTGCATGCAAAAACCCTGATTCGTCGTGCAAGAACTCGACGCATCGCGCAAAACCCCATTTGACGTCACCATTGGCGCCTAAGTCACGCATCGCGCAAAACCACATTTGATGTCGACTTCGGCGCATAGGCCTCTTTTGTTCCAACCTCATATTCTATGCACTTTTTAGAATCTTTCGTGCACTTCATGCCTTTACCATTTTTCTATGTTTGGACCTCAAATCAAACCACACGTGCAAAACCCCATTTTACATCACCTTTGGCGCATAAGTCTCTTTCGCACCAACCTATTCTTTCTTGCACTTATTAAATCATTTGTGCGCTTCCTTCCTTGGCATTTTTTGAAGTTTGGACCTCGAATCATGCCTTGCAGGAAAGATTCCAAACTACCTTCAATCTTGCGTGCAAAAATCAATCTTACACGCAAAACCCCAATATTTTGTTCATGCCTCTCCTTTGCCAGATTTTGATGTATGGATCATGGAACAACACTTGTTTGCAACATACCAAGACATCTTCAATGTTTCTCGCAACATCATTTTCCAAAACACATTTTTTCATCTCCTGATTTTTAGGCCCTAAAATTTTTCAAACACTGGAAAACGGAACCACCATAGAACATTCTTTTGTGCCGCCCCCAGATCGTTCATTCTATTGTCATGATCTCTATTTACATCATCATATAACCATTCTTCATCTTTCATCACAAAATCCACTATCGTGATATGTATCCTTTGATCAATTATCTTTAGCATCGTCAGATTTTAGTGGGATGTACTAAAACATCACTATTTTCCAGCATCATCATTCTTTCCAATCAAAACATCATATGATTGGCATCACATTTAATCTCCCTTTCATCATAAGGCCTATATCACAAGTTCCCCAAACTTTTTATATTTTTGAAATACAAATCAATAAAATCATTGTATGATTTTATGTACTTTACAAAGTTAATTTATTTATCTTTGTTGACAATAAAAGACACCACTTTGTGACAAAAAACTTTTCTTAATTCCTTCTCCATCCAACTTGGTCCCAACACCGAGAACACTAGGATTCTATCGATGAACACTATGAAAAACTTGTCTAATAATGGATTTGATATCTAGTTCATGATTCACATCAATAATTTTGGGGTGTTATTAATTCCAAATGGAATCACCAAGTACTCATATTTATCATAACAACCTCAAAAATCCATCTTTAGTATATCCTTGTCATGTACTCACAACTAGTGATAGCTTGATCGGAAGTCAATCTTTGAGAACGAGCATCTCCTATCAACTGAATGAATAGTTCAATGACAATCTGTAGTGGATACTTGTTCCTTGCAGTCACCTAGTTTAAGAAATGATAATGCACACACAACCTCAAGCTCCCATCCTCTTTCATGGTGAACAATACTGTGGCTCCCCTGGTTTAACTAATGGGTCTTACAAATCCCTTCGTCTAAAATTCCTCAAACTACACCCTCAGCTAGTGAAGATCAATGGCAGTTATAAAATATGATAGTGTAGATATTGAGGCCTTCCTAGGGTGTATATTAATACATGTTTTTTATCACATTATGGGGAGGTAATCCTTTTACATCCTCAAGAAAAACGTCCTTGTAGTCTACCACCACTATAGGAAATTGATAACTCATAGCGTCGTATGCACCAAGGGTCATTCTAGCAAATTGATAAGTAATCCAATTCACCCTATTATACATGATTCCCTCATTCCATTCTAGGGGTTCCTTTTCACACATAAACAAAAACCTCATTCCACCACTATGGACATACCACATCCTCTTCTTAAAATAGTATATCTGGGAATCAATTATAGATAACTATTATATTCCAAGAATATTTCATAAGGTGTAAATTAAGAAAAAAAAGTGATCCCAAAAGAAACTATCACATCCATGAGTTAGGTCACACTATAGGTTGAAGTGTGTGATCGCTGACTCACCTACAGTAGGAGTCTCCAGGGGTAAGTTTCAAGCCAATGTCTCAACTAGAATCTCTAATTCTCAATCCATATTTGTGGAAATAAATAAATGAATCATAGATACTTCTACCAATAATAAGGATAGTGTATAAAATACATAAATTATAAATTTTATCATCCCTATAGCCTCTATGTCATAAATGTAGACTACGTGAATCTTCCATTACCACTACCCCCAGCTCCCTAAGCCTAAAACAGACTACCTAGGGGTGGTTGTGGAAAGAAATAATAATGTTTTTCACATACAGCTTCTCTCGTAGAACCTCTACCACATCTTCCATCCTGTTTCCCTACCAACTCTTTCCACTTCCTTTGCCTAGGCATCCCATCCAATGTATCTCTATCAACTTCATGATGGGTTGACAATCATGCAAGATTTCACCGACCCTCACAAGAGTTTCACCACCTCTCCATTGGCCGAATAGATCCTTCTTGTGATCCTTGAACTATAGACCCTACATTCTTATATCACATCCAGAAATTTATTTCGCATCGAGGTCCTTATTTCAGTTATTATCTCATTACCGTTGAAGTCTCAACACCTATTTTCCCATTGTCGACACCAACTGTATGTGTCTGCTCAACCAGGAAACTCTCAACCACCAAAACACACTCTAAAATCACATCATAGGTCAGAATCAATAGAGGTGTCATTATAGATTGGATATCTCTGTGTAGTCCTCTCTTGAATGTATGCTCCCAAAAGAATTGATCATGCACCATATCCATCTAGTATCAAGAGATGTTGGTGAACCTCGATGAATACTTAGCCATAGTCGTACTAAATTATTGAAGTTGTTGAATCACTTATGTGGTCAAAACCCTACACATAGATGGAGTTATCTCCTCTATGAATAGTTGATTAAAATATAACCATGATAGAGTATCCTCATTGAAGGATTGTGTCACAAATCTCCAGTATTTTCATACTGGTCCATAGAGACAAATCTCTGTTAGGACCACCATTTAGTCAGCAGGTTCCCTGATAAGATAGAAGAATCACTTACCATCCTCAATCCATTCTTCATCTACCTATTGATTAAAATCTCATCAAAACCCAAGCGGTTACTACCATTGAAAATCATGAAGCACTCTCATCATGTGCACCTCATCTGTTGGTATCGTTGGTTCCATATGCTACTCGATCGGTGGTTGTATGACTAGTGCACTTCTTCAAGGAAACACCTCCTAAATGGGTCCCTAAATCTAACCATCATCACTGATGGGATCATTTTTATAATACTGATGTTGGATCATAGATAGAAAACATCATAGAGGCACCTCAAAATAGGAAAAATGTACCAAGTTTAATTAGTATATCTGGTGAGATGACTTATGAATGATAAGAAAATTACAACATATTCCTTTATGAATAATTTTCAAATTTTTTCTCTATAACTAGTGTCTATATATACCAGGCCAAAATGCATGTTTTCAGTGTCCATAAGCATATTAATGTTGGTTGCCTCACCAACACATGATTCCCTATCCTAAGAGACAAACTCGAAACACTTAACATTATTTCCCTAAATCAATCTCACATACTCTAGAAGGCCAGGGGATGGAAACAAATGCTGAGTAGGTACATCACTCACATCGGTGGGCATAGCCAAATTTTCATGTAAACATGAACACATATCCAAGAATATACAATGATGAATTGTAAAAAACTACTATCCATGAATGAATACATCTAAAAATCCCAAAATCTGATTATAAAAACATGTACTAGAAATAAAAAGGTCTAAATATAGTCCCACAAAATAGAAACCAAAAACAAGTCCAACAAATAATGTGGGTGAGGAATGTTGTCAATTTAACTATAGGAACAAACCTAGGTCTATTTGGTTAACTAATATTTCTTTGGTTCTGGTGTACCTAGTAGTGCATCAAAAGGTTGATCGTCTGCATAAGACATAACACATGTGAGAAAATCCCATGAAGGGGTGAGTATAATAATACCCAGTAGGAAACTCCAAAAACACTAAGAATATAACATCAATAATAACAATGGTTATCTCATTGTAGGATTATCTCAATGAAATATATGATAAGAACATCCACATATTCTCATAGTAGACACACAATATCAAGTAAGATCGTAACTATATTTCTAGAATAGGTTTCCTACTCTATGGTTCTATATATCACTAATCCTTGAGAACATTCTCTAAAAGTTAGATACCACTAATGATGTTTTCCCCAAATTTCGTGATCATTAGGTCTCTCCATAATAAGTACACGTAGGAAGTCTGTAGATAGCAATTCAAGGAAGGGGATCACACCCAATGCTAGGGGTATATCAATAACCTAATCTAGATTAACCCATAAGGTATGGGGTCTATGAACACTGAGGGTTGGTTGTGATGATACCAAGAACTCTACTAATGGAATAGGTGATGAAATATGATCTTTCTCCAAACCACATAGTGGTATTCCAAAAAATCTATCCAAGACTGAAGTTCCTTATATGGGATCACCATTTGTTCCTTGGACATGACTCCATACTAAACCATCATGGAAGGGATCAAGGGAATGTACCCTAATGAAACATTTCAAATATGAAGATTAATAGGGCTCTAAGCCATATTTTATGGATTACATGGAATGTGTTGGTAGTACATGACATGTCCCTTTGGAACTAGGTCCTACCCAGGTATCATGGACGGTTCTCATGCTCGTATCTAAGTACATAGAAGGTTTGAGCCCGTGTAATGCTATATGTGTCTAAGTACCCTTTGAGCTACATACATAGCCACTAGATAAGGTTCTTACACCATGTGATAAATATCACATTTTGTGTGATATTTATCTTCTCCATGGAACCCCAACACCACACATGGTGTCCCACATAGTGTATATTTTTGGATTATATGCCATGTAACATAATATTATCTAGCATACCAGATTTGGTTCACACGTCATCCTCTTCTCCACCAGCTACACATCGTACTAGAAATCCTAAAAAATGTATGTATGAGCCTTTAAATCATCAATCACTTAGTTCTGGTCTTTGAATCCATTCCAAAATCGTCTAAATTTTTCATCTTTATCACCTACCAAATATCTGAAGAAAAGGTTTCCCTAAATAAATCCCCGATCGATCATCCTTTATCATAAAACTATCCTTTTATCAAACAATACTGACATCTATGGAATCAATCTGGTTCACCGAGAAATGGGTGTAAAAATATTGATTACCTAGTATTGATCGAACCACCTGTCAAATGAAACACTGGTGATAAACACACAAAGAACAATGGGAGATAACCAAGAAACACACAAAAGATGAATTAAAATTATAAGTGTTTTGTTTGTCCTTGATCCATTTCCATTAGAAAAAAGAATGAAGACCTATAATAAAATAAACAATTTCACCCAATAATTCCCACAAAATTAATCCTACACCCATAATACGATCGAACCATGAATCAATCCATTGGTATATTTATTTGGGTTTATCATAGGATAAGAAAATATGAATAAATACATATAATAAAAACATCCTACCTACATTTTGGATCTATATCTGGTTAAGAACGATAATGTGTTTCCATCATTGGGGAGGTTCACGAACTCATATGTTACAATGATCCTTGATCACAATCTAATCTGATGTTGTTCGCCAAGATCTCCTCCAACATTACTCTGTAATGAAACCTCTTGATTTTGTATTGTTATGTGGATAACTCTAAAAAATTTCTATAAAATTTTATTTATAAGGAAACATTAGGTTTTTTCTTTTAATAAAATAATAAAATAAATATAATTAATGTTAATTAATTACTCTTCTATGAAGGTGCTCAAGCCCAACACTCGGTGTTGACATAAATTAAGTCACACCTAGGGAAAAACCCTCTCTCTGAACTCAATAATCGACTCAGATCTCTGATATATGTATCTATTTAAGAGTTATTATACATTTTTAGGAAATCAATGTGCTTATGAATTTAATGTATTTAATGTATTCCAAAAATTAATTATGGGCTCACAAAGCCTCATAATCTCACGCCATCTCAGAACCTCACTTCTTAAATAATCCATAAAATATTTTAAAGTAATATAATAAAAAAGAAGATTCATTGCATTTATTATTCCTTGTATATTAAAATTAATCAATTTATTAATTAAATGGAATGCATTTTTAGTTATTTTCAGTTCAATATTTATTATTATTTATCTAATCATGATATTAATGTAATTTTAATTACCTGTGTGTTTAGATATTTACATTTCCATATTTATTCTTCTTTATTGATCATGCTTAATTTACACTTGATTAATTATATTGTATGTAAACCTTACCAAAAATTTAAGATCCTTATTATCTCTTACCTTTACTAGGAATCCAGGAAGTGTACAATGATTGATATGAAAGGATAATCTAGAGGGAATAATGTTATTATAAAAAAAAATTATGTTGTCTTTTTAAAATTTAATATGGGAATCGTGTAGGCATCAAGTTTTCCAAAAATACTAAACTATTCGATCATATGGGATAAAATTCCTTCAATCTAATCTGAATCTAATAATGTAGACACATAATTTGGGTAATTGGAGTCGATTGTTATATTTCTCGAAAACAATCCCATATGGATCTCACCATGGAGACTATAAAAATCTTTATATTTAACTATTGAAAAATTATACTTTGAAAATAAATTTCATATTATGATTTTATATGTTAAATGAAATTAAATAAACTAAAATTATATTTTTAATTTAAAATAATTAATCACATTTTTATTTTATATAAAATAAGGATTTATATTTATTGGTAAAATGCTTCACAATATTTAAATTAAAACCCTTCCAAATCCTGAAAACCCAACAAAATCTATTTTCCCACCTTTCAAGAGAAAATCATGAAATCATATCCATAAAGAAGAAAATTATATCTTATTTGTAAATGGCATTCCAAAAACCATATTTGAAAGTAGTTTTAAGGAAAAAATCCAACCAAAAAAGCATACACAAGTGGGCACCACCATAACAATGCAATATCATGAAAATTAATAGTGTTAATGGCTTCGTAAAAGGGAGGTGTAAGGGGATGAATGAAAGTGAAATACCTTAATACATGAAACCATTTTTGGAATACAAATCATTGGAAAAACCATAATTCCTAATGTGATGTAGTCATAAAAATTACTTAAAACATGAGATCAATTCCCAACATATGTTTCATCCAAACAACACAATCCATTTTAATCACTAGCACCAAGCCTCATCAGGGGAACTTATCACTAGCCTAGGGATGTATCACTATTATAGGGACACTAATAGCATGTTACTATCAAGAGTATCATGAATATAAACCTCCCACATAGTCACAAAGATTCCCTTGAGCCAAAAAAAGTGGAAGTTTAAAATTAATTAGCAATGATCAAAAAAAGAATCACAATGAACTAATAATAACTAACCCTCACCCCCAACACCCTTCCAATAAATAGCCCCTCATAATAAATTACCCAGCCACTACATACATGAATCTACTTGCATAAAAATGGGGTATTCACAAGGGACACCAGGAGGGTCTCACAATTTTTCCTAAAACTCTGTTCAATAAGGTGAAATTGGTCCATCAAATTAAATGATTCTAATGGATATAAGTCATTTTAAATTTTATAAAATCACCACATTTTAAATATTATTTACAAAAAAATTGAAACCCACATCCATTCCATTTAGAATACCAACCTCAAAAAATATTCAATTCCATTAAAAAAATAAAACTAGGATAAACTAAATTATTTTCTATAAAAATAATTTTGAATAACCTCATAACAATTTTCATAAAAGGGCCTAGGATTGTCAAACATTGATTTCAAAAGGACAGCAAAAACCCATGAAAAACACTTTATACAAAGAAAAAAAGGAAATAATTTATCGAAAAATCAATGGGTTCAACATAGGTATAATTTAATTAAAAATGAATTATAAAAACTCAAGAATCTGTTTTAACGAAAAATAATGGGGCAGCATATAATCACTGACCTCAAACTTGGTGGAATCAATTTGTAATGAAATTCCTTCTATGGATAATTTCCCATAAAATCATGTATCAACATGTATAATCCCAAATGGAAAAAAACAAAAAAAATACATGAACCTAATACCTAAATCCCCCTTATATAGAGATTAGGATTCTTGGGGAGATGGTAAATCAAATGGAAAAAAAGAATGAATATAAGAGAAGATATAGAAGAAGTAAAGGAATGTTTTCCTCATGGAATCCTCTTCAAATTGATGTAGGCAGGATAAAAAAAATACAAGAGGATGTCAAGAGAGATCACCAAGTCATGCTCCATTCTTGGGTTAATGAAATGATGGATTTAATATCCTAGACCATATTCCACTAAATTGGATCCTTTATCTGGTTCTCCAAATAACATCCAGCATGTTTCCTTATATTCCAGAGGTTATCGACTAGTATTTGGGGGTCTAAGGCTAGACTATGAGGAGAGAATACTGCTATATAAAATTAAAAAATAATAGAATAAATAACCAAGTGACTAAACCACTTCAATTCCTTGATTATTCATGGGCATTGATCATATTGAAATTTAAATATCCCAAACTACACTCACCTACTATGTTGTATTACTATGGAAGTCTGTGGTCGAACTTAGTGAGACAACTTTTTGGAAAGAAATCTAGCGATAAGAACCATTTTGGAGGATTCCTCATAATCACATATTTTTTATGGGTTTTCAAAAACCACATAGCCAAGTATTTAATATAATTAATTGAAGGGTTCAAGTTCAATTTTATCATTTATGGAAAAGACATTCCAAAATCTATCTTGGGATAGGCCTATGGACTAGGATGAAAAGAAGTGGAAATGTCACCAATTTATCTAGGTAAAACAAATAGGTTCTACACAAGCTGGAAACTACTACATAGTACAAATACATTAGACAAATCAAATGAAATAACATAGCTTATAGGAATAAATAATCACATGATATTGGTCCTAGATTGATCACTCTAATTAGGAAAAGGATTTTCAATTTTTTCACCTTTTATGGTTAAAGTAGTTGTCAAATAATGAAATGATTTTATTAAACTAATTCATATACATAGGGAAATGAATTTTACATTCATAGATTCAGTATGATTAAAGTCACCCATAATTTTTACCCATATCTTTAAATAGATTAGTCGTGCATGATGGTATGAAATGAATATTGGGAAAAAAATCCCATGCTCGACGTAATGAACAAATAATTTATATCAAAGAAATCCAAAATCAGAATCATAAGAAAGAAATCAAATACTAACTTGAAAAAATAAAAAAAAATAAGAACACAACAATGGATGAAGTTGAATGCCCAAAAGGATTGGATTCAAGAGTTGACACAGAAACACACAATGAATGAGGATTCAAATTTAAAAGGGAAATAACATAATTCTCAAAAAAAATAAAATAAATAAATAGAAACAATTTGAAAGGGAAACCAAAAGGTAAATTAGAATAATGAATAAGATAATTTGGGTGTATGGACTCCATGTATATATTGGGGACACTACTTGTATAAGAATCTGAGTAGTTCATGATGTGTAACTAATCCACATCATGAACATATTTTATGTTAATTTTGAATCAAGTATTACTCTAAGTGTAAGTGTTTTTCACACCAAGTACTTATTATCCAAAATTATCTCCAAAGATCTAGGATATCTAGATTTTCAAGGCTTGTATCTTCATCAGAAATTAGATTTTAAACTTTGCATGTTTTGTTTTGAGCTCATGTCATGTATCTCACTGAATTTGAAATTTGAGACTTTCATGATGTGTATTATTGATTCATGTTATGTACTTAATTCATGTCGTGTACTTTGGATTCACATGCTAGCCTTCATCTCATAGTTCGTCTTGTCGAGGAGTACATGTTGTATACTATATATTTTCGATGTGTACTATTGATTTATTTTATTTTTCAAAGTTTCCTCCTTTGACTCTGTAATTATTAATTGCTTTGGAAACACATAAAAATATAGTGTATTATAAAATAAAGAATAATTATTTATTAAATAAATTTATCCAAAATAATTATATAAATATAGGTTATAAAATCCCCCCACACATGAATAATTTCCTATCCTCAAGTAAAAAAATTCTCAATAGGGACTCCAAATCAACAATTTTTAAATAAGAAACATTCATTACAACAAGGTAAATAAAACTAAGTATAACCAGAAAGAGGAGTCCCTCTATAATCACTCCTATAGAAAAAAATAGTCAAGCATCATAGTTATGTTTTTTTATTCAGATTATTTCTTCTATTAATTACAATTTTGTAACTATTTCTTAGAAGCTACACCCGTTTTTCAATTTACCTCACAATAAATTTTCTATCATCACTCAATGTAAAATAAAATGGGATTTATGCTCATACCTTGAATTCATGTTCCTAAACATAAGTTTACATCAGTCTTCACATCTCCACTTCGCAAATAAAAATACAAAATAATTATACAGTATTTAAAAACAAGGTTTAAATGTATCTATGTTTGGGTTCAAGTAGGAGGATGATAAAAAATAAAGCTAAAAAAGGAGGGTAAAATCTAAATTATAATGCATGATAACTATGAACAATGCAATGATGTAACTCCTCCTAAAAATAAATTTCTCTTTTCTCCAAAAATATCAAAGAGGGTCCATGAATATGTCAAAAAATACTAAAGAATGTTCTATGTTCCTTTATCATTTTCTTTTTTTTTCAAAATCCATGTTTAGGCCAAATGTAACATCCATCACCTAACCAGATATGATAGATCATAATATTCATGAGTCTGGTAGTGATATTTTATTCTTCCTAATACACAACCCATTTAGTTTATTTCTTTTTTCAAAGGAATGGGTATTAAAGGAAAATGAAAAAGGAATTCATGAACTGTGTCATATCAATATGGTGAAAATGCCACCATAAGTATCCTAAAAATAAAATTTTACATTTATGGAATATTTTAAATCCCCCACACATGTTCAAAAAAAAATCATTTATAATACCAAGAGTAGGGTAGGAAGGGATAATATTAATGAAATAGATACATCCAAACTAGGTCGTTCATGTATACTTTTGGCTAAAGAAGAATAGATATACAAGTCAGTATCTAGATAGATGGCTCAATATATATTTCTTGATCATTTTAATAGTATATTTGTTCAATCATATTCATAATAAGATTCAAATTCATATTATAATAGGGTTACATGCCCCATGTATCTCCCAATAAATATGATAAGAAATGAATGTTTCAACGTAGGTCTAGAATCCTCTTAGTAATGGTATTATATAAAAAATAATTATATGTCACTAAAGTCATAATATCCTATAATACATCAGTCAAAATCAATTTCAAGAATTTATAATTATGAATAATTTACTCAACTCATCAGTCATACTAAAATTATACACATGAATAAAAATTGATTTCAAAAATATCCAATAAAATTTTGTCTTTTATTTAAATGGGAGCATTGATATTTCATGTTAAATCATTATTTAAATTGAAAATGTATCCTAGAATAATGAAAACTAGTAAAAATCAAAGTGTATAAACAATAACTCTCAATAAATACTCCCCAACACTTAATGTGACACAGTGACTATGATACTCTTGAATGAAACATGTAAGTGATATTAATATAATCATAGAAAAAAATGAAATAGAAATTTACTAATTTTAAATTAGGGAATTGATATCTCATTATATTTAAATTGATTAAATGGGGAAATGTATTGTATGGTGACTAGATATTTGGATACCATTAAAATTTATTATTAAAAAATACATACACTAGATAAACCATTATTATAAATGGGTTAATCAATATGTAATCGAAATAATAGGAAGGTTCACACAGTCAATATCAGGAGAAGATAGGTGAGATAAATGAGTGAAGTATCTCAAAAAGAGATTTAGATAATTGACAAACGTAAAATACCAGAAAAGTAAAAAATATATTGATATCTAAATTAAAATATATAAAAAATATATATGTATCTTCTATAATAAATCACTAATAATGACATCATCATCTAAACAGGTGGGTGAAAGAATTAAACAGTTTTGTCTGTTGGCTCAGATGTCATATGCCTCATTTAGGAACCGGTGGTTGTTTAATCGAGCTCACGGGGTCCCTTAGTTGGATTACCTGTAACACCCGAGATTTTTATGTTAAATAAATCATCAAAGGAATTTTTTTCTACACACAACACTTGCTTGACTTGCTTTACACGAAATCTTGACCTTCCTCGATAGCTTGCGTCATACACAATACCGAGTTTCACTAAACAACGATATACAATTAAAATATCATTGAAACTAGCCGTTATGAATAGTAATAACCACTTTTTGAAATTTTATAAATTTTATTTTTCAAAATGGACATCATTTTTGGATTCGTAATATCGAAATTATCCTAGGGTGAAATTTTGGTATTTTTCTGAAAACTTTCAATTTTTGATGAATAGTGAAACCACTAAGTGGTAGTTAAAAAAAACTGAATTTTTTATAAAACTTAATTTTACCACTTCTGTGAGTGGAATTTCAAAACTCCGAGAGACACGGTTGATGTTAGTAAGTAAAATGTGGTCCAATGAGAGGAAAATAATTTTTGGTGAATAGTAACTTTTTACTTTTATTTACCACGGTTAAAAGTAAATAGGGTAATTAAGGGTAAAAATGATATTATTATTACCCTAACACATGTCCTAATTCTATTGGATAAGTGTAATTCGACCAAAAACAAACTTAGGAATAAAATATGACCATTTAGGCCCACTTGGATTTGATTAGGACATTTATTATTAATTTATTTAAAGAAGGGTTAAAATAGTTAAAATCAATGTTTAATAACTAAATCATTTTTAATATAGGGTTATACATAAGATCAATTCGACTATAAATATTCATTAGAAATCTAAAAATATTTCCTACATAATGATATTTTATTTGTAATTGTTAGACTTTAAATAATTTAATTTATTTATGACACAAAGATGATGCAGTAATTATCTTATTAATGAAATATTGACATAATTGATGTTATAAATACCCAAATAAATTTAATTTGAGACTTTTTATGAATTACACTAATTTTCTAGGTTAATATGACATGTTTTTATTGATTTAATTAACTTTTTTTGAACCAATCATTCTGTTATGATTTTCACAAAAATCAATTACTAAATAGTGTCAAAATTGACATAAAATAGTTTTTAAAACAAATATTATATTAGTAATTGTTATTTTATTCCTAAAAACCTAAGGTTCGGCCAAATGACTTAGATAAGGTTATATATATTAATAATAAAAAACTTGGGGTTCTTTTGGCTGCTTATAGTATGTTTATTAACCTTAAAGTATAAGAACACAAGAAGACACGGTAAAAGTAAAATTATTTAATTTAATGTTAAATATAAATGATAAGGTTAAAATAGGAACCTAAACTTGTATAAATTATATTGGATGAGATTATATCGACTCATCCCCACCTTAGCTTCGAAATAAATCAATTTGGAGCTATATAAAACCGAATTTGGATTTATAATAAAATAATATTTTTAGTTATTCCAAAGGTGCCCCTCTCCTCCCTTATAAAAGGGCCACTCCTCCCTCTCCTCCTCACACCAATTTGAGCTTTCAAGCTCGGCCAACCCCTGACAATTTCTCCTCTCCACTTCCCTAGAAACATCCTAGATGTCCTGGTCTTCTTCAAAGACCAATTTTAGTGCCCTAAAAGGAGGTCTCAAAGAAGCACTTCAAAGAAGAGGTAATGTCCGTTACCGATTTTTTCATCTTAATTTCTTCTTCCACTTCTTCTTCATTAGTTGTTTAATTATGAAGTAATAACATTAGTATCACTCATATACGGATATGTTATTATAATTATGAAACAAACCTATTTCACCATCTATCCATCCTACGGAAAATGAAATCACCGCGCGTGCGTACGTACGGAATACCGTCTCTACGCCGTGGTGTAATCTATTTTCCACCACCACCTTACTTGGAAGGGTATAATGGTGTAAAGAATGAATATATGTGATTATTGTGAAGTTATATTGATTCTGAAATTTTATACATACACTCCAATAAAATTCCACGATCATAGGAACGATATCATCACTCGTGCGTACGTACGGAATACCGTCTCCACGATGTGATGCGATTCGTTCTACATGATCTTCATTACATAATGATTATATAAATGAATTGAATGAACTAATATGATATTTATTACACTAATACCATTCTGTAAATGAGGTATCTATAACCTAAAAAAATAAGGATAAGAATTTATTCGACAAAACGCGCATAAGAACAAAAAGTAATAAACACCCGAATAAACAAGTAATAATGAAATATTAATAATAAGAAGCTAAGAATATGACCATATATGATATCATAAAAATAAGTATGATTCTGCAATAAGTCAATAACATTATTTAAATCATTATACAGGAGGTTCGGACACTTACGAAGCAAATCGGACCTAAGGTAAGGGAAATATCACAATCTCATTTTTATCCGAGATTGTTTATACTTTGAAATTTAATGGGGTGTATTTTATCATCCACATACATGTTTCCTCAATATTTAATATTATTTCCATCCACCTACAATTTTTTAAACAAATTTTACCCTTCGGTGAGTTTTTATTAAAGGATATGAAAGGAATCTTTTGTCGTTTTTCGTACGAGGTACTTTTTGACTTTTCTGACAAAACTACGAAGAATGTTTTTTTTAACTTATACGGCATGAATGGATTTTTAAAACATTATTTCCAAGAAGCTTCCTTTACAAGTTCTCAAGTTTATTTTTAATCAACTTCTTTTAGTTTAGAATTGTATGACATGTTAAGAAAGGAAAAGTATTTTTGAAGTAGAAAGGATATTTTCCTCGAGAATGGAGTTCAAGTGTTTTATCAAAATTATTTTCCATCTAAGATAATAAAGGGTTCTGTTTCTATCCCTATTGTTACATTGATTTGATTATGTTGTGATGGAATTATATTTATGAATTCCTTTATCTTATATGAATTGTTTTATGATGTCACGATGTTTAAGATTCCCATTTTTATTACAAGGGTTATGAAATGATGTATGATTTATGATTTTGTGGCACACCTAAGAATGGTATCATTATGAGATGGGTGGGACCTATATCTCCCTCCAATGCATTGGGTAAATATTTTATATCTCATGAGATAGACATGGTTGGAATGGCAGGTTAAACCGGTTCAGTGAAACAGGACTGAAACGAGGAGTGAACTCGGTTCAGAAATGGACTTTGTCCACTAAGATAGTCTTGGAAATGAGTATTGACTAACAAGAAATGATTCTCTATGATTATGTGTGTATTCCACAAAGTTTCATGTTTTAAGATATGATTATTGGGATTACATTTCACTACTATGATTGATCCCATGTTATGAAATTATGATTTCTTTTGCAGGTTAAGATTTCCAAAAGTTATGTTCTTATGTATATGATGTGATTGAAATTTCTTTCGTTTACCCTTAATGAGCTTTTGAGCTCACCCTTTTGTATGTTTTCTTTCCCCAGGTCAGGAAGAAGGTTATTAAGTAAGATATCCCAAAAGGGACTATAGATATGATGAAATAAATGGGAGATAGTGTAGACGCTTTATGAACCAGTTGTTTATGTTTCCCAGTTTCTAAAGACACTATACCTATATAGTCCTTTCCTGGTTTTGTTATATGTTGTAATAATTGTGCTTCAATTCTGAATCAATAAAAATGTATGTAAAGTTTGGGTCGTTATAGTTGGTATCAGAGGAAAGGTATAGTCAACCTTTGGAAACTAGGATGTGAAAGCCTTAGTAAGAACCCTAAGGATAAGTCTAAGCATATAACACAATCTTAGTGTTTTAGAAATGGCCATGAATAACCTAGGATAAGAACTTAAGTGTGAAATTTTTATTCTTGATTATGTGGTTTTCCTATTATAATTAATGTTGCTCACACTATTCTTCTTGGTTTTAGTCAATGGCTGGAACCCGAAGGAACCGTGTTAATGCGGAATGCGACGGGCATTGCAATGATTGTCCCCCTGAGCAACCAAACGTTATAGGAGCTGAAATGAAAAATCTTTTAGCCATGCTCACACAACTTTCTCAAGCTATGAATCATGCAGGACTTCCAAATGAGAAAAGGAAGGAGAAACATTCTGTTGAATCCTTCATGAGGCAGCGTCCACCTTCATTCAGCGGGTCTACTGATCCATTAGTTGCTGAACAATGGATTAGTACTACTGAAAAGATATTTTCAGTTCTTCAATGTTCTGAACATGATAAAACCATCTTAGCAGTGTATCGTTTGGATGGTGATGCTGATCAATGGTGGAATCTTATTAAGAATATGAGGCAAAGGGATGAAATTGAGTCCATGGAATGGGATGAGTTCAAGAACTTATTTTTCAATAAGTACTTCCCTCATATTCTCTGAACAAAGATGGAGAAGGAGTTTCTTGAACTGAAGAAAAAGGATGATGAATCTGTTGGTACCTATGAATTAAATTTTACAAGAATTGCAAGGTACGCTTCTGGTATTATTATCCAACCTGAGAGTAAGATCGATCGATTCTTTAGTGGCTTAAAACCAATTCTTCGAAGGGCGTTATCCATAAGGGACTTCAATAGCTACGCGGAAATCGTTCGATGTTCTCTCAAAGTCGATATGGAGATTGGAGTAACCCATCAGTCATATGGGTTTGATAAGAAGAGGAAAATGGAATTCAAAGGAAAATCTAAAGAGCACACTGAAAAGAAGATGAGATTTCCCTTATTCTCAATGTGTGGAAAGAAACATGGAGGGAGTTGTCTTAAAGGGACAAGTAAATGTTTCAAATGTGGAAAGGAAGGTCATCAGGCATTTGAATGCCGTAATGATGGGAAGAAGATGTCTAATGATGAAAACAAAGGAAGGGATGCACAGAATGAACCTACTACACTTCAATGTTTCATGTGCAAGGAGATGGGGAATTATGCCAATCAATGCCCAAATCCAAGGGTTGATGATGATGGTCGACGTCAACAAACTCTTAAGGCTAAAGACAAAGGAAAGTCACAATCAATTTCTATCAGCGATGTGGAGTAAGATAATGATGTGGTGAAAGGTACACTTACCATCCACTCTAAAGTAGAAAATGTTTTATTTGATTCTGGATCCACCCACTCTTTTATTTCTGAAGAAATTTCTAATGATATCACTGTATTACCTCAACAATTAGATGTTGAGTTAGCTGTGACAACCCCTAATGGCACAACAGTTGCATCAAAAGTTTATAATTCTTCTCCGATCGAAGTTTGTGGGAAAGTGCTTCCTGCAAATCTTGTGATCCTTCCTATAGTGGAATTTGATGTGATTCTTGGCCTGGATTGGCTTTCTTTATATGGATCTCATATCAATTGCCAAAGAAGGGAAGTCACATTTCATATTCTAGATCAATCTATGATCGTCTATCAATTCAAGGATAAACATAACCTACCAGTGGAAATTTATTCCATCTTATGGGTCTTGATTCCACTAAATGAAGGTTATTTATCTCAAATGGTTGGTGAGAAACTCATGATTAAGAATATGCCCATTCTACGAGAGTTTGATGATGTCTTTCCGGAGGAATTACCGGGTCTTCCACCAAATCGTGAAGTTGAGTTTTCAATAGAACTCGTACCAGGTGCTTTGCCTATTTCAAAGACACCTTATAGAATGGCCCCAATTGAGTTCCAGGAATTGAAGAAGCAACTCCAAGACAATCTTGATAAGGGGTTCATACTCCCTAGTGCGTCACCTTGGGGAGCACCTGTTCTGTTTGTTAAGAAGAAAGATGGATCAATGAGACTCTGCATTGATTATTGAGAACTTAACAAGATAGCTATCAAGAACAAATATCCCCTTCCACGCATTGATGACCTATTTGACCAACTACACGGAGCTCAATAATTTTCCAAGATTGATCTTCGTTCAGGGTATCATCAATTAAGGGTCAAAAGGGAGGATATACCAAAGACGGCTTTCCGTACAAGGTATGGACACTATGAATTTATAGTGATTCCATTTGGTATTACTAATTCCCCTTCTATCTTCATGGATCTGATGAATATAGTCTTTAGATACTATCTTGATCAGTTTGTGGTAGTCTTTATAGACGATATTCTTATCTATTCAAAGAGCAAGTAAGAACATGAAGATCACTTGAGAATTATATTGAAGACCCTGAGAAAGGAGAAGCTTTATGCCAAATTTACCAAGTGTGAATTTTGGCTTCAAAAAGTTTCATTTTTGGGTCACATAATCTCAAAAGAGGGGATATCTGTGGATCCAGCAAAAACAATGGTTATCGAAAGATGGTCGAGACCAACAACAGTAACCGAGATCTGAATTTTTCTTGGTTTGGCTGGATATTATAAGCATTTTGTGAAATATTTTTCACGATTATCTAATCCACTCACCAAGTTGACTCGGAAAGGAGTTAAGTTTGTTTGGATGGAGGAATGTGAAGAGAATTTCAAGGAGTTGAAAAGAAGGTTACCTAGTGCACCTGTACTCACACTTCCTTGTAGTGGAGAAAGGTTTATGATATATAGTGATGCATCCAAGAAGGGAATGGGATGTGTTCTCATGCAAAATGATATGGTGATAGCTTATGCCTCACGACAGTTGAAAATACATGAGAAAAATTAACCAACTGATGATTTGGAGTTAGCTGTGATAATCTTTGCATTAAAGATTTAGAGGCATTATCTTTATGGATAAAGGTGTGACATTTATACTGATCATAAAAGTTTAAAGTATATTTTCACACAAAAGGAGCTGAATATGTTCCAAAGAATATGGTTGGAGCTGATTAAGGATTACGACTGCTCATTCCATTACCACCCTGGTAAAGAAAACAAGGTGGCAGATGCATTAAGTCGACAAGACCATGCTAGTTTATCCATGATGAGGATCACAAAAGATCCAATATTTATGGATTTACAAAGGATGGATCTTGGAATTATAATGGAAGGGGGAAATCGTATCTTTCTCAAATAAATGTTCAACCATCTATACATGTGAAGATTAAAGAGGCAAAGAAAGAAGATGTAGAGTTACAAAAGAAGGTGGGAAATGTTCCTGAATTCAACCTTGATTGTGATGGGATAATAATGTTTAGTAATCGGGTTTGTGTTCCTCCCATCCCCGAATTAAATAAGGATCTGCTGGATGAGGCTCATAGTTCTTCATTATCTATTCATCCTGGAAGCACGAAGATGTATAGGGACCTGAAAGAGTACTTCTGGTGGGATGGCATGAAAAGAGATGTTGCTAAATATGTCTCTCGATGCTTAGTTTGTCAGCACGTTAAAGCTGAGAGACAGAAGTCTAAGGGGTTGTTACAACCATTACCCATACCCGAATGGAAATGGGAAAACATCACTATGGACTTTGTCACCAGACTTCCTAAAACATCCAAAGGCAATGATACTATCTGGGTCATAGTTAATCATCTGCACACTTCATCACTATTAGAGAGGATTTCTCTCTGGATCAGCTTGCCAGGATATATGTAAAGGAAGTGGTAAGATTGCATGGAGTACCACTTTCTATTATATCTGATCAGGATCTGAGGTTTACCTCAAAGTTCTGGCGAAGTTTTCAGCATACTCTGGATACAGAGTTAAGTTTCAGCACTACTTATCATCCTCAGACAGACGGTCAGTATGAGAGAACAATTCAAACTCTAGAAGATATGTTGAGAGCTTGCTCTATGGATTTCAAAGGTGGTTGGGATCAACACCTACCTTTGGTGGAATTTTCTTATAATAATAGCTTTCACTCCAGTATTCAGATGGCTCCTTATGAAGCTCTCTATGGAAAGAAATTCAGGACTCCAACTTTCTAGGATGAATTTGGGGAAAGAAAGCTATTAGGACCTGATCTTGTTGATGAAACGGCAGAAAAGGTCAGATCTATTCAACAACACATAAGAGCAGCTCAGAGTCGACAGAAAAGTTATGCCGACAACCGAAGAAAAGACCTAGAGTTTGAAGTGGGTGATAAAGTGTTCTTACGAATATCTCCCTGAAAGAGGGTCATGAGATTTGGAAAGAAGGGGAAGTTGAGCCCTAGATATATCGGTCCTTTCGAAATACTGGATCGTGTTGGGAAGGAATCTTACCGATTGGTGCTTCCACCGAATCTCTCTCAAGTTCATGATGTGTTCCATGTATCTCTCCTGAGAAAGTGCATACATGATCCTTCACATGGACTCAGCTCAGAAGTTGTATCGCTGGAGCAAGATCTTTCTTATGAAGAACAACCGATAGAGATTCTGGATCATAGAGAAAAAGTCCTACGAAACAAGACCACTTGCTTGGTGAAAGTTTTATCGAGGAACCACCAATAAGAAGAAGCTACATGGGAGCTTGAGGATATGATGAGGGAGAGGTATCCTCATCTGTTTGTTACAAAGTGACAAATTCTGAGGGTGAAATTCATTTTAAGGGGGGTAGAATGTAACACCTGAGACTTTTATGTTATATAAATCATCAAAGGAATTTTTTTCTACACACAACACTTACTTGACTTGCTTTACACGAAATCGCGACCTTCCTCAATAGCTTGCGTCGTACGCAATACCGAGTTTCACTAAACAACGATATACTATTAAAATATTATTAAAACTAGCCGTTATGAATAGAAATAACCACTTTTTGAAATTTTATAAATTTTATTTTTCAAAATGGACTTCATTTTTGGATTCGTAATATCGAAATTATCCTAGGGTAAAATTTTGGTATTTTTCTGAAAACTTTCAATTTTTGATGAATAGTGAAACCACTAAGTGGTAGTTAAAAAAACTGAATTTTTCATAAAACTTAATTTTACCACTTCTGTGAGTGGAATTTCAAAAATCTGAGAGACACGATTGATGTCAGTAAGTAAAATGTGGTTCAACGAGATGAAAATAATTTTTGGTGAATAGTAACTTTTTACTTTTATTTACCACGGTTAAAAGTAAATAGGGTAATTAAGGGTAAAAATGATATTATTATTACCCTAACACATGTCCTAATTCTATTGGATAATTGTAATTCGACCAAAAACAAACTTAGGAATAAAATATGACCATTTAGGCCCACTTGGATTAGATTAGGACATTTATTATTAATTTATTTAATGAAGGGTTAAAATAGTTAAAATCAAAGTTTAATAACTAAATCATTTTTAATATAAGGTAATACATAAGATCAATTCGACTATAAATATTCATTAGAAATCTAAAACTATTTCCTACATAATGATATTTTATTTGTAATTTTTAGACTTTAAATAATTTAATTTATTTATGACACAATGATGATGCAATAATTATCTTATTAATGAAATATTGACATAATTGATGTTATAAATACCCAAATAAATATAATTTGTGACTTTTTATGAATTACAATAATTTTATAGGTTAATATGACATGTTAGTATTGATTTAATTAACTTTTTTCGAACCAATAATTCTGTTATGATATTCAAAAAAATCAATTACTAAATAGTGTCAAAATTGACATAAAATAGTTTTTAAAACAAATATTATATTAGTAATTGTTATTTCATTCCTAAAAATATTAGGTTCGGCCAAATTACTTAGATAAAGTTATATATATTAATAATAAACAACCTGGGGTTCGTTTGGCTGCTTATAGTAAGTTTATTAACCTTATAGTATAAGAACACAAGAAGACACGGTAAAAGTAAAATTATTTAATTTAATGTTAAGTCTAAATGAAAAGGTTAAAATAGGAACCTAAACTTGTCTAAATTCTATTGTATGAGAGGATTTCGACCCATACCCACCTTAGCTTAGAAATAAATCAATTTGGAGCTATTTAAAACCGAATTTGGATTTATAATAAAATAATATTTTTAGTTATTCCAAAGATGTACCTCTCCTCCCTTATAAAAGGGCACCTCCTCCCTCTCCTCCTCACACCAATTTGAGCCTTCAAGCTCGGCCAACCCCTGCCACTTTCTCCTCTCCACTTCCCTAGAAATATCATAGAGGTCCTGGTCTTCTTCAAAGACCAATTTTAGTGCGCTAAAAGGAGGTCTCAAAGAACCACTTCAAAGAAGAGGTAATGTCTGTTACCGATTCTTTCATCTTTATTTCTTATTCCACTTCTTCTTCTTTAGTTGTTTCATTATGAAGTAATAACATCAGTATCACTAATATACTGATATGTTATTATAAGTATTAAACAACCATATTTCACCATCTATCCATCCTACGGAAAATGAAATCACCGCGCGTGCGTACGTACGGAATACCGTCTCTACGCCGTGGTGTAATCTATTTTCCAGCACCACCTTACTTGGATGGGTATAATGGTGTAAATAATGAATATATATGATTATATTGAAGTTATATTGATTCTGAAATAGTATACATACACATCAATACAATTCCACGATCATAGGAACGATATCATCACTCGTGCGTACGTATGGAATACCGTCTCCATGATGTGATGTGATTCGTTCTACATGATCTTCATTGAATAACGATTATGTAAATGAATTTAATGAATTAATATGATATATATTACAATAATACCATTCTGGAAATGATGTATCTATAACCTAAAAAAGGAAGGATAAGAATTTATTCGACAAAACACGCATAAGATCAAAAAGTAATAAACACCCGAATAAACAAGTAATAATGAAATATTACTAATAAGAAGCTAATAATATGACCATATATGATATCATAAAAATTATTATGATTCTGGAATAAGTCAATAACATTATTTAAATCATTATACAGGAGGTTCGGACACTTACGAAGCAAATCGGACCTAAGGTAAGGGAAATATCACAATCTCATTTTTATCCGAGATTGTTTATGCTTTGAAATTTACTGGGGTGTATTTTATCATCCACATCCATGTTTCCTCAATATGTAATATTATTTCCATCCACCTACAATTGTTTAAATCCAATTTTACCCTTCGGTGAGTTTTTAGTAAAGGATATGAATGGAATCTTTTGTCGTTTTTCGTACGAGGTACTTTTTGACTTTTCCGACAAAAGTACGAAGAATGTTTTTTTTAACTTATACAGCATGAATGGATTTTTAAAACATTATTTCCAAGAAGCTTCCTTTACAAGTTTTTAAGTTTATTTTTAATCAACTTATTTTAGTTTAGAATTTTATGACCTGTTAAGAAAGGAAAAGTATTTTTGAAGTAGAAAAGATATTTTCCTCAAGAATAGAGTCCAAGTGTTTTATCAAAATTATTTTCCATTTAAGATAATAAAGGGTTCTGTTTCTATCCCTATTATTACATTGATTTGATTATGTTGTGATGGAATTATATTTATGAATTCCTTTATCTTATATGAATTTTTTTATGATGTCACGATGTTTAAGATTCCCATTTTTATTACAAGGGTTATGAAATGATGTATGATTTATGATTTTGTGGCACACCTAAGAATGGTATCATTATGAGATGGGTGGGACCTATATCTCCCTCCAATGCATTGGGTAAATATTTTATATCTCGTGAGATAGACATGGCTGGAATGGCAGGTTAAACCGGTTTAGTGAAACAGGACTGAAATGAGGAGTGAACTCGGTTCAGAAATGGACTTTGTCCACTAAGATAGTCTTGGCAATGAGTCTTGACTAACAAGAAATGATTCTCTATGATTATGTGTTTATTCCACAAATTTTCATGTTTTAAGATATGATTATTGGGATTACATTTCACTACTATAATTTATCCCATGTTATGAAATTATGATTTCTTTTTGCAGGTTAAGATTTCCAAAAGTTATGTTCTTATGTATATGATGTGATTGACATTTCTTTTGTTTACCCTTAATGAGCATTTGAGATCACCCTTTTGTATGTTTTCTTTCCCCAGGTCAGGAAGAAGGTTATTAAGTAATATATGCCAAAAGGGACTATAGATATGATGAAATAAATGGGAGATAGTGTAGATGCTTTATGAACCAATTGTTTATGTTTCCCAGTTTCTAAAGACACTATACCTATACGGTCCTTTCCTAGTTTTGTTATATGTTGTAATAAGTGTGCTTCAATTCTGAAGTAATAACAATGTATGTAAAGTATGGGTCGTTATATTACCCACCTTTGAAATGGGTCCCCCAAAATTTTCATGTGGATGTAGTAAATTCCATGAAAATAATTAGGAGTCTCCTACGGAGTAAGAATCTTGAGCTAGTGCTCTACAATATTTCTTTGTATATCTCCCACATACTTGTAGATCTCATAAAGGTGGTGAGGGGGTGGAATGAAATACTAGTCAATGAACATGGATAATGCAACAAATCTATACATGTATAAAGTAATTGGAAAGTAAAAAATGAAAATATGAAATCCATTAAGTGAAGTAAAAAATTTCTAATCCATATAATTTAAAAATAGTACATCGGGTAATATGGATTAAATTGAGAATACAACAAGAGACACCCCAAACATCCTATAATATGGGAGGGATACATGGATACAACTTAATATAATTGATACCTTTTCCACTATTTTCATCATTAGTCCCCTACCAAATAGTGGGTACCCGAACCTACCTTTCCCTATCTATTTAAAAAATGGTGGTGGAGGAAGGGCCATAAACTGCTGGGGAAAGTGGTGTGGTTATGAAAGAAGGATTTGTAGAGGATGGAGGGGGTGAGGATGTATTAATCCATAATGGGGTAGTATATTAGATAGCTAGATAAATCAATGTCACCTCATAGGCAGGTTTAAGGTTTGGCATTTCCCTTTTTGGCCTACTGCATAAGATACTCTAGTTGGGAGGTAGGGTTAGTGAGATCTTGATGTAGGAACAAATATGTAGGATTTTAGGTGGGGATTGTGGTATATTTTAGTTCTATATATGGTAGTTATTGTGAATATACATGGGATAGTTGTGTGGTGGGGGTTGTGAAATGTGATGGATCGGTGAATGGAATGCATAGGTGGAAGACAATATGTCAATAATTGTCCTATAGACATGAGGGAATAGACCAGATCTCTGATGTAATGGATGTGTTAGGTTTGGTGGTTGTAGTTTGTGGAGGGATGATTGTATTTTATGGTGTAGCTAGAGTATTAGAGGAAGGTGTGGAAGATGTGGAAGCAGGAGCCGGTGGGTCGAAAGGGGTAGGAGGATCCTTCGAAGGGGAAGGGGTTGGGGAAACTAGATCCGCAGTAACAACTGAAACTTCCAAGTGCCCAGGGGCCCACCGGTATCTACCCTTTACCTTTCTTAAGATCCACATATTATGTAGCATGAGGAAATGAATAAAATATATACTTCCAATAAAGTAATTAGAATAGGTTACCCCCATGAAACCAAGATGAAGTGAAAGGTGGGTAATGAAACTTCCCCCCATGAGAGTACCTCAAACCTACCGTACATTGGTTTGTAGTGTAAGGTGAACTGTATTACCATGTTAATGGAAGGCCCATCCAAGGAGGTGTCTAATATGATGACCGTGATCTGGCTGACACTCTCGTGAGAATATTCATAGGCTATCCAAGCATGAGCTAGAGCTCGATACTGAATTTGTAAGGTTTCCCACATATTTGTGTGTTCTTCACCATATGAGGGTCATATAATCACTATTTATCCTAATAAATCAAGGAAAAATTACACATAACATCCCCCTTTCCTAGATCCCATCACATGGTAGTATACAGAAGTAAAAAAAATAAATCCTTGATGTATAATTTGAGACTAATCCCAAAATCACATATAGTGATATTCTATGGCCTTCCAATATAGATAAGGGTGATAAGCACCATTTCAAGCTCCAATATGGACAATAAATTGAGTAAGGGCTCCCATTATGTCTCTTTGTGGATAACTGTGATTCTATAGAGGTTCATCTAGCCAAGAAGATCCTCAAACTCCTTTTTCACATAAATACGCTTGAGCACAGCCAAGTCCAATGTCTTTTTCGGCCTAATTTACATATCCTGGAGATAGACTAGTCGAATTTGATTCTTGAGGGTAGTGGAGTGTAGGAGTAGGTCTATGATTGGGTGAAGGGTGTCACCCTAGTATGTGATGTAAGAAGAATATGACTTTTTGGAAGCTAATGGAGTGTCTTAACTACATTCGAATGCTGAGGGGGTTGGATCTACTAGTGGTGATAGAGTTGTAAGCACTAAGCACTTGTGTGGCATAGGATCATCGCCTTTTTAGGTCACATAAATGGCCATTTTGTTATGGTCCTTGATGTGGGGAGGTAAGTAGGGTTGGCATGTGATGGGATAGGTCGAATAGGGGGAGAGGGATTGGTGAGTGGGAGTGTATAGGAATCATGGTGAGTTGGAAGTTAATATTAGGAAGGAGGGGAGGGAGTTATAGTGGGAGAGGAATGGTTATAGGGGGTCAGTCGTGAACACTAATTCATGTCTTATAAATCCATGCTAAACTTTTCACATCATCTATTAAATATATGATGTGTAAATCTTTGTATTTAATTTTTCCAGCCCTCACACTTTCACTTCATGTATTTTTTTTACATGAGGTAAATTTAAATTTTTTTATGTTAATTTATATTTTTTATTTTTTTATGTACACCTATAAAACATCTCTAGTGTAATTAAAATTTACTAATTTTCAAGAAATATAATCTAAACTATATTTTGTTTCCTCCAAGTCAGGGCTTCGTTTATTATCAATATCTTGAAATTCAACTATTTATATGATTTTAAATGTGAGGATACACCCTTCAGGAAATAATTTTTTTATATCAGAGGGTTTGAATGGTGGGATGACATGCCTCATCAAATTTGAATGATAATTTAATTACCCATGATCACTACATCCATTTTCTTTAGGAGGTAGTTTCATTATATCATTAATAATGGTAATATAATCATATTTCACTTTAATATGAAAGATTCATTGATAGTCTAATGACTCGCTGATATTCTTGGCAGCATTAACTAAGTCAAAAACAACATTCTTTTCACTGAATCTAGATATCATCATTCCTTGTTCTACATCAATTTTGGAATTACTATTGGTTAGAAATTGTCTCCCAATAATTATATGGACATTTCCTTCTTCCTCGATATCCAAGCTTATTTTCTTTACCTTAGCATGGATATTATATGGACATTATATGGACATTTAATATGATTATCATGTTCTTCAAGCTTATTTTCTTTACCTTAGCATGGATATTGATATTCCAGCATCTTCCCACTCATAATAACAACAACCTTAGCCTCTTCTCTTGGTTGAGTCTTAGTATTATCTGGTAGCATGATCGATAGTAGATCGGATAGGGTGTTATAGATTTATCCCGCTTGATTCCCATGGTTGAAGAGGGATGACCTTTGATTTTGAATTTCAGTTACTCATGTTACGATCCCCTGATATTATTTTTACATGAATTTGGTGATCAGATTTTCAAGATTAGGCCAAGGAGGTTGTCCTTTTTATGGTGTTCTTAGTATGGATCACTGAAACTGATTTTGTTGAGTGGGTGGAAATTTTTGATCTCTAGGAAATTTTTTTCTAAATTATTTCTATGATTGAGGAGTGTGATTCTATGGGGGTGCCCAGGTGTTCCCGGATTCTTTGGAGGTTCTAGAACAATTATTTTTTGATAATAAACTATATTTATCTTTTGAGGCTGTTGATCTATCCCCTCTAGATTATATTGTTATAGGTTCTGTTAAGGCTACTAGGGTTAACAATTTTATTGATTGTAATTGATGTAATTAAAATATTATCTTTAAAGAACCTCTATTAATGACATGTAGTTTTAATATGGGTGTGGGGATATACACAATTCACATGATTGTATCTCCATAGTAGGAGCAGTAGGGGGTGGTGATGTAGGAAGCTGAAATGATTGATGTTATTTTTATAGGGCTTCATCCTAGGGAGCAAGGTGGGTATATTCCAACACCTAATGGATTCCAATAAATGGTTTTCCTCTATCACTCATCCATAGACTAACATGATTTTAAATTTTTTTCAAACAATGCTCAACTTACTTCTAGTTTCTTGAACATGACTCGTCTTTAGTGGGGAATCATCTCCAAAAATGTGTGAATTTGGTTGAATTACTGATAATACTATTTGATATTTTATCCACACATCACATTCATGATGAGGGAGATTATGGGTAAACTCTTTGAAATCATCCCAAGATGACACTATTTCAGTCTAGTTTAAGTTTTGGCTCTCACTTCTAATCTTCCATATTTGGATGGGGGAATGAGTTTATCAAGTAATTTATTTTCTTAATTTTCCCAATTCATGATGGACTCGTTAGCATGAATTTAAATACAAAGATTATTTTGGTCACTCAAGGATAAGGGGAGGACCAATATTATGATTGAATCAGATGATACGCCTTGACTAAAAAAGGTGACACAAACCTATAAAATTTTTGAAATTTTCTCATGGGGGTCGTCACTTTTCATTCCACTAAATTGTCCCATGTTCTAGATCATTTTAATGAGTCTATGTTTTATCACTAATGAGTTCACCAAAATTAGAGGATGCACAATTCTTTGCACCTCACCACTAATGGAAATCATGTTGTAATACATGATGGTGTGCTCCAGTAGTGTTGGTTGCTAATCTTGAAATTCAGGCGGAACATATTTATCATTTTATGTGTGTGGAGATGCAATAATGTTTTGTTTAGCTATTGTGAAATGTAGTCATGTAGATAAAAATAAATAAAACTCTTGATAGAATGAAATAGGTTCTTTAGAATTAATGATTCATAAATGAATCAACATAATTTGACATATGTAGTATCTGTGAAAAGAGTGGTCACAGTTTATAGTCTGAAACACAAAAATTGTAAAAAATAAAAATGGGGGAGAAAATGATAGGGGTAAGGTGATTAAATCTTATGTTTATACTATAGGTCATTGTTCTTAGAAAAAACAGTCCCCAAAAATGGTTCCAAAATTTGAATGTCCCATATGGTGTTGTTGATTACATGCAGGCACTGATCAATTTAAAATTTATATTTCCTAGACTGCACTCACCAAATAAGGTGTTGTATTGTCATGACACATACCAATGGGGCTTGTGATGAGAATCCCAAAACCCACCTCTAATAGGCTACGTGCCGGAAACTAGAACAGAGTAGGAATATCACTAACATGGGAGGCCTCATCCTAAGTTTAACACCCCAAGCTTCCACAGTACATTTCTCTTTGAATAATGAAATAGCTTGTGTTGTACGCAACATGGAGTTTTAGCCCACCACGACCAATCAAACTAGCCATTTTGAATAGTAATACCCACTTTTGAAATTTTAAAAATTTTATTTTTCAAAATAGACTTCATTTTGGGATTCGGAAAATCAAAATCAAGAAAGGGTGGATTGTTTTTATTTTTCTCAAAACATTCATTTTTTGATTAATAGTGAAATACACTACGTTATTGTTTAAAACTGACTTTTTATTTAAATAATTATTTATTTTATTTAAATTTATTTTAGGTAAAAATTGATACATAATACCTATATATGTTCAATGTGATTCATTGGAGTTATTTTACAATAATATTCAATGTATAAAATTTCATTGAACGTTTAATGTATTTTAACAACCTTCTAGACCCATTTAAAAATTTGCATAAAACGTAATTTTACCACTTTTGTGAATTGAATTTCAAAAATATTAGAGACATGGATGACATAAGTAAGTAAATTTGGTTCAACAGCATGAAAATATTTTTTGGTGAATAGTACATTTTGAATTTTATTTACCACGGTTATAAGTAAATTTGGTAATTAAAGGTGAAAATGATATTATAATTACCCTAACACTTGTACTAATTCTATTAGATAATTTTATTTCGACCAAAAAGAAAGCATTGGAATAAATTATGATCCTTTTGGTCCACTTTTATTAGATTATGATATTTATTATTATTTTATTTAAATAAGAGTTAAAAGTGTTAAATTCAAATTTTAATAAATAAAACATTTTTAATATAGGTTTATACCAAATATAAACTCAAAAATAAGTATTTATTATAAATATAAAATGATTTACTACATATTGGTATTTTATTTATAATTTTTAGACTTTAAATAATTTAATTTATTAATGACACAATGAGGATGCAGTAATTTCCTTATTATTGAAAGATTAAAATAGTAGATATTATAAATTTTAAAATAATTGTAATTTGAGAATTTTTATGTATTCCAAAAATTTTATAGGTTAATAGGAAATTTTAGGGTTTATTAAATACTTTTTTTTCAAAATGATTATGTTTTTATTACTTTCAAAAAAACCAAATATTAAATAGTGTCAAAATTGAAATAAATGAGTTTTTTTAAAAAATAATATATTATTAATTGATATAATATTCATAAAAATATACTTTCCATACAAAGGACATATATAAGGTTAGATATATAAATAATTAACCACTTTTGGATATTTGGGCTTTTTATTGTAAGTTTATTTACAATTTATTATAGTAATAAATGAATACATTGTAAAATTTAAACAATTTAAATAAGAGTTAAATCTAAAAGATAAGGTAAATATGGAGACCCAAATATGTCTAAAACCTATTGGATGAGAGTCCTTAGTCCCCTACCCAACATATATTATAAATAAATTCTTTTGGATCCATTATAAACCTAATATTATTGTATAATAATATAATATTTTGAGCTTTTCCTAAAGTGACCCTCACCTCTCTTATAAAAGGGTACTTCCCCTTCTCTCCAAATCTCACCACCAAATGCATTTGGCTTGTCCAAAACCAGATCATATATCCTCTAAACTACCATCACTTCATCCAAGATGCCTTAAATTTATTATAAAGGCAACCTATAGATCCCTTTTGATCAAATCAAAATGAAGCACCTGAAGAATAGGTAATAATTTCATCACCTCTTTCAAAGTTATTTTCTTCCTCAACATCCTCTTTCTTTTTTGTTTCCATACCAAAATAATATCCTCAGTACCTTATACTTACTATTATATTATTATAAGTATGGTACAACCATATTCATTATTCTATCCATCATATGAATGACAAAGTCACCATACGTGTGTATGTACGGTTTACCGTCTCCACGCGTGGTGTGGTTTGTTATTCAACTCTTAATTATTGGGACGGGTATAATAATGAGTATAATTGATGTAAATATTAAATATAACATGTTATGTATTCAGTTTATATGATATACCATCCAATACATATGATTTCACCATTAATATAATGATATTGTCGCTCGTGTGTACGTACGGATTACCGTCTCCATTAATGCGATAAGATTCATTTCCCATCATAATCATTCAAGAATAATTTCCATTTTATGATTAAAATAATTTTTAATAACATAATATCATTCTGGATATGAATAAAATACATATTATCCATAACAAACATTACTTATTTAACAAAACATATAAAGGGAAACGAATCGGTTAACACTCGAAACAATGATACTACAAAAATATTATTAACAAAGCAATATTAGAAGATAATATATGATATCATGTTTTTGTATGTGGTTATTGTATAATTTGATAACAATTATTTAACTATAATACAGGAGGTTAACGTACCGTCTATCAAGGAAAAGTACAATATAAGGCTTATTTCTTCAATCTCTTCATTATTCGAGGTTGTTTATACATGAGTATCTACTAGGACCCCTTTTTCATCCACATATGTGTTTCTTAAAAATGCATTTCAAAAAAAATTTACTCTTTCATAGAATATGGGTTAAATTCATTTATACCATTTTTCGAATTTTTATAAAAATTTTATAAAATAATATTTTTTTCGTTTTCCAAACAAGGTCCTTTATGACCATTTTGACAAAATTAAGGAAATAATATTTTTTTAACTTATACGGCGGGTGCAGCTGTTTTCTACCATTATAACCCCTTTGATGCTTCCATTACAAGCTTATAATAACAATTTCAATATAAATGTTTTCTTTTATAATTATGTTACTTTTAAATTTTTTCAAAATAGAATAGTATATTTCTCTCAAATAACTGTCATTGCATCTATGTCAACATCCTTTGATGGATTTTACACTTGTTTGAAGTTTATTTATTATGATAAAATCTTCCATATAGTATTGAAGGTTTTTTGACATGTTTGACTATGGATGTGTTATTTTTATAAAATTCATGGTTTATGGTTAAAGTATTTACATTTCATATTCTTGTTTTAATACGAATTTTTATGTTATGTTTCAGCCATTTCATATGAAGAATTCATTGGACTTAGTATGCGACGGGTGGAGCTCTCTATAGCTCCTCGATGCATCGGTAGGTCTCAAGAGACAAACTAGTGTCTTGACACAAGTCCTTGAAAAAATCATATTTTTCGTCTTGGAATGTGGCATTGACTATATGGTTAAGATGTTCGACATTATGCATTCCATAATTATGAAATTTTCTATTGATATTACCTATGATTATCCGAATTGTAGAATATCAATTTGAATTAGTAAATCACATTATTTGATTTATCTTTTCCATATTATGTGGAATTTTACATTTAAAAGGCTTGTGTTTGGGTCATATACATTGCCTTAAATGGTTATGTTTATTTAGGAATGTTTTTGCTATATTTGTATCCTTACTGAGCACCTGAGCTCACCCATTTCTATGTTTTATTTTTTCGAATATACGAAGAAGTATATTATGAATGACCTAATTGGATAGTCTAAGGGATATGAATGTGTTAAAAAGAGACAAAATTTTGTTTTTGTTCATTTCATAATGTAATGTAAAACTTATGTTTGTATCTAGTACATCCAAAGTCTACTAAATTGATCAGTATTTTGGGATTTGATCCCTTGTGATCTTGCCAATGTTGTGTAATAATGCACTGACTCTAGGTAACTAGGGTCAGGGCGTTACACTAAGTACTTGTACACAGACACACACATATCTGAGACCATGAAATGATGAAAAGTAAAAAAACAAATGAAAAACCATGAATGTCTACTTCTAAATCACACAACCATAGTACAACAGGAAGTATAGGAAAGTAATAAAGGTACAAATATAGACACACTACAAAGTGTCTGAAAACAAGTCCAACTTAAAAGTAATATCGGGGAATACTATTCAGATACTGTAAGAACACACCTAGATCTATCTTGTCTCACTAAGAACAATCTTGTCCTGGTCCATCTAGGACTCTATCAAAAGGTTGATCATCTTCACAATGCATTACATGTGTGATGAAATACAATGTACAGGTGAGCATAAAAATACCTACTAGGACACCCTAAAACCACAAAGAATAAGAAAAAGGAATAACAATCAGCTCTACAGAATTATATGTCTACAAAACATATAAAATAAATATCCAAATATACAGAAAAAAAGAAACTTGGTCTAAAGGTAAGTCACAAATGTAATTCCAACAAAGAATTCCATCTTGGATGTTTCTTAAGGAACTCTTTCTAAAAAAACAATCCATGAGTCTGATAAAAGATGTCTATCTGAGAGGTAATTCTTGTCAGGTCTCTCCATAGGAAGTACACACTGAAATTCCAAAGAGATAAAATAAATAAATTAGGGTCACTACCAAGGCCATGGGGTATACCAAATAATCAATCTAGATTAACCCACTATATCAAGGATAGAGGACCCGGTAGTGTTGTTCATAATTATAGAAATAACTCTACCATGGGAACACTGATGAAAATATGATCTCACTTTGAGCCTCTTCGATGAATTCCCACAACTCTTTCTAAGAAGTTATGTTAATGGGATCATTTTCCAATGTGTATGAAGAGATTCCACAGAAACCCTCTGTAACACCCCGAGATTTTATGAGAAGTATTCTTTTTAATTTATTTTATGTCTTGTGTTGTATGCTACACCAAGATTATCTTGCTCTATACGCAACACCATAGTAGCTTGTTGTATACACAACACTATTCTTGGATCGTGTTACACAAAATTTCAAATTCGTTTGATAGAAGTTTTTCTACACAACATCGAATTTATATATATATATATATTCAATGTACAAATAAAATATGGTTGGATTATATTATACACAACAACAAAGGAATCTTGCACTACATGCAACTCTGACTTTTCTTGCTTTACACGCAATCGCGACCTTCCACAATACCGTGTGTTGTACGCAATACTGAGTTTCACTAAACAACGATATGTTATTAAAATATTATATAAACAAGCTGTTATGAATAGTAACAACCACTTTTTTAAATTTTATAAATTTTATCTTTCAAAATGGGCTTCATTAATGGATTTGGAATATCGAAATTAGCCTAGGATGAATTTTTGGTATTTTTCTGAAAACATTCAATTTTTGATGAATAGTGAAAACACTGGGTTACTATTTAAAAACCGACTTTTTATTTAAATAATTCATTATTTTATTTAAATTTATTTTAGGTCAAAATTGATTCATAATACCTATATAAGTTAAATGTTATTCATTGGATTCATCTAATAATAATTTTAGATATATAAAAATTTTATTGAACTTTTCACCGTCTTTTACCCACCTCCTTGGAGAATTTGAAAATTTACATAGAACTTAATTTTACCGCTTCTGTGAGTGGAATTTCGATAATCCGATAGACACGGTTAATATCAAGGAGTAAAATTTGGTTCAATAAGATAAAACAATTTTTTGTGAATAGTAAATTTTTACTTTTATTTACTATGGTTAAAAGTAAATAGGGTAATTAAGGGTAAAATGATATTATTATTACCCTAACACATGTCCTAATTATATTGGATAAATGTAATTCGACCAAAAACTACCTTAGAAATAAAATATTATTATTTAGGTCCACTTGGATTAGATTAGAACACTTGTTATTATTATATTCAAAGAAGAGTTAAAAGAGTTAAAATCAACATTTAGTAACTAAAATATTTTTAATATAGGGTTATACATAAGATTAATTCGAAAATAAATATTAATTAGAAAGATAAAGATATTTCATAAATAATGGTATTTTATTTATAATTTTTAGACACTAAATAATTTAATTTATTTATGACACAATGATGATGCAGTAATTACCTTATTAATAAAATATTAACATAATTGATATTATAAATACGCAAATAAATGTAATTTGAGACTTTTTCTGAATTCCACTAATTTTCTAGGTTAATATGACATGTTTTTATTGTTTTAATTAAATTTTTTAGAACTCATCATGCTGTTATGATTTTCACAAAAATCAATTACCAAATAGTATCAAAATTTACATAAAATAGTTTTTAAAACAAATAATATATTATTAATTGTTATTATATTCCTAAAAATATAAGGTTTGGAAAAATTACGTAGATAAAGTTATATATATTAATAATTAACCACTTTGGGCTATTTTGGATTGTTATTGTAAGTTTATTAACCATATAGTGTAAGAAAACAAGAAGACACGGTAAAAGTTAAATTATTTAACTTAGAGTTAAATAAAAATGATAAGGATAAAATAGTAACCTAAACTTGTCTAAAACCTATTGGTTGAGAGTATTTAGATCCATCCTCACTTTACCTTCAAAATAAATCAATTTGGAGCTATTATAAACCGAATATGACATTATTATAAAATAATATTTTATATTTTTTCTAAGGTGCCCCTCTCCTCCCTTATAAAAGGGCACCTCCTCCCTCTTCTCTTTACACAATTTTGAGCTTTAAAGCTCGGAAAACCCCTACCCATTTCACTTATCAACTTACCTAGAAACATTAAAGAGGTTCTGGTCTCCTCATAAGGCCAACTCTAGTGCCTTAAGAGGAATCTTAAAAGAGGTGCGCCGAAGAAGAGGTAATCTCTTCTACCGATTCTTTCAAGTTTTCTTTCTTCTTAAACTTATTATTCTTTAGTTTTTTCATTATAAAGTAATAATATCAGTATCAATAATATACTTGTATGATATTATTAATATGAAACAACCACATTTCACCTCCTATCCATTCTACGGAAAAAGAAATCACCGCGCGTGCGTATGTACGGAATACCGTCTCCACGCCGTGGTGTAATCTGTTTTTCCACCACGACCTTACTTGGATGGGTATAATGGTGTAAAAAATAACTATATATATTTATTATAACACCATACTAATTCTGAGATATTATATCATCTACTCCCATTAAATTCCATAATTATGGGAATGATATCATCACTCGTGCGTACATACGGATTACCGTCTCCACGACGCGATGAGATTTATTCTCCATGTTAACCATTAAAGAATGATTATAAAGTATATATAATGAATAATAATGAAACATATGACATAATGAAGATACTGTATTTATTTATTTATATATATATATGTCATCTACTTACTTTCATTCAAGTCAATAATGAAAGGAAAACAACGTTCATGCATACGTACGACCTACCGTCTCCATGAATGGTGTATTTCATTTCTTTTATCAATCTATAATATATATTTATATACTGAATATATATTATATATAAATCATTTTTTACATTCTGTAATTAAGTAAATCACTATATGAGAAATAATATCAAGAACAACAAATCAAAACTCGTACGATAAATGAAAAGATTTTACCCAAAACGCTGCTTTAACATGGAATTTACCAAATAACGGGTAATATAAAGTCATAAGTGAACCATATATGATATCATAACAATGAATATGATTTTTTAATAATTCAATGACATTATTTAAATCATTATACAGGAGGTTCGGATACATACGAATCATATCATACATAAGTTAAGGGATAACTATTCCAATCGCGTTCTTATCTGAGATTGTTATTCGTATGTATTTACTGGGGTTATTGTTATCATCAATTTCCATGTTTTATAAAAATGTGTTCATGTATGTTTAATGTCACTTTTGCCCATTTTTTACTTTTACCACATGTTATGGATGGATTATTTCTTTTTTTACCATACAAGGAACTTTTTGACTTTTCCAACAAAAGTACGAGGGGAATGTTTTTTTTAAACTTATACGGCATGAACTGATTTTTACGGTTCAATAACTACTTATTTTAAAGAATATTACTCTACAAGATTTCATGACTATTTTCAACAAAATACTTTTCTTTTAAAATTTCATGGCATTTTGTGAAAAGAAAATGATTTTGAAGAAGAAAGGATATTTTTCTCAAGAATTATTTTCAAGTGTTTTATCAAAACCATTTTCCATTTAAGATGACATTATTTCATATGTGTATGTTTCAATTATAATGTCTCTGTGATTTACATGGTTTCACTTCTCTTATGATTAAATGATATCCATTTGTTTTATATGGATTATTTTATGATGGAATGATGTTTATGAAACCCATTTTATTCGTTGGGTTATTATGAGTGATGTATGTTTATTTTGTGGCACACGAAATAATGATTTCATTATGAGATGGGTGGGACCTATATCTTCCTCCAATTCATTGGGTAAAGATTTATATATCATGAGATAGACATGGATGGAATGGAAAGTTAATCTGGTTCAGTTATACAGGACTGGAACGAGGAGTGAACTCGATTCAGTAAGGGACTTTGTCCACTAAGATGGTCTTGGCACCAATGCCTTGGATACTATGGAAATCATAACATGTGCTTAATGGATTCCACAATTACATGTTTTATTCTCATGATATTTTATCTTGATTGATGTTCCATTATGATCTATGCCTTATGTACTTCCATGTTTTATGTCATTGCTCAAGATTTTGATGTTTAAACATTATATGCATGTTTTTAAGTTCAAATGTATATGTTTGTTTTATTTTCTCCATGCATACCCTTACTGATCATTTGAGATCACCCTTTTTATGTTTTCTTTTCCCCAGGATATAAAGAAAGGTTTTAGGTAGGAAAAAAAAGGAAGATCTTTCACCATGATTAGAATATTATATTCCTAGTTTCCAAAGACACTAAACTATTACGGTCCATTGGTGTCTATTTTTGTTATGTATTAGATATTCTGAAAAAGTTATGTTATGCCTATGTACGTCAAGCTTCGGGTCTCTACAGTTGGTATCAGAGGCAATGGAGGAAGGAATGAATCTGATCCTTGGGAACTCTCACATGTGAGCATTGGATGAAGCATGGCTCTCCGCCCAAGGGCTTCATGAGGAAATGGATGCCACTGGGGATGGTGGTGTGTCCCACCCCGGGAGTGTAGCCGGCCATGGAGTGCCTTGATAGGTATCAATTATAGTCTATTGGAAGTAATTCCAGACCACTACAGTTGGTGTTATAGAAAATCTTTAGTTAACCTTTGGAAACTAGGAAGTGAAAACTTTAGTGAGATCCCTAGAGATATTTCTAAGGTATGTCTAGGGATATCCCTAAGGTTTAGTATAACTATAGGTTATAGTCCTAGAGTCATGTTGACAATCATGAATAACCTAGGGTGAACCTAAGGTCTCATGGATTAAAGAATGTGTGATAAGTTAGACATCCCATAAGTGACTTTTAATGATTATGTGGTTCCTCATTATTTTAAATTTTTCTTACACTATGGTTTCTGTATTTAGTCAATAGAGGAAACGAGCAGGAATTCAGTTAACGTTGATTCCAATGGAAAAAATTGGTGGCTGTGATCAACAAAATCATGTAATGCCTAGAGAGAAGGATATTGTGATTATGCCGAATCAGTCATCACGATATATGATTAACAAGGTAAACTTTGGTGGTATTCCTAAGTCATCAAATAAGAGGAAGATAAACTTTTATACATATTCTAATGGAGAGGAACATAGAGGAAGGATGATGAATCTTTCTACGTATCAAGAATGAGGGAGGAAGAGCCTTGAGGAATACCTCAAATGGATGGGAAGATGTTATCTGTGTGGAGAAAAGGATCAAAGAGTGACACACTGTTATGGAGTTCAATGTCTTATTTTTGGAGAACATGGGAATTACCTAACTCAATGCCCTGACCTAAGAGGTTACTTCAAAATCAATGAAGGAATTATTCCATGGCAATCATTGAATAGGATGGATTGAAGTGTTTATGTATTGGTATTCAAGAATAATGTTTTTGAGGTACTTTTATGGTATATTGGAATATTTTTGTATTAGTCTATTTGGGTTTTGAATAATTTTATGGTACTGGTAACCATGAAAAGTGATTCAAATATTTTGGAAAGCAGATGATATGTGCATAATGAAGGGATAAGGAGAAAATTAAATGTTTGATAGTATTCATGAGCTCATGACTGATATAATAAAAAAGTTATATCATGGTTTGAGTATATAGAAATTTTGGGATTTTTGTATGTGGAAAGAGTTAACTTTTGACAGCATTCATGTTTTCACTAAGGTTCAATGGGTATTCATTTTTCAAGATAATACATGATTAAGGTATTCACATGTTTGTAATGTGACCAACAAGATATATCGTATGATATATGGGGGATAAATGATGGTATTCACATGCATGGTTGATGACATTTCTAGTAATCGTTCTAAGATTGGGCATAAGTATTTTCGATAAGCCAAAAGGTTGGAATGGATTAATTTAGACAACAAATATAATTTTTTAAGGCTAGAACTTTTTTCGATACTATTTCTAGAATGTTAAAATAGTGTAGTTTTAGAAAAACGAAAACCCATAGGACAGGCGACAACCCATCGCGTCGGACAAGGTTGTGGGAATCAAACCCACAACTGAAGTGTGATAGGACTTTATCACCTACCTCTGGCCTATAGGAAGTCCCTGGTTAGTATAAATTAGTTTTATTTTATTAAGAGGTATTATAGATTAAGTATAAGTCCATTTTTGGAACCATATGTGATTAATCTCACCACATATGAACTTATGTATATAACTTTTTCTAACCTTATGTTTGAGACAGATGGAATGACCTATCATTCTATCGCCTGATCTGCTAACACTTTTCAAAAGACAAATTCAACTTCATTTCATTAAGAGGTGAAGTGGAAATTGTTCAAGGCACGAGAAACGGTAAGATTGTACCAAAATAAAGTAAGTATTTCTTTTAATTTAAAAATTCTTCAACATTCGGGAAATGATCATGAAAACCTAAAATGCTTTCCTAGTGCCCTCATATCTGAGGAATCAGATGGTACCTTAGATCATCACAAATTTATGGCTTTGTGATTGTTGTCTTTTTCATAGCCATGTCCTCTACCACTATTCATTAGATGTTGGTGGTTATATTTCTCTTCCATATCCATATTTTCACCTATGTTCTCCTATGTGGAAACCCATTGATGAGTTAAGTTGGGTAACTATTATGTTTCATACATTAGGTTTTAAAATAATGTTTTAGTATTCCTTTTTACGATGTGGGTTTCTATGAAAGAAACTTTCAAGTAGTAAATGATTTATATCCCTGATGAATTTTGATGGCGAAATTCATTTTAAGGGGGGTAGAATGTAACACCCCGAGATTTTATGAGAAGTATTCTTTTTAATTTATTTGATGTCTTGTGTTTTATGCTACTCCAAGATTATCTTGTGCTATACGCAACACCGTATTAGCTTATAGTATACACAACACTATTCTTGGATCGTGTTACACAAAATTTCAAATTCGTTTGATTAAAGTTATTCTATGCAACATTGAGTGTATATATATATATATATATTCAATGTACAAATGAAATATGGTTGGATTATACTATACAAAACAGCAAAGGAATCTTGCACTACACGCAACTCTGACTTTGCTTGCATTACACGCAATCGCGACCTTCCGAGATAGCGTGTGTTGTACGCAATACCGAGTTTCACTAAACAACGATATGTTATTAAAATATTATATAAACTAGCTGTTAAGAATAGTAATACCCACTTTTTGAAATTTTATAAATTTTATCTTTCAAAATTGACTTCATTTTTGGATTTGGAATATCGAAATTAGCCTAGGGTGAATTTTTGGTATTTTTCTAAAAACATTCAATTTTTTATTAATAGTGAAAACACTGGGTTACTATTTAAAAACCGACTTTTTATTTAAATAATTAATTATTTTATTTAAATTTATTTTAGATAAAAATTGATTCATAATACCTTTATAAGTTCAATGTCATTCATTGGAGTCATTTTATAATAATTTTAGATATATAAAAATTTTATTTAACTTTTCACCGTCTTTTACCCACCTCCTGGGAGAATTTGAAAATTTACATAAAACTTAATTTTACCGCTTCTGTGAGTGGAATTTTGATAATCAGAGAGACACGGCTAATATCAAGGAGTAAAATGTGCTTCAATAAGATAAAAATAATTTTTGGTGAATAGTAACTTTTTACTTTTATTTACCACGATTAAAAGTAAATAGGGTAATTAAGGGTAAAAATGATATTATTATTACCCTAACACATGTCTTAATTCTATTGAATAAGTTTAATTCGACCAAAAACAACCATAGGAATAAAATATTATCATTTAGGTCCACATGGATTAAATTAGGACACTTATTATTATTATATTTAAAGAAGAGTTAAAAGAGTTAAAATCAAAGTTTAATAAGTAAAACATTTTTAATATAGGGTTATACATAAGATACTTTTGACTATAAATATTCATTATAAAGATAAAAAGATTTCCTACATAATGGTATTTTCTTTCTAATTTTTATACATTAAATACCTTAATTTATTTATGACACAATGATGATGCACTAATTACATTATTAATGAAATATTAACATAATTGATATTATAAATATGCAAATAAATGTAATTTGAGCCTTTTTCTGAATTACACTAATTTTATAGGTTAATATGACATTTTATTATTTATTTAATTATTTTTTTTCGAACGCATCATGAATTTATGATTTTCACAAAAATCATTTACAAAATAGTATAAAAATTGATATAAAATAGTTTTTAAAAGAAATATTATATTATTAATTGTTATCCTATTCCTAAAAATCTAAGTATTGGCCAAATGACTCAGATAAGGTTATATATATTAATAATGAACCACTTTTATTTCGTTTGGCTTTTTATAGTAAGTTTATTAACCATATAGTGTAAGAAAACAAGAAGACACGGTAAAAGTTAAATTATTTAACTTAGAGTTAAATCAAAATGATAAGGTTAAAATAGTAAAATAAACTTGTATAAAACCTATTGGTTGAGAGGATTTAGATCCATACCCACTTTAGCTTCGAAATAAATCAACTTGGAGATATTATAAACCGAATATGACCTTATTATAAAATAATATTTTATGTTTTTTCTAAGGTGCCCCTCTCCTCCCTTAGAAAAGGGGACCTCCTCCGTCTTCTCTTTACACAATTTTGAGCTTTCATGCTCGGACAAACCCTGCCCATTTCACTTCTAAACTTCCCTATAAACATTATAGAGGTTCTGGTCTCCTAAAAAGACCAACTCTAGTGCCATAAAATGAATCTTAAAAAGGTGCGTCGAAGAAGAGGTAATCTCTTCTACCGATTCTTTCAAGTTTTCTTTCTTCTTAAACTTATTCTTCTTTAGTTGTTTCAGTATAAAGTAATAACATCAGTATAAATAATATACTTATATGTTATTATTAATATGAAACAACCCCATTTAACCTTCTATCCATCCTACGGAAAATGAAATCACCGCATGTGCGTACGTACGAAATATTGTCTCCATGCCGTGGTGTAATCTGTTTTTCCGCCACCACCTTACTTGGATGGGTATAATGGTGTAAAGAATAACTATATATAGTTATTATAACATCGTACTAATTCTTAGATACTATATCATCTACTCCAATTCAATTCAATAATTATGGGAATGATATCATCGCTCATGCGTACGTACGGATTACCATCTCCACGACGCGATGAGATTCATTCTCCATGTTAACCATTAAAGAATGATTATAAAGTATATATAATGAATAATAATGAAATATATGAAATAATTAAGATACTGTATTTATGTATGTATATATATATATATTTCATCTACTTACTTCCATTCAATTCAATAATGAAAGAAAATAGCGTTCATGCGTACGTACGGCCTACCGTCTCAATGAATGGTGTATTTCATTTCATTTATCAATATATCATATATATTTAAATACTGAATATATATTATATATAAATCATGTTTTAAATTATGGAATTAAGTAAATCACTATGTGGGTAATAATATCAAGAACAACAAATCGAAACACGTACGATAAATGAAACGATTTTACCCAAAACGCTGCTTTAACATGGAATGTACAAAAGAACGGCTAATATAAAGTCATAAGTGAACCATATATGATATCATAACAATTAATAGGATTCTAAAATAATTCAGTGACATTATTTAAATCATTATATAGGAGGTTCGGATACATACGAAGCATATCAGACATAAGGTAAGGGACAACTATTCCAATCTCGTTCTTATCTGAGATTGTTATTCGTAAGTATTTACTGGGGTTATTGTTATCATCCATGTCCATGTTTTCTAAAAAAAATTCATGTTTGTTTAATGTCCTTTTTTCCCATTTTTTACTTTTACCATGTGTTATGGAAGGAATCTTTCTATTGTTTACCATATAAGGAACTTTTTGACTTTTCCGAAAAAAGTACGAGGAGTATGTTTTTTTAACTTATACGGCATGAATGGATTTTTACGGTTTCATAACTACTTATTTTAAAGAATCTTACTCTACAAGATTTCATGAATATTTTCAACAAAATACTTTTCTTTTAAAATTGCATCGCATTTTGTGAAAAGAAAATGACTTTGAAGAAGAAAGGATATTTTCCTCTAGAATTCTTTTCATGTGTTTTATCAAAACCATTTTCTATTTAAGATAACATTATTTAATATGTGTATGTTTAAAGTATAATGTCTCTATGATTTATATTATTTCACTTCTCTTATGATGAAATGATATCCATTTGTTTTATATGGATTATGTTATGATGGAATGATGTTTATGAAACCCATTTTATTCGTTGGGTTATTATGAATGATGTATGTTTATTTTGTGGCACATGAAAGAATGATTTCATTAGGAGATGGGTGGGACCTATATCTCCCTCCAATGAATTGGGTAAAGATTTATATCTCATGATATAGACATGGTTGGAACGGAAAGTTAATCCGGTTCAGTGATACAGGACTGAACGAGGAGTGAACTCGATTCAGTAAGGGACTTTGTCCACTAAAATGGTCTTGGCAGCAATGCCTTGGCTACTATTTAAATCATAACATGTGCTTAATGGATTCCACAATTACATGTTTTGTTCTCATGCTATTTTAACATGAGTGTTGTTCCATTATGATCTATTCCTTATGTACTTCCATGTTTTATATCACTGCTCAAGATTTTGATGTTTAAACATTATGTGCATGTTTTTAAGTTCAAATGTATATAGTTTGTTTTATTTTCTCCATGCATAACCTTACTGAGAATTTAAGCTCACCCTTTATATGTTTTATTTTCCCCAAGATATAAAGAATGGTTTTAGGTAAGAAAACAAAAGGGGAAGATCTTTCACCAAGATTAGAAGATTATATTCCGAGTTTCCAAAGACACTAAACTATTACGATCCTTTGGTGTCTGTTTTTGTTATGTATTAGATATTACGCAAAAGTAATGTTTTGTATATATACGTCAAGCTTTGGGTCTCTACACCCTCAGTGAATGGCTATAGGGAACACCCGCTAATTAAACTAGTCCAAGATACATAGGACAAGGTCTATAATCCAACATCTTATGAGTACACGACATATAGTAGGGTCACACTCCATGTCCCTTAGATGCCAAATCTTTTCCATGTAAACATCATGTGTCTGTGTTGATTTAGAAGTATGCGACATTATTTTGCCCATGTAATTCACCTTGTGTACCAGTACATGGATTAGCCCATGTAACATTAATCCATCCCATTTCTGTGTGGGAGTACATGGCATACTCGTTCCCGTGTACTCTAGCATGTGGCCATATACCCACCGAAGAAAATTAAGAGCCTTCAGGGAGGGGTCACGCACTGAGTGATAGTTTCCCATGCCATGGGATACTTATCTTCTTCTTAAATACCTATCTCACTCTGGGAGGGGGGCCACAAGGTACATGGCTCTATATTACACTCCGTGTAGTGTAGAATTTCCCAGAATCTCAGATCTAGATTCCATATCTTTTTCTATGCCTCCATCCATTTATCCAGCCACATGGCTCACTGGAAAAAAAGGATCCATATCAGCTGAGTCTTTCTATTGAGTAGTCAATATGTCCTGACAATCATATTCATTTAAAAAACACCATCAAATGTTGTTCTTCATTGCACACTAAAGAACACAAAATCGATTACCTAAAACCATCTGATTTACCAACTCTTCCATCATTCCACCACTATAATATAATGTTGATCCCAAATAAAAATATAATTTATCCATAAAAAAGGTGTGCAATAATTGATTCGTTGGGGTATGTTAAACCACAAGACAAACGAACAATTCCAGTGATGAATGAATAACTAAAGGAAATAATCATAAGAACCATCATGGGGTTAAAGGCTATATCTATGTCTATTTCCACCTTGATTCATTTTCATTAGAATAATGAATGAAGATATATCAAATTAAATCGCATGGAAAATTACCCCAATAAAATCCTTAATTAAAGCCCATCATTCATAACAAATGATCCATGAATCAATCCATTAATTGATTGATCTGTATTCACCATAGAAATTAAGAACAAGGAAAGAATCCAATAAAAAATTATTTTTCCTCATGATGGATCAATCACTAATAAAGAAAGAGCTTGTGTTGTTTTTTTGGTGAGATTCTAAATATCATTTCATGCTGATTTCCAACCTATGATCTGGTTGTCAATCGTCTGAGAGAGGTCCTCCAACGCTCTCTCTTAGGATTTTGTAATGGCTCTAAGGTTATGTTGTTGACCCAATAAATTTATCATAACAATCTAATTAACGAATCCCTAGTCGATGTATCAGTATAATTAAAATAAAATAATTTATTTAATTATCTTATTCATTCCGTGCCCGCGATGAACATTCTAAAAAATCCAGGACCCAAAAAATGTTATTTCATGCCTAGGGTAAAACCTACATTCTAAACTGAACAGGTCCCCTATAGTTTTTATTTGGTCCCCCATTTATACAGTATTCCACTTTTCCATGAAAACTATGTGTGAGTGTTATTTAATATTTTTATATATTTCAATCATTTATTTTGGGTACACTGAGCCTCATAGTCACACACCATGTAAGCAATTTTTATTCAAAATAATCCATATAATATCAAAAATTAATACAAGAAAAATTAGAGTCATTACATTCTCCCCACCATGGTGATTTATGCCCTGAATTACCAAAATAAGGGATAAACAAAGAGGTTTGGGTAATTAGCATGAATCTAAGATGCCCACTCCCAGGTGCTCTTGTAAAGATTCTCATGTGGCCACTAGACACACACTGAAAGAATCACTCACCCACAAAAGATCCCATTCTACCAATCCTCAATCTCTAATAGGTACTCGAAAAATGTATCTCTAACCTCAATTTCCAACTCAACAAATTTGATAACATTATATGGTTCATGCATGTACCTATTCGGTTACAAAATGTGGAAGACACTGTATACCCGGTCTAACTATGGAGATAGATCTAGGTGATATACCACCTCATCAACACTATGCAGCATCAGGAATGGGTCAATAATTCTCAGAGATAGATTATAATCCTTTTGAAATATTTGTAATTTGCATTGAGGTGAAATCTGTAGAAATACAAGGTCCCCTTCATTTAACTCAAATGTCCTCCATATTCTGTCCCCATAAGACTTATGATGGCTCTTTATAGTTCACATCCACTCTTGGATTATTTGTGCCTTCTTGTTAGTCACTCGCCTCAACTCTAGTCCAATGAGTGCCCACTCTACTGGGTTATTCCAATAATTTTGTTAACTATAAGGTCACCCATACAAAGCCTCGAATGGTGACATACAGATGGTGGAATTGTATATGTTTTTGTACACAAACGCCACCAATGGTAGGTGATCCTCTCAACTATGGCCAAAGTCCAACATAAAATCTCACATCATTTCCTATAGAACCTAAATGTTCTTCTCATTTTGACCATAATTTTTGGGGTTAAACATTGTGCATAAGCATAAGTGAGTCCCAAAAACATCATTCAATCCCTACCATAAATGATATGTGAATCAAGGGTCATCTTCAGAAACAATATTTGATGGAACTAACTATATTCGTACTATCGCTTTCTCAAAGAGGCTTCCCAATCTCTATACTGAACTCTACTCCCAAATAGCTATGAATTGGTCCAACATGGTGAGTCGGTCTATGATAACCTAGATGGAATCATTTCTCCTAGAAATACAAGGTAATCTCATCACTAATTCCATTTTTATCTCATCCCAATTCCACTTTTTCACCTCAAGGGGTTAAGCTAAACCAACTAGAACCTATTTATTAGCCTTCAATTTATAACAAGTAATGCATCAAGAGACAAATTTTGTAAATCTCTTCTTTATCCCTAGACAAAAAAACTAACATTAGTGGTCCAAGAAAATATTTTCCATGCTTTTATGTACCTCTAAATGTGATTTATAAAACTCTCTCAGATCCTCATCTCACAACATCATTAGAACCATAATGTGTCCTATGAAAAGAAAAACATGCTTCCAACCTTAAGAAAATCCATTAGGAGCATGTCCATCTGATATCTTAGTATGTATGGTCTCACAATAGTAACCCCTATTATGTGCCTCCCTTACAAGCTATAAAATAGAATGTGAAAAAACCATCAACTATAGGTAATATTCTCTATCTCCATCCACAAAGTACAACTGCTATGAGGCCAAATTCTATAAAACCTCATTCAACAACTACAAACAAGATCTCATGTTGGGAAAATATGCCACCATGTTCCACTTCCTAGGATTATTGAAAATTTCTAAGTCATCATCCTAGAGTAACCCTAACCATTGCCTCTATCTCAGGTTAATATCCTTCTGAGAGAAGATATACATGATACTATTGTGATCAGAATAGATGATAACCCACTCTCCCTTCGGGTATTGTCACCATTATTTTAGTGAAAATACTACCACTACTTACTCAAGATCATTGGTCATGCCATTTTTCTCATGTTCTCTCAGCTAATGTGAACTATATGTAATCTTCTCCTACTGCTACATAATAACATAACCAATCCATGTTCCTGATGCATTACAGAACACTATATACTCTACACCCTCCATTGGAAATCTCAATATGGGAGTTCTCATCAATATCTACCTCAACTGATGAAAATCATAAAAAACACTTTTTTTTCACAAGCAAGGATAGCCCTTTATGTTAAAGCTATCATCGGTGTTGATGTTAGCTGAAATCATATATGAATCGTTGGTAATGACCTTCTAAACCAAGGAAACTCCACACCTCTATCATGTTATTTAGTTTCTCCCAAGCTATAAATTCTTTATCCTTGGCGGGATCCACTACCACTCCATATACTAAGATAACTTGTCCAAAAAATTGGGCCTCCAAGGTCCAGAAATGGAAATTCAAGTGCTTTTCATAAATTTGGTTCTCTATGAATACATTTAGAACCATCCTTAAGTGTCTCATGTTATCCTCCTCAGACACTAAGTATAAAAATATATAGTTATTGAAGACTACGATGAACCAGTCTATGAAATGAAGGACTCTATAGTTCATGAGTCCCACAAACATTGTTGGGGAGTTAGTCACACCAAAGGGAATCACCATGTACTCATAGTGTCTGTAGTCACATCTTAATGTATTATTTTTTATATCGCCATCTAGTACTCGCAACTGGTGAAAGTCTGGCCAGAGGTCAACCATTGAGAACCATCATTCATCTCTCCGTTGATGAAATAGATCATCAATCCTCAATAGTGTATTCTTGTTTTTCATGGTCACCTAGTTAAAGTACCAGTATTCCACACACAACCTCAACCTCCCATCCACCTTCATGGAGAAAAAAACTAGGGCTACTCTAGGTGAAACAGTGGGTCTAACAAATCCCTTCATCTACAAATCATCCAGCAACCTCATCTTGGGAAGCATTATGGGATCCATCTAATATGGTAGAAAAATATTGATGTCTTTTATGGGTATATATAAATGCATAGGTCTATCTCTTAGTAAGGATTTAAACCTAGAACATCCTCAGGGAATATGTTCTCGTACTACAAAATCTCTAAATGAGACTTGAAACTCATAACATCCACTACAGCATGGGTAATTCTAGACAACTAATGAGTAATTAGTTGCACCATTATTTTCATGGGTCTCTCCTGTACTGCCAAGGTTTCCTTTTCACCAAAGAATGATAACCTAGTCTCATTGATAAAGAAACACCACATCATCATCCTGAAATAGTAAATATGAGAATGAACTATTGATAACCTCTCCATACCTAGGATTTCATCATAAGGCCTCACTAATATAATAAATAGAACCCAAGAGAAACCTTCTCCTTCTAGAGTTAGGTCCCACTATTGTCACTAGTGTGTGATTGTTGAGTAATCTCTAGTAGGATTATCCTAGTGCAAGGTTCAAGCCATGGGCTTAACAAGAATCTATATGTATCAAACAAGGTATTTTTCAAGAAAGGAATGAATATCACTTGTGTTTATCCTTATAGTAGATAAGGTAGAAAAGACACAGATCATACATTGAATCATTCCCAGAGCCTCTAGGCCATAATTCATGAACGCTTACCATTATTCATGACCCTACCATCTGGCTCCCTGAGCCTTTCATGGACCACTTATGGGTGGTGGTGGTAACAATTCAAAGTATCTATTGCCTCCTCCTACTCTCCCAACTCCTCTATCAAGTTAGCCTCCATGCGTACATGACTATTCCTACTTTAATTTTTGGTAATAGTGTGTGTCCTACACTAAACATGAACAAAACATTTGATTTCCATATAGTTTATATAGTTTTATATACATGATGTATTCTTACCATTATGGTGTATAATTTTCTATGTCTACTATTTTATGGTAATTTCCATAGATTAATTGTCATATCAAAAGGTTATAGTAGATCCACGACTATAATGAGAACCTAGAGATACTATGACATTAAAATTAAAAAAAACATATTATGGTCTAGATACATTGTCATGTATCAACACAATTGATGTCTTACTATCAGGTATTTGTGGATCATAAGCATTTAAATTCTACCAATAGAGTTTTTTCTTGGTGATCTCTTGAAACAAGATCATCAGAATCAACCCTCCAATAAGAACACCATAGGTTTTGGGTGCCATTGGTGGTTCTTATCTATGGACAAGTGTATTGGTATATTGACATCAGATATTTACCAATGTGTTACATTTTATTGTATACATTTATTCTCTAAAAAAACATGATAATGAAAGTGTAGTGAGGTAGCTTGTGTTGGGTTCATCATTGGTGTTATGAAATGGGTTTAATGATCAAGAAAGCATCTTTCTCTTTTAGGATGAGGAAGTTATATATCTAATTCTTGGTTGATCAGGATTGTAGAACCTTAAAATAATTCATGGCCAATTTAGTTTGAAGGATAAATAATCCAGTAATATCCAAAATAATAAATCATGAAAGGATAATGAAATATTTTTCATCCTTCTTTATGAGATATTTAAAGGAAAAAATATTATATTACATAGTATGTGTTCTTAGGTTGGTTATCATTTCTATGACTATCCTTATATCTTTAGGGGTTTTGATGGGTTGATAGAATCCCCTCATGTTATATGGATTATATTCACTATTATAGAGATATGGGCTTAGAGGATCACACACAATCGCGTATTCAAGAATTCTCCCAATTCAGTTCAATAGGTATATCTGATACGGTGGACCCCACCATGGTGTTAGAGCATTCTCCATGTTATCGATCAACAAAGTGTAAATAAATTTATTATTATTCATGTAAAGAATATTTGGATTTAATTTATTTATTAAAATTATATAAAATTCAAGAAAATATGAGGTATAATATTAATTGATTGAATGTTATTTTAATATTCCAAATTCACTTTATATTAAGAAATAATTATGAGATGATTAAATGAGATATTTTTATCACATTGATATATTTTATATATAATGAAATTACATGATAAAATATAAATAATATTTATGATATAGTTTAGTTCATCGTAATTATTTATTTAGTGGATGTTTAATATATGGGGTTGGAGAACCCAATCTGGGTAACTGAGTGTAACGACCCGAGTCCAGAGCCCCTCCACTGGTGCCACGTACCCGGTTCACCACATGACCTCAAGCGCGTTTCCCCAAATTCCAGAGGCTGCCGACTAGCAGCGAGGGCCTTGGTGATTCGGTGGGGAAACTATGCCCTCATTCGGTAAGGTATACAAGGTAAGAAAACAACAATAAACAGTGGAAGCAGTGAACAACATGCATAACAATAGAAACCAAACAGCGTAAGCATTATAGATATATAACTATGATGACAATGATGCAGTAGGTACAAGTATCTAAGGAAAAAAACAAACACAACAACGTGCTAAAATACAACTGAAACCAAGTGCAAAAGAAAACAAAGTAATCTCCTCAGCATCGCGAGCCACGGCTCGGTCCCATGCTCCCCATCTCCTGGTGCAATCAACATCCTGAAGTAGAAGGGCTCTTTCCCTTGTCTATACCTGCAGCAACATAGTCTGCTTGGGCCCAAAATCATGGCCCAAACAGGGTTTGAGATACAATCCCAGTAGGAAATCATCCAAAGATGTGTGCCTAACAGTCAATGAATACATGTCAGTAATAAAATAAGAAGCAGTAAACAGAAAAGCACAAGCAGCTACAATCCACAGTTCTGGCAAACAAAGTACACAAGTAAACAGCCAGGAACAAAAGAAGAAACAGATAACCCTCTGGGTTGCTCTCACATTCTAACCCCTATGGTTCAACCTATAAGTACTAGCAACCCTCTGGGAGGCACACATAGTCTCACCCCTCTAGTTCAGCTATGTAATTAAGCAGACTCTTTGGGGAAGCACTCAATGTCAATTCCCCCTATAGTCTCGTATCGTGCTAAAGGCGCTCTGGGGAAGAAATCAACGTCAATTCCCCATATGGCTCACGTTGTGGATCTACATACTCTATGGGGAAGCACTTATCGTCAATTCCCCCTATAGTCTCGTATCGTAATTAAAAGACACTCTAGAGAAGCCCTTCTGTCAATTCTCCCTTTGGCCTACTACTCTAGGTTCTCACAATACTGAGTATAACTAAACATGCTCAGTGCGTGTATATCATCCCAAGTAAGCCTCCAAAACTACTTGGCTATCAATTAAGGCTCAACAGTAATAATAAAACAACAGTTCCACTATCCTAAAACTAGGCATGGCAACTGGAAAAACTCCCAACAAGAAAAAGAAGCATGGAAAAGCAACCTGAGCACAAAATAAATTACTCTACTCACAAGCAATAACCTCTACTAAAGAAATCAAGAAAAGCAGGAAAACAGCAAGGTAAAACAGGAAACGCACAATATCCCATTCAAGGGTATTGGCGGAATTTTCCCATAATACTCATCAACATTCTATAGAAAGGCACAAACCACCTACCTCGGTCCTAGGAGATTGATATACGTGAACCTCGACGGCAGATTCCCCTTAGAACGACGTAGATCTGAGAAGATGCACAAAACATTCATCCCACGATAACATGAAAATGAGGGGGAATCAAGAAACAAGGCTAAAGTGGAAGGAAGAACTCACCACTACGATTCCAACGCAATCGACCGCGCTCGAATCGGAGAACAGACGACGAGGTGGGATCTCGTCAAAGGTTCGGTCGTACGGTCGCTCTCGGATGGACGAAAACCGGAGAAGAAGATGAAAATGGGGGTTAGGCACGACCCGGTCTGTTTAATGAAATAAAAAGAAAGTACACGGTGTGTAGTTATTGAGTACATGGCGTGCACTTCAATTTTATGTACTCTAAATTAACCGGCCTCCACTTCATCCTTACACACCGTGTGTGTGGCCCGGCACGGCCAGCACACGGCTTCGAGCTGGGAAAAAAAGTACACGGCGTGTACTCAGAAAGTACATGGCGTGTACTTCGAAAATTTCCAGAAAAATCATTTTTCTCAAAAACACCAGAAAAAGGAAAAACGTACCTGAAAAGAAATTCGGGTTCTTACAAACTTCCCCCCTTAAATAAATTCATCCCTGAATTTTCCAAATGAGGTGGAGAAGGAGAAACACCGAACAGCTCTGGCCACTACGATCGTACAGCGATATCCCTCTCCTAGGTCTCGTCCTGTACTCGCCTGTGCTTCCATAGCACTCGTACCAGAGGAATAGACCGCCTGCGGAGAACCTTCGTACTGCGATCTACAATCCGGATTGGATGCTCCTCGAACGACGCATCCTCTTCATGCTCGACTTCCTCAGGCTGAAAGACGTGAGATGGGTCTCAAAAGTAACGTCGTAGCTGAGAGACGTAGAAGACGTCATGCATGGCCCGATACCTCTGAGGTATCTGCAACCGATAGGCAACCGACCCCACTCTCTCCAAGACCTCAAATGGCCCGATGTACCACGGTGAAATATTACCCTATCTTCGAATCCTTTTGTGTCCCAACCTCAGTGCAACATATAGGAAAACCTGATCACCAACCTCGAACTCCAAAGGTCGTCTCCGCTGATCAGCATAAGACTTCTGTCAAGACTGCGCTATAGCCATCCTCTTCTGAATCAGCTCTATCTACTCTGAAGTCTCCTGAACAAGACGAGGTCCATGCAAGGCTGCCTCTCCTGCCTCCATCCAGCATAAGGGTGATCGGCATGGCCTAATGTACAAGGCCTTGTACGGTGCCATTTGAATGGTTGCCTGGAAACTGTTGTTGTAGGCAAACTCCACCAGGGGAATATGCTTCTCCCTAGAATTGCCAAAGTCTAGAATGCAAGCTCAGAGCATATCCTCAAGCACCTGGATCGTGTGATCGGACTGGCCATCAGTCTAGGGATGGTATGCTGTACTCAAAAGTACATGTGTACCCAAGGCCTTCTAAAGTCCTTGCCAGAACCGAGAGGTAAAGTGCGCATCTCTATCTAAAACAATAGAGCGTGGAACTCCATGAAGACGAACGATCTCTCTGATGTAAAGTCGTCCCAGATCATCGACACTGAAGGTCTCCTTGATCGGCAAGAAGTGAGCAACCTTCATAAGCTTGTCGATGACAACCCAAACAACATCGTTTCCCCGAGGCGATCTCAGCAACCCAGTCACGAAGTCTATCGCAACATAATTCCACTTCCACTTCGGAATGGGTAACTACTGTAAAAGCCCCGCTGGTCACTGATGCTCTGCTTTCACCTGCTGACAAGTAGAACATTTCATAACGAAACTAGCAACATCCTTCTTCATACCTGGCCACCAGTACTGGCGATGAAGATCCCGATACATCTTGGTGACTCCAGGATGAACTTCCCAAAAAGAGGAATGGAAATCCCGCATCATCTCCTCACGTATGTCTGCTAGCACCCATACGCAGTCCTGAAAACGCAAGATCTCATCCTTGCCCACTATCCATCCAATAAGAGGGTCCTCTCCTAAGACACTCTCCCATAGGACTAATCCTTCCGAGTCTGATAGCTGCCTCATCTGTACCCGATCAAGTAGTGTGGAGGTAACAGCTACAAAATATAGAAAATTATCTCCTCGTCTATCGTGCACCTCCAGATGCATCTCAGAGAATAGAGACATCAGCTGCCACTCACTACTGGCCTCTTGAACTGCCTGAATCTGAGTTCTCCTGCTCAACGCATCTGCCATGGCATTGCCCCTTCCCGGCGTATAGGCAAGATCAAAATCAAAAGACTGAAGATACTCAACCCACCTGCGCTGCCTCAGATTCAGATCATGATGAGTGAAGATATATTTGAGACTCTTGTGGTCAGTGAATACCACAAAGTGCTCTCCTAGATGATAGTGTCTCCAACAGCGTAAGGCATGAACAACAGCTGCCAACTCTAGATCGTGCATAGGGTAGTTCCTCTCATGTGGTCTCAACTGCCGAGACCCGTACGCAATGACTCCATCTCCTTGCATAAGCACAGCTCCTAGTCCGACACCTGAAGCATCACAATAAATAGTGTAGATCTTTCCTAGCTCTGGAAAGACTAGTATCGGTGCTGACGTCAACATCCCTTTCAGCTCCTGAAAGGATGACTCACAAGAATCTGACTATAAGAACTTCTCCCCCTTCTTGGTCAGACTTGTCAACGGTGCTTCTAGATGAGAAAAGTCCCGAATGAAGCGTCTGTAGTATCCAACCAGCTCTAGGATGCTCCGTACCTCAAAGACGTTCTTCGGCTGCTCCCAGGAAACTACAACTCTCATTTTCTCTGGGTCCACTGAAACTCCTGCCTCTGAGATGACGTGACCCAAGAAGTGAATATGATCCATCCAGAAATGGCACTTCGAGAGTTTAGTATAAAGCCGATGCTCTCTCAGTGTACTCAAAATGATCTCAAGATGGGTGACATGGTCGTGTAGAGTGTGAGAGTACACCAAGGTATCTTCCATGAAGACCACGATGAAGGAATCCAATTAAGGATGGAACACTCGGTTCATCAGTGCCATGAAAACTACAGGTGCGTTCGTGAGTCCGAAAGGCATGACTGTATATTCGTAAAGACCGTACCTGCTCTTGAAGGCTGTCAGAGGTATATCTGATGGTCTAACGCGCAACTGATGATAACCGGACCTCAAGTCGATCTTCAAGAACACCTGGTCTCCTCAAAGATGATCGAAAAGGTCATCAATCCACGGTAAGGGATATTGGTTCTTGACTGTCAAGTGGTTCAGCTTCTGATAATCCACACAAATCCGAAGGGTACCGTCTGGCTTCTTCGCAAACAGGACAGGAGAACCCCAAGGATAAGTACTGGGTCAGATGAAACCCTTAGCCTGTAGCTCCTCCAACTGCTTCTTGAGCTCCTGTAACTCAGGTGTGGCCATCCTATAGGGAGGAATGGACACCGGTGTCGCTCCTGGAATGAGCTCAATAGAGAATTCTACCTCACGCTCTGGATGGAAACATAAAAAGTCCTCTAGAAATACATCCCTGAAGCGATCCACCACTGGAGGAAAGTCCAACTATGGAGTCCCCTGATCATCTAGGTAAAAGCTAGTAATTTGGGTTGTCACTCCTCCTAGGCCAAGATGCTCTAGTCCCGCACGACTTGCCCGAACGTCCCATTCGCCTCTATGAAGAAAAGATTCACCCTCTAGTGAGATGAAACTGACTCTACAGTGATAACAGTCAACAACTGCCTGGAAGGGAATCAACCAGTCCATGTCAAGAATGATATCATAGCCTGTCATCTCTAGGATATTGAGATCCCATAAGAAGTGATACCCTGTCACCTCGAGAGGGAACTCTCTACACTGGCGTACACTAGATTTCCTCATTCCAAAAGGAGTGTCTAGTGTCAACGAGTCGGAAGAAGAAAAGATGCAGAGTCTAAGGCTTTCCACAATGGCAACAGAGATAAAACTATGCATAGAACAAGTATCGAAAAGGGATGTAGATAAAACTGAGGCTACTAAAATCGTACCTTGGACAGTAGAAGGGTCGGGATCCTGCTCATGATAAGTCTGCTCCATGGTGAATGACTGGCCTGTGTCGCGGCCCTACGGCCCTGGCTGACCACTCTGGGCTGAACCTCCCTGCTGGTGCTGAGGAACTTGTGGTTGACTGCCACGGCTTCGACCTCCACCTCGGCCCGAACGGTCGAAAGAACTCCAGTTTCCGAATTGGTGAGAAACTGGTGGGGCTGCTCCTGAATGAGGAGTCATGGAAGAACCCCAATCACCAGCTGTTGGTGAGAAAACCTGGTAGAAACGCTGAAGGTGACCCATCTTGCTGCAAGATCGGCACTCCACGGGGTCCCTCTGGCATTGTGGCCTTGTGTGCCCTGTCCGGCCACACTGATAGCATGTCACCTGGCTGCCTGATGATGTGTCTCACTTCCTTGAATCACCACGTGTGGGCTCCCTACGGCGCTTCTTGTTGTCCTATGGAGGAAAGTTAACTCTGGAAGCAGAACCTCCCTGACTCGCAGCTCCAGAGTCCCTCATATTGTGCTCTGCAATCAGTGCCTGATTGACGATGGAAGTAATGGAAGTCACCTGTAAGATGTTCACCTGCGAGCGAATCTCCCGCCTGAGTCCATCCTCAAACTTCCTCGACAAGAACACCCCACTCCCATCCTGAAGGGGTGTAAAACACAGCAGCTCAGTGAAATGGGAGGAATACTCCATGACAGATAGAGTACCCTGCTCTAAGCTCATGAACTCCCAGGATCGATCGACCCTCAGGGTCTCCGGGTAGAAGTAGTCATAGAACACGTGCTGGAACTCCTCCCAAGTCATAGCCTGTTGTTGACCCGCCTGTGAGACCACATCCCACCACCTCTTGGCGGAGTCTCGGAGCATGTAGTTGGCGAGCTTGACCCGCCTCTCTGGAGGTGTCTCTAGATGCTCGAAGATATTCAGCATGTATTCCAACCATGACACTGCAGCCTGAGGTCCTCCCTCCCCCGAGAACGTGGGAGGATGTTGCTGCTGGAAAACCTGAGTCAAGTCTGCCATAGATGAGGCAGGAGGCAGTGCTCCCTGGAATGCCTACGTCATCCTCATGAAACCCTCCCTGAACTGCGCATCAGTGCCCGTAACTGGTACAACAACCAGTGACAAGGATGGCTCGGCTGGGGGATCGATAGGAAGTCCCTGATCAGCCATGTTTGGCATCTGATCACTGCCTGACGATAGACGTACGACCGGGGGACGTCTCGGAGGCATAGGTCTGAAAGATCAAAAGCACACCTTAGATCAGGAAAACAAAGACAGAGAACACAAGAGTACTAAACGGAAACAGGGGAAGAAAAAACACAAGATTGCATAACATGACTGCACGGCGTGTATAAAACTACACACCGTGTCTTCTTAAACCACTGGCATGGGCGTGTACTCTCACCCTACAAGTCATGTAGCACCTCAACTACATGTCATGTTGCACCCACACACGGCGTGTACTTGAAAATTATTCCCCTACCAGAGTCTCCTTACACGGCTAACCCACACGGTCTGACTTAACCCGAGACTACACAACGTGTTTGAAACAAACACGGCGTGCACTAGACAAGGCTTCGGTGGTCCGTGTTGTTGAGTACACGGCCGTCTACACGGCTGGACCTTACACGGCGTGCTCCGAACAAGCACGACGTGCATAGGCGAAGGCGACATCATCCCGTGTGGTTCGTGACACGGCCGGGTACCTGGAAAGACTACACGACGTGTTCTGAACAAACATGGAATGTGGAAAAGAAGGTAACACTGGCCCGTGTTCTTCGTGACACGGTCGAGTACCTGGATAGGACTACACGGCGTGTTCCCTAAGGACACGGCGTGTGCTAACCGAGCTTCCCCAGCCCATGTTGTTAGTGACACGGCCGGGTGCACGGCTCCGAACTTACACGACGTGTAGCTACCGTACACGGCGTGTTCCCCAAGTTACTTTCACGACACCATGTTCTTCTCACACAGTCAGTGAAATGGCCTGAAAACTACACGGTGTGTTCCCAAAAAGTACATGCCGTGTAATTTGGGTTTTTCTGGGGTAGTATCTTAGAAACTGCATAGAATTCCTGAAACACTAAAAACAAGGTGAAAAGTGCCAAATTCCGATCCGTGAGGGCCCATAACACCTCAAGAACCAAAATTTGGTGTTCATATTAAGCAAAGAACAAAACAAACAGTTTTTTCTAACATAACAGCAGAGAATCTATCAAGAAACTATCACAACAGCATGCATAATCTACACAAAGCCTATCACGACAACATGCAATTGCTAATACACCCTAGATTGCCTGGAAAGAATGCATGACATGTGATTCCTACAAGTGTCTATATGATGCATGAGACGGCATACCCTCATCTCATCGGGTTGTGACAGAAATAGAACCGAAATATCAAAATAGTAATAGCACAAGCCATGTGAATCACTCAAGGTGAAATCAGATCAACCGTAAAATCTCAAGACCAGCAACTACAATTAACGAGGTAGTATGGATTTTACCTGTACATGTGTCACACCCATGACTTATTTTAAAGGTAAATTTCATTTAATTTCCATTCATACTTTGTTTTGGGGGGAGGTTCCCAATCTTTTATGGAGGAATGAGAGAGTGTTCATTAATTGGGCCAAACCATGAGCCCAATTCCAGATTTAAAAACCAATTTTGTTTCTTTTATAACTTTTTCATTTTTTAATATTTTTCACCCATTCAACTTTTCAAATGACCTCCCCTGACCTATTAACACCACCATTTCAATTAGGAGCTTTTATAAATCCATAACCAGGGTTTATTTTGGTTTTTATCTAAGGGGTTGAGCCAGCCCGAAAGCCCAATTCCTGTTTTAAAAATAAATTTTGATTATGTTATAACATATTCAATTGTTGGGATGTTTCGGTGATTCCAAGTGGATCCCAACCCCAATGAATCCAGCCGCGCGACCATTCCCTCTCCCACCTCTTTGAAGCTCTGGTAAATCGCGATTTGATGCCAAACTTCAGAGGGTTCCTCAAATCTCCCAGATTTGAAGAGGTAAAGTCTTTCTTTCATAACTCTCTCAATTCTCAATAGTTTTCCTCCCTTTCAGTTTCTAAATGACCTAATACATCTTGTGCGTACGAAACATAAATTTTGGATCTTTTAAATTTCATCTACTGGTGTTTTGGAGTGATTACTTCAAGATACTTCAAGTAAATGAGCCCTTTCCTTTCCTCTTTCAAATTACTTTGGGTCTAACTCATTGTTATTTGGGTATATTTGGTTATAATTGAGTTTAATAATGTCCAGAAACTAGGTTTTCGAACCTAGGGTTTAACTTTGGGCTTTCTTGGACAATTTATGTGGTTTTAGGTTTGATCTAGTTGTCTCTTGGTGCGGCGGGGGTGCGATTTGATTTTCGCACGGAGATTCAAGGGTTTTCTTGGTTCTGGTAGGTGATTCCATTGTGTGTGCAATTTTTGTGAATTATCTTGCTGTGTTAATGGTAACTTAATGTTTATTTCACTTGAATTTTTCTGTAAAAATTGGTTTTAGTTGCATTTATAATGCAAATGAATTTTAAGTTCCATTTTTGGTGAGATTGGGGGGTTTTCATTCAAATATTTTATTGGTTCATTTTGGGCTGACCTATAAGTAATTAGTTGATTTTAATGAACTGTAATAGGATTTAAAATACTATTTTGATGATTGTACCATGTGTTTGATGCTGTGAAAGTTGGTTTTAATGGTGTCTGTGAAACACATGAATTTCTAAGAGCCGTGTTGTGTAAAAATGAAGGTTTTACAATGATGTCACTTCTTGAACCATATGAGGCTTCCCAGAAAATGATTTGTTGTTTTAATTTAAATTTATTGGGATTCCATTTATGTTTTGGTAATTCAAAAATGTGCCCATAGTGTGCAATTGGTGTTCTCAAGGTGTTTTTTTTGTGCAAGACACTACGTGATTTTGAAGAATTGTTTTATTACAAATCAAAGTGTTTTATTGTGTGTTTTAAGTGGTATAAAAATGTGATAGATACTGTATTGATTGTGTGTGACCAGTATTGGTGTTTTATTTGAAAATGGATTTATGTTGCATGCTGAAATTGTTTGAGCACAAAAGGGGAAGCCCAGGTATTTAGGTGGGCGGATTTGTACTAGTACGGCTAGTGGACCGGATGGGTGTTGTCCCTGTTTCACTTAGCATTTGGATAACGACAACTCTAACTAAACTATGTGGATGATGATTGTAAACCACTATGTTGTGGGTATGATCCCTACAAGTGGCTCGTGCACGAGAGTGGATTTTACTATGGATGCTTTACACCGAGGTACGAGGTACATAGGGCCTGAGACAACCTAGTGCCTAGGGGTGTTCCTGGTTTGTTGCTCACTGGATTTTTAGTATTTACCCATGTATTTGGGTGTTTTTTTCAGTACTTTACAGTATCTATCATTTAAATTTAGATATGTTAACATTTTGGAAATTCTAGTTTGAAAACTTTTCTTTTAAATGAAAGTTGTATTTCATGGAATTTCATCGTCGTTTTTCTTTACGAATTAAAAATGTTTGCTTCTTCACCTTATATTGAATGCACTTTGGAATCATTGGGTGGTATCCTATTGGGATTAGTCTCACACCCTACTTACACCCCCTGGGTGTAAGTAGACTTTGTTATGCTTGACTCAGGTAAAGGGAAGGATATGGGCGATGGCAGTTCAGGGTGTTAGTCCTCATCGTTGGGGTGGAGTTGCGAAGAAGGTTTGTGGGTGATGACCCCCTTGTCATGTGGAGTCCATGGGGATTTCATTATGTTGTCATTATTTGTTTTTAGACCACTTTTAGTGTCTTTAAACATATGTATTCAGTTCTGGTGTTTGTGTAAACATCGTTTGGTTTACATTTTTCAGATTCAGTTCATTGATTGTTTTAATGTTTTATGCCTTCATATTCGGGTAAATCGTTCCCAAACAAAAATAAATGATACCCGGGCACTTGTGCCAGCCCGTGGGGATAGGGAACGCCCTTCGGGTCTTTCCATGGACCGGGTCAGGTGCCGATTTTGAAGGCGACCAGATTCGGTTCGTGACAAAATGGTATCAGAGGAGGTTCACTCCTTGGGTCATGTTATTTGGGGAAGAGTCAGCATAGTCTGGAGCTAGGATTTTTGGGACTTGAAATTTCAGTCATGGGTAGTGTGCCTGGCCAGCACACCTCATGAAGGTATTCAAGTCACCATGGGAACTATGGATTTATCTGAGTCCTTTGGTTTTCTTGGTTTAATGATGACTATGGGAAATGAAAAGAGAGTTGGGAGAATAATCTCAGTGAGCTCGCAGGGACTGGCAAGCCATGTGGAGCCATGGATATTTCCCTAGAATACTCTCTGTGATGGCGAAGTGATTGGAATATGGCTTCCAACCATATGTCCAAGTCACCCACCGAAACTAGTTTCCTCTTGCATTGTTTTGTGCTTTAGTTTTGAAATCTTAGCACTTTGGTTTTAAGGTGACTTGGTTTTAAGAAGCATAACATTTTTATGAAATGATTTTCAAATAAAGAGGGAATGGTTTGGTTTATGAAATGGAGGAACTGAATTTTCAGAATTGTTTTGAAATGTAAAATGGTGCGCTTACACCTCTTTGAAAGCAGGAACTATATTGAATTTGGTTTTGAAAAGCGTTTCCAATAGAGTTTTCTAAACAATTAGAGTGTGTTTTAATGGGATGATATGTTTCGAAATTTACGTGAATAACTTGAAAGTGAGTTCTTTTCTAAATGGTTGTGTCCTTATGAAATGTTTTGTAAGATGTGAATTGGGATTTCAATCTCATTGTTAGCAGTTTTGAGAAAAAGGTTGGGTTGGTTGACCATTTTGTTTTTGAAAAGTGGAAGGAAGTTCTGTTTTACCCTTTGGTATTTCCAAGGGTGACCACATGCATAGGTTTATTTGGGAATATGGATAGATATGAGGTGGGTTCCTATTGTAGAATGTAAACATGCATGTGTGAGGCTCATGAGATACCATTGGTAAATGTGCAACCCACCAACACTGTTTTTTTTAAATAATTTTTTTTGAAGGAAAGTGTTGTGTTTTGATACTGTATGGTTGGGAGGTATGGATTATGTGTTTTCAGGATTATTATTGTGGGATGTTTTGAGTTCAATAACCCCTCTTGTTTGAACGATGTTTTGGTTTGGTGTTTCATTGATATGTTGGAATGAAGTGTCGGTCAGTGGTCTCTTTTGAGGAAAAGTTTGGGAGGCCAATGTGGTGGCTCCCATCATGTGTTCGGTTCAGGTTTGTGGTCTTTTGTGACCAAATGACCAGTTTGGTTTTGTCATTGGGTTTTCCTGTAGGCCAGGGTATGCCCCCATAAAGTGTTAATGTATGATTCATGTTTGGCCTATGGTGATTCACCATTGGATGATCCTCCAGTTGATCAACATAAGGACATTATTCTTGAGGTTTGGAGATTGTGTTTACCCCTCTTCTTTTTCAATTATGCAGATCCCCCTATAGTGGGAGAGTGTTTGTGGGAGGTTGAAATAGACCTTAGTTTCTTATGTTTCCTAAGTTGTCTAAGGTCAATGAAGTTCAGAGTTGTCAGTGTAGAATGATGTCTTAAAGGGCCTCTGGGTCTTTCGTCAGTCTCATTGAATCAAGAGTTCATGTTAGGCCACTGGTGTGAAAGATCTGGCCAAGAGTGGCTATTATGGACACTTGACAGAATCATGTGCTATTTTGGACTTAGTACAAGGTCCCTCTCTTTGTGTTTTCTTTTATCCACAAGGGTTATGTTCGGTGATGCCTTGCGATGTCATGTGTTCATTTGACTATAAGGGTGAAGATTGTGAAATCTTATGAGAGTCACTATTTTTTTTGTTGGATGTGTGTCTCCCTATAAGGAATTCTAAATCCTATGTTCCAGAGGAATGTGTTTCTATATGTCCTTTCATTCTGCTGTTTAGAATCCGAAGAAAAAAATGGGCGATGTGTGTGCATCCTCTAAGTTCTTGTTTTGGTAAAATGATGGGTTGTGGAAAAGCGGGTTTGAAGTGTGTCATGTCTCAATGAGACCATATGAGATTACAGTATAATTGTTTTTGGCACTGGAAGAAGATGTTCAGTTTAGGGGTTTCCAAATCCTAACTTCGAGGCCGAAGATGCTTCAATCCATTGAGCTCCAGCCATAGGCCTCGGAGAGAAGCTGGCGCGTAGTTAGGGGAAATCCTAGAGTCGTTCAAACTTTTGGTCAAGGTCATATCCTCAATATGAAAGATATGAATAGTTTAAACCTCTGGTGTCGTTGTCTTGTTCTAATTTCTCACATTTGGTGGAAAGAGGTGTGAGTACCTTGTTCCCATGTCGTACCCTGAGTTGTTTTTTCCCCTTTGGGGTCCCTTGTGTTTTTGGAGAAAAGTTTAAAATTTGGGTTAGGCAGGTTGAAGTGCATAGTTTGTACGTGGTTAGAAGTAACCATGTGCCAACCCAGGGGACCGTGTGATAAGAGACAGTAGCTAATGCATGGTCTCCGCACGTCCATGATCCTTGGCCAAGGAAACTGTGTGAAGTTTCCTCTTTGGATAGAATGACCCGCACAGTTAACTTGCGGTTTCCCAAACCGTGTGAACCAACTATGCAGCCATGCCAGCTCCTTAAAATTCTATTGTTTTTGTTGTTGTTATCCCATAATATTTAGTTAATATGGTTGGGTTTTGTATGGGGTATACCCACAATGGGACTCATTTAAGTTTTATTGGAATAATTCTGATATTAATCTACCCCTAATGCTGGGAATTCCGTCTGAGGCCCCCTGTTAGTGTCTTGATTTTGTCTTAAGGAAAGTTGTGTTCATTATTATGGTGGGGAGACCCATCATGGGTATCGTGTATGTTCTCTTGGAAAAGGAATAATTTTAGTTTAACCCTTATGATGGGGAGACCGTTCGTTCCTTCCCCAATTGTAATCCTTATTCTATCTAAGAAAATTGAGTTGTCCCTGGTGGTGGGATGTCCCGATTGGGTCACCCCATACTAGTGACTCAGTTTTATCCTTGGTGTATTCTAGGTAGGAGGTAGTATCGTTCAAGTATATCTATCTAAAAATTTGTTAGTTGGGTAATTTTGGGGTTGGAGAACACCCAATGGTTTTATTTATGTAATGTTGTGGTAGCGTTATTCGAGTTCGTTGTTCGTTTCAAGTGGATTGCTTGAGCGTGGTCTTGTAGTATTTGAGGTGTTTTGTTTTGGGATGTGTTTTTAGTGTTTTTCATAATTTTATGTAAGTGGGGTACTTTTTATTTGGTGATAGTATTATCTTCCTTCGTTTGATCAACTGGAGATGTTCGTCCTTTTTGAAGCGGGTGAAAACGTGCTAAGGAAGTCTGTCTTGGTCTATCGTTTGGGCTTTGCTTTTGCATCTGGTGTTGTTGTGGCATTCCGGGGGCGGAATGCTTTATGGTGGGGAGAATTGTCACACCCATGACTTATTTTAAAGGTAAATTTCATTTAATTTCCATTCATACTTTGTTTTGGGGGGAGGTTCCCAATCTTTTATGGAGGAATGAGAGAGTGTTCATTAATTGGGCCAAACCGTGAGCCCAATTCCAGATTTAAAAACCAATTTTGTTTCTTTTATAACTTTTTCATTTTTTAATATTTTTCACCCATTCAACTTCCCAAATGACCTCCCCTGACCTATTAACACCACCATTTCAATTTGGAGCTTTTATAAATCCATAACCAGGGTTTATTTTGGTTTTTATCTAAGGGGTTGAGCCAGCCCGAAAGCCCAATTCCTGTTTTAAAAATAAATTTTGATTTTGTTATAACATATTCAATTGTTGGGATTTTTCGGTGATTCCAAGTGGATCCCAACCCCAATGAATCCAGACGCGCGACCATTCCCTCTCACACCTCGTTGAAGCTCTGGTAAATCGCGATTTTATGCCGAACTTCAGAGGGTTCCTCAAATCTCCCAGATTTGAAGAGGTAAAGTCTTTCTTTCATAACTCTCTCAATTCTCAATATTTTTCCTCCATTACAGTTTCTAAATGACCTAATACATCTTGTGCGTACGTAACATAAATTTTGGATCTTTTAAATTTCAGATACTGGTGTTTTGTAGTGATTACTTCAAGATACTTCAAGTAAATGAGCCCTTTCCTTTCCTCTTTCAAATTACTTTGGGTCTAACTCATTGTTCTTTGGGTATCTTTGGTTATAATTGAGTTTAATAATGTCCAGAAACTAGGTTTTCGAACCTAGGGTTTAACGTTGGGCTTTCTTGGACAATTTATGTGGTTTTAGGTTTGATCTAGCAGTCTCTTGGTGCGGCGGGGGTGCGATTTGATTTTCGCACGGAGATTCAAGGGTTTTCTTGGTTTTGGTAGGTGATTCCATTGTGTGTGCAATTTTTGTGGATTAGCTTTCTGTGTTAATGGTAACTTAATGTTTATTTCACTTGAATGTTTCTGTAAAAATTGGTTTTAGTTGCATTTATAATGCAAATGAATTTTAAGTTCCATTTTTGGTGAGATTGGGGGGTTTTCATTCAAATATTTTATTGGTTCATTTTGGGCTGACCTATAAGTAATTAGTTGATTTTAATGAACTGTAATAGGATTGAAAATACTGTTTTGATGATTGTACCATGTGTTTGATGCTGTGAAAGTTGGTTTTAATGGTGTCTGTGAAACACATGAATTTCTAAGAGCCGTGTTGTGTAAAAATGAAGGTTTTACAATGATGTCACTTCTTGAACCATATGAGGCTTCCCAGAAAATGATTTGTTGTTTTAATTTAAATTTATTGGGATTCCATTTATGTTTTGGTAATTCAAAAATGTGCCCATAGTGTGCAATTGGTGTTCTCAAGGTGTTTTTTTTGTGCAAGACACTACGTGATTTTGAAGAATTGTTTTATTACAAATCAAAGTGTTTTATTGTGTGTTTTAAGTGGTATAAAAATGTGATAGATACTGTATTGATTGTGTGTGACCAGTATTGGTGTTTTATTTGAAAATGGATTTATGTTGCATGCTGAAATTGTTTGAGCACAAAAGGGGAAGCCCGGGTATTTATGTGGGCGGATTTGTACTAGTACGGCTAGTGGACCGGATGGGTGTTGTCCCTGTTTCACTTAGCATTTGGATAACGACAACTCTAACTAAACTATGTGGATGATGATTTTAAACCACTATGTTGTGGGTATGATCCCTACTAGTGGCTCGTGCACGAGAGTGGATTTTACTATGGATGCTTTACACTGAGGTACGAGGTACATAGGGCCCGAGACAACCTAGTGCCTAGGGGTGTTCCTGGTTTGTTGCTCACTGGATTTTTAGTATTTACCCATGTATTTGGGTGTTTTTTTCAGTACTTTATAGTATATATCATTTACATTTAGATATGTTAACATTTTGGAAATTCTAGTTTGAAAACTTTTCTTTTAAATGAAAGTTGTATTTCTTGGAATTTCATCGTCGTTTTTCTTTAGGAATTAAAAAAGTTTTCTTCTTCACCTTATATTGAATGCACATTGGAATAATTGGGTGGTATCCTATTGGGCTTAGGCTCACACCCTACTTACACCCCTTGGGTGTAAGTAGACTTTGTTATGCTTGACTCAGGTAAAGGGAAGGATATGGGCGATGGCAGTTCAGGGTGTTAGTCCTCATCGTTGGGGTGGAGTTGCGGAGAAGGTTTGTGGGTGATGACCCCCTTGTCGTGTGGAGTCCATGGGGATTTCATTATGTTGTCATTATTTGTTTTTAGACCAATTTTAGTGTCTTTAAACATATGTATTCAGTTCTGGTGTTTGTGTAAACATCGTTTGGTTTACATTTTTCAGATTCAGTTCATTGATTGTTTTAATGTTTTATGCCTTCATATTCGGGTAAATCGTTCCCAAACAAAAATAAATGATACCCGGGCACTTGTGCCAGCCCGTGGGGATAGGGAACGCCCTTCGGGTCTTTCCATGGACCGGGTCAGGTGCCGATTTTGAAGGCGACCAGATTCGGTTCGTGACAACATGGGTTAGCTACTCCCGAGCACAGCTTAATACCAACTACCAAATCCATCCTATCCCTGGCTAAGGTCTCTAAATAGTAAAGCAAGAGAAAAGAAACCCTATGATACCACTTTGTAACGACCTGAGTCCGGAGCCCCTCCACTGGTGCCTCGTACCCGGTTCTCCACATGACCTCAAGCACATTTCCCCAAATGCCAGAGGCTACCGACTAGCAGCGAGGGACTTGGTGAGTTGGTGGGGAAACTATGCCCTCATTCGGTAAGGTATACAAGGTAAGAAAACAACAATAAACAGTGGAAGCAGTGAACAACATGCATAACAATAGAAACCAAACAGCGGAAGCAATGTAGATATATAACTATGATGACAATGATGCAGCAGGTACATGTATCTAAGGAAAACAGAAAACACAAAAACATACTAAAATACAACTAAAACCAAGTGAAAAGGAAAACAAAGTAAGCTCCTTAGCATCGCGAGCCACAGCTCGGTCCCATGCTCCCCAGCTCCTGGTGCAATCAATATCCTGAAGTAAAAGAGTGCTTTCCCTAGTCTATACCTGCAACAACATAGTCTTATTGGGCCCAAAATCATGACCCAAACAGGGTGTGAGATACAATCCTAGTAGGCAATCACCCAAATATTTGTGCCTAACAGTCAATTAATACATGGTAGTAATAAAACAAGAAGCAGTAAATAGAAAATCACAAGAAGCTACAATCCACAGTTCTGGAAAACAAAGTACACAAGTAAATAGCTAGTAACAAAAGAAGAAACAGGTAACCCTCTGGGTATCTCTCACAGTCTAACCCCTATGGTTCAACCTATAGGTACTAGCAACCCTCTGGGAGGCACACACAGTCTCACCCATCTGGTTTAGCTACGTAATTAAGCAGACTCTCTAGGGAAGCACTCACCATCAATTCCCCCTATAGTCTCGTATCGTGCTAAAGTCTCTCTAGGGAAGCACTCAATGTCAATTCCCCCTATAGTCTCGTATCGTAATTAAAAGATAGTATGGAGAAGCCCTTCCATCAATTCTCCCTTTGGTCTACTAATCTAGGTTCTCACAATACTGAGTATAACTAAACATGTTCAGTGCGCATATATCGTCCCAAGTAAACCTCCAGAACTACTTGGCTATCAACTAAGGCTTAACAGTAATAATAAAACAATAGTTTCACTATCATACAACTAGGCATGGCAACTGGAAAAATGCCCAACATGAAAAACAAGCATGGAAAATCGACCTGAGCACAAAATAAATTACTTTACTCACAAGCAATAACCTCTACTAAAGCAATGAAGCAAAGCAGAAAAATAGCAAGGCAAAACATGAAACATGCAATACCCCATTCAAGGGTATTGGTGGAATTTTTACATAATACTCATCGAATTTCTACAGAAAGGCACAAAACACCTACCTCGATCCTAGAAGATCGATATACGTGAACCTCAACGACAGATTCCCCTTAGAACAACGTAGATCTGAGAAAACGCACAAAAAGTTTATCCCATGATAACTTGGAAATGAGGGGGAATCAAGAAACAAGGCTAAAGCAGAAGGAAGAACTCACTGATGCGATTCCAATGCAATAGACAGTGCTCGAATCGGAGAACGGGCGGCGAGGCAGGAGCTCGTCGAAGATCCAGCTGTACGATCGCTCTCAGACGGATGAAAACTAGAGAAGAAGATGAAACTGGGGGTTTGGCATGACCCCGATCCATTTAATGAAAAAAAGAAATTACACGATGTGTACACCTCAGCCTTACACACTGTGTGTGTGGCCCGGCACGACCAGCACATGGCTTCAATCCGGGAAAAAAAGTACAGGGCGTGTACTCAGAAAGTACACGGTGTGTACTTCGAAAATTTCTAGAAAAATCATTTTTCTCAAAAACTCCAGAAAAAGGAAAAACGTACCTGAAATGAAGATTTGGGTTCTTACACTAAGAATCCATTAAAAATATAGGAGAGAGGATATGGTTTGATGACTATTAACTAAAAGATTTCAAGAGACTATTAATCATCTCTAGCTTTCTGGGGAGATATTCTCAATATCTAGTTGATCAGATCAAATTAATCTCCATGCATCAAAGATAAGCCGATATGGTGATTGTCAGGATTCAAAGACATTTTTAGATCACCGTGATAGAACCTAGAATTCGATGATCGACACTCTTGAGGATTTTTTTAAAATTTTTAGATGATCTAAAAAGATTATACATTGGAACCTTTAAGAAATGATCATCAGTGTCATGATTCTATTGAGCATGTCTTCAGATCAGAAAAGGTATGTTTTCACTTTTATTTTCGCACTCTGTTTAATTTACATGAGATACTTCAACCGTACTAGGGCTCAGATCATTAGAGACAGCAAGTATCTTCACCCCGATGATTAATGTTTTTAAAAATACACATCCCACCTTCTTCATGTGCTAACTCGATACCTCTAATTGGTATCAGATAGATCACATAATTATTCTATAACATGATAATTAAATTAGCATTAAATTTAAGTAGAATTTTAAATTTGGGTTATCTTGGATCCATTAGGAATTCAATCCTAGGATGGATGACCAACTTATGTCCTTACCAAATAAATACGAATCACAATCATTTGGTCACTTTATGGGTATTAAATTTGTGATGATATTTTCTCATTATCCAGTCATGGTAGGAACCATAATATCTAACATTACTGATTTCAAAATTATTTGGAAATTAAAATATAATATTATAACATATAATTATTATTATTATAATTATTATAATATTTTTTTGTTTTGGAATAAAAATAAAATGATTTTGGAAAAATGTGTTGGCGTGGATGTGGGTCAGAAAACTAACAAAATAAAGAAATTTGTGGGCAGTGCTGGAAAGCTATCTCATCAAGTTCACAAAAAAGGTTTTCTTATGAAAGAAATAAAATGAAGGGGTCCATCCATGTCAGAGGACCTACCCCTCTTCGAGAGCCATGTGCAGGCCATCTAGGCCACTCCAGCACCGTACCACCGTTTTTATATGCATTTTTTAAAAAAAATTCTGAAAATCGTCTTAGGTTAATTTGTTTTTAAAAATACACTACAAAGGTTGCATCGTTGATGGATCATTTCTGTTAGTTGGAAAAGGTGGCATCGGTGATGTCGCATTTTCTCCCCCGCGATGCCTTTAGCCCAAATCGATGACATGGAAAAGGCATCATCGTTGATGCCACCTTGGCCTGAACTCCCTATAAAAGGGTGGTCGCCCCCCCCCCCCCCACACACACATTATCGTTGCCTTCATCTCTCCTAAATTCTCTCTGTCCCTCTCTAAAAAATTCATTTTTTGTGCGGGTTTTTATAAACCTTCATTTAGAGGTATGTTTATTTTTTTCATTTAATGTTTTTATTTACTTAATTTAATTCTTTTTAGTTTTAAATATTTTATTTTTAAGTATTTTAAAGAAGTTGTTAATATTTTTTTATTTAGTTTCTGTAATTAGTTATATATAGTTTGAAATATTTATTGTTAGTAGTATATATTATGTATAGATACTTAGGATTAATTATTTTGAAATTTTGGTAGCTTAAATATTATGTGGTTATCTATGAAATTAAATTCCTGTCCAGATACAAACAAGTGGATGTGCCTCTGGCACAAATGTACATAGGGCTAAAACCAAAAACACAACTTTGAGATGGACTCAAACGGGAACTGGTGCACGATAATGGGCATTGTTGCATCCTGGTTTGACACTCCTAGGGGATAAGATTAAGATGATTCATACTTTCTTTATAAACTACTAAAATATCTATGAAAAGAAAAATAAAATCAGTATATTTATCAATGATAAAATGATAAATATAATGTTATAGAATGAAATAAGGATGAAATAATAAACGAATTAAAGTTATTATTAGTTAATTATAATTAACTAGTGAGTATAATATGATTAACAATTAATGACTAAATAATTAATGAATAACTTAATAATGATTAAATATTGATTAAAGAATGACTGATTAGTTAAAAACTGTATTAAGTAAATCAGTTTAAAATGAAAATTATAATCATTTAAAATGAAATGGAGAAGAAAATGATTTAAAATATAAAGATTACATAGTTTAGAAATAATAGTTTTTATTAGAAATAATTAATTATATAATAATTTATAAATAACATAGGATTAAAACATGGATCCATATAAATATTAGCTAATGATACTGATGAACGTATAAAGTGAAATGAAGAAGAACAAACGCATTAAATAAAATGCCGCCCTAAAATTATATTATAATAAATATCATATGGTCAAACATCAGTAGCATATTTTAGGGTATAGAAAGGCTCCCTAAAAATAAATTATAATAAATATTATATGGTCAAACATCATTGTTAATATTTGTTACACTATCATAATTTTGGTAAAAGAAATATTTTTGACGTAGAGAGTCATGTTTGTCTATGTGTACTGCTATGGGGAGGTTATTCAAACCAAGCAAGGATCTTCTTACAGTACGCAACCAATTACAGTGTTTAGTATAGAATATTGTGTAAACATATGTGACCTTCGAGAGAGAATTTGTGGCTCCTTAAATCAGGGACCCGATCAAGAGATCATGTCTATGAGCTATAGACATTTTCATTTTCTCAAAACACTGTGGCATCTAGCTTGTCTTGGTTGCTGATGTGCAGTTAGTCCAGGCAATCAATTTATTTTCTCAATGGTCAGATGGTACCATGATGGAGTTATATGTTGATGTTGCTAATGTAGAACAACAACAACGTCCAGTTGTAAGAAGATTTATAATTATAAGAGTGGTTGAAGATAGTCCACCCCGTGAAATTGAGCTTATTCCAAATGATGCAGCAGTAGAGGAAAACCAAGATGATCTACCAGATATACAAGTCAATCTGACTTCCGATGATGGGTTTCGTAATGATGGATCAGATGGTGACAACAGTGCTGATGAGGAGGGACCAATGAATGATAGGGAGGAGGTTTTGAGAAAAGCATTAGCTATTCATCAACCTCTGTCTACAATAAATCATTCACCACTTTTTTCATCTTGGTCAGAAGCAATGACATGCGTGCCTAAATTCAACAATATTATTCTCACCTCGGAAACTGAGTTCTATGGAGTTGTACCATATAGGTTTAGTGAGGTGTACAAAACCTTATATATTGGAAGGAATTTTCCTAGTAAATATTCATTAAAAAATCACATGAAGAGATTTCATATTGATAGAAACGTCCACTATGTAGTTCACAAATCATGACATAGTAAATATGTTATACGGTGTGAGAATTATGGGGATGATTATAGATTTTTCTTGAGGTCAATTCTGTACATTACATTTGTTGGTTGGAGAATCTCGAGGATTGATGCGGCTCATACTTGTGTTCAGCCACGCCTCGCACAAGATCATACATCATTGGATGCATAATGTGTGTCATCTATTGTTATTGAGATGATTAGGACATGTCAAGATGTTTTAATAGCCCTTGTGCAAGAGAGGATTTAATAGACATTCTGTTATAAGATTTCCTATAATAAGGCATGGATGGTGAAATAGAAGGCAATTGTGAAGATCTATGGTGATTGGGATGGCACGTATCGGGTGTTGCCGCAATTTCTAGCCATACGTAGGCATCATAACCATGTTTTCTTACATCTGGATACAAATGAACATGTGTCTCATGATAACTGAATTGATCTATCTCGTGTACTATTTCATCGTTTTTTCTGGTCATTCCTTCCTTGTATCTTGGCATTTCGTTACTGCAAATAGTTTATTCAGATTGACGGAACATTTCTATATGAAAAATACAAGGAAGTATTGTTGATTGCGGAAACCCAAGATGGAAACCGTTAACCTTTTTTGATTTCCTTTTCCAGTTTAAAGAAAGAAAACTACAAATCATGGAGTTGGTTTCTGGCTTGTATCAGCAACCATTTCACTAACATTCGGGGTGTTTGTTTGATATCAGATCGCCATCGAGCAATTAGTGAGGCAATCAATGTGGATCCTGATACATGAAGATACCCAAATGCACATCATCGGTTCTTCATTAGACACATTGCTAGCAATGTGCATAAAAAATTTCACAACGAACCGATAAAGAAGGAAATCACGAGGCTTGGTACGCATTCTATTCGTTGTGTTTTACTATTTCAACATTAAGAAAAAATCAATTTATGTGAAATATCATCTATGATTTATAGCATATGAGTCGGACCAATGGAGGTTGTAAGAACATTTTTGTAACACCCCAATATTCCACGGTACGTTTCCCTTTGAATAATGCAATGGCGTGCATTGTACGCAACTTTGAGATTCTAACACACCACAACCAATCAAACTAGTCGTTGTGAATAGTAATACCTACTTTTTGAAATTTTATAAATTCTATCTCTCAAAATGGACTTCATTTTTGGATTTGGAATATCGAAATTATCCAAGGGTGAAATTTTGGTACTTTTCAGATAACTTTCATATTTTGATGAATAGTGAAAATTACTAAATTTTAATTAAACACAACTTTTTAATTGAAATAATTAATATTGATAAATTATGAATTTGAGTGGTTTTAAAGTATATTTAGAATATATTTTTACCATTTAATTCTATTTTTTTCATTGGACATAATTTCACAATTAAACCAGACATAAACAAGTGTCAATCTTTTGATAGTTATTATCTCTTAAAAACACGCTTTTTGTTTTGACAGCGGGAATTAATTTTAAATTAATTTCTGCCACTTCTGTGTTTAGAATTTGGAAAAATGGATTCCATATTTAGAATCAGGATGTTCAAATTGTGTAAATAGGTAACTTTTATTTTTAAAAATTTTGAATAATTACTTCGGTAAATATTTTATTTACCATGGTTAAAGGGTAAATCCGGTAAGTAAAGGTTAAAAAATACTATTATAATAATAAAAAATTACCCTAAAACGTGTTCTAACCTTATTGGTTGATACATGTCCGACCATGGGCATCTTTGGGTAAATTTTGGGACCACATGGAGCCACTTGTAAGTGATAGGGACACATTATTTTAATTAAGTTAAAATGAATACAAAAATGACACAAGCATATATCTTTTAGAAAAACAATTGTTACATAGGGTTATATATGTTGGATTTTCGACTATAAATATTCATTAGAAATATAAAACTATTTCCTACATAATTATATTTTATTTATAATTTTATACATTATATAATTTAATTTATTTATGAAACAATGGTGATGCAGTAATTACTAAATTAATGAAAAAAATAGAATAATTGATATTATAAATACCCAAATAAATGTAATTTGAGACTTTTTATAACTAAAAAAATTTTCTAGGATAAAATTACATGTTATTATTGATTTAATTAACTTTTTTCGAAGTAATCATTCTGTTATGATTTTTACAAAAATCAATTATTGAATAGTGTCAAAATTTAAATAAAAGAGTTTTTAAAACAAATATTATATTATTAATTGATATTAAATTCATAAAAATCTAATGTTCGGCCATGAGACTTATATAATGATATTTGTATCATTAATGGACCACTTGGGGGTCGCATGGATGTATATAGTATGTTTATTAATCATATAATATAAAAATACAAAGAGACATTGTAAAAGTGAAACTAATTAACTAAGAGTTAATACTTAAAGATAAGGTTAATATAATGACCCACACCAGTCTAAATTCTATTGGTTGAGTTTTTTTCGACCTATAACCACCTTAAACTTTAAATAATCCACTTTGGAGCCATTATAAACCGAATATGAATTTAATATAAAATAATATTTTCAGCTTTTCCAAAGGTGCCCCTCACCGCTCTTATAAAAGGGGACTCCCCCTTCTCATTACTTCACACCTTCAAATCCTTTTGGTTCGGCCAACCCCTACCCAAATACTCTATCGAATTCCCTCACTAAAACCTAGAGTCCTTAGTTTGATCAGAAAGCCAACCTAAGGATCCCTTTTGATCAAATCAAAAGGAAGAACCCGAAGAAGAGGTAATGTTTTTACCACCCTTTTTCAAATTCTTTTCTTCTTCAACTTATTCTTTCTTTGTTATTCCCATTATAACATAATGAATCCAATATCTACTATATACTATAATATTATTATAAATATGGTACAACCATATTCAGTATTCTATCCAACCTTTGAATGACATGTCACCATACGTGCGTATGTACGGCTTATCATCTCCACATCGTGATGTAATTGTCATTCAATAAATTATTATTTGGATGGATATAATAATGATGTATAATTAATGTAAATAATAAATATAACATGATAAGTATTCTTTCTATATTATATAACTTCCAATTATATATTATTTTAACATCAAAAGAATGATATTTTCGCTCGTGCGTACGTACGGACTACAGTCTCCACGAAAGCGATGAGATTCATTCTCCATCGTACCAATTCAAGTATAATTATCTTTTGATGATTTAAAAATAATTTTTAATGACATGATATAATTCTAGATATGAATAAGATACAATCTATCCATAAAAAACATGGCTTATGTAACAAATAATATAAAGGAAAACGAGTAAGTTAACACCCGAAATGACGATAATACTAAGATATTATTAATAAATCAATGTTAAAAGACCATATATGATATCATATTAATGTAAATGATTCTTGTATAATTAAATAACGATTATTTCACCATTATACAAGAGGTTAACCTACCTTCGAACAAGGAAAAAGTACAAAGTAAGGGGTTTCTTATCTCACTCTTAATTTCGTGAGAATTCCATTGTTCGCCACTTATTTATTGCATGTGGTGTATGTGTACTGCCAAAGATTGTATTAATTGTGTAATATATTTTAATTTATGGGTATTTACATGATCATTGTATGATTCTTCTTTCATGGGTGTATGTTTCATAAGTTACCTAATCGATAAGGGAATTTAAAATTTCAATTTCCATTTATTCAGCTTTACGCAAACTTCATTGATTATTTTACTCCGAGATTATGTGTGGAATCACTATTCATTTTCTTATGTCATAATTTCCACTCCCCTTTATGTGGATATAATTTTTATACACAAAATAACTCCATTTACAAAATCTCAAGTCATCGGTATGAACTTGATAAAAGTAATATTTACTCAATCTCGATTTGTTGAGATAAACATCCAATTCCTTGGTGTTGTTTTTACAAGAATATGTGTGAATGTCATTTTATTGTTTTACACTGAATATCCAATCATATTTAGTGTATTTATATTTTTCACACATAATTATGTCGTTGATTTATCCTTAACCTAAGGATACGACCTTTATGAGAGATTTCATCTCAATTTACATTCCATTGAAACTTCTTTGTTGTTATACACCAAATCACTTTTATGTGGTGTATATAATGTACTTTGACATAGTATATCATGAATCCCTTTATTCTCATGATATTACAAAGTTTTGATTACCTCAATTATTTTTATTCAAGTGTCTCTTTTTTGGTTAGAAACTCTAACTAAAATACCATTTTTAAATGTTTTAAAGACTTATTCTTCTAAATATTTCTCATTAATGTCCATGTTTTAAAAAATGGTTTTAATAATTTATTTATATGGACATTAAAGTTTTAAAATTAAAACTCCTTTTAAAAGTTTCAAAGTGGTATGGGACACTTTGATTAAAAAATCTATTTTTAAATGGCTTCTTGAAAAATAGTGTGACTTTTAAATGATTTCAAGAAAAAGGGGGATATTTCTCTCAAATAGTTTTGATGATTATTTTCATCTATGTCAATATCCTTCATTATTCTCGATTGAGGTTAATATGATACAATACAATCTTCCATATTGTATCGAATGAGTTATGTTTGACTGTTTATGTGCTATTTTTATACCATTCATAGTTTGTGGATAAAGTATTGACATTTAGTATGCTAGTTTTAATACAAATGTTTATGTTATGTTTAAAACTTTTCATATGAGGAATGAATTTGACTTAGTAAGTGACGGGTGGAGCCCGCTATATCTCCTCGATGCATCGGTAGGTCTCATGAGACAAACTAGTGTCTTGGCACAAGGCCTTGGAAAAATCTTATTTGTAGTCTTGGCACGAGGCCTTGGCTATGTGGTTATGATAGTCTGGCATTATGCATTCCATCATTATGAAAGTGGTTATTGATATTGCATGTGATTTTTTGACTAGTAGAATTTCCATGTGAATAAGTAAATGGTATTATTTCATTTTATCTTTGCCATATTATGCTGAAGTTCAAGTTTAAAAGGCTTTTGTTTTATTTATAAATTTCTTTAAGTGTTTATGCTTATCTATGAAAGCTTCTACTATATTGATATCCTTACTGAGCATCTGAGCTCACCCCTTTCAATGTTTTATTTTTCCTAAGATGTGAAGAACTAATTTATGAATGACCTGCAGGGATAGTATGAGGGGATATGAAGACAAGATGTTGTTGTAGTTTTTTTTACCTTATGATGTAATGTAAGACTTATGAATATATCTAGTGTTTCCAAGAATACTAAACTAATCGATCTTTCAAGACTTGATCCTTTGTGATCATGCCAATGTTATGTAATAATGCACCGACTTTGGGAATCTAGGGTCGGGGCGTTACAGTTGGTATCAGAGGAAGTTTAGTACAAACCTTGGAATCTAGATTTAGATAAACTCTGATTAGAGCATGTATACCTAAGATGAACTTTGAGGATTAGTATAGAATAACATCCTAAAATTTTGGTATTGTAGATATTTTGTGAGTTTTCCGAGCAATACATCCATGTCTGGATACGATCAGGTAGAGGCGGCTCTGGCATAGATGTACCTAGGGGTAAAACCTGAAAACACCGCTTTAAGCTAGACTCGAACATGAACTGGTGCATGAAAACGGGCCTTGCTGCACTATTGGTTATGACACTCCCGGGGGATATGCTTAAGATAATTTACATTTTCTTTACAAACCGATTTGAAGTATTATATATAAGATGAGAATAAATGACCTTGGTTAATCCTAATGTGTTTCAAATTGAGAATATGGTGACATGTTAATCTCTAAATGATTTTATGACTACTGTTACTCACACAATGCTTTCTGGTTTTAGTCAATGGTTGGATTCCAAGGAAGTCTTAGTGACTTTGAGAATGATGTACAAGGTGGGAATGGAGGTGGAAATGAGAAACAAAATAGAATGTTGATAGGCGTAAAAGATATCATCTTTATGCCAAATCAATTTTCCATAAATATGATCAAAAATATATATATTAACCAATTCCCGGACTCAACAAAGAAGAGAAAGGTGATGAATGATAAGATCTCCAGCAGTGGAGACCATGGAGAAAGGAATCCTCAATTTCCATAATGTAGGAAATGTGGAAGGAGACACCCAGGAAAGTGTCGTAATGGGACAAATAAATGCTTTACGTGCGGGAAGGAAGGACATAAAGTGAATAATTACTGAGGAAAAATGAAGAGTACTATGGAAGAAGATAAAAATTGTCCCAAGAATCCATTTACAGTCATTTGTCATAAATGTAGGGGACCTTGCCATTACCTGAGTGAATGCCCTATTCTATAGGATATTTTCTTGGTCAAAGAAGAAGCTATGTGGAAATAAATGGTTGGAGAAATGTTTAAAAATTATTAGTGCGCCTTGTTGATGGGTTTACTTTGGAATAATTTTCTCTTGTATTTTTAACCCTGCAGTTTTCCATGTGAGAATGATATTTGAGGAAGAATTATCTTTTCTCTTGCGGATATAGTTATAAATAACCATTTGGTTTTATATGATCGTTGGGATTGATGCAATTGTAAGTTATTATAATTTGGGATGAAAATTCAAGGTATGAGATAAGATTTGTGGTTAAATTATGTTATGGTTATTTTGAGGAATTTATCTCATTTTGGTAATGTTATAAAATATAGTTTTTGAAAAAGGACAACACGCAGACCGTGTGATAACCTGTCGCGTCAGACAAAGCTGTGGGAATCGAACCCACAACCAAAGTGCGATTGAGATTTATCTCCTACCACTAGACTACGTGAATTCCCTGGTTAGTGTGACTATTATTTTTCGTTAAATGATTTTATTGATCAATAATAATTTTATTTGGGATCTTGTGTCTTATCAAATGAATACCCTTAGTATAGGAAAATGATTTGGTGATTAAGTGATAAATGTTATTTTGGAAGTTGTTCGCTTTTTTGTGAACACTATATGCCCAAGGAAAATAGAATATTATGGGATTTCATTTGAAGAGTAATGGTGGATTTTTATCTATGTTTTTATTGTGGATTTATAGTGATTTGGGTTATTTATGGAAATGATTAGGTTAATTACTTTTAAGTATGTGACTTTAAGAGTAATTAATGTCATTTGGAGATACAATTTAATGTGGAAGACTACATTCTTATAAGTTTTGGGTTTCAATATTATTTTGGATTATATTGAAGGATTTTAAGGACAATTGATTATTGAATGGTATTTATTTAACTTTGGGGTATTGATGGTTTAATTTTAGAAATTAAGATTAGTGTTTTTTTCTCTAATGGAATATCCATTTGGGGATCATTGGATATTATACTAACCATTTTGGTTTTGATTAATCTCTAAAGACAAGGTAAATATATAGTTTATCCTACGTGGATCATGTATTTCTATATATGTTTATTCTAGCTCTTCCATTGTGACCAAGTCTTCTTGAATACTCATTTTTCAAAAAAAAAATGAGTTAGTGGTAAAAAGTTATTAAAGAACGAAACTCTACTTAAAAAGTAAGTATATCTCTTTATGTTCTTAGTTAATATCATAAATGAATTCCTCGTACTTATGTAATGTAACTTAAAACAAAAAATGTTTTCCATTTACTTTTCCTACTGGGAGACTAATGATCGTTTGTCCCAACACAAGTTTGTGATTTTCTTATTGTTAACTTTCTCCTGATCATGTTTTCTATCCCTCTCCATCAGAACTTAAAACTTAGTTTATTGTCCATATCCATGTTTTCCTACCTGAAATCCTAGTATGGGTTATCTTGGATGACCTTTATACCTCTCTTCCTTTCTTTTAAAGTGATAGTTTTATTGACTCTTTTTCCGAATTGGGACTTTCCATTACATTCTCAAGCCCAATTTTAAAAAATTGTGAGGACTAAATTTATTGAAGGAGGGGAGAATGTAACACCCCAAGATTCCACAGTATGTTTCCCTTTGAATAATGCAATGGTGTGCATTGTACGCAACTTTGAGATTCTAACACACCACAACAAATCAAACTAGTCATTATGAATATTAATACATACTTTTTGAAATTTTATAAATTCTATCTCCCAAAATGGACTTCATTTTTGGATTCGGAATATCGAAATTAGGCTAGGGTGAAATTTTGGTACTTTTCGGATAACTTTCATAGTTTGATGAATAGTGAAAATTACTAAATTTTAATTAAAAACAACTTTTTAATCGAAATAATTAATATTGATAAATTATGAATTTGAGTGGTTTTAAAGTATATTTAGAATATATTTTTACCATTTAATTCAATTTTTGTCATTGGACATAATTTCACATTTAAACCAGACATAAACAAGTGTCAATCTTTTGATAGTTATTATCTCTTAAAAACACGCTTTTTGTTTTGACAGCGGGAATTAATTTTAAATTAATTCTTGCCACTTCTGTGTTTGAAATTTGGAAAAATGGATTCCATATTTGGAATCAGGATTTTTAAATTGTGTAAATAGGTAACTTTTATTTTTAGACATTTTGAATAATTACTTCGGTAAATATTTTATTTACCATGGTTAAAGGGTAAATCCGGTAAATAAGGGTTAAAAATACTATTATAATAACAAAATATTACCCTAAAACGTGTCCTAAACTTATTTTTTGATACATGTCCAACCATGGGAATCTTTGGGTTGATTTTGGGACCCCATGGAGCCACTTGTAAGTGATAGGGACACTTTATTTTAATTAAGTTAAAATGAATACAAAAATGACACAAGCATATATCTTTTCGAAAAACAATTTTTACATAGAGTTATATATGTAATATTTTCGACTATAAATATTCATTAGAAAGTTAAAACGATTTAATACATAAGGATATTTTATTTATAATTTTTAGACATTATATAATTTAATTTATATATGAAAAAATGGTGATGTAGTAATTACTAAATTAATGAAAAATTAGAATAATTGATATTATAAATACCCAAATAAATGTAATTTGAGACTTTTTATAAATAAAAATAATTATCTAGGATAATATGACATGTTAGGATTTATTTAATTAACTTTTTCCTAAGTAATCATTCTGTTATGAGTTGTAAAAAAATAAATTATTGAATAGTGTCGAAATTGACATAAAAGAGTTTTTAAAACAGATATTATATTATTAATTGATATTAAATTCCTAAAAATCTAAGGTTCTACCAAGAGACTTATATAATTATATTTTTATCATTAATGGACTACTTTGGGGTTTCTTGGATGTATATAGTAAGTTTATTAACCATATAATATAGAAATACAAAGAGACATTGTAAAAGTGAAACTAATTAACTAAGAGTTAATACTTAAAGATAAGGTTAATATAATGACCCAAACCTATATAAATTATATTGGTTGAGTGGTTTTAAACCTATCCCCACCTTAACTTCTAAATAATCCACTTTGGAGCCATTATAAACCGAATATGAATTTATTATAAAATAATAAGTTTAGCTTTTCCAAAGGTGCCCCTCACCCCTCTTATAAAAGGGAACTCCCCCATCTCATTACTTCACACCTTAAAAGCCTTTTGGTTCGGCCAAAACATGACCAAATACTCTCTCAAATTCCCTAACTACAACCTAGAGGCCTTATTTTGATCAGAAAGCCAACCTAAGGATCCCTTTTGATAAAATCAAAAGGAAGAACCCGAAGAAGAGGTAATGTTTTTACCACCCTTTTTCAAATTCTTTTCTTCTTCAACTTCTTATTTCTTTGTTATTACCATTATAAAATAATTAATCCAGTATCTCCTATATAATATAATATTATTATAAATATGGTACAACCATATTCAGTATTCTATCCAACCTTTAAATGACATGTCACCATACGTGCGTACGTATGGCTTACCGTCTCCAAGTCGTGGTGTAATTGTCATTCAATAAATTATTATTTGTATGGACATAATAATGATGTGTAATTAATTTAAATAATAAATATAACATGATAATTATTCTGTCTATATGATATACCATCCAATTATATATTATTTTTACATCAAAAGAATGATATTGTCGCTCGTGCGTACGTACGGACTACAGTCTCCACGAAAGCGATGAGATTCATTCTCCATCGTATCAATTCAAGTATAAGTATCATTTGATGATTTAAAAATAATTTTTAAGGACATGATATAATTCTGGATATGAATAAGATACAACCTATCCATAACAAACACGGCTTACGTAACAAAGAATATAAAGGAAAACGAGTAAGTTAACACCCGAAATGACGATAATACTAAGATATTATTAACAAATCAATGTTAAAAGATCATATATGATATAATATTAATGTAAATTCTTCTTTTATAATTCAATAAAAATTATTTCACCATTATACAGGAGTTTAACCTACCGTCAACCAAGGAAAAAGTACAAAGTAAGGGGTTTCTTATCTCACTCCTAATTTCGTGAGAATTCCATTGTTCACCACTTATTTATTGCATGTGGTGTATGTGTACTGCCCATGATTGTATTCATTGTGTAATATAATTTAATTTATGGGTATTTACATCATCATTTTATGATCCTTCTTTCATGGGTGTATATTTCATAAGTTACCTAATCGATAAGGGAATTTGAAATTTCAATTTCCATTTATTCGGCTTTACGCAAACTTCGTTGATTATTTTACTCCGAGATTATGTGTGGAATCACTATTCATTTTCTTATGTAATAATTTCCACTCCCCTTTCTGTGGATATAATTTTTATACACATAATCACTCCATTTAAAAAATCTCAAGTCATCGGTATAAACTTGATAAGAGTAATTTTTACTCAATCTCGATTTGTTGAGATAAACATCCAATTCCTTTGTGTTGTTTTTACAAGAATATTTGTGAATGTCATTTGATTGTTTTACACTGTATATCCAATAATATTTAGTGTATTTATATTTGTCACACATAATTATGTCGTTGATTTATCCTTAACCTAAGGATATGGCCTTTATGAGAGATTTCATCTCAATTTACATTCCATTTAGACTTCTTTGTTGTTATACACCAAATCACTTTTATGTGGTGTATATAATGTACTTTGACATAGTATATCATGAATCCCTTTATTCTCATGATATTACAAAGTTTTTATTACCTCAATTATTTGTATTCAAGTGTCTCTCTTTTGGTTAGAAACTCTAACTAAAATACCATTTTTAAATATTTTAAAGACTTATTCTTTTAAATCTTGCTCATTAATGTCCATGTTTTAAAAAATGGTTTTAAGGATTTATTTATATGGAAATTAATGTTTTAAAATTAAAACTCCTTTTAAAAGTTTCAAAGTGGTATGGGACACTTTGATTCAAAAATATATTTTTAAATGGCTTCTTGACAAATAGTGTGACTTTTAAATGATTTCAAGAAAAGGGGGATATTTCTCTCAAATAGTTTTGATTATTATTTTCATCTATGTCAATATCCTTCATTATTCTCGATTGAGGTTAATATGATAAAATACAATCTTCCATATTGTATCGAATGAGTTATGTTTGACTGTGGATGTGCTATTTTTATACCATTCATGGTTTGTGGATAAAGTATTAACATTTTGTATGCTAGTTTTAATACGAATGTTTATGTTATGTTTAAAACTTTTCATATGAGGAATACATTGGACTTAGTAAGTGACGGTTGGAGCCCGCTATATCTCCTCGATGCATTGGTAAGTCTCATGGGACAAACTAGTGTCTTGGCACAAGGCCTTGGAAAAATCTTATTTGTAGTCTTGGCACGAGGCATTGTCTATGTGGTTATGATAGTCTGGCATTATGCATTTCATCATTATGAAAGTGGTTATTGATATTTCATGTGATTGTTCGACTAGTAGAATATCCATGTGAATAAGTAAATGGAATTATTTCATTTTATCTTTTCCATATTATTCTGAAGTTCATGTTTAAAAGGCTTTTGTTTTAGTTATAAATTTCTTTAAGTGTTTATGCTTATCTATGAAAGCTTCTTCTATATTGTTATCCTTACTGAGCATCTGAGCTCACCCCTTTTAATGTTTTATTTTTCCCAGGATGTGAAGAAGTAATTTATGAATGACTTGCAGGGATAGTATGAGGGGATATGAAGACAAGATGTTGTTGTAGTTTTTTTAACTTATTATGTAATGTAATACTTATGAATATATCTAGTATTTCCAAGACTACTAAACTAATCGGTCTTTCGAGACTTGATCCTTTGTGATCATGCCAATGTTATGTAATAATGCACTGACTCTGGGTATCTAGGGTCAGGGCGTTACAGTTTTTAACAAATCCTTCAGGGTAATCAAGAAGTTTATGATTATATGATGTGTATTCCAAAAGATAAATGGACATTGGAATATGAAGGGGGGAAGAGGTATGGACACATTATGACAAACATTATGGAGTGAATCAATGTTATCTTCAAAGGGCTTTGAAAGCTACCTATAACCACCTTTGTTCAGGAGACATTATATCGATTCGTGAAGTACATTGTGAATAGAAAAAAACTAGCATCATACGGAATACAACCGGGGCTAACTTACGGAAGACACTTTCAACAAGAGATTGAAAATAATTTTGAAGAAGCTTTTGGTTATCATGTTAGTCTCTTTCGAAGAGAAGACTCTTGATTTGATGTTCAAGAGCGTTCAGACTCCATCACAAATCGCATCGGTGAAAAATGGTGGTATTGCTGGAAAAAAGGAAATGTAAATGTGGAAACATTCAGGCCTTATGGATTCCATGTACAGACGCCATCGTATCATGTGCCTCTTTGAACATCCAATGGGAGGAATATGTTGATCCAGTGTACCGGATGGATACTGTTGCTAACTGTTATGCTGCACCATAGACACCTATAGGGGAGTATCGTTATTTCCCAATGCCCGAAGGCCAGCCGATAGTGGTGCCTAACATGAATCAGTTACATCCTCATGGGATACCGAAATCTTGTAGGCTTTCTAATGAGATGGAATGGCCTCAAGAACAAGGACAGAGTGTGTGATGCATGATATTTCATAAAGAATGTCATAATCAGAAACTATGCCCTGACGTTGTTGGGTCGAGTTCACAGTCTCATCTATAATAATGTATTATCTTCATTGTGGCATTCCAATATTGTAAACTAAATGTTGTTATCTCTTCTTTTTTCCTCGGTTTTCTAAACCCCAAAAACATCTTCACTTTTCCATGGGTTTTGGATAAATTATGTGTGATATTTTAGTAAACTATTCTATAACAAAATTATAGTATCATAATTGTTATCATAAGTTATATATAATTAGATAATTTCAGAAAACATCATTACTAATTGACATGGTTTATCTTAATACAATCCATATGTAGTTAACTGTAAAGCTCCTCCAAAATTTGTCTAGTCAAATTCAAGACCCAGTATTTTAGATAATAGAACTTATTTCCTAATAGTATTCTTACTTTCATGAAATAACTTCCTTTTTATTCCTTTAACAAAATCGGATATAATAGAATTTATTTCATAAATCCAAAATCATAACACTTAACTCGTATTGTAATGTAAATTTCATTAACCCGGAAACATGTTTCCTAAACATTAATATTAAAATTTGAAACCCTAAACCCTCAAATCTAAACCCCAACCCAAAAACAACTTCCCTTTTCCATGGTTTTTGGTTAAATTATGTAGGATATTTTAGTAAACTATTCTATAACAAAATTATAGTATCATAATGATTAGCATAAGTTATATTTAATTAGATAAATTTCAAAAACATATGTACTAATTGACGTGGTTTATCTTATTCCAATCCATAAGTAGTTAATCGTAAAGCTCTTCCAAAATATTTCTAATCAAATTCGTGACCCAATATTTTAGATAATATAACTTATTTTATAATAGTATTCTAGATTTCAATAAATATTTTTCTCCTTATTCCTTTAATAAAATTTGAGATAATAGAATGTATTTCATAAATCCTAAAGCAAAACACATAACTCATATTGTAAAGTAAATGTTATTTACCCAGAAACAAGTTTCATATCGTTAATATTAAAATTCAAAACCCTAAACCCTCAAACATAAACCCCAACCCAAAAAATTCTTCCCTTTGCCTTGATTTTTGGTTAAATTATGTGTGATATTTTAGTAAACTATTCTATAATGAAATTATAGTATCATAATGATTAGCATAAGTAATATATAATTAGATAAATTCCAAAAAAAATCATTACTAATTGACATGGTTTATCTTAATCCAATCCATAAGTAGTTAATCGTAAAGCTCCTTCAAAAAATGTCTACTAAAATTCAAGACCCAATATTTTAGATAAAAGGAACTTATTTCATAATATAATTCTTGCTTTCAAGAAATAACTTTCTCTTTATTCCTTAATAAAATCTGAGATAATAGAATTTATTTCATAAATCCAAAGGCAGAACACTTAACCTATATTGTAAAGTAAATGTCATTAAACTAGAAACATGATTCCTAAACCTTAATATTAAAATTTGAAACCATAAACCCTCAAACCTAAACCCCAACCCAAAATCATCATCTTTTTGTAATGGTTTCTGGTAAAATTAGGTGTGATATTTTAGTAAACTATTTTGAAACGAAATTATAGTATCATAATGATTAGAATAAGTTATATATAATATTATTGATATTAAGAAATTAATTTCTCCTTATTACTTTAATAAAATCTGAGATAATGGAATTTATTTCATAAATCCAAAAGTAGAACACTTAACCCATATTCTAAAGAAAATGTCATTAACCCTGAAACAGGTTTCCTAAACCTTAATATGAAAATTTGAAACCCTAAACCTTAAACCGAAACCTCAACCCCAAAACATATTCCCTTTTCCATGGTTTTTTATTAAATTATGTGGGATATTTTAGTCAACTTTTCTATAAAGAAATTATAGTATTGTAATGATTAGAATAAGTTATATATAATTAGATAAATTCAAAAAACATCATTACTAATTGACATGTTTTATCTTAATCCAATCAATAATTAGTTAATCGTAATGATCCTCCAAAATATGTCTATTCAAATTCAAGACCCAATATTTTAGATAATAGAACTTATTTCATAATAGTATTCTTTCTTTCAAGAAATAACTTTCTCTTTATTCCTTTAAAAAAATATGAGATAATAGAATTTATTTCATAAATCCAAAAGCAAAACCCTTTACCCATATTGTAAAGTAAATGTCATTAACCTATAAACATGTTTCCTAAACCTTAATATTAAAATTTGAAACCATAAACCCTAAAACCTAAACCCTAACCCAAAAACATATTCCCTTTTCCATTGTTTTTGGTTAAATTATGTGTGATATTTTAGTAAACTATTATATAACGAAATTATAGTATCATAATGATTAGCATAAGTTATATATAATTAGATAAATTCCAAAAACATCATTACTAATTGACATGGTTTATCTTAATCCAATCCAAAAGTAGTTAATCATAAAGCTCCTCCAAAATATTTCTAACCAAATTAATTTTTTTATATGCAGATGGATGATACCATACTACTCACTTAGTAGCCTACCAATATTTTGTAGGTCGTTATAGAAGGTCATCCAGATCGATTGGTCAAGGTTCGTCGAGCACACCATTTTCATCACAGGGAGCCTCCACATTCCATTAGACCTTACTTGCACCATGCGGGCTTCTATGGCTTTGTCATATTTGATTTTACATTTTTAGATCATTACCTACTTTCTGCCCTCATTGAGAGATGGAGACCAGAGACACGCACATTCCACCTGCCTGAGGGAGAGATGATCATCACCCATGAGGATGTGGCAGTGCTTCTTGGTCTACCTATCCAGGGGAGACCTGTTATTGGACCCACTGGTGCTGCAAGGCTAGACATTCCTTAGCGCTTGTTAGGAATTGATATTTTTTTCATCGGTAGGGCTACAGATGGATCGTCCATATCTATGCCTTGGTTGGAGTCACAAATTCCACATTTATAGGATGATGACGATGATCAGACCATCATGCGTTACGCCCGTGCATATATCTTACAGCTCATTGTCGGGACCATGTGTACTGATCAATTGGGGATGCACGTGAATATGATGTATCTACCCCTGCTAGAAGACTTTGATCGGGCTGGGACGTACAGCTGGGGATCATCCTGTTTGGCATACACGTACAGATCATTATGCAGGCTATCCCACAAGGACCGTACAGGTCTCAGAGGATGCATCATCCTTATTCAGATGTGGGCATGAGAGTGCATCACAACATTCCTCCATGACCTTGTTGGTCCACCGGTCGCAATGGAGGTGTTGGATGATGCTTCATGTGGACGCTAGTATGATAAGTCATTTCTATTGGTTTTTGATTCTACTATTAGTTATTTACTATAATTTATCATTATTTTTCACTATCGTTGATGTATTTTACAGGCGGTATTAGCGACACAATTTTGACGTGGTTCTAATACTGCATTTGGGAATATATCAGCTATAGTTGGACTATCTCTTATAGGATCAGGTATGTATATACAATCTATCACTGCCTAACATATTTAATAATAGCATCAATATTGGTTTTTAGTTAGGTGTGTTTTTGACAAAATCACATGTCATTTCAGATTTCATAGCTTCTATACTGGAGTATTACGGACCATTTTTCTAGCATACTACATTGTTGGGCTTGAGGATTCTATGGATGTAGTGCCCCTCATTCACATCCATATTATTGAGTGGCAACATCCTGACAGAGTCATGCGCCAGTTTTGATGCACTCACCCGATTCCAATACCATCGAGACAGACATACCAACTTCATGGGATGAAGCTAACAGGGATGCATGATGGTGACTAGTCCCAAGTACATGCCAGTTTTATCGAATGATGGCATCGATGTGCAAAGTTTCTTATTCAGGGTTTCCTATGAATCTATTCAATCTTTAGGAGAAGGTTGACTATGCTCCATGGTATAGACAGCTATCTATACTGTATCTTACCCAACCCGGCTTAGGGCTGCAGAGGATGGTAAGTCAATAAATTTACATTTGTTTGTTTGTTGAGTTCTTTTCTAATTCAATTTGATTCTATTTATAGGGAAGTCACATAGAGTAGCTTGTTCGCATGAGTGATGAAGAGGAGGAGGGGATGTTCCTGCCCTAGAGAAACATCTTGCAGTTGCTTCTGGTGCTGAGGATCCATGATCACGGCGACGTAGACAGTGTCGTGCTGCACGTGAGGCCTCACCTATTCCACAGGCAGAAGTTGGCCCTCTAGTAGTCCAGGGTCAGCCGATTCAAGATCTACCTCAGGTGGCATGTGATTCGTCTTTCCTGACAGGATATCTGCAGTTCTCTCCATCTTGGGTTCCAAATCCTTCACAGCCTTTGATTCCAGATCCATCGCCGTCTTGGGGTATAGATCCATCACAGGCTTGGTTCCCCACTATGATGGAGGCAGGTCCTTCTACCACCCTAGTGGGAGAAGGATCTAGATGGTAGTACAAGATACAGTTGATAGCTCCTCCCACTGACACACAGATGGAGGATGCACCATTCGATGTTCCAGTTCCCGAGGATCATCATTCTACAGGTCATCAGACACCACTATGCACTCGACGCAAACTTCCTATTTGCAGACCCCCATGTGGGACAGAATATCCTCACCACAGACATAGGCATTGATTGTACATTATTTTTTAAATGTTTTAAGTCTACTGAAATCAAAATAATATTATTACTTGTTGGTCGGAGTGGAATCTCAAGAGGGGGGGGGGATTTAGTTCCAATTTATGAAATGTTTAAAATTTCATTCATATCGGTCTTATAGTTTATATTATATAGGTCAGAAAAGTCACGTACCTAAAACATTTTTATGTTTCAAGTAGGTGGATTTTAATGGTTATAAATAATTTTTCACCAAGATTTTTTAAGAAGTTATTTTTATTGTGGACTACTAGTTATGTGTTTAAGAAATTTTTAAAATTTCATTCATATTGGTATTATAGTTAATATTTTATAAACCAGCAAAGTCACGTACTTGAATCATTTTTAAGTTTCATGTAGGTGGATTTGAAAGGTTATAAATAATTTTTCACCAAGATTGTTTAGGAAGTTATTTTTATTTTGGACTACTAGTTATATATTTGAGAAATGTTAAAAATGTCATTCACATCGGTCTTATGGTTTATATTATATATTCCAGCAAAGTCACGTACTTCAAACATTCTTATGTTTCAAGTAGGTGCATTTGAAAGGTTATAAATAATTTTTCAGCAAGATTTGTTAAGAAATTATTTTTATTTTGGACTAGTAATTATATGTTTATAAAATGATTAAAATTTCATTCATATCGGTCTTATAATTTATATTATATAGGCTAGAAAAGTTATGTACTCGATACATTTTTAAGTTTCAAGTAGGTGGATTTGAAGGTTTATAAATAATTTTTCACCAAGATTTTTTATGAAAATATTTTTATTTTGGACAACATGTTATATGTTTAAGAGATTTTTAAAATTTCTTTCACATCGTTCTTATAGTTTATATTATATCGGCCAATAAATTCATGTACTTGAAACATTTTTATGATTCATGTTGGTGGATTTGATAGGTTATAAATAATTTTTCACCAAGATTTTTAAGAAATTATTTTTATTTTGGACTACATGTTATATGTTTAAGAAATTTTTAAAATTTCATTCTTATCAGACTTATTGTTTATATTATATGGTCAAGCAAAGTCACGTACTTGAAACATTTTTAAATTTTATGTAGGTCGATATAATAGGTTATAAATAATTTTTAACCAATATTTTTTAAGAAATTATTTTTAATTTGGACTACTTTTTATATGTTTAATAAATGTTTAAAATTTCATTCATATTTGTCATATAATTTATATTATATAGGCCAGCTAAGTCACGTCCTCGAAACATTTTTATGTTCCAAGTAGGTGGATTTTATAGGTTATAAATAATTTTTCACCAAGTTTTTTTGAGAAATTATTTTTATTTTGGACTACTTGTTATATGTTTAATCAATGTTTAAAATTTCATTCATATTGGTCTTATAAATTATATTATATAGGCCAGAAAAGTCACGTACTTGAATAAAAGATAAATTATGGTGAAACATTATGTTTTAATTATATATATATTTATAACCATATGAAAATAATAATAAAACATTAAAATTTTAAATATATATTAAATATAAATAAAAAAATTGTTTTAGGAAAAAGTTGGCATCAACAATGCATGCTTAGTAGCGTATTTTTTTTAATTAACCTAATCCGTTTTTTAGAATATGTTTTTTAAAAAACGCATCTAAAAAATCCATAAACCCAGCCAGTCACGCCAAACCCACCTTCCTCCCCTTCCGCGAGACTACGCCCCTTCTTGGCGAGCTCTACCCAGGATCCACCGCCACAAGGATATTCTCCCAGCTAGTCCAAATTGGAAAACTCCTGGACACAGCACCAGATCTTCATTTCGTTCCCCTTCACTGCTCCTCTACAACCACCCACTGCCTACTCGATTTTTAGTCAATGAGCTGCATGGTTGCCCCGCCCACCTCCTCTCCCAGATCTGGAAAAGTGCCATTTTATGCCATTGTTCTTCCCCATCATTTTCGGTGATGGATCCCCACCCATCTCCACAGAAAATTCAAGATACAGGTGCCACCTCCCTCCATTGTTGAGACTTTGCCTCTTGTTGGCGTGATCTGGGACAAACATGACACCTCCCTCCGGTTGGATGCCTACTCTGCCGCCCAAATCTAGCCGAACCACTCTCCTTCATCTGAACCACCCACCCCCTTCTGAGATCTAACTAACATTCCTCCAACTAGTGGATTCATGTAGATACCTATCCGGGGTTATGCCCTATCGGCGCCACCTTCTCACGGACAAGCCACCTTGCGCTGGCCCACCGCTTAGACTGCCCTTCCCCGGCTGTCTGTCGTACGATCCAGTATCGTAGTGTGAGGTAACCTTTAAAATGACTCTAGTTTGACCCAACCCACCCTAAAATGTGTCAGGGAGGGTCTTCCTAACTAGGTATGGATTTGAGTGAACCTTTTGCACCAGCTTTTCTCAGGCCTTTGCGAGTTTTCAGTATAACCATAATCAAATTAATATAATTAATTAATTTCATTTTATAATTAAATTATATTGATAAAAATATTAATTTGTGTTTAAACAAATCAATGTCCATTTATAAAATTAATTAAATTTAGGTATTATTTTGAATTAATTAATTAATTTAATTTTGGTATTAAAATTGTTATCGGGCCAAATGTGAATTTAATAAATTATATGAATTTTTTCATTCATTTAATTTATTTAATATCACTAATACTTAATTTTTTTCAATTTAATTTTTATTGCGTGTTACTTTTTCATGTTGATTGGTCTTGAGCACCGACCTTTACATATCTTGTTAAATTAAATAATTATTTTACTATGTGTAAATGTTTTGAATAATTGAGATGGTATATGAATCATCATTTATATTTTCATTCAAAATGTATAAGGGACTGAGTGTCCAATTTATCAGATATAAATTACACTCTTGAGTTCACCTCACCTGCTAGTGAGTATTTTTGTACTTCGATGGTGAGGATGTACAATGTGGACCCGCAATGATAAGGATGGCGTAAGTTGAATACAACGCCAAGTCAAGGTGAAATCTAAAGGAGTGGTTGGAATACTTTTCGTGGGATAGGATGCATCGATAATCAAGATGCGAATGTGTCATGAACCAACCCGGGTCAACCATGAACCGATCACCCAAGTCGGCTCGCGACATGACCCGAGAGGCGTTTCTGATCTTCCCGGGCTGGCGACAAGCATCAGGGCATCAATAGAGGACAAGTGGGAATGATTTTGCCCAGTGAAAATAATTAAATAAAAAAAGCAGTGGAAAAAAAGTAGAATAATGCGGACCAACCAGACCATGACCAAAACTCCTCACGACTTCGAAAGTCGCTCGCCAATCCACAACCAACTCTCGCCCACGGTGAGCAATCTCGAGTCAAACCTGCAACAGAAACTAAAAATAGGTAAACTCTGTAGGCATGAGAATTAAAACTCAGTAGGTAGGCCTGATTAATTCTATTCCCAATGAAAATACCATTAAATAAAGAATTTATCAATTCCAGGTTTGAAATAAATTATATAAAATATGAGTTTCCACACACACATATTCATTTCTAAAATAAGTAACAGTTCATTGCCCTATTTATTTTAAAAACAAGCTTAATGCATGAAAAGGGGAAGGTGGATTTCATTTTAAAATAATTTTTTTTGAACAATTTAAAAACCCCAAGTTTAGTTATTAGCAAAAAGGAAAAACACACATAACACAAAACAAAAACAGAGGGCAATGGAAAAGTGGAACACATGGGCCATCAACGAACTAGACCTCTTAATCATCTGCCACATACAAAAAAGCACTAAAGGAAAAATGGGTCAAACCTAGGAGCTCATGAACTGTGACAACTGGGCCCTGGTGACAGCACAACCACCCCGCTTTAACATGGTCGTCAGGTCCTGACCCACCAGGTACCAGCAGTTGCCCCGCAGACATGTGGGGCCCACCCCAGGGTCCACCCACATGCCTAAACGGGTCATCTTACTAATGAAAGTTCTCACAGGCCAACCCATGTCCTTTCCAGTGTGCTTTTGTCCTCACTCACACACCCTGAGAAACTTCCCAGAGGGTCACCCATCCTGGTCACTACTCTAGGCCAAACACGCTTAACTGTGGAGTTCTAATCAGACAAGCTCCTGAAAAGGAAGGTGTACCTTGTTGACATGAGTCATATCATTTAGTCATTTAACCCTGTATCATTTGGGGATGTTACATGAACAATCCAGAATGTACTATAGATGTGACTCATCCTGAAGGCATGCCCTACACAATGACGCCATAATGCCCTAACACCCAGTGTTGCCCTACATGGACTAACTGAGGGGCCCAATTCCATAACAATAATAATAACAAAACATCTCTCTATTATGGGCCACTATTCAGAGTAATATAAACTAGTGCAACAATCGTTCTCAAAAGATTCACTTACTATGTTAGGTTCCCATGTCAACACGTATAATAAACAGGTGTGAGTCAACAAAGTCAATCAAGTAAACAGTCATGTTGCACAAACATCACACACAACTCACACAATCAACTTACACAAAAGTATCACCCCTAAGTCACCTCCAAGAAAGTTTTCCAAAATAATTTATTTTATCAAAGTGCCAAACAAGACTTAACCAACTTTAAAGAAAAACATCATTTCTCAAGAGAATCAAAACACTTGTTCACACATTAGAAGAAATCATTTATCTACTAACCAGAACTATGCTTGAAATTCAATAAATTATGTTCATGGGGAAAACATTCATTCTATTAATATTGAGCATCAATTCCCCATGAAAAAATTTCAAATGACGTGTATAAAATAAACAACTCTTTTTTACATCAAGTAATTATTCCAAAATTATTTATCTTATACTATTTATCATTTATTAAAACTAATAAAATATTAAACAATAAATAAATTCTAAATTTAAAGGAAAGTGCAGTGAGAGACCTACCTCGACATGCAACTCGTTTACGACGACGCGACACGTCTCACACTTGTGCCCAAGTACGTGCAACCTGATGACCATTGCAATATCACAGAAAAACATCGTCAATGCATTGTAACAAGTTCTCAACATCTAAAATACAGAAATAATTATTAAAAAAAGATAACTCAACAACTGAATATTGCAATTTCACCTCGACGCCGCTGTAAAAAAACAAAACAAAACTAACCTACTCGCCTTCAGCACTGGTGTGCATCGTGCGCCCAAGAAGGGGGGGGGGGGTCACAGAATGTTGTGATGCATTGTGCGATAATCGAGGGACGACAAAGGGAGGTTAGTGCCGGCGACTCACCTAAGGGAGGAGCGCGACAGCTGCTGGTCGGAGTAGCGAGTGGCGTCGGGCGCTGCGCCGGTGAACCAGAGGATCGTTGCGCGCTGGTCGGAGGAGCGCTGTGGTCGACTGGGGTGCAACGACGAGAGGGAGAACAACACTGGGGACTGTGCCACTTCTGGCCAAAAAATGAGTCTAATAGAAGTCACACGACCATCTTTTCATAAGGAAAGCACCAGTGGAAGGGAGGCACTGACAGTGAAAATATCTAGTTAAGAGGCTGGTTGCCGGTTGGGGGTTGCATGCCAGAGGTTGAGTTGTGCATAGGAGGTGGGTGCAACATTGTGCAGGGAAAGCAGGAGGGGTGCGGCAGATATAACCAGTTGGGAAGGCTGCACTGCAAGGGAGTCTTGTGGGTGCGTTGGTAAGGCGCACTGAGCAGGGAGCAGGCCGGTGGGTGCAGGTCGTCAGCCGGACAGGAGGCAGGGTGAAGGCCAATTGGGTCCCTAAGTGCACTGGGAAGGAGGGCAAAGGGCCGGTAAAGAGTGCACAGAAGGAGGGTGTGGTCGGAGTCGTTGCAGCATGCGAGCTGGGTTGGGCGGCGCGACAGTATCCAAAGGGAGGGTCTGGCTAGTTGGAGAAGAGAGTGGTGAGTTGGTCAGAACCAGAGCAGGCAGGAGCGCGGTAGAGCGACTTTCTTCCCGTGGCACGACACAAATGGACAGGGGGGGGGGAACGTGTGGAATAAAAAAATGAATGAAGAAAATCAATGTAAATAAAATAAAATAAAATAAGTCAAAAATATTATTATTATTATTATTATTATTAATGATAATAAATTTAATCTATATTATTAATATTAATATTAATATCAATAATAGTAATAATACTAATGATAATAATAATAAAAACAACTTTAATAATAAACTAAAAATGATAAAAATAATAATTTAAAATAATAAAAATTCTTTAATCATTATAATATTAAAATTATTTATTAACATTTTCTTAGTTCCGAAAAATAATAATATTAATAACATTCTTAGTAATTATGATAACATTAATGAAACATTTTAATAATAAAAAAATAATAATAATAATCATCATCATATCGATAAAAAATAAACAATAAAAATACTCATTTCGTTTTAATGATAATAATTAAAATTATTAACCATGAAAATTTTAAATAACGCAGTAAATTACAAAATTTTATCATTTTAGTTTTTCCGGAGACAAGTGGACTGTGTCATTTCTTGGGCCAAGCCGCGTGGGGTTTCGAAAATTCGCTCCTCCCGGACGCTCAGTGATGTTAACTCAAAAACGCACACTTTTGGACAAAACTCAAAAATCTTTCTCGGGATTCTACCCAAACCTCGACAAAAAATTTTAAAACCAAAGAAAATAATAAAATAAAAATAATATATAGGTCAGGGTTTGACAATTCTCCCCACCATAATGATTCTCGTCCCCGAGAATCCACAACAAGACCTGGACCCAAGAAGAAACTCCTTATGATTCACTCACCCCACAATGTTTTAGCGCCTCCAGTTGATCGATCCAAACGAACACTGAACTACCATGACATGCAACTTATCCTCAAAACACGAACACTTTAAACACCACTAAAACGAAACCCTGATACTGATATGGGGAGGCCCAAACAGACTCCCCACCCTAAGAATCATGCAAAACTGAATTCAACGAGACCCACAATGGGTATCCCCACTATAAGGACTGATGAGATTAACCGAGCATGAAAACATTACACATTGACCAAAACCCCCCCACCACGAGTGGGAGAAGGGAAGGTCCCAACTGATAGAGCATCAAAACTACCTCCATCTCCATATTAACAATGTTGAACACTTAAAATATCACAAACCACGCTACACTAATGATAGATATTATACTAAGGTATTTTTACACCGCTGGCGTTCTCCTAACTACACACCAACTTCACTCTCGGACTTATGGCTAGAGCACTTATAATTGAAGCATCTCCTGCCCCGTAGTCAGGCTTCAAAAATTCCTAAAGACAACACAAGAACCAAAGTTTTTCCAAACACACATCCATTAGAATAAAGCTTTTAAATAGGTTTAATAAGAACCATTCTTACAACTGAAGGAAAAGAAACACCAAAGAACACTATAAGATACAACCACTACATCCATGGAACGCTAATAAGAGAAAAACTCTAAACTGATCCCCAAACATCATAATACTCTAGCTAACAGACTGAGGTGACGTTCGATGAGTCTGGTCTTGCATCAACTCACTTCATGAAAACACCTCGAAATAATCGCAACATGTGACCCGGGTGCCCACAGGTTTGGCAGGGTCTTGGAGCATTCGCCCGCATTGGCCTCTTCTGCACCCGCTTACCGCACTGGTGATAGATCTGGGCATTGCGCTATGAGGAAGATGACTGAAGGTCTAAAGGCCTCTTGATTCCTCTGCTAGTACCACCAGCATCATTCCACTTACCATTCTTCTAATTGCTATCTTCTACACTGCTTCCCAAGGTCGGAGGATGATTCTCCACCTCAAGTCTTCCCGCTAACTCATCTTCATTGAGGAAATATTGTCTCACCACGACAAGGAAGATGATTACGTTGAACTCTTCCACCTTCGACTGTAGCTTAGGATGTAATCCAAGTTCAAAATGCCGAGCTTTCACGGGATCATTTCCAACATACCCTGATTCATATGGAGCCATGTCCAGGAAACAACGAAAGAATTCCAACACTGATCGAACATCTTGTTGTAGGCCATACAACTCCATACTCTTTCTCACCATTGTCACCTTATAGAAGTATTGTTGGATGAATGATGACTTAATGAACTCCCAAGTGAGATCTTCTCGAGGATTTCTTTGAGACACAGACATCCACCACTTCTAGGTTGGACCTTCAAGCGTAAAGGTATCCAGCTTCACCGTCAATGACTTAGGCGGCGTGAGAGAACATAAGTTCTTCTCAATCTTTCATAGCCACTCCTCTGCCTCAAGAGGGTCTGCATTTCCATAAAATAGGGGAGGGTTACACTTCTGAAACTCAAGGATGTAGTCCATGGACTGATCAACTAGAGGATTTGCTAAGGATGCACCACCTGAAGCTACACCATGGGCATCCCTCAAACTATCGTGGGGGTGAACACTGAGGAACATGGAAACAAAGAATTTAATAAAAACATGGTCATCTATATTTTAAATTAAACCTTTTACAATTTCCAAAATAAGAATTTACAAAACAATTTTTTGAAGTAAAGAAGACCCAAACAATCTACAAGGAGAAACTAGTTTCGATGGGTGACTTGGACATATGGTTTGCGGCCATATGCCAGTCACACCATCATCACAAGGAGCACTCTAGGGTAATGTGCCCAGCTCCACATGGCTTGCCTGACTAGTGAGCTTACAAATGTCACTTTCCCAGCTCCCATTTCCTTTCCCAATACCGAAAAAACCATAAGAATCAAGGACATCAACAAACCCAAACATCCCATGGTAACCCGAGGTTCAAAACGAGAAAGGGTTCCTTACGCCCTTGTCGTCTGTACTTCCCGAGTCCCAACAATTGTACTCCTTATACCATGAAAACCGGAAATTACAATGGGTGCTTGGAGAAACAAGGTCCTCTCAGGATCTGACCTCCTCTAATATTAGTTTTTCAAAAACCAACATGGGTCGACCCTGAACCAATCACCCAATCCGGTCCGCAACATGGCCCGAGATGCATTCCAGGTCCTCCCGGGTTAGCGACAAGCTCCAGGGAATCAATAGAGGACATGTGGGAATGATTTTTCCTAGTGAAAATAAGTAAATAAGTAAAGAAGTGGAAAAAAAGTAGAATAACACAAACTAACTGGACCACAACTGAAACTCCTTATGACTTCGAGAGTAGCTCTCCAATCCACAACCAACTCTTGCCCATGGCGAGCAATCTCGAGTCGAACCTGCAACAGAAACTAAAAATAGGAAAACACTATAGGAATTAGTATTAAAACTAAGTAGGTTGGACCGACTAATTCTATTCCCAATGAACATTCAATTAAATAAAGAATTTATCAATTTTAGGTTTGAACTAAATTATATAAAATATGGGTTTCCACACACACACTTTCATTTCTAAAACAAGTAACAGTCCATTTCCCTATTTAATTTAAGAACAAGTTTAACGCATTAAAGGATAAGGTGAATCTCATTCTAAAACACATTTTCATGAAAAATTTAAAAACCCAAATTTTAGTTATTAGAAAAAAGGACAAAGAAAACATAACACACAACTCACACTAAGTGAAATGGAAAAAGAGGCACACAGGGGCTAGCAATCGAACTAGACCTCTCAATCATCTTCCATATACAAATAAGCACTAAAGGAAGCAGGGGTTGAACCTAGGAGTTGTGAACAATCCAGAATGTACTATACATGTGAATCATCCGGAAAACATGCCCTACTCAATGACGTCATAATTCCTTAACGCTCAGTGTTGCCCAACATGGCCTAACTGAGGGGTCCAATCCCATATAAATAATAATAACAAAACATCTCTCTGCTATGGGACACTAGCCAGTGCGTAATCTATACTAGTGTAGCAATTGTTCTCAGAAGATTCACTTACTATGCCAAGTTCCCATGTCAGCAAGTATAATAAAGAGGGATGAGTCAACAATTTCAATCAAGTAACCAGTCATGTTGCACAAACATCACACATGACTCATGCAACAAACGTACACTAAAGGATCATCCCCGAGTCACCTCAAAAAAAATTCCAATATAATTTATTTTATCAAAGTGCCAAACACGCCTTAACCAACATTAATGAAAACCCTCATTTCTCAAGAAAACCAAAACACTTGTTCATGCATTAGAAGAAATCGTTTATCATCAAACCAAAACTACACTTGAAATTCTATAAATTATGTTCAAAGTCCAAAAAAGCATTCTTTTACTATTGTGCCTCAATTCACCGAGAAAATATTTCATGTGATGTGTATAAAATAAATAGCTCTTTTTACATCGGGTAATTATTCCCAAATTATTTATCTAATACTATTTATAATTTATTAAAAATAATAAAATATCAAGCAATTAATAAATTCTAAATTTAAAGGTAAGTGTAGTGGGGGACCTACCTTGGCTTGCAGCTCGGTTACGACGCCGCGGAATGTCTCACACTTGTTCCCAAGTATGCATAACCTATTGACAACCTTAATACCATGGAAAATCCTCACCAATGTGCTGTAAAAAATGCACATCTAAAATAAGAAAACATTGATTAAAAAAAGATAACTCAAGAAACTGAATATTTCAATTTCCCCTCGACGCCGTTGTAGGAAAAACCAAACAAAACAAAACTGTTCGGCTTCGGTGGCGGTGTGTGTCACGCGCCCAAGAAGGGGGGTCGCAGAATATTGTGATGCATCGTGCGATGATTGAGAGATGGAAAAGGGGGGTCGGTGTCGGCGACTCACCAAGGGGAGGGCTGTGGTGGCTACTAGTTGGAGTGGCGAGTGGGGTCGGACAGTGCGCCGATGAACAAGAGGGCGATTGCACGCTGGTCGGAGGAGTGTTGTGGTCGAGCAGGGTGCAACGATGAGAGGGTGGATGATGATGGGTAATGCACCACTGCTGGCTAGAAAATGAGTCGAATGAAGGTCACACATCTAGCTGGTTAGAGGGAAAACACCGGAGGAAGGGAGGCACCGACAGTGAAGATTTCCAGTTAAGAGGCCGACTGTAGGTTGGTAGTTGGCTGAATTAGGGGGATGAGGTTTTTTTTATTTTATTTAAATGGGTCTAGGTTTAGTATATTTAGGAATATGGGTTTGTTGAGCACCACTTGAAGTGGAGCTCAACAATTCGGGTGGCTAGCGCCACATCAAGTGGTGCTTTGCCACCCTTTTTTTATGGTTTTGTTTTCTTTTTTTGTTGTTTTAATTTTTTTTCCACCTCATCTCTTTTTAATAAATATTTTCAAAATAAATAAATAAAATTTTAAAAATAATCTTATAAATATGTATTTAAAAATGATAAATTAATTATTATTATATTTATAATTATATAATAATGAAATTATATTTATGTATATATATAATTATATGTGTGTGTATAAATATAATTATGTATATATATAATTAAAAATAAATATTTATAAATATAAATCTATTTATTTATATTTTTTAAATAAAAAACTATATTTGTAATTATATAATTATAAACTAATCTTTATATATAAATATTTATAATTATATGAATATGAATATATTTAAAATATATAATTATGAAAATATTGTTACATATATATTTAAATTTTATTTATAAATATATTTAATATTCATATATAAATATATATATATATATGTATGTATGTGTGTGTGTGGAGAATTATATTTATAATTATCTTTAGAATTATATTGTAATTATAGTTATACTTGTATATTTATAATTATATATTTGTACATATATATATTTACGTAGTTATAAGTAATTATTTATAAAAAAAATTGAAATATTGTTAAATATATAGTCTTTCAATACCACCTACTTGAAACTTAAAAATGTTTCAAGTATGTGACTTTCAAAGCCTATAAAATATAATCTAAATGACCAATATGAATGAAACTTAAAACATGTATTAAAAATATACTAAATAGATGAAAAAAAAATTACGTAAAAAATGTCGATAGAAAATATTTGATAGGCTTTCAAAACAACCAAGTTGTAACTTAAAAATGTTTCCACTATGTGACTTTGAACGCTATAAAAGATAATATATATGACCAATATGAATGAAACTTAAAACATTGATTAAAAATAAATAAATAGATGGGAAAAAACATAAAAAAATGTCGACAAAAAATATTTTATAGGCTTTCAAAACCACCTAGTTGAAACTTAAAAATGTTTTAACTATGTGACTTTGAACGTCTATAAAACATAATCCATATAACCAGTATGAATGAAACTTAAAACATGGATTAAACATATACTAAATAGATGAAAATAAAAAACTACGTAAAAAATGTCGACAGAAAATATTTTATAGGCTTTCAAAACCACCTAGTTGAAACTTAAAAATGTTGCAACTATGTGACTTTGAACGTCTATAAAACATAATCCATATGACCATTATGAATGAAACTTAAAACATGGATTAAACATATACTAAATAGATGAAAATAAAAAAAAATTACGAAAAAAATGTCGACAGAAAATATTTTATAGGCTTTCAAAACCACCTAGTTGAAACTTAAAAATGTTTCAACTATGTGACTTTGAACGTCTATAAAATATAATCCATATGACCAGTATGAATGAATCTTAAAACATGGATTAAAAATATACTAAATAGATGAAAATAAAAAAACTACGTAAAAAATGTCGACAGAAAATATTTTATAGGCTTTCAAAACCACCTAGTTGTAACTTAAAAATGTTTCAACTATCTGATTTTGAACGTCTATAAAACATAATACATATGACCAGTATGAATGAAACATAAAACATGGATTAAACATATACTAAATAGATGAAAATAAAAAAATTACGTAAAAAATGTCGACAGAAAATATTTTATAGGCTTTCAAAACCACCTAGTTGTAACTTAAAAATGTTTCAACTATGTGACTTTGAAAGTCTGTAAAACATAATCCATATGACCAGTATGAATGAAACTTAAAACATGGATTAAACATATACTAAATAGATGAAAATAAAAAAATTACGTAAAAAATGTCGACAGAAAATATTTTATAGGCTTTCAAAACCACCTAGTTGTAACTTAAAAATGTTTCAACTATGTGACTTTGAACGTCTATAAAACATTATTATTTGATATACAGTAATTAATTAGTTATTAATATAATTATTAATTATTATTTTTCATTATAATTATTAATTATTAATGGTTAAGTCACTGTGACAAATTTTGTTTATATTGTACCTGTACTTTATAATTTAATAGTTAATTGAAATATGTTTGTATTTAATATATTTTTGATTTTCTTGTTATTTGACTTAAACAACAATTACTTATCATAGTGAATAAGTTTTTTAATATATACAACATTACATCCAAAAACATCAACGACGATGCCCCCCGGTACCACAACGCGGTGTCTGAATGTCACGTCCTCTCTGCGTCTGACGTCCGTGTCGCTCTGGTGTCCTCTCTGCAGGTTCCTCCTCTTCCGGTGCTTCTGGTGCCTCCCCATGATGCTGTGTAGAGGACTGACCAAAATCATGTGAGGATTCCCCAAAATCATGTGAGGATTCCCCAAAATCATATGGGGTGACATATGGCTCTGAAGCTCCTATAAATGGTAGAAATGGGGTACTGAAGAAGGTCTCGTCGGGAGGAGAGGGGGCCGCCATAAGCTGTGTGACTGCACCCAGATTGAAGTCCATAGTAGTCTGCGGAGATTCCATATGTGGTATATAAGCATCTCCCTGCTGTGCAAAATCATCAGTCGGCTGGGCGGGATCGTCTCTCTGTGGTGCGACGACATCTGTAAGAGCCGCTCTCGGATGTTGATGTCATCGCCTCTGCCTCTCCGGATGTGCTCGTCTCTGTCGTCCAGCTGGCGGCGGCGGTGGTGGTGCATCCTCCTCATCAGGCATAGCAGGGACATCGTCATCCTTAGGTGCTTCTGCCTGAAGATATGGATCAGGATATATCTGTGGCTCCTCATCAAAAAAACTGTCACGTATCAACCGGAGATGATTCAATAGAGCCACCACATCCTGATGAACTACCTCCCATAGAATATATGCATGCTCCTGAGGCTGTGTGGAATGTGCAAGCTGACCAATGGCATCTTCCTGCAAATGAAATAACAATAAAATTAATATCAAAAATGAGTTAAACAAAATTAATAAATCTTATTAAACATACCAATCGCTGAATGCCAATCCCCTGATGTGTAAGGTGCATGATGGTGTGCCGTCGATACCAGTGTACATAATCCCCCTGATCAGATAAATTAGAGTGTGATGTGATATATTCCTATGGAAAGATACTGAATCGGGCACGCCTGTCCCAAAGCTAGATATAAGATGCATGATGTCGTCACCAGTCTGTCGTCTGTCTACCTATAAGCACAATCGAATGTAACTCGGTAGTCTGTCGTGGTGCCAAGGGGATATGATGTATAAAACCGAACTGGCGCATGACCCGGTCTGGATGGTGCCACTCAATGATGTGAAAGTGAATGAGTGGCACCACTGCAGCACGATCTCCAGCCAAAGCTGTGCAGTATAGTGGAAGTTATGCGTAGACATAATCTGTATAAGGAGTCCATGAAACCTGAAATGTAAACTCAAAAAATAAGTCATATAGTAGAATGAAAATGTTACTGAGATTATATTGAAATAACTTAAAATAGTGACAACAAAACAAATTTTCCTACAAAAAAGTACCGTTTAACTTACATCAGCTGGCACTATAGCGTCGAATATCTGTCGGAAGCTATGCACACTATGTCTCGGAGTATGTGCAAACTTTTGAGACTGACTCCACCTGGTAAAAAAAGAGTAACCTATGGTAAGTTTATAAAAAACAATAACAAAAGTACTAAATAACTGAAAGTAATGAAGTAGACATACCATCGTCCCCGAGGACAGTCCTGAAGTAGCTCCGATGCAAACGGTGTGACAACTCAAGGAGCGATGCGTGGAAAACGCTCCAAGGACCACATCTGTACTAACAACATGCAACCTGCAATCTGATGTGAATTGGCCTGAAAACTGGTGCAGAGAGATCTGTACAGATGTGCTAATACAGCGGATCCCCAACTGTATGTAGCAGTCTGATCCAGATCCTCAAGTAATGGGAGGTACATCATGTGTACCAAAGCGGTGGAGTAGTCGACGCACAACATGACTCCGAGAAACCACAAAATGTATGCACGTGTGTGCTGAAGAAGCGTCTCCTCGTCTGCATCATCAAGAATGACGTCGAAATACTGATCAATCCACCTCATTCGCAAGCGCGAACCTTGGAGGACACCTCGTGCGCTGATGATGTCAATGCCTAGCAGCCTCTGTATGACTACAACCCAATCGCCAGTACTGGCCCCCGTAACTGCATCTCCATGGATAGGTAACCCCAGCATGTAGGCGACGTCCTCTAATGTAATAGTTATCTCCCCCTCTGGGAGATGAAATGTGTGTGTCTCTGGCCGCCATCTCTCAACCAACGTAGCTATCAAATGATGGTCGATTGTCTTGAAGTCACACATAGTGACTCCATAAAAGCCTGCACGTCTAAGGTATGGACAAATAGCTGCCGGTGGTGCCTCATGATGGAAACAGTGCGCTCTCCGAACATGAAGATGTCTAACAGGCCGTCGCGCCAACACATTGCGCGATACGTGCGTCTCCTGGCCAGATAAAAGTGGCTACTCCATCTGAATGTGAAAACAATAAAACATTAATTTCATGTAAGTTATGACTTCTATCATTTAAGATATGAAATTTATCATATAATTTTGAAATAAGCTTAAACACATTGGGTTAGTTGTTGTCTCCCGTGTTGGGGTGTTGGGGTGAAGACGTTCAGAGTTTCCTCGTTTTTGTTTTGTAGTCATTGTAAGTTCATCTTTCATTATAAAAAACTGATGACATTTTCATTTAATAGTTCAAATGGTTTTGTTTTCTTATACAGGTACATTCCTTTTTTTGAGTTGGTGTTGTTTGTTTAAAGCTACTCATGTAATGTTGATCGTTCGATAAACAATGTCACGTGAAATCATGGTACATTTTCCAAAAATTACCCTATTTACAAGTAAAACAAATATGATTAAAAATGGTGAAATGATAAAAATAATTACATGTACAAAGTTTTACAGTAACTGATAGAGTACATGATTCATTTTAACCATTAGATGATTTCCCTATGTGTCTAGGGCAACGTATCTTCATATGACCTTCCTGGAAGCATATGCTGCACCGTCGTCCAGCTGGATGTTCACTAGGCCAATCCATATCATTCCGAATACGAGTCGACTTTGGCCTCCCTTTAGGTCGAAGTCTATTGTTGTTCGGTAGAAGCGTCGGTGTGTCATCAGGAAGCCAAAAATTCTGATATTCCCCGATTGGCATCCACGGAGTACTGTAGCAGGAGTTGATGCTCTCGAGTCGATAAGCCGGGTCAACAAACTGCTCCCAAGATACGTGTACGTAAGCACATGCAGTAATCACATGGCCGCATGGATATATCAGTGCCTGAAAGTTTCCACAATCACAGTATGATTCTCCAAAAAAACAACTCGCACACGACCATTGCTACATGCCACAGCATCACCGGGCTCAGCGACCTCAAATCGTTGCTCTGGACGATTAAATGCAGTTACATGGTAAATTGCGGTCTCCTGAAGAACTGTATCTAGCTCACGTTGGAAATGGTGTCCATAGCGCATTCCTCTGTTCAATCCCTCTTCAGCTTGCTTTCCTCATTCCAGAAAGTACTTTACACTACGATAGAATGTCTCTTGTACCAACCCTGAAATTTATATTTACGACATCATACAAATATTATATTATAATAGTAGCTCTTCTGAGTAACATATATTCAAATATTCATATTTACCTGTGATAGGAAGTTTTCTAACTCCCTTGAAAACTCCATTTATACATTCTACAATGTTGGTCGTCATATGACCATATCTCCTCCCATCATCATATGCCAACGACCATTTCTGCTTTGGAATTTGCATCATGTAATCATACACTTCTGGATTCACTCTATGGATATCTTGAAGACGCTCCTCCATCCTTTGTGGTTGAGGCTCATATGCTATCATACAAGCAGTCATCTGAACATTTATGAAAATAACTATGACAAAAACATTTTAACAGAAAAGGATATTCATACCAATTTTTATGATTGCCTTTTTCATCGATTCATTCTTGAACTTCTTTCGCAAATTGCTGGCAATGTGTCGAGTACAATATCGATGATGGGAATAGGGTGGTCTCCACAAAATACCCTCAGACTGTATCGCCTCCTTGATTTCACAGTGGCGATCAGAAATAAGACAAATCCCTTCTACATCCGTAACAAACTCTCGGAGACATTCCAGAAACCAGCTCTATGATAAAAATTTCTCTTTCTCCACAATTGTAAATGCTATAGGCAGAGGGGCTCGATTTCCATATTGTGTGGCGGCAATCAATAAAGTTCCTGTATACTTTCCATACAGAAATGTACCATCAATTTGTATGAACTGCTTGCAATGTCTAAAAGCCGCCACACATGGTAAAAATGTCCAAAATAATCTATCAAACACAACCATTGAGTGGTCAAGTTGGTTCTGTTGGTTAACATATTCAACAGTATGTAACCGATAGACTATTTGATTATTGTGGTGTAGAAGCTTCAATAGTTGTGGTAAAACTCGATATGAGTCTTCCCAATCACCATACACTTTCACAATAGCCTTTTGTCGTGCTGCCCATGCCTTCCAGTAAGAGATTTGATACCCAAAAAGCTGTTTGATTCGCTCAATGACCAGAACCACAGGGATGTCTTGACATGCTCTAATCATTTCAACAATAATAGTTGAAACAAACTCATCATCTAATGAAGAGTGTTCTTGTGCCAAGCTTGGGTTCACACAAGTGTGTGGAGTAAATCTAGTGATGCGCCAGCTATGAAAAGTGTTATCAATAATAGCTCGCAAACGCATTTGACAGTTCGATTCATATTTGTCACAACAGATCAAATAATAAGATCTCTTTGACTCTTCTACAACATATGAGTAATGTCTTTCAATGTGATATTGTTTAATCACATTTTTCATTGCTTCTTTGCTCTCAAACTCTCTTCCAACATACATAACACCGTTATCTGACACTCGATTTGTGCCACCAATGATTCCTGGAAATTCTGAACTGGGAGTAATAACTGAATAATCAAATTCCAGCAAGCGATTCATGCCTTCAGTCGACCATGAAGCCAATAGTGGAGGATGGTTCAATGGTCGGTTGAACCTCACATGAGTTGGTACAAACTGATATTCCACATGCTCTTCTTCTTCTTCTTCTTCAACTTCCTCTTCATCTTGTTCAAAATTGTCATCATCCTCAAATTCATCAACCAATGCATCTAAAGTATGTGGAGGACTATCCATTGAAACTGTAACTGATGGAAATGATGGAACAACTACCGATGCTGATGGAACGTCCTGATGTGAAGGATCATATGACATAGTCTCATGACTTTGAGATGGGTCAACTTCTAATGCTGATGGAACCTCCATTGTAGCTATAGTGACATACAACTCCATCATTTGATTCTTAGGTATATACTTAACCAATGAAAGTATATATTCCCAATCATCATCATAATTTATCGGATAGGGAACATGCCAAAACCTATCTATAAATTGGAGATGTCTGAATGTGATGGACTCTATCACTTGATTCCTAGCTAGTTTTAACCTCTGATGAATTTTCCTTTGCACAGCTTCCAAATTAGTAAATCCTCCAAGCATCACAACAGCTTCTGGATGTATACTATAAATACATCCTTGTTCTGTCTCAATTGTTTGACCGTTGCAATAAATATAAGCGGCGACCATCTTTTTTATCTAAAAGAAACCACTGTTATTAATTAAATCTGATTAAAGAATCAATTTATGTATGCATGCTTCTAGTAATTTAGGTTGGAATCCTAATCCCTCCACCAAATCAATATGTTCAAACCATATTGATGTGTAACTATTTACACAAACCACAAGTTTGTGTTACTTACCCAAAAATAGAAGTCAAATATATTTATACATATCCACATGCATTATATGCATGAGGTACATGAACACGTCATGTAAAAAGCATAGAGTTATATGAAATTGAAAGTCTCCGCCTGAGTAAGCCCGGAGCGACAGATAGCCAACCCCATTCACTTTCCTAGACAAGGCAAGCCTCCAGGAAAGTAGGTGGTCCGACCCAAAGCCCCTCTACTCGGGGATACTTTACTCAAGAGAGCAATCATTTCATGGTAACTCTAACACTTAATATGCAAAAATATATTGAACTACTAAATTCAAGTTCATAACTTCAATTACAAATCGAGGCCAAGGTAGATTGGAAACTAAATTCATTATCATACCTAGAATGTAATGCAAAGGTATATTCCATAAGCAATTTACTACTACTTGGATAATTAATATAACTACTTCGCTAATTAATATAACTACTTCGCTGAATAATATAACTACTTCGCTAATAACCTAATTATGATTAATTAAGTAACTAATTATAATTAAGTAAATACACAATTAAGATTAACTAATTACCTAATTATGGTTAACTAATTACCTAATTATGGTTAACTAATTACCTAATTATGATTAAATAATTAACTAATTATCATTAATTAATTAACTAATTATCATTAACGAATTACCTAATGATTAACTAATTACCTAATTATAATTAACTAATTACCTAATTATGATTAACTAATTACCTAATTATGATTAACTAATTACCTAATTATGGTTAACTAATTACCTAATTATGATTAACTAATTACCTAATTATGATTAACTAATTACCTAATTATGATTAACTAATTAGATTAACTAATTACCTAATTATGTTTAACTAATTACCTAATTATGATTAAATAAGTAGCTAATTATGATTAGATAAGAAGCTAATTATGATTAATTAAGTAGCTAATATTGATTAATTAATAACCTAATTATGATTAACTAATTACCTAATTATGATTAACTAATTACCTAATTATGATTAACAAATTACCTAATTATGATTAAGTAATTAACTAATTGTGATTAATTAATTACATAATTATGATTAATTAAGTACCTAATTATGATTAATTAATTACCTAATTATGATTAATTAATTACCTAATTAGGATTAATTAATAACCTAATTATGATTAATTAATTACCTAATTAGGATTAATGACCTAATTATGATTAATTAATTAACTAATTATGATTAATTAATTACCTAATTATGATTACTTAATTAACTAATTATGATTAATTAATTAAATAATTATGATTAATTAATTAACTAATTATGATTCATTAATTAACTAATTATGATTCATTAATTAACTAATTATGATTATTTAATTAACTAATTATGATTATTTAATTAACTAATTATGATTATTTATTACCTAATTACCATTAATTAATAACCTAATTATAATGAATTAATTAACTAATTATGATTCATTAATTAAGTAATTATGATTAATTAATTAGCTAATTATGATTAATTAATTAGCTAATAATGATTAATTAATAACCTAATTACAATTAATTAATTACCTAATTATGATTAATTAATAACTTAATTATCATTGATTAATCAACTAATTATGATTAATTAATTAACTAACTAATCATTTCATTATCTAATTACATTTAAAAAAACCATACTATTTATAAAATACAAATATTATATACTAATTCTATAATTTAAACAACTAAATTATTAAATCAAAATATTAAATAAATTTTAAGAAAGATTTACCTCAAATTTGTGACGACGTAGGTACACAGGCAGAGCAACCGAAGAGGCAAGGCTACGCAGACAGAGCAACCGAAGAATGCAGAGCAATAAAAAATATTTTTAGAGAGAAGTTTGAGAGAGAGAGAGAGGAAGGGGTAGGAAGTGAGGAATGGGGGTGGAGAGAGGTAGGAAGTGAGGAATGGGGTAGGTCGAGGGTCCTCTTTATAGGATTGGGGGGTGTTTCGGCGCCACTTCAAGTGGCACCGAATTGATTTGGAAGAAGCCAGCAGCGCCACTTGAAGTGGCGCTGCACGATTTCTATATCTTCTTTCAGCGCCACGTGGTGCTGAAATATTTTTCCACCAAATTGGTGGAGCGCCACTTCAAGTGGCTCTCAGGTTTCAACTCTCTTGAGCGCCACACCATGTAGCGCTCAAGAGACCCATTTAACAAAATATTCAAACCTTTGACCCATTAAAAAAAAGCCCCTATACACAAAATAGGCCGTTGGTAGTTGGGTGCCAGAGGTTGCACTGTGCACCGGAGGAGGGTGCGGCGCTGTGCATGTGAAGCAAGAGGGGCAGTGCAGATCTAAACGGCTGGGAAGACGGTGCTGCAAGGTAGGCCAGTGGGTGCTCTAGTCGGGCGCACTGAGTAGGGGGCAGGTCGATGGGTGCAAGTCGTCGGCCCGACATGAGGTCGAGGGGGGGGGGGGGGGATGGATGATCGGGTCCCTCGGTGTGCTGGGAAGGAGGGCCAAGGGCCGGTTGGGTTTTCCCAGAAGGAGGGTGTGGCGGGAGCTGCTGCAGCTTGCGAGCTGGGTTGGGCTGCGCGAGGGGATCCAGAGGGGGGCCTGACCAGCTGGAGAGGAGAGCGGCGCCCTGGGGGAAACCGGAGCAGGCGGTGGCACGACAGAGCGTCTTTCTGCCTGGGGCGTGACACAAATGGGCGAGGGGGAGAAAACACATGGAAGAAAATAAATAAATAAGAAAATCAGAGTAAATAAAATAAAATAAAATAAAAAGAAAATAATAATAATAATAATAATATTATTATTATTATTATAAAATTTAATATATATTAATAATACTAATATTAATATGAATAATAATAATAATACCAATGATAGTAATAATAATAACAAATTCAATAATAAACTAAAAATGAAAATAATAATAATTTTAAATAAAAAAAATTCATTAATAAATATAATATTAAAATTATTTATCAACATTTGCTTCGTTTCGAAAAATAATAATATTAATAACATTCTTAAAAATTATGATAACATTAATGAAACTTTTTAATAATAATAATAATAATAATCATCATCATCATCATCATATCAATAAAAATATAAATAATACAAATTAAAATTTTGTTTTAATAATAATAATTAAAATTATTAACCATGAATATTTTAAATAACGCAATAAATTAAAAAATGTATTCATTATAATTTTCTAAATAGAGGTGTATTGTGTCGTTGCATGGGAAAATCCGCATGGGGTTTCCAAAATGCGCTCTTCTTAGGCGCTCAATGACGTCAACTAAAAAACGTGCACTTTTTGAAAAAACTCAAAAAACATGCTCGGGATTCAATCCAAACCTAAAAAAAATTAACACCAAAGAAAATAATAAAATAAAAATAATAGATAGGTTGTGGTGTGGTAGAATTAGGTATGATACCCATAGGTCATGGAATATTATCAAGACCAGCCAAATAGTTGATTTCCTTAATTCATTTATTTATTATTTATACACTTTATAAAAGTGAAAAAATATATAATATAATAAAATTTAAAATTCATAAGGAAACAATGATTTTTTCTCTATTAGTGTTTAGTTTTAAGCATTATAACATAAAACAATGAAAACTAATAGGAATAAATTATTTTCATCGAGAAGAATAATAAAATCCATAAATAAAATTAAGTTGTTAAAACCCCTTCCTTTAATAAAATTTGAAATAAACCAAGTATTTGAGGTGCTCATTAGCTACTGTTGAGAGTTCCTCTTAATAGTAGTGAGTTCATATGAGAGTGATGTGTTAACCTAACTGTTTTTTGATGAAAATAAGTATCAAATGATATATTTATGAAACTTCAGAGGCAAGGATTGAGTAAATCAGGTTTATTATTTTAGAAGCTTGGACTTCACTCAACAGATAAAGGAACCCTAAGTTAGTACGATTGACTAGTCAAATGCCTACCTTAAACTCTCTGTGTACTAGAATAGCCAAAACATATAAACTATGAGGGAGAATCATAAGGATACTTTCCACTAGAATACTCATGTGATACATTATTCCAATTCTATTATAGAGGGTTCCTAAAATTTGATAAAATAGTGGGATACATTTGATGATATAATTAATCAATAAACTTTATTACATTTTACAAAACCGAGGATCTTTAAGGTTTAGTGTCTTGGAAACCAGGAACTTTAAACATGAAAACAAAAAAGATTCTTCTTAAACACTTGAAAGGATTATCCTCATGTTCATCCTAGGTTCATTACTGCATCTCATAACCTGGGGACATACATCAAAAGAGAGGGTGAGCACAAGACCCAGTAAGGGAAACAAGAGAAACATTTTACATGTGAACTTGTGATACTTCAATAAGGTCATGAAAAGAACATTAAGGCATGGGAAAGAAATCATGAGGCATATCATAATAAAAATAACAATTTTCATAACTTGAAGATGTGGCTGCAACATTTAATATAGACAATCATGAACATATCACCAAGGTCTATCCCCAAGGTGTCATTTGAAAATTACCAAGGTTATTCACCAAGGTATCGTGAAAATTGTAATCTCTAGTGGTTACATCATTACCTAATGCATTGGAGCGCTATCAGGGCGCACCCTTAATTTGTATTTATTATCATTTGAGCCACATATATTATCATCAAACATTTCATAAATAACCCATATATCATAAAATAAATGGGTCTCATTTCTTAATCATAACGTTTTAAAAACTGCTTTAAAGACATGATCTTTACGTCACTTTAAAACCCACAGAACAGGAAGGTGGGTCTCATGTATGTAAATCCCAGAATTTAAAATAGAACATTTTGGTATATATGTGAATACCCCTGTATAAATAAGAGCTTTGAGTATTAACTTAATAACATAAAATAATTTTGAGAAAAGAGAGAGGCATTTTGAGACGAAAATTATGCAGCATAACGACTACGTTTCGGGGTTTTAGAAAACATTGAAAAGAGAGGGGACATGAGTCAAAAATTCATAAATAACCCATAAAACAGTAGAGGGACAGAATATAAGGGATTTAAGAACATGGTAATGAAATTTGAAAATATACCATATGAAATGAAGAACATGAAAGTAAGACAAAAATAAGATTTCTATTATGAAAATTCGGCAGCCTAACTGCGCCACTTAAAACTTCAAAATACTGAATTGAAGAGATCAAATGGGGTCTCTCATCATATGATCATAAAAGATCAGTATGATAAATTTAGTGATCATACCCCAACATAATAAAAAGGAACTTGAAAGACTTGACATGAAAATAAAACTTGAAAATGAGAAGGGTGAAAGAATCCCTTAAAAATTCGGCAGCCTAACGGCGTCACTTAAACTTTCATAAAACGAAATGATGAGAGTAAGAGGGGGTCTCTCATCATATTAAAATAAAAAGGACAGTATTATGAATATAAAAGAACATCCTACAACATAATAACATGGAGCATAAATGAAGACATAAAAGAGATCACTTGAAAAGAAAGAGAGAGGTCGAATCCCTTACCTTAAAACGTAACTCTTAAAACTCAATGGTTGGGACCTTGAGGGATTCTGGGCACCTTGGGAGGACTCCTTGGGAGGTAAGGAGACCAGAACCTCGTTGAGGTTGGTTTTGGAGTCCAAAATATGAGAGGAGGGCTTGTTATTTATAGGGAAAGTGAGGGGACAAGGCATTAATGGCCAAGGGACACCTCAAAAGTGGTTTTCCCAAAAGCATGTGCTCTCCCTTGGAATTTACCATAGAGTTAGGACACATGGGCCCCCTAAAACAATAATGCATCACCTTTGGCCGGCCATACCTTAAAAGATCTCATGAAATCATCATGACACAGTTATGATGTCATTAAACATACTGAAACCCTAAAACTGCATTTTTACTATTCACTGAAAATTCAACTTTCTCAGAAAAATCCCAAAATTTCACATTAACCAAATATCAATGCTCTGAATTCAAAAATGAACTCCATTTTATAAAAATAATTTTCTAAATATTTTTAATTTAATTTTTAAATAAATACACTATTCACTGAAAATTCATTTTTTTTCAGAAAAATCCCCAAAAATTTCCATAACATAATATCGAAGCTCTGAGTTCAAAAATGAAATCCGTTTTATAAAAATAATTTTCTAAATATTTTTAATTTAATTTTTAATTAAAAAACACTATTCACATGAAAAAAACTAATACTTGAATAATAATTTATGAAACAGTTATTTACCCATTTTATTGAATCTCATTACTTAATCTAGGTGTCTAAATTATATTAAAACTTTTTTTGAGTGAAATTACTAATCCATTTGGTCACATTACTAATCCTAAGCGTAAAATCACTATTCATAATTTACTATTCATCAAAAATAAAGTTGGTCCTATTAGACTCTAAATTTCATAATGAACATAATTGTAGAAGACCATTTTTTGAAAATCATTACACATTTTTATTTATTTAAGGTTTACATAAACATTTTTAAAATATCCTTTTTCTAAAATTCATCAAAAATATGCATACTATATTTATCCGGACATTTGAAAATTCATAAACTTCATCATAAGAAGAAATCCCAATTTTTATTTAAAACAAAGGATTACACAAGGCAGTTACGGTCTCCTTACATAGCCCCTTATCACACCAGCATAGGACCTAAGTGTAAGGTGTGCTAAGGTGAGAGAATCCGAGTGAGGCTCGGCCAACATCGCACGAGTAGTAATTTCTATCATTTTGAACTTCTCGCGAAGGCGATCCCGTTCTAGCTTCACACGATGAAGTTCAGCTTGGGTTTGGTCTAGAGAAAAGCCCAGTGGTGCTACCTCCTTCCCAAGTTCTGTTAGATGGGCTTCGATCGGTCCAAGACTACTGGGTGAGGCCATCGAATCTTCTTTCTATATTAATTAACCCAGATTGCTTGTATTTAGAGACAATAGTCAAAATGTTTAGTTTCCAGCGGTCATATTGACCAATGGTCATATAACATTCAAAATCCAATGGTCTCATTTTAATTATACTCATGTTATCAAATGAAACATTTTTGTTGAGTATAAAAAAACAAAATAAAATAACACATAAAATTTGGAAACAAGATTTATTCAAAATTTCGGGTCGTTACAGTCTTCCCCCCTTAAGAAATTGCGTCCTCGCAATTTTTAAAATTGTGTTTTGAAATTTCATTGAAAGTCCCACATCGGAAAAGGAGTCAGTAATACTATTACTTTAAAAGAAAGTAAGGGAGGTACAAAGGTCACCCGAGTTAACCCACACTAGGATTCCATGTAGGAAAACATGGACATGGAGGAGAAAACAAAGGTTCAAGTTCTGAGGGAGAGTGATAGAGAACATGATTAGGAGAAAGTTAACCATAAGAAAATACCAAACTTATGATGTGCGTAAACAGTCTTTGATTACCTAGTAGGAAACGTAAACCAACAACGTTTTTGTTTTACGTTCCTTTTCATAATTTTGAGGAATTCATTTAAAACATAAAACAAAAACATAAGAAAATATACCTATCTTCATGTAGAGATTCATCCTTTAATAAGTTTCTACCCAAAACTAATCTTTTCTCCAAACTATGAGCATTCTAAACTACTTGGTCTCATCAAAACACAATAATCATCTTTTAGAGAGTTGCATAATCCACAAAAGATTAACTATCTATTTCTTCTATCTTTAAACATTATCCCAAAAATAGAAAGGGTAAGGTAAAACAACTCTTCAAAAAAAATAGTCCCATAGGAATGGAAACTACTTTTAAATCTTCAAAGTTCCATGATACTACCCAAAGTTCATCATAGTCCATTCCATAAATAACGGTCCTTAAATTTCCTCAAAATAAACCAAACTAAGATTGAAACCCAAATACAAGAAGGATTTGATAACATAGTATTCCAAAATAAACTTCATTGTTCATCTCCAAACAACATCAACCACTCCTAACTTCTTATAACGAAAGTATCTAACCTAAACATATTTTAGCCAAGATAGGTTAATCATTCCCATAATTAATCTAAATTACTATAAGCCCACCTTAAATTCATCGATCCTTCAAAATATAAGTCAACCTTACTCCTTAATGCAAATACCGTAGTAATCTCTTTACCTCGATCATATAGGGTCCCCAAAATAGTGAACGTCTTCCAAAATAATAATCATATTTTAGTCCCCTAATCATCCCTGTCATATTAATACGACAATCATCACATTTCCTATCACATTGGTTGTTGGGACATGTTCTTCCATTTCCCACCATTAACTAAGAAGAGAAAGCATAATTAGGGGCTTAAGTACTTAGCCAATAATCATGAAAAGGAACTGAAATAATATAAGCATAACTTGTAGAAGAGAAGTATACCCTAACTTGTGATCCCCTATGTTCCCATATAGGTTATCCATGATCATATATTCTTATGTGAATCTTTATTTTATTTTATCTTTGTTCCTTTAACAGTGGTTCATACTATGCTTATGAATTTACCAAAGCATATCCCCCGGGAGTGTCGTAACCAAGAGTGCAGCAAGGCCCGTTTTCGTGTACCAGTTCTCGTTCGAGTCTAGCTCAAAGCGGTGTTTTCGGGTTTTACCCCTATGTACATCTTTGCCAGAGCCACCTCTACCTGCTCGTATCCAGACAGGAATGTATTTTCTTGGCAACCCCTTACTCAATATTCACCAAAATACTAGGAAGATTTCCTATATATAAACATTTCTACAGGCTTCTTCCTAAAGTTTTTATATCCTAATTCCCACAAATAATTAAACCATCCTTTGATACCAACTATAGCATCTAGACTTTTTATCACATAAACTTTATTACATTTTACAAAACCGAGGATCTTTAAGGTTTAGTGTCTTGGAAACCAGGAACATTAAACATGAAAACAAAAAAGATTCTTCTTAAACACTTTAAAGGATTCTCCTCATGTTCATCCTAGGTTCATTACTGCATCTCATAACCTGGGGACATACATCAAAAGATTGGGTGAGCAGAAGGCCCAGTAAGGGAAACAAGAGAAACATTTTACATGTGAACTTGTGATACTTCAATAAGGTCATGAAAAGAACATTAAGGCATGGGAAAGAAATCATGAGGCATATCATAATAAAAATAACATTTTTCATAACTTGAAGATGTGGCTGCAACATTTAATATATACAATCATGAACATATCACCAAGGTCCATCCCCAAGGTGTCATTTGAAAATTACCAAGGTTATTCACCAAGGTATCGTGAAAATTGTAATCTCTAGTGGTTACATCATTACCCAATGCATTAGAGCGCTATCAGGGCACACCCTTAATTTGTCTTTATTATCATGTGAGCCACATATATCATCATCAAACATTTCATAAATAACCCATATAGCATAAAATAAATGGGTCTCATTTCTTAATCATAACGTTTTAAAAACTACTTTAAAGACATGATCTTTACGGCACTTTAAAACCCACAGAAAAGGAAGGTGGGTCTCATGTATGTAAATCCCAGAATTTAAAATAGAACATTTTGGTATATATGTGAATACCCCTGTATAAATAATAGCTTTGAGTATTCACTTAATAACATAAAATAATTTTGAGAAAAGAGAGAGGCATTTTGAGATGAAAATTCTGCAGCATAACGGCTACGTTTTGGGGTTTTAGAAAACATTGAAAAGAGAGGGGACATGAGTCAAAAATTCATAAATAACCCATAAAATAGTAGAGGGACAGAATATAAGGGATTTAAGAACATGGTAATGAAATTTGAAAATATACCATATGAAATGAAGAACATGAAAGTAAGACAAAAATAAGATTTCTCTTATGAAAATTCGGCAGCCTAACTGCGCCACTTAAAACTTCAAAATACTGAATTGAAGATATCAAATGGGGTCTCTCATCATATGATCATAAAAGATCATTATGATAAATTTAGAGATCATAACCCAACATAATAAAAAAAAACTTGAAAGACTTGACATGAAAATAGAACATGAAAATGAGAAGGGTGAAAGAATCCCTTAAAAATTCGGCAGCCTAACAGCGTCACTTAAACTTTCATAAAACGAAATGATGAGAGTAAGAGGGGGTCTCTCATCATATTAACATAAAAATTATAGTATAATGAATATAAAAGAACATCCTCCAACATAAGAACATGGAGCATAAATGAAGATATAAAAGAGATCACTTGAAAAGAAAGAGAGAGGTCGAATCCCTTACCTTAAAACGTAACTCTTAAAACTCAAAGGTTGGGACCTTGAGGGATTGTGGGCACCTTGGGAGGACTCCTTGGGAGGTAAGGATACCATAACCTCGTTTAGGTTGGTTTTGGAGTCCAAAAGATGAGAGGAGGGCTTTTTATTTATAGGGAAAGTGAGGGGACAAGGCATTAATGGCCAAGGGACACCTCAAAAGTGGTTTCCCCAAAAGCATGTGCTCTCCCTTGGCATTTACCATAGAGTTAGGACACATAGGGCCCCCAAAACAATAATGAATCACCTTTGGCCGTCCATCCCTTAAAATATCTCATGAAATCATCATGACACAGTTATGATGTCATTAAACATACCGAAACCCTAAAACTGCATTTTTACTATTCACTGAAAATTCAACTTTCTCAGAAAAATCCCAAAATTTCACATTAACCAAATATCAATGCTCAGATTTCAAAAATGAACTCCATTTTATAAAAATAATTTTCTAAATATTTTTAATTTAATTTTTAAATAAATACACTATTCACCGAAAATTCATTTTTTTCAGAAAAATCCCCAAAAATTTCCATAACATAATATCGAAGCTCTGAGTTCAAAAATGAAATCCGTTTTATAAAAATAATTTTCTATATATTTTTAATTTAATTTTTAATTAAAAAACACTATTCACACGAAAAAAACTAATACTTGAATAATAATTTATGAAACAGTTATTTACCCATTTTATTGAATCTCATTACTTAATCTAGGTGTCTAAATTATATTAAAACTTTTTTTGAGTAAAATTACTAATCCATTTGGTCACATTACTAATCCTAAGCATAAAATCACTATTCATAATTTACTATTCATCAAAAATAAAGTTGGTCTTATTAGACTCTAAATTTCATACTGAACATAATTTTAGAATACCATTTTTTGAAAATCATTAAACATTTTTATTTATTTAAGTTTTACATAAACATTTTTAAAATATCCTTTTTCTAAAATTCATCAAAAATATGCATACTATATTTATCCGGACATTTGAAAATTCATAAACTTCATCATAAGAAGAAATCCCAATTTTTATTTAAAACAATGGATTACACAAGGAAGTTACAGTCTCCTTACATAGCCCCTTATCACACCAGCATAGGACCTAAGTGTAAGGTGTGCTAAGGTGAGAGAATCCGAGGGAGGCTCGACCAACATCGCACGAGTAGTAATTTCTATCATTTTGAACTTCTCGCGAAGGAGATCCTGTTCTAGCTTCACACGATGAAGTTCAGCTTGGGTTTGGTCCAGAGCAAAGCCCAGTGGTGCTACCTTCTTCCCAAGTTCTGTTAGATGGGCTTCGATCGGTCCAAGACTACTGGGTGAGGGCATCGAATCTTCTTTCTATATTAATTAACCAAGATTGATTGTATTTAGAGACAATAGTCAAAATGTTTAGTTTCCAGCGGTCATATTGACCAATGGTCATATAACAGTCAAAAGCCAATGGTCTCATTTTAATTATACTCATGTTATCAAATGAGACATTTTTGTTGAGTATAAAAAAAAACAAAATAAAATAACACATAAAATTAGGAAACAAGATTTATTCAAAATTTTGGGTCGTTAAATGAGTGATGCCAAGGGAACCTTAGCAACATCCTTAAAAAAGAGGTAATAAACAAGATATTATTTTCTTCTCATATCTGGAAATGAATCTATGTAAGTTTAATCTTAATAAACTGAATTGATTAAGAAGTAACTTGCTTCTTCTTTCGGGTATATTCATCAATTATATGTAGTGTTTCTGAAATACTTATTGGGTATTAAATACACTATTTTTATCACATATGTGCATCAAAACATAGTTACTGTGTACGTAATAGAAACATTAAAATAAGTAATGTGCATTCTCAAAGATACTAAGAAATAGTGATTCCTAATTCAGTGATGAGAAATACAAAACTTATAATTTAAAAGTAAATGATTCAAGTAAAACTATTATTTATTATAACCAAAAAAATATCTCATGAAAAGTGAATGATTCATGTAAAACTATTAATTATAATTTAAAAGTGAATGTTTCAAGTCAAACTATTATTTGATATGGAAAGATACTTATTTTTCATGTAAAACTAAAAGTGGGTGTCAAGGATATACCCAATTAGTTATTTAGACTCATTTGATATAAACACATTTCGTATTAATAATGTATTTATTTTTGACAAAGAAACCATTTGAAATAAATCCATTACACAAAGATTTAAGAATTAGATTATCTAGTGAGCATAAACTATTCAAAGTGTGATCTAGTGGTAAATATTTTTCATAAGATTCATTTTAACATTTAAGTGATGAGAAAGTGAAGTATGCATTGTCAAAATATATGAGTTGCTTCAGTATGGAATGCCGAAGGATATCTTGAGCAAGTGCTTATCAGTCAATATAATGTAGCAAGGAGTAATTCAAAAATTCACATTACCTTATCCATAATAGGTATTTGTTGTTAATTAGAAGGATTGATGATAATTCTTACATTATAATATTATTCACTAAAATTTAGTACGGATAAATTCTGAAATGAAAATTTTATACACTGAAGTCCTGATTTAAGTAGTATCAATTTTTTCACTTTTTGAAACATCCACTATATTTCAAGACGTGGTTTGTAAATTAATGTGATAGCCCATAACCATAATCCATCTTTAACAAAAAATGGTTATCATATGACTCATAGTATTATGGAAATACATTATGTCATGAGGACATGTGTCAGATGCCAAATTTTTTGTTAGGATATAAAAAAAACATGCATCCATAAAAACAGAAAGTGTATTTAAATTAAGTATCTTAGAAGTTTCTTATCATATGACATAAACCCATATGATAGGAAAGAGAAATTCTATGTTAATGAATATATTTCTATATATGTATTCATATCTCTATTTGAGATATTTATTGAAAGATTGACTTAAGTTTATTCAATTTCATAAATGCATGAGTAGTTGGAATATGAATATGTTTCACAAGTGCATGTGGAATAGGATTATTCTAGGGACACTTACTGCATAAGAAGGTTAAAACCATAATGATGGTTTTATATTCACCACAACTATTGATAGGTTATTCATTGTGAATAATAATTCCTACAAATAGGCATTATTTAGATACTATCTAAGATTTACAAGGTCAATTAAAAATCAATAATGGATTCCATGTATCAATGTGAAAAGGGGCTTATTACATTGAATAATGCAGTGGGAATTCAAGTGATATCTTAAATGGATGTTACAAGCATGTTACTAATAGGGTTTTATTGGTAATACCAAGTCATTATGACTAAATTCATTAGAATTTTATGTATCGTAGCTACTATCTATGGTAATTTTATTCTGAATTTGATGTCACAATCACTATTCATGGAAGGTGTCTATTTGATACCACCAGAAAGGGATGGTGACATCTGATGATAGAAATAGGGTTGCAAGTTACTAAAATACAATTTAGGATTAATGTAAGCAACAAGATGATAATACTTTAATTTTGAAATGAATATTTTTTATTTTTCTACCATAGTATAGTGGGATCAACATTGTTTTCGAAGTGAAATATGATTGAAAACATATGGAAAATAGATATTGGTCTTACAGTTAATTAACACTATAATAAAATAAATTCTCTAGTAATTCACCTAAAGTAGGAACCTATGTTCTAGGGAATATGATATACAAAGGTAGATCTAATATTTTATTATACTGATCCCATTTTACGTATAGTGACATGGTATTGAAAAATACAAACTAGAAAAATTCAAGACTAAATTGTTACCATTGCCACTTGGAATAAATCCCTCTAAGCAGACAATATGGTCATATGAGAAAATTAAAATTTCTAATTAATTTTCATAAGCTTCCATTTTTGATCAATCACACATGACATTTTATGTACATGATATGATATTTATATTATATAATTTGTAATAATAAAATATTAGTTATATCTAGCATAATAACCTGGGAAGTAGTCAGAACTATCAGATTATACATGGGCAAGTACCAAAGATTTGTATCTAGTATTTGGATAAGAATGAGTACTAATTATGAGGGGAAACAAACTAGAATTACATGGAATAATTTGATCTAATATTATAGTTATGATAAGGTGATGAGTGAGAAAAACTTGTAAAATCAAGTGGTAGCCATTTCTATAAATATCGAAAACATTTCATCTTTTGAGGAATCTAAGAAGCAATATTAAATGAAAAAATTCATTCCAATTCTTGGAATTGAACCTAGTAAGTAATTTTTTCATGATAATTATATTACTATTACATCCCAATATGTAATGTTTTTATAGTGCACATATAGAATACACTCATGTTTACCATATCATGATAAGTTTTCCTCAAGGAGATGTGGTCGCATATAGCAGAATCTCCAGGTGGAGGAAACAAGGCAGACCTAGAAAAAAAATAACCGAATCAATAGAAACATGATCTTTATAAATTGAGAGATAAAAAGTATTGTTATAAAGTAGGATCTAGTGAATGAAAGATTTTAATAATAGTGAGTTTCACATACCCAACTTGAACAATACGTTTGATTACCATATCATCTATATAGTTTGATATACATGATGTATTCTTACAATTATAGTGTTGAATTTTCTAAGTCCACTATTTAATTGGAATTTCAATTGAATAAATATCATATAAGAAGGTTATAATAGATTCCATGATATAATTAAGACCTCAAGATATTTTGACATTAATCATAAACAAAGGCCTTATGATCAAGACACATCATACTAACTGGACACAGTTAATGTATGGGGATCAGGTGCTGGGGGATCAAAATCACTGAGACTTATTCTCATCAAGATCACACATGGTGATATCTAGTGGTGATATCATGATAAAAAACTCACCTATTGAAACACCACATGTTTTGGGTGTTGTTGGTTATTCTTATCTATATACATGTGTATTGGTCTCCTGACATGAGATCATTACTAGTGTGTTCCATTTGATAACGTACTTTAATGAAAGGAAAAAACCATGATAATGAAATCATAGTGAGGTAGCTTGTGTTGGGTGTTTCATTAGTGTTATGACATTTTTTGATTGGTCAAGAATGATTTTTTCTGTTTCAGGATGAAGAAATTATATATCTCAAGCCTGGAGGATTAGTATGGTAGTACCTTCGTAAATCATTATACAAGGTAGTTGGAAGGTAAATCCATCTAGTTAGATAAACTCCCAATAAATCATGAAAAGGGTAATGAGAGAAGTGTGCATCCTTATTTATGAGATATTTAATTGTAAAGAGATTATATAAAATAGTACGTGTTCGTCAGATGATTGTTGTTGTTATGACTGTATTTATCTCTTTAGAGGCCTTGATGGGTTTCTAGACTCTGCTCTTAGCCTATGGATTCTACTTACTACTATTGATAAAAGGTCCTAGAGGGTCACATACAATACTATATTCAATAATTCGCCCAACTCAATTGAATAGGTATATTGGACTTTGTAGGCCCCACCATGGGGTTAGAGTGTTTTACAAGTTATTAATCACTGAAGAATAAATAAATTCATTATTATTCAAGTAAAGAATAATTTGGTTGAATTTATTTACTAAATTTAATTATAATTTAATTTAATATGTGGTAAAACCTTTATCAACTACATGTTATTTTAATATTGCATGTTCTTTTAATATTATGTTTGAATTATGAGTCAAGTAAATGACTCAGTTTAATCAATTAATATATTTATTATATATTGTAGGTATGTGATAAAATATAAATAATATTTATGACATAGTTTTGTTCATAATAATTATTTATTTAGTAGATGTTTAATATTTGGTGGTCGAGAACTTGATCTGTGTATTTGAGCATCCATAAAAAATATTTGAGGGAGTATTTGGCACAATGACTATTCACTATGAGATTTCCAGATCCTAACTCTCCTCTCTTGATTTCAATATAGATAATAACTTGATCCAAGTGATCAGATCGAGTTCATCTCTATTTATCGAAGTTACGACAATGTGGTGATCATTGGAACATCAGAGACATCATTAGATCACCACTATAGAATGATGAATTAAATTATCGATGATCCTATAGATTTTTAAATTTGTGTGGAAAATATAGTGAGATTATAATTTGGATATTTTCCAAAAATATCACCAGTGATAAGAATATTCCAATAATGGATTCATAACAAAAAAGTTATGTTTTTATTTTATTTTTGTGCTCTATTTAATTTACATGATATCATTTGACTATATTGTGGCTTAGATATTCATAGATGACAAGTATCACCATCCTAACAAGGAAAAATATTAAAAATACCAATCCCATAGGATTCCACTGCTACCATGGTGCCTTTAGTTATCTCTATTTGGGTGGCCCATCCATAGTTTCTCTATCATTTATACGAATGATCATACAATCTCAAACAATATATCCCCAACCAAAACATGAGTATAATTGCCACTCCATGTGATGAATAGGCCCATCCTATGAGTCCTAAACTATAGATCCTATATCATGAGACCTCCTCCTGAAACATCATGCATGCCCAGATCCCTGAGATTAGCATCGACACCCTACTATAAAGGTCTCTTCTCCAGTTTTCTCACTACTGGAAACCACTAGTTTGTGTCATCTATGAAAATTTCAACCACCAAAGCTCTCTCTGTCACCCCAATATAGATAGGATTGTATATAAGGATGAAAATAGTTTGGATTTCTCTATTCATCCCTCATTATAAGGTCCAATACTGAATGAAAAGATCTCAAACCATATTCATTGAGTACCTAGATAGGATGGTAAACCTCAATGAATACTTAGCTATTGCCGTCCGGTAACATAGCTGGAGAGAAATCGTCTTTGAAAAGGTTCTCGGATTCTAACCATGCTAATGTCGCTTCATCGTAAGACTATGTCACTAACCCCCACCATCTTCTGGATGATCTAGGGAGAAGGCTCGTAGCCAAGATCGCAATATGTTTTACTAGTGTCCTGACCAGATGAAAAACTCATGTCACTACCTCAAGACAGTCCTCAACTATCCTTGGGTCGATCTCTCCTTAGAACATGAGTGGTCTCTGCCACTGAAACTCATGAAGTGTGCTAAGCCTGCTCACCTCATCCATTGGGACTGCGAGTACCATATGCTTCTCTATAGGTGGTGATATAGCTATTGCACCACAAGAAGGTTTAGCCTCTGGAACAGGTCCATGTATTGATGCCTCATCGCTAAAGGGATTATCCTCATTATCATGATGTGGAGTCCTAGATGGAATATGTTTTGAAGGCATCCTGAAAGTAAAAATTATTTACCACAGTCATTGAGTATATCTGAATGAATAAAAAAATAATTACATAGAAACCACAACCCATTCCTATATGATGAATGTTTCATTTTTTCCATGCAACCAATTTTCTCACATACATTGTCAAAAAACAGGTGATTAGAGTCCTGGTGTATGGATACATCGACTGCTACATAAATATTAGATTCCCTAGCCTAAAATCTGAACTCAAAACACATATCAATATTTACCCAGACCAATCTCACATATGTCGGTCCTATTGTAGAAATGATTACACTAATACCACTTTATCACGACTCTTCCTAATGGGACCCATTTTGTGAGTCCCCAAGCCCACCTCCAGTAGTCCAGGGGTTGATGACTAGCACTGGGTAGGCATATCACTAACATGGGAATACTTAGCCTAAGTACCTGTATACATGCACACATCTTCAATGTCATATAATACTAAAATGAAAAAACATATGAACAACCGTGCATGTATATGTCTAAATCCCACAACCAGACTACAACAAGAAGTAAATTAAAGTAAACAAGGACAAATACAATCCCACAACAAAGATACAAAAAATTAGTCCAACCAGAAGGTATTACTAGGAACTTCTATAATGATACCATAGGAACACACCTTAGTATATTAATTATCACTATGAACCATATGGCCCTGGTCTTTTTAGGACTCTATCAAAATGTTGATCATCTACACAAGGCATAACACATGCCGGAAAATCTTGTGTAGGGGTGAGTATAATAATACTCAGTAGGATATCCCGAAACCAAAAATCATACAACAAAATAATAATGATTTTCTATACATAGGTATACGTATATAAAATATATAATTAAAATATATAGATATAATCAATGAAGAAAAATATTTTAAAGGAAATTCAAAACTATTATGCCATCCTAGGAAGTACACACTTAATTTCTACGAGGTATTATTCATAGGGTCATTAAATAGAAAGTACACACTAAAAGTATGAAGAGATATGATATTGAGATGAGGATCACACCCAATAAAATAGGGTATACCAAAAACTCAATCTAGATTATCCCACTGAGTTGGGGATTGGTGCTCGTGTAATGTTGGTCTCAATGATACTATGAACTCCACCTATGTCACTATGATGAATATAGGATCTCACTATGTGCTTCATGAAGGGATTATAAAGACTCAATCCAAGAATTTTTAGTGAAGGGATTAGTATCATATGTGTTGTATGTGATCCCATAATGACCCTTGGGAATGGATATGGGGAACATACCCAAACGAAAATTTTCCTAGATATAAACAGCAATGGCTTTAAGCCAACTTCTTAGGAGTAAACAACATGCAGTAGGGTTACATTTCTTGTCCCCTTAAACCCTAGGTACTACCCATGTAAATCAATTGCTTCCATGTCCATATAGAATTATGCATCATTCTGCATCCTTTGTACATCACTCGATGTACCAGTACACAGATTATCTCATATACCATTTTTCCAAGCTGTGTCTATTTGGGAGTACATGGTGTGGTCGTGCATGTGTACTCCATACCTTTTTTGTGTACCCACATAGGTACATTCCAAGCCTTCAACGAGTCTTCACATGCCATTTTATAAGGTCACATGCCATGTGACACTTATATATTTCTTAAAACCCAAGACATCATTAGGAGGGCCCACATAGAGCATGTATCTGCATTACATGTCATGTGGCCTAGAATTTTCCAGAATCTCATATTTTGATTATGCATCTGTTTCAAAGCATTAAGTCAATTCTATGGCCATACCAATCATTGAAAAACCCAGGATCCTTGTCAAATAAGAATAACCATCTATGAATCAACATGTTCCAGTGATCAAATCCATTTATAAAACCCCATCAGACTACATTCTTTTTTGTGCAACGAAGAACATGAAATCGAGTACCCAACCCCATTAAATCTTCCACCACTTCCATAATTGAACTACCAACAAATCATGCTAATCACATATCTATAATATCATATCATTTCTCTAGGAAACAAGTGTGCAACACTCAATTTCTCATGGTATGTCAAACCATGGTCCATTGGTAGAATGATCACAATGAACAAAGAACAAATTTCAAAAGCACAAGAAAAATATTGAGGAATGGACCATTTTCAATGTTCATTTGGTCCTCGATTTGTTTCTGTTAGAATGATGAATGAAGAGATAAAAATTTAAATCACAAGGAATATTCTCCCAATAAAACCGTACAAATAATCCCATATCTTATAATAATCGATCCAAAAATTCAATCCATTATCCAATTGATTAACATTCATAATAGAAATTATGAATGTGGGAGGAATCCAATCAAACAAAAATCCTACCTGATGATGGATCAATCAATTATGAATAATGATCTTGTGTCATTTTCAATAATGATATCCTGAATCTCGTTGTCTCCTAATCTCTAATCTACGATATGGTTATCATTCTTCTGAGAGAGATACACCAATTCTCTCTTTGGGGTTTGGCATATGACTCCAATGTTATGTAGATGACCCTATAATTATATCATAACAATCTTCTTAAATACTCTCTAGGTTTTTCATCCTTGAAATAAATCAAAAATAATTTTTCTAATAATTTTTTTTCATTCCATGATCACAATGAATTTTCCACAGACACAACGCACCCAAAAACGTTATTTCACACATAGGGTAAAACCCAAATTCTAAACATAGTGGTTCTATCAGATTATTTATTTGAGAACCCTTTTAGAGGTTATTCCACCTTTCTAAGAAAACTAAACATGTGTGCTATATAATATCTTTAATATATTTCAAAAATATATTCCGGAAACACAGGGCCTAGAAATCGCACCTCGTCTCAGCCCCTGGTCTTGAAAATAATCTTTACAATATCTGAAAATAATTCATGGAAAATATAAGTCATTAAAAGTAAAGTGGCAGTACTTGGTCAAATACACATAAAAATATTTTTGGAATGAAACCTAGAAGAAGGAACATTTTCTATTGGAGTCCTCACGATCACAATTCTTCATTTGGGTTTTCTAAAAATATATATATGTTGTTTTAATAATATTAAAAAGTGTTGGTTGAATCTTTTAGTGTTTAGGTATAAGATAATCCAAAATATTTCTTGATATAGACCTATGTATTAGGTAGAAAAAAGTAAAAAAGTAAAACCAAATTGATCTTGGTCTAACCAATTGAATCTACCTAAGAAGGAATCTACACTTTGGTTAAGATATGTTCAACAACCAAAGTGTAGGAAGATTAGATTCTAGGTATAAATAAACATAGGCTATTATTACTAGCCTTATCAACTCCAATTATGTCAAGAATCATTAATTTTATACCTATGATAATTCGAGTTTCTTAAAAACTATGAGATTAAAAAACCTATTTACCCGTCACAGGGTTACTATGTTTTGATTCAGAGATTCATTATGATTAAAGACACCCATACTCTTGACCCTTATCCTTAAACAGATAAGCCTTGTGTGATGGTGTCAAATTAAAGAAGTGAAACATATAGCAAGCTCGCTATATTGAATAAATAGATTCAATAAAATCGATTCACAATTGAATCATATACTAGTAATCAAATACAAACATAAATAATGAAACAATGAAGAACATTGAAATGGATGAAGTTGGAAAATCAATGAGATTGGATTCAACCATTTTCAAATCAATGATTGAAGAAAGATTATTGGAATCAAAAGAGGAAACAATGTAATGCTTAAAAATTAAAAGAATTAAACATAAATGAATGGTAAGGGAAATGGGAAAGAAATAAAAAAGAATAGAGAAAATAATATGGACATCTAAACTCCCTGTCTGTGTTGAGGTCATAGCACATATATAAAAAATAGGTGGTTTACGACTTGTAACTGATTCATGTGGTGAACATTCATTTTGTTACTTCAATATTAAGCCTTTTAGAAAATGTAACTGGTTTTCACATCTTGTACTTTGGATCTGCAAGTTTCTATGAATATCTTGGATCTCTAGATTTCACATCTTGTATATTTGGTGGAAATTATGTTTTTAACTTTTCACATCATGTTCTATGATCATATAATGTATCTCATCATACTTGAAATTTGAGACATTCTTCATGTGTATTATTGATACACATCATGTACTAGGTTCAAGAGTTGTAATTTTGATTCATGAGATATAATTTGCCTCACATGTGGTATACTCGAGGATTATAATACATGTATTTCACATTCATGATTTTTACTATATATTTTTCATATTTTTTCAGCTTTTACTCATTTAATTCATGAATTTGTAATTCCTAGGAAAACACATAAAAACCCAGTGTATTATGCAATAAAGCATAATTAACCCTTAAATAAATATATCAAATATATATATATATATTCATATTATCACCAAGACCCATAAACATCTTATTACTATAAAATAATAATATAATAGAGCACACTAGAATATATTATATAATGAAATAATGTCACGAATATTCATGCCCCACACACAACAATGATCACTCACAAGGATGATCACAGATAAAAGATAAAAACTAAAATAAGTAAATGGATTTGGATATTTGGATAACACCTATGCATTTCACATACTCAGTATCATGATATTATCAGATCCAACCTTCCTTGTCATGAAAAACTAAACTCATATATCAACCCAACCCATTTGTGTAGTAAAAAATTGAAGGATTCTTAGAATCCATGTGTAGGGTCAATCCAGGTAGGGTGTCAGTAAAACTAAGTAAGACACATCCAATGATTTCTAAATAAAATACCAGTAAAAAAATGTATGTAGATAATTAGTGGAATAAATAATTACATGAAATATGATACATTTTCAAACAACTATTGTTTATCTAACTTATTGGCCCTGGGGTTCAAAAGTGACACCCGACCAAACCAAGCCTTATTCGACCAACACCATTCATATGATGAAAAAAATAGGGTGAAACATTCTCCAAAAAAACAAAAGGGGCATTTCATTTATCATTAACTAATGAAATCATAATACACCTATCTAGTTATTTAATCCTCAGATATAGAGTTCCAATTCTTACATTCAGGACCATACATAAAAACAAAGTGCATGGAGACTTTGTATATCACCTACACATAAATTTTAAAAATATTGACCAGAGAAAAAATCTATAACATACTCATGCATTAAAATAATATTACCCAGATCCTTAGTCCATCACCAACATGTACTTTTAAACAATAGTTCATGGAGAAACTGTCCAACACTCTTAATCCTGGATACAATGTGTTATTCCACATACTATTTATATTTTGTATACAATCGTTTATAGAGCCTCATTCTGGTTGACAAATCATAATGTAACTATCAGTTTCTAGAACCCTTGTCTTACACCTGATCCATATACTATATTTCATGTTCCAGGAGCATCATTCTAGAACCTGATCCATTAAGTTTACAATCATTTCTTGCAGTATCAGTTCGACACACAACCATTTCATCATTTCTCAAGATATTATTGGTCAATATCCTGACCAAACTAGTCATTCAAACACCCATAAAAATTACTCCTAAAAAAAATCATTTACTTAGTTCTATATCGATAATTATCATCAAAAAATAGAAAGGACTATTGATCCCTTTTTACTTGAAAAAAACCATTCCAACACCATGTGGGAAAATGATGGATCATGCACATCCATTTAGTTTTTTTCTAACCATCCATAAAACAAAATATTCCTATTTAATTTAAAAACACAATGAATTCCTTTATTTCCATTAAAATCGTTAACAAAAATCATCAAGACATTTTCAATATAGGGGGATTAAAACATTGATTTCAAATAAAAATTTTAAATTAATTTTTGAAAACCCCCTTTATAAAATAACATTATTTTCAAAAAATAACATTAAAATAGAATCCACCAAAGAACATAGTTTTAAACCATTTATGCTAAAAATTGATTAAAACCCCAAAACAGTATGTTAAAACCATTTCAAGGCCTCAGATACATTTCACATGGGCTTAAGGCATATAAACATTTCAATTAATCCTTTCAAAATATTATAAAGCATTTATCACCAAGTCCTAAAAAGTATCCCTTAACCATAAAATCATTTCATCCAATGAGATTAATCAGGTCAATCTCATAAAATACTCACATTATCCTTTTTCTAACCAGTTTATGAGTTTCCAAAAAATAGGTTCACCCCCTAGGTGGTTGTAAGTTCGGTGTTAGAAACACCATCATACCTAGTGGGAACCAAGGAAAGACTTAGTTATCAATTTTAAACCCCAAAACCAATCATTTAAGCCATTATAAAATGAATCACACATGGTCAATGAGGCACATAACACATACACATGTAATAGAGATTAAAAAGATCATGGGTAAAGCTCTTAGACAACCTACCTCATTAAAAAATCTTTCCATAACATTTCCAGTGCATGGAGGCCTTGCCAAGGCCTATCCAAACTATTTGGAATCCAAATATTCTCATCTTAACCACCCAATTTATAACCTCACCCCAAGAAACATCAATTAATTAATTATAACTAATATAATGAATTAATTAACCAAAACTCAACATGGAATAATAATGGAAAACTCACTGTGCATTCACCTATTATAAAAACTCCACATACCACCACGGGAAGTCCACAATAGAGACAAGACACCATTCTCAGGAAAATACCTAGAGGTGATACCACTAAAACAATTTATTAAACTAAATATTAGGGAAAACCTATGAAAAATCACCACAAACACATACCTAAATGAAATTTTACATGATGACGTTTTGAAGACATCTGAAGATCTTTTCTATACAAGACAACCAGAATCCTCATGATAAAGTGATGATTCAACTATGATCTAGTGGAATCGTCAAAGAACCCAAAACTATAGCACACCAAATTTAGATAGGATAAAGGTAAATAGGAAAAAATGAGAAAAAGTAGAAAAAATCACCTAAAATCTTAATAATATCCATGTAAACACCACAAATCAATGGTTTGTAGGAGGAGGAAGGGGTTTGGGACACCCTCGATTTGTGTGCATCAAATGGGAGAGAGAGGGGTAGAGTTTCCTAAAATCACATTGTGGGGGGTTTGGTAAAATCCACGTTTTAATGAAGTTCTAGTTAGCCACATATTTTTCCTACATGGTTATCAAAACCGTGAACCAACCATACACCCCAATTTCCTAATATCCCATTACCCACATGGTTGGGATGCACCGTTAGAAAAAATTTGTGCCAACTATACTGTTATCACTACCACGCCTATACAGTAATGCACACAAATTTTTTGATACTACACACAAACCACATGCTATGTCCCATGCTCTCCTCCAGCTAACATAGTTTCTCATTTTTTGAAAACATGATTTACCACAAGGCATGCCCCAACCATGAAACTCAACCATTCTCATTTAAAAATGAACTGAAATCCCTATGTATATCAAGATGTAACTTGGTTTCTCCTAAACCATGCATGCTAAACCATGAACCCTTTCTAGAAAACACTAAAACTCATAAAACTTAATTTGAAGATTTTGACGATCATTTAAAACATGAGCTACCTCCTGCACCATATTCCTCATCTCAAAACCTCATTTTGAGGACTTCTAACTCTCAAAATCTCATTTAGATTCCTAATTCAACATTCAAACTACCAAGTAAAAAAATTAAATTCCTTATAAAATTTATAACTTGTAAGTACAAAGGATCTTACAACCTCCCCACCTTAATACTTCTAATCCTTGAGAGGTCTCATTGGTCATCCATATACACCACTCAACCAAAATCAGTAACCAATTAGAGAAAATGACCTCATTAAATTTATGAATGACTAAATCCCAATCAAAACACAACCTCTAACTCATGCCACTCAACCAGAAAAAAATGATCCAATTCCCATTTTTAAAACAATAAATGCACAAATCTATCTATCATCACATCTCCACATTACCAATTTTGATTTCTATAGGCTTGGAGACATACCAAAATTATAAAAACACACCCAAAAAATCTATATCTAAATCTCAGTGAGATTCCAAAGTCATATCCCTTATTGAATCAAAACAATTACCATTACCTAACACACACATTTAAAACATTCTACCATAACAACCATGAACTAATTTTTATAAAAAACCTAATCCCAAATCCAAAAATTGGATTTATCAAGCACTATATGTAATATAATAATTTCATTTAATATATAATTTTTAAACAACCAATTTATCATTTCCTCTCTAGCATCAATGTTCTACCATGACCAGTCCATGGTCAGTTCTACACATTTATGATCTTTATAGCATAATGGTTTCACCACTGAAACAAACATGTCACTCCCTGCTATAGGAGTGTTGTTTTCACCACCTCCTTCAGGCAACCCCAACCATCATGGACCATGCCAAAACCACTTCAAACCCAAATATTGATTATGGATAGTCACTTTCTCTCACCAGAGTGACAAAACAAAGAATCCACCATCACATGATACTGACTCATTATAATAGTACCCAATGCATTCACCATAACTTACTCATAGAAGATGATAGAGCACATCCAACCATACGACTCCACATGCAATACTCCCGGAGTGCTACCTCCAATGAATCCCTTTATAGAACTTAATAATAAATTTATATAGCAAGTTATGTAGTTGGTTATCCCTCAGTTAACTCGGTGTGATGTCAAGATATTGGGAATTGTTATCTATAGACTAAGAGTTAGCTAATATGTAGTCGTTGAATACATCCACAACTCACCCATTTCTAATGTCACCTCTAACTATAGGGAAACGGTAAACCAATCATGGTCCTTGGACACCCTACCCCGAAGCATCCATTACACCTACATTAGTTCTTAGCTAATCCACAACTTCCTACTTAACCGAGGAAACTTTGGATTACACTCACATAACATCCAATCCAAAATCCAAACAACAAATCAAGTCAAAAAAACTCTTTCCTAATACATACCATTAAAACTTAACCATTACATGTCTCTGTATTACCTTAAAAAAATAATCTTCGACTCTAGAAAGTCATGTATAAAAAATACTCGACTCAAAATCCCAATCCACTAGACATGACACTCTCGCATTCCCACTTTACCCAACATAGAGTTCCCTTAGTGCTACCCAAAACCAATGTCAACTCACTAATCCAAAACTGCATATAATAGCACTCAAAAACCAATTATTGTACATAAGTTCTACTAATATCAATTATTATCTCACCACATTCCTGATCATGCATCTAGACATAACTAGGAAAGGAACCTTAACAATTATACCCTCTAGAACCACATGATCTATTTAAGCATTAGTACTCACAATTAGTTTAACTAAATGAAATTAGGAATCTACATGTGTCTCACACTGCAAAAATACCATGCCTATCTCACCTATACATTCATCACGAATAGTAAATCTATACACCTGGAATAATAAACATTTTATAACATTATACACTTCTATTCCAACTTATCACCACATAGCACATCCCACCTTCAAAACCGTTACCCGGATAGCCACCTAAATCATCCTTCAATTCTTGAAACTAGAAAGATAGTTGAAACACTAGTATACAAGTTATCCCTCTCAATAAAAGGAATATAATGTACCCAAACCTCATATTATACTACACCCATGGTGAACCATTATCAAATTTATAAAAAACTCCACCCATGCCTCGCACACCCAAAGGAACACAAAACTCATCCAACCCCTCTCATGGTTCAACTTCAAAAGTGAAATGATATTAACTCCCTAAAGTGGAGTCATGAAAAGAGGGTCACTAAGTTCTCCCACATACAAAGGTCCCATATCAAATAATTATCTCCAAACACCTAGGTCTATGACAAGTTATATAAGGGAATGGCTCATAAGCCTTCAATCATTCTCCATTACAAACATCACACAACATCAATATGTCAAAAATCACATCTCCACGGAATCACATCTGAAAGACATCACACATCGAACCAACCGCCAGGGAACTTGTCCTATTTGAGCATCTACACATTAGACCTCTCCTTAGAAGAGAAGTCCAAATAACCAACCTTAATAAAACCCACCTAAAAGGATATAAAAATTATATACATATACTATGTTGACCCACCAACATCATTGAACCAACTATGCATGAGGAACACATCGACATCCTCATTGTTGAGTGTCTCATCATAGATCCACATAACCATCAATTAGAAATAGATCATATACATGTCGGACCATCTAAGTATAGTTCCATGAAGTAATTATATGATACAACATAACTTGAGTAGTTTTTGAAACTTTAATCTATTGATCCTCTGTTATTAGAAAAGTTACACTCTAGTAGGACTCTGTCATGTAGATTCTATATTCCTATCATGATGCATGAGATGCCTCTTACCTTTATAGGCCAAGAGTCAAAACTGAATCATAGGACACTTGCCAATGTTCCAAGAGACAAAAATAACACATATACCAATATATCCAAACCACATGTGCATCTCCCATGTTGAAGATAATATAAAACCATAACATCTTAATCAGAATAGAAATCCCATCCCTAGTAATATAAAGTTCCTAGTAGAATAGGTGTTCATGATGCACTATTCCAATATCCACCATAGGTTTCGACACAGTACTATATCTCTATTATACCAAATCACATAGTATAAAATATGATACTAATAACTCTAATACCACTTTGAAATATCATGGACCAAATACCACTAAACTAATGCCCCAAGATAGATCACCACATGACCTCAAGTGTGCCTCTTAATATGAAAGTGGATTCTGACTATTATTATGGGTCTATGGTGCGACTGGGAGAAAATAATACACCAATATCAGAGTTCCAAACAAAAATAATAACCATGAATAATACACATCAGAGTATATAGAAATAATTACTAAAAGAAGAATGTAATAATATAAGATTCAAGGTAGTAAAAGGATCGTACAACCATTCCAAGCTTATAATACTAATCATTCACTAGGACGATTACAGTTACAAGATAAACAAAAAAATAACACCATACTCTACTACCAACTTCAATCCATTCCACATACCCGGTATCTTAATACCATTCAATCCAACCATTACAATCATGAAATTCTCAAGTCGGGTCTCAAAAAACGAGTTCCAACAATAAACATGGTATAGTTTCTCGTGTACCCATGTGCAGTGGTGTCCTAATCAGGGTGTGAATACAACATTGTAGGACTCAACCAATGGTGTCTAATGAAAATACCATTTAGAAGAACATTCTATACACATAATAAGTATAATAAATAAGTATCATAAGAAATCGGATATGTTTTCAAATAACCATTGGTTACCTAACATATTGGGCCTCATGTTGCAAAGTGGATCCTGGGCCAACAAAACCTAATTCAACCAATGCTATTCATCTGATTGATAACCATAAGGTGATACATTTTCTAAATAAATAAAATAATTTTTTCAGTTTTCATTTTCACTCATGAAATCATAAAACAAAAATCTAGTTATATAAACAGTGAATGAAAAGTTTCATGAAAAAAACTCAAGACTATACATCATAACAAGAGTTCTTGGATCCTCAGCATTGAACCTACTAAAACATTTAGCCAATATATAATAGAGAATCTATCCAACACTAAATCATACATTTCAACAATTGTTTTTAGAGCATCATTCTTTCACCTAATCACACTTTTAAACCATATTAATGGGGAATTAATCCAACAAACTAAACCATAGATGCAGAGCATCATTCCAAAATCCATTTCCATCTAGTATACTAGAATTCCTAGAGCCATAGTTTGGAACTTAAACAATAAAGTATACTATTTTTTCTAGAGCCTCAATAAAACACCTAGTCTATATAGTATAATACCTATGCCTGTATAATTGCTCCAACACCTAACTCACACATTTTATGATCCTTTTATAGATAATTATTCTAGAAAACAATAGTTTCATCATCTCTTATAATACTAGGGTTCAATATCCTAGCCTTATAATGTATTAAAAACCACAAAAACCCACATTAAACCATTATCTTTTACCAAGGTCCCCCTGGGCCTTAAACACCAAAACATGGATCAAACTGTTGAGACCATTATATATGATATAAAATCATTTCCACAACCTATGGGTAAAAGATGGATCTTACACTAATATTTAAAACATTTCAAATCAATACTTAACACACGATCTTCCTCATTAACAATCATGCAAGTGAAACACCATAATTACCATTAAACCCATTAAAAGGGTCATTAAGACATTTTCACTAAAGGGGGGTCTACACATCCATTTCAAATAAATATATATAATTAATTTAATAAAACCACATTAAAAAAACACTTGTAGGTTAAAACCACATTTTAATACAAAATAAACTTCAAAACATAGTTTTCACCAATTTAAACCCAAAACTAGGTTAAACCCAAAAACACCATGTTAGAACCATTTCATGGAATCAACGGTATTTAACAAGGTCTTAACACATAAAAACATTTCTATTAAACCATTGAACATATTATAAATCATTTATCCCCAATTCCTACCAACTATCCCTTAACTATGAAATCAATTCAACCAAAGAGATTAATTTGGTTAAGCTCGTATCCCGATCACTTTAGTCTTTTTCAAACCGACTTAAACATTTCAAAAAAAAGGTTCACCCATAGGTGGTCATAGGTTCGGTATTATAAACACCAAAAAATCTAGTAAGATAGATAAAAATCCTCAGATATCAATTTCTGTCCCCAAAAATAATCATTTAGACCAAGGAAACTAACACCCCTACACATGGTATTTAAGACACATACCATATACAAATTTATAAGAGATTAAAAAGACTATGGATAAATCTATTAGATGACATAACTCATTAATGATGCTTTACAAAACATTTCCAAAGCACAATGGCTTATCCAAGACTCATCCAATCTCTTTGGCATCTAAATGATCTCGTTTGAACCACCCAATATCTAACCTCACACCAAGGAAAATAAATTTTTTAATTACAACTAATATAATTAAATAGATAATAAAAACCCAAATTTAAATAATACAAGAAAACAAAAAGTGTATTCACCTTTTCAGAAAACTCAATGAAAACACATGGGATGTTCACAACAGACTCCCACCACCACTCTTAGGAAACGTCCTAGAGGTGATACAATTAAAATAATTTATTAAACTTAACATTTGGGAAAACCTAAGAAAACACACAAAAAACACATGCCTCAAAACTACATCACTCAATTATGGGTATAATTATACTGATAATCTCCTCTACATAATCCAACCAAAATCCCCATGAGAAGTGAATGATTCTACTTTTATCTTGTCAAATCATAAATAAAAGCTAAATTGAAAAGCTACAAAATTGGAGTGAAGGAATTAGATAATGAAAGGATGTCATTAGAGGAAAAGAAATCGCCTAAACAACAATTAATCACAAATAAAACACCCTAAATCAATGGAATGTAGGAGGATGCATGGGTTGGGTACACCCAAGGTTCATCCACACTAAATGGGGGAGAAAGGGATGGAGTGACCTAAAAAATGGAGGGGAAATTTAGTTAAAATAAAGCATTAAATGATGTTATAGGAGGCCACATAGTCTGGATACATGGTTTTCTAAACCATTTACCCACCATTCACCCATTCTTCCCAGAACCCCATGAGCCACATGGTTATGCTGCATGATTAGACAAACTATACACTGACCAAGTTTTCAGCACTGCCTCCCCTTTATAGTAAAGCTCATGATTTTTCTAAATCCATGAATAGTCCATGTTCTATGTCAAATTCTCTCAACCAGCTTAAAAGGTTTCTAGTTTTTTTGTCACACAAGTAACCCAAATTACGATCCCACCAAGCAACTCAACTTCACTTTGTTAATGTTGTCTGGTTTCTCCTAAAACATGCACCCTATCGAGAAAGCTAAAAATATATTAAAACATAACTTGAAGGATCTGAAGATCATATAAACACCCGATATACCATATAAGGCACATTTCATTCCACAAAACATCATTTTTAATCCTTCAAACTCTTGGAATATCATTATGTGTCTTGATTCTAAATTCAACATGTCCAGTAAATGAATATTCACATTCCTTATGAAATTTTAAACTCAAACATACATAGGATCTTATAGGGGTATATACTAGACATAATATGGTTAAATTGAGAATGGGTAAAAATAAAATTTAAAACTATAAAAACTATAATCAAACTATGATTCACCATGATGTGGTTACCAGCACCATGGCTTGGTGACATTCTATGAAGTTTAAAAATCCAACCCATAATGACAAGTATCGTCCCTTATGATTGCTCGGGATAGGGTTCTTAACCACCCCAACATGAATATCCACATAGTTTGGTGGTACCTATAGTCAATCAAAATTATCACAAAAAATAACCACATCATGTGGAGTCTGTTTTTATCCCCTTGTACCAAAACCACACTAGAAGCACAAAATTACAAACCAAGGGTTTTGAATCTTGTTATTTCCCATAGGGAATCCCTTTTTTAAAAATGACCACTACAACACCAAACACTGGGGTTAGTTTCCCTATTTTTTAAACTAGAACATCAATATTGTGTGTTACATCCTCTACCGTGTCATGGGGATAACCAAACGCCTCAAAAAGCACACCTTAAGGTCCAAAACACCCAAAAAATATAAATCTCCCCCAAAAAATAAATAAAAACCCAAAATTAAATAAAAATTAAATACCATAGTGAAATGGATGGTGTAAAATTTAACCTGAGGTTTTAAAATTGATTTCCTACTTAGTGAATTTTACAAATTGATAACTATCTAATATCATTTGAATATTTGGATTCATGGTTGGTATTAGGAATAAAACATTTCAAGTGGATGGATTTGATTAAGTATTATTTGATGGTTGAATCCATGTGATTAGTTTTGAAACCAGATCCCTCGAGAAATTTCAACATATCAAGTACATGTCAATTCCATGATAATTAAATAGTGTGTGATTATATATGATATTTTCAACTTGAAAAATGAGAAACAAATAAATATGTTATATGTGATTAGCATTATCAATGTCTTGTGTCTAGAATTGATGTATAATACAAAGGAATGTTACAAATATACCTATGGTGGATAAGATAACACGAAATACCTTTCTAATATAAGTAGTCCTAAAATTTTTTGAGATATCAAACTACATTTATGATAACAAATGTGATTAATAGCCATTGTCAAATATACAAAGGGGCCTTAAAATTATACGTAATATAACATATTATGTTTATTAGACTAATTTTATTATTCTATGTTTTAATATGTTTATGCTAATACTAATCATAAAAAAGAATTACCTTTTTTAACAATATTAAGATTAAATTAAATAATAGTTACATAATAAAATAATTAATGACTTTTCATATTGTAAATAATTAGAAATTTTATTTATTAGTACATAACATGAGTAAATCATAAATTTAAAATTTTATTTGGTATTTGTTTTGATGTAATGGGGTTTCAAGGCCCATTTCATAACAAAATCTTATAGACCTACCTCAAGAGTCCATTTAAGTAGTTTTCTTGTCAATTTTTACCCATTTTGGAGGCTATTTAAAACTCCAAATAACTTTTGGAAGATATTTATTTAATATTAATTGGATTTTATGGGAATAACTTCCTTGGATATTATTTAATGCCCTTATTTATATAAATATAAATAATTAAGAACATAGTATTCATTTTTTTATTTGTTAATAACTACAGAGCTTAGAGTTCTCTAGTTTACCTTATAAAGGAGAATTCCTTTATTTTCTAAAACGGATTGGTTCTATACATTCTATATCATTCCTGAAAATATTATATTATATTTTATTATAGATATAATCACTTGGATAGTAATAATATCCTAACAATACATTAGTGAATATCATTTTTAATGTATATCAAATAAGGTTAGTATTTGAAAATTTAATCATTTTCTAAATATTTTGAAAGATTTTAAAATATATTTTACTTATTCTATTATGTAATCATTTTTTCATTTCATAAATATTTTTATTAGGTTTATCAACACTTCCACTTAATTTTAAATTTTGGATATGTTAATAAAACCTAATTTTAGTATCAATACTATCGTTAATAATTACTAATTCTTGGGATATTTCATGCATAAAAATGTATTGAAGTGTGATTCATTAGCCATGAGAACCAATGTTGATGAAAAAATATCATATCCCAGGGAAATATTGTGCTCTAATAGGTTTATTTTGATTTAATATTAATTATGTCCATGTGAGTTATTTGATCCCTCCACTCTAATTGTGGTATTAGACCCATGATAAATTCATGTAAATTAAATAATATAATTTTTTATTATTTTATAACTCTTCAGGATATATTAAAATTATATAAAATTAATTTAATACTTATATGAAACATTTATGGAATGTTTGATATCTGGATTGCTCCACTTCAGATAAGTTATATGTAGTTGGTTATCACTTAATTACTATATGAATTATCACATGCCATATGTTATAGTCTACAAAACCCCATAAAAAACTATACCTTTTCATCATTCTTACATTTATGTGGAGACCATTAATTTTTCCTTTCAATGTATAAAAAATCTTGAACATAGTATTATATAACATTGTAACTGAATTATTGCATATGTAATTATATATATGTATGATACATCAAGTATATATAAATTAATATTCTATTATTATTATGAATATTATCATATATGTCATTTATATAAAAAATATATTGAAAATATCGATATACTATATAAAAACCCATAATAAATATATGAGTGTTAGATGAATTATAATAAGAATCATATTCTTATACACCTTAATTAGTAAAATTGATGGGTGATGTTTAGTTAAACATTAATGATCTATCTTGTGTTAGAAAAAATAGATATATCTATCCAATAATGAACATTGAGTCATAATTTACAATGTTTCCAAATCATATTGGCATTGGAAGGTGTTGTATCAAGAATATTCTTATATTGGATTGGGAAATATGTTGTTCAATAAATATTATAGGATTTGCAATTTATACAAATGATAAGAGTTTTCTACCTAAATATGTGTGGCTTAAGATGATATCCAAGCTGAGTTAATATATATATATAGATAAATGAATCTTCACCTACTAGATTATAATTGTAACCTTGTGTTAGGTTTTGTGTTAAAGGTATTTTATTCAATAAAATATCACATTGAAAAGTAACGTACATTATACTAATAGTTACACATATTTATATTTATAGAATCATGGAATCAAAAAATACACAATATTATTATTAGGGTGAAGTTTACAAATGACTAGGTAATAAAGTAAGAGTTGTTTCATTTTCTATGGGGTAGGTGAATCAACTCCATCATAGTAAATTTAAATTATCTATAATAAATTATTATCATATACTTTCAAAAAATATAATTCTAATTTATGTATCATTATAATATACCATAGTTTGTTTATTTATAATAATAATAAAGTGTTTTTTCAGTTATTAGAATGATATTTTTAGTGTTGTGTTATCATGTATTTTGGTTTATAAATATTTGATCTAGAAATTATGTCTACCATATAAATTATAATAAAGAAAAAATTTAGGATTTTAATTCCCTCTATATTTTTCATTATTTCCTAGAAAATATAAATAATAATTACATACAATTATTCAATATTATATATTAATATATTTTATTTATTATTAATCCATCAATATATTTATATGGTTTTTATTTTGGTAAAATAACCAAATATTCATTTACGGATGAAGGGATAGAGAAAATGTTTTGTCAAACATTAAAAAAACTGATGTATATGTTAATATTAGTAAACATTCCCATGGTGTATTTTAATAATTTAATACCTTTACTAATTTATTTAGTAATAATGGGAATGCCTATAATATAAAACATAATTTTGAATCCTTTGAATTAATTAAAGTGTTTAAAAATTTAGTAAAAAATTTATAATATAAAGCTATTAAAACAATTGTTTTTTATCAATGTATAGAATATTATAGGAAAATGTTTAATGATTATCTAGACAATTTTGGTATAGTGTGACAACACATTCCACCCAGGACAGCATAGTAAAATTGTGTATCATAAAGGACCAACCAAACTCCATTAAATATTGTTTGGTCGATGATGAGTCACATAGAACCTCGTATTTTATTTTAGATATAATTTCCTAGATTTTCATATGAGGTACATACATATTGTAACACCCTAAGATTTCATAGTACGTTATTTCTTCAAAGTAATTCAATAACTTTCACTACACGCAACACCGGGTTTGAGCGCACCACAAGATTACCAAACTAGCCGTTCAAAAGCGGTTATGAATAATATTAATAGAATATTGAACTATATATAATCTTTATAATTTTAGAATCCATATTATGAGTTTCTTAGAAATAATGTAAGAACGAATTCATTTTTTCAGATAAAAGAAGTATTTATTTCAATAAATGCACTTTTACCACCTTTTAATGATAGACCCTTATTAAATCCAATATTTGAAACTTTTATATATTATATTTGAAAAAATAAGCTTCTTCTTTAGAATCAAAAAATAAGAATTTGGTTTCAAAAAAATTTTTGGTGTTTTTCTGATAACTTTCATATTTGGGTGAATAGTGAAAAATGCTATTTTTAAACTAAAAACAACTTTTTTAATCAAAATAATTTATAGTGATAAATTATAAATTTTAATGGTTTGTAAGTATAAATAGATTATATTTTTCCCATTTAATCAAATTCTAGTCATTTTATGTAATTTCACTTTGAAATTGGACATAAACAAGTTTCAATCTTTTGATAGATATTTTTTCTTAAAAATACGCCTTTTGGTTTTGACAATGAGAATTAATTTTATCTTAATAAATTCAACTTCTATGTTTTGAATTTGGAAAAATATAATTAATTTTTGAATTTGTAATATCAAAATTATCTCATGGTGAATTTTTGATATTTTTCTCGAAACATTCAATTTTTGATGAATAGTGAAAAATACTGAGTTGTTGTTTAATACCGACTTTTATTTAAATAATTATTTATTTTATTTAAATTTATTTTAGGTCATAATAGATAAATAATACCTATATATATTCAATGTAATTCATTGGTGTCATTTTGTAATAATATTGAATAAACCAATTTTTATTGAAATTTTCACCATCTTTTACCCACCTCCTAAGAGAATCTGAAAATTCACATAAAACATAATTTTACTGCTTCTGTGAGTGTAATTTTGAAAAAATGAGAGACACATTTAATATCAAGAAGTAAAATGTGGTTCAATAATATAAAAATAATTTCTGGTGAATAGTAACCTTTTACTTTTATTTGCCACGGTTAAAAGTAAATAGGGTAATTAAGGGTAAAAATGATATTAATATTACCCTAACACATGTCCTAATTCTATTGTCTAAGTATAATTCGAACAAAAAAAACTTAGGAATAAAATATGAACCTCTTTAGTCCACTTGGATTAGATTAGGACATTTATTATTATTTGATTCAAAGAAGAGTTAAAAGAGTTAAAATCAATGTTTAATAACTAAACCATTTTTAATATAGGGTTATACATAAGATAAATTCTATTATAAATATTCATTAGAAAGATAAAAATATTTCCTACATAATTGTATTTTATTTATAATTTTTATACAATAAATAATTTAATTTGTTTATGACATAATGGTGATGTAGTAACTACCAAATTAGTTAAATATTACAATAATTGAAATTATAAATATCCAAATAAATGTAATTTGAGACTTTTTTATAAATTCCAATAATTTTATAGGTTAATATGACATATTATTGTTGGTTAAATGAATTGTTTTCGAAGTAATAATGCTGTTATGAATTTAGAAAAAACAAAATACCAAATATTGTCAAAATTGACATAAAAGTGTCTTCAAAACAAATATTATATTGAATTGATATTATATTTCTAAAAATATAACACTCAGAAAAAAGACTTATATAATGATAGGAGTATCATTAATGAACCACTTAGGTTTATTTTGGAAATATATAGTAATTGTATTAACTATATAATATAAAAATACAAAGAGACATGGTAAATGTCAAACTATTTAACTAAAAGTTAAATCTAAAAGTTAGGGTTAATATAGTGACCCAAACCTGTATAAAACCTATTGGTTGAGTGGTTTTAGACCCATCCCCACTTAGCCTTTAAATAATCCACCTTGTATCCATTATAAACCGAAAATGATTTTATTATAATATAATATTTCTATCTTTTCCTAAGGTGCCCCTCACCCCTCTTATAAAAGGGTACTCTCCCTTCTATCTAATTCACACCTTCAAAGCCTTTTGGATCAGACGTAACCTACCCAAATATCCTCTCAACTTCACTAAATTCATCCTAGAGGCTTTTCTTTAGTCAGAAATCCAACTTAAGAAGCCCTTTTGATCAAATCAAAAGGAAGAACCCGAAGAAGTGGTAATAATTTCACCACCCTCTTACAAGTTCTTTTATTCTTCAACTTATTCCTTCTTTGTTATTTCCATTCTAAAATAATAACCCCAGTATCTTCTATATACTTTTATGTTATTATAAATATGGTACATCCATATTCATTATTATATTTATCCTTTTAATGACATGTAACCATACGTACGTACGGATTACCGTCTCCAAGTCGTGGTGTAATTGTTATTCAATACATTATTATTTGTATGAGTATAATAATGATGTGTAATTAATTTAAATAATAAATATAACATGATAATGATTCTGTATATATGATATAACATACAATTATATATTATTTTAACATCAAAAGAATGATATTGTCACTCGTGCGTACGTATGGAATACTGTCTCCATGAACGTGATGAGATTCATTCTCCATCATATCCATTAAAGACTAATTTTCATTAGATGATTAAAAATATTTTTTAAAGACTTGATATCATTCTGGATATGAATAAGATACATCCCATCCATAACAAATATGACTCACATAACAAATAATATAAAGGAAAACGAATCTGTTAACACCCGAAACGACGATAATACTAAGTTGTTATTAACAAAACAATGTTAAAAGATCATATATGATATCATATTAATGTATATGATTCTTGTATAATTTAATAACAATTATTTCCCTATTATAGAGTAGGTTAACCTACCCTCGACCAAGGAAAAGTACAAGGTAATGGTTAATTCCTCAATCTCATATTATCCGAGAGTGTTTATGTGTAAGTATTTATTGGGACATTTTTATCATCCATGTCAATTTTTCATAAAAATGATTTCAAAATGAATATTTTAGGGATTTATGAAAGGTAATATTTATCAAGATCATAATTTTAAATGTTTTAATAATTTATCTTTCTAAATCATTTTAATTAAAGCCCATGTTTTCAAAATGATTTTAAAGATTTATTTATATGGACATGAATGTTTTGAAATGATAATTCCTTTAAAAAGTGTCAATGTGGTATGAGACACTTTGATTAAAAAATATATTTTAAATTACATCCTTTATAAATGTGTGACTTTTAAATGATTTTAGAAAAATGATATTTCTCTAAAAAACATTTACTCATCATTTTCAACTATGTGAGCATCCTTTACTGGATATTATTTTTGATTGAGGTTGATTTATTATAATAAAACCATCCATATTGTATTGAATGAGTTATTATATGTTTGACTTTGGATGTTCTATTTTTATACCATTCATGGTTTATGGTTAATGTATTGACATTTCATATGCTATTTTTAATACGAATGTTTATGTTATGTTTCAACTTTTGCATATGAAGAATGAATTGGACTTAGTAAGTGAAGGGTGGAGCCCACTATAGCTCCTAGATGCATAGGTAGGTCTCATGAGACAAACTGGTGTCTTGGCACAAGGCCTTGACAAAATCTTATTTGTATTCTTGGCACAAGGCCTTGACTATGTGGGTATGATAGTCTGACATTATTCATTCCATCATTATGAAAGTTGTTATTGATATTTCATGTGATTATTCGAATAGTAGAATATCCATGTGAATATGTAAATGGAATTATTTCATATTATTTTTTCCATACTATGGTGAAGTTAATGTTTACATGTATTTTTTTAGTTATACATTGCCTTAAATGTTTATTCTTATTTATGAACGTTTCTGCTATATTTTTATCCTTATTGAGCATCTAAGCTCACCCATTTCTATGTTTTATTTTTCCCAGGATGTGAAGAAGTATTTTATGAGTGACCTACTGGGATATTCTGAGGGGATATGAGTGTGCACTATGGAGACTATGTTGTTGTAGTTTTTCACTTTATCATGTAATGTAATACTTATGAATGCATCTACTATTTCCAAGGCTACTAAACTAATCCGTCTTTCGAGACATGATATTTTGTGATCATGACAATGTTATTTAATAATTCACCAACACTGGGTAACTGGGGTCAGGGTTTTACTGTTGGTATCAGAGAAATTTTAGTACAAACCTTGGAAAATAGATTTAGATAAACTCTGATTAGAGCACATAGACCTAAGATGGACTTTGAGGATTAGTATAGAAGAACTTCCTAGAATTTTGGTATTGTAAAAATTTTGTGAGTTTTCCGAGCAATACATCCCTGTGTGGATATGAGCAGGTAGAGGTGGATCTGGCATATATGTACATAGGGGAAAAACCTGAAAACACCGCTTTGATCTAGACTCGAATGAAAACTGGTGCACGACAACAAGCCTTGTTACACTCTTGGTTACGACACTCCCGAGGGATATGCTTAGGATAATTCTCATTTTCTTTACAAACCATTATGAAGGGTTTATGAGTATATACTTCCTCAAAGAAAACATTTCTATGATTATGGATTATATCCATAAACTGTTTAATCTACGTTACTTATTTTACAAGTTTGGATTTATGTATTTCAATTCATAAACTAATCTAGTGTATGCCATTGTATAGAAATGGCGCCTAGTAGAAGGAATGTGAACTCCAGCAATACGTATGATCCAAAGAGTAAGAAGGATTATATATTTCGTGGTATTAAGACAACATATAGAAGGGAAATAGTATCCCATGTATTCTCAACATATGAAAAAATAGTATCATTTGTTAATAAGATATGTAAAGAATTTTATGAGTCCTATGGCTTTGAAGGGAAGCAAGAGAAGAAAAGGATGGAAGAGAGAAAGATGGATAAAGGGAAGAGGTAAAAGAAGAATTTTCCCATATGTGATAACTGTGGGAAGAATCACCCTGGAACTTTCCTGAAGGGAATGGGAGTTTTTTATAAGTGTTGATAAAAAGGACACCAAGTACGTGACTGCAAGGGTAAGAAAAAGGTTTCAAATGTACAATTCTTCATCTGCAAGGAGTTGTGAAACTATGCTAACCAATGTACAAATCATCAAATAATGACCCAAATGATGCTATTGGATAATAATCAAGTTATTATACTACCACATATAAGGAGGAATTATTAGAGTTCTCATGTTGTAATTAGGTCATTATGTCATTTGAGTGTTGTATCAATGATGTACTGTTTAAAATAATTATGATGTATATAAGGATTGTACTACAGTACCATTTCATTAAGGACATGAGATTGTGTGTAACCAAGAAAAGTGAATCAATATTAGGTTAAATTTTTGGAAAATATATGTTTGAGAGAAAGATAAACCATAATATGGTTCAGATACCAAGTTAGTGATTTTGGAATAATTCATGTTTGATTTGGATAAATTATATTGGATATTCTTGACTACAATGAAACTGATTAATGATTTGTATATTCCTTAATTATTGTAGTTTACAAAATTTTTGGATGGAAGAAGTATATCCAGTATTCTATAAAAAATAAGGGAGTATGAATGTAATCAATAAGGTTTTATTGTAATTCAGGGTGTTACCATATTTTAAAATAATACATGATGATGGTGTTCACATGTTATTACATGGAAAAAAAGATCTTCATTGTGTTTAACTTCCTTATAAATTTTGGACTGTGAGTTTGGATAGAAGTATTTTTAATAAGTCTAAAGGTTGGAATGGATTAAGTTTTCAAGGTTATTTTTGGTTTTTTTAAAAGGACAACATGTAGACAGTTTGACAACCCGTCGCGTCAGAAAAAGCTACGGGAATCGAACCCACAACCATAGTGTTATTGTGATTTATCACCTACCACTGGACTACATAAATTCCATGGATTGTATAATGTAGTTTCTTTTTTTGAAGGGTTTGATATGTGAATTATAAATTCATTATTTTTTGAACCCTATATGATTAAGATAAATAGAATATTTTTTTTGAAATCTTATAGAGTGAAAGATGAGTTTGTGGTAGGAATTAGTTAAAGGATGAAACTCTACTTTTCAAGTATATATATATATATATTACTTTTATTTTATGGATAAATTAATTATTAATCTTTAGGGAAGGGATCTTAAAACTAAAAATGTGTTATCCTAATACCATACATTTTGTTGAACCGATGGTATTTTAAATCATCATAGATTAATGGCTTTGAGGCCCTCAATTCTACAATTGTTTGTGACTGATGAACTCAATCACTCCCTATAAATATTTACATTTCTACTCTAATTATGTGTCCCTAATTTCCACCAATTTTCTTTTAATCGAGATCATAATTTTGTGGTTACTTTTTCATTCCCCTTTTCCTCTATTTAAGACTAAATTTTATTGACCCAATTTCCGATGTCGGTTTTCCCACAAAGGTATTTTCTATTTTCAACCTTTTATTTTCGAAGAACAATTTCAAATTGTGAGGACTCAATTTATTGAATGAAGGAAGAATGTAACACCCCCTGATTTCATAGTACGTTATTTCTTCAAAGTAATTCAATAACTCGCACAACACACAACATCGGGTTCGAGCGAATCACAAGATTACCAAACTAGCCGTTCAAAAGAGGTTATGAATAGTATTAACTAAATATAGAACTATATATAATACTTATAATTTTAGAATCCATATTATGAGTTTCTGAGACATAATGTAAGAACAAATTCATTTTTTCAAATAAAAGAAGTATTTATTTCAAAACATGCACTTTTACCACCTTTTAATGATGAACACTTTTTAAATCTAATATTTGAAACTTTTATATATTCTTTTTGACAAAATAAAATTCTTCTTTAGAATCAGGAAATAATAATTTAGTTTCAATAATTTTTTTATGTTTTTTTGATAACTTTCACATTTAGGCGAATAGTGAAAAATACTATATTTTAACCGAAAACAACTTTTTTAATCAAAATAATTTATAGTGTTCAATTATACATTTTAATGGTTTGGAAGTATAAATAGATTATATTTTTACCATTTAATCCAATGATGGTAATTGTAAGGAATTTCACTTTGAGATTGAACATAAACAAGTGTCAATAATTTGATAGATATTGTTTCATAAAAATACGCCTTTTGCTTTTTGACAACGGAAATTAATTTTAAATTAATAAATGAAACTTTTATGTTTTTAATTTGGTAAAATAGGCATCATTTTGGAATTTGGAATATCAAAATTAGCTTATGGTGATTTTTTGATATTTTTCTGAAAACTTTCAATTTTTGATGAATTGTAAAAAACAATGAGTTATTGTTTAAAACCGACTTCTATTTAAATAATTATTTATTTAATTTAAATTAATTTTGGGTCAAAATATATAAATAATGCCTATATATGTACAATTTAATTTATTGGAGTCATTTTTTAATAATATTAAATATATAAAATTTTATTGCACTTTTCATCGTCTTTTACCCACCTCATTGGAGAATCTGCAAGTTCACATAAAACATAATTTTACCACCTCTGTGAGTGGAATTTCAAAAATCCGAGAGACACAGTAAATATCAAGGAGTAAAATGTGGTTCAATAAGATAAAAATAATATTTGGTGAATAGTAATTTTTTACTTTTATTTACTATGGTTAAAAGTAAATAGGGTAATTAAGGGTAAAAATGATATTATTATTACCCTAACATAGGTCCTAATTCTATTGGAAAAGTATAATTCGACCAAAAAAAACCTAATAAATATAATATGATCCTCTTTTGTCCACTTGGATAGATTAGGACATTTATTATTATTTAATTCAAAGAAGAGTTAAAATAGTTAAAATCAAAGTTTAATAACTAAAACATTTTTTATATAGGGTTATACATAAGATAAATTCTATTATAAATATTCATTAGAAATCTAAAAATATTTCCAACATAATTGTATTTTTTATAATTTTTGGACATTAAGTAATTTAATTTATTTATGACACAATGGTGATGTAGTAAATAACTAATTAATGACATTTTAAAATAATTGATATTATAAATATGAAACTAAATTTAATTTTATACTTTTTATGAATTAAAATAATTTTATAGGTTAATATGACATATTAGTGTTGGTTAGATGAATTTTTTTCGAAGTAATAATGCTGTTATGAATTTAGAAAAAACAAAATACCAAGTAGTGTCAAAATTTTCATAAAAGAGTTTTTAAAACAAATGTTATATTATTATTTGATATTCTACTTCAAAAAATCTAAGGTTCGGCCAAAAGACTTATATAATGATAGTTGTATCATTAATATAACACTTGAGGTTTTCTTGGAAGTATATAGTATGTTTATTAGCCATATAATATAAAAATACAAAGGGACATGAAAAATGTCAAACTATTTAACTAAAAGTTAAATCTAAAAGTTATTGTTAATATAGTGACCCAAACCTGTCTAAAACCTATTGGTTGAGTGATTTTAGACCCATACCCACTTATACTTTAAATAATACACTTTAGAGCCATTAGAAACCGAAAATTATTTTATTATAAAATAATATTTCATGCTTTTCCTAAGGTGCCCCTCACCCCTCTTATAAAAGGGCACTCCCCCTTCTCTCTAATTCACACCTTCAAAGCCTTTTGGCTCAGCCATCCCCTGCCCAAATATCCTCTCAACATACCTCAATTCATCCTAGTGTCATTACTTTAGTCAGAAAGTCAACTTAAGGGGCCCTTTTGATCAAATCAAAAGGAAGAAACTGAAGAAGAGGTAATAATTTCACCACCCTCTTTCAAGTTATTTTCTTATTCCACTTCTTCTTTCTTTTTTATTACCATTATAAAATAATAAATTCAGTATATTATATATAATTCAATGTTATTATAAATATGGTACAACCATATTCATTATTGTATCCATCCTTTGAATGACATGTCACCATACGTGCGTACGTACGAATTACCATCTCCACATTGTGGTTTAATTATTATTCAATACATTATTATTTGGATGGGTATAATAATGATTTTTAATTCATTTAAATAATAAATATAACATGATAATGATTCTGTATATATAATAAACCATCCAATTATATATTATTTTAATATCAAAAGAATGATATTGTTGCTCGTGCGTACGTATGGATTACTGTCTCCATGAACGTGATGAGATTCATTCCCCATTGTATCCATTGAAGACTAATTTTAATTAGATGATTAAAAATAATTTTTAAAGACTTTATATCATATATGATATGAATAAGATACATCCCATCCATAACAAATATGACTCACATAACAAATAATATAAAGGAAAATGAATTCGTTAACACCTGAAACGACAATAATACTAAGATATTATTAACAAAACAATGTTAAAAGATCATATATGATATCATATTAATTTATATGATTCTAATATAATTTAATAACAATTATTTCCCCATTATACAGGAGGTTAACCTACCCTCGACCAAGTAAAAGTACAAGGTAAGGGTTAATTCCTCAATCTCTTTATTATCTGAGATTGTATATGTGTTAGTATTTACTTGGAAATTTTTGTCATCCATGTCCGTTTTTTCATAAAAATGATTTCAAAATGAATATTTCAATGATTTACGAAAGACACTATTTATGAAGATCAAAATTTTAAATGTTTTAAAGATTTATCTTTCTAAATCTTTTTAATTAATGTCCATGTTTTCAAATTGATTTTAAGGATTTATTTATATGGACATGAATGTTTTGAAATGATAATTATTTTCAAAAGTTTCAAAGTGGTATGGGACACTTTGATTAAAAAATCTCTTTTAAATTACTTCCCTTATAAATGTGTGACTTTTAAATGATTTTACAAAAAGGATATTTCTCTCAAAAAGTTTTACTAATCATTTTCAACTATGTCAGCATCCTTTACTTGATATTATTTTTGATTGAGGTTGATTTATTATAATATAATATTCCATATTGTATTGAATGAGTTATGATATTTTTGACTGTGGATGTTCTATTTTTATACCATTCATGGTTTAAGGTTATTTTATTGACATTTCGTATGATAATTTTAATACGAATGTTTATGTTATGTTTCAACCTTTTCATATGAGGAATGCAGTGGACTTAGTAAGTGACTGGTGGAGCCCGCTATAGCTCCTCGATGCATCGGTAGGTCTCATTAGACAATCTAGTGTCTTGGCACAAGGACTTGAACAAATATTATTTTTAGTCTTGGCCCAAATCCTTGACTATGTGGTTATGATTTTCTGGCATTATGCATTCCATCATTATGAAAGTGGTTGTTGATATTGCATGTGATTATTCGACTAGTAGAATATCCATGTGAATAAGTAAATGGAATCATTTCATTTTATTTTTTCCATACTATTCTGAAGTTCAATTTTAAAAGGATTTTGTTTTAGTTATACATTTTGTTAAATGATTATCCATATTTATAAATGTTTCTGCTATATTGTTATCCTTACTGAGAATATGAGCTCACCCCTTTCTATGTTTTATTTTTCCTAGTATGTGAAGAAGTATTTTATGACTGACCTGCAGGGATAGTCTGAGGGGATATGAGTGTTGTCAATGGAGACTATGTTGTTGTAATTTTTTACTTTATCATGTAATGTAAGACTTAAGAATGTATCTATTGTTTCCAAGGCTACTAAACTAATCTGACTTTCGAGACTTGATCTTTTGTGATCATGCCAATGTTATGTAACAATGCACCAACTCTGGGTAAATGGGGTCGGGGATTTACACATATAAATTTCTAGTTTAAACCCTTTTACCATTATAAATGTGCCTAAGGAATTCATGGAGGTTACAATGGCATCTGAGACATGATCGAAGCCTGATGCCCCAAATTTTAGAGGAAACAACTGGCCACATGGTTTGTTGATATTGTTAAACCTAGAATGCATGGTTAAAAAACCCGTGTGGGATGATATAGGGATCCACAGAGGAGAGCACATGGGCCATGTGTGGCTTTTCTAACCACAAACTATAACCTATATGGTGTGTGCACCCTAAACAGATGAGGACGTGAAAGTAGATCATTATTAGAAAACATATGCTCCACTAACTTTGTGGGACATTATCCTTGGATCATATATATTGTATATTTATCACATGGTTTATCCAACCATATGGCTCTTTAAATGTTTTCTGAATTTCCACATTTACTTTTGTTCCCTTATGTTATTATCTCCTCTTCCCCACCTACTTCCCACACACAACACCCCTCTCCAACATGAAGATTCTTCTTAACCCTAATCTAGGGATTTTTAAAGCTTTTCCATCATTTATCTCATTCGATTACTCTTGATAATATCTCCACTCCCCTTCCATAGATATTTCGATTACCATGCCTTCTTTTTCATTATTTTGGTTTGAGCTCAGATGCCCTATTTTTTAGGGAATTTGTCTTTTGTGGAGATTTCTTATATTCTATCTTGAATCAAGGGTTGAAAAAAGCACAGTCATCACATTGGAATCCTTTAGTGTAGCCTCCAAAATTATATTTATTTAAATTAAATATCTTTTTGTGCTTAATACAGTCCTAGATAATGATGAATCAATATAGTTGGATGATGTGTTTGATGTGAGCCACCTCTATGGTTATTCTCTTCCTTTAATTCTTAAAAGGCTTGTCTTTAGAATTTAAATCAAATCGTTAATTGAGGTGTGTGTTTTTAATTCTAATAAATAGATTGTAATTTGAAATGATCAAAGGAAAATAATGGTCCATGAATTTGTCCCTTGTGCATTTTTCCATATTGTTCTTTTCTTGGATTAGATGAATTGGAAACCTTGATTTAATTAATATGGTTATATTTTCTTATTGAAACAGTATGAGTTATTGATATCAAAACCATGCTCTCATACCTAGGATATGGAGAATAAATGAGTCCTAATTTAAGGATGTCTTGGATTGGATCATTATGATTTATAATTAATACTTTCTATGGATTGAAAATATGATTCGAGTGATACATGGATTATTTATAGAATGACTTGGAAGGGATCATCAAGTGGATTACAGACCTTATCTTGATAAATATAGGTTCCCTTGGGGAGTCAACTTGGATGGGATTTGGGGAAATATGGTTATATTATTCCATGATTTATTCCTGGTCCCCTATATCAGATATCATGGATGGTCATAAAGGGTCATACTTACACCATATCAAGAATAATACATGGGATTCATTTTATGTATCACCTTGGATGGACTCTTTTGGTTTTTTTGTATTTTTATTTATCTAATGGAGATACTTGGAATTACATTTATGGAGATATTTATATGGTCTTAGGTTTCTTCTTATTAATTTATTAGGATGTCATTTATATTAAAAATAAGGAATGTATAACTGATATCCCAGGGACACATCCACCGGGACAAATAAAATTCTTGGGTTCAGTCCCTTCATGATACTTGTTTTATGATGACCCATTTCCACACATTTATCAAATATTTATAGGTTTATTTGGTTTAGTGATATCCAACATAGGATAAAGAAGGTAGTGTAGGTCGGGAGTCCCATGAGGAACTTAGTCCGATGTGTTTACTTATTTACTACCTTTTATTTATTATGTACTTTGACAATACTAAGTTGATATGAATGGACTAAATTATTCTAGACACCAATTTTTGTGGCCTACTGAGTATATCTTAAACACTATTTAGGCCATCTATTGAACCCAAATAGACATCACGTCTAATGGTACAAACAAAGGGAAACATCCTTCTTTCGATACGAGATCTTCGGTACTATGATAGAGTATATAAGAAAAGGAACAATACAACGCTCATGATTCTAATAGATGAAAATTTTGATATTTTTATCTTTTGTTCATCTTATTGTATATACATATTCCCATATATCACATGTGCTTTCTATTTTTCTAGCATCATGGAATGATTATAATTTTTTCAGATATTGATTTAGCTTCGTCATGTTTATTTATCAGTATGGTTATCTACCATTGTTGGTTAACTTAGTTGTTTATTTATTATTCCTCTACTGATTTTCTATTATTGTTCCTGATAATTACAATTATTATTTACCATTAATCTATACTCTGATCATGAGAGAATAGTCTCTCCACAGACACACCCTAGGCCCTTTTTTCTAGTCAGTAGACTCTATCATATGGGGAGGCATACTTGAGGTCATGTGGCCAACTGGATCAAGGCATCGCTTTGTGGATTCTTGGTTGGGATGATTTCTTATGTTCATTAGGTCATATAAAATGGGGGTTTGAATCAGTGTATGAGAGATTAAAAATACCCCCACTTTGGAATTTATTTCATCATTAAACAAAATACAATATCTCTTTCTCCCATTGAAATGCTTGAACAGAAATTAAATCATGCATGGGTGATAAAATTTTTACATGGTTCACCCTCACTGGGATATGTCTAAGGAGCACACAACAGAGATGTTCTGATGTACCAAATACACTAGATGTCACTACCAATTACATGTTTTTGGGTAGATCTCTTCTATGCCTAGACTCACTACCTTTACAATGGTTATGGTCTACTCACTGCATTCCCAAGGGTCACTCCTAGTGTTTCTTTCTCTGGCTCACTACCCGTGGAAAGGATCACCATATTCCCCTTCCTTTTTCTAACTTATTTTGGAAGGGATATACTCATAGTTTATAGACCTACATTTCCCTTCATTATATCTAATGAATGATTCATCCACTATATGTAGATTCTCTATTGCAGTCCCACATTTATCCATAGATGAATACCGCTTTACTACAAATGTACTGGGAAACATCCAACTTTCGTTCATTCTCGGGTAGATTTGTGTGAAACATTAACTCATGGAACACAAGTGTCACCTTTTTTCTAGAAAACCAACTTGTGCACTACTCAATGCTCATATGGAAAACTCTTTTTACACCCCACTCTCTATTGGCATGCAACTCCCTTTTGGCGTGCAACATCAGCATAACTCTCTACTTATACACCGTTTTCTAACACATGTGAAAATAGAACTCTGATTTTTCTATAAGTGTTGAAATTATTTGAAAATGAGGGGTAAGACATGTATTTATAGTCATTTTGGTGACCCTACATGCACAGCTCACAACTTCTCCCAGAATATGCAAGTCTCTTGTTCGTGCAACCTCACCTTTTGTGAAAATACATAACAAATGTACCCTTCCTTCCTTTTCCATATATTGATGTTGAGATCTTGAAAAATTAATGGTGCACTTGTTTCCAAACCTCCTTCATACGGGCACGCAACAACCTTTTCCAAAAACACTTTTTTCCAATCTCCATTTTTTGGACCCAAAAAGTTAGCAAACACTAGGAAATGGGGCCACCTTGTATAAGTTCTTTTTGTACAGCCTCTATATCTTCTATAATTTATCTTGGTTCATTATCAACATAGTTTGTCAAAAATATCTCTGGAATTCCAATACACATCTTGGAAAATCTCTTTTTCAACAAACACAATCTACATAAAAATGCATCAATGTTTCCTTGAGGGATTTTTCCCAACAATCTCCCCCTTTGGGTTTGTTGAAAATGCTTCACATTTTGAATCCTCATAAAATATTGTTCCATTTCCATTCACATAATTTGATTCAGATAGTGATAAAATACTTACTCAACACACACTCTAATCCCACATGATCAATACTCGGCAGGATTAACATGAGTATACTGCAATGTTCATCAATGAATCACTACATTCTGAAACCTCTCAACTGCTTTCATCACAAACTCTGTCTGTCATGATATTTAACCTTTGATCAATCACATTTAGCATCATCAAATTTCAAACACCCCATATATTTCTTCTCTACTTACCTCATTTTTCATTCCTATCAGCTTCTCTCAAAGTCTTAACTAAGACACTTTCCCCTTTTATTAACCATAATTTCTTCCCCTTTGTCAACAAACCCAAAGGTCACTTCATCAATCAACCCAAAGGTCACTTCATTGTGGTATGAAATAGGGTAAATAACATAGATCAGTTCATTAGGGAAAAATACCCCATACCTCAAGGAGAGTGGGTCCCACATCAACACATTTTCAAGTGTGGGGATTCGACTGAACGCCCATAGTCGGTCGTTGCCTCTAAAAAACTTCTTTGGGAAAGGCATTTGTTAGGATGTATCCAACCTATAATTATATAGTCACATACTCCAACCTCACAAGCCCATACTCTACATTCTCCTTGAAAAAATGATACTTGATTTCAATGCGTTGTGTCCTTGAGTGATGGACGGGATTTTTTCTAAGATTTATAGAACTTGAGTTATCACAATGAGTTCCGATAGTAAAATTCACTTCAACTCCCATATCATCAAGCTACTACTTCATCCATTATAATTGTGTGAAAGAATGAGTGGAAACAATATATTCAGATTCTATGATGCTCAATGAAATTCAATCTTGTTTCTTTCTTAGTTAACAAAATACACAAATCAACAAGATATAATGAAACACCTAACAATGATTTTCTATTATATGTTGAACAAGTCCAATTGTCATCAATATATCCCAATAACGTTGGCTGAATGTTTTCATTATACATCAAGATAAAATACATGATTCCCTTGATATACCGAAGTATTATTTTCAATGTAATCATGTGTCTTTCCTTGTGATTACTTTAATACAATGTTTCTTAGCATGTATAAAACCAATATCAGGTCTTTTCACTGTCAAGTATAGTAGAATACCAATTATTTTCTGGTATTATGTTACATTTACTACATTTTTCATTATCATCCCTTAATAGTTTCATTTGGGCATCCACTAGAGTTTTCATCTCCATGAAATTATCCATTATAATATTCTCCAAACTTCCTTGGAATATTTATATTGACAAATGATTGTCCCATTATTTCCTTGTGTTACCTGTAAACTAGAGAAAAAATGTCATTTCACCAAGAATTGACATTTCAAACTCACTTTTCATGAATTTGGAAAACATTCTACACTTTGCTTCATCTGATCTTTCAAAAATTATGTCATAGACATATACCAACATTGTCACCCTTTGATTAATTTCATGGTTGACATATATATAATAATCAACTCCACCATGTGGAAAACTGTTATTTTTTAGAAACAAATCTTTATTTGAATACCTTCCTCTTGGTTCTTTGTTCAAAGCATATAACGCCTTCTTCAGCTGAAAAACTCTATTATCATCTACATGAATGAGAAAACCATCTAGATTCTCAATATAAAAATCTTCTTCCAAAACCCCATTCAGAAATTCTAAATTGAAATCCATTTGGAAAACCTCGAAATTTCATTACACTACTATGGACAGGAAAAATCAAATTGTCTCCAGCCTTGAAATAGGTGAAAATGATTTTTCAACATCGATACCCTCTATTCATGAGTACCCATTAACACTAGTCATGAATTGTTTCAAATTAATGTACCATCTGATTCAATTAGTTTTGAAATACACATTTAGTCCCATAGGAATTCGTATCTGTTGGCCTCGAAACAATCACCCATGTACGATTTTTATCAATTTGGTTGAGCTATTCATTCATAGCCTAAACCCAATTCTCATATTCAGAAAATACATCAAAACATTTAGGCTCTAACTATGATAAGTACGATGTTTGTTGTATATTATTCATCCACTTTGTCGGAACTACATATATCTGATCACTAATTTTGTTTTTCAATCAATTTCATCTATTCTCATTAGTTTTTATGAAAAAACTAATTTATTATCATCCTTATCATTATATGAGTCTTCTTATGAAACATCCACTTGAACTAGAACGTCCCCCGATATACTTATCTCTTCATCAATGTCTTCCTGAGTCTGATCATGTATTTGCTGAAGATTCTGCTCATTCTCTAGAATAGTTAAATCATTTCTTTCAACTAGCTTTCCTAGATGCTTATTGAGGAATTTATATGATTTTCTTTTCTTTGAGTAGCCAATAAATATTCATTCGTCTCTGTGAGATTCAAACTTCTTGGTTTTCTCCATATTGAGGATGAAACAATTACTTCCTGTGAACCAAAATTATTTTAGTGGTGGATTATTTCCATACCAAATATCATATAGAGTCTTCTCTTCTTTTGGACATAATAAATCTCTATATGATACGTAAACTGATTTCATTTATTATTCATTCCAAAATTTCACAGGAAGGTCTTTCTCAATGAGAATGTTTCTATCCATGCAATTGATATTTTAGTTTTTCTCTCAACAACTCTATTCTGATATAGAGTTCTTACTGCTAAAATTTGGTGCCTTATCCCATGTTTCTTGAGATAATACTCCACTTGGATATTTGTGAACTCTGTTCCATTATATGTTCGAATCTTCTGGATTATTTGACCCAACAACTTCTCAACTTCTCTTCGATAAATTTTTATGAAACTAAACACCTCAGATGTATGGGTGATGATTGAAACCCATTCCATTCTACTAAAATAATCTATTAAGAGAATAAAATATCTCATCCCATCAATATCTCTTGGGGAAATAGGTCTGCACACATCAATATACACCAAATCATGCACTTTATTTGACCTTTTTCTTTTTCCTTTTATATATTTATAATGATATTCCCTTATTAACCCGCATCACACATATGAGTATGACCATGTGATAATCTTAGGAGATCTTGAACATCTTCATATTTCACTAGATCATCTATGGATTTATGGCTCAGGTGGACAAGACATTTATGCCGCAAATATTTTTATTCTTCCTTGGACAGAAAGTACATATCTTCTTCTCCACTTGCGAGGGAGAGATTAACTTTGGTACAATTTCCTTGTAATACAAAAACACCATATTTTTTCTTTGATGAAACATATTTTCTTCGAAAAAATTATGGAATGTCCCGAGTCATGTAGTTGACTGACTATCAATAAGTTGTTACTACGAACTTCAATAACCAAGACATTTGATCATCACATATCTCATCCTGCAAACCTGTCTTCTCAAGAAATAATAATTTAGTACCCCTCATCCTTTCAAAATATTACGATACCTTCTTTACCATACAAAATTATGGACCCCAGATCCTTATTTCCTTTCATATGGGATGTACATCCACAATCAATGATACTTATCCCAGTTCAATCTGATGTTTTGAATGGAATTTATGCAACCACTTCCTACTAATCCCTTTTCTTTTTGACCAATGTTTTTGTAATCATAACCAAAATGGTATGAAAATCTTGATCTTCCTCAATATATAACGGGACATGTTTATCTTGCAGATATGTAAATAAAATTTTCATTTTCAACTCATTTGATAATAATTTTGGATTCTTCTTTTGATCACATTTAATATCCTTTGGCACATTCCTCTACATGGTTGATATACAGTATCTGTTCATGTGTTGAAATATTCTATACAAAAAAATGACCCTATAAAGATATTCCAAAATTATTTCATTCTGTTTGGATAACATTGTTGTTCATATTCCCTTTGATACATAACACACATTTAGTGAGTGTCCCATATTTCCTAAAAAATAACACCTAATGCAATATTAATTCATGTGTGTCACATCTTCACCACTGGTTTTCCCTTGGGATATCTGAATATTGTTACTCTATTTCAAACCAAATTCAATTTTCAATTTTGAATTCGGTGATTTCAGTCTAACATTAATCATCACAACTTTTTGTTTTTGATTAAACCTCATACCAACACTATAATTTGGTTATAATAGCCTCTTTTGTTCTTTCTATCCTCTTTGATCCACCATCATATTCTTCATTACCAAAATGGCCTTCTTTCATGATGTCGTATTAAGAGTTAATTATAGCATCCCGCCATTTTATAACACAAACTTTCATTATATTACACATAACTGAGGATCTTTAAGGTCTAGTGTCTTGGAAACCAGGAACAAAATACATAAAAAAAACATAAAACATTCTTCTTAAACACTTGAAAGGCTTATCCTTTAGTTCATCCTATGTTCATTATGCATCTCATAACCTGGGGACATACATCAAAAGAAAGGGTGAGCAGAAGGCCCAGTAAGGGAAACAAGAGGAACATTTTACATGTGAACTGGATATACTTCAATAAGGACATGAAAAGTACTTTAAGGCATGAGAAATAAATCATGAGGCATTTCATAATGAAAACAACATTTTTCATAACTTGAAGATGTGGCTACAACATTTAATATTGACAATCGTTTCGTTTCACCAAGGTCCATCCCCAAGGTGTCGTTAAAAATTACCAAGGTTATTCACCAATGCGTCGTTAAAATGGTCATCTCTAGAGATTAAGTCTTTACCCAATGCATTGGAGCGCTATCAGGGCGCACCCTTAAATTTGCCTTTATTATCATGTGAGCCACATATATCATCATCAAACATTTCATAAATAACCCATATAGCATAAAATAAATGGGTTTCATTTCATAATCAAAACATTTTAAAAACTGCTTTAATGACATGATCTTTACGGCACTTTAAACCCACGGAAGGGAAAGTGGGTCTCATGTATGTAAATCCCAGAATTTGAAATAGAAAATTTTGATATATATGTGAATACCCTTGTAGAAATAAGAGCTTTGAGTTTTCACTTTATAACATAAAATAATTTTGAGAATAGAGGGAGAGGCATTTTGAGACGAAAATTCTGCAGCATAACGGCTATGTTTCGGGGTTTTAGAAAACATTGAAAAGAGAGGGGACATGGGTCACCCACTCATAAATGATCCATAAAACAGTAAGGGGACAGAATAAGAAGGATATATGGACATGGTAATGAAATTTGAAGGACATACCATTTGAAATGAAAAACATGGAAGGAAGACAAAATTTAGATTTCTCTTATGAAAATTCAGCAGCCTAACGGCGTCACTTAAACTTCAATAAAAAGAATTGACAAGATCAAATAGGGTCCCTCATCATATGATAATAAGAGATCAGTATGATAGATATAGAGATCATACCCCAACATAATAAAAAGGAACTTGAAAGACTTGACATGAAAATCGAACTTGAAAAATGAGAAGGGTGAAAGAATCACTTAAACATTCGGCAGCCTAACGGCGTCACTTAAACTTTCATAAAATGAAATGATGAGAGTAAGAGGGGATCTCTCATCATATAAACATGAAATGGGAAGTAAGAAGAATATAAAAGAACATCCTCTCACATAAGAACATGGAGCATAAAAGGAATGACATAAAAGAGATTACATGAAGAGAGGAGAGGGGTCGGATCCCTTACCTTAAAACGTGACTCTTGAAACTCAAAGGATTGGACCTTGAGGGCTTGGGGGCACCTTGGGAGGACTCCTTGGAAGGTAAGAAGACCAGAACTTCGTTGGGGGAGAGTTGGGAGTGAAAACTAAAGGAGGAAAGGGTGGGTATTTATAGGAAAAGTGAGGGGACAAGGCATTAATGGCCAAGGGACACCTCACTAGTGGTTTTGGCAAAACCATGGGCTTGCCCATGGTATTTGCCCATGGTATTGGCCACTTGGGACACCTCACACCTTATCTTACTATTCATAATTCGACCATATTGAATATATACTTAATACATCATTTAATGATGTCATTAAACACCTGTAACTTAAAAACTATACTTTCACTATTCACCGAAAATTCAACTTTCTCAGAATAATCCCAAAATTTCACCTTAACCAACTATAAATGCTATGATTTCAAAAATGAACTCCATTTTATAAAAATAATTTTCTAAATATCTTTAATTTTATTTTTAAATAAATACACTATTCATCGAAAATTCATTTTTTTCAGAAAAATCCCCAAAAATTACCATAACATAATATCGATGCCCTGAGTTCAAAAATAAAGTCATTTTTATAAAAATAATTTTCTAATTATTTTTTAAATAAATTTTTAATTAAAAAACACTATTCATACGAAAAAACTAATACTTGAATAATAATTTATGAAACTGTTATTTACCCATTTTATTGAATCACATTACTTAATCTAGGTGTCTGAATTATATTAAAACTTTCTTTGAGTGAAAATTACTAATCCATTTGGTCACATTACTAATCCTAAGCGTAAAATCACTATTCATAATTTACTATTCATCAAAAATTTTGTTGATCTTATTAGACTCCAAATTCCTTAATGAACACTTTTGTAGAAGACCATTTTTTGAAAATCATTACACATCATTAGTTATTTAGGGTTTACATAAGTATTTCAAAATATCCCTTTTTCAAAATTCATCAATAAAATACATTCTAAAATTATCTAGACATTTGAAATTTCACAAACATCACTAAAGGAAGAAATCTCAATTTATTCACCCGAAAGGATTACACAAGGAAACTAGGGTCTCATCACATAGCCCCTTATAACACTGGCATAAGACCTAAGTGTAAGGTGTGCTATGGTGAGAGAATCTGAGGGAGTCTCAGATAAAATTGCCATAGTAGCAATCTCCACTAACTTGAACTTCTCCTGCAAGCGTTTTCGTTCAAGCTTGACACGCTGGAGCTCGGCTTGGGCTTGGTCCAAAGCGAAGCCCACAGATGCTACCTCCTTCCCAAGCTCTGATAAGTGGGCTTCAAAAGGGTTGAGTCTACTGGATGAAGCCATCGACTCCTCTTTCTGCGTTAACCATTAACATAATATTAAATCAATAAGAGTAAGTTAATATACTACTCAAAAAGATTGGGTCGTTACATTCTTCCCCCCTTAAGAAATTTCGTCCCCGAAATTTATACTTGAGGCCTAGTCAAAAAGGTGAGGGTACTTTTGCTTCATCGTTTCCCCAGGCTCCCAAGTCGCTTCTTCATATTTATGATTCCTCCACAACACTTTCACAAGGTGGGTAGTCTTGTTTCGTAGGACCTTGTCTCTACGGTCCAAGATCTCCACTGGCTGCTCTTCATAAGAGAGGTCATGTTCAAGTTGTACCACCTCTGGGTTCAGTACATGCGAAGGGTCGGGTATGTACTTCCTCAAGAGAGATACATGGAAGACATCATGAACTTGAGCTAGGTTTGGTGGAAGTGCTAGACGATAGGCCACTACTCCTATGCGATCAAGGATTTCATAGGGGCCAATGTACCTAGGTCTGAGCTTCCCTTTCTTCCCAAACCACATGACTCTCTTCCATGGAGAAATTCGAAGGAAGACTTTGTCACCAACACCAAACTCCAAGTCCCTTCGACGATTGTCAGCATAGCTCTTCTGCCGACTCTGAGCAGCCTTTATGTGTTGTTGGATGGCATGAACCTGTTCCGTCATCTCTTGCACGAGATCAGGCCCAAGAAGCTTCCTCTCACCAGTTTCATCCCAACAAGTAGGAGTTCTACACCGCTTTCCATATAGAGATTCATAGGGTGCCATCTGAATACTCGAATGGAAGCTATTGTTATAGGAGAACTCAACTAATGGGAGGTGTTGATCCCATCCACCTTTAAATTCCATTGAGCATAATCTCAGCATGTCTTCGAGTGTCTGAATAGTCCTTTCAGATTGGCCATCAGTTTGAGGATGATAGGCCGTACTAAAATTCAATTCAGTATTCAGAGCATGCTGAAGACTTCTCCAGAACTTTGATGTGAATCTTGGGTCACGATCAGATACGATGGATAGTGGTACCCCATGCAGCCTTACCACTTCCTTCACGTATATCTTGGCAAGCTGATCCAGAGAGAAATCTTCCCGAATAGAGATAAAATGGGCTGTCTTGGTGAGACGGTCCACAATAACCCATATCGCATTGTTTCCTTTGGATGTTTTCGGGAGACCAGTTACAAAGTCCATGGTGATATTATCACACTTCCATACTGGTATGGGTAGTGGTTGTAATACCCCCTTAGGAAGTTGCCTTTCTTCCTTTACCTGCTGACACACCAGGAACCTTGTAGTGTAATCGGCAATCTCCCTCTTCATGTTATCCCACCAATAATGATCACGAAGGTCTCTATACATCTTAGTGCTTCCTGGATGTATAGAGAAGGTAGAGCTATGAGCTTCATCCATCAGTTCTTTCTTTATCTCCGGAATAGATGGAACACATAGTCTTGTACGAAATTTCAATACACCTTCTTGATAAATATTGAAATCAGGGAACATCCCATCTTTTACAGCCTCCAACTTCTCCTACAGCAAAGTATCTTCTTTTTGAGCCTTCTTGATCTTCTCTAGTAATGAAGGTTGAGAAATCATTTGGAATAGGGTTGATGATGTCCCTTTCCTTATAATTCTCATGTCCAGTTTTACTAGATCTTTAATCAAGGGATCTCCTACGATCCTCATTGTTGCCAGAACAACAGGATCTTTCCTTCTTAACGCATCCGCGACTTTGTTTGCTCTTCCAGGGTGATAATGAATTGAACAATCATTGTATTTAATAAGCTACAACCATCTCCTTTATCTCATGTTCAATTCTTTCTGTGTGAAATTATACTTTAGACTTTGGTGGTAAGTGTATATATCACATTTCTCTCTATAAAGATAGTGCCTCCATATCTTTAGAGCAAAAACAACTGCCGCCAGCTCTAGATCATGTGTAGGATAATTCTTCTCATGAATCTTCAACTGTCGAGATGCATAAGCAATTACCTTGTCATTTTGCATAAGGACGCACCCAAGCCCTTTCAGAGATGCATCGCTAAAAATAACGAATCCTTCTCCGATAGAGGGTAGTGTTAACACAGGTGCAGTAACCAATCTCTTCTTCAGCTCTTGGAAACTTTCCTCGCATTCCTTTGTCCAGATGAACTTAACCCCTTTTCGAGTCAACTTGGTTAGTGGATTAGAAATCCGTGAAAAGTTTTTCACAAACCTCCTATAATATCCCGCTAAACCAAGGAAACTACGAATCTCAGTTACTGTTGTGGGTTGAGGCCACTCCTCCACAACCATTGTCTTTGCAGGGTCAACCGAGATTCCTTCATTGGTTACGATGTGCCCCAAGAAAGCCACTTGTTGTAACCAAAACTCACACTTGCTGAACTTCCCAAAGAGCCTCTCCTTCCGTAGAGTTTTCAAAATAACCCTCAGATGATCTTCATGCTCCTCACGACTTTTTGAATATATCAAAATATCATCAATAAAAACTACCACAAAGTTATCAAGGTAGTCCTTAAAGACTCTATTCATCAAATCCATGAAAATAGCAGGAGCATTAGTCAAGACGAAGGGCATAACAGTAAACTCATAATGCCCATATCTTGATCGGAAGGCAGTCTTTGGAATATCTTCCTTCTTAACCCTTAGTTGATGATAACCAGATCGAAGGTCAATCATAGAGAAGAATTGAGCCCCACGAAGTTGGTCAAATAAATCATCAATTCTTGGAAGAGGGTATCTGTTCTTCACTGTGATCTCGTTCAGTTCTCTATAATCAATGCATAGCCGCACTGATCCATCCTTCTTCTTCACAAAGAGAACTGGTGCTCCCCAAGGAGACACACTCGGTCGGATAAACCCCTTCTCCAACAAGTCTTGGAGTTGTTTCTTTAACTCCTCTAGCTCCACATTTGCCATTCTATACGGAGTCTTTGATATCGGTTGGGACCCAGGTACGAGTTCAATGGAGAACTCTACCTCTCTCTCTGGGGGAGGTCCAGGTAACTCCTCAGGAAATACATCCATGTATTCCTGAACAATCGGAACATCTTCAATTTGTATGCTCCCTTTCCCTTCTTCCTCATCACCGATTAACTCCATAAAGAAAGCTATAGGAGGTGCTTCTAGATAGGGATCAGTTCGGGATATCTCTCCTCGGAAGATAACTATAGGTTGTTCATTCAAGACTATTGAGATTTCCATACTTCTGCATTTGATCTTAGCATTATGGGAGGTGATTTTAGAAAACGTTCAGGTCACTATATCTCTCAGTTGAAAATAATTATAGGCTTTCCATTCAGGCCTACTGAAATTTCTATTCTCTTATAGTTAATCATAGCATTATATTTTGAGATCAACTTATTCCCTACTATAGTTTCACATTGCACCCTCGTATTAACTACTAGATTTTAGATGATATTGTACTCTACAAATTTAATAATTGAGTTTCAATACACTATTGAAGATATGATAATCCATTCCTGAGTCTTGGATGATAACTTTACTTCTAGGAATTTAGGGATTGATCCTATATTACATGAAAATGTGGATGAAATAAAGTAATGTGTAGAACCATAATCAAACGAAGTACAATCTAACTATTAGATTAAAATGAGTGTACCTACCACCACTCATTTAGAGTATATACCTCTTTCATCTTGATATAAAATTCCAAACCTTAATCCCCTAGCCTATATTGAGATTTATGGTGGTTTCCTGCCATTATTTTATGATTTGGACATTGATTGGAAAAGTTTCCATGCTATCCACACTTGAATTATTAAACTTTAGGATTGGCCTACACTATCTTAACATTTTTTTATTATTACGAAGTTGAGGGTTCTCCTCACCACGATATTTCAAATCTGTATAAACATATCTTTCTAACATGTATCTCTTTCCACTCTATAGGAAATTGTTAGCCAAATGGTTTTTCCCACATTTGTTTTATTTGGGAAGTTTCACATTCTTTCCTATTCTTCTGTGATCAAAATTCATTCCTAATTTTTGACCTATTTTGATCCTCTTTTCATTTGACCTATGTCACCCATATCTCTCCAGACTCTAATATAACCTTCATAGAACTATTCATTATCTCTTAATATCTTTTATAGTCTTGATTTTCTAAATTCCTCCACATATGGGTTCTTATTCTACCATAGAATCTATTAAAATTTACATTACAATCCATAATAAATATAATTATGTATTAAGAAAGTCTTGTAAAGTTTATTTCATATCATCGCATTGATTTATTTTCCTTATAAATCATCTCTAGTAATTACTTATCTATTTATTACCATCGAATGGGTAAAATACTTATTGAAAAAGATTCTCCTAAACTCTTCCCACTTCATATCATCAATCTCCATTCATGGATTCGTGTGTTTAATCAGTGTCAACCATTGATCAACTTCTTCTTCAAAGTGATGCAGTTAGAGCATGAATTTCTCTAGATTTAAATAGTGCAGTATAGACAAGATCTTTTTTATAGAAGTAATCCACTATTCAGAAATCAATAGGATAATAGATCCTCTAAACAAAGGTTGTCATTAATGAATAAATGACTCAAAAACAATTTAACCCCTTATACGTTAATTTGGTCACTCAAATTGATTCAAGTTATTATTCATAACATTATATAGTTTATTCATCATCCTCATGATGTTTTTTATTCCATATTCCATCATGTTATGAAGGAATTCATTGCATCATCTATTACACTCATCATTTATATAGTTCCACTTATTTCCTACCATTTTTATAAATAAACAAGAATCAATGAGAAATGCATTAATTCTAGGAATATTATTATTATAAAGGTATTTTATGGTTTAAAACATCATGTTTAAATATTCTATTCATTAATCTCCTCTTATAATAATTAAAGTTTTATATATCTATCATAATAATTCAAAAAAAGATTTTTATTAACCAAACATGCCCCTCAAGAGTGTTAAATCAGATGTTTATAATGGAATGTTGTCGTGCACTAGTTCCCAATTGATTTTAGCTTAATACGTTGTTTTTATGGTAAAATACCCATGTTATATCTAGATAGGGATGTATTTCTTGGAAATCAGTTACAAAATATAAAAAAATACATGGTTATTTTCCTATATTTTTACATCCCCCTAAGTTTCATAATAATGTTTTCAATTCCTAATTCACAAAAATAACAAAATAATCCTTTGATACAAACTTTCTAATCTTACCTTTTATTACATAAACGTTTCATTACATATAATAAAACATGAGATATTTTAATGTTTATTTTCATGGAAATTGGGAACATAATATAATAAAAAATAAAACATTATTTTAATCCATGTGATAGGGTCATTGATGGGTTCACCCTTTGTTACTTTTGTTTCATCTCATATCCTATGGATAAACATTAAAGTAAATGGGTGTTCATGAGCCTAGTAAGGGTATAAGAAAGGGGCATTTAGAATGTGACCATAAAGCATATTAATAAGAATATGGGGTATAAAAATATAACATGATCAAGAGAACATGATGTGTATCACAATAAAAAGAACATGAATCATAAAATAGAAATGTGGCAACAACATTTAAATGATACATTCATTACATTATCAGTATGTTTTATCAATAAGGCGTCATAAATCAAAATTACCATGGTTATTCACCAAGGTGTCAAAAAAATGACATCTCTCGATATAAAATTATTTACCCAATGTACTAGAGAACTATCATAGATCACAATTTATATGTAATTATTTAATTTGAGCCACATTGATCATAATTAATCATTTTTTCAATAACCCAAGGAGAATAATGTACGGTTTTATATAAATGCAATGAGTAGGTAAGTGATTAAATGTTTGACCATAAAATAATTTTAACCCATAGAAATTGAATATCAATTTCATGTAAATATATCCACGGATTAATAAATTATATTAACATCTAGTTGAATTATCACGGATAAAGAAATGGTTTGGGTGTTCAAAATATAACAATTGATCATTTAAAACACATGAATTTGGGAAGTAAATTTGGAATCATGATGGGAACAAAATGTGGATTTAGAAAAAGGTGAACTGATAGATAATTAATGTAAATTGTTGATAAAACCTAATTTTGAAGTAATTTTATGATAAAAAATTTATGAAAATATATTAAAAACATTTAGAAGTCATATTTAAAAAATAGGTTCTTGAATTGAAGATAATAGAATAATAATTCACTTACCTTGAAGAGTTACACCAAAATCCTGAGGAATAGAACCTTAGAGGCTTGATTACACCTTATCAAACTATTGGGGAGGAAAATTGAGTGGAAATTTTTGGATGAATAATTTTTATTGGAGAGGAATGGTGAAATTGGTTGATATTTGAAGAAAAAGTGGAGAAATTGTTTAATAGTTTTCAAATAGCTGTTTTTGCAATCTATATTATGGAAAAATAAAAAACAATGTCTTATATATTGTTTTTTCACATGTTTTTTGACATTTGAGTCAAATTTTACTATATTTTAATCCATTATTATTTAAAACAATTTTTAATACTTCTTTTGCATGGAAAAGTAAATTTTATAGAAGGCAATGTTTTTAAAATCTAATTTTCCATTTTAGAATTTGGAAAGACATATATATGTTTTTAAATAAATTAAAATATATTAAAATACTTAACATTAATAAAATAATATATTTTAGTCCATTTATTTTTGTTTAATTAATTATTATATCATTATGACATAAATATAAATCATAAAGCATATAAAAAACCCAAAACTGCATTTTTTACTATTCATTAAAAAATTAGTATTTTAGAGAATTCAAAAAAATAACCCTAACATAATTTAGACATGTGATTTAAAATATAATATTTATTTTATCAAGATAATTATATAGATATTTTAATTTTAACTTTTAAATAAAAAATTATTATTTATTTAGAAATATATAGTTTTTTGGCATAATCAAATTTCTGACACTTATAAAAATTTCCTAAGAAATTTTTACATTATTTTATCATTTATATTTAAATAAGGGTGTTTTAAAATACTATTTCAAATATTATTTAGATTACCTTAGATTATTATAAATATGTATATCTTTTCTAAAAAAATTGTGTGTTATTTTTGTCAAAAAAGCAATTTATCGTATTCATCTCAATTAAATATATATTTTATTAAGAAAACTTTTCCGAAAATGGCATTGATGGCTGGAAAGTGACTCTACTAACCTTGTGAAATAAATCAAAATTTTTCCATTACATCTTTCATGGAGACTCATGGATTATTTATGGTGTGCATGAATTTCATATTTAGTTAAATTTCATTGGTACACAAGTTTATCGAGAGGAAAACCTGGTGGCAGATAATCTCACAAACAAAGTTGTAGAAAGGTATCTCACTTAGTTGGACGTTCTTATAGAATTTTTGATTTCACATGATGAATTATATTATAACAAAATACCATTCATTTTTACTTTTGTAACACTTTATTCAATAAATAATTTAACCACTTTAGTCGAGGAACCTTCCAAAATAAATATAAAATACATCATATCTATGTTTGTTGTGTTTGGGAATATCTATTACTTCATTTAACCTAAATCATTTTCTATAAAAGGATATTCAAAAGGCACCACATTGAATGTGAACCAATATAAATGAAAACTTTTATTTCATTAAGATTTAGTATTGTGTGGTTTATAATTGACATATTACTTCAGGTAATCATTATTCTAGAATTTAATATTTTTTTATTTATTTGTTATCCTAAATGTGAATGTGAGTTATTATTTATATAATATTTCATAAATGAAATTATTATATACTTAACATTTTATCCTTCTGAAAAGGTAATTTATTTCTGCAAGAACATATGAGGAATTTTTTTGAACATTATGATGTTAAATACTACTAAGATACTATTATTCCGAGGATGGATGTGTCAGAAAAAAAGAAGGGTTGCAGAAAATAAACAAACATAGTACTAAAAAGCTAACAATTTTTAATATATATCATCTTCATCAGGGTATATATGAATTTTAATTTCTAATTGGGATGATATAGTTGTCACAAAATATGTTCCAACATCCTACTAATCACCTATCTTATATTTTCCCTACAGAAAATGGATTACATCAATGAAATATAAAGTTGACTCTATGTACACTTATTGAGTTTAAAACATCATAAATACACCTAAAGGGGTGAAACCTATTGGGTGTAATTATTTCGTCCACAATAAGACATCCATTGATAGTATGCATCTGATAAATAATGCTCATTTTTATTGAATTTTTTTAAACCAATTCGTTGTATTCAATATTAAGAAGCCTTTTATCATGTGGAAATGATCAAATCTATTTGGATTATTTTATCTATAACAAAATAATATTATTAATAAATATATTAAATTTATATTAAAAATTATATCCGTTATTGGGATATATTTTAGGTTTCATATATCATATATCTTATTGATTTGAAAGATCCAAGAAATGATAATTAGATTTTTTTAATTATTAATGATCCATTTATGTGTTCAAAAATAAAATTTCACTGAAAAAATATTAAATTTAATGAATATATTAAAGTTTTAAACATTATTAAAAATATTGATGAATTATTTTTATATACATAGGATATTGGTATAATTTTTATATTTCTAGTGTTTTATATTAATGAAATAATTTTCATTTGAGAAAAAAAATGTTATAGTCCATGGAAATTTTATTGGGACATTTAAAAAAAATTATGTATAATAGAAAATAAATTTACATACAATATATTATAATTTATAAAAATATATTTAAATGAATGTTTGGACTTTGTCCGAATGTATACATTGTAAAATTGATTAAAAAATTAACATAAAAACTCAAAATAGTGTTTTATAAAAAATTATCTTGGTGAAATCATTTTAATGACATAATATCCCTAAAAAGTATAATGAAATTAATGAATTAATAATATTCAATTTTCTTTTAGTATTAATATTCATACATATTTTTTCTATAATTATCCAAGTATATCTTATATATTATGTATGACTAGTAAAAACCAATAAAATCTGGAAGAAATACATTTGGAAGAATTAATGAATATCATAAATTACATGAGAAGAGAAAAGGATGCATTATATGTATTTGGTTGTGTGGAAGAGATCCATGTAAATGAAATTTATGATACTTATTTATAAACAAAAAAATTTTGAATTTTGATAATAATGTGGATTTTTCATTTTCCTGAATGGTAATGTTCTAAAATAAAAAATCTATATAAAACTAATAGTTACTAATTCCATTAAAAAGATAAAACTATTTCCCCATTTTACACGTACATATAGTCTATTTGGATATATAATTATGTTACCATACTTGGGTTAGTCCTAAGCATCATGCATATAATCTTAGGAAACTATTAAAAAAGTGGAGAAGTTTCCAGGCTAAGTAGACCAACAGTCAAAAAAATAATATTCTTCATAAACTGTATATTTCATAATAGATTATTAAGGTAGGTGATATTAATATGTTTTTATTTATTATAGAGGTTAATATTATAGATAACATAATGAATCCCCTTATACAAAAAAATAATGGTAGTTATAATATATATTTTAGTATTAATTTCATAGGTGAAAATCATTAATTTATGTGGGAGATTTTTTTTCTTGTACTTATAATCCATTCAAGGGTTGTTGGATTAAGGATATTTTGTGTCACATATTTTATATTAATGGGTTTATTTTATCATTAATTGTTTTGCAAAGAACGTTTTGAAAATATAATAATAACCCCAAGGAATATATATATATGTATATATATACATATTATCTTATATTAATGATCATAATGATGGGATGTAATGATATGTTATGATTTGTATGAGTGGTATTAGTCACAAAAATATAAAACTTATCCCTTTTGGAAAATAATATAGCGAAATTATATCTTTCTGTTATATCTAAAATTACACCTTCTTGATTGTAACATATGTGTGTATATATATGCACATGTGTGTGTGTGTCATTTGTGTAACTCAAGTGTACATTATCTCTGAGTCCTTTTTATTGAGGAAATTAAATTGGTTCCTTATAAATGAGTTTTTATATTTTGATACCGATCTGATGTCATTTGAGAATTTTTCTTTACAGAAGTTGATTGGAAATGATACTTATCAAGAATATGGATTTGATAAACCATTATAGGATGTGCCTGACCATATTATTGGTTATAATATCACTTAATCCAATAAAATATTTATTATGTTCATGTACATGTAAAGATAATTAAATGTGATATAATTATATAATATTTTTTGGAGTCATGAATTCATAATAAGTTATAATTTATACAATGTTGGAATAAACAATCTCTCATTCATAATCTTTTTTCAAGAATAGTGGAACCTTTAGAATTGATATGTGCTGATAAAGATTACAATAAAATATTTTTTAGTTTCAGAATATATGATGTGTTTCTTGATATTTCTATTAGATTATGATTAAAAATATGATTAATAATCATTTCAAACTTTACAAAATACACTTAGGGTTTCAATTTAGGAAACTATAATTATTAATTTTAGAATATTGTGATTATTAAATGTTATTATAAATTCATATTAATAAGAAGAAAAATAAATTTTTATTTCTCACATTCCAAATTGAAATAATGGATGTTTAAATAATTAATTAATTTTTCATTTTAATATAAATATGATCTATTTAGATTATTAATATATTAACATGAATAAATAATAATTCCCAAATGGGATTTAGTCTTGTACTTGACATAATGGGATTCCATATATAACTACATGAGAGAATCGTTTAGGTCTACCTAAAGAGGCCATTTAAGCCCCTCCTTTGTAAGTTTTAACCTATTTAGTTGATCATTAATGCACCACCCTATGTGTTTTCTCTATTTATCCACTTTTAGAGACTATTTAATTATCCAATAACCATTAAAGGAACTTTTTTATATTAGTATCAGTTCTTAATTAATTTTCCTCCCATAGAGAACATTGCACTCCCCTCTTATAATAAATATAACAGAGTATGGGTATAGTCTTTGGGAAATTATGAGGAGTAAATTGTGGTGCTAATTGATATCTTATTTTCCATATCTGAGAGAGTCTTCTCGTTTTCCTCATTTGAGAGGTCCTCTAGTGTTTTTCACATTCCATTCTTCTAAATTCTGATTTTTGGAATTTCAATCATCACATGGATAAAAATAATATCTCACCAATACATTGGTTATTTTCATTATTGGTTGATACCAAAGTATGCATGTATTAGACAATTCATGTTTAATTAAAATATTCCAAACATTTTTAATTTTTTTTATTTTTATGGAATTATTGGGTCATAAATTATTATTTGGATAATGTGATGGGTTTTATTAATATTTCAATTAAATTTTGTTTTCCAATATATCCACTTATAGCCTAATAATATTTTTAATGAACTAATATTTATGTCATATATGTGTATGAAAATTTGTACAAATAATGATATATATTTTGAAAAATTAAATTTTATTCATATAAAAAATGATACAAATTAAACATATTAAGTGAATGTTTTGTAACAAAAATATTAATGTTTTTTTATTATTTTTAATCTAATTTATGAATTTTCAGTTTTTGTTATATTGTTTCTAATATTTACCTTGGAGTTTTCAAATTACATGAAATGATAAAATTAGTATCAAGTTACCGAGAATGGGTGTAATTTGATAATCTATCCCAATAATAGAATGATAATTGTTAAAAATAGAATTCATCCTTAAAAATTCTAGAAACCATCCTTGTAAATTTTAGACATTTCCTTATGAGGACAATGATGATTCTTATAATTTTGGATATGAACCTTACAAACTTATCCATCGTATTTAAAAAGTGGTAAATCATATGTATTAAGTCAGTATTATCCTTATGAATTCATTGATTATCATAATGATCTTTTACATCATCCTAAAGAACTATGAAATCATCCATATGAAGTTATAAAGGTTCCATACAAAGTGATTCCTTTTTCATATTTTCAAAATTAGCTACAGTAGATTACTCTTCCAAAGTAGTTCATGATATTTACAAACTTTTCATGAATTATACATTTTTCTACATCAAACCCAGAAATTATGATTTCATAAAATAAACATAGTCTAACTTTTATGCTTCTTAATGCCTTCTCAATCACTTTGAATTATCATAGAAGATATTAATATAATTTTAAGAATTACCACAATAATTCCCACCCCCTATAAATTGAATCCAATATAACTTTTAGTATGTATATACTCAATGTAGAGTATTAAATAAACTTATTTTCTTTAATAATTCGATATTTAACCTCATTAAAATCTTTATCCATAAATAATATGATATTTACATTATGTTTAACTATCTATTAACTCATTTTAATTATAGTTCATTAATCTCCCTCATTCAGTAATATTTTTTTATGTTGTTCACTCAATGAGATATTCAATATATTATTAAATATTATAGATATTAATGGTCACAATATTCTATAATTTTCTATCAAAAAAATATCATCCCAACAATCATCTGTCTTAAATAACTATTATCTTAAACATTTACAACTACATATTCCAGAACAATAGCCATATAAGATTTTTACCCAAAAACAATAGGGGTTGCTTCTCTATGTTCATGATTGAATGGATTCATCCTCCATCACCCAATATCATTAAATACTAATTGAAATTCTCATTGAAACAAAATACAACACACACTAACATTTAGGTACATAAAATTTCAAGCATTATTTTGAAAAATACTATACGAGTCCAAGAATATTAACAGATGATTATTTGAGATATTCTCTAAAATAATAATTTATATACATGTAATATATATGTACTATTTATGATATAAGATTGATCATTCCATATAGTATGACATTGATTTTTTCAAAGGAATACTGTAAGCTTTTTTTATATCATAAATAATTTCTATAGGGGACATCGTATTGAATGTTATAATCAATGAAATTATACTACATTCAAATGATAATTGTTATCACTTTTTTTTTATTCTTTTTGTAAATAAAATTTATAATTATTTCATATGATGTAATATATATGAGATGTATTCATTTGTCTCTTAATTTTATGGAAAATTCTATTTACTCTCTCATTATAATTTGTGATTAAATTCCTGCCCAATCAAAGAGTATCCTCATGGGAATTACATCAGATTTATTGCCAAGGGATAGTTTTATGATTATGATTGAAAATTATGAATAATTATATATTTAACTTAAATATCAATTTATCCTTTTCATTTAACCTGCTCGTGAACTAAAATGTCGTAGGAGATATGGGTGTCCTACCCATGTGATTGGTAACTCAAATTTTACCCCTAGATACACCATGGAGTGGGGAGTTTGATGACTATCCTTGAGTGATCTTTATCAAGAATGATCAAATACGGATACAGTAGTTATTGATGGTTTAAGGTAAGCATGATTATTATTCATTTTATATGTATCATATTTTTGGGTTTCAGAAATAATAGATCTTGGTTTATGGATTTTTATTTACATTATTATATAGTTGTTATACACTCCTCAAAAACCTATCTGTGGTTTTATGGTCATTCCAACATATTGGATTCTCAAAATCATGTTTTAAAATGTATAAATTGATATCATATTAGATAAAATAATATCAATTATAAATTATAATTGATATTACATTCTGTGATTTTTTATATGATAATAGATATCTTGGCTTTCAATACTGTCATTCCAAATGAATCTTCAGATATCAGAGGTAGTAACATGGGATAAAACATTCTGTTTACTAGGTGTTATATCATACAAAATATAATATCATACCAGAAAATAGAATTGGTTTGAATCATTCATCCACCACTAAAATATAGAATCGTATTATAAATATGATATAGATCAAATGAAATTTAGTGATTTTCGTGCATTGGAGGATATTTTTATGGATTATCCTATCAAAAACTATGATGGTTGGCCTATAATATTAATCTCACTTGGTAATTTATATTTCATATTAATGTTACAATGATCATTCAAATCTCATGATATCTAGGCACCATATATTTAACTTCAAACAAGTTATTATCATGTGAGGTTAATATTATGTGTGATACATAATAAACCAGGCATGCAGATTAATCCTACATATACAAAAATTCTTTAAATTAATTCTATATAGGTCTCTACATGCATTTTTCACTTTATACATAAGCTATATCATATATTTTACTATCCATTCATAGGATTACTCCTATGTGGGATGTCTGGGAATGGTTTTTATTACACAGTCATTAATTTATCTATTATTATATATAAGTTCCTACTCCAGCTACTGTATGTAGTATATAATGCATAATAATATTGGGATTTAATTAAAAATGATTCAAATAAAAATATATATTTTTAATATTTCAATTATTCTTATATTTTAATAGTTTATAAATAGTTTATAAATCATAATAAAACATATTTTTTGATATTTATTAATTTATAATATTTTTAATAAATTAATTAATTATAATTTTCATAAAATTAATTATCTATTTATTTATGAAACATTTAATAAATAAATACCCATAATATGAAAATTTAATATTGAAATACATTTTTCGAGTTTTATAGAATGAATTATTGTTTAAGACACATTTTTTTGTATAGAAAGTTTAATGGTAATTCATTTTGTGTTTATAAATTACAAAATATTTCATAAATATTAAAGTTATAATATTAATTACTATGAATGGTTCATAATAATTAACATGAATTTTAAAAATTAAAAGCATTATTTGATAAAATACTTAAAACAATATTGAAATGAGTTTTCAAAAAGGATTTTATCAATGTTTAAATAGTATTAAATATATTTTATTTTGATTATGTTAATTAATTACATAATAAAATCAAAATATAAATTTTTTATATTTCATGTAATGTCATATATTTTAAACCATATCAACATAGTTTTAACAATTTATTTGAACAATGTTTAAATAATATTAAATATATGTTTTTTATACTGAAACACCTCCAACCTTGGTTCCCATGACTGCCACTCCAATAGTGAATAATCCCCCAATTATAAAATATACCTATCCCAAGGCCACTGAGTGACTGTTTCTAGCATGTATATTTTCTCTATATCTCTGTTTTGGATTTTCAGTTTGATGCTTTGCTTTCCTAAATATTTTTTTTCTAATAGATCTATAGTCATGGGTTATCTGGATCATTATAACCTGTGGGATAACTTCTAATTTTTTGCATCTTCTATGTAGAGTATTACATATTTTAACACCCATATCCCACCAAGGGTTTATTATTTAATAGCATACCTTTTATTTATTAATTTTTATATAACTATAAATCTTTCATCAGTTCCATTTTCTAGTCTATCATAGGTCCTATCAAGTTTTCTTTTTCCCACTTAGTGTTTCATATGAAGGGTCATGTTTACTATTCATAATAGGGGAGGTTATGTCACCACATAGTTAATTTTACCTTGGTCTACTAATAGAGACATCATTAGTTAGAAAAAAAATTATTATACGGAAATTTTTTAATTAATTGGGATTCTAAATAATAAATTCATAGGTAATTTTTTTGAGATTTCATCATTATTTCTTTTTTAAAATATTTTAAAAGCGATGGTAATATAATTTTGATTGATGATATAAATTCTTGGAGATTTATATTTTTTAGAATAATTGTTTTATTTTTGTCATTACTTGATTGTAATATAAATTTATTTTCTCATTCCAAATAGGTACCCTAAACCTTTTTCAAATAATCTTTCTAATATTGTATTTCTTGATAAATTCTTAGGATAAGCATGAATACTAAAATTTTAAGTTTTTCTTATCAAAACATGATGACTTTGAGACACAATAAAATATTGGATGCTTTAGATTGATACATTCAGAACATTTTACATTAAGACATTCCCTACTATAATATTTTGTGAAACCCAAGAAAACTATGAACTACCTTTATTAGAAACCACATTTGAATCGTAAAAATTATTCATAACATAATTATTTGATATTATGGAATGATTATTTTCCTTTATCAATTAATATGTAGTTTTGTGATTCATGGTATAGTTCTTAATGATTACCATGAAATAAAAGTGCGGGATAATTATTTTTTTCATTTGGGAAACAGTTTAATGTTTCATATTTCATTGCAACATTATGGGTCCTTGGTTTAATATATTTTTAGAACTAATAATAAATTCAAAAATAGGGCTGAATTGTTGTTTTTTACTGAAAATAGGTTCGTGAACCAATAATGTAAAATAAGGAAGCATTTATTTTTTTTGTGGGAAAATGAAAGGAGAAGTATTAATATTTGACCATTATATTGAATATAATGATTTAATTTAAATAAAATTTCCTTCTTTTCATGATTTCGAGTTGAATTTTTACATCATTACCCACTAATCATTAGCCTCAAATTCATCTGAACCTAAATGAAAAATCTTTATCATTTTTTTGGTTTAATTTTGAAAATGAATATTTAGATTACTTGCAATCCTATAAACAAATTTCATCTACTTGGGATTGAGAATTACTATGGTTAAATGATCTTGATTGATTATTGAATTAATTTACAAGTAAAAAATATAATAAATTACATGGGAATTTATAATAAGTTTAGAAAATGTGATTGAAAGAGAATAAAATTTCATGAATTGAATTAAATATGAGTCATAATTAGATTAAATTAAAATTGAATATTTATTATGATTTTTAAAATCTTTGGTTGTGAATTTATGTTTATAAAAATAATTTATCAAATACTTCCACTGTTAGCATTTGGATTCTTTTTGATATGGTGTTGAGAATTTAATTGAGTGAATCAAATTTAATATGTGTGGTGTAGTATGATGTTCTTGTTTATTTCCTTGTATATTGAGGTGTTTTATTGAGTAAAAATAAAACATATACAATATTTATGTTTCTTTATAATATAAATGATTCATTTTAGTATGTTTTTTAATGTTTTTATAGTTCAATTCATTGACTAATGAAATTTTAATGAAAACATAATGACTACAAGGTGTGTCATTAAATACATTACACCGTGTACATTTAGAAGAGGGATGGAAGAACCATCTGGAGTAAAATCCCATGTAACAGACTAGATATTACACATAGAATATTCTTAAATCTAAAAGTGGTTAGTGGATAATTCAATTAAATGATATTTATGTCAGTTCCATGCATTGTGTATTGTCACCCACAGATAGCTGCCGCATGAGAATTCAATTGGCATCATAATTGTTCACCTATGGACAAAGAAAGTAAGGGAAATATACTTGACATGACTACATGTCATGTACTTTTGGTACATTATGTGTAATCTATCTTCATTTAAATTTAATGGAAATGCTCTGAATTTAGGGTTTCTTATTCCAAGGGGAGTTCTTACCACTCGATCAATCCTCCCCAAACATGTTGTGAATTTACTTTTTTTCATTTTTAATCATTAATTTATTCTCTTCTCCTTCTTCCCCTCTCATATATATGTGTATAATTGAGTTCATGCTCGATGTGTATATCCTTTACATAGACATAAGAGGGTCGATGATTTCTGTTTGGGTTGTAAAAATTGGACAAGTGCATTTTCATATGAATTATAGTGATTTTATTAAATTATTATTATAATTTTATAATTAATTATATTATTTACATCCAAATTCACTAGAGGGTTTGTAAATAAAGAAGAACAAAACCAGTGGAGAAAACCAAAGTAGTTATAATATAATATCCCATGAACAATGGATGAACCCATTTCCACTATTTCATGTTTTTTATAGGTGTTTAAAGAATTTAATATTTGGAAAAAGGTTCTAAACCTAAAATAATTAAACAATTTATTATCAAACCAAGAAATATTCAATAAAATTTAATCCCCAGGAAAAATGTATTTCATAAATAAATTGAAATGTGAGGTATTGACTTTTATAATAAAACCCTGATCAAAATTGCAACCTCACTATGCTATTTTCTTTGTATTTTAATTTTTTATTTTATTAATTTTTATTGGGGGATTTGATTCATTTTAATTTTTCACTCATTATTTATATTTCCCTCTCAATTTAGTTTCTTGGATAATCAGTTTTGACTTTCCACCTTATGACTAAATTCTATTTACTTCCTTCATATGGATTGACCCAGATAATCTACCCCTATAGTAGAGTAAGGGAAAACAAAATTTTCATTACACATTGGGGGAGAAGTCAAAATTCCATCCTTTTTGTTAGAGAATAATAAGTAGCACCGCATTTTTTTATTAAAAATTGTCATTTCATGTTCTTCTTTTTATTTTTCTTCTTCCATTTCATGAGTTTGACAATATGACCTCAAAATTGATACTTTTTCCACCATTTGTCGATACTTATTTTCTATAGATGAATTTTATCTGCAAGATACAATGATTTATTATACATATTTCATGCAATACTACTCTTACAAGGATGATCTTCAATATGGGGAATACCCATGTACATTCTTCAACCTATCTTATTTTAAACTGGATTATCCTCCAAAAATTTAAATTTGAACTATAAATTTTTATATAAGATATAATATTTCACAATATTATAATTAGACCAAATTGTAATGTTGTGAATACTTGGAACCATGGTGGAAAATAATTTCTAAGAAATTAAAAAACAATGTAGAACTGGTTAATGTTCTTGATTTCCTTAAATAGGTCTCATCAAATGAAACTTGTTATGATGTGAATCGTATTTATTTGGAACTAAATTTTTAAGAAGATGAATTTTTAGGTACTAAATTTTAAAAATGGAATAAAACAAACCATGATAATAGTATAAATAATGTCCATTAAATTATATAACCCCACTTAAAACATTTAGTTCCTAGAATGAGTTTTTTAAACATTTATGTACAAATTGAAAAGTAGGAACAAAGGGAGGATGACAGATACATCTTGTATTCATATCCCCATAACCAAGACTATCTCTCACCCAAAATTCAACGGGATTTCTGTGACATGATGGAAGAAATATTGGTAAACCTCCGACACCATGTATCTAGGAAAAAGTGCCTCTACATTCCATCTCTATACCCCCCAACACTAGAAAAACAATTCTTCCTTTTAGATGAGGAAGGTGATGGAAACATGTGGTGGTTCAAGTAGAGGAAGACGTACCCACCCATTGGAAATGGGTAAGCTTCCTATACCCTAGGTTGAGATAATGACTATAAAAAAGGTGATAACTAGAAGTAAACCTAGATTATAACTTCCTTATTTTTCTTTTTAGGTTTTTAATATTATAATTATGTGTATATATAGTATATATGTGCTGTACCACTTTTCTCATTTATTTATTTAATTTTTTTTATATATGTATATATTTTCTATGTATATTAAAAAATGGTAATTGAAAATTTTTATAGTTTCTTTTGTGTGTTAAATATAATATCTAATATATATAAATAATTATGAAGTAAATAAATAAGAATGAATCATATAACAATGGAAATTTATATTGAGGGTTTCTGAGCCATTGTCAGTTTGAATTCCCATATACTCTCTTTTAGAATAGGGTTCATTATTTTTACCCTACATATTATATTTAAATGATGCATGATATTTTTATATATTTAAATAATGAAAATAAATAAATAAAATAAGTTATCGGTTTGGACCAGTTGATAGATTATTTGTCCGAGTCTCAAAAGACCATGGTTTGACCCCCATCATCTAAACCTTATCAATAATTTTCTTTTAAATAAAACCATTCATTGTGTACTTTATCATATTCAATATACTATAAAAATGTGGTATTTTCATAAATAGAAATTTTATATTAAACAAAAAAAAAATAATTGGGTTGATTGTGCTAGTAGGGTCAAAGCCCAGGTTAAAAAAGATATAGTTTTGAGTCCTTCCAGATGACAGAATTCCATTATTTTTTCTATTAAATAAATTTTCACATCATGTCTAACCATATATATTGTGTCTCATTTACCTTAAAATTTTCATAAATACTAAAATAATATAAAAAAATCCAAAATTTAAGGTTAATTTGGGGTGATAAGATGAGACTTTATCTAGGTACTAAAGGATTGGGTTCGAATCCATCTAATCTCCCAAACTTCATCCTTCTTCAAAAGTAAAACCACACATCATGAATTTTTTATTTGTATATGTTATACTTCTTCAATTAAAAAAATACCAAAAATAATAATAAACAATCATAACAAAAACATCACTTTAGTAAGTGATGGAAGTCAATAGGATCGACCCAATCACTGATTTGAACTCTACCTCAAGCACTATGGTGAATCATATTCCCCTCAATTCAATTTTTTAGAATACACATCATGTATCTCCTTATACATTACATGTATAGGTTTACAATTATATATATATATATATTATTTATATATAATATATAAAAAATTAATAATTTAATAAATATATATATATATATATATAAATACATGGAATGTGGAAATATATAGACACCAACTACCCATGATTTAAAATACCATCCCTCTATACTCAGCAATTACCCATCTCTTATCCCCTATTCATCTCATGTTGTTGTGAGGAATCCATCATCGACACCTCTATAATTCCAACATCTAGGCAGCTTAATTACCTATAATTTATTGAATTTTTTTCCCATATCTAGCTGAGTCATTCAACAAGCATTTTTTTAATTTTCCCATTGAATTTTTGGCTTATATGGGATTTAAGGAATTTTTTTTAGAAAACCTAGTAGCATATGGGCATGCACTGAAGAACACAGGACATGTGCATTAATCACATGTTATTTTCCTTTTTTCCTCTTCATATCCAAATTGAATTGGTGTCCCCAAAATGACATGAGATTTTTAGCCCTTTTCTTACACATGAAATAGTTTCTTTCAACACACAATGTACATAGTGTTTCCACATGGGAAGCCAACACATATCACTAAATCAAAAAGGTCACCTTTAGGATTATGGATGATATAGAATTATCACATGGGAAGCTCCATACCATCATATATAGAGAAGAGTAAACCTCCCCATGATGATTTCACATTGAGCCCAAAGAGGAATATCACGGAGTGGATCTTCCAACATCCTAGTCATGGGGATCAGTGATTTTACCTAAAACTCGTCCATCCACTTCATCATCGTGAGTGTCGCCTAGTAAAGTAGCAAGATGCATGTAACACCCCAAGATTTTATGAGATATATTCATTTTAATTTCTTTGATGTATTTTTTTACATAACACCAAGACTAGCTAGCGCTATATGCAACACTGTATTATCTTTCAGTATACACAACACTATTATTGGCTTCTGTGGCACACAATTTCAAGTTCTTTTGATAGAATTAATTTCACACAACACTGAGTATAGATTTTGTTCAATTTATAAATGAACTATGTCTGGATTATTTTATACACAACACCAAAAGAATCTTTCACTAAACGCAATAAAGACATAGCTTGTATTACATGCAAAAGCAACCTTCCTCGATAGTATACGTGGTACACAATACCAAGTTTCACTAAACAACGATATATTATTAAAATATTATATAAATTAGATTTTATGAATATTATTAACCACATTTTTAATTTTATATAACATTAACATTCATCTTACACATGATATGAGAACAAAATCAATTTTTTTTATAAAGATGTATTTTTCAAAAAAATGCAGTTTTATCGCCTTTTGATGGGATACCATTTTAAATATAGTTTTGAAACATTAAAAAGATATATTTGATAATATTAACTTTTTATTTAGTACATGGAAATAAAAATTTACTTTGGATAAATTTTTGATATTTTTTCGATAACTTTCATATTTGGATCATTAGTGAAAATATGCAAATTTTTAATTTAAAACAAATTTTTCATCGAAATAATTTATATGTTTAAAATATATTATTGAATGGTTTTAAATTATAAAAATAATATATTTTTATAGTTTAAGTCATTTTAATTCATTGTCCTTAATTTTACATTGAATTCATAAGTAGAAACATTTCAATATTTTGCAATGTTTTAAACAAAAACATGTTTTTTTCGACAATGGGATTAGTATTAAATTAATTACTGTAACTTCTGTATTTTGAAATTTGAAAAATGGATTCAATATTTGTAATAATTAGATCCAAAATATGTTAATGAGCTACTTTGATTTTTTGGGCATTGGGAATAGTAACATTGGAAATTATTCTTATTACCATAGTTAAAGGTAAATCAGGTAATTAAGGAGAAAAAAAATATTATAAAATTAACCTAACGCCTGCCAAAATTTTATTGGATGACTAAAATTTGTCCCATATCACCTAAGGTATGGAATAGATTCATTTCATTGACTTTTTTCCTGGAAAAGTATGTAATTATTATTAAAACACAAGAAAGTGACAACATGTCACTGTCTTATATCTTATAAGTGTAATAATTTTAATTTAGCGATACACTTCATAAAACTTTGAAAGTAAATAGTAAAAAGAAATATAATTAAATTTTATATATCATGTGAATTTAGTTATTATTTTTTAGATATTAATTGACTATCATTAATGATGACACAATAGTGATGTAAAAATTATTTTATTAATTGAAATATCAAAAAATGGTTTTAAAATAATAAACAAAATATCATATAAACTATTTATAGTTATATATAAATTTTATAGGTGACCATGGAATGTTATGAGTGTATTAATGTTTTTTGAATTTACTTTTTTGGGTATTTTATTTAATTTCTAATAAATTAATAGTGTCAAAATTGACACGATTTATATTTTATAAACATAACATTTTAATAAATTATTTAAAAATACTAAGAATATTTAAAAATTAAAAAGTAATAATTATAACATCCAAAATATCATAAATTATCCATTTATGGTCAATTAACACCACATAAGTAAATATTAATTACCATTAAATATTTAGTATATTAATACCAAAATTAATAATTAATAGAATAACTAAGTGTCAATTAAAAAGATAGGGTTTAAATTGAAAAAATAAGTTGTCCAAAATTAATTGGCTGACGAGATTAAAACCCTATCACATCTCATATTCTAATTTGGGACACTTTGGTTGTTTTTGTGTAGGGTTTTATTTTATTATAAATTAATATTTTTTAGAGCTTTCTGAAGTGCCCCTCTCCTCTTTTATAAAAGGGAACCTCCTACCTCTCATCTTCACTCCATTTTTAAGCTGTCAAGATCTTCTAACCGCTGACCATTTCTCTTCTCAACTTACCTAATAAAATTACAGAGTTTATGGTCTTCTAAAAATAATAACTCTAGTGCCCTAAGAGGAAATTTAAAGGAGGTTCATCAAGGAAGAGGTAATATCTTCTACCGATTCTTTCAAATTTATTTCTTCTTAAACATCCTATCCTTTAGTTGTTTCATTATAAAGTAATAACATCAGTATCACTCATATAATGATATTTTATAATAAATATGAAATAACCCAAATTCACCTTCTATATATCCTACGAGAAATGAAATCACCGTGCGTGCATATGTACGACTTAATGTCTCCACACCGTGGTGTAATCTATTTTTCACCACCACCTTACTAGGATGGGTATAATGGTGGAAATAATAAATATATATGATTATTATAAAATGATAATAATTTATAGATATTATACACAATCCACTTCAATACCATTCAACAATTATGGGAACTATATCATCGTTCGTGCCTATGCACGACTTACCATCTCCACGATGCGATGAGATTCGTTCTCCATGTTAACCATTCAATGTTGATTATAAAGTATATATAATAAATAATCATGATATATATGACCTAATAATGCTACCAGATATATATATATATATATATCATTTACTTACTTCCATCCAATTCATTATGGAAATGAAAACAGCATTGACGTGTACGTACGACCTACCGTCTCCATGAACGGTGCATTCCATTTCATTTATTGATCTATTATTTATATATATATACTGAATATATAATATATATATATATAATGTTTTAAATTATGTAATTAAGTAAATCATGATATATGTAATCATATGAAGAATAACAATTCAAAACACGTACGATAAATGAAACGATTGTTACCCAAAATGTTGCTTTAACATGGAATTGACGAATGATAGAGTAATATAAAGTCATAATTTAATCATATATGATATCATAAATATTATTATGGTTCTGTTACAAGTTAATAATTTTTTTAAACCCACTATATTAGAGTTTTGGACACATACGGGAGAAATCAGACCTACGGAAAGGGACAATTTTGCAATCTCATTTTTATGTGAGATTATTTATACATAAGTATTTTCTAGGGATTTATTCATCATCCATGTCCATATTTTATACAAATGTATTCATTAAATTCTTATTGTTCTTATATGTATGTTTAAATTAATTTTTTCCCATTTTTTACTTTTACTACATGGTATGGAAGGAATATTTCTTTTTTTACCATACGAGTTACTTTTTGACATTTCCGGAAATGTATGAGGAGAATGTTTTTTGAACTTATACATAATGAATTTATTTTTACATTTTCATGAAACCTTATTTTAAAATACATTATTTTCTTTTAAAATTACATGACATTTTGAGAAAATAAAATGTTTTTAAAGAAGAAAGGATATTTTCCTCAGGAATTAAGCTCAAGTGTTATATAAAAATTATTTTCCATATAATATTACATAGGGTTATGTTTCTATCCATATTATTACTTTTATTTGATTTTTTTATGATGGAATTATTTTTAATAATTATATTTATCTTATATAGATTATGTTATGATGAAATAATGTTTAAGAATTACATTTTATTTCATGGGTTATGCTATGATTAAGGATTTAGATTTTTGAGGCATATGTAAGAATGACTTCATTATGAGATGGGTGGGACCTATATCTCCCACCAATGTATTGGGTAAATATTTATATCTCATGAGATAGACATGACTGTAATGGAAGGTAAATATAGTTCAATAATACATGGATATAATGACTAGTAAATCCATTTCAGTAATGGACTTTGTCCACAATAATGGTCTTAGTAACAATGCCTTAGCTAATATAGAAATCATATTATATGCTTAATGGTTTTCCACAATTCCATGTTTTATGCCCAAGCTATTTTATCATGATTAATATTCCTTTATTATCTATTCCTTACATACATCTAAGATTTACTTCATGACTCAGGATTTTGATGATTTAACTTTATGTTAATGTTTTTACATTCGAATGTATATGGTTTGTTTTATTTTACCCATGTTTAACCTTACTGAGCATTTGAGCTCGCCCTTTTTATGTTTTCTTTTCCCCATGATATAATGAAAGGTTTTAGGTAGGAAAAAAAATAGGAATATCTTTATAGGAGATGTTTAAGATCTTTCAAAATGTTAGAATATTATGTTCCAAGTTTCCAAAGACACTAAACTAATACGGTCTTTGTGTAACTTTTTGTGTATTATATTAAGTATTCTGCAAAAGAAATGTAATGTCCTTGTAAGTCAAGCTAGGGTCTCTACAGTTGGTATTAGAGTGAAGGTATAGTCAACATTTGGAAACTAGGATGTGAAAACATTAGTGAGATCCCTTGAGATATTTGTAAGGTATGTCTAGGGATGTAACAAAGTTTGAGTATAACTATAGGTTACAGTCTGAGAATTATGTTAATTATCATAAATATGCTAGGATTAAACCTAATATTCCAGTGATTGAAAGTACTCCCCCTGGATTATATTGTTCTATTAGAATTAAATTTTCCTCTCTTACTATTCTTTTTGTGTTTTAGTTAATGGAGGGAACCATATGAAATTGGGTAAACATTGAATCCGATGAAAAAAATTGGTGACTATGAGCAACGAAATTGTGTAATGACAAGAGTGAATGATATTGTGATTATGCTGAATTAGTCATCATGGTATATGATTAACAAGGTGGAATTTTATGGTATTACTAAGTCATAAAATAAGAGGAAGATGTACATTCATAAATTTTACCACAGTGAGGAACATAGAAGAAAGAATATTAAGATTCCTACATATCATGAAGGGAGGATGAACCTTGAGGAATACCTCAAATAGAGGGGAAGATGTTATCTCTGTGGAAAAAAGGGTCATAGAGTGACAAATTGATATAGAGTTAAATGTCTCATTTGAGAAAACATGGGCATTACCTAACTCAATGCCCAGAAATAAGGATCTACTTCTATGATAAGGAAGGACTTATTCCATGCCTACCATTAAAGTAGAAGGATTTAATTATTTATTTATTTGAATCCACGAATGATGAATGGTGAATTATATAAGACTTATTGGTTTATGTTTTTCTCTATGATGAAAATTAATATTTTTATTTTCGAAACACTTTTGTTCAAAAAGTGAGAAACCGAAAAACACTTTTGAGGAATGTGGTAAACAATACCTGACTTCACAACAAACTTTAAACACCATGGACAATGACCAACCAAACAACTCATTCAACATACAAAATCAACCACACCATCATTAAAATTGAAAATATTTATAACAGGAGATAGAATCACCCAAGAGAAGGCTAAGGAACACCCACAAATCTGAAAACACGAACCTCAGAAAAGAATGAAAAAAGCTTAGAACTGGCCTCCACGAACGCCAATGATGCGACCATCGACACCAGCCCCAATCCACCAACCCTTCAGTGAACTCCAGTCAGAGGTCACCCAAACCCTCCAGTGATATGAGATGGACTTCCGAAAATCCTATGAGAAGAACATATCCACAGAAGGCCAACAAAGAATCTAGGTCAAGGAAGGCCATGTTATCATGATACCGTATCCTACTCAACAAAGAACCACAGTCCAACCACAAATTTCAATGACAACCCCTTGTGAGATAGATGCAGCGCTCACAAACCTCGAACCATAGAGACCCAGAGATTAAAAAATCAAAATCCATTCCACTGATTCCACATTAAACCAACAGATCCACCAATCCCGAGCCTGTGACACAGTGGAAAAAAACACCAAAACTAGACATGTGATTCATAGCTCTTGTAATGCATATCCAACCACCCGAATGCCAACCAGCCAGATTCATCACAGAATAGCAATCCAAGCTCATTCCGGACGAACCCCCATGCTCCATGAAACTACCACAACCACAACAAATATTGAGGAATCAAGCAATGTGAATTGAGGGAGAGTGGGAGGGAACGACCAAACCACTGAAATCCACATTGTAAGGCCACATATCTGTAACTTTTAAATCCATCAAAACAAATTGCAAAACCACTGAAATCAAACCTTCGAAAGAGTCGTAGAAACATTGAAATCCAAAACCAGAAATGACCCTCCCCCCTCCAAGACGCTTTGGAGCCGTCACCAAGACACACTAGATGAATAATCAGGAAGCACACCAGAGTCGGCGCTAAGTCATGCCAATGCAAGGCCGTGACATCACCGAGTCACGCTGACGAAAGGATGAGATCATACCGGAGACAATGAGGAGATAAGAGATGGAGCCAGTATCCAGAGCTGACGCCAAGTGATGCCTACCCATTCTGATCTAGGGGAGATGACATCGATCCACACTGATCCATACTGGAGGAGGGAAGGTGGTGGCTCCAAAGAAAAACCTTATCCCTGCGTAGAGAATGGTAGATGCTGCTCAGAGGCTCAAAGTATTTTTCTCTATGAATTTTCAATAATATGATGAATAATTATAATTGATAAGAAATGTGATTTAATGAAAAGGTGATATTCATAATAATCACATGATTAAGGGAAGGATAACCCTTAATATGAACATGATGTTGAGATAATGATATTTTTATAAAGATATGATGGATGATATTAGTTACCTTGGAACTGGTTAAAGTTTTTTTTTGAAATGTGGGTTATGTTTTTAGGGATTAAGTATACAACTTTTCAGGTCTTAAGGAATATACCCAATAAATTTTGGAATAAGGAAACATACATGTTTTCAATAAGGATATATAGTAATTTAGGTTATTACCAGGACTTAAGATAATGCATGATAAAGTCATTCAAATGTTTGTAATTTGACCAACAAGATATATCTTATGATATGTGGCAGATAAATGATGGCATTCACAAGCTTGTTATATGACCATTCTGGTAATTGTTTTCTTTGTACTGTGAGATTGGACAGAAGTATTTTGAATAAGCATAAAGGTTGGAATGGATTAAGTTGAACATCATATAGTATTGTTTAAGGCTATAACTTTTTTTATATTATTTGGGGAATTATATAATAGTATAGTTTTAGAGAATGGACAGCTTGTAGGACCTGTGAAAACCAGTCACGTCAGATAAGGATGCAGTAATCGAACCCACTACCAAAGTGTGGAGGACTTTATCACCTACCTCTATCCTACAGGAAGTCCTTGGTTTGTAAAAATTAGTTTTATTTTATTAAGCGGTATAATAGATGCCACATAAGACAATGTTTTTAACCATATATGATTAATCTCCCCATAGATGGGCTTATGTAAATTTAATAACTTGTGATAATTGTTTTTGATAGAGATAGATAGAACGACTTATCATTATATCTCATAATCTGATAGCACTTCATGAATGAAAAATTTGAATTCATTTCATTAAATAAGAGATGAAGTGGAAATTGTTCAAGGCACGAACAACAATGAGATTGTACCCAAATAAAGTAAGAATTTATTCTCATGAAAAATTCATCAACATTATGGAAATGATCCTGGTAACCAAAAATATTATCCTAGTACCTTATTATCCAGTGAATCAGATGGTCCCTAAAATCATCGTAGATTTATGGATTTTTAGTAGTTAACTTTCTCAAATCCTTATTCTCTATCACTATCCATCAGAACTTGATTGTTATATTTCTCTTACGTATCCATATTTTCACTTCCCACATATTTTCTTCTACGTGGAAATCCATTGATGAGTTACTTTGAGTAACCATTACATTTCTAACTTTCCTTTTTAAAATGATATCTTAGTATCCCTTTTTACGTTGTGGGTTTCCATGAATGAAACTTTCAAATAGAAAACCATTTATAACCCTAACACATCTCGAGGACCAAATTCAGTTTAAGAGGGGTAGAATGTACCACCACAAGATGTTATGAAATAGATTATTTTTAATTTATTTGATGTCTTGTTCTATACACTACAACAATATTAGATTGTGATATATACAACATAGTATTAGCTCACAGTATACACAACACTATTCATGGATTGTGTTGCACCAAATTTCAAGTTCTTTTTATAGAATTTATTTCACACAACACTGAGTATAGATTTATTTTGATTTAAAAATGAAATAAGTCTGTATTATTTTATAGGCAACACCAAAGGAATCTTTCACTACAGAAAACACTGGCATGGCTTGTGTTACATGCAATAGTGATCTTCCTCGATAGCTTGCGTGGTACGCAATACTGAGTTTCACTAAACAATGATATATTATTAAAATATTATATAAACTAGTTTTTATGAATAGTATTAGCCACATTTTTAATTTTATATAACATTAGAATTCATCTTACACATTATATGAGAACAAAATCAATTTTTCGTATAAAAGAAGTATTTTTCAAAAAAATACAGTTTTACCAAATTTTGATGGTGCACCCAATTAAAATCTAGTTTTTGACACATTTATTAGTTATATTTGAGAATATAATATTATTTTTTGGAAGAGGTATGATAAAAATTTACTTTAGATAAATATTTTATATTTTTCTGATAACTTTCATATTTTGATGAATAGTGAAAATACGCTAAATTTAAATTGAAAACAAATTTTTTCATCAAATTAATTTATATTGTTAAAATACATTATTGAATGGTTTTAAAGTAAGAAAAAGAATATATTTTTATATTTTAAGACAATTTAAGTAATTTTCATTAATTATACATTGAATTCATATGTAGAAATATTTCAATCATTTGCAATGTTTTAAACAAAAAATTGTTTTTTTCAACAATGGGATTAATTTTAAATTAATTATTAGAACTTATGTGTTTTGAATTTTGAAAAATGGATTCCATATTTGGAATCAGTAGGTCCAAATTATGTTAACGGGGTACTTTGATTTTTTGGGCATTACGAATAGTAACATTGGTTATTATTGTTATTATCATAGTTAAAGGTAAATCATGTAATTAAGGGTAAAATAACAATATAAAATTACCGTAAAAACTTCCAAATTTTTATTGGATGAAAAAAAGTAGAACCATATTCCCTAAGGGTCATAATAGATTCATTTAATTGACTTTTTCCCCTGAAAAGGATGTAATTATTTTTAAAATAAAAGAATGTGACAACATGTCACTCTCTAATATCTTATAAGTGCAATAATTTTATAGATATAAACTTCATAAAACATTGAAATTAAAATTTCACTAGAAAGATACTTAAATTTTATATATCATGTTAAATTATTTATAATTTGTAGAGAATAATTAATTATCATTAATGATGACACAATAATGATGTAAAAACTATTTTATTAATAGAAATATCAAATAAATGGGTTTAATAATATTAAAAGAAACATCATATGAACTAATTATAGTTCAAATATAATTTTCTAGTTGAATATGACATGTTAGTAGTGTATTAAATATTTGGGTTTGAATTTATATTTTGTGATTATTTTATTTAAATTCTAATAAATGAATAGGGTAAAAATTGACACTATTGACATTTTATAAACATAAAATTTTATTAAATTATTTAAAAATCATATAAATATTTAAAAATTAAAAAGTAATAATAATAAGGTATAATATGTAATAAAGAATTTATGTATGGTAAATTAACACTAAATAAGTAAATATTCATTACAATTAAATATTTATAATATTATTACAAAATTGAAAATTAATAAAATAATTATGTGTCAATTCAAACGATAAGGTTTAAATTGACAAAATATGTTGTCCAAGATTTATTGTTGGATGATATTAGAATCCTATATCATAACATATTTGATTTTGGGACACTTATGAGGTTTTTTATTATGGTTTTAGTTTATTATAAATCAATATTTTTGAGAGTTTCAAAAAGTTTCCCTTTTCTCTTTTATAAAAGGGCACCTCCTTCCTCTCCTCTTCAATCCATTTTGAAGACTTAAAGCTCATCAAAACCATGCCAATTTATATTCTATCATCCCTAGTTACATTATATAGATTCTTGTCTTTTCAAAACACCCACTCTAGTGCCCTATGATGAAATTTATAGGAGGCACATCAAGGAAGAGGTAATCTATTCTACCGATTCTTTCAAATTTATTTCTTCTTGTACTTCCTATTATTTAATTATTTCATTATAATGTAATAAAAAAAGTATCAATAATATACAGATATGTTGTTATAAATATGAAACAACCCTATTTCACCTTTTATCCATCCTACGAAAAATGATACCACCGAGCGTGCGTACGTACGACTTACCATCTCCACGCCATGGTGTAATCTGTCTTTCTTCACCACCTTACATGGATGGGTATAATGGTGGAAATAATAACTATATAATATTATTATAACATGATACAAATTATGAGATATTATACACCATCAACTTCAATACCATTCAACAATTATGAGAACGATATCATCGCTCGTGCGTATGTACGGCTTACCGTCTCCACGACGCGATGAGATTCATCTTCCATGTTGACCATTCAAGAATGATTATAAAGTATATATAAAAAATAATCATTTAATATATGACATAATAATTGCACTATATTTATGTATATATATATATATGTGATTCATTTACTTACTTCCATGCAATTCAATAAGAAAACAAAAATAGTGTTCATGCGTACATACGACCTACCGTCTCTATCAACAGTGTATTATATTTCATTTATCTATCTATTATATATATATATATGTACAGAATATATAAGATATATATAAACATGTTTTATACTCTATAATTATGTAAATCATGATCTATGTAATCATATGAATAATAACAAGTCAAAACACGTACAATAAATCAAACGATTATAGCCCAAAACGTTGCTTTAAAATGGAATTGACAAATGAATAGGTAATATAAAGTCATAATTGAATCATATATAATATCATAAATATTATTATTGTTATGTTAAAAGTTAAAAATATTATTAAACCCACTATACAAGATTTTTGGACACATACCGAATAAATCGAACCTAAGGTTAGAGATAATTTTGCAGTCTCATTTTATATGAGATTGTTTACACGTAAGTATTTTCTGGAGATATATTCATCATCCATGTCCATGTTTTATAAAAATGTTTTCATAAAATGTTTACTATTCTTCTATGTATGTTTAAAGTTATTTTTCCCATTTTTGACTTTTACTACATGGTATGGGAGGAATCTTTTTTTTTATAACATACGAGGTACTTTTTGACATTTCCAGCAAAAGTATGAGGATAAAGTTTTTTTTAAATTATAAGGAATGAATTGATTTTTTACATTTTAATGATGAATTATTTTCAACTAAATTATTTTGTTTTAAAATTTCACGACATTTTTAGAAAATAATTTTTTTTTAAAGAAGAAAGGATATTTTCCTCAAGAATTAAGATCAATTGTTATATCAAAATTATTTTCCATATAAGATTCTATATGGTTATGTATATTTCCCTATTATTTATTTAATTTTATTTTTTCTTTATGATGTAATTATTTTTAAGAAGTCCATTTATCTTATATGGATTATATTATGATTAAATGATGTTTAAGAATCCCATTTTTTTATGGGTTTTTCTTGGATGAATGATTTATGTTTTTTTGGAACATCTAAAAATAATTTAATTATGAGATGGGTGGGACCTATATCTCCCTCAAATTCATTGGGTAAAGATTTATATCTCATGAGATAATCATGAATATAATGGTAGGTAAATCTGGTTCATTAATACATGGTTGGAATGGAAAGTAAACTCAGTTTCGTAATGGAATTTGTCAAATATTATGGTCATGGAAGCAATGAATTGGATAATATTGAAATCATATTATGTGATTAATTGTTTTCTAAAATTACAAGTTTTATTCCCATTATATTTTATCATGATTAATGTTCTTTTATATATATTCCTTATGTACTGCTAAGATTTATTTCATGACTCGATATTTTTATGTTTAAACTTTATTTTCAAGTTTTTACGTTCAAATGTATATGGTTTTTTATTGTCTTTATGTTTACCATTACTAAGAATTTAAGCTCACCCATTTTAGGTTTTCTTGTCCCCGGGATATAAAGAAAGGTTTTAGTTAGGAAAAAAATGGCAAGATATTTATGGGAGATGTTGAACATCTTTCACAATGTTAGAAGATTATATTCCAAGTTTCCAAAGACACTAAACTAATACTGTCTTTGGGAATCATTTTGTGTCTTGTATTAAGTATTCATAAAAAGAAATGTAATGTCCTTGTATGTTAATATAGGGTCTTAACATTTCATCTCCTCTAGAATCAGTTCCCAAGGATACCACTCCTACAATATAGGATCCCCCAATTATAGACTCTGCATCTTTTGAGGCTTCCGAGTGAATATTTCTAACACTACTTTTACTATATATCTCTATTTTGGTCTTTAGGAGTGATTCATTTCTGGTATAAAATCTTCATTTACCACTACATCGATATTAATAGGTATTCTAGAGTGTTATAACTGACCAGATCACATATTATACTTGTGGGGATCTTTTACATATAACCTAACACATTTTCTCACTCTCTTCCAAGAATGGGAGTATTATTTTGTGGAATTCCTTCAATTGAATCATTTTAATTAAAAAATAATTATTTCATCATTTCCCCATCATGGTATTCTTTATATTCTATCACATCTCCTTTCTCCTTTTATTGTTGTGCATGGTGGACGATGCGCACTATTTAGTGTGGTGGAGGGTATCTCACCAATGTAGTCATTTTCCCTTTGAATAATTTAGGAGACATAATTAATTAGAAGAAATGTTCTATCATGTTGGAAATTTTATATTAATTGTGATTTAAAATAAAAGAGTCATAGGTGAAAATTATTAGAGTTTAAGTCTTATTTATACTTTAAAATATTTTAAATGGATTGTAGATATAATTTTTATTTGGGATTTTAATTCATGGAATTTTATATTTTCTAGATTTATTATTTTATTCATATCATAAATTGCCTATATGATATTTTTTTTCTCATTCTCAAGATTTATTCTAAACCTTTTTGAAATAAACTACCTTATACCCTTTTTATTGATAGATTTATAGGATATGCATGACTATTAGAACATGTATGTTTTTCTTATCAAATGACGTTGATTTTTAATGACACTAAAATGAATAAGGCATTCAATTGATGCTTTCACCCAATTTTACCTTATCAAAACTCTATATTCAAACATCTCAAAAAACTAATAAAATCATGAAAAACCTTGATAGGAATCCAAATTATAAGACTAATTATCCTTTATACACTAATTCATTGATGTTATACTATTATTATAAAATTTGAACCTTAAAGATAGATTTTGGTGATTCATAGTAAATTTTGGTGAGATTACCATGAAATAATTTGGGGGATATTTCTATCATTCATTAAGGGAATGGGTAGAAGATCCCGGATTAATTACTCCATTGTGTATCCTTGGGTTTATATATTTAAAAAACATTATAAAAATTGCGAATAATATTGAATTGTTTAAATGTACTCAAAATCGGGTTTCAAAAAAGACCATCAAAAGAAGGAAATGGATATGTTTTCTTTAAAGAGAACATGAAATAATATGTTTTTCATTTCTTCATTATATTGAATATCAGGAATATATTTAAGGAATTTTTATTCCTTTCCAAGCCTATGATTTGAATTTTCACATCATTTCCAACCAACATTCAACCATAGATTCATCTAAACCAAAACGAAACCCCTACTATTTTTTATTATTTTATTTCAAAATTGATTATTTAGATTTATTGAAAGCCTATAGATTGGGTCCATATACTTGTTATTAAGGATAAATATGATTAAATGACCTTGATTTTTGAGTGAATTTCTTTTTAGGTAAATATAAACAATATGAGTATTTCTAAAAAATTATATATGTTTAATTAAAGATAAGAAAATGCCTTCAATTGAATTATATATGAGGCATATTTAGAATAAATTGATATTAAATAATTATTGTGATTTTTTAAAATATAAATTATGAATTTATGTTTATAAGTATAATTAATAAAATACTTTCCATGTTAGTGTATGGACTTTTTTTGATTTGATGTTGAGATTTTTATTATGGGAACTAATTTTCTATGCGTTTAGGATATTGATGTTCTAGATCCATTCAAATAATTTTGAGGGTTTCTATTGAGTAAATAGTCAAATTATAACATGTTTTTGTATATTTGTAATGAAAATGCTTCATTTTTTTAAATTGGGATTATTTTTAGTTTTTTATAGTTGAACACTTTGATCAGGGAAACATTGAAGCATACATAAAAACTATAGGTGTATAATTAATTACATGTCTTATACATTTGACTGAGGCATGGATTGAATAGTTGGAGTAGACACTCAAGTCTAGAACTAGATTTTATATATTTTTTAAATCAATTAATGTGCCATGTAAACCCAAAAAAAGATATTGTTAGTGGAGAATTTGACTACACACCATTTAAATTATCACAAAAAACCATATACGTTCAACAATTGTTAGCTGATGCATGATAATTCCATGGGATACATGATTTTTCACCTTCTTATAGAGAAAGTAAGGGAATGAAATTTGACTGAAGTACATGCCAAGTACTTTCATTACATGTCAAGAAATATTACTCCCTATTAATTATAGGGATGGATTCCAAATTTTGGGTTTTTTATTCTAGGGATGGGTTCTAATAATTTATTGATCCTTCTAATACCAATAGGAATTTTTTATCATTTTCATTTTCTTTCCCTTATCTTTCCCATAATCCCCTCTCATATCTATGGGTAATGATGCATTCTAATTTTAACCCTACACTATTACCATGTCAATAAGTTGGTATAGATTTTGTGTTGAGGTTTTAATAAGAGGATAAGTGAATTATTAAATAAATTAAATTGAGTTTATTTTATTTTGATATTAATTTTATAAATACATTGATGATTTACTGACAAGTAAATCGGTGTCATTGTGTTAAACCAAGGATGGCCCAGTTGGGAAAACAAATTTAATTATAAGATAAGAACTCAGGATCATTAGGTGATCCCATTTCCATAGTTTTTTTGGGTTTTGTTAAAAAAATTAAAGTGATTTAATCATTGCACCTAAGATTCAATCCTAAAATAATGCAACAATTAAAAATCAGACTAAGAAATATTCAATATAATAAAATCCCCATAGTAAACAAATTTGAAAAATAATTTAAAATACTAATGAATGAGTTTCATTATAAATCCTTGATCACAATTGAGACCCTGAAACACTCATCACTATGATTTTTCTCTTTTGAATACCTTTACATTTTCTTTTTTGATTTATTTTTTCTTTTTTATTTTATCATTTGTTTTTTCCATTAAATTTATTTTCCTTGATAATCGGATGTTAATCACCAAATCATGACTATATTATCTTTTGTTTATCTATGTGGATCATCCTTGATACTTCACTTCAATAGCAGAGTGAGGGAAAATAATTTTATTTTTCCTCATAAATAGAGTGGTCAAAATTATGGAATCATTGTCATGGAATAGTAGTATCATGAGTTTTGAGTTAACAATGGTTAATTTAGTTTATTCTTTTTCTTTATGTTTTTCCTTTTATTTGGATCCTCCATCTAAATTCTAAATAAATAATTATTAAACAATATTTTTCTATACAACATTTGAAGAGGATTTTTATTCATAAGATCCCATATAGCCATATTTATTTCTGGAGGAATACTACTCATACAAGGATGGTTCTCAGTATGAGGAATATCTATGTGAATTCTTTAACCTATCTTATTCTGAATTGGATTTTCATCCCAAAAATTATTATTTTAATTATAAATTTTTATCAATGATGGAATCCTTCACTAGATACTATTTATAAAAAATATTTAGAATACTTGGAACAATATAGAAAAAAAATCTGAGATAATAAATAATGTGGATGAACTGATTAATGGTTTAAGTAACTTAGATTGGTCTCAACCAAGGAAACTTGTAAAGATGTAAACCTTTCTTTTTTAATGTAATTTTTCTAAAATTTATTTTTCATGTACTAAATTTTAAAATTAGAATACATTGTTCCTTTTAGACACTAGAAATCAATTTCTATTAATTGTTGAAGCCTTAGTTGGTAATTTCATGCCCATTTCAGTTAAATACACTAAGAGGGGTGAATGAAGGTATGGAAAGTTAAAAAAAATTGCATCTTTGAATCTTGTTTTTTTCGTAAACAAAACACTCTTCTCTCCATTTCTTGTAATAATGTATGAACGGAAATGAAATCATGCATGACACAGAAAGTTTTTTACTTGGTTCAACCTCACTCGGCTTTGTGTAAAGAGCATAAAATAGAAATGTGTCTATGTACTGAATTTACTATGGATCAATTCCAATTTATGGTTCATGTTATATAAGAAAATATGTCCAGGATCACTATTCTTATGATATTTGCAGTGGGATCACTATCCCTCCTGGTTTAAAAGCAATCAAAATTTTAAATCTCACTACTCTCTCAACTGTAGTGTGTTCACTGCTCCTTCAGCAGAATATACTATTTTTTTTGAATCACATAATAATTGTTTCACAGATATGTATGTGTTATATGAAGTCATTTTCTCACAAATTAGATGAAATACAATTTTTTGTGTATTTTTAGTTTGTGGAAATTTATTTTGTTAACTATTTTTTCCCATCTCCAAATTGCATGAACCCTCCGTAAACTGTCTTATATCCTCCACAAACTACCTTACACTATATGGAGAAATTGATTCACAAAAAAACATTTCTTCACAAGATGTTTATGCTTAATAAATGGTTTATTCCTCACAAACTATTTAAGCTTTGTGCCACATTCTTATTTTCAAGTTATTGAACCCTGCAAACCCCTTTGGCAAACTATCTTTTTGAACTATATCCTTCATGGAATTCTCCCTCATGAAATACATCTAACATCCCTATATTATTCTAGAGATGATATTATCTAATAAAATTTAATCTAGTTAATGATGTTAGTATGTTTTTTATGTTAGTAAATAAATCCTATAAAACTAGCTAATCGCAAATACCCAAAACTCCAATGCAATACATCCATCACCTCAAACATGTGGAGGCTGATGTCTTCCACAAAAAAACCTTTTCCAGAATCCTTAATAACTACATAAATCAATAAACAACAATCCTCCTATAAATGAAGATCCCCCCCCCCACAAACTTATTTTCTATGTGGTTCATATAGCCCTGATCCCTTTAAGAGAGGCTTAACTCACCTCCTTCATCAGAAAAATGACGGCTTCTTCACAGTTTCACATACCTCCTTTAAGGTCTGCATAGTGCAGCTATGCTACTATGAATTCTATGAACCCCAAGAACACTAACATGATGCCTTAAGAAATTGTTTCCCAACAATCTCCCTCTTTATGTTTTTGACATCTCTTTTCAATTTTATACATCATTAAATTTTCTTACATCTTCAACTATAATTCACTTATTGCGATTCAGATAGTGATCAAATATTTACTCAACATACACTCTAATCCCACATGGACATTGCTTGGCATGAGAAATAAGAGTACCATGTCAATTTCATCAATGACTCACTTCATTCAAAAACCACTCAACTTCTTTCATCACATACCCCATCTGTCATGATATAAAACCATTAATCCATCACCTTTAGTATTGTTAGATTTAAAACTACAACTACTCTATTTCTCCCCTATCTTATTCTCCTCCTGTCTTGATTAACACATTTTCCCCATTTTAATTACACTATTTCTCCCCCTTAGTCAATGAACTAAAAGGTCACTTCATTTTACTCAACAGTAGGGTAAAGAACATAGATCATCATATTAGGGAATAAAACATTACACCTTGGGGTGAGGGGATCCCACATCCAAACTTTTTCATGTGTGAGGAGCCGACTGAACTTCAATAGCTAGTCTATCCCTTTCGAATGCCACTTTTGGTAAGTCAATAATCATAATGGTTTCATGCCTCTTTTCTATAGGCACATACTCTAACTTCACAAGCCCATGATCCACCATCTCCTTGACAAAATGATACTTTTTTAGATGTTCTTACCCCATGAGTGATGGATATGATTTTTTCTATGATTGATAGAACCTTAATTATCACAATGGATTCTGATTGGAGACTTCACTTCAACTCCCATATCATCAAGTTAGTACTTCATCAATAATAATTGTGTACATGCTTTAGTAGACACAATATATTCAGCTTCTATAGTGCTCAACAAAAAAGAACTCTTGTTTATTTCCTTTCCAAGAAATAGAAAATCTTCCAAGAAGGAATACACTTATTGACATTTATTTTTTATCATTATCTGATCAAAACCAATATGTATTTGTAAATACTAATAAATCTTGCTGAAATTTGTCATTGTAGATCACACTGAAATCCATTGTTCCCATGAAATACCAAAGTATTATTTTCTAGGTAAGTGAGTGGATTTATATGGGATTTCTTTGAAAACCTTTTTCTTAGAATGTGGGAAAACAATATGATGAATTTTCTCTATCATGTATAATCAGATTAAAATTATTTTTCTATATTTTGTGACATTAATTTAATTTCCTTAATCATCCCATGATAGTTTCATTTGGTTAGCCACCAGAGTCGTCATCTCCTTGGAATTTACCAATCAAACTATTCTCAAAACATTTTAAGAATATTTATATAGAGAAATGAATGTGTCATTATTTCTTTATTTCACTTGTAAACTCTGGAGAAACATTAGTTCACCAATCATTGTCATTTGAAATTAAATTTTAATATATTCTAATAATTTTCTATACTACACTTCATCTGATCCACCAAAAATTATGCTATTGGCATACATCAGAACTATCATCCTTTGATTACTCTATTTCTTTAGGTAAATTGTCATAAACTCCATTGTGTTAATCACCATGCTTCATAAAAAACTAATCAAGCCTTGAATATCATTCTCTCATTGCTTTCATCATCCCATTTTTTCTCTTCTATCGCCAAGAAACTCTTTTCTCATCTTCATGTATGAGAAAACCATCTGCCTTCTAAATATTCACTACTTCATCAAAAACCCCATTCAGAAATGTTGAATTGACATCCATCAGGAAAACATTGAACCTTTTTTTAACTTTTATAGCCAAGAATAATCTTATTGTCTCAAGCCTATCAATAGGTTAAAATCATTCATCAACATCAATACCCCTTATCTCAGAGTACCCTTTACACACTAATCATGATTTTTTGTGAATCAATCTTCCATATTCATTCATCTTGTTGTGAAAGACCCATTTGGTACCAAAGATCTTAGTATATTTTAGTCTTGAAATAATATTCAATGTCTGATTAATTTCTATTTAGTCAATCCCTTCATTTATATCCTGAACCAATTCCTCATCTCCTGATTCATCCTCAAAATATTTAGGCTTTACCTGATAGGAAAGATTCCAACTGTAATGGATTCATTCTTCTTGTTTAAAATAGGTCATCCTGAACACTAATAATTTTTTGTCTATCAATTTTATCTTGAATCGTTGGATTTCATGTAGTTATAGATTTTACTTCATCATGTTCATCATTAGTTTCCCCTTTTGAATCATCAATTCCCACTCCAACTCCCCCTAATGTACTATCCACCCCATCAATTTAATCATGGAACTAGTAACTGTGTTGTTGAGGATTTTGTTCATTCTCTACTATAGTAACATAATTTCATTCAAATAATTTTTCATTCCTATAATTGAAACATTCATAATTTTTTTCTTTTTCCTGAACATCCAATAAATGTCCCCACATATTCACATGATTCAAGTTTTATGTGTTTCTCCTTATTGAGAATAAAACATTTACTTCCAATGATTCAAAAGTATTTCAATGTTGGATTCCTCTTCTACCAAATCTCACATAGATACTTTTCTTTATTCATACTCAACATAGCCCTGTTAGATGTGTAGACTTATGTCAAGATCGCTTCCTTCAATAATATCTATTCTAAGTCCTTTTCAATAAGCATTGTTATATCCATGTTGTTTATGATATGATTCGTCCTCTCAACCACTCCATTTTGTTGATGAGTTTTTATAGATGAAATATAATGTCTTATCAAATGTTTCTCGAGATAATATTAAACATGTATGTTTGTGAATTCCATAACATTATCAATATGAAACAACAAAATCTTCTATCCAAGCATCCTTTTAGATTCCCCATGATACTCTTTTATGAAACTGGACACATCATACTTGTGGGAAATGAAAAATAATCATTACATATTTATAAAATAATCAATTAAAATAATGTAATATTGTTTTCCATCAATTTAACTTGGTGATATAGGTCCACATACATCTTCATGCACCAATTTAATCACTCTAGTTGAATTTTCCCCTTTTTCCTTTTATGAATTTCTTATGATCCTCCCTTATTTATAAGAATCACAACTGTGAGTATGATCACATGGTAGATTAGGGAGAACGCGAGCTTCATCAAATTTGATCAGATCACCCATGGTTGGTTGATACGTATGACCAAGTCATTTATGCCACTACCTATTTTCTTTCTCTATAGATTAAAGAAAAATATCTTCTTCTCCACATTAAAGGTATAAATCCCCCTTGGTTATTTTTCCTTATAGAACAAATTCACCATATCTTTATTTGATAATACACATCTTCTTAGTAATTATTATAGCATTCCCTGAGTCACATTGTTAATTAACACTAATAAAACTATGACTGAGACCGTCAACAATTATTACATTATCATGAATAATTTCTTTTCCCCAACATTTAGATTTTTCTGAGCCAATAATTTTCAATCCTTAATCATTTCCAAATCTGAAAACACCTCCATTTTCATTTTTTATTCCAATAATAAAATCCTTATTACCTTTCATATTGTATTTTCATACACTATTAAGGATCCATACACCAGAATGATCTGATTATTTAGGGGAAATATCCACAACTATTTCCTTATTATCTCTTTTTGTTTTGATCCATGTTTTTGACTTCATACCCATCATTGATTGATAATATTGATGTTACTAAGAGTATAATAGAACATCTCAATAATTCATAGCTAAAAATTGTTTTTTCATTTTTATCTCCTTTGATAATACATTAAACTGATACTTATAACCACATTCGGTCTGCTTCGACAAATTTCACTACATTTTTGGTGATCAATATATTACGATAAGCTAAATCCTCCATTACTGAAATAGTGACCATGAAATGATGTCCTAGAATATTGGGATTTTTATGGAAACCTATGTTGGTCTTCTTCCCTTTGGTTCCTCTTGGATATAGAACAAACATTTTGTGAGTGTCCCATATTTCCATAGCATTAACATCTCATGTGAGGTGCATTCATTTGTGTCAATATTACACTACTAGTTTTCCATTCTGTTCATAGAATCTTCTAGTTCTATTTTATACCCAAATAAATCTTTAACATAGAAGTAGGAGATTGGGTTCTGGCTTCCACAATTACTGTTTTCTATTTTGGATGAAGGCTCATACCAGCATTATCATTTGGATTTGACTATTTCTTCTATTCTATTGGAACTATATGATTCACATCCAACATTTCTATTTCATGAATTTATTCTTTCCCGATTGCATACTAATAGTCTAAAGTTCTTCTTAATACTTAGCATTTTATCATAGTTCGATGACTTCCTCTTTAAATTATTTGATATGTTTTATTTTATCTTTTCAAATATTAGTCAAACTATCAATTTATCTTTTATTTTCTTATATTTTGATCTTGTACTCAACATCCTTTTATGTTCTATCCAGAATTGAAGATTTCATTGTTTTTCAATTTTTTCATTGAGATCAGACTTCTATTCTTCATACTTCTTCATATAAAGTTTGGAAACTCAAAACAATTTTTTGGAATTTATTTTTTTATCTCTTAAAACATTTATCTCCTCAAGAGTGGATTCTAATTTAGCCCATATATGAACTCTAGTTTTGACATATTCTCCATTTTTTAAATTTCTTCACTTTTCTATGAGATACCAAAAATGTACACCATAGAATATTCTCCAAAGTCATTTTATTTATCCCTCTCTCTAACTTCATATTCCATTGATCTAGAATTCACTTATAGAAGAATATTCTTCTTTTTGAAGAAATTTCTCTGGACAATTTTCTCACATTTCACTTAGGATAAATACTTCTTCATTGTAATTTTGACTTAACCATCATAAAATTATTAAAAATTCTTGGGGAAACTTAATAGAAGATGTCCAACATTCCTCATTGAAGGAAAGAAATTAGACTTTTCCCTTTAATCATTTGTTATCCTCATTGTGAATTTGATGAAAGGAATGTCATGACATTATTTGTCACTTCATTTTGTTGTGCATATTCAATAGTGAGTTTCTTCATGGAATTGAAGGCTGCTTCTTTAGAAATTATTTTTTCACAGACCCATTTTTATCATTTATAATCTTGTATAAAATAGGAGTACTATGAAAGCTATCTAATGTCAGCTCCTTTGGATCTTTATATTTCAATAAAAAATAAAATAGTTTAATATGAGGTATAAGTACTCTCACAATTTACATAAAAATCATTACATATTCAACAATTTCATTAAGACCATACATATCTTCCCCAATCACATTCACCTAGTAAACTAAAGCAGCAAGAGTCTCATTTGGGTACATTATGAGGTCCTCATACTTGTTCTATAGAACCCATAACTTTGCTTCACTAACTTTTGATTCTCCCTAATAAATATTTATAAACTTTTACCACATATAATGTAATGTTTTACATGACATCAGCTTCATATATATTTCACTGGATAGGGATCCCCCAAAAGGATTGATTCCTTTGTCGTCTGCATCCAGTTATCGATAAACAATTTCTACGAAGTCTCCCCTATCTATATTTGCTGAAATACCATTCAAAGAATCTTTAAACCCATCCATAACCAATGATAAAAAATAATTTCTACATTTTATTCTTCCATAATTGAAATTTTTTTCCCATCAAAAATCAAAATCCCATTATGAATGACTACCTCTATTAAAGCCCCTTGGAGAGAAACCCTGAAATTAACCATTTCCTATTAAACCAATTGTCAGCCAAACAATGTTAAATAACCTATGAGTGAGTGAATCCGGGTATGATATATTAAAACAATAACCCCTTTGGATATTGTTTATTTGTTAAACAAACCACTCTTCTCACCCTTTCTTATAGTAATTAAAGAATACAAATCAAATCATGCACATGATACAACAATTTTTATTTGGTTCACCCTCACTTGGCTACATCCAAGGTGCATATAACAACAATATGTTGATGAACCAAATTTAATAAAGCTCACTAACAATTTAATATTTGGGTGAGATCGCTAATATTCCTAGGATCACTACCCTTATAATTCTTGTAGTAGACTCACTATACCTCCTAATTTAAAACTAATCACAATTTAAAATCTCACTACTCTCTCAACCGAAGTGTTCTCACTACTCCTTTACAAGAATCTCAAGTTGTTCTAAATCACCTAAAAATCTTTTCCCACATATATGATTGTCCTGTGAAATACTATTTTCACCCAATATATGTAATCCACTTTTCATAATATTGTTAGTTCGAAAAAAATTATTTCGAGAACTATTTTAGACCCTACCTGAACTTCCTTTAACCCTCTATGAATTTTCTTTCATCCTCTATGAACTACCTTTCACTATGTGGAATGAGTGATTTATAGAAAATCATTTCTCCATGCACTTCCTCTGCTTTTGTGTATGTAGAATTCCTTGTAAAATGCTAATTCTTCATAGCCCCTTTTTTTTACAAGATACATAACCCTAGAAACCCCTTCTGCAAACTGTCTCTGTGAAATATCTCTTTTATAAAATTATCCATGGTAAACTACTTCAGACTACCCCAAATTCTTCCAGTGATGATCTTCTCTAATGAAATATTCTATAGTTATTTATTTGACTCTGGTCCTTTACATATTAAAATAAATCATAAAAACCTACTAATCACAAATACCCAAAACTATGATGTGGTGTATCCTTCACCGTGAACATATGGCAACCGATGTCTTCTGTAAATGAAAAACCATTATAATAGCCTTAATCACCACCTCAATCTGAAAATGATGAGAATCCTATGAATGATGAGCCTCCCATGAACTGATTTTTATATGTGGTTCACATAGAAAATATCCAGTTGGGGTAGGCTTAATTCATTGTCTTCATCCACAAAATGATGGCTTCCTTCAGGGTTCTGCATACCTCCTTTGTGGTCTACATAGTGAAGCTATGGTACTATGTGTTCTACGAACTCACCAATTTACAATATTTAAACTATATACCGTGAAATGTTTTTTTGTAAAAACCTTCCTTTTCTATAAAACAAACTCCTGATTTTCAGGTCAAAAATTTGGAAAACAGTGGGAAACTATGCAACTTTAAATATGTCTTCTTTGGAAACACCAACCATACTTAAACACGGTCAATATAAATTTTTAATAAACACAATCACTTCAAAAACACCAACCCAATGCCTAGAGTTATATTTCCCAATAGTAATTTTCTTTCCCGAAAAGAGTTTTTTGAAACTTTTAAGGCCCACATTGAGGAATATGAATAAATGGAGAACTCACGTGTCTTGTACCCACCTCCCCAAAATGAAGAATAGATCTTTACCTACATTAACAAAATGTGGATGACATGGGGTAATAACATTGATTCAACCACTAACGTATTTTATACAAAGTGTGGGACTACATAAATCCTATTCATCACCCCCTGAAAAAAAAAACGAGTCATTTTAGATGAGGAAGATGTGAGATACATTCGATGGTTCATAGAGTGGAATACGCAATAACCCTCAGATAACATGTGAGTTTCCTAGGAACTAGGTTGATCCAATTATCACAAACAAAGAAAACAACTAGAAGGAAACCAAGATTCTATCATCACCATTTTCATTCTTTTTTTTAATAATTACATGACATGTATTGATATTATGCACATCATTTACCTATTTTCTATTTACATTCTTTAAATTATTCTATATGAAAATGTATTTTCTATGTATATGAAACATTTAATGCGTGCAAAAAATGTGTTTAAAATTCCATGTGTGTGTAAAATAAAATATTTAATATAAGTAAATAATGATTATCTAAATAAATAGGAATAAAGTATGTTTCGATGTAATGTTTTCTTGAGGGTATTTGAGCCATCACTAGTTTAAATCCCTTAGTGCCCTATTTTTATGTAGGGGTCATTATTTTTACTCTATCTATTATATTTAGAGATTTGTGATATTTTCATATATTTAAATAACGAAAAAATATATTAAACAAGTGATAGTGTTGAACAGATTGAAGGATTCGATGTCTGAGTCTCAAAAACCTGGTTCCAATTCTTATTATCTAACTCTATTCCATTTTTTCTTTTGATATAAAACCAAATAATTTTCATTTTTTCTTATTTTTTGTATAACAAGTGTGTGGTGTTTTATTAAATATAAATATTATATAAAAAATAAAATCCATGATGGGGTTGGCACATCCAGAAGGGTCATAACCTAGGGTCTAAAAGTCCTGAGTTATAGTCCATATAGACATCTTAATTCCATAATATTTCTCTTAAATAAATTTTCATGTCATGCCAACCCATATAATTCTTACTCCATACATATTAATAATTTCATTTATATTAATATAATAAAAAAACAAGTTAAAACAAAAGGTGAGTTTGTGGTTGTGTGACGAGTCTTTATAGGGGTCACAAAAGGACCAGGTTTGATCTCCCCAACTTTAGCCTTTCTCAAAAATAAACCACATGTATATCATTGTTTATTTAATTGTGTTATTTTTTTATAATAAAAATAAAAATAAAAATAATATAATAATAATAATAATCCATTTGATGAAAAAATTTCTCTCCAATGGATAAAGTACATCAATGGGATTGAACTGATCACTGGTGAAAATCATGCTCCACGCACTAGGGTAAAGCTTGTTCATCTCACTCCCATTTTATAGGACACATATCCTATATATATATGTAAACTATATGTATTGGTTTATGTTTTATATAATTTTTTTAGTTTTAATATAATATTTACAAAATAAATAAATTAATAAGGTATAATATAAATATAAACATTTACATAGCAGGTGGATATGTATACAAGTATATGGATAGGATTCAAAATCCTAGTTTTCTTTACTCTCCAATACTCATTCCATAACCCCAAACATTATTCTCATGTTTCCGTAAGTAATCCACCACTTATCCTTCTATAATATAGCCTTCTAAATATTTTTCACACCCCAAATATTTTCTATTTTATTTCAAAATATGGGTGTATGGATCTACGACCCAAGTTTCAAGGTTTTTATATATTTTTATTGATTTTTTGGATTTGGGTTATTTTTAATAGAAAAATCAATAGAACATATTCATGTACTAAATAATACATACCATATCACTTTTTTAAAATGGGTAGATAGTTCACTGCATATAATTTTAAAAACACATCACATGTGCATTTTTCACACACCGTGTCCCTTATACATATTCTTAGATAGGGAGAATCCTTGTACTATGCATGATAAGTTTTGAGTAAAAAATATCTTACATATATATTCCTCATAAGAAACTCATAATGTACACACTACATCCACAAGGGGAACCAAGGTGTGTCTCTAAAGGACATGGGTCACTATCCGAATTATGGACAATAGGTACAGATCATGAAGGAAGTGTATCTCTATATCATCTATAGAGGATTAAGTTAACCCAAAATGATTTCACATTAATCCTATATAATATTGAACTGCTGCAGACCTACTAGAATCCCATCTGTGGGAATCAGTGAATTAACCTACTATATTGACATCCACTACATCATCAAGAGAAATGCCTCATGCAAAATTAAGTTGAAACTCATTAATATTTATTTCCCACATCTTCCACTCGTACAGTGTATGATCCCATGGTTACCGACTCTACCTCTCTTGAGGCCATCAATTTACTATTTGGAACATATTTTTCTTACTATATATTTGTTATAGTGTTTCTGAGTGATGTTTTTCTTACATGAAGAATTTTCTTTTCCAATCATCAACAGTCTCAGGTACTCTATAGAATTATAACCTATAATCTATATTATTCTAATCGAGAGTGTCTTATTAACATGTCCTTACACATTTTTACATTATCCACCAACCATGGGATATTATGTTTTAGCATTCCTTTGACATATTCATTTTACATTAAACATAATTCTTTCATTATTTCATCTTCTAGTTGATTTTTTTTCAAACCACATCTCATTTGTACTGCCTTAGTGTTACACATAGAGGACCATGTGTATTATTCGGTGAGGGTAAGGGTATATCTCTACACTAGTAAGGCACCCTTTGGTTCATCTTATAGATATCAATAGTTATAATAAGTTTTTTAGCATTTCGGAAATTATTGACTAATTATGATTACAAATAATAATTATGCAGGTGGAAATTATAAGAGTGATATTCAAATTTTATTTTTAAAATATTTTAAAATAATTACAAACATGATTTTTATTTTTTATTTTCATTCATAGAAATTTATATTTAGTAGACTAGTTATTTTATTCATTTATTGACTTGATTGTATGATATATTTTTTATCATTCCTAAGAGGTATGCTAATACTTTTTGAAATACAATTTCTTATAACTTTTTTCTTGATAGATTCTTTGGATATTCATGATAACTTGAGAATGCATGTTTTTTTATCAATTAATGATGATTTTGTACCACACTGAAATGATTACGGCATATGATTGGTTAAATTAGACCATTTTCACTTGATACCCACCCTATATTTTATCGTTTGTAAAACCCATAAAATCCATGAACTCCATTGATAGTAAGAAATATTATAAGACTAAATATCCCTCCCACCAATTTTTTTAATATTATTGAATGACTATACATTTTGATCTTTAAAGAGGGAGTTTGGGGATTCATGGTACATTTTGGTCAGACTGCCTTAAAATAAGTGTGGTTGATATTTCTTCTGTTTTTTGTGAACATTTAATGATACATCAATCATTGCACCAAAGTTTTATATATTTCTAAAAATAATAATAAAATCTAAATAATGAAATAATTATTTAATTACACTTAAAATTAGTTTTTGAATCCAAGAAAAAAAGTAAGAAGTGTACATGTTGTCTTTTGAGGGAACTTGAAGAGTTAAGGTTTTCATTTGAGATATAAATTTAATATTTTTCTTATATTTAAAGATTTTTTCCTCCCTTCCAATCATCTGAGTTGAATTTTTACATCATTACCCACCAAAATTCAACCTTAAATTCATCTAATCATAAATTCAAAGTCCTCTAGATTTTTGTGGTATAATTTATAAAGTTAAGATTTAGACATCTTTAAAGCCTATGAATAGATAAATATACTTTTTATTAAGAATCACTCTGATTAATGGTTCTTGAGTAATGAGTGGATATTTTTAAAGTTAGTGTAGATTATAACTATCAAGGGAATTTACGAAAATTTGAAATATTTGAATTAATGTGAGGAAAATTCCATGAATTGAATTATATATGATTTATTATTAAAATAAAATTAAATTAAATAAGTCACGTTCCTTTTGAAATCATCAGTTATAACTTTATGTTTGTAAGTAAAATTAATCAAAGATTTTCCATGTTATATATCATCTCTTTTTTAATTGATGTTTAGAGTTTTCTTTAAGGTGGTAAATTTACTAGGTGTAGGGGAGTTTGATGTTCCTGATCAATGTGTAGTATTTTTAAGTGTTTTTGTAAATAAATAGTTTGATTATAATAGATTAATTTTTCTTTTTATTCTTAATAATCCAATCTAGTATATTTGGTTTCTTCTTATGATTGTACAGTTGAAATAATAGATTTGTTATATTTTATGTATAACATGTAGACTATATGGAAGGTAATTAATAATCCCATTCCATGAACATTTGAAAGAGGCATGGATTGACTAACTCGAGTAAACACCCATGTCCAAAACCAGATTTCAAACATTTTCTATATCAGGGAACATGTTATGTATTCTAGAATATAGTAGTGGTGTGTTGATAATTTGACCACACTATAATTACATTTTCACCCCATGTCATGTATTATCACCCACTGATAGCCACTGCATGATAATTCAATGGGAGGAAAACAATTCACCTACCGATGGAGAAATAGAGGAAAATACATTTTACTCAAGTAAATGTTCTGTAATTTTAGAAAACACATGTAATATTAATTCCTATAAATTTAGATGTAGGCCTTTGAATGAAAGGTTATATATTCCTAGGGGAGGTTCTACCTCAATATTGATCCTCCAAACACCATTAGGAATTTTACTTCTGGTTTCATTTTTTATATTTCTTTTCTTCTCTAATCCCTCTTCCCCTCTTTTATCAATTTGTAGGATTGTGTTCCTCCTCTACCATTTCAACATTCTAATGGCCATAAATGGATAGATGATCTATATTGGGGTTGTATTAAGTGAGAATTTTTAATAATAAATAAATTCTAGTGAGTTTATTTTTTTATGAATGTTATTTTATAATTACTTTATTGATTTACTTACAAAATCACTGGTGGCATCATATCGAACCCTAAAAAATCAGGGAGAAACTGAATGATTTATAACTGATCAATCCCTATATATAGGGTGAGCTCATTTCCATAATATTTTGGAATTATTTTAAATTATGTTTTTAAATAATCTAATCATGTGACCATGGTTTTCATCCATAAAGAAACCAACTATTTATTATGAGATGAATAAATATTCAATATATATAAATCCCCATGGTAAAATGATTTTATAAATTATTTAAAATGATAAAAATGATTTTCTATAATAAAACCCTAATCAAAATTGAAAACTAGAAATTCATTTTTCCAATTTTTACTCTTTTGTATCTGTTTCCATTTTATTTTTTTTGTTTTGTTCATTTACATTATTATTTCACATTTCTTTTTCCCACTCCATTTCATTTCCTAGATAATTTACTATGATTCACAGACTTGTGAATTCATTCTTGCCACTTTCCCCTTATATATCAACCACAATACTATGTTTCTATAGTGGAGTTAGTGGAAAAAATTATCATCCCTTATGATGGGAGTGGTCAAAATTCGGTCACCATTATTGGGAGACTAGAAGTAATGTTTGTTTTGAGTCAAAAATGGTTAATTCATATTATTTTATTATTATTATTTTTCTTAGGTTCCTAAATCAAACAACCGAATGAATGATTATTCCATTATAGGATGGTATAATTTTCTTATAGATTATTACTAAACAAATGATCTCACGATTCCAGATTCATATCTGGGGGAATACTACCCATAAATGGATGTTTTTTGGAATAGTAAATAAACATGTACATTCATTATCCAATTATATTATGAACATTATTCTCCTTCCAAAATTTTATTTAAAATGATAAATTTTTACCGGTGATGGGATCCTTCACAATATTCAAGTTCAACGAAACCAAAAGTTGGTGAATACTTGGAGCCTTAGTGGAAACACTTTCCAAGATAATAAATAATATAGAAGAACCGGTTAATGGTCCAAAGTCCCAAAAATTGACTTACCTATTGAAATTTGTTATGATGTAACCCTTAATATTTTGGAACTAAAATTTTCATAAAATATAATTTTAATGTACTGAATTTTAAAAATGAAATATGTCATAATGTGGTGACATAAGTAATCAATATCCATTAAATTTTGAAACCCCATTTGAAACTTTTATTTTCACAGAGGACTTTTGGGATAACTTTTAGGTCCACATTGGGGAGGAAAATCAAACATATGAGGACTTATACATCTTAAACAAACGTCAAAAATACTAAAACTAGGTCCCACCCGACATTCAATGGGAAGTTGATGGAATAGGGGAATAAAAGTGGGTTAACTTATGACATATTTATAGAACTGGATAAGGGACACTATAGGACAACTAACCTCCTCCTAGAGTAATAACACAAACTTTTATATGAAAATGACATGCGACATATGTTGTTGTTCACCGTGTGGAAGCAACACACACCCTCCGAATAAGGGTAAATTTCTTGGACACTAGGTTTAGATGATATCCTTAAAAAAGTGATAATTAGGAGGAAAATAGATTATATATTTCCCATTTGTTCTATATTTTAATAACTACACAATGTTTATTAATAACAGTCACACCTTATATATATTTTTTCATTCCTTTCTTTAAATTAATGTATATACGTATGTATTTTCTAAGTACATGTTGTGTACAAATGGTAAATGAATTGTATAAGTAATTTATTATGTATTTTAAATTTAATAGTTTATATAATTATATAATTACTTAAGTAAATAAACATATATTTATCATATACATATAGAAATGTCTCTTGAGGGTAAGCGAGACATCATCGGTTTGAATCCCTCTATACCATATTTTGGGAAAGGGGTAACTCTTTTCTCCAACTGTATTATATTTAAACATCATGTGATATTTTGATATATTTCAATAATGAAAAAATATAAATAAATAAAAGTTATGTAGATGGGGTGGTTGAAATATTATTTTTATGATTCTAAAACGATTTGGGTTTGAGTATTTTCAATCGACCAATCCCATCATTTTTCTTTTAAAAAAACCAAACATTGTCTATTTTAACATATTTCATGTGTTTTAAGAATGTTTTATTTTCATGAATAGAATTATTATATAAAAAAATTATAAACATGTTGGAGTTGGCTCGGCATGTGGGGTCACAAACCGGGGTCCATTAGACATGATTTTGTGTAATAACCTTGACCTGGTAGCCTAGAGTTGGTGCCCTACTTTATAAAATTGGAATAGATACAAGATTCAAATCCCCACAGAACAAATTGTTTAGTAGTTTTGGAATACTATATTACAAACATTATACCCATATTACATTGGGAAAATAAATTAAATCCCAATAGAAGTAAAAGCTCATATTTCTTAAAACTCATTCTAATAATTCATCTTCATTACCTAGGGAAAGGAAACAAAATAAGGCTGAGATCAAATGATCAGAAATGGTTAATTATAGTGGAAGATATCATGAATTGATAATGAATAATCAAAATGGAAAGTTAATTAACTGTACACACATTCCATTTAAATGACTATATATGAATTAATCAATATGTAACAGAAAATAACTGAACACAAATGTCATTTAATCAAGAAGATGAGAATGAAAGACATCCATATATTTTATCATAGTGTAAATCTCATGGATAATAATAACTAAATTGTGAATTCAATATATAAATAATTATTTTATTTCATGTTTCTCTGGCACATGAAAGTTTTACAATAATAACCTATTCTCATGATATTTTAAAACTACTGGGTAAAAACCAATCAGATATGGACAACTGATTCACCTCATGAGACTATCAATGCATCAAGGGGATATCATTAATTGTACCCCACCTATGTCTACAGGTCTAAATTATTCCAAATATATTGAATAATCTCATTAATTTAATGAAAAATGTACCTTATCATTAAATATTCATATTATGTAAAGAATACAGATTCGTCAATATTTCCCCAGATATACAAATAACATTGAAGGTATACATTATATTTAAAAATGGAATATGGTTTATCCAATAATAATACCCAACATAAAATAATAATGAAATTTAATATAAAATTAATGTCTAATAAAATATGATCATAAGAAAATGATTGTTTCAAGATGACGTTAACAATCCCAAAATAATGTAAAACTGAACAATAAATTTTACCATTTGGTAATTACCAAGTCAAAATATCTTGGATGAAATAATTAAAATTGAAACTTAAAATGAGAAAAATAATGAATTATTAATGATATTACATGTCATATATTTTGTATATACACTGCATAAAATTGAATTGATTCATAATAAAAAATATGTCTCAATAGGATGTAAATTGAGATGAAATCCCTTACCTTATGCTTCCTTTTTGTTGAAAAATATTTAACCACCAGTGTAATAGTTTTAATATTTTTATTATCTTAAACTTGAAACATATTAATATTTACAATATCATATATTATCATTTTATATCATATTATTACATTTTTTTAATAATATTAAATTAGTTTCATTGTTTTTTATCTTAATTGCATTGTTTTTCATGTATGATTTGTCGTTTTTGTCCATTTTACATAGATAATTATTTAATAATGTATATAATTCAATACATGATGTAAGTATCATATATATTCAGTATATATTTATTTAGTGTAATCCATAGATTTTGGTGATGGGAAATGAAATACATTGTTTATGGATATGGTAGGTCGTACGTACACATGAACATTGATTTCATTTTCTTATCATATTGAAAGATAGAAAAGTAGATTCTACATATATATTAATTTTAGCATTATTATTATGTAAAAAATATCATATATGTTTATTAAATCCTTCCTTAACAAATTCCATGTAAAGTGTGAATGAATCACATCGCTTCACAAGGCGGTATTCTGTTACACACATGAGTAATGTTATCATATTCCGAAATAATGGAAAGCATGAATTTATGTTTTATATAATATTTATAATTAATACATAAATAATAAATATCACAAATATAATATTTAAATGGTTTTTATTATTTTTTTCATCCTTGATATGTGGTAATTGATAAACCAACAACATTCATTCGTGAAGCAGCAGTCCACCGCACATACGAATGATGATATCTTAACCCATTTTATGTAAGTGTTCATGGTTTTTGGAAATAACAATAAAATATAAATATATTATTATATTTAATATATTTATTTTTTTATATAATCATGATATAAAAATCATTGAATGAGGTAAAGGAGGAAAGAAAATAAAAACGCTTTTTGTAAACCATTACCTCTTCTTCAGGTATTCTCTTTGGTATGCAGTAATTGTTTTATGAGTGGGATTCATTCCCAATAAAAGGCTATTATTATTATGGTATGGAATTTGGGATTTATTTTTATAGATTTTTTATGCTCTAAATCACTTGGGAGTTGTGAATAGAGAAGGAGAGTTGGGTTCCCTTTTATCTGTGGGGTCAATGGAAAACTTGTAAATTTTTTAAAGAGTGAATTTTACTTACATTTTTTTCATGTGAACTAGAAATAAGAAATAACTATAATCTATAATATAATTAATAAGGTCTAAATATGTCCATACAATTGGTTTTGGACAAGTTTCTATGTTATTTGGTCCCTTAATTTTAGAGTTTATTTTCCTGGTAAACTCATTTTTCTCTTTATCTCTATAATTAATTTTAATTACTTTCACTAATAATTTTATTAAAAACTTAAGTTTAATTTTATATAAATTACAAATTATTCTGATTCAAAATATTGAATCCATTTTTCCAAATTCAAACCACATAAGTGGATAAAATTAATTTTAAATTAATCTTGCATACGCGATGAGAAACTGGGTTTTTAAAGTGAAAACGTTCAAATATTTTCTATGTTTTTGTACTTACCCTGCCTCAGAGATCCTGGATCCATTGTATAAAAATATTATATTGGCATATGATACTATTATATCATGTACCAAAGGACTTAACAATTTATTAGTCTTGGTAAACTAAATACATACATGAGTCTTGTATAGAAAACGAATACACTAATTACAAGATAATTGTTTTTTAGGGATAACTTAATTTTATCTAGAATATGATTTCATATCATTCTTAGTAAACTTATTAGATTCCTAGGTAATGGAAACATAATAAGTTTGATATCAAATTCTCAATTTGGGTAATTTATAATAGAATCAATAATGAATATATGAATATAGTTAATTTGGTAGGGTAATAACTATAGAAACAAGCCATGTAATCAATAAACTGAGAATGAATTTTATAAACATTATAAAAAATTAAATAATTGAAAAAAAATCCATTTAGTCAATAAACTAATAGTTAAGTGCATATATAGATATGTTGATGAAAAATCTCATGGATAAATAATAACTGAATCAAAATGAAGGTAATGCTTAATTATTGGATGTCATGTCTTGGGCACATGAAAATATATACTATTAAGATCCATCCTCTATATATTTTAAAACTATAACTTATTTATTTTACACAATAAGACTTATCAAATATCCATATATAATAAAGAACATAACTTTATCAATATTTCCCCAAATAATCAAATAACTATGAAAGTAAGCATCTTATGTAAAATTATATATGGTTTAGGAAACAAACCTTTCTATGATATATGATGTGAATAATTATGGTAAATTCAATGTCTAATGCTTGTAGTAAATTGAATATTACAAGGGGACAAACAAAGGAATCAAGGTAGTGAATATGAATATTATCCTTATAAAAAACAATCATAAACCATCCAGGGGAAGAATAATTATGGTATAAATACAATATATCCTAAGTGAAGTTGAAATAAAGATTTTTTGTCATTATGAATTTAAATATTATATAAATATGTTTTAAAACATTATGGAGTAAAATATCCTTTTTATATCAAAAAACATATTAAATATTCATTTTATTCAAAAATAAATTTTGAAAACAATTTATATAGAAAGTGTCATTTTAAACATGAAAATTAATATTTGAAGAAATGACGTAAGGTGAATCTATACATTCCATACAAGGTTAAAAGAATATTACTTTTTCATGGTAAAAAAGTTATAAATTTTCTTATTTGGAAAGTGACAAAAATATTTCATTGAAAACATGATTAGAAGAAAAAAAGGTAAAATTTTCCATAATAAATAATTTTTTAAAGGTTTAAAACATTTTTAAAACCCCTTCTAGAAAATAGGGTTTTTGGAAGAAAACAAGTTCTCCAAATAAAGGGAAAAATAAATTTGGGTTTTCTTGAAAACATTTTAAGCACCAAATAGTAGGAAAATGTTAGTATTATTTGATAAATTTCATGAATCACTAGAGGATAATAAAAGGAAATGTTTTTTATAAATGATCAAATAGTTTCCCTAGATATAAATTTAGGTGTAAATAGTTATATTAAAAATGTGATTGTAAAGCCTTGAAAATATTATAATGTTGAACCGAGAATCAATCAATGAGTAGATTATGTGTATCAACTATAAATCCACATAAGGAAAAGAAAATACAAGTATAGATAGTAAAATTAATTACATACATAATTATATAATATTAAAATTGAAGATTTATTATTATAAAAAAAATGAAAAGAAATTGTTTTATGAAATTATTTTCCACTTGGTGACTTTTTACTCATATCATTTTTTATGAAATTACTCAAACTATAATTCAAAATATCATAATGACTGAATGAAACATGATATTAAATAACAAAGTAGTAGTATTTAAACAATATATAATAAATTAGGTTCACAATAATAAAGTTAGTGTTTCAATAGAAATTTAATAATCACAAAAGGAAGTGGGATTACAAAGATAATTAGGAAAACACATTCTCGAGGAGAATAATATTTAAATATTCCAAGGTGTACTATACCACTTTGGAACATTTTAATCATAATATACATGAAGGAATAACATTAAATGAAACTTATAATATCATTATAATAAATATATTCATAATATAACGTGTAAAATGGTATTATATATGCCATATAAAAGAAACCCGGTTCATAACAATGAATAAGTCTCCAAGTAATGTACACTGTGACAAAATATCTTACCTTGAATTTACTTTTATGTGAACAGACTTAAACCTCTTTCAAAATAGTTTAAAGAGTGTTAATAACATATTTAATAATCATATTCATGTTTATAATATCATATATTATCTTCTTATAATAAATCATTACCTGTTTTTTAGCTATCTTTCTTTATATTATCTATTTCGGGTGTTAATTGATTAGTTTTTTTAGTATGTTTTAACTTGTTAATTATTTTTATTCTTATATATATCATGGTTTCATTATATATAGGATATAAAACATTATTTAATTATATATTTTCAGTATATATTCATTTAGAATAATCTATAATATTAGGAGATGATAAATGAAATGTACCATTCATGGAGATGGTAGGCCGTACGTACGCATGAATGCTAATTTCATTTTTGTGTCATGTTAGAAGAATGAAAATAAAATTATATATATGTAAATTACAATTTAAGTATCATATATATTTCATATATATTAAATATTTTTATTAAAATCATCCCTTATACGTTATGTGTATAGTGTGAACGAGTCACACTTTTTTGAGGGGGCGGTAGTCCACACTTTCACAAGCGATGTTATTGCATTCCCACAAAATGATGTACATAAATGTATGTGTTCTAAAAGAATTATTATACAATAAATAAATTATTAATATCATCTATAACATATATATGCATTGTTTACATCATAATTCTCAACCATGCAAGGTTGTAAAAGAAAAAAGAACAACTTTGTTTTTTGAGGTGGTAGTTCGTTGTACGCATAAACAATATGTTCATTACCATTTAGATGGATGTGTGTGTAAGTGCAGGTAGAGACATTAAAATAACAAAATACAAGTATATTTAGGATAATTATGATATTATGTAAGAATTTAATAAGAATAATTGAAATTGTGGAGAAATAAATAAAACTAAAGAGTTTGAGGATGGCTGTTACCTCTTAATAGGGAAACCCATTTTGGTTTTCACTGTAGGGCTTCCTTGGATGGATTTCTGACGAAGGTCAAGATTCTAGGTTTATGGGAGGGATTAATAAAAGTTATTTGTTCATATATAGGTTGATTAAAAGTGGAATTATTGGTGTGAGGATGTGGTAGGCCTTAGTTCCTTTTTATATTGTAGGGGGAGTGACACTCTAATAAATTTAAGAACAGGGAGACCCACCCACGTCTTTTCCATTTCAGGTGGATAAAATAATAGACCCAATTATATATAATGGATTATATGGTCTATATATGACCATAAAAGGTATTTTTGACAAGTTTTAAAGGTTATTTTGGCCCTTAATCGTATGGTCTAGTCCCTTATTAAGTTTAATTTCACCTTAATGATTATAATTTATTTTAATTACTTTCACTAACATAATAGATAAAAAAACTAAGTTTAACATATTATAAATTATAAATTATGATCATTAAAAATATGTAAACTATTTTTTAGAATTTCAATCATATAATTTGTATAAATTAATTTAAAATTAATCCTATAGACGGGACAATAATGTGTGTTTTTAAAGTAAAAAATCCAAAAGTTTGCTAAATTGTTATATCTGAATTTAAAATGTTGTTGATTACAATAACCTAAATTGGATTAAATTAAACAAAATTGATCTTATGAAACTTTAAAACCAATTTAAAATATTATTTTAACTTACAAAAAAACTAGATAGAAAATAAGTTTTGAATTAAAATTCATTATTTTTAAGTATTCATTAAGAAATAAAACATTCCAGAAAAATACCAAAAAAACAACCTAATATAATTTTTATTTAAATATTTAAAATACTATGTTTTTTTACATATAATAATTATAAATTCTCCAACAGTTAAATTTAAAATAGGTTTTCAATTAACAGGTGATAAAAGTTCCTTAATAAAATTATATTGCTTTTCCATAAAATTTGGTTTCTTCTTATCATATGCCAATCAAATCAACTGGATTAATACCTAAAATATTTTATTGAATATAGAATGTATATATTACATTAATATCAGTCAATAATGACAATTAATTTAATTTATGAGTATAAAATATCTTTGTGAGAATAAAAATATTTTTTCTATAAAAACATTTTCTTTATATTCAATTGGTTCTTATATTCATTTCTAATTAATTTAGTAAACAATGAATTAATTTCATATTTTTATAAACCATATATTTTCATAATTTAGTTAAACCTATTCATATCAACAAATTTGACATCTCGATTATATATTATTATATAAATTAATAATATTTTTATATTATGTTATTATTTGGTAAAACTTGGTCTTACTTGTAATGAAAGACATTGAAGAAACTCGTTCTTGCGTGTGATGTATGTTGACTCAAGGTCACATACATTTCAAGCTGTAAAATATATTTAATTTATTTTAAATAATTAATATATTATAAATTCTTAGGATATTATATTCCCTTACAGGCTTGGTGTTGGGTTTCATACAAACTATCGAATACACTGTTCCAACTTAAGATTTATGGGGTGTTACATTCTACCCACCTTAATTAAATTATGTCCCCACAATTTAAAATTGATCTTCATGATTTATTTTTTGATATTTTCTATGTTTTAAATACCTCATCATGAGAAGGATTTGTAAGAAATTCTATAGAAAAGAGAGAATGACAAGTACAAAGCTTACATGGAATAACATATAACTAAGTATCTAAGTAGGAGAACCTTAGTGACATGTAAAGATACGTACTTGGTGGAGAAGTGTAAATATTTATAAGGAGTGATTGAGATCATCAACAAGAAACTATTTAATTATAAATGGAAAGATGATGGCCTCAAATCCATAAATCTTTGATGATTTAGAAGACCATTGGTTTAAAAAATATTAAGGTATTAGGACAACACACTTTTTTGATCATTTTATTAATGTTGAGTAATTATTGTATGCTGTCAGAATATAAGTTAATATACTTACATGATACTTTTAAATTTTATATGAATAAGGATGTCTTTAAGTTGTTATTTGAACAAATTATCATTAATTACTTACTCTATGAAATGGATATCCTAGAATAAACCCCATTTTAGCCCTAAAATTTTATTTTAACAGGTGATAAGGTCTATAAAATGCTGAAAAGTTTAAATATTTGTCTCGAAATATTCTCCAAATAAAAATGGTCAATAAACTAATATCCACACATAAAAATTAAAACTTATTTTCCATTATTAATATTTATTCATCAAATTTTTTAAATAAAAACAATTACATGCTAACTATGACATTACATATGTCAGGGTTTAGTGTGAACCCATTTTCATCCTTCAGTCTTGGTTTCTAGAACCATTGCCTTGCAGGATTTTATTGTTTGTCACCCTGTATATAGGTTTTACTTTTCTATAACCAAATTAATATAATTTCCAAAATAAATATGATGGATATACTGGAAATAAGGTTAGTTAATAAATAGCCTTTTAAATAAGATTTTCACTACAAACCTAATACATAAATTCACCTTCTATTTATTTATAAATGGTTCCTTACATGGTATATGTTTTATGATTATGAAGAGGCAATTGACTCGTGCAATGCTGAGGTTCTCCATACTTTAGGCAATGAACTATAAAGTATTCCTTAAGATAAGTTTCATTTCCTTCCATCGCACTCTTCATTTATCCTCAGCAATTCATTGCATTATATCCATTTTAACACACATAAACCAGGTATACCATTCTATTGAGACACATTCCTAGTTTTGTTCTTACACATATCAGGCATGAGGGAAATTGAGCTTTCTTCTCTCCATGTTTTCTACCACTTGAGATCTTAGAAAATTCTATTCTTATTTTCTTTGGTGAGTTCAGGAGTTTGTTAAATTATATTTTTTCAATCATATTTTGGGAAACTTATTAGGAATAAACATGATATCATTAACTCCTATCGAAACCTCATATGGTTTCTCATTTTCACCACCTTATCCTTCATGTTAATTTTTAACTTTAATCCTTTGGGTACCAAACATTGAAAAAAACCAAAAAACCTAGTGTGAGTAACAATTGTCAAAGAAAAATATATATTCATTTATAGGACATGTAAATCATGACACATTATATTTAATCTAAAACACCTTAGGTTTAACATGGGTTTTTAATTTTCAAAATAATTCTTAGTGGTTTTTAATTAAAATGTAAATTATTCTAATAATATTCCCTAGGAGTGTCAAACCAGGTGTGTATTAAGGCTTGTTATCAGGTACCAGGTTACGCCGAGTCAGGCCTGACACACCTTGTTGAAGTTTTTAATACTATGTACATTTGTGCTAGATCCATATCTACTTGTAGTATCCACAACTGGATTTATTTCTAGGAATTGCCACATAATCTCTAATTTACCAAGATTTTAGGGTGTTATTATATACTTATTCTCAAATTTTACCTTAGGTGTATGTTCTCTAATCTATGTTTTCATAGATTTAGTTTCCATGGCTTTTAATAAACTTCCTCTGATACCAACAATAAAAACCTAAACCCAAAGTGCCCCGAGCTACTATCTACTACCACTACATTAGAACAATATACAAGTAAATTGTGTCCCAAATGATCGAACAGTGTAGTATTCTTATTAAATCATAAACATACATGAGTCATGTATTAAAAATGAATACAATAATTACATCTTAATTTTTTCAAGGATAACTTTATTCCTTATAGTGTATACATGAATATATTTCATATTACACTTATTAGGTTCATGGGGAAAGTAATAAATATAAAGATGAGATCAAATGATCATTAAGGGTAAATTATAGCTGAAGTAATAATAAATCAATGAGAATAGTCAATAAGGTAAGGTAATAACTAAATACCCAGGCCGTGTAATCAATAAAATGATAAGGAAGTGTGTAAACATTATAGAAAGGTAAATAACTGAAAACAAAGGTCATTTAGTAAATAACATGAGAATAAAATGAATAAATATATATTTTGATTCAAAATCTCATGGATAAATAATAACTAAATCAAAAATGAAGGTAATGATTAATTATTAGATGTTATGTCTCGGACACATGAAAACCTCTACAGCCATGACCCATCCTCTAGATAGTTTAAAACTACATTTAGAAACCCATTTATTTTGTCCAACGTATTTGTCTCATGATAACCTGTCAAGGTATTAAGGGGTTATATAAAGTACGGTCCCCACCTATCATTTAATGTCCAAATCATTCATCATATTGAACAATAGATTTAATTATTAAATAATATTCCTTATAAAATATCCATGTCGAATAAAGAATATATATTTATCGATATTTCCCTAGATAATCCAATAGATATTAAAGTAAACATCGTTTTTAATATGATATACATTTTATTCAAAATCATATCCATGATAAATGGTAAGGATAGTTAGTGTAAATTCAGGGTCTAATGACCATATTAAATTTAATATTATAAATGAATTAACAACGGAATTAAGGAAGTGAATGTGAATATTATCCTTGACCAAATAAATCACAAACTATCGAGAAGAATGATAAAGATGGTATCAATACATCATATCCCAAGTGGGATATAAAAAAAGGTTTTCTAATTAATGAATTAAAATATTATAGAATTATCTAATAAAAACAATCCTGAGGAAAATATCCTTTTTATATCAAAAAATCATTTTGAAAGAACATTTTCTTTTAAAGTCACTTTTGTAAACAATTTGTTTTTTTAAAAAGTTTCATTTAAAACATAATATGGAATCTTAGAAGAAATTATGTAGGGTAAATCCATACATTTTGTACGAGGTAAAATGAACATACCTTTTTCATAGTAAAAAGGTTATAAGAGTGCTTTATTTGGAATGTGATAAGAAGATTCCTCTAAAACATGGGTAAAAGGAAAAAAGTTAAAAATTCATTAATAAATGATTTTGGAAAAGTTGAAAACATTTTGTTAAAACATTTTATAAAAACGTTTTTTAGAATAAAACATGTTCTCTTACTAAAGGGAAAAATAAATTGAGGTTTTATTAAAAACATTTTCTTAAATATCTTAAGTACCATAGAGTGAAAAAATGGTACTATTATTTGTTGAACGTCATTAATAACTATAGGAGAATAAAATGAAAGGTTTTATTATAAAATGATAAAATAATTTCCACTGATGGAAATTGAGGTGTAAAATAACTCTTGCGAAATGATATTGTAAAGTAAACCCTTGAAAAATTATTATGTTGAAGTCATAATCAATCAACGAGTAGGTTATGTGTATAAACATTAAATCCACCTAAGGAACTTGAAATTAATAAATAGATATTCAAATTAATTATAAACATAATAATTTAATATTAAAGATAATGGGGTAGTATTATAACTTAATGAAAAGTAATAGGGTTATGAAATTATTTTCAACCTAGTAACATTAACTCAAATCCCATTAGATGAAATAATTCAAACTAAAACTAAAAATATCATGAATAATGGATGAATAATATTATTAGATGAAACGATTTCATTATTTACACCATAAATATGAACTTAGGGGCACAAAAATAAAGTTATTATTTTAATAAAAAGTATAAAATCACAAAATGAAGTGAGATTAAAAAGACAATCATTAAAAACGTTCTCAAGGAGAATAATCATTAAATATTCCAAAGTAACCAATACCACATTGAAAAATTTGAATCATAATATCCATGAAGTAATGAAAATAAATGAAACTTTTAATATCATTATTATAAATTTATTCATGATATAACATTTCATATAGCATTATATACACCATATAAAAGAAACAAGGTGCATATCAACAAAAAAGTCTCAATGGAATGTAAATTGATATGAAATCCATTACCTTGCATTTCGTATTGTGTGAACAGACATTAACCATCTATATAATGGTTTTAAGAGTGTTAATAACTTATTTCATAACCATTTTAATGTTTATAAAATCCTATATGATCTTTTTATAAGATCTCATTACCTTCTTGTTAACAATAATTCGTTATTTTTTCTATTTTTTTGTTTTAATTACCTAGTTATCCGTGTATTTTTTAACTTGTTACGTATTTTTATTCTTAGTTAGATCATGTTTTAATCATATAATAGATTTTAACCATGATTTGATTTTATATATTACTTATATATGTTTTTATAATAATTTATAATATTTGGAGGTAAGAAATGAAATGCAATGTTCATGGATATGGTAGGTCGTACGTACAGATGAACAGTACTTCCATTTCTTTATCATATTCAAAGAATGAAAATTCAGTTAAATATTTTTATATTATAATTTAAATATCACATATATTTCATATATATTACATATTTTTATTAAAACTATCTTTTATACAATCGATGTATAGTTTAAATGAATCACACCGCTTTGAGGGGCATTAGTCCACACTCCCACAAGCGATGTTATCATATTCCCATAAAATGGAGTGCATAAAGGTATGTTTTTTTAAAATAATTAAATAAGTATAAATAAATTAAAAATATCATATATAACATATATAAACATACTGTGTATCATAATTCTCAACCATGAGATGTGGTAAAGTAAAAAATGAACAACGTTTTTCATGAGGTGGTAATTCGCCACACACTTAAACAGTAAGTCTATTACCCATTAGATGGATTTGTGTGTAAGTGAAGTTATAATCCTTATAATAACCGAATATAACTATATTGTATATATTTATGATATTATTTAATCAATTAATAAAAAATTAAAGTGTGGAGAATTAAATAAAACTAAAGAGCTTAAGGAAGGATGTTACCTCTTATTAGGGTAACTCCATTTGGTTTGCACCAAAAAGATTCCTTGGATGTATTTATGACCAATATTAGGCATCTCGATCTAGGGAATGTATTTTTAGGATCTATTTGACTTGATATTTTTTGAGATAATATGTATTTAAAGGTGTGAGGAAGTTGGAGAATTGAGTGGCTTTTTATAGTGGAGGAGGAGTGGCACTCATGGAAATTTTGAAAAGGAAATTACACCAAAGTTTTTTCCTTTGAATGTGGATCAAATAATGGAAAAAAATTATAAAATGACTTATAGGGTAAAAATATGATCACAAAATGGATTTTGGAAAGGTTTCTAGGTCATTTTCCCTTATTTTTAAGTTTTAGTCCCTTGTTAAGCTTAATTTCACCTTAATTGCTGTAATTAATTTTAATTAATTTCATGAATATATTTAAAAAAACTAATTTTAACTTATTAGATATTATAAATTACTAGGATTCCAAATATTAATATATTTTTTTCTGAATTCCAATCACAGAAGTGGCATAAATTAATTTAATATCAATCCCCCAGATGGGATGACTATGTGGGTTTTCAAAGTAAAAACATCCAAAAGATTGCTATGTTTTTATGTCCATATTAAAAGGGAAATTTACTACATTGACCTAAATTGGTTTAAATGATAAAAAATTATCTTATTAAACTTTTAAACCAATTTAATATTTTATTTAACCATATAAAGAAATTAGATGTAAAATAAGTTTTTAATTGAAATTAAGTATTTTTTATTATTCATTAAAAATGAAACATCATAGAAAAATACCAAAAAATAACCCGAAACAATTTTTTATGTTCCTATTTCAAATATAAATAATAGTTTAACATGTTAGATTAATAAATTTTCTAAAAATTGGATTTAAATTTTTTTTTTCGTTAAAAGGTCGTAAAAGTTTCTATAAAAATAGAGGATTTTATGCAAAAAATTGAGTTAATTCGTATCTTATATCTATTGAATCTATTGGATTAATACCAAAAAAATATTGAATATATAATATATATATATATATTAAATTAATACCACTCCCAAATTTTAATTAATTTAATTTATTAGGATAAAACAACTTTGTGAGCATGAAAATATATTTTTATAAGGAACATTCCCTTTATATTCAATTGGTTCTTATATTCATTTCTAATTAATTGGTAACAAATGAATTCATTTCATAATTATGTAAACCATATATTTTTATAAGATACATAATAATATTCATAATCTCTAATTTAATGGCTATGTTATATAACACCCCGGCCCGGGATGCCATCCTATTTGACACCCAAGCCGGTACGACACAAGGCCCGGAGGTCATTCCTAATCCCCATGGGCTGGCGACTAGTGCTTGGGCATCATCAAAAATATTTTGGGAATGATTTCACCCAAAATAGGAACAAACTATAGAAAAGGAAATAAATAAATTGGCCAAAATAAATAAATAAGTAGGAATTAGGTGGATAAAAACTAACTAAAGGAAATATCTACAACCAAGAAATGAGGGAAAACTAACTGAATCAAGATCTGAACCAAAACATCTCCACCCAAATCTACTCCACATTGGCCATGAAGAGAAAAAGGAACCCAACTGAGAACCTATAAGATATAGTCATGAACTAAAAGCCCATTAGGTCATCACAACCCACTAAAACTATAAAATTATTTTCCTAAGGCTAATCCTCCATGCAGGTTTGAAAATAAAAGTAGAGACTTGTCTTTACATACATAATCATCTTTAGGAAAAGAAAACCCAAAGTATGGATAACTTCCAAGACTTTTTCATTTATTTCCCAGAAACCCAACACCCACATTTGAAAACAATCCATGGTCATATTCCTTATCATAAACCACGCACACCATTATCATTTCTCAAAAACACCTCATTTACTTTATTTAGAGAAAATAACCACATTAAAAAATTTTCCAACAATACCCGAATGAACACACAAGACTGTTTAGGCACCACATACTCAATTATCTAATAATACATGAATGAAATATATAATCATAATCATATACTCAATAAAACGAATGGGAATGATATATCTATATGCATCATACCAAATATGGCACTAAAAATTGCTTCAAGAAAATAGCAAACTCAATCAAGAAGAAAACATCTCAAGGGATCTGGAATTACATGTCCAGTCATCCCAACCAAATTATAGACTGCCATGTCCATACCCCTTGTGTTTAGGAATTCCATGTTTATTCTCCAAATAACTACAGTGCACTGAGGAGTGGAGTATCCCTCCACCCTCCCTAAACCATTCATCATACGTCGACAAACATGAACCATCAGCCCATGAATCCAATAGGGACTCAAAACGCCATGTCTGACCATACCCAATAATTCTATACATATAACATTTCAAAACTATTTCCAACATTAATATATTAATCACAATTCATAAATCATCAAAACCTAAAACATTTTCATGTCTTAACCCATAAACACATTAGCATTTTCAACTCCTTCCCCATCTACCCAATATCACTACACCAAATTCTACCTCACTGTATTCCATAAATTAAGCATACTTAATATCGATTATAGTCATTAAAAATATTAACCAACTAAATCCACTACCCACAATTCCCATTCATCAGTCCATGTTAACCAATTCAACATAAAAATCCTAGGTTAACCTCATAAGTGCCACCATTTTAATACTTAACAACCTGAACAAAATATCATGAACATGACACTCCCCATGGGTAGCCTCAATCCCAACCCCGAAATCCTCCATGCATTCCATGGGAATCATGAGGTTTTCAATTAATTAATTATTAAGTCAATTGATTTTCCCTCACAAAGGGTACCCCAAAGAGCAACAAGAAGAGTCCACTAACATGAACATTTAACACAATTCAAGAATCAACCACATAAACAACATAAACATCATATTCAACTAGAGGGTTCAACATGGGAAAATCAATATCACACATTATGTGCAAGTTGGGCCTTCACTCATATTAATAATATTTGGAAATTCCTTTTAATTTTTTTTTACATTTAGATAAAAGTTTAAAGGAATGAATATGCACCCTCAAGCATAACTAACTAAGTTAAGAGGACTCCATCTTCTATTAATAAATCTAAACACTCATTTAAGACAAAGAAACCCCTTTACATAGAAAATAATCCCACTATAAAACCCCATTTGGCCTAAATCCCAATGGTCAATTGCATTTCACAATGAAAATATTTATTGGAATATTTTTCAATCATAAAGTAGGAATAAGCCCTACTTCATGACCGAGTTCCATTACTTACTGAAATCCATCATTCCATCCATGTCAAACCCACCCATGATTCCAAAACATTACAAAACCACCTAACACACTTGGGTCAGATTCATTGAAAACTAAAACAATGCCTAAGGAAACCCATTTCCATAAAAACAATTTTAAAGAGGCCAAAGGGGAATTTTTTACAAGGGATAAAATACTTTTCAATTTTAATCCACTATTGGAATAAAATTGAATACCCCATTTTAAAATCATTTTATGTCACACCTCAATTTAAAACCAAATTCTCTTTAAAAGAACATGTTTAACCAATGAAAGCCAAACCATATAAGACCCATTTTACCACATTAAAAGTATTATAAATACCCAAAATAACTTCATCAAAAGTCTATCATAATTGATTATTCCAATTTAAATCATAAAACAAGGGTTCATGAAATCAACCATTTATGAAAAGGCCCTGGAATATGAAAATGGGTACAAATAAACTCAAGGATATAAAATATGTTTATACTTGAATAAAATGTAAATAAACAATAGTTATATTAGAATTCTAAAGGAAAAAATTTTCATAGTGACACCTACAACAAAGAGGATAGTATCCAACCAAGACACTTTGGCACATGAAACCCTTGACGAAGGTCACCCTACACTTGAGTACACATGAATTATTATATATATATATATACCCTTAATCCAATGTAAATTTTCCACACACCATGAGGGAAAATGTTAAAGTAAGATATATATATATACATGTACATATACATGAGAGCACAACACTTAAAAGGATCCAAAAACATTCTACAAAAATTTCTTGGAACACTAAATCATCAAGGAACCCAAACATAAGGTGTGAAACACAACATCGGAATAAAACCCTTACCCTGAGTATAAACAGTGAGCTAAAATGAGCCAATCCACTTCTCCTTTAGTAGAGGATTCCAAAATATGCACTAAGTCAACCCGAGGGACCTTCCACATACCCTATCGATGGAAGAAACCACAAAAATAAGATTAACCCAAGACCAAGGTTTTGGCCAAACGAAACCGCATAACGATACTAGAAAATTGTCCGAATATGAGGAGGAGATTAAGGAAGACAAACTTACCTCTAATATTAGAGAAAGATACGTGAAGAAACTGGGAGGGATCTTTGAACGAAGGATGGGATTTAAGGCCCCAAACTTAAACATTACTTAATCTTGAGATAAGTCAATAATTTGACATTAATTCTCATCAATGATCATTCCAGGTTTAGAGAATTAATGAATTAGGTTATAACTTATACATAAATACTTTTATATTATAAGTAGACACTTATACTCACTATCTATTTTTTATAAAACAAATACAATTTAAAAAGAAACGTTTTTCATTTCATGTTTCAAACAACATGAATTTTTCTCGATCCCTTCATTGACTCTATTCTTATTTATTCTTTGTGAGATAATTTTAAAAACATGGGATGAGTATAAAAAACTCAGTAAGGGATAGACAAACAAGTAAAACTATTAGACTTGGTATAACATGAATCCCATGAATACTTTATCATAAAGTAATACTTTTAACCTTTAAGAAGTAGTAAATATAATTCACTAAATATAAGATCATTGCTTATGCTTTTTGTAACCAAAATATTACCATAAATCCCATTTACAGAAACATATAACATATAAAGGTAACTTGGTACATAAACATACATAAATGGAATAACCATACGGTCTACTTACACACATATCAGTAAATTGAATAGATATATGGCCGACTTCCATACCAAATGCATTGGAGATTATAATGTAACCACCCGTCCTTAGTTTACCACAGAACCACCCATCTTTGGTTTATCACATACCCACCCATCATTGATTTATCATGTAACCTCCCGTCAAATGTCTTAGTACCATTATATAATAATAACACATAAAATATTGTAAATATCAGAATTTCACTAATAACATTTCATTTGAAATCCCAAGAAATCATTTCAAAATATTGAAATATTCAATCCATTTCAAAAAACAATTTTCAATACAAAAACACCCAAAAAGGGAATAAAGGATTTATTTTCCTTTAAAAAACATTAAAACATATAGAGGAATTTAAATTTTAAATAACGGTTACAATATTTGTGGAGTTATTGTCGTCGTATACATTAAAAACAATCTTTTTTGTCATTCAGTAAAACTCTTCATAGGTAACATATTCCCATTTGAATGAAATTAAAATTTAAAGGGTTTTATTATATAGTGTATAAATTAAGGCTATATATAAATAATAATATTAATCAAAGAAATGAGATAGAGACAAAGTCCCTTTCCAACAATTCGACTCATAAGTACGCATGAATGCTACTTTCATTTATTTTTCATATTAAAAGAATAATAATAAAATGATATAAATGTAAATTATAATACAAGTATTATATTTATGTCATGTATTTATCATAGGCTTAATAAAACAATCTTTTATATGTTCCATGTATAGCATAAATGAGTTATATCACTTTGAGGGGGTGGTAGTCCATACTTCCTCAAATGAAATTATCAAATTTACACATCATGGAAAGCATAAAGGTATGTTGTAAATAAAAAATGACCAAATAATACAGAAAAAATAAATATCATATATATCATATATAAAAATAGTTCCATCATAGAGGACACCTTGAGATGTGGTATGAGCCAATTGAACAATCATAATATTGTTATCCAGCAGTTGACCGTACACAGAAACCATATATTCCCATCCATTAGACGGAGGTGTGAGTAAGTGTAGATATAATCCATATCATAACAACATCCTAGTATAAATATGATACTGGTGCTGTTATGTAATCAAATAATAGGAATAACATGTGGATTGGATAATGAAAATAAAATAAAGGAACTTGAGAAAAGGCGTTACCTCTAAATCAAGGAACTTCTTTTGATTTGATCCAAAAGGCTTTATTAAATTTACTTATTCCTAATGTGAGGATTATAATAGGAATTTAGAGATTTTTTAATATTATTTGAGAAGAATTTGGATGATCCAAGGGGTTGAGAGGTGTGAGTAAGTGGGTAGAGGTGGTGGCCTTTTATTAGATGAGGAGGGGCACTTTAGGAAAGTCTTGAAATATTTTTATATTATAAAATTACATTATAATTATAAAGGATCAAAAGTGATATATTTAGTGTTTAATATTATTATGGATCTATATCCTTTTAAAAAATAGGTTATATACAAGTTTAGGTAACAAAATGAACCTTATATTTTATCTTTAACCCTTAGTTAAAAACATTAACTCTTACCATTTCTTCTTGTATTTTCATAATATATAGTTACTATAGTTACTATAAAATGCCAATAAAACCAAAAGTGGATCATTAATGAAAATTTTAACATTATATAAGTCAGTTTATTGAATATTAGATTTTTATGACTATTATATCATTTAATAAAATAGTATTTTTTTTATAACTCATTTTTGTAAATTTTTACACTATTTAGTAATTGATTTTTTTAATGTCATAAAAACTTTATTCGTTCTAACTAGAGGAATTAACTCAAAGATAATATATAAATATCATACATAAAATTATTTTATGGAATTAAAATTTTAAATTACATTTATCATAATATTTATAATATCATTTATTTGAATCTTTCATTAATAAGGTAATTAATACATCATCATTGTGTCATAACTATATTTATTTATTTACAGACTAAAAATTATAAATAAAATACCATGATGTAGGGAATAATGTTGTATTTATAATTACTATTTATATTCAAAGTGATCATTTATATAAACCAAATAAAAATTGTTTTAGTAAGAGATATATGTTTATGTTATATTGCTCTTTACTTTAAATTAATTCTTATAACATGTCATTATCACTCCCAAGTGGCTCCAAAGAGTTCCCATGTCATCCCAAGGATGACCATGGTTGTTCATATATCATCCAATAATATTAGGACATGTGTTTGGATAGTTTAATATTAATATTAATTTTTTCTATTATTTACCATATTTACCATTTAACCATGGTAAATAAAATAATTAATGAAGTTACTATTCATAATGTCCCAAAATAAAACGTTGCAATTTACACAATTTGGACCTTATGATTTGAAATATGAAATCCATTTTTCCATATTCAAAATAAAAAAATGCCAGAAATTAGTTTAAAATTAATTCATGTTGTCAAAACTAGAAAGCAGGTTTTTAAGAAATAATAACTATCAAAAGATTGACATGAGTTTATTTCCAATTTTAATGGAAAATTTGTTCTAATGACCAAAATTTTATTAAATGATAAAAACTTAATCCAATTACACATTTAAACAAATTAAAGGATAAATATAACTATATAAATGAATTAGATGAAAAGCCATTTTTGAATTAAAATGCAGCATTTTTAACTATTCATTAAATTATGAATTTAATCAGAAAAAACCAAAATTTCAACCAAAGTAAATTTTTATGTTCCTCTTATAAAGAAGAAGTTTATTTTTTCAAATAGAACATATAAAAGTGAAAAAACTATACATAAAAAGGGTTCTCAGTAAAAAGGCGGTAAAATGGCCTTTTAAAAATATTAGAGTATTTTATGCTTAAAATTAGATTCATTCTCATTTTAAGCCTCTAAACTTTCTTGGATAAATTTAAAATCATTTAAGAAATATGTATATTCATATTATAGTTAGTTATTTTCATTTTTTCCTTATTCAATTTTTAGTCATTAAATACCATCTAAAATAATAATAATATTATTGTATTATTTTTCATTATAACTCAATGATTTGTGCAATGTAAGATTTTGTAAAAACTCGTTGTTGCGTGTTGAGTATGCTATAAAAATTGTTTCACTTTTAACATAAAATTAATATGTTGTTCATAAATATTTATAAATATAAAAAAGTATTATTTTATAAATACTTGGTATGCTACAGGGGCTATGAGGGAGGGGTGGGGCACGACCAAGGAGGGGAGGCGCACCACTTGCGCGATACACAGTCAGGGAAGAACAAGAGGGAAGTAGAAATAATAAACGTGAAAAGGACAAATAAAATAAAAATTATTTTATTAATATTCTGGACATGTGCACCATTTTTCCACGGGTTACCGGACTGTGTGCTAACTGTGCACTGGCCACTACCTAGGCCAAGTACCCCATACAGATTCATGAAGCCTGATGCACGGTTGATAAAACCATGCTAAAACCATGTCGCTCGACACTTATAACTTATAGAACTCATCTGCATGATCTCTACACGGTTTAATAGATGGTGTGAAAGCTGTGCGACACATCGCAACCTCACCTAGGCACCCTCATGAAAACTGCACGGTTACTACAAACTGTTCGAGCTAACCTTGAAATAGCTCAAAAGCCTCAAAAAACATAAACTTTCAATCTGAAAACTACTGAAGCTCAATGTCACTTCATAACAAGATAAAAATAAATTAAAATAAAAACATAGTGACTCCCTGGGTATTACATTCTCCCCACCATGCCACTTTCTATCCGCATATAGTCTCGACCTATGGAATAGAGAAAGAAAATTAAAGGTTTGGAGAGGACTTACCCAAAAGAAACACTCTATACAGCTTAACCTCAATGGAAAAAAATGAAACCTTGAATACCATGGCTCCAATTAACCATAAATAATCAATGTCTCCAAATTCTTTTAGAACAGGAACCTCAAACAAGAAAACCTACTTCTCATAGGAACCTCTAATATGGTATCCCCACTATTTATTGTTTCTGTAAAATTATGGAACTAAAATAACTTCAAGAAAAAACCTCAAAATCTAAACATACAAAGGAAACACACTCTCAAACAAAATCACTCGCAAACTAAAGGGAAAAAGAACCACCACAAGAATCCTTAAAGATGACAAGAGGTCTCACCTCAGGTCACAACCCATGCGGATGACCTAGGGTTCAAAACATGGATCCCCACCACATGGTGTATCCAAAACATCCACAGTCAAACTCCAACTAGTATACCAAACTCAGTTCATAGATCAAACACTATATCTTCCTAGTTTTTCACCACAGGCCTCTCTCTTCTCCCTAAAAATGATCATTTAAACAGTTTAGTGAAAAAATGGGCGCAATATCCACACATACTAGACAACCAAATCTCATGTTTCAAAACTGATATCACAACCACCAAAATATAGGCTTCCCAAATCTACTCAACAAATCAAACTCGACTAGAACCAATAAGACAATACTCAAATGATCTCAGAAGGATGGTTTCACATCCACTATTCCACTTGGAGTAATATATTCATTGGATCCAAATAAACTCTTTCAACCATTTTGGGTGGATAGATCAAGGAAACTAGACATGGACCATGGTAGTCCATTCCTCTTAACACAAACCAAATGATTCATTCTAAATCATAGAATCAAATGAAAACTTCAAGCCATATCGAGGCACACAAAACCCTCTAATGAGGCACAAACCGCCTTTAAAAAAAGAAAGTTTCATTTGAAAACATCATTTTCACCAACGAATTTTAAAAATCACCCTCCATTGAGGTATTTTTAGAAAAATAAAACATTATACATTGAAACCAAACAACCAATGTGGAACTCACACATTTCACAAACAAGGAAAAACACATGAAATCATACCCAAAATTTCAATACATTTTGAAAACCAATCACTCAATGATTCCCAGTAAAAACACATATTCTTTTTTAAAACACCATTTTATAAGATGAAAACCGTTTTTATAAATTATTTCATAAAACCAAAGAAATTAACCCTTCCTTACTTTCCACAAATCCCATATTTGAAAAAAAATGTTTTATTTAAAACCCCTTTTTTTTAAATCAAATCTTTCATAACCTATCATAGACAAGCACTAAAAAAACCCACATAAGAATAAAAAAACCAAATTACAAAAAATTCCTCAATCTTTCACTAATGTGAGGAAACCACCTTTATAGAGATCCAAAATCATGGGGATTCTACAACAGGCCAACCAGAATGGGAATAGTGTTATGAATGAAATAAACCCATAGTTGGGGGATCACATTCCAACCCTGCATCATGCTACACAAAAGAGAAATACTTCACCGCTTGGGAACTACATGGTTTCCTGGGCCATGTGTGTCACCCTTAAAGCTCAAGTTATCCTTCCTTTACAACCTGGAACCAAGTGCGACCCCCAAAATCACTAACATGATCAAAGGGGATCAAAATATCAATCACATAAAAATCTTAAAACATACCAGAATAACTAGAATCAAGGATTATAAACCCATATTTACTTAGTATCTTGCAACTCAGGACAAGCAAGAGCAAGCTAGACTCTCCCTTACCTTACCTCTGAAGATTAAAAAACCTTTGTCTCCCTTCTACTCGAACATACCCAAACAACATGGGCCATACCAAACCTAGGTCCCACTAGAAGCATATGCTCTGATAACACTTTGTAAAACCCCAGCCTGGGATTCCATTCTACCCGACACCCGAGCCAGTACGCCATAAGGCCCAAAGGGAATTCTCGATCCCTAGAGGCTAGTGACGAGCTCCTGGGAATCATTAGAAATATTTTGGGAATGATTTCTCACAAAATAGAAAAAAGAACAGAAAAGGACATAAATGCAATGAAAAAATAAATAAATAATCAAGAAGTAGGTGGAATCAAACTAACTAAATAAAAAACTACAAGAAAGCAAGAAAGGAAAACTAACTGACTCAAGTCGTGAACCAAAACATCTCCACCCAACTCTCCTCCACGTTGGCCACAAATTTTAAAAGGATTCCAAATAAGAACCAGGAAGAAATAGGTTTGAGCTAAAAATGCAGTTGTCACCACAACCCATCGAAAATATGCAATAAGTTTCCTAAGTCGAATCCTCAATGCAAGTTTGAAAATAAATTTATAATGTAGACTTTACATATGTAGTCATCTCTATGAAAAGAAAACCTAATGTATAGACAAATTCCAATACATTTTCATTTATTTACCAAAAAACCAATACACACATTTGAAAATAATCCATGGGCCTAAACCTTATCATAAACCACAAACATATTTATCATTTCTCAAAAACACTTTACTAACTTTATTTAGAGAAAATAACCACTTTATAAAATTTTCCAACAAGACTCGAATAAACACCCAATACCATTTTAGCACCAGATAATCAAACTTCCAATTAGACATGAATGAAATAAATAATCATAATCATGTACTCAATAAACCCAATGGGAATGATATATCTCTATACATCATGCCAAACATGGTACTAAAAAATGAATCAAGAAAATAAAAAACTAAATAAAGTAGAAAACATCTCAACGGATCCGGAACACCGTGCCCGATCATCCCAACCTAAGTATGGACTTCCAGGACCATAACCCTTGGGTTCAAGAATGCTATGTCAATTCCCTGAATAACTATTGTGCACATGGGATTGTTGCATTAGTCCAACATCCCTAATGCACTCAACACAATTCGGAAAACACGGAGCATCAGTCCATGAATCTAATCGGAACTCGGAATGCCTTGTGATATCATCACCAATCGTTCCATACATATACCATTTCGAAACCATATATAACAATAATATAATATTCAAAATTAATAAATCATCAAAAAATAAAACATTCTCATGCAGAAATCCAAAAACACGTTACCATTTTCAACTACTTCTACATTAACCCATTAAAATTATACCAACACTCCCTCATTACATTCCATCAATTGAGCACAATTAATATCAATTACATTCATTAACCATATTAACCAACTAAACCCACTAGCCACAATTCTATTTCATGAGTCCATGTTAACACATTGAATACAAATGACCTCGGTTAACCTCTTAAGTTCCACCATTTCCATAATTATAAACTCGAAAAAAAAGTTCATGAACACGACACACCCCATGGGTAGACTCAATACCAAACCTGACATCCTTCATGCTTTTCAAAGGAATCATAATGGTTTCTGTTAATTAAATATTAAGTCAATAGACTTTCCCTCACCAAGGATACCCCAAAGCGCAATAAGGATAGACCACTAACAAGACCATTTAACACAACGCAAGCATCAAACCGAATGAACAACATAAATGTCATATATAACAAGAGGGTTTAAAAAGGTAAAACCAATATTACACCTTAAATGATAGCTGAGCCTTAACTCGTATTAATTAAATTTATAAATTCATTTTAAAACAATTTTTTTAGATACAAGTCCAAATGAAATAATACTCACCCTCAAGCATAAATAATTAATTCAAGATGACTTTATCGTCAATTTATAAAACCACAACCCCCTTTAAGATAAGGAAACCCCTTTATAAACAAAATAATCCCACTCTAAAGCCCCATTTGGCCTAAATTACAATATTCAAATGCATTTCACAATGAAAATATTAATTGGAAATTTTTTCAAACATAAATAATGAATAATCCCTTGTTCAAGACCAACTTACATTGTGCAAGGAAATCCATCATTTCATCCAAGTAAAACCCATCCAAGCTTCCAAAACATTACAAAACCACCTGACACGCATGACTATCATTCTTTGAAAACCAAAACAATGCCCAAGGACACCTATTTCCATCAAATAACTTTTAAAGTGGCCAACCAAGCATGTTATCTACAAGGGATATAACACTCTCCTATTTCAAACCACAATTGGAATAAAAGTGAGGATCCCATTTTAAAATCATTTGAGGTCACACCTCAATTTATAACCAAGTTCTCTTTATAAGAACATTTTTACCCAATGAAAACCACACTGGCCAAGACACATTATACCACATTAAAACTGTTAGAAAGGTACATAATAAATTCATGGAATTACTAGAACAATTGAGTATTCTAATTTAAATCATAAAATAAGGGTTCATGAAATCAACCATTTATGCAATGGCCAAGGAATTCTAAAATGGGTTAAAATAAACACATGCCTTTCAAATATGAATATACTTGAATCAAATGGAAATAAAGCACATGCATATTAAAATCTGAAAGAAAAAAATTCATACTAACACCTACCTAAAATAGGAGAATATCCAACCAAAATACTTTGGCACATGAAAACCTTGACGAAGGTTACCCCGTACTTGCGCACACATGAATTTATATATATATATATATACCCTCGATTAAATGTACATTTTCCCCACTCAATGAGGGAAAATTTTGAAGGAAGATATATATACATATATACATATACACACATACCTATTCATGTGAGAACAACACTTCAAATGAGCCACCAACATTCTTCAACAATTTCAAGGAACCCTAAATCATTAAGGAACCCAACTAGATGGTTCGAAACACAAAAGTGGAATAAAACCCTTACCCCAAGTGGTGTTGAAATCTGAGGAGTGATAATCCACTATGCCTTCAATGGTGGATGCTGGAATACACACAAAGTCAACCCGACAGACCATCCACATACCCTATCAATGGAAGAGTCCACAAAAATCATATTTACCTGAGACCTATGGTTTGGCTTAATGAAACTTGGTGATGATAGGGGAAAATAAACCAAATTAGTGGAGGAGATGAAGGAATACAAACTTACCTCTAAGATACCAGAATGATTCATTAATAAACCATGAGTTATTGTTGAATAATGTGGGGGCTGTGAGGGAGGGGTGGAGCCTGACCAAGGAGGGGAGGCGTACCTCTTGCGCAACACATCAGGAGGGAAGAACAAGAGAGAAGTAGAAATAAGAAAAGGGAAAAAATAAAAATAAAAAGAAAATTTTAAAATTTTGGACATGTACATGGTTTTCACATGACTTACCAGACTGTTTGCTAACTGTGGGTAGTCTACAACCTAGGTATGGAACCCCAAACGGTTATGTGCAACCTGATTTATGGTTGAGAAAACCGTGCTCAAACTACGCCACTCGACACTACCAACTTACCGAATCCTTCTTCATGCTCTCTGTATGGTTTAATAAACCATGTGCAAGTTCTTTGGCACTTCACTATCTTACCTGGGATCCCTCATGACCATCTCATGGTTACTACTAACTATGTTGGATAACCATGAAACTGCTAAAAATCATCAAAAACATAAATGTTTGATCCACTAACTACCAGAGCTCAATCTCAATCCATAACAAGATAAGAATAAATAAAAATAAAAACACCATGACACTTGGAGTCTTACAATCTCATCCACCAAGCCACATTTTATCCCTAGAAAGTCCCAATCTAATGAATTCAGAAAGAACATGAAAGGTTCGTAGAGGACTTACCCAAAAGAAACACTCAACACAACTTAACCTCAAAGACAACAAATGAAACCTTCAAAACGATGTCTTTAGTTAATCAGAAATCATCAATGTATTCAAATTCTACTAGAACAAGAACCTAAAAAAAGAAAACATAATTCTCAGAAGAACCTCTAACATGGTCCCCCTGCCATTTAGTGTTCCTCTAGAATTGTGGTACTAAGTGGACTACTTGAAAACAAAACATCAACATCTGAATATACAGGAGAAACACACTCTCAATAAAATGAACTCCCATGCCAAAGGAGAAAAGCAACAGTGAAAAAATACTCAAATATGACAAGATTTATCACCTTGGGTCACAAACCATGCAGATGACCTAAGATCAAAATATAGATCACCCCACATGGTGCATCTAAAACAGTCACAGTCAAACGCCAACAAGTATACAAACTCAGCAGGTAGATCAAACACCCTAGTTACCTTGTTTTTTACCCGATGCCTCTCAATTGTCCCAAGAAATGAGAATATAAATGACTCAATGAGAAGACGGGTGAAACATCCACATGTTCTAGACAACTGCAGTTCAAGTTCCCAAACTGAATTCACTACACCCAAAAGAAGGGCTTCCCAAAGCTACTCACCTATTCAAAATAATCTATAACTGATAATCTAGTACTCAAATGATCCCATAAGGACGGTTTCACGTCCCCTATTCAACTTAGAATAAGGATAAGCATTGGATCCGAAGAAAGTCTTTCGACCATTATAGGGGGATAGAACAATGGCATAGACATGAACCATGATGATCCATGCCTCTTAACCCAAACCAAATAATTCCTTCTAAATCATAGAATCAAAGTAAAACTTAATGCCATATCAAGCTGCACAAAACCCTCCAAATAGGCATAAAAAACCTTTACCAAGAGATATTTTCCTTTGGAAACATCACTTTTACCAATGAATTTTAAAACACACCCTCCACCCAGGTATTTTCAAAAAACCAAACATCCCACTTTGAATCCAAAAAACCATTGTGGAACTCACACATTTACCAAACAAGGAAAACCACATGAAATCTTGTACAAAATTTCACTTCACATTGAAAAATGAGCACTCACGGATTCCCCTTAAAAACTAAATTTCTTTCCAAAAACATCATTTCATGAGAAGGAAATCGTTTTTATAAATTATTTCATAAAACCAAGGAAATTCACCCTTCCTTATTTTCCACAGAACCATATTTGAAAATAAATGTTTTATTTAAAACCCCTATTTATTTCGAAATAAAATATTTCTCAACCAATCACACACAAGAACTACAAAATAACCCTCATAAGAATCCCAAATTCCACACTCCAAAACAATCTTCAATCTACCACCAATGTGTGAAAACCACCTTTGGAGAGATCCAAAATCTTGAGGAGTGAAAAATTGGCCAATCGGAAAGGGAATGGTGTTGTGCATGCATTGGGACCATGGTTGGGGGACCATAATCCAACCCTAAAACATGCTTCACATAAGAGTCATACTTGACTAGATGGGCACCACATGGTTTCTCAAGCCATGTGTGCCAAACTTGCAGCTTAGGTTCTCCTTCCTTTCCACCCAGGGACCAAGAGAGACCCCCAATATCACTAACATTCTCAAATGGGATCAAAACATCAATCACATAAAAACAGCCAAACATTCCAGAACAAATAAAATCTATGATTCGAAACCCAACCTTCCTTGGATGGTTGAGTCTTAGGACAAGCAAGAGCTATCTAGACACTCCCTTCACTTACACCTAAAGCTTCGATAACCTTAGACTCCCTTTTACCCAAACATCCCAAAATAACATGGGTCACAACAAACCTAGGCCTTATTAGAAACATAGGATCTAATACCAATTTATAATGCCCTTGCCCAAGATTCTATCCTACACAACACATGATACAGTACACCACAAAGGATGATGGGCATTCCTGATCCCCAAGGGATGGAGACTAGTGCTTGGGCATCCTGAGAAATATTTTGGGAATAATTTCACCCAAAACAGAAACAAACAACAATAAGGGACATAAACTCAATTACCAAAATAAATAAATAAGTAGGTAGCTGGAGAAAACAAACTAACTAAAGGAAACAACTTCAAGAAAGAAAGAAGGGAAAACTAATTGACTCAAGGAATGAACCAAAACATATCCGCCTAAATCTCCTCCATGTCATCGATGAATAGAAAAAGGAATCCAATTAAATACCTAAAAGATATTGGCATGATCAGAAATACCATTAGGTCACCACAACCAACCAAAACGATAAAATAGGTTTCCTAAGGATAATCCATAATTCAATTTTGAAAATAAAATTCAAAATTAGGGGTTACATACGTAATCATATCTAGGAAAAGAAAACCCAAAGTATAAAAAACATCCAAGAAATTTACATTTATTTCCCAAAAACCCAACAAACACATTTGAAAACAAGACACGATCATAAGACATATCATAAACCACACACACCATTATCATTTCTCAAAAACACCTTATTTATATTATTTAGAGAAAATAACCACTTTAGAATAATTTTCAACAAGACTCGAATAAACACCCAAGACCATTTAGGAACCAAATACACAGATATCCAATAAGACATTAATGAAATATATAGTCATAATCATATACTCAATGAACCTAATGGGAATGATATATCTCAATACATAATTCCAAACCTAGCACTAACAAAATGCATCTAGAAAATAACAAATTCAATCAAGCAGAAAACATCTCAAGGGATTCAGAATTCCATGTCCGATCATCCCAACCTGATTATGGACTGCCATGACCATACCCCTTAGGTTTAGGAATCCCAATTCCATTACCCAAATAAAAATTGTGCACTGAGGAGTGGATCATCCGTCCGAACTCCCTAAACTATCCATCTCAAGTCATAAAACATGGATCATCATTCCATGAATCCAACAGGACTCAGAACTCCATGTCTATAAATCCCTAATCATTCCATACAAATACCATTTCAAAACTATACCCAACAATAATATAATATTCACAATTCGTAAATCATCAAAACATAAAAAATTCTCATGTTGTAACCCATAAAAACATTACCAATTTCAACTCCTTCCCCAATAACCCACTAGAATTAAACAAAACAATCCCTCATTCCATTCCATCAATTAAGCGCAATTAATATCGATTACAATCATTAACCATATTTAACAACTAAAACCACTACCCATAATTCCCTTCCATGAGTCTTTGTCTACCTATTGAACACAAAAAACCAAGGATTACCTCTTAAGTGACACTATTTTCATACATAACAACCCAATCAGAAGTTCATGAACATGACACACCCCATGGGTAGCATCAATACTAACTCCAATATCCTCCAGTCATTCCGCACGAATCAAGAGGGTTTTAATTAATTAATTATTAATTTAATAGACATTGCCTTAATAAGGGTACCCCAAAGCAAAATTAGAAGAGATCGCTAACATGAACATTTAACACAACGCAAACTTCGACCACATAAATATCATAAACATCATATACAATAAGAGGGTTCAACAATGGAAAACCAATATCAAACCTTAAATTTTTGCAGAGCATTCACTCATGTTAAGTATATTTAAAATTAAACAATTTTACATTTTGGTACAAGTCCAAAGGAAAGAACACAGACACTCAAGCATAACTAATTATGTCAGGATGAATCCATATTCAATTTATAAAATCAAACACCCCTTTAAGACAATGAAACCCCTCTTAACAAAAAAGAATCCCACTCTAAAAACCCATTTTTCTTAAATCCAAATGATAAAGTGCATATCACAAGGAAAATATTAATTGGAATATTTTTAAAACATAAAGAATCCATATTCCCTACATCAAGACCAAGTTCAATTGTGAAAGTAAATCCATTATTACACCCAATTAAAACCCACCAAATCTTCGAAAACATTACAAAATCGCCTAACACACATGGGTCTCAAACTTTGAAAAACAAAACAAGGCCCAAGGCCACCCATTTCCATCAAAACAATTTGAAAGAGGCCAACCAGGAATTTTTCTATAAGGGATAGTCCACTCTCCCATTTCAAACCACCATTGGAATAACTGTGAAGAGTCCATTTTAAAATCATTTGAGGTCACACTTCAATTTAAAACCAAATTATCATTAAAAGAACATTTTTACCCAATGAAATCCAAACCGTCCAAGACCCATTGTTCAACTTTAAAACCATTCAAAATAACCAAAATCACTTCATGGAATGCCTAGAATAATAGAGTATTCCATTTTAAATCATAAAAAATGTGTTCATGAAATCAACCATTTATAAAAAGTCCAAGGAATACTAAAATGGGTTCAAATAAACCCCAAACTATCACATAAGTTTATACTTGCATCAAAATGAAATATAGAATAGACATATTAGAATTAAAAAGAAAAAAATTACATAGTGACACCTACCTCAAAGAGGATAATATCAAACCAGAACACATCGACACTTCTAACCCTTGACTAAGGTCACCCCACACTTGCGCACACAAGAATTCTTATACATAAATATAAACCCTTAATACATTGTACATTTTACCAACTTCATGAGGGAAAATGTGAAAGGAAGATATATATACATATACACATGTACCTATGTACTTGATCACAACACTTCAAAGGAGCCACCAACATTCAACACTAATTTCTAGGAACCCTAAATCATCAAAGAACCCAAACAAATGTTTTGAAACACAATAGTGAAATAAACCCCTTACCCTGAGTAGCGTCGGTGTGCCAAGATGAGCCAATCCACTTTGAATTCAGTATTGGATGTCAAAATTTGCATGAAGTCCACCTGAGGGACCTTTTGCATACCCAATCAATGGAAGAAACCACAAAAATCGGATGTACCTGAGACCTAGGGTTTCTTCGAAGAAATTAGGTGACAATTAGAGAAAATCATCCAAATCAAAGGAGGTGACGAAGGTAGACGAACATACCTCGAAGTTCTAAGAAATATTTATGAAGAATCCATGAGGGAAAGTCGAATGAATGAGGACCCATGAGGGAGGGGTAGAGAATGACCAAGGAGGGGAGGTGCACCTCTTGCATGACACACAAGAAATGATGAATAAGAGGGAAGAATATATAATAAAATTGAAAAAATAAAAAGAAAATAAAAAATTAGATTTATAAAATTTTAGACACATTAATGGTTTGTGAATGGGTTACCATACCATGCGATAATCGTGCGCTAGCCACTACCTTGTCCAAGAACCCTGTACGGTGACCTGCATCCTAACACATAGTTCAGAAAACGGTGCTCAAATTGTGTCGCTTAGTACAACTAACTTACAGAACCCATCCGCACGCTCACCAAACAGTTTAATAGACCATGTGAAATTTGTTTTCCACTTCACTAACTCACCTGGGAACCCATACATCCATTGTATGGTTACTACTAACTGTGCGGGCTAACCATGCAACGACTAAAAAACCTCTAAAGCATAAATTTTCAGTTCTCAGACTACCAGAACTTGATCTCGCTCCATAACAAGATAAAAATATATTAAAAAAACACCACGAAACATAGAGTATTAAAGTTTATATCTTATTATATTAAATAATAATATTTTATTAATATATTATTATTCTATAAAACTCAGAATTGTGTGAATGCAAGCCATTGAAGAAACTCGTTGTTTTGTGCGACGTACTCTTACTTAGTGTCACATGAATTCAAATATATAAAATATATCTAATTTATTTAAAATATTACATATATTATAAAATCTCTTGTATTTATATTCCCTTTTTTGGTGTTCTGTGTCATATATGTTATCGAATACAACGTTATTACTTTAGATTTTCAGGGAGTAATAGTTTTTATTTCTAAATTCAATATGAAAACGATTCCAATAACTTATATTGGATTAATATATAAAAAATTAATCTATTGGGAATTTAAAACCAATTCAAAATATAATTTAACATTATAATATATTTATACAAAAAGTTAGTTTTTAATTAAAACATAGTATTTTCACTATTCATCAAAAATAGAAACCTCTCAGAAAAATACCAAAAAAATCACCCTAAGATAATTTTGAAATTAAAATTTTAAAATTTGATTTTATTGTGACAAATAATATTTATAAAATATTTACAATTTAGTTCTAAAATAAGTTCACCATTGTAATGCGGTAAAAGCACCTATAGAAAAAAATAGCCTTTTATGCATAAAAGATGGATTTGTTCTTATATTATTTCAATAAAATATATTGGATGAATGTAAAAAAAATTGATTGAATATATAATATATAAATTTTATTAGGATCAATCACTGGTCATAATTTATTTGGATAAAACACCCTTTTCAGATAAAAATAGTTTTTATAAAACTATTTCCATTATATTCAATTGGTTTTTATATTAATTTCTAATAAATTAGTTACCATTGAAATAAAAACTATATTTTCATAATTTTTATAATCTTGATTAAAACAATTAATTTAATTTATCAGAGATAATTTTCATTTAAAATCATAATATTAATAGTATTCTGTAAATTTCGATCTTGCGTGTAACACAATCCATCAAAGAAATTCATTATTGCATGTAATGAACACTAACTTAGTATTTCTTTCATTTCATTATAAAATCAATGTTTAATCTCAGATATGATATTGATTAAAATTTTATTATTTTATAATTTTCATTTTGTTACATTGGCCCCACCTTAAAAAAATTTCATCCTCTCAATTTAAACATGATCTCAGTAATCAAGGGATTGAAATTTGGAAATACCATTGTTGAAAAACCCACTTCATAGAAAGTGTAAATAAAATATCCTCTTAATAATATGGTAATGGTGGTGATTTTTCATGTTTAATAATCACAAAACTAGGTTTTTGAGTATGAGAACAGAGGTGGGAACGATAACATGGATATGGAAGATAAAACTAACACCCAAAATACTAATTGAGAGTGATTGAAGTCATTGAACATAAATTATGTGAATGACTAATGGAATGTAAAGGGGCTCCAAACCATAATTCTGTGATGATTTAAAATATCATTTAATTCATCATGTATAAATATAATAGGATAACATTTTTATTTTAATATCCTTTTCTTATAGTTGAGTAAATCTTTTAATCACTAATAATATAAGGAAATATACATATGTTATACATTTATATTACATAAGTAAAATCTTAACATTCATCTATGCCTTGAACTATTTCTACTTCATCTATTAGCACATTTTCCATCATATGTTGAAGTAATAAAATAATCTCTAAGACCTTATCCAAATATCAACTTAAACCATTTCATAAAGGGTTAACCTTATGTACCTTCAAAAATATAAAGATCCTAAACATTAAAAGAACAAAAAATATTCAGAATGAACATATAATAAATCTAAACAACATGGAGTAGTTATAAATAATCACAAACCAAACATGTGAATACCTTTATCATGTGTTCTCTGAAACATAGTAATAACTTGAATTTCCAAAAAACCATACTAAAAAAAATACATGATTCCTTATTACTTAATTAAAACATAGATTATTAGATATATTACTTAAATCCAAAAATGTTGTAAATTCCATCAATGATAGCATAACATATTTATCAAAACAATTAGTAATCAGTTCCAAGGTAGTCAGTATTATCCAATTTAATTTATTCTTTTAAATCATCTCTTTATACAAACATCATTTTCTCAACATCATGAACATATTAAGGGTTATCTTTCTTTCAATTGTGTGTGTTTAGGAAGTTCAACATGCCACTAAGTCATATTTCTTATTTATCAGTACCATTCGAAATACACTTTCAAATCCATAATGAAATAATATCGTAGTACAATCCTAATATATTTCATAATTATTATGAATAGAATATAATCAATAAAATAATTTTATGACATATTTCATGGATCCAAAAACATAAGAATATTAATCATTCCACTTTGTATATATCAATGGAATAGCTTCCCTTGGTCAATTAGATCCTTTTAAGGTATATTACCTTGATGCTTGAGGAATTAATTTGCATATCACCCCCATCTACTTATATATTAAACACTTAATAGCATTGTTTTGTATCCTTATTTTATATTCTTTTTCATGGTGAACCTTTTATTGACCCTTATAAAAACACACAATCCCTTCATTTAGCCATATATAATTATCTCCATAGTTATCACATGTGAGAGAATCCTTATTTCCATTATTTCCTTTAACTATTGTTTTATGTACCATTATCTTATTCTTTTTCATACCTTCTAATCCATATGACTTGGAGAATTATTTCTATTTCTTTATAGCACATAAGACTATTTTATCATATGAATAAAAAGTTTCAGACGCCAATGACCTTAGGAGACTTGGCTTATGCCCTTCAAATAAATGGTTAATATTGAATTTGATGTGGCATTTGAAATCATTAGAATAACTTTATAAACTTGTAAAGGTAGCATCATAATCCCCAATTATTTATTACTCCCTTTTATTTAAACTAATTAACTTTATCTTCATCTCAATTGTTTCCTCAGGAGGGAAATATTTTTCAAAGAGTGTGTCCTTAAAATCTTTCAATTCCATGATTTTTATTTCTTATTTCTCTCTAGTATTATTAATAAATTACCCATGTTGATCGACATCACCATTGAGAAAATATACTACAAGTGTATCCTTTTATTTTTCACTACATCATAATGCCAAATATCTACCAAAAATACTAAATGTATTTCTCATCAACCATTGGATTAGTAGTACCACAAAATGATTGGGGCCTTTATCACATAAATAGATCTAGCATTGAAGAATATCATTATGTATGGGTTGATAGATTGAAGAAAGGTAATTTTTTATAATGTGATTAATATTCCCAAGTATATCCATAACTTTCTTAGTTAAAATACCATCTATATCAACATTATTAGTAGGGAAACCATTAAATTTTACATGAGTATTGATACCCTTCATCCTTTCAAGTGCCATTTCTAAATAATTTAATACACTTTATTAGATCATAACATTTTTTACCATAATTTTAATCCCAAAAATATTGAAATACTTATCATAAATTTAAATTTTACCCATAACTAATATGATAATTATAAACATGGTTTCTTTGGAATTTCATGAATTTTAAATCCTTCATAATGGTTTGTAAAGATATTGTTATTATCTTTGATATTTTACATCCAGGATGAATGTATCACTGAGAGGGGTAGTGATAAATTAGTAATATCTTATTCTTTTAAGTTGACTTTCTTTTAAAATATCCTTCTCCTCCTATTAAATATTTATCACTTTTCTTAAAATATAACAATCACACATTCACAGGTACACAATTATTTACAAGGTTCACTACTCTACAAGAGTTGCTACATATTTTGTATGGTATAGAAACAATCTAATACTACATAATCATCTCTAAAATGATCATTCTTTGTGAATAAAATTAATTAGGATATACCATTACACTTGTGTAACAGTATGTTAAATAAAACAATGCATGTGCTTCTTCTAGAATAAATTATCGAATATAAGTTTTTGTAAAAAGTTAAAAAAACTTTTAGAAATTACTTCCAAACATATTACTATGGTTTTTTATCCGCATTAACTTTTCATAATTTTCAAAGTATTAATTCAATTTCTTACTAAGTAACATGTAATAATATATCTAGTTTTCTTAATGATACTCAGTCTAATACCCCAGTCTGATTATTCAATCTAATTTCTCAGTCTAGAATAATAATTCTGGTAGAATACTATAGAAACAATTCTGAACTGATTTTACCATAGTATAGAAATATCAATCTAATATCCTAGTCTAATCAACCAGTTATATTTGACAATCACTTAATATGAGCTTTCAAATTTATTCTTATGGCATGAAAATTTCATTTGTAATTCTCTATTCAGAATCCTCTTCTCTATAAAACTTCATAACTTCTCTATATTCATCGGTATGAGAATAGTGTTCTAGTCCCTCAAAAATCACAATGAACTCTATTCCTTTTTAGGTGCACCAAAATTGTTTTAGGCGGGAATATGAAAAGTTTTCTCTCTTAACCAAATTTTCTAACACAATAATTTATGCATCTTTTCAGCTCTATCTTTTACTTCTTCATAGCTTCTCAACTCTTCTTGGTTTTTCTTAAAACTTCTCAAAGATTTATCCTCCTTTAGACTTTCTAACAATTCTTCAGTTTGATTCAAATTTTCAATTTGATTTATTCATTATGATAAAGACATTTTTTCGCTCTAATTTTCTTAACCCAGTTTCTCATACATCAGAACTAAAGACTCTTGATTATGATTACCACTTGTATATATTTAAATAATTGTTTTATAAACATTGTTTTCAATTTTTTAGACATTTGTTACTTTTATTTTTCCATAAAACCCATTATAACTTATAATGATATCATCACCCTCTTCAATAAAACTCTGTAAAAACTCTTCAAACAAACTTTAAGACCTCCCTTGAAAACACTTTTTCAACTTCTTCAAATCATTTCATCTTTTTTTTAATTGTTTAACAACACATTTAGACCAATGATCTAGCATTCAATGAAGTATCAGTGTCACACTAAATCTGATGAATCAATATCTATCTCACTCAGATGGATCTGTTTTACCTGTAGTAAGATGCATTGACACAACATATTGTCCGATGAATCTTGACCCACTTGTTAAATAAATAACATTTCTTATTTCTCTCTTGATCAACATCTTAAATAAATAAGACTTATTTTCCTCTTAACCCAATTGAAGAAACCCAACTTTTGTTTTAGGAAAATAGTTGACTAAATTATTGATCCTCATCCGATTGATCAGTATTTGACATTCCTACAAGCATCGATCCAAAAAAACTCCACTTTATTCACTACATCTATAACCATTTACTACCTATAATTGTTTAGTGGAATACCACATCCAATAGACTAGTACCAGTTGTAGATTATTTCTTTTTCAAATTACAGTACAAAAAAGCCTCTAGCATTCACCAACTTCATTTTCTATAGATTTGTATCTTGTGACTTATTAATTTGACTTAAAATTAGTATCTTCATCTTCCCACATTTCAAAAAAAACATCCCATCCTTCAATCAATTCTACACCTAGTGATCCCACACCAATAAACTGAGACTGGGAAACATTGACTACAAAAACATTCTTCTTCCACAAAATCCTACTTGTAATCATGAATTACTCATGAATTTTAGAATAATTAAGATTTTTATATCATCAAATGACTTATATTGGAATGTATTATGACTTCTCATCTTTCAACTGTCTTTTTTCATTCCAATCAAACCTCAAACTAATTGGAAAACAATTTCTCCCCCTTTCCTTTATAAGGCTAACATTATAATTTTACCAGTCATCTTATGATTTATAAGAACACCAAGATCATAAAATCATCATAATATTTGATTATGGATAGATTCAGACTCCAATAAAATTTCTCAATATGAGTGAAACTTTCATTTCGTCCCCAAGGTGAGTCCAATTAACCTTTTCTCCCAAACAATTCTTCATTAACTGATAGACGTTCTTAAGAATTTTGTATCCAATATTTTAATTGTGATGAAACCTTTCATTATTTTATTCTAATAATTGAAACATAAAAAGGGAATTAATTTATTTTCTTAACAAAAAAAAGATAATAATTTCCACATAAAAATATTCCATTTTCCATAAAATAACATCTAGCTAACTTGGTCACAAAAATACCCCCCTTTGTATTTTTTTCAACCAAGGTTCATAAGTTACTAAACATTATAACCTCAAGATATAGATTACTTATCAATGAATTATAAACATATGTGTGCTAACTCATTATAGTAAAAAATCATTGATATAGGAAACATTCTTTCCAAAATTAGTGACTCGTGAAGCTTCATTATCTTTTCTTCACATAAATCTTCATTTCATATTCGTACAAAAAAACACAAGTTTCTTGTAACCTATCCAAAAACATATTATGATAGTTGACACACTTACACATTGAGTTCACAACATACCCACAAATCCCTCTTCAAACATGATTCATTAAACAATTTATCACATATCAATGGATATATTCATGAAACATTCTCCCCCATAAAAACACTCTCCAAATAAAATATGAGATAGGGAATAAAAACACATACCTTAACCTTGGTGACAAATATGGTGGATGCTAATGTTCTTCCTTAATTTAAAAAATGCTTCCTTTGGTAATTTTTTATGAATATTTCAGAAACGTGTTACAATGTTGGAGCATACTACTGCTTCAATTCACTGTTATCCTCATGTTCTTTGATGAAATGATATTTCGTATATATTTTTTTGAATTATTATGTTTTATAGGGTTTCCTATAAGGTTTATGAAACTTTCATTATCACAACCCAAGAGAAATAGTAACTTTACCTTAACAAGTAAGTCTTCTAAATGATTCCTTATCCATATAAGTAGAATTAAACCTTGAGTGGGAGAAACAAACTCAGCATCACTCATGATAAGAGTTACTGATTTTTTTCCTTTTTATGTCAACTGACACAACATTTTCCCATAAATAAAACCCCACCAGATGTGGATATTCTATCATCAATATTTTTTACCCAATCAGTATCTAAATACCCAAAAATGTCAATACTTTCTATGTTGTCACACCTAATTATAAAATCCTTTATGCCTTTTATAAATCATATAATTCTTTATCCATGTAATAGTTGTGATTATTTTCGAGCATTTTCAAATTTTCCACATAAGTTAAAAATATAAATATTCTTTATCCTTGAGGAATTCAAATACAACAGGCTTGTAATCCCCTTCTAAAACTCTTTAGAGATAACTTCCTTTACTTATCCATATTCAGTCAACTTTTTTACACATAAAACGTCTTTGGAAACTGGTTTCTAATTGTACATTGAAAAATTCTTAAGAAGTTTCTTTTCGTAATATTGTTGAGAAATACATATGTGTTTATTATTTTGTGAGGTTTGTAATCCAAGTAAGTATTTCATTCTCCTAGAATGGATATCTCAAAAAACTTTTTCATCACTTCATTAAATCTTTCATAGGTTCTCTCATCATTCCCATGAAAGATAATTTCATCAACATAAACAATTACTAAGAGGGAGAACTCCTAACTTTATTTGACGTATAGATTACTAACAATCCTCAATTCTTAAATGTCATATTTCTTAAGAAGGTATACCATTTTGAATACTATGTCCTCAGAGATTTTTTATCCCACGTATGGATTTCATCAATTTAAAAACATAAATTTCATCATTTCAAATAACAAATACCCATGGTTGTTCAATATAAACTTCTTCATCAAGTTATCTATTTAGTAATTATGACTTCATATACATCTGAAATAGTTTTTAATTTTATTGTGTGAAAATATAAATAAAGATTATAATTGTTTCAAGATTTTTCAACAAAGAAAAAGTCTTATCATGTAAAATTTCTTCTATATTTGAGTAACTATTTCACACTAGTCTTTCTTTTTTTCTTATCACTTCAGCATATTTATTCATCTTATTCCAAAACTCCCACTTTATACCAATAACATTTTTTTCATTTTTCTTAGGTATGAGTTCTCAAGTTTCATTATTCTCAATTTGATCCATCTCTTAATTAATATCATGAACCCATTTTAGATGCTCAATGTCTTCATTCACAACTATAAAATCAGGTTTTGAATACAAATAAGTATGTGTAATGGATTTTGATGTTCTTATTATTTGAACCATTTAAATTAGATCACCAATTTTGTTTTTAGATTCACATTTCTTCTTCAGCACGGGGTGAGATTTTTGAGATTCCTCCTAATCACTAAAAATGGATAATCTTGAGTCTTATTCTTGAGTATGATTACAATTATCTTCATCCTTTTTATAAATATTTACAAAATCATTTTTCATCCAATTAATCTTCCTTATCCGTAATAGTTTGTTTAGCATTTTATTCAACTTCTTTGATAACTTTTACATCAATATAGTCAACTAATATTCCTATATATTTGTTGAAATATATTTATCCTCTTACATCTAGAGAATAACAAAGACAATTTTCATCTTCACCTCTCTGCTGATATTTTCAAAGGTCCTTTCTTCTTTATGATGCATAGACTCTTCAAATCTCTTAAGTGTTTCAAAAATGGAGTTTTTTCCTAAAACGTTTCATGTGGAATCATAATTTAAATTGGACTGTATAAAAATTGGTTTTGAATATAAATATTAGTTCTCATGGATTTCTTCCAAAATTAATGAGAGAGACCATGTTCAAGTAAAATAGTTCATCCTATTTAAACTAGACTTCTATATTTTCTTTCAACAAAAACATTTTGTTAAAGATTGTGTAGTGTACTAAACTCATGCCAAATTCCAGGCTTCTCAAGATAACTTTGAAACTATTCATTTTTGTATTCACCAAAACGTTTTTTTCTTAAATTCTTTATTGAATACTCACATTCTTTCTCAGATTTTCTCTTGAAACTTATAATCATTTTTAGAGCATCTAACTTATTTTTCATATACATAACAAAAGTAATGAGAGTAAATTAATCAATGAAAGTAATGAATTATTTATATCCTTGATATGATTAATTTATCATTGGCCCACATATGTCTAAATTAATAAGTTCTAAGGGTTTTTTTGAACAAATGTCAACTTTATTATGACTAGAGTTTTTAACCTTTCCTTTCTAAAAAATTGTATAACACTAATATCTTGTTCTTGACATATCATTATTTCTATGGAAATTGTATATATTTGATATCTTTCTCATGATTCTATGTGACATGTGTCCCAGAATTTTATGCCACAACTAATTCTATTCTATCATACTTTAGTAGAAATAGTTTTAAACCTCACAGACATGGAATAAGTTTTTTTTATGTGGGCCGCTTATAAGTTTTTTTTCCATTTTCATATATTTTCAAAATATACCCATATTTTTTTAAAATAAATTTTTTTCCTTCATTACAATGTTTTGAAACACTTTGAATGTTCTGTTTCATCCCATAGACAAACAAATATTTCTTGTATTTTATCTTTTCATCTCTAATAATTGTAGATCCAACACCTTCTATTATGAGGGATTCATTATTAAAAAATTTCACTATTAATTATTCAAAATTTTTCATATTCATAAATAATTGTAAGTATCTTTTCATGTTAGAAGAACAACCACTATACATGATCCAGGTTAATTAATCTTCTATAGATTTGAGAGTTGATTCTATAAAAAATAGATTTTTATTTCACATTATCTTTATTCACATACATCAAATGAGAACTGTTATAAATATTTTTTTGGGTCGGTAATAAAAAAATAAATCATTTTTAAATATTTCTAGGTTTTTCACATCTTTTAAAAAAATTCTAATTTTTGGAGTCTCTTTTTAACTTTCAAATAAACCTTTTTAGATTTCACTATAACATTTTTCTCTAAATTATTCCTTTGAGAAAATTGAATCCCCTCAAAACATTGTCTTCTGTAATTTGGTGAATAGTTGAAATGTTGTTGATTAAACTAACACATGTTTCCCATATACTAGAATCCACCACAATACCATTAGTACCTCTAGAAATAAAATTTACCTTTGTAACTTTCATACTATCTGGATTTGTGAGCATTTTCTCCGCAAACTTCTTATATTTAACATCATAACTTTGTTTACTCTCAAATTTTCTATTCTCAATTGGAACCTTATTCTTCATCTTTATTTTCTTTTCATCTTTATCAGAACCATAATTTTTATGAATTTATTTGGACTCAAATTTTTTAAAAACATATAACTGCCCTACTATATTGAATTTTCTCACATACATAACATTCCCAACATTGTTCCTCTTAGAAATAGTTTCAAAATTATTTTTAACCATTGAAGGTAAATTTTGATCCTTCTTAGGTTAAACAATTCTATAAATTTCACCCAACTTCAAAGATAGAGTTCTTGAAACTTGTAACCATCTTATTGGATTTAGAAGGGTTTTTTGAACAAGTAACAATTATTCATCTTTTTCTTTCAACTTAACTTCTAGATGTTAATTATGACTCTTTTCTTTCTCAATGGATTTATTCAAGTGACAAATCTCTTACAAAAGCTTAACTTTCACATGAAGAAAAAATACTTTATTTTCTGTTTAGGAACTTTAATTTTTTAATTTCCTAATTTATTTTCAAACCATTAAATATTTCACATAAATTATTTCAATTATTCTTTCAAATGAAAATATAATTTAGTTTATTCTTCTTCAAAACTATTTATTCTAAATTCTTCATTGTTAACTTATGTAATTGAATTATTATCTATTGATTTCTTAATAGAATTTTCAGATTCAACTTCACTATCTTCTTCTTCAATAACTATATAAAAAAAACTTATCTTTATGGATTAGGATAAATTTTTATATTTCCCTTTAGAATAAGATTTATCCTTATAACCCTTTTTTCCATTAATTTTAAAACTTGTTTCATCATCATCACTATCCTCTTCTTTCATTTTCTGATAGAAATTATCTAAATAGTTTCTAATAGGTCCATATTAAAAACATTTCAAGGGAATTTTCTCTTTATATTTACCTATACCACTTTTCACTTTCTTAGAAAAAAGGATAAAATTTCATGAAGATTTTTACATACCTTTTTTTCGGTATTAAAATATATAACTTCTTCTTATTCAACAAGATTCATAGAATTTTATTTCTTAGAATCCCTAAAGTATATTTCTCTATCAATTTTTTTACCTTTCAAAACTTTCTCCCTTTTTTTCATAAGTAATGAAATTACTATAAAAATCATCGATAGAGACTTTTTTAGGGTCTCTATATTGTAATGAGGAAACATTAGAATCAAACTTACCATGAAGAATTCTCAATATCATTTCAACAATTGTGTAATCTTACAACTCTTCATGAAGAAATATAATAGTGAGAAAAATAGCATTCATGCTGATAAATAAGTCACCAAATGTTTCATACTCATCCATATTTAGATCTTCATACTTTAATCTATCTATTTGTAACGTTTCCTTCATTACTTTTTTCATTGGATTTATAAATGTTGTTCATCTTATTTCGGATAACATTGGAATTAGAAACACCCTTCACTCTTAGGAATTAATTTTCAAAATATTATGTGAGAAATGAGTTATTAGATCCTCCATCATTCTCGATATTCTTTTTATCCACAGATGTGAGTGGAAATTTTTCATCAACAGAAGGAAATCGATCTATAGTAGCTTCTAGAACATCATACCCAAGTGACATAAGATAAATAAGCATTCTATATCTTTGGATATAATAGTTCATCACATTGAATATGTAAATCCCTTACTATTCACTCAATTTAGATTTTCCATCCCAACCACTCGTTCAAAAACTTCAGTAAATAGTAAATAAAGGGAACATCCACTCTGATACAACATGATGTTTCCCAGTGAGGATCAATGTATCACTGAGAGGGGGAGGGGTGACTTAGTGATATCTCTTTCTTTTACATTTCCATTATTTTGAAATCACCTTCACCTCCTTTAAAATATTTATCACTTTACTAAAAAACAATCACACATTCATAGGAACACAAGTATTTAAAATATTCACTACTCAACAAGAGTAAATACATCCTTGGTATGGTATGGAAACAATCCAATACAACACAATCCACTAGAAAACAATCCTTTTGTGTGTATACAAACAAGTAGGATGTACCCTTAACCTTATGTGTAACTATGATCAATACAATAGTGCATGTTATTCTTATAGAAAAATTGCATTAATACAATTTTGTGTAACAATTTATGAAACGTTTATGATTTTCTTCCCAATATGTTACTATGATTCCTTATCAAAATTCACTTTTTATAACTATCAACGAAAATCATTACTTTCCTAACCATCGGTAGGTAAGAACTTTTTTGGAATTCACAATGATACGCAGTCCAATATCCCATTCATATTCCTCAATATGATTGCTCATTATAGAAATTTAAGTCTTCCAAAATACTACTGAAACAATTCTCAACTGTTTTCCTTGGGTTCAGAAATCTTAGTTCGATGACCCTTTATGATATGATAATCCTGGAATTTGTTGTTTCTTCTTCTAATTATATATAGAAATCATCCTCATGAGTACTTTATCTAGAAACCTCTTCTCTCTAAAAAATTATAACCTGTCTCTCTTCATCTATACGTTAAAAGTGTTCTAATCCGTCAGAAAGTATAATCCACTCTCTTCCTTTTGTAGGTGTGCTAAAAAAATTAGGAGGGAATATAATTTTTTTTCTAAATTATCCAAATTTCCATAAACATGAAATGTAATTTAATTTTGGATCTATATTTGACTTCTTCAATGATTTTGAACTCTTATATATTCTTCTATCATCTTATAAAAGATTTAGTATGCTTCATATATTATAAACATTCTTTAGTCTAATTCGATTTTTTATTCTAATTTCTCATTATGACGAAGACATATGTTCACTCTGGTTTTATTGAACCAATTGAAAATACATTATTCTTGAAGACTCTTCATTTTGATGAAATCTTGTTATCATTGAGAAAACTATTCCCTAATTTTTTTTAACCTTGTTAGAATTATTTTTATTTTTATTTTCCATAAACATCATCACAACTTTTAAAGATACCATCACCCTCTTAGAAAATAATCAGGTGAAAATCCTCATAAAAACATCAAGACCCCCCTTGAAGAAACTTTTGCAACTACTTCAAAACATTTCATATTTTTTTCAACTATTCAAAAACATCATTAGACCGATGATCCTACATCTAATATAGTATTGATGGAATACCATGTCTGATGGATCAGTCTCTACCTCACTCTGATGGATCGGTGTCTTCTCCAGTATGAGGACTCAATACCACATATTTTCTGATGATTCTTAACCCACTTGTTAAATATATAACAATTCTTATTTCTCTCATGATCTATTTTTTAATGAAATATCACTTATTTTCCTCTTAACCCAATTGAATACAACTAACATATGTTTTAGGAAAATGGATGACTACATTGTTGATATTCATCCTATTGATCATTCTATGACCTTCCTACATGAATCAGTCCCAAATAAATCCATTCTCTTATCTGCATCCAAAAACATTCCTTCCTCAAATTTATTGGGGTATACCACATTTGATAGACCAGAATATGTAGAAACTTCTGTCATTTTCTAATTATGGTACAAACCAACTCTCTGCATTCATCATCTTCTTTCTCTAAATATATGTATCTTTTTTATTATTTGTCTCCTTATAAAACAGTATCTTCTTCTTCTCAAATTTCAAACAAAACCTCCCAGCCTTCAAAAAATTATTTGTCTAGTGGTCTTGCTCTAATAAACTGAGAGTAGAAAACTTCTAACTCAAAAAACATCCTTCTTCCAAAAACTCCTACTTAAAATCATGACTTCCTCTTGACTTTGAGAATAATTAATATCATATTATAATCACCTTACATACATTATAAATTATTATAAATTATCATCCTTCCAACATCCTCTTTCATTCCAATCAAACCTAAAACCGAATGGCAACACTTATTCTCCACCTTTCCTTCATAAGGATTATATCACAAGTTTCTAACTCAACTTATAATTTTTGAGAACTATAAGATCTGTAAAGCATCATCATATCTGAGTATGGAGACTTTCAAGCTCTGATATAATTTTTCATTATGATTGAACCATTCATTCCAGAACCATGGTGTGTCTGATGAACCTTTTCTCCCAAAAAACTTTTTTATAAATTGATGGAGTTTCTTAAGTATTTTCTGTCTGATCTTATGATTATGATGTAACCTTTCATTATTTTCCTCTGATCACAAAAACCTACAAAGTTAACTGATTTATTTTATCAACAAAAAAATATAATACTTTTTTCCTAGTCTTTTTCCATCTTCAAAAAATATTCCATCCAAATTGGTCCCAACAATCTTAAGAACAACCCTTGGGAGTGTCAAACTTTGTAAATAGTAAGTACAATTTTCATGTACCATGTTACACTCGATTGAAGATAGAAATTCCATTTTTGGAGTTATTTTCCCTATATACATCTTTTCTAGAACCATTTCCACTTATAGTATCTAGAAAGGGATTTATTTCTAGGAAGACCAATATAATATCTACCTTAACAAAACATTATGTAAGAACAAGTGTTTTTGTGGACTGTCTTTTTGAGTAGAAATTTTATTTTTTGTTGTTGGATTCTCATGAGGGGTTAAAGGTTATTATCCCCTACTATATGATCTCATATAATTTTTCCGACAACTCTAATAGTCCCAGAATAGGGTTTTTACCCTAGGATAAAAGTTTCATGGATATCTATGTTGTTCAAATTTTTGCAGAATATTTAATATTTAGTATTATTATATTAAATATTAAATAATTCATGTAGGTTTGTTCAAAAATAAATTTTATATGGAGTGTCAGATTGAGATTTATTCTGCGTCGTTGAGTCTAGAATGGTGAGTTTGACCGATCCATGGCATAAACTCTTGTCGGGCGCCAGGGCTGGCTCAGGCCCCTTTTTCTTCTTTTCCTTTTCTTTACTTTTCTTCAATATCATCTTTCCTACTCCTCCTTGCGTATGTCTCCTAAACCTCCTCCTTGGCCGTATCCTTTGGGGAGAAATGGATATTGATAAAGAGAGAGTGTTTGGATGAAATAGGGGTACCGATTTGAAGCTCTTGACGTGTTGAGTTGGTGTGCGGCATCCGTGGACCGTAAAATCAAGCGAAGCTTCAACAGTTTCCGCCCGAAGGTATGGATGTTTATATATTCACCATAAATCCAATTTAAACATGTTTTTTATGTTTTTAATGCCTTATATTTCTTACTTCTAATCCCATGGGGCTTGTTTTGTTGTTTCGGGGGTGAAAACGAGCATTTCGGGCGTTTTGAGGGATTTCTCGTCAGGAAACCCATGTTACACAGCGGGTGTTCCAAGGGAACATGCCATGTGTTCTTCCCGTTTAGTGAAGTTAAAGTTTTTTTAAGTACATGTTGTGTACTTTTATTACACACCGTGTGGTGGTGGTCGTGTGTCCGACCATGTGCAAAAAGAACACGGAATAATGGTTTTTTAAGGAGTACACGTCGTGTACTGGGAGTGCACGTCGCGTAGTGGCACATGGGCATGTGTTCGGGTAAAAATGAACACAAGGTGATGTTTTTTGAATAGTAAAATCCATGTATAGTATAGTAAACTCAGTGTACTACTACACAGGAAGACCCCATGTGTTCTGGCTATGTACTACTGTAGCTTAGTAGTTTGGGGGTATCTAGTGCCCTGGAAGTCAGAATTGGGCAGGTGACTAGTCCATTCAGAGCATCGTTCCACATAGATCGCAATGGTGGAATACTATTTACATTTATAGGTCATATAAATACTTTTTTGTTGTTTTATATCTAATTGGGGAGGTTCTTACTCCTGTTATCAAATTCATTTTTCACCTGAGAGTGAGACTTGGCATGAATGATAGGTTAGGTGTTCAGACCAACTTAGTTGATACTTCTGAGATGAATGAGATATCATATATCTCTTATGACCTATGATTTTGAGGATGTATTCCTTAATACATGTGTCCTTTTGTCCTATGAATCTGTGAAACTGGATGTTTTTAAGGAACCCCTAAGGGATTCCATTGCTTGTGTGCTGACCTAGGGAGTCCCTTGTAGGATATCTCTCTTGTTTTCCTTTGATGGGACCCTTATTATGGGATTCCTCTATTGTTCTTTGTTTGAGGATACCATGTAGGATTTCTCCCTTACTCTTCACTAAGGATCCCTTAAAGGATGCCTTCGGTCACATTACCTAGAAGATCCCAAGTAAGATGCATCCTTAGTGTTTGACTTGAGGGACCCGGCGGGTGACCATTGTTTAACTAAACATGAGTTGTTACATCAGGTTTAGGTAGAGATAGTGTGCGCGTGCCACCTAGAACCAGGGACAAACTTTTAAGCCCATGGGTTTATGTATGTAGTGTTGAGTTGGGCGTTCAGGCCACCCTCACTTGTTTATTTATATATGACTTGGTTTTGGAGATGTAGTAATAGTTATCATAGTTTCTTCCTGGTTAGTGGTTTTTAGCCTAATGTGAGGCATCTTTATTGTTTTTTGGGATGCCTGGATGTGCTCTCCTAGGATCCAGCTTCTGATCCATGTTAATTCTAATATTTACTATACTCTAAGGCATTACCTAGGAATTGGTTGTTGATACTTACTTGATGAAACTAGTTATGTAAATGCTTTCCCCATGTGAGTTGATTATGATAAATCATGTGATAGTTTAATTCACATGTGTCTTTTTAAATGGAATATGAAATGATTTAAAAGAGGTAATTAGAAATTGGAGAGCCTTAGTCTCAGTTAAAAGACAAGGTCTGGCCCATGTGAATAATTAAATCTTATTTGCCTTGGGTGAACCATTGTCTCGCTTAAAAGGAAATAGATGGACTCAAGATCTTAATTACTTGAAGTTCGTGAGTGATCCACCGTTTTTTTGGTCGGGCTCACTAATTCATCTTTATAAATTCTAAGATAACCTCGGATCCATTGAGGGATTCCCAGGACATGATCTATTGGAAAATATTATATATGTAAAGGCCATGAGCGAGCCCTGAAAGGGTGGTCAGGCTCAGTGAGGCTTATATTGAAAATTCCAAGAGAACCTCAGATCCATTGGGGGATTCCCAGGATAGTCTCTATTGTAAAATGTGATAAATGATTCATACAGAAATGCTGATACACGGGGCTTGGCTCTGAAACATGCTGAAATTATTATATACTGAGCTCAGCCCTGATTGACTTATGTGCCTGCCAGCGAGGTTTTCTACGTCTTGGTTGGATTCATAGGCTTATGCTCTATGTTTTCCCACTAGTGACCTTTTACAGGATCAAAAATCGGTATAAAGTATCCTAGTTTGTGATTGGAGGGGATTACAGGTGAACCTAGGTGTAGGATGAGTATCCCCCTAGAGTTACATAGCTTCCTTAGAGATATAATTCTTGTGTGGGTCAAATCATGTACATGTCGATAGGATTACATACCCAGATATCGACTTAATGATACACGACATGAGTGGCACAACATCCTGCTCAATTCCCTTACACAGGATTTCCAGGATATTGGGCTTATGGACCCAAGGATTGACTGTTGATGTGGTTTCTTGTAATTTGATTCACATACTCATGAATATTCATATTTATGTATATGTTTATAGGTATGGGACTATAAATGTATTTGTATTTAGATATGGAAATCCATGGTGGCATTTTCCCAGTTGATAGGGATTACATACCCCGAGTTCGATTGTGGTTGTGTGTTTGGTTTACTTTCTTTGGTTGTGTTCTATCTAGGCTGAGCACATTAATGTTGCATACAATTTTAACTATAGAGTTATAGGTTGCTATTCAGGGTTCCCTTCTGAGATTATATCACACCCTACACATGCACCGTAGTTTATGTGTAAACCTAATGTCTTCTTTTATGGTTTGTTATAAGTTTCATGGTGGATAGGGCTGAGGCTAGTGTTTCATGATCGAGCGGAGCTACTCAAGTGGTTCTACTGATCGGTCTGGTGCAGTTTGACAACGTCTGGAGATTGGGTACATGTATTGGCTCTGAGTTAGTATTTGAGCCCTGTACTTTTACTTTCAGTTTCTTTTGTACTTTTATATGTATGGTCAGCCTAGTAGGTGACCAGTTTTGTATTGTATTTCATAGTTGTTCGGGATTTTACATCATTTTACTATTACAACTTGTTCTATTTCAGTTTTTTATTGCTTCCGCACTCTGTTTACTTTCTGCTATGTGTGATACGTAGTTATTTCCACGATTTTCTTACTCTATTATGAGGTAATAATCTCTCTACTATCACACCCTAGGATCTCACTACTAGTCGGAAGCCACTAGCGTATGGAGTGGTGCACTTGAGGCCATGTGGAGAATCGGCTCGGAGCATCGGTTTAGTCGATTCTAGGTTGGGATGTCACAAAGTGGTATCAAAGGTATTTATTTTCCTGGTATTTAATATTTGGTATATGGTAGAAAATATTATTATGAATTTGTTGGAACCTATAATGGATATCAGACTGGTGCATCTAGAACACTTATTCCGGTAGGATGTCCTAGTTTCTGTGGTTTGGGATTGATGTTCTGGTTTTTTGATGTTACAGTTGTATATGATTTTGGCCTTCAGAGACACACATGTTATGTGTGGGTGTTATGATTTAATATGGATCTATGACTCTTGTCCATTGGTAAGAGGCTTGATGTAACACCTCGAGCTTCCATGATATGCTTCTCATTCAATAATGTAATAGCTTGCATTGTACGCAACATCGAGTTCTAACACATTGCAACTAATCAAAGTAGCCGTTATGAATAGTAATAACCACTTTTTAAATTTATAGAAATTTTATATTTCAAAATGGACTTCATTTTTTTATTTCTAATATTGAAATTAGCCTATGTTGAATTTTTTGTAATTTTCTGAGAACATCCAAATTTTTATGAATAGTGAAAAATACATAAAACAACTTTTTTAATCAAAATAATTTATAGTGATAAGTTATACTATTTAGTGGTTTTAAATTATAATTAGAATATATTTTTACCATTTTATCCAATGGTGGTCATTATAATTAATTTAACATTGAAAATGGACATAAACAATTGCCAATCTTTTGATATAAATTGTTTCTTAAAAACACGCTATTTGTTCTGACAGCGGGAATTAATTATAAAATTAATTAATGCAACATATATGTTTGGAATTTTATAAAATAGGCATAATTTTTGAATTCGGAATATCAATTATAGCTTAGGGTGAAATTTTGGCATTGTTCTGAAAAACTTCAATTTTTGATGAATAGTGAAACCACTAAGTGGTAGTTAAATAACTGATTTTTCGTTTAAATGAAATATTACCACTTCTGTGATTTGATTTTCAAAAATCAGACATACATGGTTTTCATTAAGAAGTAAAATGTGGTTCAATGAGATTAAAATAATGTTTTGGTGAATAGTAACTTTTATGTTCTTAATCGCGATTAGAGGTAATTAGTGTAGTTTAAGGTACAAATAATGTTTTTATAATATGAGATGAGCATGAAACTTGTCCTACTCCTATTGGATGAGTCATGGCCGACCAAGAAAACCCATGGGTCAACTTGGGGACCCCATGGAGCCACTTTAGTTAGAAAATGACATAAACACCTTTTATTTAATGTTAAAGTAAAAAATGACACAAACATAAAATGTTTTACTAAAACAATTTTTACGTAGGGTTAAAGAAGTCCAAATTTTGATTATAAATATTCATTAGAAATCTAAAAATATTTCCTACATCATAGTATTTTTTTTATAATTTTTAGACATTAAATAAATTAAATTATTTATGACATCATTATGATGCAGCAATGACCTCATTATTTAACGATTTAAATAAAATGAGAAGATAATGAAAAATACAAGGCATACACTTGTCCAAAGCCTATTGGATGAAGATATTTCGAAACCTTATCACCTTATCCTCGAATTATATAAGTTTGGGACCTTTAGAATCCGAAAAGCATTGTGTAATAATGTAACATTTCAATCTTTCCAAAAGAGCCCCTCCTCTCCACTTATAAAAGGCCCCCACCTCTCCCACCTTATTCACACCTTCAAGCCATTTGGCTGGGGACAACTCTACCTAAATACTCTCCCAACTTCCCCCTCTTACTCCTAGAAGCCTTACTTTGTGCAGAACTCTTCCCAAGGAAGCCTTTGGCTCAAATCAAAAAGAGTTCCCCGATTTTGAGGTAATGTCTTTTCTAATGTTGTTTTGTTTTATTTTTCTTCTCCAACCCCCTAAACTCTTTTTATTAATTTCTTTTTTAACAACACCAGTATCCTCAATATACTAGGATGTTGTTATAAGATGTATTCGAGCTACACTAACAGACACCTGCATCTAATGGTTAAAGAACATACGGTTTCTGTGGATGGCGAATTTCTGCCTCACGAAACGATGATTGTTCAACACTCATATAACACCTTCAAAGGTGGCCATTAAGATGTCACTATATTTATATATGATATATATATATATTATGTTTATGTTTTACTTATGCTTCTGTATTTCTCATTTATGGCATACTTTATGATTTCCATTATGGGTAAAACGCGATAATTTCATTTTAGGAAGTGCGGACTACCGCCCCCTCAAAGTGATTTGAATCGTTAATGCCATATGTGGGATGTATAAAGGATGAAGTAAATGGTATTATACACTATATTATACTGGAATTATATTATACATTTATATCATTATGATTTTGTTCCATTAAATATGAAATTGAAATGAAAGTAGCGTTCATGCGTACGTACGGCTTACCGTCTCCATGAATGGTGAATTTCATTTCTTACCTCTAAATGTTACGTAATATTATAAATGAATGTATATACTGGATATATAAGATATATAGTATATCTGAATCATGAATATAATTCTGGAGATAATGGATATTCTACCACATAAACAACTTGTAATTATAAGAAGTTTATTGTTGACTCAAGTACCAAAGATCGGCAAAACAACCGTTATTAACTTAAATAATTACATAATGTTCATATCATTGTAATAAGTGATATAATAAGGATAATGAAATTGAAAATGGTTCTTAATAAGGTATATATTAACTCTAGTTTATTATTCAAGAGGTTAAAGAACGGTTGAGTCAAGTCAGACACAAGGTAAGGGAACTTCTTAACCCAACTTCCATTATTTGGGTTAATCTCCTACTTTCCAATTATGTCATGATATTATTATGTATTATCTTGTATTTTTACTTTCTTTATGTGTAAATATAGTGAATACACATAATAGATCTATTTTATTTTAAAAATGATCTTTTAAGGACTTCGTCCCAATCCCCTTTCATTGAGGCATATTTGGTTTTATACACAACTTTCTTTTATACGGTGTACAAACCCCTTTGACTTTTACGTTTATTCAAAAGGAATCTTTTTTATACGAAGCGTTTTACTAAACGACAAAAAGGGAATGTTTTTCTTTCCGTACTTATGCGGCGACAATGACTTCTCCGCCGTCGTGACCATTATTTGAGTTTCAGCTTCCTCTACAAGCGATCATTTTTTTTAATGAAAAATAAATACAAAGTTTTAGCTTTCTTTTATTTTGGTATTGAAAATGGTTTTGAAAGCGTTTTTATTATATCAATGTGTTGTATTTATATCTTGTGATTGAAATGTGGAAATGTTATGTTTCCTTTATGCATGTTTTATGTGATACGATTATGTTATGGTTTATGATATGTTTAAACCTATTCATATGAGGAATGCATTGGACTTAATAAGTGACGGGTGGAGCCCTCTATAGCTCCTCGATGCATCGGCATGTCTCATGAGACAAACTAGTGTCTTGGCACAAGGCCTTGACAAAATCTTATTTGTGGTCTTGGCACGAGGCCTTGACTACGTGGTTATGATAGTCTGGCATTGTGCATTCCATCATTATGAAAGTGGTTATTGATATTTCATGTGATTATTCGACCAGTAGAATATCCATGTGAAGAAGTGAATGGAATTATCTCATTTTACTTTTTCCATATTATGTTGATGTTCAAGTTTAAAAGGCTTTTGTTTTAGTTATACATTGCCTTAAATTTTTTTGTTTATTTATGAAAGCTTCCGCAATATTGTTATCCTTACTGAGCATCTGAGCTCACCCCTTTCAATGTTTTAATATTTTCCAGGATGTGAAAAAGTATTTTATGAATGAACTGCAGGGATAGTCAGAAGAGGATATGAGTGTGGACTATGAAGACTTTGTTATTAGTTTTTCACTTTATGATGTAATTTAAGACTTATGAATGTATCTAGTGTTTCCAAGGCTACTAAACTAATCGGTCTTTCGAGACTTGATCTTTTGTGATCATTCCTATGTTACGAAGTAATGCACCGACTCTGGGTAGCTGGGGTCAGGGTGTTACAGTTGGTATCAGAGGCAGTTTAGTACTATCCTTGGAAGCTTGATTTAGATAAACTCTGATTAGAGCACATAGCCCAAAGATAGACTTTAAGGATTTGTATAGAAGAACTTCCTAGAATTTTGGTATTATAGTGATTTTGTGAGTTTTCTGAGCAATACATCCCTGTCTGGATACGAGCAGGTAGAGGCGGCTCTGGCACAGATGTACCTAGGGGTAAAACCCAAAAACACCGCTTTGAGCTAGACTCGAATGGGAACTGGTGCACGACAATGGGCCTTGCTGCACTCTTGGTTACGACACTCCCAGGGGATATGCTTAGGATAATTCTAATTTTCTTTACAAACCACTATGAAGGGTTATGAGTATATACTTCCTCAAAGGAAAAATTTCTTTTTATGATTATGGATTATATCCATAAATAGTTCAATTTATGTAATGTATTTTACAAATATGGAATTATGTATTTTATTTCATAAACTAATCTAGTTTATTCCATTGTTTAGAAATGGCGCCTAGTGGAAGGAATGTAAACCGTATCAATGCACGCACTCCGTGTATGGATTTCCATCCTACTCAAGATAATTATTGTGGAGATGGAGATACAACTGGTGCTGATCAACTTATTACCATACTGGGACAACTCACTCAGGTTATGAATAATAACCTTACTCGTATGGAGCACCCTGATCCGCAACATGGAGGATCAATGTTAGACCACTTCATGAGGCAACAACCACCAACCTTCAATGGGAGTACAAATCCTATAGTAGCTGAGCAATGGTTAAATTCCTTAGAGAAAATATTCCATGCCTTGGGGAGTAGTGAAAGGGAGAAGGTTGTCATGGAAGTTTACCGCCTCACTGGAGATGCCGATCAGTGGTGGTCGCTGATTCAAAACACAAAGGAAGATGATGACGTATCGAATATGGAATGGAGTGAGTTCAAAGAGCTTTTCTTAGAAAAATACTTTCCTCGTGACCATCGAGCAGATATGGAAAGGCAATTTCTGGGTTTGAGGCATATGGAGGATGAGAATGTCGCAAAGTATGAGGCTAACTTTACAAGGTTATCGAGGCATGCTGCCAATCATATACTTAACCCAAGGAGTAAGATTGATCGTTTCTTTGATGGGTTAAAACCATTTCTCCGTCGAGCTTTAGTATCACAATCCTTCTCATCATACGAAGATATTGTCTCATGTGCTATCAAGACAGAAAAGGAATTCTCTAAGTCTTATGACAACAAAGTAAATCAAGAGAAGAAGAGAACGGTGGAACAAGAGACAGATAAAGGGAAAAAGGGAAAGAAGGATTTTCCATTTGTGATAATTGTGGGAAGAATCACCCTGGTACTTGCCTAAAAGGAATGAGAGTTTGTTATAAATGTGGAGAAAAGGGTCACCAGGCTCGTGATTGCAAGGGAAAGAAAGAGGCTATCAATGTTGAATGCTACAATTGTAGGGAAATGGGGCAATATGCAAATGAATGTCCTAAGCGTCAGGGAAACTTAACTCAGAAAATGCCAAGGGATCAAGGACAATCTTATGCTATTACTACAGTTGAAGCAGAATAACTAATATATTGGTTCTTTTGGACACATGGACTATATTCTGGTTATTAGAATAATTTGATATATATATAAGGATTGTACTGCAGTACATTTTGTTTTCATTAAGGATTTAATATGATGAAGGTAATCATATTTTTAGTATGTGACAATAAGAAAAACTTTACTTTGTTTGGGGAATCTGAGGTTACAATTGATTTCGGAATTTAGAGACCTTTTAGAGAAAGTCTGGACGAAGGTATTTTGGATAACTATAAAGGTTGGAATGGATTAAGATGATCTTTGTATAGTATTGTTTAAGGTTAAATCATTTCTGAAGATTATTTTTGGAATATTATAATACTATAGTTTTAGGAAAAGGACAACCTGCAGGGTGGGGAATAACCCGTCGCGTCGGACAAAGCTGCAGGAATCGAACCCACAACCATAGTGCGACAAGCCTTTATTTCCTACCACTAGCCTACAGGAAGTCCCTGGTTATTACAAAATAGTTTTACTAATCTAAATGGTATGTGTTAATATTTGGAACCTTATACAATTAGGATAAATAGAATATTTTTGAGTTCCGTTACCATTTGGAGTAAAAGATGTGTTTGTGGTAAAAATTTATTAACGAATGAAAGTATACATAAAAAGTATGTATATTCCCTTACATTCTTAGTAAATCTCCTAAATAAATTCCTCAACATTATAAAAGGTAACTTAAAACAAAAATGTTGTCGGTTAACTTTTCCAACTGGGGATTCAATGACCGTTTAACCAATCACAAGTTTGTGATTTTCTTGTAGTTAAACTTTCTCCTAATCCTGTTTTCTATAACTCTCCATCAGACCTTGATGGTTTTTTTTTCTCCTCCATATCCATATTTTCATATAATCCTAGAATGGGCTATATCGGGTGACCTTTGTACTTATCTTGATTTCTTTTAATGTTGTATATTTATTAACCTTATTTCGGATGTGGGTTTTCCTCAAAGGTATTTTCTCTTTTAAACCTTTTATTTTCAAAGAAAAATTTCAAATTGTGAGGACGCAATTTATTGAAGGAGGGGAGAATGTAACACCCCGAGCTTCCATGATACGCTTCTCATTCAATAATGTAATAGCTTGCATTGTACGCAACATCGAGTTCTAACACACTGCAACTAATCAAAGTAGTCATTATGAATAGTAATAACCAATTTTTAAATTTATAGAAATTTTATATTTCAAAATGGACTTCATTTTTGTATTCCTAATATTGAAATTAGCGTATGTTGAATTTTTTGTAATTTTCTGAGAACATCCAAATTTTTATGAATAGTGAAAAATACATAAAACAACTTTTTTAATCAAAATAATTTATAGTGATAAGTTATACTATTTAGTGGTTTTAAAGTATAATTAGAATATATTTTTACCATTTTATCCAATGGTGGTCATTATAATTAATTTAACATTGAAAATGGACATAAACAATTGCCAATCTTTTGATATAAATTGTTTCTTAAAAACACGCTATTTGTTCTGACAACGGGAATTAATTATAAAATTAATTAATGCAACATATATGTTTGTAATTTTGTAAAATAGACATCATTTTTGAATTCAGAATATCAATTATAGCTTAGGGTGAAATTTTGGCATTGTTCTGAAAAACTTCAATTTTTGATGAATAGTGAAACCACTAAGTGGTAGTTAAATAACTGATTTTTCGTTTAAATGAAATATTACCACTTCTTTGATTTTATTTTCAAAAATCTGACATAGATGGTTTTCATTAATAAGTAAAATGTGGTTCAATGAGATTAAAATAATTTTTTGGTGAATAGTAACTTTTAAGTTCTTAATCGTGATTAGAGGTAATTAGTGTAGTTTAAGGTACAAATAATGTTTTTATAATATGAGATGAGCATGAAACTTTTCCTACTCCTATTGGATGAGTCATGTCCGACCAAGAAAACCCATGGGTCAACTTGGGGACCCCATGGAGCCACTTTAGTTAGAAAATGACATAAACACCTTTTATTTAATGTTAAAGTAAAAAATGACACAAACATAAAATGTTTTACTAAAACAATTTTTACGTGGGGTTACACAAGTCCAAATTTTGATTATAAATATTCATTAGAAAGCTAAAAATATTTCCTACATCATAGTATTTTTTTTATAATTTTTACACATTAATTAAATTAAATTATTTATGATATCATTATGATGCAGTGATGACCTCATTATTTAACGATTTAAATAAAATGAGATGATAATGAAACATACAAGGCTTACACTTGTCCAAATCCTATTGGATGAAGAGATTTCGAAACCTTATCACCTTATCCTCGAATTATATAATTTTGGGACCTTTAGAATCCGAAAAGCATTGTGTAATAATGTAACATTTCAATCTTTCCAAAAGAGCCCCTCCTCTCCACTTATAAAAGGCCCCCAACTCTCCCACCTTATTCACACCTTAAAGCCATTTGGCTCGGCCAAACTCTGCCCATATACTCTCCCAACTTCCCCCTCTTACTCCTAGAAGCCTTACTTTGGGCATAACTCTTCCCAAGAAAGCCTTTGGCTCAAATGAAAAAGAGTTACCCGATTTTGAGGTAATGTCTTTTCTAATGTTGTTTTGTTTTATTTTTCTTCTCCAACCCCCTAAACTCTTTTTATTCATTTCTTTTGTAACAACACCAGTATCCTAAATATACTAGGATGTTGTTATAAGAAGTATTAGAGCTACACTAACACACACCTGCATCTAATGGTTAAAGAACATACGGTTTCTGTGGATGGTGAATTTCTGCCTCACGAAACGATGATTGTTCAACACTCATATAACACCTTCAAAGGTGGCCATTAAGATGTCACTATATTTATATATGATATATATATTATGTTTATGTTTTACTTATGCTTCTGTATTTCTCATTTATGTCATACTTTATGATTTCCATTATGGGTAAAACGCGATAATTTCATTTTAGGAAGTGCGGACTACCGCACCCTCAAAGTGATTTGAATCGTTAATGCCATATGTGGGATGTATAAAGGATGAAGTAAATGGTATTATACACTATATTATACTGGAATTATATTATAAATTTATATCATTATGATTTTGTTCCATTAAATATGAAATTTAAATGAAAGTAGCGTTCATGCGTACGTACGGCTTACCGTCTCCATGAACAGTGCATTTCATTTCTTACCTCTAAATGTTACGTAATATTATAAATGAATGTATATACTGGATATATAAGATATATAGGATATCTAAATCATGAATATAATTCTGGAGATAATGGATATTCTACCACATAAACAACTTGTAATTATAAGAAGTTTATTGTTGACTCAAGTACCAAAGATCGGAAAAACAACCGTTATTAACTTAAATAATTACATAATGTTCATATCATTGAAATAAGTGATATAATAAGGATAATGAAATTGAAAATGGTTCTTAATAAGGTATATATTAACTCTAGTTTATTATTCAGGAGGTTAAAGAACGGTTGAGTCAAGTCAGACACAAAGTAAGGGAACTTCTTAACCCAACTTCCATTATTTGGGTTAATCTCCTACTTTCCAATTATGTCATGATATTATTATGTATTATCTTGTATTTTTACTTTCTTTATGTGTAACTATAGTGAATACACATAATAGATCTATTTTATTTTAAAAATGATCTTTTAAGGACTTCCTCTCAATCCCCTTTCATTGAGGCATATTTGGTTTTATACACAACTTTCTTTTATACGATGTATAAACCCCTTTGACTTTTACGTTTATTCAAAAGGAATCTTTTTTATACGAAGCGTTTTACTAAACGACAAAAAGGGAATGTTTTTCTTTCCGTACTTATGAGGAGACAATGACTTCTCCGCCGTCGTGACCATTATTTGAGTTTCAGCTTCCTCTACAAGCCATCATTTTTTTTAATGAAAAATAAATACAAAGTTTTAGCTTTCTTTTATTTTGGTATTGAAAATGGTTTTGAAAGAGTTTTTATTATATCAATGTGTTGTATTTATATCTTGTGATTGAAATGTGGAAATGTTATGTTTCCTTTATGCATGTTTTATGTGATACGATTATGTTATGGTTTATGATATGTTTAAACCTATTCATATGAGGAATGCATTGGACTTAATAAGTGACGGGTGGAGCCCTCTATAGCTCCTCGATGCATCGACAGGTCTCATGAGACAAACTAGTGTCTTGGCACAAGGCCTTGACAAAATCTTATTTGTGGTCTTGGCACGAGGCCTTGACTACGTGGTTATGATAGTCTGGCATTATGCATTCCATCATTATGAAAGTGGTTATTGATATTGCATGTGATTATTCGACCAGTAGAATATCCATGTGAAGAAGTGAATGGCATTATCTCATTTTACTTTTGCTATATTATGTTGATGTTCAAGTTTAAAAGGCTTTTGTTTTAGTTATACATTGCCTTAAATTTTTATGTTTATTTATGAAAGCTTCCGCAATATTGTTATCCTTACTGAGCATCTGAGCTCACCCCTTTCAATGTTTTAATATTTTCCAGGATGTGAAGAAGTATTTTATGAATGACCTGCAGGGATAGTCAGAAGAGGATATGAGTTTGGACTATGAAGACTTTGTTATTAGTTTTTCACTTTATGATGTAATGTATGACTTATGAATGTATCTAGTGTTTCCAAGGCTACTAAACTAATCGGTCTTTCGAGACTTGATATTTTGTGATCATTCCTATGTTACGAAGTAATGCACCGACTCTGGGTAGCTGGGGTTGGGGCGTTACACTTGAGATGGATTTTGAATCTTGGCCGGAAATGGCAAGAGGCGTCTCATGCATCATACTAGGAACGTATGATTCATAACATATAGGCCTGCTAGTGTGTGTTTATACTAACTATTGATACCTTTGGGTCTTCTTACACATACTTTTACTTTGATGGAAGGTCATGTGGATCTAAGTTGAGGAATTTTTGTTGATGCTAATGACTCAGTCCTCGTGCATATGTGGTGCAGGGACCCTAGTAGGTCAATATGGCATGTGATTCCATTTTATTTAACCCCTTGATGACTGTTGTTTCTCGAGATTGTGGTAAACTAGTCAAATCTCTTAGTACTATGCAGATAGATACCAAGGATTTTTTTGTGAACTAGAACTTCTTGGGGTATTTCCATAAACAGATACCTGATTAATGTCAGTTAATATTTTCTCTTCTTCTTTGGTTGTGACCTCAAAGGAGTTGTTCTGTATGAGGATGATCAGATATGATCAGGGACACCGTAGGCCATGTTTTTCATCTTTGAACCTCTTTGGTCATTGTGATATTCACCTTCATCTAAGAGGTTTTGGATCTTCTGTGCTAGGTGGTATGAATTTGTGACCTGGTTGTGAGGATTTTTCTGTAGGGTTAGGAGGGAGACATAGAGACCCTTGGTTTTGACTCGAACCCTTATAGGTTGATGTCTGCTTCGTTTTAGGGAAACCAGTCTGTAAGTTGGTTGACCGTGGTTGAATCCTGGTCATGTTTTTATAGGATGGTGAGCGTGGATCGGGGGGAGTTGGATGTGCCTTTTTGTAGAATCTCAGTGTACTCCTGTTAGAGACGATCATGCACTATCTTGATTCTTCTTGAGTATGTTGAGAGAGCTTCGACCCTACTCCAAGCTCCTTTTTCTTTCTTAATGTTCATCCCTATTGAGGAGGGAACTTGTTGTGGTTGCACTCTAGGAGCGATGTAAGAAAAACCATGAGGGTGGGATTGTACCATTGGCTGTTTGAGGGTGGTTTTCCTCATTTCGGTTAAACATTGTTGTTTTCCATGAGCTTTTGAGATCGCAGTTTTCTATTAAAGACGACGAGAAGGGTATTTCTATGGTGGGGAGTACCAGATCGATCATCATTGATGTCTTCATTGTAAGAGGTGGTTGTTAATGCTATAATGATGGTTGTTGGACAGTCTAAATAGCTTGGTTGTACAGATGCTTGAGTTGGGAGCATGGTTGCTTCTCTATTCACCAGGCTTCTCGGGGATGATAAGGTTTATGCTGGGGAGTTTGTAAGAACCAGTGTTTTTTCAGACTATTGTTTTGATCAGAAATTTGAATTTTTTTTGTTGGATTCTCATGAGGGGTAAAATAGTCTATTTACAATACTATATGTTCTCGTATAAGTTTTCTGAAAACTATGATGGTCCCATTATAGGGTGTTTACACTAGGACAAGAGTTTGGTGGAAATGTGAGTTGTTCGAATTTTAGATAAATTTTTAATTTTTAATATTATTAATTAAATATTAAATAATTCATGTAGGTTAGTTCAGAAATAACTTTTACCTAGAGTATTGTATTGAGATTTATTCTACGTTGTTGAGTCTAGAATGGGGAGTTTATCCTAGCCAAGGCATAAACTCATGGCAGGTGGCGGGGCCAGCTCGGGCCCCTTTTTATTCTTTTCCTTTTCTTTTCTTTTCATACTTCTATTATTTACTCCTCCTCCTTGCACACATCTCATACACCTCCTCATTGGCCATTTCCTTTGGGGATAAATGGATATTTAGAGAGAGATAGAGTATGGAGGTAATATGGGTACTGATTTGAAGCACTCGGCGTGCTGAGTCGGCGTGTGACATCTGTGGATCGTAATATTAAGAGAAGCTTCGGTGGTTTCCGACCAAAGTTAAGGAAGTTTATGTTTTATCCATAAATCCCCTTTAAAAATGTTGTTTTAAGTTTTTAATGCCTTATATTTCTTACTTGTATCCCTTGGGGCATGATCTGTTTTTTCGGGGGTGAAAATGAGTGTTTAGGGCATTTTGAGGGAGTTCAGTCGGGAAACCTAGGTTACACAGTGTCTATTCCAGAGGAAAAAGTTGTGTTTTTCCCATTTGGGGGAGAAGAAGTTTTCTTAAGTACATGTCATGTACTTTTAGTACACATCGTGCAATGGTGGTCGTGTGCAATAAGAACATTGGATATTGGTTTTTAAGGAGTACACAACGTGTACTAGGAGTACACGCCGTGTAGTGGCACCTGGGCATGTGGTCAGGTGAAAATACACATGGGGTGATATTTTGTGAATAGTACACACTATGTATAGTAAATTATAGGCCGTTTACTACTACATAGGTATACCTCATGTGTTTTGGCCATGTACTACTCCAGCTTAGTAGTTTTGGGGTATCTTGTGCCCTAGAAGTCAGAATTGGGCATGTGAGTAGTCCATTCTGAGCGTTGTTTTTCATAGATCACAATGGTGGAATATTTTTTACATTTATAGGTCATACAATTATAGTTATGTGGAATTATATCTAAATGTAGCTGTTCTTCCTCCAGTTATCAAGTTCAGTTGTCACCTGAGAGTGATACATGGCATGGATGATGGGTTGAGTGTTCAGAAAAACTTAGTTTACACATTTGAGATGATATAGGCTATCATATATCTCATGTGACCTATTATTTTGATGATTTCCCCCTTGAGGGATTTGTTTTTCTGGCCTATGAGGCTGTGCAATTAGATATTTTCATAGATCCCCTAAGGTATGCCTTTACTTGTGTGATAACCTAGGGAGTCCCTTATTGGATCTCTCTCCTATTTTCCTTTGAGAGGAGTACTTTTATGGGATTCCTCTATTGTTATTTGTTTGAGGATCCTATGTCGGATTCCCCCTTACTCTTCACTAAGGATCCCATGTAGGTTGTATTTCCTCGTATTACCTAGAAGATCCTGAGTAGGATGCCTCCAAAGTGTTTGACTTGAAGGACCTAGCGGGTGCCCATTGTTTGACTGAACCTGGGTTGTTATGTCTGGTTTGGGGAGAATGGTGTTTGGGTGTAACCTAGAACCTGTTCCAAGCTTTTAATCCCCTAGGGATGTGGATTTAGTGTTGGGTGGGGGGTTCGGGCCACCCTTACTTTTTTGTTCATATCTGACTTGGTTTTTCTGAGGAAGAAAAAGGTTACCAGAGGTGCTTCCTGGTGGGTGGCTGTTGAGCATGATGTGAGGTGTATTTCTTGTTTTTTTGGGATTCATGGACATGATCTCATAGAATCCAGCTTCTAACCCATGTTAATTCTAAAATTTACTATACCTAGAGGTATTACCTGGGAATTGGTTGTTGAGCCTTACTTGATGCAACTAGTTTTGTAAATTTTTTTCCCATGTGATTTGATTATGATAATCCAAGTGATAGTTTAATTCACATGTATTGTTTTTGAAATGGAATGTGAAATGATTTAAAAGAGGTAATTTGCAATGGGTGAGCCTCATTCTTGGTTAAAAGACAAGGCTGGGCTCATGTGACTAATTACATCTTGTTTACCTTGGGTGAACCATTATCTCAGTTAAAAGGCAATGGATGGACTAAAGAGGTTAATTACATAAAGACCGTGAGAAAGCCACCATTTTGGTGGTCGAGATCACTGAGTCTTCTTTATAAATGTCGAGAGAACCTAGGATCCATTGAGGGATTCCCAAGATGGTCTCTATTGGAAAATGTTATATATGTAAAGACCATTAGCAAGACAAGATAGGGTGGTTGGGGTCAGTGAGGATTATTTTGAAAATGCTGAGTGAACCTTGAATCCATTGAGGGACTCCCAGGATGAGATCTATTGGAAAATATTATAAATTAATCATGCTGAAATACTGATACATCGGGCTTGGGCCTGAAATATTCTGAAATTCATATATATCGGGCTCGACCCTGATTGACTAATATGGTTGTGGGTGATTTTTTCTGAGTATCAGTTGGATTCAAGGGCTTATGATCCATGTTTTACAACTAGTTACCTTTTACAGTATCAATCATAAGTAAAAATTATCATATTTTGTGGTTCGAGGCAAGTACGGGTGAACCCAGATGTAGGACGAGTATCCCCCAGTCATGATGTTTCTTGCTCAGAGATATAATTCAAGCGTTGGATGAAGAAGGTAAATTCCAATGGGATTAAAGACCAAGAGATCAACTTAATTATACAAAACTTTAGATGAATGAAATCCCTATCAATTCCCTTGAATAGGATGTCCAAGAGATCTGGATTGTGGACCCATGGATCGACTGCTGATGTGGTTTCTTGTTATTTGATTCACATACTCATGAATATTCATATTTATGCATATGTTTATAGGTATGGAACTATACATGAATACATATATAGATATGGAAATCCATGGTGGCATTTTCCCAATTGATAGGGATTACAGACCCTAAGTTTGATTATGGTTTCACATTTGGATTACATTCTTTTGTTGTGTTTTAGCTAGGTTGATCATGTTGTTGTTGTATAAAAATTTATCAGAAGAGTTATAGGTTTTTTGTCAGGGTTCCCTACTAAAATTATTTCTCCCCCCTATACATGCACCTCAGGGAACATGTAGACCTTATGTATGCTTTTCTGGGTGAGCACGAGTTGCATGGAGGATAGTGTTGAGGCTAGTGTTTCATGATTGGGTAGAGCTTCTCGAGTGGTTCTACTGATCAGGATGGTGCAGTTTGACAATTTCTAGCGATCAGGTATGTGGATTGTCTTGAAGTTTGTAGTTGATCCATGTACTTCTAATTTCAGTTTCTTTTGTACTCATATTTGTATGGTTGGCCCAGTTGGAGACCAGTGTAGAATGGTATTTCATAGTTGTTTTGGATTTTACAACATTTTACTATTAGAAATTGTTCTATTTCAGTTGTTTATTTCTTCTCCACTCTATTTACTTTCATCCATGTATGGTACTTTGTTATTTTTATTGTTTTATTACTCTGTTATAAGGGATTACTCTGGTATGAGGGCATAATACACATTTTATATTATGAAAAGAAAATAAAGCAAAAAAAATTAAAAATATCAGAATCCATGAAACTCATTTCAAGAAGTAATATTTATAACCCGGGGAAAAGAAACAAAATAATGGTGATATCAGATGCTCAGCAAGGGTTATGTGCAAAAAATCTACAATGAATTGATAATGAATAATTAATATGGAAAGGTAAATAACTTAGAACACAATCCATTTAAATAAAAATATAAGGCATAATAAATATGGAAATGTAAATAATTGAACACATGTTCCATTTAATAGATAAGCTAATAATGAAATGAATCCATAGAATTTTTCATTATGGAAATATAATGGATAATAATAAATGATTTCACAATATAAGATATTCATAATTATAGGATTTCTTGTTTTCCGGTCACATAATACCTTTATGATCAATATCTATTCTCAAGATAGTTCAAAAACTATTGAGCAAAACCCTATCTGATTTGTCAAACTAATTCTAGATACATGCGACTATCGATGCATTGAGATTCTATCATTTACCAAGCCTCAACATTGTTTTTAAGTCCAAAGTAATCCCCATATATCAAATAATCAATTTAATTTAATAAATAATGTTAATTATCATCAAATATCAATATTGACTAAAGAATACAGATTCATCAATATTTACATATATAAACAAATAAATTTCAAAATGTACTCCATATATAAAAATTTTATACATTTTATTCCATAATAATATTAATCATACAATAATTGTTTTTTTTTTGTGGATTGGTAATTTCTTATAAAATATAATTACATAAAACTGATTGTTTCAAGAGAAAGTTAATAATCAAAAAAGAAATTGAGATTTAGTGATAATTTTTACCGTTTTGTAATTATCAAGTAAACTAATTGTTATGAAATGTCTTACTTTACCATTCCATTCATGTATTGCTTTGACATATAATGATGTTGTTGGTGTATCTTTCAGAGCATGGTTTCTGCAATGTTGATCTTCTACCTCACATCATGCACTCAATTTCATTTTTTTTCTGTACATCTATTGGATGATGAGGATTTAGGCTCTAGATCAACTTTTTTTACAATATCAATACATGTGCTACTCTATTCCTGTTTCATTTTTAGTTTTTTCCCTTCACATTTGGACTTATCTTGTTTTGTTTTATAAAAAATTTTATAGTTCAAGAAAATTGAACCTCATTCAATCTATATACCATTATTTTTTATTAATTATTTTTGGTGGGGTGTGGGTTGGTTTACCAAGTCATGCTCAAATGTTCTAAAAACCCTTGTTTTTCAAGTTTGTTGTGACTTGTTATTTTTTGTTACTCTTACCTAGATCCTAATTTTATCATCTGAATAAATTAAAATATGATTTAAATATCTTATATATTAATTATATATGTATTTATATTAGTCAAAAAAATATTGGAAATTAAATACATCATTCATTGAGATGGTAGGTTGTACGTATACATGAACAATGTTTCCATTTTCTTGATGTATTGAAAGAAATAAAATTAAATGAAACACACACAGATATATATATATATATATATTATAATTTTAGTATACTTTTAATGTCATATATTCTACATATTTTTATTAAAATCATCTTTAATAGATTATATATAAATCATGAGTGAATCACATCGCTTCACAAGGTAGTAGTTTTTCATGCACACGAATGGTGTTATAGTATTACCAAAAAATAGATATATGACGGTATCTATTATATAATAATTATAGAAGAATTAAAACATCCTAAATATAATATATAAACAATATTTCCATCATTATCACAAACCATGATAGGTGGTAATGGAAAAATGAATGACATTAGTTTATGAGGTGGTTGTCCACCGTACACACGAATGATGATTCCGTAACCCATTTTATAGATGTCTATCTGCTTGTAGGTTATACCCTTAACATAATTAAATATAATTATATTTAATATAATCAGTTTATTATATAATCATGATATAAATATAATTGAAATATGTGGAGAAGGAAATAAAATAAATATAGTTTTTGAAAAACACCACATATTCTTCAGGTATCCTTATGCACTAATGCCAACCTGAGTTATATTTATACCAAATAAAAGCATTATAGGATGAGTTTATGTATGTTAGGGAGTTATTATGCCTGGTTTTGGATGATTAAAATTTATTGGGATGTTTGAAGAGAGTAAGAGATGGGGATCCCTTTTATAGGTGGGGTGTGTGGCAAACATGTAAGTATTTGGATGATTGAATTACACTCAAGTTTTTTCCATGTAAAGTGTCACCAATAATCCATAAAACTATACAATAGAAGTTATAAGGTCTAAATATGGACATGAAATGGGTGTTTTACTATATTATAGGTCATCTGGGCACTTAAGATTAATATTTAGTCCCATGGTAAACGGGTTTTCCTCTCTATCATTGTAATTTATTTTAACTGATTTCGCTAATCATTTTGGTAAAAAATTATGTTGAACTTGTAATAAATTATATATTCTTAATATCTAAAATATGAAATCTATTTTTTAAAATTCAAACCACATAATTGTAAAAAAGTTAAATTTAAATTAATCCTAGAGACGAGATGAGAAATCTGGGTTTAAAGTGAAAATATTTAAAAGTTTACTAAGTTTTTATATCTAAATTCAAAATGAAAATGAATATAATTATCTAAATTATATTAATAGATTTATAATTTATCTATTTTAACTTTATAATACATTTTAAATATAATTTAACTATATTAATTATTTTGATGAACAAGTAGTTTTAAATTTCGATTTTGTTTTTTTACTATTCATCAAAAAATAAAACATCTCATAAACACACAAAAAATCACCCCAATATAATTTTTAAATTATGATTTTAAGAATGAATTTAATATTTTAAAATAAAATTTAAAAAAATTCAATGTTTAGTTTTGAAAGAATTCATCATTAAAAGGTGGGGAAAGTGTCTTTAGAAAACAAAATAGATTTTTATGCATAAAATTGGATTGGTTCTTATATTGTTTCTATTGAATCTAATGGATAAATTTAAAAAAATATTTAATATAAAATTTATATATTTTCATTAATATCATTCAATAATAGTATTTAATTTAATTTATTTGGAAAAAAGTTTTTTGGTACATACAAATAGTTCTCTATTTAAACATATCCTTTACATAAAATTGATTTTTATATTCATTTATAATTAATTGGTAACCAATGAATTCAGAACTATATTTTTATAAGTTATTTAATCCTATTTATAACCTTAGATTTAATGTCTAGGAGATAATTTTCATTTTAATTAGTAATATTAATAGTATTCGGTAAACCTCAGTCTTGCATGTAGCACAATCCATCAAAGAAATTCATTTTTCCATGTAATACAAGATTGCTCTGTATTTCCTGTATTGAAAGATAAACTCAATGTTGTGTGATATATGCACTATTGAATAAAAGTTATTATGTTATAATTTTTTGGGTTTTACAGTTGGAGTCATTCTAGCTAACTAAATTCCATCAATTTATCTTAAATAAATGTGCATGTCATGTACACCCATATGCATAGTGTGTCATGTGCATTAATATTAAAAAAAACTAAAATAATATAAAAATTGTTTAAAATTTAAGGTGAGGTCGGGGTGATGGGATGATTCATTATCTAGGTCTCAAAATAACTAGATTTAATTCCTTCCAATCACCCCAATATCATCCTTTTATTAAACAAAAAACATGGTGTTTTTGGTTTATTTAACCATATAATGTTTTTATAAATAATAAATTACCAAAAAATATAATAAACTATCATAAGAACAAGTGGATAGGGGAGATCAATTGGACAGAATAAATCACCGACTCAAACCCCACCTCAGGTACTATAGGGAATCTTGTTCCTTCATTTTCTATTTTTGAGAACATATGTCATGTATCTCTATATACACTGTATGTTTATGTATATTTTATTATTAATATTTTTATTTCTATATATTAATTAAAAAAAATAATCTCATTAATTAATTATTAATATATAAAAAATCTATGTACATTCCTTGTGACCATGTGTACACATCGTGTGCATAGGGTTAAAAACCATGGCCGCTTCACTTGGACAATTCCTATACCCTATCCCCCCATTCTTCTCTTGTAGTTATGAGGAAACCACTATAAAATCCTTTATAATCCATCCTACTAGGTAGTTTTAGTTCCTATAGTCTCTTACATTTCATTCCAAGATCCATCTATGTGGTTTTATATCCTATGTTTCAGTGTTTCGATCTATTTTTTGTTATAGGGTCTTTATGTAATTGTTCGAGGGAAAACCAGGAGCACATGGCCACACACTCAAGAATACACATTGGGTTGCATGTGTACATGGAAGGATATTTCACTATATATAATTTGAAAAATGCACAACTTGTGTGTTTAGTACACACTATGTCCCATTTCCCTATACACATTTTCATAGAATTGGTGTCCAAGACATGATGTTGTTTGGTTAATCATTTTATATCACACCAAATTCCTTCTTGGAACACATCTTGTATACAGTTCTGCCACTTGGGGAGTATGGACGTGTGTACAGAGAACACGGTCCACTACCATTATTATGGCTGATAGTTACTGATCAAGAAAGAAGTTCCCCATTATACCATCTAAAAGGAATTCTACATCCCCCTAAAGAGTTTTCATTAACTTGTATAGAAGAATATATGAGATGACCTTATAAATCCCAGCCATGGGAATTAAGGATTTTACCTCTCAGGATTCCATCCACAATATCATTAAGAGCATCCTCTACTGTAGTAGCATGATGTAGCTCCCCCAACATTAGTTTCCACTAATGCCACTCCTATAGCATATGAACCTCCATTTACATACTCTACCTCTTCTAGGCCCACTAAGTGAATGTTTTTAATTCTTTTTTACTCTATAAATCAATTTTGGTGTTTTAGTGTGATTATTTTCATGAATATATGATTATTTTTCAATTACATTGATAGTTATAGGTATTCTAAAGAATTATAAACTATTGAATATATTCTTCAACTTGTTGACATCTTCTACATGTATTTTTACACATCTTTTTCACCCTTCCCCCACTATGGGAGTATTATTTTTAATCATAATGTTGACTTATTAATTTTTATTTAAATTTAATTATTTTATTATTTTCATGGTCTAGTATACTTGTGTCATATCTCATCGCCTTCAAAACCCCAGTGTTTCACATGGATGACCATGTTCAGTATTCAGTTTGCAGAAGGTTATCTCTCCACACTACTAATTTTCCATTGACCTAATCTATGATACATCATTAATTATAAGAAATGTTTTATCATGTTGGGAATTTTTTATTAATTGCCATTATCTATAATAACTACATAGGTAAAACTTTTGACCATTAATGCATATTTTAGATTTATATTATTTTAAATGGATTCATGATATAACTTTAAATATTTATTTTAATTTTTGGAAATTTAAATTTATTGTAATTATTGTTTTATTCACTCCATGACTTGATTTTATAATATATTTTTTTATCAATCCTAAGAGGTGTTCTGAACCTTTTTGAATTTCTATTTCTTATACCCTCTTTCTTGAGAGATTCTTGGGATGTGCATGACTACCAGCACTTAAAGGGATTTCTTATCATAACATGATGATTATTAACCATACTAAAATGATTGAGGCATTCTATGGATTCATTCATTCCATTTTCACTTAATACCTACCCTATATTTAATATTTGGAAAAAATCATTGAAACTGTGAATATCCTCGATAGAAATCCACATTACAAGACTAATTATCATTCCAACCCTAATTAATTTGTATTATTCCATGATTATTCATTTTATCCTTAAAGATGGAGTTTGGTGACTCATGCAGCTGGTTGGTGAGATTACCATGAAATAAGTGCTAGAGTGATTTATTTGGTTCATTTTGGGAACAGATTCAATATTTATTATTCATTACATATTTGTGGTTCAATATTTTTATATATTTAAAAAAACAAAAAATTGAAAAGTGTAATGAATACTTGCATTGTATTCAAAATAGATTTGTAGACCTACGTAACTGGAGAAGGTAGGGGATGTTTTGTCTTTTGAGGTAACATTAAAAGAGAATTATTTTAATATGAGCTTTATATTGAATATATTTATTTTATTTAAAAAATTCCTTTTTTAAAGCCTCAAATTTGAATTTTCACATCATTACACGACAACCATCAAATTCATATTCATATGAATATAAATTAAATGTCCACTTGATTTTGGTGGTTCCATTTATAATGTGGAGATTTATATTTCTTATCAGCCAATTGAAAGAGTTCATATACTTAATACTAAGAATAACTATGATTAAATGATATTTAGTGATGAATGATTTTATTTATAGGTAAGGTAGATCATAAATGAAATGTGAATTTATGAAAAGTTGAAAAATGTGAGTGAAAGAGGGTAAAATGCCTTAAATTGAATTATATATGTGTAAAGAATAAAATACAATGATATTGAATAAGTATTATGGGTTTTGAAATAATAACTTTTCAATTTATATTTATAAGTATATTTATTAAAATATATACCATGATAGTGTATGGATTGTTATTAATTTAATGTTGATATTTTTCTTATTGTAAAGTAATTGACTAAGTGTGTGGGGGTTTGATGACCCAAATTCAGGCATAGTATTTTTGAGATGTTTTATTGACTAAAGAGTATAATTGTACCATATTTATGTTTATTTGTACTCCGAATTATTTATTTCATTATATTTGCCTAATTTTTTAGGTTTTTATAATTGAATACATGGATCGAGGAAATTTTAAAGGAAACAAGAAGCTGCAAGAAATGTAATTAATAACAACATGTGACGTACATTTGAAAGAGTCACAACATGACCAGCTGGTGTACACACCCAAGTTCCAAAAAATATTTCACACATTATTTTCATTAATAAAAATGTCATGTATACCCAAATCAATAATTATTTGGCTTAGAATCTAACTATATATCATTTATGTTGGTGGTGTGCATCATGTATTATCACCTAGTGATAACTATCATGTGAGAATTCAAGGGTAGGTATAGTTTCCAACGTACTGGAATAGAAAGAAAGTTAAATCTATTTATGTTTTATAAATGACATGTATATTTAGTGTATACTATGTAATATTTTTAAAACATTTATTAGTAGACATATGAATTTATGGATGGTTATTTTATGGGGGGTCTTCTGCCTTATCAATACCCCTAGACCAGTAGGAATTTTACTTCTTCTTTAATTTTTTTTCTTTATTTAACTCTCTTTTACCAATTACCTTCTTATATATATGGGATGGTTTGAGTTATCTCTCTAAACATACACAATTACCTTCTCTATAAGAGGCTATAAGACCCATTTTAGTGTCGAAATAAGAGGATGGAGGCATTATTAAATGAATTCTAGTGAGTTTATTTTGTTAGTATTTTTATTTTCTAATAATTTTGATAATTTAATTCCAAATTATTCGATGGAATTGTATCGGATCAAGAACTTCCCCAGTGGGGAAGACCAAAGTTTATATAATGTATAAACCCATGACTATTGGGTGAACCCGTTTCCACTATTTTTGGGGTTTTGTTAAAAATTCATTTTTATAGTATTTAATCATAAAACCAAGGGGTTAAACATTAAAACAAAATTTTTTTATCAGAAAAATAAATATTCCATAAAATTGTTTCTCTTTTGTAAATTGATTTCATAAATAAATTTAATTTCTAAATATAAATTTTAATAAATAAGCCCTTATTGAAATTATAATCCTAACACCCTCCTTTATGTGTTTTCTCACTTTTATCTGTATTTCCCTTTTATTTGGTTACTTTTCTTAATTTTAATTTTATTTAATCAATTATTTTTCCTTTTAAATTTATTTTCATGTATAATTGGATGATTAACATCGAATTATGATTAAATCCTCTTCTTTCTCCAAGTAGATCGATCATGATACACCAATTCTACAATAGAGTGAGGGAAAAAATTTGTTATGCCTCAAGAAGGGATCAGTCACACTCTCTAGTGGTATTTTATAGATTTCCTTAATAAATTAAACCATGATATTATTCACTAATATCATCAATTTATTTTAGTTACTTTATTCTATAAATCTAAAAACCAATCTGGATAACTAATACAAAAAACACTAGTTCTTTAATAATTGATCCTGCCAGACTAAAAAAAATATCACTCTCTCCTTAGAAAGGTGTGAATGCTCTAGTTGGGTGAAGTTAAATAAATATTAACCTAGAAACTTCAACATATACCTTGATAATTAGCATCCAATATATCTCAATTTTTAAACACATGTGTTCATCCAAAAAATATGAAGGCTCATAATACTTCACATCACTAATCAATATACAATAAGATAGACAACTAAACTCCAACTCTTACCTTCTCCAAAAGAAATTTTTATCTTCATAGAATAAATCATTGAAATCATATAAAATTTTGGTGAATCTATTTTCTATTCATATATAAGTAAATGTGAATCATTAGTATAAATCATAGTATGGATGGTAGAATAAGAAATAACTCTCACTCTTATAGACCATGCATCAAATTCCTCTAGTGTATTTTCCACAATAAACATGTTCCCCTTATTATTATAATTTTAACCCTTTTAAGGATTCCCGTTATTTTCCCCATGATTTAGCTCTAACATAATATAGTTACTATTTAGATATCCTCCATCATTGTGTCTATTTAAAACCACCAACACTAGAACCCCAACAATGTAAGCAATAGAACATATACAAACGCCCTTGATTCCAAAAATAATATCAAGTTACATGATCATTAAAATTGTCTCACCTTAGGTGTTTCATTATTTCAACCTTGTAACTCATAGTATTATCCTTCCTTAAGAACAACTTTATCTCATATACATATTCCAAAAACCTCCTTTATAATGAACATGCCCAAATTACCTAAATGACATTGGGTCAATTCATCACAAGACATCATACCAAAATACCATTCACTATAGGATAGAATAAACACAAAGAATTGATTAGTATAGGTATGTAATATATTTTTCCCTCATTGAAAATTAATTATTATATGTATAACAAAGGAAATACTCAATCAAAATTTTTGGCATGACGCTTGGGGTTGACAAACTAGGAAGACAAATTGATGGGCATTCACTAAGGGGTTACCTGTTATTTGGTTATCTAAAAATGACATAGTATAATAACTATATATACATACCATGGAAAACAAAGTACCAAAAATAAAAAAAAATGTATAATGAGTATAACATAAAAACTAGAAAATAGATATAACATTCCAATAATACAAGGCCTTAGTAATCATTAAAGATGAGTTCTGAGCATAAAATTTGCAATGAAGCCTTCTAGTGTAGCCCCACATATCAAGTTCCACATGTCCAATAAAACCTATAAAAGACTCTTTCTATGATACTGAATACACATGAAACCTTCTCCCATATTTTGAGACCACCCATTTGTAGTATCATGTTTAAAAACATATTTTTCATCCAAAAAGGACATGTATAGGGTATGCTTATAACAATACCAAGTAAATCATCATCACCCTCAGTCCTTATATACGTACCATAAAAAATATAGTGCTTGTTACAATAAAAAAAGGCTAGTAAAGAAACAAGAAATTATGTTATTATCTATCAAATTTATGCAATAGAAATATAAGATTTAACACATAACTCCAAATATTGGGAGATCCCATAACTGAATAACTGACTTTGAGCCAAAATTGGAATCGGGATTGATGTAACATCCCAATACTTTTAAAGAGATAGTGAAAACCTATATACAACACACACATGTATATGTACAATTATCTATATATATTAATATGTTCATACCAAGTCAATTCGCAAGTGACCCATCTTGTCAGGGAAAAAAGAATCATGTATACATCCTTAGTGCAATGTTTTATACCATCCCTTCAAGAATATGGGAAAGGGTATACATATTCAAGGAATGTTTAGCATATCCCATACTACCCAACTATTTTAAACACATGGGTACCATCTCATACTCATAATTATTAATACATCTATTCTAATAAGCCCAACCGAGCTAGATATTTGACAAATTAGTTGTATGACATGTATATCAAGTAAATAAATTTATAAATACCATTAAAGGTATAGTATACAGTACCATATAAACAAGAATATCACATTCACAAATTATTATACATTAATATATCAAGAATCATGTTGATATAGATTATAACTAACACAAAATCCATATAATTCAAGTATAAATCATGCCAATATAAAATGTGTGTAAAAAATTATCCAAAGATTTATTTTCATTTATAGAATTATTCTCAAAAAAATCTAATGAAATATCAATTAAATTTTGTTCTCCTTTCCCAAAACAGTTTCCTGGCTTCAATTTCACATATATAAGAGATGGATATATTTTACTTAAATAAATAAACATATTATATCATATTAATGTCAATATAAGTTAGGTATGTCACCAATATGATCGACTAACCATACTATGGATTAATTTAATTAGGTTCTAGGTTGCTTCCAATAAAGAATATATATTTATGAAAGTAAGGTATGGTTGATACCTTCTATATAATGAAGAAGAACCCCTATGAAAACTATATGGAATGAAACTCATGATATTAGAAAAGTCCCACCATACCTAGATCTGATAATTAGGTCATTACACCCACTACCATAAAGAATCAAAAACAATTAAGGATTAAAAGGCTTCAATATCCTTACCTCACTTACTCCAACCCTGGGTGGAAGATTACAGACGCTAAGATCAATACTAATGAAGGAAATCAACCATGATAGAAGAGGTGTGGTTTATTGATTCATGGTAATGGAATATATGGTAAATAGGAGGAAACATCCTTATTTCCTTAGTACTAGGTGTTAAAAATTAGAAAAAAATATGAAATTATCCCTAATCTATAAAAACAATATACAGTATCATCAGGTACCTTGTCTATGTCCACCATCCAACCAATAGTGCTAATAATGAACATACATCCACTGGAGTTCTATCAGGAACCCACTTCCTAAAATTTATACCAAGTGCTCCAGAAAATAAGGACCCAACTCACCACATCCTATCAACTTTTATCCAATCCCCATTAAATGTTATCAATCTTAGAAGTGCACCTTAAAAATATAGGAAGAAAATATTATATAAGATTTTAACATAAAGGGTTAATTTTATTAAAACCTCCCTACCACCAAGAATATAATACTCATAAATCATAAACTATATTCTATAGAGAAAATTCATAATCATTAAACCTTCATTTCATATATAATTTTCATGTTTAATATAAGAGAATCACCTTTTTTCTATATATCATAAACAACTGGAATCACACTACCATGTAAAACCTTCTTACCCCAATCGATGATACAAATAGTTTCCTCAATATAGGATGCATAATCTCTAAACACAAAACCATTATACCATATCATAGCTATGAGGTTAGGTATATTCCTCCTCGATTGTGGAATATGAATACTATTATTCATGTAACTAGATTTTAGAGTTATGGATAGCTAACAAACCATCTCTCTAACTAATACCAATACATAAAATGGATAAAAAACATATATTAAACCTCCCATATTTACCCATATATTTGTGAATTACTCTCTCAAAAACATTAAGGAATACATGGTCATTAACTTAGAAATTTCAATCATTTCTTGTAATGATCATTAAATGAATTTTTAAATCTTCAAGTCATTAAAAAATAATTTGGAATAATTTTTACCAACTACATTGTATCCTATATGATATTAGTATAGATTATATAGGATTCCACTATATTGATCTAGAATAGAGTAGAATCTCATGGTGGCCTATAAATAACTTCAAATGATGACATTTGAATCAATGACTAGTAGATCTTATTGTTTCATAATTTAATCAAAGTAATATGATCCCCCCATGACCCAGAAATTTCAGAATATTAGCACAAATCTTATCCCAAAATAAATAAATGGATTGATAAAACTAGCCATCAGTTTATGGGCGAAATGATGTTCTTAATTTCATTTGTAAAAACAATTCACATTAAATCCCAAGACTAAATTGATACAGGAACATAAAATCCCTATTAGTAACATTAATGGCCACTTGAGTTATTGATCAACAATGAGAGAGGTTTGAATTTGTGTTCATAATTTTTAACTTTTCAATCATAAATTCTATAATTCTTGTTCAGAAAAAAATATATGATCTCGCTTAGTGTAAAAAAGTAAATGGATATCACAAAAAATTTTAACAAGATTTATCATTAATATGGTTGAAATATCCTACGTGTATATGGGTCATTATCCTATAAAACAGAGAGATTATCATTTATTATCAACATTATGTCATTGGTAAGGGTACATCCATGAACCCTATATAGTTATAGAACTACCTAGTGTGAATAAACAATAACTTCTCTGTAACAGCCCAAGATTTTATAAAAAAAATATATTCTTTTTAATTTTATTAATGTCTTGTGTTGTACGCTACACCAAAAGGAGCTTGCACAACACGCATCCTTGTCTTGCCTTGCATTACACACAATCGCGACCTTCCTCGATAGCGTGTGTAATACGCAATACCGAGTTTCACTAAACAACGATGTGCTATTAAAATATTATTAAAACTAGCCGTTATGAATAGTAATAACCACTTTTTAAAATTCTGTAAATCTTATTTTTCAAAATGAACTTCATTCTTGGATTCGGAGTATCGAATTTAGCCTAAGGTGAAATTTTGGTACTTTTCGGATAACTTTCATATTCTGATGAATAGTGAAAATTACTAAATTATAATTAAAAACAACTTTTTTAATCGAAATATTTAATAGTGATAAATTATTAATTTGAGTGGTTTTAAAGTATATTTAGAATATATTTCTACAATTTAATACAATGTTGGTCATTGGTTGTAATTTCACATTTAAACCAGACATAATCAAGTGTCAATCTTTTGATATATATTGTTTCCTAAAAACACGCTATTTATTTTAACAACAGGATTTAATTATAAAATTAATTAATGCAACTTCTATGTTATAAATTTGGTAAAATAGATTTCATTTTTGAATTCGGAATATGAAATATAGCTTAGGATGAAATTTTGGCATTGTTCTGAAAAACATCAATTTTGATGAATAGTGAAACTACTAAGTGGTAGTTAAAAAAACTGAATTTTTCATAAAACTTAATTTTGCCGCTTCTGTGAATGGAATTTCGAAAATCCGAGATACACGGTTAATATCAAGGACTAAAATGTGGTTCAATGGGATGAAAATAATTTTTTTGGTGAATAGTAACTTTTTACTTTTTTTACCGCGGTTAATAGTAAATAGGGTAACTAAGGGTAAATATGATATTACTATTACCCTAACACATGTCCTAATTCTATTGTAAAAGTGTAATTCGACCAAAAACAAACTTAGGAATAAAATATGACCATTTAGGCCCACTTGGATTAGATTAGGACATTTATTATTAATTTATTTAAAGAAAGGTTAAAATAGTTAAAATCAAAGTTTAATAAGTAAATCATTTTTAATATGGGGTTATACATAAGATAAATTCGATTGTAAATATTCATTAGAAAGCTAAACAGATTTCCTACATGATGGTATTTTATTTTTAATTTTTAGACATAAAATAATTTAATTTATTTATGAAACAACGATGATGCAGTAATTATCTTATTAATGAAATATTGATATAATTGATGTTATAAACACCAAAATAAATGTAATTTGAGATTTTTTATGAATTAAACTAATTTTCTAGGTTACTATGATATGTTAATGTTTATTTAATCAACTTGGTTCGAACATTTAATTCTGTTATGACTTTCACAAAAATCATATATCAAATAGTGTCAAAATTGACACAAAATAGTTTTTAAATCAAATATTATATTATTAATTGTTATTGTATTCCTAAAAATCTAAGGTTCGGCCAAATGACTTAGATAAGGATATATATATTAATAATAAACAATTTGGGGTTCGTTTGGCATGTTATAGTAAGTTTATTAACCATATAGTGAAAGAAAACAAAAAGACATGGTAAAAGTTAAATTATTTAACTTAGAGTTAAATCTAATTGATAAGGTTAAAATAATATCCTAAACTTCTCTAAATTCTATTGGTTGATAGGATTTCGACCCATCCACACTTTAGCTTCGAAATAATACCCTTCGGAACCATTATAAACCGATTTTGACTTTAATATAAAATAATATTTTGAGATATTCCTAAGGTGCCCCTCTCCTCCCTTATAAATGGACACCTCCTCCCCCTCCTCCTCACACCAATTTGAGCACTCAGGCTCGGCCAACCCCTACCAAAATCCCTTCTCCACCTCCCTAGCAACATCCTAGAGGTTCTGGTCTTCCTCAAAGACCAATTCTAGTGCCCTAAGAGGAGGTCTCAAAGAGGCACTTCAAAGAAGAGTTAATTACCGTTACCAATTCTTTCATCTTTATTTCTTCTTCCACTTCTTCTTATTAGGTTGTTTCATTATGAAGTAATAACATCAGTATCACTCATATACTGATATGTTATTATAAGTATGAAACAACCCTATTTCACCATCTATCCATCCTACGGAAAGAGAAATCACCGCGCGTGCGTACGTACGGAATACCGTCTCCACGCCGTGGTGTAATCTATTTTCCACCACCACCTTACATGGATGGGTATAATGGTGTAAAGAATAACTATACATAGTTATTAAAACATAATATTGATTCTGATATATTGTATAATCCACTCCAATTCAATTCAATATTTATGGAAATGATATCATCGCTCGTGCGTACGTACGGACTACCGTCTCCACGACGCGATGAGATTCATTATCCATGTTAACCATTTAAGAATGATTATAAAGTATATATAAGAAATAATAATTAAATATATGACATTATAAAGCTACTGGATTTATGTATATATATATATATATGTATGTATGTCATCTACTTACTTCCATTCAAGACAATAAGGAAAGGAAAACATCATTCATGCGTACGTACGGACTACCGTCTCCATGAACGGTGTTTTTCATTTTATTTATCTATCTATTATATATATATATATATACTGAATATATATGATATATAAATCATATTTTATATTCTGGAAGTAAGTAAATCATGATATAAGTAATAATGATGTCAAGAACAACAAGTCAAAACACCTATGATAAATGAAACGATTTTACCCAAAACGCTTCTTTAACATGGAATTTACAAAAGAACGGGTAATATAATGTCATAAGTGAACCATATATGATATCATAACAATAAATATGATTCTGTAATAAGTCAATGACATTATTTAAATCATTATACAGGAGGTTCGGACACATACGAAGCAAATTGGACCTAAGGTAAGGGAAATATCACAATCTCATTTTTATCCGAGATTGTTTATTCGTAAGTATTTACTGGGGTGTATTTTATCATCCACATCCATGTTTCATCAATATGTAATATTATTTCCATCCACCTACAATTGTTTAAATCCATTTTTACCCTTCGGTGAGTTTTTAGTAATATCTATGAAAGGAATCTTTTGTCGTACGAGGTACTTTTTGACTTTTCCGACAAAAGTACGAAGAATGTTTTTTTTAACTTATACGGCATGAATGGATTTTTAAAACATTGTATCCAAGAAGCTTCCTTTACAAGTTTTCAATTTTATTTTTAATCAACTTCTTTTATTTTAAAGTTTTATGACATGTTATGAAAGGAAAAATGTTTTTGAAGAAGAAAGGATATTTTCCTCAAGAAAGGAGTTCAAGTGTTTTATCAAAATTATTTTCCATCTAAGATAATAAAAGGTTCTGTTTTTATCCCTATTATTAAATTGATTTGTTCATGTTGTGATGGAATTATTTTTATGAATTCCTTTATCTTATATGAATTGATTTATGATGTCATGATGTTTCAAGAATCCCATTTTTGTTACATGTGTTATGCGATGATGTATGATTATGTGGTTCACATAAGAAAGGATTCATTATAAGATGGGTGGGACCTATATCTCCCTCCAATGCATTGGGTAAAGATTTTATATCTCATGAGATAGACATGGCTGGAACGGAAGGTTATTTCGGTTCAGTGATACAGGACTGAAACGAGGAGTGAACTCGGTTCAGAAAGGGACTTTGTCCACTAAGATAGTCTTGGCAATGAGTCATGACTAACAAGAAATGATTTTCCATGATTATGTGTGCATGCTACAAAGTTTCAAGTTTCATGTTATGATTATGGTGATCTCATTTTCACTTCTATGATTTGTTCCATGTTAAGATATTATGATCTCTTTTGCAGGTTATGATTTTCAAAAAGATATGATATGATTTTTATTTCTTTTGTATACCCTTACTGAGCATTTGAGCACACCCTTTTATGTTTTCTTTTCCCCAGGATATAAATAAAGGTTTTAGGTAAAAAAAAGGGAAGATCTTTATGGGAGATATTGAAGATCTTTCACCACGATTAGAAGATTACGTTCTGAGTTTCCAAAGACACTAAACTATTACGATCCTTTAGTGTGTGTTTTTGTTATGTACTAAGTATTCCGCAAAAGTAATGTAATGTCCATGTACGTCAAGTTTCGAGTCTCTACAGTTGGTATCAGAGGAAAGGTTTAGTCAACCTTTGGAAACTAGGATGCGAAAACGTTAGTGAGATCCCTAGAGATATTTCTACGGTATGTCTAGGGATGTCCCTAAGGTTAAGTATACGTATAGGTTATAGTACTAGAACTACGCTAAAGATCATAGAATTAAACCTAAGATGTTAGATATTGAAGGTACTCCCCCTTTATTATGTTGTTTTTCCCTAGCATGATTTTTGCCTCTCACACTATTCTTTTTGGGTTTTAGACGATGGCTGGAACCCGAAGGAACCGTGTTGATCAATGCAATGGACAATGCAATGATTGCCCCCCTGAACAAACAAATGTTATGGGAGATGGAGTGCAAAATCTTATTGCTATACTTACACAAGCTATGAATCATTCTGGACTTCCAAATGAGCAGAGAAGGGAACAATATTCTATTGAGTCCTTCATGAGGCAACGTCCACCTTCTTTCAGTGGGACTTCTGATCCACTTGTTGCTGAACAATGGATCAGTACCACTGAAAAGATATTTTCAGTTCTTCAATGTTCTAAACATGATAAAGTCATCTTAGCAGTATATCGTTTGGAAGGTGAAGCTGATCAATGGTGGAATCTTATCAAGAATACGAGGCCAAGGGATGAAATTGAGTCCATGGAATGGGACGAGTTCAAGAACTTGTTTTTCAGTAAGTACTTCCCTCGTATTCTTCGAACAAAGATGGAAAAGGAGTTTATTGAGCTGAAGCAGAAGGATGATGAATCTGTTGGTATATACGAAGTGAATTTTACAAGACTTGCAAGGTATGCATCTGGCATTATCATCCAACCTGAAAGTAAAGTTGATCGATTTTTCAGTGGCTTAAAACCAAGTCTTCGAAGGGCATTAGCTATAAGAGACTTCAGTAGCTATGAAGAAATTGTGCGTTGTGCTATCAAGGTAGAAATGGAAGTTGGTGTTACATATCCATCTCATGGTTTTGACAAGAAACGAAAGATGGAGTTCAAGGAGAAATCTCATAATAATGGTGAAAAGAAGATGAATGTTTTCTTATGCACAAAGTGTGGAAAGAAGCATGGTGGAGATTGTCTTAAAGGAACTAGAAAATGTTTTAAGTGTGGAAAAGAAGTTCATCGAGCAGTTGAGTGTCGAAATAATGGAAAAAGGGTTTCTAATGATGTGAATAAAGCAAACACTGCAGAGAACGCACCACCAACACTTCAATGCTTCAAGTGCAAGGAAATGGGGCATTATGCTAATAATTTCCCTAATCCAAGGGTTAGTGATGATCAACATGAGCAACCACTGAAGGAAAAGGACAAAGGGAAGTCACATGCGATCACTATTGGCGATGTTGAATATGATAACGATGTGGTGGAATGATTAAGAGTTTATGTAATGGGATTCCAAAATAATGTTGTATCATTGAGTATTGCAATATTTATTGATGTGGTATTCAAAGTGATTGAGATATTTTTTTGGAAATAAGATGATATGCGCATAATGAAGACGAGAAAATGAAATGTTTAATAGTATTCATGAGCTCATGATTGATATAAGGACTAAGTGATATCATGGTTTGAGTATAAATAATTTCGAGGATTTTGGTATTTGTAAAGTGTTAACTTTTAACTGCATTCAAGTTTTCACTAAGGTTCAATGGGTATTCAAGAGTATACATGATTAAGGACTTTGAATGTTTGGAATGTGACCAACAAAACATATCTTATGATATATGGGGATCAATGATGATATTAAATCTCTGGTAATTGTTTTCACTATGTTATGAGAGTGGACTGCAATATTATGGATAAGCCTAAAGAAGTTCGTTTTTTGATATTATTTATAGGATGTTATAGTAATGTAGTTTTAGAAAAAGGACAACCTGTAGGACGGGCGACAGCCCATCGCGTCGGACAAGGCTATGTGAATCGAACCCACAACCGAAGTGCGACTGGCCTTTATCGCCTACCACTGGCCTACAGGATGTCCCTGTTTAGTAGAAACTAGTTTTATTATATTAAGCAGTATGATATATGAAGTATAAGTCCATTTTAGGAACCATATATGATTTATCTCACTATAGATCGATTTATGCATATAATTTTTGCTAACCTTTTGTTTGAGACAGATGGAATGACCCGTCATTCTATCACATGATCTGCTAACACTTCACGAATAACAAATTCAACTTCATTTATTTAAGAGATGAAGTGGAAATTGTTCAAGGCACGAACAACAGTGAGATTGTACCAAAATAAAGTAAGTATTTATTAAAATTCAAATTTTCAACTTTAGGGGAAATGATCTTGAAAACCAAAAATGTTGTCCTAGTGATCTTATACCTGATGAATCAGATGGTACCTTATATCATCACAAATCTATGGATTTGTGATTACTGGCTTTTCCATAGCCATGTTCTCTACCACTCTCCATCAGAACATGATGGTTAGATTTCTCTTCCATATCCATATTTTCACCTATGTGGAAACCCAATGATTAGTTTATTTGGGTAACCGTTACGTTTCATACTTTTGTTTTTAAAGATTGGTTTTGATATTCCTTTTTACGATGTGGGTTTCTATTAATGAAACTTTCGAATAGTAAACCATTTATAACCCCGACGAATTTCGAGGGCGAAATTCATTTTAAGGGGGGTAGAATGTAACAGCCCAAGATTTTATAAAAAAAATATATTCTTTTTAATTTTATTAATGTCTTGTGTTGTACGCTACACCAAAAGGAGCTTGCACAACACGCATCCTTGTCTTGCCTTGCATTACACGCAATCGCGACCTTCCTCGATAGCGTGTGTAATACACAATACCGGGTTTCACTAAACAACGATGTGCTATTAAAATATTATTAAAACTAGCCGTTATGAATAGTAATAACCACTTTTTAAAATTCTGTAAATCTTATTTTTCAAAATGAACTTCATTCTTGGATTCGGAGTATCGAATTTAGCCTAAGGTGAAATTTTGGTACTTTTCGGATAACTTTCATATTCTGATGAATAGTGAAAATGACTAAATTATAATTAAAAACAACTTTTTTAATCGAAATATTTAATAGTGATAAATTATTAATTTGAGTGGTTTTAAAGTATATTTAGAATATATTTTTACAATTTAATACAATGTTGGTCATTGATGTAATTTCACATTTAAACCAGACATAATCAAGTGTCAATCTTTTGATATATATTGTTTCCTAAAAACACGCTATTTATTTTAACAGTAGGATTTAATTATAAAATTAATTAATGCAACTTCTATGTTATGAATTTGATAAAATAGATTTCATTTTTGAATTCGGAATATGAAATATAGCTTAGGATGAAATTTTGGCATTGTTCTGAAAAACATCAATTTTTGATGAATAGTGAAACTACTAAGTGGTAGTTAAAAAAACTGAATTTTTCATAAAACTTAATTTTGCCGCTTCTGTGAATGGAATTTCGAAAATCCGAGAGACACGGTTAATATCAAGGACTAAAATGTGGTTCAATGGGATGAAAATAATTTTTTGGTGAATAGTAACTTTTTACTTTTTTTACCGCGGTTAATAGTAAATAGGGTAACTAAGGGTAAATATGATATTACTATTACCCTAACACATGTCCTAATTCTATTGGACAAGTGTAATTCGACCAAAAACAAACTTAGGAATAAAATATGACCATTTAGGCCCACTTGGATTAGATTAGGACATTTATTATTAATTTATTTAAAGAAAGGTTAAAATAGTTAAAATCAAAGTTTAATAAGTAAATCATTTATAATATGGGGTTATACATAAGATAAATTCGATTGTAAATATTCATTAGAAAGCTAAAAATATTTCCTACATGATGGTATTTTATTTGTAATTTTTAGACATAAAATAATTTAATTTATTTATGACACAACGATGATGCAGTAATTATCTTATTAATGAAATATTGACATAATTGATGTTATAAACACCAACATAAATGTAATTTGAGATATTTTATGAATTAAACTAATTTTATAGGTTACTATGATATAGTAATGTTTATTTAATCAACTTGGTTCGAACATTTAATTCTGTTATGACTTTCACAAAAATCATATATCAAATAGTGTCAAAATTGACACAAAATAGTTTTTAAATCAAATATTATATTATTAATTGTTATTGTATTCCTAAAAATCTAAGGTTCGGCCAAATGACTTAGATAAGGATATATATATTAATAATTAACAATTTGGGGTTCTTTTGGCATGTTATAGTAAGTTTATTAACCATATAGTGAAAGAAAACAAAAAGACATGGTAAAAGTTAAATTATTTAACTTATAGTTAAATCTAATTGATAAGGTTAAAATAATATCCTAAACTTGTCTAAATTCTATTGGTTGATAGGATTTCGACCCATACCCACTTTAGCTTCGAAATAATACCCTTTGGAACCATTATAAACCGATTTTGACTTTAATATAAAATAATATTTTGAGATATTCCTAAGGTGCCCCTCTCCTCCCTTATAAATGGACACCTCCTCCCCCTCCTCCTCACACCAATTTGAGCACTCAAGCTCGGGCAACCCCTACCAAAATCCCTTCTCCACCTCCCTAGCAACATCCTAGAGGTTCTGGTCTTCCTCAAAGACCAATTCTAGTGCCCTAAGAGGAGGTCTCAAAGAGGCACTTCAAAGAAGAGGTAATTACCGTTACCAATTCTTTCATCTTTATTTCTTCTTCCACTTCTTCTTCTTAGGTTGTTTCATTATGAAGTAATAACATCAGTATCACTCATATACTGATATGTTATTATAAGTATGAAACAACCCTATTTCACCATCTATCCATCCTACGGAAAGAGAAATCACCGCGTGTGCGTACGTACGGAATACCGTCTCCACGCCGTGGTGTAATCTATTTTCCACCACCACCTTACATGGATGGGTATAATGGTGTAAAGAATAACTATACATAGTTATTAAAACATAATATTGATTCTGATATATTGTATAATCCACTCCAATTCAATTCAATATTTATGGAAATGATATCATCGCTCGTGCGTACGTACGGACTACCGTCTCCACGACGCGATGAGATTCATTATCCATGTTAACCATTTAAGAATGATTATAAAGTATATATAAGAAATAATAATTAAATATATGACATTATAAAGCTACTGGATTTATGTATATATATATATGTATGTCATCTACTTACTTCCATTCAAGACAATAAGGAAAGGAAAACATCATTCATGCGTACGTACGGACTACTGTCTCCATGAACGGTGTTTTTCATTTTATTTATCTATCTATTATATATATATATATACTGAATATATATGATATATAAATCATATTTTATATTCTGGAAGTAAGTAAATCATGATATAAGTAATAATGATGTCAAGAACAACAAGTCAAAACACCTACGATAAATGAAACGATTTTACCCAAAACGCTTCTTTAACATGGAATTTACAAAAGAACGGGTAATATAATGTCATAAGTGAACCATATATGATATCATAACAATGAATATGATTCTGTAATAAGTCAATGACATTATTTAAATCATTATACAGGAAGTTCGGACACATACGAAGCAAATTGGACCTAAGGTAAGGGAAATATCACAATCTCATTTTTATCCGAGATTGTTTATTCGTAAGTATTTACTGGGGTGTATTTTATCATCCACATCCATGTTTCATCAATATGTAATATTATTTCCATCCACCTACAATTGTTTAAATCCATTTTTACCCTTCGGTGAGTTTTTAGTAATATCTATGAAAGGAATCTTTTGTCGTACGAGGTACTTTTTGACTTTTCCGACAAAAGTACGAAGAATGTTTTTTTTAACTTATACGGCATGAATGGATTTTTAAAACATTGTATCCAAGAAGCTTCCTTTACAAGTTTTCAATTTTATTTTTAATCAACTTCTTTTATTTTAAAGTTTTATGACATGTTATGAAAGGGAAATGTTTTTGAAGAAGAAAGGATATTTTCCTCAAGAAAGGAGTTCAAGTGTTTTATCAAAATTATTTTCCATCTAAGATAATAAAAGGTTCTGTTTTTATCCCTATTATTAAATTGATTTGTTCATGTTGTGATGGAATTATTTTTATGAATTCCTTTATCTTATATGAATTTATTTATGATGTCATGATGTTTCAAGAATCCCATTTTTGTTACATGTGTTATGCGATGATGTATGATTATGTGGTTCACATAAGAAAGGATTCATTATAAGATGGGTGGGACCTATATCTCCCTCCAATGCATTGGGTAAAGATTTTATATCTCATGAGATAGACATGGCTGGAACGGAAGGTTATTTCGGTTCAGTGATACAGGACTGAAACGAGGAGTGAACTCGGTTCAGAAAGGGACTTTGTCCACTAAGATAGTCTTGGCAATGAGTCATGACTAACAAGAAATTATTTTCCATGATTATGTGTGCATGCCACAAAGTTTCAAGTTTCATGTTATGATTATGGTGATCTCATTTTCACTTCTATGATTTGTTCCATGTTAAGATATTATGATCTCTTTTGCAGGTTATGATTTTCAAAAAGATATGATATGATTTTTATTTCTTTTGTATACCCTTACTGAGCATTTGAGCTCACCCTTTTATGTTTTCTTTTCCCCAGGATATAAATAAAGGTTTTAGGTAAAAAAAAAGGGAAGATCTTTATGGGAGATATTGAAGATCTTTCACCACGATTAGAAGATTACGTTCCGAGTTTCCAAAGACACTAAACTATTACGATCCTTTAGTGTGTGTTTTTGTTATGTACTAAGTATTCCGCAAAAGTAATGTAATGTCCATGTACGTCAAGTTTCGAGTCTCTACATTCTCATACCAAAACCCAATAATAAAATAACATCTTAAATAATGATCAAAAAACAAAGTAAAATTCACTATTGGACTAGATGAATATATCCACCTTCATTATCTAAATGGAAATCCATTTGGGTTGTCTTTGAAATTTTATTATACTAGTAATAATCTTAATATCCTCAGCTAACACCCATTTTACATAAAAACGCCACATTTATTATGTTGATTTTTTCAAATATTCAAATATGGAAACACCCATGCAAATCCGAATCATGATCAATATTTTAGAAATTGGTCAAATATTCATCATAAATAAATACCTCTTGGATAATAATAATGGGGGAAAATATTCTCTATTGAATCTTTATAATTGAATATTTAGGAATCTTTCAAATCTCTATGATATTATCATTTAATTCTCCTTAAAAATCAACTTCTTCATTTATTTTAACTTCCAAAAATTTGGTATCTCTTTTCTATATCTTTATGATCACATGAGAAGATAATTATAACTTCCCATGAGAAACAGATATTTCTAATATTATGTAACCTCTCGAGAGATCATACATTTCCTCTAAAAATGTAGGTTACTCTATCATATCAATAAATGTTATTTTATAAAATGTTTGGAACTTCATAGTAAATATTACATTTAACCAAATTATTCTTATGTATGTTTAAATTATATTTTATGAACCTTTAATGGGATACTAAATATCATTTATAATTCTAGTTTTATTCTTTTTTTGACTATTTTATTTGAAATATGTTAATACATTATCAGCTTATACATCTATGATATATTATATATTTCCACTTATATTTTTATCTGAATTTAGAATATTACATATTCAGTGAAAAGGTAGAGTTTCTCTTATATATAGACTCTAACTAAATCTATATATCTTAGATCAATAAAAACTTTCATCAAAAATCATTTCAATATTTCTCAGCTCATTTCTAAACATCCTTAGTTATCTTAAATGTATGGATTCTTGAGCATATGTATTAATAATAAATACATCATCATCATACGTTGGATAAAAAATCATTCTATTTGGATTTTTTAAAGTACTCAATACATTAAAATTACATCATATATTCAACGTTATCCAACATTATCAGCTCATCCACTAGATATAAAATTCCATATTTTACTCAAAATCATGAACTGAAACATTCTCTTCACTACCTTATTGATAATAAAGAAAAATATTTTTTTAATAGGGGGTATACCTCTTCTAAAAGAAATAATTTTTAACCCTATACTACCAAGAATAATATGGGAAAAATAGAGATATTAACATAGAAATCAATTCTCTCTATAATCCAATTTTTTATGTGAGGCTTATGAAATAAAGTCACTATTATGAAATTTCAATTAGATTTTTAAGATATTTATTCAACTCATCTAAAAAAGAATAAACAAAATCATGTTAAAATATGTTTTCCTAGTTTAGTTAACATCTCCTCCTTTTATTCTATGAAAACATAATTTAAATTAGGTAAAGACTCGTAAATATATCTTAGTGGTGTTGGGGATTGGGTTTTACACCCTTTTCCAGCCTCAATGTATTATAATAATTATTTGGATGATTTTTTGTGAAAATGTTTAAAAACTATTTTTCAAATGGGAAAAATTACACCATCAAAGAGTATTTTTCCACCATATATATCAAGAAGTGATATTTTATGTTAATTTATTTTAATATTTAATTTGGAAAAAAATTTGGACAAATTTACATTTATTTTTTATCACAATTAGTAAAAAAATTATAATTAATATTAATATTCATATCATTATGTTCATTCTTTATCGAAATATTTTACATAGTTTCTTATGAGGTAGTAACATACATAGATTCAATAGTACACAAAATGATAGTGGGTTTCAACATTGAATCCAATCACTCAAATATTCCACCAATAAATAATTCTCCTCCTAATGTATACTTTTTATCATTAATATGACTATCTCAATCAGTATCAATAAAATATAATTATTCTAAATCAAATTTATTATTACATAATAGGATATAATTAGATGAATTTATGATATACCACTAAATAATATTAAATAATAGTACATATGGATCCTATTTTTATATTTACATCTAACACATAGTGTGCTCGAAAAAATAATATTTTTCCTTGAGGTGGCCAAATACAATAGACTACCAATCTATTTTCCTAACTATTTCACGTTAATATATTTACTTTCATCATCACTAATCAATATTTCCCCACATTTATTTATCTTAAACACACCTATTTATTCTTCCAAAATAATGCGTTTCAATAACTGTAACACCATAATATTTTAAAAGAACTCTATGCTCAATAACATACAAGATATGTAACAGTGAGCTTAAACAAACCATGAATAATATTATCTAAATATGATTGTTATAACCAATAAAATAAATTAGTGTTTATGAATATGATCAAATAATTTTTATAATATTTATATACTTCCTATTCAATATAAATTTATTGGTAATTGTTTAGTAAATAATCAATCAATTTTTATTTGTAATTTTATTCGTTAAAAACCCATTATCTTGAAAAAAATTATTTATTTTTTTGAGAAAATTTTGTAATTAAACTCTAGAGATTTTAGAAATTAAATATTAGAAAAATTAAATTTTTTTGAAATTAACTATGAGAGAATTATCTTTGGATGAATTATATATAATATTTGGAAATGTATGATTTCTAAATGAATTGTAACAGATGTTTATTTTTCTTCGATACTGTATTTTCATTTCAAAAATATACAATGTTATATTTTTCATAAAATGGTTTAAATGAAAAACCCGAACTATTGTGTTTTAAATAATCCAATTATATGAATTGTAATCAATTTTTGGTTTGAATTTGGTATAAAAATAATTTTATATGCAAAGGCATTCTTCTGAAAAACTATGTTTTTTACACAAAATGAATTTTTTATCTTAAAAAACTAAATTAATCACAATTGGTGAATAATTTTAATGAAATTTATATATTATATTTTCAACCAAATTTTTCATTTAGTATTTTTCTAACTATGGGATAAGTATAAACCATGTTTATGCTTAAAATTTTGTTTTTATAAAAGTAAAATAGGATCGTTTTTTAGATAATTTTTTTAAATTAATTTATTCCAATTATAGAAATTAAATTTTAAAAATGGATTAAATATTATGAAATTGGAGTTAATTTTTTTAAATAGTCCCCATTTATTTTTATTCAATGTAAATAGAAACTGTGGGAATATTGTTCACCTCGAGGAATGGTAAATCAGGTAAATCTTGGATAAAACTAAGTGATGGGGTCATAATGTTTCATCGTAATTATAAATAAGGTAATTTAATTTAACCCTTACCACCTTTTTATTGATATTTATTTGTATAATGGTCACTTTTCTGAGAAAATAAACTATAAAATAATTGAATCAAAGAAAGTTACAAAATGTCACTCTCTTAGTTGTAAATATCTCTTATATATTAACCTAGGGAAAAAATTAAGTGGTGAATAGATATTAATGGTAATTTTGGAAACAAATAAAATTATATTCATGGTCTAAATTTATATATAATTTGTAATTATTAAATAATTACAATAAATACGTATGAAATGCTAATACAGTATTTATTTAATTAACATAAGAATGAAATAAATGATTTCAAAAAATAAAAAGAGATATAATTTTAATGATTTAGTATTTCCCATGAGTTTTATAGATCTATATTACATAATAGGGAGGTTTTAAATCATTATAATCTAATTACCCCATTTTATTTATGTATTTAATGTCAATTTGAATGAATAGTGTTAAAAATGACATTAATCATAATTTATTAAATGATTTAAAATTCATAAAAAGCAGAGATTATAAAAAATTAATGATTTATTGTTTTAAAAATCAACCGTGTTCCATTTATGGGTATTTAAGTATTTTTTTAGTAAAATTATTGACGTTAAAGGGTATAAAACTCTAATATTATGGTAATTATTAAAAGGGTTCACTAAGGGGTTAAAACTAAAGATAACAATAAAAACATGCCCAAAACTTGTCCTAATTTTATTTTTTGATGTTGTTAAGATTTATAATGATATTATATTATAAAAATTTCAATTTGGATCCATTTTGGTATGAAAAATAATTTATATTAATTTAACACTTTAATAAATTTCCAGAATTACCCTACCCTGAATTATAAAAGGATGCCAGTCCCTAAACAAATCCCTTATGAAATTATATATACATATTATATAGGATTTTTTCTTCCAAAAATTATAACCATAGGATATTTAAGGGGATATATAAATGATTTATTTTAAAGGATTTGTAATTTCCTTAACCGAAAATTTTGTTTTTAATTATTCTTTCACCTACACTAAATATGTTATATTATTCATAAAGTAATAAATTCATTATACTAAGTATAATTAAATTTTATTATTACAATTTAAACACATTAATTCACCTTATTATCATCAAATGGGAAGGGAAATTTTTCCTTGTGCGTACGTATGACTAACTCTCTCCACGTAGTAATACAATTCATTATTCATCACCATATTTTAGGGATGGGTATTTTGTTGGGTTTAATGTTTATATATGATAATTATCAGATAATTATTCCTATATATTTATAATATTATGTCTACATTATTACCTTCCAAACCATTGGAAATTGATAATGTCGCTCATGCGTATGTGTGGACTACCAACTCCACGAAGCGTTGTGATAATTTTTCATTTATTTTTTTCTTGGAAGATAATAATGATTTATTTAATAAATATATATGATATTTTATATATAATAATGATTCTAGAAAATTTATTTATTATTTATCATTCATTCCATCTATTGAAAAATGAAAACAACGTTCATGCGTATGTATAACATACTTTCTCCTCAAATGATATAACTCATTTGTTATCTCTACTTTTATTAATTAATTTAAATATTTATATAATTAATATATATGATATTTATATAACTATTAACATTTTTTATATGATAAAAACATGATAAAATTACAATCATCAAAACTACCAAACCAAAACAAACATGAATACAAAGAAAATATCAACTGAAATACTGATTTTAATAAAACATTATTAACAAATGGGTGATAAAAGGGTATAATTAAATAATATATTATATAATATATATTATTATGTTAATATAATATATTTATTATAAATTTATATTTATTATATAGTATTTTCTAATATATACTATTAAATTAAGACCGAAGTTAAGGGATTTTTGGCTCACTTTTATTTCTATTAGACACATATCATATTCATTGTTGGTTTATTCTATATGATTTATATACTTCCCATTGATTTATAATATGATTATTCATATAATGTTTTTTAGTATTTATATATCCATACTAGTTTCTTTATTTCATGGAGATTACAATTCAATTTTTTCCATAGGGGTAAAGATTTCATGTCACAATATAATTGTTTATCATGATTATTTATGATTAAGTTTTTTATGATGAAATATTACAGAATAAAAATAAATATTCTCATGAATTATATACTCCTCTAGTTATTAATTTAAAATAAATATTTTCATTTCATTTTCATCACATTAAATAATCAATATTTTAAAAATATGTTATAATGTAAAATCATATTTATTTCTCTCTTCAATTAATTTTTTTTATTTCATATCAATGTTTTTGAAAAAAACATGTAAAGAAAGATTTTACTATTACCCTATGATTTATTAAATTCATTTTCACCCATGTTTTAGTATTTATAAATAAACTAAAATTAATATTTTTTTCATTTTCCAAATGTTGTTCTTTTTGAATTATTACCAAAAATATAAAAGGAATGTATTACTTTAAATTATACTGCATGTATGGAATTTCCCACCGTCATGACCAGTCAATGTTTTAAATATTCTATTAAAAGTTATCAAGGATCTTTCCAATCATATTTTTTTCATAATATTTAGGAAATATTTTTATTTTAATATTTATTTTCAATGTGGGAATTTTTTTTATAAATAAATATTTAAGTTATCTTATAAATAAATTTTCGTATATGATAACATCCATTGATGTTAATTATGATTTATTGGGCATACGATCCAATGCTACTATTTTTAATCTTTCTCCAAATGTTCAATGATTATATTTTCGAGATATTTATAAAACCAATATAATTTATATGGGTATTTCTATGATGAATTTATTAAATATTTATGAATCATTTTTTCTTTTTATGGGTTATGATGTGATGATATGATGAATGTTTTGCGATCTTTTGGAAAACATATGTATGAATTTTATTATGTGATGGGTTTTTTAGTTATAATCTAAGGAATATGGTTACATTATATCCAATTTTGGTTGTTACGTAATAACTAAGGTCGGCAGTCATGTTATAACTGAGGATGGGTGGGAAAAAAATTATATATTACTCCAATTTATTGGGTAATTAATGATATATCAATATATAAATAGGGCTGGAATGGAGAGGGAACCTAGTTCAATAAGGGTCTTTGTCAACTATAATAGTCTTCAGAGTGATCCCTGGCTACTATGATGGTTTGGGGAGTGAATGAAATCCAATATGATAGTATTGGGAGTAAACTTTGAAAACTAAAATGGTTTGGGGAGTGAACACAATACACTAAGATTATCATGGAAATGAATCTTGTTTAATTAGGTAATTATTTTCTATGATTACACCACAACAGCAAGTCTTATTCCAATGTTACGCTCTCATGGATACGCTTCTTTTATTTCTATATAATTCATGCCCTTTTAACTTCAAATAATTACATCATGACTCAAGATTATTATCTATGATATTTAGGGTATGTATTTTAGGTATTTATTACATGTTCTCATACCCTTATGTTCATGTTACACTTATGTGACCATTGAAATCTCCCTTGTCTACCTTTGTTGAGAATCTGAGATCACCCATTTTTATTTTTCTTTTCCATGATTTATGAAAAATGTTATCAAGTATGATATGTTTAATAATGGTTCTAGTTAGTAATAACTTAATTGGAGACACTTATGACAAAGTTTTTTATCATTCCAAGTTTACAAATATACCATACCTATACAATTCTAGTTTGGATCAAAATGTTATATAATTAATATTCTTCTAATAAGATGTAATATTGATGAATGAAAATTATTGGCCCTTATAATTACTCTATGTCCTGCTATTCTTCAAATACAAACACATGACCAAAGGTTGGGGTAATCTATAGATCTACGAAACATTTCATATCATTAAGGAAATATAAAATAATCACTTTATTTTTGTCAAACAATATTCACAGAATAATTCATCCTCACTTTAATATAAAATATCATCAACATATAAAATAACGATAACTATTGTAGTGTTTTTATTCTTCACATACATGTTTTTTATACTTATACATTTCATCATTTCATGCTTCCCAATTACTCGTACGTCATGAAATACCATTCCGTTAAGGGGGTTTTAACCCATAGAGATACTTTTATATAATTTATACCTATTTACCATCTTAATCATGCTTAAACCCCTTAGCTTTCTCTATTTAGATATCTCCTTTAATCTCACCATTGAGAAATTAAAATTTTACATCCATTTGATAGCCTTTTTATTTTATTTATTTTGTAATGTAAAAAATGATCCTAATGGATTCAAGTCTATCTACTTGAAAAAATGCATTATTAAATTTTATTTCCTTTAATTTTAGAATTTCCTTTATTAACCAATCTATCCTTAATCCTTATAACATTTACTTATTTGTTCACTGTGTTTTTAAGCCAATTTAATTCCAATGATGATATTCTTGTTTGGACAGGGTACATTTTACAATATCTCAATATTTTGTATTGTATTAATCTCTTTATCTGTTGATTCAATAGTTTCCTTGTTATTAAAATCATCATCAATATCTTGGGGCTCAATATTTGAAAATAAACTAGATTAATGAGATTTTTTAATTTTTATTCTAATTTATAGAACTAGATTTTGATCTATAATGATACTTTTATCATAAAAAAATAGTCTTGTATTTCCTCTTATGGTTTCAATTCTTCAGACTCATCACATAAATTATCATAATCTACATTATCATTCTGATTTTTTCATCAAATGTATTAGGTTCAAAAGTAGTAAAAAATCATCAATGTGTGATATATTGAGCTCATCTACATTTTCAATTATTTTCACATCATCACAACCAATTATCCTCTTCATTTAATCATTCTTGAAAAAATAAGAACTCCCATTTAGAGTATAACAAAGAAGTATTCCATCATATGTATTCAAATGTAATTTTCCACCACTTTTATTATTATTTAAGATCAAACAAGGACTCTAAATCACATTAAATTGTTACCCTTTTAGAAAATTTGATAACCACCATTTATATAGAGTCAAATATGAGTTTGGACTCAATGAACACATCTTATAAATAGTCTATGAAGTTGTAATGGATTATATATAGAAATAAATTCATTTATCATGTTCCATTGGCATGGTTCTAAACACATCAATAAGACTCATGTTATTCCTTTGGGATACTATTTGTATAATGTATATTACACTAAACCGATAAATTATACCATATTTTGAAATATATTTTTAAAATTTTATTTCGAAATACTCACTCCCATTATCATATCTCAGCCTCTTTAGAGCATAAACAATTTGTATATCATGAAATATCATGATTTTTTTAAACATATTAAAATATTAGTATTTATGAGACATAAAAAATACATGTAATTTTAGTAAAATCATGAATTAATGTGATAAAATACTCATCTATAATTATTTAATTATTGTTATGGGTCCCTGAACATTAAATTGGATCAACTCCAATAATCATTGACTTTTAATTTCAACACCTTGGTGGCATCAATTCTCCATTGTAACTATTTTAAAAGTTTTAAAAACTATGAAAATCTATTTCTTCAATCATATTTAATTTCACATAATCTCATCTTTAATTATCTTTATCATGCTCTTTTGGCCATAGTGAACAATTATTCTATTCTATAAAGTTTTCTCATTATGCATACTCCTATAGAAATTTTTTAACTTCTCTAGAATTAAAGAGATTTCCATGAGTTTTCAACCCTTTTGATATAACTACTAAAAATTTTAATGTCTTCAGTATATATTCATCCTTATTAAATATAAATTTATATTTTTAATCAGAAATCTATGACACCATAAGTAAATTATTCGTTATCCTATCTCTAAAAAAATATTATTATAGTATAATATTTTTTCACTAAAATTTTTCACTCCAATACCTTTGATCATCAATAAATATTCCTTAAAAAAGGTAAAAAATCAGATTTTATATTTTTCATAAATTTTCATTCTATTTTGATCACCTATAATTTGTGATATGTAATCGTTGTCTATAATCCATGGAATCTCAGTTTTGTAAGACATGAAAGAGTATTTGACAACATTTGGTTATTGTTTTGTTTTTATATTCCTATAATTATTCTAATACCTTATATTTAGCTTTAATTTAGCTAGTAAGATAGTAAGACACTTATCTAATGTGTTTAATTATTGTTCAAGCCTTTCAAAAACATTTATTTACTATTTTAAAACATTTTTTCACAATATTATTCTTCTCAATATGTTGAAAAATATTGTTTCCCTTTAGGAGTAATTTTTTAACCCCTTTACCTGATGCTCTCTCCTTTTTATAGGTCGATACATATTATACCAAAAAATATTTTATTTATATCCCAATACACTACAACAATAAAAATATACCAAAAATATCAATTTTTAAAATGGGTTTTTTATTTTATATATTATTATATATAATCATTTTCAATATTCCAATGTGATTGTTTCACTGAACCCTTTTTTGAAACACTTAAAATAAAATTAAGGAATATTGTATGATTTTCCTAGAATGATTCTCCCCAAAAATATGAGCAGTCTTTACCTTTTTATCAAACTTCTCAAATACAAGGGTAAATTTTATTTTATTTTATTCACCTATAAAATCATTTTCCTTCGAGTTGATTCATTTCTAGGATCCCCTTATTCACATACAAGACCTTTTGAACTAAATTATCTTATACGTTATTTCTTTGGAAACTAATTCAATAAATTATTGTATTTAGTATTCTAATCAAAAATATTTTATCTTTCATAAGTTTTTTTTATAAATTCATTGAAATTGTACATGAATTTTTTCATATGTATATCAACATCAATAATTTCCATTTCTAACTTGACACTTATTTAATATATAATGATGATAGTATAGCTATATCATTAATTATATTCACTTTATAATAATTCCCTTGTTTTAGATTCTAAATTTCCATGATCATATTCTCTTTATCAAGATGGATTTGTTTCCTTAATAATTTTTTCTTTGGGATATCAATTTTCATACATTTTCCATATAATATACTTTACGAACATATTAATTTCAATTATCACAATGTAATATTCAATCGATTCTCCTTCTTTAGTGACAAACTTAGGACCAATTTGTGTTTCATGATATGAGGATACACTTTCTTCATCTTGGTGATCCATGATGGAATGGTGAGTTATCTCTATAGAGATTCTATCATAAATAAATCACTTATCTTTGTCAAAATCATCTTCTTAAAGATATATAAAGTTTATTCTCAATAATTTGAATGAAATATTTTTATTTAATTATGGTTAAAATTGGTTTCCCATAAAGTAATCAATTTTCATGAAAATTCACTTTTATTCTTTATTATATTCATTCTCATTCTTTATTTTAAAAGGATAAATTGTAGAAAAGATACTAAATTTAATTTGTTTATAGTAATCATAAGGTAGTTTAAACCAATACATACCTTTCCCCCTTTTGAATTTAAATAACATTTGGGTGAGGATCTCATAAAATAATTTCATATTGTAATATCTTTCTTGGTTAACCTACTCACATTAATTATTTGTATTATTTGTATCATTAAATCTAATAATATTCTCCAAACTTTATTTTATTTTCAGTGAAACTCCTATTATCATATCCAAAGAAATTAAATTACAATAAAGATCATAAATAGTAAAGTTTTCATGATTTCTAGGATCAAGAATAGATATCATGGAATCAAAATTTTGAAGGGGAATTATCATTATTTTTTATAATTATGGATTATTCAAGAGTCTATTAATACCCTCTAATATTGTTAAAAATCATATTGACTCTAGTAATGAATACATTAATACATTCATATTCTTATATTCCTATAAATTCTAAAAATATTAAAAATTTGTATCATTTATTCCATTACTTTATTTTTATTCATAAATACTATGTAGTTTTCTCTAGTTCACCTAGGAAGTTGTGAATCCTATATAATATTTAAATTAATTCTTAAAAAATGATGAAAATAGTGTATTCCTTGATTTCCTACCACTCTCAAAATTATTTTTATCAACGAAATACTATGAAGTAGTCTAATTTGGTACTAAAACCCCTTGAAGAGCATACTCAAGAACATCATGTCATTTTGAGGTAACAAAATGTACCATTATTTCCTTCCATATGTCTTTACCATAAAAACTTTGATTTTTTTTAAATTGAGTGGTGATGATTTATATGAATCTTTAGGTAATGATATTTGAGTAATAACCTAGTATCTTATTCCAATTTTTAGGATCACATAAAATGATAATCAACACTTAGAGGGGATACATTAGTATTGAAAACATTTCCTTTTTCAAACACAATTTCTCTCATCCTTGTTCCAAAAAAATATCACAACTCACTCAATAAATTTAAATAGATATCATGGTATATTCAATGATATTTTATTATATAATGGATAACTATATCTCGGGTGTATGGAAATAGTTTTTTCACAAATACACAACAATAGATTCTTTTTTATTATCATGAAGTAGCTATGATAAAGGCTATATCCTAAAACCCAATACAGTGTTGAAACCCACTGGCTTAAATAGGAACCATCTTATTAAATACATAATTAAAAAAAGAACATATTAAAAAATGATAACGAAATAATTTACAAGTCTACAAAAGACTGGAATAATATAATCTTATTCTTTTATTACATAATATTATCACTTAATTATATTTCTCATAGTGTTTCCTCAGAAATAATATCACTATACTTTAATTCCTCTATTTCCAATTAAATATATAACATTAATCATGTTGATATTTTACAATATTAAAATTTAGAAACTCACATGATAATTGAAATTATGATATCTATTGTTAAATTTGGTAAAATATTCATTATAAATAACTCTAGATATGATCCTCACAATATAGAAAACTAATCCTCTTTTTTACATAACTATAAGTACTAGTCAAAAATTACATCAACTATCCATGGTATTCTTATTTAATTCACATAAAAACTCAACTCCCATCCTCAATTTAAATTTCTATAAATTCTTTAGATAGTTTCCCCATCTAAATTCACACATGAGAAAATTATCATAGTGTAGAGATACAACTTAGGATATAATATTACCCTTCAAATATCACCACCATAAACAGCTTTAAAAACAATGCCTTACATTGCATCATAATTTATCATCAATGAAAAAAGTTATAGAATCGTTAAATTTTAATCTAATATCAATCAATAAACACAAATACTCATACTTAAATAATTTCTAGATATATCTTACATATCCTCTAAAAACTTAGGCTAATCTTATGTATTAGTATATTTAAACTTATATAAGATATGAAACTTTTGATTTAATTTTATGTATCACCGAATTATTTATAAAAAATCTCTGAGTTACTCTTATATATTTTTTATGAGAAATTTCATATCCTTTGAAAATCAATACTTTTTCATCTATATGAGAAATTTACTCTTACATATATATCAATACTTTTCTAATTTCTTACATTTAAATATATTATGTATTTCTTTATTTCTATTTTTCAAACTCTATATTATTATGTGTTGAGTGAAAAGAAATAATACACTCCATAAAATAAAAATTAACTATGTTTTTTATATTAGATTCATTTATAAACATCATCAATTAATTTACCAACACTTCTAAAAAGCATCACTAAATGAGTTGTATCTAATTTCTTGATGTTTATAAACATATTCAATTAGAGATGTTTATAAATATCACTTCTTATATACACCTCATTTACTACTATTTTTTGAGAAACATTGGTAAATTAATTTCTCTAATTAGAGACACTTCATTTATCAACATTTTTAATAATCGTTAGCAAATGTAAGTGTATTTACTGAGTTTCTCAAAAACAACAATATTTTTTTTTAAATTCTAATTATTTATTGAATGTTATAATAATTTATTTTTATTTTTTGAAATTGAGAAAAATGTTTTTTTATTTTGATTTTTTCTTAATTTATAATAACCCCATCCCATAACTCACCCCTTTCTTATTGAGCATCATAATATTTTATCAATGAAAAGAGGTATAGCTTCATCAAATTTAAATTTAACTTCACTTGAGGAACATACATATTTTAACTTAAATAAAATCTAGATATATAATACATATCCTATAGAATCATAGGTTACTATCATATATCATTAAATGTAATCATATATAATATATGAAACTTTATAGTTAATTTTATGTATCAAAAAATTATTCTTACATATTCTCTGTGTTACTCTTATATATCTTCTTTGAAAAATTTCATATCCTTTCAAAATATAAAGTTTTTTATACATATGATAAAGTTACTCTTATATATATCAATACTTTTCTACTTTGTTCCATTTAAAATCATAAGTATTTCCATTCTTTTCTAACATTAGAATATAATGTATTGAGTGAAAAGGAATATTTAATTACAAAAAAATCAATTTTTGATGTATTCTCTATGGGTTATATTTCTCATTGCATTTTGTAGACCCCATGAAATTTGTTCAATGCTCTTTTCTTTAGAACGAAGATATGATTCTCACATAGACAAAAAAATTCAAGTATGAGTAAATATGTTTTTTCCAGAAAATAAGAATATGCAGGCTAGATTTCGATGTACCAAAATACTACTCCATACAAATGGATAAGTGGAGTGAATCCCCCATCCAGGAGTAGGCAGTGGATTTACCAAAATGATGATGAAAATGTCTCAACAAATTCAATTCAATTTCTGAGTTTATCTTGAGAAGACATGGTTTAATTACGATCTCAATAACTGTAGATCTCTTCAAGACCATCGATTTGACTAGTCGCAGAACCCAAATAGACATACGGATCAAAAGTTATAGCACTTATAAGATGGATAAATTTCATAATGGGACCTCTATGGAGGACCTACATGGAGGATCTACACAGAAGACCTACATAGTGGACCTATGCAGGAAATGAATTTTCACACCCCTACGTAGAAGACCTACGCAAAAGACTTACGCGGAGGACCTACACGGGCAACTTCCCTTCGACCAGGTCCCATCTGTTCCTATAAATAGGGCCCTTGGGATCCCCATTTCAAAGAGTGAAAAAGTTGTAAGATTTCCCAATGCTCCTAATGTATAGCTCTTTCGCCAATATCCCCCAATTTTTCTCAGGTAGCTCTCTAAAACATGAGAGAACAGAGAATTAAAGGGGAAAAAGTGGTTCAAAGTCCCATCAGGGTCTTGGAAAAATGGAGCTGCACGGAGCACCTGTGTGACGCACCTTGGCGGAGCACCTGCGCGACACAACTTCGCACCAAGGCTGTGCAGATCACCTACACGCTGCACCTTGGCGGAGCACCTACGCAACACATCTTGGAAGATCACATATGCATCGCACCTACGCGACCCTACTAGTCCATACCATAGGGACTGCGCCCTTGCACCCCCTGATCGGGGTCAGTGTCGGGCTGCAGTCCCGACTCTTTGGGTCCTTCCATTCACTTTTCATTGGACCCCATCAAAAATAGAGAGTCACACCATGAACTTTTTGGATCCGGTCAAGGACATTTTTCAATGTCCCCTTTATGTGGCCCAACTTCAAACCTTCGAATACCATGATTTAAGACAATCCATAACAGTCAATGAAGTTCCTTGAGTTGGCTTAGTCCTCTTGGTTCCTTTCACATGTTGCGATTTTGGACTCTCCTTATGGATTTATATAGTACCTTGAGTCAATACACTCCTCAAGAAACCCCTCAAACTTCATCACCTGAATTATATTCCAGGATAAAACTCAAAATGGAATCCTCTTTTGGAGTAATCCCCAACCAATATCAAATGGGAATCCTCCTTAGGAGTAATCCCCAACATATCTCGAATGGGAATCCTCTTTAGGAGTAAGCCCCAACCCATCTCAAATGGGTATCCTCCTTAGAAGTAATCCCCAACCAATCTCAATTGGGAATCCTCCTTAGAAGTAAGACCCAACCAATCACAAATGGGCATCCCTTTTAGGAGTATGCCCCAACCAATCTCAAATGGGAATCCTCCATAGGAGTAAGCCCCAAAAAATCTCAAATGGGCATCCTCCTTAGGAGTAGGCCCCAACCAATTTCAAATGGGAATCCTCCTTATGAAGGAGTAATCCTTAACCAATTTCTAATGGTCATCCTACTTAGGAGTAAGCCCAAACCAATTCTCAAATGGGTATCCATCCTAGTATAATCCCCTCACCTTCATCCCTTCCTCTTTACATTGGACTATTGTCCAATGTAAATAGAATAGAGGGAAGGCTTGACACCACTACCTCTTCAACGGTCGACGCACCCTCTTCCATCAGTGGAGGAGGAAAAGTGTGAAGAGTCATTGTTGAATATTTCACATCCTCTTGTTTATCACACCAAGCATAATTCACGTGGGATTATAGATACGTGATGGTTAAAACATGTGCACAAACACTCATTGTAATGAACTATGAGAACTTTGATTCCTGTTCAAACCAAGATATGTAGGTAGTCATCTCAAGGCCTGAGCTCACTGGGCATCCTCCTTAGGAAATAAGCCCCAAATTCAATCTTCAAATAATCATGGCATCCTTTTCAGGAAATAATCCCAAACTCATCTTTTCTAGGGGACCATACTCACATATGATATTTATCAAACTACATGGGATTTGATTCCCATTAATATGGGATATGTAGGAAGCCTCATTGAGGTTCAAACCCAACACTTGAAATCAACCATGTTCTCCTTGGTCCATATTCCCAATAGGGTCTAATCCTAATTGGAAACTCATATCCTTTCCATGTTCCTCGGGCTGCTTCGGCATTAGTTCCACACTAAGTTTTGACTAAGCACCTTTCGCTTAGAGATCCTTATCACATGACCTTAAATGGTATGATGTGTCCTATTAAGCATCACCGAACTACGAGGGTTCGGACTCCTTTCAAAAGGATATGTAGGTATCCCATTTTACAGGAATGATCCCAAGATCAAAACAAACCTTCGTCTCCCTGGATGAAAATGAATTCCAGAGTGGCCCACTGAGTAGCTTGTAAAACCTGTATTATCACAACGAGGATTAAAATAATCTCTAATCAGTATATTAGAGGATACCATTGATGTAAAACCTTCAATACATACAGATGCTTCCATTGATGAAGAACCTTGAATACTTACTGATGATTATAAATTTTACACATGTTAATAGGTGATTGTAAATTCCAATGGATAATTATGATATACATGGTGAATTAATAAGGATTCATGAAAATATCATAAATTTTCAAAATAGAGTCCCAGAGTAGACAATAATTCCCCCCAAAAAGGCGTAATGAGTCCGACCTCCCATCCTCTCGACCAATGCACGTTATTAAGTATCATAATGTTCAAACTTAATGAATTCCTACCTTTGGAAAGTGGGTCACATTTGGATAATGAATTGTTGGGATTTTCTGGTTCCATAAATAAATCCAATAGAAACTGCCTGGAAATAGTGATTCTTAAAACTAGAACACATGTTTCAAGGAACTACGAAAGACATTTTATGAGAAATAATATCACTATCCTTGAAATCATATCTCTCAATTTAAAAACATAACATTAAGCATTTGGATATTTCCCAACTTTAGAAACTCACATAAAAATTGACATTGTGATATCTATTCTTGAATGTAGTCAGATATTCATCATAAATACATCTGGATATGACCCTAGGAATATATAAAATCAATATTATTTTTTATATAATAATAATTACTAATCAAGGATTCTCTCAACTATCCACGGTATGTTTACTTTATTCTCACCAAAACTCAACTTCTTCATCAATAATCATAGAGTAAAGATGCTACTCATGCTGTAATAATCCACTTTATATCTCATCACCATTAAAATAATGAATAATAATTCCTTGAATATCATCATAATATTTCATTAATAAAAAACTTATATCATCCTAGAATTTAAATCTAACTTCACGTGAGAAAAATACATACTTAAAATTAAATAATATATGGATATATCATACATATACTCTAAAAACAAAGGTTACTCTGATGTATCATTAAATTTAATCTTATATAATATATGAAACATTTGAGTTAATTTTATGTATCACCATATTATTCATTCATATTATCTGAGTTAATCATATATATCTTGTATGAGAAATTTCATCTCCTTTGGAAATTTTTAGTTTTTCAAGCATAGGATAATGTAATTCTTATATATATTAATACTTTTATAATTTCTTCCATTGAAAAATATTATGTATTTCGTTTTTTATTTTTTCTAACTATGGAATATTATATTTTGGATGGAAAGGTATAATTCACTATAAAAAATACCAATTAGAGATGTTTTTTATTTTAGTGAAATTTATAAATGTCGTTAATTCGTTTACCGTTATTTCTAAAAATATCTCTAAATGAGGTGTCATAAATTTAGTGATGTTTATAATAATTTCAAGTTGGGACTATTTATAAATGTCTCTATTTAGATATACCTCATTTACCATCATTTTTTATATGTTTTGGTAAATAAATGTCGTTATTTATAGACACCTCATTTAAAACGATTTTTAAGAAACATCAGTAAATTACACTCGCCTCAACCTACACTTGTTGCACCACCACTCACCAACATATCCTAAGAAAACACTTTCACTAGGAATTGTTCTTTGGACATCCGGTATTAAGACAAAGAAGTTGACCAACTAACCTATTATGATTTTAATTATATAAATGTACTATATATATATATTTCAGTATTTTAAAAACTAATATATTATATATACAAATATATATATATATATATATATTATACATATATTTAAATATTTATGTTTATATATTTATACGCAAACATTTATATTTTGCATATATGTCTATATTTTATCTTGTGTGTGTGTGTGTGTGTTTATATTTATATTTATATTAATATGTGTGTGTGTGTGTGTGTTTATATTTTATGTTTCTATATATTAATATATGCTTATATTTTATATATATGTTTATATTTTATCTCTAACATTTCTATGTTTATATTTTATGTTTATATATATATATATATATGATTGTATTTTATCTTATATATATATATGTTTGTATTTTATGTATATATTTAATTTTTTATTTTTTATTTTTTATTCTTATATATATGTTTATATTATATATATATTTCGAATATATATATATATATATATATATATATTTGTATGTATATGTAAATATATATGTTCATATATATATGTTTATATATATTTTGTGTGTATGTGAATAAATATTTATATGTATGCATCCATATATATAATTAGCTATTTTTTAAAATACTGCTAAAAAAGACACTAAAATAGTCATGTTTTCATAAAAACGTGACTAAATTTAAAATATATGTGCATTTATATATGTGTGTGTGTTTATATATATATATATATACATGTTTATGTATATATGTATGTGTTTATATATATTAATATATATAAATATATATATAAATATATATGTCAATGTTTATATATGTTTTTCGGTATTTAAAAAATTAATATACTATATTATATACTTTTATATATTAATATACATATATTAATATATATATATATATATATATATATATATATGTGTGTGTTTATATTGTATAGTTTATATTTTATATTTTATGTTTATATATAAGTTTATATTATATTATATATAAATATATATCTTTACATTTTTCATATATGATTATATTTTATATTATATATATTTATATTTATATTATTTATATGTGTGTTTATATTTCTATATGTTTGTATTTTATTTAATAAATATATATATATATTTACTTATATTTATATTTTATGCTTATATATATGTTTATATTTTATAAAAATATTTATGTGTGTGTGTATATATATAAATATATAAGTGTATGTATATATATAATTATATATATATATATGGGTGTATAATTAGCCATGTTTTAAAACACTGGTAAAAATGTCACTAAAATAGACACATTTTCTTAAAAACATGACTGAATTTTAAATATATGTATGTTTTTATATATATGTATATGTATGTATAAATATATTTATATATATGTGTGTGTGTGCATGTTTATATATATATATATATATATATATTTCTGTGTGTGTGTTTATATATATGTGTATGTCTATATATGTTTATTTATATATATATGTGTGTGTGTGTTTATATATATATATATATAGATAAATATATATTTACATCGATGTAGGGAAATAAGTTATGTAAATATAAATATTTTTATTGACGTTTCTTGAAAACCATCCATAATTTAGGGATATTTTCTAGGAAACGTTGCTCAATTGGTGACACTTTTGGAATCATCTCAAAATTAGCAACAGTTTTTAGGAAATAATGCTATATTAGTTGTGTTTTCTTGAAAACATCATTAAATTAGCAACATATTCAAGAAAGTTCTCTAAATTATCAAGGTTTTTTTCTGAAAAATCAAAAATTAGTAACCTTTTTCAAGAAGCATTTCTAATTCAGTGACATTTTTCAGGAAATATCATTAAATTAGGGACATTTTCATGAAAGTCGCTAAATTAGCGATGTTTCATGAAAAACATCGCTAAATTAAAAATTTATCTATTTTTTAAGAAATGTTTCTAAAAATATCACTAAATTATAGTTTTTTGTAGTGATTATTCTTACATATAGATATGAGTAAAATTAGATATCTTGGATCAAATAAAAACTTCTTCAAATTTCTATTTAAACCTTATCAACTCATTTCCAAACATTCTCATCCACAAAAAATGTATTGATTCACAACCATATGTACTGAAAAATAAATAAAACATTATCATCCATGAGATAAAAAAATAACCTTTTTTAATATACATATAGATTTACAACCTCCCAAAAAAATCCATGACATCCTTAGTACTGGTGGTGTCCTTAATAAGAATGAATTGCTTTTTCCTTAGTTATTTAATCTAGAATCACGCAAAAAGCGTCTCATCCTATAAAATATTTAGGAATGTTGATTAGAAAAATAGTTGTGATCTCGCTATATTTCCACGCAGGTAGAGGAAGTATCTAGGTAGTATTTATAGGATTATGAGGATCCTATATTACCTAATGATAGGTGAGGAATCAAGAGAAAAATCCTATAATAACGTTCTAACTACCGAGATACTAAAGAATTCGACATATATTATGATAAATATTAATCATTCTAGGTTATATCAACCATTGATAAACATGATACTCCTTCATTACCTCCTCACTCATACCAATTTGGAATACCAACTTCCCATTCACATAAAATAAGGTTAATGAAATATAGAAACACCAATGGAGGATCTCCAAACCATCAGGTCTCTCATGGATGAATGTTTATTCCAGATTTGGAACTTGAGAATCCTTGACTCATTACAAAATAGATTATATGTGTTCGATGTTGTATAAATGAATCCCAGACTAATATTTTGTTACATATAACTTTAATCCACCCAATAATAAAATAAAAACCATTTCTCTTTTTCCAAAATCATTCTTTGAGGTTGAATATATATCTAGACAACATCAACCACAACATTTACTTTTATAGTTGAATATTAAATATCAAAATCAAAGGATTGGTGATATTCTAGAAAGTAACATGTCTTAAAATTAAAATCACACTATGAAAAGATTTATCTAATACTTTTCTGAATTATAAATACCATAAATAATCCATCAAAAAAATAGTTCCTCTAATATTTAATGATATGAACAACAACAACTAACTCTAAATCATAGGTAGGGTAGTGCCTCTCATGATTACATAACTATCATGAACCATATAAATCTATGTGAAGTTCATTAATTAAGACACTATCAACACCAACTAATTATGCATTATAGTACACCTAAAAACCTTTACTCATATAAGTTAGAATGATAATTTCTGATAACGTAAGCCATCCCTTTAGCTCTTGAAAGGCCTCATCACGCTAGTCCAACCATATAAACTTGGGTTCCTTTTTATAATATCTATCATCAAAGGATCAATCATGTAGAATATCTAAATTAAATGATGACTATAACCCATGCATCCAAGGAAATTCATCACCTCAAATACATTCAAAGGAACTTTCCAACAAAAAACTAATTCTACATTTATAGATCATATTATAGTGAAAACATTACAAATTACATTCCTTATGAACTTAACATCTTGAATCTTGAATGATAAATTCAAAAAATTAGGATACAACTTATATTCTCCCAAATTATCAAAGATAATTTGAATATACTAATTATGGTCTGCACTTGATTTATAAAAAATAGTGATAACATCAAAAAAAGGTCATAATGAAGAATTACAAAAATGAATTAAATGTCTTATTCATCAATAAAATTTATGTTTATAGATCATTGATAACACAAAAAGGCATATAAATTAACTAAAATGAATATACGAACTCTAAAATGTGGTCTTTAGTTTGTGTTCTCGTCTTACACAGTGTTGGATATAGCCACAATGAAGATCAATTTTAGAAAAACGCTTTTCCCCGTTAATTTATCAAATGGTTCATCAATTCTGGGAAAAGGATAATTATTATTTATCAATAAATAATTATATTTTTGATAGTTTATGTGGATATTTATATTTCTATTTTTCTTCTTGGGGAAAATAATTAAAGCATCCCCTAAGGAAAAGTGCTCGGTCTAGTGAACCCCTTTACTTCAAGTTCCCACATGTTTTCCAATTCCATTTGACTATGAGGGGTTGAAATATTATTATTTCTATGAATTTTATTCATTTTAAACTTGATCTCTTGTTAAAGAACTAATCCTAAGAAATTTTTAGGATGTTTTTTGGGATAAAAGGCTACAACAGGTGGTAAAGTCTACTACTCATAGTAAAGATTTTCAATCATTGTATTTAACTGATATAAGGATAGTACTTTCTAAATAAATAGTAATTTCTCCCAATTTATGGTTATTAGGACCAAAATGACCAACCTGGAATATACACTCTTCATTTTTGTAATACTAAATAACAACAGGTTCCAAGAAGGATATATTCCAATTTTAGCAATTGATGCAAACCAAAAGCTGAGTTAACCATCCTATCCTAAGAATGACATCAAAATATTCTATATAGATAATTTGTATTTCTTAAAGATTCCTACATGAATCCAAAAATTGATCACAAATAATAATTTCCTTGTTAGGTTTATTCTCTTCCCTAAAGGGGTATTAATAATTATAAAATATATAGATACTTTTACACTGAGTTTGGTGGTATAAGGTTATATTTTATTAATAAATGATTATAAAAAACATATTTAAAATAAAAAAAAGATCAAGTATGGGACATTAGAATAGTATGATTAAGAATAAACATCCTTTCTCTAACCTTAATTTTAGAGTGCTCTCAATATACCCCATTAAAGGCTCTTTATACTAACCCTGAAGTGGATATTCTTTCACAGGTGATTGCACTATAGCCAATAAGCTCTAACTACAATATCAACCTCCTAAAGATAATATACTAGAAGGTGGTTATCATCTAGAAATATATTAAGATACTGACTATTCCGGAGATACATTAGTCTATTTTGGTCACTACCAGATTCGATCTAAAATAAATCATTGGTAGAATTTCTAAAGATGTCCATACTAGCCACATGATTGATACAAATTCCCCAAGAAATTATATTTATCCTTAATATGTCCTATACACCTACACTGATGACATTGAACTGAGGATTTTATTGAATGATGTGATGGAGGCACACCATTTCAAAGGTTACCCTAGAGATAACCACCCCTACTTAACTCCTAATGTCACTTATTCCATCCATAAAATGATTTATCACTCATGGTTCAACCAAGTAGAGAGATAACAACTCATAATCCTACCTTGTATCCATTCAAATAAAGGAAGTCTTTATTTACAACCTCAGAGGAGGTGGATACTTTAAAAATTATCATACAAGCATGCAATGTCTCTTTAAATCCCATTTTAAAAAGTTACTCTTTTGATAATTCGTCCCCTATAATTTATGGAGAATTAAAAAATAAATCAACAGAAATAGTAGTATATTTTATAACAGTCACCAAGCCTTCCCTCAATTCTAAGTTATAAAAATAATTAATCTAATATATATTTTTAGGTTATAATTACATAAAAATCCCTTGAAAAGTTGTTCAGGTAATGTACAAGGCTTTCTTACCATTGGGCATCACATCTTATCATTGTTGAGATACTTATTCCAACATGAAAGAGGGAAATTTGACATAGATTTTCTCTAGGTACTTAATGATTTTAAAGATATTGTGGACATGATTGATCCATTCCACAACCTGGTAATAAGACAAAACACCCTACAATGTTATATGATGATGAAATTGAAAATTTATCATAACATTATAGATTGTTGGTACCATTTATAGTGATCCTTGGATGGAATTATATAGAAATTTAGAAATACCCTCTAATACATAAGGTAAAAGTATAAATTTTACTAGTGGTTCATGATTTCCCACCCCTTCATATATTTTATGCTTTTGTTTTCTAGGAAAATTACTCTATAATAAATTAGATAATGATATTAATTACATATCTGCAATATAAACTACTCAATTTTTAGGACTATGTAAAGAAGGTCATGTTCATGCTCATTCCCCTCAATCTTAATTTATTTACCTTTTTCAAAACACTTTCACTTAAAATAAATGATATTTTTTAAAAATTTAAAACATAAATAGTTTCACATGCTTAATATATAAATTCAATCTAAATAAAAACATAATCTAGGTCTAACAAGAAATAAACAATCCAAAAATAAAATACAAAAATATTATAATCCAAATGAATAAATTTCCAAACTATATTAAACTAATCATAAATAATATAAATATATGAATTATAGAATAATGTTTTATTTATATTTTAGTTAATATTGATCATTATTTGGTTCCAATAAGAAAATGAAAGAACACTAATAAGAACACAATATTCATCTCATCCTACATGTTCCTACCTGTCAACATCTTGCCCGATGCATGATGAGACTAAAATAATTATGAATGAATAAAAAATTAAGAAAACCATTGTCCTAAACCACCCCTACTTATGAAATATTTCACCATAATTATACTGATCAAGAATTTTTATGGGTTCCTTTTTAAGTACTGTAAATTCTATATATTGGATATTATCAATCACATACCCAAGATCCCTTGGTGTGATCTTGTAATGGATTTGGGTGGTTGGGTAGGTAATTTAGGGTTATTTTCAGTTATAACACTTGTAATTGGACTATATTGGTGAGATTGAGGTTTTAGAAGCGGTCTGGGAAAGGATTTATTGATGAGGATTAACAGTGGATAAATATTTACTTTAGTATATTACTACCAGAAACCAGACATGGTTTAAATAGAGGAGACAATGGCTACTTACACTACTATTAAAATATCAATGGGGGTTCTCTAGGGATTAAGTGGTGCCACATAAATTTCATTGGTATACACTAGAGTTACAATTGATTACTAGGTTTGAAAAAAATGTTATTTATTTTTTGTGATTTTAGGGTTCCCCTTTAAAATAAACAAGGGAGGTATTTTATCCCTCTTCTTTCTAGAGCCTAATAAACCTTAGGGGTATTTGGTGATTTTTTTCTCCCATTTCTCTAATATTTGGCTGATTTTCATTTTCTTTTATAATAGGGGATCCCATATGTAAGACTAAGAATCTACATTTAATTGTTCTCTATTTCTCTCATTATTTTGTTATGCATCCCTGGTTATGCCTGAAATTTGGCGTTTTATCAGGTTTTATGTTTTAATCTAACTAGATCAAAATCACACTGTGATAAATGAAAGGTACGATACTATGAGTTATAGGTAGGTGATTCTTGAATTTCAACCATAATTAAATGAATGTATGTGTGATATGTTGTATCAAGGGTACTTGACTTGGAATGATAATGATATAATAGAACAAACATCAGTTTCCATAGATCTTGAGGGTTCTTAGGGTTCATATAGCATGAAATTTCACTCATAAAATTGGTTATGGATCTCTAGTTTCATTGGAATTGATGCCCCTTAGTTAAATTGGGGGGTTTGATATAATAATTTAGCACTAAATGGGTTTTAAATATTGAGAAAGGGCTAGAGAACATGGAATAGGTTTTTGTTTGATGCTAAGAGATGATAAAGACCATCATATGGATGTTTCCACCATTAAATTTTAGTGGATTGATCTTCAGAACTTAGTAATGAGTTGTAATTTAGTATAAAATGGACAAAAAGGGTATTTAAGAGCACCTGAGGTGGTTCGTGTGCATAGATTAGATTCATAGTCATTGGTATGTCACTTGTTGACAATATGTAAGTTACATTGAAATATAATGGAATGTATGGTGTGTGTTTAATGGGGGTGGGGGGTAAATATGGATGTTTTGTGTGTACTTTCCTAGATTTGGTGGTTAATGGAAACATCCTTATGACTAGATGTTAGTGGGAGAAACCTATGGATCACAATTTCTTAATGATTGAGATTTTATAATCAAAATGTGATATATTCACCTGTTAAGGAGAAATATTGATTTTTAGTGGATAATTAGGTGAAAAAGGTCACTGATCATGGTGGTGAATATGATTCACCATTGTTGCGGTCAAAGGATTTTGATGTTACTGTGCACCTTTGGGGCTGAGGCAATTAGTTCTTACGCACATGTGTACATGGGTGAATTTATCATTGGTTCATTGGAATTATCCTATATAATTGTTTAATGTTATGTTTATGATGATAATCATTATATAATAAGATGGACACACTATAGATATTATTCATGGATTGTGGTTATGTGTTGACCCTAGTTGATTTTCAGGCTAGTGGGCCAAATATATAGAGTGGGTGATACCCCATGGTTGTGAGGTGACATCTTTAGTGATGTGTAGTGGTATAGTGGAGGGTCATGTGATCCTCCAAGTGTCTTCAAACTATGGGTATATCATCTCACTCCAGCACTACCCAAAGTAGATAAGATGGTCCATGACAGTGATGGTATTGTACCTTGTGTATCAAGAGACTAGTATGGATGATAGTTGGTCATTATTTATTTTTATGAATTCACCTATATAATTTTGGAGCTACTCTAGTGAACATTGTTGGTGGATTATATAGTTAATACTTACACTCATTATAGGTATCTTTGTGTATATATAGTTCCCATGATGTATCTAAAGATAGGGAGTGAAATTATTGTAGGATTTAGAGCTGGTTAGTGATATATTATAGTAAAATTTGGTTTCATGGTTGTTGTTGGAGATGAAATAGGGTAGATACTGTCATTCCAATGATGTGGTGGATAGTGTTTTATTTTGTGGTTTGATATATGAGACAAGACTGATTTAGGAAATAATCAATGGCATTCTTACTATATCAATGAATTGTATTTTATTTGGTATGGAAATGTTTTGGATTTTTTTATTTTTCTGAAAACTTTCAATTTTTGATGAATAGTGAAACCACTAAGTGGTAGTTAAAAAAACTGAATTTTTCATAAAACTTAATTTTACCGCTTCTGTGAGTGGAATTTCAAAAATCCGAGAGACACGGTTGACGTCAGTAAGTAAAATGTGGTTCAATGAGATGGAAATAATTTTTGTTGAATAGTAACTTTTAACTTTTATTTACCACTGTTAAAAGTAAATAGGGTAATTAAGGGTAAAAATGATATTATTATTACCCTAACACATGTACTAATTCTATTTGATAAGTTTAATTCGACCAAAAACAACATTAGAAATAAAATATGACCATTTAGGGTCACTTGGATTAGATTTGGACATTTATTATTAATTTATTTAAAGAAGGGTTAAAATAGTTAAAATCAAAGTTTAATAAGTAAATAATTTTTAATATAAGGTTATACATAAGATAAATTAAACTATAAATATTCATTAGAAAGCTAAAAGGATTTCCTACATAATGGTATTTTATTTTCTTTTTTTAGACATTAAATAATTTAATTTATTTAAGACACAAAGATGATGCAGTAATTCTCTTATTAATGAAATATTGACAAAAGTGATGTTATAAATACCAAAATAAATGTAATTTGAGAATTTTTATGAATTAAAATAATTTTATAGGTTAATATGACATGTTAGTATTTATTTAATTAACTTTTTTAGAACTAATAATTCTGTTATGATTTTCACAAAAATCAATTTCTAAATAGTGTCAAAATTGACATAAAATAGTTTTTAAAACAAATATTATATTATTAATTGTTAATTTATTCCTAAAAATATATGGTTAGGCAAAATGACTTAGATAAGGTTATATATATTAATAATAGACAACTTGGGGTTTTTTTGGCTTGTTATAGTAAGTTTATTAACCTTATAGTATAAGAACACAAGAAGACACGATAAAAGTAAAATTATTTAACTTAATGTTAAATCTAAATGATAAGGTTAAAATAGGAACATAAACTTGTCTAAATTATATTGGATGGGAGGATTTAGACCCATACCCACCTTATCTTAGAAATAAATCAATTTGGAGCAATTTAAAACCGAACTTGACTTTATAATAAAATAATATTTTTAGTTTTTCCAAAGGAGCCCCTCTCCTCCCTTATAAAAGGGAACCTCCTCCCCCTCTTCCTCACACCACTTTGAGCCTTCAAGCTCGGACAAACCCTGACAATTTCTTCTCTCCACTTCCCTAGAGACATCCTAGAGGTCCTGGTCTTCTTCAAAGACCAATTTTAGTGCCCTAAAAGGAGGTCTCAAAGAAGCTCTTTAAAGAAGAGGTAATGTCCATTACCGATTCTTCCAACTTTATTTCTTCTTCCACTTCTTCTTCTTTAGTTGTTTCATTATGAAGTAATAACATCAGTATCACTCATATACGGATATGTTATTATAATTATGAAACAACCCTATTTCACCATCTATCAATCCTACGGAAAACGAAATCACCGCGCGTGCGTACGTACGGAATACCGTCTCCACGCCGTGGTGTAATCTATTTTCCACCACCACCTTACATGGATGGGTATAATGGTGCAAATAAAAAACTATATATTATTATTGTAAAGTGATATTGATTCTGAAATAGTATTCATACACTCTAATACAATTACACGATCATGGGAACGGTATCATCGCTCGTGCGTACGTACGGAATACCGTCTCCACGATGTGATGCGATTCGTTCTACATGATCTTCATTGCATAATGATTATATAAATGAATTGAATGAATAAATATGATATATAGTACACTAATACCATTCTGGAAATGAGGTATCTATAAGCTAAAGAGAATAATAAGAATTTATTCGACAAAACACGCATAAGAACAAAAAGTAATAAACAACCGAATAACATGTAGCAATGAAATATTACTAATAAGAGGCTAAGAGTATGGACATATATGATATTATAACAAAGAGTATGATTCTGTAATAAGTCAATGACATTATTTAAATCATTATACAGGAGGTTCAGACACTTACGAAGCAAATCCGACCTAAGGTAAGAGAAAATATCACAATCTCATTTTTATCCGAGATTGTTTATACTTTGGTATTTACTAGGGTGTATTTTATCATCCACATCTATGTTTCCTCAATATGTAATATTTTTTTTCATCCACCTACAGTTTTTTAAATCCAATTTTAACCTTCAGTGAGTTTTTAGTAAAACATATGAAAGGAATCTTTTGTCGTTTTTTGTACGAGGTACTTTTTGACTTTTCCGACAAAAGTACAAGAAGAATGTTTTAACATATACGGCATGAATGGATTTTTAAAACATCATTTCAAAGAATCCTCCTTTACAAGTTTTCAAGTTTATTTTTAATCAACTTCTTTTAGTTTTGAATTGTATGACATGTTAATAAATGAAAAGTTTTTTTGAAGTAGAAATGATATTTTCCACAGGAATGGAGTTCAAGTATTTTATAAAAATTATTTTCCATCTAAGATAATAAAGGGTTATGTTTCAATCCCTATTATTACATTGATTTGATTATGTTGTGATGGAAATATTTTTATGAATTCTTTTATCTTATATGAATTGTTTTATTATGTCATGATGTTTAAAGATTCCCATTTTTATTACATGGGTTATGCTATGATGTATGGTTTATGATTTTGTGGCACACATAAGAATGGTATCATTATGAGATGGGTGGGACCTATATCTCCCTCCAATGAATTGGGTAAAGATTTTATATCTCATGAGATAGACATGGCTGGAACGGCAGGTTAAACTGGTTCAGTGAAACAGGAATGAAACGAGGAGTGAACTCGGTTCAGAAAAAGACTTTTTCCACTAAGATAGTCTTGGCAATGAGTCTTGACTAATAAGAAATGATTCTCTATGATTATGTGTGTATTCCACAAATTTCCATGTTTTATGTTATGATTATTGGGATTACATTTCACTCCTATTATTTATCCCATGGTATGAAATTATGATTTCTTCTGCAGGTTAAGATTTCCAAAAATGTTATGTTCTTATGAATATGATGTGATTGATATTTCTTTTGTTTACCCTTACTGAGCATTTGAGCTCACCCTTTTGTATGTTTTATTTCCCCAGGTCAAGAATATGGTTATTAAGTAGGATATTCCAAAAAGGGACTCTAGATATGATGAAATAAGTGGGAGGCAAAGTAGATGCTTTATGAACCAGTTGTTTATGTTTCCAAGTTTCTAAAGACTCTATACCCATACGGTCCTTTCCTTGTTTTGTTATATTTTGTAATAAGTATGCTTCAATTTTGAAGTATTAACAATGTATGTAAAATATGGGTCGTTATACCTTCGCTTCCTGTATTAAAATGTTTTGTTGCGTCTTGGGGTTTGAAGGAAGAGGTTCGCATTTCAGTGATACACATGTTCTCATTCTATTTGGTGTTAGATTCGAAGGAGGATTTCATCAAAGAATGGCGCTTTTCTCCTTGCGTCTTGGGTTGATGGCACATCAACCTTTCTCGGTGGTCGATGGAGGATCATAAGGCGAAGGAAGATCCTTGTGCTGTAGTTTGGGTATGTATCCCTAGAATGTCGCTTCATTTTCATAATAGTACTTTTCTGAGGGCCATCGGTGACTCGCTGGGGGGTTTTCATTGCGTGGATGTGTGCACTCATAGAGGTGAGGAGATGTTGGCCCCTCAGAACTGCGTGGAATTGGATCTATCTATGTCTATCCTGGAGAGATTGTCCATGAAGGTGCATGATTCCCCCATCTGGTCTCAGGAATTGGTTTATTAGATTTTTCCCAGGTTATGTTCAGAGTGTCTTCTATAGGGGAATTCGGGGCAGGTCTGCAAGAAATGGCACCCTGGAGGGCAGCCTCGTGAGGGAGGTGCTCCCGTGCCAAGAGGACTATCGTTCACTGTGGATGGAGAGCCAAGATCAGTCACGACTCAGCTTGCGGTCTCAAAGTTTTCCTCTTCTTCTGGCTCGTGCGACATCTCCCCTATGTCCCCATTATGCACAGAGATCATTCCCTCCTATCCTAGGCATGAGCAATTTCTAGATGTAGATCTCGGATCTTATGGGATGAGTTCTATTCGTATGGATCCCTTGGCGCCCTCGCCTTGGTCTTAGCCGCAACCCTAGATGATCTGGGAAGGTGCTTTATGGGATACACTTTGGGAGGTTGCTCCAAGACTAATGGTTTCCTTTTCTCGAGATCACACTCGAGCGGTACCGGTTCCTCTCTCTTGTGATGAGCAGCGGCCCAAGAAGGCTTCTGGACAGGGAGTTGATCTTCTTCTGGGTCACAGGGTGCTGGACCGAGCTGGTTGTCTTGATGTGGTAGGTTTTCATGAATATCGGCTCCCCGCTGAGGATGGTTGGTTGGTCAATAGTGCTCTTGCTGCTGGTGCACCCTCTCCATCTATGCAGGTTCTCTCGACGTCGGAAGAGGATGCTCAGTCGCCTCCTTTGGAGGTGAAGGGGAAGGATTCTAATCATGCATCAACGCTCATACATTCCCCTCAAATACAAGCTGGTTCGAGTTCGGGAGTGTTCACGAGGTCATCGATGAAGAGGCTACAAAATAGGGAGTGCTCTATTTACCTTGTGAAGGAGACCGAGTTTCCTGGGGCCAAAGCTAGGAATTCATTGTTTCCATGAATCCAATCTTCATCTGGAATTCACGGGGAGTCGAGGAAAGAGTTAAGTCGGGTTTTATTGTCTCAGAAGTCAAGAGACATAAGGTCAAGGTGGTGGTGATCCTCGAGCACAAGCAGAAATCTGTGATGATCAATGAGTTCATGCACAAGCTAAAACTTCATGCATCTTTTCATGTGGAGCCTATCAATAAGTTAATATGGATTTTCTAGCATATGGAGGATATAGTAGAGTTGATTCAAGATAGTGAGCTGCATGTTATGACGAGGGTGTCCCACGGTGGAGGCTCCTTGTTTGTTTCTTTCATTTATGGTAGTTGTGATGCACGGAAAAGGGAAGAGTTATAGAGCGAGTTGAGTGCTTTTGATATAGGGGGTCAGCCTTGGGTGGTGGGTGGTGATTTCAATATTATAGCTAACTCGGAGGAGAAGAAGGGAAGATGAGGCCTTCCAAGGAGGGCTAGTAGGGCATTTGACTAGTTCATGGCTGGAAAGGGCCTCTTGGATCTAGGGTATTTAGGTGACCCTTTCACTTGGTGTAACAACCAGAGGGGCTGTAGTCATTGCTGGAGCTGGATCGACTGGTGCTTAGCCAATTTTCAAGCGATCTCTATGTTTCTATAGGCAAAGGTTGAGCATATGACTCGCAGCATCTCTGACCATTCTACGCTCCTTCTTTCCCTAATAAAGAGGGAGGCTCTGCAGTCGTGATTCAGGTACATGAGCCACTGGTCAGGTATTCCGGGTTATCACCAGAAAGTGAGGAGAATTTGGGAGGAACCGATCCAGGGGCACTCTTGGACTGCATTGCACGAAAAGTTGAGGTGACTCAAGAAGGTCCTCCTTTCATGGGCTAGAAGCATCATTCTTTTGGATCCGGAGATGTAGCTGCTCGGATAGGATATTGAATGGCTTGAGGATGGTCTTGAGGAGGACTAGAACGACGTTGTATTTGGGGAGCCCTCTGAGAAAAAGGTGTCCTTTTCGGACATGATTCTTGAGCATGAAAGAAGGGTGAGGGAGTATTTGAGAATCAAATGGCTTAAGGAGGGCGATAAGAATACTGTGTTCTTCCATGCTTGTGTAAGGGAGAGGTGGAATGTGATACAACCGAACCTAGCTTTAGAAGATAGATCTTTCACTAATGATATGGAAGTGGTTAGGGGATTGGTGTTTTCATTATTCAAGGATCTTCTTGCAGGACCCAATACAAACATGCTACAGGGCTACCCTACGGGGGGGGATGAGGTCTTTGAGGGGATTCCACACTTTTTGTACCCTCATGAGAATGAGTTGATGGAGGGGATCCTGGAGGAGGAGGAGATCATTACGACTATGATGAGTCTCAATCATGATAGTGCCGTAGGCCCTAATGGTTTTTTAAGTGGGTTCTATAGGATCTCCTGGGAGGTAGTGAAGGCGGTATCATTTATGCTATCCAGGATTTCTACAGAGGGGGAATCCTACCACGGATTGTGTCCACCACGACTCTTTTCCTATTACCAAAAATCAAAGATCCCTCCTCCCTCCTCCATTATTTGCCGGTGAGTATGTGTAAAATTACATATAAAATACTAGCGAGTATCATAAATAGGAGGTTATCTAGAAATCTTCCTTGGTGGATCTCCAAGGAGCAACATGGTTTCGTGAAAGACCACTCTATTTACAGAGCTATAGCATTGTCCCAGGAGATGTTGAGAGATATCAATAACATGTTTTATGGATCCAATATGGCTATCAATATTGAAATGAATAAGGCATATAACAGGCTTGAGTGAAGATTTATTAACAAGGTCTTGAGAAAGATGGGGTTCTCGATATGGTCTTGTGATATTATGTTCAGGTGCTTCAGTTTGGCTTGGATGGTTGTGTCATTTATGGGGCGTACTCACTGTTTTTTCAATACATTTTGAGGCCTTCATCAAGGAGATCCACTATCCCCGAATATCTTCATTCTTATACAGAATACCTTAAGCAATCTAATTAACAAAGGCATATATAATGGGGATGTTCTTCCTTACCAAAGTAGGTTGAGGATGCCTCCTATTTCTCATCTGATTTTTGCAGACGATAGCCTCATCTTCATCAATGCGGGGAGGCGATCGGGGCAGGGGACTATTGCGATCCTTGAAGAGTATTGCCACTAGAGTGGTCAACAAATTAATAAAGAAAAGAGTGGATTCTATGTGGCCCATACTTGAACTTTGAGTAGGGTGATTGATATGGGTCAAAGATTGGGTATGAGGCCCAGTGCATTTCCCATAGAGTATCTTGGCACCACTGTGTCTCCAGGAATAATGTGTATCCAGGATTTTGACCCTATGGTAATCAAGATTATGGGGCGCATTCATAATTGGAAGGACCACTTTTTATCTTTTGGAGGCCGTATTACTCTTTTGAATAGTGTCCTCTCGGCCATCCCGGTTCATGCTCTCTCATCCACCAATGTGCTGAAGGGGGTTATCAAGGCCATTGACAGACTTTTGGCTTGTTTCATATGGGATGCATCTTCGGGGGGTGGGGGGAAGAGGCATTGGATCTCTTGGGGGAAGATAGCTCGGACAATTTTGGAGGGAGGGATCAACATTAAAAGTCTGGAGAACACTATTCATTACCTTCACGAGAAGTTGGTGTGGGAGGTAATTGAAAAGAGATCTTTGTGGGGTAAGCTGATGTCCTGCGAAAACCGGGTCACCACTGATGCATCTGCAGGTAGTGGGTCCCCACTCTAGTCCTCTGTTAGCAGTTTTATTCCATCCATCCTCCAGAGCTCGTAGTGGATTATTGGGGAGGAGAATATACAGTTCTGGTACCACAACTGGTCAGGAAGGACTCTTGGATATCCAGGGCGCCCGGTGTAACGACCCGAAATTTCGAATAAATCTTGTTTCCTAATTTTATGTGTTATTTTATTTTATTTTTATACTCAACAAAAATGTTTCATTCGATAACATGAGTATAATTAAAATGAGACTGTTGGGTTTTGACTGTTATATGACCATTGGTCAATATGCCCGTTGTAAACTTAACGTTTTGATTATTGTCTCTAAATACAAGTAATCTTGGTTAATTATTATAGAAAGAAGATTCGATGGCCTCACCCAGTGGTCTCGGACCGATCAAATCCCATATAAAAGAAATTGGGAAGGAGGTAGCACCACTGGGCTTTGCTCTGGACCAAACCCAAGCCGAACTTCATCGTGTGAAGCTAGAATGGAATTTCCTTTGTGAGAATTTTAAACTGATAGAAATTACTACTCATGCAATGTTGGTCGATCCTCCCTCATATTCACTCACCTTAGCACACCTTACACTTAGGTCCTATGCTGTTGTGATAAAGGGCTATGTAAGGAGACCGTAACTGCCTTGTGTAATCCTTTGTTTTAAATAAAAATTGGGATTTCTTCTTATGAAGAAGTTTATGAATTTTCGAATGACTGGATAAATATAGTATGCATATTTTTGATGAATTTTAGAAAAAGTATATTTTAAAAATGTTTATGTAAACCTTAAATAATTAAAAATGTGTAATGATTTTCAAAAATGGTCTTCTACAATTATGTTCAGTACGAAATTTAGATTCTAATAAGATCAACTTGATTTTTGATGAATAGTAAATTATGAATAGTGATTTTATGCTTAGGATTTGTAATGTGACCAAATGGATTAGTAATCTGACTTAAAGAAAGTATTAATATAATCTAGGCACCTTGATTAAGTAATGTGATTCAATAAAATGGTTAAATAACGGTTTCATAAATTATTAGTCAAGTATTAGTTTTTCTGGTGAATAGTGTTTTTTAATTAAAAATTAAATTAAAAATAATTAGAAAGTTATTTTTATAAAATGGATTTCATTTTTGAACTCATAGCACCGATATTATGTTATGGTAATTTTTGGTGATTTTTCTGAAAAAATGAATTTTCGGTGAATAGTGTATTTATTTAAAAATTAAATTAAAAATATTTAGAAAAATATTTTTATAAAATGGAGTTCATTTTTGTAATCAGAGCCTCGATATTTGGTTAAGGTGAAATTTTGGGATTTTTCTGAGAATGATGAATTTTCAGTGAATAGTAAAAAAAGCATTTTTAGGGTTTCAGTATGTTTAATGACATCATAACTATGTCATGGGGATTTCATGAGATATTTTAGGTGTTGGCCAACCAAAGGTGATGAATTATTGTATTGGGGGCCCCATATGGCCTAACTTCATGGGAAATATCATGGGAGAGCACATGGTTTTGAGAAAACCACTTGGGAGGTGTCCATTGGCCATTAATGCCTTGTCCCTTCACTTTCCCTATATATACCAAGCCATTCTCTCATCCTTTGGACTCAAAAATAATTCTCAACGGATTTCGGGTCTCCTAACCTCACAAGGAGTCCTCCCAAGGTGCCCCCAAGCCCTCAAGATCCCAACCTTTGAGTTTTAAGAGTTACGTTTAAGGTAAGGGATCCGACCTCTCTCTTTCTTTTCAAGTAATCTATTTTATGTCATTTATTTTTTTCTCCATGTTCTTATGTTTGAGTATGTTCTTATATATTAATCTTACTTCCCTTTTCATGTTCATATGTTGAGATACCCCCTCTTTCTCTCATCGATTCATTTTAAGAATGTTTAAGTGGCGTCGTTAGGCTGCCGAATTTTTAAGAGATTCTTTCATCATTCTCATTTTCAAGTAATATTTTCTTGTCAAGTCTTTCATGTTCTTTTTTATTACGTTAGGGTATGATCTCTATATCTATCATAATGATATTTTATGATAATGTGATGAGAGACCCCATTTGATCTCTTCACTTCAGTATATTGAAGTTTTAAGTGGTGCCGTTAGGCTGCCAAAATTTTAAGGGATTCTTTCACCCTTCTCATTTTTCAAAGTTCTACTTTCATGTCAAGTATTTCGAGTTCCTTTTTAATTATTTTGGGGTATGATCTCTATATCTATCATACTGAACTCTTATGTTCATATTATGAGGGAACCTATTTTATCTTTTCAATTCATTTTGTTGAAGTTTAAGTGATGCCGTTAGGCTGCCGAATTTTCATAAGAGAAATCTAATTTTTGTCTTACTTCCATGTTTTTCATTTAAAATGGAATTTCCTTAAAATTTCATTACCATGTTCATATATTCTTCATATTCGGTCCCTCTACTGTTTTATGGGTCATATATGATTGTTTGACCCATGTCCCCTCTCTTTTCAATGTTTTCTAAAACCTCGTAACATAGCTGTTATGTTGCAGAATTTCCGTCTCAAAATGTCTCTCTCTTTTTCTAAAGTTCTTTTATTTTATTAAGTGAATACTCAAAGCTCTTTATTCTAACGGGGTATTCACATATATACAAAAATTTTCTATTTTAAATTCTGGGATTTATATACATGAGACCGACCTTCCTTTTCTGTGGGTTTTAAAGTGACATAAAGATCATGTCTTTAAAGCAGTTTTAAAACATTATGATTATGAAATGAAACCCATTTATTTTATGATATATGGGTTGTTTATGAAATGATTTATGATTATATATGTGGATAACATGGTAACAAAGACAAATTTATGTGTGCGCCCTGATAGTGCTCCAATGCATTGGGTAATGATGTAACCACTAGAGATTACAATTTTCACGATATCTTGGTGAATAACCTTGGTAATTTTTAAATGACACATTGGGGATGGTCCTTGGTGATATGTTCATGATTTTCTATGTTAAATGAAGTATCAACATCTTAAAGTTATGAAAAATGTTATTTTTATTATGATATGCCACATGATTTCTTTCTCATTCCTTAAAGTTCTTTTTCATGACATAGTTGAAGTATCTCAAGTTCACATGTTAAATGTTTCTCTTGTTTCCCTTACTGGGCCTTCTGCTCACCCTTTCTTTTGATGTATGTCCCCAGGTTATGAGATGCATTAATAAACCTAGGATGAACTTAAGGAGAATCCTTTCAAGTGTTTAAGAAGAATGTTTTATGTTGTTTTCATGTATTATGTTCCTGGTTTCCAAGACACTAAACCTTAAAGATCCTCAGTTTTGTGTAATGTAATGAAAGTTTATGTTATAAAAGGTGGTATGTCATAGTTGGTATCAAAGTATGGTTTAGTTATTTGTGGAAATTAGGATATTAAAACTTTAGGAAAACCCCTATATAAACATTTAAATATAGTGAATCTTCCTGGTATTTGGGTGAGTTTTGAGTAAGGGGTTTCCAATCAAATACATCCTTGTCTGTATATGAACAGGTAGAGGTGGCTCTGGCACAGATGTACATAGGGGTAAAACTCGAAAACACCGCTTTGAGCTAGACTCGAACGGGAATTGGTACACGACAACGGGCCTTACTGCACTCTTGGTTACGGCACACCCGGGGGATATGCTTTGGTAAATTCATAAGCTTAGTATGAACCATTGTTAAAGGAACAAAGATAAAATAAAATAAAGATTCACATAAGAATATATGATCATGTATAACCTAGATGTGAACCTAGGGGATCAAAATTTAGGGTATACTTTTCTTCTACAAGTTATCCTTATATGATTTAAGTTTCTTTTCATGATTATTGGCTAATTATTCAAGCCCCTAATTGTACTTTCTTTTCGTAGTTAATGGAGGGAAATGAAAGAACATGTCCTAATAACCAATGTGATAGGAAACGCGACGATTGACGTATTAATATGACAGAGATTATTAGGGGATTAAAAGATGATTATTATTTTGGAAGACATTCACTATTTTGGGGACCCTATATGATCGAGGTAAATATATTACTACGGTATTTTCATTGAGGTGTAAGGTTGACTTGTATTTTGAAGAATCGATGAATTTAAGGTGGACTTATAGTAATTTAGGTTACTTATGGGAATGATTAACCTATCTTGGGTAAAATATGTTTAGGTTAGCTACTTTTGTTATAAGATGTTAGGAGTGTTTGATGTTGTTTGGAGATGAAAAATGAAGTTTATTTTGGAAGACTATGTTATCAAATCCTTCTTGTATTTGGGTTTCAATATTAGTTTGGGTTATTTTGAGGAATATTAAGGACAGTTATTTACGGAATGGTCTATGATGAACTTTGGTTAGTACCATGGAAATTTGAATATTTAAAAGTAGTTTCCATTATAATGGGATTCTTTTTTTTTGAAGAGTTGTTTTACCTTACCCTTTCGGTTTTTGGGATAATGTTTAAAGATAGAAGAAATGGATAGTTAATCTTTTGTGGATTATGTGATTCTCTAGAAGATGATTCTTGAGAGACCAATTAGTTTTGAATGCTCATCATTTGGAGAAAAGATTAGTTTTGGTAGAAACTTATTAAAGGATGAAACTCTACATAAAGGTAGGTATATTTTCTTATGTTTTTGTTCTATGTAGTAAATGAATTCCTCAAAATTATGAAAATGAACGTAAAACAAAAACGTTATTGGTTTACATTTCCTACTAGGTAATAAAATACCGTTTACACACATCATAATTTTGGGATTTTCTTATGGATAACTTTCTCCTAATCATGTTTTCTATCACTCTCCCTCAGAACTTGACCCTTTATTTTCTCCTCCATGTCCATATTTTCCTACATGGAATCCTTGTGTGGGTTAACTCGGGTGACCTTTGTACTTACCTTTCTTTCTTTTAAAGTAATAGTTTTACTAACTCCTTTTCCAATGTGGAACTTTCAATGAAATTTCAAAAACCAATTTTAAAAATTGCGAGGACGCAATTTCTTAAGGGGAAATATTGTAATGACACAAAATTTTGAATAAATCTTGTTTCCTAATTTTATGTGTTATTTTATTTTATTTTTATACACAACAAAAATGTTTCATTTGATAACATGAGTATAATTAAAATGAGACCGTTGGGTTTTGACTGTTATATGACCATTGGTCAATATGACCGCTGTAAACGAAACGTTTTGATTATTGTCTCTAAATACAAGTTATCTTGGTTAATTATTATAGAAAGAAGATTCGATGGCCTCACCCAGTAGTCTTGGACCGATCGAAGCCCATCTAAAAAATCTTGGGAAGAAGGTAGCACCACTGGGATTTTCTCTGGACCAAACCCAAGCCAAACTTCATCGTGTGAAGCTAGAACGGAATCGCCATTGCGAGAAGTTCAAACTGATAGAAATTACTACTCGTGCGATATTGGCTGAGCCTCCCTTAGATTCTATAACCTTAGCACACCTTACACTTAGGTCCTATGCTGGTGTGATAAGGGGCTATGTAAGGAGACTGTAACTGCCTTGTGTAATCCTTTGTTTTAAATAAAATTGGGATTTCTTCTTATGATAAAGTTTATGAATTTTGGAATTACCGGATAAATATAGTATGCATATTTTTGATGAATTTTAGAAAAAGGATATTTTAAAAATGTTTATGTAAACAATAAATAATTAAAAATGTGTAATGATTTTCAAAAAATGGTCTTTTACAATTATGTTCAGTACTAAATTTAGAGTCTAATAAGATCAACTTGATTTTTGATGAATAATAAATTATGAATAGTGATTTTATGCTAAGGATTAGTAATGTGACCAAATGGATTAGTAATCTCACTTAATAAAAGTATTAATATAATCTAGGCACCTTGATTAAGTAATGTGATTCAATAAAATGGTTAAATAACGGTTTCATAAATTATTAGTCAAGTATTAGTTTTTTTGGGTGAATAGTGTTTTTTAATTAAAAATTAAATTAAAAATAATTATATAATTATTTCTATAACATGGATTTCATTTTTGAACTCAGAGCACCGATATTATGTTATGGTAATTTTTGGGGATTTTTATGAAAAAATGAATTTTTGGTGAATAGTGTATTTATTTAAAATTTAAATTAAAAATATTTAGAAAATTATTTTTATAAAATGGAGTTCATTTTTTTAATCAGAGCATCGATATTTGGTTTAGGTGGACTTTTGGGATTTTTCTGAGAATGATGAATTTTCAGTGAATAGTAAAAAAAATGCAGTTTTAGGGTTTCGGTATGTTTAATGACATCATAACTGTGTCATGGTGATGTCATGAGATATTTTAAGGGTTGGCCAACCAATGGTGATGAAATATTGTATTGGGGTCCCCATGTGGCCTAGCTTCTTGGGAAATATCATGGGAGAGCACATGGTTTTGAGAAAACCACTTGTGAGGTGTCCCTTAGCCATTAACGCCTTGTCCCCTCACTTTCTCTATAAATACCAAGCCATTTTCTCATCCTTTTGACTCAAAAATAATTCTCAACGAAGTTATGGCCTCCTTACCTCACAAGGAGTACTCCCAAGGTGCCCCCAAGCCCTCAAGTTCCCAACCTTTGAGTTTTAAGAGTTACGTTTAAAGTAAGGGATCTGACCTCTCTCTTTCTTTTCAAGTAATCTTTTTTAAGTCATTTCTTTTATGCTCCATGTTCTTATGTTGGAGGATGTTCTTCTATATTCAAATTACTTCCCTTTTAATGTTCATATGATGAGATACCCCCTATTTCTCTCATCGATTCATTTTAAGAATATTTAAGTGGCGCCGTTAGGCTGCCGAATTTTTAAGAGATTCTTTCACCATTCTCGTTTTCAAGTTTTATTTTCTTGTCAAGTCTTTCAATTTCCTTTTTATTATGTTGGGTTATGATCTATATATATATCATAATGATCTTTTATGATAATATTATGAGAGACCCCATTTGATCTCTTCAATTCAGTATTTTGATGTTTTAAGTGGTGCCGTTAGGCTGCCGAATTTTTAAGGGATTCTTTCACCCTTCTCATTTTTCAAAGTTCTACTTTCATGTCAAGTCTTTCAAGTTACTTTTTAATTATTTTGGGGTATGATATCTATATCTATCATACTAAATCTTATGTTCACATGATGAGGGACCCTATTTTATCTTTTCAATTCATTTTTGTAGAAGTTTAAGTGACGTCGTTAGGCTGCCGAATTTTCATAAGAGAAATCTAATTTTTGTCTTCCTTCCATGTTTTTCATTTCAAATGGTATGTCCTTAAAACATCATTACCATGTTCATATATTCTTCATATTCGGTCCATCTACTGTTTTATGGGTCATATATGATTGTTTGACCCATGTCCCCTCTCTTTTCAATGTTTTCTAAAACCTCGTATCATAGCCGTTATGCTGCAGAATTTCCGTCACAAAATGTCTCTCTCTTTTTCTAAAATTATTTTATTTTATTAAGTGAATACTCAAAGATATTTCTTCTAAATGGGTATTCACATATATACAAATGTTTTCTATTTTAAATTCTGGGATTTATATACATGAGACCCACCTTCCTTTTCTGTGGGTTTTAAAGTGACATAAAGATCATGTCTTTAAAGCAGTTTTAAAACGTTATGATTATGAAATGAAACCCATTCCTTTAATGCTATATGGGTTGTGTATGAAATGATTGATGATGATATATGTGTCTCACATGTTAATAAAGAAAAATTTAAGGGTTCTCCCTGATAGCGCTCCAATGCATTGGGTAATTATGTAACCACTAGAGATTACAATTTTCACGATATCTTGGTGAATAACCTTGGTAATTTTTAAATGACACCTTGGGGATGGACCTTGTGATATGTTCATGATTTTCTATGTTAAATTAAGTAGCCACATCTTAAAGATATGAAAAATGTTATTTTTATTATGATATTCCACATGATTTCTTTCTCATTCCTTAAAGTTCTTTTTCATGACATAGTTGAAGTATCTCAAGTTCACATGTAAAATGTTTCTCTTGTTTCCATTACTGGGCCTTCTGATCACCCTTTCTTTTGATGTATGCCCCCAGGTTATGAGATGCAGTAATGAAACTAGGATAAACTTAAGGAGAAGCCTTTCAAGTGTTTAAGAAGAATGTTTCATGTTGTTTTCATGTATTATGTTCCTGGTTTCCAAGACACTAAACCTTAAAGATCCTCAGTTTTGTGTAATGTAATGAAATTTTATGTTATAAAAAGGTGGGATGTCATAGTTGGTATCAAAGGATGGTTTAGTTATTTGTGGAAATTCGGATATGAAAAATTTAGGGAAACCCCTATATAAAAGTTTAAATATAGTAAATCTTCCTGGTATTTTGGTGAGTATTGAGTAAGGGGTTTCCAAGAAAACACATCCTTGTCTGGATACGAGCAGGTAGAGGTGGCTCTGGCACAGATGTACATAGGGGTAAAACCAGAAAACACCCCTTTGAGCTAGACTCGAACGGGAACTGGTACACGACAACGGGCCTTGCTGCACTCTTGGTTACGACACTCCTGGGGGATAAGCTTTGGCGAATTCATAAGCTTAGTATGAACCATTGTTAAAGGAACAAAGATAAAATAAAATAAAGATTCACATAATAATATATGATAATGGATAACCTAGATGTGAGCCTAGTGGATCTCAAGTTAGGGTATACTTTGCTTCTATAAGTTATCCTTATATGATTTAAGCACCTTTTCATTATTATTGGCTAAGTATTCAAGCCCCTAATTGTACTTTCTTTTCGTAGTTAATGGCGGGAAATGGAAGAACATGTCCCAATAACCAATGTGATAGGAAATGCGACGATTTTTGTATTAATATGATAGAGATGATTAGAGGATTAAAATATGATTATTATTTTGGAAGACATTCACTATTTTGGGGACCCTATATGATCGAGGTAAATAGATTACTACGATATTTTCATTGAGGTGTAAGGTTGACTTATATTTTGAAGAATCGATGAATTTAAGGTGGAATTATAGTAATTTAGGTTACTTATGGGAATGATTAACCTACCATGGGTAAAATATGTTTAGGTTAGCTACTTTTGTTATAAGATGTTAGGAGTGTTTGATGATGTTTGGAGATGAACAATGAAGTTTATTTTGGAACACTATGTTATCAAATCCTTCTTGTATTTGGGTTTCAATCTTAGTTTGGGTCATTTTGAGGAATTTTAAGGACAGTTATTTATGGAATGTTCTATGATGAACTTTGGGTAGTACCATGGAACTTTTAAGATTTAAAAGTATTTTCCATTATTATGGGATTATTTCTTTTTGAAGAGTTGTTTTACCTAACCCTTTCTGTTTTTGGGATAATGTTTAAAGATAGAAGAAATGGATAGTTAATATTTTGTGGATTATGTGATTCTCTAGAAGATGATTCTTGTGAGACCAATTAGTTTTGAATGATCATCGTTTGGAGAAAAGATTAGTTTTTGTAGAAACTTATTAAAGGATGAAACTCTACATAAAGGTAGGTATATTTTCTTATGTTTTTTTCTATGTAGTAAATGAATTCCTCAAAATTATGAAAAGGAACGTAAAACAAAAACGTTGTTGGTTTACGTTTCCTACTAGGTAATCAAATACCGTTTACACAATTCATAAGTTTGGGATTTTCTTATGGATAACTTTCTTCTAATCATGTATTCTATCACTCTCCCTCAGAACTTGACCCTTTGTTTTCTCCTCCATGTCCATGTTTTCCTACATGAAATCCTAGTGTGGGTTAACTCGGGTGACCTTTGTACTTCCCTTTCTTTCATTTAAAGTAATAGTTTTACTGACTCCTTTTCCTATGTGGGACTTTCAATGAAATTTCAAAAACCAATTTTAAAAATTGCGAGGACGCAATTTCATAAGGGGGTAGATTGTAACGACCCAAAATTTTGAATAAATATTGTTTCCTAATTTTATGTGTTATTTTATTTTATTTTTATACTCAACAAAAATGTTTCATTTGATAACATGAGTATAATTAAAATGAGACCGTTGGGTTTTGACTGTTATATGACCATTGGTCAATATGACCGCTGTAAACTAAATGTTTCGATTATTGTATCTAAATACAAGTAATATTGGTTAATTATTATAGAAAGAAGATTTGATGGCCTCACCCAGTAGTCTTGGACCGATCGAAGCCCATCTAACAGAACTTGGGAAGGAGGTAGCACCACTGGGCTTTGCTCTAGACCAAACCCAAGCCGAACTTCATCGTGTGAATCTAGAACGGAATCTCCTTTGCGAGAAGTTCAAACTAATATAAATTACTACTCGTACGATGTTGGTCGAGCCTCCCTCAGATTCTCTCACCTTAGCACACCTTACACATAGGTCCTATGCTGGTGTGATAAGGGGCTATGTAAGGAGACCGTAACTGCCTTGTGTAATCCTTTGTTTTAAATAAAAATTGGGATTTCTTCTTATGATGAAGTTTATGAATTTTCGAATGACGGGATAAATATAGTGTGCATATTTTTGATGAATTTTAGAAAAAGAATATTTTCAAAATGTTTATGTAAACCTTAAATAATTAATAATGCGTAATGATTTTTAAAAAATGGTCTTCTACAATTATGTTCAGTATGAAATTTAGAGTATAATAAAATCAACTTGATTTTTTATGAATAATAAATTATGAATAGTGATTTTATGCTTAGGATTAGTAATGTCACCATATGGATTAGTAATCTCACTTAAAGAAAGTATTAATATAATCTAGGCACCTTGATTAAGTAATGTGATTCAATAAAATGGTTAAATAATGGTTTCATAAATTATTAGTCAAGTATTAGATTTTTCGGGTGAATAGTGTTTTTTAATTAAAAATTAAATTAAAAATAATTAGAAAATTATTTTTATAAAATTTGTTTCATTTTTGAACTCGGAGCACCGATATTATTTTATGGTAATTTTTGGGGATTTTTTTGAAAAAATGAATTTTCGGTGAATAGTGTATTTATTTAAAAATTAAATTAAAAATATTTAGAAAATTATTTTTATAAAATGGAGTTCATTTTTGTAATCAGATCATTTATATTTGGTTAAGGTGAAATTTTGGGATTTTTCTGAGAATGATGAATTTTCAGTAAATAGTAAAAAAGCAGTTTTAGGGTTTCAGTATGTTTAATGACATCATAACTGTGTCATGGTGAAGTCATGAGATATTTTAAGGTTTGGCTGATCAAATGTAATGAATTATTGTATTTGGGGACCCATATGGCCTAACTTCATTGGAAATATCATGGGAGAGCACATGGTTTTGAGAAAACCACTTGTGAGGTGTCCCTTGGCCATTAATGCCTTGTCCCCTTACTTTCCCTATAAATACCAAGCCATTCTCTCATCCTTTGGACTCAAAAATAATTCTCAACGAATTTCAGGTCTCCTTACCACACAGGGAGTCCTCCCAAGGTGCCCCCAAGCCCTCAAGGTCCCAACATTTGAGTTTTAAGAGTTACGTTTAAGGTTAGGGATCTGACCTCTCTCTTTCTTTTCAAGTAATCTATTTTATGTCATTTATTTTATGCTCCATGTTCTTATGTTGGAGGATGTTCTTCTATATTCATCTTACTGCCCTTTTCATGTTCATATGATGAGAGACCCCCTCTTTCTCTCATCGATTCATTTTAAGAATGTTTAAGTGGCGCTGTTAGGCTGCCGAATTTTTAAGGGATTCTTTCACCATTCTCGTTTTCAAGTTCTATTTTCTTGTCAAGTCCTTCAAGTTCATTTTTATTATGTTGGGGTATAATATATATATATCATAATGATCTTTTATGATCATATTATGAGAGACCCCATTTCATCTCTTCAATTTAGTATTTTGAAGTTTTAAGTGGTGTCGTTAGGCTGCCGAATTTTTAAGGGATTATTTCACCCTTCTCATTTTTCGAAGTTCTACTTTCATGTCAAGTCTTTCAAGTTCCTTTTTAATTATGTTGGGGTATGATCTCTATATCTATCATACTTAATTCTTATGTTTATATGATGAGGGACCCTATTTTATCTTTTCAATTCATTTTTGTTGATTATTAAGTGACGTCGTTAGGCAGCCGAATTTTCATAAGAGAAATATAATTTTTGTCTTCCTTCCATGTTTTTCATTTCAAATGGTATGTCCTTAAAATTTCATTTCCATGTTCATATATTCTTCATATTCGGACCCTCTACTGTTTTATGGGTCATTTATGATTGTTTGACCCATGTACCCTCTCTTTTTAATGTTTTCTAAAACCTCGTAACATAGCTGTTATGCTGCAGAATTTCCATCTCAAAATGTCTCTCTCTTTTTATAAAGTTCTTTTATTTTATTATGTGAATACTCAAAGCTCTTTCTTCTAAAGGGTTATTCACATGTATACCAAAATTTTCTATTTTAAATCCTGGGATTTATATACATGAGACCCACCTTCCTTTTCTGTGGGTTTTAAAGTGACATAAAGATCATGTATTTAAAGCAGTTTTAAAATATTATGATTATGAAATGAAACCAATTTCTTTTATGCTATATGGGTTGTTTATGAAATTATTGATGATGATATATGTGGATCACATGGTAACAAAGACAAATTTAAGGGTGCGCCCTTATAGCGCTCCAATGCATTGGGTAATGATGTAACCACTAGAGATTACAATTTTCACGATATCTTGGTGAATAACCTTGGTAATTTTTAAATGACACATTGGGGATGGACCTTGGTGATATGGTCATGATTGTCTATGTTAAATGAAGTAGCCACATCTTAAAGTTTTGAAAAATGTTATTTTTATTATGATATGCCACATGATTTCTTTCTCATTCCTTAAAGTTTTTTTCATGACATAGTTGAAGTATCTCAAGTTCACATGTTAAATGTTTCTCTTGTTTCCCTTATTGGGCCTTCTGCTCACCCTTTCTTTTGATGTATGTCCCCAGGTTATGAGATGTAGTAATGAACCTAGAATGAACTTAAGGAGAAGCCTTTAAAGTGTTTAATAAGAATGTTTTATGTTGTTTTCATGTATTATGTTCCTGGTTTACAAGACACTAAACCATAAAGATCCTTAGTTTTGTGTAATGTAATGAATGTTTATGTTATAAAAAGGTGGGATGTCATACCCAGCTCCTTTCATCACATACAAGGAGGCGAGTCAGTACCCACATTTCTTCAGATCCATTCTGGACATGGACCAGAAGAAGTTTTTTGACTCTTTTATATTGAGTTCAGATATGGACTAGTGTGTCTACACCCCCTCCACCTCTGGTAGGTTCAACGCGAAGGATTTTTTCCAGACCATCTTGTCACAGGGCCAGCAGGCAGGGGGTACGGTCGGGTGTGGTGTAAGAGTATCCCTATGAAATTTAACTTTCTAACATGGAGGATCCAGAACTGAGATTTACCGTCTGATGATATCATCAAGAGGCTCGGTATCAGTATGGCCTCTTACTCCCAGTGCTGTGTTAAAAAATGCAAGGAGAGTTTATCACACATATTCTTCGAGGGTGACTGGGCACGCCAGGTTTGGTGAGTCTACGACGAACTCTCAGGATACCCCACTATGCGTTGAACTTCAACTCCTTCTTGGAGAACTGGTTCCATGGGATGGACGACTCCGGAAATTAAGGTAGGGCGAGATCCATCATCATTAACGATGTATGTTGGTGTGTATGGAAAGCAATGAATTGGGTCAGGTTCGAGGGGCACACATCTACGGGGAGATCCGTTACAGCAAGAGTACGATGTATTCTGGTGGAATTTTGTGGCACCGATGATGTATGGAAGCAGTCCCCCCACCTTTATAAGCTTCTTGTGCCTCACAGCGTGGTCCAATGGTTAGCAACTAGATAGCAAGTACATTGGGTCTGGTGGAATCCTCCTGAAGCTGGATTCAAACTGAATACCTATGGCTCTTGCGTGCTGGGAGAGATGCATGTCGGCGGCGTGGTCTGAGATCCTATGGGCAGTGTGGACTTGGCTTTCTCAGCACACTATGGTTATGGGAATTCTATGCAGGTGGAGGCAAAATCGGTGCTCACAGGTATCATAATGTGCAGGTCGCGGGCTCTTGGCGTCTCCCAAGTTGAGACTCACTCTATGGTTATTCACGTTGCTCTTCATGGGAAAGGTATCTTCCCCTGGTCCATTTTATAAACTATTCAGAAATGCAAAGCTCTCCTAGAAAGTGGTAGTAGAGTCACTCACACATGGAGGGAGGGAAACAAGGTGGAAGATCACTTGGGCTCTATGGCAACCCCTGGTAGCATGGTCAATTATCATACTCATGTATCCCATTTTAAATCGGAGGGGGTGAATTTGATACGGGATGATGACCTTGGTCTTCATTACTATAGACCCCCTAGACACTGGTTCTCTCTCTATTTTAATTTCCATTTTGAATAATAAATGGAAACATTGGATGGATGGAACAATACTCTAAAATATTTTGATTTGGATAGATTGTTGATCATGAATTGTTTCAACAATACTCTATCTTTTTATGATGATTTTGATGCTAAAAAATAACCATGTATGTTATTCTAATGATTTTACTTTGAGAGTATTTCATGAATTTAATATTATTTATATTTATATTTTGGGATAATATTAAATCATTTAATACAAATGGAATATTTGAAAAAGTGTTTAGAAATCATTTTAGAATGTTTTGGAAACACTGTTTATACCTTACGTTGAAGAGTGTAGAGTAAGGATAAAATTATAAATTTACCTTACTAGATTTTAGAAAACAGATTTTAATCAACCATAAATTATCGGAAAATTATGGTAAAAGAACCTTACGTCTGGAAGGAACCTTATGTTTATAATATCAGAAATGTATGGAAGAAGAACCTTATGTAACTATGGAACCTTACGTTTTCTTCACAAAAGTATGGATCATCAACCTTACTACTATAATGAACCTTACATTCTATAAAAAAGAATGGATCATGTATCTTACATTTTTTTAAAGAGGAAAGTATGAATAATATACCATATGATTGAATGTTGAAGAGAAAAATATGGATGATCAGCCTTGCGTTTGAGATCAACCTTACATTTAAATAATAGATCATCAACCCTTCATTTAGCATCGAAGATTTAAAATATTACTTTATCGTGCAATGGTATTTATGTGGAATATCAAGCTGATTTCAAGCCAGATTAAAATATGGATATTAAAGCACATCGTTATCTATTTTTAATCAATTTATTTGTGATTCAAAGGATCAATTTAAGAGGAGGATTTCATGTCAGTTATTTCAGAAAGTTACATCTACTTTGTTATTCAAACATTTGAATATCATGATTATTAAGGAAACATTTGTGGATCTAAATTTGAAAGCAAAATGAACATATTTAATCTTTTTATATTTTTGTTATTTTGAATTACAAATAGTGATATGAATCATCACGAAAAAGATAAGAAGATCAAGATCTTGAGTTTTTTTACCACAATTTTTATAGAGTTATACGAGTCACATAGATCTGATGCTAACAATATCTATTAGACTATAATTTTTTGAAGAAAAGGAAAAGAATTAAAGATTCTTATTCTACATCAATGATCTATCATGAATCTATTGTGGTTAAAGTTTCAGATTTTATTTCAATATATATTTTCAACTGAATCGACTTGGAACTACTCTTACTTGAAGAACATATTTTCTGAAGATGAAAATCCATCTACTATCAGTTGTGTGCTGCTGTAACTATGAAGAACAACTGGAAATTACTTTTATACACATACACTTTTAATTTTGAGTAACCAGATTCTCATGCTATGCTGTGTATTAAGTTATGTGCATGAACTAGAAGGCTCTGTTTTAGCCTTATCTTGTAAAGGTTTCAACTGCATGCACTCAGTTGTGCATGGTCTATGATAAGAGGACCAGATAGTGAAAATCACCATGCTCATGGAGTAGAGTGTTGGCAGAGTGGACTAAGGGCATTCTGTTCCCCGAAACTCTACAAATTTGTTCTTCTTACAAACTGTTTATTTTTCCACTGCATAAACATTATGATAAAGAAAAATAAAAGATTTGGAAATCATCTTGATTATAGAAGAAATTGTAAATGACACAATTCACCCCCCCCCACTCTTGTTCATATTTGGTATAACCTGATGCAACAATTGGTATCAAAGGTAAGTATTTTGATAAATCTATAATAAGATGAATGTTTCAAAGGATTATACTCAGAGATATTAATGGCTGATACACGAGAGGGAATGTCAATGGTATGATCATTATACTTCAATGGTGAAAACTATGGATGTTGGATGTCAAGGATGATCATCTATGTGAAAAATCTTGGATACAGAGTCTACTAAAAGTTTTTTACTCCTTATGAAATTCATGAGAAACCTGAAACATGGAGTGCATCTACTAAAGGAGAGTATGACATAAATTTAAAAGATATGAATGCAATCATTTGTGGTCTAATTCCAGATGAATTAAATCAAGTATCTCAATGTACTACTTCATATGAGATGTGGTAGACAATTTCAGTTTCCTTTGAAGGAAATGAAAATGTTAGACAGATGATGTATGCCACAACAAAATTAAAATTTGATTCATTCAGAATGTTTGAGGGTGAAAACATTACACAAATGAAAGGAAGGATCACAGAGATTGTCAAAAACATCACTGCCTTGGGAGATCCTATCAAATAAGTAGATAAAGCCTTGAAAGTACTAAGATTACTACCCCCAGATAGAATGGGATATCGACTTCCATTAGGCAATCATCACCATTCAAATATCTAACTATGAGAGAATTAATTGGAACCCTGATGGTGTATGAATCTAAGATTCAAGATGAAGTAAATGAGCATAAAGTATTCATCAATAGAGAAAATACTTCTTATAATGTTACATCTCAGAAGAAGAGTAGAAAGATGAAACAAGAAATCAAAAAGGAAGAAATTTATCACTCATCTGATTCAGAAATGGAACTAGCACAGATGGACTGAAAATTTAGAAAATTTTATAAGAAAAAGAAAGGATTTAGAAAATCCTTCAAGAGAGATGAGAAATATCCAAAGGAAGTCAGATGCTATGAATTCAAAAAGATAGGTCACCTAAGACCTGCCTGTCCTCAATTAAAAGGAGAAAAGAAAAATAAAATTTTCAAAAATAATGATTATGATAAGAAAGACAAAATATAAATGAAAGATAATTGGAGTATTTCTGAATACTCTAGCAGCTCATCAAAGTCTGACTCAGAAAATGAAGAATCGAATCTAAAATTAAATATGCACTTTATGGTAGAATCTGATGAGGTATATTTTTATTACTCATATGATTCAGATTTTAGTTCTATTTGCTCAAATGATAAACTTGCCGCCTATTGGAATATGCTAGAAGAAAAATATGATTCCTTATTTAAGAAATATAAATCACCGAAAAATATTCACACTATTGTTTTAGGAGAAAGATACACTCTGCTAAAACAATATCAAGAGTTAACTGGAAAATATAACTCATCAAACACAAACTGTATAGATAATGAAACTAAAATAAAAACATTGCAAAACAGAAGTTAAGATATAAAAAAATTTCGCAATTGTTTTTAAAGAAAGGTAAAATTAACTAAATGAAATTCTTGGAAATAATGTGATTAAAATTGAAAGATTTGGAATAGGTAGTAAAGGTGAGAACCCCAAACTGTATAAGAACTATTTCGTTCCAAGTACAAAATGTATAATTTACAACTACTGTGGAATAAAAGGTCACATATCTAAAAAATATTATTCTAAGGAAACCTCAAATAAGTGGGATTAGAAAAACCTTTTTTGCAAGTAGATTATATGATTCTATTGATTATTGAAAAAAATCAAGTATGGACTCCTAGATCTTTTCTAGATAACACTATTGGACCTAATAGAATACGGGTACCAAAACAAACATTTGATTTAATACCTTTACAGGAAGCAGGTCACAGAAGCCAAACTGAAATATTGTATATGGACAGTGGTTTCTCCAATCGTATGAGTGGGAACTCATCGTACATTAAAACATTAACTCAACATTATGGAGGATTAGTCACATTTGGTGACAATTACAAAGGTGAAATAATTGGCATTGGAACTGTTGGAGATCCAGAAGTTGTCTTAATCAATAAAGTACTCTATATACAAGGATTGAAACACAACCTGATAAGTATTCCTCAACTATGTGATGATGTTTATTTAGTTTATTTTTCTAACAACTGTTTTTCTGTTTTTGAAGATAAATTTCTAAAATTTAGGGAACCCATAACTAATAATGTTTATACTCTGTACTTAAATTCCTTCTATAAACAAAACATCAATTGTTTAAATGGTAAGATAAATGAATCTTGGATTTGGAATATAAGTATTTAACATTTAAATATATATTCTTTACATAAGTTATATAGGACACAACTAGTTTTTGATGTACCTAGTCTTAAATTTGATAGCGACAGATTTTGTGATGCATGTCAACTTGGTAGGCAGCACAAATCATTCTTCAAATCTGTTAACAAAATTGTTACATCTAAACCTCTAGAACTTATCCGCATGGATTTTTTTGACCTTCAAGAATAGAAAGTTTGGCTGGTAAATTATATGTATATGTTTTAGTTATTGACTATTCTACATTTACTTGGATTTATTTAATAAAATAAAAAATATGAAGCTTTTACAATATTTTAAAGTTTTTGCAAAGCTGTTCGAAATGAATTTTTTAAAATAATTTCATTAAGAAATGATCATGGTGAAAAATTTGACAATTTGGAGTTCAATTACTTTTTCTCAAATTTAGGTATTAAAAACACCTTATTGGTACCAATAAAACCTCAACAAAATGGGATTGTTGAAAGAATAAATAGATATATTAAGGAAATGGCTAGGACTATGCTAAACAAATATAGTCTTCCTATCGATTTCTGGGTAGAAGCTATAAGTACAGCCTTCTAGATAATTTATAGAGTTTTAATTAGACCTATTTTCAAAAAGATTCCCTATAAACTCTGGAATAACAGAAAACCTAAAGTAATGTACTTCAATGTTTTAGGACCCAATGTTTATATCTTGAACACTAACGAAAATCTTGGCAAGTTTTATCCAAAATATGATGAAGTCCTTTTCTTAAGATATTTTGCAACCTCCAAAGTTCATAGAGTTTTTAAAAAAAATTCAAGGATTGTGGATGAATCAATTCATGTGAAATTTGATGAATCACACCCTTTTGAGAAAAGCAAAGACCAAATTGATTAATCTGACTCTAATGTTAAGATGAGACTGGAGAACTTGAAATATGATTTTGAAAAAGATATAAATAAAATTCATTCTAGTTCAGAAGAACATGAAACGAATAAATATAATAGTGTATTACCTAGAAAATATAGAACCTTAAAGAATCACCCTTTAGAAACTGTTATAGGAGACCTATACACTAGAATAAAAACTAGAAGAAATGTATAAAATCATATTGAATTCTCTAATTTTCTATCCCAATCATATCCTAAGACATTAGAAGAATCCTTAGTTGATGAAAGTTGGATGATAGAAATGAAAGAAGAACTAAACTAGTTCAAGAGAAATGATGTTTTGAATTTAGTTGAATGACCACAGAACTATCCAGTTATAGGAACTAAATGGGTATCTATTAATAAAAAATATGATCAATGAATAATTACTAGAAATAAATCAATACTAGTAGCTAAAGGATTTAATCGTGAAGAAGGTGTAGATTTTGATGAGGCCTTTGTAGCTGTAGCTATATTAGAATCCATTAGAATAATTTTAGCCTATGCATATAAAATGACATTTGAATTATTTCATATAGATGTTAAGTTTTCCTTTTTAAAAGGTTATTTAATGGATAATGTTTACTTTGAGAAACATCTTGGTTTTGAAAATTCTCAAAAACCAGATCCTATTTTTAAAATTATTAAAGCTCTTTATGGCCTTAAAAAAGTTCCTAGAGCTTAGTATCAAAGATTAAGTTATTTTCTTTTGAAAAATGATTTTTATGTAGGAATGGTAGATCCAACATTGTTTAATAAAATTATACACTTTAATATTTTATTGGTTCAAATTTATGTTGATGATGTAATTTTTTGATCAACAAACAAAAAACCTTATCATGAGTTTTCAAATTTAATGCAAAAAAGAATTTCAAATGAATAAGATGGGAGAATTAAATTTATTTTTGGGACTTCAAATTTATCAAAAAAAAATTTTAAATATTTTGAATCAAATAAAATACTCTACTAATTTATTGAAGAAATTTGGACTTGAAAACCGAGAGACATATATAGATCCTATGCGTACTAATAAAAAACTTGATTTGGATGAAACTGGAAAATCAGTTGACAACAAGTTATATATAGGTATGATTGGTAGTTTATTATATCTTACTGTTAGCAGGCTGGATATAATATACTCAGTATGTCTTTGTACAAGATTTCAATCAAATCATAATTAAGCTCACTTAAGTGTTATCAAAATAATTTTTAGATAATTAAAAGGAACTGCTTTTCAATCACTTCTCTATACAAAAACATTTGATTTAAATTTAATTTAATATTTAAATGCTAACATTAGAATCTGTAGATTAGATAGAAAAGGAACCTTAGGAAAGTGTGACTTTTTAGGAAAATATTCAGTTTCATGTTATAGTAAAAAAACACTCAATTTCTTTATCAATAGTCGAGAAAGAATATGTGTCTGTGGGCAGTTTTTATGCACAAGTATTGTGGATGAAAAAAAACTTATGGAAATTTCGACTAAATTTTAATAATACACCTATTTTATGAGATAATACAAGCACAATAAATTTCTCAAAAAATCCAATTAATCATTCTAGGACTCAGAATGTTGACATCAAACATAATTTTCTAAGAGATCATGTTCTTAAAAAGGATATACTCTTTGAATTTGTCAGTACTGAAATTCAATTAGCCGATATTTTTACTAAACCACTTCCTACTGCAAGGTTTGATTTTATTAAGGGGGATCTAGGTTTATTTACTTTTAAATGAAATTTTAATTTTAATTTTACTTATTTTATTGAATTAATTCTAATTTTATTTTACTATTCAATTTTTTAAATAATTTAATTATTGGTTTTTAGAATATATTAAAATTTCATCTGTACTATAATATTTTTTTTCCACATACATTTTTAATTTATTTTAAATAATGTAATAAATATTAGGTACGTAATGACATGGGAATCAAGGTTGTTAGAAACCACTTCAAATTCCAAACCCGTTCATTTTCTTAAAACCTTTCGAAACATTGAAACCCTTACCGCCTTCATCTACTTTTGACTAAACCTTCAAACCCTAAACATTGGAGCCGTCAGAACATAGAGACAAAAATGGCTAATACAAATATAATCAAGGACAGAGAAACTAGTCACGTCAACCGTCAATGTTTTCCAAGAAAGAAGATCCTATAGTATAATGTAATTGATTTGTAATGGTTTTACCAGACCAATCTAACACTAAAGCAAGCTTTGGCTTTTCAGAATCTCGAACAAACGTTCAGTGACAAAGACACATAATTTATGTACGAGGTAGAGTTGAAAAATTTCGTTAAATATGTTCAATTCAGTTTTGGAGATACTGAGGAATCCATATTCATGAAAAATGAAGATTGGGATTTTTTTATTTCATCTATGGAAATTGCTTGAATCTTAAACTGTCCTTAAGAGGGAGTTTATCACTTTTATTTGAAATCCATTGGAGATAATGAACATAAGTTGGAGGACATTATGTCATTTTTATTTGGTTCTACGAATATCTGAAAGATGCTAGTCAAGAATTTGAAGCTAGATCAGAGATTTTTTGTAAAATTTGTTCAAACAGGGATTTCCCCAAGGATGTCTGAAATGGAGAAGATTTTATATCCTGATTTGTATTTGATGTTTCTATTTTTGAGTGACATCAAGATGAGTTTTACACATTATATGATAAGGTATTTTAACTACTTCTATCAACCAGATGCTAGAATAAACTTCTATCCCTATGGGAGGTTAATTTAAAAATTATTGTTTAAGTCTGATGGGGTGAGATTAGTAGATTCCAGAGTGTGCCGTCATCACAGTAATGTGTTCAATGCTGGAACTTTAAGAAAAATAGGATTATTCTGGAGCACTGTGAAAGGAAAGATTATGCCTTTTGGTGATGATGAAGATCAGAAGTCTGCTCAGAGAGAGCAAACTGGGAAAACCAAAGAAGTAAGAGCATAATCAAGGACCAGTGATGTTTCAAAAACATCAAGAAGAATTAGATTTGAAGTAGTTACTACACCTACTGATTAGGGAAGTCAAGGGGGACTTCAGAGGAAAAGACACTGAGCAGATCAATCCAGTGAGGAGCATATTCAAACAAATTCTATTACAGCTAGATATCTTTTAAGTTACAGATTTGTTAGAGAAGTTGTTTCTCAGATTAAGTTGGTACCTTCCATTGAAGAAGAAGTTGTACTTCAGGAAAAGGTAGATCCTGTAGAAGTGGAAGTTTCTCAAACTGAATCTATTTAAGAATAGTATTCATAGCCTATTGAATTTATTCAAGGAGAAACATTTCAAGAAGAACCTGTTTTATTGGAAGTAAATGAATATGCTCATGAGAAGCAACAACCTGATGAAAATCTGAACAAAGGAAAGAGTCTATATGATGTTCATACTAAAGTTTTAAATTAAACTTTTTCTATGGATGAGTCAGTTTATGAATCTAAGGAAAATTCGGTTGAGAAACTAGTGGAGAAGGCTATAGATCAGAGATCTGATGCTCAATAATTTCCATTAATTTTTATAAATCAATTTGAGAATCAAGAATTTGGTACCTTTGATTCTGAGAATAATCATGTGGAGGGGTTAATCATAAAATTTAATAGAATTCATTCTGAAAATGGTTCTTTCAGAAGAGTATCACTGAAGCATAGATAGAAGTTTCAGAACTTGAAAAATAGTTCAGTTACAAAAAGGGAAGTGGATGTTTTTAAGAAGGAGATGTTAGCCGTAGTTGGGAAATTAAAATCTGAAGTTTTACTGAAATCAGATTTGGTAGAATTGAAAAATTTTATGGTGCAACAGTTTTCAACTGTCATAGGAAGTCAATCTAGTAAATCAGGAACTTCACCTGTTTTAATCAAGAGATTTTAGGCCATTACATCTCTAATGAGCGACATGAATGACAGGTTGTAGGACTTACAATTTAATGTTACTCTATTGTCTCTTCTGTTGGATAATCAAAATCATCTTGTTTAGCAGCTTACATCAGCTGAACCAGGAGTAAGAGAGTTACTGAATAGGTTCACTGAAAAGTTAAATTAGTTCTTGGAAAAGGAATAAAGATTGCATGTGTTTTTTCAGAGTCAATATGACGGGATATATTCATTTGACTCAGGAAGGAATAGATATGACAATTCAGTTTGGAGATGGACTGATGAAGAGGTTGAGAATATAGTTAGTAGAGCTAAAGGAATCTGTTTAGAGGTGTTGAAACCCATTTCAACTCTTTTATCCAATCCTTGATTCCTATATCAATTATGTAGGTGTATATGTATTTTATATAATATATTTTTTAATGTCATTTTTATGTGTTTTTAAATTTTTTACTATTCTCTCTATGTTTGAATTTCAGAATCTAGAATCAATAATTGATAAACAGTTTATGATATAATTTACATAACTTTAGTGCTACATTAAAATGTGTTATATTCCTTATTTTATCATTCTTTTTGATATCCCAAAAGTGGGGGGGGAATTGGATAAACACAACATCTTATTTTAGGAAAATGGATAAATATTTTTCTTAGGGGGAGAAATTTGGATATAATACAACATTTTATATTTTTTTATGTTTTCCCTTTATGGGAGAAATCTGGATAAATAAAAAAATATTATTATCTTTACTTTATAAAAAGGGAAAAAATTTCTAAAAGAAATTTTAAAGAAATTTTTTTAAAAAATATTTTCGTTATATATGAGATAAATATGGATAAAACATTTTTCTATTGAAATAATTATTTTAAAATAAAATATTATTTTATCCTTGAATTTTTTTAATTATATGTAATTAATATCATGGGTTATTTCATGGGTTTTGTGATCATCCAAAAGGGGGAGATTATTGAGTAAGTGTTGTTTTCAATTGAACTCTATACTATTATGATTAGGGGAGATTGTTGGGTATATATTGTTTCAGTAACACTCTATCTTTTTATGATGATTTTGATGCGCAAAAATACCCTTGTTTGTTATTCTAATGATTTTACTTTGATTATATTTGAAGAAATTAATATTCTTTATATTTTAATTTTTGAATAATATTAAAGAATTTAATAAATGAGGAATATTTGAAAAAGTGTTCAAAAATCATTTTAGCATATTCTGGAAACACTGTTCATACCCTACGTTGAAGAGTGTAACATAAGGATAAAATTCAACATTTACTTTATGGGAGTTCAAAAAGTATGGTTTATCGACCATACATTATCAAAAAAGTATGGTAAAGGAACCTTATATTTGGAAGTAACCTTATGTTTATGATATCATAAAAGTATGGAAGAAGAACCTTATGTAAGTATAGAATCTTATGTTTTCTATACAAAATTATGGATCATCAACCTTACTTTTATAATGAACCTTACATTCTATCGAAAATTATGGATCATGTATCTTACATTTTTCTAAATAGGAAAGTATGGAAAATATACCATATGTTTTAAATTTGAAGAGAAAAGTATAGATGATCAACCTTATGTTTGAGATCAACCTTACGCTTGATGAATAGATCATCATCCCTTCGTTTACCATCAGAGATTTAAAATAAAACTTTATCGTCCAACGGTCTTTATACGGAATATCAGGCAGATTTCATGCAAGATTCAAAGCCTAATATTAAAGCATATCTTTGACTATTTTAAATCCATTTATTTGTGATTCAAAATATCTATTTAAGAGGACGATTTCATGAAAATTATTAAGGGAAGTTACGTTTGCTCTATTTTTCAAACATTTGAATATCACGATTCATAAGGCAACATTTGTGGATCTAATTTTGACAAAATGCTCATATTTATTCTTTTTATATTTGTGTGATTGTGAATTAAAACTAGTGAGATGAATCATCGTGAAAAAGATAAGAAGATCAAGCTCTCATGTTTTTCTACCACATATTTTACAGAGTTATATGAGTCACACAGATCTGCTACTACCAAGATCTATTAGACTCTGTTTTCCTGAAGAAAAGGAAAAGTGTTAAAGATTATTATTCTACATCTAAGATATATCCTGAATCTATTGTTGTTAAAGTTGATGATTTTATTTTAAGATATATTTGAAACTAAATAGACTTAGAACTACTCTTATATAAAGAACATCTTTTCAAAAGATGATGATCCATCTACTATCAATTTCATATTGTTGAAACAGTGAAGAACAAATGGAAAGTATTTTTAGAGGAATAATCTTTTCATTTTGAGTAACTGGATTCTCATACTAAGTTGTTTATTCAGTTTTGTGCATGAACCAAAAGGCTTTGTTTTATCCTTATCTTATAAAGGTGTCAACTGCCTACACTCAGTTGTGGATAATCTATTGATAAGAGGACCAGATAGTAAAAATCAACAAGCTCGTGGAGTAGAGCATTGGTGGAGTGGACTAGGGGCCTTCTATTCCCCGAACCACTATACAACTGTGTGTCTTTCAATCTGTTTATTTTTCCACTGCATAAACATTCTGATAAAGATAAAGGACAGATTTGGAAATCCTCACGATTCTAGAAGAAATTATAAAATAAACAATTCACTCCACTCTTGTGCATGTTGGTTATAACCCAATCCAACAGTACATAATCAATAATAATAAAATTAGTATGTCTCTAATTCCATGAAACACACCACTTCCTTTACCTCATATCATAGTACTAGTTTATCTATTCATTAATTCCCTTGATGTCTTCATCACACTTCACTAGAGTGTTTTCTGACCATCCCAGTTTACTCATTCATCTACACCACTGTTACCTTTGAATTTATGCCCAAAAACCCCATTTTTTCACCACTATCAATTCCTGAGCTCAAGAATCCTATACCATTCACTATTTTACCATTATTATTACATGGTTGAATGAAATAGAAAATAATGCGTTGGAATTCTTTAATGATTGGTGGTTAGTAGAATGTCAATCCACCAAAGAACAACCTTATATTTGTATCAAATGATGAAAAAATTATGTGGGGTGGAAAATTAAATTATTTTTTATTAAATTAGAGTTTTGGGGGAATAAATAAATATTTTTTTCATTAATATTGAATTATTTCTAAAAAAATATGAATATACATTAGTATAATAAACCTCATTAGCCAAATAATCAAAGGAAATATTCTTGAATTAAAAATTACAATTTAAATTTACACATGGGGTTAATCCACATATTAATTCAATACTAAATATGATGATAAAATAATATATGTTTTTAATAATTTTAATTAAAATAAAAATAAATTTTTTATTAAAATTCATGTCATAAGAATAACCCATGTAAGATATTTTATTTAAATATTTATTATTATCGAGTATTTACATTAATTATATTTAAAAACTTCCAAAATTCTCTACCATAAAATTGATTATTTCATAGAAAATAGATTAGAATATTATAAGAACAAGTAAATAATGAAAGTTAAATTGTCCTACCTCATTGACAAAAAGTCCTTACATCAACAGTCTTTTTCTGATTTATGTTCATTATTACCACCACTGCCAAGAATGCATAGTACAGGAAGAACAATCCTTATATGTGCTCGGAGTAGGTGATGAATTCTCAAAATTTTCCCACCACCAATAGTGAAGATGGGTAAGGGGAGATTTATCATGAATTTTATATTGAGTAATAATGATTTTTATGGTGAAATTATCCCTCTACTTAATATCGTTCCTTTAATTCACCGTTGACTCACTTAAATGATTTCTCCTCATATATCCTCACATAAATTTCCCTTATCACTGAATAATCCATAAAATAAAGATATCAAAACAAACATATCTATAAAATTCATTACACTAGTACAATTTTATTTCTATTCCACGTAACTATTCTACCAGTAAAAATAATAATATTTTTTTTAAATAAGTTGGTCATTTAAATAAATACTAATAATTTTTCATTATAGTGTTCAATGACTTGCCATAATAATTATACCATTCTGAGTGAAATAATACCATTCTTATTATAAATTTTATGTTAGAATTTGGATATATGACTCTATTTTAGAGTTACTACTTTTTTGACATGCATGGCTAAAAATAAAATATTATAAATAATATATTTTTTTGAAGGCTCATAGTGAAAAAATAAGTGATACAACTTCATGAACATATATAAACATATTATTATAAAATATATTCAAATAAATTTTTTAAAAAATATGTGTCTATGAAACCCCAACACATTTAATTTTTTTCATCTCAAAAATCACATCTTCGGTAAAGTGTTGAGGGTAACAAATCAATTGTTCAGGAGATCTTCAGGATATTTTCATGTTTCTAAATGTAATGAACTAAGAGAATCAATTTCCCAAAAAATATATTCTCTTTCAAATCCTCTATATACATTAGGTACTCTATAAATGAGCTATCAATCTCAGAATACAACTCGGCTCAATAGATAATTTGTGATGGATTGGGAATATATCACCTTAGCTACAAGATATAAAATATTTTTTGTACTCAAAAAATATATGGAAGTAACTTAAGGAGATAAGAAACCTCATAAAAACCATTAAAACCCAATAATGGTCTAATTAACATCAAGGATATCGTTTTCACTGTATAATCTTCTAAAAACCACACTGATCAATGTCCTTTAAAAACGTAGGGTCTCCCTCCTTAAAATCCCAAGTTATCTTTTTCATGTCTTTATATGAAATCTGATGGTTCTGATATACCCTTATATGCCTTAGGATCACTTTTAGCTTATCGATAATCAATCACACCAAATTGGGGTCCAAAGGAGGTGAATCTCCAATCTTCTTCTAAATAAAGGCGTGACTTATAAGGTCTTCTATACAATGCCTTACAACCTATATTTCTATTTATAGGTTCATAGCTATTGTTATATGAAAACTCTATAAATGATAGGTTATAAAATAAACTCATGTGAAAATATAGCACGCAATCCCCTAAAATATACTTGATAACCGGAAAATTCATCTCAATCTAATCATTTTTCTTGGGATGAAAAGGCATACTCAATTGTAGTAGGATCCCAAAATCCTCACATAAACTCCACTAATCCTAGGACATGAATCATATATCATGTTTAGAGATAATCATCAAGTGTTATCCATATAATTTCAAAATCATAACTAAGTTAATATTTCCTAAGATCTCCACCACATATTTCTCTCGAATGGGAAGGCAATCAGCTAACTTGGATAACTGGTCAAAAATCACCAAGACAATGTTTTCGGCCAAAAAATTTAATAAAATATTTGATAAAACATTCAAGAGGATTTAAATATCTAGAAACTAGACTAGTTAAATTATAATGACAATAAATATAGAAATGTATTTGTAACTACGCACTAATTAGTATTCTCCACATATAACATATGTTATGTGGAACCCCCTCCTTTAATCAACACCCCAAAAAATGTAATTTTCTTTGTTTGAATCAGTCACTCCATGCCCCTTTGAAATTATAATCATTTGTGGCATGAAGAAGTACATCAATTCCCTATCAAATGAAAATTATTTTCGATGTGAGGCAGTTTCTCCATGCTTGATTTAAATGAAAATCATTTTTGGTTGAGTAATATATTATAGGCTACCATATAGAGTAATACAATATAAGTGGTAAAAAAATTTGGGATGATGGTTACTTTAATAACAACTATAAATACTCATTGGTTTCCCCAAATTGAGAGGTAGGGGAACTAGAGGAAAAAAAATATAAAGAGAAATAAAATATGATTTCTTAAAGCTAACCATGAAACACATGTAATATTATTGACATAAAAGAATGGGAAGTACCCTGCAAAGGACTCATTAATTAAAAATGTGTAGTCTAAAAAATGGATTCCCCTTCCAAAATGAATCCCTTCTTGAAGAAAAAACTTTTATAGAATATATCCCTCTATGATATCCTAATCCCTTGTAGTAGAGACAATAAATTATCAGTGGAATCCTTAAGGTATTTATCTTTCATCACTCACTACTCTCCTTTTGCAAATCATTTAGATTCATCTCATCCCCTTTGTAAAGTATAATTTTTTTTCTCTTATAAATCTAAAGATCTATGTAAGGCCTAATTAAGACCTCCACCAGGTCCTCCAGATATATGATTAGGGTATTAGGAACACTAATGTGTCGCCCTTCGATCATGAATTCCCTTTGTAAAGGATGTCACCTGCATGACCTTAACAATAAGTGGGGTCATAGAGATTATAAAAATCATGAATCATCTTGGTAATGAGGATATTTTCCTTGGAGGTAGTTTCGGGAATATTATTAGTTTAGGAAATGGTATTCATCTCCTACATTATTACTAAAATTTGAATTGAATCATGAAGTATTTTAACCTTTGGTTTTCTAATTATTTGATGTGTAAGTACCAATTTAGGGTTTAGAAATAGGCAGGAGAACAACAATAGGTAAGCCACATGATCCTTCTAAAATACAATATCGTAGACTTTCCCTTGTTTATTAGAAAATGAGGAACAAATATCCCCCATTAGAATAACTCTTGGAGTAAGCCCACAGCTCTAGGATATCATATGTGTCCTTTATTCCATATACCCTCTCATCCACCAGTGAATGAGGAAGAAAGTTCAAATCATAGGCTTTGAATTAATTTTTAGGTCCCACCTAGATTTTATTTTATGGTGTGGAGTTCTCCTACTATCTCATGTTTCACATAGTGAGTGTGACTTATTTGGGATAAGAGATCAATGGGGGTCAAGACACTACAATATTCAAAATATCTAATGTTATTACCCTATAGGTAAAATTCCCATAATAATAATAACTATGTTGGATTTGATTCTCCTCCCAACGGGATACATGGGAAGCCTCACTTAGGTTCAAACACAATATATCAAATCCACCACCACCTTTATTGGGATACATTCTGAATAAGATGATGCCCCCAACCAAAATCCCACATTCCTCCCAGGTCATTTTCATCTCATTATCATCTTCCAATATTTTTGGTGATATTCATTTTCACATGGCCATGCCCATTTTTAGATAAATCCAATTTCATCAGAACACATTCATTTTGAGATTAGCCATAAAGGGACTCTCAAGAACAAGTCCCATGAAAACCATTTCTAGGAACCTTTCATCCAAATGGCCTCACTATATGATGTTAAATTGGCTAGTCTGGGCCTTATCACATGACCTTAAAAGGTATGACATTCCCCATTAAGTGGAAACAAACAATGAAGATTTGGATTCTTTTCACAAGGATATGTTGGAATCCCTGCTCATCGGCCCACACAAAAAATTGAAAATTATCTTAGAGGACAAAGATAAATTTCTGACTTCACCACTATGTGGCTTAAAAAAGTAAAACAAAATAAAAAATGGAAAAAAAAATTGAGAACCAATGATATAAAGAAATGGTACCATTGATAGATAACACAAAATATATAGAAATAGGTATTTTTACATGGATAAATAACTGATTTTATATGTAACGGGTAACCATCATTATATTATAATTTATAAAGGATGCAAAAACATTAGTTAAATATATAATATATTCCCAAAGTATGTAATATTTTTGTCCAAAAGGGTGTGATTAGTCCAACCTCTCATCCTATCGACCAATTTGAGCTCTTAAAATCATTGGCCAAATGCTGAGAGATCAATTGCTGGGAAAATATTTTCTATAATTATTACACCCTAATATATTATAAAATATATTTTTTCAAATAAATTTAATTTTTTCTATAGCTTTCTTTACATACAACACTTATTTTTATCAAACCACAATATACTATTAATTTTATTATTTAAACAGCATTTTTATAACATAGAAGTTAAACATGGAAAAATGAATAGGAATAACTACATTTTCAAAATTAAGAATCAATGTTTTAGATAAAGTAATTATATTGATAAATAATTACTTAATCTTTGCTAAAGTCTTTATAAGCTTAAAAAAATACATTTTTCTCAAAAAATGATTTTTATTTGTTTTTATGAAAAAATAATAAAATTAATTTTTCTAAAACATTAGAAAAATTATTTGAAAAATTGATAAAAAATATTATGACTTGAAATGAAAAAATTATCCAAGGTAAATTTTTTTCTATAATTCTAAAAAATTTAATTTTTTTAATGAAAATTAACAAAATTAGTTTTATTGAAAATCAAATTTTTATTTAAATAATTTAAAAGGTTATATTTTGTTTTAAAATGATTTAAAAGTAAAATTTGTTCATTATATTTTAATTAATATAATTTAGGTCAATATAATCATTTTAATATTTAATTTTGTTATTAAAAAGTTTTATACTTATGAAAAATTTTCCCTTTGAAAACCTGCTTCTTCGTCACGTCTGTAGATATATTTTAAAATTAAATTTTACCACCTTTGTGAGTTGAATTTTAAAAAATGGATTAAATATTTTTAATCATAAGAATTAATATCATATAATAATTTTAATTTAATTTTTTTACATAATTAATAGTAAAAACAATAAAAATTAGTTTTTGTGATTAAGGTTGAAACAGGTTTACCGAGGGTTTAAACTAAAAAAATAAGGGTCAAAATGAACTAAACACTTTTACAACACTAATTTTGTAGACATATTTTGACATTATATGATATAATTTTCTATAAGTATCCATTTGGGAACCTTTTTCATGTTTAAAATATGGGTATAACTTTTTTGAAAAATTCTATGTATGTCCTCTCCCCCACTTATAAAAGGGAACCCCATCTACAATCCTCTTAACTCATAAAAATAATTTTTTATTAGACAATAAATATCTAAATATATTTATTAATTAACTCTAAATTTCCTAGAATCCTTATCTTTATTAGGAAACTAACCTAGGAATGTTTTTGGTGCTGACCAAATGATGTAGTCTGATAAAGAGGTTTCTTTATTTACCGAGCGTTTTTATTTTATTTATTCTTATACCTACGTAAATATTATAAAAATATAATGGTATAATAACATAAGTGTCTTACATATAATTATATTTTATTATTTTAATTTTATAACATATTTTCAACTCATATCCCATAAAACAGGAAATTAAACCATCGATCGTGTATACGGAGGAATACTGCCTCCCGAACTGATAAATTTTGTTCTCCATCACAGCCTCTCATAGATGGATATAATTATGTATTTAAAGTATATATATATATTATTTATAAAAGAGTTATACTTATTCAATTATAATAACACATCTACCTTCTCACCTTCTAATCCTTTGAAAACCCATTACCTCACTTGTATATGCATGTGGGCTACCACATCCACAAAGTGATGTGATTCATTTTTAATTTTATTAGGAAATAGATGGTAATAAGTAGTGATTTAATGAATATATATGATATATATGATATAAAAATTATTCTAAAAATGTGAATTAATATTTATCTTTCTTTTGTTCCATTCATTGAAAAAATGGAAACAACGTTCATTCATTTGTACAAGCTAACATCTCCATGAATGATGTAATTAATTTTTCTATCTCAAAATTTTATGCATGAATATAATTATTTATATAATGAGTATAAATTATATTTATATAATTAATAACATTATGTAAATGATTGAACCTATATCATATTACAATGACCAAAACAACAAAACCAAAACATACATGAAAAATGAAGCAATTATCACACAGAATGAAAATTTTAATAAAGAATTAATAATAGATGGGTTATAAAAAGGTAATAAGTAAATTATAAATGGTATTAAATATATTATTATGGTTATAAAATATATTTATAATGAACTTGTATTTATTATAATGGTGGTTTGAATGTATATAAAGTATGTTGAGACTTGAGGTAAGGGTTTTTCAACTCAAATTGTCTTCTTGGGGACATATGTTATGTTATGAACCAATATTATTTTATGATGTGTATCTACATCCCATTTAACATGTTATATAATTATTATATTTATTTTCATGATATTTAATTTTTAATTCGAATTTATTCCCTCATGGTGCTTGTGATTCAAAAATTACCAAAGCATATAAGTGATTTTCATCTGAATTTTATTTCTATGAGATACATGCCATATTCACCACTGGTTTATTTTGTGTGGTGTATTTACTACCCATTAATTTATTTTATTATTATTCTCAAGAATAATATATTTTCTATACATCCATATAAGGTAATTTATTTCACGAGGCTTACGATTAAAAGATTCCAATGTGGTTGAGGTTTTTCATTACAATCTCATTATTTATAAGGGTTATTTTTTTATTTTACTTATTGCAAGGAAATGTTATTATATATATCTAAAAAATTCTTGTATTTACTTATCATATGGTTATTGTTTGTAGAAAAAATGTTTCTATTTCATTTTTCTCTCTTTAATTACTAAAGAGAATGAAAGAATGTTTTTAATAAAAAAACCTTATTTCTATCTTTGGTTGAAAATCCTATTTCTTCCATATACATGTTTTTTAAAAATAATTCAAGAAAATTTTTACATTTATTCGATGATTATTTAAATAAATATTTAACCATTTATACATTTTTTTCAAAAATAATTAAAAATAATCTTCTTTTCCTATTCTGAATAATTTTCTTTTGACTTTTTTCTAAAAATGATAAAGGAATATTTTTTAAAATGTGTAGTATTAAGGGTATTTGATTCAATTATAACCACTAAATTATTTAAATATTTTCTTATAAGTTTATTATGCTATTTTTCATGAAAATACTTTCAATAATATATGGTAAATTTTTGAGATTTTATTGAATTGATTTAAAATGGAAATGATATTTTCCTCAAGAAATGTCCATGTGATATTTGAAAATCATTTTCCATATAAGATCAAAGAATTTGATATTACATAAGATTTTATAGGGATATTATATGACGATACCATCCATATTATTTCTTTGGATTCATTATGTCTATGATTATAAGATGTTAATAAAGCCGGATTATATTACATGGGTTATGTTATAGAGAAATGTTTATAAAACCAATTTATTTTCAATGGGATATGATATGATTAGTATTTTATGATATTATGGCTCCCAAATGTATGTATTATCTAAAAGGTAGAACCTATATCTCCCTCCAATTCATTTGGAAATTATTAATGTTCTATATTCTTAAAGACTACAAGTGAGATTATCCCATGCTCGAGAAAAGTGGGTATATGGGAGGTTATCCCAAGCATGAAAAAAGATGGTATACATGTGGTTATCCAAATCCAAAAAAACAATAAACATGAGTGGTTATCCCAGGCGGCAAATATGAGGGAACATGGGAGGGTATCACAATCCTAAAATAGGTTTCATTGGAGTTTATCCCAAGCTTGAATCAGGTGCATGTTTGGTTATGAGAGACCTAAAATATTGGGAATGTCTTGTTGGGTATCCTTGACATAAGAATTTCTATTATTTTGTTTATTCCATAAATCCTTACCTTATGCCAGTGGTATGTTCTCATGTCTCATGTTCTTCGATTCCTTTATGATTCATGTTTTTTGAACTACCAATATTCATTTAATTACTCAAGATTGTGATATTATATTTGTAGAGTAAACTTTTTGAAGGTTACACTCATGTTATCATACCCTTATGATCATGTTATGCTTATGCTATCATTGTTATCTCCCTTTTTTACCCTTACTAAAAATATGGAATCATCCTTTCTGATGTTTCCGTTCAGCAGGTTAAAAATAATTTTTTTGTGCATGATATTTCCATGAAGGATTATAGTTATGAAGAACTTAGTGGGATATGATACAATTCAATTATGAATCATTTTTCTATGTATCCATATTTCCATAGACACTAACCCTTTATGGTTCTCATACATATTTTAGTAAAATAAATTTAATATTCATATAATAAAATTTAATATATATATATATATATAAGAAAGGTTTGGGTTGTTATAGTTGGTATTAAAGGAAATGAAGGAATGTGATCCTTCGGAATTCTCACATGTGAGTGTTGGAAGAAGCACGGATCTCTACCAAAGGGCTTCATGAGGAATGTGATTCCACTAGGGATGGTGGTAAGAGCCTCTCTAAGGAGGTGTATCCACATGGGGAGTTCTCTAAAATGTGTCAATTATATCACATTGGTAAAAATTATAAACCATTATAGTTGGTATTAGATAACATGTTTATTCATCCCTTTTAATCTAGGTTGATAAAGCTTTAGTGAGTACCATATAAATATTTCTAAGTATAGGAAAATATCCTATAATTTTGGTGAAGGATAGAGTGAGTGGTTTCCATGCAGTTACATTATTGTATGGATACTACAAGTGTATGTGTGTGTGACATATTTTTACCTAGGGTTAATAACTAAAAAATGGGAACATTCAGTTTTGACTTGATCATCACCTGGTGCATGATAATGATCCTTGTTTCACACATGTTCTGATACTCCTAATGGATATGTCTTTTAAATTACCAAACTCTTTATAAACCATCATGTTATATTTTAATTGGTGATGATATTGAATTACCTAGGTTAAAACTAAGGTTTCATAGATTGAAATGAAGGTGTCATGGTTTAGAAATCCTCTAAATAATTTCTCATGATAAACCACTTTCATCAAAGATTAAATATAGTCATGAAAATCATTTTGGTTTTAATATTGTATTAGAGATCGAATAATTAAGTTTATGTTCTAATTGGTATACTCAAATATCGAAGTACCCTATTTTATCTTTGATAGATTCCTATCATGGGGGTGTGGGGAAAAATATTTACTAAGTTAAAATACAACATAGTAATTAACCTAGGTTATCTCCAGAGAAGAGCACACAATAATCAATATGTCACCTTAATATTAGAGAAAGAAGTGAGGTGGTTTTTTTAAAAAATTGTTTGATTTTGAAAATAAAAGAAAGAAACTAAATAATGGAAGGAAATTAAGATCAAATTTATAAAAGAAAAATTGATTGAAAAATATTATATGAGATGGTGATCAGGTCAGGGTTAGTTTTCCAATTGTAATTATATCATATTTTAACTTATCCAATTATCTTCTGCTAAGTCAATAAAAATGAAAATTCACAATCGTTTCATCTCACTACATTGGTGAATTAATATTGGTAAGAATAAACCTTAATAAAATCTCAATCGGTCTACTCTCCTTCCATTGTGTGATAGAGTTGTATAGAATACCCTCAATTGACTTAGGAAATTCCAGACTGGGTCTTGTTTATCCCAAACAATCAAGAACATTCAATACTCCTCACACACGTATCGGAAATCATCAAGTACTTAACCACTATGAACTGATATATTCCATCATATATAGACCATATCTTAGTAGAGGTAGAAATTTATCATTTACCAAAGCAATAAACATAACAGAATCTAAAATCAAATACCATCATATATGATTATAAAAAACATTATGATAAATTGAAACTGATTTCGTAAAATAGAGAAAATGATCTTAAAACATTAATTGAAAGAACTCAAGAATTAAAAATGGTAAAACCTATCCTTACCCAACCACAAAAAATTTTCCCCACCAAGGAATGGGTAATTTTAATTATGGGAGAATAATAAATCATTAAAAAACTAAGAAGAATAAAAGATATAAAAAACATAAAATTTTCTCCTCCAGAATCTATCCTCCATAAGTTTATTTACGTTCCTCCCACCAATTGGTCGAATATCATAGAGGTCTCTTCTTATAATATGTTTTTAAGGAAGTTTTTTATCTATCCACAAAAATTAAAAGTCATTGGAAGACTATAAAGAAATATATGGTCGAATGAATGAACAAGACTTTTCCTAGCCATCAAACACTATTCCACCCACTCCACTTAGACTCGCTCAAAATATGCCTTAATGAGCTCCTTAATTTATTGAATTTAATGTTAAAATTCCCTTTGAAGCCCTATATTGAAAACATCTAGAATCACATTATTTATGGTGGTATAATGGGATATGTCTAATTTAATATGGTGGGGTTCATTCTACTGACCAAAAAGATTTCTCCACTTTATTGATTTTTCTATGCCATTGTGTGTAGAATTGGGTCTAGGTCCAGATGAAAAAAATGAATCCCACAAGTAAGGAAACCCTAAAAAAGGAATCACATAAATTGGATTCAAAATGTAAGATTTTTGCTCCAAATGTAGATGCTTTAGAAAATTGTGAATTTTGTAGAATTAAGGAATTTTCATAATTTATCCCCTAATTCACCAAAAAGTCTAAAATGATAAAAATATACTAAAATTGAATAATTGGGAGGGATTAAGTCATTGAAACACATATTAAAAATAATTAAAATATTAACTATATCAATTCCCCCACACTTATCACTTGGACTCCTGGACAAGTAAACATCAAAAGAAAACTAAATTAAATTTAAAACACATATCCATGAGATTCAACAATTTGAAAATAAGAAAATAAAAAATCACTCCTCAAAAACTATTATTTCAAGTTCTTCATTATAGATAACTAAATATATTTTCTCTTCATTTATCCTCCCTTGCACAAAAAATACTTACCTAACATTCATTTTCACTCATCACATAAATTTTAATTTTCAATAACATCATTCCCATCCAATAATCATACAAGGGTTAGCATAGAATTGATAAATTCCTATATCTATAACCTATGTGAGTTAAGGACATATGTTTATCATGATGAATTTTTAGGATTGTTTTATGGATTTTAGTTTGTAGGATTTAGATGTGAAAATATTTGAGGCAGAATGGGGAGGTCTTGGTTCATTTTGAAGTAAAAATTCATTATTCTAATTCTCACTCAGATATGGTCTCCTCCTCACTCTCTTTAGTAGAAAATCAGATGCATCATTAGGAAAACTCCAGGAATAATCACCCAGTTCATAATTTTAGAAGGAAACATTTCAATCATCTCAGATATAGTTTTTCGTGAAATCTCAAAAAAGGCACATCTTTGTTCCTCTATTAGAAGCTCCCAAAAGGAAAATCTTCTCTTATCATGAAATCTTTAGAAAAGGCATAACTTTCAAAATAATTATTTTTTCATCAATGAGATATATCTTCAAATTTTTATTTTTACCAATATTATCTCTAAATGAGGAATCATATTACAAGACGTCTTCCCCTGCACTTAAGTTCAACAAGATTGTCTAATTTCACTTCAAGTGCACGTTGGATAGGGAAAATTGGCTTATAATGTGGCTAACCTAATAGTTTGTTCATAGATTTTAAGGATTACATGGATTAAATGTACAAGGTAGGACATAATGAAAAGGATTATTTTGAAAAGGGGGCTTAAAACCAAAAAATATCCTTAATCATTTAAAACATAGGTACCTAAAATCCTCATGTTTTGATAGGAATATATCAAATTCTGGTTAAATAAAAATGATTTGGTTCTCTCAAGAAATGAGTTGAATTTAATGAATATGAAACCAATGGTTCATAAGCCTCATCAGAGTACTTTTCATAAAATTTCTAAACATTTTACCTTGAGAAAAATTCATTTTCAGCATTCGTTCAAGCTTAGTTTCATGGAATAAATTGTTTCAATCATGGAAATGGGTTTCCAAAATGTCCAAGATAATCATTTCTTCTCAAAATTTTCAAAAAACACTCAAAAATTGAAAAATAAATTTTTAAAATTTGAATAAAACGCACAATTTTTTTGAAAATAGAAAAAAACGAAAAATAAAAATCAAAAACTACAAAGGTTCCCTCCCTACTTAAATTATGAAGTGTCCAAAATGCTATCAAATGGATGTAACATGTAATAAGATTTGAAAAATGAATCATAGAAAGCAAGAAATTGTAAATGAGAGGTACGACCTGGTGGATTTTATTGATAAATGGATTGTAGGAGTGTGATATCCTCCACTAGATCTAATGGAATGGTCCCATAGAATTTTTTTAGTCAATTCCCATTAACTTTAAATAGATATTATGCTCTATCCTTCAAAATCTACATAGCACCAAAAGGATATACATGAGTAAGTTTAAATGTATCTTCTCAACTGGAATGAAGTTTACTTTGCATCAACATGAATCTTGATCGGAATAAAAACATTGTGTCCCAAGTATGGAAGTATTTTGTTTGGATTATCTTATCATGATCCACTCTTGTTTGTTATTTTTAAATCCTATAATTTTGAAAATCTTACCTTCTAATTTCTTCCAACTCCTAAAACTGAAATCTTCTCTCTTTTTAAACACTTTCAAGATCCAAATTCATATTTCCCACAGCCCATATTCCTTATGCTCCAATTCCACTAGAATATGATAACTTTTCCCATAAATCAAAATATATGGAATCCTTCTAATTGGGATTTTTTAGGCAATCCTATAATCCCAAAATGTGACTTCTAACCATTGGATCCAATCTTTCATGTTTGGATTAATATTCTTTTCCAAAATTCCTTTGATTTCCTTATTGGACACTTCATATTTACTATTGGTTTGTGGATGATATTGAGTTGATGTTATATAAATAACCCCATACTTCTTTATAAAAGCCTCCATTATCATATTAAAAAATTGATTCCATCAATCACTAATGATGGCTCCAGGAACTCCAAACCTACAAAATATATTAGCCCTGAAAAAATCACAAACAACTTTAGCATCGTCAGTCCTCATGGATTTTGATTCCACCTATTTGGAATAAATACTAAACTAAAAGCAATATATAAGAATTTACAAATTAAATTGGGAAAGTTCCCATAAAATCTATCCTAAAAACATCAAATATTTCATAAAAATTCAGTGTCTTTTGGGTAATTTCTTGTCTCCATGAAATATTTCAATAAAACTGACATTTTTCACACCTTTTTCAACATTAATAAGCATATTTAAAAGGTGTGGTCCAAAAAAGTCCAGATTATAAAACCTTCCATTCTGTCCTCTGAGGTCCAAAGTGGTCTCCACAAGCTAAAGTGTGAGAAAACTTAAAGACAGAATCAATTTCACTTTTTGGAAAACATCTTCTAATCACTTGGTCATTGAAAATCATCCAAAGAAATGGATCATTCTAGATATAATATCTGGATTAATATTTTATCTTTTGAATTTGGTTGGAATTTAAATGAGATGGGAACTGAGATGTTACTAGAAAATTTACCATATCAGCAAACAAGGCACATATCCATTATTCAAGGACAATTCCTCTCTGGGATAGTGGTAATTTATTGGTTCTCTGTCTGGAATTTCAGCTGCAGAGGTGTTGGGAAGTCTACTTAAGTGACCAAGCACTTGTTTCTCATATCCTTTCTTATCTTTGATTTGTATGTAGAACTTCTGTGGTTATAGATTCCATTTTACTAACCATGTTTTATCTTTTTACTTCTTCATCAAGTACCTAATAGTTTCATAATCAGAAAACACAGTGACTTCAGTTCCAAGTAGATATGATGTAAATATTTCTAAAGTAAATAAAAATAATAAAAAATATTTTTTTGTGTAGTTGAATTTGGCCACATCTAAGGTTATTGATGTCTATGCAATTACTTGTGGACTGTCCTCAATTTGTTGAGAAAGAATTTCTCCTACTGCTTGGTTTGAAGCATCACAAAGTATCTCAAATGGTTCTTCCCAATTTGGTGGATGCATTACTAGTGGTGTAGTCAATCTCCTATTCTACTCATCAAAGGATTCCCTACATGCACTATTTAAATCAAAATTATTATATTTCAAAAGTAATCTAAATAGAGGGACATAAATCTTACTCAAATCTTTGATAAAGCTCCAATAAAATCAGGCTTATCCTACAAATAATCTAACATTATTCACACAAGTTGGGTAAGAAAAATAATTTATGTCTTAAATTTTTGATTTATCAACTTCTATGCCCTATTTGGAAATGACATGCCAAAGGACAATTCCTCTCTCAAACATTAAATGAAAATTTTCAAAATTAAAAACAAGATTCTTTTCAAGGCATGTTTTCAAAACATTTTATAGTTTTCTCAAATAATTTTCAAAATAATTTCCAATAAACTATAAAATCATCCAAGAAATCCTCAAAATAATATGCAATATGACCAGAATAAATACTTACCATGAACCGCTGAAATGTAACTAGAGCATTACACAATCCAAGTGGCATCCTTTTGTATGAAAAAGAGTCGAAGGGAAAAGTAAATGTAGACTTCTCTTGATCCACAAGAGCAATAGGTACCTAGTAAAAACATGAAAATCCATCCAAAAAGAAATAATGAGTTCTCCCTGACAATATTTTTAACATTCAGTCAATGAAATGGATGGTGAAATGATCTTTTCCATTGACATGATTCAACATCCTAAAATCTGTGCACACTCTCCCGATATTCTGAATTTTTATAGGTATTAATTTATTATTCTCATTCCATGAAATGGTTAGGCTAGTGTTTTTGGAAGTACATGGATGGGGATAACCCATAATGAATATGAGATGGTATAGATGATCCTAGCTTCCAATAACTTCTCAATCATCTCATGTGAAACCTCTATTAGGGTGGGGTTCATCCTCATTTGGGGTCATCTGATAGGTGTTGAATATCCCTCAAGATGAATTCTATGTGAACATATTTTTGGGTTGATTCCATGGAAATAACCTAAAATCTACCCTATTGCAGGAAATTATCCCTCAAAAGATCCATCAAATATTTTTCTTGGGTTTTAGACAAATTATTAGCAATTATCATAGGTCATTTGTCTCCCTCCATAAGGTAAACATATTTCAAATCAGTGGGGAGTGGTTTTAATTCAAAATATGGGGGTTGGTCAAGAAATAAAATTTTGATGAGGTTCCCCACTTATAACGGGTGGAAATCATTCAGATAATAAATTATATCATCATCTTCATAATTTAATAAATCACTAAAGGAAATAGATTTTACCTCTTCCCCCAACATGAAATCAGAATCTATAAGTGTTTCAGAATCCTCATGTTCAATGATATTTTAAAAGGATAAATTATATCCTAAGGATAATAATTCATGGAACATACGTCATTATTTAATGGGTTCAATACCAAATTCATGGGAGAGTGCAAAGAGGTAGTGATTGTCAGATGGGTTCCTCATGGATTAAAAAATATTGAAGTGGACAGTGCTATCTCCAAACATCATGGTAAGGGTCCCTTCATGGAAATTAATGATGGTTTTGGATTTCTTTTATAATGGTCCCCCAAAAATTATGGGTGAGTTTGATGGGATCCTACTATCTTTTATATTTAGCACATAGAAATAAACTGTAAATAAGAGATCTTTGACTTTCTCAATAACATCCTTTAGAACTCTTGTTGGGAAAACTGTGGATCTATTTGCAAGCTAGGCCACCACTTTTATGGGATTTAAGTCTACCATATACAAATAAGTGTATAATGAGTGAGGAAAAACATTAATGTAAGCACCTGTATCATATTAATAATTAGATAAATTTAAGTAACCAATGGTGCATGGAATAGAAAAGTTCCCTAGATGTTAGTAGTTGGTTGGAAACTATAGTGTGATGAGGGCTGAGACACTCCTTACCAAGTTAATCCTTTCATTACCTTGAAGTATCCTCTTCTTAGTGAATAGATATTTCAAAAATTTATCAAACTTTCTATTTTTTTAGGGCTTTAAGCATAGAGATATTTATTTCCACTTTTTTAGAAGGTGTCTATAATTTCTTTTTGAAGCACTTCTTCTTACAACCTATTTGATTCAATCGTCCTTGATGGAAATGGGGCAGGGTTAAGTCTTTCTTATCTCTTTGTTTCCTATTTAATGGTTTTTCATTTATCGTCTTCATTATCATATCCTTGTCCTTCTCCTCTTTCTTCTCTTCTTCTTGGTTCATTTTCATAGAATTTACAACTTCGTTCTCCCTTAACTCAAGTTGTCTTGTTTCGGGATCAATTATAGCTGGTGGTGGGATTTCTTTTCCAATTCATGTTGTTATTATGATGAAATTATCTTTTGGGTTTGGTATTGGTCGGTATTGGAGTTTTCCTAGGTTTTTGGATAGTAATTCCATGAGATTTTGGAAATTGTTGGAAAAATATTTTACAGTGACTTTCAGCCCATCAATCTCATATATTTGTTTTTGGTTTTGAATTGGAGGTTGTGAACTGGTATATGGATGCTCATAGGGTCTCTGAAAACTGGGTGGTTGTTGGTAAGAAGGATGGTTATAAAATTTCTTCTTTTGAAATGTTGGTGGGTTATAGAATTGATTCTTGAATGGGGGTTGGTTTTGGAACTGATTTTGGTATGGGGGTCTAGCTTGATTATATTGATTTCCAAATCCATATTGGACTTGGTTAGGCTCTCCCCATCTTGATTTTTCTGAATCTTACTTTGATGAAAGGATATTGTGAAAGTTTCCATTCCCTGTATTTCAGTACACTTATAATTGAATTGATCAGGTGATGAGCATAAACCACATACCTTAGTTGGTGCTTGTTGGTCACCCACTTGTTTCAAGGCCATATGTCTCACCAAACTAGTCAACTCTTCAATATTATTTTCTAATAATGGTGATGGATGATAGTTTCTTACCTCAGGAATACCTCTTGTGATACTACCTCTTGACCCAAATTGTTTTGAGTTTTGAGAAATTACTTAATCAATCCCTTGGATTCTTCTGGTGACGTGTCAATCAAGGTGCCTCCAGATGATGAATCTAGAATGATTGAATCATTCTCTAGTAATCCTTGAGAAAATAAGACAATAAATTAATGCTCCTAAATTACTTATTGTGGGAAGATAGCACATAGATTCTTAAATCTCTCCTAGTACTCATGAAGAGTTTCTCCACATGACTGTTATATGGCATAGATTTCATTTCGAATGGTCACGCTTCTGGAGGCGGGGAATAATATTTTCATGAATAATCTTACCAGGTCATTAAAATCATTCAAATCTCCTTGTTGTAAGTCATACATCAATTCTTTGGTAGCTCCTTCTAATGACAATGGGGACACCTTCCACTTTACATGTTCCTTATCTTATTCTCAGGGTTTGAAAGTAGAGAACACATGCGTGAACTCTTTAATATGTTTGTTTTGTTCTTCACTTTCCAAGCCATGATATTTTTGGAGAAATGGAATCCTGTTAAGCTTTATCTCAAAATCATTTTGAAACACTATAATAACAAGTTGATTGTTTTTATTAATGAATTGTGTTTCAGAAAGGTCTCTAAGTGTTTGGTTTTTATTTTCAACCATGATGAAAGGCTCATAGTGAACACTTGAAGTTTCAAATGAGTCTACAAGAGAAATTTCCTCAAATTCCAATTTCAAATTTAGGATTCTATGTCTATTAAAAAATGGTTCTTTCAATTTCAGTATCTATGGGAGAAGGGTTGGGGTTTGTACTTATAGTCCTTCAATATAAGAAAAAAAATATTGGCACTACCTCCCTGGAAATGGCACCGTGTTTTGACATGCTCCTATTATGGGGTGTGGAAAAAACAATATTTACTGAGTTAAAATATAGTATATTAATTATCCTATGTTTTATCTAAATAGGAGTGCACAACAATCAAGCAGTCACCTTAAAATTAGATAAAGAAGTGAGGACATTTTTTTAAATTGTTTGATTTTGGAAAGACAAGAGAGAAACAAAACAATGGAAGGAAATTAAGATCAAATTTATGAAAAAGTGATTGAAAACTATTATATGATATGTTTATCAGGTTAGGGTAATTTTTTCAACTATAGTTCTATACTAGTTTAACTTATCTAGTTCTATTCTTCTATATTGACAAAAATGAGGATCCATAATCATTTCTTCTCACTCCCTTGGTCAATTAATATTAGTAAGCATATACTTTACGAAAATATAGATTTGTCTCCTCTCCATGAATTGTGTAATATTTTTTTAGATAATACCCTCATTTGACTTAGTAAATTCCCAATTGGGTCTTGTTTACCCAAACAATCAAGAACATTCACTATTCCACACACACGTTTCGGTGATCACTTAGTACATAACCACTAAGAACTAATCTATTCCACTGTATATAGAACAGATCCTAGTGGAGGGGGAAATTGATCATTGACCATAGAAATAAACATAATATAATCTAAAATCAAATACAATCCTATATGATAATAAAAACCATTATGAGAAATTAAAACCAATTTTTCAAAAGAGAAAAAAGGATATTAAAATATTAATTGAAAGAAAACAAGAATTATGAAAGGTAAAACCTCTCCTTACCTAAACACACAAAATTTTAACCCACCATGGTATGGTTAATTGTGAATAAGGTGGAATAAGAACTCATTTAAAAAAAAGAAGAATAAAATATATAAAACAAATAATAGAAAACATACTCCTCCATAATCTGTCTACCAAAAGCTTTATTTCATTCATTCCACCAACCAGTAGATACTCACAGAGGTCTATTCTTATAAGATGTTTGTAATGATGTTTCATATCAAAACTAAAAATTTTAAATTATTCAGACATTTGTAAATAAATATATGGTCGAATCAATGAACATGACTTTTCCTGGCTGCCAAACACTATTTCACCCATCCCACTAAGACTCGCTCAAAATATGCCTTAATGAGATCTTTAATTTGTGAAATTTAATGTTAACCTTAAATTATAAGTCCTATATAGAAATAAAATATAATACCATCATTTTATGGTCTTTATAATGAGATATGTCTAATTTAATTTGGTGGGGTTCATTCTACTGGCCAAAAAGATGTCTCCAATTGATTGATTTTTCAGTGCCATTGTGTATTGAATTGGATCTAGGTACAAAAGAAAAAACTCTTACGATGAAGGAAAACATAAAAAAATTAATCACTTAAATTGGATCTTAATTGTTAAAGTTATGCCTAAAAAATAGAACCTCTAGAAAACTATGAATTTTTCAGAATTAAGGAATTTTCACAATTATGCCCATAATTCACCAAAAATGCGAAAATGATGAAAATATACTCAAATTGAATACTTTGGAGTTATTAAGTCATTTAAAAACATATGAAAAATAATTAAAATATTAACTCTTTCAATTATCTCAATATGAATTCTAAATTCATCCAGAAAAGTGTCCAAGATAATCAATTAATAATCACAATGAATTGATATTGAATTAGTATTGAAAATACCAAATGGTATGATGATTTCATCTATAGTTTTTAATTAATTTCAAGTTTATGTTTGGGGTTTTGTGCTTCAAAAAAATATTGTAATCCTCCATCTATTTTAATTTTATATTATATTAGGCCTGGATTGGATTTCTTTTCATAAATACGACATTAATTTCTATGGAAGGGAAGTCACATTTTATATTCGGTACCAAACTATGATATTCTATCATTGTGATGATAAGTATGAACTTCCAATGCAAATTTTACTCATTATAGGGGTGTTTATATCATACGTTTATAGAGAAACTCAACATCGATGATATAATTATTTTAAGGGTATTTTTTATTGTCTTTCTAGAAGAATTTCATAGAGTTCCATTGAATTGTGAAGTTGTGTTCCAAATAGAGCTCATACATGGTGTTATAACTATTTCAAATACAACCTATTTAATGTAACCAATTTACCTGTAATAATTGAATAAGAAAATCAAGAATAATATTTAAAATTGGTTTATTTGGCTAAGTGTATCACTTTGGGGTGTACTTGTTCTTTTTTTAAGAAGAAAGATTGATTGATGTAATTTGGAATTGATTATCAGGAGATGAACAAGATAAAAATCAAGATAAATTATCTTATTCCAGTATTAATGACTTGTTCAATAAAATACATGGATCAAAACACTTTTCCAAGATTGAACTTCTTTCTCGATATCATCAATTGAGGTTCAACAAGGAAGATATATCAAATACATAATTTTTTACAAGGTATAAAAACAATTAGTATATAATTATTTCATTTGGTCTTACTAATTCCCCTGTTATATTTAAGGATTTATTGAATATAGTCTTTATATATTACTTTGATCTATTTGTGATTGTATTTATAGAAGATATTCATATATATTCAATGAGAAAGGAAGAGCATGAATATAATTTTAAAATTGTGTTTATGAAACTAGGGAAGAAATTTTTTAATGAAAAATATACTAATTGTGGATTTTGGATACAAAAAATCTCTTTATTTAATAATATAATATGAAGTGATGTTATATATATGGATCCATCAAGGAAAGAGTAAATTAAGTGTTGGTCCAAACTAACCACTATTACTGATATCTGATGTTTTCTTGGTTTTGCTGGATATTATTGATGGTTTGTGGAGAATTTATACTAGATATACAATCCACACAATAAGTTAAATCTGAAAGGGGATGAGTTCTTATGTATAGATGAATGTGATGAAAAATAAAAGGAACTAAAGAGAGGTTACATTAGTAAACCTATTATTACATTACCCTGTCATGAAGAAGGTTTTGAAATCTATAGTGATGCATTGAAGAAGGGAATAATACGAATTCTCTTGAAGAATGATATGGTGATAACTTATGCCTCCTAAAAATGGAGGTTCATGAGAAAAATTACCCAACTCATGATTTAGAGATATTTTTGGTAATATTTACATTAAATATATAGGGAAATTTGTTTTAGTGAGAAAGGTGTGATATATATATAAATCATAACATTTTAAAGTATATATTAATGAATAAATAATTGAACATACACCAGAGAAGATGGTTTGAGTTGATTAAAGATTATGGATACTCAATACACTACCACCTTGGTAATGTAGAAAATGTGGAAGACAGTTTCAGTTGAAAGGATCATGTTACCTTATCTTTAATGAGGTTCACAAAAGTTCCAATATTTCAGGATTTTTAAATAATGGATCCAGAATTCTAAATCGAAGGGAGGAGATATTATCTTTCCTAAATAAGTGTTCATCCATTTTTACAAGTGATGGAAAAAATGTAGAAAAGGAAGACATTGAGCTATAGAATAAAGTTAGAAATTTTCTTGATTTAATACTTGAGTGTTTTGGAATGATAAGGTTAAGGAATTGGTCTATGTTCCATTCATACTACATTTGAAGGAGGATTTGTTAGATTAATCTAGAAGTTATTAATTATATATACATCCTAGAATTACAAATAGGTTTATATATTTGAATCAGTATTTCTGGTGGAACAATATGATGGGATATATTTTAGAGTTTGTATTTTGATGCTTCGTATGTCATCAAGTTAAGGATGAGAGACAAATTTCTAAGGGAATTTTACAACCATTACATATACCATAATTGAAATATGAAAAATCACTATGTATTTTGTTATTGGAATTCCCAAAATTTATGAAGGGTAAAATTTTATATGGGTTATAATAGGTCTTCTTAAAAAGTCACCACATCTCATTTCTATTAGAGAAGGTATCTCTCAGAATCATCTTTCTATGATATACATTAATAAAGTTATAAAGTTTAATAGAGTAAAATAGTTTATTATGAATGATTGGTAAATAAATTTTACATCAAATTAAAATATTATCCTTCAGAAATATCTTGATATTAAATTGAGTTTAAATATTTCATATCATCTTTAGATAGATGGTATATCTAAGAAAACATTTCAAACCATAGAGGATATGAAAATATCTTTTTCTATATTTTTCAAAGGTGTTTGGTATCAAAACCTTAATCTAGTTGAGTTTTCCTATAATAATATATTTTAATAAATAATTTATTTGGATTATTATGAATCCCTCAATGAAAATAAATGTATAAATCCAATGTTTTGGGATGAAGTTGGAAAAATAAAGCTATTGGGACAAGAGGTGGAAAATGAAATAGTTGAGACGGTTATATCCATTAAGAAACACATAAGGGAATAAATTTTTGAAATATTTAAAATATATATATTATATCTATGATATAAAAATGTTTATGTAATGTTTAATTAATATTTACGATTCTTTCATTCCATTAATTAAGAAAATGGAAAAAATGATCATGTGTACGTACAACATACCATCTCCATAAATGATGTAATTCATTTTAATATCTATAAATTTTATGGATGACTACAGTTATTTATATAATTAGTGTATATTATACTTGAATCATGACTAAAATTCTGGATATTATGGAACCATAAACAACGTAAAAGGACCAAAACATACATTAAAAACGAAGTAGTTATCACCAGGAATATTAATTTTAATAAATAATTGTTAATAAACATGTGGTAAAAAGGTTATAGTGAAATAATATATGGTATTATATATATTATTATGGTTATTTAATAGATTTATTAAAACTCTATATTAATTATACAAGATATTCAAATGTATATAAAGCAATTTGAGACTTTAGGTAAGGGGTTATCATCTCAAATTTTCTTCATTGAGACATATGTTATATTATGAACCTATATTTTATTTTGAGGTGTATTTATAACCACTTTAACAAGTTATATAATTATTATCCTTATTTTCATGATATTTAAATTTTCATTTGAATTTATTCATTAGTGGGTCTTATGATTTAAAATTTACCAAAGCATGTAAGGGGTTTTATTCACACTTATATTTATGTGAGACACATGCCATATTCACCACTTGTTTATTTTATGTTGTGTATATGATATACATGAATGTATTTTATTATTCAAATATTGATTACTATTATTATATATACACATACATATAAGTTACTTTATTTCATAGGGATTATGAATCGTAAGTTACCAAAGTGGTAATGGTTTTATGTTGTAATCTCATTATTTATCAGGATTGTTTTTTATTTTGCTTCTGATGATTAAATATAATGATCTATCTCTCAATAAACTCCTATATCTTATAATTATATAGTTATTTCAAGATAATAAAAATTTTCCATTCATTTTTTCTCTTTAATCACTCAAGGTAATGAAAGAATGTTTTTTAAAAAATTGAATTTATTTCTCTCTATGGTCAAAAATAATTTTTCTTCAATTTAAATTTTTTATAAACATGTTTGACAGGAAATTTTAACAACTATCCAATGATTTTATAATGATTTTTACACATTTTTTAATTTTAAAAAATATTTTAAAATGAATCTTATATTAATTTCCAAAACAAATCTATTTGGGATATTTACCAAAAATCTGAAAGTAATATTTATTTTAGCATGTACAATATGAAAAATATTTCCCATCATCATGACTAATCAGTGATTTAAATCTTCCCCTATAGGTTTACAAGTTTATTATAAAAAATAAGGTTTACATGGGAAATTTTTTTATTTTAAATAATTTACTTTAAAGTTGAAAGGTTATTTTCCTCAAGAGATGTTCCAAGTGATCTTTTAAAAAATTCCATATAATATGAAATCCTTTGATGTTACTTAATATCTTCTAGGGATATGATCCAATGATAAAATCCTTATTATTATTATAAATTATTTATATTTATTATGGAAATTTTTTTATGAAACTTGTTTCTTTTCCATGGATTATGCTATGATGAAATTTCTATGAAAACCATTTACTTTCTATGGTTTTTGATATGATTAATGTTTTATGATATTATGACACAAATATTTATAGATTATGTGATGGGTGGGAGTTATATCTCCCTATAATAAATTCAGTAATGATTAATGTTCTATTATCTAAAATTGTACATGGGATGTTATACCAAAGCCCAAAAAAAGACGGTATATAGGAGGTTATCTCAAATCCAAAAAATATTATATAAGGGAGGTTATCCTAGTATTGAAACAAGAGGGTAAAATAGAGATTATCCCATGATAAAAAGTGGATACATGGGAGGTTATCCCAAGCCCAAATTAGGTACATGGGTGGTTAGACCAATCCTAACATGTTATGAATGTCTTGGTGGGTATCTTTGACATAATATTTTCTATGCTTATGTGTATACCAAAAATCTTTGTCTTATCAAATGATTTGTTCTCATGGAACATGTTCTTTTATTCTTTTATTATTCATATTTTATAAACTTCCAAGGTTTATTTCGAGACTCATTATTATGATATTTGATATATAGGGTATTGTTTTCAAATGTTAAGCTCGTGATCTCATACCCTAATGATCAATTTATGATTATATGATCATTGATATCTCCAGTTTTACCCTTATTGAGCATCTGGGCTCAACATTTATTATTTTTCCTTTCCCCTAGTTATAAATAAAGGTTTTATGTATGATATTTCTAACAAGGGTCCTATTTATGAAGAAATTAATTGGAGATTATGTTGTTAACTTATGAACTAGTTGTTGATCTATCCATGTTTCCAAAAACACTAAACATTTATGGTAATCAATAATTTTTTTAAATGAATTTAATTTTTATCTACTAATTTCTAATATATATGTATGAAACGTTTGTGTTTATATAGTAGTATATCATAGATGTGGGAAACGTTGGGTGTTTCTGGTTTCATGAATAAACTCGGTTGGAAAAAGCACAAAGTGTGTGAGTCATTCCTTATATATGAATTTCAAAAAAAACCACACATCTCTAGTGTGAAATAGAAAATGGTGAACCTAATGTGAATCCTTCATTAACCGAATTAAATGTGTCACCCACACACCACTCATTTCATCTTATATAATTTTTGAAATTGAAATTTGGATAAATATGGATCCTTTAAGAAAATAAATCATGCATGTGTTTGTTTAATTATGATGGGAATTTGATGTGTTTACTTGTTTGGGTTTTTTTACTAATTATTAGATATATCCAATATAAATATATTCAATAAAAAGTGGAATCTTACCATAAATAAAACACACATTCTTCTGCTAACCTATGAGCTGGTTCCTCATCAAATTATAGGATATTATCACCCACCCAACATCATTAACTACAAGTCTCGAATACACTGATCCGGGAGTGACATATCAACATTATTATCTCAACCATGTAGGACACATTTAAAGATATCAAGGACTTAAGTCATAACCAAATATCTTCTTAGTGATTAATGGTTATGAGGAATAATGTATCACTTGTTGTTGCCTCAAATCATTTTGGGAGACTCTCCCTAGAAGACAAAAGTAAGTTCCTCCCTTGTTATAGGAAGGTGGGTCAAGAGGATTAGAGCAGCCTCATCTAAACTACATAGGGGTCACTATAAAAGGATCCTACCAAAAACCATCATTGTTAATTTCATATAACACTAAGAACTCATACTACTAAGAACACCACCTTGTGAGCTTTGACTCTGGTCACCCAAACCTGAGAATCCAATACGACCTACTAAGGGTAGATAACAATTAATGAATGGGAGTGGGATGACATCCCTATTCTCATCAATTAATCCTACTAATATACTATTTCACAAATTAATGAGTAGAAAAATATTCCTTCATGCACCCATCAAGTCTTCCATCACAGTTTTGAAGCACTTGGATACGATTTTTGGCATACCCCATAAATAAATAGGGCTTAACTCATGTTTCTTCCCCTAAACATAAATACATTAAATTTATTGTGGTAGGAATTTTAAGAAAACCTAGGCACATATCCATTTTCAATCCAATTAATAGTTATATATATATCCTTGTTCCATCTGTATAATTCATCCATTATATCCTAGTGGTACTATAAGGGTGGGACTCTATCCCTTCCCACATTCTATAAAGTTTATAGTATATCTTTCTAGTAGTATTAGTTGTAAGGGATCATGTGAAAATAAACACTCCCACCATCATAGTGGTCATCAAAATAATGTGAAGGTTACTTAGGAGAAGGAATATATTCCTGCTCCCATCCAAGAGGGTAGTAGGAAAATTCAAAAATAAATGGATGATGGGATCAGGAACACATTCTCATTCCAACTGGTGATTATAGATTATTTTTAATTTCCACTTCAAGAAAGGCACATATTCATACCAAAAACCCATAATATTGTCATCATATACTAGTATCAACACTGGAGTCACCCAAGAAGGCTTTTTCATATGAAAGTCATTATCCACAACATGAAACTTTAGCGACCAGATGACGAACATATAAAAAGGGTAGTCGGAAATTTAAAATTAGGACAATGATCCTTTTCTTATTAATACTAGTGTTCTTAAAGACCTCAAAAATATATCAACAGTGGCACAATACCCTATTTTCTCTTTACTAGGTCAAGGAAATGACAGTTTTTGTTTCAAAGTACCTCCCCACAAAATTTTCTACCAGAAACTCCAAAGGTCCTCCTAAGAATATTTACCATGATGATATCCTTCATGTCCATACTAATATTGACCAGGAAAGATTTCTCTTAATTATTACCATAAAACCCCTCCTCATATTCACAATATAAAATGGAAATAAGTTACTCTCCATTCACTTATCCTCTCTGAAGTTCCTCCCTAGAGTACATGTTGCAGGGCCCCTTTTGTGGCCAAACATTAAATCCATAATAGTTATAATCTCCATGAGGGTGGTTAATATGAAGGTCCACTAGATAGTGATATTTAAGTTCATTAAGAAGGTCCTCACCTTAGAAAATAAATTGTGAGAGTTCCATCCTATGATGAGGTACTTAAGAAGATGATGCTGGTTGTGTTTGAGTATTTTTCATTGATAAAAGATATTATCTATCATCAAAAATATTAACCAAGATGAAATGTACCCTCTAAAACATCTTTATATCCCCAATCTTCCATCACAGTAGATGAGAATCCTACCTATCTGAAATTACAATGATAATATAGCTTGGAAATGTCCACATTGGTCTGACCAGGTGGAGGAGTCTCTCACTGAATATGAAGAGAATACATTTCTCATGAGGAAAAATAGGATAATGTTAAAATAACTATCATCTTTTATCCCCTAGACACTCATCAATATGTTATTCTAGAAATATTGACTAAATAATCTATACATCATATTTGTATAAAACTTTGTATGGCTCTTCACCATCCGGTAGAAAAGTTATTTCCTTCTAATGGATATGTGGGTGGTGTTAAGACAATATAGGAACATTCCTATTAGATATACATGTCCACCATTTCCATTGCACAATGCCTAAAATTGGGAAAGAAATGTTATGGTATTCAATGCACATGTCCTAAATCTTTATGTATCCTTTTTCAATTGATCACTAATTACCCATCAAGTTTCTATGTTAGGGGATTGTGAGAACACATAGAATTATATTTCACCTCACTACCTAATAAGAAAATCCCACCTATAGTTATTTCATGTAATTTCATCTCTTTGAGTCAGATCTTATATGTTTTCTATACCCACACCATTTGGTATGCTAAGAAGGAATTGGTCATGAATAAATATCAAAATCATCAAGCTTAATGAGATAAATCCATTTAAAGAATGTTGTATTAATCATATGAAAGAATTTATCAATATTATCACTTAAGAAAATCCAATAATTGAGTGGTATTAATTCACTTGTAATAAAATATTTCACTTGCATAACATGCATTTCACCTAGATCACACTTGAATAAAGATCTACAAGATTGAAATGGTGGTTGTGATAGAAACAACTTCAAAAAATATGTGATAACCCTCATCTCATAAGGCTAGGGGAATTTTTACATATCCACCTCCTTTAAGGCCACCAACACTGGCTAATAATATTATAGTAATAAAATAGGACAGTCCCTGGCCTACATGGTTGGGGATTTTTTACCCTAACCTCCTCCCCCATGGAATTATATCTTTTCTTATTTAGGAGGAGCATCACAAAATGATTCTTCACACCTTTCCTCATATATTTATAATATTTCTCCGTGTAGAAACTTAAGATGATGTTATTTGGGGAGTCTCTTTGGATTACCAATCACAAATTGGTTCCAAGATGTACCTTAAAGGAAAATATGATTCCAAAAATCATAGTAAAAGGGACCCATCTAAAGGACCAATGCTCCTAATGAGTGTGTCCTTTACAATGGACATATTAAGGGTGACCAACAATATTACCAATATTTTGGTTATGTGATTCCTAAAATGCATTATGCATAAATAAACACCATCATTAATAGACATATGGATGCTATAGAACAAGAAACCATCATATGAGAATAAGCAGAATATGTTTCTATTAAAAAAGTAGTCAACACAAAAAAATTGAAGAAGGTGTACATACTCGGAATCAAAGTCTTACAAAAAAATTTAGGGCCTCCATAAATGTTCATCTAAACCCTCTTTGGAGGGAGTCAATAAAATAAATTAATATTGATGTTTCTATAACCCATCTTCTACATTAGGATGTTTATCCTCTAATTCTTGATGAGATATTAACTCAGTATGAGGCAGATATGAAAGATATGAGAAACTCATTTTGGAATTAATAAGAGTTATTATCCTAGATGGATATGTTCATCAAGAAGAGCCTCATCCAAAACTCCTATAAGATCTCTCCAAATGGGAAGAACCTAGAATAAAAACAAAAATATTTCTTGGTAAACCACTTAATGTAAAATCAATGCAAGAAATATATCTATATCTAGTGGAGGTAGGCCATTATAACCCCCCCCCCCCCCCCATTATGGAAGAAATGGGAACTATGTTAGAAGATTTATAAACGGTTGGTCCATGCGGGTTATCAACTGCAAATGAAGGAAGATCCAGCGCATTTGGATCCACTTACAAGCCTTATTAAAACTTATTCTCGGCTAGTCATACCATCAAAGCTCATTAACTCTATTGATACTTTAACAACCAAGTTGGAATCCATTTAAGAAATGATTTTGTCATAAATTTAGAGAGAAAACCTTACCCTAGTGGGTAGATACACCTATTCTCCCACCCAATATTGTAGATCTCATGTTTCTAGTGTTCAATTACTCATGGGATCTATAAAAACACAAGATGATTTTTTATCTTAGTTAAGTCCCTTTAAGGTAACCCTTAAATATAATGAATCATCTAGACTCAGGTGTTTTGTCGAGCTAGGTAGGTCGATCAAACAGTGGAAATACCTTTGAAGGTATTTTATTTTTCAATTCATCTCTGCGCTATGGAATAAAATGATCATTGACCTCTCAAATTTAAAATAGGGAGAGAAAATAAGATTATTAGATTTCATTGCGAGGTGAAAGGTGTTGAATTACAACCTAAAACTATATATTCATAGATAAGACTTATTGGGTCTCTAAAAAGAAAAATTCCATGATGTTTTTTAAACTATACACATTCAGACAATGTATCCAAGTGGGTTTTAGGAACATTCAAAAATTTCAAAAGTATTGGAAGATTCCATTTAGATATCCAAATCCAAGTCTCAAAAAATAATGGAATCTCATGGAAAGATAATAGGCAATGTGGAAACTAGACCAACACGCTAAATATAGAACCAACACCAACACCAGCTATGAAGACCATGCCTTATCATGAATAACTTCCTCCTGAATGGAAACAATGATAGTAATATCACCACTAGGATTAGAAAAAAGGTATAATTGAAGTATTCAATACAAAGACCATAATAATAATGTTCATTCCTTCTGAGATAAACAAGTTCCTATCTAATTTATATCCACTATAAAAAACAATTTCCAAATTATTCTCGATCCTAAGAGGCATGATCAAGTTGGCCTCAATGACTACCCAAATTACTACACCTTTCACCCGGAATTTTAGAACACCATCTAGGATTAAATTGTTTTTAGATACATTCTACAAAATTTGGTTTATTTTAGCCATATAAAATTAGCTAAATCAGTGGAAAATGTTGTATGTTTTTTCAATTTTATTTTAGTGGAAGAAGGTGGATTGTATGAACTTTCAAGAAAGGTTGAACATATTTTTTGTGATTTGATTACCATAAAGGTGATAAATATAACTCATATTATCCTCAAGTAATATTTAAACCGTCCAACTGTGCCCCAAGAATCTTCATTAACTGTCTACCAAACCCATAGGCACTACTTCCCTCCAATATCCAATCTTCCAAGAAATTGACTAATTGTAAAAACAAAAGTTTTCTCCATTAATATGAAACTATACCAATACCGAATTCAATACATGTCCACAAAAAATTCATGCATCTGGTTCCGATAGTGTGGGAACCATCCACCAAATATTTTTATAAGAAGCACCTCTCTAAGGAGAATACTCATAAAATGAAGAATTACCCATCATTTACTTCAATTTCATTCATTTAAAATATCATCAATATGATAAATAGTTCACTAATGAATCCAAGATCCATAAGCCTAATCTAGGAATGATAGGTAGTGGTCACATGAGAAAAGGAATCAGGTGAAGATGTAGTCTTGTTCAAGACCAACATTTAGGCCACATTTCCACTAAAGACTTATACATTGATTAAACCAATTTATATGAACATTAAAAATTCTAAAATAATTAGGGAGAAACCATAGATCTCATGATTCAACCAAAACAAATTATTTTAGATGATTTAGTGAAAAGTTTTCAATTTCCTAATGAGACCAAGAAAGCGGGTAAACCAAGCCTTCCTAATCCACCAATGATAAGAGTCCCATCAATTTATATTCAAATTCCTAAATAGTATTACTCATGAAATTCCAAACCCAAGGAACCTACTAAGGGAAACCTCTTTTTGGGAAGTGCCAACCTATAACCCAAAAAATGGAATCCTAAAATAGGTTGTCATGGTCCCAGCCAAAATTTAAATCATGGATTCTGTTAATTTTTTCAAATATCTCCAAGAAGTGAATATAGAAGACTTAATAGCCCACAATAATTTGAATTTGAGGTTACTGTTACAAAAGTATATCATACAAATTTTGATCACATTAAATTTCACATTGTTATTTATTTCACAAAATAGGTCATGGATACTATGATAGAGGGAAATAGTAGATCCTTTTATATATCTATAAAGCTAGATGTAATTGAAATATGATGAACATCCATTGATAATGCCTTGAGAATAAGTCTCATTCCATTCTAAAAAAATCAATTAGGTTATAGTGAAGCTGACTTGTCCCCTTCTACTCTAACAGTTCATGGTTCTGAACAGAGTGATAAAAAGCCTCTTGGAAAAATCAAACTCATATATCAATTCGAAGACTATGCATATGACTCTAGATTCTTTTTTTATAAAATATAAAAATTTCAACATATTTATAAGAATACCTTGGTTTACTAAACATTAGTTAGTCCCTTCATCATTCTATAAATGTCTAAAATACTCTATTAATTTGCAGATCGATGCATTTTATAGTGATATATCTTTTCTTGAATATTGAAAATATCAATTCATTGATGGAAGGTTTTATTGGAAACAAGGGAAAACCCCATGACTAATGGTATCACTCAAGTTACAACCCTCATTGATCTGAAAATGACCTTATCGAACCCATATAAATATATTGGTGATGAATCATACTACCCATGAATGAGTTCAAAGATATGTGTTAATATTTGGGTATGTACTCATCAACACCCATGATATTAGTTTCATCAGCTAAAGCTAACAATATCATAGGGGTCTCTACACCTCAAAACAGTGACATCACCCTAAGTAAAAATTCCTTCACATTTTCTCTAGAGCTTCACATGATTCATGTTCCATCAACTAAATTAGAATAAACTCTCATATCACCAATGAAGAGTGGAAACTCCTTTATTTTTCTTCTGGGTGTTATGGTATCAATTTTTCTTCTAAATTTAAATATTACCCCATTAATCTTGATATTATTATAGAATAGGGGAAAAATATTATCAAAGAGACTCCCATCTAGTATTTGTGGAATGTGTATCTACCGCTTTCGATGAAGTCTGACAGATAAATCTAGGTACATTGGAGGATCTAAAACCTACATTGGTCATCATGGTCATGCCCCTAAAATAATAAGAGGTATATGCTTATTTTATAATGTAGAAATGATATTTTTTCTCTATTAATTAAACTAAAATGTTAAAACTCGGTCCTCGTGTAGCCACACACCACCTGGGTTTTTCATCAGATCGTCATGGTAACAAGCAGGTGGCTAGAAGAACACATCAAATTCATACTGCCAAGATGGAAGATGAACTTGAAAAACTCAACAAATACAAATTCATTTGATATTTCCAATACCTAAATTGGATCATCGATACTTACTTGAACAAGAAGAATAATAGAAATATCAAACTTTTTTATCAATTTCAGGGATCTCAACTAGTATGGTCGAAAGGATGATTTTTTAATCCCAATTAAAAAAAAATATAATCGTTGTAGCTTCTAGAAATAAATCCAAATAATTTATAGATAGTTAACCAAGATATGATCAAATCCAGATGTCCCCTAAATATTAAGAGGCTAATTATTTTAGAGAAACCCATGGGGTGTACTACTATATCTTGATGACATCCTATTTGAATAATGTTAGAGCCACAAACTATCATTCCATGCATCATATTTTCAGAACCTTTTTGGGAATGTATTTTGAGTGTTATGTTGATGATTTTGTGGTGAGATCTTGATAGTTTCTAAAAATCATGTTGATATTGAGAATTTTTTGATAATATATGACGACATATCTTAAAAATTAATCCCTTGAGACATTCTTTCAGTGTTACCTTAGAATCTTTTATTGGCTTCATTGTATGCCATCATGGCATTGAAGTTAATAGAAATAATACCAAGTCTATCTTTGACATTTCAACTCCTTGAAACCTTAAAGATTTTAGATACAAGGTTTCTTTTCCTACATTTGACACTTCATAGTGAATCATACAAGTAAATGTTTACCCTTCACCAGTAAAGTGAAAAATGGGGTCACTTATCAATAAACAGGTTATTTACAGGAATCTTATGATTATATCAGTAAATATCTTTTTATTTTACAAGAATTAATACCTCCAATAAAAGAAAATATAATCATTATATATGTGGATTCCTAAAGGTAATCATTATGAACCTTCCTCTGACAAAATAATGACACTAAAATTTAGAAAAAACATCTGTTATCTTAGATGAACCATGCCCGATATTGAAACGTGATATTTAGATATTGATAATATTTTTCTGGCATTAATATTTGAATTTAAAAATCTATGGCACTTCCTGAGAACCATTATGTCCACTTGGTCTATCATTATTTTCCACTCAAAAATTTCCCCACCATCCTATACTGACTGGTTTCTTGGAGTATTGGGTGGTCATTTTGTTGTATTTTTATATTCAGTTCATACTAAAAATGAAATAAAATGGTAGGCGTTAGCATATTTTATTTTAGAGCATCCTTTTATAGAAAGAACTCCATTGAATAAATTTTTTTTGGATGAAGATATAATGTATATTCTTGATTTCCCCTAGACATAGGAGATATATTTTTATGGATCCTTTAGAATCCTAGTGGGAAAGATAATAGAAGATCCCAAACTCAATAGATTTTGTTTGGGAGTTATTTTTATCTCTCCAGTAAAGGTAGTTTTTCCTTAATCATTACTATTGTTAGAAGGAATCAACAATAACGAGGAAGAGTACCATGAATTTATTATAGGTTTATAACTATAACTAAAAATACCATTACCCAACCAAAAGGTTAAAGAAGATATAGTTTTGGTGATTAAGTATATCAATAGTGATTTTTCTATAAAATATGAAGATCTGATACCTTTATTGACTTTGTGTGGGGGTTGATGGTGGAGTTTCACTCAGATCCAAAATTTACTCACATATCATGCTCAAGGAATTCCAATGAAAATGCATTAAACAATGCAGCTAATAGACTTTCCTTATCCATACCAGGATGAAATTGTTATCAACATTGTGCACTATAGAATAGTGCTGTTGTTCATTGTTAATAGCATGGAAGAGACCAATGAGGCCAATTCCATCACCAAGAAAGATAAAATGGTTTCATGAAACCCATATTTATTACCTCTCAATTGGGATTCTATAAACATTTAGATAAATAAAAGATCAAATATATTGTTGGGCATTCAACATAACTCTTTAAAGCATCCTAAAACATATAAATGTCTTCTGTAAAAAAAGTCATTGATGGTGTTATCATTTGATTCATTAATGGATGGAAGACTACTGATGTTATGAAAGAATTCCATATCTATTCTTGTCGATATCATCAATCTATGACCAAGATTTATCCTCAAATCTGAAGTCTTGTGTAATTGTATCCTTCGATGACTTGATATTTAGCATATTTTACCTAAAATTTTCATTCCTATAAAATAAATTCCATGTTTATCCATCAACCCTTAGACCATAGTCACACTTACAAATACTCCTATATATTTTTTATATGGGGAATTCATTCCATACATCCATATCCTCAAGCTAAAGGTAAACAGTTTTAGTATAACCTTACTACAATCAACTTCTTCTCTAGAATGGCCATGGTGATACCCCTCATGGAATTTGAGGCAAAGAAAATCATAAACTTCATGAAGTCTAATATTATCACCAAATTTGGCATACTACACACATTATTTATAGAAAATAGCACTAATTTTTACTCTTTCGAATTTTAAAAAAATTTTAATGAGTATAATATTGATTCTAACCATTCATACCACTACCATGTAGGATCAAATTGATAGATATAGTATTCAATACAACTCTATAAAACATACTATTTTAAAATAGTAGACAATACAAGAACTCTTATCCGAAAAAAGTTTTTATATTCCTTATGTTCCTAGAATAACATAACATATACTACCACATGGGTGACCCTGTATTCACTGGTAAATGGAACTGAAGCGGTTCTTCCCATTGAGTTCCAACTACCTTCTCTCTACATTGCCATTTGTGATAAGAAACTTGCATACAAGATATATTAGAAGTTATTAGATGAATTAAAACTACTCGATGATAAATTACGATATAACTTGCATCATTTAGAGGTTCACAAAAACTAAATATCCTAATCTTTTAACAAGAAATCTGTCCTTCGTTTGTTCTTGTAAGGAGAACTAGTTTTGTCTCTCAGGACCTTGACGATACCTAGAAAGAAACCTCCAAAGATTGAACAAAAATGGGAATGACCTTTTATCATCTATAAGGTCTACTCTAATTTTTCATATTCACTAATTACCATGTAAGGGAAGTATATCATTACCTCTAATAAAGTATTGTTCCTCAATAAAAACTTCACATAATCCTCACTAGTGGTGTAGGATGCAGGACCCTAAAAGTCACACTATTGGTCAAATCTATGTTACCCTAAACTATAGAAACCAAAATTGACATTATATGACATTAAACTATATCTCCAACATCCTCACTAAAAGGCATTAAAATTTCATGGTCGATGTTTCAATTTCATGACATAAAACTGCATGATACTTCGACCCTTTCCTGAGAGGACCTTTTCCATCAGCATCGATCATCTACCGCAACACATTGTAAAATTGTGCATGGCCAAATTCCTATATATATAGGATATATAGTGATGAATAAACCCTCTAACTTATGCCCATTAACAAATTATTTCTCATATATTAGCTTGTATTCACTATAATTTGACCCCCAAAACCTTTTTTCATGTCAGGTTTTCTATTATTATCTGTAAACACCATCCCACCCCCACCAATGGTCTAGAATGTGAGACCATAAAATTAACACCATTGGACAAATCTATTTGACACTAGAATAGAGAAAACCATACATCCTCATTATATAACATTAAAACTTGTGTTAAAAGTCATTACCATAAGATGTTAAACTACATGGTCAACTATTTATCTTGGTTTCGTGATGTTAAATTGAGGGATAACATCCCCACTATAAGATAAAAAATCATATAGTGATCAATAGAACCGATACTTGAAAGTCATTTTCAAAAAATATAGGTAACCCTATAATTTATTATTTTTTCTCACTTCAAGCATGACTCATGTGAGATTAGATAATTTGTTCAATTATTCTAGTTTTCATAATTAAATCAAACCATAACCAAAATCACGGAATTCTTGGTCCATCCCACATGACCTTAAACTGCCTACAGTGAATTTCAATTCATAAAAACCATATATATTGAAGTAATTCACTCTCATGACTATGTTTGGATTCATTCACATTCAAATAATATATATAGTCATTCTTGGATCCCTCATTCTAGTACCATCCATGAAAAAAATTCCCCTCTTTTTCATACAACCTAGATCCATGCAGAACTGTACACTATACGGGTACTGTAGCAGGCATTGTAGCAGATTTTGTAGCATGTAATGTCCGGCACTATAGCAGATGGAACTATTAACCTCGGGCCACCATTTTGGGCTTGGAGTCCTTAAGGATTTCGGGCCACCCAGGCCTTCGAGTCAGTAAGTCTTTCGAGGCACCTTTAAGGCCTTCGGGCCACCTCAAGGCCTTTGGGCCACATACCATTGCCCCAGACACACTACAAAAAAAGGAGCATCCCCAGAAGAGGATTTAGAGAAGGTGCAATCACTAGAGCAGATCGAAATGGATTTTTCAGAATGAGAGGGTGTGGTTATTCCATCGGGACCAGCCTATTCTTGCACGGGAAGCCTAGCCAGATAGCCATGCGAAGGTGGAGAGATACTATCATGATGCAGATGCTAGGGAGGGGGAGTTCCTTGAAGATAGTCTAGTTGAATCCCCTAAGACCTTCAGGTCATGTAATCACCTAAGCCTATGGGCCATGTAATCTCTGAGCCTTTGGTACTTGTAAGGGTTACCACTCATCCCTTGAAAGGGGGGTTACAAAAAAGCAATAAAAATGAAGAAGTGTGTCCTTTTACATATAAAAGAGGTATATATATGTAGATAACCCCTTATGATATCTGTGTTATGTTTATTATTTATATCTCAATTGGATCAAAATCACCTAATGGAGAGATCAATTCTAAATGCTCTCATCATACTTTATGGACATGTTCTTTTAATAAATCACACTTCATATCTTGGGAAACTCAGATCCTCAAAAACAAACCTTATATATAAGTGATAAAATATTTGAATCTAGGGGACACCTATTTTATGATTATTCATATCAAACCCTTGATATAGATCTATATATGTTCCCTAAAAGTGGGTGGTCAACCAAAGGAATTTTTATTATCAAGAGAAATTTATTTCAATTTTTATACCCATTAACAGCATTTTAATGGAAACAACATCTCAAAAATTTCCAAGATTTTGCCACACATTCATATATCATTCTATAACATTAGATTTAGAATCCCCAAGATTTCGAATTACATTTTCCTCCATTACTCTCAAAAGATATTGGGGAATCCTTTCCTAATATCTCCCATTCGAATTGTTGTTCCCAAAACAATGGTATATGAATCATGATATTAAAACAAATGCCTCTAATTTATTTAGGATATTATATAATAGTATTGGGGATCTCTATAAATGCGGTATTTTCATCTTTATCATACTTTATAGGATTCCTCATTTCACATTAAAAGTTGATGACATAAATCATCAACAACAAGTAGTCCATCCTGCATGAGTATAAACTTTTCAAAGTGGTCTTCCTTACTTGCATGGTTTATACCTCATTAAATATGTTCCAAATATATATAAAGGGAACTGTATTCTCATTCATGGCCAATTTTTATCTCATGGATTCCACTATACTCTACGAAATCTTCTTTTCAAGAACCACACTTTATTATTTTGAGAAACTCAAATCATCAAAAGGTTTCATTTGCTATTAGTGACAAGATTATCCAACATTGATGGAAAAATACATTATGATTATTCATTTTATGCCCCTGATACAGATCATCATATATTATCCCAATATGATCATTCAAATATAGGAATCTTCACCCTTAAAAGAAAGTTATTTTAACTTTGTATTCCATAACTGCATCATAGCAGAATCCACATTTATAAAATGGTTTGTTTTTATTCCACTCATATGTGTACCATGTTATCACCTAATATATAAGAACTCCAAGTAAATTATTTAAAATTTACCTATATATATTTAAAAGGATTTGGAATATATTTATCCTGTGATCCCTACTTGGGAAATTTTCCCCATAACCATTGGTCAAAGTTGTTCGAACTTAAACATCAACTAAATTAGTCTGATTTACATTAATTTAACATACCAATGGAAAATTCATAGTACACGTTATAATTATAAAACATATAGCACATTCTAGATATGTAATTCAAGTTTCTTCTTGCTATAAATTCACTTTTCATGAACATAGAAATGTTAATCATTTGAAATTTAAAAGGTACAAAACCCATTTGGTCAAAAACCCATAAATGGTAACCTTAGAAAAAAACCCAAGTATCCCCCACCAATACCTCCTTGTATTGTTCCTAAGAAAAAGTTCAAGCATAAATAGAAAAGAATCAAAACCTATGAGGTTCACTATAAGGCTCTAGTAATAATAAAATTATACACCCTAATTCCAAAAACATGGAAATGTTAAAGAATTATTACATTCCTAAAATTACAGTTCTGATGCAAAAAATAATTTCAAAATTATGAAATTATATCATTCATTAAATCAAGAAAACTCTACTGTTATAGTTATGGTAATTATACCAATAAATATCTTCTATCCATGCCTAGTAAGAGGTATTTTTTACTTAAGCATTCAAGAATTTGGATTTGCATCATTATTTCAATCTCAATTTCTATGGTCTAATAATCTTGGATATATTTATTGTACCTTTCAATTTTTTCTATGTTATTATGAGATGAAATTACTGGTTTAGATAAAAGAAAAATAATTGAGATATATATATCATGACATTCTCAACTATGATGAGTTTCTTCCTCAAGAATGGTGTCCTCCTCATGTTGATTAAACTACTTTATGATAGGGGAAATTTTATTAGACTAAAATTATTCTAAAGAAGCCATAAAAAACTATCTAGAGGATTTTTGGAGACAACAACCAGACTAGGAAAATTATAAGGATAAAAAATAAGGAAAAGTATATGAAAACACATTGAAATCATCATTTTTTATATCAAATATGATTCACTAAACCCACAACATCACTTGATGAACACACAAATGAAAATATTTTATAGGGTGATTTAGTCACTCCACACCCCATGTAATGCAAAATAATTGGTAGAAAGAGGTGGTTCATCGATACCCCCATGGACAAAAATTGTTTTCTACACGTGGTGGTCTCTTTATGCCTACCGAAAATGAAAATTATTTATAGAAAAGGCATCAATTATCACTCATGGCATGGATTAAGACATTATATGTGTCCAAATATTTGGGGAAAGTTGTAACTCTTCCATAAAATATAATTAATATATAGTTTCCCTAAAGAAATATGTAGGGGAATATAGAGGTGAAATAGAAAATACCAACAGAAATAAAATCCTATTTTGGGAAGGTCACTGTGGAATATAGTTAATCCCCTTACCCTAAATGAAAAATAAATCCTAGTAAAGGAATCATAAATTCAATTTTTTTTTGAAAAATGGATAACCCTTCATGAACGTGTCCCTTCAAAATGAAATATCCTTTACAGAAGATCCCCTCCATGATATCCCCATCTCACATAGTGGAGACAGTATAAAAAGTGAGGTATCCTTAGTTGATTTACCCCTAAGATCTCACAAATATACTTTTATTTAGGTTTTGGTTTCATCTTATTCCCCCCACCACCCAAAAAGTATCCAAATGGTTGTCACTTACCAATTTTAATACCCAATTAAGACCTCCTCCAAGGCCTATGGGCATGTATGATTAGGGTTTTGGGAAAATGAATGTGTCCCTCTTTCAACATGAATTCCCTTGGTAAATAATGCCTCAAACTTAAAATCTATATTATGTGGGGACATCAAGATGATCAGGATTATGAATCCCCTTAGTAATGAATATCCCTACCATGGAGGTAGTTGTGGGGAGCTTCTTTGTTTAGGTAGAGGTATTCATCTCCATCATGCATCTTAAAATTTGAAACGAATCGTACAGTATATTCACCTTATATTTTATAATTATATGATATGTAACTTCTAATTTAGGTTTTATAAATAGGAAAGAGTATGATAATGAGTAATTCCTATCATTATTCCTAAATACCCTGTCATAGACTCACTTTTATCCTCAATATATAATGAGAAAATATCTCCCTTAGAAATCCCTCTTGGAGTAATCCCCTAGCCTTTCTCATAGGATACCATACTTTTTCATCCTTCCATATTCCTACCCTCATCCACCATTATGAGAGGAATAATGTTCAAATCATGGGGTTCCAACTCAAGTGTAATTCCTTCTGAGATGTGATTGTGTGAGGTGGTGATCTGCAATTTTCTCTTGTTTCATTCACTAATAATACAAACTACATGTTATTATTCTCATCCTAGTAAGATACATAATAAGCCTCTATGAGGTTCAAACCCAACACCTTAAGTCCACCACCACCATCATTAGATCATATTCCTAGTAAGATCATTCCCCCACCTATAAGGCCACATTCCTTTTGGGTCATCTTCATCTCATCCACATCTACCCATATTCCAGAGGGGAGTCATTTTTATATGTCTAGAAGAATCTGGCCTTATAGTTGGGGGAATGATCTTACTGGGAATAAGATCCAATGAAGGTGTGGATGAGATAAAAATGAACCAATCTCATGAAGACACATTTCCTATCGTATCAACCAAAAAGGTCCACCATAGATTAATTCCTACACCAAACATTTCTCAGAACCATTCACCCAGATTTCCTCACCTCATCATGTAGAACCACATGTTCTGGTCTATTTCATGTGACCTTAAAACGTATGATGTGTCCTATTAATTAGAACCAAACTACATGGGTTATGATTACATTAATAAGGATATATAGAAATCCCTTTCCATGGGAAAAATTCAAACATTGAAACAATAATCGTCTCCCAATATGATGATAAATTCTAGAGAACTCAACTACATAGCTTAAAACTAGAATCATGAAATAATAAATGAAAAAAATAGAGAACTTATGTTACATACATATGGTACCATTGATGGAGAAACTCTGATACGTGAAAATGGTTATATCAACTTTTATAAATGACTAATTGAAAATATCAAGGGTGACCATCCTTATATGGGGATTTAGAAAGGGTTAAAGAACATTACATAAATCTATAACACAATACTATAGTAGAAAATAGTTCACCCTAAATGGGTTTGATGATCTGGACCCCTCATCCTTTCAACTAATGTGAGTTCCTAAGCATCATTGTCCATTTTCCCAGTGATCACCTTCATTTCGAATGCAGGTCAATAGACCATCATAATTTTGGAAAACATTGGGTGTTCATGATTCCATTAATAAACCCCATTAGAAATCTTCTACAGGATGTAAGTAAATACTTATATATAAATGTAATCATGATCACACCTCTTGGGTAAAAAAAAACAACATCAATTACCTTATCCAATAAGGGAATTACAATCATTAAATCCATTGAAATACTATCAAATTTAAATTCTATAACTTCAAGGGGTTGCTTCAACTCTTTGGGAACCTAGTACTCAACTTGAACCCAATGAAGTTTGAGGTATCATAGTATGATCTCTGCAATAATTTGCTTCATGTTAAGCTAAAAAAACTAATAGTTCAAATTTTGATTCATCATCATCATGCCTAGATGTACCATTAAAAAATATTTATGGAATAATAAATCTTCACACATTGATAATTGAAACATCTTCCACCCTTGGAAGATGGTAACATTCTCCTCACCTTCAGATAATCCTTCATGTGAATATCTACAGAAAATAATTTTGTGTAAATCCTCACAATCAATATCTCCAAATTGGGCCTCTATCACTAAGGGAAGAAATATATGGGCCCACACCATTAGCTAAAGATAAGCAATTTAACCTTTATATAATTAATTCACATTGAATCATCCTTCTTAAAAATCTTATCTATATGTTGACCATGAGATTTCCATTTAAATGGCATCAACCACAATAATGACCTCCTATATAGTAGAGACTATTTTAAAGTTGTTAACCTAAAGGAACTATATCCATCATATATTCCATATATTTAGGTCCCTAAATGAAAATATATAATTGATTCTATTATGATATATTAATACAATAAATTATTCCTTAAGAGGATAATTTCTCCACCTTTTCATGTCAACAAATCCCCGAGCTCAAAGGCATGAGTTGCATAATTCTACTTGTGTGGCATCACCTTCCCCAGCCCATAAGAAATTTTGGTTCATGATAAATCATAACATATAAGATCATATAACTAAAGGTATTTTAGGACACCTAATACTCTACACCTTTCTTAGGAAACTATAAAACTTATGTATCAGTCAATCTCTACTTCATCTCCCTAAAATCTCTCTAGTATTCCTCTGACCAGATAAATGGTCGCCCCTTTCAGGTAAGGTTCTTTCTAGATGTTTTGATCTAGAATAATTATACCATAAATCTCTTGTGACTCCCCACTAACCCAATGGAAACTATTCTCCTCAAACACTATCTTAGGTCGTTCTCAAGACATCATACACTCAACCTTCATGGGACCAACAGAAACTCTTCCCCAAGAGATAGCATTACCTAGAAGATGAACTTACTGAATATAGAACCTAGACTTCAATATCCTTCCTTAAAATAAAGTCTAATAAAGTAAGTACTGAATAGTCCTAAAAATATTTAAATTATCCTACAATGAATAATAATATATTATAATTTCTTATATGAAAACCACTATGAAACTGTCCAAATAATGATAAAATATTTAGTTTATAAGTCCTATAATCAATGTGGGGTCATTAATCATGTTGAATGGAATTACTAAAAATTCATAATAACCATAGTTTCCCCCAAACTCTATCTTCATGATATCCTACTAACAAACATAAATATAGTGATAATGAGACCTGCGATCAATCTTTGACAACCACTTTTCCCTATTTAGTTGGTCAAAAAGATCATTGATTCTTTAAAGAGGGTATTTGTTCTTATCATTCACTAGATTCAAGTGGTTTATTTCAATATAGATCCCAAGATCAGATTTTATGTCTTGGAAAAGATTATAAGAGATTCCATGGGAGGCACACAGGGTTTAATGAATCCTTTCCCCAAAATCCCCTCCAACTATATCATTATATCCTTAAGCTCATATAGGTCCATATGATAAGATTTTAAAGATATAGGTGTAGTTTTGGGGTGAAGTTCAATTTGGATATATACCTCTTGATAAGGGGTAAAACCTGTAGATTCCGATAGGGGAAGTCCCTATACCCCTCTAGTATAGTAGGTAACTTTTCATCTATAGAATTAGTGGAGTATGGTGTAAAACCCACCAAATGAAGGATAAAAAACTATAATATCCTAAGGTCTATCCATGGTCATATGATCTAAATGACCCATTCATAAGTTCATGTCCTTTAATTCCTTTAGGCCACCCAAGGCTTTTGGTCCACCTCAACGCCTTCATGCCAATTCAAGGCCTTTGGGCCACCTCAAGGACTTTGGGCCACCTAAAATTATTCTTAAATGATCAGAAAGACTCTACAAGGAGAAGACCCTGGATGGGGATTCAGATCAAGTGCTTTCACCATAAGAGAATCTAATAAGATTTTTCAAAAAGAGTAGGTATGACATTACCATTAGGACCAACATGTGCTTGCATGGGAAGCCTAGCCGAACAACCATGTGAAGGTGGAGAGATGATATTATGATGAAGAAGCTGGGAGGAGGAGTTCCAAGTATAGTATATATATTTTCTAAGACCTATAGGTTATGTAATATCTAAGCCTACGGGCCTTGTAAGGGTCCCCCTCATCCCTTGAAAGGGTGGTTATCAAAAATTAATAAAAAAAGAAGGCCTTCGGGCTATTCGGGCATGATGACGTGCCAAGGAGGCATTTCCCTATAAAGATTTAGATCACACTAATAGAAAATATGAGAAATAGAATTATCACTACCAATATGAGTCTCCCATTGAAACGTTCAATCTATTATTTCTACATTGATATCAACCTCACAAAAGATTCATTATAGATGAATGACTCACATCAGTATATATGAGTATGAGTGCCCAAGTGAAAAAGGAAAAATATGTATCCTAGAACCATATTGTTTGTTTCCCACTCGAATACCCCCATCATATACATCATCCATATACCCTATTCTCTTTCACCCTGATATTTTTTTTCCTGCCTATATGTGGTTGTAGTGGTAATGGATCAAAGTACCAACAACCCTCACCTGCTCTTGCACCACTAGACCCTCTTCCATACCCACCTCTAGAATGGTATCCCTATCCATATTAGTGATTTTCATGGTCTCTATGATATATTTTTACGGAATTTCATATAATATAACACTATATATATTCTTTATTACCCACCTAATGGGAAAACATGTTCCATATGTCCTCTTCCACCACATGTTTATTAAGTCCTATCTCTTGGCCGAGTAATACTAACCTAGGAACCCTCGACTACCAGCCTTTGAGATCAGAATCATGAGTATTGATTCCTTTGATGATTTTATCTTATATATTTTCACTATTAATCTACTAATAATGAATAGGATTCAAGACCAAGTTTTTACTCCTCTAGAAAACTCTATATCACTGAGGAATACTCCAAAACCCTGGAATAAGTGTAAATTTAAAAGGTTATTGTCTATACTATAATATCTCAATAAACTCGATTCTCAAAAATCCAAGATCAAATATATCTATCATGAATTATATCCTATTAATAACTCACAATGTTCAGGAACCTCAACATATAAATGGAATCCAATACACAACCGTACTAAATGTATAATATCAGTTAGACTTTCACTATTCACATTATCTCTATACAGTACTTCTCTTTAAATAAGAACTCAAACTCTAACAAGGATAAACTATCCTCATCATGATTCTACATAATCAATGACCATCAATGACCTCTCACCTCATGTATTAGACTTATATTAAGAATAAACATCATATTATAGTGTGTATTAATTAAATGAAAAATAAAATAAATAGAATCTAGTTAATACTTCATTACATAAGGATCCGTCTCACCCCAAAATCTTGAATGATTCTATCTTCAAAAATCGTAAAGCAGAATCAACCTGTGATTAGTCTCATCCTACTCTATTGGGAGTACTATATGAATTATGGGTGTTTTTACTCTATGCTTAACATTTAGGGGATCAACTAACTACTCCACCCATTGTGGGAAACACCACCCTCTTAGTGAGGCACCTTAGACATGAAGTCCCAATTCTAGCACTAAAAACATTCATTAAACACTATATTTGGTCAAATTGAGATTACCCAACATAGATATATCATTATTTTAAATTATTTCAACAATTTAATAAATACTTCTCTCAAATAAACACACAAACCCAAGAACATATGTTTTAGTGTCATTGTGCATCAGCTATATAAGAAATTTATTTCATAATAATTAAAAACATTTCTCTATAATTGGGTCACACTAAAATCCCTTTTATAATTATCATAAGTTAAACTTGTATTCATAACTTAGGGAAATATAAACCTAAGTAAGTGGTAAGAATGAATTCTCAATAAGTGTAACATAAGCAATAACAGTCAAAGATCATAAGTCTGCATAATATGAGCATATGGGTATAATCATGGCACATGGAAATAATGTAATAGAATCATACCCAAAAAATCATAAATAAAAAATTATGATTCATGGAATGATTAAAATGAAATGAATCAAATTAGTGAGGAAACATTATTCAATAAACATGGTAAATGAGATCATAACATTAGGATACCTTAGAAATGTGGAACAATAATTTTTTTAGGGAAAAATCACCTTCATTAGTCACACACTTGAATCCAATATTGAATGAAACTTAATTATTACTAAATATACATGTCTTATGAGATATAAAATATTTAAAAATGCATTGGAGGGTGATATAGGACCCCACCCATCATTCATCAATACATACGTGTGCCACTTGAAATCAATCACTTATCATAACATTAATAACCCATTTGAAAAAATAGGGGTCATATCTTTTTGAAATTGAATTTCATAATTAAATCATTCATAATTATGTTAATAATTATAACCTGATAAACCCATTGAAAATAATTGGTATCCAAATATATTCAATAACTTTATAGGTAAATATCCTTCAATTAAGATAATAAGTTATATAGTGCTCAAACCATATAGATGAAATGTACATGGTTTATTAAATTATTTATCTAATAAATCGATGCATCGAATCTAGATGAACACCCTTGTTTCTGAGGCTTTCTCTAGGGTGTTCATCTGTCTATTTCAAAGAACATGTAGTTGTGGTCCTAATTTCCAAAGGCGGGTGGCATCCGTCGCTTGTTCAAGGATGTTTTCTCCTTGATCGAAATAGGATGATGGGATGTCAATTCCTCCTTCCATGGATTCCTCCTCGGAACTCATTACATAGTTTGGGTCTCCCTTATAGATTAAGATGGTGTTCATGAAACTCTTCCCAGTGACATGTCTTCATGGATACTTATTAATTACATTTCTTTTGTCAGGACATTCCAAGGGGCCCAGTCAAGGTAGAAACATTCGGTCAATGGAGTAGTCATGTTGGACATCGCTAGCGTGTCTGGAAGATGGAACACTGGTGCATCTGGGTTTCCCCCCTTTATAATAGGGCTTCTCAAGGGCATAGAAGACTCAGGCATCCCACATCGAATGTGGGGAATTATATGGCCCAGGCATGTCTCTGAGATTTTTCTCATATTTCCATGTTTAACATAGTTTATTCCGTGAGTTTAAAGTCTAGAGGAGATGGATCGGACTAATCAGAACACTGACATGAGTGGATCAAATGAGGGAAACCCCAAGAGTGAACACTGATGTTGGGACTAACTCATGTCTAGTTACCAGATTTTTTTTAGGAACAACGAGAGAGTGGGTGACATGATATCACTGGGATGTGATTTCCTGGGTAAGAATCAAGATGGATGATGGAGAGTTGAAAAAAGTGGTGAGGAAATAAGATTGAGACGTCATGAAGGTGACGGTAGTGTTGGTCTTGAGCCTAAAAGAGACTCCCTACATATCCCCATGACCGGGAATCAATGTCTACGTAGTTCGTTGGGCAATAGGACACTTGAGGGCGGTGGCCCGTGAGAATGGGTGCATGGATGGGACCCTGAGGAAGTGGAACCTCTGGGTTGGAGCATGAACTTCCTGAAGCACATAGTCTTGAGGGGGAGGGGCCACGATAAGACATGGGAGATAGGCTTGAACCTCAGTGAGGCTTCCTACGTATCCCTAATGTAGGGAATCAAAGTCCACTTACTTCAGAATGGGGGCATAGAATCTGGGTGTGCACAGAGGACAACGATACGATGTTATATTGGGGCTTATGAATAGGTACCAACCCGGGTTGGTCTAATGCTCGAGGGGCAGACCATAGATGTGGGTCCTAGGGAAGGGGACGACAATGACTTACCATTGGATGGGGATATAAATGGATTATCATCGATTGGGGAATGCAATCGCTTACCATTGATTGGGGTTGGACCTCAGGGATGCTTCCTACGTACCTTTTGTAGAAGACTAGGATCAAATGCCACATATTTCGAATGGGTACAGTTTAACGTCTTGCTGGATGAAAAGGGATCATACAATTTAACACCATGTTGGATGATGGTGGACTGACATGGAATGGTTAGGATTTATGGGTGTTGCGCTTGAACATCCGGGAGGATTCCTATGTACCTTTCCTTGGCAAGGATCAAAGTCCACGTAGTTCAGAAGAGTTTTTGGCGAACCGACGTGAAGGGTATGAGACCAATGGTTGTTGGGATTGAACCTTAGGGAGGATTCTTTCGTACCATTCCATGTCCAGGATCAAAGTCCACATAGTTCAGAATGGGTTAGTGAACTGACGTTACGTGGTAGGGACCAATGTTTGTTGGGCTTAAACCTCAGGGAGGCTTCCTATGTACTCTGCCTAGGAGGCAAGGATCAAAGTCCACATAGTTAAGAAGAGGTGTTTGGGGCTTACATGCTATGGTGGAATAGAGAGGATGTCATGGTATATGCTTACTCTAAGCCCATGTGATTCATGCTCGGCGTGAGAAACAAGAGGCTGCAAAGACCTGATGATCACATCGTGAAAGGTGCATCTCTAGGAAGTGAAGTAGGGCATAGATGAGGTTATCAGCCCAAAAAGTAAATAGGGTCATACAGGTGGTTCGCAACCCAAAGAGGAAACATGGGATAATGCGTCATTAGTAGCCTAGGGAGATGGATATTGGGACTCACTCTGGATGGAGGCCTAAGTGATGATAAAGCCCAACGGGAGAGGGATGGGATAACAAAGGTCTCGGTTCCCATATCTCTACTGGTCTTTGGCATGGAAGAGAGTAGGGGGATCAAGGATACTACCTCCCGCAAGAAAGGAAAGGGTCTTACAACAAGGTGGTTTTCCTTCCCTACAGATAGGAGCTGCTCCAGCAAAGAGGATCTCATTATATGTGAGGAAGATCTCACTCCCATGGAGATGAGTGGGTGTAAAGAATGTCTGATATGGGGTGCCCAACGTAGAGTGTGTGGGGTGATGTCATAGTTTAACATCATGTGGTGAGGATGACGGTGTTTGGAAGCTTAATATCCTATATCTTTGACAAGGGGGGTTCACTCCGCACCCCTAGGACTTACATGATCGATACCTACCCACCCTTGAAGAAGGGAAGGCATCAGCAATTTCATGTTGAGGGGGTGTCGTGGAGTGATCCATTGAGGTTCCCAAGTTAGCGTGGTTATGAGATGAAGAAATAGTCATTAGTGTCCCTATGCGAAGATGCACAAGGCTAAGAAACGCCACGTAAAGCACCACCCAAGGGACTTTGAAGTCACTTCGTACGAACCCGGAGGGTCTTATGGGAGAAAGGTGCATGACATAGATATGTCACATGTAAGAGGGGTTCGGGCATGGTTCCCTAAGTTAAAGGTGTCACATGGAGTGCACAAGGAGGGATGCACACAATATGGGAAGTTGCGTGCAATATGGGGTGACTGAGCACAAGATGGGGTGGATGCGCACATGACAGAAGGATGCATGAAAAATCAGCCTGATGCAAAGGGATTTCGCATGAAAGAGGGATCTTTTTGGTGGAAAGTGATTTGGGTAATAGGGAATGGATGAAGGTCATGCCCAAGAGGGCCCACCCGATGGAGGACCCTAGGGGAACCTATCACGCATGATCCAATACCTTGAAGCCATAGTGTTTTATTTTTTTTATGGTCATGGAAGATGGGTATTTCACGTAGCAGAGTGTTTCTTCCTCTTCTATCATTGTCTCGAAGGTTCAGGAGTTCATTTCAATTTATAGCTGAAGCCCCCGTAGGCTACGTGCAAGAGGAGTTGTGTGCAAGGGGGGTTTGATGTCACATTGGTCACAGAAGGGTTTACACGCCACTGAGTACCTTGTGCACACATTTTCCCTTCGCGCTCAGGCCTTGACTGATTTCTGAGAATGATGTCATGAAAGTGTCCCTTTGACATCGCATTGGGAGCTCACGATTTCATGCATCAGAATGAGTGTTTCACACAACCCTAGGACCTTGCGTTCCAGTACCTTTGGTGGTTTTTGGTGGGTTTCCACGGAATCCTACCATTGACATCGAATTGGGTGCACAATAGTTTGCACGCCGGAGGGACTCTTGCGCGCATCCCCTAAATCTTTTGCGCACATGCCTCTCGGGTCATAGAATCTTCTCATTCACATCCAAATACCTTTTTTGTTCTTTATCATCCCAATCTTGGCCCTATCTGAAATTTGGTGTCAAAAAAGGCCCCCACCCCTCAGAATCAGAGGTGAAGGGGAACCCACAGTCGGATTCTTTGGGTTATGCCGAAAAGTTGAGAAGCACCCGTGCAGTGCATGAAAAAATAGAGTTTGGGTGCACAATACTCTTTCACATGGGTGGAAGACATTGTCCACACATATAAATATTCTGACCCCTCCCCCCAAGCCCCTACATTGACTTTTTCCATACGACTGTCACTTTTATCTCATGCGCGAAAATAGTCACGATCCGTGCACAAGTTTCCACAGCTGACTCCGGGTTTTGCAAGCTGCCTAGCCTTTTTCATGAAGATTGACACTCTATCATTCCACCATCTATTTTGCTTACTGAATATCCATTATTTTTTGAACATCCATTAGGATTTAAAAAATTGATTCCCAACAAACTGATGCCGAGAGGGAGGCCATTGTAGCTGCAAGGAGGACTCAGATGATCACGAACCTCCAAATTCTTCATGTGAGGAGGGTTGTTTCTAATAATCAGATGCTTTTTGGAATTCTTAAGAAAGATCAAAAATATTATTTCATGATATATATCCTACCATTATGGATCTTTGGTCTTCTGTAAGAGGATTTTATGCCCGGCTTCGAGAGAGATACATCGCAGTCATGGGTGACCCGCGAGGATTGTCTCTCGCAGTTCAATATCACGAACAACAACCATCCTATTAATTAAACACATAACATAGTCATCTATGTCCTAAATCCAAAGACCAGGACTATTTTATGGAGTGGTATGATTCCCAAAGAATCTCCTGCTCTTTATGAAAGTACTTTTAGAAGTAGTATTACTGACGAGATGAAGGGTTGGCAGGAATGGAATTTCAGATCCAGAAGAAACTTCACCAGTGAATGGGCATGGGTGTACTGGGTATGGAACACATACAAGGAATTTGGATTGGATATATGGTCTATCGAACTTTTTGAAGCTGTTTGGACATCCCCGTTCTACTTCTACCGATAGAAGGATCAGGTATCAAAGTTATTCAGTCGCTAGTCCCCAAACACCAACACCTTCAACCTCAACCACGGGGAGGTATGTATTAGTTTGTGGGAAATACATTGTATTGGGGGAATCCCCTTTGAGGGGTACCAATACGATGAGTTACTTCCAAAAGAGAACCTATGGGGGGATAGGATGTGAACCCCCATCCTGACGTGGCATCTGCTGGTGCTGGCTAAAGAGGAGTTGAAAATAAAATATGTTCTGAAGGATATATCTTATCTAGGGTGGTTTAGTCTTTTTCTGATGAAAGACAAAGCTATGGAGATGCTTTTTCAAGGGAAGTAGTTTCTAAACACATCTCATAGGGGCAAGGTAGGATCATATTTGATGGTCCTGGAGGTAGGAGCGCATAAAACATGGGGCTTCAGGATAAATGAAAGTTGGGACCCGAACGTAAGATATGCCGAATTATTGTTGCATTCTTGAGTAGGTGGTTGTTTCCAGTGAGGGACTCAAGGATGGGTGGTCCTCCTAGGGACTCTAGTGATGGTTGGGATTATGATGGCGAGTAACAAGGTTAACATGGGGGTGTCGGTGTTGGCTAGGGTGTACAGTATTCTGGTTCATATCATGAGGGGAAGTATGCCCAGCAGGATATGTGGACCATTCAAGATTCATTAGGGTTGGGTCATAGCCCAATGCAGTGGGTATGACTTCCCAAATTCCATTATCCCCCTGGTAACAGTATTCAGACATCCCTTTGGAACATTTCTGGAATCCTCCCATTGACGATCAGAGAATAAGGGATCAAGCTCGAGATTGGCAGCCATACCCATTTCAACTTCCACCCATTCTGGACCCTTGTTGGTCAAATGGTAGATGATGGGAGGGGCCCATTATATTGGAGGGAGTATCCTCAAAGCATCTGGGGTGGTGTACTGGTAGCCCAAATTGACGGTAAAATCCTTTGTGAACTATATGTGCCAACCAGGTTTTCCAGGCAGTCTGGGTGCATGCAACGGATGATGAAGAAAGTATATACAGAGGTCCAGGAAGAGTGGAATCCTTGTATTCTTTGCTAAATATGGATTATGATTATAATATCAGGCTTGGGAGAAATCATTCTCTTCCCCCAACCGACATCAGTGCGGGACTATCAACAGAGTATTCCGAACACTAGACAAAAATATATCCCAAGGTGATTCTTTGGAAATGCATCTGGTAAATCAAGGAGGATAGTGCAGAGCCTGAAGATAGGGGAGGTAGAAGAAGTGCCATAGGAGAGGTGATACAAATAAGGGGTTGTGTGGCTAGCATGGAACAGGCTAGCACTTCATTGGCAGGATCATCATAAGCAAATAATGTGCCTCCACCTTCAGAGGAGGGGTGGTCCTGTGGGCGGCCTCGTGGTCCAGCTAGGGAAGTTCTGGGAAAGAAACTCAGGCACCACCTAAAGGCAACTTGTAATGCTATCATCCCCTCTTTATGGTGTTCTTGGAGAATGATGCAATAGTCTGTGTCCACCAAAGAGTTATGGAGGAGGTTGGTACGCACTGGGCTTGATCTTCTAGACATAGGGCACATCCAAATGATGGATAGGGTAAACATTCATCACCGACAAGCATACCTGACATCTATTGATTTGTACACATGCCAGTGGGGGAGGTATGAAGAACCACATCTCTTAGTGAAATTGATGCTTGTCCGGAAACATGACCCAGATAAGCTTCCCTCCGAGGATGAAAGTATACGGGAGGAAGAATAAGAAAAGGAAGGAGAGGAATAAGAGGAAGAAGGGGATGAATTTAGAGATAAAGAAGAAGAGGAGGAGGACCAAATTGAAGTTCATGGTGGGGAGGGACCCTTAGATGCTCTTTCTCACCAGCATAGCTCTTGGGAGAGGGGGGAAATTGTAGGCTCTGATGTAGAACTAGCTAAGAAGCTTGAGGTAAGTTTAACTCTTATCTTTACTAGCCTTTATCTTCTCACAATCCCAATATTTCAATAGAACTTTGTCCCATTTATGAACACATGGGCGAGGGTGCCCAGAATCCTTCCCCGCTGGGGATGAAGACACACCTATGGATGTAAGGGATCATTCTCAGGAACCTATCCTCAGAACTGAATAATATGGAGAACCAGTTATGGCTGGAATAGGCGGTGATGATCCAGAATGAAGAGATGAAATGGTATCCTCTGAGCTTCCCACTATCCCTATGATCTGGGAGGAGTTGGTACCGGTGAATGAGTTAACAAGTGTCGAATGATCAACTGTGGTGGAGGCTCCCGCTATGACACAAGTGTTGGACACTACTATTCTTGGATCCCATAAGCCTTTAGCTTCGCTGGCTCTATTCATTGTAATGAAATTCAGTTAATCAAGACATTGATCCCCAATGTAGTGATTGCAAGGTTGGAGGCTCGATAGAACATCAGGTATTGAACATCTGCAGGAGCCCTACCAGTGACCACATCAGCTCTTGCAGAAGAAACCACTCAAGGTGGCTCCACCCTTGTACGTGATAAGATATAGGTTTCCATAGTGGGTATCATTTATTCCGAGGTGGATCTATAGACTAATGTGGGTGAAGTCACTGACGAAGAAGGAATTCCAGAAGACAACCCCGCCACCAAACTCCTCGCTATTTTCCCTAACTATAGGCCTAAAAACCCTGAGGAGATAGATGATTCCAACTCAGACACTGTTGAGGAGAGACATATGACATGGCGCAAGGTGTGGGAGTCCATCAAATGCTTTCTCATCCAACCACAGGTCAAATGGCTAAGCCATATGGGGTCGCTCCGCACCTGGCTACGCTTTTTCTGCGCTGGAGGGTTAAATGATCACCATCTTCACATAATGATCCATGATTACATAGAGGAGAATATATAGGATAATAGCCAATGGTCTGATATTTCTCAGTTCTAGAAAGAGTTAGAGAATACATAGTCATTCCTGATGGTGGAGATGGAGGTCTGATTCCTTGAAGATAAAGCAAAAGAAAGGGAGGAATTCATTTCAAACCACACCAAGATCATCAAGAAATTGAGGGCCCAGTTGGTGGATGATCAGGAGAAGATAGTTCAGGTGAATCACCAAACAATTGAGCTCCAAACTAAACAATCACGAGCATATTCCAGGGATAATGAGTTACGCTCTACATCTACTGATGAAGATAAGGATCTCTGGGGGGAGGGAAGCAATGGTGGAGGCCACAAGTCAGAAGGTGGAAACACTGGATAAATCCTTCCAAAACATTAATCCTTAAGGGACCTATTTTGGCCAAAATCATAAATTTATTCTTCTTTACAACTGCTTATTCTGAACTACATGCATGAATAGATTATTCCCTTTTTTGTTCAGTTTAATTCATTCTAACCCCAATCATGTAATAGTTAGCAATCCATCCCTAAGCTCATGTGGGTCATGCCTGATATGAGAAACAAGGGATGGTCACATCGTCACTTCATTTGATGTGGTAATGCCCACCAAATTTTTGGAATCTAGGGTATAACCGACCCATCTCGGCTTCTGAGAAGAAAGGGGGTGGCCTTACTATAGAATGAAGCTCTTAGAACAGTTGAATTATCACTTTCCCAATATAATCAAGTACAAGAGTGGGGTAACGCCAGGGGTGTTAGAATCAATCCAAACATAGGGGTGGAAAGTGTGAATCCTGATACCCAGAGATTGGAAGGCTCTGAAGGTGGCGTGACAATAAAGGGTAACTATTGACAGTGTTCAAAACACAGCATCCCTATTACGTTAGCCTGATATGGGGATAAAAAACGAGGGCTGACCACTGACCTTGTTCAAAACACAGGTCCTAACTCAAAATGTCATCCATTAGTCTTCTGGAATTCTTACCAAGGATAGTAGGCGAGCCATAGGCAGATCATCCTTACTTTTAGGGGGTTTCATCATACGTGAAAGTAAATGAGGATCCAAATAGTGGGCACACGAAGTGTGGAGGGTGGAGGGATTGGTTGTTCAAATGGAGTCCAACACTCTAGAAATTGTGTCACCGTGGTGGAAGCACATTAAGTCAGCACATCGATCTGATCAAGGATCAAATCTACTTATAGACAGGAACTCTCTATTGAGGACATAGGATTCCTTTTAGTTTTTCATTATACGGATGGAGAAAATTAATGGAAAAGTTTGACTTTATATGACCATGATGTTGAACATAGTTTTAAGTTCATACTACATGGACCGAGGCTAACAGTTTAATTTCATGTTTCATGGAATGTAGGCTCTTAATTTAAGGTCATAGAGACTGGACCATGATTAGGGCTAAGGGGCTAGAAGGGTTAATGACCCTGGGGCTGGGCTGGAGGAGAAATACCTAGGCATCACTACATATCCCATAAGGATGAGTATCAAGCCAAACAGGGCTCTTGTGAATAGCGTAGTCAGAGACCAATGATGGTAGGGGGAATACTCTCTAGAGAAGAAGTTGATGCATCCCATAATTATCATGGGGAATCCGGTACTTTTTTAGGTTAGGTGTCTCAGTTTAAAGTCGGGCGTCGAGGAAATGGCTACCCAGAATGGAAATGTGTGGTGTGGTACATACCCCAACATGAATGAGGACCGTAAGAGTCAACATCGTTCCACCTTCCCTTAGGAGAATCCTTAGGTCAAGGGACCAAAGGTGAAAACTGAGCTGGGCCCAAGACATGTTGTTTGGGCATTCCTATGTATCCCATGAGGATAGAAATGGAGCCATAAATAGTTCTGAGAGAACAGTTTAGCACCATTCAGGACGAAGGGCATGTATAGATCGGCTACACCATTACACATCCTACCAAAACCCCTAAGCCCAATGGTGTCATTATTGATATAGTAAACAAGGAGTAGTGATGGCACTTTCTTATTAAAGAGAGGCACATATTAGGAGAAATGGGATTCTAGGTGAATGACGTCCCAATAATATCGACCATTCTAATTAACAAACCTAGATACATGAAGTGTTAAATCCGAGTATGGTGGAATTCCAATTAAACATAAGGGAGTGGAATGATGTGAATCATGATGCTCAAGATCTGGACCACAATGATGGTTGCATGGTAATAGAGGATAACAGTTGACCATGTTCGAAACATAGCATCTGCTTCACGTTTTTCGGGAATGGGGACAGAAAAAAGAGGGTTTTCCACTAACCATGTTTGAAATGCGGGACATGTTGAAAATTTTGTCTAAGCTCTTCAGGGGAGTTGGCCCAAGATGGTAGGTGAGCCAATGTGACATGAGACCCGGCCATAAAGTGGGTCCCTTTGAGACACAGAAGAGGATGGGGATCCAAATAAGGGGATCATGAACCGTAGACATGAAACGAGGCGATGTTTATGTGAAAATTCCACACCTTGATCTCTTTACAATGTTTTCTTTGAGTATGCCTATGAGATGTGTCAGATAGATGAATTCGAATTCCTTTCTAATGACAAGGGTCCTAGGGTCACATGCTCCTAGATTAAGGTTGTAGAGTGGACAATTAAGGGGGAGTGGGTTTGATGGACTGTGCACAGGGTGGTGAAGTAGCCAAACCTGATGTGTAGTTCCCATAAGGAAGGCGCGTGGTACGTCTATTGAAAACCCCAATATGAATGTAAACCCAATAGGTACTCACCACACCACATGTTCCCAAAAGAGTTCAGGCCAAGGGGCTAAAGGGGGGGGGAAGATTTAATATTCCTTGGGATGGACATGAAGATGGAATGTTCGGGCATCCCTACATATCCCATAAGGATGGGAATCAAGCCATATGTAGTTCTATAAATATCATGGTAAGGTACCAGTGTTTGGGATAATAAGGTTGTGCGGTTCTGGCCCTCACACCAAAAGATGCGGCATTTGATAGATCTTGTTTGTCCTTTAGCATAGATGTGTGTGTTTTTTAAGCGATAAACCTAGGACAGAGTGTCATGGTATCGCCACAGCAATAAAGCCACATATAGGCATTGAAAAATGGTATGGTTGATGACCAATACTCGACATGATTTCCCCTCGAGTGAGGAAATCATGATGTTGTTCCATTTTTTATTATGCGGCCATGACGATAATGTCACTGTTTGGGGTCATGTGATAGGACCAACCAGTGCATTTTAACCTCGTTCAATAAAGACACAATAGTTTAAAGTCATGTGGGACCATAGGGGGAATGTGAATGATGTGATACAGCATACCCGATCTAAATGAGGATGAGGTCCACATCGCACCACGTGCGATTCTGAGGAAGAAACCTCAGGCTAAGAAGCCATTAAAGGTCGGAAAATATGGGGTCGAACCTGTGGAAGAAATGTCCCAGTGTTCCTACATATCCCATGATGATGGGAATCAAGCCATACATAGTTCTGAGAGTGTAGTTTAACATCATGTAGGATGTAATAGTTTAAGTTCCATGTAGGACTATATACAGTTTAAGGTCATGCGGGATTACATACAGTTTAATGTCATGCGGAACAGTTGGTAGGAGGGACTAGATCCTAGAAGGGGAGTATGTAGTGATACTATTTTACACAAGACATGAATGAGGACATAAGCCCACACATGCCACACCATAGGTTCCAATAAGAGCTGGGGCCTAAATGGATGAATAAAAGACATGATTAGTGGAACCTGATCTGGACCCAAAGATGAGACGTATGGGTGTTCTTATGTATCATATGAGGATGGGAATCAATCCATATGTAGTTCTAATGAGAAAAATTATAATAAGATATTAGTTTATGGTCTTAGATCTTGGACCATGGAGAACCAAAACTCTTCCAAGAAAACTCAGACCTTGATCTGATCCCTAAGACCACATGAGTTAAACATGGTGTCAGAAACAAGGGCGGAAGAGGTCTTTAAATACATGGGACACACATAAATTGGAAATCGGTTGGGAGCCCCAAATTATGACTTATAACAGCTTTGACCTCCGAACATGAAAATGTGCACTGAGGGATAATACTAAGAGTGTCAAAATTCCACTTAGATGTGATGGGGTGGAAAATGATGTGAATCATGCAACTGAAATTTAAGTCTTGATGGGGTAGGTGTGATGATGGAGGATAACTATTGGTCGTGTTCAAAACATAGTATGCATATCATGTGACCTGGAATGGGATCAACAAATGAGCGTGAATCACTGACCATATTTTCAATGTGGGATTTGTATCAATTTTTCATTCAAAACCCTCAAGGATGATGGCCCAAAATGGTAGGAGAGCCCTTGGGCTGAGAATCCATGCCATTTGGGGGTCCTTTCAGATGTCAAAGATGATGAAAGCCAAAATAAAGGGGACACGAAGCCTGTAAATTGGGCAAGAGCATGTCTAGGTAGAATATGACACTCTAGGTTCTCAACCAGAGTACTCCTAGGCACATTAGTGAGTCGCTGGAGAGGGTCGAGGGGCCCAACTTAAGAGCAGCCAACTCAAAAAGATGAGTGTAGAATAAGGGAGAGAAGGGCTCTTAGGAGAAATAGTTACATGGTGTGGTTGTTACAAACCCTACATAAATGGTTATATAAGACGATACCATGCCGTATACCCCTCCCCTAGAAGGACTTAGTCTAAGAGGCCAGAATGATAAGGAGGTTTCTAAGAGATGGGGCTGGACCTGAAGACTAGATGTTCTGGTGGTCTTACGTATCCCATGAGAATGGGAATCAAGTCGCACATAGTTATGAAAAATTCCATGTGGTTTATTGTCTTACGGTAAGAAAGAGGGGAGGTATCTGGGATAAAAGGCCAAACCAAAGGGGGTGATTTTGGAGCTTGGGGATGGGGCTACCGAAAAAAATATCCAGGCATTCCTACATATCCCATGAGGATGGGAATCAAGCTGTACATAGTTCTGAAAAGGTCATGCAGTTAAACGTTGTGCGGTGGGGAAAAGGGAGAATTGAAGAATGAGAGGGGCACATGGGGTGATCATCATAAACCTGGATCCAATGGGGCCAAAGAAGCTTATGCTACACCATGTGGGATCCTCTAAGAGAACTACACATAGGGGTAGTAAAAGCAAAAAATTGGGGTTGGGCTCATGTCCAAGTCTTCCTATGTATCCCATGAGGATGGGAATCAAGCCTTACGTAGTTCATGGAGGTGCTATGTAGTTTAAAGTCATGCAACAAATGTGTTAGACAATTTAAGGTCGTGTGGGACCATATATAGTTTAACATCATCTAGGATGACATATAGTTTAAGTTCATGTAGGACCAGACAGTTTAAGTTCATGTAGGACCGTAATGGTACTTCTGTCGTTTTTAGTTTAATGTCATGTAGAACAAATGATGAATAGTTTTATGTCCTTCAGTTTGGACGAACCACACATTTTAACGTCTTGTGGTATGGACGAAATAGTTTAAGGGTGTGTGGGACTTGGTACCATTAAACATCCTACGGGATGACATAAAGTTTAATTTCATGTGGGACATAACAGTTTATGGTCATGTAGGACCCCATTTTCTCAAGAAAATTACTTCTTGAAGAACTTGGCATTGGTGGGAGGATTTATATGCTCATTATCCTTGGTAACTAGAGAGTATGCTCCATTGGGATAAACCTTGTGAATGATTTAAGGTCCTTCCCATTTGGGCTTCATTTTGGGTAGTTTGTATCTAGGTATCATTGGTATTCTCAATGCCAACACCAAGTCACCTTGAAAGAAAGAGTGGAGGTGAAATTTATTGTTGAAATATCTAAATACCTTGTTTTTATGCCTCTCCAGATTGTACAGGGCATGAAGCATATTCTCGTTGAGGGCTTCCAATTTAGCCAGATGGACTTCAGCTACATTATCCGGTGCTTTATGATCATAGATAGTTGTGTGCAACAAAGGAAACTGAATCTTGATGAGAAATATGGCCTTTGTTCTGTACACTAGGTAGTATGGGGCCACCTGTGTGAAATTACTAGTCGTCATCTGATAAGACCTGAGGGTGTTGGGGAGCTTCTCCGGCCAACTCTTCTTGTTCTGACCAACCATTTTCTGCATAGTGTTAAAGTGGGTTTTGTTGAACGCTTCGATCTTCCCATTTGCTTGCGCGTGGCAGCGGGAGGTATGGTTAGAATGGATGTTGTACATGGCATACAATTTCATCAAATTTGTTGCTCGTAAGTTGGTTCCATTATTGGTGAATATGGCATGAGGGACTCCAAATCAGTAAATGATGTTGGAGCTCACAAAGTCAATGATAGAATGGGCCTTGACCTCCTTGAGTGGAACTTCCTCTACCCACTTGGAGAAGAAATCTGTAGCGGTCAGGATAAACCTGCATTGGTGAGCTGTCGCCAATGGATATGTCCCCATGACATCGAGTTTCCCAACCACAAAGGTCCAAGAGTACTTGGTAGTCTGGAGAGGATCTGGTAGCCGATGAAAAAAAAAATTGGCATGAATTTGGCAATGCATGGAACATCTTGGCTAACTCAATGAAGTCACGGATCATGGAGGGACAAAATTATCCCAGCCTTCAGATCTGGTGAGATAACTTCGGCCTAGTCTGATGATCCCCACAGGAACTGACACGAATTCCATACATGACTTTAGGAATCTCAACTCCTTGAATACAATGGAGTAAAACCCCATCAAACTCGCACTTGTAGAGAATTTTCTCAATATCAGGTTCACTCCGGAGGGTAAACTATAATGCACGACGTCAGATTTTCTCATACTCGGCTCGATATTCCTGAAGATTACAATTTTGGAAGTACTCGAAAAAAGGAGATTCTCTAGTGAGGAGTCCCCTCAACTACTACATATAGGGTACTTGGAGGTCATGACGTGGAGGCATCGGTGGTAAGGTGGCGTACCTGCGGGTTGTCATCGTTATCTGGAGTGACGAAAATGATGACTCTCCTATGTGTCACATGGATAATCAAATCATTTTTTCCAGGCTCTGCAAGTGATGTGGCTAGGCTAGCCAAGGAGTCAGCTCAACCGTTATATTATAAAAGGACATGGGTAACTTCTGACCGAGATGGAAACTAGGCCATCATCTGGAGGGTTCCTTCCAACCGTAGTAGGAGCTATATAATTCTAATGACAATGTCACCATTGATATGCTTGATGAATATTTTGGAGTCCCCTTTCGCATGCAAGTGGGGAACATCAATTTTGAGGGCCAACTAGAGGCCAGTAATGAGAGCCTGATACTTTGCCTCATTTTTTGTGAAGAATTTTGATAGCACGAATGAATATGGAAGAATGGCTTGTACTGGGGTAATAAAGACAATACTCAGTCCTACTCTGTTGGGCATGGGGTTATTGACCCTTCTACTAGTAGGGATTTGGGAATCACCATCGAAGTGCATTTTCCAACACGGGATGTCTTGGTCTATCGAGAGAATTCCCTCATTGGGAAAATCAAGGTCCAGGGACTGGTCTGCAGAATATGGATGGGTGGAGAGGAAATAATCCAATGATTTCCCCTTAATAGACTTTTGAGGGAAATAAACTGATGTCGAACTGCTGAAGGATTACTTCCCAACAAGCCAGAAGGCCTGTCAACATTGGGCGGTTCAGGATGTACTTCAATGAATCCAATCGGTACACTTACTGTACCTCATGGTGATATATGTAATGTCGCCATTTCTATATTTCTAATACCAGTGCAAGGAAGCTCTTCTCGATAGGTTAATATCATGTCTCTTTATCGAGGAGCATGAGGTTGAGATAGTAGATATTTTTCTCCATTTCCTCGTTGTTATTTTGGGCGAGAATGGCGACGAGAGATCGTTCCTAGGCGGTCACATAAAGGACCATCAGCTTTCCAGAGACGGGTGGAATCAAGACTAAAGGTTGGAGAAGATACTGCTTGATTTCCTCAAAATTCATCTAACATTCTTTTTCAAACTTATAAATAGTGCCTTTCTTCAAGAGTCATGAAAAGGGCTTACACTTGCTAGCTAGATTCGTAATGAATTGGCATATGTAGGATAAGTGTCTTTGGAAGCCTTGAAGCTCCCGAATGTTGCTCAAGGGAGACATATAGATAATGGCCTTGATCTTATCTCGATCAACCTCGATGCCTATATATATGACAATGAAGCTGAGAAAATTTCTGGAGGTAACCCCAAAGGCACACTTCAATGGGTTCATCTTCAGGTGGTGGGAACAGAGGAAGCTGAACACTTTCTCAAGTTCCTCAAGATGGTTCTGACACTGAAGGACTTTGACCACCAGATCGTCCACACAACAGTCCACCAATTTCAAGAGGGTCGGTTTAAATATGGGATTCATGGAACGCTGATAGGTGGCTATTGTATTTTTAAAACTGAAAGGCATTACCTGGTAGAAAAAAGTAATCCTGTATTTTTTAAATTGAAAGGCATTACCTGGTAGAAAAAACTACCTTGTGGGGCATTGAAAGCTGTATAATTTTCATCCTCAAGGTCCATTCGGATCTAGTTGTACTCAGAATACCCATCTATGAAATAGAGGTCCTGGAACCCAGTAGTAGAATCAATTAACAATTTCTTCACAAGAAGGGGAAAATCATCCTTTAAGAAATAATGGTTGAGATCTAAGAATTCGACGCTGACTCTGGTCTATATATTCATCTTCTAGAGTGTAATAATGTTTTCTAGATATTTGGGGTATTGGATCTCATTAATAAAATTCGCTCTGATGTGCTTATCAACTTCAGCCTCAACTATGGCGCCATGAGAAGGGTGCATCTTTCTTGGAGGCTTCTTGAACCCACGATGATTTTCCCAGAGACCGAGGTAGTGGAAGGCTACCTGAGGATCTAGTCATATAATATCATCATAACTACAGGCAAATACATCATGGTACTGCTTCAGGAAGTCCACATACTGTTGTTGTTCCTCGAGAGGCATAGCGGTGTTGATCCATGTGGGTTTCAGATCTCTCTCACCACCAAGATTCACCAACAACAGTTCATAAATTGTGGTAGATACACCCTCTTCAAAGGAAGGGGTATCATTCTCTAAATCCACTTCTTCACTTATGGTGGATGGATCATCAGTGGTAGGGGTTTCTTCTAAGTCGACTGATCCGGATGGAAGACCGGTTCTAGCCTGAGCGGCGGTGGACACTGCATCGGGGAACTCATGTGCTGCTGAAACCATATCAATGAAGGCTATCAATGTGATCTCATCTAGTATTTGACCCAAGGGGCCATGCTTGATGATATCAAAGCAACAGTGGCACGTCATCTTGATCTAGTTTATCCCAGCTCGGAGAAACAAGCAAGTAAGCCATATTGTCATTCCCATGGGACAGACATCCTGATACCTTATGGGTGTAGGGGGCTCTAGGATCGCCCGAGCCTGATATGTCTAGAATTATGAGGTGATCTTCCAGAATTGCATAGACTTGGGAATGTACTCCCCCCCTAATTACAAAAACAAATAAGCATTATCCCATGTCCGGGGTTGTAGCTTCCAATCAGTGGATTGGAAAGATGTAAGAATCATCTAGATCTATCCATTGGTCTGTCATAGTCGAAGCATACTCAACCTAATTATCCTGAATCTTCTTCTCATTGTTCTTGTAATAGTCAGCATCCAGATAACGGGCTTCACAAGAGGAAAGGGGAGATGTGTCAACTTGAAGTATGCTCACTTGACTATTAAGGGAGTACTTGAGGAGTTGGTGATACGATGAAGTAACTGTCACATGCAGATGAAGCCTTGGTCTACCCATCAATGCATTGTAAGTAGTGTCCTGCAAAATAACCATGAACTCATTACTGGCTACCATAACACTAAACTGGGTTTTCAGGAAACGTTTTCCAACCGGTGTCTATTCTGTCCTGTCATAACCATGTATTTATAGGTCAGAGGTACTCAGATCATCCTTGGAAAACTTCAGTTTTCATAGTGTCCAAGTCAGGATTAGGTTGATCCTGGATCCTATGTCAACAAGATAGTGACAAACCTCCAGGATATTTAATTTTTTAGTTATATATAGTGGGAGAATGTTCCCCTATATGGGGGAGCCTACATCCTTTCTAGAGAACGAGATAATGGCATGGCACTCAGCATGTTCAGTTGCCTCAGCATGGAAGGCCTATTTGGTTGTTACCTTTGTCTCAAACTGGAGGGGGATTTTTAAATCCATAGTGAGGGCTTCACGTATATATGCCTACAGGTGAAAAGCATCAAGGGTGGGGATCCTTGTTGGAATGCTGGAATGATGTTTGAGGACATCATACTTTTGTGCCAGGCATGAGCTTCTTCTTACAGGAGGTCGCTCTATAAAAAGAGGTATGGAGGGCCCTACTAGCTGGACCGGTGGCTGACTGGTGCTAGGAATATCCCATTGCTTACGTGTCAAAGCCTATGGAGTGTCTACCAGATTAGGTCTAGATGATTGAGACTGGCCCATAGTAGAGTGTGGCTGATCATGGCACGGTCGAGGTGGCTCTGCCTGATCAAGCAACACAAATGGGGGAGAAGGTGGATCTAATGACACTAGATGAGAAGGTTGTATTTGTTGAGATCTGTGCTGGGTCTACTATCTGATTTTGGTGGCATGCACAACCTGTCTTGAAGTGCTGACTAAGTCACTCTGATGACTCATATAGTCGTGGATCTGTCGATGCTGGTGACGGTTGGGAACATTAGGAGGATTTTTCTGGAAATCCTCAATGTTAGAAATCATTTAGGGCTTTTCTATCTCTATGGTGTTAACTGAGGCATACCCTTTACTGTCACATGAAGAATCATCCACTACTAGATGGATCCTAGGGGGATTTCCATCCTTGGGGGAAAAAAGTCTCCGAGAGTATGAGATAACGAGGGCATCGATGGAGGAATTTTTTTCCCTAGCATCTCTGGTGCTTTCTCTTTTGGGAAGAAGACGGCTGAGCCATTGATGCAGAAGTAATGGATACAGATTATGCAGTGTCTTCTGAAGGTTCAGGTAGATTCAGATTCGTAGGGATAATACCATGGGCATGGGCAAACATTTTATGAGCTATCTAGTAGCTGTAATTCTGGGATATATGGTTATAAACCTGATGCCACATGCCTTCACTATCACTGCTGCTATCGGGATTCACGAATACACATGACACCTTTTCCAAATCTGGGCCTAACCTAACTAGATTGTTGTCAATCTAGTCTCAAAGATTGTCCTTAAACACATAGCACTATTTAACTGTATACCCTATGATCCAATGATAACAGCAGTAGTTGGGGAGATCGGTGAGGTATGCCTCCTCTGGTCTCCTGTATTCAGAAAACCATACAATTCCTTGTTCCAAGGAACTATGGAAATAACCAAGGTCCTAATCCTTATTGAATGAGTATGTTGGGTTTCTCTTGTCTACGAGGGGTCTCTAGGATCCTAGACCTGACGAGAGGTTGGAGGATCCATTCGATGAGGTGGTACCTGGTTATCTCGCATGAGCGGTGGCAGCGCATTACGCAGGGGAGCCTGCTGGTTCTATGGTGGGCGCTACTAGGCTAGAGGTTGTGCCTGTGGTGGTGGGCCTCTGCGAGACTGTGGAGGCGGATCCACCGGTAATAACTCCAGTTTTTTTGGGGGCCTCTATTTGGGCCACTATTTCAGGCTTGGCATTGGTAGCCCTTCTTGTAGGAATTTCAGGAGGCAATGGAGGTGCCTACTTGGCCCGCTGTAAAGATTCATCTGGGTGTTGGGTCTTATTAGAGATGTCTCAGAATCCCCCAAGGTAGTTCTAGGTGATCAAATAGGAGACCAATTCTGTCTTTACATTCTCCACACACATCATTAGTAGTTTCTCATGAGTCAATGGCATGTCAAGGGATTATGTGAGCCCTTTCCACCAGACGAAAAATTATGTGATACGCTCATCAGGCCTTTTCTTGCACTTCAAGAGGTCCAAAATACTCGTCTTCTGAGTGGTGGAAATGAACTTGAAATGAAAATACATATGAATATCTTCCCAGTCATCTACTGACCTGATGGGTACCTGGTTGTACCAGACAAATGTTGGTCCTTCTAATTTCTGTATGAAGCATTAGAGTTTGGTAGCCTCCTATGACACCAGAGTTACCAACATGGGTCCACACCTTGAAATGAAGTGGAAAAGATTCTACAACTAGTCACTCGTCCCATTAAAGAGGCTCGAAGGTAGGATTTCCAAAACCTGTGGGTGTTGGAATATCATCCACAAATGCCAGTTACAGCTCTCCATCAGGTGGGATGGCCACCTGTCGTGTTTCCAATGCCTTAAGGTGAGCAATGAGCTCCACCATGGGATCATCTGGGCGGGGGTTCCTATCTTGATGGGGATCCCGGACCACCAGCATGTTGGAGGGTTCTTCAACATGATAATAAGGCCCAATGACTTGTGGAGTGGCTGGTGGGAGGACCTGCAGAGCAGCTGGGGGAACCTGAGCTAGATCCTGGGGGCTTTTACATCGCTCAGGTGGATTTGAAGACACATACCACACACTCTTGACATAAGTTCTAGCCTCAATCCATCCCACATGGACAGGATGGTCAGGTTTACCTGGAGGATATTTTCTAGGGGGAAGTTGTGTCTACCTCAGCTTCCCTAGTGGAGGATCGTCGTAGTTTGGTCATAGCTCCATGGAAAGCTCAGCAAGTTAGTCATCGACCATCTTCTTATGCTCTGGGAGTAGTTGAGGCAATGTTTCTTTCTCGGGATCATCCTACATCTTTTGTACTAAGCCAGACGGATTAGAGGGTTTGACAGCTATGAGGTGCTCCTTACCCTTGTTGAGATTTCAGCTAAGGACCAATGTCTTAGTGGGTATGGGAAGACCCACTATATTTATCTACTAGTTAGTAACCATTCCCAATGGGTCCAAAAGTTTTGGTACTCCCCCAGGGGGTAAGTTTTCCCCAAAGAGGTTTGTCTCTGTCTCTTCTTCCGATAGATCGGTCATGTAAACCGAAACTCTTCCTGAAGGAATATCCTAAATATCTCTTGAAAAGTCAGGCTGACATTGGATAAAACTGAAATGGATGGTCACATACTTCCCCCAACCACGGAGCATCACATGGGAGGAATCCTCCTTGATAATCATGTGGAGAACTTTAAAGCTCTGGATGCATATTGTTTGGAGGGTTCTATAGAGACCTGGTGACTCAGGGCACTAGGCCCCGGGGAGTGCAGAAAAATCAACCAAACGGAATTGTTGACCTATATCTTAGAAGTGTTCCTGGATCATGGGGTAGTCCAATATTTGATGATGAAGATGAAAGTGAGTTACCTAGAGGGTCTGGTGGAAGCATCCAACCTCCTCCTGGGAGAGCGATTCCAGTGAACTGAACTTTGGTGTTTTGATTGGCCAAAACATATTCAAGAAATGGTATGCCGCAAGAATGTCCCACAAGATACTCATCCCAGATTTGGGGTTTGGCCCTTGGATTCCCCACTAATCAATTGAAGGTGGTTGGGGAACCAGTAGCAGTACTGAAGCAGACTATTGAAATAGTAGGCTGGCCAGTGGAGAATACGGTGAGCAGGCTGACAAACCGCCGCATCTCAGGCTATCCTCTGAAGGGTGTAGTGACTTGGCCACCACATCACAATAATATAGGTTGGTGACCTCAGTTTCTGGCACAGGGATTATGACTGCTAGTGGTGGAACATGTTGTTGCTCATTCTCCATCAGTCTCCAGAATAACTCTCTATGATCTATGGTCTAGGAAGATAATGATCTTGGTGATGATGGTGTCAATTGCACGTTCGGAACTAGTGGAGATTCCAAAAATTCATCCTCCTTTATGTATCTAGAGAGGGAGGTAGGGATCCAGGGGACCTTGAATTCTGGAGGTATGAGGCTAATGCACCTTGTTTATGCCCCAGCCCTTGACATGGAGGATCGAGGTGAGGGTTTCATCGCTGATTCATATTCCGCCTCAAAATATGAGAAGTAGTCAGGTTTAATATTGGTATGAATCTTCTTGGCATTCTTTTTATGGTGGCGACAACCTTCTTTCTTTCCCCATGATGGTTCTTCAGGACTGAATATATTTTTGGCTCGAGGAGGTCATTCGGTCGAGCTGGTGCTGGGCGAAGAGGACTTCCACCGGAGTGAGATGGGGTGTGAGGAGCACCAGGACAAATGTCAATGGGAACACGGGGAGAACCTCCATGTCCACTAGCCTATGTGTAGAGGGAATCTCTGTTGAAGGTTCTAGAGCATGTAGGAGCATGGGTAGGGACTCCATGCTTATTTCCCCTAGTAGCATTAGTGTGGGGAGTGTCCTCATACTAGTCAATCCAAACACGCTTAGGACCTCTATATTGGGTGTCGATGAAGCAAGGTTGACCCCCACTCCTCGGATTACTGGGGTGATGGTAACCTTCATTAGCTTATATAAGGACATGGAGAATTCCCCACACTAAATATTGACCGGATTTGTAACATCTCCACATCGGTGGCCTGTGGAAGGAGGAACAACTCCATACCTAACGTCATGAGCGCATAAGTGCCTTCCGTACTGAGTGTCACTGTTGTGGGTAGGACCCTCATTCAGATTGAAGGTGGAATGAGGTGGACCTCTATGAAGAGCTTGGATGTAGGGAAAACCCACATTCTCGATAGTGGTGGTACGGGGAGGACCTCTGTACTGGGTATCGTTGCTGCGAGTCGGCCCGCGCTGGGTGTTACCTGTGCTAGCAACTAGGAGAGTCGACCTACCCTACCCATGGGGTGGTTGGGGCCTCGATTAGGGTTAGGTATATGGGTGACCCTACTCAACATAGATAAGGGAATAATGGTATACATCTGTGGTGGAATGATGCACAGTAGTATTTGATGTTGACGCCCCTTGGTGTGCATCCTCCTCAGCATGTGCCCGACACTGGCGTCGGGTCAGTCGGACTGGGGCTGGCAAGGCAGAAGCATAGCTTACCTGTTCCTCGACCCATGGGTCCGGGTGGCAGTACTGGCATGGCCTAGTGGGGGCCCTCTTTGGGAGCCCCTGAAATGGGATCTCGGCTAGGATGGCTCATAAATTCCCCCCCTCATCAGCATAAGGGAGGGAGTCGTTGAAGCATTCTACGGAGAGGCTCCTGAAATGGTTGTGCATCGAAGTGGGGATAAGTGGATCCTTGCTTGGTCCTTGGGGGTGGCGGTGGTGACGAGGAGTATATGCCTCTAGGTCTTTTCGGGCCATGTCCCTGGTAGGGATGATCCCCTCCTCCTTGTATCGTCGGACGAGGAAATGTTTCACCCTTTGCTGGACGAACTCACACAAGGAGATGGGGTTTAAGAACCCAGAAGCTGTGGATGTGAAGGCTACCATAGGGGAAATGAGTCCACTTGGGATTTTCACGATGAAATTTCCCATACCCCTACGTCGATAGGTGGGTGGTGATCAGTTTTCAGATACGGTAGCTTGGGTCCAAGATGGCAGGGAGATTAAATCATTAGTTCTGAAACAAGGAAATTGATACCCAGTTCCCTAGCATTATTTCATCTTACATGGATGGTAAGAACGATCCACACTAAAAACGTTGCATACCGGGATGTCTAAAGTTCAACTTCCCCAACTTATGGTGAGTATCATACTAGGTCCACTATTTTCTTGGCAGGACCATGTGCCATATACATGGATCCAATGACATGATAATCCACTGATATCTTGAATGCAACTAATCTATACATTGAGGAGAATAAATTCATGTCGGGTTCACTGTTTCTGATGCTTTTTTCAGGGATCACATCCATCTGTTTTAGAGGACGTGCAGTTGTGGTCATGAATTCCCCATTTCCAATGGTGGGAGGCATCCATCGCTTGTTTAGTGATGTTTTATCCTTTTTAAAAATGGGATGATGGGATGTCAGTTCCTCCTTCCATGGATTCCTCCTCAGAAATCATTACCTAGTCCAGGTCTCCCTTATAGATTAAGACGTTATTCTTGAAACTCTTCCATGTTCCATGTCTTCATGGATGTCGGTTTATTACAATGCTTCTTTCAAGAAATTCCAAGGGATCCGTTCAGGGCAGCAACCTTTGGTCGGGGGAGTAGTCATGTTAGACATCGCTATCATGTCTGGATGCTGGAACACTGGCGTGCCTGGGTTTCTTCCCCTTATGATAGGGCTTCTTGAGGGTGCGGAATCCAAGTAATCCCACGTCAAATGCATGGAATTATATGTCATAGGCATGTCTCTAAGGTTTTTCTTTAGCTTCCCATGTTTAACAAAGGGTATGTTGCGAGTTTTAACATCTAGAGAATATAGATCAGACTGGTCAGAACAATAACAGGAGTGGATCATATGATTGTAACGCCTGGAGTGAACACTGATGTTGGGGCTAACTCATTGCTAGTTACCCGATTGTTGCTAGGATCACTGAGAGAGTGGGTGACGTGATCTCGTCATGATGTTATAGCCTAGGTAAGAATCAAGATGGATGATGGAGAGTTAAATGAAGTGGTGGGGAAATAAGATGGAGTTGTCTTCATGGTGATGATAGTGTTGGGCTTTTTCCTCAAAGAGACTTCATACGTATTCCTGTGGTTGGGAATCAAAGTATGAATAGTTCGTTGGGTGATGGGACAGCTGAGGGGGCGTCCCATGATAATGGATCTATGGATGGGACCTGGAGGAAGTGGAAGCTCCAAGTTGGATCTTGGCCTTCCCTAAGAACATATTATTGAGGGGGGAGAGTCCATGATAGGACATGGGTGATGGTATTTCACCTCAAGGAGTCTTCCTATGTATCCTTGAGGAAGGGAATCAAAGTACACATAGTTCAGAATGGGGGCATAGAATTGGGGTGTGCACAGAAGAAAGAAACCCGATGATATAATGAGGCTTACGTGTAATTAGCATCCCGGGTTGGTCTGATGCTCGAGGGGTGGACCAGAGATGTGGGACCTAGGGAAGGGGGTGAAAACGAATTACCACTAGATGGGTATCGCAATAGCTTACCTCTAGATGGAGATCACAATGTCTTACCATCTATTGGGGAATGCAATGGCTTACCGTTGATTGGGGTTGGCCCTTAGGGAGGCTTCTTATGTACCTTGCCTAGGAGACAAGGGTCAAAGCCCACGTAGTTTGAATGTGTGCAGTTTAACGTCTTTCAGGATGAAAAGGGGGCGTATAGTTTAACTTCATGCAGGATGAGGGTGGACCGACATGGAATGGTCGGGATTGATGGGTGTTGGGCTTGAACCTCATGGAGGCTTCCTACGTACCTTTCCTTCGCATGGACCAAAGTCCACATAGTTCAGAAGAGGTGTTGGTAAACCGATGTGAAGGGGTTCAGGACCAATGGTTGTTGGGATTAAACCTCAAGGAGGCTTCCTACGTGCATTTCCTTGGCAAGGATCAATGTCCACGTAGTTCAGAAAGGGTAGGTGAATCGACGTGAAGGGGTTGGGACTAATGGTTGTTGGGATTGAATGTGACGTCCTGGACCCAGCTGCCCTCAACCCGAGCCCCGAGCCCGATTGGCCACATGACCCCTGGCTTGTCTCCCCATATGCCAGGGGCTGCCGACTAGCAGCGGGGGTGTAATGGTAAGTCGGTGGAGAGACTGTACCCCCATGTCAGAGTACATAGTGGTATAACAGCAAGTGATTAAATAGCGGAATCAAAACTAATGGATAAACAGGACAAAAAGGGAAACATACAAACCAAACAACAAAAATAAGGAAAACCATAATAAATATAAAAAAGACACATAGGAAGTGTCAGATACAATATGGATTCATGGCTTGCTAATACAATAATAACAAAAAGAGAACAAAGAAAAACAGAAGTCTACGAGCATCTCTAGCCAAGCTCGGTCCTCTAATCTGGAACTCCATCTAGAACATATATGTATCAACAACCTAATGTTGGTCCTTTTCCCCTACTAGTACCTACAGCAGTAAAGTCTACACGTGTGCCAAAGAGGCCACTCAGGTAGGTTGTGAGACAAGTCTCAGTAGTCCACCACCAACGGTGTCTACGTGTAATCCAAATAGGTGTCATAAGGTAAACAATGTGTAGTAAACTGCAAGTAAGTAAAGAAAAGTAATAAACAACCCTCCCGCTCAGGTTCCGGAAGAACACCTGGCGGGTCCACCTGCTTCATCTCATGGCTGGTAATCTGAACAATCACCAGAAGTATAAGTAGATAGATATAGATTATCACTGGCATGAGGTAAACATGCCTCTTGTCCATGCTTCTCACATATGTAATAATCATCACTGGCTCGAGGTATGAATGCCTCTTGTCGACAAGCACTGTAGATGGCGTGGGGAAGAACACCTCCCACACATAAAGGTTATATAGGCACGAGGTATGAATGCCTCCAGTCCCATTACACAAAGATTCAGCTAGCACGGGGTAAGAATGCCTCCCGCCCACACATGGAGATTCATCTGGCATGGGGTAAGAATGCCTCCTGCCCACACATGGGTTATCACAAGTATGTCAACACAGTATGGAATAACCATTCACATCACAATATATAAGGAAATGCATATTATATCATATCACATTAACAAACATGGCATTTCTATCTTATAATATAACATAATCACATCTCAAGGAAAAATACATTTCAATTCATTCATATGGTTCAGGCTATCTCATCCCAGCCAACCTCTAACCATGTCATCTCATTTTCCTAACGTGGAAAATTCCCTTTCAAGACATATTGTTAAGGTCCAAAGGTGAAAATGTCCAAATCTTAAGGCATATCACCTATGGTTGACCACTCCCGGTCCACACCTCATCTAAACACCCTAACAAGGTTATACTCATCAATCTCATACCACACTGGTCATTTATATATGAAGTAGTCATTACAAATAAGGGGTTTGGCGAAAGACAAACCACAGCACAACGATAATAACTCAAAAAGGCGAAAACCCAAAATGGAAACTATGTGACCACCTACCTTAGAGCTGTAGGCATAGGCTCGCCTGATATCGACCTCAGATTCGTAGTAGGTTGGAAGAGATATGAGTTTTAGTCCGAAAACCTGAAAATAGGGCTTATGAGCCTATGGTTAAATAACACAACAGATACCAAGATTCATCAAGAAAAGAAGGGTGCGTGAGGTAAGCCTTACCAAGGGTGATCCAACACCTTCGACGGATCGAGTATCAGATTCCAGATGAAGAATCCACCATGAAATTTGAGGGAGGAGGGTTTTAGAGCTCAAGGAGGCAAAAGGGGAGAAACTTCCTGCTGGAAGGAGGAAAAAGAAGAGTTTAAGCTTAAAAAGAATTTAATGGAAAAATGGTAATTTTTACCCAAAACAGGGTCGCACAGTATAGGGGCACGGTTTACCCAAACTGTGCGCAAATCATGCACACCTCACTGCCTTCCAGACAAAAGCTGCATGGTTGTGCAGCCTAGTCCACATGGCCATGTGCCCATATAGGTTCCCCTGTCTACAGCCGCACGGTTTATCTCAAACCGTGCGCAGACCGTGCACAGGCCGTGTGCCACTACCTGTAAGCCCATTTCTCAAACTCCTAGGCTCTAAACCAACCCCAAAAACTCCTCGGACCTTCCATAGGATTTTACACACCTTAAACAAGTTTAAAGGAAAGATTTCAAAGCAAAACTAATGATCTGTACCTTTTCTAAAGAGTCGGGTCATTACAATGTCCCCTCCTTAAAGCAACTCGTCCCCGAGTTGGCCTTACGAGGGTATAGAGGTGTCATCAACAAAGAGCTCTGGCCATTGAGAACTTATATCAGCCTCCCGCTCCCAGGACTCGTATTGTACCCCGCCGTGCTGCCATAGCACCCTTACAAGAGGAACAGACCTGCCACGGAGTGTCTTCACACTCCGGTCAACACTTCTCATCGGATACTCCTTGAAGGAAGCATCCATATCTAGGTCAACCTCATCATGCTGAAAAAAATCAGTCGGATCTGAAATGTTCCGGCGTAGCTGAGATACATGAAAAACATTGTGCACGACCTGATATCTCTGCGGAAGTCCAAGCTGGTAATCTACTGGTCTGATCTGCTTCATCACCTCAAAGGGTCCTACGAACCTTGGTGAAAGCTTACCTTTCTTCCATAAATGTCTTTCCCCAACCTGGGTGAGACCTTCAAGAAAACCAGGTTCCCAACCTCAAACTCAATAGGTCTCCGGTGCTTGTTTTCATAGGACTGCTATCTAGACTGAGCTGTCTGCATATGCTTCCTAATAATCTATATCTGCTCTGTAGTCTCCTGCAAAATATGTGGTCCTAGAATAGCTGCCTCCCCTACTTCAAACCAATATAAGGGAGACTAACAAAGGCCTACCATATAAGGCTTTATAGGGAGACATCTCAATGGTAGCTTGGAAGCTATTTTTATAACTGAACTCGACAAGAGGAATGTGTTTCTCCCATGAACCTCCAAAATCAAGAACACAAGCATGTCACATATCCTTTAGTACCTGTATAGTCCGCACAGTCTGTCCGTTAGTTTGCGGGTGATAGGTCGTGCTCAAAAGTAACTGCTTACCCAAGGCCTTCTGTAAACCCTGCTAGAACTGAGATGTAAAACAAGGATCTCTATCCGAGATGAAAGAACAAGGTTCTCCATGAATACGCACTATTTCCATGACATACAGTCTTCCCAAGTCATCAACCGTGAAGGTCTCCCATATAGGTAATAAATGCGCGACCTTCATGTGACGGTCAACGATAACCCATACTGCATCATTGCCACGAGGTGACCTGGGTTAACTAGTTACAAAGTCCATAGAAACATCATCACATTTCCACTTCGGAATGGAAAATGGCTGAAAAAGCCCTACCAGACACTGATGTTCCACCTTCACCTGTTGACAGGTGGAACAACGCGTGATAAAACCGGCTACCTCCCGCTTCATAGTAGGCCACCAGTACTGTCATTTCAAATCACAAAACATTTTGGCTGTGCCTAGGTGAACTGCCCATGGTGAGGCATGGAAATCACTCATCAGCTCCTCACTGATGCCTGATGGGACCCATAAATGCCCACAGAACAATAATGTATCACCTTCATCCACGGTCCAATCTATTGAGGCGTCATTAGCGACACTTTCTCATAGAACAAGGCCTTCTGGATCTGATAACTATCTTGCCCTAACCCGTTCCAAAAGAGTAGATTTCGCCGCTAAGGCTGAGAGAATAGTCTGACCCTAACCCTCATGAACCTCAACGTGCATCTCCAAAAATAGGGCCATCATCTTCCACTCCTCATTAGATTCCCGAACCACTTGTGACTGAGTTTTCCGACTCAGCACATCGGCTACTGAATTTCCTTTCCCAAGAGTGTAGGCCAGTTCGAAATCAAAGGATTACAGGTACTCGACCGACCTGCATTGCCTGATATTTAGATCCCGCTGAGTGAAGATATATTTGAGGCTTTTGTGGTTAGTGAATACCACAAAACTCTCTTCCAACAAATATTGTCTCCAATAGTGTAAGGCATGTACGACCACTACGAGCTCGAGGTCGTGCATCGGATAATTCCGTTCATGGGGGTTTAAATGATGAGAATAGTATGCAACGACTCACTCGCCCTGCATCAAGATAGCTCCAAGACTGATACCTCATGCATCACAATAGACCGTATAAGCTCTACCTAGCTCCGGCAAGATCAGTATCGGTGCTGAAGTTAGTCTTCCCTTCAGTTCCTGAAACGCTACTTCACAAGGTTCTGACCAATTGAATCTCACCCCCTTTTTGGTCAAAGTTGTAAGTTGTTCTGCTAGGAGTGAAAAGTCTTGAATGAACCGCCTATAATATACAACAACCCCCAAGAAACTCCTGATATCAAAGACGTTTTTGGGCTGCTCCCAAGAAATTACATCACTCACCTTCTCGGGGTCAACTGAAACTCCAGACTCAGAAATAATGTGACCCAAGAAGTGAACCTTATTTATCCAAAAGTGGCATTTACTGAGCTTAGCATAAAGCTGATGCTATCTTAGTGTATTCAGCATAATCTTAAGATGGGTTGCATGGTCATGTCTCGAGCATGAATAGACTAAGATATCATCTACAAATTCAACCACAAAATAATCAAGGTAAGGGTGAAAAATACGATTCATAAGAGCCATAAACATTGAAGGTTCATTATTAAGCCCAAACAGCATGACTAGGTACTCATAGAGACCATACCTGCTCCTAAACGCCATGAGAGGGATGTCTGAAGTCCTAACATGCACCTGGTGATAGCCAGACCTCAAATCTATCTTTAAAAACACCTTCACTCCCTAGACCTGATCGAAGAGGTCATCAATTCGAGGCAAAGGATACTGATTATTAATAGTTATCTAATTTAACTTATGATAATCCACAAAAAGATGAAGGGTACCATCTGACTTCTTGGAAAAGAGAACTTGTGATCCCCAAGGAGAAGTACTGGGACGTATTCCAGGTCCTCCAACTGACTCTTGAGCTCTCTATGTTCCTTACGTACCATCCTATAAGGAGGAATGGTCACTAGAGCTGCTCCTGGTATATGCTCAATTGTAAATTACCCCTCTCGCACTTGAGTTAGACCAGAGAAATCATCATGAAATACATCACTGAAATGATCTACTATAGGAGGATAAACAGAGGGTTATAACCATTGGTCATCGAGATAAATACTGGAAACCTGTGTCGTGACACCACCTAAAATCTGGTGTTCCGGTCCCGCTCAGGTCGCACTAAGATCCCATTCTCTCTTATTCATAAGCCTATCGCCCTCTGGTGATGTAAACTCCACCCTCGGACGATAGCAGTCAATCCGGGCTCTATAGGGAACTAACTAGTCCATCCCGATTATTACATCAAAACCAGTCATATCCAAAACATACAGGTTCCACATGAAATAGTAACCACCCACCTTGAGGGGACAATTCTAACAATGATGAACACCCCTAGAACGGACACCTAATGGGGTATCTAATGTGATCATACCATGATATGACTCAACGTCGAGGCCCAAACATCCAATAATTGCCTCCAATATAAAAGAGTGAGAAGCGCCTATGTCAATCAAAGAAGATACTAACGTAGAGGAAACTAGAATCGTACCTCATATAGTAGATGGTCCAGCGTACTTCTCCTATGGTGTAGGCTCGACTGCATACAACTGGCCGGTACCATGGCCCTGAGTAACAACTTAGCAACCCTAAGCAGACCCGCCCTGCTGGCACTGAGATTCATATACCTGATTACCTTTTCCTCAACTGTCACTATGGGCTGATCAGTCAGCGGTATTCCAGCTGCCTAACTAATGTGATCCTGCTGATCCAGCCCTTGATCATGGAGTAGGTATAGATCCCTGCTCACTAGGTCCTGGGGGAAAAGTTCTGCAGAAATAGTTGATATGACCCAACCTACAACAACCTCTACACTTTACTGGATTTTGCATACACTACCTCCACATATGTCCTGTCACCCCATATTGGGGGCAGATAGGAGTACCACCTGATAAAAGGGTCTGACCACTACTAACACCACGAGAGTCCTCAAAACACCGCTTCTTCCCAGAAGTAGATCCACTAGAACCCTTAGGTGCCGAACTTCCCTAGTTCACACTATCTGATTCTCTCAAATTCCACTATGTGATCAATGCCTGATTTATAATCTCTGAAATGGTCGTCAACCTAAACACGTTAACCTACGATCAGATGGCATAACACAGCCCATCCTCAAAACTCGTAGAGGTCATGAGATCATCAGCTTCTATTTTAGGAGAAAAACACTGTAACTCAGTGAAACATGACGAATATTCCTTGACTGTCATGGTCCCTTACTGTAGATTCATAAACTCCCTAGCTCTATCAGCCATCATAGTCTGGGAAAATAAATAATCAGAGAAGATAGTCCAGAAATCAGTCCAGATCATTTCCCTATGCTATCCCGACTGGGGGATGACATCCCACCACCTCATGGTTGAACCACGTAGCATATAAACTGTGAGCTTGAACCTACTCTCTAGAGGCTTCTCAAGGTGCTTGAAGAGGGTCAGAATAGCTTCCAACCAGGACTTCGCAGCAAGTGGTCTTCCATATCCCGTAAATGTATGAGGATGATGCGACTGAAACTCACGGGTCAACTCTGCCATACTTGGGGCAGGTCACACTCCACAATGTATACTCCACATCATACTAAAGAATACCTCATGGAACTGGGCATTGGAACCCATCTCAGGAATAGCAAGAGGATCCACAGGTGGCTCGATAGGAAGATCAACTGGCGAATCAGGGACCACCACCTCTGGAACTTGATCGTCACCGCCTTCAGCGCACACTGCTCCAGGATGTCTCGGAGGCATAGTGCTCCAATGCCAAACAAACGTCTCAAAAGAATAAATAAAAAATTAAAGGTTGAACTCTTGAATCTATGACAGGTACTAAGCCTTCCTACCTCTAAGATCACCTATCCACACCCATAAGAATTTTTAGTAAAACATGCAACTACTTAAATTTAACTTAATACAGTGATATGGAATTTCCCAGGCCATAAGGGCCCATACTTCTCATGAACTGAAAGATGACACACACTTGGATGTCATTTCTCATTTACTTATGCTACTTAAGTATTTGAATTTCCTTTAAAGAAAATGGTTGGTTTAGTTGGAATGTCATTTTCTGATCCATAAGGGCACATACACCTTATGAACCAAAGGGTGACACCCACCAAAATCACATCATTCATCAATTCACAAGCTGCAATAAGGGTTAGAACAATTTAAATCATATTAACAAGGAGTGGAAATAAACAACAAGCAATGCTCACTGAAAATTTAAACGTGGCATGGCAAGATGCATGGCCTAATCATATTGTGCCAATCGTGATGCATGTTCTAATGCATAACCCTCATTTCATCGGGTCGAACCATGAAATTCAAATCCCTACATTGAAAATCACAATAACATCACAAATCATTTGAAGCACCCAATGGTGAAATGGTATCAATAGTAAATAGCAGAATCAATAACAACATAAAATAGGAAACTTGGACCATACCCTGTACATGGGTTCGCGATGCCCAAGCACGGATCATGGCTAAGTCCCTAAGCATTCCCAGTCTCCAAGTCTACCATAACCAAATAGTATAGCAAGAAAGAATTAAATCCCTCTGATACCACTTTGTGATGTCCCAGACCCGGATGCCCCTCAACCCGAGCCCCGAGCCCGGTTGGCCACATGACCCCTGGCTTATCTCCCCATATGTTTTGGGTTCCCGACTAGCAGCGGGGGTGGAATGGTAAGTCAATGGGGAGACTGTACCCCCGTGTCAGAGTACACAATTGTATAGCAGCAAGTGATTAAATTGTAGAAGCAAAACTAATGGTTAAACAGGAGAAAAAGGGAAACATACAAACCAAACAATAGAAATAAGTAAAACCATGATAAATATACAAAATCCACATAGGCAGTTTCTGATACAAAATGGATGCATGGCATGCTGATATAGTAATAAAAAAAGTGAACAAAGAACAAAAGTAGTCCACGAGAATATCTAGCCAAGCTTAGTCCTCTACTCTAGAAATCCCACTAGAACATATATGTATCAACAACCTGAAGCTGGGCCTTTGCCCCTACTATTACCCTCAACAGTAATGTTTACACGGGTGCCAAGGAGGCCGCCCGGGTAGGTTGTGAGACAAGTCTCAGTAGGCCACCACCAAGAGTGTCTACGTGTAATCCAAATAGGTTTCGTAAGGTAAACACTTTGTTTTAAAATGCAAGTAAGTAATGCAAAGTAATAAACAACCCTCCAACTCAGGTTCCGAAAGAACACCTGGCGGGTCTACCTGCTTCAGCTCATGGCTGGTAATCTGAAAAATCACCAGAATTATAAGTACATAGATATAGGTTATCACTGGCATGAGGTAAACAGGCCTATTGTCCATGCTTCTCACATATGTAATAATCATCACTGGCTTGAGGTATAAATGCCTCTTGTTGACAAGCACTGTAGCTAGCATGGGGAAGAATGCCTCCCACCCATTAAGGTTATATAGGAACAAGGTATGAATGCCTCTCGTACCATTACACAAAGATTCAGATGGAACGGGGTAAGAATGCCTCCCGCCCACACATGGAGATTCATCTGGCATGGGGTAAGAATGCCTCCCTCCGACACACAAGTTATCACAATAATTTCAACACAGTATGGTATAACCATTGATATCACAATATATAAGGCAATACATCTTACATCACATCACATTAACAAAGCATGGAATTTCCATCTTATAATATCACATAATCACATCTCAAGGAATCATACATTTCAATTCATTCAAGGTATTCCAGCTATCTCATTCAAGACAACCTCTAACCAGGTCATCTCATTTGAATAACATGGAAAATTCCCTTTCAAGACATATCGTTAAGGTCCAACGGTGAAAAGGGCCTAATCTTAAGGCATATCACCTATGGTTTACCACTCTCGGTCCACAACTCATCTAAACACCCAAACAAGTTAGATTCATCAATCTCATACCACAAAGGTCATTTAGATATGAAGCAGTCATTTCGAATAAGGGGTTTGGAAAAAGACAAACCACAACACGATGATAATAACTCAAAAAGGTGAAAAACCAAAATGAAAACCACGTGACCACCTACCTTAGAGCTGTAGGCGTAGGCTCGCATAATATCGACCTTATATTCACAGTATGTTGGAAGAGATATGAGTTCTAATCCAAAACACTGAAAATAGGGCTTATGAGCCTGCGGTAAAATTACACAATGGATACCAAGATTCACCAAGGAAAGAAGGGTGTGTTAGGTAAGCCTTACCTAGGGTGATCTAACGCCTTCGACGGATCAAGGATCAGATTCCGGATGAAGAATCCACCAAGAAATTAGAGGGAGGAGGGTTTTGGATCTCAAGGAGGGAAAAAGGGAGCTGTTGTCTGCTAGAAGGAGGAAAAGGAAGAGTTTAAGCATAAAAATATTTTAAGGGAAAATGGTAATTTTAACCTAGAACAGGGTCACATGGTTTAGGCTCATGGTTTACCCAAATCGTGTGCAAACCGTGTGCACCTCACTGCCTTCCTGACAAAAGATGCATGGCTGTGCGACCTGGTCCACATGGCCGTGCGCCCCTGCAGGCGCCCCTGTCTGCAACCACACGATTTATCCAAAACTGTGCACAAACCGTGCGCAGGCCAGGCGCAACTGCTTGTAAGCCCATTTCTCAAACTCCCAGGCTCCTAACCAACCCCAGACACTCCCCAGACCTTCCTTATGATGTTACACACATTAAACAAGCTTAATGGAAATATTTTAAAGAAAAACTAACGATATGTACCTTTTCCAAAGAGTCGAGTTGTTACATTGTACCTTAGGGAGGATTCCTATATACCCTACCCAAGAGGAAAGGATAAAATTCCACATAGTTTGGAAGATGTGTTTGGGGATTACATGCTACGGTATGCTAGAGAGGATGTCATGGTCAATGTTTAATATAAGGCCACGTTAGTCATGCTCGGTGTTAGAAAAAAGAGGTAGGAAAGACTTGACGATCACGCCATGAAAGGTGAATCTGTGGGAAGTGAAGTGGGGCATATAGGTGGTTAGCAGCCCAGAAAGAAAACAAGGGCTTACACGCAGTTCGTATCCCAAAGAGGAAACAAGGGATTACGTGTGGTTAGCATCCCAGGGAGATGGAGATTGGGACTTACTTCAAGATGGAGGCCTGGGTGGAGACAATGCCCAACGAGAGAGGGATGAGATAATGAAGGTCATGATGCCCATCTCTCCTCTGGTCTTTGGAAGGAAAGAGAGGAGGGGGAGTAGGGATAATGCCTCCTGCAAGAAAGGCTAGGGGATTACACCAAGGTGGTTTCCCTTCCCCATGGACTGGATCCACTCCAGCAAAGAGGATCTCATTCCATCTGAGAAAGATATCACTCTCATGGAAACGAGCAGGCATAGAGAATAACTGAGACAGGGTTCCTCACACAGAGTGCACGGGGTGAGGTCACAGTTTAACATCATGTGGTGAGGATGATGGTACTTGGAAGTTTAACATCATGAGGCTTGGGTGGGGGTGGTTCACTCTGCACCCATAGGACTAACATGACCGATACCTACCCACCCTTGTGGAAGGGAATGCATCAGCAATATTATGGTGAGGGGGTGTCATGGAGTGATCCATTGAGGGTCCCACATTAGCATGGCTATGAGAATAAGCAATAGTTGTCATCATTTATATGAGAAGAAACATAAGGCTAATAAACACCACATAAAGCACTTCCCATGGGACTTTGAAGTAACTTTGTATGAGCCCGGTGGGTCTTACATGAGAAAGGTGTGTGACATAGATATGACACATGTAAGAGGGGTTTGTGCATGGTGGCCTAAGGTAAAGGTGGTACATGGATCACACAAGGAGGGATGAATGCAAGATGGGATGTTGTGTACAATATGGGGTTACTATACACAAGATGGGGATACTGCATGCAAGACAGAATAATGCGTGAAAAATAGGCCTAATGCGAAGGGATTTCACATTCAAGAGGGATATTTTACACGAAAAGCACATAGGGTAAAATGGAATGAACAAGGGTCATGCCACAGAGGGAACACCCAAAGGATGGACCAGTCGTGAAAGATCTAATACCTTGAGGCCATAGTGTTTTGTTTTTTTCACACAATCATGGAAGATGATTCTTCCGTGCAGAAGAGCATCTCTTTCTCTTCTGTCATTGTCCCGAAGGGTTGGGGTGCGTTTCAATATATAGATAAAACTCCCAGAGGTTGTGCACAAGAGGATTTGGGCACAATGGGGTTTGGCATTGAATTAGGTGCGGAAGGGTTTACATGTTTTTGTGTACATTTTTCACACGTTGTCCCTTAACGCTCGGGCCTTGACTGATTTTCGTGCACGCCATCGTGAAAGGGTCCATTTTATGTTTCATTTGGCATGAAAGATTTCATTTTCTAAAAGGTGTGTTGGATGAAACCCCAAGCTCTTGCATTCCAGCACCTTTGGTGGTTTCTAGTGGGTTGTCACGGAAGCCTGCCTTTAACATCGCATTGGGCGTGAAAGAGTTTATGTGTTGGAGGTACTCTTGCGCGCATCCTCTAAATCTTGCATGCACCTGCCACTCGGGTTGCGAAATCTTCTCCTTCCCCTCCAAATAACATTATTGTTCTTTATCATCCTAATCCTGGACCAATCGATAATTTGGTGTCAATAACCCTTAATTCATAAAAATTGAGAAAATTATTCTCAAAGGAAACCCATTAGATGAAATGTTATGATTATTCATAATGGAAAGTTAGGAATGAAAAAATCAGTGATGGATCACCCTTGTGATAGAAAATAAAAATTCATAATCCCTATAGATAAAAAAATATTTGTTAATATTTGATGAACATCTTTGAAAACCAACTAAATTTATCTAAAAAGTCAACATAAGTAAAAAAACACATTTTATAAGCATTAGAAAAATAAATTTGGAAACAAGGGAAATCCTTAACCCTTTAAAATATTAATTTAAAACCCAAAATATTTTATAAAACATTTTTGATTATAATTTATTTTATAACATAACAAATTGTAGAGTTTATTATTTAGCTAATAATATAAAATGGTGGAAATAGGTGTTTATGTCTAAAATGTTAATATAAATTCTTCTCGCACATTGATGAAAATGAATCATACATGAAATGATTAAAATAATTTTAACACTTTTTAATGAAATTAAATGTATTATAAAATGACCTTAATTAATTATTGAGTATAAGGATATTATCAAAATAATTGAATGAATTAAAACATGTAAAATGAGGTTCCTGACTGAAAGGAAGATACGAGTTCAGTTTTTCTTATAAGAAACACTTTGATTAAAATATCTGTAAAGGGAAATGAAATTGTTAGGGGAAATGTAAAAGCAAAATAATAACCAGTGAAAATTATGAGGTATTTTATAAAAAATAAAAATTTATAACATGTATTATCGTTAAAAACCAATATTAATTTGAATATGTGACAAGAAACAAAACACTTACATTTATAGTAATTTTTTTATTAAAACACCTTTAAAGAGAGATCTTGAAATTGAACAAAAAAGACCATGATTAAAATTTAATTCATTATATATCATCTCAAAAAGATATTGTATACACTATATAAAATTAGTTGAGCCCAAAATAAAACATATCACGTTGATTTGAAAAGGAGACTAAGAAACACTTTCAACCTAGTTATCCTTTGAGTTAAAGTCCATTTAAATAAATAAAATGGTATGGATCCTCAAACCCCATAAATTACAAGAATTTTTAAAAATAAATCCATTGCATAGTAATAAAACTATATAAAAAATATCATGGTTCATAATATAAAATATATATTCATAAATTAAATTTGAGGCAAAGAACCTCATACCACAATTCATGTCTTCCACTAAATCATTTGAATATACAATATAAAAAAATAAATTTTGAAGTAACTTATTTAATAACCTTATTAATATCTATAAACGTTTATGAACTATATTTATAATTATTCTTTACAATTATATTATTTATTTATTATATATTTTCAATATCATCTATGAGTAATCATGATTATTTTGAACTAGTTTCATAATAGTGGTATTATTATTTGTTCATCTCCTAACATTCATCATTACCAGATCATAAAATGGAATGTAATTTATTATTTATTATTATATAAAATGAGATATTTCATTAATTTTTATTTCCAGTTATATTCCTTAAAGATGAAATTGAAGATGAGCAAGTTTCAGTGATTTTTAAGGAACACACGTTGGAATCTTATATAAGGTTTTTAATCTTAATGTTAGCATTATAGAACCAAAATAAAATAACTAATTACATATATATCCCATATATTGTTGGTAATTATTTTATCATATTCATCTATGAATTTATTTTATATCATTGTTCAAGTAGGCAGTTAACTACCCCAAATATGAACTTGTGATAATTAATAGATAATTATGAAGTGATTTTGTTGAAATATCATTATTATAGAGGCATAAAGATATTTTATTATTTTATTATGTAATAAATCTTAATTAAATAGAATTATAAGAAGATTTTATGGATATAAAATTGTTATAATGTATAGACAAATTATTTTTCCTCTTAGTATGCTCGCTTTTGGTAGTTGAATATACAACAATCATTTCTTGATCAAATTATTAATATGTTTTTTAATTTATCTTATTAAAATTATAATTATTTCATTAAAATAGTATTAATCTGCCAAAACCATTCCAATGACTATCCATGAAAGGTTATGATGAAAAATGAAATATATTGTTCCATGGATATGGTAGCCCATTCATATTCATGGATGATAATTTCATTTTCCATAGAATAGGGGAAATGTATAGTATCATATATTTTTAAATAATATAAATCATGTTATAAATCTAATAACTAATTATTAAATTCTATATTGAGACCATCCATGTAATTTAGTGAAGGAAAATGAAACATGACACTTCGTAGGGATGGTAGCCTGAACATACACACAACTATCATATTCGTTTTCCTTGATGGAAAGGGTACATGGTGGGTAATTTTTATTCCCAAAATATAGAAACATTAAGCGTAATATAAATAATATTTTCATCATATAGTATTTGTAAAAAATATTTTAAAGACATATATATATATATATATATAAGAAACAATGTTAGGGAATATTTAGTATATACATTGAGAACTTTGAGCTTCCCATGGATGATTCCTTGGAAAGGGGAGGAATTTGGAAAAACTATTGTGTCCAAAATATTAAGGAAGTAATGAAGGTTTATAGTGGAGATAAATAGGTAATAGTTTTAATATGAAACAAAAATTAAGGTGTGGTCTTGAATGGGTGGTGAGTGACCCATTTTAAAATTGGTGAGAATGGGTTTTTTGTTAGTATTTAATTTTAATATAAAGAGAGAACATTTTTCACATGTGAAGAATATTTCAAATGGAAAATAATGTAATGGATATAATTATAGGTTAGGAACCCATTCTATCTTCGGAGCTCTCTCTTTCTGGGAGCTTCATCGAGGGTTTCTTCTGACAACAGAGGCATGTTTTCTGTTTTCCTCAAGGTAGTAACCTCACATTACATGTTTTCATATCTTCATGTTGTCAGCTCATGATGGACCCTCTCCTCATCATTCATGTTTTCCCTTAATCACATTTTTTCATCATTTTCTATGTGTGTTTGTTAAATTTGAGGTCTTATTCTAGCCTCCACCACTTCCCTTAATATCGAACATTTCATGTGAGACCCCATATCTAGTTAGATTTGAAGTCACTTAGATGGATTAGGATTGTGTAGGTGGATCACTCACCTGTATAACCGGTATGATTGTCTCTTACTATTATTTCTAGGGATTCCTAGTTCCTATGTATCTAGAAGATGGTACTTGATGTCTTTATCCCGGCTCCTTTCCTCATCACCCCTCCTTTTCTTCCCTTTCATCCCAGCCCATTGTTCAAGACCCCATCTTTAGTCTGGTGTGATTGTGCTTTTCTGAGTCCCTTCTCAGATGGGTCTCTCACATCGTATTTCTAGGTTCCCAACTTTATCCACACATTATTTCTCACATTATATGGATTTATTTTTTTCACTTTGATTCTTCCAGTTTCATTTTCATCCATAATGTTTTTTCTTGTGTGTTCTTCATTAGGTGATGTCTCAAAGGAAGGGTATTTTGGTCCTAATGAAGGTCAATTATATCCATTGAATCCATCATCCACTTATACCCTACTCTATATTCATTTTCCTCCACTCCTCTACATTTTTTTGTTTTGGTGGTTAATTGATGGATTATGGATATGTTGTTTCAGTTTTCAATAGTGTTCTAGGACGTGCATCATTGTTGGATTCACCCCTTCCCTAGGGATCCCACAGGTGAGCCTCATCCTATTGGTTAGTTATGCTTTACTTATTTTTTGTGGGGTTTCATTTCTAGGATATGGGGTTTTGATTTTTAAAAATGATAGCTTATTTTGGCTTCCTATGGTTATCCACTGGTGATGTAGGTGATGATTATGTTCTTGTGTGTCAAGGTGTACGTCTTGAGGTTGAGTGGGCCACTTGGTGACATTTCTAAAGGAAGAAGAAATCATTCCTATCAATGATCATGGATCACTATAAAAGCCTATTTTTTCTTAAAACAATTCCTTGTATTCCCATTCTACACTCCCATTCTAGGTATTTCTAGGTTAGTGTTTTTCACTAATGTTTTTTGAGATGTTTTTTGACAGATGGTGGTGTTCTAGGTGGTTCAACTAGCATAGTCTTCTCTCCTTCCATTGGGGTATTGTTCGATTTGTTATCTCTCCTTCCCTATTTTCATTATGGTTTAGTGTTCATGTGATTATTTCTGGGTATTTTCTTGGTGTCTCACTTTGACTAATGTTAATGACTACCTTAGGTTGTCCCATGTGTAATTCTAAAACTTTCATCTTTTCATGATGGGGATGAAGTTCAATTCTGGTGGATTTTGACATTTGGTGGTGTGAATGATGATGATGGGTTGATTTTTCATCAGAGTGCATCGATAAAGTTATATCATGTATTGAGGTGATTTTTTGTGTGGGTTTTTAATTTTTAATTGACTGGATTATTCTACATTTTATGGTTTGTTTTTAAATTGTGTATTTTAGTTAGTGAGATAACTATATTCAGATGACATTTTTCCAGCCCAAAATTATGTGGGTTATTTTAAAATAAAAATAAAAATTTAAGAGATAATTTTTCTTCTAGATTCACCTCAAACACACAATTAAAAACATATTTTTATCCTTTATCCCTTTTTCTATTTTGGTTAAACCTTTTTACCTCTTTTGGATTTTACCATGGTAACTAGTTTTTTCATGAGTAAATCATTTTTTATACCTACCAATAAAATGGTCCTTATTACAAAATATTGAACTTCTAATTAATAATTTTAAATATATTTTATTAGATTCATTTTAGGAAAATGATAAAAATTATTTTAAAATATTACATGCATAGGGTATTAAAGACAATTTTTAGAGAATATTGTAAAATAAGTTCTAAAATATCATGCATATGTTTGTAATTTAAAATCAATATTTTCAAATTTACAATGTAATTTATAAAATAAATATGTTTTATAGAAAAGGGTTCTATAAATTTCCTTGTAATACCTATAATTCCATTTTCTCTATGGGCATTTAAAAATTATGAAAAAACATTTATTTTGAAATGATTAAGGGGTATGTTTTTGAATTGGACTTTAGGATAAAGTTTAGAGAGGTTAAAGAGCTCAAATAGGTGTTTTTAGACTTTGATTGAAGCTTGAAGGGTGGTCAAAGGTGTCTCTGTGGAACTATAGTAACTACTAGTCCAAGCACTAGATAGTGGTCTAGTATGGATAAATGTTACAAAGATATATAAAGATGTTTGTTTTTTCATTCTAATTTTATCATGGTAGGTAGGATAATGTGGTGTATTAGATCTTTTTGATTAAATCATTCTTGGGAGTTATCACCCCCACATGGGTGGAAATCCAATTCATTAGAGAGGTGACTTGTTCTTCATGGATTTTTCTTGTAATAACTTTATTTTATTTTTACCTTGAGTGGGACACATGGTCTGTGATGTTATTATTTGACGGGATTTTCACTCTTGGATCAGTATAAAAATATGGTGTGGGTGAGTTCATGAATAATTTTAGGAATATAAGGATTCTCATTACATGCATCATGCCAGGGACATGGGATTCATATTTCATTAGCATGAAACTAGTGATTTATATTAGTTTTTGATTATATAATAATTTATATATACCTTTGGTTATTAATTCCTACTAATAAAGGGGCTGGTAAATTAATGTTTTATCAGTATCATATATGGTATTTTCTTATATATGGATATATTGGAATTTTACTTTGCCAATTCCCTAGGTGATCCATTGATGTAAAGGAAGATATAAATGGTTTGTTGAATTGGGATCTTGGTTAACTAAAGATATAATAAGAAACATATAAGGTGTTTTCCTTTATATCTTGTAAATGAAATTATATTTAAACTATCCTAAAATAATTTTTCATCTTGGTAAGTCTTGAAAAGTTTTTAAATATAAATCCTATGAAATGATGAAGTATTAATTGTAAATTCTATGGGCTTTGAGATTTCAAAATGTGGGCCTTATAAGATTTAAAATTCTAAAATGTGAGTTTTATAAATTGGTTATTTACTAAAGCCTTTTGAAATTAGAGAGATTTAAAGTATGAGTTTTGAGAATAATAAAAATGTAAATATGGTTAAATTTTGATTTCTATGGTATTTTGGTAATAAGAAATTCCTTATAAAACGATAGTACTTGGGCCCTATGATTATGGTGTGGGAAATCGTGTATACAAGTCTTAACATTGTGTAAGGGTTGTTGAGGATTTTAGGAGTATCCATGTTATGATCTCTTGTGATATGTGTTGTAATAGACCCTATTAAGGTAGTGGACCTCGGTTATGTAAAGTGTTTACCCTGGTGATGGTAGATGGGGCTCTAGAGAGAGAATAGTCTATAAATTCTATCTAGATGTGTGATGTATTTCATAGTGAAAGTTATACATAGTGAATTTTTGGTTTTAGTTATAACCTTTTGGGTTTGTGATAAGTGGTGAAGAGCAGTGGTAGCCTATATTTCCCTATGGTTTATTTTTGTTTGGGGAGTGGGTACGATCAGATTGGATAAAGTTTAATTTTGAGGACCCTTGAGTGGTGTCTTGGGATGTTATATGCCATGTGACCTTGAGACATGAGTGGGTGTCTTCTCATGAGTTTTGGTTTTAGTGAGACCTTGTTTGACAGACTATGTGGTAGTATCTAGTGACCTTTCGTACATGAATCTTTATTTTTCTTGATCCCATTCCTATAGATACCAAGAGAGGTGTTGAACTAGTCTTAGTGATGCCTTTAGTGATTAAGGTTTGGGTAGATGTTTTGGCTTATATGATCGGTTCATGTTTAGTGTTGCCTAGTTTTTATAGATCTATAGTGTAGCACCATAAGGGATAGTATCCTTAGACTAAGCAAGTTTCGAAGGGTAAGATCATTTAGATTCCCGACACTTTCTATTGTAGAAGTGATTTTGGCACTTGATGGTAATGTTGGAATCCTCTTTGGGGTTTCTTAAAATAGAACCTAGGATGATGGGTAGTCATGAGCTTATCCTTGACATGTGTAGGGTGTCTGGCCTTTTCTGATAAGGAACCTAGGATGCCTTTTTTTAGTCAATATGACTTGTTGGGAGGACATTTTGTTTCTTAGTTGGGAGTGCAAGCCTATAATTGGACATAGTGGAGTGTGAGACACCTGGTTTGATAAGATCTGGTGGTTCAAGAATAATCAATCATTGTTTTAAAATGGAACCCAGCTTGTACATATTAATCCATTTGGGATTGGATTGGTGAAACAGGGAGTGTATTGTTCCATTGAAAATATTTAATTTTTTGGAGATGTTTTTTATAGAGTGGAGGTGATGACATGATTATATTTTGTTCATGAATGATTGGAAGAGGGTCTGGGATCCCTAGAGGTTTTTGATTAATAGGTCCTCATAGAGCATTATAATTGACAATTTGCCAATGTTTGTTTGTTGATAACCCAAATCTTTAGGTAGGATTTTTTAGGTCCTGGGGATAATGGATGGTGTTAATGGGTTAATTGAAATGTCATAGAATAATAGATTCTAGCATGACATTAATGACAGTGTCAGTGATATAATTATGAGTGTTTGATCTCTAATAGAAACAGTGGACATTCTTTGGTTATGGAAATAGTTCAATCTACACTCTAGGAATGGTTTAGGTAGTTCTATAGGTTAGGGTGACCTCTATTGGCCATGTGCGGGCATGAACCTCATTGTGTGATGAGTTTTGGTGAATGATGATGATGATGTTCTAGGGAGCATGGTATTAGCTGATGTTGATGTTTCATGTCATTTCTTGGGTATAAGGGGGTTTGGCCACATCAATACACTGTGTTCAGTGATAGATAGGACAACGGTCATGAGATCATAATCTTAATCCACTAGAGAAAAAATAAGGAAACCTCCATGGTGGGGGAGTCATATTAGTCATTGAAGTATGATACTCATGTTATAAAGGTTGTTGATGTGTGGGAATGGTCTTTATATAGTTGTTACATCACCATTTGATGATACATGGGTGGTTTATTTATAATCAACATTCTTCAAGGAATGCTAAAGGTAAATACCTATAAAATTTTGGGTGGTTTCCAAGCATATGTTATGGGCTCAAGATGAATGAGCTTATCCAACCAATTTTGGGTTTAGAGGAATGAGTACAAAGTAGGACTCTAATAGCTTTAAAAATGGCCTTTATCGACACTTTATAATCACTGAGTATTGGAGTGAGATTAAAATCCCTAGACATTTATCAACACTACAAAAGTGCTGATAAAAGGAACCTTTATCACTAGTAAAAAATGATGACAAAGGAAAAAATTTATCAGTTACTTAATTTAACACTAATAAAGGGGACCTTTATAGGGGATTCTAGAATCATTTATAAAGGGTACCTTTAACAGTTCTTGTAAAAGAAATAATAAAGGGTCATATTGAAATTTACTAAAACATCACATTGTAGCATTAGTGTAGTTTGTTATAACAGCACATTGCAGCACCTAAAACACCACTAGAAATCATAAAAATCAAGTAACAATATAGAATTTCAATGAAATAAAATTTATAACACAAATAAAAGAAAAAAACAAAATATTATAGACATTTTAGACATTAGTTTATATAATTACATAATTAAAAATTATTACATATATTCAAAAACATCAATGTTCCTTTTTCTTTTGATCCTGGCCCTGAATCATGTTATTTACAAAAAAATCCCCTTCCTAAGAAAATGAACAAACCTATATAAGAAAACAATTCTTATTTTAGTATTATTATAATGAAATAAATTAACAAAAAATGTTAATTTTAAACTAAACATTGATTCGTATCAGGAACATTGTGTATCATATTGAGTTGTAGTTGATTCATACATGTCACACCATTTCTTATTCGGCTTAAAAAATTATCTTGGTAAAAACTAAATAAATAATTATAAGATGAAAATGATAAGAAGATTAATTAATTTAAGGGATATATAATGATGAGAAAAAAATTCTTGCATGTTTTCTCAGTTTTGGAGATGTGATGTGTGTTTTTAATTAAAATGACACTTATATATTGAAAATATGCACTCAGAGTCATACTAGTCACACCATATATAAGATTGGGATTTTATTGATTCATTAACATCCCAAATGAATTATGATTTTTTTCCTAATGTATCACATCAATATCTATGAATTTCCTTAGTTTTGAGTACTTCACTTTTCTTTTTTACTAAAATGTCATTTTAAATTGGAAACATGATATTTGAGACATAATGGTCACATTGTGTGTCGGTCCTATGTGAGGCTGATTCATACATGTTAAGAAAGAATTATGAATTAATTTATTAAATTATCATGAAAATATATGTGTGTTGTCTTATTTTTTTATTGAGTGACACTTTTGGAACTAAAATGTCAATTTTAAACTTATAGCGGACACTTTGAGTCATATTGGGCGCATCATGTATTAGATTGAGGTGTGTCTGATTCATAAAAATATAAATTGAATTATTTATTATTTTCCTAAAGTATAAAAATAATCCAAATATTTTTGCTAGATTTTTTGTTTCTCAGTTGTCCTTTTTAATAAAATTAATGTCAATTTTAAATAAAAAGATGCACTTGGAGACATACCGGTCACACCATGAGTCATATTGAACTGTGGATGATTTCTACATGTCCCAAATGGATTATGGATAAGTTTCCTACTATAAAAAAACAATATTAATAAGTTTAATCTTTTTTGAGTATGTCAAATTTCTTTTTTATTAAAATTTCATTTTAAACTAGAAACACGCACTTTGAATCATACTAGTCACATAATGTCTCTGTTTTATGTGATAATAGTACCTACACATCAAAAATGACTTACGAAACATTTTCTAAAATTATCAAGACAATAAAATTTTGTTTTATCAGTTTTCATTAAGTGACACTTTTTGAACTAAAATGTAATTTTTAACTAATAATAGGCACTTTGAGTCATATCAGGCACGTCATGTATCTGATTGAGTTAAGGATAATTAATACACATAAAAATGACTTATGGATAATTTTTCTAAAGTATCAAAACAGTATGAAGGGTTTTTATTAGTATTGTGTATGTTAGTTGTCTTTTTTACTAAAATAAATGTCAATTTTAATTAAAAAACACACTTGGAGTCATACCTATCACACCATGCGTCAGATTGAGTTCAGTATGATTCCTAAACATTAAAAATGTATTGTAGATCATTTTCCAAAAGTTTCAAAACAATATGAATGTGATTTCTTCATTTTGAGTGCATCACTTTTCTTTTTTACTCAAATTTCATCTTAAACTGAAAACACACACTTTGAGTCATACCTGTCACATCATGTGTTGGTTTGACATGGGAGTGATTTTTATATGTCAAAAATGAATTATGAATAATTTTCCAAAATTATTAAGATAACCTGAGTATGTTTTCATTGTTTTCAGGGAGTGACACTTTCTAAACTAAAATATCAATTTTAAACTCATAACAGACACTGTGAGTCATAACAGTCACATCATGTATTTAATTGAGGTGATTATGATTCATAAATGTCAAAAATGAATTATAGATTATGTTAAAAAAGTACCAAAGCAATAAAAATGAGTTTTCTCGATATTGAGTATGTCAGTTGTCTTTTCTACGAAAATTAAAGTTAATTTTAAATAAAAGATGCACTTGGAGTCATACTAGTCACACTTAGAGCTTTATATAGGTGAGGTTGATTCAGAAACATCTAAAATGACCTATGGATCATTTTAATAAATTATTAAAACAGTCTTAATTTTTTATCTCATTTTTGAGCACGTCGCTTGTATTTTTTATCGAAATATCATTTTAAACTAGAAACATGCACTTTGAGTCATAACGGTCACATAATGTGTCTGTTTGACGTGAGTCTAAGTAATACATATAAAAATTAAATATTAATTTTTTTATAAAAATCCTCAAGACAATCTGAGTGTGTTTTCTTGCTTTTTAGTGAATCGCACTTTTTGAACTAAATTGTCAATTTTGAACTAATAACGAACTCATTGAGTCATACCAAAAATATCATGCATCGAATTGGGTTGAAGATGATTCATACATATCATAAAGACTTATGTATTATTTTACTAAATAATAAAAACAATATAAATGTTTTTTCTTTGTTTTGAGTATGTTTATAGTCTTTTATACTAAAATTAATGTTAGCGTTAAATAATAAGATTCACTTGAGCCATACCTGTCACACCATGCATCAAATTTAGGTGAAGGTGGTTCCTATGTTCCCCAAATGTCTTATGTTTCATTTTCCTAAAGTATCAAAACAATGTAGATGTGTTTTATCAGTTTTGATTACACCACTTATCTTTTTGACTAAAATGTCATTTTTATCTGGAAACACACACTTTGATTCATAACAGTCACATCATTTGTCACTTTGATGTGAGAATAATTATTATACATCAAAAATAATTTATGAATCATTTTCCAAAATTATAAATACAATATGAGTGAGTTTTCATGGTTTTTAGTGAGTGACACGTTTCTAACAAAAATTTCAATTTTAAACTGATAACAGACACTTTGAGTCATATTGGTCACATCATGAATCAGATTGATATGAGTGTAATTCCTAAAAGTCAAAAAAATTATGGATCATTTTCCTAAATTTTAAAAATAATATAAATGTTTTTTCTCAGTTTTGAGTATGTCAGTTTTCGTTTTTACTAAAATTAATGTCAGATTTAAATAAAAATAAGCACTTGGATTCATATCGACCACACCATGCATTGAATTGAGGTGTTGAAGATTAATTGATGTCCCAAATGATTTATGGATAATTTATCAAAATAATATGAATTGTTTTTTCATTTTTGAGTATGTCATTTGTCTTATTTATTAAAATTAATGACAATTTAAAATAAAAAGAAGCACTTGGAGTAATATTGGTCACATCATGGATCAGATTGATGTGTGTGAAATAAATACATTTCCCAAATGACTCATGGATCATTTTCCTATATTATAAAAACAATAAAAATTAATTTTTATGGTCTTGAGTATAACACTTATCTTTTTTACTAAAATTCCATTTTAATTTGGATACATGTAATTTGATTCATATTGGCTAAATTTTGTTTCATTTTGATGTGATATTAATTCCTACATGTAAGTAATTAATTTTGAATCATTTTCCTAAATTATCAATAAAATATAAATGTTTTTCATAGTTTCTAGTGAGTGACACTTTTTGAACTAAAATTTCAATTTTAAACTGATAACAGACACATTGAGTCATACCGAGAATATTGTGTATCAGATTTAGGTGAGGATGATTACTACACACCACAGATGACTTATGGAGCATTTTTATAATATATAAAAAATATTAATGTGTTTTTATCTATTTTGAGTATGTTATTTGTCTTTTTTACAAAAAATGATGTTAATTTTAAATAAAAAAATAACATTGAGTTATATAGGTCACATCGTGTGTCTGATTAAGGTGCAGATAATTTATACACTTCCCAAAGTATCAAAAAAACATAGTTTCCAATGTTACCACTCTTTTTGTTGGATTTATTTGTCCAAATAACAATATTATATATTGATTCTATTTTATTAGTTGAATAAAATCCATCTAAGAACATAGACTCAATATAAAGTGTTGGAAGTTCGATAAAGAAAAGAAATGGAAAGTGTGGTTACATTGGAAGAAATGAACTGTAATCTATTTTGTGGCTTATTTCAAATTGTTGAAAGAAAAATAATAATCCCTAAAATATTTTTGAAAAAACTAAACAAGTATTTGAAAAAATGATTAGGAAATTAACTTAAAAATAGTTGAAATAATGATTACATGATTAATTAAATAAGTAGTTGGAACTCCCTTTTCATGATGGTTGTATAAATTCTTGATCCACTTATTTATTACAATTATTTCAGTTCCAGTCTCAAATTCCAATCAATCATAAGAATGATGAGTTTTGAATAAACCACCCCAACTTGAACTAAATAATCCACCTGTATATGAAAGAAGAATCTTATGTGAGTAATACTAAAAATAAATAAATTAAAAATAAATATATAAAAAATACATTAATTATATTGATAATTTTTTTATTTTGAAACAATAAATATTACCTCCGTGATTGTGCAGATGTCGCATGATATATCTTCCCAAAAAGGTATTGGGGGGTACATGAATGAAATTGATAAATCCCAACACTACATAGGTGTAATGGTTTTGAGGGAGAATAGGTATGTAGAAATTTTGGTGTGGAAAGGCATGAAATATGGACAAAAATCATCTAAAATAAATGAGATATGAAAATATGACATCCCAAAGGATATGTTACAAAACTAAATAAGTATTAGATAAAAATGGTATGGAAATTAACTTACAAATATTATATAAAATTATGAAGAAATTAATTAAATAAGTAGTAGGAATTAAACTTTCCATGATTGTTGTAGACATTCCTGATCCATTTCCTTATTTTTATTATCATAGGAATATCCTTAAAGTTCATTCTCTCAGGAGCATGAGCATCTTGGAACAAACCATCCCAAATTGAATGAGAGAATTAAAATATATATGAAAACAATTTTTATGTGTGTGTTACTAAAAAGAAACAAATTAAACATAAATATTAAAAAATACATTAATTCTATGAATAATTATTTTACTATAAAACATCAATATTACCTCTATGATTGAGTAGAGGCGGAATTGTTTCGCTTCCTTCGATGGAAATGGATGGAACTTTAAGGAAAGTGATAAATTACAACACTACAAGGGTGAAAAGGTTTTGGGGTCTAAGAATTCTATGGAATTTTTTGTGCAGAAATGCATCAAATACAGACATAAATAATCTAAAATAAATGAAATATTCAACAAATAAATAAAATTAAATAAATTTTTCATTATATAAATTTTCATTAAAATAGATAAATTATATCATAACATTACCTTTACATATACCCAAAGGGTTTCCTTTTTTATCATCTTCTCTTATATGGGATTTGTAACATCATCATGTGTAGAAGAAATTATCTATATGAGTAGTCAAACGTTAAATTTAGATTATGTTAATCAATTAGATAAAATTTAATATTATGAGGAAAACATATTATATAAAAAACACTTTTAACTTCTCAATGAACTCTCTTTATTTTTTAAGGTTTTAGGGATTTGGATCCTCTATGAAGAATCCAAATCCCCTCTTTGTGTTCCCCTCTGACATAAAATAAATTGTCTACATTGGGATTGTCATGAAGTTATTGTGATCACTCAATGAAAGGATTTTCCTTGATTTAATTTTCATCTGACCTAATAATTGTTTTAGTAATGAATAAGAAAATTGACCAATTCTTGTTTGTTAGATCTGATACATAAAATACTTTCACTTATTATGATTCCATTATAAATTACATGTTGTTTTCCTCTTCCACACAGAAATTCACCTTCATGAATCCCATTTCAATAACTTTCACTACACACCTATTATCAATCCATTTTCAATGGAAATCAGCACATCAAATTTCATACAATACAACTCGTATATCTATTCCATAATTCTAAGATATGACACATTTTCAGATATTAGATTACTATGCTTGGAACCAGATATGTTCGGCACTTCATCCACAAGTGTAACTCCACAATTTTTCATCATACTATAATCATCAAGTTATTTTATATAGAATGTATAACCATTGATTACAAAACCACTGTAGGATATCACATTGGTATTCCGTCCCCTGACTATCCATTTAAGTTGTTCAATAATTGAATTTATATTTTTAGATAACTTATCATATACTTGATCTCGGAACCTTCCTATAAAATTTTGATTATATGTATTTTATATCCATACTTTATCTCTTTATAGATTCAATTCTTTAAGAATTTATTTTTGGGGATCAGCATATGGATCAACATCTTCACTATTTTGTAAAATGTAAAGTTGTGCTTGTTACCTCTCTATAAAGGTAATTGTAACAATATTTATTCAAGACATCCATTCACCCATAAGGTGTCTGCTCTAATGAGACTTTAGGAGACCTATTCTTTCATCAAATGATAGGTAATTGGTATATAATTCAACAACTTCTTCAACAATATATGATTCTGCAATACAACTTTCTAGATGACTTTGATTCTTGACAAACCCTTTAAAAATATTCATATACCATTCAATAGGGTATATCCATCTATAATGGATAGGATCACATAGTTGAACCTCTTTAACCAAGTGAACAATCAGGTGGACGATTATATAAAAGAATGATGGTGGGAAGAACATCTCTAATCCACATAATAAAACATCAACCTCCTTATTCATGACTGGAAGCTTCATCGGGTTTATAAATTTAAGGTATATGGATTTTAAAAAAATTAGAGTCTAGTTAATGTATTTTTTATATTTTTAGGTGGGATGGAATAGAAAGAAACAAGCATAAAGTCTTGTATCAAAACATGATAGTCGTGTGATTTTAGTCCCTGTAACTTCTAATTAGTCATTGACACGAAATTCTAGTTTTTTTATGATTACCCCAATCAAACTTTTATACTATTAAGAAAAATTAAATTTTGAAATTTTTCCTATATGGATAGAGTGTAAACTATTGGAAGAAGAAAAGTGTTCCATTTACCCTTCATCGGTGTGAACTCTTCCCTTATTCCCATGTTAATCATCTCCAACCTAACCTTGATGACATATTTCATTTTTTAGGAAGATTTAGTAATATGTCAATAACACTATGAAATATATGTTTTTATAAATGAATGACATTAGGAAAATTTCTAAAATACAAAAAAATTATAGTATTGTAATTCAAATAACATTGATCAGGTCTTCCAACTTTATTTCATATGGTTTTTAGAAAATAGTATACAAAAAAAAGTTTTAATATCTTTTACTTTATAGAACCATTGATCACCCATTAGTGGAGACAATGTTGTACCTTGTTCGATATTACAATTTATTTTTTTGTCCATGATCACTATTTAGGTTATTGAGGTGAAACATTTTGATATCCTAAAAAACAATATTTTAGGAATATTTCAACTAAACTAAGTGTGTGCATTCTTTAGAAATGGGACACCCCAACTTTCCATTAATGTTATAGACTAATAAATTTCCACATGTAGGAAATTCATTTATCATCTCATACAACATGTCCCTCAATGTCAATTCTTCACTTCTATGAGTATCATACATTGTAACACCTCTATCCCATATCAATTTCAAATCAACAATAAATGGATCCAAATAGATATCAATATCATTACCAGATTTCCTTGGTTGAGATATAAGTATACACCACATAATGTATTTATGATTCATGTGTGCATAGGGATTTAAGTTATAATTTACAAACTTGATAGGACATGTACTATGAGTACTACTCTGTACACCAAAAGGATTTATTCCATATGTAGATTTTGAAAGATAAAAGTTTCTCAGCTCATTTCCAAATTTCAGATACTCATAATCAATTTTATTCCACTGAGGATAATCTACTAGTTGACGTACGTTACCATATTCAATTATTTTATCTAAATTACATGTCAACTGTCTCAAGGTTTTTTGACATATATATATTCTTCTAAACCATGGAAATATTGGAATGTAACGTATAGTTTTCAAAGGACTTGATTCATTTTTTTATCGATCCATTCCACACTTAGGGCATTTTATGAGTGATTTTTGGTCCTTAAAAACAATATGAAATCATTTAGACAAGGATGTATTTCTTTAGAGATAATTCCCATTGAACATATCATTCATTTATCATCATATGTTTGACATCGTAGTTCATTTTCTTCAGGTATCATATCATTTAGAAGACCAAGTAGTTCTATAAGTCTGGCACCACTGCATCTGCTGCCAACATTAAAATTATAGAACTTAAATACAACTGATAATGTTGTTTATTTAGTACAACCGATATACAATGATCTCTTATAATAGAAATTTGACTTCTCAAAAAACCTTGGACAACCATAAAGTTTATATTAAATTTCCATTTTCATTTCTTTAATGTGATGCGCATCATCATGTACACTGGTATTCATATCAAATGATCCATAAACTATATTATTATCCAAATCAGTGTGCACATTAAAATTTCCCCATGTTTAGTCTAATATTTATATCTATGATCTATTACATGACAAATAATAAGTTCTTAAAACTATTACAAACTAATTTTTCATGAATAACAATAACTTAAACTCTAACAAAGGATTTGAGAAGGGTTATATGCATGTTATATTACAACCTTAATGAACTCTTTAACACCATCTTCATATTCTTTTCTCAAATTATTAGAATTAATCCATTTTTTTATTCTTATCCATCCTATTAGGTTCATAAAATATTAATTTTGAATAATAAATAAATAAATACACAAAAGATATTCATTATCAAAGGTGAAAGCTATATATAATTATAATAATGGAAACTCAACATTTGATTGGTTCAAAGAATTTCAGTATGCTTTGAAGGAAATGGTTAATTGAATTTAAGAAAAAAATTAAACCACTATGGTAGGTGTTATCCTTATAATTCATCCAAAGTTGAAGGTTATAAACAACTATCATTCTCATCACCTTCATCTCCTAAACAATTATTATTGGATTTTGTTGTTTGATACTCATCCTTCATATCTTGATGACATGGCCCAATGTTGATTGAACTACTATCAGTGTCAGTCATCCGTGGGATGAATGATTCTTAGAATAGTTTATGCCACATAAAAGATATGGAGGATGAGTATCAAGAAAAAAATTGAAATAAAAATTATTCAGGATATGAGGCTTCTATAAAAGGGATAATGCCTCCCATTTGTTAGAATTACACCATTGGAACTTGTTATTAACTTTTGGCCTATTTAAGGTTATATTTTTGGGCATATGTTCTCTTTTATATGATTCAAGGGGTCTTGTAAGGTCCATGTTATGATATATGAATCCTTAGAACCTCTATGAATCTTATATTTAGAGGATAAATCCAAATTTTAATACTTTCAGTCTTCTAAATAAGACTAGTCCTACCTCTATTAAAATGATCCATCAAATCGTCATTAAATCTCTTATAAAAATGAAAAAATAAAATAAGAAATTATGGGGTAATAAAAATTAAAAATATGATAAAAAAGAATAATAAACTCTCATTACATCAACTATAAGATATAAAAATGTATTATTAAAACATTTTAATAAATAAAGAGTTATTTTGTATATGTGGAGCTAATCATATATTCCAAGGGGTGAAACAAAAACATGTAGACCTAAAATGATGAATACCTAAAAATATTTTCTAATAATTATTCCAATATATATAGAATTTGATAACCTCCATTCTATTTTTTTGGAACAAGTCATGTAATAACCAAAAGTATTATTACATTTAATAATAATGTGATATCAAATATAATTAATCTCCATAACTTCTCTCAATAAATATTTACATATTAATAACGGATATTTTATTGAATAAAGATACTTATAGAATCTGTAAATATTTTATGGTTCTTGAATATGCCTCTTTATAACCATAATCATGAAAAATAATATATAATAGTAAAATGAAACATTAGTAAAAAAATAAATCAATCAATAAAACCAAATAAAAAATATAAAAAATCAGTCACACTATAAAGGATGAATATTAAATGTGGAGTAATTCAAAAAACATATACATGTAAATGGTATTAAATAAAGAATATGTAATATTTTTATATTCCCAAATATCCGTTTAGGTGACTCTAGACATACTTGGGTCGGAAAACCCTATAAGAAAGATGATGGGTTCTTATGTTTATAACCTATAAGAGACCCATAACTAGCCTACCTTGTTTGAATACCATATGGAGTTTGATATAAGTGTGGACCTAGAAAACTAATCAAGACTATAGTGTAACTATCTCTCATCCCTCACAAAGATGAAAACGATACCTATTATGATAGTAATGGGAGGTATGGTCACCTTTTCATAAAACATATCAATTGAAAATCAACATAACATAAACATGCATATTCAAACATCATTCCAACACCCATCAATAAAATCTCTATATTTAAAAGAAAATAATATTACCTCATAAAAACTAAGAGAGGAAGCTTCCTTAGATAGTGATAAATTTTTATAAAAACTATTTCATGTTACCAACAAGGCCATAACACTTGATATTACTACTAATTTTCAATGAAAAACCTATATTGTTAAATATTATTCAAAATAAAAAATCAAGAATCAAAGTAATTATTAAAAGTTCAAAAATTCCTCAATGTTATACTATTAAAAAATACACATTAATTGTTTCTCTTGGAATGAATTTTTGAAACCAAGAAAACAATTATCCTGTGATTTTTTAAATAAATCATATCTATATTTCATATGACTACATGCTTACATATATACATGACATAATGCGTTTATTTATATATAGTTTTAAAAATTCACATATATATATAAGGATGTGCATGTAGGATATCAATAAAGAAAGAGGTAAAATCCAAGACATTTAACATAAAATAAAAATCATGATGTAATACCACTGAAGCTTTAAAATAGAAAAAACCCAAACAAACCACACCTCAACATCAAGAAATCATTACATGAAATCCATTTTGAATTATTAAACAAAAACCATTAGAGGAATTTTAAAAACACTTTTTTTGTGTTATTTCCATGGAAGGAAGTTAAAAACAATTAAACATAATACACTACAATGATGAAACTGGTGTGTGGAATTATTTATATTCTACAGGGAATCAAGACAATCCCTTAAAGGTACAATACAAACCCAAAATCATAGAAACCCCCAATTCGAAATTCATTCTAGAAAGGAAATAGGTGAGTAAGAGATAATGAACAAAAAACTAAAATATATATTGTCAAACAAGAAATCCATTTGTGAGGAGGAGAAAATAACATACCTTGGATTGAATCTTTGAATCATTCGAGAAATGTAGAGATATCACCTAACCTTGGTTTTGTTTGAGCCATCAATTCATTCGAACCTTGAATCATTAGAGCCTTGTATTCAAGCCGTTGAATTGTTTATGCTTTGATTTGATCTTGGATTCATTAGGGAGTAGTGCCGGAAGTAGGTGGCTATGATGGAAATCTTCTGATATCATGAATAGTTCGCGACTCATTTGGGTTCTTTAAATAGATCGGGAACACTTTTATCAGTGCTTCCAAAAAGCGTTGATAAAGTCTCCTTTATCAATGCTAAATTAATAACAACTGATAAAAGTTTTATAATTATAATTATAAAAAAATATATATTTATATAATTATATATATATATAATAAAAATATATAAATATAAATATAGTATATATATTCATTATTTAAATATATTTCTTATAATTTTATAATAATTTAAATATATAATTATTTATTTATAATGATATAAATACTATTAAAAAAATATTTATATATTTGTATCATTATATATATTTATATCATTATATATATTTATATCATTATATATATTTATATCATTATATATTTTTATATAATTATGTATATTTATATTTAATAAATATCGATAAATACAAATATAGTAAATATAATCATTATTTAAAATATATTAGTGTAATTTTATAATTATTTAAATATATATAATTATTTATTTATAATTATATAAATAAATTTTAAAAAATAATATTTATTTATTTATAATTATAAATATATAAATATATAGATGTTGTAAATATACATTCATAAGTATTTTTATATACAAATATTTATTTACAAATATATTTTTTACATTATTAATGAATATTTATTCTTAAGTCCATGATGTTAAAAATGGGTGAAATTGAATAATTAAAAAATGAGTACACTTTAACAATATTGAAAAAATGGATAATTTTTATTGATTACATATAAATTATTAATAAAATATGGATATATATTGAAATAAATATTAAAACAAATTGAAGATATTAAAACATAGTAAATATAAATATATATATATATAATGATTAAATTCCCAAAAAAATAAAAAAAAATTTAAATATTAAATTATAAAAATGAATTAATACCTAACTATAAAAAAATTAAAAATAAATAAATCAAATTTACCGATTGAATACATACTATATTAAATGTATCTTGTTAAAATGAAATTCTAGAATACTAAAATTTGAATAAATTACATAAATATTATGTGTATGTGTTTTTATAAGATTTTATTAATTGTGAGAATATTTGTGTGTGTGCATTGTATATAAAATTGAGTTAATTATATATATATGTGTGTAAAATCAATATAAAACATCTTTGATATATATATGTTAAATTGAAAAATAAAATGACATTCAATTATGTCCATTACTCGATGCAATCAGTCATATTTTTTAATTAATATTATTATTTAATTGTAAAACATTCTTCACAAAATATATGACTTATTTAATGTAAAGAATAAAGATTTTGTGTTATATAAATCATATTTAAGAAATATTATATCTATATTCATATATATATCTATAATTAATATATACTATTTATTAATATTTATAATCTATATATATGTATATTAAATTTATTAATTTTGATAAATCATTATTTAATTAATGAAATGTTTATTATTTTTCTAAATATGATTCTTTTTTATTTTTATTTGTTTAATTATTTCATTTTACATATCTATATATTTATTAGTATTTATAATTTCAATATAGTATATTTAATTTGTTCATTTTTATCAATAATTATTTAATTATTATGTTTTTTAATATTTTTTAAATAATTTTTATAATTTAACATATTTAATTATTTCATTTTATTCGAGTCCATTATTAGTGCTAAAAAAGTGGTGATAAAGGGTACTTTAAACAGTGCTATAAATAAAGTGCTGATAAAGGGTACCTATTATTAGTACTAAAGAAAACCACTAATAAAAGTTTCCATTTATCAGTGATAAGAAACGCCCTGATAAATGGTACCTTTTATCAGCTCTTATTTAGTATTGGTAAAAGGTACCCTTTATCAGTGCTTCTTTTAGAACTGATAAAATGCACCTTTATTAGTGTTTTTTTCTAGAACTGATAAAGGCCTTCACTATTAAAGAATGGTTTTGTAGTAGTGTAAAACTCAAATAGTTAGGCGATAACATGGTAAATAGTGCAGTGGTGGGTTATTTGATCGTGGAATTCATTGGGATGTTAGGGTTTCACCTTGATTGGTTTTTTGATGATCAAGTGGTGCCTCTGGGAATCAAAACATCATGATTGGGTATTTTATAAGTGTGTTAGTGGCTGGAGCCAAGCATTATTAAGATGGTTTGGGTAAAGGAGGTATGGCTAGCTGTCTTGCATGAAATTCAGTGTGATAGGTTAAGATCTAATTCTGGCATGTTGTTTTTAGATATGATAGGTGTGTTTAGGGTTTCATCTAAGGTCTTTTGAGCAAAATTCGACCAGCTTGTATTGTGTTTAGATAGTGAAGGAACATTCATTTTTCCTTTTAATATAGTAAATGAGCATTGGTACTGGTTTTGACTAGTGGTTTTGTGCATATTTAGGTATGTTGTGTCAGAAACCATGAAAAGAGGTTTGGTAAACCATTGATTATGGTGTTTTGGTGAGAAAATGTTTTTATGCAAATCACCATTTATCATAATTTTATTTTTTGAGCTGCATCCAATAGTGGGGATAACCATAGTTGGATTCTTTAATGGGATGAAAAAATGACCTTTCCATGAGGTAAATGGGCTCGGGTAAGCATCGTCTCAGTGGATTAAATTTGAATGACATTAGTGGCTCAGGTTTTATAAGTCGGGAACTTGGTTTTTAGGATTTGTCCTTGGGAAAGGTTTTGATGGTTTTGAAATGGAACATGACTGTTTGGAATCAAATTAAAAATAGATATAGGCTGAGAGATGAAATTTGATGACCATAAAGATATCTGGGGGATGATAAGAGTTATGGTGGGGATTTTTTATTTCCATTATCTATACTGGAATTTAAAAATTAGGAAACAGCTTGTATTTCGAGTTGGTGGAGGAGCCTTTTTGAACTAGGATTCTAGGGAAATCATTCATATGTTAAACGTATCAAATAGAGGTTTTAATATTTGTAGTGAATATCAAATGACGGAAGGAGGAATCAAAAGAGTGAACTATGGGTTCACAACATAGATTTGGGGATGTAATATGATGGTACAACACGACTTTCTAGCTGGTATAGGTTCACCAGCACTCCAGTAGCCAAAAACAAACCAAGGTTCTATCTACAGCTACTGGATAGTTGGTCACCAAGGTTTTAATATGTGAAGCTACACTAGAGATCTAATGGATGTCACCAGATTTTCATTACCTGCCTGGGTGTTTTTTAAGTGGGGGGAATCCCCACCAATTCACTCGGGGTTCCCCTATCTCTTATAATTCATGATTGTTTCCCCATTTTAGTCTAGTAGTATCCTATCATGCCTCACCTCTCCCTTTCTTTATCTAAGGTGTATTTCCCTTGGTTTTTAGTTAGTTGGAGTGTCATATCTTATAATTTAGGGCAATATGTAAGCTTTGTATCCTCTCCCTTCAAATTCTCTATTTATTTCCATGTCAAACAGTGACTTTCTAGATTTGTCTAATGTGCCCTATTTTAAGGGAATTTGTCTACTTTTTCATTTTCTTCTAATTCAGGCCAAACTAATGGTCGATGCTCAATGTGTGGGATTATATAAGAATAAATAAGTAATCACTATTTTAAAAATATAGTCTCACATAATTGATCAAGTTCATAGGTTGTGTGGTCACATTTCTTATCAGGTGTTAGTGAAAGAATTGATGAAAATATGTTTCCTTATGTTAGACTTAATTAAAATTTCTTGTTTAAGTAGTTCTCCATATCTTGGCTAGTTCTCATTATAAAGGTCGATCCATGTTGCAATTATTCACAATTGTGTTTTTTTAAAATCAATGATTGTGAAATGGAATTTTACAATCACTAGTGGATATGAAAAACATTTTTTACATTAAGGATGAACTAAATAATGGTGGGCTTATTTTTGTAAAATTAGTAATGATTTAAAGTTTTTTCTTAAAACAAATGAAATATTTTAGTGTAATTATGAATGATTTTTTTTGGAAATGGAAATAAATTAACAATGTAATTTTTATAAAATTGAATGGGTTCCTTGGAAAAATAGAAAGGCTCGGTAAAGTCTTGTAAAATGAAAAATAAGATATTATACTAAAATTGAATAAGGAAATGTGTTTTGGATTTATTAAAATGTAAAGTTAATTTTCTGGATCTAGTGTTTGTTTTTAAAAATAAAAAGGGGTTTTTTCAACTTATTTATAATTTATTTATGTGCTTAAAATTTTAAAGGCAATGAAAGCACCCCTTGGGGATGATTTTGGTTTAAACGATGGTAAAATTGGTAAATGGGGTTGTATGTAATGTTTGAAGGCTATGGGAAATGAATTGCTCTAAGGCCTAAGGGTCATGTAATACTTACACCTACATGACTTATAAGGGTTCTACCTCACCCCTTGAAAGGTGGACTATCAAGAATCAATAAAAACGAAGGCCTTCGGGCCATTGGAGGTAAATGGACTTGGCCCTTACATTATTTTTCTCTTATTAAGCATTATAACCAGGTATTTGAAATGGTTTGGGGTAATGATAGTTGTATTTATTCAGGATGGAAATGTTAAATGATCCCCCATGCCATGTAATTGTTTTTTTGGAAATGGTGAATTATTGAGTCTTCCTTTTATATAGAAATAAGGATATGTATACATTAATCTTTTAAATTAAATGAAATTTCTCATAATTGTTCTCGAAAGACACTGGGTGAACCCAACCCCCAATCGGATTTGGTTGTGCTCAGTGGACCCTAGGGGAACCCTTCCCCTCGGTGGATTTGGTTGTGCTTGATGGACATATGGTGAATCTAGCCCTATGGGGGATTGGTTGGGATCTAAGGAAGGTTATATTACCCCTGGGTGCTACTTGTTTATCAATAGAAGGTTATATTATCCCATAAGGGATATGGGTTAGCACAATCATGCCAATGTGCTTAGAGTAACCCGATCCACTGGCCAAAGGAGTTTTGTACCATTCCCAAGTGTCATCATGGAGCTCGGGTTAGGAATTGTTTTATGAAGTCAGATTTATATACCTAAATGGTTTTAATTGTAATTTTTTAACTTGAGTGCTATTGTATAAACATGGTATATGGACTTGTTTTTTTTGGCATATCATTAGGGGTGGCCTACTAAGTAATACCCACACCCTAATCAGGCATCCATAGTAGTTGGGTACCCGAGAAAATAGGATTATTTTTCACAAGGACAAGTATAGTGAAATGAATTGTTGTGTGAGGTTTTCCATTGAATTCAAGAGAGGATTATGGGAAATGGGACCAGGCATGACTCAGGACCTATCAAGGTTGAGTTGTTAATCTAGTTTTATTTTATTTTCTTATTATCATTATTTATATTCCACCCATGGGGGTTCTATTGAGACATGTACTAAAAACAACGTGTTATTGCATGTAATGTATTTGTTTATTTATTTTAACTTTATCTATTGTTGTGTTTTTATGATTTTTTTAGTTATTTATTTTATTTTCCACTGTTATTTTTAATATAACCAGAGCTAATAAACTCCCCACAATGTACCCATAGACCCTCACCACTAATTGGTGGTATTGGGAGTACGGGGAGTCCCATCTAAGGTATAGTAGCAACTTACAGTCCAGGAACTAGTTATTGGTATGGGACAATGGGGTATTACAATACTTATATACAAATAATTTCAGGAATGTCATGGTATTTGTAAAAATGGTATTTTTACTATTCACCTAAAAATCAATGTTTTCAAAGAAATTCAAAAACAATAATCCCTAAATGTTGAAATTGGAGATTTTAAAATTAAATTTGTTTTATGTAATTCAAATTCTAAAATTTATAAATTTAGTTTTTAAATAAAACTGTTTTTATTTAAAAAATTCATTTTGATCATTAAGTATTCTTGATATTATTCCTTAAAAAATTTTATTTCAAGGAATGTAAAATTATATATTAAAAAACATGAAATGGTGTTTTATTAAAATTATTAATAATTTAAATAGTTATTTGGTAAATAACATTCCTTTTTAATGATATTAGTTATATATCCTCTAAATGTAAGAATTGTTAATTTATTACTATGTTTTTATTTACTAATGATTTCATTTTATTTAATAAAGTTTATATAATGTGTCAAAAAAAAATTAGTACAGTGTTACATATAGAGGAATATAATATTTATTTAAGGAATATACATTAGAAAAATTAGTTCATTACACTCATGTCCCTGAACATAAGCCTCTTCTATCAACTGGTATGTGATTGGATGTTAATTAAATAGAATGGGATCAAAATGATCCTTCATATAATTATGATTAGGATGGTGTAGAATTCTATGTCTGATAAGGTGAACACATGATTATTAAATCATTTCATAAAAATATTAATTATAGAAAGAATTAATGAATACATAACTAAAATGATACATGATTCTTCAATTGTCCCATTAAAACCCTCAATAGATTCCTTAGAGTTATGAGTTGACTAATAGGTTATCAGGGTTATGGTGAAAGGATAAATCAGACACCCACACTAGTCATAAGCTTCCCTAGTATGTAAACCAAACTAAATTCCCATTTAAACTATTTCTATAAGTATCCCAAACCAATTCTAAAAATAATTAGAACTCCAAAATACATCCCTAAGATATTAACTACTCTAATACCATTCTGACATGACTCAAACCACTAGAAGCTCACCCTCTCCAAAACTGAACTGAGTGTTCCTCCCTAATATTGCATCCAATAGGCTATGGGATATTTACAAGAACCTAAAACACATATCTAACATATGGAAGGCCTTGTCCTATAATCCTTTAATCAACCATACATCTCTAGGAAAAAAATGTATAATAATGAAAATCCATGAACATATATAGATTTTTTTTTTAAAAATACGCATGATACAAAGATACATATCCCAATAATATAATATATCCAAATATAGTATATAAGGAAATGCCTGAGTCCAAAAAACATAAGATAACAAGAAAAATTTAATTATCGGTTAAATGGTCTATATGTTATTAAATCACCAACTGAAGAACCATCTACAATGGACACCATGAGGCTTCTCTATTCACTGACACCCCTAACTCCATATTCTCTAATGATAAAAATAAACAATGCATTATTTTCACAACATGTATGTTAACACATCTCATGCATGATTTAGAATAAATATAGCCAGTATGAAACCTAGAAATCACATGAGTAAAAAATACAAAAAATCAACTCAATTGAATAATCAGAAATATTATTATAAGAAATAGGTATACATGGTCAATTAGGTCAAAAATTTCCATATCTTATCTCTATATAATGTTGTTATTTTAAAAATCATGAAATACCTATTGCATCAAAAAACCCAAATCACTCAAATTACATCACATTTTTCAATTCCACATCATCCCATAATATTAGAAATAATGGGGTATTCTCACCTCACTAAAGGTATCATGTCAGCTAATAGGGATACAGACCCCAATGGAGAACCCTGACCTCAATGTGTGTAATGTGAATTGATTGAGATGGTTAGTAACTCTATTTGTGGAGAACCTAAGACCCATCACTATGAGAGGGTTACCTACTCCACTATATTTGTGGAGGATCCACAGCCAAGAGATAAAAAACTTCTCAGAGCATTACCAACCACACGTCTACTCTAATCACCCTCAAACATATTTCATCATCTCTATAAAGAAAAAGTAAATTATAACTCATCAAAAACCTAAAAATTAATCATCAAACAGAAAATATATTTGTTCAACCATTATAATTTTGTAAACAATTGAAATAAAAGACTACCCATATATCCAAAACAGACACCTGGGTGGAAATATAAGAAGAATACTAATGCCTTTTCGATACAAAGTGTATCCCAATAGCGTACACGATGCGTAAGAATCTCAAAAAAAGATCATCATGTACCATAATGGTTTTCCTAATCATATATCATTGTATATGGAATGTTTCAAATAGTATATGGTGTTCAAAGGTACTTAGGTCAGACAATGTGTACTCTAAATTCATGTTGAGTTTCATCGCTATATGTTCACACCATCTCCATGAAATACACAGTCTGTGGGTTCTACATAGGTACTTCACAAGTATGTAATATAGACACTAAGTTGCTCCTTCTGATATATAAATGGATTTCTAAGGTGGAACATGAGTGTGGGTAAAAATCATTAACTTGGTGTGTATGTGTATACATTCCAAGGTACATGAACCTGAGATACATAACATATAACCCAATGTCACATATAATATTACATTAAAAAAATGTGTTCACTCTAGTATCGTAGCTTGAGAACTACATAGAAAAATACCATAAAATCATATATGGTGTGTAGTCGATAATTCAATCAAGCATGCACATAGACTTCTATGAAACACATTTCCACCAATTTCTCCATTCATGCCACCAGTGATTCCTATAACTAAAACCCTTGATCTCACCATTACTCCACACTGAGGTATTTCAATCCATTCATAAATTTTTATTTTTTATCATTATTATATACCTTCAAAAATACACCTAGAACATTTATTGTGTTTTCAATGTTTATGCCCGGGCTGGAAACTCCCAAATCATCTAATGTTATAGCATCATGATTCTATGATCGATCTAAATAGAATAAGACGGGGATAAATTAATTAAGGATTAATGGTTAGTTTAATATCTAACCACCCAATGATATATTTGTATTTGTATACAGTAAAGAACAATGAATATATGATGGAAAAGTTCAATTCTTGAATTTTGAATTTGATTTAGTAGGGAATCGAACAAAATATTTATTCAATTAATCTTAAATTAATTTTCATAAAATATAAAAAACCATCATCATAAAAAAATTGTTTTATAAAAATAATCCAAATAATAATTCTTGAATTATAAATTTCAATTTAAATAAAAATAGTGTCTTCATCCCCATATTAATTCCATAGCAAATAAGATTATCAGATAATCAATGATTATAGAAAAAATAATTAAAATAAGATAAATATTTAATTTCAATTATTGAAAACAAAATAATCCAAGTAAAATTGGTTAAGTGAATATTTATTATTATTAAATATTCACATTATTCATAGCCAAAAATTCCCATCATACTCCACCATAAAAATGGATTATTTCATGGAAACCCGATTAAAATATGAAAGGAATGGGGTGAAAATAAAAGTTCAATTTCCCTACCACATTTGTTAATAGTAATTTCTTAAATGATTCTATCTTAATCCATGTTCACCTTTACCACCACCAAGAATAATTCATAGAATATGAAGAACATTCCAAACTTGTATAGAGTGTGATAAATGAATTCTCCAAGGTTTCCTGCCACTAATGGAAAATTGGTAGGGAGTGGGAATTTATCTTGAATTTCCTATGGAGGAATAATGAATTTAATGGTGAAATTATTTCTCGCCTTAACACCATTTATTTAACTCATTATTCACTCAATTTTATGCTTTCACCCCATAAAGTGTCTCATAACTACCCCTATTTGTTGCTTGTTCAATAAAATAATGATATCCAAACATATATATATATATATATATAAATTATACCATATACACATTTTTATTCCATCCCCCAAATCCCCATTCCCCGAATAGAAATAATAATGTATTTTTATTTTAATAAATTAGTGGTGTAAATAAAGACATCTAATTATCAGTCTCAGGGTTTGAATTTTTTCTATAAAAATTATAACACTACATGAAAAATACCACTATCCTAAATAAAACTGTTGTACCAAAATTTTATTATGAAACTCCATTTACGAGTTTAATTGTTCTAACATACATAGTTAAAAATAATATATTACATAAATTATATATTTTTATAAAGTCTCATTCCATAGAAATAAATGAACCAACCACATGAAAACATTTAAAAATATTATTAAAAATAATCAATGGAATTACTAAAAATAATTATGACATAATATTTTCCATTGTTTTTTCTATTAATAAATCTTTGGGGTATGGGTAGGTGTGCCTGAAGTCAAGTTGTTAAACTTTTCTCGAATCCATTTGGTGATCTATGTCAAGAATCATTATAATATTATATTAAAGTGGTTCTTGAATTTCTTGTTTGGGTAAAGTAGATGAATATCAATTGATGTGTTAAGACTCTGAATGGATGTTATATTGTGTGTATAGATAGAACAAGTATGATTTGTTGGCCATGTTTCAAATAAATAATACTTGTGTTCTTTTTTGTTATAGTTCATCTACTTGAACTATATATGTGTGGTTATCTGATATTATTTATTTATGGGTTGATCTTGGACTACAGAGATAAGTCTTGTGTTCTCATTAAAAAATTTCGGCATGTAGGTTTCACATGAAATGATTATTCTATATTATTATTGATATTGTTTTCATGGGATGAGGTTCAATAGTTTAATGTATTAATAAAAATATATATTATGTTTTCCTATATAACTTCTTGGTAGAAATATAATTACATCAACATGGTTCTTTGATGGACTTCAGAATCATTTGATTATAGTTATGTGGATCTTATTCTTGTATGATTTTTCAAGACAGATACTATATTAAAATATATTGGAATGCTTAAGGAATATAGATCCCTAGAGTATGAAGAGATTTGGTAAATTTGGTGTGCCATGGAAGGATCAAAGCTCATGTATAGATGATGTGGTATAATCTTAGTTAATGGATAATGTGTTTGATATTGAGTTAGAGTTATCATTATTTTCAGAAATAAGTTACTCATCTATGATACGTTTGGTTCTAGGATCTATAAAGATGTTTTGGGGTGGATTGTATGATTTTCATAGTAGTGAGTGTGGTTTGTGACTATTAGCATTCGATTGATAGTGGAATTTGGGAAGTTGATGACATTGGTTTCATATTAGAAAACACCTCTTGTGGAGAGTATTCCATTGGTGGGTTCTCATGTAATATACATTTTGAAAGATAATTTCATTCACTATGGGTGATAGGTATGTTGAATTCAACCAAGAGATAGTTGAGGTGTCTGGTTGGTGTTAGGTTGTAAGTGGAATTGATGAGTCGATTAAGTGGGAGATACCTAAATGGGTGTTTTCGAGTGGAGTCGGTATTTTCATCATTTAATAGTAGTGGGTTTTGGGATATTGTTTTCGGATTGTATTTTATAGATTCTAGATTTTAGTTTGGATGTTCTTTATGGTAGTAGTAGTAAAATATTCATATAGTGGGGAGCACCCACAGAAAGGATTTTTTCATTTTTGATTGGTGAGATATAGTTTTTGAGAATACATGGGTTCATTCAATACTATTTGAGTATTTTTATAGTGGGCCCAAGATATGGATCCAAATTTTTGTGTTATATTATGGGAATACTTATAGGTGTTTGGTTGGTATTGTGGATGGAGATATCTTGAGGACTACGTGTGTTATTATTGGGAGTTTGTAATATCCTAGTTTGTTCAGGTAGGTAATTAAGGTCTAAGTTTGATTATAATGCACATATTGTTACCCTATTGGGTTTTTTTGAGGAGTCAGATGAGATCTAGGATTCTTATTAGTGAAATGGTAGTAATAGTGTATTTCAAGGTAGATATTTTTTCTCAAATCTATCTCCAAAATTTCTTACCCTATGAATGAAGTATAGTAATCCCCAAAGTTAATTCTCAAGGTGGTTTCAAGATAAGTTCTAAACTGAAACTTTGGTTATTTCTGCTCTTTGAATAGAATAAGAAAGAAATTTTTATTTGTTGAGTTGTGCATGTTTTGAAGAAAACTAAATCCAATTGACTATTGGAAAATGAGGGAGTGTTTATATGTGGGAAAAATAATATTTTACTAAAGAGATGTCTGAGAATAGATTTAATAAAAGGATTTGTGAACATTTTTCAAAATTTAGAAATAATCAATTTTAAATTTCAATAAAATATCATATTTAATTTCTCAATGAACACTCTATGACCTCCAATTGTACACAAAATTCATATAGAAAATCATATTAGAACTACAACATGAGTGGTGTAATTCCTATAAAAGTTATATAATTACTCATTTTACTATAACAATTAAACCTAATTAAATTCATTATGCTCCAAAACAAGACCATGGTTTATAAATTTGTACAAAAAACTTAAATTAATTTACTTCAAATACTGGAAATGAATTCAAAAGAATTAGAAAACAATTAAAAGGAACAAAATAAATCATTTTCATTATATAATTATAATTAAAGATAAATTCAATAGGATACAAGAAAAAAAGTTTAAGACTCGTAAGGTTGGATTTTGTGGGTCTCCACTACTCTTAACCTTTAAGTGATTTTAGCTAGATATATCCAAATTATTCAATAACTCCATCCCTCCAAATTTCTATCTAGGTCTAGTCATGTGCTTCCTTACTTATTTTTAGATCACACCTCCTGTTCTTTCTTCTATTGTCTTGTATTTATATTCTTCATAGTGGAGGTAAAATAATTTAAACATTTACAGGAGGGTTCAATTATCTCCTGGGGAACCATCATTTATACAATTATCCCCATTTTATCATTAATCTGGTGGAAGTATCTTTAAATGCACTTAAAATTCTTTCCATGTCTTACAACCTCTTCATATACTCAATTTTAATTGACTGGTTCATAGAATAAAAATATTTCATTTTAATTTAATTTCAGTATAAGGGGAACTAGTCATAGACATATTTCTCAAAATTCATCTAGTATCAATACAACTTAACCATTAATGGAACAACTTATCCTCCATAATATTAATATTCCTCTTCTTTTAGTTTTATTCTCCCATTATGGTATGACTTCAAGTGTTATGATAAAAAACTGTATTTCTATAATTATTAAAAATTATAATATGTTAATTTAATATCATGGTTCAAACTTCACAATGTAAAACAAATCACACACTCTTTATGTATAAAAACAAACACATGCATAAAAAATTGAAACTAATATAATATATATGATATTTCCTTTTAAATTTTTTTAAAATTAAATGATATATAATAAATTAAACTTATACATAAGAAATATTTTTTAATTCAACTGATAGATAACATTTTTTAATTTTCAAAAACCAAAATTTGAAGGATACATAAATAATATTTTCAGTTATTGATAAAAAAAATTTATGAATCATCCACATCAGTTCATAAGTAAGATTTTTTCTAAATGTATATGTATAATATATGGAACTTCCATGTTTCAACATTTTTTAACTATATATTTGTGTTAATCACAATTACTAAAAATAATTCATTTTCAATTCCCACTAAATAAATTATATATTAATGACATGAGATCTAAAAACATATTAAAATTCTCTCAACTTTGATTAAAATTTAAAAATTCCCAAATAGATTAATAAAATTATGAATTGTTTAAATAGTTATAAAAATGAGTAAAATCACATACAAATAATTAATTGATCCATTTTCACAATAAATCCAAAAATATTCCAAAAAAATTAAATATAATGTTATCATCCTTAAATGATGAGATGGTGTGGATTAATTCATTGAAATAAGAAGTAAAAGTGTTTAAAATAAGATCTCAATGAATTCCCATTAATATAATTTTTGAACTTCTGGATAAGTATGCATCAAAAAATATTCAAAAAGGAAAATTAAAAACACAAGCCAATGAGAGTAACAAAATTACACAACCAAGGAACCAAAACTTATCATACTAACTTAATAGTCACAATTATAAATTTCCAATTAGGTTTATTCAATCCATTCCCATTACTTTTGTCCTACTATTCATAAAAAACCCCACCTCTCTGGAATTATTTATATCACCAAAAAATAAGAATTTTAGAAAAAAATTTCTCATCCAAGCACATAAAAAGTTCACTATAAGATTTATGAGTTTTTAAATCTTACCCCATGACTCAAGGACTTTTCTTAATCATGAGGACTTTCTAGGGAGATTCGGTGGTTATGGGTTAAATGATTTTAGATGTTAAAAATTATGAGGAAGAATGAAATGAATTGAATATATTTGAATTAGAATGACTGAATATAGTTTTATAATCAATTATAATTTAATGAATCAGATTTACCCCATTTTCGTTTTATAAATAATTTGGGAAAATTCTGATACCATGTGCTCACACGACGTGCGATTCTCAAGCCTGGTGTGCCTGGGACAATTCATTCAAAAATGTTATGTTTTTAATAGAAAACACACAGGGATTTCCTAAAAAAATGTAATTGTAATGCCCTGACCCCAGTTACCTAGATTCGGTACATTATTACATAACATCGGCATGATCACAAAAGATCAAGTCTCGAAAGACCGATTACTTTAGTAGCCTTGGAATCACTAGATACATTCATAAAGTTTAAATTACATCATAAAATGAAAAGTACAACAACATCTTGTCTCCAAACTCATATCCCCTTATAATATCCCTACAGGTCATTAATAAAATACTTCTTCACATCCTGGGAAAAATAAAACATAGAAAGGGGTGAGCTCAAATGCCCAGTAAGGATAACAATATAGCAGAAACTTTCATAAATAAGAATAAACATTTAAGATAATGTATAACTAAAAAAAAGCCTTTTAAACTTGAACATCAGAATAATATGGCAGAAATAAAGTGAAATAATTCCATTTACATATTCACATGGATATTCTACTAGTGGAATAATCACATGCAATATTAATAACCACTTTTATAATGATGGAATGCATAATGCCAGACTATCATAACCACATAGTCAAGGCCTTGTGCCAAGATTACAAATATTATTTTTTCAAGGCCTTGTTCCAAGACACTAGTTTGTCTCATGAGACCTACTTATGCATCGAGGAGCTATAGCGGGCTCCACTCATCACTTATTGCATTCCTCATATGAATATGTTTAAAAATAACATAAACATTCGTATTAAAACTAGTATACAAAATGTCAATACTTTCTACATAAACCATGAATGGTATAAAAATAACACATCTATAGTCAAACATATCACAAAACATTCAATACAATATTGAAGTTTTGTATCATAAAAAATCAACTTCAAATAAGCTTAAAATCTATCAAAGGATGTTGACAAAGATGAAATTAAAACTATTTGAGAGAATATCTCTTTTTTTGAAATCATTTAAAAGTAACATAATTATAAAAGAAAACATTTACTTTGAAAATATTTTTATATGCTTTAAAGGTAATATTTAAAGATTTTATAATGGTGGAAAATAGTCTCACCCACTGTATAAGTTAAAAAAAGACATTCTTACCTTATTTCTGTCGAAAAGGTTAAAAAGGACCTTGTTTGGAAAACGACGGAAAGATTCCTTTATAAACATCTTATAAAAATTAAAAAATTTGTATAAATGACTTTAACCAATATTCTATAAGATAGTAAGAATGTTTTGAAATACATTTTTAAAAAACATGGATGTGGATGATAAAGAGGTCTCAGTAGATAATTACGTATAAGCAACCTCGGATAATGAAGAGATTGTGAAATAAACCCTTACCTTGTACTTTTCCTTGGTAGAGGGTAGGATAACCTCATTTATAATAGTGATATAATTGTTATTAAATTATACAAGAAGCATATACATTAATTATGATATCATATATGATCTTTTAACATTTATTTGTTAATAATATCTTAGTATTATCGTTGTTTCGGGTGTTAACTGATTCCTTTTCCTTTATATGCTTTGTTACATAATCCATGTTTGTTATGGATAGGTTGTATCTTATTCATATCTAGAATGATATCAAGTCCTTAAACATTATTTTTAATCATTAAATGAAAATTATTCTTGAATGGATACGATGGGGAATTAATCTCGTCGCCTTCTTGGAGACGGTAGTCCGTACGTACGCACGAGCGACAATATCATTCTTTTGATATTAAAATAACATATAATTGGATGGTATATCATATATAAAGAATAATTATCATGTTATATTTATTATTTACATGAATTTCACATTATTATTATACCCATCCAAATTATAATGTTTTGAATAACAATTACACCACGATGTGGAGACAGTAAGCCGTACGTACGCACGTATGGTGACATGTCATTCAAAGGATGGATAGAATACTGAATATGGTTGTACCATATTTATAATAACATCACAGTATATAGAAGATACTGTAGTTATTATTTTAGAATGGAAATAACAAAGAAAGAATAAGTTGAAGAAGAAAGGAATTTGAAAGAGGGTGGTGAAAACATTACCACTTCTTCAGGTTCTTCCTTTTGATTTGATCAAAAGGGCTCCTTAGGTTGGGTTTCTGATAAAACTAAGGCCTCTAGGTTGAATTGATGGAAGTTGAGAGAATATTTTGGAAGTGGTTGGCTGATCCAAATGTCTTTGAAGGTGTGAATTAGTGAGAAGTGGGAGTGCCCTTTTATAAGAGGGGTGAGGGGCACCTTAGGAAAAGCTAGAAATATTATTTTATAATAAATTAATATTTGGTTTATAATGGCTCCAAAGTGGATTATTTATATTTTAAGGTATTTATAGGTCGAAAAACACTCAACCAATAGGTTTTAGATAGGTTTGGGTCACTATATTAACTTTATCTTTTTTATTTAACTCTTAGTTAAATAGTTTGACATTTACCATGTCTCTTTATATTTTTATATTATATAGTTAATAAACTAACTATATACTTCCAAGAGACCCCCATGTGGTACATTAATTATAAAACTATAATGATATAAGTATTTTGGCCGAACTGTAGATTTTTAGGAATAGAATATCATTTAATAATAAAATATTCGTTTAAGAAATGTTTTTATGTCAATTTTGACACTATTGGGTGTTTTGTTTTTTATAAATTTGTAACAGAATTATTACTTCAAAAAAAATTCATATAACCAATACTAATATGTCATAGTAACCTATAAATTTATTTTAATTCATAAAAATTCCCAAATTACATTTATTTGTATATTTAAAATATCAATTATTTTAATATTTCATTAATTAGGAAATTACTTCATCACCATTGTGTCATAAATAAATTAACTTATTTAATGTCTAAAATTTATTAATAAAATACCATTATGTATTAAATCTTTTTAGCTTTCTAATTAATATTTACAATCAAATTTATCTTATGTATAACCCTATATTAAAAATGTTTTAGTAATTAACTTTTTATTTTAACTCTTTTAACTCTTCTTTGAATTAAATAATAATAAGTGTCCTAATCTAATCCAAGTGGACCTAAATGATAATAGTTTGTTTCTAAGGTTGTTTTGGTTGAGATAAACTTGTAAAATAGCATTAGTACATGTGTTAGGGTAATATAAATATCATTTTTACCCTTAATTACCCTATTTACTTTTAACCGTGGTAAATAAAAGAAAAAAGATACTATTCACCAGAAATTATTTTTATCTCATTGAACCACATTTTACTTTTTGATATTAACTGTATCTCTCGTATTTTTGAAATTCCACTCACAGAATTGGTAAAATTATGTTTTATGTGAATTTGAAAATTCTCCTAGGAGGTGGGAAAAAGACGGTGAAAAGTTCAATAAACTTTTTATATATCTAAAATTATTATAAAATAACTCCAATGAATTACATTGAACTTATATAGGTATTATGTATCTATTTTGACCTTAATTAAATTTAAATTAAATAAATAATTATTTAAATAAAAATTCGGTTTTAAACTATAACTCAGTGTTTTTTCCTATTCATCAAAAATTGAATGTTTTCAGAAAAATACCAAAAAATCACCCTAATCTAATTTCGATATTCTGAATCCAAAAATGAAGTCCATTTTGAAAGATAAAATTTATAAAATTTCAAAAATTGGGTATTACTATTCATAACGGTAAGTTTGATCGGTTGAGGTGTGTTAGAACTCGAAGTTGCGTAGAACACACGCTACTGTATTATTCAAAGAGAAGCATATCGTAGAAGCTTGGGGTGTTACATTCTCCCCTCCTTCAAATAATTTTGTCCTAAAAATTTCTAGAATACTATCGCATGAAAAGACTCGGGTGGTTCTTCATCATAAGTTCCTCGGGTTTCCACGTTGCCTCTTCCATCTTATGGTTTCTCCATAGAACTTTTACAAGACGAGTCATTCGGTTTCTCAACACATGTTCTCTCATATCAAGAATCTTGAAAGGCTCTTCACAATAAGACAGATCGGGTTCCAGTACTAATTCCCCATAGGTGAGTACATGTGTTGGGGCAGGCATGTATTTTCTCAACAGTGATACGTGGAACACATCGTGAACTTTGTAGATATTTGGTGGCATTGCCAAACGATATGCTACAGCCCCAATTCATTCTGGAATTTCAAAAGGTTAGATGTACCTAGGACTTAATTTACCTTTCTTACCGAAACGTATAACTCCCTTCCATGGAGATACCTTCAAGAAAACATGATCTCCAACCTAAAATTCCAAATCCTTCATTTGGTTATCGGCATAAGTCTTTTTCCTACTTTGAACTACTTTAATGTGGTTTTGGATTACTTCACATTTTCCATCATTTCCTCCACCATTTCTGGGCCTATGAGTTTTCTTTCACCAACGTCATCCCAACAGGTTGGTGTGCGACATCTATTTTCATATAACGCTTCATATGGTGTCACTTGAATTCTTGAATGGAAGCTATTGGTATAGGAAAATTCCACCAGAGGTAAATATTGATCCCACATACCCTGAACGTCAAGTGAGAAAGATCTCAACATGTCTTTCTAAGGTTTGTATAGTCTGTTCTGATTATCCATCAGTTTGGGGGTGGTAGGCAGTGCTCAAACGATGTCCAGTATCCAGGGCTTTCTGAAGACTCTTCTAGAATCTTGAAGTAAAATGGGGATCACAATCAGAAAAAATCGATAGTGGTACTCCATGAAGTCTCAAAACATCATTAATTTATATTCTTTCTAAATGTTCAAGTGGTAGATCTTATCTTATAGCAAGAAAATTTGCTGACATGGTAAGATGATCAACAATGAAGCATATTTCATCGTTTCTTCTAGGAGTCTTTGGTAGTCCCATGACAAAGTCCATCGTGATATTATCCCATTTCCACTCAGGTATTGGAAGAGGTTGCATGACTCCTCTAGGCTGTTGCCTTCCAGCTTTCACTTATTCACAAACCATACATCTTGACACAAAATCAGCAATCTCCATCTTCATGTTGTCCCACCAAAAATGTTCCTTCAAATATCTATATATTTTGGTGATCCCAGGGTGTATAAAGAAATTGGAACTATGAGCATCATCCAATAATTCTCTTTTTAGATCAGGTATATTGGGAACACCAAGTCTCTTCCCAAACTTCAAAATTCCATCTTCATACACAAAGTCACTCAATCTCCCATCATTCATAGCTTTAATATTCTTTTAAAACTCTTCATCACTGGTCTGAGAACTCTTTATCCTTTCTCGTAAGGATTTTTTGGCAACCATTTGAAAAGTTATTGATGTTTCACATTCCATGGTGATTCCCATATCTATCTTTACTAGATCCACGTATATATGATCCCTTTCAACTCTCGTCTTTTTTAAAACTCCATGATCTTTTCTACTCAAAGAATCTACCACCTTATTTTCCTTCCCCGAGTGGTAGTGTATCGTGAAATCATAATCCTTGAGTAGTTCAGTCCATCGCCTTTGCCTCATGTTGAGTTCTTTCTGTGAGAAAATATACTTCAAACTATTGTGATCAGTAAAATCTCACATTCCTCACCATAGAGATAGTGTCTCCAAATCTTTAAAGAAAATATTAAAACTCCTAACTCAATATCATGAGTAGGATAGTTCTGCTCATTAATTTCTAGCTGTCGTGATGCATAGGCAATAACCATGTCATTCTACATAAGGACACAACCAAGTCCTTTTTTCGATGCATCACTATAAATAACAAACCTATCATTCCCCAATGGTAGAGTCAATATAGGAGTAGGGAATAATCTTTTCTTTAGTTCTTATAAACATTCTTCACACTCTTTTGTCCAAACAAATTTAACCCCTTTACGTGTGAGCTTCGTTAATGGGTTAGCCGATCGGGAAAATTTCCGGACGAAACGCTGATAATAACCTTCTAAACCAATAAAACTGCGTACCTCAGTTATACTCATCAGTGCTGGCCATTCTTGGATTGTCGTGGTCTTAGAAGGATCAACAGAGATTCTATCTTTGGAGACAATATGGCCAAGAAAAAAAATCTCCTGAATCCAGAATTCACACTTGCTAAACTTCCCATATAATTTATTTCTTATAAGAGTCTTCAGGATAATGCACAAGTGATTTTCATGATCTTCGTAGGTTTTGGATTATACCAAGATATAATCTATAAATACAACTACAAAATCATCGAGGTATTCCTTGAAAACTCTATTCATTAGATCCATGAATACAGAGGGTGCATTAGTCAATCCAAAAGGCATTACTGTAAATTCGTAATGCCTGTACCTGGTTCGAAATGCTGTCTTCGGAATGTCTTCCTTCTTCACACACAACTGATGGTATCCAAATCAAAGTTCAATCTTTGAAAAGTATTGAGCTCCATGCAATTGGTCAAATAAATCATCAATGTGGGGTAGGGGATACTTTTCCTTTATTGTTATAGCATTGATCTCCCTATAGTCAATGCACAACCTCATAGATCCATCTTTCTTCTTAACAAAAAGGACAGGGGCTCCCCATGGAGAAACACTAGGGTGAATAAATCCCTTATTACTCGATTCCTCCAGTTGTTTCTTTAGTTCAACTAATTCCATAGTGGCCATTATATAACGGGTATTTGATATGGGACTTGAACTAGGATTTAAATCAATGGAAAACTCAATTTCTCATTCTGGAGGATGTCCGGGTAAATCTTCCAGAAACACATCTACATATTCTTTCACAATAGGTACATCCTCTATTTGAACATTCATTTCCTCACCCACAGTTATTTCATTATCTTCTTCCATGATAATTTAATTTAGTTGAGCTACTGGGGGTGGATCTAGATAATAATTAGGTGGTGACGATTCTGCTCTAAATATAAGGTGTTCCTTATCATCATCATCAAAAATCATAACCTCCTTATCCTTACAATAAATCTTCGCATCATGGTCCAAAAGCCAATCCATACCGAATATTATATCAAATTCCATCATGGGTATGATGATGAGATCAGTAGATAAAGAACATTTATATTCCTTAATGGGGACTGATTGACAACACTTTGTAGCAATGATACTTCCCTTAGGGGTTTTGACTGACAACTCACTTGTTAAATCAAATTGGAAATATCTAATTTTCTTAGCAAACTGGGAAGATATGAAACAACGCAATGATCCATAATCAAATAATGCATTTGATAAACTCGAGGAAACCATTAAATTACCTGTCACCACGTCTTTCGGAGCTTCTACCTCAGCAGTAGTGATCGCAGAAGCTTGGCCTTGATCCCTTGGCCTTTTTTAGGTAAGTTTCCCTGACGCTCAGGAAATTCATTTGCATAATTTCCCATCTCCCTGCAGTTGTAGCATTGAACATCGGTAGCTTCTTTCTTCCCCTTGCAATCACGAGCTTGGTGGCCTTTTTCACCACACTTGTAACAGACTAAAATTTCTTTCAAGCAAGTACCTGGGTGTTTCTTCCCACATTTACTGCAAGATGGATATTCAACTTTTACCTCTTTCCCCTTATTTCAATTTCCAGAGTGATCATCAGATCTCTTCTTCTCTTTCTTTGCTTTAAAGTCGTAAGACTTAGAGAATTATTTTTCTGGGTTGATAGCACATGAGACAATATCTTCGTACGACAAGAAGGATTGTGACACTAATGCTCGACAAAGAAATTGTTTTAACCCATCAAAGAAACGATAAATCTTACTTCTTGGGTTACGTATATAATCTCCAACATACATTTCTAACCTTGTAATGTTAGCCTCATACTTTGCGACATTATTCATCCTCCTTTTGTATCAGACATAGAAATTGCCTTTCCATATCTGCTCGATGGTCATGAGGAAAGTATTTTTCTAAGAAAAGCTCTTTAAACTCCCTCAATTACATATTTGATACTTCATCATCTTCCTTTGTGTTTTAAATCAATGACCACCAATGATCAACATCTCCAGTGAGGCGATAAGCTGCCATGATAACTTTTTACCTCTCACTACTCCCCAAGGCATGGAATATTTTCTCTAAGTAATTTATCCATTCCTCAAATACTAAGGGATTTGTACTCCCATTGAATGTTGATGTTTTTTTCCTCATGAAGCGGTCTAACATTGATCCTCCATGTTGCGGATCAGGGTGCTACATATGGGTAAGGTTATTATTCATAACCTGGTTGAGTTGTCCTGGTATGGTGATTAGCTAACCAGCACCAGTTGCATCACAAACTCCACTATAATTATCTTGAGTAGGAGGTAAATCCCTTCATGGAGTGCGTGCATTGATACGGTTTTCATTTCTTCCACTAGGCGCCATTTCTAAACAATGGCATAAACTAGATATGTTTATGAATCAAAATACATAATTCCATACTTGTAAAACACTTAACATAAATTGAACTATTTATGGATATAATCCATAATCAAAAAAAAATGTTTTCATTGAGGAAGTATATATTCATAAACCCTTCATAATGATTTGTAAATATAATGAGAATTATCCTAAACATATCCCCTGGGAGTGTCGTAACCAAGAGTGCAATAAAACCCGTTTTTCCTGCACCAGTTCCTATTCGAGTCTATCTCAAAGCGGTGTTTTCAGGTTTTTCCCCTAGGTACATCTGTGCTAGAGCTGCCTCTACCTTCTCGTATCCAGACAGGCATGTATTGATCAGAAAACTCACAAAATCTCTACAATACCAAAATTTTAGGAAGTGCTTCTATACTAATCCTCAAAGTCCATCTTAGTTCTGTGTGCTCTAATTAGAGTTTATCTAAATCTAGATCCCAAGGTTTGGACAAAACTTCCTCTGATACCAACTGTAACACCCCAACCCTAGTTACCCAGAGTCGGTACACTATTACATAACATAGGCATGATCACAAAAGATCAAGTCTCGAAAGACAGATTAGTTTAGTAGCCTTGGAATCACTAGATACATTCATAAAGTTTACATTACATCATAAAGTGAAAACTAAAAAAAAATCTTGTCTCAACACTCATATATCCTTATACTATCACTGCAGTCCATTCATAAAATACTTCTTCACATACTAGGAAAAATAAAACATAGAAAGGGGTGAGCTCAAATGCCATGTAAGGATAACAATATAGCGGAATCTTTCTTAAATAAGCATAAACATTTAAGGCAATGTATAACTAAAAAAAAGCCTATTAAACTTGAACTTCAGCATAATATGGAAGAAATGAAATGAAATAATTCCATTTACTTATTCACAGGGATATTCTACTAGTCTAATAATCTCATGAAATATCAATAACCACTTTTATAATGATGGAATGCATAATTCCAGACTTTCAAAACCACATAGTCACGGCCTTGTGCCAAGACTACAAATAAGATTTTTTCAAGGCCTTGTTCCAAGAAACTAGTTTGTCTCATGAGGCCTACCAATGCATCGAGGATATATAGCGGGCTCCACCCGTCACTTATTAAGTCCAATGCATTCCTCATATGAATAGGTTTAAACATAACATAAACATTCGTATTAAAACTAGCATATGAAATGTCAATACTTTCTCCATAAACCCATGAATGGTATAAAAATAACACATCCATAGTCAAACATATCACAAAACCTTCAATACAATATAGAAGTTTTGTATCATAATAAATCAACTTCAAATAAGCTTAAAATCCATCAAAGGATGTTGACATAGATGAAATCAAAACTATTTGAGAGAAATATCTATTTTTTTGAAATCATTTAAAAGTCACATAATTATAAAAGAAAACATTTACTTTGAAAATATTCTTATAAGCTTGTAAGGGAAGCATCAAATATTTTATAATGGCGGAAAATAGCTGCACCCACCATATAAGTTAAACAAACATTCTTACCTTAATTCTGTTGAAAAGGTTAGAAAGGACCTTGTTTGGAAAACGAAGGAAAGATTCCATTATAAAAATTCAAACACGGGTATAAATGACTTTAACACATAGTCTATAATATAGTAATAATGTTTTGAAATACATTTTTAAGAAACATGGATGTGGATGATAATGATGTCCTAGTAGATAATTACATATAAACAACCTCAGATAATGAAGAGATTGTGAAATAAACCCTTACCTTGTACTTTTCCTTGGTTGATGGTAGATTAACCTCCTGTATAATGGTAAAATAATTGTAATTCAATTATACAATAATAATATATATTAATTATGATACCATATATGATCTTTTAATATTTCTTTGTTAATAATATCTTAGTATTATCGTTGTTTCGGGTGTTAACTGATTCGTTTTCCTTTATATGCTTTATTACATAAGCCATGTTGGTTATGGATAGGTTGTATATTATTCATATACAGAATGATGTCAATTCCTTAAACATTATTTTTAATTATCAAATTAAAATTACTCTAGAATGGATATGACGGGGAATGAATCTCATCGCGTTCGTGGAGACGGTAGTCCGTACGTATGCACGAGCGATAATATCATTCTTTTGATATTAAAATAATATATAATTGGATGGTGTATGATATATATAGAATAACTATAATTTTATATTTATTATTTACATGAATTACACATCATTATTATACTCATCCAAATAATAATTTTTTGAATAACAATTACACCACGACGTGGAGATGGTAAGCCATACGTATGCACATATGGTGACATGTCATTCAAAGGATGGATATAAAACTGAATATTGTTGTACTATATTTATAATAACATCACAATATATAGAATATACTAGATTTATTATTTTAGAATGTAAATAACAAAGAAAGAAGAAGTTGAAGAAGAAAGGAACTTGAAAGAGGGTGGTGAAAACATTACCTCTTCTTCAGGTTCTTCCTTTTGATTTGATCAAAATGGATACTTAGGTTGGATTTATGGTCAAAATAAGGCCTCTAGGTTGAAGTGAGGGAAGTTTAGAGAATATTTGGGCAGGGTTTAGCCGATTCAGATGGCTTTGAAGGTGTGAATTAGTGGTAAGGGGGAGTGCCCTTTTATAAGAGGGGTGAGGGGAACCTTAGGAAAAGCTAGAAATATTATTTTATAATAAATTCATATTCGGTTTATAATGGCTCAAAAGTGGATTACTTGAAGGTTAAGGTGGGGATAGGTCTAAAACCACTCAAAAAATAGGTTTTATACAGGTTTGGGTCACTATATTATCTTTATCATTTTTATTTAACTCTTAGTTAAATAGTTTGACATTTACCATGTCTCTTTGTATTTTTATATTATATAGTTAATAAACATACTATATACTTCCAAAAGACCCCCAAGTGGTAAATTAATGATACCCCTATAATGATATAAGTACTTTGGCCGAACCTTATATTTTTAGGAATATATTATCAATTAATAATATAATATTTGTTTTAAAAACACTTTTATGTCTATTTTGACACTATTGGGTATTTTGTTCTTGATAAATTCATAACAGCATTATTACTTAGAAAACAATTTATATAAACAATAATAATATGTCATATTAACCTATAAAATAATTTTAATTCATAAAAATACTCAAATTACATTTATTTGGATATTTATAATATCAATTATTTTAATATTTCATTAATTAGGAAATTAATGCATCACCATTGTGTCATAAATAAATTAACTTATTTTATGTCTAAAAATTATAAATAAAATACAATTATATAGTAAATATGTTTATATTTGTAATGAATATTTACAATCGAATTTATATTATGGATAACCCTATATTAAAAATGTTTTAGTAATTAAACTTTGATTTTAACTCTTATAACTCTTCTTTGAATTAAATAATAATAGGTGTCCTAATCTAATCCAAGTGGACATAAATGATAATATTTTATTCCTAAGGTTGTTTTTGGTCGAGATACACCTGTCCAATAGAATTAGGAAATGTGTTAGGGTAATATTAATATCATTTTTACCTTTAATTTCCCTATTTACTTTTAACCGTGGTAAATAAAAGTAAAATGTTACTATTCACCAAAAATTATTTTTATCTCATTGAACCACATTTTACTACTTGATATTAACCGTGTCTCTCGGATTTTTGAAATTTCACTCACAGAAGTAGTAAAATTAAGTTTTATGTAAATTTGCAAATTCTCCAAGGAGTTGGGTAAAAGACGGTGAAAAGTTCAATAAAATTTTTATATATCTAAAATTATTCTAAACTAACTCCAATGAATTACATTGAACTTATATAGGTATTATGTATCTATTTTTACCTTAATTAAATTTAAATAAAATAAATAATTATTTAAATAAAAATTTGGTTTTAAACTATAACTCAGTGTTTTTTCACTATTCATCAAAAATTGAATGTTTTTAGAAAAATACCAAAAATTCACCCTAAGATAATTTCGATATTCTGAATCCAAAAATGAATTCCATTTTGAAAGATAAAATTTATAAAATTTCAAAAAGTGGGTATTACTCTTCATAATGGCTAGTTTGATTGGTTGTGGTGTGTTAGAACTCGAAGTTGCGTACAACACATGCTACTGTATTATTCAAAGAGAAGCATACTGTAGAAGCTTGGGTTGTTACAATAATTTCATTTAAATGGGTTCCCATATTAAAAATATAAGTCCACTACTGATCTCAGAGTGGAAACATTACCCTAGGTGTGACCTAACTTTAGTTGAAATGGTTCATATAAAGAAAAAGTCACCAAGGATGTAACTATAAATAAAATAATTAAATTATTTTATTTAATTTTAAAATCCTAATATCTCATTAAAGGTGACTCAAATTTGTAATATGAGACCATTTTTTAGTTTGTAAAGTGGTGTTTTCCCTAGGTGTGGCCTAACATCAGCCAATGCAGTTCGGCTGTGAAAAATTGTTTTTGGATGTTTTATTGAATAAAATAAACAGTGAGTTTATTTTTATTTTAACATTACCTCGATGCAATGAGGTTGTTTCTTTTAAATGAATATATAAGAAGGCACTAAGGGTTAAGCTCATAACCTTATAAATTCCATAGATCTACTGAATAGAATCCTTAGAGAATTCTCTCAACGACGATGATAAACATCGAAATCAGAGATCATTCTTGACAGATCACTAATGGAAATCAATCCTCAAAAGAGAATGATCCATGTACCAAGTATGGAATTTGATTTTTGATTTAATTTCCCCATTGTTTATTTCCCTGATGAATTTGGTTCAATCCACAAATAGATTGATTCGTGATTTGATCATTGTTGCGAGATGGGTTATTGTTGAGGGATTAACTAGAGATTACTTTATCCAATTAGCTTATCCTTCTAATGATAATGAATCGTGGCCGACATGAAAAAAAATACAAAGATTTATTCTTCAAGAATTCGTCGGATTTATCTCCCCCATTCATGGAGATCTTCATCATTTGATCCTCATGATCACAGATTGACTTGTCGAGAGGATCCGAAAGCGATCAAACCCCCGGATTGGAGGTAAGATGAAACAAAGACCAAATCGGTGTAGTTGAGGACCTGAGGATCACAGAGGTGTTTTCTTTTTTTAGATTGGTGCACTAGAGAAAGAATGGTAGATATTGGAAGGAAGGGTGTCAACAGCGCATGGTGATCGTGTGACGCAGCGGGGTGGCTGTGTGGACTGGTGGTGGTCATTGTAGGTGATCGTGTGAGCCGGACCAGCCTGACATGCAGACTTGAGAAGGAGAGCAGGTCAGGTCTGCGTGACGGGCTAGGCCAACAAGGTGGGATGGTTCCAGTGGGATGGGTTGACCCTACGGACTAGATCAGACTTGGAAGGTCGGTTCAGACCCCACTAGTTAGGGCAGACCCAGGTCGGACCTGGGGTGGCCGGACCAATCCACGGTTGACCTTGATCTGCAGCCACGGTAGCTGGAGGTGTGGTCGACCACCACGGTAGCTTGAGCTATCATGGCATGATCAACCACCTTGGTCAGTCCACAACCCAATTAACCCCTTTCTGAAATTTTTAAATGACTATACCTTTCAAATCAGACTTATGTTTGATGAGATGTCTATTTCATTGGGACCCTTATGATGAGACATTCATTTTCAGATATCTTAAGTGGTTTTTTGTGGGAGTGTGCATAGAAACTAATGACTTGAGGATTGAATTCTACCAAAATAAGAGTTCTTCGAGCAAACATTTATATAGTTGTCTATAACTTAGAGAATGTGTATCCTATAGAGACTCTGTGTCTTATAGAGACTGTGTGTATTATAGAGACTGTGTGTCTTATAAAGGATGTGTTTCTTATGAAGATTGTGTGTCCTATTGAGACTATGTGTCTTGATGAAACTATGTGTCTTATTGGATTGAGTATATCTGGATTTGTTTGGTATATTTTTTATAGACATATATCTTTGTGGAGTTCACTATGAATTCATTTGTGGTATTCCCTGGTGGTATTCCTTAGTGGTATTCCATTGTGGTATTCTGTTGTTGTAATTAGTTTGTGTTATTAATTTATGGTATTCCTTAGTTTTAATCCTTGGTGGTATTCCTTCATGTTATTTCCCTTGTGCTATTCCTTCGTGGTATTTCCTTTGTGGTATTCCTTTGTTGTATATGGGTGTCCTACTAATTATTGTTTTACTAACCCATGCACGGGCTTTTCCCGCACGAGTCGTGTCTTGTGAAGATGATCGAATCTTCGATAGAGTTCCAATAAGACCCAGACCAGGAAGCACCTTGTGAGACCAGATAGGCCAAGGAGTGTTCCAGTAGCTTTTTGGATGACAGTCCCAATACCTATTACTTTACAAGTTGGACTTCTGGCTGTAGACTCTTTTCTTTTGGTGGGCTTGTTTTGGACCTGTTTACTTTACATTACTTTCACTTTTGTACTCTGGTTGTGAGATATTGTGGTTTTCATACATTATTTACTTATTGATTTTACATTTTAGAATTTTTAGAGTGGATATGTGTGTGGGGGGGGTACTTAGGAAAATGCGTCCCATTTTTAGGATATGCCTACTCAGTGCAAGTCACTAGCCCCTAGCCTATTGGAGGTGGGTTAGGGGTTATCACAGCATGGGCCCCTCTAGAATGGTTTGTGACAAATGGAACCCTACTAACCTTCCTAAAAATGATCCATTCCCCTAAACCTTGAAAATTTTTATGGATAGTTTACACATTAGCACTTAAATAGAAACAAATTTATTAATCATCTCTCAACCTTTGGAAGCTTTGTTCTTTAATTTTTTTATTTCTATATAGATTTATGAATCTTCATGACAGAGAGGATTATTATAAATAAAAACTATGGTGTGGAATTTCCAACCCAAATTATTAAGGAAATTTCTCTCCTTACAGCATTTTATACTTGATGTTTTATTGTTTTTATAGAATATCTCACAAAAGAGCTCCTTAACATTATTTTATCATCAAAATATATTCTAAATTACTTAAATCAATGAAGTTTTAAAATAAATTTTTATCCCTATATGTTCTAAAAAAATCCCTAATAGATGCCCCAACTAAAAAAACATCACCCACCCTCACAGATATGTTCAATGTGGATCATGCAATTTACTTCTGAGTATGTTGGATTGGGATTAAGTCTTATAATGTAGCTTCATAACTAGGTTTTTCATGGATACTAAGATATTACATCGGTCAAAAATAAAGGAATTCTAGAATAAGTGTTTTATGTCGAAATTTTTTTAAAAAACAAAATGAATTTCCTCAATCATGTTCAACACAAGTACGTTAAATCTCCAAGGTTTTAAATGAAACCTGGAAAATTTGGGTTAAATAATAAATTTTTTGTTCACTAAAGAAGTGATAATATTATGAAGAATACATAAAAAGAATCTATAAGCCTCAAAATTATGTTATTTTAATATTTTTATAGTTGTTCATTGAATTGGATTAAAAAATTAGTGGTATTTTCATGAATTTTCCAACATTGAATGAGAGGGAAATTATATTTTAGTATTCATTTAAGCTGATTTATACTAGTAAAATTAGTTTATACCTGGGAAAAGGTTCCAAAAATGAAATTTTCATTCATTTTAATCTCAAAAATTTCAAATATAGAATAAAATTGAAATATAATCATGAAATGATAAAAGAAAAATAGTAAAATAAAATTAAAATGAAAAATACACAAAAAAATGAATCTTACAAAGGATGTTCCTACCTGACCAGCACAATTATTTTTTCAACTTTCTAATTATGAAATAATTTATTTGTAAAATTTAAATCAACAATTATAGAAATAATAAAAACAAGTTATAAAAAAGTATACACCCTGTCCCTAAATGTATTCAGTATCCTAAAGATGAATCCCCTCCCATGGAGGCTCTTGAAAAGTATCTCTAAATAGAATTAATTTATTCCCATTTTACATAAATGGTTCTTGTTTCCATGGTTTATTAATATTTAGAATACAAAATGAAAAAAATGTGAGTAACAATAAAGGATTGATACTATTTGGAAGGAAATTTATCTATAAATAGAATCATCCTAAATTCAAAAAACACCACTTTATCCCCAAAATTGATCTCCTTTTTGAGGATTAATTCTTCATTAAATTATTTTTTTCTATTTGTAAATCATATAGATTCTATAATCATGTTTTCTTATTTCTTACAAATACAATAATAAAATATTTGTATATATTCTATATTTAAAAACATTCATTTTTATTCTCTTGAAATCCTACAAATTCATATAATTTGACTCCATAGTAAATGGAAATATTTTCCATACATTATCCTAAATGGTGAAATTATAATTAGAGTTTGAAAAGTATTTTTATTCAAAAAGTGAATCATCTAATATAAAACTCCAATATTTTTATATGGGTGTAAAATTAACTCTAAAATGTTTTTAATCACTCTTTCTGATAAATCACCCATTTCACTTATTTCGAGATGATAGAGTGTAGAAACCCTGTAATGTACTCTATATTTCCTAAAAATAACTTCTTGTATTGTATTTTATAAATTGGTTCCTTGATCCATGATGATAAAATCTTGGTGGCCCAAATATATATATCATGTTTTCTCTTACAAATTTTGAAACTACTTCAGAATCATTAATTCTAGTGGGAATATCTTCAACCCGTTTTCACAAATAATTAATAGAATGTAAAATGAGAAGGTGCCAAAAATAATTGGGAAATAGTCCCATGAAATTTATTACCCAAATATTAAACACAACACAAAATAAGAGGGGCTTTGTGGAATTCCATCTCTCTTATAGATATTCTCGTTAAAATAAAATGTTTTACATGATATATTATTCAAAAGAGTCCTTGAAAAGGGTATACCAAAATAAACCTAAGTCAAGTACTTCAATATTTTTTATTTATGGTAAAGAATGACCCCCACAACCCATAGTATGATAAAATATTATCACTGAATCTATCTTAATTTCTAAGAATAATATTCTGATTATTTAATCATATCTATATTCTATAAATAACTTTCATCCCAAATGTACTTCCCTGATTCTCATTCTAGTTTTCCAACTTGTTTCCTTGAAAAATATTATGGAAATACATTGGAATACAAGTAATTTAAAATATTAGTAAACCATGTTCTAGTACCCTTAATTGTATAATGTTCCACATCAGTAAAGCTTTCTATGATTGTGGATATAATTGAAGTTTCTCATTTAAAATAGTGGTTAATCTACTTGAATGTATTGCCCTTAAATTCTCACTACCCTTTTTATCCTTAATTTATAATAAAATTGTTTTAAAAACAAAATACTCCTTAATAACCATAGTTTTTCATCATGTTTATTTATCAAAAATTTAATTATATAATTTTCCGTGAAAACTATTACATCAAAACCTATCGTGTAGTACATAAATTATTATAAAGAAAAAAATAAAGAGTAGAAATTATTACACAGTGGTTATGTAGATAAATTGTGGTTTATCTAGTGTCCTAGATTCATAGGTTATAACATGTTACATATTTTATATTATTTGACTCAAAAACATCCCCTAAAGGAATTTGTTTTTGTGAGTTATCGATTCGAAAGGAAAATCCCATTCTCAAGGCTAGAAAATGAGTGGGGAAACTATCTTCAGGAATAATACTCTAAAATATTTTCTTCAAACCTCATAAAATAAAATATGATATACTTTTTAGAGAAATATAGATAAAGTTAGGTATAGAGACTAACACTTTTGGTACATAGATATCATATCTTAAAAGATTAATATTCATTACATTACATAATGATCTATGTAATAATCATATATATCTAGTTACTTTAGAAAAATGGACATGTAAAAAATTGTTTCATATGTAAACTAAACCATATCTCACTAAGTTATTTATAACTATAACCCTTCTTAGTCATATCATACATAATATCTTTTTTTATAACCTCAAAAAAGGAATCCTAAGAAAGGGTGAGCTCATATGATCAATAATGGTAATAGAGGGAGATATCAATGATCACATAAGAATAACCTGAGAGTAAATATATAATAACACAAGAATAAAATTTTATAACCATACCATGTATATAATATATCATAAACTTGGGTCATGTAATAAATATTGGAAATTAATAAGACATGAATAATTAAGGAATCAAAAAACATAAGCCATGGGAACAAAATATTTGCACAATACAAAGATTTATGTCATACACAAATGTATATAAAATATTTTATTTATTAGTAAAGGATCATTTCCAAGAGAATCATACTGGAATGAGTTCACTCACCAAACCATTATAGAATTCAAGGTTAACTCTCAAGACTATCATAGTGGAAAAAGTACCTTACTGAACTGCATTCACTCCCTATTCTACTCTTGTTTCACTCATGAGATAAAAATATTTTCCCAATTTATTGGAGGGATATATAGGTCCCAACCATTATGAAATGTAAATCATACATATGTGTGTTAAAGTATTATGAATAATTCACCATATCTTAACCCATGAAAGGTAAACGGGTTTTATAATCATTTTATCTTAGCATAACCTGGGAAAAATAAAACAGTTTCATTAACATTTCATTATTCCATCATAGCATAACCCATGGTAAATGAATGGTTTTCATAAAAAAATGAATTGTAAGTATAAAATATCAATAGAAAGAATAATCATTGAATAATTATATCACATCACCAGTAATTATTAAGTAACATCAAATTATTTCAATTTAGATGGAAATTATTTTGAAAGATTAATTGAAAATATTCTTGAGGAAAATATCATTTCCATATTGAAATCAATTATTTAAAATCTAATAATTTCCAAAATGTTAAAGAAAACAATTTATTTTAAAATAAATAAAAAAAATTAAATAATTGAGTGGTTATGATAGAAAAAAATACCTTTCATGTTTTATATTTGAAAACAAATATTACATTCGAATATTTGGTAAAAAGTAAAAAAGTGCTTCATTCAGAAAATGATGAAAATATTAATTTTAATTTTTTTGTAAAATGTTAAAACGGGGTAGAAATTTCATTAAAAATAATTATTAAATACTAAATAATATCTTTAAAAAAATTTATAAAACATTTTCATGGAATCAAATGTATTTTTTACTTAAGAGAGACATATAGTTGATTTTTCATAAAAATATTATTTCAGGCTCTTTTTTTCAGGCTCTTGATTACATAAAAAAGTGTAAAATGAAAAGGAAAAAGTATTCTATAGAAATGACTATAGTAAAATAAAATTTATAATATTATTTATATATATCATAATATTTCATCATCATAATATTAATCGTAAACAGTCTGGATAAACAATGAGATTATAACATAAAACATTTTCCACTTAAGTAACTTTTGAATCATAATCCCCCTAAAATAAATTGACACAGATAGATATGTATGTACCCATAATTTTCATAAAAATATTTATAAAATAAATTCACTATTATTATATAAACCACATAATTAAAGCAAGTAGTGAGTATGGAATGTGTCCCACAGAAATAAAAGTTATAAGGAAATCCCTTACATGCTTTGATAACTTTTGAATCATAAGTCCCGTGAAGGAATAACTTTTAATAAAACCTTAAATATCATGATAATAAATAAATTCATGATATATCAAGTCAAATTAAATTTATATAGTCCTCATAAAATAATATAGGGGCATAACATATCATATGTCCTAAAGAATAGAATTTGAGAAAAAAACCGTTACCTCAAGTATTGAATTTCTTCATATATGTTCAAACCTCCTATATGATAAATATATATAGGTTTATTATAAATTAATTAAATAATAATATTCATATATATAATATCATATATTATTTATATTTATCCTTTTATCTCCTATTTATTAATAATTGTTTTGTAAAAATCACAATTACGGGTAATAAATACTTCGTTTTTCATGTATGTCTTTGTTTGGTAGTTTTGGGCCTTGTACATTGATTATGGTTAGATAATGTCAAAACTTTTAATCATGGAATAATTATAATATATAATAACTATATATATGTTAATATTCAACCATAAATGTTTGAAATAGGATAATGAATTATGTTGTTCATGGAGACGCTAAGTCGTATGTACGCATGAGCATTGATTCCATTTTCTCTACAGATAAAACAAAAGAAAGATAAAAATTAATTCACCTTACCAAAATCATTTTTATATCATATATATCATATGTATTAATTAAAACTATCATCATTACCATATATTTAAAAATAAAATGAATAATGCATCACATCACTTCGTGGAAGTGGTAGTCCACATGTTCACATGAGTGATGTTATCATTTTCAAATAGATTAGAAGGAAATAATATAGATTTGATATTAGAACTAAAGAAGCATAATTATATCATAAATTTATTATATATATTTTAAATCTGTCTTTATATACACCAGTGATAGGCGGTGATGGAAAATTAATTACATCAGTTTGTTAGGAGATAGTATGTCACACACACGATCAACAGTTTCGTTTATCATTTGTTAAAAGAGAAGATGGATATAGGTTATGAAATTAACATAATAACATCTCATTTTACAAGGTATAATGATTTTATTCTATCATCATACTTTAATAATAATTTATGTTGGTTGAATAAGATATTAAATGAAAATTCACAGTTAAGGATTAAACCTCTTCTTTCGAGAACCCCTTTAGGTTTACCCCAAAAGCCTTCTAAAGCGGATTTCCTAATCAAAAAACATCTTATAGGATGTGGCGAGTTAATTAAGGAATGTATTTGGTTATGTATTAACTAAACCAACATTATCTTACTGTTTTTAGAGTATAGTACCGGGAGTGTTCTTTTATAAGTGGGGGAGGGGTCCTTCATGGAAATTACTTGGAAATTTCACAAAATAATAAAAATGATAAATTCATTCACAAGAAAAATGATCCAAAATGAAAATATATTCAATGGTGTTATAATATAAGGTTGAAATATATCTATACAATAGGATTTTTGAAATTTTTAATTGGAAAATATACCCTAATCTTTTGGTTAACCCTCCCCAAAACTGTAAACCCATTTTAACCTTAACCATATTAATTAATTTTTACTATTTTAATTGTTCATTATGAAAAAATATTATGTTGACCTTGTTATATAGTATTTATTATTTTTATTACAAATATTTAATCTATTTTTCCAAATTCAAATCGCATAAGTGGAATAATTTTACTTAAAACTAAACTTGTAAACACAATTGAAAAAGCGGTTTTCCAAAGAAAAAATTTTCATCAGTATAAAAAGTGTTTATATCAAAAGTCAAATAAAATTTATTTAATTTACCTAAATTGGTATAATAATAATATAATTAAAATAGTTACTTTTAAAACAATCTTCAAAAAAAATGGAACTTTTTAAATCTTTAAACAAAAAGGTGGTTTTTAATAAAAATTGTTATTTTCCACTATTCATCTAAGAAATTAATATTTTAAAAAGATTTTAAAAAATTAAACCTAAGATAATTTTGAAATTTTTTTTCCAAAATTGAATTTAATTTTTTCAAATAAAATTTCTAAAAGTTTAAAAACTCATTTCAGTATTTTTTCCCAAAAGAAATGAAAACCATTTTTGAAAAGAAATGTATTTTGGTAGTACATAAAGACATTAACAAAAATTAAGTATTTATTTATCATTATATTTTCTTTATCTAAAGAAATTATACTTGATTTTAAAATTTTGTCTATTCCTTTTCATTCCACCAAAATTAAATTCTATGTTATAATAATCATGTTTAAATAATAATATTAATAGTATATTGTTGTTCATTAAAACTCAGTTTTTTTTAAAACAAGGAATCAAAGAAATTAAATTTATCTGGAAAAAAAATTGTTTAATAAAATCAATTGTTTTTTATTTACGATTTTCCTGCTAAAATATTTGATAAATAACCTATAAAAATTAGTATATCTTATAAAATATCGTTCATCCTTTATAGTTTTTGGGTATAGTGGGGAAAATGATATTCAAGTTTGATTGATCAAATTTAATTCTATATTAGGATTGTACATGGCTCAAAAAAATCCACTTTCTTTTATAAAATAAAATTTCTCATAATTCATAAAAATATTTTTATTAATACATGTTTTAATGGTTGCAATAATAACCTTAAAATTTATTTCAAAAGATTATCCATTTAATATGAAATCATCAATGAGAGCCTTTATACACTCTTTTAAAAATTTATAAAAGATGGCCAGCATACTCCATTGAAAGTTGGCTAATATCATGACTCGTCCTAGTTGGGCCCATGCCGCAACTCCCCAAGCCCACCTCCAGTAGGCTAGGGGTTGGTGACTAGCACAGAGCAAGAATATCACTAACATGGGAGTCATTTGCTAAGTACCTGTACACACGCACACATCTCCATGCCCACAAATAAAGAAAGGTAAAAACCACTAAGAAAAAAAATGCATGCATACAACTAAACCCAACCAACAATGTACAATGGAAAGTAAAGTGCAGAAAGTAAACTGGTCCAAAATACAATCCCACTAAAAGAAAGAGTTTGCAAACTAAAAATTCGAAATAGTAAGAAAAAAAGAGGTACTCAGACTACTGATCATTGTCGTAGGAACACATCAGCCTTCAAGGAACCCAAAAATCTTAGTCTGGTCCTGGTCCGCCCTGGACTCTGTCAAAAGGCCACTCATCTGCACAAGATATGACACATGCGGGAAAAGCCCGTGCAGGGGTGAGTATAACAATACTCAATAGGGGACCCTGAAACCACAAATTAATACAAAACATAAAAGTGTATTTATCTCTTTACAGTATATTTCTACTGAACATATAGCAAGATAAACACATCCATATATAATCAAGACCCAGAACCGCAGTCTACAATGACCGCATACCCATGCTAGGTATTTAGTTTTATGATCCTATGAAGCACTCATCTGGGAGAAATCACTCCACGAGTCTGATATCTCAAATGACGTCCATTTGAGAAGTAATGTTCATCTGAAAAATCCATGAGAGAATAGATGTGCTGATAGATCTGAAGAGAGAATAGATACTCATTTTGGGAGAACACACTCCTGAGTGGGAATAAATCGTGATATACTAATGAGAATCACTTCAAGGGCCTTGGAGGATACCTCAACTCACTTGGATTCACCTACTAAGTAATATATTGTCACCCAATAGTATTGTTCACATTGATACCTAACTCTACCTAGGGTCCGGAATGGATAGAGGATCTCGCTCCAAGCCTCTAATAGGGATACCTGACTCTATCTTGGAAAGTCCTGCTGAAGAGATCATACTCATGTGGGTGGAAATAATACCTGAACTTTAGGGGAATGATAAAGGGGAACTAACCCAAATGAAACTTGTCCAAGGAATAATGGACAAAAGGATCAAGCCATATATAGAAAGGTACACTACATGTACAAGGGATCACACGCCGTGTCCCTCGAATCCAGGTACTACCTGTGTACAACAGCCCGATTCTGGAGAACATTTCATGTAAAAATGTATATACATGATGTGTAGAAAGGATCACACATCGTGTCAAGGAATCCAGGGTCTTCTCTGTACATTTTGTCCATGTGCCCGTACATGGACTCAACCCGTTTATGCCAACACGTGTAACCGGTACATGGGGTAACCCACATAACCGGCCTCATCTAGCCGTGTGGGGGAGTACATGGTGTTTAATCCACCCCGTGCACATGTATCATCTAAGATACATTCCAAGTCCTGTGTAAGGACTCACAAGCCATGTGACAATGGTCACATGCCATGTCAACAATTCGTGTCACCCGGAACAACATCTGCAGGTGGGTGGGTCTCCCAAGTCGTGTCCTCTAGGTAGAATACCATGTCCTTTTTCGTGTGCTGCGTGGAAACCCTAGATGCCACCATGCTAAACCCACATGGCATGTTATTTGGAGAACATCCCATGTTCATGGGGATTTTCTATAAGTGTGAGGCCTTCAACATTTCACCTCTATCGATCTTCCAATGCTCTTTTCGGTGATCTTTTTTCAATGAAAATCAAGATCCGATGTATCCCCACCATGCCATCAACATTTCGGGAGGTTTCGGTTATTCGATCGGCCCCAAAACCCCATATTGATCTACCCATGTGAAGAACGGTTGAAGAAAAATTTCTCCCGATCTAAGCTGATTCATTGTCTTTCATCATCGTCGCACCTTCTCTAATTCATCACGATGTTTTATGTCTAATTTGGGATCATTGTTTTGAAAAACGGGTTCACAATGATTCATTGTTCATTGCCCTGTGAAGAATGCAAAGAATGCAAGAAAAGGTGGGAAGAAATCCAACAAACCAAATTGAGGAATGAACCTCCACCTTCGTTCATCACAGTGTTGATCTACTCCCATTATAAGGATTAAATAGTGTGAATCAAAAACAATCTCAGATGAGAATGGATCAATTCCCAGTAATAAGCCCCAAGAAAAAAAAATATCCTCTCGTAAGAACACATGATCTATGGATCAACCTGTTCGTGGGTTGATTTAAATTCTTCGTTTAATCAAAGAATTGGGAAAAAAATCAAAGAAACAAAACCTCGACCCTAATTTAGTTGGAGAACGATCGTTGCTCCATGTTCATTGGCGATGTTACTTCAATTATGAGGTACGTCAATCGATAGCTCTGTCATCGTCTGCCTATGGTTCCTCCTCCACCGCTCCAATGGTCATCACCAATTCGAAGGGTTATGAAATTAACCCAATGAATTTCTTATAAGAGGATATTTATAGGGGAGTAATTAGGTCGATGTCTCCAAAAGGAAATCAAAATAAAATAAATTATTTATTTATTTTATTTCCATTGAAATGTCTGAAAAATAACTTTTCACTATTGGAAATGGACAATTTCCCAATGGTTCTGAACCATTGGGAAATCCTGCAGAACCGTTGGTATATCTTATACCAACAGTTCCACAAACAGTTGGTAAGTAAGCCTTTGGGAAATATTTTTCCAACATTTTACATAGAACCATTGGGATAGGTTAGAAAAATAAACCTAACCCAATGGTTTGGCACAACCATTGGGATAGTTTTTCCCAATGGTTTTGGCTTGAACCGTTGGGAAAAAAAAATATGACTTCTTTCCCAACGGTTTGTAAACTGTTGGGAAAGTTTTTTTACCAACGGTTTATAGAGAAGCATTGGTAAAATAATACTGGGAATTTTATGCCAATGGTTTGAAATTGTTGGCATAGCCTATGCTTTTCAAATTGCACAACAGCCTGTAATTTGCCGGCACAGAGCAGGGTGTCCATTAAACATATAATGCATCCTGGAACTATAATACAATTATTGTACCTACAATAACCAACTAACTCATACATATATAGAACAAATTCATACACATTTAACATATAATGCATCCTGAAACTATACACATCCAAAATTAAATCATAATTCATAACTTAATTATAAACATAAATAATTCATTTAGAATTCAATTTAAAATTTAGATGACAATTATATGTGGAATCCAGAATTCAATTCATAATTAGATCGGTTTTTCATATACACGATGTTTTTACTTGAAATGATTTCCATTTTAAACAAAATACATACACCTGTAGTGGTGTCGGCCACACCGCGACTCAGATTGAGGTGTATTTGACTCATACACATCACAAATGACCCATGTATTGTTGTCCTAAAGTATCAACACAATCAGAATCTGTTTGGTCGGTTTTCCATATGTCAGTTGTTGTTTTCACTTAAAATGAAGTGATTTTTAAATAAAAGAGAGACACTTTGAGTGGTGATGGACACACTTCCCCTTGTATGGAGATGGGTTTGACTCATACACGTCAAAAATGACCCATGGATCGTTGTTCTAAAGTATAAACACAATCAGAATCCGTTTGGTTGGTTTTCTATATGTACTTAAAATGTTGTCCATTTTAAACATAAGAGAGACACTTTAGGTTGTTTCAGCCACACAGAGACTTGGATTGAGGCGCGGTTGACTTTTACACATCACATATGACCCATGGATCATTGTCCTAAAGTTTCAACAGATTCCAAATGTGTTTGGTCGGTTTTTCGTATGCCAGTTGTTCCTTTCACTTATAATCCTGTCCATTTTAAACAAAAGAGACACAGTTAGAGTGGTACCAGCCACACCGCACCTCGGATTTAGATGGGGTTGACTCGTACACATCTAAAATGGCCCATGGATCATTGTCCTAAAGTATCAACACAATCCGAATGATTTTGGTCGGTTTTCTGTATGCCAGTTGAGGTTTTAACTTAAAATGATGTTCTTTTGAAACAAAAGAGAGACACTTTGAGTGGTGTCGACCACACTGCACCTCATATTGAGGTGGAGTTGATTCTTACATGTCACATATGACCCATGGATTGTTGTGCTAAAGTATCAACAAAATCAGAATCTGTTTGGTTAGTTTTCCGTATGTACTTAAAATGTTGTCCATTTAAAAAAAAGAGACACTTAGAGTGATCCCAGACACACAATGCCTCAGATTGAGGTGGGGTTGACTCGTACACGTCACATATGAGCAGTGGATTGTTTTCCAAAAGCATCAACACATTCTGAATGCGTTTGGTCAGGTTTTTATATGTCAGTTGTTGTTTTCACTTAAAATGATGTCCATTTTAAACAAAAGAGAGACACTATGAATGGTGCCAACCACATCGCGCCTTGTATTGGGGTGGGGTTGACATTTACATGTCACATATGACCCATGGATCTTTTTTCTAAAGTATCAACACAATCAGAATTCGTTTGGTCGGTTTTCCGTATGCTAGTTGTTGTTTTCACTTAAAATGAAGTCCATTTTAAACAAAAGAGAGACACATTGAGTTGTGTCGGCCACATTGTACCTCTAATTAAGGCAAGGTTGACCTGTACATATCACATATGATGCATGCAATGTTATCCTAAAGTTTCAATGGAAATGGAATGCGTTTGGTCGGTTTTCTGTATGTACTTAAAATGTTGTCCATTTTAAACAAAAGAGAGACACTTAGAGTGACCCCGGCCACACTGCGACTCAGATTGAGCCCGGGATGGATCGTACATGTCACATATGACCCATGGATCGTTGTGATAAAGTATCAACAGAATCCGAATGTGTTTGGTCAGCTTTTCATATGTCATTTGTTCTTTTCACTAAAAATGAAGTTCTTTTTAAATAAAAGAGAAACACTTTGAGTGGTGCCAGCCACACCGCGGCTCAGATTGAGGCGGAGTTGACTCGTACATGTCAAAAATGACCCATGCATCATTTTCCTATAGTATCAACACAATCAGAATCCATTTGGTCTGTTTTCCATATGTTAGTTGTAGTTTTCACTTAAAATGAAGTTCTTTTTAAATATAAGAGAGGCACTTTGAGTGGTGTCAGCCACAACGCACAACGGATTGAGGCAGGGTTGACTCGTACACATCACAAATAACCCATGGATCAGTATTCTAATTTATCAACACAATCAGAATCCATTTGGTCGGTTTTAAGTATGTACTTAAAATGTTGTCCATTTTAAACATAAGAGATACACTTTGGGTGGTTCTGGCCACACCACGACTCGGATTGAGGCGCGGTTGACTCGTACACGTCACATATGTAGCATGGATCATTTTCCTAAAGTTTCAAAAGATTATGAATGCGTTTGGTCAGTTCTTTGTATGCCAGTTGTTCTTTTCACTTATAATCTTGTCCATTTTAAACAAAAGAGACACTGTTAGAGTGTTACCAGCCACACCGCGCATCAAATTTAGACGGGGTTGACGCGTACACGTCTCAAATGACCCATGGATCATTTTCCTAAAGTATCAACACAATCCTAATGCATTTGTTCTTTTTTACTTATTCCAGTTGATTTTTTCACTTAAAATGGTGTCCTTTTGAAACAAAAGAGAGACACTTTGAGTGGTGTCGGCCACACCACACCTCAGATTGAGGTGGGGTTGATTCTTAAATGTCACAAATGACCCATGGATCATTTTTCTAAAGTATCAACACAATCAGAATCCGTTTGGTCAGTTTTCCATATGTACTTAAAATGTTGTCCATTTTAAACAAAAGAGAGACACTTAGAGTGATCCCGACCACACCATGCCTTGGATTAAGGCAAGGTTGACTCATACACATCACATATGACCCATGGATCGCTTTCTGAAAACATCAACACATTCTGAATGTGTTTGGTTAGTTTTTCGTATGTCAGTTGTTCTTTTCACTTAAAATGATGTCCATTTTAAACAAAAGAGAGACACTATGAATTGTTTCGGCCACACCGCGCCTCAGATTGAGGCGGGGTTGACTCGTACATGTCACATATGACCCATGATTCCTTGTACTAAAGTATTAACACAATCAGAATCCGTTTGGTTGATTTTCCGTTTGCTAGTTATTGTTTTCACTTAAAATGAAGTCAATTTTAAACAAAAGAGAGACACATTGAGTGGTGTCGGCCCCACCATGCCTCAGATTGAGGCGAGGTTGACTCGTACACATCACATATGACACATGGATCATTCTCCTAATGTTTCAATGGAAATCGAATTTGTTTGGTTGGTTTTCCGTATGTACTTAAAATATTGTCGATTTTAAACAAAAGAGAGACACTTAGAGTGATCCCGGCCACACTGTGACTCGAATTGAGCCCGGGTTGGCTCATACACATCACATATGACCCATGGATCGTTGTGATAAAGTATAAACCAAATCCAAATTTTTTTGGTCAGATTTCTGTATGCTAGTTGTTCTTTTCACTTAAAATGAAGTGCTTTTTAAATAAAAGAGAGACACTTGGAGTGGTGCCGGCCACACCATGCCTCAGATTAAGGCACGGTTGACTCATACACGTCACAAATGACCCATGGATCATTGTCCTAAAGTATCAACAAAATCAGAATCTGTTTGGTCAGTTTTCCGTATGTCATTTTTTGTTTTCACTTAAAATGAAGTGCTTTTTAAATAAAAGAGAGACACTTTGAGTGGTGTCGGTGTAACACCCGAGACTTTTATGAGAAATATTTTTTTATGTTATATAAGTCATCAAAGGAATCTTTAACTACACACATCACTATCTTGGCTTGATTTACACGCAACTTCGGCCTTCCTCGATATCTTACGTTGTACGCAATACCGAGTTTCACTAAACAATGATATGTTATGAAAATATTATTAAAACTAGCTATTATGAATAGTAATAACCACTTTCTGAAATTTTGTAAATTTTATTTTTCAAAATGGAATTCATTTTTGGATTTGGAATAGCTAAATTAGCCTTGGGTGAAATTTTGGTATTTTTCTGGAAACTTTCAATTTTTGATGAATAGTGAAAACACTATGTTACTATTTAAAAACCGAATTTTTATTTAAATAATTATTTATTTTATTTAAATTTATTTTAGGTCAAAATTGATACATAATACTTATATAAGTTCAATGTAATTCATTAGAGTAATTTTATAATAATTTTAAATATATAAAAATTTTATTGAACTTTTCACTGTCTTTTACCCACCTCCTTGGAGAATTTTCAAATTTACATAAAACTTAATTTTACCGCTTCTGTGAGTGGAATTTCAAAAATCTGAGAGACACGGTTGATTTCAGTAAGTAAAATGTGGTTCAATAAGATGAAAATAATTTTTGGTGAATAGTAACTTTTTTACTTTTATTTACCACGGTTAAAAGTAAATAGGGTAATTAAGGGTAAAAATGATATTATTATTATCCTAACACATGTCCTAATTCTATTGGATAAGTGTAATTCGACCAAAAAAACCTTAGAAATAAAATAGGGCCATTTAGGCCCACTTGGATTAGATTAGGACATTTATTATTAATTTATTTAAAGAAGGGTTAAAATAGTTAAAATCAAAGTTTAATAAGTAAATAATTTTTAATATAGGGTTATACATATGATAAATTTGACTATAAATATTCATTATGAATCTTAAAATATTTCCTACATAATGGTATTTTATTTTTAATTTTTAGACATTAAATAATGTAATTTATTTATGACACAAAGATGATGCAGTAATTATCTTATTAATGAAATATTGACATAATTGATGTTATAAATACCCAAATAAATGTAATTTGAGTCTTTTTATGAATTACATTAATTTTCTAGGCTAATATTACATGTTAGTATTGATTTAATTAACTTTTTTAAAATTAATCATTCTGTTATAATTTTCACAAAAATCAATTACTAAATAGTGTCAAAATTAACATAAAATAGTTTTTAAAACAAATATTATATTATTGATTGTTATTTTATTCCTAAAAATCTAAGGTTCAGCAAAGATACTTATATCACGATATGTGTATCATTAATGGACCACTTGGGGGTCTCTTGGATGTATATGGTAAGTTTATTAACTATATAATATAAACATACAAAGTGACATGGTAAATGTCAATCTAATTAACTAAGAGTTAAAACTAAAAGATAAGGTTAATATAATGACCTAAACTTGTCTAAATTCTATTTGATGAGATAATTTCGACCCATCCCCACCTTAGCTTCGAAATATATCAATTTGGAGGTATTAAAAACCGAATTTGACTTTATAAAAAATAATATTTTTAGTTATTCCAAAGGTGCCCCTCCCCTCCCTTATAAAAGGGCACCTCCTCCATCTCCTCCTCACACCAATTTGAGCCCTCAAGCTCGGCCACCCCTGCCAGTTTCTTTTATCCACTTCCCTAGAAGAATCCTAGAGGTCCTGGTCTTCTTAAAAGACCAATTTTAGTGCCCTAAGAGGAGGTCTCAAAGAGGCGCTTCAAAGAAGAGGTAATGCCCGTTACCGATTCTTTCATCTTTATTTCTTCTTCCACTTATTCTTCATTAGTTGTTTCATTATGAAGTAATAACATCAGTATCACTAATATACTGATATGTTATTATAAGTATGAAACAACCCTATTTCACCATCTATCCATCCTACGGAAAATGAAATCACCGCGCGTGCGTACGTACGGAATACCATCTCCACGCCGGGGTGTAATCTATTTTCCCCCAACACCTTACTTGGATTGGTATAATGGTGTAAATAATAACTATATATGATTATTTTAAATTGATATTGATTATGAAATAGTATACATACACTCCAATACAATTCCACGATCATGGGAACGATATCATCGCTCGTGCGTACGTACGGAATACCGTCTCCACGATGTGATGCGACTCCTTCTACATGATATTAATTGCATAATGATTATATAAATGAATTGAATGAATGAATATTATATATATTACACTAATACCATTCCGTAAATGAGGTATCTATAACCTAAAGAGAATAATGAGAATTTATTCGACAAAACACGCATAAGAACAAAAAGTAATAAACACCCAAATAACAAGTAGTAATGAAATATTACTAATAAGAAGCTAAGAATATTACCATATATGATATCATAACAATTAGTATGATTCTGGAATAAGTAAATAACATTATTTAAATCATTATACAGGAGTTTCAGACACTTACGAAGCAAATCGGACCTAAGGTAAGGGAAAATATCACAATCTCATTTTTATCTGAGATTGTTTATACTTTGGTATTTACTGGGGTGTATTTTATCATCCACATCCATGTTACCTAAATATGTAATATTGTTTCCATACACCTACAATTGTTTAAATCCAATTTTACCCTTCGTTGAGTTTTTAGTAAAAGATATGAAAAGAATCTTTTGTCGTTTTGGGTACAATGTACTTTTTGACTTTTCCAAAAAAAATACAAGAAAAATGTTTTTTTAACTTATACAACATGAATGGATTTTTAAAACATTATTTCCAAGAATCTTCCATTACAAGTTTTCAAGTTTATTTTTAATCAACTTCTTTTAGTTTAAAATTGTATGACATGTTAAGAAAGGAAAATGTTTTTGAATTAGAAAGGATATTTTCCTCGAGAATGGAGTTCAAGTGTTTTATCAAAATTATTTTCCATCTAAGATAATATAGGGTTCTATTTCTATCCCTATTATTACATTGATTTGATTATGTTGTGATGGAATTATTTTTATGAATTCCTTTATCTTATATGAATTGTTTTATGATGTCATGTTGTTTAAGAATCCCATTTTTATTACATGGGTTATGCAATGATGTATGATTTATGATTTTGTGGCACACATAAGAATAGTATCATTATGAGATGGGTGGGACCTATATCTCCCTACAATGCATTGGGTAAAGATTTTATATCTCATGAGATAGACCTGGCAGGAACGACAGGTTAAACCGGTTCAGTGAAACAGGACTGAAACGAGGAATGAACTCGGTTCAGAAATGGACTTTGTCCACTAAGATACTCTTGGAAATGAGTGTTGACTAATAATAAATGATTATCTATAATTATGTGTGTATGCCACAAAGTTCCATGTTTTATGTTATGATTATTGGGATTACATTTCACTTCTATGATTTATCTCATGGTATGAAATTATGATTTCTTTTGCAGGTTAAGATTTCCAAAATGTTATGTTCATGATGTGATTGATTTTTCTTTTGTTTACCCTTATTGAGCATTTGAGCTCACCCTTTTGTATGTTTTCTTTCCCCCAGGTCAGGAAGAAGGTTTTTAAGTAATATATGCCAAAAGGGACTATAGATATGATGAAATAAATGGGAGACATTGTAGACGCTTTATGAACCAGTTGTTTATGTTTCCCAGTTTCTAAAGACACTATACCTATACGGTCCTTCCATGGTTTTGTTATATGTTGTAATAAGTATGATTCAATTTTGAAGTTTTAACAATGTATGTAAAGTATGGGTCGTTATTGTTGGTATCAGAGGAAAGGTATAGTCAACCTTTGGAAAATAGGAAGTGAAAGACTTAGTAAGAATCCTATGGATAAGTCTAAGCATATAACACAATATTAGTGTTTTAGAAATGGCCATGAATAACCTATGATAAGACCTTAAGTGTGAAATTTTATTCTTGATTATGTGGTTTTCCTATTATAATTAGTGTTGCTCACACTATTCTTCTTGGTTTTTGTCATTGGTTAGAACCTGAAGGAACCGTGTTAATGCGGAATGCGGCGGACAATGCAATGATTGTCCCCCTGAGCAACCAAACTTTATGGGAGCTGGAATGAAAAATCTTGTAGCCATGCTCACACAACTTTCTCAAGCTATGAATCATGCAGGACTTCCAAACAAGCAAAGGAAGGAGCAACATTCTGTTGAATCCTTCATGAGGCAGCGTCCACCTTCATTCAGCGCATCTACTGATCCATTAGTTGCTGAACAATGGATTAGTACTACTGAAAATATATTTTCAGTTCTTCAATGTTCTGAACATGATAAAGTCATCTTAGTAGTGTATCGTTTGGAAGGAGATGCTGATCAATGGTGGAATCTTATTAAGAATACAAGGAAAATGGATGAAATTGAGTCCATGGAATGGGACGAGTTCAAGAACTTATTTTTGAATAAGTACTTCCCTCGTATTTTCCGAAAAAAGATGGAGAAAGAGTATCTTGAACTGAAGCAAAAGGATGATGAATCTGTTGGTACCTATGAAGAAAATTTTACAAGACTTGCAAGGTATGCTTATAGTATTATTATCCAACCTGAGAGTAAGATCGATCGATTCTTTAGTGGCTTAAAACCAAGTCTTCGAAGGTCCTTATCCATAAGGGACTTCAATAGCTACGAGGAAATTGTTCGATGTGCTCTCAAAGTTGAGATGGAGATTGTAGTAACCCATCCGTCATATGGGTTTGATAAGAAGAGGAAAATGGAATTCAAAGGAAAATCAAAAGAGCACACTGAAAAGAAGATGAGCTTTCCCTTATGCTCAAAGTGTGGAAAGCAACATGGAGGGAGTTGTCTTAAAGGGACAAGTAAATGTTTCAAATGTGGAAAGGAAGGTCATCGGGCATTTGAATGCCGCAATGATGGGAAGAAGATGTCTAATGATGCAAACAAAGGAAGGGATACACAGAATGAACCTACTACACTTCAATGTTTCAAGTGCAAGGAGATGGGGCATTATGCCAATCAATTCCCAAATCCAAGGGTTGATGACGATGGTCGACGTCAACAAACTCTTAAGGCTAAAGACAGAGGAAAGTCACGTGCAATTTCTATCAGCGATGTGGAGTACGATAACAATGTGGTGAAAGGTACAATTACCATCCAATATAAAGTAGCAAATGTTTTATTTGATTCTGGATCCACCCACTCTTTTATTTCTGAATAATTTTCTAAGGGTATCGCTGTATTACCTCAACAATTAGATGTTGAGTTAGCTGTGACAACCCCTAATGGCACAACAGTTGCATCAAAAGTTTATAATTCTTCCCCGATTGAAGTTTGTGGGAAAGTGATTCCTGCAAATCTTGTGATCCTTCCTATAGTGCAATTTGATGTGATTCTTGGCATGTATTGGCTTTCTTTATATAAATCTCATATCAATTTCCAAAGAAGGGAAGTCACATTTCATATTCCAGATCAATCTATGATCGTCTATCGATGAAAGGATGAACATATCCTTCCAGTGGAAATTTCTTCCATCTTATGGGTCTTGATTCCACTAAATGATGGTTATTTATTTCAAATGGCTGGAGAGAAACTCATGATTAAGAATATGCTCGTTGTACGGGAGTTTGATGATGTCTTTCCAGAGGAATTTCCAGGTCTTCCACCAAATCGTGATGTTGAGTTTTCAATAGAACTCGTACTGGGTGCTTTGCCTATTTCAAAGACACCTTATAGAATGGACCCAATTGAGTTGTAGGAATTGAAGAAGAAAATCCAAGAGAATCTTGATAAGGGGTTCGTATGCCCTAGTGCGTCACCTTGGGGAGAACCTGTTCTGTTTGTTAAGAAGAAAGATGGATCAATGAGACTCTGCATTGATTATCGAGAACTTAACAAGATCACTATCATGAACAAATATCCTCTCCCATGCATTGATGACTTATTTGATCAACTACGAGGAGCTCAATACTTTTCCAAGATTGATCTTCATTCAGGGTATCATCAATTAAGGGTCAAAAGGGAGGATATACCAAAGACGGCTTTCCGTACAAGGTATGGACACTATTAATTTATAGTGATGTCATTTGGTCTTAGTGGTTCCCTTTCTATCTTCATGGATCTGATGAATAGAGTCTTTAGAGACTATCTTGATCAGCTTTTGGTAGTCTTTATAGACGATATTCTTGTATATTCAAAGAGAAAGGAAAAACATAAAGATCACTTGACAATTATATTGAAGACCCTGAGAAAGGAGAAGCTTTATGCCCAATTTACCAAGTGTGAATTTTGGCTTCAAAAAGTTTCATTTGTGGGTCACATAATCTCAAAAGAGGGGATATGTGTGGATCCATCAAAAATAGAGGTTATCGAAAGATGGTCGAGACAAACAACAGTAACTGAGATCCAAATTTTTCTTGGTTTGGTTGGATACTATCGACGTTTTGTGAAAGATTTTTCACGATTATCTAATCCACTCACTAGGTTGACTCGGGAAGGAGTTAAGTTTGTTTGGACGGAGGAATGTGAAGTGAATTTCAAGGAGTTGAAAAGAAGGTTATCCAGTGCACCTCTGCTCACACTGCCTTGTAGTGGAGAAAGGTTTGTGATCTACAGTGATGCATCCAAGAAGGGATTGGGGTGTGTTCTTATGCCAAATGATATGGTGATAGCTTATGCCTCACGACAATTGATAATACATGAGAAAAATTACCCAACTCATGATTTGGATTTAGTTGTGGTAATATTTGCATTAAGGATTTGGAGGCATTATCTTTATGGTAAAAGGTGTGATATTTATACTGATCATAAAAGTTTAAAGAATATTTTCACACAAAAGTAGCTGAATATGCGCCAAAGAAGATGGTTGGAGCTGATTAAGGATTACAACTGCTCAATTCATTACCACCCTAGGAAAGCAAACAAGGTGGAAGATGCATTAAGTCGACAAGACCATGCTAGATTATCCATGATGAGGATCACAAAAGAGAAAATATTTATGGATTTACAAAGGATGGATCTTGGAATTATAATGGATGGGGAAAAATCGTATCTTTCTGAAATGAATTTTCAACAATCTACACATGTGAAGATTAAAGAGTTACAGAAAGAAGATGTAGAGTTACAAAAGAAGGTGAGAAATGCTCCTAAATTCAACCTTGATTGTGATGGGTTAATAAAGTTCAGTAATCAGGTTTGTGTTCCTCCCATCCCAGAATTAAAGAGGGAGATGCTGGACGAGGCTCATAGTTCATCATTATCTATTCATCCTAGAAGCACGAAGATGTATAGGGACCTGAAAGAGTACTTCTGGTGGGATGGCATGAAAAGAGATGTTGCTGAATATGTCTCTCGATGCTTGGTTTGTCAGTAAGTTAAAGCTGAGAGACAGAAGTCTAAGGGGATGTTACAACCATTACCCATACCCGAATGGAAATGGGAAAACATCACTATGTACTTTGTCACAGGACTTCCTAAAATATCCAATGGTAATAATGCTATCTGGGTCATAGTTGACCGTCTTACAAAGTCTGCACACTTCATTGCTATTAGAGAGCATTTCTCTCTAGATCAGCTTTCCATGATATATGTAAAGGACGTGGTAAGATTGCATTGAGTGCCACTTTCTATTATATCTGATCGGGATCCGAGGTTTACCTCAATGTTCTGGAGAAGTCTTCAGTATACTCTAAATACAGAGTTGAGTTTCAGCACTACTTATCATCCTCAGACAGACGGTCAGTCTGAGAGGACAATTCAAACTCTAGAAGATATGTCGAGAGCTTTCTCTATGGATTTAAAAGGTGGTTGGGATCAACACCTACCTTTGGTGGAATTTTCTTATAATAATAGCTTTCACTCCAGTATTCAGATGGCTCATTATGAAGCTCTCTATGGAAAGAAATGCAGGACTCCAACTTGCTGGGATGGAGTTGGGGAAATAAAGCTATTTGGACCTGATCTCGTTGATGAAATGGAAAAAAAGGTCAGATCTATTCAACAACACATAAGAGCAGCTCAGAGTCGACAGAAAAGTTATGTCGACAACCGAAGAAAAGACCTAGAGTTTGAAATGGGTGATAAAGTGTTCTTAAGAATATCTCACTGGAAGAGGTTCATGAGATTTGGAAAGAAGGGGAAGTTGATCCCTAGATATATCAGTCCTTTTGAAATACAAGATCATGTTGGAAAGGTAGCTTACCGATTGGCACTTCCACTGAATCTCTCTCAATTTTACGATGTGTTCCATGTATCTCTCCTGAGAAAGCATATACCTGATCCTTCACATGTACTCAGCTCAGAAGTTGTACCGTTGGAGCAAGATCTTTCTTATGAAGAATAGCCGATAGAGATTCTGGATCGTAGCAAAAAAGTCCTATGAAACAAGACCACTCGATTGGTGAATGTTTTATGGAGGAACCACCAATTAAGAAGATGCTACATGGGAGCTTGAGGATATGATGAGGGAGAGGTATCCTCATCTTTTTGTTACAAAGTGACGAATTTTGAGGGAGAAATTCATTTTAAGGGGGGTAGAATGTAACACCTGAGACTTTTATGAGAAATATTTTGTTTTTATGTTATATAAATCATAAAAGGATTATTTCACTACACAGAACACTAGCTTGGCTTGCTTTACACACAACTGCGGCCTTCCTCGATAGCTTGCATCGTACGCAATACCGAGTTTCACTAAACAACGATATGCTATTAAGATATTATTAAAACTATCCATTATGAATAGTAATAACCACTTTTTGAAATTTTGTAAATTTTATTTTTCAAAATAGACTTCATTTTTGGATTCGGAATATCGAAATTATCCTAGGGTGAAATTTTGGTATTTTTCTGGAAACTTTCAATTTTTGATGAATAGTGAAAACACTGGGTTACTATTTAAAAACCGAATTTTTATTTAAATAATTATTTATTTTATTTAAATTTATTTTAGGTCAAAATTGATACCTAATAATTATATAAGTTCAAAGTAATTCATTGGAGTAATTTTATAATAATTTTAGATATATAAAAATTTTATTGAACTTTTCACCGTCTTTTACCCACCTCCTAGGAGAATTTGCAAATTTACATAAAACTTAATTTTACCACTACTGTGAGTGGAATTTCAAAAAATAAGAGAGACATGGTTGATGTCAGTAAGTAAAATGTGGTTCAATGAGTTGAAAATAATTTTTGGTGAATAGTAACCTTTTACTTTTATTTACCACGGTTAAAAGTAAATAGGGTAATTAAGGGTAAAAATGATATTATTATTACCCTAACACATGTCCTAATTCTATTGGATAAGTTTAATTCGACCAAAATCAACCTTAGAAATAAAATATGACCATTTAGGCCCACTTGGATTAGATTAGGACATTTTTAATTAATTTTTTTAAAGAAGGGGTAAAATGGTTAAAATCAAAGTTTAATAAGTAAATATTTTTTAATATAGGGTTATACATATGATAAATTCGACTATAAATATTCATTAGAAATATAAAAAGATTTCCTACATAATGGTATTTTATTTTTAATTTTTAGACATTAAATAATGTAATTTATTTATGACACAAAAATGATGTAGTAATTATCTTACTAATGAAATATTGAAATAATTGATGTTATAAATACGCAAATAAATGTAATTTGAGACTTTTTATGAATTACATTAATTTTATAGGTTAATATGACATGTTAGTAGTTATTTAATTAACCTTTTTAGAATTTATCATTCTGTTATAAGTTTCAAAAAAATCAATTACTAAATAGTGTCAAAATTAACATAAAATAGTTTTTAAAACAAATATTATATTATTGATTGTTATTTTATTCCTAAAAATCTAAGGTTCAGCTAAGATACTTCTATCATGATAGTTGTATCATTAATTTACAACTTGGGGGTCTCTTGGATGTATATGGTAAGTTTATTAACTATATAATATAAAAATACAAAGTGACATGGTAAATGTCAATCTAATTAACTAAGAGTTAAAATTAAAAGATAAGGTTAATATAATGACCTAAACTTGTCTAAATTCTATTGTATGAGAGGATTTCGACCCATACCTACCTTATCTTCGAAATATATCAATTGGGATCTATTAAAAACCGAATTTTACTTTAAAATAAAATAATATTTTTAGTTATTCCAAAGGTGCCCCTCTCATCCCTTATAAAAAGGCACCTCCTCCCTCTCCTCCTCACACCAATTTGAGCCTTCAAGCTCGGCCAACCCCTACCAATTTCTCATATACACTTCCTTAAAAGAATCCTAGAGGTCCTGGTCTTCTTCAAAGACCAATTTTAGTGCCCTAAGAGGAGGTCTCAAAGAGGCGCTTCAAAGAAGATGTAATGCTCGTTACCGATTCTTTCATCTTTATTTCTTCTTCCACTTATTATTAATTAGTTGTTTCATTATGAAGTAATAACATAAGTATCACTCATATAATGATATGTTATTATAAGTATGAAACAACCCTATTTCACCATCTATCCATCCTACGGAAAATGAAATCACCGCGCGTGCGTACGTACGGAATACCGTCTCCACGCCGTGGTGTAATATATTTTCCCCCACCACCTTACTTGGATGGGTATAATGGTGTAAATAATAACTATATATGATTATTTTAAAGTGATATTGATTATGAAATAGTATACATACACTCCAATACAATTCCACGATCATGGGAATTATATCATCGCTCGTGCGTACGTACGGAATACCGTCTCCACGATGTGATGCGACTCATTCTACATGATCTTCATTGCATAATGATTATATAAATGAATTGAATGAATTAATATGATATATATTACACTAATAACATTCTGTAAATGAGGTATCTATAACCTAAATATAACAATAAGAGTTTATTCGACAAAACACGCATAAGAACAAAAAGTAATAAACACCCGAATAACAAGTAGTAATGAAATATTACTAATAAGAAGCTAAGAATATGACCATATATGATATCATAATAGTAAGTATGATTCTGGAATAAGTCAATAACATTATTTAAATCATTATACTGGAGTTTCAGACACTTACGAAGCAAATCGGACCTAAGGTAAGGGAAAATATCACAATCTCATTTTTATCCTAGATTGTTTATCCTTTGGTATTTACTAGGTTGTATTTTATCATCCACATCCATGTTCCCTAAATATGTAATATTGTTTCCATCCACCTACAATTGTTTAAATCCAATTTTACCCTTCATTGAGTTTTTAGAAAAAGATATGAAAGGAATCTTTTGTCGTTTTTCATATGAGGTACTTTTTGACTTTTTCGACAAAAGTACGAGAAGAATGTTTTTTTAACTTATATAGCATGAATGGATTTTTAAAACATTATTTACAAGAAGCTTCCATTACAATTTTTCAAGTTCTTCTTAATCAACTTCTTTTAGTTTAAAATTGTATGACATGTTAAGAAAGGAAAATGTTTTTGAAGTAGAAAGGATATTTTCCTCAAGAATGGAGTTCAAGTGTTTTATCAAAATTATTTTCCATCTAAGATAATATAGGGTTATGTTTCTATCCCTATTATTACATTGATTTGATTATGTTGTGATGGAATTATTTTTATGAATTCTTTAATCTTATATGAATTGTTTTATGATGTCATGTAGTTTAAGAATCCTATTTTTATTACATGGGTTATGCAATGATGTATGATTTATGATTTTGTGGCACACATAAGAATGGTATCATTATGAGATGGGTGGGACCTATATATCCCTCTAATGCATTGGGTAAATATTTTATATCTCATGAGATAGACATGGTTGGAACGTCAGGTTAAACTGGTTCAGTGAAACAGGACTGAAACGAGGAATGAACTCGATTCAGAAATGGACTTTGTCCACTAAGATAGTCTTGGAAATGAGTCTTGACTAATAAGAAATGATTATATATGATTATGTGTTTATTCCATAAAGTTCCATGATTTATGTTACGATTATTGGGATTACATTTCACTTCTATGATTTATCCCATGGTATGAAATTATGATTTCTTTTGCAGGTTAAGATTTCCAAAATGTTATGTTCATGATGTGATTGATTTTTCTTTTGTGTACCCTTACTGAGCATTTGAGCTCACCCTTTTGTATGTTTTCTTTCCCCCAGGTTAGGAAGAAGGTTATTAAGTAATATATTCCAAAAGGGACTATAGATATGATAAAATAAATGGGAGACACTATAGACGCTTTATGAACCAGTTGTTTATGTTTCCAAGTTTCTAAAGACACTATACCTATACGGTTCTTCCATGGTTTTGTTATATGTTGTAATAAGTATGAATCAATTTTGAAGTTCTAACAATGTATGTAAAGTGTGGTTCGTTATAGTCAGCCACACTGCACCTCAGATTGAGGTGAGGTTGACTCGTACACGTCACAAATGACCCATGAATTGTTGTGTTAAAGTATCAACACAATCAGAATCCATTTGGTCAGTTTTCCGTATTTAATTAAAATATTGTCCATTTAAAACATAAGAGAGACACTTTGGGTGGTGCCGGCCACACCGTGACTCTGATTGAGGCGCAGTTGACTCGTACACATCACATATGACCCATGGATCGTTGTCCTAAATTCCAACATATTTTGAATGAGTTTGGTCGGTTTTTCGTATGCCAGTTGTTCTTTTCACTTATAATCCTATCCATTTTTAACAAAAGAGACACAGTAAGAGTGGTACCGGGGACACTGCGCCTTGGATTAAGACTAGGTTGACTCATACACGTCTCAAATGACCCATGGATCATTTTCCTAAGGTATCAACATAGTCCGAATGCATTTCGTCATTTTCCCATATGCCAGTTGATCTTTTAACTTAAAATGATGTCCTTTTGAAACAAAATAGAGACACTTTGAGTGGTCCCAGCCACATCGCATCTCATATTGAGGCGGGGTTGATTCGTAAACATCACATATGACCCATGGATTGTTGTGCTAATGTATCAACACAATCAGAATCTGTTTGGTTAGTTTTCCGTGTGTACTTAAAATGTTGTCCATTTTAAACAAAAGAGAGACACATAGAGTGATCTCGGACACACCGTGCCTCATATTAAGGCAGTGTTGACTCGTACATGTCAGATATGACCCATGGATCGTTTTCCTAAAGCATCAACACATTCCGAATACGTTTGTTCAGTTTTTCATATGTCAGTTGTTGTTTTCACATAAAATGATGTCCATTTTAAAAAAAAGAGAGACACTATGAATGGTGCTGGCCACACCGTGCCTCCTATTGAGGTACGTTTACTTGTACATGTCACATATGACCCATGGATCTTTGTGCTAAAGTATCAACACACTCAGAATCCGTTTTTTTGGTTTTCCGTATTCTAGTTGTTGTTTTCACTTAAAATGAAGACCATTTTAAATAAAAGAGAGACATTTTGAGTGGTGTTAGCAAAACCGTGCCTCGAATAGAGGCGAGGTTGACTCATACACATCAAATATGACCCATGGATCATTCTCTTAACGTTTCAACAGAAACTGAATGCGTTTGTTTGGTTTTCCGTATGTACTTAAAATGTTTTCTATTTTAAAAAAAAGAGACACCCTTAGAGTGATCTCAGACATACCGTTACTCTGATTGAACCTAGGCTGGATCATACACATCACATATGACCCATGGATCATTGTGATAAAGTATCAATTGAATCCAAATTTGTTTGGTCGGTTTTACGTATGTCAATTGTTCTTTTCACTTAAAATGAAGTGCTTTTTAAATAAAAGAGAGATACTTTGAGTGGTGCCGGCCACAACGTGCCTAGGATTGATGCGGGGTGGACTCGTACATGTCACAAATGACCCATGTATCTTTTTCCTAAAGTATCAACACAATCAGAATCCATTTGGTCAATTTTCCGTATGTCAGTTGTTGTTTTCACTTAAAATGAAGTTCTTTTTAAATAAAAGAGAGACACTTTGAGTGGTGCCAGCCACACCGTTCCTCGGATTGAGGCGGGGTTGACTCGTACATGTCACAAATGACCCATGGATCGTTGTGCTAAAGTATAAACACAATCAGAATCCATTTGGTTGGTTTTCCATATGTACTTAAAATGTTGTCCATTTTAAACATAAGACAGACACTTTGGGTGGTGCCGGCCACACCGCGACTCAGATTGAGGTGCAGTTGACTCATACATGTCACATATGACCCATGGATAGTTTTCCTAAAGTTTCAACAGATTATTAATGAGTTTGGTTTGTTTTTTGTATGCCAGTTGTTCTTTTCACTTATAATCATGTCCATTTTAAACAAAAGAGACACAATTAGAGTGGTATCGGCCCCACCACACCTCGGATTTAGACGAGGTTGACTCGTACACGTCTCAAATGACACATGGATCATTTTCCTAAAGTATCAACACAATCCGAATGCGTTTGGTCAGCTTTTGTATGCCAGTTGATGTTTTCACTTAAAATGGTGTCCTTTTGAAACAAAAGAGAGACACTTTGAGTGGTGCCGGCCACACTGTGCCACATATTGAGGCGGGGTTGATTCGTACACGTCACTTATGACCCATGGATCATTGTTCTAAAGTATCAACACAATCAGAATCTGTTTGGTCAATTTTTCGTATGTACTTAAAATGTAGTCCATTTTAAACAAAAGAGACACTTAGAGTGATCTTGGACATACCGTGCCTCATATTGAGGCGGGGTTGACTCATACACATCACATATGACCCATGGATCATTTTCCTAAAGCATCAACACATTCGAAATGCGTTTGTTTAGTTTTTCGAATGTCAGTTGTTGTTTTCACTTATAATGATGTCCATTTTAAACAAAAGAGAGACACTATGAATGGTTCCAGCCACACCGCGCCTCAGATTGAGGCGGGGTTGACTCATACGCATCACATATGACCCATGGATCGTTGTACTAAAGTTTCAATGGAAACCTAATTAATTTGGTCAGTTTTCCGTATGTACTTAAAATGTTGTCCATTTTAAACAAAAGAGAGACACTTAGAGTGATCCTGACCACACTACGACTCAGATTGAGACGAGGTTGACTCGTACATGTCACATATGACCCATGGATCATTTTGATAAATTATAAATAGAATCCAAATGCGTTTGTTTGGTTTTCCTTATTCCAGTTGTTCTTTTCACTTAAAATCTCGGTCACACCGCGCCTCGGATTTAGACGAGGTTGACTCGTACAGGTCACTTTGAGTGGTGTCGGCCACACCGCGCCTCAGATTTAGGCGGACTTGCTTTCCAAGTATCTCACATAGGGGACCAAGTATCACCTGAGTCATGTTATTACCATCTTGCAAAAACAGACATGTCCTCGGTTTATCTTCAAGGAACCAATATCACTCATGAGTAATAGAAACCATCCTAGTATCCCTCACCTAGAAACCAAAGCATTCAACCTGGAATTTCAAGTCTAAATTCCCTGAGCATGAGGAGTCTGTCCATGAGTCCTTAACATGTAACCCGTGTCTTATCCTAACAATTGAAAAGTAAACCAAATAAAGAAAGGCATAATTCATATAACGTGGAGAATGTACAACAAGGCTTTGTATTCAATTTAAAGCATATCATCTCATGAATTTGATGAGCATGAGCTAATAAGCTTACAAATACATTCATATAATTCAAGACATAAAAAAATGAAATAATCCTAAATAACATCATCATCACCCTCATCATCACTATCATCACCATCATCATCACACTCATCCTCGTGGTCATCATTGTCCTCATCATAGTCCCCACCCTCCTCAACTTCCTCATCCTCACCATCGCCTTCCACATCGCCCTCCTCCTCCGCCTCTCCCTCCTCCTCTCCCTCCTCTTCCGCATCAATCTCCTCCCCATCATCATTGTCAGGTTGGAAATCTTCTTGACCACCACTAGAACTACCACTTAGTGCAGCATATATAGAATGTATCGACGACATAAATTCATCAAAAGCTGGGCTGGCCTCTGGTGGAAGTGTTGGACGTATAACTTCAATAAATTTCATAAATGCATTGTTTTCCATAACAAACTATTCTGCCATCTCTATGGCTTTTTTGTCACCTTGTTCTACCTATGCCCTAACTTACTGCAGCTCGGTGGAACTACAACTCATACCTGAGGAGGGCCAATACTTCGTCGGGGATATCCTAGGTTGGCAGCGTACTCTCCCAGAATTCTCATCTCCCAACACCAGATGTAAGTGATCTGTTGGCCCAAAATTGTCTGGTTCTTGGGTATCGAGGGCCTCTAAAGTAGCCTGTTACAAATATAAATATGTTATTAAGTTAAAAAATAGATATTAAAATATAAAATAAACATATTAAAACTTAAAATCTCCTGCTGAGTCAGTTCATTGACGGGACTTCCATCCTTTTTCCGTCTACTCGAGCAAAATAGGTTTGCTCGAGAAACATGTCCTTCAATATTCAGTTTTTTCCTCTACAATGACATTTAAAACTAAATTTATATGAAAAATTTAGCAAATTATTAAATAATTGAGGAAACAAAAGAAACTGTAAGTCGAAAATAAAACTTATAAAAAATTGTCATACAAGCTTCCTCTCATGATCTGGCATCGTAGTATGTCCGAGTGTGTGGAGGTATTTTTTTGCATCAATGTTTTTTTTATTTTTTCTAGATGATTCCTAAATAAAATTCAATAATGAAAAGGATAGTATTAATAAAAAATATGAAAGTTATTATTTAAATACCTCAAATGTAATTAATACCTTAAACTGAGTAGTCGTCCAATGTGTAATCATATGCCGATACTGCTCTATAGGACAATCATCCATGACTGATACCACCTCTAACATAGTGCCAACTCTAGCACACCAGCCAATATATAACTCATGCATGTAGGCTCTCCAAATATCACCTAAATCATTTAGACATTCCAGTCATGGACCCTCACCATCAGGAAAATTAAATCGAAGCTGACACCAAAATATTAATTCATATAAATACAAAAATAATTCATGGCATTAAATACAACATATTTTTTTACCCATATCTCTTACCAAGCTCTATCCTTGACCTATTGTGGCTACTATCTCCATGATAGCATGCTGACGGGAATGATGTCGGAGTATTTGGAAAGCATCTCCAAAAAACTCTGACATTGCTACCCTATTTTCTCAACCATTTGGTTGTCTTCTATGTAATCAACCATTACCTTTGTGCGGCGGTTCCACACCGCACGCATGCGTGTACGCCCCCAACCCTGCCTCTTATCAGTAGATGTATCTGTCAGGAAATAAAAACAAATATTTTATCAAAACATGTTAAAATGAAAATAAATATTGGTATAAAAATTTGTTAGGGTTCTATAAATATGCATGCGCTAGTCTGATCGTTGAGCGCTGCTGGATCCACAGAAACTGATGGAACACCCTGTGGTTGAAACGAAGTTGAAGATGATGGAATATGGAAGCTCATAGAGGTAGAAGTAGAAGGAAAAGAACATGGGACAGTTGTATGACTGGATTCTGGCTGGGGAGTGGGAATCATCATGGGATATCAAATAGATGGGTCAGAAGATGCAAAAGGTGGCGAAAACGTGGGAGGACTAAATATCCCGTGTATCCCTAATGACACACTAAGATCATAATATAGGAAGGATGAAATGTCAGTGGGAGGGGTAGGGTCTAGTAGGGTACACGGAGCTCCTCATCTACCTCTGGTACGAACCCCCCTCGTACCACCAACCTATGTACTAGGACCAGTACTAGGCTCTTCGTCGAATAACTGTCGATGTATAGGTGGATCCTACAAAAATGTTTACAACAAAATTAATCACATGACATTATATATTCTTTAAATATATATATTTTAAATAAATTACTCACTACAGGAACTAATGGTGGAACGCCCATCTCCACCATTCGACGATTATTCTCTATCATTTTTTTCCTTCGTCTCTCTTCAATTGGCTACATTTCCGTCTTTTGAAAAAAAAATGTAATTAATTAGAAAATTAAACTAATGTGTAACCCAAAAAACTAAATATATGAGGGAATAGGAGAATTCATTGGTAATTTAGCTATGAATTGTTTTATAGATCTTGAATGGATTTAATAAATCATTCAAGTTGTAATGTTCACCAAGTTAGAAATATTGTTTGACTAGGTTTGAATACAGCTCAAATTCCAAATTAGAAAATGCAATTCAAATAAAACTACAACCAATAAACATTGAAAATTCACATAACGGTCAAGTTAGCTAAAACATATTTGTGATCAATACTAAATCAATTTGAATAGTACCAACCTTAACAACCCAACTCGAGGTAAACCAAAAGAATTGACAACATGGATGAATGATTCTATATATTTTCAACCACAACTTCAGGTTCACAATCAACTCTGACAATTGAGCTATTGAGAACATGAATGAATGATTCTAAGTCATTTTGTCATAAACAATTCAATAGTATTGAACTTTAATAGAAAATACATTTAAGTAAATGATAAAGGAAGAAGTTTCTAATCGATGTAGTGAACTATTAAAACAATGTAAAGAACAAGTACTCAAAAATTAAATTAAAATTTATTTATATTCATTTTCATTAGGTCTATAAGAGGCACATGCCTCAGGTCCCATTATGTGTTATAGGTATCCCAAATAATTCACTCATGTTCAATAACTCATTATTGGAACCTCTATAACCATACCTTTAATTACCTAATTACTTCCCCAAGTCAAGCGCGCCCCATGGGTGAATAAATTTTAGACTTATACAGTAATACGTTGTTCATGGCTTTTAAAAAGATTTAATTTCATAAAGTATAGACAAAAAAATTTATTTTTAAATTTGAGATTAATAATAAAGTATGTCAATGATAACAACATTACTGAATTAAACTTGTGACTTATCTAACATTTTTATGGATGTATACACATGCCAGCATGGCTAGTGAAAAGTACTCCACCCTCATAACAGTGAGTATTGGCCAAGAAGGACACCTGATGTACAACGTACAATGAGAACCATATTTAATTGACCCTAAAGTTATATTAGTACAGTCATCTTGGGGGAAATGTAATATATGATCCAGGTTAAGTGATGAATTCAAAATCTTGTATTCCATATGTTGGACACTATCTAAGGTAAGAAATCATATGATGATGGGTATACATCATTCAATTTCTTACATGATAGTGAGAATTAAGTCTTGAATTAATGACTTGAGTACACTGATTAAATGAGGGTAGACGTTCCATAGGCTGTGTAAACAGAATGATTAAATAAGGGTAGAGGTTGCATAAACTATGCATGGTGGGGGTGTCTCAGCCAATTTAGAAACTAAAATAAATTCCCAACATAGGTATCAATAAGAAACATCAGCATCAAAAGAAACTCCAAATAAAAAAGGACTAAAAACATCAAACACTTTTTATGTTATCCCACCAAAAAACGATCACGAATGTCCCTATACATTTTCATACTTCTAGAATTTATAGAGTGTTTATAGTTATTAGCTTCATCCACCTGCACACCCTCCACACCCCACTTGGATAGCCCTACCCCCACCCCATTTGGACTACCCCCCCCCCCCCACTTGGACCTCCCTACCCCCACCCCTCTTGGAAAACCCAGCCCCCCACCCCCACCCCATTTGGACTACCCCCCCCCCCCCACTTGGACCTCCCTACCCCCACCCCTCTTGGAAAACCCAGCCCCCCACCCCCACCCCACCTGGACAGACCTACCATCACCCCACTTGGACAACCCATCCCCCCACCCCACCTAGACAGCCCTCCCCCACCCCACCTGCACACCCTCCCCACCCCACTTGGACAACCCTGCCTAGACACCCTCTCCCACCCCACCTACACAACCTCCCCCACCCCAAATTAAAACAGTAAACATAAAACAAACAAACAGCCCTACCCCCACCCCATTTGGATAACCCAGCCCCCTCTCCCACCCTACCTAGACAACCCCTCCCCCACCCCAAATTAAAACAGAAATTCATCCAAATCAAAACATAAAACAAAAATTCATAAATTCATAAATACTAATCAAAATAGAAAACAGAAAATCATAGAATAATAACAACAAAACAAAGATATCACTTACCGATTTGCAGTGTAGAACAAGAAAATTGTTGATTGAAGAGGATGGAAGGAGTTTTGAAAAGTGGGTAATTAGACAACTTCAGGAGAGACAGTGAGCTAGGGCTGCAGTCGCACGCGGATAGAGAAATGGGGGTTCTGTGTATTTGGAAGAAAACATTACCAACAGTTTTAAAAAACTTTTGGGAAAGGTATTCTTTACCAATGGTTTTGTATAACCATTGGTAAAGGATGTTATTTTTTAACATTTCCCAACGGTTTCATTCAGACCATTGGGAAAAAGTGTTCTAATAGGAGATTTACCAATGGTTTAAGGAAACTGTTGGAAAAAAGTGTTCTAATGGGAGATTTCCCAACGGTTTCCTTAAACCGTTGGAAAAAATTAACTATACCAATGGTTTTCTCAAACTGTTGGAATGAAAGTGTTGGTATATCCCACCATTCTAGTAGTGTTTGTAGCTAACCCATGTTGATCGAGGTTAGGCCCCACCTATTGTAAAGTCACTACTCTCAATGCAACAGTGCCCTTGGATTTATGATCTAGGCACCCATTTAAAAGTTATTTCACTTTTTCAGGAAAACTACTCACAAGTGATATTTTGAGATTGACTTATGTCAAACATTTATTTTGGGCACTATGGTCCTTGAAATCACCCGTCATCACAAAGCCTGGTCATGAAATATTTCTATATAATATTTAAAAATAATACATTGAGAATCCAAGATATTACATTATCCCCACATTAGGGATTTACATCCTAAAAATCCAAAGGAAAGGGGGATACTCAAAAAGATGAGGGTACTGGGCATGAATCTGAGCCTCCTGCTCCCATGTGCTCTCTGGAAGATTTTTGTATTGCCACTGGACACGCGCTAAGGGAATCCTTCACCCACAAAATATCTTATCTTTCTGATCCTCATCCTCCACCGGGTACTCTATGAAGGTCTCTCCATCATCGATGTTTAGCTCGCCCCAATCGGTGACGTGCAATAGATCGTGCACGTACGTATTAAACTGTGAGAAATGGAAGAGTTCATGTACCCAGTGCAACTATGGTGGTAGAGCTAGGTGGTACGCCACCTTTACAACTCTACACAATATCTAAAAAGGGATGATGAACCTCGAAGATGACTATCCACCCCGGCCAAATCTCCACAACCCTCATCGAGGTGAGACCCGAAGAAAGACATGGTCTCCCTCCTTGAACACCAGAGGTCTCCATCACCTTTTACTATAGGAATTCTTCTAGCTCTTTGTATTCTTCATCCACTGTTGGAAGACCTACACCTTCCCAGTAGTAGCTCACACCAACTCTGGACCCATGAGTGCTGACTCATCGGGGTCGATCCAGTAGAGTGGTGACTGGGAGGGTCTCCTGTATAAAGCCTCAAATGGTGTCATGACAATGGTGGAGTGGTAATTGTTATTGTACACAAACTCCAATAGTGGTAGGTGGTCCTCCCAACTGCGAAAAAGGTCTAAGATACAGGCCTGCAACATATACTCTAGAACCTAAGTGGTTCTCTCTGTCTGACCATCGGTCTGAGGATGGAACATTGTTCTCAAGCATAGTAGAGTCCCAAAGGACTCCTGAAATCCCTTCCAAAACCAAGATGTGAAGCGCACATCTCGATCTAAGAATATCATCAAAGAGAATCCATGAAGCCAACCTATCTACAGCATGTAGAGGCATCACATGATCTCAATGGAACTCTTCTCCCTAGTAGCTAGGAAGTGGGAAAACTTGGTGAGTCATTCAATGATCACGGAGATGGAATCATGTCCTTTGAACGTTCGTGGTAAGCCCATCACGAAGTCCATCGATATTACATCCCACTTCTAGTCTAGCACTTCCAGGGGTGAGATTATCCTACTAAAATATGGTTCTTGTCCTTCACCTACTAGCATATAAGAACTTGATAAATGAACTCTGTTATTGCCTTCTTCATAGTTGTCCACTAGAACAACCACTAGAGATCCTGGTGCATTTTTTCTACTCTAGAATGTACCGCCAAGGGGGTGTATGAAACTCTCTTAGGACCCCCTCTCAAAAAACCATTGGAGCAACTGTGTGCCCTCTTAAAAGGTCTATGTGCTCCCCACATTGTGAATATCCATCAGGGGAATGTCCTATGGATAATTGAGCATATAAAGTCTCACAATAAACATCCCCTAGTTGTGCCACCCAGATTTATCGTAAGAGTGGAGGGGTGAAATCAATCGAATGGAGATAAGATTCTTCTTCTCCATCCATGAAGGATAATTGTAGAAAGGCCAACTGCTCTGACACCTCGCTCAGCAGTTATGAACTCGATCTCCTGGTGAGAGCATGAACCATAAGTAATCATCGTGTGTCACCACATCTTCAATGTGAAGACTACCACTACTAATTCAAGATCATGGGTCACATAGTTCTTCTCATGTGGCCTTATTTGGCATGAACCATAATTAATCACCATCTGTCTCTCCATCTGGACACATCCAATCCTGGTCCCTGATGCATCGTAGAAAACTACGTACTTGACACCCTCTTCTGGTAATCTCAAGATCACCGTGCTCGTCAAACTCTACCTCCACTATTAGAAATCCTATGACACTTCTCAATCCATACAAAAGGCTTCCCCTTTCTGGTCAAGGTTGTCATCGATGCAGATATCTGGGAGAAATTAGAGGTAAATCTTCGGTAGTATCACACCATCCCAAGGAAGCTCCAAACCTCCATCACACTCCAAGGTGGCTCCCATGCTAACATACCCTCAACCGTGGATGGTTCCACTGCTACTCTATCTACTGAGATAACATGTCCCATAAAGTGTACTTCCTATATCCATAATGGTAACTTCGAGAGCTTCCAATAAAGATGGTGCTCTCGGAGTACATCTAGAACCATCCACATCTGTCTCACGTGATCCTCATATGACGTCACATAAACAAGTATGCCATCGATGAAGACCATAATGAACCAGTCTAGGTACTACTGGAAGATATGGTTTGTAAGTCCCATGAGCATCATGGGGGATTTAAGAACCCGGATCTTTGTTTCAGGTATGTCTTTCCTTTTTTGGAGTATTTGATAATTTTTGGATTTTCTGGAAATTTTTTAAGTACACGTCGTGTACTTTCTAAGTACACGTCGTGTACTCTTTTTCTGCTCGAAACCATGTGCTTGCCATGTCCGGGCCACATAAACAGTGTGTAGGGGTGATGTGGGGGCCATTTTTGGCGGAGTACGGAAAAACCCACTACACTCCGTATACTTTAAAAATACACACTGTGTACTTTTCTTTTTTACTAAATGAACCAGGGTCGCGCCTCATCGCGATATTTGTCTTCTTCTAGGTCTGGTTCATCCGAGAGCGACCCATATGGCTGAATCTTCCCTAAGATCCTGCCTCTCCATCTGTTCTCTGATTCGAGTACGGTTGATTGCATTGGAAGCGCAGCGATGAGTTCTTCCTTCTGCTTGAACATTGTTTTCCAATTCTTCCCCTTTCTCAAGTTATACATGGTTAAACGTTTTGTACATTTTCTCAGATCTACGACATTCTAGGGAGAATCATCCATCGTGGTTCAAGTATATTTATCTCCTAGGATCGAGGTAGGTGGTTTGTGACTTACCATTCAGAGTCTCTAAGTTTTATGTGCGAATTTCCACCTATACCCGTGAACGGGGTATCACGTGTTACCCTTTTTGCCCTTGTTGTTTTTCTGCCATGATTGTATGCTTGTGTAGAGGTAAATTGACCTTGTTAGAGGATAATTGTTTGTTCATGGATGAATTTTTCCCTTTCTTTGTTCCTTTTACGACCTTGGGTCTCATTTTCCTTAGGCTGCTATACCTGTTTCATGCCTTGTGGTTATAGGTTGAAGTGAAACTCATGACATTCTTGTTTCCTTGTAGACTGTAGGCTAAGTAGCTCTATAGGTGTACTTTGGTTAGACAAGTATCTCTATAGGTGTAATTTAGCCCTATATAATTATTATGAACTGACCGGAACTGGGCTGAGAGAACATGGTTCTATAGACTATAAGGGATAGACCGAGTGAGCTTCCCAGAGAGTCTTAGACATTATAGACTACAGATGGGATAGACCAAGTGAGCTCCCAGAGAGTCTTAGATTGTATAGACTACAGGAGGGTAGACCGAGTGTGCTTCCTCAGTGAGTCTTACCTTGTTTTAATCTTTTTAAGAACCTTCCCAGGCTAGAGGAGGAATTGACCGAGTGAGCTTTCTCAGAGAGTCTGTGGTATACCTGAGGATATAGGAGGAATTGACCAAGATAGCTTCCTCAGAGAGTCTCTAGACCTTGGGGATAAGAGGTTTAGACTGCGTGGTCTTCCTAAAAAGAGTCCCTGACTACCCTAGACTATAAGATGAATTGACTGAGTTAGCTTCCCTAGAGAGTCTGATAAATCCGTATGACCGAGCCAGAGGGGTTAGGCTGAGTGTGCAGCCCAGAGGGTTGTGGTACTATTGGATAGGGCCAAAGGGGATGGCCGTGAGTACTTCCCAGAGGGTTTCCTGTTTTTTAGTTGTTTTCTTCACTGCTATTGATTGTTTGTGTATTTTTTCTTCTATGTATCATCTTGTTTACTGCTTACTGTCACTGCCTATTGCTTTCTGTTGTTGTTTACTGCTTATTGTACTTTTACCTTCCATATACTCACTGACTATTAGGCAAAGATCTTCGAGTAAATTCCTAATGGGATTTTATTTCACGCATTGTTTAGTCCATGCTTTTGGGCCCAAGAAGACTATGTTGCTACAGGTATAGACAAGAAAAAGCACCCTTCGACTTCTGGAACTTGATTGCTTGGAGAAGGGGAGCATGGGACCAAGCTTTGGCTTGGGATGTTATGGAGTTATTTACTTTTCTTTTGAAATTGTTTTGGTAATGTAGTGTTTTCTAGAATTGTGACTTATTTGGATGCTTTCCAAGTTATGTATCATGCATAATTTTATATATATACATATGTGCTCCAGTTTGTTGATTTAGTCTTCCGCTGTTTATATTGTTGGTTATTACTGCTTCTGCTATTGCATGTTTATTTTTCTTCCACTTTGTACTCTTCCAATGAGTGAAACGTTTCCCCACTATCACACCCAAGGCCCTCGCTTCTATTCGACATCCTCTGGCATTTGGGGAAATGCACTTGAGGCCATGTGACCAACCGGGTACGGGGCGCCTCTGGGTGGCTTCCGGAACCGGGACGTTACAAAGTGGTACGAGAGGACTTTCTTTTCTCCTTCTTTACTATTTGGAGACTTTAGCCAGGGATAGGATGGATTCGGTACTTGGTAAAAAGATGTGCCCTGGAGTTGCTAACCCATGTACAGGTAAAATCCATACTACCTCGTTTATTACAGTTTCTGGTTTTGAGATTTTACGGTTGATACAATTTCACCTAGAGTGATTCACATGCTTTGTACTATTATTGTTTTGATATTATGGTTCTATTTCTGTCGAAACCCGATGAGATGAGGGTATGACATCTCATGCATCATATAAGAACTTGTAGAAATCACATGCCACAAATTCTTTCCATGCCATTTAGGTTGCAATAGCGATTTCATGCTGTTGTGATAGACGTTGTTTAGATTATGCATGGGGTTGGGATAGATGCTTGATATAATCTATACTTCTTATTAGAGAATTGTTTGTATTGTAAATTGTTTAAATTAATGCCAAATTTTGATTCTTGAGGTGTTATAGGACCTCTTGAATCGGAAATTGGTGGATCATGATCCTGTTTTCTCTTGTACATGACTGTAGGGGATGCCAAGCTTTGATTCGCGGGGAGTATGGGCCCTCACGGATCGGAATTTGGAACCTCTTTACCTTTTTTTCCGTGTTTCTGGGCTTCTGTGCAGTTTCTGAGCTACTGCTCAGAAAAACCCAGAATACATGGCGTGTACTTTCTGGTTACACACCGTGTAGTTTTTAGGCCGTGTTACTAACTGCATGTGCAGGAATATGGTGTTGTGAAAATAACATCAGGAGCATGTTGTGTACGGTATGTACACGACGTGTAGTGTAGATCCTTGTACCCATCCATGTCAGTAACAACACGGGTCGGGGAAGCTCGAGTAGAACACGCCGTGTTGTAAAGGAACACGCCATGTAGTTCTGTCCAGGTACCCAGCCGTGTCACGAACAACACGGGTCAACGTGACATTCTCTAAGCAACGTCGTGTTGCTTTTGGAACACGTCGTGTAGTCTTGCCCAGGTACCCAGCCGTGTCACGAACAACACAGAGTGGTGTCACCTTCTCCTATACACGCTCTGTTTGTTCGGAACATGCCGTGTAAGGTCCAGTCGTGTAGACATCCGTGTAACTAACAACACGGGCCGTCGAGCTAGTGTCCAGTACATGCCTTGTCCATAGGAAACACGCTGTGTAGTCTGAGGATAGTTTGAGCCGTGTGAGTTAGCCGTGTAAAGAGACTCGGGCAGGGGAATAGTCTTCAAATACACGTTGTGTGTTGGGTCAACACGCCGTGTAGTTTGGGGTGTTACAAAACCTGTAGGGCAGGGGTACACGCCCATGTTAGTGGAATAATAAGACACGCCGTGTAGTTTTTATACACGTCGTGTAGTCGTGTTTTGTAAACTTGTGTGTTTTTCCCATGTTCCTGTTTTGTACTCTTGTGTTCTCTATCCTTGTTTTTCTGATCTAAGGTGAACCTTCCTTTTCAGGATCCTACCTGATTATAACTCCACAGTTAAGCATGTTTTTCCTGGAGTAGTGATCAGGATGGGTGACCTTCTGGGAAGTTTCCCAGGGTGTGTGTGACTGAGGAAATCTAGCGTACGACAGTGCAGAGAGTTCCCTCTCGAGGTTGCAGGGTGTAATTTCTTATGGGACCTCAATGTCCTCGAGATGATGGGCCATGACGTCATTCTCGGGATAGACTGGTTAGTTCCTTTCCAGGCAGTCGTTGATTTCTGTCGTCGTAGGGTGAGTTTCATATCACCAGAGGGCAGATCTCTCCTTCATAGAGGTGAGTGGGATGTCCAGGCGGGTACAGTTGGGCCAAGGCATCATGGGCTAGGGGAAGTTATGGACCAGATTTCCAGTCTTTATCTGGATGACTAGTGGACTTCATAGTTATACTTTCCCCCAGTGGTGGATCGTTTCAGGGATGTCGTTCCAGAGAACTTTTCCGGTTTACCTCCGGAGATTGAGGTAGACTTCTTGATCAAGCTCATGCTAGGAGCGACACTGGTGTCCATTCCTCCTTATAGGATGGATACACCTGAGTTGCAAGATCTCAAGAAGCAGTTGGAGGAGTTTCAGGCAAAATGTTTCATCCAACCCAGTAATTCTCTATGGGGTTCGCCTATCCTATTTGCGAAGAAGGAAAATGGTACCCTTCAGCTTTGTGTGGATTATCAGAAGCTGAACTAGTTGATGGTCAAGAACTGATATCCCTTGTTGAGGATCGATGACATCTTTGATCAGCTTCGAGGAGCCCAGGTGTTCTCGAAGATCGATTTGAGGTCTGGTTATCATCAGTTATGCATTAGAACAACATATATACCTTTGACAGCTTTCAGAAAAAGGTATGGTCTATTCGAGTATACAGTCATGCCGTTCGGTCTCACGAACGCGCTTGCGGTTTTCATGGAACTGATGAACCGAGTGTTCCATCCGTACTTGGACTCTTTTATCGCGGTCTTCTTGGACGATATCTTGGTGTACTCTCACACTCGACACGACCATGCCACACATATTGAGATCGTTCTGAGTACACTGAGAGAGCATCGATTGTATGCTAAACTCTCGAAGTGCCACTTTTGGAATGATCAGATCCACTTCTTGGGTCACTTCATATCGGAGACTAGAGTATCTGTGGACCCAGAGAAAATGAGAGCTGTAGTTTCTTGGGAGCAGCCGAAGAACTTCTTTGAGGTGCGGAGTTTCCTAGTGCTGGACGGATACTATAGACACTTCATTCTGGACTTCTCGCGCCTGGAAGCACCATTGAAAGGTCTAAACAAGAAGGGGGAGAAGTTTTTATGGTCAGATTCTTGTGATTCAGCCTTTTAGGAGCTGAAAGGGAGGTTGACGTCAACACCGATACTAGTATTTCCAGTGCCAGGAAAGGGCTACACTGTTTACTATGATGCTATGGGTATCAGGCTAGGAGTTGTGCTCATGCAGGGAGATGGATTAGTTGCGTACGGGTCTCAGCAGTTGAGGCCACGTGAGAGGAACTACCCTATGCACGATCTGGAGTTGGAAGCAGTTGTTCATGCCTTATGCTGTTTGAGACACTGTCTTCTGGGAGAGCACTTTGTGTTTTTCACCGACCACAAGAGTCTCAAGTACATCTTCACTCATCCTGATATGAATCTGAGGCAATGCAGGTGGGTCGAATATCTTCAGTCTTTTGATTTCAAGATCACCTATACGCCGAGAAAGGGAAATGCAGTGGTAGATGCATTGAGTAGACGAAATCAGATTCAGGCAGTTCAGGAGGCCTGCAGTGAGTTCCAGATTATGGCTTTGTTCTTTGAGATGCATCTGGAGGTGCACGACAGGCAGGGACAGACTGTCCTATCTTCTGTGGTTGTTACCTCTACACTTCTTGATCTGGTACGAATGAGGCAGCTATCAGACTCAGAGGCCTTGGTACAATGGGAGAGCGTGTCAGGAGGTGACCCTCTTCCTGGATGGACAGTGGGAGAGGATGAGATCTTTCATTTCCAAGGACGCGTATGGGTTCCATCATGCATACGCGAGGAGCTGATGCGGGATTTTTATTCCTCGGTTTGGGCAGTTCATCCTGGCATCACCAAAATGTATCGAGATCTTCATCGTCAATACTGGTGGCCAAGTATGAAGAGGGATGTTGCTAGTTTTTTCATGAGATTTTCTACTTTTCAGTGGGCGAAAGCACAGCATCAGCGACCAGCAGGGCTTTTACAGCAGTTACCCATTCCGAAGTAGAAGTGGAACGATGTTGCGATGGACTTTGTGACTGGGTTACCGAGGTCACATCGGGGAAGTGATGTCGTTTGGGTCTTCATCGACAGTCTTACGAAGGTAGCACACTTCTTACCGATCAATGAGACCTTCAGTGTTGATGATTTGGGATGAATGTACATCCGAGGAGATTGTACATCTACATGGAGTTCCACACTCCATTATTTCTGACAAGGATGCACGCTTTAACTCTCGGTTCTGGCAGGGACTACAGAAGGCTTTGGGTACACAGGTACTTTTGAGTACAGTATACCATCCCCAGACTGATGTCCAATCCGAGCGCACGATCCAGGTGCTTGAGGATATGCTTCGACCTTTCATTTTAGACTTCGGCAGTTCTTGGGAGAAGCATATACCTCTTGTGGAGTTCTCCTACAACAACATTTTTCAGGAGGCCTTTTAGATGGCACCATACAAGGCCTTGTACGGTAGGCCATTCCGATCACCCTTATGGTGGTTGGAGGCAGGAGAGGCATCTTTTCTAGGACCTCATCTTGTTCAGGAGACCTCAGGGCAGATAGAGTTGATTCAGAAGAGTATGGCTCTAGGACAGTCTCGACAGAAGTCTTATGCTGATCAGCGGAGATGACCTATGGAGTTCGTGGTCAGAGATCAGGTTTTCCTACATGTCTCACCGAGGTTGGGACAGAAGAGGATTCGGAGACAGGGTAAGCTTTCACCGTGGTACGTCGGGCCATTTGAGGTGTTGGAGAGAGTTGTTCTGGTTGCCTATCAGTTGCAGCTACCTCAGAGGTACCGGGCTATGCACGATGTCTTCCACGTCTCTCAGCTCCGACGTTTCTTCTCATACCCATCTCATGTCTTCCAACCTGAGGAGGTTGAGATTGAAGCGGATGCATCGTTTGAAGAGAATCCTATCCAGATTTTCAATCGCAGTACGAAGGTTCTCCGAGGTAGGTATGTTCCTCTGGTACAGGTGCTATGGTAGCACGGGCGAGTACAGGACGAGACTTGGGAGAGGGAGGCTGAGGTTTGATTGCAGTGGTCGGATCTGTTTGTGGTTTCTACTTCTACGCCCCTCTAGGGAAATTCGGGGACGATTTTTTAAGGGGGAAGTTTGTAAGAACCCGGATCTTCATTCGAGGTATGTCTTTCCTTTTTTGGATTTTTTGAGAATTTTTCGAGTCTCTGGAAATTATTGAAGTACACGTCGTGTACCTTCTGAGTACACGCCATGTACTTATTTTCCGCTCGAAACCATGTGTTGGCTGTGTCCGGGCCACACACACGATGTTTAGGGGTGACGTGGAGGCCGTTTTTGGTGGAGTATGGAAAAACCCACTACACGCCATGTAATTTAAAAATACATGTCTTGTACTTTTATTTTTTTACTAAACAGACCGGGGTCGCGCCTCATCGCGATATTTGTCTTCTTCTAGGTCTGGCTCATCCAAGAGCCACCCTTACGGTCGAATCTTCCTCAATCTCCCGCCTCTCGGTCCGTTCTCCGATTCGAGTACAGTCGATTGTGTTGGAAGCGCAGTGGTGAGTTCTTTCTTCTGCTTGAACCCTGTTTTCCAATTTTTCCCCTTTCTCAAGTTATCTAAGGTTGAGAATTTTGTAAATTTTCACAGATCTACGATGTTCTAGGGAGAATCAGCCATCGTGGTTCAAGTATATTGATCTCCTTGGATCGAGGTAGGTGGTTTGTGCCTTACCATTTAGAGTCTCCGAGTTTTATGTGTGAATTTCCACCGATACCCGTGAACGGGGTATCGCGTGTTACCCTTTTTCCCTTTTTGTTTCCCCGCCATGCCTGTATGCTTGTGTAGAGATAAATTGACCTTTTTATAGGATAATTTGTTGTTCTTGGATGTATTTCTCCCTTCCTTTGTTCCATTTACGACCTTGGGTCTCGTTGTCCCTAGGTTTCTACACCTGTTTCATGCCTTGTGGTTATAGGTTGAAGTGAAACTCATGACATGCTTGTTGCCTTGTAGATTGTTAGCTAAGTATCTCTATATGTGTACTTTGGTTATCCAAGTAGCTCTATAGGTGTACATTAGCCCTATAGAATTATTATGCACTGACCGGCACAGGGCTGAGAGAACCTGGTACTATAGACTATAAGGGATAGACCGAGTGAGTTTCCCAGAGAGTCTTAGACATTATAGACTACATAGGGGATGAACCAAGTGAGCTCCCAGAGAGTCTTAGATTTTATAGACTACAGGATGGTAGACCGAGTGCGCTTCCTCAAAGATTCTTACCTCGTTTGAATCTTTTTAAGAACCTTCCCAGGCAAGAGGAGGAATTGACCGAGTGAGCTTCCTCAGAGAGTCTGTGGTATACCTGAGGCTATTGGAGGAATTGATCGAGATAGATTCCTTAGAGAGTCTCTAGACCTAGGGGCTAAGAGGGTTAGACCATGTGATCTTACTCAAGAGATTCCCTGACTACCCTAGACTATAAGGGGAATTGACCGAGTGCGCTTCCCCAGAGAGTCTGATAAATTTGTATGACCAAGCAAGAGGGGTTAGGCTGAATGCACTGCCCAGAGGGTTGTGGTACTTTTGGATAGGACCAGAGAGGATGGCTGTGAGTACTTCCCAGAGGGTTTTCTATTTGTTAGCTATTTTCTTCACTGCTATTGATTGGTTGTGGATTGTTTCTGCGATGTATCATCTTGTTTACTGCTTACTGTCACTGCTTATTACTTGTTGTTGTTGTTTACTTCTTATTGTACTTTTACATGCCATATACTCACTGACTATTAGGTACAAATATTCGGGTGAATACCTACTATGATTTTATCTCACACCCTGTTTGGGCCATGATTTTGGGCCCAAGAAGACTATTTTGTTGTAGGTATAGACAAGGGCAAGCGCCCTTCGACTTCTGGAACTTGATTGCTTGGAGCAGGGGAGCATGGGACCAAGCTTTGGCATGCGATGCTGAGGAGCTGTTTACTTTTCTTTTTCACTTGTTTTGGTACTATAGTGTTTTCCAGCATTGTGACTTGTTTGGATTCTTTCCTAGTTATGTATCATGCATCATTTTATATATATACATATGTGCTTCAGTTTTTCGATTTAGTATTCTGCTGTTTATATTGTTGGTTATTACTGCTTCCGCTATTGCATGTTTATTTTTCTTCCATTGTGTACTATGGCAATGAGGTCATAGTTTCCCTACTATCAAACCCAAGGCCCTCGCTGCTATTTGGTAGCCTCTGGCATTTGGGGAAATGTGCTTGAGGCCATGTGACCAACCGGGTATGGGGCGCCTTTGGGTGGATTCTGGAACCGGGATGTTACAGGGGAATTCATCATGCCGAAGGGCATCAGAAAGTACTCATAGTGACCATAGTGGCATCTAAAATACATCTTCGATATATCCTCATCTCATACTTGTAACTGGTTTTAACCCGATCAAAGGTCAACCTTGGAGAACCATTTCTCCCCTCACAGTTGATCAAAGAGGTCGTCTATCATCGGTAGTGGATACTTGTTCTTAATCATTACCTAATTCAGGTGTGAGTTATCACCGCACAACCTCAAGATCCTGTCTTCCTTATAGGAAAACAAAATTGGGTCCACCCAGGGTGAAACAATGGGTATTACGAATCCCTTTCTCAACAAATCCTCCAACTACACCCTCAGCTCGCAAAGCTCTATGGTATCCATCTAATATGTTGGTGAGGAGATAGGTGTCATCATGGGGTGTAATTCGATGCATAAGTCGATCTCTTGGCGGGGAGGTAGTCTTGGAACATCTTTTGGAAAGATGTCCTCATACTCCACCACTACTACTAGGAATTGAAAGCTCAAAACATCTTCTTCTCTAATGGTAAGTCTAGAAAACTAATGAGTCATCAGATTTACCATCCTATTCTTGAGAATATTTTGTACTGCCTTAGTTTCCTCGACGCTTCCACCAAGAGCTTCCAACAAAAACTCTCACCTCCAAGGGAAATATCGCACTGTACGAAAAGGTGTGTGATCATCAAGTCTCCTCTCGTAGGTGTTTCCAAGCATAAGGGTTGAGTCAACAGCTCTATCGGAATCTCAAGGTTTTGCATAAGGCATGTGGTGAGGAAGAAATAATTGTAACCTATGTCTATGAGTAAGGATGATAAGACACAAATCATACCTCAGATCATTCCTGGATTCCTTGGGTTGTACGCCTCAACCACATGCATTTGTCCCTGCCCATGACCCCCAACTCCCTGAGCTAGGTGAGGACCTCTGGGGGTAGTGGTGGAAGTATAGAAAATTGTCTTCCACCACATGAAGCTCTCCCTATTTTTCTGCCACATTCGTTGTTTGGTGGGTCTGTCTCCTCCACTCTCTTCCTCTACCTTGGTGGTCCATCCACCGCCTCCCTGTCAGCAGCTCGACAGGTTATATGGTCTCTAAACCTCATATAGCATGCTCCTCATCTACCATAATATAGTTACCACATGCTGCTCCACTAGTTGTGGTATAGCAGGTACACCACCTAGAGGTAATTCCTAGGGAACTAGTCCCTATATCGAAGCCTTGTCACTGAGAGGATAATCCTCGTGATCGAGCTGCTGAATCCTAGAAGGTATGTGTCATTGCGGCATTCTATAAGGAAACAAGATGTACTATGGTCAACAAGTACATCTAGATAGCTGACATAAAAGACATGGAAACCACCACCCATTCCTATATGATTCATGTACCATTATTTTATTTCCCCACAACTAGTTTTTTTCATGTACGGAGTCAAAAATCATGTTATCAAAGTCCGAGTGTATGGATACGCCTGCCACCTGCACCAACACTAGAGTCCCTAGCCTGAATGCTGAACTCGGAACACTTGACGCTATTTACCCAAACCAATATTATAGAATCTTGGTCCTAAGGTAGAACTAACCACCTCTGATACCACTCTATCATGAACCGTCCCATTGGGGCCTATACCGCGACTCCCCAAGCCCACCTCCAGTAGGCCAGGGGTCAGTGACTAGCACCGAGTAGGCATATCACTAACCTTGGAGGCATTTCCTATGTACTTGTACACATGAACACATCTCCAATCCCAAAAATTATGAATGGTAAAAACCACTAAGGAACAAAATTCATGAATACAACTAAACCCAATCAATAGAGTACAACAGAAAGTAAAGTGTTGAGAGTAAATTGGGCCAGAATAATTTCCCACCTAAAGAAAGAGTCTTCAAACTAAAAATTCCAACTTGTAATAAAAAATAAGCATTGGGACTACTATTCGTATCCATATGAACACCTCAGCCTATAAGTAACTCAAAAATCTTGATATGGTCCTAGTTCTCCCTAGACTCCGTCAAAAAGTCGCTCCTCTACACAAGACATGACACGTACAGACAAAGACCGTGTAGTGGTGAGTATAACAATACTCAGTAGGGGACCCTAAAACAACAAATTAATACACAATGTAAAGGCACAAACATCTCTCTATAGTATATTTCTACATAACATATATCAAGAGAAACCCATCTATATAAACTCAAGACACAGACCTGTAGTCTACAATGACTGAATACCCATGCTAGGGATTCGGTTTGATGATACCACAAAGCACTTGTCCGAGAGAACTCACTCCACAAGTCTGATAGCTCTAATAATTTCCTTCTGAGAACTATTGTTCATTTTGAAAATCCATGAGAGAGATAAATGCACAGATAGATATGAAGAGATAATAGATACACTCATTCCAAGAGAACACACTCCTATGTGGGAACAGATCAAAATAAACGGATGAGGATCACTTAGAGGGCCTCAGAGGATACCGGAACTCACCCGGATTCACCTAATAAGTAGAGGATTGGTACCCTGTATGATTGGTCATGTCGATACCTAACTCTACCTGGGGTTGATAATGGACAGAGGATCTCACTTTGGGCCTCTCATAGGGATACCTAACTCTATATCAGAAAGTCCTGCTGAAGGTATCATACTCTTATGGGTGGAAACAATACCTAACCTTCATGGGAAGAAGCAAGGTGCTCTAACCCAAATGAAACTTGCCTATGGAATGGGGGACAAGAAGATCAAGATAGGTATAGAAAGGTACATAGCGTATAGAGGGGATCACACGTCGTGTCCCTTGACTCTGAGTACTTCCTGTGTACAACGGCCCGAGTCTGGAGAACATGTCATGTAAAAAAGTATATACACAGTGTGTAGAAAGGATCACCCACTGTGCCAAGTTATTTGGGGTCTAGTCTATGAAAGTTGTCCCTATGCCCATGCACGTCCTCAACTCGTGTATGCCAACCAATGTAAGTTGTACATGGGGTGACCCGCATAATCGAACTCATCTGGCAGTGTGGTGGAGTACATGGCATGTACTCCACCCCATGTCCATGTATCATCTGAGATTCACACCAAGTCCCGTGTAAGGACCCACACACCGTGTGACAATGGTCATATGACTTTTCAACACTTCGTGCCACCTAGAAATTCATTCACCACTGGGTGGGGCCCATATGTCATTTCCTCCAGAGAGAACATTGTATCCTTCTCCGTGTGAAGCACAGAAACCCTATCCTCCTCCATACTAACCCCTAACGGTGTTTTCTTCAGAGAACACATCGTGTTCTTTTGGGTTTTCTTGAACCACGAGGCCTCCGTCACTGCACCTTCTTCGATCTTCCAATGCTCATTCCAATGATCTTTTTTCCACAAAACTCAAGATCCATGTTCAACCCGCCATGAAATCGACGTTTTGAGAGGTTTTCGGCATTTGATAAGCCCTGAAACCTCATTTTCATCCACCCACACAAAGAACGGTCGAAGAATGATTTCACCCAATGCGAGCTGATTCATCGTCCACCATCGTCGTCACACCTATGATAGGTTTCCATGATGTTCAATCTTCGATTTGGGATTATTGTTTTGTGAAACGAGTTCGCAATGATCCATTTTTCATAACCCCACAAAGAACGCAAAGAACATGGGAAAAAGTGTCAAGAAATCCAATAAACCAAATTGAGGAATGAACCTCTTCCGTCGTTTTTCATGGAATTAATTTGATCATGTAGAAGGATTAAACATAGTGAATCAAAAACAGCATCAGATAAGCATGGATGAATTCCCAGTAATAAGCCCCAAGAAAAAAACAACCCTTTCATAAGAATTCATGATCTGTGGATCAATCTATTCATGGGATAATCAATGTTCTTCGTTTAATCGAAGAACTGGGAAACAAATCAAAGAAAAAAAACCCCTACCTTGATTCGGTTCATGAACGATCAATGTGTCACATTTGTTCATGATGTTATGCTGAATCATAGGTATTTTGATCGATAGTTCTGTCATTTCTCGCCAACAGTTCCTCCTCAACCGCTCAAACGGTCGTCGCATATTCACAGGTTTATGTGGCTAACCCTGTGAGTTTTCCATAAGTAGGTATTTATAGTGGAGGAATTAGGTCGTTCCATCAAAAAGGAAATAAAAATAAAATAAATTATTTATTTATTTTATTTCCTTTAAAACTTCCAAAAACTAAATTTTTCATTTGACCTGTGCCAATTGAGGTTAGACCCTGCCTAAGGTATAGGCGTTGCTCTAAATGCAATGGTGCCCTCGGATGTTTGATCTAGGCACCTATATAAAAGTTATTTCACTTTTTCAGGAAAACTACTTGATCACGCTATTTAGAGTTAAAATTATTTCAAACATTTATTTTGGGAACTCCAGGCCTTGGAATTGCATGACGTCCCAAAGCATGGTCTCAGAATATTTCTATATAATATATAAAACTAATACACCAAAAATCCAAGACATTACAGCCGACGGATTATATAAGCTAAAAGGAATTGTTCTATAATAAAAAATTTCCAATAGGATAAGTGAAGGTGGGTTTTACTTTATCTTAGAGTGTAATTTTATTTTAAAATTAACATGAAAAACAATAAAAATAGTAATCTGATTGCCTAAAAATCCATTCAAAACCTTGGTCAATAAATGGTATAGGAAATTGGTCATTCCTAGTTACTAGGTTTAGTTTTTTATCAATGCACACTGTACATTTTTTGGGATGTTTAATATTATTATATTTTTGAAATTTGTTTTTTTAAATGGTAAAACATACATTTTTATGAACAATTTGGATAAGTCTCTCCCATTAACTATATAAAATTCGGAAAATGATTCTGGAAGTCATCAAGTTAGTCACTTCATTATTAATAAATTCTTAAATTATTGGGTTTAACCTCCTTTTAAATTTTCTATAAAATTTTGAATCATCCTTAAAGAATATTTTACACATTAGAATTGAGGGAATAATTCTTTTCATGTTAGATAAAGTTAATCCTATGGGTTTATTAGTTTGTATAAGGAGTCCTCAAAGTTGATTTTTTTACATTTGATGTATTTTTATAAATGATCATAATGAATTTATCATTCGCATATAATAATTCATATTTGTGGTACCCATGTAAGGGTTTTAATTCCAAGTTATATGGGATTATTTTAACTAGAAAAAATATTTTTATATAATCTACATCATTTAATTCAATTCCTATAATGTTTCCTAAGTAATAAGATCTTGAATTTGTAGTATTATTAGAAAATTATTCAATAGTTTATTCAAAAGTGCCATTTTCATAATGAATTATAGATGTAGTGAAACTTTTAAGATATGAAGTTACAATAGAAAATTCAATAACTTTAAAACACTCAAAACTTAACTGATACTAATTTTTTCGTATTATTTAATAAGATATAAATTATAATCATCACAGTTCGTGTTTTATATGGTTTTTATAAAATTAATAGAAAAATATAAATTTTAACTAACTTACATGATGTTATTTCATCACTTAAATCCTCTTCGTATGGAATATTTTTAGGTTTATGAAAATAGATTTTAGTTGTAAACAAAGGCTCATTCTTGAAAAAATTAAATTAATGTATCATTAATTGTGAAATCAATAAATTATACAGTTAAAACCCAATCATTCATGTTCACTTAGTGGGTTGAATGATTTTATATTGGATATTTCATGGATTTAAAATTTTAAGGTGAATAATTTATCCTCCAAATTTAAGTGGAAATGTTCTCCTATGAACATTTATTATTTCCTTAGTATTTTTTAGAAAAATAAATAAATCAAAGATGCATGTGTGCTAAATATATCTTCCATATATATATAACATAATATTTAGTAGGAAAAATAAAATCTTTTACAACAACCAAAACATCCTCAATGATACCAATATGTTTGATTATGCATTGGTTGGATAATTAGATGATAATATCATTAGGGTTCATCCATATATCCTATAAAGTATATTAAAAATATTGAGGCATCACATTTATGGAATCATTTAAATTTGATAAAACATCTTTATATTCACACTTCCTAACTGTGAAGGGAATGATAAATGTCCCTAGATCATTATATTTAATAGGGAGTTTGTATTAAATTATTGAGGAAAAATTTATCCCAAGGTTTAATTTTTCTCTTCTATTAAATGCACACTTGTGAAATCCCATTTCCATCAAAAACATGAATTAATTAGGAATTATTTCACTACATAAAGAAAAAATATTAACTTGAACTTTACTAAAATTCTCTAAAATTTCCCAATCCAAATCATTCTCAACACTCTTATTCACTGGTGGACTTCCATTAGGGTTAGGTAATTGTGGTCTGGGAATTTCATGGACATATTATATACTATTTTGAAAACCATAATTCCCTATCATTCGCCTCAAGCCTCTCTTGGTTTTTTTAGGAAAGCCTTCCTATGGAAATTTATTTTTCATTAAAAACTGGTTAAAAAGACTCATCAAGCCCAAAAAAATGAAATTTCTTCAATAGATTCTAATTTAGGTGAAAAAGGTTTGGACCTCTCTTAACATGTTCCAGTTTAGTATTCATGGATTATGGGTTGTTCCACTTAGTGAAAATTCTATGTTGTATAGAACACAAATTATCAGTTCCTTTAGTATTTTTATCAGGTTTTTAAGGAATCCAAACACTAATATGATTTCTTATAATAACAAATTTATTGGTTATTTATACTATTTGAGCCATCAAAATATTTAAAATAATTTTTTATTATTTCAAAAATTCATTTAGGTAATTTTTAAATTTTTGAGTGAGTTGTGTAGACTAAAATATATGCCAGGTATGAACATTGGATTTTTAATGATAGTACCTATCTTTGGAACTACATGATTGACCTTATAAAAATATTCTTTATTTTTAGGTTTTCTAAACCTATCATTTTTTTTCATTTCAACCCTGGTGATAGTTCTCCTTGAGTTTAAAAGGACTTAGTTGGTTTTTTAAAAGGTCTCTCTAGGAAAAATACATTGGAAGCTTCAAAATATTCTTGTATTTATGAGAATTGATTAATAAAGTGTTTAATTTGAGGAATAGATCCTATAATAAACAAAGAGTGGAAAATATTCTCAGTTTTGTGTTGGGTTGGTGAAGTGTTACATAGTATCATAGACCTTAGTGTAATGGTAAGATCACTAATTTGACTTACAATCATACTATTTTTAGAACTAGAATTGGTAAATTTTTAAGTATATTTAATATGAAATAGAACTCTTATTCCAAATTTCTTAGAATTATAGTCCATGTTAATAATAATAGTTATATCTGTAAATTGGGTTTTATCTACTAAAACTCCTCTAGTAGTAGCATCTATCGTACTCATGTTAGTGAGAAAAATTCCACCATAAAATATTGAATCAAAAATTATTCACTAATCCAGTGGTAGGGGAAACTAAAATAAAATATTTTAAATCTCTCCTAATGCTCATATAGATTAACACCTTGACCTTTTCAAATTTAAAAAATATATTTTCAAATAGAATTTGTTTTAGAGGAAAGGAAAAAAATTCTAGAAAAAAAATTCTTTAGTTCATTTCATTCCCTAATTCATGTTTAGTGTGAGTATAAAAACCACTTCTTTGACATTACTTCTAAAGAAAAATGATAATATCTTGGTTTAATTTTATCTCTATTCACTCATTGTTATTTCATATTAAAAAACATAACTAAATTCTTGAATATATTTGGTTGGATCTTCCCCAATAAGTCTATTGAATTTATAAAGTTGAAAACAGGAACCAGATTGGATTTCAAAACCATCAGCTGGATATTAAAAATTATTTTTTTAATTGTATTTATATTTTTTATCTAGTTCATTATGAGTTATTTTTTTTCCTTGTTTCTTTATAGTTCAATATGGTCACCTCTTAGTGATTTGGTGGATTGATAAAAAAGTTTTGGATATTTTAGGTTGGTTCACTAGAGTTTTCTCACTGAAAAGGTCAACTATTATGTTCTTCATTTTTGACCCATCACTTCTCTAACTCTGGAGTGATATATCCAATCAATTTTAGGGAATAAAGGAACTAAATTAGGTTTTAAAACCATGTACATACAAAAAAGTTCAATCAACTTAGGAAACCTCCACAATAATGGTGATAGATGAAAAGAATAGTTTTTTTTGTGAAACTATATTCAAAATTTCACCCCTTAGGAATTTAGTATAGTGGTCACCATGGTTGAATCTTAATGTAGTTGTAAAATAAATTCAAAATTTAATATTTTATGTATTTTTGTAAAGAAAAATGGGGAAATAATTATTTATTGAGTTGTAAAATTTTTAAAGAAAAATTTTAAATTTTTTTAAAGGGAAATTAGATAAATTGAATATTTAGTAACAAATAGATTGGATTGAAAAAAAGTTTGAGAATATATTTGAAAATAGTAGATATGAAAAAGTTTTATCTTTTGAACACAAACTTATTTATTATTAATAAAGTCACATATTCAATTTCACAATATGCAGTCTAATACTTCAACATGTACCCATAATTCTTCTTCAAAATCATATTAGAATCACAATATGAGTTTTTTTCCTCATATAAAAGTGATCAAATTAATTATACCTCCATGAAATTAAATTTAATTATATTTACTATATTATTAAACAAGATCATGCATAATAAATTTAAACAAAAAATTTAATTACTTTACTACATAGATTGAACGACCAGCAAAAAAGTCTAATGAGGAAATAATCTAGATCAAAAGAAATAGGTTTCATTTAGTAATAATAATTCTATATAAATTTAATAATATATAAGAAATTAAGTTGATGACTTCATAGGGTTATCTGTATGGGTCTCCACTACTCACAAATTCCAACCATTCATGTGATCATTTCCATGTTGTGTAATCAACCCCCTCCCACACTCTCTTCTCCTATTGTGTGTCTATATTACTCATAATGATATTAGTCTTTAATTATATTCTTGAGAACCTTTACACATATAGTGATCCTCTCATGATCATTATTTAGATGGAGGGAGAATTAAATGTGCTTTAAAATCTTACCATCTCACATATCTTCTTCGACATACCTATTTTAATTTACTAGCTCATCAAATACATTTGTTAAATTTTATTTGATTCATGATTAAATAGGTATTTTTCAAGAATAAATTTCTTATAATTCAAACTATCCCAGCACAATTCTACCCTTTATGGAATAACTCATCCTTGATAGTGAAAATATTCTACTTCTTTTGGTTTAATTCACCCTTTGTGGCATGAATATAAGTTTTGCAATATAAAAAATGTTTTCTATAATCTATTTAAAGTGTAAAATTTCATGTGATTATATTTGTTTTAATTTCACAAATTAAAAAAAATTATACACTCTCTCTATGTAAAAACAAATTCAAATTTTTGAAAACTACATATCATATGTGGTGCATAAAAAATTTCTATTTTAATATTCCTAGATCTATATGATACTTAAGAAATTAAACACATTTATAAGAGATATTTTTAACTTCAACTGATATATAACATTTTAAACATTACCAAAATCCTAGTTTAAAGGATACATAAGAAATATTTTCAATACATAATAAAAACATATCTTACACAATATGTAAATTATATTTTTCACAAATTTGAAAATCAATTCATAAAAAAGATTCTATATATAGATAAACGTTTTACATTAAATCATAAATATGTTTTTTACTAGTTAACTTGTAAAATATATGACTTTTCCAAGATTTTAACTCTTATATACAATATATTAGGTATCACACAATTTTCTTGGGAGTTTTATATTTTCACTTCCCACCAAATATATTATTTATAAAGGATATCTAAGCTCTATAGTAAGTTAATTTTTTCCTACCATATTTCAAAATGACCTTTTCCAAAAAAACATAAACAAGAGAATGGAATGTCCAAATAGTTCCATAGATGAATAAAAACCCATAAAATCAAGAATTGATCAATTATCACAATAAATAAAATAATATTTCTAAAACCTAAATATTATTTAATTTCCTTTAAAAGGAAAAAATTGATCATAATTAATTCATTAAAATATAAATAAAAAGTTATAAAAATATGATCTCTATCCAAGAAGAATCTATATTTTAGTATATTTCAATAATAGAACCAGTAGGATGTCATCAAATATCTGATAGAAGAGATATTTTATTCTATTATAACCATTATAACCTTAGTTGGGGTGAACCAGGGGTCTGGTGGTGCTACCAATGTTCTAGTGAGAGCCACTATAATTCTGGAGAAGTTGTGAGTTGTAAAAAATTCCTGTGTCATTTTTTTTAAATTGTATAGAACTATTTCAATATAAAATATAGAGGTTATCACTACCCATTTAAGCCTAATCTACATGAACCCCTACGGGTCTTTTTGGATTTATCATTTATTTCATCAACCTTTAGCTAATTCTAATTCCATCTGCTATAGGGTTTTCTACAGGTAATTCTAGGATTCTTATTTCATTCATTTTCATTTTCTCTCATCATTTCCCTATTCTTCACTAGTTGTTCCCTAAATTGGGGGGTGGCCATTTTTTATGGTTTATTTCGATTAGATATGAATGAAATAGTGATACTTGATAGGTAAAAAAGTAATAGTGCTAGGTAGGTGGTCCCTAAATTTCATCCATTGTTATATACTTTTATGAATGATGTGTTATTATAGGGTAATAGGTTAGGTGGGTTGATATAGTAATGGATGAAATATTTATTTTAATGGATCATTTTGGGTTCTAAGGTTATTCTTATCTAGGTAGTGGTATTAGAAAATTGTTGTAGGGTATTAGGGGTTGCTAAAAAACAAAAAATGTTTTAAATGAGTGAGAGAAATGGATATTTGACACCAAATGGGTTCTTAATATTAAGAAATTGGTATAGAGCTTGTCTTGGAATCCTAGTGGATCTTAAGAGCTAATGGTAACCACTATACGGATGTGTTAACCATGTAGTGTAAGATTGTTGAGAATGGGAACTTATTAATGAGTGGTAATTTTGTATAAATTCAATAAATGAGTTTCATTAGGGGTACCCTATGTGGTACCAGTGCTTTGTATGGATCTGTTGTCTATTGGGTGTGAATTTTCAAGGAAACGTGGGTTGGGTAATAGTGTAATGGAAGGTGTATTTTGTGTCCTATATGGGTTATTATTTGGGGTAGTTCATATAGTGTCCTAGAGTTTTTGTGAATTTGAAATGGAACTATAATAGGATTCTAGAGTGGGTGACCTAGGGATTATTAGGACATTAGGATTGATATTACATGATCGAGGGATAATGTATTCATTAATTGATAGGTGATGTTGATTTTTCATGGATATTTTGTGTTATAATGCTTAATGTTGGTGTAGTTGACTATGGTCATCTGTTGTTGTGGTTGTGGGATATTAGTGTTTTTACACACCTTGGGGTTGAGGCCATTGGGTCATGTGAACAAGGGGTGATTTTTCTCACTAATATATTTGTAGGATCCTTCCAACATATTTCATCTTAGGGTGATAAAATTGAACGTAATCCTAGAGGAGGCATACATCATAGATGTTGGCCATAAATATGGGTGGTGTTCTAAAAAAAGTTGAATTGGGGGTTTGTTGTCGTGAAATATGAAGGGGTGAAACCTCATGGTGGAAGTGTGAGGTTACTATTTATATATTATTATATGAAAACTTTAGTATATACTCAACACTGATAGGTGGGGTGACTCAGTGTTGGGAACTTTTTATCTAATTATAACTTTCTATCCCTTTAACTATTACACCTATTAGATTCTTTATTCTCCTGTTCTCTTTTCCTTGTACTATGGAAGTATATAAAAAAATTAAAACATGGAACATGGTGTTTTTACAATTTTCACTACTCAATAATAGTAGTTAGTTATTTTAACATATGTGAAGGGTATTGATAGAGTCTAATAATGTTTATCAGAAGAAACAAAAAATGATTAAAAACCCATTTATTGACTATACCCATGAAAGATCATATGAAACTACATAGAAATATAGAAATTAAGAACTACCATAAATTAGTATTGTACAACAAAGTTTCAACTTCAAACCTTGGTCTTCATATAAGTTTTATAAAAATCACATAGTGTCAAACATAAGTATCTTACCTCTTTTGGTATACATGGGTCGATCGAAATTAATCATCTTTCGAGTGGGACCCTATTATCTCTCCATGGAATACTTGTACCATGTACACAATGGAGTAATATATAGAGGTCTATGGGTTCAGTGAGGTTTTTATGAGAATAATAGAATTCCACACCCCTTCCATCAAATGGAAAAAGGATTTAATAATCCTTCGATCACACTCATTGATAATTCAAGCATTAACTCGTTAATTTTAAAATTCATGATCTAATGTAACAACCATTCATTCATCATATTCATGAAATAAATAGACTCCCTTAAAATTATAATTCTTTTAACAATTCAATAAATGATAGATTTTAAGTGAGTTGAACTACTCAGATATTAACACTCTGAATATTCTTTTATTCATTTCATCAAAGGTGGTAGCATGCATGAAATATTATTCCATTCACGTATCTCGATATACCATGTAAATCAAATAACCACATTTCTCGTAAACCTATAACATTAGTAAATATTTTATTTAATATCCCACTTAAACTAAATCTTAATAGACATTGTTTCATTTCACCTTATATCATATTATACCCAATAACCTGTGAAATCATACCCAAAACTACTTTTGGATATATTTAAAATCACTTTTTCAAAAATATCATTTACTTCGATTTGTATCACATCATATGTAATACCTGTTGAACACTCATACAAATCACTTTTGGATTAACTCTAAAACAATTTTAGGGTAACACTCTATGTACACTCAATCCTCATTCAGTCAACCATAAAGTGTGACCCCATGGTCCTTTATATCATTGACAGTAAATACAAATATCTAGATTCATATAAGTAATCAAGTTGAAACCTCTAGAAAATAATCAATTATACTCAAGATATAAAGGGACATGTTGTGATCTCCATCAAATAAATATATCTCTATACCTTTATCCACCAGTATACATCATATGAAAACATTCATTCTCATACTTTTAACTTTGTCCAATACATCAAGAGACCTTGGACATGGAGTATCTCAATCCTATATATACAACTCATCTGTTCTGAACTCTCATAGTATAGAATGTTTTGATTAATGAATACATCACACATTATTCATCCTCCTGAATAAGAAAATCACATGTCCCTTATCCAGATAGATATATATAATATCTAAGTTAAACTACACACTACTATAGTATATCTCAATCGATGTCCTAGATGCCATACTCATTATACGAGAGGAAAAATCCTATATTGGTTAAGCTCTAACCACCAACATGATAAGAAGCATACCCAACCACCCCCTGATTAACTATGTACATATTTTGAATTTCATAAGTAGGGTATAAAAGTATAAAGGTTCTCATTCTAGGTATCTCACTAACATAAAATAGTGCGGACTCAAATATGATCCATGCATTCATATTATACCAATGACATATGTGTATGGAAATCTGTGTGGTATACTTATTAGTCCATCTAGTACACAAACAAAAATATCTTATTCTTTATCTTGTGCCTCATAAGAATTTTCTGGATCTCTTTAAAAGAATCATACTCATGATTACCTTAAAATTTCATCAAAACCTATAATACTCCATTATGAACATGGATTAGGAATAAACTCAAAGTCATGCTTTGAGAGTTCAATTATCATTAAACATGAGTAAATGTATGTCAATATATACCTTGATGTATCCAACATTAAAGAATTATTATATAGTGGTTTCCTTTTAATATTATATTTTTTAATATTCTTTATCTCTTTAGGAATATTTTAAAAACCAAATATAAGAATTGGTTTAACAAATTATATATGATAAACTACTAAATCATACTTGTGATTGATACACATTCTAGGTTTTGTTAAATCATTAAATCATATGTAATCTATGTCACATTGCAATGTGACCATTTTATAAAACTCCCCCATTAATATATTTAGTTAGAAACATCTATTAAGTAATCTAGTTTGAGTAATGGTGATATTTTGAAATCATTCCCAACTATTAAAATTTGGGAACATTTTAAAAATTCTTAACTTCACAACATAAAATGTTATGATGTTGACTTTTGTTTCCTACTTATAACTCTTTCTAAGTTCATCATCATCATCCTTGGAACCCATTCCACCAAAATTTTTCTTTGACATAATGTAACTACTAACATTATTTTGTATCGTCCCTCCTAAAATGTTTTCGGATAAATTCAAAACCAATCTACTATGGAAACTAATGTTACTATTTACATTTCTCTTAACCACCACATCCTCAACTCAATTAGGATAAAGTGATAATAGTTTTTTATGTGAAATAACAAACATATTGGAATTTTTCTTATCTACCATACCCTAAACTCTTTTAGTTTATCTAGTGAAATTCACTTCTTATCTTGACTTGTATAATCCTTCAAGAAACTGTGTCTTTTGTTTTCATAAAAAATAAATGTATCTATTTACATTTTTCTTTACTATCACACATCATAAACTCTTTTAGGTTATTGAGTGAACAACGCTTTTAATATTAGATAAGTATAATAGGTTATTCCACTTTTAAATGGTAACTAAATATAACACTTTATGTAACACCCCGAGCTTCCACGATACGCTTCTCTTTCAATAATGCAATAGCTTGCATTGTACGCAAGTTCGATTTCTAACACACCGCGACTAATCAGAGTAGCCGTTATGAATAGTAATACCCACTTTTTAGAATTATAGAAATTTTATATTTCAAAATGGACTTCATTTTTGTATTTGTAATATCAAAATTAGCCTATGTTGAATTTTTGGTATTTTTCTGAGAACTTCCAATTTTTTATGAATAGTGAAAAATACTTAAAACAACTTTTTTAATAAAAATAATTTGTAGTAATAAATTATACTATTGATTGGTTTTAAAGTATAATTAGAATATATTTTCACAATTTTATCCAATGGTGTTCGTTATAATTAATTTCACTTTGAATTTGGACATAAACAATTGTCAATCTTTTGATATATATTGTTTCTTAAAAACACGCTATTTGTTGTGACAGTGGGAACTAATTATAAAATTAATTAATGCAACTTATATGTTTGGAATTTCATAAAATAGACATAATTTTTGAATTCGGAATATCAATTATAGCTTAGGGTGAAATTTTGGCATTGTTCTGAAAAACTTCAATTTTTGATGAATAGTGAAACCACTAAGTGGTAGTTAAAAACTGATTTTCCATTTAAATGAAATATTACCACTTCTGTGATTTGATTTTCAAAAATCCGTTATACATGGTTGTCATTAGGAAGTAAAATGTGGTTCAATGGGATGAAAATAATTTTTTGGTGAATAGTAACTTTTAAGTTTAATTAATCGCGATTAAAGGTAATTAGTGAAATTTAAGGTAAAAATGGTATTATAAAAATATGAAATGACCTTTACACTTGTCCTACCCCTATTGGATGTGTCATGGCCGACCAAGACAATCCATGGGTCAACTTGGGGACCCCATGGAGCCACTTTGGTAGGAAAAGGACATAAATAACTTTTCATTTAATGTTAAAATAAAAAGGTCACAAACAAGAGTTGTTTTACTAAAACAATTTTTAAATGGGGTTATACAAGTCATATGTTTGACTATAAATATTAATTAGAAAGATAAAAAGATTTACTACATCATGATATTTGTTTTATAATTTTTATACATTAAATAAATTAAATTATTTATGACACCATGATGATGCAGCGATTACCTCATTAATTAACGATTTAAATAAAATGAAAGGATAATGTAAAATGTAAGGCTTAAACTTGCCAAAAACCTATTGGATGAGGAGATTTTGAACCCTTATCACCATATCCTATAATTATATAAGTGTGGGACCTTTAGAATCCGAAAATTATAGTATAATAAAGTAACATTTTATTACTTTCCAAGAGTGCCCCTCCTCTCCACTTATAAAAGGCCCCCACCACTACCACCTTACTCACACTTTCAAAACATTTTGGCTCGGCCAACCTCTGCCAAAATACTCTCCCAACTTACCTCCCTTACTCCTAGAAGCCTCACTTTGGGCAGAACGCTTCCCAAAAAAGCCTTTGGCTCAAATCAAAAGAGTTACCCGATTTTAAGGTAATGTCTTCGCTTATGTTATTTTGTTTTATTTTGCTTCTCCAACCCCCTAAACTCTTTTTATTCTTTTCTTTTGTAAAAACACCAGTATCCTCAATATACTAGGATGTTTTTATAATAAGTATTCGAGCTACACTTACACACAACTACATCTAATGTTTAAAGAACATACTGTTTCTGTGGATGGCGAATTTCTGCCTCACGAAACGATGATTGTTCAACACTCATACAACACCTTCAAAGGTGGACATTAAGATGTCACTATATTTATATATGATATATAATATGTTAATGTTTTACTTAAGATTATGTATTTTTCATTTATGGCATACCTTTAATATTTCCATTATGGGTAAACACGATATTTTCATTTTAGGAAGTGCGGACTACCGCCCCCTCAATGTGATTTGAATCGTTAATACCATATGTGGGATGTATAAAGGATGGAGTAAATGGTATTAAACATTATATTATACTGGAATTATAGTATAACTTTATATAAATATAATTTCATTCCATTAAATACTAAATATAAATGAAAGTAGCGTTCATGCGTACGTACGGCTTACCGTCTCCATGAACAGTGCATTTCATTTCATACCTCTAAACATTATGGAATATTATGAATGAATTTATATACTGGATATATATGATATATATGATATCTACATCATGAATATAATTCTGTATATGATGGATATTTCACCACATGAACAACTTGTAATTATAAGAAGTTTATTTTTGACTCAAGTACCAAAGATCGACAAAACGACCGTTATTAACTTAAATAATTACACAATGTTCATAACATGGTAATAAGTGATATAAAAAGAATAAAAAACTTGAAAAAGGTTCTTAAGAAATTATAAATTAACTCTAGTTTATTATTCAGGATTTTAAAGAATGGTCGAGTCAAGACAGGACACAAGGTAAGGGAACTTCTTAACCCAATTACCATTCTTTGGGTTAATCTCCTACTGTCAAATTACGTCATGATATTATTATGTCCTATCTTGTATTTGTTCTTTCTTTATTTTTAATTATAGTGAATACACATAATAGATCTATTTTATTTAAACAATGATCTTTGTAAGGGACTTCGTCTCAATCTCCTTTCATTGAGGCATATTTGGTTTTATACACAATTTTCTTTTATACGGTGTATAAACCCCTTTGACTTTTACGTTTATTCAAAAGGAATATTTTTATACGAAGCATTTACTAAACGACAAAAGGGGATGTTTTTGTTGTACGTATGCGGCGACAACGACTTCTCCACCGACGTGACCATTATTTGAGTTTCGGCTTCCTCTACAAGCCATACCCTTTTTTTAAAAGAAAAATGAATACCATGTTTTACTTTTCTTTAATTTGGGTATTAAAAATGGTTTTGAAAGTGTTTTTATTATATCAATGTGTTGTATTGATATCTTGTGATTGAAATGTGGAAATGTTATGTTTTCTTTTATGCATGTTTTATGTGATACGATTATGTTATGGTTTATGATATGTTTAAACCTGTTCATATGAGGAATGCATTGGACTTAATAAGTGACGGGTGGAGCTCTCTATAGCTCCTCGATGCATCAGTAGGTCTCATGAGACAATCTAGTGTCTTGGCACAAGGCCTTGACAAAATATTATTTGTGGTCTTGGCATGAGGCCTTGACTACGTGGTTATGATAGTCTGGCATTATGCATTCCATCATTATGAAAGTGGTTATTGATATTTCATGTGATTATTTAACTAGTATAATATCCATGTGAGTAAGTAAATGGCATTATTTAATTTTATTTTTTCCATATTATGCTGAAGTTCAAGTTTAAAAAGGCTTTTGTTTTAGTTATACATTGCCTTAAATGTTAATGTTTATTTACGAAAGCTTCCCCAATATTGTTATCCTTACTGAGCATCTGAGCTCACCCATTTCAATGTTTTAATATTTTCCAGGATGTGAAGAAGTATTTTATGAATGACCTGCAGGGATTGTCAGAAGAGGATATGAGTGTGGTCTATGGAGACTTTGTTATTGTAGTTTTTCACTTTATGATGTAATGTAACATTTACGAATGTATCTAGTGTTTCCAAGGCTACTAAACTAATCAGTATTTTGAGACTTGATCTTTTGTGATCATGTCAATGTTACGAAGTAATGCACCGACTCCGGGTAGCTGGGGTCGGGGCGTTACAGTTGGTTTCAGAGGTAGTTTAGTACTAACCTTCGAAGCTAGATTTAGATAAACTCTGATTAGATCACATAGCCCAAAGATAGACTTTGAGGATTATTGTAGAAGAACTTCCTAGAATTTTGGTATTATAGAGATGTTGTGATTTTTTCGAGCAATACATCCCTGTCTGGATACGAGCAGGTAGAGGTGGCTCTGGCACAGATTTACCTAGGGGTAAAACCCGAAAACACCGATTTGAGCTAGACTCTAACGGGAACTGGTGCACCACAACGGGCCTTGCTGCACTCTTGGTTACGACACTCCTGGGGGATATGCTTAGGATAATTCTCATTTTCTTTACAAACCACTATGCAGGGTTATGAGTATATGCTTCCTAAAAAAAATTATGATTATGGATTATATCCATAAATAGTTTAATTTATGTTAAGTATTTTAGAAGTATGGAATTATGTATTTTGATTCGTAAACTAATCTAGTTTATGCCATTATTTAGAAATGGCGCCTAGTGGAAGGAATGGAAACCATATCAATGCACGCAATCCATGTAGGGATTTCCCTCCTGCTCAAGATAATTATTGTGGAGCTGGTGATACAACTGGTGCTGATCAACTTATTACCATACTGGGACAACTCACTCATGTTATGAATAATAACCTTACTCGTATTGAGCACCCTGATCCGCAATGTGGAGGATCAATGTTAGACCGCTTCATGAGGCAAAAACCGCCATCATTTAATGGGGTTACAAATCCATTAGTAGCTGAGCAATGGATAAACTCCTTAGAGAAAATATTCCATGCCTTGGGGAGTAGCGAAAGGGAGAAGGTTGTCATGGCAGTCTACCGCCTCACTGAAGATGCCGATCAATGGTGGTCATTGATTCAAAACACAAAGGAAGATGATGAAGTATCAAATATGGAATGGAGGGAGTTCAAAGATCTTTTCCTAGAAAAATACTATCCTCGCGACCATCAAGCAGATATGGAAAGACAATTTTTGAGACTGAGACAAAAGGAGGATGAGAATGTCGCAATGTATGAGGCCAACTTTACAAGGTTAGCGAGGCATGATGCAGATTATATACGTAACACAAGAAGTAATATTGATCGTTTCTTTGATGGGTTAAAACCATTTCTTCGTCGAGCATTAGTCTCACAAACCTTCTCGTCGTACGAAGACATTGTCTCATGTGCTATCAAGAAAGAAAAGGAATTCTCTAAATCTTATGACAATAAAGTAAATCAAGAGAAGAAGAGAACTGTGGAACAAGAGATAGATAAAGGGAAAAAGGTAAAGAAGTATTTTCCATTATGTGATAATTGTGGGAAGAATCACCCTGGTACTTGCCTAAAAGGAATGGGAGTTTGTTATAAATGTGGAGAAAAAGGTCACTAGGCGCGTGATTGCAAGGGAAAGAAAGAGGCTATCAATGGTGAATGCTAAAATTGTAGAGAAATGGGTCATTATGCAAATGAATGTCCTAAGCGTCAGGGAAACTTACATCAAAAAAGTCCAAGGGATCAAGGCCAATCATATGCTGTGACTACAGTTGAAGTGGAATAATTAATGTATTGGTGCTTTTGGACTCATGGATTATATTCTTGTTATTAGAATAATGTGATATATATATAGGGATTGTACTACAGTACTTGTTGTTTCAGTAAGGTTTTAATATGATGAAGGTAATCATATTTTTAGTATGTGATAATAATAGAAACTTTACCTTGTTTGGGGAATCTGATAAATTGATTTTGGAATTAAGAGACCTTTTAGAGAAAGTTTGGACAGAGGTATTTTGGATAACTATAAAGGTTGGGATGGATTAAGTTGAACTTTTAATCATATTGTTTAAGGTTAAATCATTTCTGAAGATTATTTTTTGCATATTATAATACTATATTTTTAGGAAAAGGACAACCTGTAGGGTGGGGCATAACCCGTCGCGTCGGACAAAGCTGTAGGAATCGAACCCACAACCATAGTGTGACAGGACTTTATTACCTACCACTAGCCTACAGGAAGTCCCTGGTTATTACAAAATAGTTTTACTAATCTAAATAGTATGTGTTAATATTTAGAACCTTATACAATTGGGATAAATAAAATATTTTTGAGTTCTATTAACTTTTAGAGTGAAAGATGGGTTTGTGGTAAAAAATATTTAAAGAATGAAAGTCTACATGACAAGTATGTATATTCCCTTACGTTCTTAGTAAATCTCCTAAATAAATTCCTCAACTTTATAAAAGGTAACTTAAAACAAAAACGTTTTCAGTTAACTTTTCCAACTGGGGATTCAATGACCGTTTAACCAATCACAAGTTTGTGACTTTCTTATTGTTAACTTTCTCCGAATCCAGTTTTCTAAAACTCTCCATCAGAACCTAATGGTTTGTTTTTCATCCATATCCATATTTTCATAGAATCCTAGTATGGGCTATCTCGGGTGTCCTTTTTACTTATCTTTCTTTCTTTTAAAGTTATATTTTTATTAACCTTATTTCCGATGTGGGTTTTCCACAAAGGTATTTTCTATTTTCAACCTTTTATTTTCAAATGAAAAATTTCAAATTGAAAGGATGAAATTTATTTAAGGAGGGGAGAATGTAACATCCTGAGCTTCCATGATACGCTTCTCTTTCAATAATGCAATAGCTTGCATTGTACGTAAGTTCGAGTTCTAACACACCGCGACTAATCAAAGTAGCTGTTATGAATAGTAATACCCACTTCTTATAATTATAGAAATTCTATATTTCAAAATGGACTTCATTTTTTTGTTCTTAATATCGAAATTAGCCTATGTTGAATTTTTGGTATTTTTCTGAGAACTTCCCATTTTTTATGAATAGTGAAAAATACTTAAAACAAATTTTTTAATAAAAATAATTTATAGTGATAAACTATAATATTGATTGGTTTTAAAGTATAATTAGAATATATTTTTGTAATTTTATCCAATGGTGTTCATTAGAATTAATTTCACTTTGAATTTGGACATAAACAATTGTCAATCTTTTGATATATATTGTTTTTTAAAAACACGCTATTTGTTGTGACAGCGGGAACTAATTATAAAATTAATTAATTCAACTTATATGTTTGTAATTTCATAAAATAGACATCATTTTTGAATTTGGAATATCAATTATATCTTAGGGTGAAATTTTGGCATTGTTCTGAAAAACTTCAATTTTTGATGAATAGTGAAACCACTAAGTGGTAGTTAAAAAAATGATTTTCCATTTAAATGAAATATTACCACTTATGTGATTTGATTTTCAAAAATCCAACACAAATGGTTTTCATTAGGAAGTAAAATGTGGTTCAATGGGTTGAAAATAATTTTTTGGTGAATAGTAACTTTTAAGTTTAATTAATTGCGATTAAAGGTAATTAGTGAAATTTAAGGTAAAAATGGTATTATAAAAATTTTAAATGACCTTTACACTTGTCCTACCCCTATTGGATGTGTCATGTCCAACCAAGACAATCCATGGGTCAACATGGGGACCCCATGGAGCCACTATGGTAGGAAAAGGACATAAATAACTTTTTATTTAATGTTAAAATAAAAAGGTCACAAACAAGAGTTGTTTTACTAAAAAAAAATTTAAATGGGGTTATACAAGTCATATTTTTGACTATAAATATTAATTATAAATCTAAAAAGATTTCCTACATCATGATATTTTTTTTATAATTTTTAGACATTAAATAAATTAAATTATTTATGACACCATGATGATGCAGTGATTACCTCATTAATTAACGATTTAAATAAAATGAAAGGATAATGTAACATCTAAGGCATACACTTGTCAAAAACCTATTGGATGAAAATATTTCGAACCCTTATCACCTTATCCTAGAATTATATAAGTGTGGGACCTTTAGAATCCGAAAATCATTGTATAATAAAGTAACATTTTATTACTTTCCAAGAGTGCCCCTCCTCTCCACTTATAAAAGGCCCCCACCACTACCACCTTACTCACACTTTCAAAACCTTTTGGCTCAGAAAAACTCTGCAAAAATACTCTCCCAACTTCCCTCCATTACTCCTAGAAGCCTCACATTGGTCAGAACTCTTCCCAAGTAATACTTTGGCTCAAATCAAAAGAGTTACCAGATTTTAAGGTAATGTCTTCGCTTAGGTTATTTTGTTTTATTTTTCTTCTCCAACCCCCTAAACTCTTTTTATTCTTTTCTTTTGTAACAAAACCATTATCCTAAATATACTAGGATGTTGTTATAAGAATTATTCGAGCTACACTTACACACACCTACATCTAATGGTTAAAGAACATACTATTTCTGTGGATGGCGAATTTCTGCCTCACGAAACGATGATTGTTCAACACACATACATCACCTTCAAAGGTGGACATTAAGATGTCACTATATTTATATATGATATATAATATGTTTATGTTTTACTTAAGCTTATGTATTTTTTATTTATGTCATACCTTTAATAGTTCCATTATGGGTAAACACGATATTTTCATTTTAGGAAGTGCGGACTACCGCCCCCTCAAAGTGATTTGAATCGTTAATACCATATGTGGGATGTATAAAGGATGGAGTAAATGGTATTATACATTATATTATACTGGAATTATAGTATAACTTTATATAATTATAATTTCATTCCATTAAATACGAAATTGAAATGAAAGTGGCGTTCATGTGTACGTACGGCTTACCGTCTCCATGAACGGTGCATTTCATTTCATACCTCTAAACATTATGGAATATTATGAATGAATGTATATACTGGATATATATGGTATATATGATATCTAAATCATGAATATAATTCTGGATATAATGGATATTTCACCACATGAACAACTTGTAATTATAAGAAGTTTATTTTTGGCTCAAGTACCAAAGATCGACAAAACGACCGTTATTAACTTAAATAATTACATAATGTTCATAACATGGTAATAAGTGATATAAAAGGAATAAACAACTTGAAAAGGTTCTTAAGCAATTATAAATTAACTCTAGTTTATTATTCATGAGGTTAAATAACGGTCGAGTCAAGACAGGACGCAAGGTAAAGGAACTTCTTAACCCAATTACCATTCTTTGGGTTAATATCCTACTTTCAAATTACGTCATGATATTATTATGTCCTATCTTGTATTTGTTCTTTCATTATGTGTAATTATAGTGAATACACATAATACATCTATTTTATTTAAACAATGATCTTTGTAAGGGACTTCATCTCAATCTCCTTTCATTGAGGCATATTTGGTTTTATACACAACTTTCTTTTATACGGTGTATAAACCCCTTTGACTTTTACGTTTATTCAAAAGGAATATTTTTAAACAAATCGTTTACTAAACGACAAAAGGGGATGTTTTTTTCATACGTATGCGGTGACAACTACTTCTCCGCCACCGTGACCATTATTTGAGTTTCGGCTTCCTCTACAAGCCATACCTTTTTTAAAAGAAAAATTAATACCGTGTTTTACTTTTCTTTTATTTTGGTATTGAAAATGGTTTTGAAAGTGTTTTTATTATATCCATGTGTTGTATTGATATCTTGTGATTGAAATGTAGAAATGTTATGTTTCCTTTATGCATGATTTATGTGATACGATTTTGTTATGGTTTATGATATGTTTAAACCTGTTCATATGAGGAATGCATTGGACTTAATAAGTGACGGGTGGAGCCCGCTATAGCTCCTTGATGCATCGGTAGGTCTCATGAGACAAACTAGTGTCTTGGCACGAGGCCTTGACAAAATATTATTTGTGGTCTTGGGACGAGGCCTTGACTACATGGTTATTATAGTCTGGCATTATGCATTCCATCATTATGAAAGTGGTTATTGATATTTCATGTGATTATTAGACTAGTAGAATATCCATATGAGTAAGTAAATGGCATTATTTAATTTTATTTTTTCCATATTATGCTGAAGTTAAAGTTTAAAAAGGCTTTTGTTTTAGTTATACATTGCCTTAAATTTTAATGTTTATTTATGAAAGATTCCGCAATATTGTTATCCTTACTGAGCATCTGAGCTCACCCCTTTCAATGTTTTAATATTTTCCAAGATGTGAAGAAGTATTTTATGAATGACCTGCAGGGATTGTCAGAAGAGGATATGAGTGTGGTCTATGGAGACTTTGTTATTGTAGTTTTTCACTTTATGATGTAATGTAACATTTATGAATGTATCTACTGTTTCCAAGGCTACTAAACTAATCGGTCTTTCGAGACTTGATCTTTTGTGATCATGCCAATGTTACGAAGTAATGCACCGACTCCGGGTAGCTGGGGTCGGGGCGTTACACTTTACATTTTTCTTTAATATCCCATATCATAAATTTTTCTAGGAGATTATGTGGAAATTAATTTAACTTAAAATTAATGAAATCCTTTATTTTTAACTGTAGAATTATCTAAGTACAAGAATACTCCCATGAGCCTCATATACACTATTTTCTTTTCATAATATCTTGTTACGATACACAACCCTTTTGTGTTATGAAATAAATGTTATTTACTTTTGGTAGGAATATTTATGAACTAAACTATTGTCTCCATATCATATATGTTCTACTATGTTTTTGGAACATTTTTCAATTAAAATAATAGTTTTTTAGAAAATACCACTAATGGGTGGTGGGAACACACTCCCATATATTTTAATAAATACTTAAAAAACTATTATCCTTGATAAAAAAATTATCATAACATTATTCAAAAAAATATATTATAGAAATTGAAAAATCTTAAACCATATATTTACATTTAGTCATATCGTATTTGTTTATAAGAACTATTTTTTATTTAACATCCTCTCTTATAACATATAATAAATTATATGAAGATACATATAATTTATTTACATTCATTTATTCTTGATATGACCCTTCATATTAAAATCCTTAATGTAATAAGTATTTAATTCATATCATGAATAAAAAATATATGCTCAGTCAATTATTAATTTTATTTTGTACTCCTACATATTAAAAACACTTTATAATATATATATATATTTGGTTACACAAAAACTTCAAAATCTATGAACTAATTTCTTTAGCATCCATCCTAACATGGAAATTATTAGGATTTTCATAAAAAACGTTCAGTTATATCTTGGATAATCCAATCATATAGAATTATTAATCTTTATTCCTAATAACCCTAGGTTTAAATAACCTTAAAGAAACATTGTTTAACTTTTAAACCAACTTTTATTCATATGGTTTGAACTTTTACCCACTTGTATTATCCATACATTACCAAAATCCAAACATTAAATGAAAACTTTATCTATTATCAAATCTTTGAAACTATCAAGTGAACTTTTCTTGAATTTATTAAATTTATTAGAAAATTCCCATAAATTAAAATAGGATAAATTCCTTAACTATAAGAATCCATTTTTAGTCTCCCCTTACAACATGATATATAATTTAACGAATCTGAAACCTTGAATATTAGAAACACTGAATTCATTTCATATAAAAACTATGTTTTACATTATCTTATTATGATCTAAATGAGATGAAAATACACATCATATGAAAAGGTTATCTAAGTTACAAATATCTTAGTTATAAATGAAGTAACTCCTTTTCTTCTTTACTTGAATGAAACCTTCAAGATCCAAACTTCAATTATTCTCTCTTTATAACCTTTTTTATATTTACAACACTTTGTAAAATATAAATTTGATATCATATATTTATCATAATAATATAATTTATTACTATAAACATTAAATATCTAAGTAATCTTTTAGTCTCACCAATTTATTCATCATATTCAATAATATTGAATATCATTTTACATACCCAATCATATTGAGTAGATACTAATATTCATTTTGTCAATTAGCATCTGATTCCTTTGACACCATAAATAAATAACTCTATACTTCCATAATCAACTATATTAACTTGTAGAACAATTTAAACACTTGGTTACCAAATAATTAATAGTTTTGACACATATAATTTTCATTAAAAACCTTTCTTAAATCACAAATATTATTTAAAAACTTTTCTTAGGTTACCAATCATAATAGATACTTACATTAAGTTTCACAATTTAAGGATTAACTAAAAATTTAACTCAATGATTATTATTATTATTATGACATTTATCTACAACAAAAGGTTCTATCAGATGATTATCATGTATTATTAACTATTTAATAAAAACATTTATTAAATGGTATCCCATAAAAATTATAAACTCTTTTAGAATTCATCATATCTATTATTGATCCAAGATATATATTTCACTATGAAATGTGTCTTATAGGGTGTTCCTATCATCACTTAATTATTTATATAGGGAATCATACCAATAATAACATATATGACTCTTAGATAGTTGGGTGGAAAAACCTTTTCCAAAAAAACATTTGGATTAACTCAACTCATTTTTTCTAGTATCCTTTATAAGGGTTTCACATATATGTTGAACCCAAAGAAAATGTCAAAAACTTATTAACAAAGGACTACCTATGGGAAACCTATACATGGATAACCTACCCAAGTATAATATAATGTCACCCATTACATCCTTTCCTTACACAAAATAGTTTAGGGGCACCCTCCAAAGGATGAACCTACCAGATTGAATGATCATGGTCTTGATAAGTACCACTTTGGAAGGAATCTAACACTTAGTATTTGAATAAAATTTTAATATCACCATATTATATCATGTTATTCACTTTAATATTTATGCTTATATTTATTTTTGTTTGTAATATTATTCCTTCCACTAAATCATTATATTTAAATCAAATTGATGTGTAACTCTTTACATGACTCACAAGTTTGTGTTACTCACCCAAAATTTGATGTCAAACATATTAATACATATCCAAATGAATAATATGAATAATATTTATGAACACTTCATTTAAATGAATATAGATATATGATAATGAAAATCACTACAGGAGTACGCTCGGAATGACATATATCTAACCCCATTCACCAAACATAACAAGGCATGAGCCTTCATGTTGGTAGGCATTCTACCCCCAAGTACCTCTACCTGGGGACACTTTACTCAATATATAATCAAATTAATCATAACTCTAACAAAAAATATGTACAAACTATATTCAACAATTATATTCAAGTTCCTAACATCAATCAAAAACTTAGGTCATAGTAGATGAAAAACTAAATTCATTTTGGATTAATTACTTACCATAAAATGAAATGATATATCCTATGAACAATTTTTCATATAAATTTTAGAATAAATAACTTCATTATATAAACACTTTATAACTATGAATAAAATAAGGAATGGCGTTAAAAAAGAAAAAATTCAAATATTTAAACATGAGAAAAACATTTATGAACAAATCATAAATCAAAGATAATTATAATCCCTTTTAGATTTTAAGATTTAAAATTATGGACATTCTATAATTTTGAATATAAATATTTTTATATTTATTTCAATATGAACACTTTTATATTTATCATTATATGCAATTTCTATTTCAAATATATGATTTTTTTTATTATAAATAATTTACAATCTAATTTCTATTATGTATACATTTTACATAATCAAGGTATAGTATACTTAATTATTATTTAAACCTTGATCATATCAATTATTTTAAAAACTTTTTGATCTAGATTAAATAATATCCAAATAAGGCCCCAGAAAATTTTGAACAATTCCAAATATTTAATTGTGAACAATTTATAATTTAAAATATACATTTTTTAGCATTATTTCATTATTTATTACTCTTTATAAATTATCCCTTATTAATTCTAAATAAATACTTTTATTTTTAGATCATAATCCATGCCATATAATTTTTTAAAGGTATTTAAATAATAACATTTAATATTTAAAAAATCTTTAATAAATATTTCATAAACACTTAATTAATTAATTATAAACCATATATAATTGATTGATTAATTTATAAACCATTTGTAAAATAAATTATCCAAAGATAACTTTTATAATTATTTATAAAAAATTTAAAAACCATTAAAATAATTTTATATTCAAAAAAAATTAACATTATTTCTAGTTACCCTTATATAATAACACATTATATATAAGTGTATCCCTCATGTACCCTTATGTAGATGGTCTACATAATGGTAGATTCTCTTGTCCCTTATATTATGTAAATATACAAAATATATTACCCTTATGTAAATCATTCACATAAGGGTAAGGTTCAATTTACCTTTATATGGTGCTGATATAGCCCACTACGTATAGGTAAAATGATTTTACCATTACACGACTTTGATAAAATCTCATTAACCCTTATGTAACACTTCTATGTAAGATCCCATGTATATGTAATAACTTTAGTAAAGTGACATGTATAAAAGAAATATTAATTTTCTTATTCTATGTAAAGGTAAACACCAGGAACCATTATGAAGTGGCTCTAGTAACTATATGTGTATGGGTAAAGTGTTTTGTTAGCTTTACGTATAAGGGTACAACCTTTTTTACCTTTACACAACCATAATTTTTCATAATTTAGTGTTTCTACATACCTTTAAATGGCCATAGAAAAAAAATTCCTTAAATTAACCTATTCACATCAAGGTATGCCTCATGTTACCTTTACACAACACCCTTATGCAACTCTATTGCATAAGGTTAAGCCATGAGTTACCTTTATTGACCCCCTCTATATAAGGATAAAACTATTTTTCAAGATTTTTGAAAAACCTAAAAAACACTGCTCTATTTTTGTGTTTCCTTCTTTATCTCGTTACATGTTTTAAAAAAATAACATAAATCCATCTGATACTAATTAATGGTTTTAATAGAGTTTAATAACTTTTATCAAAATAAGTGAAAGTTATTAAAATCCCTTTTGTTGAGGATATCCATGCATGTAACATGAAACTACATAAAAATATAGAAATGAAGAAATATTGTAAAAGGAGTACTATAAACTAAAGAGGTTACTCAAAATAATTTATTTTCATATTATTCTGATAAAAATCGCCTTGTATAAAAAATAAGCATCCCGCCTCCATCAGTATTTTCAGGATGCTCTGAATCACTTGACATTTAAAGAAGACCCTATCATCCCTCTATGGTATACTAGTACTACATATAAAAATGTGGAATATGAATAGGTATATGGGTTTATGTAGGTTATTACAAGAATAATAAAATTCCATACCACCTGTAATCGTTTGGAAGAAGGATTTAAAAATCCCTAAAGTAAACTCCTTGATAATTCAAGAATTAACTCTTGAATTTTAAAATGAGTGTGTTAATGTAACATCCATAATGCATCATTTTTATGAAATCAATAAACTCCCTTCACATTAAAACTCTTTTAAGGTTCTAATAAGTGATGTATTTTAAATCAGTTGAACTAATCAAATATTAAAACTCGTAATATTTGGTTCTTCTTTTCGTAAAAGGTGGAATCATTCATGATATCTTATTTCATGCATAAATCTCGATATCCCACGAACATAAAATATCAATGCATCATATAAAGTTTATAGCTTTAGGGAATATATTATTCATTATAGTGATGACCAGTACACAAATTCTCTATTATAATGAGATACATGTAACAATTTTTTATCTAGAAAACCATCCTTATCCTAAGTGTGGGTCCTTACACTTTAAGATGGGGATGAAAATAATCCTCAATCACTGGACTAGGGATGATCCCATCCAACTTATAGCTCATCATTGGTTCTTTATACTCCCACTAAAAAATAGTCTTAACCTTCTTCTTAAGGTAATTTTTAATACCATGAAATTACTCAATCATTGATACTTCTGTTGGATTTCATAGTGTTTATTTTTTCTTCACATCCTTCTCCATTACATGTTACATTCAAATTAGTGGGTAAGTATCTTTCTGTGTTCTTATTGCTTAATCTAGAACATGTTCTTCGGAATCATCTTTTGATCCTATCCATCCAATTTTGATTCATCATATGATAGTTTGACCAAGAATTCTTCTCTTTCTTCTTGCAACACAAGTTCATCTGGTACTATTTGTATGTAGTGAATTTTCTCAATTGAAGTTCATTTAATGACTTTTTCTTATTTATATTTATCTAATAATAATTTTTAGGAAAATGTTATTCAGTATCTGGTCAATCCGTTCTTCCACCAGTGCACTATTTCTTCTTCTGATTCTTTCACTCCATCAGGTACCTCCTACTTCATCCATTACTTCTTCTTCAGATTCTTCAATCCAAATGATAATAGCTCTCAATATTTATGGTTATAACCTCCTCATAGATCTATAATTCTCTAGTATCAAGAACATCTGAAACAAACATTTTACATTCTCAATGCCTATGCACCCATTTATATAGGCTTCACTTCTCCAAAGATGTAGGGTGACATAATACTTTCAAACTCAAATTTTCCACTCAATTTTTGAAAAACACACTAAAAACAGTCATTTTTTGAACAAATTAAAAATTCTTAAAATATGTGAGTTCGCCAATCTTCATAGGAAAATTCATTGGATATCAATATCAATGATCTAATTTCGATTTCCAAAAATCTTGATAGAATCATGATCTACCTTCAAGATTATCAAAATGTTGAACATTCATCTCAACATCACCACAATTTATAACATTATGAAATCTTCATAAAGTCCATCGAACCTTCCATACAATAAAATATCCTAATTAATCTTCCATTCAGTGAAAAATATTATTGGTATTCCTTCAACACGTTATAATAATATATCATAAACCTTTCACATGATATTTATTTTGTCTAATAACTTCTTTGTCTGAAGACTATATTTGATCTTTCCTTTGTAATTATATTCTGCATACTTTCATGGGGTTATGCATCTATCTGATGGGTTATTATATATTCTTTATTTTTTCTTTATCTGATAAACCCTTGAATGTCTTCTATACTCTTTCTATATTATGACTTCATAGAACTTTGTCAGATGACTTTGTAATACTTATCCTGAAGTCTTTTTCATACTCTATTTGATGATATAACTCAGAGACTTCTATTTGACTCCACTACTAAGAAACCACAAGAACCTCTTTCTGATGATCTTTCATGGAAACTTTCATTCGATGAACATTACTTAGAAACCTATATATGATGAATTCATACGAATACCTCATTGTTCAATGATCTTCCCATATTTCCTCTAACTATTGAATTTGTAAGAAAATGTGTCATTTATAATGTGTTAACTTCTATACAATAGGGTATATCTAAAAAATCTATATGTTTCTATGATAGACATAATACTTCATTTACTTTACTACAACTTCATTACCACTTTATTTATTCATTCATTGAATAAATTTAACTTTACTTATCTATCATTGTACAATTCTGTATGTTGGACTTAATATAGTTCTTCAATCAGCTTCAATCAATACTTCACAATGTTCTAGAATTTTAGTTCCACTAAGTTATAACATAACATTAATATCTTCATGAATTGAACATTTCAGAAGCACTCCTCAATATCCCCTTTAGATTTAATCTAATTAAACTCCATTTTAGAGACATCTCTACATCTAAACTTCTTCTGAAATCATATCCACAAGGCATTGTGATGTTTTATCAATAAGGAAAACATCACTTGGAAACATTTAGTTTTATGATCATTTTTTATTTATTGTAATTATGAATATAAATTTTCAAAAATTTATTTCTACCTATCATCTGAAAGATTTGTTCTATTCACATCAATCTACTATCAGGGTGAACTTACTTCAGTGTTCTTTCAAACTTTCATCTATTCGATGAACATTACATTTTGTTTCATCTGATTATACATTTATTTATGATAAATACATTATAAAATTCTATCCATTGGACACTCCATCCAATAGAGTAATTTAATAACCTCTCTTTGATGGTGTTTCTTAGAAAACTTTAGTTCTTCTAGTCTTATTTTAATTCGTTTGTTTATCACATACTTCTCCATCCATTTGCCTCCACCCTCTCTATATAGTTACAATCTATTTTGAAAATATTAAAGAAACTGCTTAAGGAATCTTCATAATGTCGATAAAAAATGATTATCCAAAAATAAATCACATGTCTGAGACATTATGAATATATCGTAAATAATCAAAATTTAAAATCAAGGTCTTCAAAGAAAATTATTCTTTCAAGTAATTAGTAATATCCATATCTACTAAATGAAATAACAAAATTTATATGTTTCCTAAATAATAATACATGATAACTTCCATTATTCTTTATACATTCAATAATATTTTTACCAAACATAGATATTTCCACTAAACTTCCCAAGATAATCTTCTTTATAAATTCTTTAACATTTTGACATCAATGAAATCATTCTATTTCACTGAAAACCATTTAAAACTAATGAAAACCATTTATAATAAATACAACTCACACACAAAGTGGGCTCTTCAATCCCCCCATTTATATTTTTTATAAATACCTTTAAAGTATCTTATAAATTAATATTTCAATATATGAATCTATTTCTCCCTTTATTCTCAAAATTTCTCTCCCATTCACTTTTAAAACTTACTTTCATTTCACTTTCTCTCCCAATTAATAACAAGAAATAAAAATTTCATAGGAAATGGTAATAGTTCATTCTTTATCAATTTTCCATTCACCATTTCAATCTATGTCTACATGATCCATTCTTGGTGTAGAAAACTATAATATTTTATTTGAACAAAAATGTTTTCCATTACCAACTGATCTTGATACCACATGGAATGAGAACTCTTAAACTTCATTTTATGGGTTGTACACTTTTTTATAGTATAAAGATACAATTTGAGATATGAAACACTTGTAAGATAAATCAAGCTAAAAATCATGTACACACTTCAAAAAACATATTAAAAACTTTCAATTGCAATAACCATGATAAGATACCTTGGGGTACTTTCATTATTTTAATTTTATTATGTAATTAATTAATTAAATTAATCCCTATTTATTTTAAGTTTATAATTCTTGTAACAAAGGATGATAGATTAATATAAATCATACCTTCTCCAATCACATGATCTTTAAGAAATTTCTAGAATAATTAGATTTCTATAAGCTAATGATTCTAGAAGCATTTTAGCTTTGTCCAAATTTAACCCCCTTGATGTTTCTTTTTATATGGTCTTTATAATGATGAATCTATTAAATATATATTATTTGGGGAGTTTGTTTTGTGAATATTCCAAAATATAACTTTCTTATATAGTCATCCAAAATTTGGAAAATTTTCACATATTCAACCAGGATGATATTTTTCAAAGTATTCCATTGGGATCTGAAATGTAAGATCAAAACAATATGGTATATTCTTTCACTTTACTATCAAGTATTGAAACCAGAAACTTTAATTTGATCATTTATGAACCTCTTATAGGTTTTCTATAAACCAGTTTAGTAAACATTCTAAGAGGAAAACATCCATAGCATGGCTGTCTAAAGTTGGAATCCATCCACTATCTTAGGTTATCCCCCTAAGATCATGTTCCACATTTTATTTTATACATATTAAGAACACATATACTTTATAAAATTTATAGGGATAAGATGTCTCTTCCTTGATTCTTAATGTGATTAACAAGATTGAGATAGTTTTCTCAACCATGTTACTCTATCTCCTTTACTCTTCATGCTTTCACATCTGAACATAAATTATGATTGGGTCTATATGGATATTATCACTTTTTAAATTTCAAAATGTGTGAACCTTATTTTCTCAAGATCTATTAAATAACTTATATTACATCATGAAACTTTAATTTTCTTTAATAACATTTCTTGTACTGGAATTATAATAGAGAAATCTTTTGAAGTGTGTCTATCCTTGTTGACCCTCACACACAAAACACAACTCCCTTCATGTGGAATCTTTTAATTTCCTTTTCCATTATCCTTATCCCATGCTTCTTCCATTTTCCTCATTATTTCCAAATCCTTTGACAAGATAACTAACATATAATTTGGAACATAAATAGTAAGTTTGGGTTATCCACATGGATTCTTTTGGGTATATTACTTATTATTAATTCTTCTAGATACATCGCATTTGTTCAAATTATTGGATTTGAAATCCATAGATTTCTCAGCATTCCTACTATAAATAATCTTGGGATGATTTTTTTTACAAAGTTATTCTGCTTACTTCCCAAGGTTACTTCTTCTTTATTAACCAAATTCTAAGTTCTTTATTTCTTAACACCCTTAGATAATTGTTGATATGAGTATATATTATTCTTTTGACCACTATTTTCATATAAATCAATGAATTTTTAAATATTTCATAATTTATTTGGATTATACATATTTATCTTAACCTTTGGAAATTTCTTCATAATATCTAGCATGATCACCCAAGACATGTGCCTCTTTTGTGATTTAGAATATAGATAAATATATCAACAATATAATGCATTATTCCAAAATATTTTGGATCACCAATATTAACGCAAAAAACATGTTCTTCTTATACCTTCTGTAGGGAAATTTTTAGTATTCTTTATAAATTTTTTTGGATCTCCATGGGGAACAAAATTTCACAGTTTTTTTTATTCACCCTAGTCATGATGGTAGGATTATTCCCAAATTTATTTATCAATATTTGTGTATATTTTGTTTTTACAACCTATACTATTCATGAAAATAATTTGTAAATGTTATTACAATATAGTATGGACGGTACCTCTTTATTTATAGCTACTTCTAATAGATCATTGAAGGAGGTTATGATCTTGTTATAGCACATTGGAGGTCATTTAACATTATAATATTCAAATTACCATTGTTTTGTATAAATAACATTCTTTTTTGAAGACTCAATATATGTCTTCTTAAGGTGAACAGACATGTATTTTAATTCTAGACATCTAATGGTGGGATTTTTTTATCTTCAGTCATAATCACATTATCATCAAAAACCTTATTCACTCTTTCAACTTATTTTTCATAGAGCTTAACATTGTTTTGTAACAAAGAGTTGAGTTTATTGATATTCTTGGATTTTAAATCCAATTTCAAGTCCTTAACATCAATGATATTTATAAAAATTATCTTGAAGTGCATGGATATTTCCTTCCAGAATCTTATTGAATTCATATTTCTCTTAAACATATTTTATCAACTTGTATTTGAGATTTGATGAACTTATAATGTGCTCCAACATTCTTACATTAAAGGATATAACCTATTTTTAGATATGTGTACATTCTATAACTTTTTCTTGATAATCTGTCTCTATGTCAACTTCTTCTTTTTCTTCTAGATGGGTGATCCATTCCTGCATACTTTGAAAGATTCCCCATACATGATAGGCTATTTATTTGGGAATTAAATAAAGATTATATTTCAATCTATTAATTCATATATATTGAGAAGTTTTAGATAGGTCAGCATCACCACTTGTTCTAGGATCTTCTTCTTGAGGATGGTTTGTACAATAATTTTCACATACTTCATGGTCACTTAACATTTTTGATTCACTTGAGGTTGGAAGGTTTTACTTCTCTTTGGGGGAAAATTGAACCACCTATTCTTTACTTTCCAAGAGAATTATATATTAATTGTTAGAAAGTCATGGAGAATCTGATACTTCTTCTTCAGGAAAGAGGGATAATTTATTTATCTTTATTTTATCTTTCTTTCAATTACTCATTGTTTCCTTAGAGGAAAAATAATTCTACTCAAATATTACTGAATCTTCCCCAAAAGTTCGCTGAATTGATAATATAATAATAAAACTCAAATCTTAAAAATGAGAATAACATCATCATATAGAATATAATAGAGGTGAAAAAACCTTTTGATGCCAATTGAGAGGACCACTTCTGGATATACTCAACACCGAGAGGGGGTTAATCAGTATTGGTAACTTTTTATCCAATATTAAATTATTATCTATTTAATTCTTAGACCTATTAATATATTTATTCTCTTATTATTTTTTCCTTGTCATATAAAAGAATATTAAATGGAGTAAACTATGGAACATGATATTTTTACAAGGTTCACTACACAATAAGAGTAGCTGGTCCTTACCACTTATGGTGATGACCAATACATAGATTATATACTATAATGATATAATGATTATGGTGGTTGGGCTAGAAAAAAATCCTTAACCTAAGTGTGTGTCCCTATAATTTAGGTGGCGGTGGAAATAATTCGGAATCCCTTGACTGGTGAGAAAAATCATCCAATTTATATCTCCTCATTGGTTCTTTATAAATCAACTAAATATATTATTTTCATTATTCTTAAGGTAATTTGTAACATCAATAAATTACTCCACCGTTGAGATATATATCGGATGTCATAGTACAGATTTTTTCTTTAATTCTTTCTTCTTCACTTGTTACTTGCACTGTAGTGGGAAAAGCAACTTTACTTCTTCTTATTCCTTTATCAAAAACCTATCCATATTATACTCTATATGATCATTTCCATATATTTATAATATTTTAGATAATATTTTTAATGATACTACTTTTCCATCTTCTTACAACACTTATTCATCTGGTTTTATACATATAATGTTAATTTTTTCAGTGGAAATTCATTTTATTAAATTTTATTATTCATGTTCATTTGTTCCCCTATTGATAGGAAAACATTGTATGATATTTATAAGACCCAATATGTATCTTCTAAAATATTTCTCTATTTAGTGCTTCAACTTTTTCTGGTACCCCCTATATTGTCTCGTGTGTCTTCTTCTGATTCTTTGACCTAAATGATAATCGCACTCAAGATTCATGGTTAGTACATCCTAATGGATCTATAAATATATAGAATTATTCATAGAAACATCACATAATTACTTTTTTAATGCTTCTGCACCCAATTATATAGGCTTTAGTTCTCTAAATTTTTAAGATAAACTGCGTTCTTTCAAATTCAAAATTCCAACTCATGTTTTGACAAACCCACTCAAAACAATATTTTTCTGACTATCTTTAATCTTTATAAAATATTATATTCAACTATTATTAATAGGAAACCTCCATATATATCAATTTCATTGATATTATTTAAATTTACCAAAATATCTCTATAATAATGATCTCCCTTCATTATTATCAAAATTTAGAATGTACAGCTCAACATCACCACAATTTATTACTTTAGAAAAACAATGTAATGAACTTGGAAACTTATATCCATTAAAACATCCTATCACCTCTTCCATCTAATGGAAACTAAAACTAGTATTCCTTCACCAAATTATAGGACTATATCATAAACCTTTAAAATAAATTTTCTTTTATATAATAATTTATTTGTTTGAAGACATTGTTCGATATCCCATTTAAAAGTCTATTCGGTATAATTTTGTTAGGATCTTCCTCTATATAATGGGTTTCTAGATGTTTGTTATTTTTGTCTATCTGATGAACCCTTAGAGATGATTTGATTCTTTTTTCAATGACTTCGTATAATGAATTCATGTGAATTTTTAATACTTGTACCAATGTCTTTGATACACTCTATCAAATGACATCACTTAGAAAATTATATCCAATCCAAATGTTCAGAAGTAGTAGCAACTTTTCTCTAATGATATTTCATGTAAACTTATATTTCAATCATTCAAATCATAAACATTTTTCAAATGAATTCATATGGATACTTCATTATTCAATGATCCTCATACATTTTCTATAAATTTTGAGTTCATTAATATACATGTGCATGATCATTCATGTACTTCTGCCTAATAGGGTCTCTTTTATGAGTCACAAAATTCATATGACAGACTTCAAACTTTTTTTCATCAAATACAACTTCATCTAAACTTGCTTAATTTATATTTTTACCTTTTTTAGTTCAATATTATATCGCAGTAAAATTCCATCCAATGGAATTTTTATAGTTCTTGATTCAATGTCAACTGTCACTTCACAATGTACAGGAAAAATAGTTCAACTAAGTTCCCTCACAACATTAATATCTTCATGACTTGAACATTTTACAACCTATCTCTAATATCCCTTTTATATTTAATCTGATTGAACACCCATTCAGTGAATTTTATCTTTATATAAACTTAAAATTAAATCAAAACCACAAGGAATTGCAATGTTTAATCAATAAGGAACACATCACATAGAAACAACTAATATTGTTGGTCTAGTCATTTTCTCTCCAATGTAATTATTAATATAATCAGTTAAATGATCATTTCCACTGGTTATCTGATTAACTCAATTCATTCACATTAGTCTGCTATCAGTGTGAACATTCGTTTGGTGGTCTTGGAAGGATTCCTCTATTTGATGGAATATACATCATGGTCTATATTATTGTACTTTCCTCTATAATAAATACTTCATGAAGTTTTTCCCACTAGACACTCCTTATGATGGTACAATTTATAAAATTATTTCCAATGGTTCTTCTCAGAAACCATTAGTGCTTATGGTCTTGTTTTTATTCATTCATTATTCACATACTTCTTCATACGTTGAGATCCACCTTCTATGTTTGGTAACAATTAATTCAAAAAATTATTATAGAAAATATTTAAGGAAACTCCATAATATTGATAACAAACATGATTATCCAACCATCAAGAACATGTTTTAGACATTATAAATTGATCATAAATCATGAAAATTTATATTCAAAGTAATAAAAGAACTTTTCCATTAACATAATGAGTAATATCAATAACCACTAAAGGAAAGAACACTATTTATATGTTTCTTTAGAAAATAATACATCTGAACTTCCTTTCTAATTCATCCATTCAGAAACTTCAAAACTAAACATGGATACATCAACAAAAATTTCTAGTACCTTCTTATTTATAACTTCATTATCATATTAAAAACAATTAAGTCATTCTATTTCATTGAAAACCATTTACAACCAATTTAAACCATTGATGACAAATAAAACTCACACAAAAAATGGGATCTTCATGTTGTGGTGTGGTAGAGCATGTGGGCCTCTGAGTGTGTTTAGACTATGGTTACATCATCCCAATAAAGCATTGGTTAATGAAAGTGGTATAATGCATGTGGGTGATGGTATAGTACTCCATGTATCAATAGATTGTTATTTATGATCATTTGATGGTATTTCAAGTTATGTATACACCGATATAACATTCAATCTATTTAGGGTCACATTATCAGTTCCCAACTAAGTCTGTTCATACACTTGGAAAGGGTATCTTAGTGTGAATATAGTTTAAAGGATGTATTTTAGGATGGTATATAGACTTGAGGTATAATTTGATGTTTTTTAGTGTGAATATAATTTACTGGCCCTACCCAAACTCCTTGGTAACTTAAGTCACACCATAAACATGATTCTTATGCATTTTTATAAATTGTTCTTGAGTTCTGACCATCCTAGTCTCCACACTTGTCAACTTCCAAATGATAAAACTTTATAAACATCCCTAATAATAATTTTTTAGGACTCCAATCAAGGATATCATTACCTTATACATAATATGGGATCTCCAGATGTCCAAAAACACATTCTTATATTTCTATAGGCAAGTAACTAGTGTCTATGGATAAAAATAATCATTGGGTAATGATTTTCACTAAAACAAAAAAACCATCAATATGAGAAAAAAATATAATTTAAAATATAAATCCAATTTTAGTATTTTATTTTAAGAAAACTGCAAACTAAATATAGTTTAGCAAAAAAAATAGATCATACACATGTTTTGACATGGAATGATGACATGAAAATGATGCTTGTCCAATGTGGTTGATCTAAATACTCATATAATGCATGGGAAAAAACCACTTCATCCATAATGAAATAATCCCTTAGGATTGATCATTAAAGAACACTAGATCCTTACCCTTACATTTATCATGACCTGAAGAATTTACATGAAAACCTATATGTGTAGTTATGATTGAATCACTAAAAATATTATTTAAAACGTAATCTATATAAAGAAATATTGTATTCATTAGTTTTTCTATAACCAGATGCCTCTTTATACATACTTAAATTTTTAATTTTATATCATTACCAAATATAATCATGACATCAACATGGCCAGTCACATTCATTATGAGATTTGTTATTCTATTCATATGGGATAAACACCCTCTATTATGGATATTAGTATTTATATTTTTGGTTACATTTAGAGAAATATATTCTAATCTTTCCTTCTCATTTTTTCCAAATTTCATTCCAAGATATCCCTAGTTGAGTTGAGACACAAAATTTTCTCTCATCATTTTCTTCATTATAATTAGTGAGATCATAATTATCTTCCTCTAAAATATAGAAGTTGTTTTGAAAAGGAATATTTTATGGTTTTTATCTAAATTTTTTCCAATGTCTCCCATTTTAGTAAGTTCTATTTCTCCATCACTTACAATTTATTACCTTGTGAAAAAATTAGAATAGCTATAATATTAACCTTAAAAATAATTTTTCTTTGGCGTGTAGGATACATTTTTATTCTATGTTGTTGACTCCTGGTAGAGTCGCCTAAAAAATAGATTTTTACTTCAACACACTAGGTCATATAATATCCTAGAAAACCACCTAATAATAATATTAACAGTAAAAATATATTTTAATTACTACCAATATATATTTCTCCATATTTGGGGTACTTTTTTAAATATTTTCATAACTTTTTTTCTGAGATATTTCATTGATTTTCAATATTTATTTATTACATATAGATACTTCAGTGGTTTTTTATGTCTTTGATTCATATCTGATCCAAAATTGACCAATATATGTTGCCTTATATTAATTTTTGATATTTTCAATATTCCTCATAACTCTTCCGACTATTTCTATCAAGTAATTATCAAATTCATTCCTAGATTTTACTTTTTTTTGATAGCCATCAACTTTTTCTTCAAGCCCAAGAATCCTTCACAAATATACAACCTATTTTCAAGATATTCTACCCTCTTCCTTCATTATTACAACTGGCTATTAAGATCATTAATTATTTCTAAATGTTATTCAATTTACACCTTTAAATAAATCACTTATTTGGATAAATGTTTTGTAATTCTAGAGATTTTAACCCACATTCCCAAACCGTGAAATTTCAATGTCAAGTTGGTCAATATAAACTATTGATCTTTCTACAAACTGACTAACATCCGTTTTTATTATGTTTAATTTCCAACACCTCAATATATCCTTCAAGTTAAAATTTCATTTTATAAAATCATTCAGGTAAATATTATTATTCATCTTCATACTTTTTGCCATCAACAATTTCAAACATAACATCTTCTACGTCTCAAAAAAAACTCAGTATAATTATCTTTGAGACAACTTTCCTCTTCTATGTCTTATTTACTAAAATTATTTTTATTTCAAACCACTTTCTTACTGAAAATCCAAGATTTAAGGTTCAATATTAGAGGAAAAAAATTTTAATGTGTCTTTTCTAAATAATATTCATTTTCATTGTATATCTTCCTTGGGAATCTTGCTGCAATATGCCCAATCATTCCACAGTTGAAACAACCAAATGGAAGATTACTTCTAAAGAGTCCTTTAGCTTTCTTAAATCTACATGCAATAATAAAAACAAACACATCGATGAAATCTTCATCAATTCTAAGAGCTTCTTGAAACTAAATATTATCTATTGCTTTGAAATAAATTTTTTTATGATTGAACAGATGTAATTTTCTATATCACATGCATCTCATAATCCACCATCTCACTTTGAAGATCATCTAGAGTCATGTTAGTAAGGTATTATTATTTGAGTGTAGGAACCTTAGTATTATATATGGCTAGAAATATTCTGAGAATCAATATATTAATTTTATTAATAATTCCTCAGATGTATCCTACAACTTCAATGAGATGATTGAATAATTCATCGACATTCTCAATTGGGATCATCTTCAAATCATCAAATTTATTATGCAAGACTTATAGTTTATCTTCATTCACCTTGTTGACCCCTTCATAAATAATGCCTATTTCATCTCATATATATGTTATTTGAAGTTTGATCCATTACTTTCATATATATATGGTTGTATAATGCTTCATATAAGGCATTTTATGCCTTTTCACTCATATTAAATAGTTTCTTATTAGCTTCAGTCCAATACTTTCTTATAATACAACTTAACTATATTTTATATAATATAGAAGTGAAGACATAATTTATAAGAGATCAGAAGTAATACTGTATATGATTCATCCATATCTAAAAGTAATATCCATAAAAAGGGTCCCCTTTTTCATTGTCTGCATTCTTTGTAACACAAACCCTTTTAGAGACATGTTTTTCATAAAATAAACTTATAGATCTTATACCAATTTCTACACCCATATACCCAATACACCCTATGGGTTGGTGAATTTGGGTGTTCAATTATTCATCTATTTTCACTAGATCTTATTTCTTATTTTAAATAAAAACATGAACTAGTTATGATTCATGAAAAGAATTTATTTAGATGAAAAAAAATAAATTAGGGACACACGGGTTTTACTTGGCTAACAAAAAAGGGCTACTCCAATGAGAATAAACTAATTTTGTCTCAAAATACCAAGTATTAATACTATTCACTATTAGTATTATAATTTTTTTATAAAGGTACACTAGAAATCTAGAGAAACTACCTCTATATGCCTCTTTCCTAATGCATCAAGAAAAGGAATACATTATAAATTCAATATGATAATTACATACAATATTTCCTTAAAAACATAATAACATCGACTTATCTAAGGGTGTTATGGATCTTCAATTCCTTATTTATGTCTTGATATTCAATGGGATTATCCGATATAATCATTCTTCTTACTAAACCTTCATATCATTAGTATAATCTATGTTCTTAGATTCTATAAATGTTCAATGTTATTCAAGATTCTTCCTTATATTGAATCCCCTTTTATAATTATGAATAATTTATCCAAAAAAATTTAAAGTAATCAACACTTATTACCCACTTAATGTTATTAAAAAAATTCTAGTAACTTTATACAAATATGACTACGGCTTAATGAATCTCAATGAAATATAAAAGAGACTTCATCTCCTATATTTTATATATATTTTTCAAGTCACAATGTGACCTCCACCATCATGGTGTGTACCATGTCAAAAAAAACTCCCAAGTCATGGTGTGTTTTCCTTCGTTGCGGTGTGACCCAAAATCAACTACCAAACTTACTTTCTCTTGCCAAATATTTCTGTTTTTATTCTTTTAGTGTCATGGTATAATCCTATGAATTTTCCTCAGTCTCAGATATGTCATGGTATGGTAGATTGCTTCATATATTATACTTGTATTCCAATTCTAGGAACCTTTTAACTCCTAAATAATGGCGATTAATATTTTTAATGGTATCTTTCATAGCACAAGTTCATCAATCGCATTTTTTGGATGAATCTATCAAAGTGTGAAATTTGTTTCATGGTGTAAACATAATATCCCCCTAACCACATAAAATATTTAACCATCCTTTGTGAGTGTGTTATATCCTCCACAGCATGAGTATATTTACCCCCGAGGTACTAAAATATATATGATCATCTTCTTATTACAAAGTCTATATTGTATAATATACTAAAAACCACTGAATTTTATAAATTAAAACATATTATGATTCAATTAGAAACATCTTGAATTATTTATGTATATATATATATCATATACATAAAAAATTTATGTGTCTTATCAAAAATTTATGTTCCTCATGTTGCGACATGACCAACTAAGTCGTGGACTGTATGAATCAGATGAAATGGACCAATAAAACTTATGAATTGTATCAATGACTCTTATAGATTACCACCTATCCGTTTTAAATTAAACATCACTTCATTATATAACCATCATTGTCATGGAAAAACCTCTGCCTTTTCTAATATTTCATACCAAATTACAATAAGGAACATATGACCTAAAAAATGGTCCTTATTAAATGTCTGTTATAATTTTCTTAAATCTAGATAAGGAATGACTATTATAGCCATGACATGACCCTATTAGTTTAATAATTTATATATTAGTTCTTCTGTAATCTCCACACAATTAAAACTTCTTCACTTGATCTCCCAATAAAAACCCAATTAACAGTAAATCCAACATGACAACTAAATGATTACAATATCAAATATTTTAATTTTCAATAGTTGAGATATAAAAATTACATTCATGCCTATGAAAAGCATCTTTTTTTTGATAATTTATCAAAACATATAAAAATATGTTTGAAATTTTTTTGATGAGAGTAACGATGAGGTAGGTCAAAATCACACATGAATAAATATAGTTTTTTAGAAATAAAGATAATGCATGAGAATTTATTAATTAATATACAATTTTTTAGGATTCATGGTAATTTATGGTGAATGGATTAATAATGTTTAATCATGTGGTGTTTTTCTAACCAAGTGTATTTTCTATTGTTTATTGTCTTTTACTATTAGTGAGAAGGTTTAATTTTTTGGGTAGTTTGATATAAATGGTTTTGTATCTACTTTTTTATATTTTTAATGTTGTTTTTTTATTATTTTGAAACAAATTTGTGTGTTTATTATTTTTTTATTTTTTACAAAACTTTTCTTAGAGAAGGGAATCTATAAACAAAATTATCAATATAAAATAATGTTATAGGCCCAAGGTATCATTTTACAACTCCAAGCTACAAAAATAGTAGAATTTTTAGAGGAAGAAAAAATATATAGTTTGTGCCATATTTTCATAGGTTATGCTAAGTGGCATAAACTTTCTATAGATTGAGAATTTATGAGAATAAATGTTTTAAGCCATGTTATGGAATTTGGTGTGGGTTCATTCTACATTGGTAATTCACCATTCCGAAACATTTAAAACATAATTACACACATCAATATGGTGGAAATAAAAAATAAGGAAGTAATGTCACATATTTTGGGAAGTTATTATGTCAAAGGCGAAAGAAGGTTACAATGAAAGGAGGATTTAACACTAAGGTTTAACACAAAGGTATTGAAGACATGTTTTTTCATTTATTTATATTGAATACACCTTAAAAGGGACCAATTTCTTGCTAAGTCATTTGATATCATGTTTATGATGAAACTCAATGATTTGTTTCTCAATGGTTGTTTAATAATTTATTATTTTTGTTAAATTTATTTTTTATAAGTTGGATTGAGGATATAATATAATTTATTTTAATTTAAATAATTTATTTTAATATTTCAGCGATCTAAAAACTTTCCATGCTAGAATTATACCCTTTTTGAATTTTTGGTGTCTCAGGACCTCCCTTGGGGTAAAAAATTAATTTTTTACCTATAATATGAGCTTGAAAAAAAATTCTAATGGTTTCATTAGTTTTGGAATGTGGAATTTTAGTAGGGAAAAGGGAGTTTTTTGGATTCTCCAAAAAATTATATTAAAAACTTTATATTATTTTTAGTGAGTACACATGAATTTTTGAACAAAAAAATGGGAATGGGACTGTAAATAGGAAAACTGGAATCTTAGCTGGGTCCAGACTATGGTGTTAACCCTAGGAGTGATTTTGGTTTAGGTATTAGTGGTATTCTTAGGTGTTACCTATCATGGTTGAACAAATTAATTAATTTTTTTAATTATGTAAAAAACCCTTGGTACCACTCTATATAAACCATCTTATGGGTTTTATCTAGGTTTTTTCATTTTTAATTACATGAAACCTAGAGGGAAAGTGGGTGGATGAGTTATATATTGGTAGTAAAGTGAATCAAAGGATCGAAATTGTATTTGTAGTGAAACCAATGGATAGGTCAAGCAATTGTGGTTACGGAAATGAAGAGGCTCTAATTTCACATCGAGGTTTGGATTTTTATTTATGAATCATTTCCTTGTTAATCATGATTTCAAGAATGAATTATTCATTTCCTTGTATTCCACATTTTTCTCCATTTTATGGCCATGTCAAATTTATATTTTATTGACCTTAAGATCATTTTTTTGCACTGGTTATTCAGATGGTTCTGGTTTTATACATTTTATAATAGTGGTTAGTTTCATAAATATGATTTTAAAATTCACACTTTTACTTTTTGGATTCCTCCCCTCATTTTTCATGTATCCATCATTAGGCTTTGTTAGACTACTTATTCAAATTATGGTCTAGTTTTAATAATTATTGAACCATGGATCTGTAGTTGTTTTTTGGAATACAACATTAGAGATAATGAAGTATGGGATTCTTAAAACCTTGTATCATTTTCGATTGGGAATTCTGGAGGGAATTAGAATTTTTGTTTATGGTGTAGGGGTTATTTTGATAACCATTTTTTGGATGGTAATTCTATGAGTTAAAACAATTCTAGAAGATTTTTTGGATATAAAATGAGACCTAGTTAGTGGTCCAGGTTCTTGGATTAGCATCAAAGAAGTTTCAAGATTACCTAGGATCAAGTTGTTGATGGGGGATGTATACAATTCCCTAGACCTGGGTGATGTGACATAGAATGGGTTTTTTCATTGAGAAAATTTTCACAATGTAAAGAGGACACACCATAGCCTGAGGGGATGCTTCAAGGGGGTGATGAAATGGAAGGACCACATTGTACCCTAGGTGTTGTGTCATGGTGGACCTTTTTAGGAGTATTTTTATGGATATAGGGGATGGTTTCACTATTGAAATGAAGCATAAACCTTAGTGTGTCCCTATCCTTTATTGATGAAGTCCATGGCATAGATTGAGGAGTTATACTATAGAGAGGGGTGGAGGAATGTGGTGTCGTAATTATCACTTTGGGGGAAAATAAATCATAGTCAAGGTGTAACACCCAGAAATTTTATGAGATATATTATTTTTAATTTCTTTGATATATTCTTTTTTATGCTACACAAATATTATCTTGCACTATATGCAACACCGTATTAGCTTTCAGTATATGCAACACTATTCGTGGATCGCGTTACACACAATTTCAAGATCGTTTGGTAGAAATTATTCTATGCAACATTGAGTATAGATTTTGTTCAATGTATAAATGAAATTTGTTTTTATTATGTTATACACAACACCAAAGGAATCTTTCACTACACGCAACACTGACTTGGATTGCGTTACATGCAAGAGCGACCTTCCTCGATGGCTTGCATTGTACGCAATACCGAGTTTCACTAAACAACAATATATTATTATAATATTGTTATGAACTAGCCATTATGAATAGTATTAACCAAATTTTAAATTTTATAACATTATCATTCATCTTACATATTTTCTAGAATAGGGTATGAGAACAAAATTAATTTTCTGGATAAAAGAAGTATTTTTCAAAAAAATGCAGTTTTGTCACCTTTTGATGGTGTACCCATTTGAAATATAATTTTTGATAAGTTTATAAGTTCAATATGAGAAATTAAACTTCTTATTTTGAATCAGGATATAAAAATTTACGTTGGATAAATGTTTGACATTATTCTGAAAACCTTCATATTTTGATGAATAGTAAAAATATGCTAAATTTTAATTAAAAACCACTTTTTCCATAGAGGTAATTTATATGGTTAAATTATAATATTATATGGTTTTAAAGTATAAATAGAATATATTTTTACCATTTAATATAATTTATGTCATTAGCATTAATTTTACATTGAATTCAAGGGTAAAAATATTTCAATCTTTTTCAATGTTTTAAATTTTAAAACGTGTTTTCTCAATAATGGGGTTAATTTTAAATTAATTAATACAACTCATGTGTTTTGAATTTGGAAAAATGGATTCCATATTTGGAATCAGTATGTCCAAATTATTTTAATAGGATACTTTTATTTTTTCCATTATGAATAGTAACTGCGGTAAATTCTATTTACCATAGTTAAAGGTAAATCGGGTAATTAAGGTTAAAAATAATATTATAAAATTACCTTAACACTTGTATTAATATAATTGGATGGTTATATTTCTTCCTAAAATATAATTTTGTTGAAATTTTATCTATTATAACCCACTTGGATGAGATTAAGACCTTTAATTAATTTTATTTAAAGAAAAGTGAAATATGTCTCACTCAAACTTTAGTAATTAAATTATTTTTAATATATAGTTAAATGGAATATAAATTCAATTATAAATACTAATTTTAAATCTAAAATGTTTTTAGTTATCATGGTAATTTATTTCTAATTTTTAAGAAATATATAATTACCTTAATAGCTTATACATTAATGATGCAGAAATTATTTATTTAGTGAAAAATGAATAATGTAGTTTTTATTAAAATAATAATACCCATAAAAGGCCCAAACATTTGACCAAAACTTATTTTTCGAGTCTATCAACACTATAAGAATCAAAGTGTACTTTTGGACCATTTGGAGCCTTATAAAACAGATTGTGACATTTATATTATTTTATTTTAAATGATGTCAAAGTTTTCACCTTCATAATTTAATAAACATAACATTTTAAAAGTTGGGTTTTTTAGAAGATAAATTTGACTATGAGTATTATTATTAAATATATTAGATTTATATACATCATAGTATTTTATTTTTAATTTTTATGCAACAAATATGTATATTAAATAATTATACAAAAATTTTGTAGTAATTATTTAATTAGGAGAAATATCAAATAAATGGTTTTAAAAATATTAAAATAAATAATATATTAACTAATTAATGTGATAAAAGAATTTTATATTTTAATATGACATGTTATTAATCTATTAATTATTTTGGTTCGACTCTATCATCTGTTTGGATTTTATTTAAATTCAAATAACTGAATAGTGTCAAATTTGACACTTGATATTTTACAAAAATAACATATTATTAAATTGTTTTAAAATCAAAAAAAATATTTAAAAATTGAAAATTGAAATTTATATAATCTAAAATGTCATAAAGTATACAATTATGGAAAATTCACAACACATAATTAATTATTTATAACCATTTAAAATTTATAATATTATTACCGTGAATAAAATTAAATAGATTAAATAAGGATAAATCAAACTGATAAGGTTTAAAATAAACTAAAAACATGTCTGAATTTGATTGGTTCATGATATTACGACCCTATATTATCTAATATTTAAATTTTATTCACTTTGGAAGTTTTTTAGTGGGGTTTGAGTTTATTATAAATTAATATTTTGGATGTTTCCAAAGTGCCCCTCTTCTCTCTTATAAAAGGGAACCTCCTCCATCTTCTCTTCACTCCATTTTTAGCATTAAAACTCAGCCAAAACCTGAAAATTTCTATTCTAAACTTACCTAGAAAGATACTAGAGGTACTTTTCTTCTTCAAAGACCAACTTTAGTGCCCTAAGAGGAGATTTAGAAGTGGCACGTCGAAGAAGAGGTAATATCCTTTACCGATTCTTTCAAATGTATTTCTTCTTCTACTTCCTCTTATTTAGTTGATTCATTATAAAGTAATAAAATCAGTTTCAATAATATACTGATATGATATTATAAATATGAAACAAACATATTTCACCTTCAATCCATCCTATGGAAAATGAAATCACCGAGTGTGCGTACGTACGGATTACCATCTTCACGTCGTGGTGTAATCTATTTTTCCACCACCACATTACTTGGAAGGGTATAATGGTGGAAATAATAAAAAAATAGGATTTTTATAACATGATACTAATTCTGAGATATTATATCATCCACTCCAATTCCATTCATTAATTATGGGAATAATATCATCGCTCGTGCGTACGTACGGATTACCATCTCCACGACGCGATGAGACTCATTCTCCATGTTAACCATTCAAGAATGATTATAAAGTATATATAATAAATAATAATGAAATATATGAAATAATAATTCTACTTTATTTATTTATATATGTGTTTAATTTACTTAATTCCATTCAATTCAATAAAGAAACAAAAATAGTGTTCATGCATACGTAAGACCTACCGTCTCCATGAACGGTGTATTTCATTTCATTTATCTATCAATTGTATATATATATATATATCTATATACTAAATATATATGATATATAAATCATGTTTTACGTTATGGAAGTAAGAAAATAGTTATATAAGTAATAATGTCAAGAACAACAAGTCCAAACACGTACGATACATGAAATAATTATTACCCAAAACGCCGCTTCAACATAGAATTAACAAATGAACGGGTAATATAAAGTCATAAGTGAGTCATATATGATATCATAAAAATTACTATGATTATTGAATAATTAAATTACATTATTTAAATCATTATATAGGAGTTTCAGAAATATAAGGAATAAATCAGACCTAAGGTAAGGGATTATTCCATCTCACTTTTATTTCTGTGAGACATATGCCTTAATAACCATCTATTTATATTGTATGGTGTTTATGATTTCCATGAATGTTTTATGATTTTTATTTTGAAGGATATGATATTTAAATATGCCCGTAAGTTTTTTATTTTATGACATTTATGATTCCACCAATTATAAATGGTAAGGGATAATTTTGCAATCTCATTTTTACTTGAGATTGCTTATACATAGGTATTTACTAGGGTTATATTTATCATCCATGTCCATGTTTTCTAAAAATGTTTTCATAAAATCTATACTATTATTCCATGTATTTTTAAATTCATTTTTACCCTTTATTTACTTTTACCACATTGTGTGGAAGGAATCATTCTTTTGTTTAAAATACAATGTACTTTTTGACTTTTCCAGCAAAAGTACAAGGAGAATGTTTTTTTAACTTATAAAACATGAATAGATTTTTACGGTTTCATAACGCCTTATTTCCATGAAGAGTCCTATATAATATTTCATGATTATTTTCAAAAAAAATTATTTTCTTTTAAAATTGCACAACATTTTGAGAAAATAAGATGATTTTGAAGAAGAAAGGATATTTTTCTGAAGAATCCATTTGAAGTGTTTTATCAAAAATATTTTCCATCTAAGATGAAATTCTTTAATATCGGTATGTTTCAAGCATAATTTCCCTATTATTTAAATGTTTTGATTTTGTTTATGATGAAATGAAATACATTTATTTTATATGGATTATGATATGATGGGATGATGTTAATGAAACCCATTATATTCATTGGTTTATGATGAATGATTTATGTTTAATTTGTGGCACACGTAATAATGATTTCATTATGAGATGGGTGGAACCTATATCTCCCTCTAATACATTGGGTAAATATTTATATCTCGTGAGATAGACATGGACGAATGGAAAGTAAATATAGTTCAGTATTATAGGGCTGGAATGGCAAGTAAACCCAATTCAGTAATGGACTTTGTCCACTATGATAGTCTTGGCAGCAATGCCTTGGCTACTATGGAAATCATATCATGTGCTTAATTGTTTGACACAATTACATGTTTTATTCCCATGCTATTTTATCATGATTAATGTTCCTTTATGATCTATTCCTTATGTACTGCCAATATTTATGTCATTACTCATGATTTTGATGTTTTATGTTCATGTTTTTATGTTCAAATGTTTATGGGTTGTTTTATATTCTCCATGTTTACCCTTACTGGGTATTTGAGCTCACCCTTTTTATTTTTTCTTTTCCCTAGGATATAAAGAAAGGTTTTAGGTAAGAAAACAAAAGTGTAAGATCTTTATGACAGATGTTGAAGATCTTTCACCATGATTAGAAGATTTTGTTCTGAGTTTCCAAATACACTAAACTAATATGGTCTTTGGGTGTCTATTTTTCTTATGTATTAAGTATTCCGAAAAAGTAATGTAATGTCTATATAATTAAAGATTTGGGTATCTACACAAGGGGAATATGTTGTAGTATGGATATGGACAAGTTGATTAGGATCTCAACATAACGCCGAGCTATGATGGCTATTCTGTAGAGGATTCCAAATAATTAGGGAATTGGGCTTCCCATAGGGTGGGTTCATCCATGGATCCCTACCCCACACTATAGTTGGGGGCCTTTCACTATGATCTCTCTATACATACCAAAAAAATTCCATTGATGAGTTTTATTATAGGTTGTAATACTGGTAATATAATGACCATCCCCATATTTATTTTAGTTTGAGAGGTGAGTATGGGTAGGCCATTCGGTCAGTTCCTCCCCTCTATTCCTCCCTTAGATCCCATGTGTGGAGGGGTTGTTTTTTGTGAATTTTGATGATTTTTCGGGTTTTTTATTTGGTTCCTAACCCTTTATTTTTATTTCTATTATATATATATGATTTTTGATGAATGGGTTAGGGATTTAGCACTGATTCAACCAAAGCATGATGAAATCAAGTGAGGTTGAGGGTTATTTTTCTTAATGTGCATAAATGTAGTTGTTGGATGAGATCAGTACAATGTCTCATTATATTTAAATGTGGATATTTCACTATAAAAATTTTCCTTGTGATTTGGATTAAATTACGTGAAATTAATGGTTAATTGGGTGTCACATGATAAGGCTTTTTCTCGGGATGGAATCAGGGGTACAGTGTGGATCTTCCGTGAGTTGTTGGTCATTGTTCTAATGTCATTAGGTTTTATGGTGATCTTTTTTCTGATTTTTACTATTAAAATTAATTTAAATAATTGATAATTTTTTTTGAAAAAAATATAATTTAATTATAATTAATTAATTTGGATGTTTTGGATTCAGATAGGGACTCATATAGATAGAAAAAGTCCATTTGGACTTAAAATATATTAGGCAATAATCATTGGGATGTTGTTAAAGGGTATAACTCTGAATTAAGTTAATTCATCATTTAAAAATTCCCTTTGGTATTATGAATGGTTATTATTTTCTGTTATATGTGGTCTTGAAAAAATGGATGATCAATTGTATGATTAAAAAAATTGTTTTATTTAAATAAAATTCATGGACTGGAAAAAGTGATAAGCACCATGATGGACCCTTCAACATTGGATTTATACCTCATCCACCAATGGTTGAGGTCATCATTACAAATTTATTCCTTGATATGTATGAACCATTAGGTGTGTGAATCAAATAAAAAAGAAATGAATGAACAAATTGAAACTTAGTATAGCTTCCCTTGATGTCTCCAGGTAGAGGAGAGCATTTTTTGGAATAGTTGGACCATGTAATCCTTGATTGATCTATGAGATACATTTTTTTCCCGGGTAAAAATTATTAAAGGTTGGTATGAGGGTTTCTCCCCACCCTAATATGTGATCACTCAAGTGGGTATACTCTGTGAAGATTAAGGATAGGTTGTTTGTGTGATTACCGACTTATGATGTATTTTGTAAGAGATATGGGCATCCCTAAAATAAGAAATTGGGATCCCATGGTGAATATATGAGACATTGGGAACTAAAAAAATCCAATAATTAATTAAATAATTGATTTATATATACATGTATGGTAAAATTCAAATACAAATTTCAAAGTACCAAAAATGAATTTATTCAGGTGATGGGAAAATTGATCCTTGATTAATATGTAGAAAATTCATTGATAAAAATATAATTTGAGTTGTATTAAGGAAGTTAAAAATAGATATTTGATTTTTCGAAACCTAGGGGAGAGTGATAATTGAAGGTTCCACTTGTTAAGGTTCAAATTCCACTTAAATAAGTCCTATCTACACACCCATAACATGAAATTGGATTAGAATTGAAGTAGGAAAATTGGTGATTTCATAAAAGAAGGAATGAAATTTTGAATGATTAATGAGTCTTATATTTCTTTAATTATAGTGTATATTTGAATCTAGATTGTAATTTTTCTGAATTTTTTTAAAAAATTTGGCTCATCACAAAATCTTGTTCCTTGAAAATCAATGTTTCTACAAGCTTCATATTGTGTGAATTAGGGAAATTTTGTTTTCTATGCACTGGTTAAAAGCATGGATTTTTTTAGGTCAAATAAATATTTAATCATGGGGGAGTTTGATTTGGCCTATATTTTACACATTTTTCACATATATTATAGTGAAATAATTGATTTTTAAATTATAAAGTGTTCTTAAGTTATAGAATTATTAAATTTTGATTTATTTTAAATTGAGGCAATAAATTCTTTGAATACCATAATTAAAATCAATGTTTTTGGTGATTTATTAGCTCAATAATTCTTGATGAGAAATTTACAATTATATAAAAGAACAAACATTTTTTATTTTTTATTTAAGTGATTATGATTATTTTTTATTTCATATAATTAACTCATTCATTTTCCATAATTTTCTATTTAACATCTTCCATGGAATCGTTTTTTTGATAAGCGATTGTGTGATGGAGCGGTCGTGTGGTTGATGGATCAACTGAAAATTCAAAATTTGATGATGATGTATAAAGAGAATAGAGCTAACACACAATGTAAAAACCAATAAAGGTAATATACCATAAGAATTTATCCATGGTCACTCGACTAAATGTGACCACCAACTAATCAGAAGTAAGAAAATCTATAAAGGTCGCAATTTACCATGGCTGATTTTATTATGCTATCACATAACAAACAAAGTTATCTTGTATAAAAATATGAAAAACTCCTTAGTCTTCCATATAGGGTTTGTTCCATTCTATTCATGTTCAAACTGAGATTTATAGAACTTATAAACTCAAAACACCTCATTAGATAAGCCATCGACTATGCATTAAAAATATCATCGACCATGCGTTCAAAATCTCATCGACCTTGATACCATCATTGATTGATCAATTGACCAAGCATGCTTTCATTAATATACCATGAATATGAGTTATATATTTTTTATATATCGTCTAATGAAATATATTAATCTCAATGTATTATTCTCATCCCAAGTCACCATATGAAATTTTGAACCATATGTAAGCCCAATTCTTTTATGAGACCATGATTCCTACTTCCATGAATCATCTAATATTCCATGAAGCATGTATCATTTAATGTGTATTTAAATTTGGTTAATAAACAAATAAAAAAGATAAATTTACCTAATATTTTTTGTGATATCTTATTTCAAGCTTTATTGAACACCAATAAAGACCAACACCACAATATAGCTCATCGGTTCAATGCACTTTTAGAGAAAGGGACAAAAGTAAATACAAGATAAAAAAATTACAGAAAAAATGAAGTAATTGAATATAAAGGGGGAAATTTGAATTTTATTGATTAAAAACTATATTTTCTCACTCTACTTGAACTTAGATATAGGGGAATAAATTTTCTTGGATGAAGAATGAATATGGTTTTGAAGGTTTCAATATAAGATCAATGAATTACATTTAGAATAGGAGCATGTAATAGAGAACTGAGCACAGATTTAATAGATAAAATCCATGTATTAAAACTACAACCAATATCATCTGATGATTTTCTATATTTAAAGATCACTAGATTTAGATCTTGATGAAGAATGATTATGCCTTTGGGTATAATGAATTGATATATCACTACAATCTATTCTTGATACTGACCTGAATCCACTATTGATGATTTTGTATTGTTTTTAATTAATTTTTGTTAGTATGAGTGAAAGTATGAATATTTTGTGGCCCTTAGTGATCTCTAAAACTACAGTTTCAGTTTACAAGTATCATAAATGTTATATTTGTATCTAAATTCCTTGATAAAGTGAATTTATTTTATAATGGAGTTTCATGGTGACAGTGAATAGTTAGAATCATGACTATAGTTGGATAATGATTTTTTTATTGAAATTGTTCTTCTATTTGAATATATCTTCCTCATTATTTTTAAAAACAGGACACCCAAATCCATTTGATTATGAATGTGAGTCTTTGAGTGTGTATTTTTGCTTCAAACATGATGAATAAGATGTGAAGATCATTTGGATTTACTGATTATTACATAAATTGGTTTGAATATTTGAAGAAATGAGTTACCCATTTTGTGTTCGATCTTGTGAAATTTGATGTGGCTCATGGATAATGAATGGTGACTTCAACCTCAGGGTCCTACGAAAATTTCAACACCCATGTGAAAAGAATTTGTAAAGGTTGAATGATATATAAGGGTTGAAACATGATTTGGAAGGATAACTTAAAATAATACTCAACCTATAAATTCATAAAGGACCATAAAATAGATTTGTGTAGGGGTCAAATTTTATCTTAAGGTTTGGTTTCTTATCTACATATTGGGACACTCTAACTTAAAGATTTAAAATTAAATTCATCGTATATAGGCCCAAATCTGATATTTAAGAAACTTTTTTAGTTAATTATAAATACTCTTAGCCTAGGTATTTTTCTATGATAATCACATTTACAAAATCTATAAGTTAAAATTGAAGAATCTCTATAGATTCAAAAAGAATGAAGACATACCCACATGAAAAAAATCATATTCAGTTTGTATCTCAGATCAAGTCACTATAAATTGTGATGATGGTCACTATTGAGTATGAAACTTTGAGGGGAATTTTATTCAATTAGAGGAGATAAGCTAGTATCACAGGTGAGGAATCAGATGCATAACGAAAGTTCAATTTAGAGGTGAGAGAGAAGTTTAAAGAGTAGTGATTGTGAGTTGAAGAAAATAATTAGAATGAGTATTTCTATAAATTTATGGAACCTACTAATTCAATTGGTGGGTATAAGGATGTAGATAGAGACAAGTGGGTTATTCAAAGGATGAGAACTGAAGAAATCAGTGGATAATAATTTATCAAGGAGAAAGTGGTAGCGGATCACAGGATATGGAGGAATAATTCATCAATAAAAAATATTTATTTTCTTTCTTCTTGATTAAAATATTTTATTTAATGGTTTTGTTATTGAAACATTATATCATGTAAATTTTCATCAGTTAATTAATGATTTGGGATTATATTGTTCTTGTAATAAATTTTAATTCATTCATGATACTTTTACTGGATATTACCCTCACATCAAATATTCGTTAGTATTTTCTTCCAAAACATCAATTATTAGTGAGAACTAATCTTGATTAAATTTCATTGATAACTATTTTATCATATGATATTAATAAGATAAGTGAAAATATCATGAGAGTTACTCACTTACATCAATCAACAATATTTTCTAATTGATAATTGATTTTATTATATAATGATCAAGAGACTTCAATAGTTGAATAACTGTAGGATTTACTAAGTCAAAGGTTAATGTTCCAAAAAGGTTGGTTATCCTCCTTTGAATTATTCTAGTATTCCTAATTGAAATGAATTGATGATGGAAAAAAATATAAAACCAGCCAATCAAATTCCCATATTCATCATCTATTTGTTCCTATTGTTTCTCAATATTTTGATCTTAGATAAACTTCCCTTATTTCATCATTAATTTATCATCATCATAACCCTTTCTATCACTATTGTTTCATATATTTTCTTGAGTTTTATTTTGTCTCTTGTTCAAATAAACACACACTATGAGTCCTTACTTGAGGATTCACCACTTTTCACTACTAAATTAGTTTCGAGTAGGGTTAAAAATAATTAATTTCAACCAACCCAAGTCATCAACCTAATAATCATCTCATTAATTAACTTTAGAGATGATCCTTTGTTATATATGATGGGTTATACAGGAGGATAACCCATTCCATTATTGTTATTGTGATGGTATTTATGTTGAGTTCAGGCAAGTGTCTAACCTGCGTGTTATGATATAGAGTTCCTGGGAGGATATGTTCCAAGGTGTATGTTTTTTATTTTATATGTTATTATATTTTATTTAGGTGTAATGTGTGTTTAGGATCTAGGGGGTACAACCCTTTGGGTGGATGTTCTTATAGTTTTGGGTACGATGTAGATCCTCTGGGAGTTACTATTATGGTTCTAGTGATGCGGTTATTTCCCCTGAGTGGTTTTTTCATGTTTTGAAGATGGGTGTATTTCCCTCAGGTGGTTTCTAATGTTATCAAGATGGGTATATTTTTTCTGAGCTTCTTCTTCTTTTATTAGGATTTTTATATTTCCCCTAAGAGGTTTCTTATGTTCCATGGATGTGTATAATTCTCCTTGGTGGTTTCTTATTCTCAAAGACACTCTAGAATTGGTCTAAGTAGGTATCATCAATCTCTGATATCTTCTTAGAACCCAAGGATCAACAATGATTATTTGTTTATGATTTCCAAATTTATTTAATATTTGAATAATAATATCATATGTATATACATATTATTTATTGATTATGAAATTTTTCATGTTATTGGTCCCCTAATAATTTGTAATCACACCTTTCTTAGTCCTCCATGTCACTTGGGTACCTAAGAAAACATCACTGTCTGTTGTTTCAAATAGGGAAGAGTCCCAATAATGGATTTTTCAGGGAGAGATCTTCGATGGGGATGTGGGTAATGGGATGAGGTAAGGATCAAATTTTGTTGTAGATAAATTTTGTTATTTTATATCTATAATTTATTTAAATGTGTAATCAACCTGGTGGGAGATCAGCTAATTTATAATAGCATGACTATCAGTCTCTGTAACTATATTCTTATGTATTCAATTTATATAGTATGCTATGTTTTCTTTATCTAGTGTACTCTAATTATTTGGGATGTATGAAGTTGTTCTATTTATTATTATTATTTTTCACTCTGATATAAGGGTATAGTCTCCCTATGGTACTATCTTAGACCCACATTTCTAGTTAGAATACTCTACTATATGGGGAGGTTCTCCTAAGGTCACATGGTAACTGCCCATTCGGTAACTGTCGAGTGGTTTGAGGGGGTCGGATATTATAGTAGTAACATTGAAAAGTTTATGTTGTGTAATTCTACTTATGGGGGGTCATTTCTCATATTGTGGTGCATGAATGATAGATCCTCATTGGTGATTTTAGATTCTTAAAACCAATGTCTAGGGATCTCTAGTTGATAGTGTTTTAATCAAAATTAGGTCCTTGGATGATGATTTGGATGTGATTGATGGTGATATCACTAGAAAGGGAGATGATCTATATAATGGGTTGATTCTGATTTGGAAAATATAACCACATTTGTTTTAGTTCATAATAACACATGTTTTGTTACTCGGGTGATATAGTGGATAGACTTTTGGGTGGAGAAAAATACCACATTTCATGTAGACTCCTCAATAAGACATGTGTCACTTGTTGGCTAGCTCTACATATACTGGGCATACATGCCTGAGCCGGAGAGTGATTGTACACCATGTCTTTCAATACCACACATCATTTATCTTTTGTGTAATACAACTTGAGTTATGTGGTAAATTCCATGCGTCACTTATTATCTTACAAGTCATGTACCTTAACTCACACATCATGTGTATGGATCTTTGTACACCATGTAAGATAAAAGTACATGAAAATGGATTCAACATAGGATTACATTCCATATAACTTAAAGGAAAAAACATGTACTTTTTTCATAATCACCCTCCTATTGCATCTCCAAAATAAATCTTATATTAGGAATAATGGGTAGTCCTTACTAATTATTTTATATTAGGAACACATAGGTGGATAAAACTTTAATATATAACGTGTTGCGTGGAGTGATGTGAACACCGTTCTTGTTTGAAGTGGTTAGATGGTAATCAAGTTGATTTCACTTTAATATATAGGGTTTCAATATCTCCCCCATTCGATGAGTATTGATATCCTCTATCTCAAATTAATTGATAGTGTTTGGTATATCCCTCATTCGATGAGGTGTGAGATTATGTATCTCATTTTACTAATAGGATTTTTGCATCTCCCTTATATACCTATGGTGTGAGATCCTTTATCTTAACTTCCTGATATGGTTTTTATATCTCCCTTATAAAATCAATTCATGATATCCTTTATCTTAACTTATAGGTAGGTTTCAACACCCCCCCCCCCCCACATGCCTAGGGTGGGAGATCCCCTATTCACATGATAATCTTCTGATAGGGTTTTAGTATCAACCTCATTTTTCAAGGTGTGAGATCCTTTATATCAACATTTTATAGGGTTATATACCCCATTACTTTATTGAGGTGTGAGATCCTCTATCTATGAGGAACACTTTTCGGTTGGAGTATCTTCCAATGAGGTGAAAATTTTCATATGAAATTATTAGAAAGTTTGCAAAGGATTTTTAGATTTTTGGTTTGTTTAACTTCCTAGGATCCTCTACGAAAAATCTTTTGAGGTTAATACGGTTTTTTGGGAAAGTTATTGTAAGATACATTAATAGTGGTATAGTGTTCTAAAGTATATGGTATCCCCATGACTTAAAATAGTTATTTTATTATAAGTAGGCTACCCTTCATGGATTTTAGTAGTGATGTGGTTGTTGTAAATGTTTTGTTTTTTGGTCTTCACTATGAATTTGGACTCATTGAAAACCCTATTGGGTTTCCTCAAGATTTGGTGCACGGGAGGAATCCAACTTCAAACTTCATGGAATCTTCAATGTTATGAGAACCTCTAGTTACTCATGTGATGTGGATTCAAGGATTTTAATTGAGATGATAAATCCTTACCTTTATCCTTGATACTTCAATTATTGGTCATTTCTAGATTATTCTACATTGAAAATCATTTGATCTCTCTTTAGTAGCAATATCTTGATGTGAAATTATTTTTTGGAATTTCCTTTTCATATTCCTCTTAGTCATTTCATCTACCAGAAGTTGAGTTTACTTGTTTATTTGTGTTTTATTTATGGTTTTTGGGAATCTTATTGCATTTTTATACACACCACATCATAAGACTTGGTCATACACATGTTGTGTCTATGAGAATGATAAATTAGTTCATATATTTTCTAGGTAGATGTTGAGATAGCTTGTATTTTTCAGAGCTACCACCTGGTGAGGTTTGGTGATGCATTTTATGGTATGATGATCCATGATGGTGGTGGTATCCACTAAAATTATATTATTATTCAGGACTATATACATTTTTCTATACCTTCTCAATGATTTATGTTTTGGGTAATTATTGGGTGTTATTTATCTTATACAAACCTTGTGGGATTTATTTGTATTTTTTGTCTCATACATGTATCGTATAAATTTTTTTATATCAATGATATATATATATATATATATATATCCTACTAGTGGAATAGTTTATCTTATTTATTATAAATGTGTTTATTATAGGGTTTTATAGGATAAGTCCTCCCATGTTGTGAGTTATGCCAAATTTTTACCAATCACCGGCCCCTGACCTATTGAATGTGAGCTTCGGAAGGAGCTCTTAGCCAACTGCCAACCCAAGAAAGACCTCAGTGGGTCAGGTCATATCTGAGTAGTGTTAGAGTGTTTTCTCCTTGGGATGGAGTTGTTAGTAATTATTCATGTGAGTATTTGATTTGTAAACTAAGAACAATTATGTTAAGGGGGTCTTGATTTTTTTATCAAACCATGGAAACTAGTTTTGCTATGGTGGAAAACATATCCTTTCTCCATGACTCTGATAAACTGATAGTAAACCTAGACCTTTGAGGCATCGTTGTGGGGTTAAAGTAATGTTTTTACTTGCATCATATAGTAGTGAGTTTTTATTTTACAGACCCATCCTATTTCATCTCATCCAGATATTCATTAATCATTATAGGTTCATCCAATAAATAGTGTTACCCGCTGAGAGATAGCTTATATAATGAGGATGGGTTTTGATGATCGTATGCCTTTATTTGGGAATTTCTTTTATTTGATAGAGATAAATGAGGAATTATTTCTATAATTCGATTGAAACATGCCCTTTTCCTATTATTTAAGGAAATATGTCTCCCCTTCATGCTTAGTGTGTGTTTTCTATGAATTGGATGATAGTTTCTACTAAGTGAGATGAAGCTTCTAATTGTTGGATATAGTGTGTGTAATATTATTATTAAGGAAAATATTATCCTTGAGCAATAGGGGGTCATCTAGAATCTAGGCCTCACATTTCCATCTAGTTAAGCATATGTGGAATTGATTTTAGTTCATTATTTTAGATCCTTATATTATATATTGATTCATTAAGGGGTTATATTTTATTTCTTCTAACTCATGATTAAATTGTCCTACATTTCTATGGTTTGATCCCAATGGTTGAGAGAGGGTTTAATAGATGATGATAAACTTTACATAGGGTGGTAAGATTATATCCAAGTTTTCTTCAAGACCAATGAACCCTGATCGGTGTTTTATTATCTTATTTTTCAATTAAAATGTTCAATATAATAGGTTTGGGTGGAGAATATGGAGGAATTGATTTTGATCTATGATTTTTCTTTCCAATAACACCACCTATGTAAGAGCCACCCAATTGAGCATTGGTGGGTGTGAACCCTGGATGTGATAGTAGGTTATCATTTAAACTAATGGATGGTATAGTGATACCATTAACATACCTCCACATTAGTGTTTTTGGTGAGTATAGTAACCACCATAACATTGGACCTACCAATTTTTATGGAATCGCTAAGTGAATAATCGAGTGGTGAGAGAGTGTTAAAAATGGAAAATGCATCAATACTATCCATTGGTTTTACATATTTTATGGGTCCTTGTTCAAGATGGATTTCTAATTATTGGAGATATGGGATAATTTTCATTGAGGGTTCCCATAATTAGGAAATAACAAGTGAGAAGAAGATTTTGAATCATGTCTCTTCTTTACAGACCCTCATACTTTTCAATGTAGGTGTGAGTTTATCATCCCACAATACAGGAACAGAAGGTATAGATTCTGTTGGGACCTTAATTTAAGCTTCGGTCTACTAGAGAACTTCCAATTATTGTGACTTTCATTCAATCACCCCTTCCAATGAAGTGGGTCTATTCATGATAGGGAAAGATGTCTTTTCATATACTTCTATCTGGCAAAAAATAATTTTTGTGGTACCCCCCCCTCAGTAGGAATTGTTTAACCACTAATATTATCATTAGGTGTTGGATATTATGTTTATGAGGTGGTTTGTTTCAGTAGGAGTGTCCAAGGTCCCCATGGGTGGGTTAAACAGATCCAAACTTCTATACGTTAAGACCAGTTAATCATCATTTGATGGACATAGCTTCCTACCCCATGAGTGTGGAAGATGAAATTCACTTCTTGTGATGTTGAGGAATTCATGTATTCTTTTGAATGGTAACCCATGATTGGACCATGATGATAAGATGGGGTGTTCATTAGCCTATGATTCAGATATTGTGAAAACCATTGAGAGTTGTGGTGTATTGCACTAAATAAATCTAAGAGACGATTCATTATAGATCCAATCAAGCATTTGGGTTCACATAGTGTGAAACCCAAGGATTTTATGGTGTAATTGGTCATTAGTAAGATCAATCCATGGTGGTTGGGGGTATCAGGATATAGAATTCATGGCATGGTGGTTGGTGATTTATAGTGGTAGACTCTATGTCTAGGTGTTGGTTTAGGTATGGGATCAATTATCATCTGGAAGATGATTCGATTTAAAAAATGATATGTTACTTTTCATTGGTTAGTTATGATCACCTCACCTATTTCCTTTATGTAAAGGATTCTATGGTAGTGATTTAGATTTTGTAATCCAATGTAACTGGATGTTATCGATTGGTAGGATCATAATGTATTTCTCAAAAGTTAAGAGTATGTCACCCAATAATCCATAAAGATAGTGTCTTTATTCTAACACTTTTATTGAATATTGTGATGGTATTCTCCAGTTAGGGACTCCTTTAGTAAATCACGTTCTTTGGCTTAAATTTCCCATTGGATTCATGTGGGTGCACCCATCTCATGGAAATCCCTTTTATGAGATGGATGATGAGGTTATTTTGGAAGGTTGTGACTGTTAGTCACTCATGTTTGTTCTTTCTTGGTTCTTTATCCAATAGAGAAGGGTCTTTTGATTGGTCAAAATTATCTGCTTTAGATTGTACTAGATTGGTCCATCCAATAAAAAGTTGTGTGATGTTGAGTAGTTAAATGTTATTGGTACTATATATGATCTTCCTACTAATATATTTCATTATTGAGTGATGATAACACAACCTAGTTAATCATCATTATTGGAACTTAATATATTTGATATCATGATAATAATAGATGATTATCATTGATATTGGTGTTGTGGATTAAAGAAAATGTTCCACAAGTTAACAAAAATGGAAAATATACCTTGTAAGTCAGAGATGTAAGGGGGGATGGAATGAATCATGTAACCCTTCTAGATATGTTTTATTATCATCATGTGATCCAGTAGAGAACTCAATGTTGCGATAGACTATAGATGAATCAATCACTTATGATGACCATACGGAATTCTCTATAAATGTGGGGAGAAGGGTGCTTCACCTTTCAAATGAAACATTCTCAAATTATATCCATGGATTTTGGAATTTGTTTTATCCCTTTTGGTGGGTAGACTTTCTGATAGGATATGGGGTTTTTGTGTAGTGGCTTCACAAGACTCGCTAAGTGGGTATAAAAGATTCTATGTGGTTTGTGTTATTCAGTACACTAGATTTTATATCTTAATGAACAAAAGAGGATATCCTTCTTCCTAGAGAATTGTGTATCAATTTTTATTAGAGTTTCCATCTCTAAAGACTAAGGTAGTGTGTGTGATAGTTTGTTTTTTCTTACACAAAAATGGATCTTCAGTTGAATTTTTTTCTAGTTCTCTACTTTTTGATGATGAAAAGGGTTTAAGGTGGGGATCATGTAGCGATCCATAAATTTTACTGATTGGACATAGCTACATTTTTAAATTTTTATCTTTGAAGACTTCCCTAAGGGTAAAACAATCATTTTTACCTTCTAGGGGACCTTAATTTTTTTTTGATAATTACATTAGTTACAAAATATGGCATTTACCCCTCTGGATGATCCGGTAAGAAAAATGGACTATTGAGAAGACTCAAAAATAATATAATAAAAATATTATATTATTTTTAGTCTATGATGATTTTTTTACCAAATACATGTAATGACCCAAACTTTTATCAATGAAAATTCCTCTGGATCTAATTAAATGTCTTATTATGTAAAATTGTTATATAACATATGTACTTCTTTGGTTTTATGTTTTTGGATTTTAAAATAACATCAAGAATTGTGATCATTGCTAATATAGTTGTTAAACATTAATCACATGATTAGTATAAATATAGGGCTTTAAAAATCCAATTTACTTAGGAAAAGGAGGTGATGGCCTCATCCAGTAGAATTGCTCCATATAAAGCCCATTTGTCAGAGCTCAAAAAAGAGGTGGCATCATTGGTCTTCACCCTTGACCAAGACCAAGTCAAGCTTCAACACGTTAAGGTCGAGTGGAACCGCCTATAGGAGAAGTAGAAGTTGATAGGGATTACCAACCAAGAGATATTATCTAAGCCACCCAAAGACTATATCACCATCGCACACCTTACCCTTAGGTCATATGCAGGTTTTATAAGGGGTTATGTAACGATACCCTAGTACTATGATTATGTAGATTGTTTTTTATAGAAAATATACTTTTATTTTATTATTTTTACTTTGTAAATAGTTTATTTAAAGAAAAAAGATCATTTATTTTTAATTAAGAAATTTATTTTTGATGAATTAATGGATTTTTATTGACTATATAACTATTATGAATATGATTGTGATTTTTATTAAGGGTTGAAATCTATTTTTTTCAAAACCCATGAATTTTCGATAAATGTAGGTTTTTATTTTAAAAGTAAAAACTCACATATTTAGAAAATTATTTAGATAAAATGAATATTATTTTTGGAATCAGTATGTCAAAATTAACTAGTAGAGAATTTTTCATAATTTTCGGAGACAATCAAATTTTAGGGTAAAAATTAAATATCATTTAAATATATAATGTGTTTTATGACATCATAATGACCTAATAGTGATGTAATAAAATAATATAAATATTATGTTCGGCCAATATATGTTTTACCATTAAAATAATGTGATTTTAGGTTTTATTTATTTATTTTACAATGCTTTAGTGGACCCTTCAAGACTTATAAAACATTTTAACTTTTTAAAATGATTTCCTTGAGAGTGTGACTCACCTCCACATAAGCAACGCTATTATTTTAAGAAGTTCATACATTGGCCTTATAAAATAATTTTTTCCATTTTCCTTTGGAAAAAACCATGGGCAAAAACCATGGGTTGGTTTGTGGTTTTCATTAGTTTAATGTGTGGTGTCACAAACCTAAATAATAAATAATTCCCTCTCCTTTCTTATATAAACCCACCCAAGATCTCAGTTACTATTCACTCAAAACCTATGGAGTTCATCCAAAATTTTTCCTCCTCTATCTAGAATCCCCCCAAGGTGCCCAAATATCCCAAGAAGCCTCTCTCAAGCCTTTGGGGTCACACTTCCATGTAAGGGATTTCTTCCTCTCTCATTTTTGTCAAAGTTTCTTTATGTTGATATACCCTTGTATTTTCAATTAAAAATGTTGGGGTATAATTTTTCACATGCCCTATATTTTCCTCTTTATGTTTTAATGATGAGGTACCCCTTCCTTTGTCATCGATGCCTTCTTGGGATCACACTTCCAAGTAAGGGATTTTTATCCTCTCTAATTTTTGTCCAAGTTTCTTTATGTTTCTATACCCTTGTCATTTCAATTAAAAATGTTGGGGTATGATTTCACACCTCCCACATACTTCCCTCTTAGTGTTTTAATGATGATAGAACCATTTTTTCTCTCATTAATTCATCTCATGTACACCCATTATCATGCCGAAATTTCGTAAGGGGAACAAAACAGCACATGAAGCAGAGAATCATCATAAAAACAGTGATGACCTTGAGTCATTTTTTAGCATGGATGAACAAGCAAGAATTGCACCAAGGTAATTTTATTCTGCTATGAAAATGGAGGCAGAAAACCTTCCTGTTGTGTTTCTCTTGAAAACTCTCACCATACGGGCATAACACAAGTTTGGGGATTTCAGACCTTATCACGTGCACTTGTGGGCTGTGCCTTTTGTGTTTCATGCCTTGGAGTATGATGTTTGTGTCACTCAGAAAGTAAAAGAGTTGTTGGACCAGATGACATGTATTCGTTGTTTTCTTTTTTGAGTCCTCTGCATTGGAGAAACTGAAGTTAGGTTGTTTTAGAGGTTGTTACCTTGTGTGAGCACAAATATAGAACTGGGTGGAGGCTTTTGGAAAAGTGTATGTGCTTCAGAAGCAGGTTGATTTTGGTGAGGACTTGAGCATGGGTGGCTTCTGCTTGTATGCATTCCAACTCTTATGGATTTACATAGATTTTTGAGGTGCTTCTTGGATTTTTCTTTCCTATGTTCACTTTTTTCTTTCTAGTACAAGATCATTGTACCTCATGTAGTCACCTGACTTTTATCTTTTACTTAATAAATTTTGGGGAACATGGGTTCTACTCATGCTACGAGCCTTTCTGAGTAAAATTAATTTGTATTATGAATTCTAATTCCATTAATAATGTTGGTAAATGTATCTATATGACCCCCTTACTATCCATTCCATGTAAATATGATGAGACGCCCCTTTCCCTCTCATCAACCATTTTTATGAATTCTTAATTCATGCTGTTATGCTGCTGAAATTGCACCATAATTTTCCAAGCCAAAGTCATTGTGTAGTGAATACCATGCCCATTTCTCTATCAAGGGTATTTACCTTTATGCACATTTAATTATTGATTATTTATTTTCATGTATAAATTCTACATTCCTTTATCTTGTAATAAATTATGGGGTTTAATGAGTCCATGTTTTATGATCCATGTGGCACACTTATGCATGAAATGAAATGATTAAGAATGGTGTGCCCTGATAGCGTTCCAATGAATTGGGTAAATATTAGTATCATTATATGTCAAGTGAAATGAGGGTTTACTCATGATAATTCAATTTCAATGAGGGTTTACTCATGTTCTATATTCAATGATCCTTTGATCATGCTAATACCATATTAAGTTTTGTTGTCACATTTCCATGTTATGATAATCATGCTATATCATGACTTTTTGTTCATGTTTCTCTTATGATCCTTTGATATGCCTATTGCCTAAAATGTACTGTATTCTTCATGTTATGTCTTGTTTACTCCCTTAATAGGCCTTATATCTCACCCTTTCTTATGCATGTCCTCAGGTTATCCCATGCAATGCTAAGTACAAGGTAATGTAGTGGTTATGTAAAATAAGTTTTCAATAAAGATGTTGTGTTTCATGTTTTAAGTCATTATGTAATGTTCCTAATACCCAAACACACTAGACCTCTCAATCTTCCATGTTGTATCAATTGAATAGTTTATGTAATAAATCACATTTAAGTGTGTAATAAAAAGTAGGGTTGTTATAATACATATATCTCTTATACAATACCTCATCTCGGAAAACCGGAACCATGGTTGATTCCATAGTGGAGTGTTTTCCCTTGTAGTGATGTTAGTTTAGTTTTTATTAGGAATATTGTTGTTATCTATCCAAGATAAATTAATTAATTAGTTTAATTTATTTATAATTATTTTATTTGTAGAAAAACCCATGGTACCTCTCTATATAATCCTTGTTATGGGTTTTCTATATGGTTATCAATTTTTGATGATATGAACTCTAAATGGGAAGAGGTTGGATGAGTGGGGTCTTGCCAATAATGATGGATTTAAGGATCGATATTTAATCTAAAACAACACTGATGAATGTATCATGTAGATACATTAGTGAAATTGATGCGGTATTGATTCTTCATTGAGGTAAGGACTTGTTATTTATTTATTCTTTCCCCCTTAATTATAATTTCAACCATAAATTATTTATATACATGGATTCCTTCCTTTTTCCCATTACCTGGCCATATTAAATTATTATTTTTTATTGGATTTAAGATTATTTGTTTTTCTAGTTATTACTTGGATTTTGGATTTCTACATTATCGGTCAATGTATTTTTTCATAATGGAAATCTATTATTCACATTTTTATTTTTATTTTTGGATTCCTTCCCTCATTCTTCACATATTAATCATTGGATTTACTTAATCTTTTTATTTAACTTATGGCCCAATTTGAATCACAATTGAATCTTGGATCTATGATTTTTTTCCCATGTGACTTGAAGATGATAACCATTGGAAGTAACATCAGAGATAATAGATCACATAAGGCTGTTAATAGGGATCATATCTTGTATTGTGGCTCACATATGATAAATATTTGATCATGGTTTTTGATTATGAAAATAAATTTCTATGGATCACCAATTCATGGTGTTTTCATTGAGATAGGGTATTTGGATGAATATTTGGATGTGATTGGTGGAAAGATAAGAAAACTGATGAGGATATAGATGGTGATTAGATTCTAGTTCAGAAAACATACAGAATGTGTAGTTTGGAAGAACACATGTTGTGTAACCTAAGTGTTGTGGTAGAATGGGTTTTGGGAAAGGAAAAATATTTTGTGCAATTTATCCTATATTACATGTCGTGCATCACTATCTAGACAACTCAACATGTATAGGTAGTACATACTCATTAATCCAAGAGGTATTACACATCATGTGTGTCAATAACACATTCTATGTATCCTCAAGGGAATGTGACTTGGGCAGTGTGGTACATTCCATGTGCCACTTCTAATTTATAAATCAAGTACCTTAACTCATTATAATTTATATCGATATTTATATTACATGTAATATATTAATACATGTATAGGGATTTAACTTATTCTTACACACCATGTTCCATAAAGTACATGATGTTTAATTTTCCCAGAACCATCCACCAACTATATCTCCTTCCTCGGGATTTGATTAAGACATATAAGTAATTATTTCTAATTATTTTACCATGTAAAATGAAATAGTGGATTTTACATTGATATCTAAAGTGCACTGTGGAGAGGTGTGATCATTTTTCCCATTGGCAATGTTTGGGTGGTAATTAGGGTTATTTCACTTTAAAATATATGGTTTTGATATCTCCCTCATTCATTGAGGTTTTAGATCCTATATATCAATTTACTAATAAGGTTTCAATAAATTACGCATATACCCAAGGAATGATATCCTCTATATTAAATTCATGTTAAGTTTATGGCCTCTTCCATATATACCCAAGGTGTGAGATCTTCCACCTTAACTTCTAGTTAGGGTTGAACATCCCCTTGTACCCAGGGTAGGAGATCCTCTATCCACAATATGATTTACTGATATGGTTTTATAATCTAGCTTATTCAATGCAGTTTTAAATCCTATATCTAAACTTATGGTTGGGTTATGTATTCCCCTCATTTATCTTGTAATGAGATCCTCTTTCTATTAGGATCACTTTTAGCTAAGGTATCTTTTAGCGAGCTGTAAAATTTTACCAAAAGTTCATGGAAATATTACAAATTATTACTGGATTTTTGGTTTGTTTGACTTTTTCAGATCTTCTAGTATAGATCTTGTAGTTTAATGTGGTTTGTTTTACATAATTATTCTCAAATACATGAATAGTGGTATGGTTTTACATAGGATATGTCATCCCCTTGACTATAGAGAATGCTTTGGTGATGAGTAGTCTCCCCTTTTTGAATTCTGGTAGCAATAGAGATGTGGGAAAGGCTATGTTATCGGATTTAGTGCCAAAAAACCATATTATATATACTTCAATATTACATTCATTTATGGTTTTGAATAATAATAAAATTCATATCACATTATTGTTTTTCTTCTACATTAAATTGTATATGGCAATGTCTTAAAGATACATGTCACACTGAAAGGTCATAGTAATACCTCGCTATGATGATAACCATGAAGTATTAGGATAGTATTATTAAATACATGTTATATAGATGAATGATATAATTTCATAGGAGAAATATTATACAACCTATCAGGGGTAGATGGATCATTATACATTTAGACATCATCTCATGAAGTTCGTCATTGGTAATCTAAATAAATGAGGTTATGATAACTTGAACCACTAAGAGGAAATCCACATTTGTAAGTGTCATTAGATGTTCCTCTTTTTAACCATATTTAATGGTCCTTATACATAAATTTTTTTATTAATGCATATCATGATTTACGTTCTTTGCTGTATTGATGAAAATTGTGATGATATATTCTCATAGAGAGGTAGGATACATTTGGTGCATCATGACTAATATTGTATTAATGAATAATGTGGGGAAGGATTTTTCCCTTCTGTTTTTAATGTAATTGATATATCATAACATTTCATGGGAATTTAATTTCCAAATTAAATCTATGGTAATGGTGTTGTATCAGTAAGTTCATTTTTGAAAATTCAAATAAAAATACATCAAGCATAAAAGTTGATGACACTAGTATGTGACCTACTTTATTAGAGATATCATGATAAAGAAATTATATTATATAGTGTGTGGTCAAATGTGGTTATTGTCATTGTAATATATAAATTATTTCTCTATGATTATATTGGAATGTTTCTTGATAATAAACTTGGAATTTAGGTGGTTCTATATAATTCCATTAAGAAATAATACTATAGGATGTCACATTATGTGTATCCAGAACATTAGCTAAATTCTATATGAATTCAGCATGTTTCATAAATATTATTCCCATATGTGGAGTAATGATTATCCATGATATGATTATTAAAAATATTCAATAACCTATTATTCAAGATAATATATGTGAATTGATTATATAATTAAATATTCATTTTCTATTTTAGTAAATATAATATTTATTTTTAATTAATTAATAATCTAGTGATATTTTTTTATTTAAATAAATAAAAATTATTCAAGGTTCAATTAATACTGATGAGTAATTACAAGACAAGTTAATGGTCTAATGAGAAATGATATATTAATAATATTTGAATGAATGTTAATTTATTTATTTGGGAAATAATATTTACTTTCTTGTGAGTTTAGCACATGTCAAGTAAATAAAAATATTGTTATTACTATTTAGAAATGGTATTCACATGAAATTAAGTGAATAATAATATCCTATGTGCAATTATTATTCTATAACCCCATCCGTATATAAATCTAATTATATCATTATCACCCCTAATGGTAGTCGTGCACTATTTATAGAGAGAATCCTCTCGAACCCTTAGGATCTCCACCTCTAGATCACTCTCATGAATGGAGATTGATTATCCAAATCAACCCTATTAACTCAAGAGAGAATAAGAAGAATCTTCCCACGATGAAGTGATTCTAGTGGTGATCACTGAATAATGATACAAGTGCTATAATCTTCCACACTCTCACCCATGGATTTTTATAGTGATATTTGATGGTTTTTGGAGCATGTTTGGATAACCTCTAGAGGGATTCTACCCTTGAATCCTTGAATCCTATAATAGTATGATAAGAATCGGTAAATAAATTATTCATTGAAAAATAATTTTAAAAAGAAGTAATTTTTTATTTAGATAAATTAATTATAAATTATATATGATAATAATATCTCATGGTTTCCATAGTTTTTATGTTTCTAGTTCTGAGGAGAAATTGAAATAAGTTGTATATGTTTTCATTGTTGGTAACGGTCCTAATCACTCCCACTATGTCCCAAAACCTTCAAGTGTTATCTAGTGGTCATTTATCGATGTATAATTCTTTATTGTTCATTGATATCTTATTCAAATTTTTTATTTTTCATTTGTAGTTTTTTCATTCTTTAATCCAATAGTTATTATTATAATATCATTTAGTTTCAATTGATTTACAAAGATTAAAAACTAATAAAGAATTAAAGAAGATGATACCAGGTGGTGCTAGAGATTATTACTGATATACATGGTAACATGGTGTGTAACTAAAAATTACATTTCATGTACTGAGGTTTTCCTCACTTTGATGTATCATGGGATACACAACACTTTTATAGGAAAGTAATACATTATGTGTATTAAAAACACTGCATGTTGAATGATCCAACCAGGTACAAGGTTTACTGAATTTAATTGTGTGTTTCTATGTACACATTGTATAACATTCAAGTTTGTCCCATATAGATATTATATTAAGATATAACTTTAATGATTTTGGGGTCATGGTATGAAATAATTGTCCTATTTAAACACATTTACTTTACTGATCACTTATCTAACAGATCTTTACCACCTAACCTTAAGGGTCACTCATTTTCTTGGTCAGTCCAACCTAGGGACACTCCTCTTACAATTTTATGAACATCTCACTACTTCCCAAGGGTCACCCCCCACCCCAATTTATTTCTTTTATTAACTACTCTTGAAAGAATCAACTTTACACAATTTATAGATATTTGGGTCCCTTAAATAGAATCACTTGTGTTGATTACATCCCTGAATATATGCATATGATTTTTTGATCTACTCTTGGGATTCTTATTTATAGTGAATCAATAAAATCCTCTTTAGTAGCACTTTTTTCTTCTAGAATAAAACTATAACTCCTCCTTCCAGTGAAATTCCTTGAATTACATTCTTCTTTGTTGTTTTACAAAAATATCTTTCTTATTATACATTTAGAAAATCTTTAATGGGTTACAATTATTCTTATTCTTTTCATCCCATCATCTGAAACTAATTTCTCTTCTCCTCAAAAAATCAGATCTTAAATGTAAAACATTTTTTTATTCCTACAAAATTTGATCTCTACTTATAAAATGAGAGATCTTGTGTGACGTAAATTGCCAACTATCAGCATTATGATGGTATATGAAATCTTCCTTAAATCCTCCATAATCTTCATTATCATTTATTTTAAGAAATATATCCATTGTGTCTAAATTTCTCTCTCTCGATACTTTTGACTTAATTTACTTATATTCCACCACCGAACTACTTCAATCTCTATGCAATCTTAGCTTAGATCATGACCTAAATTTGAGTCCCTTTATGTATGAAATATAAAAAACCCATTCATGCTTCTTCAGATCTCACATCTCTAATTTTGGTTCAAATCTACCAAAAATTCACAACAAAACATCCTACATTCTAATACCACAGCATGGAATGTTCAATCTCTAATTGAAACTCCATTTGAAATTCTCTACTCTAAGGCATGTTATCTATTTTTTACTTTTGTTTTAGGACTCTAATTTTCTCTTCCAATGTCAATAATAAAAACTTTCAACCATAGGAAACACTACACCCATTTTGGGATCATCATTTCAAACACATTTAATTTCAACTCAAAATTCCCAGTGAAATGACCAAATTTCATTCAACTTAACTTAGAGGTATTCTTCAGCATCTAGTTTAATTTATTCCACCACTTATTTCTACATACATGTTATGGTAATACCCATTTAATCTTGTTAAATTTTCAATGTACCATGATCAGCTCCATGGAATGTCGATTTATAGCTAGCCATTTTTTATCTGGTTCTTATAACTATTCGGTCATGACCAATAAAATACCTGGAACCACTTCCAGAATTCCCAAGTATAGGATTTTTCATTTTTCGCACTTGAACTCGAACACTTCCATGGGGACCACCACATCACAATCCTTTCTAACTTTGCCTTTTTTGGTAGCCTCTAATTTCACAATGGCAACTAACCATAGTTTGGTCCTTCGATGGTTTTCCATTTTTCACTCCTATGTAATTTTCTTCCAGAAGTTCCACTTCTAGAAAACTTATGGAGTTCATTCTTTCATCCAAGATTAATTTTAAATATATCAAACATAAATTAACTAATCACTTTGTCAATAATTCTCCAAGCATCACGATCATATTCTTTAGGATCCTCTTCAATAATGATTATCAATAAATCAAACACCTACACTTTATAGGTGTAACAATCTCCCCTTTTGTATTTTTTTGATGATATATAGCACCATTTTCCAAATTTCTTATCCCACTTATAGGTAATGAGATAAAAAGTGTTGTTCTCTAACTAATTAAAAATAATAAAAGGGTTTAAACTAGACAGGATTTTAATCTTGAATTATCTCCCCCTATGGGTGATCAAATCTTCTCCCCCTTCATAAATTGGGATCATGAAATGACATATCAAATTCACAATTTAAATGGGTTCCCCTCTTTTCACTTTTATCTTACTTTTTCCCCTTGATATACTGGAATAAAATCAAACTCTACTCACCCCCCCATCTTTATCATACATGAGGGTGTCCATATGGGATTCAACTCCCCCCATGAGGATAGTGATGGATTCATCAAATCTTAACATTCCCCATTTTCAATGCACCTTCATTAAATTTCTTCCTTATCGGGATAGAAAATTCCTTCAAGAAAAGTATTTTCACTAAGGAAAATACCCAATAAATTTATTGATTTAGACTTCAACATAGATTCTAGGATGTCAAAAAATCATAAAAGTTATCTTTTTCAATCATGAATATCAATGAAAGCGAATGATTCATTGTCTCTTCCATTATATTAATATCGACCTATGATCTCAGTCACTTGCGCCTCAAATAATTAGTATATAATAGTAAAAAACCATGTGTGACAATCATACCACTTGAATAGTCACATGATTCCACTTATTATAATTGAAATAGTGATACTACCTGAACTACTTTCCTTTTATCTCTATACATGAATATTTAGTCTCTAGAAATGAGGGTTAGTATCCTTTAAAGTTCATTACACCTATCCTTGAGTCTATATCTCTTAAAACCAATTACTATATCTCAAATTAAGGACACCACTTGGGTGAAAACATCTTCAAATCCGAAGATTTTTTCATTATGTATAAACTATAATTTTATTAATACCAAATAAAAAACAACTTTGGGACACCAATTTTACTTTATATAGTTATTATTAAAAGTTTATATTCAATAATAAATAACTTTTTTTATTTCTAAATTCATTATCCTGACCATTTTTTATAGATGGACTCTATATCCCATGTGTGATTTCACATACACACTTCTTATCATAGATCCTTACTTGGATTGGAATTTCATATAAGTGTGGAATCAATAACACTTGAGAACATATTTTATTATGTTGTATCATTAGTGTATTTCCCTTTTGGATTATATCTCTACTGAATGATTAATCCTAAAATATTAAGATCTTTTCTTTTAGTGGTTTTTCTGAGACCAATAGGTGTGATTCATCCTTAATTTCCATCACTGCCATCTTGGATTCCATATTATTCTCTAGTGAATTCTCTTTTTCTTGTTTTCCAAACTTTCTCATAGCTGGTATAAATCCTTGATTTTGTTTTTATATTTTCTTTATTTCCTTCCAATATATTTATTATGAGTAGAATAATTTTGGGGTTTGATCCACTTATCATGGAATATCATTCTTGTTCTTAAAAACATTGAACATGTTTTCTAGAATAGAGATACTTTTCCTTGGATGAATTATATCTGTGTATGTCATAATAGTGAAGTGTCTCCTTATGGAATGTTTACCCATACATGCCTTCATATATGAATGAGGTTAGCATAGATAAAATATCTACCATAGTAATCATACCTCATATTTTCTTTTCTTGACTAATTTCCTAGATTATTAGGAGTTATTATTTCACATTTAGGCTTTTGGATTAATATTTCGTGCTCATAACTTTCACATGACTTACTCAAAAGTGTTCTTTTAGTGACACTTGATTTTATGAATATAATATTATAAATGTTTCTCGAAATGTATCTTTTATTTTATATTTCATATCTATATTTATTCTTGATATTGAGGCTTCCTTTGGGAGGATTTTCATCTTCTCATTTGATGTGTTTATCCCCTTCTCGGGTTCTCTAATTTTCTTATCTTTTTTCGTTAATTTAGAATTCATTCATTTTAAACTAGAAGTATTATCTATACTTGGTTTCCTTATTTCCTCAATCAATGTTTTGAGAGGAATGATATTTTCATCAATTCCTTCTTTATAGATATATTTTTTTAGGAAATATATTCATGTATATCACTTTTTTTCTTCATTTTATCTCTCAAACACTTCATGTAAAACTTTATGGAAACCTATTATTTATTTTTAATATTGATCTTCATGGATAAGTCTTTGATAATCACATAATAAACTTTATGTATAACTTCCCATTGTTCCACCTTCTCTTGTAAGGATCAAATATCCTCTTAGTAATTCAATGAAAACCTATTTGATTTTAAACTTTATTTTGTTACCACTTCACTAGATCTACATCTTTCTTTCATCTTAAATAGAGAGTTTAAAATTTCTGGTACACATTTCTTCTCCCAACCATAGTTAGAAATAGATATAATATAAGGTTGAAAATTTTTCCTGGTTAGTGAAATCATCTTCCAATATGACTTTTTTTTGTTATTATTCATTCCAATAGACATAAATAAGTTTTATTATGGAATTTATTATTTGATAAATGATTCTTATTTTTACATACACATCTATTTAGAGAAAATATATTGAGAAATCCAATTTTTCACTTTATCCTTAAGAGTATCCTTTAATTCTTATTAGTTGAGGCATAAATCTAAATATTTCTTTGATCTATCTCAAATATAACTCCATATCAACTAAATAGTTAAATTATATATATAAAAACTCTCAAGTAACTCCATGTGAATATTCTATGAAGTCAATGAACTTATTTTTCAATTTCATCAAATGTCTTCCATTAAACAAGGGAGCATTTACTGTGGGTTCCATATTTATTTAAAACATATGATCATGTTAGTGAAAAAAAACCAACTAAAATTAAACCTATTCTTTGATACCACTGTTAAACCATAAAGGGTATTAGAGTGATATAAATCTTAATAAAGGAAAATTAGGTTATTTAAGTCCTATAAAATTCGAACACTTTTCCTTTACCTCTCACTGATCTAACAGATATTTTTCTATTAACCATAAGGGTTTCTCATTTATACTTATTTTAGATTTTGATTTGATTAAAATTTACTTGAACAACCCTTTTTTAAGATATTGTTTGATTATATTTTTTCCTCTTTTGGTGTTTGTGCAAAAAGGTAAACATGACACCATTTTTTTATTAGGTTTAACACTATGGGATATTCTAAAGAGCATGTGATCAAAAATTTGTTAATACAATAAATAACTGAAAATATTACTTCACTTCAATTGGTTTATCTGGTTCACTCCATCTTGGGGTCACTCCCATTATAAGTTTAGGGACATCTCATTACATCACAGGGGTCACCCCCTTGAACTTCCTTCCCTTCACCCACTGCTCTAGATAGAATCACATTCACAAAGTTTATAGACATTTGGGTCTCATAAAAATCATCACTTATATTGATTACATCTGCAAATGAATATAGATGTTCTATTGATATCCACTTGCGATACCCCTTCTCAATGAATATGAAAACTCCTCTACTGCAGAACATTCTTCTTCTAGAATGAAACTGTAACTCCCCCTTCTTGTAATTTTCTTGGAACTACTTCATTCTATTCTATTTCATATAAATTTCCTTATTTTTATTATACTGTAAATATCTTCAATGGGTTTTAACTCTTCTTATTCTTTCCAAACCCTTTCCTAGAACTCCTTTCACCTATCTGAAAATTATAAATTTAATGACCTTCCTTTTTTTACTCTTTAAAAAGTTGATCTCTAATTATAAAATGAGATATATTTTGTGAATCAAATTTCAACCTTTCAGTATCATGATGGACTATGAAATCCACCAATAATTCCTCTATGATTTCTATCATCATGAAGTAAAAGAAATAATTGCTTTGTGGATTCATTTCTCTCTCTTTGCAATGTGAATTTAATTAATGTCTAATCAATCATTAAATCACTATAATATTTATTCGATCATGGCTTGGATTATAGCCTAAATTCGAGGATCATGATGTAAGAAACATTAAAAAACTATTCAATCCTATTATAATTTAGCATCATCAATTATGGTTATTCTCTGGTCAAAATTCCCATCAAAACACCTTGCTTCCAGACACCACAACATGGATTGTTTAATCTCTAGGTGAAAATCCCTTTGAAAACCCAACTACATATCCTATTATCCATTTTTCCTTTCATTTTAGGAGTCCAATTTATAAACATCATGTCCATAAAAAAATACTTCCACAACAAGATACACCAAATCCATTTTGGGATCACCATTTATCATATGTGGAATTTTAACATGAATAACATGGTGAAACACCCAAATTCTTAACACTATGTAATAGTGGTATTCTTTGGTTTCTAGTTCAATTTAATCCAACTTGGCTTCACACCTATTCTGGGCTTCCCTGTTTTTGAAAAAAAAACTTCCAATGAGCCATGACTAGCTCCCCCACGTGTGGAATAAACATATTTTATTTGTTTAAAATTAAGGTGTATGTTAATATCCAATATTATTTGAATGTAAATTGTGATAAAATGAATTAATTTATTAATCATATAATTAATTAGATTAATTCAAGGTAATTTTATCTAAATGAAGAAAATATTTAAAATAATTTCATATGGTATAAATTTTTGTATTCATTACATGTGTGGATGATCATAATCTTAGTATGACCTATGTATATGAATTGTTTCTTTTAATTTATTATTAATATTAAATAAAAATGATGGTATATGTGGTATCCCCTCTACTATACTAGATAGGACTTCTGTGTCCATGGTTTCTTTAATATAAACCCCCCTTAACATTCCATTGGATCCCCTAACTTGTGTGTGAGTAAAAGAATACACAAAGGATGAAGCTCTGAGGCAACTGTAAGCGGTTCCAGTTTAGAGCCAAGATGAAACAAACCAAGGAGGTACTAAAACACACTATTGGAATGTTGCAACTCAAACCAAGCATAGTTCAAGGAGTTATTTCCTTCTATTAATGGGTTTTACTATCACATAAAAAATAGATCAACCATAACAAAAATCTTATGATCATGCTACATTATTTTTTAATTTTTTCTAGTTACGTGGTTAATTATTTATGGATTCTTTATCATGGTCACTAAATATTTGGATTGACAAGAATTAAATATATAATTAAAATAAATTAGATTATGAGTAAATTTTATTTAGTCTTGGTTAATCACTGAAGAAAAAACCTCTTAATTTTAACAATCATGTAATAATATAAAATGGTAAATTCTTTCCTAAAAACCCCTCATCTAAAAAAATTAAGTTAATAAATCCTTCCTTTACTTAGGTTAAGATACAACCATTGTTTAAAGTGCTTTTCCAGCATCCATTAGGATACTTTCATTTATCTAAGAGGTTTAAATTAAGATTTGGGTCAATATAACCTAGTTTAAATTAAGTGTTGATCTTCTACACAAGACATATCACAACTATTAAGAAAGTGTTGAGGATATCCAAGTCCTGGATTTTTGGATTGGGGATTCCACTCAACGAGTCAGGGAACTATATATTGATGTAGTTGGAATGACCCTCCAACCTAAATACCTTCAAATAGCTTTTCAGAACACAATATGGGTTATGATAAGGTATATATGGATCCTTTCTACTATAATATCCATGTGATAGGATATTTCAAAACTAATGGTGAGAGAAATTTGGTTTTGATAAAATAGTGGGATATTAATAAATTAAACATTATTATTTAATTTTTTTATAAAGATAAAGTATTAAATATCATATCTTATTGTAGAAATGGAAAATCATATGAATTCCACATTATCATTATGATATATATTATAGAATTATCACCTTCTCACGGGCTTAAATTTATAAGAGTGTTACGTGTAACCTCCCAGACCATGTTCACTCATAAGTAACTAAATTTGGTTGGTCACATGGCATCAAGTGTACCTCCCCATATGCCAAAGGCTATTGACTGGTAGTAGGGATATATGATGGTGTGTTGGGGACAATACAACCCATATATCATAGTTCATCATAGTGGTGAATAATTACAATAAGTAATGAAAACAATATTATTTAAATAGAGAAATCAAATCATTCAAATAAATATTATCAAAAAAATCAATATCTAGAGTCATATATAGCCCAAATGGCATGAAAGCCTTCATTTTTATTGATTTTTGATAACCCCACTTTAAATGGATGAGCGGGAACCCTTAAAAGGCTCGTAGGCTCAGATATTACATGGCCCTTAGGCTTAGGAGATTATATGACCCCAAGGTCTTAGGGAATTAAACCAGACTATCTACAAGAAACTGCCCCTCCATAGCATCTGCATCATGATAGTAGCTCTCCACCTTCACATGGTTGTTTGGCTAGGCTTCCTGTGCAAGCACAGGCTGGTCCCGATGGCATAGTCATACCCTCTCATTTTGAAAAATATATTTGGCTCTACATTGGTGAGTTCACCTGCTCTGAATCCTCTTTTAGGGATGCTCATTTTTTGTAGAGTCTGTCAGGGGAAACTACATGTGGCTCGAAGGCCTTGAGGTGGCCCGAAGGCCTTAAAGGTGTCCTGAAATCCCTATTGACGCGAAGGCCTGGGTGGCCCGAAATCCTTAAGGACTCTAAGCCCAGACTAGTGGCCCAAGGTGAATATTTCCAATTGCTACAGTACCAAACATTGTCTGCAACAGTGCCTACTACAGTACCTGCACAATGTACAATTCTGTTACAATACCTGTACAATGTACAGTTCTGATATAGTACCCACACATTGAACATTTCTACAATAGCACTGCTACAGTGCCTACTACAGTTCTATATAAAATTGAACCAAAAACACCAAAATCTATTTCTAATAGCATCACAACTACTAACACGATCCTTTTCTCTCGTATTGTAAAGACCCTAACTCTAGAAGTCTAGAGTCGGTGGTTACTTTATTACATTGGAATTAAATAAAATAAGTTACATATCAAACGATCTAAATAGTTTAATAGTCTTGGAAAATGAGATACATAGTTGAATATTTCATTAAATTTGAAAACATAACACAACATAGTAATTTATTTGACTATATAATTGTTACATTTATCATATCCCTACATATCGATAATAATACACTTCTTATCATCTTATGAAACGGTAAACATAAGAAATGGGTGATATTTGATGCTCAGTGATGGTATGTGTACAATAAAAGATAACATAAATAAATAAATAATTTAACAATATGGCATGTTAAATACCTAACGACACATTTTATTTAATCAATAACATAAGAAAGGAGAAGAATATGATAGGAATAAATGATGATAAAATATTGTCATATAATTAATAACATGATATTGAAACTTATCCATGGATATTATCACTAATATAATAATCACAAATAATTTAAATAAATAATACCATTTTGAATAAATGCATAATTATATAAATCATAAACATACCATTGATATCTCTTGTAGATACATATTATTTAAATGGGTAAGGCCTCAGCTAATACCCAAAGTACTTTATCTCAGGAGACCTAATAATGCATCAAGGGGCTATAATAGGCTCTGAACATCACATAATAAGTCAAATGGATTCATCATATGAAAGAGTTTAATCATAATCAACATAAAATTTAATATTTAATCAACCATACATAATGTTAATAATTACCCCAATCAATAAACATAATCATAAACCATCCGGGGTAATTTGAATAATGGTATCAAAATAGTACAACCCTTGTAAAACTGATGATAAAACATACAATAAAATTTATTAGATGGTATCATAATAAAATAACCTCATTAAATCATAAGATTCAATAAATTATGTTCACATAGGTTAAAATACTTTGAACAGATCATTGGAAAGTTCTCTAGGAAAATACCCTTCTCACTTTGAAATCACTTATTTTTAAAACTTCACAAATATAAAGGAAACATTTTATTTGAAAATAACCTTTTAAAATTTTAAAGGAAGAATAAATAAAAAATATTGTTCGTGATGAGGGAAAAATTAATTCATGCCATATAATTTAAAAAACATTCATTTCACATTGTTGTAAAAAAACATTAAAAAGTACCTCGTTTTGAAAACAACAAGAAGATTACTTTCAAACTAGTTTTTAAAGATTTAAATATGGGTAAATTTTAATTAACAAATAATTAGAGACTAATATAATGATTTTATAAAACATTTTAAAAAATATTCATATAGAAGAATAAAATTTCCTTAGTGGGGACTTAAATCTAAACAATCCTGAATAATGATGGGATTGTGAAAAAAACCCTAACCTCATATATCTTTCCATTATACATGTTAAAACCTTCTATATAATGAGAATATATTTATTATAAATCTATTATAGAAACATAAACATATATATCATACCATTTATGACATATATAATATTTTATCATTGGTTTATTAACAATACTTTGTTAAAAATATTGTTTCGTGTAATAAATGCTTCATTTTTCATGTTTGTTTTGGTACAATAGTCTCAATATTTATAATTTTATAAAGGTTATATTATCTAAAAACATTAATAATGACATAAATATAATATATATTCATTATATACATATTTATAGTAATCCATAAAAGTTGTAGATACAAAATAAATTACAGCGTTTATTGAGGTGGTAGGTCGTACATACGCATGAGCAACATTATAGTTTACTAGAGGATTGGAAGGTAAAAAAGATAGATATGATTTTATCATTAAAAAGTTATAATAATTTCATAATTACTATATATAAAAATTAAAACAATCATAATACCCATCCATAAAATATGTTGATGAAAAATTAATTTTATCTCAATGTGGAGACGGTAAGTCATACATACACATGAGCAGTATGTTCACTTCATTTTAATGGTAAGGAGGGTGTATAATGGTGGTTTTATAATAATTATAACATTTAAGTATATTTATAAAACATAATTTATTATTTTATGATAAATTAAAGATATTTAAAAAATATATAAGAAAAAATAAATTGAAAGAGGTATAGTAAGACAATTTCCTCTTCTTTGGGAGACCTTCTTGAGATCCTTTCGTAAGGAACTTAAGGTTGGTCTTTTTGGGAGACCAGAACCTCTTGAACATTTTTATGAACTTTTATAATATGAATGGTTATGTCTTGGTCAAGCTGGGTTTCTAAAATTGGTATAAATATGTGAAGTTATGGGTTTCCTTTTATAATTGAGGTGAGGGGTACTTTTAGAATTTCGTAAAATATTAAATTATAATAAAGTCTTTATCTTGAAAAATAACTCTAAATGGAAATGTATTAGAACCTAGGTTAGGATAATGGTTTAAATATAATCAATAATTTGGATAGGTTTTTTGGTGTTTTAAACCTTAACTTTTGGTTTAAACACTTAGTTAATCTATTTTAAAATTAACTGCCACTACAAAAAAAATTGTAAATTAAAGGTGATTTTTTAGATGGGATTATGTATAACCTACTACCAATTCATTTAGAGGTTAATCTACACAACCCCCACTAATCATATAATATAGAGGGGGTCCAAAACTTCCTCTAAAATTTTTAGCATTATTTTTTGAATATTTGGTTGGATTTTAGAGTCAGTTATATCAAAACCGCTGCAAATTTAATAATTAATTAATGGAGCTATAAGTTTAGTTTTAGAGGAAATATATATATATATATAATATTCATTTTTATATTAGAGGATATATATATAGTGAAAAAAATGGAAATAGTGTGGGTTCACAACCCCCTCTAATTGAAGAAATTAGAGGGGTTTCTTGAATCAACACTACTCCCCTATATTAGAGGGGGTTTTGAAGATTTTATAATTTAAGAAATTAGAGGGGGGTTTAACTGCCTCTAATATATGACAATAGAGGGGGTTTTTAACCCCTTCTAATTTAAAACATTAGAGGGGGTTTTGATCCCCTTCTAATTTATAACATGAGATGGGGGCTTGAACCCCTTATAATTTTATATATTATAGGGGGTTGTGAACCCCCTCTAATTTAATATATTAGAGGGGTTTGTGAACCCCACTAATTTATGACATTAGATAGGGTTTTTGTTGGACTCCTCATGTATTAATCATGTTTTAATGATCACAAATCTCAATAATAATTACGAATCTTATTAGTGATCACAAATCTTATTAATCATGTGTATTTATGATTCAAGTTATCTCATACCTTATAATGGTTAAGCTCAATTAATTTTGTGCATATTACTGTATAAGTCTGAATACAGTTATTTGCCTAAGTACAAGACACCGTGAACCTTGACACAGTAAGTCAGACACAGTGAGCAAGACACAGGCACCATGGACCATGAGACAGTGTGACATAGTAAGCCTAACACCATGAAGCAAGACAATAAGAACCGACACCATAAGCCAGACACTCTGTTTGCCTAAGTGTCAGACACAGTTAGCAAGACACGGTCATCAAGGCACCGTGAATCTAGAAACTATAAGCAAGACACTGTGATAAAGACACCATGAAGGAGACACTGTGAATTAGACACCGTGAAGGAGACATCGTGAAGGATACATCGTGAAGGAGACTCCGTAAAGGAGACACCGTGACAAGGAGACACTGTGAAGGAGACACCGTGACAAGGAGACACCGTGAAGGAGACACCGTTTTCATAACTACTGTGACACTGTTTCCTAACTATTTTGTCGTTTATCTATTTAAATTTTTAACGGTCATATTTGATGCCTTTAATGCACTGACATAATTAATGTTTCATTACTGACATAGTACGAGGTATGAGGTACAAAGCACATGGAACATGTTGGCCAAAACCCATGCATTCAAAGATAAAGAGAAGAGTTCCCAAGAGAAAGACATGCAGGATACAACATGCAACAACTCAAGAAACGCGAGTGCAATGTACTGAATAGAACCCCAATCATGAGCACGACCAAGAATAAGAGATCTCAAGATCTTCAAAGAAGAAATTGTCTCATACATGCAATCCAACTCTACTAAAGAACACACGAAGTACATTGGGATCAAGAGAAAATCTTCACTAATGAAGAACACAAGCTGAACCACGACACTCTATTTTTCAACACAAAAACTAGAGAAGGACTTAGAAGCATTTATGTCTTATCCAAGGATTCCAGAGCTACATTTCTAATCACTAGATATTTCTAAACTCATATTTACTCTCTCTCTCTCAGTGATTCTTTTATTTACTTTCGAGAAGTGTGTGTACTCTGTAAATTTTACACACACACTAACTCTTGCGCTCAACTGGAGGATTTGAAAATCCTCACACCAAATTCTTTACTCTTGTTTACCTATGGCAACTGTGGAAGAGGTCCCTGTGTGGCCTGGTCATTATTTTGTTTACCCATGAAAATTGTGTAAGATGTCCCTGTGTGTCTTGGATAGTCCATGTACTAATTTTAACCCCGATCCAGGGTGTGGATCAGAGTTTATTCATATAAATTGCTTGGTGGCAGGTAATCACCAAGTGGAGTGGATTGGGTCTTGACTTGAGACTGAACCACTTGTTTTATATCCGCTGTGCCATTTAAATTTAGTCTACTCTGTTTTACTACTTTACTGCACAATACAGAAAAACACTAAATTCAATTTGATAGTTAGTCTTGGAAAGAAGTTATATCTGATTTTTCTTAGTAGGATAACTTCAAAAGTAATTTTAAGTATACCAATTAAGATTTCTGAGAATTAAACAATCTTCTGAGAATTTGTTTAAACAGTCAAACTCTTATAACAATATAACCTTGATTAACTATGCTATATCTATTTTTTTGGGGAAATCATTATTTGTAAAACGAATATATTTTAAAAAAGAAATTTTTATAGTTCCTCAATTCACCCCTCTCATCTTGAGTTAACTACTCTGACCAATATTTGATGTCATAGGTTGCTTTATTAGGACTTTTTTTTAATCTTATTCATCTGTGATTGTAGTTGTACTTTAAAGATCAGTAAATTTATGTCAATTCAAAATTTCTATCTCTATTAAAGAAATTTGTTAGTATGGATAATATATTAGAAGGTGCTGCAACCAACAGACCACCATTCTTTAATGGAACAAACTATGCTTAATGGAAAATTAAAATGAAAATGCATCTAGATCGTATGAGCTTTGAAATATGGTCATCAATTATAGATGAATACAAACTTCCTAGAACTGATAGAATTACATGGGATGAACCTACCAAACTTGATTACAATAAAAATTTCAAACATATGAATGCCTTGTACTTCTCCTTAGGAGATGAATAATTTAATAGGATTTCTGCTTATAAAACTGCCCATGAAATCTAGGATACCTTGTTTGTCTCACATGAAGGCACATCTAGTTTAAAGGAAATGAGACTTAATACTTATACTATAAAATATGATAATTTTAAGATGAAACCTAATGATCCTATTTCTGATATGTATCTTAGGTTCAATGAGATTATCAACACAATGATTTCTCTAGGAAGAGAAGTCACTACTATAGAACAGATCATGCGAATTATCAGATGTCTACCTGACAGATGGAGGGGAACCTCAGTCTCAATTAGAGAATCATACGACATAAGATGGCTACCTATAAAGAAACTCATTGGGAAACTGATGATGTATGAGGAAGATTTTAAAGTCAACAAAGAAGAGTAGGATGAACCAAAGAGGAAATCTGTAGCATTAAATAACTCCCTCTCAAAGCACAAAGACAAAGGAAAACTGGAAGCTTCTATAGACAGTTCCACTAATGAACAATCATCACTAGATAGTGATGAGGAGATGTCTCAACTGGCCAAAATTTTCAAACGATTTTACGAAAAGAAAAACTTTTTCAGAAAACCTAACTTCAAGGGAAAGTATGATCAAAAAGAAAACTGGAAAAAGGACTAGAAGAGAAGTGACAAAACTGATGAGATTGTATGCTATGAATATAAGCGCAAAGGACATATAAAAGCTGACTATCCAATGCTCAAATATAATAAGAAGTATGAGGAAAAGGAAAAGAAGTACAAAAAGGCAATGAAGGCAACCTGGAGTGCCTCTGAGGACAGTTCAAGTGACTTAGAGACATCACATGATGAACAGGATAACAAATCCAATCTGTGTTTTAGGACAAACACATCTGAGGTAACACTGAACTCTTCTATGCATAATTCATACTATTCTGAAGAGGAAAGTGACTCTGAAAATATGGCCAATGAAGAAATGTTTGAATATTCCAATATTCTTGAAGCGACATGCAATGAATTAAAGGATAAATATAAATCATTGAAGAAACAACATGTTATCACTGTAAATGTTGAATCTGAACTTACTACTAAAAAAGAGAAAAATTCTCAACTGCTCAAAGAAAACAATGAACTAAAAATGTCTAATGAGCAATTAAAAAGTGACTTAGAAAATTTTACTAATGCTAAAAATACCCTTACCCAAATTCTAGGAAAACAAATTTCTCCTAAATATAACATCGGCATTGGTTATCAACCTGGTAAAAGAAACATTGGTAGAACAAATTTTGTTTCAAAGTCTAGAACATATAATTTTGTTCCCAATTCTGGACATAGCTCAACTAGCTCAATCCATGATACATACTCTACTATTTCAAGTTTTTGTGGACCAAATAGATTTTATTTTTCACAAACTTTACATAATGGTTATAGGAAACCTATGATACAAATATGGGTACCTAAAGCACTTATTACTACTGTTACTGGACCCAAACAAGTATGGGTACCAAAATCTGTCTTTTCTTGATCATATTGTAGGAATGCTGCTTCAAGATCTCCTGAAAGAATCTGTGGTACTTGGATAGTGGGTGTTCAAGGCATATGACCGGAGACTACTCATGCTTCAAGAATCTGATAAAAGTAGATGGAGGACGTGTCACATTTGGTGACAATGAAAAGGGGAAGATCATTGTCTTAGGCCATATTGGTAATTTTGATTCGATTCTAATTTCTAAAGTACTGTTTGTTAATGGCTTAAAATATAATTTGCTTAGTATATCACAATTGTGTGATGATGGATATCATGTTAAATTTGAAAATGATGCATGTAATGTCTTTAATTCAAAAGATGAATTAGTATTTTCTGCATCAAGGAATGAGAATGTTTATTTTGTTAATTTAGATTTCTTAACCTCTCAAAATGTTTCATGCTTAAGTGCATTTCATAAAGAATCTTGGCTCTGGCATAGGAGACTAGGACACTGCAATATACATTCACTTAGAAAACTGACTAGGAAAAACTTAGTTAGAGACTTACCCCAACTTGAGTTTCTAAATGACGAAGTGTGCAATCTCTATCAAAAGGGAAAACAACACAAAATCTCTTTCAAACCAAAGAAAGAAGTTTCCACTTCGGAACCTCTCGAATTGGTTATGGATTTGTTTGTACCATATAGAGTCTCTAGTTTAAATGGGAAACACTATACTTATGTTCTAGTAGATGATTTTTCTAGATATACCTGGACCTTCTTCATGGCTCACAAAAGAAAAGCTTGCTCTTATTTTACTAAGTATGCCAAGTCTGTAGAAAATCTTAGTGGACTTAAAATTAAATCTTTAAGAAGTGATCATGGCGGTGAGTTTGAAAATCAAGAGTTTGAATCCTTTTTCTCAAAAAAATGGTTATAATCACAATTTCTCTGCCCCTAGAACACCTCAGTAGAATGGTGTTGTAGAAAGAATAAATAGAACCCTACAAGAAATTTCTAGAACTATGCTTAGTGAATATGACCTACCTATTTACTTTTGGGCTGAAGCTGTTAATACAGCATGCTACATAATCAATAGAGTATTGATTAGACCAATTCTCAAAAAGACCCCATATTAGCTCTGGAATAATAGGAAGCCGAAGGTCAATTACTTTAGAGTTTTTGGCAGAAAAGTCTTTATCCTCAACACTAAGGATAATCTTGACAAATTTGCATCCAAAAGTGATGAAGGAATTTTCCTAGGTTATTAAATTTCAAGAAAATATTATAGAGTATTCAATAAGAGAACTAAATGTGTAGAAGAATCTGTCCATATCAAGTTTGATGAAACAGATACGCATGAGCCTAGAACCATCCTAGAAAATCTGGAGGATGATGTATCAAATTTGAACATCAACTCAAAATCCTCAAATACCTCTATAAAAGAATCCGTGAAAACTTCCAATTCTGGAAATTATATGCAATCAAGTCATAATGAAACTGAATCTGTTGATGAACCTGAATTCACTAGTCCCTCTTTGTCTATAAAGGTTAGAACTCTTTAAAACCATCCCTTAGATGCTGTTGTAGAAGACTTAGATAAAGGAACACAAACTAGATCTTCTCTTAGAAATCGGGTTGAACATCAAGCCTTCTTGTCACAGCTTGAACCTAAAAACATTTGATGATGCTATCAATGATGAATTTTGGGTAATTTCTACGCAAGAAGAACTCAATTAGTTTTAAATAAATAAAGTTTGTAAACTTGTTAAAAGACCCAAGAACACTTTTGTCATAGGCACTAAATGGGTGTTTAGAAATAAGGTAGATGAAGCTGGAAATATAGTTATGAATAAGGCTAGATTAGTGGCACATGTCTATAGTCAAGAAGAAATAATTGACTATGAATAGACTTTTTCTCCAGTATCCAGACTTGAAGAAATTAGAATTCTGCTTACTTATGTTGCACATCTGAATTTCAAACTATATCAAATGGATGTTAAGATTGAATTCTTAAATGGGTATATACTTGAGAATGTTTTTGTTGAACAACCCCCTGGATTTACAAATCCTCATTTTCCAAATCATATTTTCAAACTATCAAAAGATTTATATGGTTTAAAACAAGCTCCAAGATCTTGGTATGACAGATTAAGTACTTTTCTAATTTCCAAAGGTTTTACAAAAGGAATAGTAGATTATACCCTATTAATAGAAATAATTTCTAATGATGTTTTAGTTGTTCAAATCTATGTAGATGATATTATTTTTGGATCTTCAAAAAATTAATTATGTATTGATTTTTCTAAAATGATGCAAAACAAATTTGAAATTTGTTTAATGGGTGAACTAAAAATCTTTGTTGGATTTTAAATCTTTCAAAATAATGATGGAATTATTTTAAATCAAAGTAAATACACTAGATATCTTTTAAAACGTTTTGGATTGGATAGAACTAAAATTAGGGACACTCCCATGAGTACCACCTATAAGTTGGATCTTGATGAAGATGGAAAATCTATTTATCAAACCACTTATAGAGGAATGATTGGAAGTCTAATCTACTTAACTTCTAGTCATCCTGATATTATGTTTAGTGTGTGTATGTGTGATCGTTTTCAAGCAAACTCGAAAGAATATCATTTAAATGTTGTAAATATATTTTTCAAATACCTCAAACATACACCCAATTTAGGACTGTTTGATCCTAAAGGACAATCATTTGAACTAGTTAGTTATTCTGATGCTGACTTCGGTGGATGTAAGTTAGATACAAAGAGCACCTCTGGAACATGTCACCTTTTAGGAAAGTCACTAGTATCATGGTGTAGTATGAAAAAAAACATTGTTGCATTATCTATTGAAGAAGCTGAATACATAGCTGCTGGTAGTTATTGTGCACAAATTTTGTGGATGAAACACACTTTACTAGATTATGGATATCAATTCAAACATGTACCAATAAATTATGACAACACAAGTGCTATTAACATTTAAAAAAATCTTGTTTCACATTCTAGGACAAAACATATTGTTGTAAGACATCACTTTTTGAGATATCATTATCAAAAAGGTGATATCACCTTGGAATTCATTGGCACTAAGTATCAACTTGCTGATATATTCACTAAACCATTAAATTTTGAGAGAATAGATTACATCATACATGATCTTGGCATGATCAATCACAAATAGATATCTTACTGGTCTTACTGTTTAATACTTTACAATATTTTACTTTACTATTTCATGTTCACGGTTTCTCGGTTAATGTCTCATGTTTACGGTCTCACCGTTATCACCTTGTGTTCACGGTCTGTCAGTTACTGTCTCACCATGACTGAACAGACCATTCACTGTCTCGCTATGATGACCACTTATTGTCTCACCGTGACGACCATTTACCATCGCACCGTAACGACCATTCACGGTCTCACAATAAAAATTATTTATGATTTTTATTTTAACCCATATCGCGGTAATTCTTTTTTAACCACTTTTTTACTTTCCCTCGTTTTTACTTTTGTGACGTTTGACATTCCCAAATGATAAAACAAAATGGTTTCACTCGATTCTTCACCCGAACTCTCTTCTACTCACTCCTCTTGAACCCCTTCGACCTTGAAACTCCTTTTCTCTTTCTCGACCTTTGGTGAATGCCAAGGATGAAGCCTCCATCTTCATCCTCATCTGAGAAGCACCGCTCGAAGAAAAAGAAGACAGCACCAAAGCAGGTGCCCGAAGGACGCATGAATCCAAACCTGGTAAACTGTAGTGTTGTACCTGAAAAGGAAATTTTCTTTGAGTGGATGATGTCTAGAAATTCTATAATCCTGAAATTATTAAGAAAACAAGGCTGGATCGAATGGTTCTCCAGGAAGGATATACCTATTTACCCGAGGTTGGTAGCTCAGTTTTATCAATATGTACAGTTTTCTTTTGATGATGGTGAAAGCTATGTTTTAAGGAGTTGGGTCAATGGACAAATATGCTCCTTCTCATCAAGGTTATGGGATGCATGCCATAGGATACCTCACGAAGGGATCTGTGAGGATTATCAGTGAGATCCCCCACCTACAACTGAATTCTTTGACCTGGAAAATGCACTGCAAACTCCCACTAGAAATGGCACCAAGCAAAGGGCCATAGCTTTTGAACTTGATGGAGAGACAAGACTTTGTTAAAATTTGTTCAAAATCTGATTATCCCGAGGAAAGGTGACTTTGATGTCTTAAAGTATCAGGATGTATTTATGATTCATCTCATGAAGAATGGCCACAATATAAATCTGTGCAAATACATCATTCACCATATGTGTGAATTGATCAAGGTCACATCCAAATCCACATATCTGTTTTACTCTAGGATGATTTCAGCAATGCTTGTTGCAAAGGGGGTATTTGGACCCAATGAAAAAGTAATTACGGACTATCAATACTATTTATCCAAACCTACCAGAAGGAGGATGAAAATAAACTGGAACCCCTGGAAGAAGGAGTGGTTTGAAGGTAATGATAAGCTCTCTGAGAAGTTTTATCCTGTAGATTATCCAATAAGGCCAAAGGAAATTTCTGATCCTAGTTTGGAACCAGATGAAGTTTCTAAGTATCCAGAAGATGACGAAGAAGAGGAAGAGGCAGCTGAAGTACCACATGGAGAAGAAGCTGAAGTACCTCAAAGGGAAGAAGTTTTGGTTGAGGAAGGAAGGCCTATTATTCCTCATGTTGTTATTGAAGAAGAACCTGTTTTCCCTAGAGATGATGTAAATCTGGAAACCCAACCTGAGGCTACAAGAGAATTAGTTGTCCCAGAACCTGAGAAGCATGTCATGGAAGAAACAAATCTGGAAGAAATCCCTGTCATGGAAGAGGATGTAGTAGAAGAACTCCCTGTTATCCAAAAAACTAATCTAGAAGACCTTCCTGTGGAACAATTGGTTCCTAAGATAATACCCTCTGCTAGGATTGAGATAGCCTTTCAGTTGGCTAGGTAAGAAATGACTTGGGAAATTAGAGATGAACCAGTGGATTTAAATCATGTACCTAAGCCTCAAGGTCCTGAAATGGAAGCACATGTTGAGGGGGAGGAACCTCAAAATCATGTGACTAATGAAGCTGAGGCTAATGAGGCTGAGTCTAATGAAGCATCTCAACCTACTAAGTCATATTCGGTGGACACTCAGTATAAATTCCCTAGTTTTTATGATGTGAATGAATCTCAACAGATTACTACCACTGTGATTGATATTTCTTCTTTGTTTCAACTGAAATATGTCACACTCTTTATACCTAAACCTAAACCTAAACCTAAACCTAAACCTAAACCTCAACCTGAGCCTGCACCTGTACCACTTCTTGTACCTACAGCTTTACCAGAACAACAATCTTTTGTCAAAAAGGATTACTTGAAAGTATTTAGAGACACTATCTTAGCTATAGTTGAGAAACTATTGTCCTCTCAACCTCATCTTGTGGCCCAATTAAGTCAGGAAGATGCCTCACTACTTTTAGAAAAGATCATCTGTCACATTAAACCCAAGATGATTCACGAAATTCAAGAAGTAAGTGTTGAAAACAAGTTGCTCAGTACTGAAGTTGCAACTCTGAAAAGAATGGTTGAAGACTTACAAAAGGAATTGCATTCAAGATCAGAACCTTCTCCTTCCCCTCCTTCTCTTGAACCTTTTGTTTCAAATATCTCTTGAGATATTGTGTCCCAGATTCACCCATACCTTCTATCCTTTGATGAAAATATTGGATAAAGGCACACATAGATGTTTCACAGCATGAGAGAGATTATGGAGAACCTAAATAAGCTCATAGATGAATATATTGGATGTCTTCAAAAGGTCCTGAAATAGCTAAAGTCTCTAACCATATAAGTTAAAGCTTCTACTTCCTCTTGTCAAACCTCTTCTCCTTCTTTGGATAGTTCTCTGCTCAGATCTATAGTGAAGGAAGAAATTCAAAATGCCTTTAGTGGTTCTGATATGGATCCTTTATCTGACATTGTTAAGAACAGTGATAGAGTGCTTGACTTGGTTCAAATCCATTCAAATATTGACAATGATGCTCAGCAAGAAATCTCTAAGAATGTGGACTTCTATTTCAACCGGATTTTCTCCAAAACTGATATGACTAGTCACTTTAAATATCTTGTAGAGAATCTGAGAATACCTCCTGTGACTCAAGCCTTCAAATCTCAAGTTCATAAGCTCACTGAGTTTACCAGATTGTTGGACAAGTTCATGGAAAATAAAGGTGATTTTGAAAAGGCTATGCAGTATGGAGGAGAGATTATTGCAGACTTCATTAAGATTCTGAGATCGTATCTTCATGTGCAAAGCACAGCAATTGTTGCTCCAGTGGCTGATCCTCTTAGACCTGGTTTACCTACTTTCACTTCTGCCTTAGCTTCCACAACTATGTCTTTTGGCCAGGCTCTTAGTTAGATAAGACCTATCATTCTTGACCAGCAACGGCCAAGATCTTCTACAGCTCCAACTTTGGATCCATCAGTCTTCGAAGGTCTCCCTTTACCTTTTCTATCTACCACTTCTATGCCTTCTTCTACATCAACAACTGCACATATGGCTTCTTTTTTTTCTGCTGATAATGGAAAAGAGAAGGCCAATCCCTGAAGAAGACCAGTGACTCATATTTTTTGATGGCGATGTCATTGATTTTTTTTTCCTACTGTATGGTATATTTTGAACACTTTTAATGAAATATGCACTATTTTACTTCTATTCATGCTACTTTTTGATAATCCCAAAAGGGGAAGAAAAATTGAGAATTTATCTGTTATTCTATATGTTATTTTCTCTGTAGCTGTATTCAATTTACCCTTTAACTGTACTTGATTTGTGATCGTCAAAAAGGGGGAGATTGTTGGACTCCTCATGTATTAATCATGTTTTAATGATCACAAATCTCAATAATAATTAAAAATCTTATTAATGATCACAAATATTATTAATCATGTGTATTTATGTTTCAAGTTATCTCATTCCTTATAATGGTTAAGCTCAATTCATTTTATGCATATTACTGTTTAAGTCTGAATACGGTTATTTGCCTAAGTACAAGACACCGTGAAGCTTGACATAGTAAGATAGACACTGTGACCAAGACACAGGAACCGTGACTAGGGAGACACCATGACCATGAGATATCGTGACACAGTAAGCCTAACACCGTGTAGCAAGACACTAAGAACAGACACCGTAAGCCAGACACTCTGTTTGCCTAAGTGTCAGACACGGTTAGCAAGACACAGTCATCAAGGCACCGTGAATCCAGAAACCGTAAGCAAGACACCTGATGTTATTAACATTTTCATGAATTATTATATACTCCCTTTACTTATTTTATATAAAATGTGCATAATTTGTGTGAAATATTAATGTTTTAATACTAAGTATAATTTTTGGGCATTTTTTGAAGTAGTCCAATTGAGTCAATTTACTATTTTGTTTATAACTCTCAAACTGATAATCCAAATTGTTCGATTATTAATTTTTAGGATTCCTAGTTCAATATAAAACATTTCATTAGAAGGTATCATGAGACAATTCATCCATTTGAAGGTTCATATGGACCACACAAGAAGGCCCAAAGAATATGTGAACAAACTGTACCATCCATGAAGATTGATTTAATGTGATCAGTTAAGATGTCCAAAAACATTAATTCTCCACCATAATTCTTGGCACACTACATGTAATCTTGTATAAAAATTTCAAGGCCCAAATCCAAGTACAATTGGCCCAACTGATTCATTTAAATCCAGCCCACCATTCTGGATGAGAAATGAAATCAGCACAAAAATATTGACATTTCTCCTGATGTGGACATCCATTCGAGCTGATCTTTCTCATTGTAAAATAATATATTTGTACGAACAACTATTTTGAAGAAATTATTTTTATTTTAGGGCATCTTCCTATTCCAAAACCCATTCACATTATGAGCTTCAAAAAAGTATGGATTGAAATGGACAGTTCACATTTGTTTAATCAAACCATCATAACTTTGGCTAAAAAAGTCTATAGGAGTCCATATTTTCAGGGTGGACATAAGACATCCATATCTACATATTTGAAGAAGAAACCAGCTTGTTATTCATCTGTCTAGATTGGTAAATCTGTGGTTCAAGTGGAGGGACAGTTTTGGAATGCAAACAGTCCACTCCTTGGGCTATAAATACATCCCCTCCTCTCCTTTCAAAAGAGTTGGCATTTAAGAAGAGAGGAGATCATATTTCCATGACCAAAGACTTTCCAAAGGCTTGGTAGGACCTTCCATACTCAAGTTTTCACTTGAGAGACCTTTCCTCCTCTCTTTGTTTTCACTTACTTTTGTGTTCTTCGTTTTTGTAATCTTGTAAGTCTCTTTCATTGTAATTTTGTTTTAATGCAAGTTACTTCTTCAATATCTATTATTCTCATCCACCTTCTGTTGTTTAATATTTATGTTATTAAAATAGTTTAAACTCATTTGAATCCCCTTCCCTTCTTTTTCTTCCTCATTTTATCGAAAATCCATTTTTAATTTTCTTCATCATTTGTGTGTGTGTTCGGTGCACTACTCTTATCTTGTCACTTTCATTTTCTTCTCTTTATAATTAATCACTATAAACATATATTACCTGATTAATAACCATATTAATGGATGATTAAATCTCTCATTGGGGTGAGTTTTAATTTAGGTATGTTAAGTGATTGAGAGCTTTCGCTCGATGAGTATTCGTTGAATTAACATTGTGTATGTTAGACTTAGCATATCATATATTAATGACTTGTTTTGTTTAACATGTGGTTTCCATGGATTATTGGAACCATAAATACACTACCATAAACAAGATATGATCAATATTAGAACCCTAAGTTATGTTAAGGCTTGGATTAAAGCCTTAACACTTGGGAATTCAAATCAACGTCAACTTGTGACATGGGTGTTAATTTAAATGCAATATAAAGCAAACCTCAAGGATATAACAAGCTTAACTAACCTAATAATGAACTCACCCCAATCATTATCAATTTTTTAAATCAATCATAATAAATTATTCATTTCAATTTAGCTCTGCAAAAAACCCCCCAATAATAATACAATCAAATTAAAACAAATGACTATTTCAAAGTATCATCGCTGAGGATTCGACCCGAGTGCTGCTATACACATTAGCAGAGCACCGGAACATTGACCGATCGATAGGTGACAATCGGACATGAGTTTCAAATGGATCCATTTCTGGGGATGGTGCTTTAATTATTCATTAGTTTCTGGTTATTGTAATAAAAAACCAAAATAAAAAAAATTAAAAAGAAATTGAAAAAAAACACAAAGAAAAACCCATCTTCTTCTTTCTTCAAAAATATATCTGAATGCCCCGTAGCCTTCCAAACAATCCCTCGGATTTTTTTGACCCTAAAATTGAGAGAACACTTTTCCAACTTAGGAGGAACATAAGAGATAATCAACTCATTCAAGAACCAGTCCTCATCCAACCAGTTGAATTTGAAATGGCCAATCCTAGGGAACAAACCCTTAAAGAACTCACTGCCCCTGATAGGAATTACCAACCTATTGGTATTCAATATCCAAACATAGAATCTGACTTCAAAATCAAATTGGGTTTTATTCATCTTCTCCCTCATTTTCACGGGCTAGCCGGTGAGGATTCACATCTCCACCTTAAAGAGTTCCAAGTGGTGTTCTCTACCATGAAGCCTCAAGGGGTTTCTGAAGAACAAATCAAACTTAGAGCATTCCCTTTCTCCCTAGATGAAACTGCTAAGTCATGGATCTAATACCTTCCTCCTGGTTCCATAACCACATGGAATGACATGAAGCGACTCTTCTTAGAGAAATTCTTTCCTGATTCTCGTACTGCTTCTATCCGTAAGGAAATAAGTGGTATCTGTCAGTTCCCAAGTGAATCACTCCATGAGTACTGGGAGAGATTCAAAAAGATTGTTGCAACATGCCCACACCACCAAATTCCTGACCAACTCTTTATCCAATAATTCTATGAGGGATTATTGGCTATTGAGAGAACTCTCATAGATGCTGCAAGTGGTGGTGTTCTTGTTGATAAAACTCTTGCAGCTGCAAGAGATCTCATAAGTAACATGGCTGCAAACACACAACAATTCCATACTCGAGAACATGCTCAAGTAAAACAGGCCCAAGATAATCAATCAATTGAGCCGAACAAAATGACCGAGTGGATGAGTGAACTTACAGGTTTTGTGCGACAACTAGCTGTGGCTACCAAATCCCCAGCCTCGTCTTCTCCACAATCAATGTTTCTTGGACCTGTCAAAAACTGTGGAACCTGCAACTCTCCATCTCATCCAACTGACACATGTCCAAAACTTCAAGAGGATCAATCCAATTCATCTGAACCAATGGAGCTCAATGTAGTATATGTTCAGCAGAACACCAATCCTCAACTATCAGGTCAGTTTGTTAGAAACTTCAACCAACCTCACTCTGAGCCCTTCTCTTCTTCCTATAACCAAGACCTGATGTATGGTAATCCTCCCTATCATCCCCCTAAATTCCCTCCTCAAAACCCAAACTAGTTTCATTACAGTCAAGGTGTTGGTAACTTTCAACAACCTTATCCTTTTTTCCCTCAACCTCAAAGGATCAATCCTCCTATTCCTCCTCCTGGATTCCACTATCCTAGTGATCCTTCCCAATTCCCAAACCAATTCAATTGATTTCCTAAGAACCAAAATCAAGGCAATCCCAATCTGGGACAAGCCTCTTCTTCCAAGAAACCATGGGAATGTTCTGTTGAAGATCTTGCCTCCTTTACCCGTTCTAGTCTTAAGAACATTGAAACCCAAATCGGTCAACTTGCATCCCACCTTAGTCAGCAGTAACCATCCAATTCTTCCCAACTTCCATCTCAACCATTACCCAACCCCAAGGGTAATATAAGTGCAATTTCACTTAGATAGGGAGAGAAAATTGCTATGCCTCAAAATAAGTCCTCCAATGCACTTTTGAATATTGACCTAGAAAATTAAAAGAAAAAGAAACTTGAAAAGGAACCTAAAACCATTCCCTCATCTCCTTCAATTCCACTTAAGAACCCAATTCCTTTTCCTCAAGCCATATCTAATCCAAAGAAGTCCTTTGAACCCAATCCTGAAATGCTCGACATGTTTAGACGTGTTGAAGTCAACATTCCCCTCTTAGATGCCGTAAAACAAATTCCTAAGTATGCCAAGTTTCTCAAGGAGTTGTGTACCCACAAGAGGCAACTTAGGACCTTAGAAAATGTTTCCACCCATCAGTCTATTCCCATAAAGTGCAGGGATCCAGGGACCTTTACTGTCCCATTCCAAATTGGAAGTTCCAACTTTGATGATGCACTCATAGACCTAGGAGCCACAATTAATTTCATGCCCAAATACATCTTCTCCAACCTTGTTCTAGGTCCCTTACATCCAACGGATGTTGTCATTCACATAGCCAATCAAAGCACAGCTAGTCTTGAGGGAATAATTGAGGATGTCCTTGTCCGAGTCAATGATCTTATCTTCCCTGCTGATTTCTATGTCCTTGACATGGAAGGTGAGATGAACTATTCTCGATATCCCCTAATTCTTGGAATACCATTCCTCGTGACTGCGAGAACTAAGATTTATGTCCATTCAAGAATCTTATCCATGGAATTCGGTGACCAACTGGTCAAATTCAACATTTTCCAAGCCATGCGATACCCATCTAAGGATCACTCTGCATTCTCAATCCATGCTTCTGAGGACACTTCTAAGAGTCAATCGAACCCCAATCCACCATGTTCTTCATGTTCTAATGACAAAGGATCTTGTGAAATCTGCACCATGATTAACAATGTCATAAATTTTGAAGTTGAAGTGGACCTTTCATTCACAGACTCTATCAATCTAGAGGATCTTGAAAACTCTCTTGAATCCCACATAAATTCTAATCTCTACTGCTCCACCTTGGATAGTATTGAGGAAAATGAATCTGAAGCAACTGAAGTCCATGCATCCATTCCTGAGATGTCTAACCCAAAAATGAGATATGATACTGATCTAAAACCTCTTCCTGAACACCTGAAATATGCATTCCTTTTCCATGATCACTCTTATCCTATAATTATCTCTTCTTCACTTACTGAAACTGAGGAGTCCAAACTTGTTCAGGTGTTAGAGGAAAACAAAAAGGCCATAGGTTGGACCCTAGATGACATACCAGGAATCAAACCTGACCTCTTCATGCATCACATCCATCTTGAGGAGTCATTGAAACCAATTAGACAACCACAAAGAAGACTCAATCCACTCATACTTAAGGTAGTTAGGGAAGAGATCACCAAGCTTCTTCAAGCTGGTATTATCTACCCAATTTCTGATAGTGAATGGGTTAGTCCAATTCAAGTTGTACCTAAGAAGGGTGGGATAACTATTGTCACAAATGAACATGGTGAGGTAGTCACAACTCGAGTGAAAAACAAATGTCGTTTGTGCATTGACTATATGAAATTGAATGTCGAAACAAGAAAAGATCACTACCCTCTTCCATTCCTTGATCAAATGCTATAAAGATTGGCTGGAAAGTCACATTATTGCTTTCTTGATGGATACACTGGCTATTTCCAAATCCCAATCTCACCTCAAGACCAAGAAAAGACTACTTTCAAATGCCCCTTTGGAACATATGCATATAGGAGAATGCCTTTTGGCCTTTGCAATGCTCCTGCAACATTCCAGAGGTGTATGATGAGTATCTTGTCAGAATTCATTGAACGCTGCATGGAATTATTCATGGATGACTTTACCATTTATGGTGAGTCATTTGAATTGTGCTTGAATTCACTCTCTCTAGTCCTTCAAAAGTGTGTCATGTGTAACCTTGTGTTAAATTTTAAAAAATGTCACTTCGTGGTTGCAAATGGGATTGTTCTAGGGCACATAGTTTCAAAAGATGGTATTGAAGTCGATCCTGCCAAAATCAAAGTGATCCAATCACTTTCTAAACCCACTTCTATTCGAGACATCCATTCATTCCTTGTTCATGCCGATTTCTATCGTAGATTCATCCATAAATTAAAAAGGATTTCCCTCCCACTCACTCGGTTTCTCCAAAATGATGTCACTTTCCATTTCAATGAGGTTTGAAAGAGATCCTTCATTGAACTCAAAACAACTCTTACATCTGCCCCGATAATCCAACCCCTAGATTGTTCCTTACACTTTGAATTGATGTGTGATGCTTCTGATAGAGCTGTTGGGGATGTTCTTGGTGAAATAATAGAAAGGATTCTTCATGTCATCTATTATGCCTCAAAAACAATGGATGAAACTCAATATCACTACACTATCACTAAAAAAGAACTTTTAGCAGTGGTTTTTCCCTTAGATAAATTCTGGTCCTATCTCTTAGGTGCCAAAATCATCATCTTAATAGACCATTCTTCTATAAAGTTCTTACTCAAGAAAAGTGATTCCAAACCGAGGTAAATAAGATGGATCCTAATGCTCCAAGAGTTTGACCTTGAAATAAAAGATATACTAGGAAAAGAAAACCCTGTGGTTGATCACTTGAGTAGAATTTATAATTCTTCTCATTCTGAAATCATCGATCCTGAATTCCCCACTGAGCACCTTTCATCTCTTACTCCAAAGTTACCATGGTATGCCCCAATTGTAAATTACTTGGTTTCTGGTGTTTTTCCTGAAATATTTTCAAAAGAACATAAAATGAAGTTGAAAAGTCATTCAAAATACTATTTTTGGGAAGAAAATAAACTTTGGAAAATAGGGGCAGACATTGTAATTAGGAGATGTGTTGATGAAGATGAACATTCCTCTATCTTAGAATTCTATCACTCAATGCCTAGTGGTGGCCACTTTGGACCACAAAGGACCTCCCAAAAGGTCCTAGACTCTAGATTCTTCTGGACTTCACTCTTCAAGGAATCACATGATTTCTTTCAATCATGTCCCACTTGCCAAAAGTTTGGCACAATTTCCAAGAGAAATGAAATGCCCCAAAATCCTTTAATTTTCTATGAAGTATTTGATGTTTGGGTTATCGATTATATGGGACCATTTCCTCCTTCCAATGGATTCTCATACATCCTTCTTGCAGTTGATTATGTTTCTAAGTGGGTCGAGGATAAACCCACTAGAAAGGATGATTCACATACTGTTAGTGAGTTCCTAAAGACACACATCTTCCATAGATTTGGCACACCTCATGCCTTGATCAGTGACTTAAGAATCCATTTCTGTAATAGAACCATGGAATCTATTTTGAAAGAATGGGGTTGTACATAAAACTTCAACTGCATATCACCCCCGAAAAAATGGCATGGCTGAACTTTATAATAGAGAAGTGAAAAGAGTGGTTGAGAGAATTGTGAAACCCACTAGAAAAGACTGGCCTGAAAGACTTGATGAAGCACTTTGGGCTTATCAAACTTCCTATAAAACACCCATTGGGATGTCTCCTTTTAGGCAAGTTTTTGGTAAAGCATGTCATCTACCAGTTTAAATCCAACATAAGTCTTTTTAGGCTGTGAAAACCTTTGATTTTGATTGTGAAAAATCTAGTGAATAAATACTATTGCAATTGGCAGAACTGGAGGAGCTTCGACTTTATTCTTATGAGAATTCTAATCTCTACAAGGAAAAATCCAAGGCACTCCATGACAAACACATCCTGAGAAATTTATTTCATGAAGGTGAAAAGGTAATGCTCTTCAATTATTGACTTTGGCTCCACCCAGGTAATATTAATTCTCATTGGGAAGGTCCTTTTGTTATTACTAATGTTTACCCATTTGGTGTAGTGCAAGTCCAAGACCCCTCTTCCAAAAGGACATTCACGATTAATGGACATCGGTTAAAGCATCACCATGAGAGGACACACAATCCTGGATCATCATTGACTTCCACTGGATCCCCAACTTCTCCAGTCAACCAACCACTAGATGGAGATGGCAACCCTCCAAATCCAACCTAGGGGGCACCTCTTTCCCTTTAAATCTTTCTCTATCTATCTTCCTCCCTCTACCTCTTTCTTCCTCCTCCTCTTCCTTTCATTTTTTTACCAATTTCTTTTTAAAACCCTTCATTTTTCTCTTTCTTGTTTTTGTGAGTGTGTCTTTATTAAAAAAAACTAAAAACAAACCTAAAAAACTAAAAAAACCAAAAAATAATAATTTAAAAAAATAATACAAAAAAATCAAGCATCATGCTTACTCACCATTGAGTTTTGAAATTTTTTCAAATCTTTTTGGGTAGTCAACAGGCATGTTTTCATCTCAAAAAAATTGAATTTTCATCATTACTTTGGATAAAGAATTTTGTGTCAAAACAAAAAAATTTGAATGCTCAATTTTTGATTTGGAAAATGATTTTCTCCAACCGTGAGAACCAACATTAGATTTCATACCAAGGCTACCTATGGCCATCTTTTCAAAATGTGTGTTTTCACCCCCATTTGTGAGTCATGAGTTTGTGGACCTTTGAGTTGAATTTCCTACTTTAGTGTGCATTAATATGATAGAGTAATTTTATGAACCACATGAGAATCACAATAGTCAAATAGCCTCTCATTAACCACACATTAAACCTTCTTTTGAAAGCCCCTTTGAGCCTATGAAAACCTTTTCTTTGATAGCCACATTACAAGCCCAATACCTTTTCCCACCCAATATTTACATGGATTTTCATTTCATATGTTTTTGAAATTTAAGTTTGGGGGAATGGATTTCATTGTTTGGGTACTCTTTTATTGATTTTCAACGAGTTGTGATCTGCTTGAGGGCAAGCATCTATTTCAGTGTGGGGGAGAGTTTTTCATTAAGTGTGTTTTGGGAAATGTAATGTACTTTCATTTATATAATTTTCTAAATGTTATTGACAAGTGTTCAATAAAATCAAAAAAAATCAAAAAATGATAAAAATTGGGTTGTGTCTTGGGTAGGTCAAAAATCACTATTTCTCGGCCTTTGATCTTGTTATAACTATTACAATTAGTGTCGTTAGGAGATAAAACATGGGTTGGGAGATGAGTGTGAGATCTGTTTCAAGTTCGACTTTTGAAAAAAGAAAAAAAAAAAGAACACTTGCATTTTATTCCTATGTCATTGGGATAAGTTTTGTGTTTTGTAAATATTCCATCTTCTTATTACCTTTATATTTTCTTCCTCTATTGTGTCTTTCTTCACACAGTCATTCCCCTGTAAATATGTGTTTTCATTTCCTTCCATGTTTTATTTAAAAAAAATGTGCATTGTTTTTCTATGTTGGTATTTTAACCCTATTATTCTCTCTCTTAGAAATTATATTCCTACCATCCCATAGCCATATAAAAAACCCCTTCAAAAGACCTCTTGATTTTTGAGCACTTTAGATAGGGAGTGGAAGCTGAGAGATCTTACAAACTCTATGATTTTCACTTTTGGTTGGTGAAAGAGTGAACCTCCATAAATGAATTTTATCATCATGAGAGGTGTGAGTTTTGAGTGTCCACATTGTCCATTTCTAAATTTGAGCATGAAAAAATGATTTATTTTTGGAACATTGTTTCTGTAACAACTTGTGGTGGATTTCAAAATGGATGAGTGAAATAGTCTAAACCTCCCCTGATTGAAGAAAACAAAATTTTAATATTTTTTGATGAGTGAAAATGATTTTGTCATGTTTTTATATTTGTTGTACATGAGGACATCCACAAAACTAAGTGTGGGGGATTTGATGTTATTAATATTTCCATGACTTATTATATACTCCCTTTACTTATTTTATATGAAATGTGCATAATTTGTGTGAAATATTAATGTTTTAATAATAAGTATTATTTTTTAGCATTTTTTGAAGTAGTCCAATTGATTCAATTTACTATTTTGTTTATAAATCTCACCCTGATGATACAAATTGTTTGGTTCTCTATTCTGGGGATTCCTAGTTCAATATACAACATTTCATTAGAAGGGATCATGAGACAATTCTACCATTTTAAGGGTCATATGGACCATACAATAAGGCCCAAAGAATCTTTGAACAAACTGTACTAGCCTTGAAGATTGATTTACTGGGCTCAGTACAGAAGTCCAAAAACATTAATTCTCCACCATAATTCTGGGGACACTACATTTCATCTTTGATAAAAATATCAAGGCCCAAATCCGAGTACAAGGGGCCCAACTGATTCATTTAAATCCAGCCCACCATTCTTGCCGAGAAATGAAATCAGCGCACAAATATTGACATTTATCCTAATGTGGACATCCATTCGAGCTGATCTTTCTCAGTGTGAAATAAGAGATATGGGCGGAAAAATATTTTGAATAAATGATTTTTATTTGAGGGAATCTTCATATTCCAAAACCCATTCACATTATGAGCTTTGAAAAAGTCCGGATTGAAATGGATAGTTTACATTTGTTTAATAAAACCGCCATAACTTTGGCTAAAAAAGTCTATAGGTGGAAAACATTTCAGGGTGGGTAGAAGAAATCCATATCTACATCTTTGAAGAAGACACCAGCTCGTGATTCATCTGTCTAGATTGGTAAATCTTCGGTTCAAGTGGAAGGACAATTTTGGAATGCAAACAGTCCACTCCTTGGGCTATAAATACATCCCCTCCTCTCCTTTCAAAAGGGTTGGAATTTCAGAAGAGAGGAGATCATATTTGAACGACCAAATACTTTCCAAAGGCTTGGGAGGACCTTCCATACTCAAGTTTTCACTTGAGAGACCTTTCCTCCTCTCTTTGTTTTCACTTACTTTCGTGTTCTTCGTTTTTGTAATCTTGTAAGTCTCTTTCTTTGTAATTCTGTTTTAATGCAAGTTACTTCTGAAATATCTCTTATTCTCATCCACCTTCTGTAGTTTAATATTTATGTTATTAAAATAGTTTAAATTCAGTTGAATCCACTTCCCTTCTTTTGCTTCCTCATTCAATTGAAAATCCGTTTTTAATTTTCTTCATCATTTGTGTGTGTGTTCGGTGAAATTATCTTATCTTGTACTTTTCTTTTTCTTCTCTTTATATTTCATCACCATAAACATATATTACCAGATTAATAATCATCTTACTGGATGAGTAAATCTCTCATTGGGGTGAGTTTTAATTTAGGTATGTTAAGCGATTGAGAGCTTTCGCTTGATGAGTATTCGTTGAATTAACATTGTATATGTTGGACTTAGCATGTCATGGATTAATGACTTGTTTTGTTTAACGTGTGGTTTCCATGGATTATTGGAACCATAAATACACTACCATAAACAAGATATGGTCAAGATTAGAACCCTAAGTTATGTTAAGGCTTGGATTGAAGCCTTAACACTTGGGAATTCAAATCAACGTCAACTTGTGACATGAGTGTTAATTTAAATGCAATTTAAAGCAAAGCTCAAGGATATCACAAGATTAACTATCCTAATGATGAACTCACCCCAATCATTATCAATTTATTAAATCAATCATAATCAATTATTCATTTCAGTTAAGCTCGGCAAAAAAACCCCAATCAGAATACAATCAATTAAAAACAAACGACTATTTCAAAGTATCATTGCCGAGGATTCGACCCGAGTGCTTCTATACACATTAGAAGAGCACTGGAACATTGACCGGTCAATAGGTGACAATCGTCCATGCGTTTCAAATGGCGTCGTTTCCGGGGATGGTGCTTTAATTATTCGTTAGTTTTTGGTTATTGTAATAGAAAACCAAAATAAAAAAAATTAAAAAGAAATTGAAAAAAAAACACAAAGAAAAACAAGTCTTCCTCTTTCTTCCAAAATCTCTCTGAATTCCCCATATCCTTCCAAATAATCCCCCGTATTTGTTTGACCCTGAAATTGAGAGAACACTTCGGCAACTTAGAAGGAACATAAGAGATAATCAACTCATTCAAGAACCAGTCCTCATCCAACCAGTTGAATTTTAAATGGCCAATCCTAGGGAAGGAACCCTTAAAGAACTCGCTGCCCCTGATATAAATTACCAACCTCTTGGTATTCAATATCCAAACATAGAAGCTGACTTCGAACTCAAATCGGGTTTGATTCATCTTCTCCCTCATTTTCACGGGCTAGCCGGTGAGGATCCACATATCCACCTTAAAGAGTTCTAAGTGGTGTTCTCTAACATGAAGCCTCAAGGGGTTTCTGAAGAACAAATCAAACTTTGAGCATTCCCTTTCTCCCTAGATGACACTGCTATGTCATGGCTCTACTACCTTCCTCTTGGTTCTATAACCACGTGGAATGACATGAAGTGACTCTTCTTAGAGAAATTCTTTCCTGCTTCTCGTATTGCTTCTATCCGAAAGGAAATAAGTGGTATCCATCAGTTCCCAAGTGAATCACTCCATGAGTACTGGGAGAGATTCAAAAATCTTGTTGCAACATGCCCACACTACCAAATTCCTGACCAAATCATGATCCAATACTTCTATGAGGGATTATTGTCTATGGAGAGAACTCTCATAGATGTCGCAAGTGGTGGTGCTCTTGTTGATAAAACTCCTGCAGCTGCAAGAGATCTCATAAGTAACATGGCTGCCAACACACAACAATTCCATACTCGAGAACATGCTCAAGTCAAACAAGCCCAAGATAATCAATCAATTGAGCCGAACAAAATGACTGAGTGGATGAGTGAACTTACAGGTTTTTTGCGACAACAATCTGTGGCTACCAAATCCCCAACCTCGTCTTCTCTGCAATCAATGTTTCCTGGACCTGTCAAAAACTATGGAATCTACAACTCTCCATCTCATCCAACTGACACATGTCCATATCTTCAAGAGGATCAATCCGATTCATCTGGACCAATGGAGCTCAATGCAGCATATGCTCAGTGGAACACCAATCCTCAACTATCAGGTCAGTTTGTTAGAAACTTTAACCAACCTCACTCTGAGCCCTTCTCTTCTTCCTATAACCAAGGCCTGAGGTATGGTAATCTTGTCTCTCATCCCCCTCAATTCGCTCCTCAAAACCCAAACCAGTTTCAATACAGTCAAGGTGTTGGTAACTTCTAACAACCTTATCCTTTTGTACCTCAACCTCAAAGGATCAATCCTCCTATTCCTCCTCCTGGATTCCACTATCCTAGTGAGCCTTCCCAATTCCCAAACCAATTCAATCGGTTTCCCAAGAACCAAAATCAAGGCAATCCCAATCCGGGACAAGCCTCTTCTTCCAAGAAACCATGGGAAAGTGCTGTTGAAGATCTTGCCTCCTTCAACCATTCTAGTCTTAAGAACATTGAAACCAAAATCAGTCAACTTTAATTCCACCTTAGTTAGTAGCAACCATCCAATTCTTCCCAACTTCTAGCTCAACCATTACCCAAACCCAAGGGTAATGTAAGTGAAATTGCACTTAGATCGGGAAATCAAATTGCTATGCCTCAAAATAAGTCCTCCAACCCTCCTTTGAATATTGACCTAGAAAATGAAAAGAAAAAGAAACTTGAAAAGGAACCTGAAACCATTCCCTCATCTCCTTCAATTCCACTTCGGAACCCAATTCCTTTTCCTCAAGCTATATCTAATCCAAAGAAGTCCTTTGAACCCGATCCTCAAATGCTCGACATCTTTAGACGTGTTGAAGTCAACATTCCCCTATTAGATTACATAGAAAAAATTCCTAAGTATTCCAAGTTTCTCAAGGATTTGTGTACCCACAAGAGGCAACTTAGGACCTTAGAAAATGTTTCCACCCAACAGTATATTCCCATAAAGTGCAATAATCCAGGGACCTTTACGGTCCCATGCCAAATTGGAAGTTCCAACTTTTATGATGCACTCATAGAACTAGGAGCCTAAATTAATGTCATGCCCAAATCCATCTTCTCCAACCTTGGTCTAGGTCCCTTAAATCCAACGGGTGTTGTCATTCAGTTATCCAATCGAAGCATAGCTAGTCCTAAGGGAATAATTGAGGATGTCCTTGTCCGAGTCAATGATCTTATATTCCCTGCTGATTTCTATGTCCTTGACATGGAAGGTGAGACGAACTATTCTCGATCTCCCCTAATTCTAGGAAGACCATTTCTCATGACTGTGATAACTAAGATTGATGTCCATTCAGGAATCTTATCCATGGAATTCGGTGACCAACTGGTCAAATTCAACATTTTCCATGCCATGCGATACCCACCTGAGGATCACTCTGTATTCTCAATCCATTCTTTTGAGGAAACTTCTAAGAGTTAATCAAACCCCAATACACCATGTTCTTCAAGTTCTAATGACAAAGGATATTTTTAAATCTACACCATGATTAAAAATTTCATAAATGGTTAAGTTGATGTGGACCTTTCATTCACAGACTCTATCAACCTAGAGGATCTTGAAAACTCTCTTGAATCCCACATAAATTCTGATCTCTACTGCTCCACCTTGGACAGTATTAAGGAAAATGAATCTGAAGCAACTGAAGTCCCTGCATCCATTCCTGAGATGTCCAACCCACAAATGAGAGATGATACTGATCTAAAACCTCTTCCTGAACACCTGAAATATGCATTCCTTTTCTATGATCACTCTTATCCTATCATTGTCTCTTCTTCACTTACTGAAACTGAGGAGTCCGGACTTGTTCAGGTGTTAGAGGAAAACAAAAAATGCCATAGGTTGGACTATAGATGACATACCAGGAATCAACCCTGCCCTTTGCATGCATCACATCCATCTTGAGGAGTCACCCAAACTAATTAGACAACGACAAAGAAGACTCAATCCACTCATACTTGAGATAGTTAGGGAAGAGATCACCAAGCTTCTTCAAGCTGGTATTATCTACCCAATTTCTAATAGTGAATGGGTTAGTCCAATTCATGTTGTACCTAAGAAGGGTGGGAAAACTGTTGACACAAATGAACATGGTGAGGTAGTCACAACTCGAGTAAAAAAAATGGCGTGTGTGAATTGATTATAGGAAATTGAATGTCGAAATAAGAAAAGATCACTAACCTCTTCCATTCCTTGATCAAATGCTATAAAGATTGGCCGAAAAGTCACACTATTGATTTCTTGATGGATACACCGGCTATTTCCAAATCCCAATCGCACCTCAAGACCAGGAAAATACTACTTTCACATGCCCCTTTGGAACATATGCATATAGTAGAATTCCTTTTGGCCTTTGCAATGATCCTACAACATTCCAGAGTTGTATGATGATTATCTTTTAATAATTCATTGAACACTACACGGAAGTCTTCATGGATGACTTTACCATTTATGGCGAGTCATTTGAATCGTGCTTGCATTCACTCTCTCTAGTCCTTCAAAAGTGTGTCAAGTGTAACCTTGTGTTAAATTTAAAAAAATGTCACTTCATGGTTGCAAATGGGATTGTTCTAGGGAACATAGTTTCAAAAGATGGTATTGAAGTCGATCCTTCCAAAATCGAAGTGATCCAATCACTTCTTGAACCCACTTCTGTTCGAGACATCCATTCGTTCCTTGGTCATGCCGGTTTATATCGGAGATTCATCCATAACTTCAGTAGGTTTTCTCTCCCACTCACTCGGTTTCTCCAAAATGATGTCACATTCCATTTCGATGAGGTTTGTAAGAGAGCCTTCATTGAACTCAAAACAGCTCTTACATCTGCCCCGATAATCCAACCCCCAGAATGTTCCTTACACTTTGAATTGATGTGTGATGCTTCTGATAGAGCTTTTGGGGCTGTTATTGGTCAAAGAATAGAAAGGATTCCTAATGTCATCTATTATGCCTCAAAAACATTGGATGAAACTCAGTATCACTACACTGTCACTAAAAAAGAACTTTTATTAGTGGTTTTTGCCTTAGATAAATTCTGGTCCTATCTCTTAGGTGCCAAAATCATCATCTTAATAGACCATTATGCTATATAGTTCTTACTCAAGAAAAGTGATTCCAAACCGAGGCTAATAAGATGGATCCTAATGCTCCAAGATTTTGACCTTGAAATAAAAGATAGACAAGGAAAAGAAAACCCTGTGGTTGATCACTTGAGTAGAATTTCTAATTCTTCTCATTCTGAAATCATCGATTCTGAATTACCCGCTGAGCACCTTTCATATCTTACTCCAAAGTTACCATGGTGTTCCCCAATTGTAAATTACTTGTTTTCTGGTGTTTTTCCTGAATTTTTTTCAAAAGAACAGTAAATGAAGTTGAAAAGTGATTCAAAATACTATTTTTGGGATGAAAATAAACTTTGGAAAACAGGGGCGGACATTGTAACTTGGAGATGTGTTGATGAAGATGAACATTCCTCTATCTTAGAATTCTGTCACTCAATTCATGGTGTTGGCCACTTTGGACCACAAAGGACCTCCCAAAAGGTCCTAGACTCTAGATTCTTCTGGCCTTCACTCTTCAAGGACTCACATGATTTCTGTCAATCATGTCCCACTTGCCAAAAGTTTGACACAATTTCCAAGAGAAATGAAATTCCCCAAAATCCTTTAATTTTCTATGAAGTCTTCGATGTTTGGGGTATCAATTTCATGGGATAATTTCCTCCTTCCAATGGATTTTCATACATCCTTCTTGTAGTTGATTATGTTTCTAGGTGGGTCGAGGCTGAACCCACTTGAAAGGATGATTCACATACTGTTAGTGAGTTCCTAAAGACACACATCTTCCGTAGATTTGGCACCCCTCGTTCCTTGATCAGTGACTTAAGAACCCATTTCTATAATAGAACCATGGAATCTCTTTTGAAAAATAATGGGGTTATACATAAAACTTCAACTGCATATCACCCCAAAACAAATGGCATGGATGAACTTTCTAATAGAGAAGTTAAAAGAGTGCTTGAGAGAATTGTGAAACCCACCAGAAAAGACTGGCCTGAAAGACTTGATGAAGCACTTTGGACTTATGGAACTACCTATAAAACACCCATTGGGATGTCTCCTTTTAGGCTAGTTTTTGGTAAAGCATGTCATCTACCAGTTGAAATCCAACATAAGTCTTTTTGGGCTGTGAAAACCTGTAATTTTGATTGTGAAAAATCTGGTGAAGAAAGACTGTTGGAATTGGCTGAACTGGAGGAGCTTCGACTTGATTCTTATGATAATTCTAATCTCTACAAGGAGAAATCCAAGGCACTCCATGACAAACACATCCTGAGAAAGGTATTTCATGAAGGTGAAAAGGTAATGCTCTCCAATTATCGATTTTGGCTCCACCCATGTAATCTTAATTCTTGTTGGGAAGGTCCTTTTGTTATTACTAATGCTTACCCATTAGGTGCAGTGCAAGTCCAAGACCTATCTTCCAAAAGGACATTCACGGTTAATGGATATCGGTTAAAGCATCACCATGAGAGGACACACAATCCTGGATCATCATCGACTTCCACTGGATCCCCAACTTCTCCAGTTGACCAACCACTAGATGGAGATGGAAACCCGCCAAATCCAACCTAGGGGAACCTCTTTCCCTTTAAATATCTCTCTATCTATATTTCTCCCTCTACCTCTTTCTTCCTCCTCCTATGTCTTTCATTTTTTTACAACTTTCTTTTTAAAACCCTTTATTTCTCTCTTTCTTATTTTTGTGAGTGTGTCTTTATTAAAAAAAATAAAAACAAACCTAAAAAAGTAAAAAAAACCAAAAAATAATAATTTAAAAAAATAATACAAAAAAATCAAGAGTCATGCTTACTCACCATAGAGTTTTGAAATTTTTTCCAACCTTTTTGGGGAGTCAACATGCATGTTTTCATCTCAGAAAAATTGTATTTTCATCATGACTTTGGATAAATAATTTTTTGTTAAAACCAACAAATTTTGAATGCTCAATTTTTGATTTGGAAAATGATTTTCCCCAACCGTGAGAACTAACATTAGATTTCATGCCAAGGATACCTATGGCCATCTTTTAAAAATGTGTGTTTTCACCCCCATTTGTGAGTCATGATTTTGTGGACCTTCGAGCTGAATTCCCTACTTTAGTGTGCATTAATATAATAGAGGCATTTTATGAACCACATAAGAATCACAATAGTTAAATAGCCTCCCATTAACCACACATTAATCCTTCTTTTGAAAGCCCCTTAGAGCCTATGAAAACCTTTTCTTTGATAGACACATTACAAGCCCAATACCTTTTTCCACCCAATATTAATATGGATTTTCGTTTCATATGTTTTTGAAATTTAAGTTTGGGGGAATGGATTTCATTGTTTGGGTACTCTTTTATTGATTTTCCAATGAGTTATCATCTGCTTGAGGGCAAGCATCTATTTCATTGTGGGGGAGAGTTTTTCATTCAGTGTGTTTTGGGAAATGTAATGTACTTTCATTTATGTAATTTTGTAAATTTTATTGACAAGTGTTCAAAAAATTCAAAAAAATCAAAAAAAAATGAAAAAAATTGGGTTGTGTCTTGGGTAGGCCAAAAATCACTATTTCTCAGCCTTTAATCTTGTTATAACTATTACAATTAGTGTCGTGAGGAGATCAAACATGGGTTGGGAGATGAGTGTGAGATCTGTTTCATGTTCAACTTTCGAAAAAAGAAAAAAAGAAAAAAAATAACACTTGCATTTTATTCCTATGACATTGGGAGAAGTTTTGTGTTTTGTAAATATTCTATCTTCTTATTACCTTCATATTTTCTTCTTCTATTGTGTCTTTCTTCACACAATCATTCCCTTGTAAATATGTGTTTTCATTTCCTTCCATGTTTTATTTCAAAAAAATGCACATTGTTTTTCTATGTTGGTATTTTAACCCTCTTATTCTCTTTCTTAGACATTATATTTCTACCATCCCATAGCCACAGAAAAACCCATTTAAAAGACCTCTTGATTTTTGAGCATGTTAGATAGGGAGTGGAAGATTAGAGCTCTTACAAACTCTATGATTTTCACTTTTGGTTGGTGAAAGAGTGAACCTCCATAAATGAATTTTATCATCATGAGAGGTGTGAGTTTTGAGTGTCCACATTTTCCATTTCTAAATTTGAGAATGAAAAAATGAATTAGTTTTGGAACATTGTTTCTGTAACAACTTGTGGTGGATTTCAAAATATATGAGTGAAATATTCTAAACCTCCCCTGATTGAAGAAAACAAAATTTTAATATTTGTTGGTGAGTGAAAATGATTTTGTCAAGTTTTTATATTTGTTGCACATGAGGACATGCACAAAACTAAGTTTGGGGGATTTGATGTTATTAATATTTTCATGACTTATTATATACTCCCTTTACTTATTTTATATGAAATGTGCATAATTTTTGTGAAATATTAATGTTTTAATACTAAGTATAATTTTTGAGCATTTTTTGAAGTAGTCCAATTGATTGAATTTACAATTTTATTTATAAAGCTCACCCAGATGATCCAAATTGTTTGGTTCTTGATTTTTCGGATTCCTAGTTCAATATAAAAAATTTCATTAGAAGGGATAATGAGACAATTCTTCCATTTGAAGGGTCATATGGACCACACAATAAGGCCTAAAGAATCTGTGAACAAACTGTACTAGCCTTGAAGATTGATTTATTGGTCTCATTATAGAAGTCCAAAAACATTAATTCTCCATCATAATTCTGGGGACACTACATGTCATCTAGGATAAAAATATCAAGGCCCAAATCCAAGTACAAGGGGCCCAACTGATTCATTTAAATCCAGCCCACCATTCTGGACAAGAAATAAAATCAACACATAAATATTGACATTTCTCCTTATGTGGACATCCATTTGATCTGATATTTCTCAGTGTAAAATAAGAGATATTTCCAGACAACTCTTTTTAATAAAGTATTTTTATTTGAGGGAATATTCCTATTCCAAAACCCATTCACATTATGAGCTTCAAAAAAGTATGGATTGAAATGGGTAGTTTACATTTGTTTAATCAACCCATCATAACTTTGGCTAAAGAAGTCTATAGGGGGACAACTTTTCAGGGTGGACATAAAACATCCATATCTACATCTTTGAAGAATACCCCAGCTCGTGATTCATCTGTCTAGATTGGTAAATGTGCGGTTCAATTGGAGGGACATTTTTGGAATGAAAACAGTCCACTCCTTGGGCTATAAATACATCCCCTCCTATCATTTCAAAAGGGTTGGAATTTCAGAAGAGAGGATATCATATTGGCACAACCAAATACTTTCCAAAGTCTTGGGAGGACCTTCCATACTCATGTTTTTACTTGAGATACCTTTCCTCCTCTCCTTGTTTTCACTTACTTTCGTGTTCTTTGTTTTTGTAATCTTGTAAGTCTCTTTCTTTGTAATTCTGTTTTAAAGCAAGTTACTTCTTCAATATATCTTATTCCCATCCACCATTTGTAGTTTAATATTTATGTTATTAAAATAGTTTAAATTCAGTTGAATCCCCTTCCATTCTTTTTCTTCCTCATTCAATCTAAAATCTGTTTTTAGTTTTCTTCATCGTTTGTGAGTGTGTTCGGTGCACTACTCTTATCTTGTCCCTTTATTTTTCTTCTATTTATAATTCATCACCATAAACATATGTTACCAGATTAATAACCATCTTAATGGCTGAGTAAATCTCTCATTGGTTTGAGTTTTAATTTAGTTATGTTAAGCAATTGAGAGCTTTCGCTCGATGAGTATTCGTTGAATTAACATTGTGTATGTTGGACTTAGCATGTCATGGATTAATGAATTGTTTTGTTTAATGTGTGGTTTCCATGGATTGTTGGAACCATAAATACACTACCATAAACAAGATATGATCAAGATTAGAACCCTAAGTAAAGTTAAGGCTTGGATTAAAACCTTAACACTTGGGAATTCAAATCAACGTCAACTTGTGACATGAGTGTTAATTTAAATGCAATATAAAGCAAATCTCAAGGATATCACAAGCTTAACTAACCTAATGATGAACTCACCCCAATCATTATCAATTTATTAAATCAATCATAATCAATTAGTTATTTCAATTAAGCTCTGAAAAAAATCCCCCAATCATAATACAATAAAATAAAAACAAACGACTATTTCAAAGTATCATCACCGAGGATTCGACCTGAGTGCTGCTATACACATTAGCAGAGCACCAGAACTTTGACCGGTCGATAGGTGAAAATCATCCGTGAGTTTCAACATCGTGACAGAGACACCATGAAGGAGACATCATGAAGGAGACATCGTGAAGGAGACACCGTGAAGGAGACACCATGAAGGAGACACCGTGACAAGGAGACACCATAAAAGAGACACCGTGAAGGAGACACAGTTTTCATAACTACTGTGACACGGTTTCCTAACTATTTTGTCATTTTTCTATTTAACTTTTCAACGGTAATATTTGACGCCTTTAATGCACTGACATAATTAATGTTTCATTTTATACATAGTACGAGGTACGAGGTACGAAGCACGTAGAACTTGTTAGCCGAAACCCATGCATTCAAAGATAAAGAGAAGAGTGCCCAAGAGAAATACATGCAAGATACGACATGCGACAACTCAAGAAATGCGAGTGCACTATACTAAACAGAACACCAATCGTGAGCACGACCAAGAAGAAGAGATTGCAAGATCTTCAAAGAAGAAATTGTCACATACATGCAATCCAACTCTACTGAAGAACATACGAAGTACATTGTGATCAAGAGAACATCTTCACTCGTGAAGAACACAAGCTGAACCACGACACTCAGTATTTCAACACATAAACCAGAGGACTTAAGAGAATTTCTGTCTTATCCAAGGAGTCCAGAGCGGCACTACTAATCACTAGAGCATTATAAACTCATATTTACTCTCTCTCTCTCAGTGATTCTTTTATTTACTTTTGAGGAGTGTTTGTACTCTGTATATTTTACACGCACACTAACTCTTGCGCTGAACTGGAGGATTTCAAAATCCTCACACCAACTTATTTACTCTTTTTTACCCACAACAATTGTGGAAGAGGTCCCTGTGTGGCCTGGTCATTATTTTGTTTACCCACGAAAACTGTGGAAGAGGTCCCTGCATGGCCTGGACAGTCCATGTACTGTTGTTAACCCCGATCTAGGGTGTGGATTAGAGTTTATTCATATAAACTACTTGGTGGAAGGTGATCACCAAGTGGAGTGGATTAGGTCTCGGCTTGAGACTGAACCACTTGTTTTATATCCGTTGTGCCATTTAAATTTAGTCTACTCTGTTTTACTGTTTTACTGCACAATCCCAAAAAACACTAAATTCACTTTGATAGTTAGTCTTGGAAAGAAGTTATATCTGATTTGTCTTAGTATGATAACTTCAAAAGTAATTTTAATAATACCAATTAAGATTACTGAGAATTAATCAATCTTCTGAGAAGTTGTTTAAACAGTCAAACTCTTATAACAGTATAACCTTGATTAACTGGGATGTATCTTTTATTTTGGGAAATCATTATTTGTAAAACTAATATCTTTTAAACATAAATTTTTATAGTTGATCAATTCACCCCTCCCCTCTTGAGTTAACTACTCTGACCAACAGTTTTAAACCTCCTCTAATTCAAGAAATTATAGGGGGTTCATGAACTACTGTTAATCCCTTTGATTATAGGGGTTTTTATCCCCCTCTAAATATTTATTTATTTTTTAAATTAAATCTCATATAAATTCAAATTCTATAATATATATGTGTGTGCGTGCATATGTGTATATATATATATTACATTAACACATTATATAAATGTATTTAAATACATTATAAACTTATATATATAAATACATTATATAAATAATTTAAATATATTCTTATACATATAAATAAAAAATGTATACATATATAAATATTGGTATACATAATATAAATGTAATTAAAAATATATTTATACAAATATATAAAATTTATATATGGTGCTATAAATACTATACATTTATATTATGATTTATATTATACATATATGGTATTAAATAAATTTTTATTGTATATTTATATATAAATACATTTATATTATACTATGTATACAAATATATAAAATATAAACAAAATTAAATATATATATATATTATTTATATTATATATATATATATTATTTATATTATATATATATATATTATTTATATTATATATATATATATTATTTATATTATATATATATATTATTTATATTATATATATATATATATATTATTTATATTATATATATTTTATCATAAAATATTTTACTGTATATAAATATATATATATTATTTATATTATATATATTTTATCATAAAATATTTTATTGTATATAAATATATATATATTATATAATTATTTTATATATATTATTATATACCATATTAATTATAAATTGATTTAGTAAATAAATATATATCATTTAATTAAATGATATATTCTCAATTATATGAATGTGTATATATATATATAATTAAAACATTATATATAAATGTATTTAAATACATTATATAAAATATTTATATTATTGTATTTAATTATATTTATGTGTATAAATAAATATAATTGAATAATATTATATACATTAACATATATTTATTTTTATAAAATGTATTTCATATAATATTAATTATATATAATATAAAAGAATAAATATATTACATAAATATATATGTAAATATAATTTATTTAAAAAATATTTCATATAAAAACTCAAGATTGTAGTTTTTATAATTTATATAATAATATATATATATATATATAGTATGTTAATGATTTTATATTATATATAATTACTATTATACAAAATACAATTTATACAAATAAATAAATATTAATGTGAACAGTATTATACAATTATATTTATTGAAATACATATATATTAATGTACATAATAATAACTATATGTATTGAAATACATTATTTAAAGACTTGTATGAATTTTATTTCATGTAATATTAATTATATATTTTTATAAATTATATTTCATATAATATTAATTATATATAATATACATATTAATTATATATAATATAAAATTGTATTTCATATAACATTATATAAATATTTGTATAAATTGTATTCCATATAAAATATTTTTGTAAATTTTATTTCATATAATATTAATTATATATAATATAAATATCTATATAAATTATAAATATGTTATATAAATAAATTATATAAATGTTTTTATATAAATACATTATATAAATTAAAATATATAAAAAACATAAATAAAAGTATATACAAATAATTATATAAATATATATATTGTATTATCTTAAATATATATTTTATATATGCTATTATTAAATATAAAAATACATTATATATATATATATTTACAAATAAATAAATTTATATTAATATACAGATAAGTATTTAGATTGATATATTAAATACATTTCTGTATACATGATATAACTATATAAATATAAATATAAATATATGTATAGATGTATAAATATTGTATTATATTATATGTATATGTATAACATATATATATTTATATACATATAAATGCATTTATAAAATATATAATATATTGTATTGATATAAATATGTTATATATATATTAACATTTTTTAAATTGTGTATGTATAAATAATATATATATATATATATATATATTTGCATAATAAATTTGGGTACTATATAAATATATATGTGTGTGTGAAAATAAGAATAAATATTTACAAATAAATATATAATTACACATTTTTGTTTGTGTGTGTGTTTGATATATATGTATTTATAAATACATACGTGCATAATTTTATTTAAATATATAAAAGTATATAATTTATAGTGTTTTGAATCAAATATATATATATACATACATATACATATATATTTATATTTATATGAATATAAATATATGTATTTAAATATACGTATTAATACAAATGTAGATATATAATTTATATAAATATACCCATAGGTCATATATTTAATATATTTAAATATAACATGCATATAATATTTATTTTCATAAGATTATAAATATATATATATAAACACTGATATACGTAGTATGAACAAAAAACAACCCAACATATCGGTACACTCTTATGTCGCTCTACCAAGGGAAAGATGAATTGTATCTGCCCGGAATCATATTTTAGAAAAATGTAATGTTCTTCCTGATTGTGATGGTGGTCTTAATGGCTAGGTGGGGTCCCACATTCTAGGAGGAGCACTAGATGACACTTCGAGGGGGAGGGGTTGGTGTGCTTTCATGGGATACATCACACTTGGGAGGAATGGGATGGGACTGGGTAGGAGGGGGAGTTGTTTGTGCGGGGGGGGGGGGGCTGGAGGAGATGGGCACAAGAGAGGGGAGTTTGTGGGGCGGGGAACTGGATGAGAGGTGGAAAAGGGGAAGGCAGCACTGGATGGAAGGTGTTGGGGGAATCATTTGGTGGACAAGTTTTTAAAAATATGGAGAGAAATTAGGGGTGGTTTCCACAAACACCTCTAATTTGATCAAAGTTAGGGGAAGTTAAAATCGTACCTAAAATTATCCTTAGCACTCTATTATAGGTGGTTAGAAATTACCCTTAATTTCTAACACATATTCGGGGTGGTTAAACTTCCTCTAATTGATAATTTTTTGGAAATCTCGGCCAAAATTGGAAGGGGTTATAACCCCTTCTAATACAACTGCTGCTAAATTACAAAATATTGTACCGGCAGTTCCTCAAAAAAACAATAATAAGAGTAGGTAGGCACATTAGTGTGGGTTCCTCATAACCATCACTAATATGTTTAGAGGGGGTTATAACCCCTTCTAAACTGAAAAATAACCCCCTCTAATTGGGTCTTTTTTGTAGTGTGGGGTAACGCCTTTTTCACACTTAAAAGTATATAATTTTACATATAAGGTGAAAATGTCTCATAAATGGCCAAGGGATAACATTTTAGACCATATAATAATCAAATTATCCCCTTTTATTATTTTAATTTTTTTTTAAATAATTTCATAAAATATTATTTTGATAAATTATCATTAATTTCAATTTTTAAACTATCCATTTAATTTAACTTCAAATATATCAAGAAAAACAATTATTTTGAATATAATTCATTTAAACATATATAATATATCATATTAATCTAAAAATTCATGGAAAACTATACATAATTCAAATTTAATCACTTTTATTATTTTTAATATAATTTATTATATTTTTCTATTAATTTAATAAATAATGTATTAGTGTTGCGCAAGTATTTAAGGTAATTATATAATCACTAAAAATCAAAAATAAATTTTCATCAGGAATATAATTTTCCTTTTCAAAAAAATTAAATTTATATTCATTAATAACTTTCTTTTATCCCTATGTGGACACATAATAGTTATTTAAAACTAAGAGAGTAATATTTTGTAACTTTATTTGATTTAAATATTATATTGGTAATTTTCATGAATATTGGTCCATTAAATAAATACATTTCAAGATTAGGCTGATATTGTTGGAATTAAATTCATCTAATAAGAATTATAATGAAACATTATGACCTTATCACTTATTTTTAACCTACATTAACTGGATTTACCATTTACCAAGGTGATAAATTATTCCACAGTTACTATTCATATCAAACAAAAACAAAAAGGGGCCTATTTAACAAATTTTAACTTCCTGATTCAAAATATTGATTATATTTTATTAAATTCAATACTTATAAGTTTTATAATTTAATTTAAAATCAAAACTCAAAATCTAATAAAAATGTGTTTTTCAAAAAAATACATTTTTATGTATATAAATATTTTTATGTCGAATTAAATTATAACATTTATTACAATGAACTTTACTGAATTATTAATAATATAAAAAACTAATTTTAGTTTGAAATTGATTTAAAATAAAATTTAACTTTTTAAATTCCTGAAACAAAAATACATTTTTCAATAAAAACTTGTTTTTTTCATTTTTCATTGGAAAATAAGTATATTCAGAAAAATTTGAAAATTTCACCCTAAGATATTTTTTATATACTAATTTAAAAAATGATATTATTTTTATAAAATAATATCTACATATGTTACATAAATTAATTATAATATTTTCAAAAAAAATAAAAACTATTTTTGAGGAAAACACGTTTTTGCATAATATAATGGCTTTACTAAAAAGTGAGTGATAAATTACAAAGAATTTATTTATATTGAGTAGTTAATTTTTATATAATTTATAAATTAGTTATTCATATTCATACCTACCAATTTAATTACTATGTTATAATGGTCACATAATAGTCTTTTAAGAGTAGATTGTGGTTCGTTTAAACTCGGTGTTGTGTGTAGCGCAAGATATCAATGAAATTAAATTAATTTAAAAACAAATACGATAAAAAAATTTGGAATTAAATTCTCCTCTACTTTAATAAATATAAATCTCAAAATTTAATATTTTGTTCAATTTTGAAGGATTGTTATATAAAAATTCCTTTTTGGAAAACCCACATCGTGAAAAGGGTTGATAAAACACCCTCTTGACAAGAGAGAAAAGGAAATATGGAGGATATCACAAAACTAGGTTTCCAAATAGGGGATCATTAGTGGTAATTGAAAATATGTAAATGGAAGAGAAAATTAATTCCCAATGATTTATAAATAGTAATATATAAAATGTTCATGAAAAAGTTTACCATAAAAAACCATAAATTTATAACAGGCTAAATTGCCATTGATTTCAAATTAAGGAAAGTAAATGGATAGTATTTTTATTTCAAGTTCATTTTCTTAATTTTGATGGATTATTAAACTATCTAGATAAATAAATCAATAAAAAATCTATTAATATCTTTCCATTTCATAATCACAATATCATCCATTGGTTTTACTTTAATTAATTTCTACTTCATCCCTTTGGCTAGGAAATGGATATTGAAGATTAATTTTTTATTCCTGGTGCACTAAAATAATATTTTATTGAATCATAATATCCATAATTCATTCCTTTATCCTCTATACATTTTTCAAAAGAAAAAAAATGATATAATGGGTTGTCCAATATGATAAATCAAACTTTAACCTCAAACAATACTATCCAAAGTTTAACTTAATCCATTCTATAAAAAATTAACCTTAAGATCCTCCAAAATATGTCTATAATTTTTCCAAAATCCATAAAAATAGGTATAATGTTACTAAATCTCCAAAATAAACATATTATTAATCCACCATAAAGTGACTCTTAATGTCACATTTAAATGCAATGATCACAGGGTCATAACTTGAATCATCATAAAACATTAATGAAAACATGCATGCTTACAAGACTGAAATTACTCCTTATTCTATAAATAAAATCTCATATTATCAAATATTGATATAAAAAATTAGTAAAGTTCATAATGAATTAAATATTCATCAAATCACTAACCATTTTAAAGATCACCAATATTATACCATTTTCTTCCTCAATGTCAATATTCTCTTTATCCCAACAAAATTTATTTACTCAACATTAGAAACATATTAATTATTATCATTACTCTATTCTTTTATTCTCTAAAAATATCACCTTACAGCTAAATCACTTTTCTTTGTTATCAATACCATTCAATATATTCTTTCAAACCCTCAAAGAAAAACTATTATAGTACAGTCCTTATAAGTTTTATGATTCGTATAACCAAAATATCATTGGTAAAATACTTCTACAATATAATTCTTGAATTGAAAACATAAATAATGAATCCAAATACACAATAATGTTAATTATTCCACTTTATTAGTAGTAATAGCATAATATTAACTTTGATCACTTTGTTTCTTCTGACATATATTCCATTGACACTTAGAGAATTTGATTTCATATTTTCTTATATCCTTACAGTCGAAACACTGAACATTATAGGTTTACTTATTGCATTCGCATTCCTGGTGGACATTATCTCTATGCTTGATGAAAACTCCACTTCCCTTCAAGAAATTATCATGGTTTTTCTTTTCAAAATTATCACAGTTGGGATAATACTTCCTTCTTTTCTTCTCATTATCCATTTTTTCTCTATTATCCTCGTATTCACTTTCTTTTATTCAAATCCATAAAACATGAGAATTATTTATCTATCTTGATAGTACATGATAATATATCCTTATATGATGAGAATTTTTAAGATAACATTTCTCTTCAAAGGATTGACTTAGGCCCATCAAATAAATTGTCAATATTTCCCTTTGGATTATGTATATAGTGTATAGTGTGTCTCGATAACATTTTATATTTATCTTCATACTTATTAACATTATATTCTTCCTTTTGTCTCAGACTCAAGAATAGTATCTCCATATCATATTGTTTCTCAAAAAGAAAAAAAATCAAGAAAGGTTCCTTAAAATCCTTTCATTACATTCTCGTTAATTCCTCCTCATCCTTAGTGTTTTATATCAATGGCCACCATTGATATGCATCCCCTAAGAGATTATATACATCCATGAAAACCTTATCCCTTTCATTACCTACCAAATTAAGAAATATTGGGTTCTCTATTGGGTAAAGGTTATTGCTCATAACCAGAGTTATTTTCACCAATATAGTTATAATTTTTCAGTTATAGCAACAACTCCAGCTCCATCTTCATTATCTTTCCCATAATGGAAATCCCTATATGGATTACATTCATTAATACGGTTTCCATTATTTACATTATTCACCATTTATAGACAATTTAATACACTCTATTATATCATAACATTATAAATCATTATGAATAATTTATAAACTATTAAAACACTTAACATAAATTGAAAATTTTATGTATAGCTAATATTAAAATCATAATCTTTATTTCCTTGGGAATATTCTAAAATTTTGTCATATAGTGACCTTACCAAATATATTTTTTCCTAATTCTTATTCCCAATATTTATACTAAACATTCTATGATACCAAATATAAATACCCCAACCCTTGTAGCTCAAATTCAGTGGTTGCTTTATTACATTGTCTCTAGATACAAGCAGTCTCATCCCAAAGGACCAAATAGTTTAGTAGTATTGAAAAAATATAGAAAATTAAATATTAATGTACATTATAAAACATTACACAACATAGTATTTTATTTAATTACATCGTTATTCTCTTTATTATATTTTTACTTATCATTAATAATAAATTTCCTAGAATCCTCAGGAAAAATCAACATAAGAAAGGGTTTAAATTTAATGCTCATTAAGGGTATGTGTACCATGGAATACAGAATGAATAAATAAAGAATAAAAAATATATCAAGGTAAATATATGATTACACATGACATTTAATAAATAACAAAAGTATGAATAATAAAATAGATATAATAAATGATGAGAAAATAATTCCATATAATTAATCACATGATCTTGAAACTTGTCCATGGATATTATAACTAATCAAATAATTACATGGTCATAAAATAACTAATATATTAATGAGTAAATGAATAATACTAGACACTATAAGCATACCATAAAAGTATTTTTCCAATACATATTACATAAATTTGTAAGGCCTCATCCAATACCCAAACTAGTTTATCTTATGAGACCTATTGATGCATTGAGGGTCTATAGAGATCCTCACACGCTAAGTCTAATTCATTCCTCGTATGAAAGGGTTTAAACATAATCAATATAAACATTATTATTTAAACTATTGTAAAAAATGATAATAATTACCCCAATCAATAAACATAACCATAAACCATCCAGAGTAATATAGATAATAGTATCAAAATAATACATCCCCGGTCAAACTAATTGTAAACCATACAATAAAATATGGATGATGGTATAATAAGATAATAATATCAATAAATAATATGATTCGTTAAAGTATTTTTATATAGATGAAAATAATTTAAAATGGACAATGGAATTGTTTTGAGGAAAATACCTTTTTCACTTTGAAATAACTTATTTTTAAAACATTTCAAATATGAATAACAAATATTTAGAAAACCATGTAGTATTTTAAAGTAATCTTAAAATAAAATATTATTAATAATGGAAGTAAAAATAATTCATTCTCTATAATTTGAAAAGTCATTCCCTTCACAATGTTGTAAAAAGGTTAAAAAGTACCATGTTTGGAAAAAAATAAGGAGATTCTTTTCAAACCATTTTTTAAAAAGTAAAAAATTGGGGAAAATTTAATTAATAAATAATTTTATATTAATAGAAATATTATTTAAAATGTTATAAATAAAATATTGATATGGAAGAAAAATATTTATCTAGTGGGGACTTAAACATAAACAATCTCAAATAATGATGAGATTATGAAATAAACTCTTAGCAGAGATCCAATTTCCTTTATACATGTTTTAACCTCCTATATAATAAATTTAGATTTATTATACATATATTATATAATGATAATAATATATTTCATACAATTTATGACTAATTTATAAAATTTCATCACCTTTGTATTAACAATTCTTTGTTAAAAATCACTTTTTAGGGTAATTATTACTTTGTTTTTCATGTATGTTTCGGTTCAGTAGTCTTAGAAATTATAATTTTATAAAGTTTAAATCATATAAATAATGTTAATAATTATATAAAGATTATGTATATTCATTATAAATTATTTATATTAATACTTAAAATTTATAAATGTAAAATGAATCACATCATTCATGAAGATGGTATATCGTACGTATGCATGAACGATGTTTTAACCTTTCGACTGATGGAGTGAAAGAAAAGTAAATAATGATTTTGTATTTTAAGAATAATTATTATATCACTAAATTATATATATTCATCAAATTCATCCTCATTACAATCAAATTAAAGTATAAATAAAAAATATCACATTGTTTCATGGAGGTGGTAATCCACACGTACGCACGAGGGGTGTTATCATTTCCCAACAAATTGGAAGGTAAAAATATAGTTATGATATTATCATTAAAGGGGTATAACAAATTCCTAATTATCATATATAAAAATTAAACCCATCATAATATTCATCTATAAAATACAGTGATGAAAAATGAATTGTATCACTATGTGGAGACGGTAAGTCGTAAGTACGCACTTATGATACTTTCAGTTCACATTTGATGGGAAAGATTGGGGTAATGGTTTTTTTATAATAATTATAAAATTTAAGTATATTTAGGATACTTTATTTTATAATTTTATAATAAATTCAAGATATTTAGAAGAGTTAGTAGAGTAAATAAATTTAATTAGGTTAGGTAAGACAATTACCTCTTCTTCACGACACCTTATTTAGATCCTTTCTTAAGGAACCTTATGGTTGGTATTTTAGGGAAACCAGAACTTTCGTAACTTGTATAAGGATATTTATAATAGTAATTGGTATGTATTGGTCGGGATATATTTCTCAAACTAGTTTAAAGAAGTGATGGAATGGGTTTCCTTTTATAAATAAAGGTGACATACACTTTTGGAATTTCATTAAAGATTAAATTATAATAAAGTTAATTTCTAGCCAAAATGCCTCAAAATGGTCAGGTATTCAAACCTAGGGTAATTTATGTTTATATATCATCAAAAACATTATTTTCAAAGGTTTATATGGTGTTTTGAACCTTATATTTTAGTTAAACCCCTTAGTTAAATTATATTTACATTAATCGTAGTAACGTCTTTTTCATTCTTAAAAGTCCATAATTTTACATATAAGAAAAAATGGGTCACAAATGAACGAGGGATAAAATTGTATACGATATATTATCAAGGTTTTCATCTTTCAATATATTAATATTTTTTAAATAATTTACCAAAACTATTATTTTGATAAATAATCATTAATTTTAATTTTATCTTTGCTCATTTAATTTAACTTCAAGTTTATCAAGAAAAAAAATTATTTAGAATATAATTAATTTCATAATAAATAATATATCGTATTAATTTAAAAAATTATAATATTGTAAATAACTCAAATTATATCACTTTTATTATTTATAAGATCATTTATTTTATTTTTCTATAAATTGAATAAATGTTCTGTTAGCATTACACAAGAGTTTGAGGTAATTATATAATCACTAAATATTATAAATAATTTATCATAATGAATATAATTTTATTATTCACAATATTAACATTTATATCCGTTCATAACTTTATTTTTTCCCTATGTGGACACAAAGTATATATTTAAAACCAAGAGAGTGACATTTTATAACTTTCATCGATTTTAATATTATATTGATTATTTTCATGGAAATGTTTCTACTAAATTTAAAACTATAGAGCATAAGATTATATTTGTTGAATTAAATTCATCAAATAATAACTAGGATGAAAACATATGACCTTGTCACTTAGTTTTAACCTAGATTAACCTGATTTAACATTTATAGAGGTTATAAATTTTACCATGTTTACTATTCATATTGACCAAAAATAAAAGGGGCCTATTTGAAAATTTTTAAAATTATTATTAAATATATATAATCAATTTTATTAAATACAATACCTAAAATTATCATGTATTAATTTAAAATCAAAATGAAAAATGCAATGAAAAGCAATTTTTCAAAAAAAATGTCTTTTATATATAAAAATATTTTTATACCAAATACAATCATAATATCAATTCAAATTAACATAATTGAATTTTTAACAATATAATATAACTAATTATAGTTTTAAATAATTTTGAAACAAAATGTGACTTTGTAAATTTTTAAAAGAAAAATGCAGTTTTCAATAAAAAGCAGTATTTTCACTATTCACTAGAAAATCAATCTTTTCAAAAAAATATGAAAATATCACCCTCGTATAATTTTTATATGCTGATTTAAAAAATGGTATTATTTTTATGAAAAGAAATTTATATATTTTAGATAAATTTATTATAATATTTTCTTATAAAAAGCAATAAAAACCATTTTTAACGAAAACATATTTTTGAAGAATATAATGGATTTACTAAAATTGAGTGATAAATTACTAAGAATTTATTTATATCAAGAAGGATATTTATTATTTTTTTATAAATAAATTAATACTATTCATACCCACTGATTTAACAGCTATGTAATAATGGTCGCATAATAATATTTTAATAGTAGATTGTTATTTGTTTAAACTCGATGTTGCATGTAACACAAAATATCAAAGAAATTAAATTTATTTAAAAAACATACCATAAAATTTCAAGTTTTTAAAATGACACTATCCTAGTATAGAAATTAAATCATCCATATCAAGATAATTTCCTTTGTCCCTACCTTTATCCAGGAAGTATGTTCAGGTACCAATATCCACCCTGAACAGGGTGTGAGTAAAACTAAGTAAGCCATGACTTGTAGTGACTATAAAAAATACAATATATGAGTATATAATAAATTAGTGTGTAGTTAATGGTAATAAATAAAATTAATGAACTAAAAACCCCCCACATTGATTCTGGTTCCTCACAGGATGCTCGTCTGATACTACCTACTTTGGATTATTCTAGATTATCTCAAAATATTTATTATTTTAGTAATCAATAATGAGAATCATGTCCTTGAATTCAAAATATATAATAAGGAACACCATTTCATTTAATTAAATGTAAACGTTAATGATCTTATTGTCCCTTAATTAGGAATAAACAAAATGTCACATCATGTTCATTAATTTGGGATAACCAATATGTAACGTCATGTCCATTAATTCTGAATAATTAATATGAAATGTCATATCTATTAGATCCGAACAAAAATGTTGATCGTCATATCCATTGTATAAGATAAGAATTATTCAATAACATCCATGTCATTTAGTTAGTTAAATTTATTATTTGATTCATAGTACTAATGAGTAATAAAGAGGGTCCAAGTGTATTCTACTTTGAACTACATTATTTTACTTGGGTCAAGTGACATAATCTTACCATTAACCTTTTATTTAATTAATTCATAAGTGATCAAGTGGTCCATTTTTATTCCCATCAAACAAATCATTTTATAAACATAATTTATAACATTTCATTGTCTAATATCAAGAATAACACCTATTAGTATTGTTTTGGTCATAAGGTAAAGATAATTCATTAAGGAATATAATCAAACGCACCTAAGGGGATGGTTTGATTTGAGGCTTTCAATCTCAAACCTATTATCATAGTTAAATATGATATCAAAATTAATTTATAAGTGATTATTTTTAAGTTATTTCCTGATTTAAGATCAACACTCAGAAGTTCCAACATGTTTCATAATGGAAAATACATATAAACAAATAAAATTTTAGGGAAATGGTATAGAATACCTACCTTATAAAAATGAATCTTAACTCATCCATTATCGGCCTTTGATTCAGGATATAATGATAAAAAAAATAAGAATATATAAATTCCCTAAAAATAGTTCATATTATCTTTCATGGAAATAGTATCGAATACGATGATGAAAATGAAGAAAAGAAGAAAGATGAATGGGATACTTGTTATTAGCTATCGAATATGATTGACAGCACTTGAATTAGATGTTGTATGGGGGAGGAAGCTAAGAACCTTGGTGATGGCCATGGGAGAGAAGTAAAATTCAGGGATTGTTTTTAATTTGAGTAAAAAATAAATGATGATTAGGGTTAAATAAATTAAGTGGAAAAGGTAATGTGCCCATTTATTTTAAGGAGTGCATGGTCTGGCCTCATAGTTAGAATAACTATGTGCTAACCCTATAATTGTATTACCCAAGTAGATATAGACCTCGCATATCCTAGTGTATGGTTAGAAAAATAATATGTGGCTGATGTTCACTCATTTTCCAAGGATCCACCCCCCTTTCATGGCCTAGAACATTATTATAAAAATAGTGCCCAAGTCAATAATTTCACCTTTGCAATTTATTACAAATATTCACATGGCCATGCAACCTCCCTAATATGGTTTTATAACTTGTGTACCTTATTCTCTAGGTCGCATGGTTTTCTGGGAAATTTCACACTACTTTAAAAAATCCATTTCCCCTTACACATTGGTCCACACAGTTCAATTATATAGTTATCACTAACTATTGCACAATCATGCTCCTCACCCTATCCTTCCAAAATTCATAACATCGGGCTCTAAATGAGTTTGAACACCTTTGACACCTTCCATACACTCTTATATACTATTATATATATATGTGTGTGTGTGTGTGTGTGGTTTTATACTAAAATTAAAAGGATACAAATATTTCTAAAAAAATAGGGATCCTACAACCTCCCCACCTAAGAACTTCTCATCTCTGAGAAACCATTGGGGTCATCAAAACAAACTGTCTAACGTACCTAAGTTAAATATTTATACTCAATGGTAGCATTGTGTTTCCAAATAGTCATCACGACACTTATATAATATGGTAAATAAGATTATAAAACTTGATTTAATGCTTATAACCTACTTGAAACATCAATAGGATGCTTACTCAAGCTTTTCTAAACCTTAGCCATGTTCACATTGTCGTCTCTTCCATTGTTTGACCTATGGTGCTCCCACCATGAGTTCGAAATTTCAATGGTCAAACCTAAGACACAGTACTTACACAAACAAAATTTTCCTACAAATTCATTCCCTTTATAACACCCTGATATTTTAAAAAAAACATTATGTTTGATAGGGTATAAAACATGCAATATTGAGATTAAATAATCCACAATATATTATTAAAATATTATTATTTAAACATAATTGTTATAATCTATCCATTAAAATTACAAATATTAATAGGAATAACCATATTATAAAAAATATCTCTAAATATTTTATATAATATAAATGTATTGATTAATTCATAGTAATAAGTACAAAAAATTTAGTAAAATGATTTTATGCTTCAAAAATATGTTTTTTTAATGTTTTTTAATGGTTTTTGTGGGAAAATATTATAATTAATTTTTAGAACTATTAAAAAAATATAAAAAAATAACTTTTTTGAAATTATCATATTAAAATTGAATTAGGGTGTAATTTATGGATTTTTTGTAAATTATTTATTTTTCATTGAATAGTGAGAAATACCGATTTTTTGTAAAATTGTCATTTATTTTTAATAAATTAACTAATATAAAAGTTCCATTATTATTTAAATTTTATTTCATGGTAACATAAGTATTAATTATTTAATATTTCATCCAGTTAATTACAATTAAATTATCTTTATACTGTATTTTATTATATGTTTATTTTTAAGATTAAAAACACATTTTTCTGCAAACTATTTTAAAGTGTATAATGTTTATCTATTTTAATTAATAAAAATAACCCCAAATGAGGAATGATTTAAATTAAATGTATAAATTATATATCAATAAATATTAACTTAAATTCATTTAATAATTATAACTAGTCATAGAGCTAATAAAATATCATCAATTACTTAGAAAATTCATTTCTTAAAAAATATTACTTCGACACATTTTTTGGGTTTAATTTTAAATGGAATTATATAATTTATATGTTTTGAATTTGATAAAATGGATTATATATTTTTAATCATAATAATTAAAATTATTTAATAAGTTCAAATTAATTATTTTCATGATGAATAGAACAAATATTAAAAAAGCTAATTACCATAGTGAAAAATTAAATTGGTAGAAGTGGTTAACCTTTGAGTTAAATGGAATAACTTGTTTAAAACATGTTTAATTTTAAATTTTCGAGGTTTAAATTGTCTATATCACCCCTTAAATAAATTATTTATTGATTTTTGGTGCACTTGGCATGATAGTGACCCCCCATTATTGAATAGTTTTTGGTATTTACAAAAAAATGACAATCCTCCTAAATTATAAAAGGGCAGCCCCAACCCTCACTTATTCACACCTATAAATCCATTTTTATCAAAAAAAATACCAAAATCGGTCCCAAAATTCCTTATCCATGTACTAGATCTGTTTATCTTCCCAAAATACCAACCTTGGGGTCCTTAATAATATATTTAAAGGAGTTTTCTTTAAGAGAAGCTAAGTATCTTCATCAAGCTCCTTCTTTTTTACTTATTCTTTTCTCACCTTTAATTATTTCATAAAAAATACAATATAATAACACCATTTTCTCAAATATAATTATATGTTATTATTATTATGGAATAATATTTATCCATCTTATGTTCCATCAAATGGGAAATAAAACCATCGTTCATGTGTACAGTGGACTACCGCCTCGCGAACCGATGTAATTTATTTTACATAATCATCTATCACATCTTTTATTATTATGGATTTAATATTTATATATTATATTCAAGAAATATTAATAATTATGTAATATTAATGTATCATATACCATATTACCTTACCATCTATTCAAAAATGATCACATCATTTGTGTGTACAGAGGACTACCACCTTGTAAAGCGATATGATTCATTTTTTATGACCACATCACATAGATGGTAAATGTAAGTGTATTTAATGAAATTATATGATATTTAATATATCATTATAATTATTTAAAGATAAATTAATACTTACCTTCTTTCCATTATAATTTTTGAAAAATAGAAACTTTACACATGTGTAGGTATGACCTACCATCTTCATGATTGTAATGTAGTGTATTTTTTATAAACATATTTCATGTTTGGTTTTAGAAGTATAATTGATATATAAAAATAATAATTATTTCATGATTATTATCCTTTATATGATGAAAAAATGACCAATTTTATCACAGTCAACACACCGATGTCGTTTTGAAATTATGGACTAAGCATCCTCAGAACACCTGATGTGGATATAAATGAATAAGTAATTAAATATGTCATTAAAATAAATTTGGTAAATAGTTTAATTATCAATATTTTAGCCTATAAATTTTTTTTAATAAATAAAATATTTTATATGATTTTATTATACAGGTGACAAAATACAAACATGGAAAAGTATTTTCTCAGAGAAATTGTTTCGTCTCAAAAACTTTCTTATGTGAGACATATGTTCTTTTATACACCTAATTTCTTTAAAATGGTGTGTATATTGACACATTACATATTATATCATAAATTTTTTATATTTTTTTATATTTTATGTAACAATTCATTTACATCATTAATTTTAGTTATGATTCAAAAGTTACCAAAGCAGTAAGGGTTTATGTTTCTATCTTATTTTAATTGAGATTGTTTGTGCTTGAATTATGATTGTAGGATATTATTTAATACTTTTATAATAAAACCATATAATTTTCTTCTCCTATTTTTATTCATGAAATTTTAAATTAATAGTTTCATTTTCTTATATTTTTTACAAAAAATGATTAATAAAAAGTTTTTAAGAAAAGATGGCATTATTTATCTCTTTAGTAAATATTATTTTTCTTATATATCCATGTTTTCAAGAAATATTTTAATTTTTTTTAAATTATCCTAATTATTTATTAAAGAAATTATTAACCATGTTTAACTTTTAAAACATTGTGTGAAAGGAATCTTCTTGTAATTTTTTAAAAATGGTTCTTTTTAACCATTTTACAATAGTGTGAAAGCAATGTTTTTCTTAACTTTTTCGGTGTGTATAGAATTACCCTCCATCCTATACACTAAATTATTTGAATATTACTTTATAATAATAATTTTTCTAAAATAAAATTATTTATATAATATTTTTTAATAAAAATTATATTTTGAAGAAGTTATTTCAAATTGAAATGGTTAATTTCATCAAGAAATATTCTATGTAATATTTTAAAGACATTTTTACCAATTATGAAAACCTTTTATATTTTTTTAATACTTATAAGTTATGTGTATATGTATCTCACATATATAAATATCTTAATATCCATTAATTTTATTTGGTATTAATTAACTTGTGTTCATCTCTCAAATACCTTTATTATTAAATTTCATTTTGTTATTATATGAGACAAGATTATGAAACTTGTTTCTTTATATGGGTAATTATTATTTTTATTCCTTATGATGGATTTCCTTTTGTAGAACACAAAATCATAAACATGTTATGATGGGTGTGCCCAAATATTTGTCTAATTCATTTGGTAAATCTTTAGTCTTGTGAGATGTCATTTATGGGATTAGGGTGTAAACTCAATCCATTATGGGACTTTTTCCACCATGTGATATTGTTTAGATAGTTATCCTTGAATTGTTTTTAGGTCATGTTATCTATTACTATCACATTTCCTATATTTCTATAATGTTATGATACCATGTTATTTATGTTATTATCCCATGTTATTACTCTTGAGCCTTCTCTTTTATGATATTGGGTTATACTTTTGACTTTCTTGTTATTCTTCCCCTTATTGAAATTTTAAGCCCAAACATGTTTTCTATGTATTATCTAGGTTATACCATGTAGTTTAGGATCTCAATGGTATTTAGTAGCTCATTATGGTGAATAAAATAAAAAATGTTTTAATTTTGTCTCACTATGGTGTATTATGAACCTAGTCTTCTAAATACACTATGCCTCATGATATTATGGTTTTAATACACATGGCCTCAAAATATTTTGGTTTATATTGATGGTTGATTATATTAAAAATAATGTAATGATATATTCAAAATCCTTGATTTTCTATATTTAGTGTCAGAGAAAAGGTTTAGTTAACCTTTTAAGACTAAGATAAGAAAACTTTAGTGAGACCTCTAAGAATAAGTCTAAGAATGAGTATAAAGACAGCACTATATATAGAAAAATATACTAGATTTTTTGTGAATTATAGAGTTAGTGGCTTCCAACAAATTACATCCTTATCTAGATACTACAAGTGGATGTGGTTTTGTTGAAGTTTTACCTCTGGGTAATAAACCCAAAAAGGTTACATTGGTATTTAATCAATCATCACCTGGTGCATGAAAATGGGGCTTATTGCAACCTGGTTTGACACTCTCAGGGGTTATGATTTAGAAATTCACAAACTCTTTATGAACCATTATTAAGTACTTGAACAAATTGTTAGTTTAAAAAATATAATAAGAAAAATTACCGTGTATATCCTAGATTGAAACCTTGAGACTCATAAGTCAGGATAAACTTATCATTTATAAGTTATTACTTCTAGGCTTATAAGATCACCCATTTTCATGTAAATTCATTCTCATATTATTTCTCTTATTATTTTTAGTTAATGGGGGAAAATATGATAAATCAAGCCAATAAAAAATGATATGTTCAGAGTAATGATTTCCTAATGAGATGCCTAACCTAATGGGAATGTCAGTTAGACATATTGTGATCATACCAAATGGGCTATCTCAAATTATGGTTAACAATTGTAACATAGTTGAATTTCTAAGCACATAAAAGAAGAGAAATATGGAATCTAGTGGAATCCCATGTGTTAAATATAATAAAGTAAAGATGATATAATTTCATTCATGTTAAAAATGTGGGAAGAGGACCATGGAAAATGCCATAAAGGAACTGGAAGATTCTTTATGTGAGGGAAAGGAGGCCACAAAGCAGCTAATATTTAAATAAAAATGAAAATTCTAGTTAAGAAGACACATGGAAATAATGTTCAACCTAAGTCACTATTAACAGTTCAATTTCATAAATGTGGGGAACTTGGTCATTATCTCTGTTAATGCTCAAATAAAAAAGATTAATTACTATAGGATTATGTTATGAAATGTATTGAAGTGAAATGATTGATGTTTTTAGGTGTTATAATTTTAGAATCATGTTATTAAATTATTTTTATTAATTTTATTCTGGTTATAATAATCATGAAACTTATAAGTATCATCATGTAGTAATTTTTCTTTAAGGATTTGTAAGAATATATTGAATATTAAATTCCAAGAAAAGTGATTTAATGGTAAGATGACATTTCATGGAAAAACGCATGATTGGGTAAAATATAATCCATGATATGATATTGATATTGGGGTAATTATATTCAATTAAAATTATTTGATTTTGGGAAAAATAATGAGCTTGATAGATAACCTTAGAGGTTAAAAAAGGTGATTTAAGCATTAATGTTATTTTTTAATATTTTAATCATATTCTTGAAAATGATATAAAATCAGGGTAAATTATGAATATTACTATCAATTTTGTTTTCCATAGCTTTATAAAAAGGAAAACCCAAAAGTTGGGTAACAAATCATCACATCCAGCAATGTCATGGGGCTTGAACCCACAATCGAAGGGTGACAAGGGTGCAGTTCCTTCCACTCACCTAAATTCTATTTTGGTAAGTATGAAATAGTTTTTATTTAAATGATTTTTTGCCTAAATATTTAGTTAATTTTGGGAAATATATTATAGGATCAATTATTTCTTAATGTTTAGTATTTTGAGGGGGTAAATGATATTTTGTAAAACATTTTATTACGTTGAGATATATATAACCATTAAATTTAACATAAAGTATTATTTAGAAAAAATTAATATAATGTTTTGGGGATATAAGTTGAAGTGTGTGGGATAACCTTTTAAGTTAAAAAATTATTTTATTTTTAGGTTATTAAGGTTATTTTGGAAATAGTGTTATTTATTTAAGGAATGATCTATGTTAAACCATTGGTTTTATTTTTGAATTTTGGGAGATTAATATATTAATATTTATTTTGGTTATTCTCTAAATTTTTATAACCATTTCAGTTTTAATAAAGAAAAGAGGAATATAATTTTACTCTTTTATATATCATATTAGCCACTAAAAGTTAATTTTAGTGCTTCAGGAATAAAAAATTCATATTGGATATTCATTCCTTAGAGTAAGTGGTGAAGTAGAAAGTGATCAAAGCATAACCTAAATATGAAAATGTTTTTATGAAAGAAAACCATATCAAGTAAATATATTTTATGTTTTTATCTATCACAGTAGTAAAATAATCCCTCAAATCTACGAAATTATCTTGAAATAAAAACTTTATCCTTCTACCTTCATATTGGATGAATAAATTTTCATTTAACTCATGAGTGATTAGTGGTTTTGTGGTCATTAACTTTCTCAGGATTATTCACTTTATTATGATCAGTGATATGTATCACTCTCCATAATTATTCAAACTTTTTTTAAATTTCCATATTTTTACTTCCCACCAATTTTATCCTACTTTGAAACCAAGTTAGGTGTTATTCCAAATGAAATTTATATTTCCCTTTCCCTCTTTTAAGAGGGGGTTTTATTAACCTTTTTTATGATTTTGTTTTTTCATAAATGAATTTTCAAATTTCAAACTGATCAAAACTTAATATTATGAAGAAAAAATTTTGTTTTAGGGGTATAATTTAAAACCCATATATTTTAAAATAACACTATGTTCGATAGCATATACAACACGCAAATCTGAGATTAATCAAATTGTGATATTTTATTAAAATATTATTATTTAAAAATTATTGTTATAACCTAGCCATTAAAATTGGGGATATGAATAGGAATAGCCCTATTATAAAAAACATCTCTAAATATTTTAATATAATCAAAATTTATTGATTAATTAATAATAATAATAATAGGTACTCAAATTTCAGTAAAGTTATTTGGTTCTTCAAAAATATGTTTTCTTCATAAATGAATTGCATTACTTTTTGTGATAAAATATTATAAATAATTTTTTAAAATTTTAAAAATTTATCTTATAAAATTTATATCATTTTTAAATAATTATATCAAAATTTAATTAAGGATATATTTTGCGATTTTTTGTAAAATATTTATTTTCCTATGAATAATGATAAAAACCTATTTTTGTAAAAATGGAATTTATTTTTAATAAAATAAGTTATTTAAATGTATCATTATTATTTTAATTTTAATTAAGAGTAGCTTAATAAATATTTTTTTAATTTTTCATCTAATTAATTATGTATAAATAATATTTATACTATATTTTCATATAAGTTTATTTTTAGGCTTAAAAATGCATTTTTCTAAAAACTATTTTAAAGTACATAATGCTTATCCATTTTAATTAATAAAAATAACCCCCAATGAGGAATTATTTAAATGTAATTTATATTTTATATATCTATAAATATTAATTTCAATATATTTAATTATGATTAATGGTCATTGAGTTAATAAAATATCATATATTACTTTGAAAATGCATTTCTTGAAAAAACAAATTGTCATTCGACACGTTTTCTAGGTTTATTTTGAAATTTAATTATCCAAATTATTTTTTTAAAATTTAATAAAATGGATTATATATTTTTAATCATAATAATTAATATTATTTAATAATTTCAAATTAATTTTTCTCATAATTAATAGTAAAAATATTAAAAAAATTTACCTAGTGAAAAACTAAAATGATAAAAGTGAGCAACCATAGAGGTAAATGGAATAAAATGTTTAAAATATGTTTCTTTTTAACTTGTTTAGGTTTTTATCAACCATATAACCCCTAAAATACATTATTTATCAATTTTGGAGGCACTTGGAATGAGAGTGACTTACCATTGTTGAATAGTTTTTGGTATTTTCAAAGATTTCACTCCTCAATTATAATAGGTCACCCCCTCCCCTCACTTATTCACACAAAGAAAGCCAGTTTACTTGACCAAAACCAAAAAACATTTCTCCTAAACATTCTTATCCAAATTATAGATCTTTTTTTCTTCCCAAAATTCTAACCATAGGGTCCTTAATAAAATATCCAAAGGTGGTTCTTCTAAGTAAAGGTAATCATCTTCACGAAGCTCCTTCTTTTCACTTATTATTTTTTCACATTTAATTATTTAATATAAATTTCAATATAATAACACAAATATCTATTATATAAATATATTTTATTATTTTAATTACATAAAATTTATCCATATCTTATTCCATCTAATGGGAAATGAAACCATAATTCATGTGTATGGTAGACTACCGCCTCACGAACTATTGTAATCTATTTTCCATCATCACGTCTCACAGTTGTTCATGATATAGAATTTAATGTTTATATATGATATTAATTATATATTAATAATTATGGAAGAATAATTTAACTTATAACTTCTTACCTTACTATCCATTGAAAAATGGTAACATTGTTTGTGTGTATGGGGAACTACCACCTCGCGAAGAAATGTGATTATTTTTTATTAAAGAATCACATAAATGGTATATATAAGTGTATTAAAATAAATAGTATGATATTTATAATATAATTATAATTATTTAAAGATAAAATAACACATACCTTCTTTCCATTATGGTTAGTGAAAAATAGAAACGTTACATATGCAAATGTATGGCTTACCGTCTCAATGATTGTAATATAGTTCATTTTAGAAAACCATATTTCATGGTTGGTTTGAAAATTATAATTGATGTATAAAAATGATAATTATTTCATTATGTTTTATTGGATATGATGGAATAATGACCCCTTTAACCATGGTCAACACACCAGTGTCTTTATGAAATTTTAAACTAAACACCCTCAAAATACCCAACGTGGACATAACTCAATAAGTAATTATATATATCAATAATATAAATAAAGTAAATGGTTTAATTGTGGTAGATTAAACATTGGAAATTTTATTAAGAAAATAAATAGTTGATATAAGTTTATTATATGGTAGCTAAAAGGAATACATGATAAAGTATGGACTTGAGGTAATAGTTTCGTCACAAGAATTTCTTCATTGAGATGCATGTTCTTGTAAGAACCTAATTTATTTTAAATGGTTTATATATTTAACCTTTAAATATTATATCATGAATAATTTATACTTAATTATATTTTATGTTATAATTCATTTACTTAATTCATGGTAGTTATGATTCAAAATTTACCAAAATTATAAGGGTTTATGTTTCAATATCATTTTAATCAAGATTGTTTATGCTTGAACTTCCATTGTAGGAAATTATTTGATCATTGTATAATAAAAACATTTAATTTTATAAACCTCTGTTTATTTATGAAATATTAAATTAATAGTTCCCTTTTCCTCTCCTTTTTACATAAAATTATTGATAAATGTTTTTAAAGAAAAGTTGACTTTATTTCTCTCTTCAGTCGAAAATGTTATTTATTTCATATCCATGATTTCTAAAAATGTTTTCAAATTTTTTTTAACATTATCTAAATTATTTACTAATTCCATTTTTCTCATTTTTTTAATTTTTATAAAATGGATTTAAAGGAATCTTCTTTCTGTTTTTGGAACAAGGTACTTTTTATCCTTTTTATAATAGTGTGAAAGGAAAAACAATAACTTGTACAGCATGTTTGTAATTATCCACCATCATGAACACTCAATTATTTAAAGATTAATTTGGAATAATCCATGATTTTTTATAAATAAAATATTTTATATAATATTTTTTGAAAATATATATATATATATTGTAGTGGTGATTTCAAATTGAAAAGGTTAATTTCATCAAGAAATATTCTATGTAATATTTTAAGGACATTTTCACCAATGACAACAACCTTTGATGTTATAGATTTCTTATAAGTTACGTATATATGCCTATTGCATATATACCTAGATTAATCTTCCTTAATTTGATATGGTAATGCATTCCATATGTTCATCTACAAAATTCCATCATTACAAATTTTCATTTAGTTATGATATGGGAAAAGATTATATAACCCATTTATTTCTATTAGTAATTCTTATGTTTATGCCTTATGATCCATTTTTTGGCAGACATAATAATGAACATGTTATGATGTATGTGCCTAAATATCACTCCAATGCATTGATTGAATCTTTAGTCTCATGAGATGTTATGTATGGGATCAAGGAGTAAACTTAATCCATTATGGGGATTTTTCCCCCATGTGATAATGTATATTAAGTTAGCCTTAACTCATTTTTATGCCACGTTATATGTTTTTTTCAAATTTACTATATTACTATGATCTTATGGTTCTATGTTATTTATTTTGTTCTCCATGTTATTAATCCGGATCATTATCTTTTATGGTATCATGTCATACATTTGACTCACAGGTTATACTTCTTTATCATGTTAATTCCATTACTGTGATTTTTAGATCACCACTTTTCTCTATGTATTCCCTAGTTAATCTCGTGATATTTATGTTCTTGAAAAGATTTAGGAGCTCATTATGGAGAATAAAATAAAAAGATTTTTATTTTATCCTCACTTTGATGTTTTATGAATCAAGTCTTCCAAAGACATTGGTACTCACAATCATTGGGTTGTAATTAAAGGATTTTTATATTAAAATCATGTAATAATATGTATAAATGACTTTCATAACTATAACCTTGGTGTTCTAATGACTCTATCATCTTGACTCTTATCCCAATGAACTATATAACACATGAGGGCATTGCCCTCAATCTTTAATTTGATCAAAATGGTCAAGTTCCAATCGACCCAACTCAACCAGGTAGCACCATCTTTTCCTTGAAAAGTCACAGACTAACATTTCACTACACTTATCTCAACCCACAACATTCTATATGTGGTTTCTTTTAACAATCATGTGTTTTAAAAGAAAAATATTTTGTTTTATAGTGTATACGACACACAACTCCAAGTTTAAATGACTTGTGAAATATATTATTTAAATATAACCATTATAATCTATCCATTGAATTATAGGGTACGAATATTATTAAATGAATTAGTAAATATATATATATATAGGTCCTAATTAATAAGAATTTATTGATAAATTATTAGTAAATAATCACTCAAATTTTTCGTAAAGTCATTTTATGTTTCAGAATACATTTTCTTCAAAAATGGTTTAATTTTTCATTTTATGTTTGGGAATTATAATTAATTTATAGAAATTTTAGAAATTTAATTTTATAAAAATAATATAATTGTTTAAATCATCATATGAAACTTATATTAGGGTGAAATTTTAGTATTTTTCTGAAAATATTGATTTTTTAGTGAATCGTCAAAAATACACCTTTCTTGTAAAACTGTTATTTCATGCCAATTTAAATGTACATTTATGCTTTGAATTTGATTTTTAAGTATCAAAAGTATTATTTAGTTATATTTACAATAATTACATACATTTTAGTCGTCTTTATAATTGATTTTTGTATAAGTTTATTTTTATTCTTAAAACGTATTTTTCTGAAAACGATTTTTAAGTGCATAATATTCCTCTGTTTTTAATTAATTAAAAAACCACTAAAAGGAAAATATTTAAATTAAATTTTTAGATTATATACTTAATTATATTAACATAAATCAATCTCAATATGATTACTAGTTATATTGTAAATATAATATTATCTTATGCTTGAAAAATGCATTTCTTGAAAAACTTCTTCTCAACACGTTTTGTGAGTTTATTTTCAAATTAAATTATACCACTTATGGGAATTGAATTTCATAAAATATATTACATATTTGGAATAATAATAATTAATATTATATAATAATATCAACTTAATTTTTTTTATAATTATTAAAAAAGATAGTAAAATTCATATACCGCAATTAAGGTTTTAATAGAGATTTGTGTGTTACATGCACTTGTAATAAAATTAATTTACATAGATATAGGATTTTTATTTGATAAATTAGATTCCTTATTAATAATAATTGGTTACAAATTATCTAATAAGTATCATTTTATTTTTCTCTTAAAGGATAATTACCTAGTTAAAAAAATTAATTATCATGGTGAAAAATAAAATGGTAAATGTAATAAAACCAAGAGGATAAAGAATATCATGTTGGAAACATGGTTTTTGGTGGTGGGTGTGTATATTGAACTTAAATTAACTCTACTACACTATTTATCAATTTTTTAGGCACATGGAGTTATAGTGACATCCCATTATTGAATAGTTTTGGTTATTCACAAAAATGCCACTCCTCCTCAATTATAAAAGGGCACTCTATTCCCTCATTTAATAACACCTCTCAAGCCATTTGGATCTACCAAAACCAGAAAAAAAAATATCTTTCCAAAATACATGGCCACATTCTAGAGATTTTTTTATTCCAAAATTATTAACCCTATATTCCTTAAGAAGAGATCCAAAGGGGGTTTCTCTAAGAGATGGTAATCGTATTAATGAAGCTATTTCTTTTTCTTTATTCTTTTACCAACTTCAATTCTGTATTAACAATTAAAAAATAATAACAGAAGTATATAATATATACATAGACTTTATTAAGTTTATTTAGTTATATTTTTCCATATCCTCCATCAAATATGAAACAAATTAATCACCAAAGTGTATGGTGGACTACCCTCTCGCTAAATGATATAATTATTTTCCCATCAACATTCACAGATAGTCAATTTTATGGAAATAATGAAGATATGTGAAAAATATTACATAATATTAATCTATAAAATTAATATACCATCCACTTAATTACCCTTTTACCCATTGAGAAAATTATTTTTTCCCTCATGTGTATATATGGTCTACCGTCTCCACGAAGTGATATGGTTTATTTTTTATGTCGAGATTTCAAGAGTGGTTTTGAAAATGTATACAATGAAGAAATATTATATTTAAAAAATTAATATAATTATAGATATTACAGATATATAGCTAATTCACAAGAACTGTATCCTTCATGAAAAAATGTACATGAGAAAACAAATAAATTAACAAAAAAGTTACATCCAGAAGAAAAAGATCCTGACTATTTATTAAAGGTGAAAAAAATATAACATGAAAAAATAAAATTGATGGGATAATATGAAGAAACAATTCCTCATCTAGATAAGAAAATTACAGATCAAGAAAATCAGGATCATTCCCATAATTATGATCAGAATATTTATCATCATCAATAGTTTCTGACTCAGGCTATGAATTTCTTTGACTGGGGATCTCAAGGATCGAATCTATAAACCTTTCCTTTTCTAGAGTGAGCTAGATCTTAAATGTATTAGAATATGACCTGGTAGACACATTATTTTTAAGACTGAAATAATCATTTTGCTTCCTTATTTTTAGAGGAACTGGAGTAACACCATCGTTGCTAGTCATCTTTCCCTTGACACCTAATATAAAAATTTTAAAAGAAACAAGATCACTGTTGTTCATATATTTGAGAGGAGTGGTGTCCAGTAGAATCATCCACTTTCCTTTGTCACTTCCATCATCGGAAGTATTTCCCCATTTACCAAACATTTTTAATGAACTAAAGACATTATAAATCTCTTGAAGATAATCCACACTCTATTGAACATCATATTTCCCTGTCCTATCTTCTTGTAGAACATTTCCTGAAAATTATGCATCCAGTGGCTACACAATACAGCCTTGATCATCATTTGGTGAGGGAGAAATCCCAGACACAAAACCAACAGCCTCATCTATATACTGGACCTCCTCACCAGTGTGTATTTCATCCTGGCTAGTGAATTTCATGATAATCAAATTAGAGATTCCAAGCTACTGAATCGGTTTATATGGAAGATAATTGTACCTACAATCTTATTCCTTGTTTCTATTAGTAGGATCACAAATAACATTCAAATCCTTTTGTTCAGGCAAGGAAAATGAACCAGTAATATCCACTGAAGTTATTACCGGATCCCAATTCACCACCAATGATTTATTTTTGAATATTATATCCCCTTGATTTCAAAGCTACTTATCCCGATATTCAACCAGATGCTTCCTAATCTTCCTAGGTACTGACTGCCCATACATCCTAGATGAATTCATTTTTCCATTTCTATCATATTCCTTTAAAGTATTCTCCTTCAAAACACAAAAAACACAAACTTTCCTCCCGAATTTCTCATCTAGATAACCAACATATTTTAAATTTTGACCAAACACAGAATAATTTTCATACTCAACACTAATTTTTATATCATTAGTGGGAGTAGAAAGAGTCAAATTTCTAATAAGAGTGGAAATCAAATCAATTTCACCCATAATTCTCAAAAAGATTCCATACCTGACAATTTTTGTCTCCTTATCCACTTTTTTATGTATATTTACATTTTATACACATAATTAATTCATTGACTAATCCTTAATTCAATGGTATGATCATTATAATATATTTTTTCTCAATTTCTAATCCATTGAGTAATATTTGTTATAAATAACATGTTTATTTTTATGAGGAATATCTTCTGACCCTTTGATATGTTATATAAATAATCTATTTATATTCATGGTATTTAATGTTTTATTATAATTTATTTCTTTTAGGGGGGTTATTATTCAAAAGTTACCAAAGTAATAATGATACATTTCATAATCTCATTATTTGTTGGGAAAAATATTTAATATTTCTATATTAAACAAAATCTAATTTATTATCTTCTGGTTATTCATGGAATTTTCAAGAAATAGCTCTATTTTCCTCTCTTTGGTACCTAAAATTATTGATAAAATATTTTTAAAGAAAATATGAATTTATTTTTATCTTCGATCAAAAATTATTTCTCTTCTATAACCATGTTTTCTAAAAATAATTTCAAAAATGTTTTTAACATTTTCAAAATAATTTATTAAATACAATTTGACCCATGTTTTACTTTTAAAAATGGTTTAAAAGGAATCTTCCTGTTTTATTTCAAATAAGGTGGTTTTTATTTTATTTACAAAAAAGTGAAAATAATGTTTTTTTTAATGTACTCAGCATGTACTAGGTTTTCCACAATCATGAAAGCTAAGTGTTTTAAATCATTTAAAATGATCTTTTCAAACAATTGTTTTTATAATATTCAGGAAATTTCTAGTTTTAAAAAGTTATTTTCAAAATAAAAAAAGGTTTTTTCTCAAGAATGTTTAAAAAAATATTCTTATGGTATTTTTATTCATCAACTATTAGAGTTTGTGACCTAGGAAAACTATTTATACTTTGATTAAATATATATTCTATGTAATTGATAATAATAAATCATCTTATTACATAATGTTCATCATTCCTCGTAATTATAATCTAATAATGTCCTAGAATATCTATTACATTGATAAGGTCATAGAAGTTCCCCACTGTGATGAGAAACTTAAAGTAAAATGATGATATTGTTAAATATAGTTCTATAATTCAGTGATATAAAACATATAACATGACTAGCAATTGTGATTACTCATAAATGGATGAGGCATATTCTCCTAACGTTTTCACTTGGTAATCTTCATGATGGGAGATTCTGATAATAGACCTACCAGTATGAATTATGAATGTTTGGTGTCATTGGATATTCATATCTTTGAATTTGTGTAATGGTCAATAGACTCTAATATTATTATTGATACATATTAGAACTTGTGAACTTATATGTATTTTATAAACCATAATGATAATAGTTCATGGTGAATTTGGATACATTGGGTGTGTCATGATTGATGTGTTATTATAGAATAAGTCAAGGAAGGATTTTTTTTCCTTCTATATTTATAGAAGATTGTATCTCAAACCTTTTATTAGAATATATCCATCACATTAAAACCCATTTCAATAGTGTAATGTCATATTTATTTCAAATATTCAAAGAAAGTCGTATCAAGTATATAGGTCAGTGGCATAGATGTGAAAAATACTTGATGATATATTGTGACAAAGGGATTATATTACACATTGATAATTTGTTTGTGGATTTTAAAATTGTAATATTAAGTTATTTTTCTTGGGTGACTTCAACTATCTCTAGATAGTAATCTTGGACTTTAGGAAAACCCACCAAATTCCAAGGAGAAAGAATTATATAGGGTCGCACACTAATTGATTTTGTTGATATTTATTAAATTATATTTGAATTCAATTAATAAAATAAATATTATTCTCAATACCATGGAATATTTTTATTCACATTTATTAATCAAAAATATTTTTATTGAAGAATAAAATATTTAATTAAATATTAATTCATATATTCAATAAATGTAGAGGATATCGAATGGATTGAGATCACATCTATTGATAAATATTAATTTACAAGCTAGTAAAATAGTTTTTTCACAAGCTAGCATGCACCCTAAAATAATATTATTATTATAATTTTGGAATGGGCTTTAATGAAGGTTGTTTTATTATTTAAGGTCTATCATGTAATTAAAAAAATTAACATAATCCCTATCTCAAAAATAGATGGTTATATATATCGTATAGAGTTAATTGAGAAATAGAGAATCATTGATCACAATGGATTTCTCTCTCAAATCTATTTTTCTTTCTCCCTCTCAAGAATGAGAAACTAAGGAGAGGTTCCTTTAAGAATGGAGGATGAGTGATCAACATGAATGATGATAGACAATTGATTCACCGTGATAACACTTGGAAATCAATTGACATTGATTAGAGATCAAAGGAGCATGAGTGCATCACCACTAGAGGGATTATACACTTAGATCCGTACAGTGCAATAAAGGTAATCTACAAATGGGTTTTTGAATGATCAACATCTACATAGAAGATAGAACCTATGGCAAGGTAACCTATTCTTCTATATATAAATCAATTAATTAAAAATTTCATATAAAATCTTCTCTCTCTAGGATCTTTATTTCCTTAATTCAATATCTATTGAAAATATTTCCTTGGTTATGTAATTCACATCACTAAAATTATTTTGAATGATACATCGTATTGAAAAAATATTTTGATTTATCACCATGCTCAGCACTTCTGTTGTGCCCAGAACCTTCAAGTGGTATCAGAGTGATCACATTTTAAATTATAATTATTTATTAAATTATTTATTATTGTGCATTTAAAATATTAGATTCATTTCAAGTATTAATTTTTTCTTGATTTATCATCTAAATATCTTCTTACACTTATTTTTTTCTTCAAAATATTATCAAGATTGGTTAATGATTAATGAATTTTATATATGAAGATATCCAATAAAGCTTCAAAGGACCATTTCTAGATAACAAAAGACTACATGGTGTGCCATACCTCGCTTCATTATTATGTAGGACCTGCATGTCTAAAGTTATTTATGCAATCCAATTTTCTGAAATCCTTTCATTATCTTCACTTGTATGAGAGTTATATATACTTTTAATTAATAGAGTCTCCTAAGGGGATTAGAAGTGGTTCAAGAAGGAACAATAATGATGCCAACCCAGGTGATACATAGGTGGATAGGTGGAATGTTATAACTCAGGTCAAGACCAATAATAGGAGTTATTCTCATAGGTCATAGATTTATTTATTTTTCTATAAATAAATAAACTATTAGATAATATCTTGATCAGATAATTTATTTATTTATTTATTTATTTATTTATTACTATTTATGTGTTGTTTATTTTATGGATACAAAAACATGATCACACAAATAATTGAATTAATGTGAAAAGACTTAATTTTAATTAATGGATTATGAGAAAACATTTTATCCAACATTATTAATTAATTATGTAAAATACACTTAATATTAACAAGGAATGTAAAAGATAAAAAAAGATAAAAAATGAATAATAAAACAAAAAAATACATAAAATTAATATTAAGTCATTAATCCTTCCATCATCTGAATTATGATGAACCCATAGTTTAAGTGTCGGTTTAGCCTTTATCAGGGGAAATTTTAATTATTGGGAAGTATTAAAAAAGATAGTGGGTTAACTTAACTAAATTCATATTGGGTTTAATGGACTTTTAAAATCCAATAAAATTTGGATGCATGTGTTGATAAAATATGAGTTAGGGTTTCTGGATTGGGGAGTCTTCTTAATGGATCAAGGACCTAAAATCCCAACATCTGAAAGACTATATACCTAAATAATTTATAGTAATTTTTATGGACTTCATATGTATTATAAGAAAGGAAATATAGGTCATTTAAACTATAATTTCAAAGAAAATAGACATTCCAAGTTCAATTGTGAGGGAAACTGGGACTCAATAAAATAGTGTGATATTTAATAAACTTAATTTTATTATTTTTCATGTAATTTTAATAAACTAAATTAATAATAATACCCACTTTTATAATTTAAAAAAATAGCAATTTCATCATCCACACAATCCATGTGATCTATATTCGCTAAGGTTCATCTCCTCACAGGTAGTAACTTCTAGGAATAGTTTAGACACCTTTAGGTTGTGTTGTGCCATGAATGGAAATCTTACATTCTAGAATCTTTAATGATTGATCCACCTACTAAGGAGGTGAGTGATAAAAAGGTCCTTTTCTATGAAAACTATATAGACTACGTGGTCAACATTGAATTTTTGATGATTTCATATATGTTAGTAAATTCCTGGAGTCTCATGAAAACATGGATTCTTATAGCATGGTTGGGCATCTATGTGGCCTATATCAAAGGAGATATATAGATAAGAATGGTTTAATATCTATAAGGCCATTTTTTAGATAAATATCAGAGAAGGAGTGCTCTTTGGGACTCATGTATTCAAGATCATTGTAAAAATTACACACATATATGTTCCAGTGTTTAAACTCTCTGAAGAACTAGGCACCAATCACATTCCAGCATCACTACCTTAGAGATTCCCTAGCTTTGTTATAAATTTTAATATGAGAAACATTGATAAGTCTCACATAGATTTATTTACTCTTATTTTTCAAGTTTTTAAGGACATGAAGCCTGTAAGTACTTCCATTATTATGGTGAACAAATGAAAATTCCAAGAGAAGATCCCCAAGGTCAAGGATTCCTCACAAATCCATTCTAAAAAGGGGTAGATCAAGGTGAAAGAAAGGGAATATGATGTTGTTTGTCTCACATGTGGAAATAATGAACACTAGAAGAAAACCTATACCCATCCAAAGAAGAAAGAGGAATATTTAGGTGCATTTATTATTGAGTGAAATTTATCTATTTCTGTAAATATGGTATTGTATATAACTTTTTTACTCACATATTTATTCAGATAAAAGAACCAAGTAGATTCAAAAATATTGACAGAGTGGAGGTAAATATATGAGTATCCAAAGGAGTATATCTTATTGTTATAGATATCAGCGACTAACACCTCACATTGCTAACTAGAATGATCTTAGTTTTAAAACAATGTTATTATGTGTCATTGGTTACCAAAAACATTATTTTTTTATCCATACTAGATACAGATGGATTTATTTTCAATTTTGGGAATTATTGTTGTCCATTTATAAAGATAACATTTTTTTGGTAAGGAACATTCAAATAACTATCTTTATGTGTAGGATTATGAAAAACAAGTGATGGAAATTGAAAATAAAATTACTTCACATGACTCAAACCACACCCAATATTGGCATCACCAGCTAGGTCATGTAAATGAAATCTGTTGGACTAAATTACATAAAGATATATATTTAGATTCTTTTTAACTAAAAACACTTGGTGTGTGTCGCACATGTTTACAAGAAAAAATTACCAAAGTTCCATTAAGTATAAAATTTTAATGGGATAAATAGATTCTTGAATTAGTTCTTACCAATGTGTTTGGACCATTTATTATTGAAGAAAGGTGTGGGAAATCATACTTCATAAATTTTACTAATGATTTTAGAATATATGGATATATCTAATTGATGAGGTTTAATTTTTATTATTTTGATAAATTCATGGAGTATAAGATTGATTTTGGTAACCAACTTGGTAAGAAGATCAAGAAACTTCACATATAACATGGTAGAGAATATCTTAATCAAGACTTCATTGATTATTTATCGAAGTTTGGGATTTTATCCCAACTCCCTCCACCATATACACCTCAATGTAATGGTGTGAGTGAAAAGAGGAACTGAACTTTATTGGATATGGTGAGATCAATGATTATTAATGTGAGTGTTCTATTGTCCTTTTGGGAATACTCGTTACAAATAGTTTCATATATACTTAACTGCTTTCCAACTAAAGTGGAAGATGATATTAAATACTATTTATAGAATGGACAGAAACCCATATTTTCATAATTACATGTGTGGGGATGTGAGTCATTTGTTAAGGCCTATTCAAGTGACAAACTTCCACCCTGAGTCACAAAGTGTATCTTTATTGTATACCCTAAGAAAAAAAGTGGATACTACCTATACAATACTTCAAAAAAAGTTTTAGTTGATAGTTTTCCCATAATCCTTGATAAGTATCATATCTATAAAATAAATAATGGGAGCATGATAAACTTTGAAGAAATCAAGGATCAAGATACACAAGAGTTGGAGTAAGAAAAAATTATGAAAATCTCCATGGAAGAACATGATATAGATACATAAATACTACATAGGATTACAAGATAGGTTAGCGAACCATAGTGGTATGGTTTTCTAATCAGTGAGGATGATGAGTCATTATTAGTTGATAATTATGATCCTTTAACCTACAAGGAAGGAGTAAATGGAACAAATGTTTCCAAGTGGAAAAAATTCATGAATTATTAAATGGATTATATTTACCAAAACCAATTTTTGATTTTGGTATATCCTTTTTTATTTAAAGTTAATTTTTTAAAACTGGGTATTCAAGAAGAAATTGGACATGAAAAGACAATTCAATACCTATAAATTGTGACTAGATACAAAAGGGTTTCAATAGAATTAAGGCGTTGACTAAGAAGAAAACTTTTCCTCCATTTTCAATTTTGAAATCCATCCAAATTATACTTTCCATTGCACCTTATCATGACTATGAAATTTATAAAATGGATGTAAAAATTTCCTTCCTTAACAGGAACCTTCTGGAAGATGTCTATATGATACAAACTGAAGGTTTTGTGACTCCAAAGGATTCCAATAAGGTTTGAAAGTTGAAAAAATTCCATTTGTGGATTAAATGTAGAATATTAGTCATAGAAAATTTATTTTGTTTAATCCATAATAAAATTTGTTTTTACAATGAATGATTGTCAGCATTTTTGCTATGAAATATTTAGTGGGATTGTATTTGTTTTCTTAATAGAATATTTCAATGAAATATTACTTATTAGAAATAAAATACTAGTCATACAGTCTGTTAAGGCTTGGTTAAATAAATGTTTCTTCATGAAGGCCTTTGGAAAGGCAGTATATATTCTTATGATAAAGTTAAATCATGATATATCCAAGATATTTCTCATCCTAAGTCACAATATATATAGATAAGATAATAAATAGGTTCGGTGTGGAATAATCCAAGAGTGTATTATCTCCAATTTCATATAGAAATCATATTTCTTGGAAAATATATCCTCAAACACATGAGGAAATAAATAGAATAGAAAGGATTCTATACATTTCAGTGATTAGGTCAGTCATGTTTGTTATGTTATGTATGAGGCTAGATGTCACCTACAAATTGAGTGCAATTGGAAGATATCAAGCTGATACAGTTGACCACCATTGGATAGAAGTCAAGACTATCTGTAAGTATCTATGGTTTATTCAGGATGTATTTATAGTTTATGGAGAAGATGTGGAATGAGTCATCATAGGATATGAAAATTTTATTTTCCAAATTTATAAAGAATCTATGAATTCTCAAATGAGGTATATATTCATTTCAAATGGAGGTTCTATAAGTTGAAAGATCTCAATATCAGTTGTGTTTGCCTATTATATAGTAGATATCGAGTGAATTACATATTATGAGGTAGCTAAAGAAGTAGTATAGATACACAAAATCATTCAAGATCTTGATGTGTTACCTAGAAGTAAATATCATATCGTACTCTATTATTATAATACTATAGTAGTGGATCTCAAAAAGGATCCAAGTTCACATCTAGAAAAAAAGTATATAATTTGGAATTATCATATATTGAGGTATTTTTCTTAGAGAGTTGAGGTTACAATGAGAATTATTTTTACGGAATACAATGTGGAAGACCTCTTGACTAAATAATTAATTTAGTAGAAGCATGATTATCATGTGTGGTCTAGTGGGATGAAAGTCATAGGCTGTTTGTGCTAGTTTAAGTGGGAGTTTGTTGTAGTTGGTGTCCTAGGGCTAACTATTTATACTTTCATTACATGTATATTTAATGAATTTCCCAATTATAATGAGAATCTCTAAGTGAAATGATAAAATTCTTAAATATAGTTTTTTGGTAGGATAATGTTTTGTGGTGGGACACATAGAACATGTCTGTTGGGTATGAGTACTCGTAATTGGATGAGGATTCTTCTCAGGAATTTCACACTTGGTAATCTACAAGGAAGGAGATTATAAGAATATACTCACTAGTAGTAATTGTGCATGTTTTGGTGTCATCATATATTCCAATATATGAACATTTTTAATGGTCATTTGACTTCATGATTGTTATTAATACATGTTACAACTCACACACTTAGATTTATTTCATAAACCATGATGAAAATAGTTCATGGATAATTTGGATATGTTGGGTGTTTTATGAGTCATGTGTTATTAATGAATAAGTTGAGGATGTATTTTTTCCTTTCATATTTATGGAAGTTGATATCCTAGCCCTCTGATTAAAATAGAACAATCTCATTAAATTCCAAGTCCATGGTGTAATGATGTGTTTATTTCAGATAGTCAAAGAAAGACATGTCAAGCATATAGGTTGCTGACACGGATGTGAAACCTACATAATTAGATATTATGACAAAATTATTATATTATACAGTAAGTATCCTTATGTGGCTATCGATGTTACGATATTAAGTTCCCTATTTTGGATACCTTGACCTATTGCTTAATAGTAATATTAAACTTTAGGAAATCCCACAAAATTCCAATGAGAAAAAATCTTAGATGGTCATACGCTATATATTTTCATTGATCTTGATTAAATTATATTTTAATTTAATTAATAACATAAATATAATTCTCAATATGTTGGAATATTTTTATTCATGTTTACCAGTCAAAAATATTTTTTATAGATGAATAAAATATTTAATTAAATATTTATTTAGGTATTCAATAAAAGCTAAGGAGTTCAAATAAACCAAGTCTATGTCTGGTGATAAATATTAATTTACAAACTAGTAAAATAATATTTGTTTATTTTGGGCAATTTAGCAAGATCCATAAAATAATATATTTTTTTCAGGGGGTTTAATGAAGGTTAATATATTATTTCAGGGATTTCAAGAAATTTAATAATATTTTTAACATATTCCCTAGTTCAATAAATATTTGTTTATGTTTATTATCTAGGGTTAATTGAGAAATAGTAAATCATTGAATACAATGGATTTATTGATCAAATTATTTTTCTCTCTCCCTCTCAAGAACTAGAAATGAAAGAGAGATTCTTTCGAGATCGAAGGATGAGTGATTATCACAAACAATGCAAGATAATTGATTCGACACACTAACACTCATAAATCAATTGGCATTTCTTGGAGATCAAACGATCTCATTTCATCACCAATAGAGGTATTATATACTTGTAACCTTACAAAACGGTGAAGGAAATCTATAAAAGTGTTTTCGAACTATCAAAATATACATCGAAGAAATAACCGAAGATAATGTAATATATTATTACATATCTAAATAAATTTATTATAAATTTAATCTGAAATATCCTCTCTCTGGGTTTGGGTTTTCCTTACATCAACATCTGAAGGAAATATTTCATTGTTCATGGCGTTCACATCACTAAAAATATTGTTAATGATCCATCAGATTGATAAAATATTTTGATTTACTAACATACATGATGCTTCAACTATGCCCAGAACCTTCATCAATGAAAAAAACCATTTTTTTACTTATATATGTTGTAAGGATACAATACTTATTCTTTATTTTCATGGTTTATGATCAATTTGACCATAAAATGTATTGATATTAGATTTCTTGATTAATTTTATAATCATTAACATTCTCTTGTAACATTAACTTTCTTGTGATAATTGGACATTAAATTTTCCTTAAATATCCATATTATTTATCATGGATATGCTTATTTATTAAACCATATATAATTTTTTTATAATTTTTTTTACTTTGAAAGTTATTTGATTGGCTGGGGAAATATTGATATTTCATATTCTTTATTCAATACAGATATTTGTTCATAATGCATATTGCTCATGAATTAAATCAATCATTTGATATATAAAAAATGATTTGGATATATAGTGATAGGTGGGGCCTGAAATTATATATCCCCTTGATGCATCGATAGGTCTCATGAGGCAAATTATTAAGCCATCATTAAATGGGTTTTACCCATAGTTTTAAACTATCTTGGTGAAATTTATTGACGGTATATATATCATGATGTATGATATAATGATGTAAAATATTATATATTTCCTTTATTAAGAATTTATTTATTATTATCCATAAGATTATTACATTAATATTATCCATGGATTCATTTTTTTCTCAAGTTGTTGATTAAATGAAATGTGTTTTCCGTTATTTGCATTTCCATATTGGTTATTCCTTATATAATAATGATAGTAAATTTATTTATTAAATGGAATGTGTGTTCAATTATTTGCCTTTCTATATTAACTATTCCTAATCTAATCATGATATTAAAACTACTGATTAAATGGAATGTGTGGTCATTTATTTACATATCCATATTGATTATGCCTTATCTAATCATAATAATCATGTTATTGATTAAATGGAATCTGTATTCATTTATTTAGCTTTACATATTGATTAAACCTTATTTATTCATGATGAAATATACTATATGTAACCCTCATTGATCATTTTATCACACATTTATATTTTTTCTATTCCCCATGATATGAAGAAGAGACATTTCAAGGGGTTCAAGGATATAGAATTTTTAATTAATATATGTTGTATTTAATGTTTTTATATGTAAAATGAATTTAAAATATGTATCTAATTTACCTATACTGATAAACTATTTGGTCCTTCAAGATATGATCACTGGTATCTTATTTTAAATTAGTGAAGTAACCACTAGCTTTGGGCTACTAAGGTCGGGGTCTTTACAATTTATATCATAGGAAGTTTAGTAGAAACCTTGGGAATCAAATTTAGAAAAATATAGATTAGGTAACATAACCCTATGAATAATTTTTAGGACAAGTCTAATTATATGATAACATTATATTGTTTTGGTAAGGTAGAGATTATTTGGTTTTCCTAGCAATACATCCCAACCAAGATTCTACAATTGGATGTGGAACTAGAACAGTTTTACCTAGGGGTAATAAATTATAAAATGGTACATTTTCTTTTGACTATATCATCACCTGGTATATAAAAACAGGCCTTGTATCACACCTGGTTTGACCCCCTTAAGGGATATGCTTTGGTTAATCCACGTTTTCATTATGAACCATTTTATGAATGAGAGAATAGAACCTATGGAAACCTATGATATTACATAGTGATATGGGATAAATCTAAAGTCTCTTGGGATGATATATCTAAGTTTAGTCATATAGATATTTATTTTAATGTATTATGTGATTATAGTTTAAGATGATTAAGGATGTTTTGGGAAAACATTTATGGGGATATAATCCTTGGGTATATTATGGGATTCATTGAAAAGATTACTTGAGTAATAATGATTTTTTTATATTTTGGACATAAGTTTAAAGTTGTTGATAACCTTTAGTGTTGATATGATAATTAATGATAAAGTAATAATATTCAATTAAGATAATTTTATTTAATCTTACAATAAAACCTTAGTGGTTAAAAAATTATTTAATGATTATTTTTTTAAGGTTGTTCGTCATATTTTTGGGAATGTTATAGGAATTATAAAAATATAGTTTTATACAAAGGATGACCCTCATGTCTGGTGATAATCCATCACATCTAAAAATGCCTTGGGGCATGAACCCACAACCAAAGGGTGATTAGGGTGTAGTTCCTAACACTTTTCTATATGATCTCTAAGTTAATTTTACATTTTTTTACTCAAACAATTGGATGGATAAATATTATATTAATTTATAAAAATGTTTCAATGGTTTAAGTTATATCTAACCCATACTTCTAGATTATAATTTAACAGGACAATTAATTAGGAAGAACAAAATTAATTTTTTGAATGTTGATGATATTTGGGATATAGGGTTATTTATCTATGGAATGATTTATGTATAACTTTATCTTTGGAGATTATATTAATGTGTATTAATTTTTGGTAATTATCTTACATTTCACAAAAAAAAATTGGATTTGGTTTAGATTATAAAGGAAAAGAGATATCTTGATATCATTTTATGGAATCATATGAATCATTAAATGATAGTTTTAGTGATTCAATAATTAAAAAATCATATTGTAAATTCATTCCTTAGAGTAATATGTGGAGTGGAAATTGATCAAAGCACAACCAAAGGATGAAATGTTTCTTATTAAATAGAAATATATCAAGTAAGTATATTTCCTTATATTCTTACATAGTACAATAATTCCACAAATTTAGGAGATATTATCATTTAAAAATGTTATCTTATTACCTTTATATATATAATGAATCAATTGTCATTTAACTCAACATAGATTTATGGTTTTGTGGTCGTTGAATTTCTCCTAATCATCTACTTTATTGTGATCAATTATCCTTATCATATCCATAATTATTTATTATTTTGGTCCATTCCTATAATTTCACTTCCAACTAATGTTCTCCTACTTGGAAACCTAGTTATGTTTCATTCTAAATGACCTTCATATTTCTTCTTCCCTCTATTATGTGGATGTTTTATTAACACTTTTTATGATGTGGGTTTTCATCAAAGGTATTTTCACTTTTCAAACCCTTCATTGTTGTGCATAAATTCAAATTATGAGGTTGAAATTTATTTAAGGTGAGTAGAATGTAACACCCTGATATTCTAAAATAAGAATATTTGGTTTAATTGCATATACGACATGCAACACTAAACTTAAACGAGCCACAAAATATATTAATTAAATATGATTGTTATAACATTGTCGTTGGATTAGAGTTCATGAATATGATTAACAAAATTTTGAAATGTATATATATAAGTCACAATCAATACAAATTTATTGATATATACTTAGTAAATAGTCACTCAAATTTTTAGTAAAATCATTTTATACTTTAAAAACATTTTCTTCAAGAATGGTTTTATTTTTCATTTTATATTTGAAAATTGTGATAAATTTATAATCTTTTGAGAAATTTTCTTTTATAAAAATAATATATTTTTTTAAATCATAATTTAAAATTTATATTATGGTGACATTTTGTGAGTTTTATGAAACAAGTGATTTTTCAGTGAATGGTGAAAAATACCACTTTTTGTAAAACTCTCATTTCATTTCAATTTAAAATTAATGTTATGAAATTAACTTAATTTCAAAGTAAAATTGGTATTATTTATTTATATTTAAAATAATGAATTAAATTTTAATAAAATTTATAACTAATTTTGGTATAAGTTCATTTTTAGGCTTAAAAACACATTTTTTTGAAAATTATTTTTAAGTGCATAATGTTCCTAAATTTTAATTAATTAAAATAACAACTAAAAAGGAAATATTTAAATGAAATTTATTAATTATATATTTATTTATATAAATATAAATCTATATCATGATTATTAATAGTCATATATTTAATATAATATCATCTTATTCTTGAAAATGTATTTCTTGAAAAATTGTTTTTTGACAAGTTTTGCGTGTTTATTTTCAAATTAAATTATAAAAATAGTGTGAATTGGATTTTATAAAATGTATTCCTTATTCATAACTATAAAAATTAAAATTTTATAATAATTTCAACTTAATTTTTTTCATAATTATTATTAAATATAGTAGAATTTATTTATCGCAAAAATGGATAAAATGGGGATTTAGGTGTTACATGAACTTGTATAAAATTAATTTCCCAAAAAAATATAATTTTTATTTGATAAATTTGATTTAATATTAATAATCTTTTTTTATAAATTATTTAATAATTATCATTTTTTTCTCTTAAATGATAAATTACCTAGGTTAAAAACACTAATTATAGTGGTGAAAAATAATGTGGTAAAAATAAATAAACATAGAGAATAAGGAATAGCATGTTTAAAAAATGATTATTTTTTATGTTGGAGGTTTCGATAAACTATAAATTCTTTAAAATTCATTATTTGTCAACTTTGGAGGCACTTTTGGTGAGATTGAATTCCCAATATTGAATAGTTTTGAGTATTTACAAAAATATCACTCCTCCTCAATTATAAATAGGAAACCCTACCCTCATTAATTCACACCTATAAAGCCATTTTTATTTAAAAAGAACTAAAACAATCTCCCCAAAACCCTTATATTCATTCTAAATCATCTTGTATTCCCAAAATACCAACCCTAGGGTCCTTAATAAGATATATAAAGGAGGTTTCTCTAAAAGAAGGTAATCGTCTTAACGAATCTCTTTGTTTTTATTTCTTATTTTACCACCTTCAATTATATATTAAAACATCTAATATAATAACAAAAATATATCCAATATACTGATTTTTTATTATGTTGAAGCACAATATTTATCCATCTCATCCTCCATCAAATGGGAGACAAATCAATCTCTCGCATGTATGACGAACGACCACCCCTCAAACCGATGTAATTTGTCTTCCATCACCAACTAATATGTATAGTAATAATGATGGAAATATTGAATATATATTATAAATATTAAATGATATTAATTTTTTAAAATTAATATATCATCCACTTCCTTACCCTTTCACCCATTAAAGAAATGATATTGTCTCTCGTGTGTACGTACAGCCTACCATCTCCACAATGCGATGTGATTCATTTTCAAAGTCCAACTGTCAAGAATGTTTTTAAAAATGAATCCAATTAAAAAATATGATATTTAAAAAATTTATCTAATTATGTATATTATGTATATGTATCATATATACAAGAACTAGAACTTTGATCCTAAAATACACCTAAGAAAAACAAAGCAATTAACACCTGAAACAATGGTCATAAAGAAATATTATTAATGAATGAGAGATAAAAAAATTTTAATAAGATAATATATGATATTATAAATATTAATATGGTTATTATATAAATAAATAACCTTTTTAAAATCATTATACAAGAGTTTAATGCATGTTCAACTAAATGGAAATTTAAGATAAGATATTTTCTCTCAATTTCCATTCATTGGGGAATATTATAATGTTATGCACCTAATTTATTTTATATAGTGTATGAACTTCATATTTTACATGTAATATAATAAATCATTAATATTTAATAGTATTTTATGTTTTAATTAAAATTATCTCATCTAATTGGGTTTGACTTGAATTTTACCAATTGGTAAGGAATTTCATAACTTAATTTTATTTCATTGAGTTATGTAACTTCTTCATTGACTTTGATATTATAAGATTATGTGCATAATTTATTTTTCCTATTTTATGTAGTACTTAAAAAATTATTTGTATATACATTTAATATAAATAATCAATTCATTTATTAATACTCACTTAAATATTTTGATAATTGTAATAGATTTCATCTCAATTTCCACTCCATTGAGACATATTTGTTTTTCTTCACCTATTTATTTTTATGAGGTGTATATAATTCCACACAGATATGTTATATCACTAATATATTAATATTCATGGTATTTAATGTTTGATTTGAAGTTAGTTTTTCAGGGGTGTTATGATTCAAAAGTCACTAAAGTGTTAAGGTTTTTTTCACAGTCTCATCATTATTCAGGATTATTTATGTTTAAGTATCCATTGGGAGAAATATTTAATATTTTCATATTAAACCAAATGTATTTTATTCTCCTTGGGTATTCATGAATTTTTCAATTAATAGAACCATTTTCCTCTCTTTGGTACTTAGAATGATCGAGAAAATGTTTTTAAATAAAAGCAGAATTTATTTCTCTCTTCGATCAAAAAATATTTTTCTTCGATATCTATGTTTTCTAAAAATATTTTTCAAATTTTTAATAAAATTGTAAAATTGATTTATTAAATAAATTTTGACCCATGTTTTACTTTTAGAAATGGTTTAAAAGGAATATTCCTTGAGTTTTCCAAATGAGGTAATTTTTTACTTTATTTACAAAAAATATGAAAGGAATATTTTTTTTAATGTACTCAACATGTATAGAATTTACTACCATCATTACCACTAATTATTTTGAATATTACTTTTCAAGTATAAAAGTTTCTTTTCTAAGAAAATTTTTCCCTAATATTTTGAAATTTATATTTTTTAAATGTTCTTTTCAAAGTGAAAAGGGTATTTGCTTTAATAAAATGTTCATGCTCGTCTTATGGTATTTATATTCATCAACAAAAAAACCCTTTATTTTACTTATACTTCAATGGGGATATTTTTTAATGATATCATCCTTATTATTTCTCTAGATGGTTTATGATCAGTTTTATTAGATAAAGTATTGAAATTCACTTTCTTTATTAATTTTGTAATCATTAACTTTCTCTTGAAACATTTACATTATTGTGATCCTTAGACATTACATTTACCTTAAATTTTCATATTCTTTATCATGGATATGATTATTTATTAAACTATATATAATTTCTACACACATTGTTTTACTTCAAAAGTTATTTGATTAACTGGGAAAATATTTATATTCTTTATTATTTATTCAACATCGATATTTATTGATAAGGTATATTGTTCATGAATTAAATAGATCATTTGATATATGAGGCATGATTTGGAAATGTAGTGATGGGTGGGGTCCAAAATTATATATCACACTGATGCATCAACAAATCTCTTGAGATAAATCAGTGATCTTGCAATAAATGTTTTTTAACCGTTATTTTAAACTATCCTCGAAAAAGGTCTTAGTGGTACATATATCATGATGTCTGAGATAATGAAGTCTAATATTAATTATTTCCTTCATTAAGAATTTTGTTGTTATTATCCATGATATTATTGCATTGATATTCGAAATGGATGTTTTTTTTATCAATTTATTTATTAAATGGAATGTTTTTTTAGTTATTTACATTGAAATATTGATTATTCATTATCTAATCACAATATTAAAGTTATTAATTAAATGGAATGTGTGTTTAGTTATTTTCCTGTCCATATTGATTATTCTTTATATAATCACGATAGTCAATTTATTCTTTAAATGGAATTTGTGTTCATTTATTTACCTTATCATGTTGATTATGCCTTATCTAATCATGATAGTAAAATTATTGATTAAATGGAATGTGTGTTCAGTTATATACCTTGAATTTTTGATAATTCTTTATTTATTCATGATAGATTCTATTGTATATAAAAATTAATGAGTATTTGACCTCACCCTTATTTTTATTCTCTTCCCCATAATATAAATAAGGGATCTTTGAATGAGTACATGGATGTAGAATATTTACTCTCTTTATGTTTCATTCCATGTTTTCAAATATAATGTGATATTAAAATATGTATCAAGTTTACTAAGACTACTAAACTGTTTAGTCCTTTTGGATGTGATCACTTGTATCTTACACCAAAGTAGTAAAGTAACCACTGGCTTGGGGCTACTAGGGCCAGGTACTTTATAGTTTCTTACTGAACATAAATATAAACCTAAAATTACTCAAGTAAAAATGTCTACGGTTAACTATATTTTTAAATTGATCAACATCAACTATCGATGATTCACTAAAACCATACCCCGACACCTTTTAAACCGAGGCACACTGAGATTGTTTTAAACACACTCACTAAATACCATAATTGACATTCGGTGATGTATCCTATCCAACCATCCCCTATAAAAGATAGCCATCATGCCACAACTTAAGAATTGGTGAAACACTGATCCAGAATACCTGGATCATCACAAGATATCTAAATCCTGACGCCCGCACTCGGGAGACACCCATGTCTGTACTTGAACTTATACCAGTCATTTTTTTTATAAATCTAGTTGTACACTATTCTATTTATCCAATAGAATTTAAGGGTTAAAATAACCATCCAATGATCGGTTTCAAGATCCCCCGACCCATCTCATGTAAGGGTCACCCACCAAATGGCTGACAACCCACTATACATCTTAGGATCATCCCTGATGTCACTCCAATGAGATGATTATATGATCACCACATCCCATGCTCCATATATCCATGTAAATAATTATTGGCAAGGTTAAAAGCCTACTCATCCATTATCACTAACAAAAAAATAACCCATCACTCATTCCCAATTCCCAAGAATGGTTCCCTTCACATTCATTGAGTTTCAATATGCAACGAGGGTCACCACCCTCAAATGGAAAAAGACATTGTCCCCACGTTATGGATTAACTTAAACCATTTTTTGAGCTTGACATACAAAGAATCTCCCCCATCAAACAAGAAAAGAAATTTAGCTAACTCAGAATATAGTCACTGCTCTCTTAGCATACTCAAAATGATGACAAGATATTGGGAATGATCACCACCGGACTATTTTTACACTAACATTTTCTTGATAGGCATATATCACTCTCCTTGAGCCACACACCATAAAAATAGTCGATACTTTCCTTTAAACAACTCCTAGCACCAAGTCTCCTGACAATGTGTGTTCAATCTATCCATGGGTCGACCACCTCATGGAACCAAATCTTTTTACCAAAAATTTCTCATCACTATTTATGGAATGATCATTTCATCCTTCAATCAAAACCCATGAAACCCCCAATCGTATCAAAAACAAATTGCTTGGTATAGTTTCTATATAACCGCATCTAAGTTCTCAAAAACAGGACTATTGAACCATTTGGAGCCAACTCCTTATAAATCACTCTACTACAATCATTGATGCATCATCACTGATTGGTAATGATTCCCTCACTACCTAAGGTATATATCATGATCATTCAATCACACTTCCAAAGGCTTTTACTCTACCCTTGATAAACCTTCCATGATTAGAAACTCCAAAAAAATCCATAATTGACTCGTGGTTTCCCACAAACAATCCAAAACTGTTATTTTTCCCTATCATCATAGTTCTAAGGGTCTCTCCCATAAATGAACCTATCATATTTAACATAACATAGCTAATGAAAACTTATAACTGTGCTACTAAACATTAGTCAATCTAATAAATATTGACCTATTTAAAGGTCATGTAGGTTAATATTCAATGTATCTTACAAATCTTTAACTTGTTACATCAAACCCCAAAGGTACTCATGAATTTCCATGAATAACCACTAAAGTATAACTTTGAATCTAGATATATATCAATGGTTGGATGATCATCCAACCACATTCTTTTAATGTTACCTTGAATGAACCAACATGTCACGCATCTTAGGTCACGTTCACACCTCAAGCCTGAATTAAGAATCCCGACTCAATCCAGACTCACAATAAAGTCAAAAATCAACACTACAATCGATACTGTAAATCTAGAACTTATAATAATTCATTCTAACCATTCCCAAATTCCCCTCTGTAGTTGTGTTGCCTATACCAGGAAATAAATTCTTTCCACGATCAATATGATGCTCGTTATCTTAGTAGTGTCCTAGTTATCACCTCACCAAAAATAGAAAATTCATTCCTTAGAACACACTCCATCTATCACTAAAAATGGTTCCCAAAAATGGAAAACACACATATACCATGAATCAACATGAAAAGAAAGAAAAATCATAAGCTTAAAATCAAACCAAACTAGGTTCAGTTATAGACACTCACGTGATACCCCCCTCGAGACAAGCTCCTACATGTCATCGGTATTGGGCACAAAATACAAAACTAAATTGGATTGACAGTTTTATAACAAATGATACATTTTATAGAATCATCTAAAGAACTCGGATAACTCAACCTTCTATTTATATCTTAAGTCTACCATTATCAATAAAAATACATACATAGTTAGGTCACTCTACTCCGAAGATAAACCATGAACATAACCTTCAAGAACTCATGACCCTTTTCCAAGAAGTCATAGACTAACCAAGTTGAGTTTTTACCAGGATAACATCACTTAAAACCAACTCAAGATATAACAATAACCACAAAACTTCATATGGTGTATTTGCTTAATTTTTAATTTATAAGGACAACAACACCATGTTTCCAAGCATACAATAACACATACAAAGGTTTAAAACAATTTTGTATTGTCCCATATGACTATCAACCTGGGTGAAAACCTTCTTAGTAATAAATATGAAAATATGAAATACTACCAGATCATCATATGCCTGACCATGCCCTAGGAATGTGTAACCCACTGAACTTAAACATTACAAGATGTGCACAGTCCTAACCATGCATAAATTACTGAAGACTACTCATCTTCCTAGGGCATAACTTCATAAACTAAGGGTCTCACCCAAGTTATATGGTGTCCGAACCACACCTCTCACTGGAGAACTCCACACAAGCATTTACTAATGATTTAATCTATGAGGGGGGTACCACCCAAGGCTAACCCCTCACTTATAAAAGGCATAAACTCCATAACTATTTCATTCCTAAAGGTCACTAGGATCACTCACCTAACATCCAAATCCAAATAAACTAAATGAAAAAAATACAATTAATAACCATAGGAAACATACATATTTTCATACAAGGTAATCTCAAGGAAACTTCAGAACCAACACCCTATACCATGGTCCAAGCTAAGAACACCACTAAAAGGATTTATTCTATCTATTACATCAATTAAATCTTATCTTAAAAATTAAAGATGCTCAAACATACATCCTAAAAAGTACCAGTTATAAAAGAAGATATTTTACAAGATGAAATTTAAACTTTATTCAGATAATGTTTTATAAAATATTAGGAAAATTATAACATAATTTCCCATTAAACCATTTCATTTATACATAAGTTATCACAGTTGGGATTAGTTAAATAAAATTCCATTCACAATAATTAGAGGGGAAATATATTTATCATGTAATTGAAATTTTAATTAACTAAGGCCTCATATTAATAAGTATCAAAGCAAAAAAAAGGTCTCATATCATTTCATGGGGGATCAGTTAAGTTAAATTCCATCATAAATTTATACATAACACTATATAAGTGGATTATGACTATAAGTCCCAGGCCTTAAACCTTACATAATCTTGAGTTTTGATCAATAATTTACTTTCTTTCACATTGAGGATATTTTCAGGTTTAGAGTTTTAGATAATTAGTCTATAACTATTACATTACATCTCAAAAATTACAAACTAGACACTTCTACTCTATCCAACTTATTTCAAAATAATAAAACTCTTTAAATAATAAATTATTATTATTTTCTTGGTAAAAATATTCTTGAATTATTAATTTCTGTTATCCTTCCTTATACCCTATAAAAACACTTCAAAAACATGGGATGTGTATAAAAAGCTCATTAATGAAAAATGAAATAAGTAATAAAACTGTTAGTCTATGAATATTTAAAACCCATGAAAACATTTTTAGAAAATCATACTTTTCACCCAAAAAAGATAAACTGCATAGCTTGCATCATGTAATATTAAGATTACTACAAAGCTCTATAGAAATCATAAAACAAAAAGGTAACTTGTTTCATCTATAACATACTTATATTCTACCTTTCACAACTACATAGGGAGTAACCTCCATGGTTACGTTTGGAATACCCATCATAGTATATTCACTGAATCTATTCGAATAAAACTTATTATTTACCTCCATCAAGTTACCCAATGAATTATAGATCTATCTCGGGATCACCCACCCTCGGTTTATCATGGAACCAACTGTATATGTAAACAATTCTGAAGAACCATAACATAATCATAACACATAAAACAATCATAAAGGAAAGATAAAATTTCCATATTGAAATCAAAATATATCATTTAAAGATATTGACATAATAAATGCTTTCTCAAAACTATTTTCAACAAAAAAAATATTTAAAAAGGTTATATAGTATTTATTTTCCTTTTAAAAACATTACAGCTTATAAAGGAATCCAAATATCAAATAATTCTCATGGCAGTGAAAAGGTCGTTGTCGTCGCGTACGTTAAAAAGAAACATTCCATTTGGTGTTTAGTAAAACACTTCATAAAAAAATATTTCTTTTAAAAACTGTTGAATTAAATTTAAAAAAAATTATAATTATACACTGTATAGAAGAAGTTCATGTATAAACCAAAATATGCTTCAATAAAAGGAGTTTGAGATGAAGTCCCTTACCTTGAGTCAAACTTGTCTCGTTTGTTCTTTATATTCCGAAATAATAAAATTAGGTTAATTTAAACTTTCTTTAGAACCTTTTTCAATTTTATTATTCATTTTATATTGCTTATCATCATGTTATAAAAATTTCATTACTATTTAAGTTCATATCAATCAGTTTGTCGATATTCGGTACTTAAGTCAAAAATGAACTTGTTTGATGTAAATTTTCCATGTGGTCAATAGTACATCATCCCCAGAATATTATTCATGATTTAAATATAATATATATCTATTATATATGTATTTATAATTTCTATTATATTTGGAGATATTAAATTCAATGCACCATTCATGGAGACGGTTGGTCGTACGTACGCATGAACGCTACTTTCATTTCTTTGTCATATTAAAAGAATAATAATCAAATGATATAAATGTATATTATAATACCAATATTATATTTATTTCAGGTATTTATCATAGTTTTAATAAAACCATCCTTTATACATTCCATGTATAGCATGAATGAGTTATATCACTTTGAGGTGGCGGTAGTCCACACTTCCTCAAATGAAATTATTTTATTTACACATCATGAAAATCATAAAGTTATATTGTAAATAAAAATTACAGAAGAATAGAGACAATATAAATATAATATATATCACGTATAAATATAGTTTCATCATAATAGACATTATGATATGTGGTAGGGGAAAATTTAACAATCATCATTTTGTCAGGCAGTAATCCGTCATACACAGAAACAGTATGTTCGTATACATTAAATGGAGGTGTGTGTAAGTGTAGTTCAAATACTTCTTATAAAACAATCCTTGTATATTGATTATATTGGTTTTTTATATAATAAAATAATAATAAGATCGGCTAGAGTAAAGAAGGAAAATAAAAGAAAGGAACTTCAGAGAAGACGTTACCTCAAAATCGGGTAACTTCTTTTGATGTGAGCAAAAATGCCTTCTTGAATTGCCTTCCTCCGAAGTTAAGGATTATAGGAGGAATTTAAGGATTTTGTGAGCTTATTTGAGTAGAATTTAGATGATCCAAGGGGATTTAGAGGTTTGAGTAAGTGGTTAGTGGTGGTGGCCATTTATAAGAGGGATGAGAGGCACATACGGAAAGTCTTGAAATATTAATTTATTATAAATTCAATTTCAATTAAAAATTGTCCAAAACTCATTTAATTCAAATATAAGATAATTTTGGTTCAATTACGTATCATGAAATAACTTTAAGATAAGTTTTTAATATTTTTTTATACTTTTCTTTTTGGTTTAACCCTTATTTTAACCTTTTTAATCTTACAATGATAGCATGATATTTATACATTATGGGTTAATGTATTTACCATATCAGGTCAAAAAAACCACAAAAAAAGTAATTTGTGAAATATTTGTACTTATCTTATCCATTTGGCCGAATATTAGATTTTTAGTAATTTAATATCATTTAATAAACTATTTTATATTTTAAGTTGTGAATTATGTCAATTTTGGACACTATTCATACTTCATTTTTTTACAAATTTATAACAACTTGATTCCTTCAAAAAATATTTAATAAATCCTAACATGTCATATTCACCTAGATAATTCATGTATGATGTAATTTATTTCAAATAATATTTATTTTAATATTTATAATATCATTTATTTGAATCCTTTATTAATGAAGCAATCACTGCATCATCATTATATCATAATTAAATTTATTAATTTAATGTATAAAATTTATAAATAAAATATCATGATGTAGGAAATATTTTTAGATTTATAATTAATATTTATAGTCGAAGATATCACTTATATAACTTCATATAAAAAATAGTAAAAAGATACATGTTTATGTTATTTTTCTCTTTATTTTAAATTAATTATTATAACATGTCATTATCACTCTCTAGTGGCTCCCAAATTCCAAAATTTTAGCCTAAGGATGCTCATGGTCAGACATAACCTATCCAATAGGATTAGGATAGGTTGTAGGGTAGTTTTATATAATTAAAATATTAATTTTTTTACCATTATTTACCAGATTTACCATTTACCCATAGTAATTGAAAATAATTATTGAAGTTTCTATTCATAATGTCCAAAAATAAAAGACGCTTATTCACACAATTTGTACCTTATGATTCAAAATATGGAATCCATTTTTCCAAATTCAAAACACATAATTGTCAGAAATTAATTTAAAATTAATTCTTGTTGTCAAAACCAGAAAGCGGGTTTTTAAAAAGTAAAAACTATTAAAATATTGACATGTGTTTAAGTCATATTTAAATGTAAAATTACTTTCAATGGAAAACATTGGATTAAATGATAAAAATTTAATCAAATTAATCTTTAAAACTAATTAAAATATAATCTAACTATGTAAATAAATTATATGAAAAGGTAGTTTTCAATTAAAATGCATTATTTTCCACTATTCATAAAAATATCAAAATTTATACCAAAGTAAATTTTGATGTCTCCCTTTTAAAGAATAAGTTTATTTCATCAAATATAACATATAAAAGTGAAAAAATATATTTTAAAAAAAGGTTTTCTATCAAAAGGCGGTAAAATGACCTTTTAAAAATATTAGAGTATTATATGCTTAAAGTTGGATTCATTTCCATTTTAAGCTTCTAAAATTAATTAGATAATTTAAAAACATTTAAAAATGTGTTTAATAATATTTTTTTTAGTTCTGTTCATTCTCTCCAATACAGCGTTTTGGCATTAACAAATATTTAAAATAATATTATTATTCTATTATTTTTTGGTATAACTCAACATTGTGTGCAACGTAAGATTTCAGAGAAACTCATTTTTGTGTGTTGGGTACACTATTAGAAAAAGAGACCTATTTAACATAAAATTAATATCTTATTAAAAAAATTAATATATATGAAAATTTATTATTCTATAAATACATAGGTCGTTACATCATTCCCACCTTTTGGAAATTGTGTCCTTGAAATTTTAAAATTAGGCATGGAAACTTTATTGAAAATCCCTCATCAGAAAAAGAGTAAATAAAAATATCACTTCAAAATAATTAAATATAAGTACAAATTTCACCTGAAAGAAAACATACTATGGTTCCATGTCGGAAAACATGGATATGGAAGAAAAACTAAGTGCTATATTCTGATGGAGAGTGATAGAAAACATGATCAAGAGAAATTTAACAACCAAAAAACCATAAACTTGTGATGGGATAAGTAGTCTTTGATTCCCCAGTAAGAAAAGTAAACAAAAACATTTTTTTAAGGTAATTTTCATAAATTTTAGGAATTTATTTATGATCTTGACTAAGAACATAAGGAAACATACTTACTTGTCAAGTGGAGTTTCATCCTTTAATAATTACATACCACAAACTCATCTTTTCTCCAAACGATGAGTATTCAATATGACTTAGTCACACCAAAAGTGCTAGAGTAAACTTCTATAGAATATCATAATCTTCAAAAGATGAACTATATATTTCCCATGTCTTTATAAATTAACCAAAACCAAAATGGTTAGTACAAGATCAGATAATCCCCAAAAATAATAATCCTTTATAAAAATAAATACTACTCTTAATCTCCAAAATTCAACAAACAATACCCAAATTTCAACAAAGACCATTTAATAAAAATTTGTTCTTAAAATTATTTAAAATAATCCATACTAAGATTGAAACACAAAATTTAAAAGGATTTGATCACATGGTCTTCCACAATAAATCTTAACATTTATCTACAAATAACATCTACTATTCTTAAAGTCTCATACATAAAATTAATTAACCTAATCACATGTTCTCCATGATAGGTTAATAATTTCAATATATAACCAGAATCACCATAAGTCCACAATAAAAATATATATTATTCCAAAATATAATTCAACCATTACTCCTCAAATGAAATCCCATAGTATTCTATTTTCCTTAGGTATATAGTGTTTCCAAAAGAGCGAACGTCTTCCAAAATAATATTTATCACTTAATCACCAAATCTTTTTCATATACTAATTATATCCATTTTATAAAACATAATTTTCCAAAATCAACTTATTCTTGATCAATAAAATCATTTCACTAAAAAGAATAATTCATACTTCGATTCCCATGTCCTTTCTAGAGGCAACAGGTTGTCACCCATCTTGCGGGTTGTCTCTTTTATAAAACTCAAAAATAACCCTAACATGTTTTAACCTAAATGGTTGTATTATACTTATAATTTTCATCCCAAATCAAAATGACCTCAACATATTAATTCATGAAGTATTATATATATTTAAATTTTTTTATTTCACCTCTATATGATAAAATAAAACTATTCTCAAAGAAAGAACAGTGTACCTTGATCATGGTGTCCACCTAGTTTCATCGCCATATTTATTATGTAGATAGAAGATCTTTTCATTGAAAAAATGATTTAGATATCCTTAAAAATAATTTTCTTCCTTTATCCAAATACACCTTGTACAACTTGGGTCATATGGGTGTTCATAGAAAAATATTTTCATAAAATAATCATGTATGACATATAATTTCAAATCATCTTATAAAACATGATTTTTATAAAACTGTCAAACTGAGTTTTATTTGAAACTTTGAATATATGGTAATTTTAAAATACCATAAGTATGTGGTGAAATAATATATTATAAAATAAAATATAAATAGGTTGTGCAGGGGTCTACTTCTTCATCACTTTTTTTCAAAATCATAATATGCTTCAAAATCTTGTGATAAGGTAAAATATTTAAAAATAACTTGATAATATTTACCTTTATTAAAAATATGAGAATATTATTAAAATATAATTTGATTAAATACAACCCATGACCTACGATGGTATCAAGGTATAATGGATGTTTTTTATATCTCAAACAACTTCTTGCAAGTGAGTTGTATGTTAGAAAAAGTTTCACAATCTTCCCAACATTACTTTGCAATAATTATTGCAAGAAAGTCATCAAGAATATATATGAATGTTGTTTGATATCCCACTCATTCCATTTTTAACTGACATTAATTGATCTGAAAAAGTTATAAAACAAGGATTTAATAGAAAGAATAGATATAGAGACTTACCATGTGGTTATCTAAAACTCTTAATCCCTAAAGTTTTCTAAACCTTTCCTCTAATACCAACTATAAGGACTTAGCCTTAAACCTTATATAATATTGATTTTTCATCAAGAATTTAATTTCTTTCACATTTAGGATCTTTTTAGGTTTATAGTTTTAGAGAATTAGGCTATAACTATTGCATTACATCTCAAAAATTACAAAGTAGACACTTCTACTCTATCCAAATTGTTTCAAAATAATAAAACTACTAAAATAAAACAAGAATTATCTTCTTGATAAAAATATTCTTGAATTATTTATTTCTCTTATCCTTACTTATACCCTATCAAAAACATTTAAAAAACTTTTTATGAGTATAAAAAGATCAGTAAGGAAAATAAAATAAGGAATAAAACCTTTATCCCATGAATATTTAAAACCTATGAAAACATTTTTCACAAAGTCATACTTTTAACTCATAAAACATAAACTACTTGGCTTACATCAGGTAATAATAAGATTACTACAACCCTTCATAGAAATCATAAAACATAAAGGTAACTTGGGGAATCCATAACATACTTACATTTTAGCTTTCGCAACTATATAGGGAGTAACCTTCATGGTTACGTTTGGAATACCCATCACAGTATATTCCCAAAATCTCTTAAGAGAAACCTTAATATTTACCTTTGTCACATTAACCAATTAATTAGAGATCTATCTTGGGTTCACCCACCCTCAGTTTATCGTGGAACTACCCATATATGTAAACAATACCCAATAACCATAACATAATCATAACGCATAAATCAAGCATAAAGGAAATATAACATTTCCACATTGCAATCACAATATATCATTTCAAGATATTGACATAATCAATGCTTTCTCAAAACCTTTTTCAATAAAAAAATACATAAAAACAGTATATAGTTTTTATTTTCCTTTTAAAAACATTACTTCTTATTAAGGAATCCAAATATCAAATAATGCTTGCAGCGGTGAAAAGGTCATTGTTGACGCGTACGTTAAAAAGAAACGTTCCTTTTTTGTTTATTAAATTGATTCATAAAAAAGATTCCTTTTTAAAGAATTTGAATTAAATTAAAAAAAGGTTATTATTATACACCATATAAAAGAAGGTCATGTATGAACAAAAATATGCCTCAATGAAAGGATGTTGAGACGGATTCCCTTACCTTGAGTCTGACTTATCTCATTCATTCTTTATATTCCTGAATAATAAAATTAGGTTAATTTATACTTGATTCCTAATATTTTTCAAGTTTATTATTCATTTTATATTAATTATCATCATGTTATAAAAATTATATAATTATTTAAGTTCATATCGCTCGGTTTGTCGATATTCAATAATTGAGTCGAAAATGAACTTGTCTGATGTGAATTGTCCATGTGGTAAACATTACATCATCTACAAAATATTATTCATGATTTAAATATCATATATATCAATTATATATGTATTTATAATTTCCATAATATTTGGAGATAAGAAATGAAATGCACCGTTCATGGAGACGATAGGTCATACGGATGCATGAACGTTACTTTCATTTCTTTGTCAAATTAAAATAATAATAATCAAATGATATAAATATATATTATAATAAAAATATTATATTTATTTCATTTATTTCTCATAGTTATAATAAAACTATCCTTTTAATGTTCCATGTATAGCATGAATGATTCATATCACTTTAAGGGGGCGGTAGTCCACACTTCCTCAAATGAAATTATTGTATTTACACATCATGGAAAGAATAAAGTTATATTTTAAATAACAATTAAATAATTATAGAGACAATATAAATATAATATATATCATATATAAATATAGTTCCATCATAATTTCAACCATGAGTGGTGGTAGATGAAAATTGAACAATCATCATTTCGTGAGGTAGTAGTTTGTCATACACAGAAACAGTATGTTCAAATCCATTAGATAGAGGTGCGTTTAAGTGTAGTTCTAATACTTCTCATAAAAAACATCCTAGTATATTGAGTATAATGGTATTTTTATGTAATAAAATAATAATAATAATATCATAGGGAGTGAAGAAAGAAAATAAAAGAAAGGAACTTGAGATAAGATGTTACCTCTAAATCTGGTAACTTCTTTGGATTTGATCCAAAAGGCTATCTCGAATTTCCTTCTTCCCAAGTTAAGTATTATAGGAGTAATTTAGGGATTTTGTGATCTTATTTGATCATAATTTTGATAATCCAAGTGTCTTTATAGTGTGAGTAATTGGGTAGAGTTGGTGGCCTTTTATAAGAGGGAGGAGTGGCACTTTGGGAAAGTCTTGAAATATTAATTTATTATAAATTCAATTTCGATTAAAAATTGTCCAAACCTCATTTAATTAGAAGATAATATTTTTTTGGTCATAATACCCATAATCCAATAATTTTTAGACAAGTTTTGAATATTTTTTTATCATTATCTTTTTTTTAACCCTTGTTTTACCCTTTTTAATCTTATAGTGATATCATGTTATTTACACATTGTGGGTTAATGTAATTACAATATCATGTCAAAAGACCCAAAAAAATAATTTATGAAATATTTGGACTTATCTTAACCATTTCTCTGAATCCTATATTTTTAATAATTTAATATCATTTAATAAACTATTTTAAATTTTAAGTTATGAATTATGTCAATTTTGGACACTATTCATACATGATTTGTTTACAAATTCATAACAGCTTTATTCCTTCGAAGAAAACATTAAATAAATACTAACATGTCATGTTTACCGATAAAAATAGTTTATAAAATTAATTATTTCAAATAATATTTATTTTAGTATATATAATATCATCTATTTTAATCCTTTATTAATGAAACAGTCACTGGATCATCATTGTGTCATAATTAAATTTATTTTTTTAATGTATAAAAATTATAAATAAAATATCATGATGTATGAAATATTTTTATATTTCTAATTAATATTTATATTCAAATATATCACTTATATAACCCCTAATAAAAATTGTTTTAGTAAGAAGATACATGTTTATGTTATTTTTCTCTTTACTTTAAATTAATTATTATAACATGTCATTATCACTCCTAGGTGACTCCCAAATGCCAACAGTACGGCCTAAGGATGATCATGGTCGGAAATAACTCATAAAATAGGATTAGGACACATTTTAGTATTATTAAAATATTATTTTTTTACCCTTATTTACCAGATTTACCCTTTAACCATGGTAAATAAAAATAATTATTGAAGTTACTATTTATAATGACCAAAAATTAGAGGTACCTATTCACACAATTTAGAAATTATGATTCCAAATATGGAATCCATTTTTCAAATTAAAAATACATAATTTGCATAAATTAATTTAAAATTAATTCTTTTTGTCAAAACCAGAAAGTGGTTTTTTAAGAAGTAAAAACTATCCATAGATTGACATGTGTTTATATCCAATTTAAAAATAAATTACTTAAAATGGAAAAAATTGGATTAAATAGTAAAATATTACTCTAATTAAACTTTAAAACCAATTAATAAGATAATATAACTATATAAATAAATTAGATTAAAATTCAGTTTTGAATTAAAATGCAGTATTTTTCACTATTCATAAAAATATGGATTTTATAAGAAAAATATAAAAATTTCAACAAAAGTAAATTTTAATGTCCCACTTCTAAATAAGAAGTTTATTTATTAAAATAGAATATATAAAATCAATGAAAACTATTTTTAAAAATGGTTTTCCATTAAAAGGCAGTAAAACAACCTTTTAAAAATATTAGAGTATTTTGTGCTTAAAATTGGATTCATTCTCATTTTAAGCCTCTAAAATTCATTGGATAATGTAAAAACATTTAACAAATATGTGTAATCATATTTTTTTTAGATATTTTTATTCCTGCCCATACAATGGCTAAGCGTTAACTAACATTAAAAATAATAATAATTTTGTTTTATTATTTTTTGGTATAACTCAACATTGTGTGCAATGTAAGATTTCAGAAAAGCATGTTGTTGTGTGTCGGGTATTCTATCGTACAAAGTTTCCACTTTAACGTAAAATTAACATCTTATTCATAAATACTAATAGATATGAAAATGTATCATTCTATAAATACCTGGTTCGTTATAATGATAGTTTAAATAACCATCGCTATTTATCATAAACATACCCCCAAGGGGTTTTTTACCAAGGTATACACGGAATAAGTAAAGGTTTCTTATAAGGGAAATGTCATGATATCCTATATTCAATTATATGCACATATATTCCAATTTTATTTATTCATCGATATATAAATTAAAATTTGTATCCCATTTAAGTGCAACCAAATCACTTAAGAGTCATAATTTCATAAATTTTTCATTTACACAACGGTTCAGTTATATGAATCACCATTATTAAGTTTTAAATACCTAATATTTATAAGTTACAATTGGAATTCATGTAATTGTGACTATACTCTTACACCTTGTATCAATATTTAATGATTCTATATATGATGTATCAATTATATGGATCACCATTTCCAATTTATAAAAGCACAAGATTTATAAATTATAATTAGAATCCATTTAATCATAATCAAATAACATTTCAGCCCTTGAAATTTCAGTTCCACCACTCAAATGTGTCATGAATGGTTAATTAAGGTTCCACCATCAAGAAATGTGGGAAAACTCCATTTATATTGATACATACACTTTAACTAACCAATTATTTATCCATTTTCTTGTAAGAAACTTTAGTTCAATAGAAATTATATTAATCAAGTTACATGATAAATATTGAATAAAATGCATTCAATAAAGTAAAAATTACAAGGAATATGCATGTCCTATAATCCTCAAGTTTCTACAATGATGCATGATCAAATACTTCCTTATTATATCATGCCAAGAGTAAAAGAGGCATAATCATAACAAATGCTACAAATAATGTGTTTTACTCGATGGTGAAATGAATAAAGTCATAATAAATGAAAACCAGAATAGAAGGTCTCAACCTAGTTAAATTGTATTTTTACCAATATGAGGGTTTTATAATCTTAGGAATATGATTATTACCAAATTTTGACACTTTCCTAGCCTCTTTTCCACCAACCCAAAATAGTAAGATATAAGGAAAAAAAGAATCTTTGATTCCACTTGTAATGTCCCAGGCCTAGTTCACTCAAAAGTAACCAAACTCGGTAGTACCTAGGAATAAGCACACCTCCAAATATGTCAGAGGCTACCAACTAGCAGCGGGGGTTAGTGATGGTATGGCGGGGAGACTGTACACTATTTATCAGAATGAATCATAGGAGTGAATAATAACAGTAAGAAATAGGAACAATATAATAGAAGCAGTGTAAGAAAATCATCAAGATAAATATAATCAAACAAAATCAATATCCAATTTCATATAAAGAGTAATAATGTCATGATGTGATACAAAAATGGGGGATATAAGGGGAATAGGGTAGCAGGATTACAATAAAATGCATGATATAAAAAAGTGAAAAAAATACCAAAATATATCTTCAATAGCATCATGAGTGATATCGCAGTCCTTTACTCCCATACTCATCCTAGTAAATAAAGTCAACTATCCATAGAAGGTCGATTTCCTTTGTCCCTATCAGTATCCATGAAGTCTATCTGGGTACCAATCAGTGTCCCAAATAGGGAGTGAGTAAAACTTAGTAGGACACCACTAACAGTGTCTATAACTAATCCAGACTATGAGTATATAATGATGTAGTGTTCATGTAATAGTAATAAAGGAAATAAATGAACAAAACAAAACCCATGCCAACTCAGGTTCCTCACAGGATTCACATCCCATACTACCTACTTCAGAATATTTTTTGTTTTTCTCTGAATATTTATTATATTAGTAATTAATAAGGATCATTGTTTACATCAATTCTAGATAGATAATAAGAAATGTCATGTCCTTTAATTCATAGTAAATAATAAGGAACATCATGTCCATTGATTCCAAGTAAATAGTAAATAATGTCATATAAATTGATTCCAAGTAAACATTATTGAATTTCTTATCCATAAATTTCAGATAAATAATAAGTAACATCATGTCCATTAATTAGTAATAAACAATATAGAACATCATGTCTATTATTTATGAATAACCAATATGAAATTTCATGTCCATTAATTTTGAAAAAACAATATGGAACATCATATTCATTAGTTCCAAATAAAAATATGGAACGTCATGTCCATTATAGAAGGTAATATTGATTTAATCACATTCATATCATTTAATAGATTCAATTTATCATTTAATTTATACAACTTAAGAGTAATAAATAGGGGCCATGTGTATTCTACTTTCCAATAAATTATTCAACTAGGTTCAGGTGACATATTCTTACCATTAACTTTTTATTTAATTAATTCATAAGCGATCAATTGGTCCATGTGTATTCCCATACCACATAACATTTTATTAACTTAATTTATAATATTTAATTGTAAAATTCCAAGAAAAACACACCATAATGATTTTTTGGTCATATTTGAAACATAATTCATTAAGGAATATAATCAAACCCGCCCAAGGGTACAGTTAGGGGTGAGGTTTTAAACATCCAACCAGTTGTCTTGGTTATATAACATGTCAAATTTAAGGTTGAGGTGATCAATTTTAAGTTATTTTATAATTTAAGAGTAATGCTCAGATGGCTTGGTGTGTGGCATAATGGTGACAATATATAAACACTAAAACCTTTAGGAAAAATGTATATACCGCCTACCTTATACCAAGGAATATTCACTCATCCATTATTGGAATTTGAGTTGGGATGGAATGAGGGATATTGGAAGATTATACAACATGAAAATAGTGAATATTATATAACTTGGAAATAGCATCTGATGCAGTGAGGAAAAAAATAAAATAAGGAAAATTAATGAGAAACATACTATTGGATATCCAACATAACCAATGAAACTTGAATCAAACATCGTATAAGACAGGATGATCAAAGCCAAGGTGATGTACAAGGTAGATCTCTCAAACATGGGGATTTTTTTCATTTGAGGGAATAAGAAAGAAGAAGCATGGTTAATTAAATTAGGGGGGAAAGGTAAATTCTCAATGTTTTTAAGGGGTGTGCAAATTTAGCAGCATGGTTAGACTAACTATAAGAAAACCATGATCCCATACTTTCTAATACTATACAGTTCGCACAAGGCCTATTGCATGGTTAGGAAAACTCTGTGTGGCCTATGTGCACTCACTGTCCAAGGATCCACCCCCTAGAATGGCTTGATGCCCCTTTAGAAAAATTTTACAAAATTTGTGTGTTTCACCACTATAATTTATTGAAGAGATTCACATAGCCATGTGTCCTCCCTCACATGTTTTCACAAACATTAAACCTTACTCTTTGGGTCACATGGTTTTACAAGACATGTTGAATGTTTTATACAAACCATGCCCCCTTACTCATTGGGACACATTGTTGTGTCTAACAGTTATCACTAACCATGCTCCAACTATGTGCCTCACCCAATCCTTGAAAAATTCTTAACTTCATGCTCTGAACAATCCAAAAATCATTCAACACCTTTTATATTCTATTAGGATATTTAATTTAGATATAGAATGAGTTTTACACTAAAATTAAAAGGATTCATACCTTTTTATAAAAATGGATTTTACAGTACATGTGTTAGCTTGATTTTCTACACCATAAGTGGAAATTATGCATGATATAAACGCCTATTACTAATGAACCTAGTAATTATGTTAGCAAGGAAGAAATTTTTCTATATATAAAACACTTGGATGATGCAATAGATGTCTAGGTTCTCATGATAACATCCATGTACAGTAAGCTCATGAAGTAATATATGGAATGGATTCATATATCATGTTTTCTCAACTTTGGAGTCTTTATTAAGAGAATTTAAGATAAGAGAGAAATGATATATCCAAGTAATTATTCACCTATAATCTCAGAGAACCGATACAATGTGGGACAAGTTGATAAGGACATGAGACATGGAAAACTTGTATTCCTTATGGTGAATAAAAGGAAGAACATGAAAAAGAGACATAAGATTGACTCTAAGTTTAAGGATATTGAGCATTCTCCTACTAAGAATAAGAATACGCAGATCTAGGTGAAGGAAAAAAGATGAATTATATTTTTCATGTGGCAATATAGGCCACTGGAATAATAATTGCACCCTATTAAAGAATAATAGAGATGGTGTTCATGAATTCATTATCAATTTCAATTTTTCCATAGCTACTAGTGGTTATTAGATAAATATTTTGGTACTCACATGTGTATCCAAATATAAGAACAAATTATATTTTAAGTGATAGGAAATGTGGAGGTGGATCTTCAAGTATCCAATGGATCATGGCTTACTGCTTTGGATATAAGAGACCTTATGCTTCCAATAAGTATAATCTTAGTTTTAAATATTTTGTTATTAACTTAGAGTTGTAGAAAAATATTTTTTATCTTTCCAAGATACTGATGGTTTTATTTTCAAATTTATAAATAAAAGTTGATTATTTTATAAATATAACATATGTTATGGTATAGTGAATATAAATAATGGTATTTATGTATTAGATTACAAAAACTAATTGTAGGAAATTGATAATGAATCAAGTTCACATGAATCATATCACACCTAGTTGTGGAATCACTGACTAGGTCATTTAAAATAGAATTGATTGAAAAATATCTAACAATATTGATATTTAGATTATTTTAACTAAAACCACTTGATAAATGTCTCACTTTTTTAGAAATAAATATAACCAAAAAACCTTTTGGTGGTAGGGATAAGGGCCACAAAGAATCAAGAATTGGTACAAACTAATGTGTAAGGACCTTTTACAATATAATCTAGATCTATGTATTCTTACTTCATTACTTTTACTAATGACATAAGTAGATATGGAAGTGTATACATAATGAGGTATAAGTCTGAATCCTTTGATAAATTCAAAGAATTCAAGAATTAAGTATAGAATCAACATGGTAATAAGATAGAGAATATTTTATTAGATCAGGATGGAGAATATCTTAACCAAGAGGTTCATAAACTATTTACCAGATTATGGGATTTTATCAAAATTCACTCCTCCTTATACACCATAGTAGAATGGTGTAACATAAAAGATAAATTATACCTTGATTGAAATTTTAAGACCAATGATTTGTAAAATAGATATTTCATTGTCCTTTTGGGGATATGAATTAAAGGCTATAGCGCATATGCTAATTTGAGTGATAAATAATACAGAAAATGGAATTTATATTAATTATTATATAGAAAGAAATATGTGTTGTCACACACTCTTGTATGAGGTTGTGAGGAATTTGTTAAGGAAAAATCTTGAAACAAACTAGCACACCCAAGGCGTGAAGTGTATCTTTATGAGATACAGAAAGGAAATAAGGGGTTATTACCTAAAAGAAATTTTTATGATGCTTTCATCATGGGGGACATAAGGGATGTTAATTTACTTCTCTATAGAGTGTTTTCATCCTTATATCATTCACAACCCCTCTAGTGTGGTTTTTCCTTCATTATCGCTTTCTATAAGGTGGGTGGCCTCTACCACCATGCTTGATGATGTTGTCTTCTTGATCAGAATAGGATGATGGGATATTATCTCCTATATCCTTAGATTCCTACTTGGAGTTTATAACCCAGTTCGGGTCTCCCTTATGGATTTGAGACTTGTTCAGGAATATCATTCCTCGTTCCATCTTGAAGTGAACACCAGTTAATTATGATACTTTAATCATGATAGGGTAGCTTCCTTCAGTCGGAATTGATGGTGATGTTGGGCATATCTAGACATCTATGGACTTTGGGAATGTTAAGAATTCGTAAAATTCATCCCTTTTTTGAATTGAGGGAATATAATATATGATGCAACTCATGTATAAAACCCAAGGAATCACGTGTATATTATGGGGAAACATACACACAAGTGGCACAAGGCATCCAGGGCTCATTTCCTCAGGCATCCCATGATTATCAATTTGGTGAATGGGGAGGGTTTGCATGTTAAAAGTATTGTGGGGGAATAGTCACTGGTTTAATGTCTTACAGGGATATAGTCACACTTTTTGGAGTCTTTTGGGGACATAATCACATGTTTAGAGTCTTGTGGGGACATGTTCATAGTTTTAGTGTCTTTTGGGCATGTGGCCATGGGTTTAGAGTCTTGTGGGGATATAATTATATGTTTAGAGTCTTATGGGGATGTATTAATGGGTTTAGAGTCTTTTGGGGAAGTTCTAATAGTTATAGAGTCTTGTGGAGACTTTTCCCATATAGTCTTGTCACATACTGGGTTGAATATAGGTTAGGGCCACATAGTGGCACTGAAGTCCAATAGGGACCTCAGATTTGGATGGTGATAGGTTCAGTTGTTCTACTATAAGGATTGAAGTTATATCCTATTAAGGTAAAGTAATTTTGTAGTGGATTTTTGGAATTGAACCTCAAGGAGGCATCCTATATAAACTGTTAGGATATAGGGATCAAAACCCATGTAGTTCAAGTATAGAGTTTAAGATTGTATGGTAGGACTGGTCCATGTAGTTTAACATCATGCAGTAAGGATTCTTGTATCATTAAATGAGTGATAACAAGGTATTCTGTAGGGATTATGTATTGAGGTTTCCCATAATATAGGGTATCATATCATGTTTATCACATGATGCATCCTATGTTTTTCACACATAGAAGTGCTACAGTTTAACATCATTTGTTAAGGATGGTGTCGTGCAGTTTAACATTATTAGACTAGGATGTTAAGATATTTAGTTTAAAGTCTTACATCTCATATGTTGTTAGGAATTACTCACGGGGGATAACATTCCATATTAGGGTTTATAGGGATACTATATTCCCTCTTCGACTTTGATCAGTAGAAAAAAGAAACTAGGTTTTCAATGCCATGATTGTAGAAAATATTTTGAACATGAGGTTTTATGATACCATTTGTGTGGGTATAGTTGCACAGATGAACCATGTTTTAATGGGATCAAGGAACCTAGGAACTCAAGTTTCATGCAATTATATTTTCTAGAAGGATGCATTGGGTTGGGGACCTGAAGGTTGTGTTGTAAAACATTAGATTTATTTTCTCTTTGAAAGTTGTATAAGCCATCAGCTCACGCATAAGGATGAGGAAAGGATTCATGGGTTATGGTTTCATGTAACATCTAGTGTTGCATGAATATTGGGGTTGTGTGAAGGAAGTTAAACTTATGAAAACTCTATTAAACATCAAGTTAAGTTGAACAATAAAATTTATAGCACTGGAGGAAGTGGTTTAGGTATTATGAGTGGTTTTTTATGAAAATATTCTGCCTATAGGAATCCATGGGGAGGTTGTAGTTTCGTAAGTTCATAAAAGAAGGGTCTTCATGAATGAGAGCCTAATGCTTCAACCTCTGGAAGTATATCCACAAAAATGTGGGGTGATGATCTATTTATAGAAAAAAATTATTTTTAGGAATTGTCTTGTAAAAATTAAGAAATTTCATGAAACTTATGGTTGGTTCAGACAACTATGGGTTGTGTGACCCATGCATTTGCTATTAGGGGACAATAACATAAGGTAGAAACTTGATGTCACATTTCTCATGCAAGTGACTTAGGCACCAGAATCATAGTTTTTTATGAGTATGAAAATTTGGGTGTGAACTTCCCCCCTTTTGATGTATTTTCTAGAATATTCACAATTTGAGTTTTTTCTATTCATCTTTCACATGCAAGTGACTTTCATGCCAAAATTGGGAGCTTCATGCCAAGGCTACAAATTGTGTGCACCCACTCCCTATGATCTGGAATGGTCCCTTAGGCTGGTTTGTGCCCTTGTTTTGGAAAAAACCTGAATTATGAAGGTTGAATCACATTTTCAACACCAAAAAATTCCCCCTTATGGAATTGGAGCTGATGGGGAAGCAAGGGGTTGAATTCCAAGTAAAACACCAAACTTCATGTGGTTTTCCACCTCATCGTGATGCTTGAGTTCTAGAACATGCAACCTGGTTTCATGAAAATGAAACCCCAAGGGTGTCATACCTATAAATGGTGAAAAGGGGACTTGGTATTGTCACCTAAATTTCACACATAAGAAGGATTCTCTCATTCGGGGAACTCAAATAACTTGTTCGAACTCTTGAGCTTTTACGATGCAACATTTGTGAAAACCTAATTTTATGAGAAGAATTTGCACACAATAGGGATTATTTTTCATCTTCACATTGCATGAACTAGATAATAGTTGTGTTATGTATCTTTAAATGTATGATTAATACTTTATTTTTGTGAACTAGACTTTTAGAACTTTCAAATCCACTCAAAAATGGCCACACAAACTACTCAAAATGCTACTGTTAATGCAAGGATTGGAGAAATGGATGGGAACCCTGATATACTTCAAGACAAGAGGTTTGTTTTAGAGAAAATATCATTTATAGACTTGATGAAAAACTCACAAAGGGGATATCCACTCAGCAATAGGCTACCCCTATACAACTTTGGGCTTCTCAATGATGTGTACATACTAGCCATAGAAACCAAAATGCCAAGATTTTTGTTCTCCTATCATGATGAGATTAAATACTAGAATATTTACACTATTTGAAACTCATATAGAGAGAGTGAGGGTTATTCCATATATGAACTTAATGGATGAAAAATGTAGTTACTATGGTGAAATTTGTAGAAGAATAGCTCCCTTCCCACTATGAAAGTATTATCGGACCAGTATTAAAAACAATTGCATGGGGTGGTATGAATACAAGGGCCTTTGGTTGGGGGAAATTCATCGATGAGTGGGTTTGGGTGTAATAGGTATACTAAAAATTAAATTATTATGATACTAATATGTGTCGCATCAAATTATATAAGGTTGTTTTTACATCCCAATCCCATGTCTACAGCTAACCGGAGTTGTTGCCAGAGCTCCTCAACTGATGGTCCCCAAACATGAAAACCTTCCATATCCACTATGGGGAGATGGGGATCAATATGTGGGACATTTAAAAGAACTGAGGGATCCCTATAATAGTATTTCGGTATGATTACTTCCTCCCAACACCCAATGCTTGGGTGGATGCATAGTAGACACCAATCGTGGTGAAGATTCTATTAGATTAGCTGGTGCTAATCTTGAAGTACCAACCACCATTTAAATGGGATATCCAATTTAATACATGGGTTAGGATGTTTTGGAATTTTCTAGTGGAGTAGATATTGGGAAATCCAAAGTAATTCCCTACATCTTGACACTGGAGGAGGTCGGGGTTGTACTGGTTGATACTAGAAGAGGTAAAGTATCAAGACTGGCGATACAACGTGCTAGACTATCTCCCAAAGGTATGGTATGTGATTTTCCTTTCCACTTTTCTAATTGGTTTGTTACTCCTTTTCAGTTAATCTTGATATGGCCAGGTAACCTAGTGATATAGGTGATAATGGCACTTGGGAACTAGTTCAATCTAGACATCCTTGTCTTATCCTAATTGTATATCCAGTTGTGGAATGTCATGGAGGGATATGCCTAGGTGCATATTTAGTTTATTATAGATCTTTCATGGATGTATCATAGACCATTTTGGAGGGTACGAATTTCTAAAGACCATTACCCCCCCCCCAACACTGGTCTTTGGGCATCCCACTTCAATACCTTTAATTTTCAATCGGTGACTCTTAGTGAGACTGGGGTGGTGGCCACATTAGCAACACCAAGAATATCAATATATACCCTTCCCTGCCATGCATGGAGACATGATCAATGATATATAGGGGAAACTAGGGTATAGAAAGTATTTTTAGGCCTTATGAGGTGGGGTGTTGGTTATATAAATCAATAATAATACCTATTGAAAACCACATAATCCATCTCAATTATCTTATAAGTTTAGTTACATATAGTAGCCAATGAGGTAGGTGAATGCATGGTTTTTCTCAAAATGACACCCTTGATTCCTCCACTAGTTGTGGTGGATGTTCATTGTTGAAGGATCTGAGGAGGTGATGATGTTATTGATAGCCAATCCAAACACCAACATTACCTAGAATAACACTAAAAACATGTTTTTATAAAACCTGGGTAAAATCATGTCGAAATGGTAGAGGAAGGTGGATCCTTCAAATGAGCCTTATGGGAAAAATGGGGGAAGTTGGGATGCTCATTGGGGAGGATTTCAGGCAGTGAGGATAGGTCAAACTGAAGCAACGGTGGAAAAATAGAGTAGGGGCCTACCCCACCTACAACCTATGGTGAGTCCCCTGAGGTGAGAACGTCTATAAGTGATGAGATCCCATAAAGTTATACCTAGGAGTGGGTCAAAATATCTTGACTAGGGGAGACCATAACTCGGGAGGCTCTGAGAAAGAATCTTTTCCACCTTGTGTAGGTAGTCAAGGAGGACATCTATCTCGAGCAATGGGAGGCATGGGGAATATTGAAGTTGTCACAAACATAGGATAAAATATGGTAGATACTCACTCGAGATGGAATTGAATTTCCATGTTGTCCTAGATAAAGGCTAATTAAAAACACAAGAGGAGGTGAATTGAGTCCCTAAAAGTTTCTTTACTTTAAACCACCCTCTTCAAGGTATGTGAGTTAAACACTTTTCCTTAATAAAAATAGTAATTACAAATATAAAATCTTAGTTGGAAGTGATTCAACACTAGATATTTATTGTGTTTCGAGGAACATAAATCCCCTAGTCAACTATACTAACACTCTACTTCATTGTTTTTTTGATTTTCAATATGACATCCCTTTATTTGATGGATCCCAGCTAAGTACAAGAAGTTGTTAATTATTATAAAGGTACATGAGATTTAAAATAGGCTATCCCTTTGCAAGAATTATCCATAGCCTTAACACACTCACTTACAATGACTGTTTAAAAATTGGAATGAATGGGCTTTAAATAAATATTGAATCAAATAGTTTCATATAGAAACTGATAGTAGATGAAGATATTTCATGAGAAGATGATTCTCTTCAAAGCACATCTCTATGTGATCTTTAACTACAACTAATAGACTTGTAAGAATAGCATGTGATCATTGTATTTCCAAGTGTTCCTTGTTATACTTATCAGGGTAATCATATGTATGTGTGTGTCTCTATCTTTCTCCTTTTTGTCTATATCTATCTCTATTTATATCTCACCATATGGTGGCTAACTCCTTCTATTTATATCTCCTATTTTATTTTGAACTTAAGCATAAAATATAATCACATTGATTGATTGTATAATCCATTTAAAAGTTGATAATATAGGATATTAATGGCATGTTTCTGTTATTTCCAAATATGGAAAATGATTTTGTAGTAGAGAAGTCAAAAATATTCTTCTTCTTTGGATCTTTCCAGTCATGAAAAAACTACACTTTATAGAAATTGATATTTCCTTAAATAGAAAATTCATCTTATAATATGCTTAAAGTCATGAAAAAAATTATCAATAGATTATGAAAGTAATCATGAAATTTTATATAACATCTAGTTCTTCATAATATATCTTGTTGATAGTACTGTACTTTTTAAATTAAATTCTAAGAGGCTTCATAAGATAAAACAGATCTTTGAATTATATTTTTCAAAAGATAAAATGGACTCAACATTGTGTAGATTAATTTTTATATATAAAAAAATTATGTTATTAAAGTGTGATACTTACTTTTCACAACTTCTCTTGGTAATCAAAATATAATCTTTTGTGTATATAATTGTTTGTAATATAAAGACTTTTAATTACTACTTTATGACTGAAATATATGACTTTGAACATATGGTAGTTAGTATATTCTATTCATAAGATATTATCTTACATAATATAATAAAATTTCAACATCAAGTTTTAGGAATCTAAGTATAAGAAAGATAATATTTCAAAACTTCTATTCCCACAATATAAAATACTTTGTAGTAGATTAAAGACTTTAATTGGCATAAGATAATCACTTATAGTTAGCATTAGATAAATTCATTATAAACGAATATCATCTGAAACACTTAGGATAAACTCATTAGAATAAAAATAGGGATTTTTTGATTTATCAAAACACATAAAAACTAATGTATGTTGGAACAAAATAATTCACTCTAACAATCTTCCCCTTTTTCATGATCACAAAACCCATTAAATAATAAACAGAAATTTGACAAAAGAAATTTTACTATTTGTATTCTCCATTTTATTCTCCCCCTTTTGTGTTATAAAAAATAAGTAGGATAAAAATTAATACATTAAATATTGCACATGAACAAGTTTAAATAGTTATTTCTACTAAATTTGAACATAATTTTGGATGAAGTTCTATTAATAAAAATATTGAGCAGTAGAATTCATTAAATAATTAAAAAAATAAATAAAGAAAAGGGGAACATAAAAAATGAATAGTGAATAATTGATAACAGAAAGGTAGAAATATATTTAAAATATAACTAATCACATTCACTAAAAAATAATATGAACTTTATAAATTAATTAAACACATACAATATAAGCATACTAGCATAAAAATGTTTTCTTGAAACATCACTCAAATATTTTTGAAATTACCATTCAAACAAACATGAAAATTGTAAAGGTATGTCAGTTGTGTGGTATTTAAAAAAATGGAGGGGGTTGAATGATATTAGTTTTCCTAAAGGTAAGGAAGATATAAGAAAAATAGCATCAATAGTTTCTCTAACAACATCAGCTAAGGTGAGCAGAGATACACCAAATCTATCTTGTTCACTTTGAGCGATCCTTACAGAAGTGGACTGAATGTTGAGAGTAACTTGTTGTTCCCTTTACATATCAAAATTATCTACAGGGACAAATGAAAAGTTAGAATATGGTTTAGGTAAAGAGAATGAGACTTCTTCTGCAAACCTAATATTTTCATTTAGGTAGATTTCAGTAGGTTCGGAAATATCCTTGAATCTTTGAGAGGTAGAGAAATGGAGGTTATAAATAGGAGGTCCTGATACACTTCTTCCTCATATTTGAAATAAATCCTTTAAATAATCATTAATTCTCTTCACCAAATCATTTTTTCAATAATCCAAGAGAGTTGTGAAATTGTTCTAGACCCATTGAGAAATTTTTCTGAAGAATTTTTTCAAAACTCATTTCTTAGCACATCCAAAAACTAATTTCTTTAGAGCATCAAAATGGTTTTCATAAAACCAAATGGGTGATCAATAGAAACTAATTCCAATCCATTTATAGATACTTGATAATTTTTTAGTTCATAAAATTAATCTACCTCTTCATCATTTTCTTCTTCTTTAGAGGATTCTAGTTTTAAACTACTTACAAACAACTGATGAAAATCCTCAAACTTCATTTCTAAAACTTTAAAATTATTAGCTGAGGATCCAACCATTATTTGAATTCTAGTGATAATAAAATTTGTATCCTTTTTCTCTTGTACCTAAATGTTCTGAATTTCTAGTACCATTTACTATAACTGTGAATTAATTTCCTTTCAGTATTGATCAATGGACACAATATAACTCTGGTGGAATGCTGGTAAACTTCTAATTTTAGTAATCACATCCCTTTGAATATCTTGAAGCATTTCCCTAAAAATAAACTCACATTTCATAGAATAAATTGTATAAGTCTTTATGTCTATATCCCGATACACTCCTTCCAATATTTATTATACATCTGAATAGTTGGATTCTTCTCCAGTAGGTTACCTTAAAAAATTTTCCAAATCTAATTGAACCAAAAACTTCAACTCACTAATATCTTATTTTGAAATGTATTATTCATGAAGTGTCCTTATCTCACTTCTAGAATCAACCAATTTAATCTTTAGGATTCCACTTCAGGAATTAACATATAATAACTTTCTCATTAACTTTCATTATCATCATATAATTTTGATGTATAAATTTATAAACTTGTATGATCTTGATGAATATGATAGAATGTACATTGAAGAACTTATATACTTCAAGTTTCATTATATTTTTTATTTTCACCTACATTAGGTACTTATTCCATGTGGTTCATTCTTTATATTTTGATCTGGCTCTTATTTTTGTAACTAGATGGATTATAACCTCTGGATCTTATTATTCTCCTCTACTTGCAGTATATCAATTGATAAAACTGATTGATTTTTTTCTAACATTTTGAATCATCTCCCTAAGTAGAGATACTTCAAAAAAATTTATCTCACATGACACTATTGAAATTGTACTTCCTAGATGAGAATTAACCAACATAGTAATGGAGAAGTCCAAATATTTTTTAACATCAGATTGAACTGTTATAGTATCAGGAGGTGAATTGACTTTAAGAGGAGTTCCTTCACCTGAATGAACAATGAACCTTAATCTTCTTCACCTTTTAATGAGATATTCATTATCTAAAACATATCTTACATAAATTATTTTCACTAGTTTTTCTAAATTAGTCACATTACTTGTAGGGGCTAGATGAACCACTTCATCAGCAACTACAATGTGGGATGACTCCCCCTAAGCCAAAGCAGGGTCTATCTTAGTTTATTCTTCAATGATAATGGGAAAAAACTTATATAACGATGAAATAATATAAAAAACACTTATACTTAAGATATTTTCACTCAACATTGTTAGTCCATGATAATTAGTTATCATAGTGTCATCCAAACAAACACTAATGTTATGAAAAAATAACATCAACAACCTTCCAAAGGGATAAAAATTCAAAGACTTGCTCTCAACATTACACATATATTTCATGATGTACCATGCCTGATTTATAAGTTTTTCAATCATTAAAAAATAAAAAATGTAACATCTTGAAAATAAATTTTTCAAACTCACCATTTGGTTATAAAATAATAGACTGAATAAACTTTACAAGAACTTTCCTTTAAGGTTCTAAGTCTTTCACTGGATTCTTATCAATATCCATTGTTCGAAATAGAGACTTTATAATTTTTGGAATACTAGCCTCATATATAACAACCAAATAAGTATTGAAATCACTATATCCTTCATGAGTACATTTAAATGCTTTATCCATTACCAATGAAGTTATTAAAAAACTTTTCTAGTTAACATTTGTTTTAATTGGGTCTTTAGTATCACCAAAATGAAAAAATATTGTCTCATAAAATTATTAAACTTATTTCTCCAAAACAAAATCAGTTCATTTTTATAAAAAATGAATTCCCAACCTTAGTGACTTATAACCTTTTTTAGTAGCATATTGGTTTCCTCTAGACAACTAAAATCTCTCACTCATACACTTAAAATGATTTTGTTGGTTCTTGAAAGTTTGATTCTATTTAAGGTAGAACTGTTGGTTCTCTTGTATTTTCCTATTCTTGAAAGGGTTTTTAAGATCAAAAGGGTTATTTTAGAGAGGTTTTAATAGAATGGAGACACAGGTTCAATGGATTTCAAGGGTTTTTTATATAGAACTGGCTTACCTTCTTTTGTTTTGTGGTAATCGAAGGGTCACTTAGTGTGATGTACAGAGTAATCATAACAAAAACTAGGTGATGTGTTCTATTTTTATGTGACTAATAGCGAAACCAAAACTCAAATAAAATAATGAAAACAAATTTTTTAATCAATCACAAAATCATGTGACTTAGTAATTAAAATTGAGATAAAATAAATAAAAATTAAAAATACGTAATTTGGATTTAATAAAACCAAATAGGTCAGTAGGTAATGGTTTGATAAAAATATGTGTTAATTTATTTTCTATTCAAAAATATTATGGAGATATATCTCCTTTTTGTGCATGATATATTAATAAATTATGGCTTAGATAAATGTGATTTTTTTATAATGGTTTATTACATTCTTTGAAATGTTGATAGCTCTTGTGTTATCACATTTTATTAGGACACAATAAAAATTCAATCCAAGATCCATTATAGTGTGTTTCATCTATAAAACTTTTTCATAGAAACTTCTTATTGAAATATATTCTACTCATGTAGTTGATAATGCTACAGAGTGTTATTTATTACTTTACCAAGATGCTATAGATTTAACATGAAAATCGCAAGATCCTGAGGTGGTCTTACTATCTAGTTTACATCCAGCAAAATCAGCATCTAAATATAAAGTTAAATTAAAATTATGGGTTTTTTTAATAATTAAATAAAGAGAAACAATTAATTTTAAATATCTTAAAATTATTTTGGAAGGATTTAAATGATATTTTATTTTGGATTGGATTGAAATTTCTCACAAAGGAATACTGGAAACATAATTTTTGGTCTACTTGGAGTAAGATAAATTAAACTTCTATTGATTCCTCTATGTAGATTGTTGTCAACTAGTTTTCGAATCTTATGTATATCAAGTTTAACATTTTATCTCTTATGAGTTGAATAAGTCTTATTGTTTTCAAGTCCATACTATTTAAGTAAATCAAGTATGTCTTTTATTTGGTTTAGGATATTTTCAAAATCTATTTGATAAATTTGAAATCCTAGAAAATAGTTTAACTCGGCCATCATAAGTCTTGAAAAATAATTACACATTTTTGATAATTCTTAAAAAATCATTTCATAAATGCATACTCATTTCAAATTCGTTTTACATAAGTCATGAAAAATCATTAAATTTTTTTTGGTTTTTTGATCCAAAAATAACATCATCAATATATTTTTTTCAACAAGGTATATAAGAATGAAGTTTTCTTAAACAAAGTATTATATTCCTTTTCTATTGAAAAAATATTTGATAAAATAAAAGAGCTCAATCTTTCATACCATTATCTTGGTGTTTTTTAAGTCCAAAAAGAGATTTGGTGATTTTAAAAATAGAATTTTGGAAGTGAAGGTATTCAAAAATAAGAGTTTTTTAACACAATATTTCACTATTAAAAATACATTTAGAAAATAAATTTTAACATTCATATGATATAATTTAAAATTCATATAAGATGTATAAGATATAAGAATTTTAATTGATTCTAATCTGGATACAGGGAAAAGGGTATCTTTATAATCTATTCCTTCTTCTTGATTGTGACATTTTATAACTAATCTATCTTTATTTAAAATTATTACACCTTGATCATAATGTTTATTCCTAAATACCCATTTTGTTCCAATAATAGGGTATTCATAGGGTATTTCAACTAATTCACATATTGTGTTCCTCTTGAACTAGTTTAACTCATCTTGTAGAGATAAAAACCAAATTTCATCAGCAAAATAATATTCTATATTTTTGGGTTCAAAATAAGTCAAAAAGGTAGAGTATTATACTTAGTATTCTATATTTCTTCTAGTTCTAACTACTTAATCAAATCTTCTTATAACTATTTCTAGAGGATGGTCTTCAAGGTTTCTAGGTAGACTAGGCATAACAAATTCTAGTTCACTAGTATCAAGCCTTAGAGAATTTGTTTCAATTTAATAAAGTTCCAAATAATCATACATGTTTCTGTCAAAGAGAGTTTTAGGTCTCATGTATTTGCGAGAATCACTCAACTCATTATTTTGAGTCATTTTGTGATCAAAAGGATTAGTTTCTTAAAACTTAGAATGAGTTGATTCTTCAATAGACCTTGACCTTTTGATAAAACCTATATAATATTTTTAATTAGTATAATAACCTAGCAAGATACCTTTATCATCTTTTGGATCAAATTTACTAATATTATCCTTGGTATTTAAGATGTAAACATTTTATCCAAATGATTTAAAATATCCAACCATTGGTTTTCTATTATTCCATAACTCATATGGTTGTTTCTTTAAGATATTTCTTATTAGAACTCTATTAAATGAAATAAAATGGTTTATTAATAGATTAAGCCTAAAAATTAGTGGGCATGTTATGTTCACATAGCTTAGTTCTAGAAATTTCTTGCAAATTCATTTTTCTATTTTTAGAAACATTATTATATTGAGGTGTCTGGGGGAAGAAAAATTGTGTTTAATACCTTGTTTTAAATAATAGTAATTAAATTCATGATTCCCAAATTCTCCTCTATGGTCAATTCTCAAATTCACTATTTTGGAGTCTTTTTAATTTTCCACAAGTTCAAGAAATTAGTAAAAACAAAACAAGATTTAATCCTAAATCCCAAAAAGGAAACCTATTTAAATATTGAAAAATCATTAACCAAAACATAGAGAAATGATTTTCTAACAAGAATTTCAGTTCTTGAAGGTCCAAAAATATCCATGTGGATAAACTATAGAGGTTTATATGTAGAAACCTCTTTAATTATTTTTAAATATGAATTTTTTTCCTTCCATTTGACATAAATCACATAGTTTATTTTTATCCAGTTTAAGGTTAGGAGAATTGGAAATATAATGTCTCTAAGAAAACATTTTCAAAGAGTGAACATTACCATTTCCAAGCCTTATATTAAAAATAGATTACTTATCAATCTCATCATTCAAAAAATTTACATTTTTTCTACATAATTAATTAATATCTAAGGTATATAAATTATTAGTTCTTGGTGAATTAAACTTGAGAGGTTTATCTTTGAAAACTGAATATGAATTGTTAGAAAAATAAATTGAATCACCGTTATCACAAAGTTGAGAAATACATATCAGGATATCATTTACCCTTTAATATAAATTAATTTATTGATAATGATAGATTATGAATTTACAACTTATCCAATGCCAATAATTTTTCCTTTTTCAATTTCACCAAATGTGACAAAGCCTGCATCAATCTTGGAATATGAGTGAAATTTTGAGAAATATCCACTCATATGTCTTGAACAACAATTATCCATTAACTATTTTTCTATGTTGTTCATGTGGTTTTTTGCTACAATGAAAAATAAATCAATAAGATTTTTTGGTACCCAGATATTCTTTAGTCTAGAAATGTTAGATACAAAAGACATAGGGATCCAAATCTGTTTGTGTTTTCCAAAAAATAGCAACACATTTGGAGAAAAAAAATCAAAGAAAATAGTTTTTGATTCAAAAAATTTGATTAGTTTTTATATTATATATACTACAATAATTTTCTATTTTTCCATGTTAAAAACAATTAATCTTGGAGAGGGTTTTTAGAACCAAGCATGAAATAATTTTTTAGAATTTGGGTCTTTCACCTAGACTTCTTATTCAAACTTTTTCCCTTATAAGTCTATTTTTAATAATATTTTTTTTAGGTAATATTATCCTTTAGTGAAGAAACTTTTGAAATCTTTAAAGTTTTGAACCTCCTTCTATAGGTTCACAACTTTTCTAACTTCTTCATTTTATGATGTAGTATAATTTTCCAATTTATTTTTCAAATCTAAAATTTGTGCATTTAATTTTTCATATTTACAAAAAAAAAAGTTTTTATCCAAATTCTTGAGAGATTTATTTTTATTTTTTATGATTTGTTATTTATTTTCTAACATGGTACAATACTCATTTAATTCTTTATATGATCATGTTTCAATTTATGATCCACACTCATGCTTAGAATAATATTAAGAATGTGCCTCATTTAAATGTACCATGAAGCACATGTTGGAATTTTTATTAAGAGTTTTAGCTTTTGAATATAAGGATGTAAATTCTATAGTCATCATAATCACTCCATGAGACCTTTATATACTTCTTATATTTCTTCTTATATTCATTCTTCTTGAATAAATTTTTTTTATAATTTTTATTTTCATCCAATTGTGGACAATATAGCTTGATATATCCTAGATTTTTGAACTCATAGAACCTTACTTATTTATACTTTTCACCTTACTTACTATAGTTGTTAAAGGTTCATCTGAAACCTCTTCTCTTATTATATAATTTTATAAACATTCTAGAAAATTTTTCTAGTTCATCATTTGATTCAGAATAGCTTAAAGGGTCTTCTTCTTCGTATGTTTCATAAATCTATATACATTTGTTCTTTTTGTCATCTTTATAAGATGAAACCTTAAGTGAAACATTTTATTTCATTACCATTTTATATTCTTTAGCTTCATCTTCTATTTTGGCTTCATACATTATAAGAGTTCCAATTATATATTTTATTTTAAAACTCTTGACCACTATATATTTTATAATGGTGGATGAGATTCAACTATACTTAGGTGGTAAAACTCTTAAAAATTATAATTATTTATTAGGATTAGTGATAGGTGTTCATGGATTAGCAAAATTATTCACAATTTTGTTGAGTCTTCCATTCAAATGAGTAATGTTTTCTCCTTCATCCATTTTAAAGTTGTTGAAATTAAGTTTGGCAGTATCATATCAATTGAACTCATCAAGGCCTAGTCCACATATTATGAATTTCATTGATTTAGAATTTAGATAAAATATTGGTTTAGTTTTAGAATTCCACATTTCTAGTTCTGTATTTAGAATTTAATAGTACTTCCCAACATTAAGATAAACCTTTAAGATGATGTTATTCAAATATATGGCCATTCATGCCTTCCAGCAACAATAATTTTCACCATAAAAGTAAGGAGATATAACCATTGAAATAATTTCTTAGTTATCATCCATATCATCCATTTGAAGGAAGATATTTAGAATTTAACCTATGAAAACAATAAAATCATGATTCATGAGATTAGATACCAATTTTTTCCCATATAATGGCTAACTAAAAACTTAAGAGGTGGTGAATTGAGTTCCTAAACTTTTCTTTACTTTAAACCACCCTATTCAAGTTACGTGAGTCTAACACTATTCCTTAATAAAAATAGGTACCAGAAATATAATATATTAGTATAAATAGATTCAATGCTATATATTTATAGTAGTTTAGGGAATTAAAATCCCCTAGTACACTCCACCAACACTCTACTCCTTGATTTTGGTGATTTTCATTATGACATCCCTTTTTCTAGGGGATCCCAATTGATTACAAGTAGTTGTTGCTTATTACAAATTTTTTAATGATTTTTCTAGGGCATATCACCACCGTGTTTTGGAGTTCACTGGCATCACATTTTTTCCCACATTCCCACCTTTCAAAGGCGGGTGGATTTCATCACTTTCCACGGTGATGTCTACTTCTTGATCAAAACTGGATGATGGGATGTTGATTCCTCCCTTTATTTATTTCTCATTGAAACTAATCACATAGTCTAGTTATACCTCATAGAGTTAATTCATGTTCATATATTCCAAGGATTTCACCTCAGGCATCCCATGTTTAACATGAGGTGTCTATTTGGAGTCACAAGTTTAGTATCTTATAGAGATGGAATGAGATTGATCAGAATTCTCCATAGAGGAAGATCAATAAGGGGAATCCTTGGGAGGGGTCACTCGGAAGGTTTACAGATGGATGGATCAAAATACCCTATAAAGGTGTATCTTGGAGGGTTGTCCCATAAAGGGAAGATTTCACACTATGAAGGTTGATCTGGACACCCCTGGAGGTGGATCAGGAAGGTGTGCCCCTAAAAGGGGAACACCAAGGTTTACTATTGGTCAGTATTGAACCTCAGAGAGGTTTCCTACATACCATATTTAGGATACAGAGATCAAAACCCTTGTATTTCCATGTTATAGTTTAAGGTCATGTGACTGAATAGATCCATGAAGTTTAACATCATGCAGTAAGAACACTCACATCACAAAGGGAGTATTGATGAGGGATGGTTTGAGGATTATGCATGGAATATTCTCCCCATAAGAGGATTTATCTTAGTTGGATGGTGTGGGTAATATGTATATAAACTTCTCAATATACCTGTAGGGGTGTGATTTCCTAGGTAAGTGGCATGGTCTTACTAGGAATGTGACCTGGAAAAGATCGGGGTGGATGTAGATGTTGGATTCGACCTCAAGGAGGCTTATTATGTATCCCAGTTGATTGGGAATCAAATCCCTCATTGTCCAAAATTTTGGGTATTACACCTTATAAGAGGCTCATGGAATTGGAGCATGTGGTTGGGTCTTACACATAGGAGACTCCCATTTGAGGGGACATGGTTGTTGGGACTCACACTCATAAGGATTCTCAAGGTGCATGTGATCAGGGCTTACACATGGATGTCACTCGTATAGTGATTGGTATAATTTCATGATCTCCACTAACCTTTAATCCCACATGAGTCATGCTCGGTGTGAGAAACAAGAGGAAACAGTAGACATGACTCTCGTGTCACGAAAGATACATCAATGAGAGATGGTGTGGGGATTATGCATGGAAGATACCCAAGGAGTATGTCATTCTATGTAATTAGGATCTCATTCCATGTAAGTAAGATCTCATTCCCTGTGATTCATGCATGGAGCATCATATTCTTATCGAACAAGGGGTGTGGGGCTCACGTATGGATTGAAGAATCCCACCTTTGTCTGCACATCATCCCATGCGGGAGAAAAAGTGGTACCCCATGATGATCATACATAGGTAATAATGTGTTCATTGAATTGGTTAATACTATAGTTTTATGTTGTGTGTTGAGGAAATTGGTTCTAGGAAGTTTAATGTCATGTAGTTCAGATGTGGGGGACTCACTCCTTAACCCATAGACTTACATAACCGTAGCTCATGTTCCCTTGGTTGGGGCATGGCTTCAACAATGCTAGGGTGTAACGGTGTGGAGGATTGATCAATCACGAGTTCCATGTTATCATTCTTGTACTAATAAGAAACATTCATTAGCATACCTAAGATAATAAGAAAAAGGTATGGAAATGCATTTACTAGAGGCATAGGGGACATCTCATGAGGGACTATAAAATTGTTGCACGTAAACTTGGAGGGTTACGCGCAAGGGTTGAATGAAATATTGGATCCTTATTCACAAAGGATTATTAAATATTGTGCTATAATAATGTGTATTCCCATGGAGCTTCAAATAAGGGGAACGCACAAGGTTGGAGGTTTGTGCACAAGAGGAGTTCCTGCATGCACCTGACTTGGACTGAAAATGATTGGGTGAGGATTATTCAACTGTGGGCCCAGTAAAGGGTGGACCCATTTCGAACCTATAACACAATATTGTATACCTTTATAATTTCATTCTTTTTTTCTATCTTTGAATATTGGTCTTATGCACATCATAGCGACGCTTCGACTTCTGAAGGATCACCCTGAACAAGGGGGTGAACTTCTATTTATAGCCAAAATACCTTGCCATGGGTGCATAAAATTTCAATTGTTTAATATTCCTTATATGTATCTTCCATCCTTATCCACTGAAAAGGATCACACAAGTGGATCATTGACGTCTTATTTGGAGCATAAGAGGGTTACATGCTGATGTAGTGACTTTTTCACAGTGAAGATATCTTATGTGTGACCACCTTAACGGCTTGAGGGACCTTTAAAAAAGGGAAGATATTATAATATTACTTAGAGAGGAAAAGTTTTCTTGTGGATTTTGATCATGTTCACACATCTTAAAACTTTCATGTACCTCCCTTGTTGATCTCGTAATGCTTCATCGAGTCAGATGATGACTTCGGTTTGACCAAGTTTGTTGTATGCGATTATAGATGGAATTTCAGCACCAAAAAAAGGTACAAGAGATTTCAACCAGGATATCCCTTTACTATACCTATCCACGGCCTTAAAACACTCAATTACAATGAGTATACAAAAAATAGTGATGAATTACCTTTAACAAACTATTTCAACACACAATTTCACACAGCAACTAACAGTAGATAAATATCATGTATCTATGTGTGTTGTTTGTAAAATATTTTTTTGTTAACTTTATCAAATTATATGCATGTACATGTATATATATATATTTATAATTTTTTTGTGTATAATTCTCTATTCATATCTCACCATAAAGTGGGTAACTCCTTCTATTTAAATCTCCTCTTTGGTTTTGAACATAAGCATACGAGATAATCATAATGGTCGAGTGAATAATCCGTTGAAAATTTGATAAGATGTTATATTAATTCCATGCATACATTCTTTCCAAATATGGAATATTATTTTATAGCTTCTATGTCATAAATCTTCTTTTTATTCGGATCTTTCCATTCATTAGAAAATGACACTTTATACAAATTGATCTTTCCTTAAATAGACAATCCATTTTCTGATATGATTAAAGGCATGAAATGAATTATTAAGAGATTGTAAAATTAATCATGAAATCCTGTACAATTTCAAGTTCTTTGTAATATATCCAAATGATAATACTATTCTTTGTAAAATAAATTGTGAGAGGATCATAAGATAAAATTGAACTTTGACTTATATTGGACATAATATTAACTAAAGTCAACATTGCATAGAGTAATTATTCTACATAAGATAATTATATTACTAAAGTTTTATACTTAAATATCATAAATTCTCTTTTTTATTACAATAAAATATTTTAATAGTATATTTTTTATAAGATAAATAATTTTCATAACTACTTTCTAACTAAATTATATTACTTTGAACATATAATAGCTTGTCTATTTTCTTCATAAGATATTATAATACATAGTAAGAAAAAATTTCAACATGCAGATTTCATTTTCTGATTAGATGAAAGATAATCATTCAAAACATCAATTCTCATAAGATAAAATACTTGTTTATAGATTGAACACTTTACTCGATGTAATATAGTCACTTATAGTCTATGTAAGATAAATTCATTATAATAAAATATCATCTGAAACACTTAGGATAAACTCATTAGAATAAAAATTGGTATTTTTTTAATCATAAAAACACATAAAACTGAGATATTTTGGAACAACATAAGACTTTACAACATTTTAGATATCGGGATTGCATGAATCATGGCCTGATTGTACTTTTGAGAGAGATTTGTGTATCTGTAAGACATGAAATCTTTGGCACATTTGTATAAGGAAAGTGATCCTCTAATTTCTCAAGTATGGGTTATGATTAGTGAGGAGCTTGAAGATATAGCCACAGCTGAAGCGACTACCCAGGAGGCATTATCTCATGATGCCTGCTCCCATGGCATCGGTGGTGAGGAGTCTTGAGGATCTGGTGCAGAGTAGAAAAGTCCTTGAGAAATAAGGGAAGTCACCTATGATAATGATTATCTAACTGAGATCCTATTTAATGATTTAGTATTCTAGATCATTAGATTTATATATTATTTTTAAATTAACTTCCTTTCAACACCTCTAACTGATGCTTTCAATCCATGTAGGGATCGTCAAGAGAGGGTTATGAAGCTTCAGATGAAGGCGGGGATAATGCATCTATGGGTACTGGGGATCCCACTTTAGAGTCCACTCCAAAATTGTCAGTAGAGAATTTTCCCATAGTGGATATTATAGGGAAAGCTCAAAGTTCTCATGCTCTCTCTATCATCTATGGGGGTCACTATCCTATAATTCTAGCAGTAGTCCCTTTTGAAAGTGTGGTGGGCCACTCGGGATGGTTGACCATAAGCATCCTGTTTCATCCCGATGGAAAATCCAAATTTCATTTACATTATCCTTTTTAAATTATTTTTTATTTCCTAAACTTATCATATTAACACACTCATTTATATTATATATTTCTTAATAATGTAACATTTGAGGATTTCATTGTCATTGTGGAGGTGCCTACAGGTTCGGAGAGGTCTCAGGTGGTAGACCTCCCTTCTATGACTCAAGGACTATAAATATTGGTCAGGTATGTATCCACTCATAACATGGTTTTCCAGGGGTGTTGGAAATATATTTCATATTTTCCTTCATTTTTCATAATTTTCCACTTGCATTAGTTTCAATCCTACATATTTTAGATTAAACTAATTTTTTTCCTTCTGTTAGTGATAGTGTTTATAGATTCCCCCCATATAAAAACCCTTATCTTTATTAAAAACTAATAAATGATTTAATTACACTTAATACAACCTTAAAGATCAATAATTATAGGGTCTTTGTGAATTTGGTACATTGTAAGACAAATTTAAACATGAATTGCAATATCTTTATTGAAAACTTCTTTAACATTCTTGAGCTTAAAACTGTATTGGATAACCTAAGGAAATAAATAAGAAAGGGGTGATTCATAAATACCATTAAGGGAATAAACATGTAATAACATGAATATGATAATACATGTTAGACAAGGAATATCAATGAGGCATAAAGGTACATGAATAATAAGGAATTATATAGCTTGATAATCATAACATGGGAAATGTAGCAACAACTTAAAACATTGTATCATAAACATAGGTCAAGGTTAAACTTCCGAGAATTTATGATAGAAAAAATCCTATAAAGGAATAAGTTACACCCTTATCCCAACATGGTGTATCATCATACTAAACATTATCCAATGAATTAGACTGCTATATAATTATAGTCGCACCCGTCACTTTTATTTCATTTTCTTTCTTAAGTGTTTCACATAGATCATAAAGAATGGATTCATTCATTATCATAATTTATTACATGATAAATGAGTGTAGAATAAATACATTAGTACCAAATAAAAAGGTATATTATCATAAAATTTATCACACTTGATAGGAAATGGGTATGACATTCACTACACAATTGGTTTGGCATGGAAAATTGCGGTGAAAATTCGGCAGCATAACGGTGTGACTTAAAAATTCATAAAATGGATTAATGAGATAGAAATGGGTATCTCATAATTTTAACATGATTTTTATAGTAATAGATAAATTTAAGGGCATATATTCATATTTATAATTATAAATATAAGGAATATAATAATAAATAATCTTGAATAAAAAGAGAAAGGAAAGGATGATTATGAAATTTCGGTATGGTAACTAGTGTACATGGCAGGGATTAAGGAGAGAGAAAGGGGTATATCATCATTTATAAATAATAATTTCAGTATTTTTGAGGTTATAAAATATACCCCATCATTATTAATTGAAAATAAAAGGGCATAACAAGATGATGAAACTTGGATAAGGATGAGAAAGGAAAGAACCCTTGCTTGAATGTGTGGCTCCAAAAGCTTGAAAAGGAGCTTTATGAGAGCTTGGTGAACCTTGGGAGGATTATAGAAATGTGATGTCATATTAAGTACTTTATAAAAATATTTTTAATGAATATAAATAGAATCTTGTGTGGTTTTATATAGGAAATTGTAGGGGAATTCTTTAATATTTCACAAACTTAGGTTTTGGACTCTATATAATAAAATATTCAAAACCACAAACCTTATTATGGTTTTTTACCATGTTTTCTTCCAATGTGGGTAGTTTTTTATTATTTTATTATGAAAATTTCAGAACATATTAAAATATTACCCTCGCTTATGTGGAGGTGAGTCACTCTTCTAAAGAAATGAATTTAAAATCATAAAATTTATTATATATTTTGTAGGATTCATAAAGGAATTATAAAATTGATAAAATAAAATTAAAATATAATAATTTTAAGAGATAAAAAAATATTTATCCAATTATACCCATTATAGTATATATTTCATCATTTTTTGGTCATTATGTTGTCATAAAACACACCGTATATTTATACGGTATTTAATTTTGACCTGAAAATTCGACTATCTCGAAAAATTATGAAAATTTAACCATTGGATAATTTAAAAATTATGATTCAAAAAATAATATTTATTTTTTCTAAATAGTTTTAAAAAAAATTATTTTAAATTTTAAAATAAGATTAGATATTTATTGAAAAAAAGTTGGGTTTTTTACAATAATAATTTTTGAACCCTTCTAAAAAGTACATTTAACTTTATAAGAAATATATGACCATTTATATTTAATAAAACTTATTTAATGATAAAATTTTATTAAAATACCCTTTATTTCAAAAAAATAATAATTCATCAAAAAAATCCCTTAATTGAATTTGAATATTACCCGAAAATACAATTTGTGTTTAATTGAATCAAAGTAAAATTAATTACAAAGAAAAAATAAAAAAATGAAAATAAATTCATTATTATATAAAATATATATATTCATATTATCAATTTCTTGATACATATCACTTTATTACACCGGCGTACACCCTAAGAGTATGGTGCGCAATGGTGAGACTTTTATGGGGTTGTTCAGAGAACATGCATTAGGTCTTGATCACGATGAGCTTGAAATTCTTCCATAAATGGTTTCACTCATGCTTAAGTTGTTGGATATCAACTTGGTATTGTTCAAGGAAAAATATTTGAGATTATATCTCCCTTTTAAGCTCCGATAAATGGGTTTCATAGGGTATGATTCTACTAGTTGAGGTCATCACTTCCTTTGTCTGAGTCAATTGGATTTATTGAAATACATATATTTATACTAATGATGTGAGAAATGTTCAATGGATATATTAAAAATGGTAAAATTATTAATGGTATATTATATAAAAAGATAAAACCAAGGAATTTCATGTGTTTTCTATAACCATATTACATAGTAATACATTTAATTAAATCATAAAGGGAAACTTCATTTATAACATTTCGAGTCGTTACAATATTCCCCCATTAAGAAATTTCTCCCTCAAAATTTTCATTTTCCACATTAAAATAGATGAGGGTAACTCTATTTCATCTCCTCATTCAGTTCTCATGTTGATTCTTTAAACTTGTTGTTTCTCTACAACACTTTGACCAGGTGCATTGTTTTATTCCATAGAAATTTGTCTATATGATCTAAGATCTTAATTGGTTGTTCTTAATAGGAAATATCATTCTCCAATGGTACCACCTATATATTGAGTACATGTGAGGGTTTAGGTATGTACTTTCTCAATAGTGATACATAGAATACATCATGAACTCCAGATAGGTTAGGTGGGAGTGCAAGTCGATAGGTTACCACTCTGATGTGATCAGGGATCTCAAAGGGGCTGATGTATCTTGGACTGAGCTTTCCCTTCCCCCCAAATCTCATCACTTTCTTCCATGGAGATATGCGGAGGAATAAAATTTCTCCAACATCAAACTCTAGGTATCATTAATGATTATCAATATAGATCTATTTTTTACTCTGAGCACCCTTGATGTGTTGATGAATAGTCTTAACCTTTTCCACCATTTCCTCAACCATTTGAAGACCTAGAAGTTTTTTGTTCCCCAAATTCATCCTAGCATCAAGGTGTCATACACCTCTTACCATAAAGGGATTAATAGTTATACATTTGGATGCTCGACTGGAAGCTATTGTTTTAAGACAACCCAACCAAAGTAATATGTTAATCATATCCTCCTTTGAAGTCAATTGAGAATGCTCTCAACATTTCCTCAAGTGTCTGGATAGTCCACCCTGATTGGACACTATTTTGAGGGTGATACACCATAGCGAAGTTCAACTCAATATTTATAAAATTATTAATACTTTTCCAAAAACATTTAGGTTAATCTTAGATCATGATCACATACAATCGAAAGTGTTACACCATTCAGCCTGACCACTTCCCTGATGTATATTTGTGCAAGTATATCCAGTGAGAAGTACTCTCATATAAAACTGAAGTGTGCAGTCTTTGTAAGATGATCCAACAAATCCATATAAAATTATTCCCTCTTTATGTATTTGGAATATTGGTGAAAAATTCCATGGGGATGTTTTCCCATTTCTATGTAGTTATGGGTAATGGATTCATAATCCCCTTGTATTTTTTTCCTTTCCTCTTTCACTTGTTGATATACAAGATATCTTGATGTATATTCTACGATGTCCTTCTTCATATTTTCCCATAAATATTGTTCTCATATATCTCAATACATCTTTGTACTTCTTGGGTGTATGGAGTATTTTTATCTATGTACATCATCCAACAACTCCTTCTTTAACACAGGATTTGATGGTACACATAGTCTTGACCCAAATCTCACAATACCTTCATCATTAACATTGAACTATGAGTATTTCCCTTTCCTTATAGCTTCCACTTTCTTCTAAATTGCCACATCAACTCTTTGATCATCCTTCAACCTCTCCAAAAGATATGGTTGAGCAATAATTTGTGAAAGGATTGATGATGTTCCTTCCTTTATGATTATCATGTCCATCCTTTCCAAATATAAGAAGATCAGATCCTTCTCAATTCTCATCAATGATAGAATTGATGGATCCTTTCTATTTAGAGAATTATCCACTTTATTCACTTTCCCATGATGGTAGTGAATTTAGCAGTCATAGTCTTTTATTAGATCAAACAAATTTCATTGGTGAATTTTCAGATCTTTCTATGTGAATATATTCTTGAGACTTTTGTGATCGATATATATTTCACACTTCTATACAGAGAGATAATTTCACCAAATTTTTAAAGTTAAAATCACTATAGATAACTACGGATCATGTGTAGGGTAGATTTTTTCATGAACTTTCAACTACCTTGAAGCATAGGCAATGACTTTGTCATTTTTCACCAACACACAACCCAGACCCTTCTTTAAAGCATCACTAAATACCACAAAAAGTTATCCAATTGTGGGTAGTGTGAGCACAGATGTAGTGATAAGTGTCATTTTAGACTCCTTTAATATGTCTTATCATTCATCATTATAAGAAAAATTGACTCTTTTTTGAGTTATTTTGGTGACAGGGTTTAACAATCATGAGAAATTTATCACAAATCAGTGATAATACCCAGCAAACCCAAGGAAACAATGGATATCTATCATAGATGTTGGCCTCAACCATCCTTTAATTGATTATTATTTTAAAGGGTCTAAAACTATCCCATTTTTTATGATGATATTCCACAATAAAGAAACTTCCTTCAAATAGAAATAAAATTTTTTGTACTTGGAATAAAGATGTTCCTTTTGTAATCTCTTTAGCACAGTACTCAAATACTCCTCATGTTCCTCCTTACTTTTGAAATATATTAGAATATAATCTGTAAAGACTACCAAAAATTTTTCTATGTAATATATAAATACTCTATTCATCAAGTCTATGAATATTTTCAGATCATTAGTGAGTCTGAATGGAATTCTTACGAATTCATACTTCCCATACCTTGTATGAAAAGTAGTCTTGGGGATATCCTCCTTCTTCACCCTAACTTAGTAACATCCCGACTGCAGATCCACCTTGGAAAATTATTGTGGTCTACATAGCCAATAGAATAAGTCATCAATCCATGTAAGAGGATACTTTTTCTTTATTGTGATCATGTTGAGATCGCGGTAATCAATGCAAAGGCACATTGACCCATCCTTCTTCTTGACTAAGAGGACCGGTGCACCCCATGGTGAAGCACTTGGGCATATGAAACCTTTATCTAGATTCTCCTGTATTTGTTTCTTCATATCCTTAATTTCCACAACATCCATTCTATATGGACTCTTGAATAATGGTAATGCCCCAGTTATAAGCTCAATTTAAAATTCAACATCTCGGCGAGGAGGAAGACCAGGCAATTCCTCAGGAAACACATCAGCATATTCCTTCACAATGAGCATGTATTCAAGGATGATTATTTTCTTATACCCAATCATTTGGGATATAAAATATTACTCATGTGGAAATAATATCCATGCTTGAGATTATGGTGCTAAAGAAGATTCATCCTCTTCCTTTCACTTATACAGAATCAGGGGCCGATTTTCAATATGGAGAGGTATTTCCTTCTCACAATAATTTATATTGGCTCTAGGGGAGGAGTTATGTACTTGGGATGCAATAATTTCCACATTTTTCATCTTCACCAATAACTCAACTTTAAAGCTTTGTGATGGTGTTTGAATAGTTCTATTAAACTTTCATGATGTGAGGGAATATGTATATCCAAAATCAAAAATTAAATTATCTATCCTTGAATGAATAACTAGTGTATAGTCCATCACCTCATTGTTGGGATCCACTTTAGTGGTTGTGATGAAAAAAGCTCTCACTTACTGCCTTGGAGGTTATTGGTTTTCACTAAAAATTCTTGGTTTAGTGCATTGGTTTGAAAAATGATCTGGTTATTTGCAGTTATAGAATTGAACAATACACTGAGGGTTGACTAGATAATTACTTTCCTCTATTGCAATAGTGTTTTTTCCCAACCATAAATCGCTAGCTAGGTTCCCTTCCTTCTCGCACCTAAAGAGTTTCTGCATCCCCTTTAGGAAATTTCGAGGGAGATTCTTTCCAAACCTTTGGAATGTGAGATATTGAAATTTATTAGAACTAATAGATCTCTCTATCAGACATCCATAATTGATCTCCACTTTCTGCTATTTATCCCCATGATATCCCAAAGATTTTTCGATCACCATTTAAACTTTAAGGGCACATATGACAATTTCCTCATAGCTATCAAAGTCATGGATCACCAAGTCCTTTCTTAGTCTAGGTTTTATCCCACCAAATAAGTGGTCAACCTTTCACTTGGGGGTAACGACAAATCCAGAGGCATATCTTGCAAGCCTTGGGAATTTTTCCTCATACACACTAATAGATTCATCATCTTTTTTCTTCAGGGTAAGGAAATCTCTTTCTATTTTAAGTTAGAGGGTTCGGGGAAAATATTTATCAAAAAAAATTTCTAGAAATCCTTCCATACCATAACCTTAATATCCTCATCAAGGTTTTTATTTTTCATCAATGTGCACCATTGATCAGCTTCACCCTCTAAATGATAAACATCCAAAAGAACCTTCTCTTGTTTGGAGCATTGAAGGATGTATAAGGCCTTCTCAATGGAGTTGATACATTGTTTAGAGATTAACTGATCAGATGATCCATTGAAAGTAGGAGGCCTTTGTCACATGAAGCTCTTGATTATGGCTTTTTCTCTCTTAGGTGGTTTGAATGATCTTCCTAATCTATGTTTCTATTTAGAACCTGATTCAGTTGAGATAGTATTATCATGAAGTGTGTGATTCCTTATCCTATTGGGTTGGTAATCTCATGGGGGTAGTCATCATATTTCTCTATACATTGATTGTTTACCTGATTCCTCCTATTTTTGGCCATTGGATAGAATAAAAGGAAAATTAATTATGATTATATTAAACTTTTAAACACATAAATGGTAATTTAATGAAATTAAAGGGATAACTTACATGTATTTCCTTAACTTATAGATTTCTAGGATTTAGTATTTGTTATTTATGATCTATTTCCTAACATATATTCTTATGGGAATTTTTTTTACTCCCTTAATAATGGTTTTTAATGATCTTATTAATTACCAAAGCATATCCCCTAGGAGTGTCAAACCAGGTGTGCAGTAAGACCTGTTGTCATGTACCATGTTACCATGAGTTAGTCCTGGAACACCATCTTGAAGTTGTTACTCCTAGGTATATTTGTGCCAAAACCATTTCCACTTGTAGTATCCATATAGGGATATATTGTCTTTCTAAAACACTTACTCTATACTAACCTAAATCAAGTGATTTTTTATTATACTTAGTCTTATCCTTATGGCTTTCACTAGAGTTTTATAATCCTAATCCCAAAAAAACTAAACTTTTCCTATGATACGAACTATAACAACCCTTATCTTTATTAAAAATTAACACATGATTTAATTACACTTAATAAAAACTGAAATATTAATAATTATAGTGTATTAGGTAATTAGGTACATTTAATTACAACTTTAAACATGAATTACAACATCATTATTGAAAACTTCTTTAATATGCTTGAGATTAAAACTGCATTGGATAACCTGGGGAAATACATAAGAAAGGGGTGAGCCATAAATCCCAGTAAAGGAATAAAAATGTCATAACATGAAGATAATAATACATGTTAGAAAATTCATATCAATGATGCATAAAGTAATATGAATAATAAGTCATGATATGGCATGATAATCATAACATGGGAAATGTGGAAACAACTTAAAACAATACATCATAAACATAGGTCAAGGCTAAACCAGCAAGAATTAATGGTGGGAAAAGTCCCATAAAGTAATCAGGTACACCCCTATCCCAACATAACAAATAATGATAGTAAAAATTACCCAATACATTGGATCACTATATAATTTTGGTCGCACTTGTCACTTTCAATTCATTCACATGCTTAAGTGTGCCACATAGATCATAAAACATGGATTCATTCATCATAATAATTTATTCCACAATAAATAAGTTTAGAATAAATAAATTTAAGTCCCCAATCAAAATTTATATGATCATAAAATTGAACACCCTTGATAGTAAATGGGTACTACATTCACTACACAATTAGTTTGTCATGGAATATCACGGTGAAGATTCGGCAGCATAACAACGTCGCATAAAAGTTCATAAAATGGGTTTATGAGAGAGAAATTAGTATATCATAATTTTCACATGAAGTGGATAGTAATATGGAAATTTAAGGACATTTCTACACATTTATAATTAGAAATATAAGGCATGTGATAATAAATAAGCTTGAATAAAAAGATAAAGGAAAGAATGATTACAAAATTTCTCCATGGTAATGGGTGTACATGGGAGGGATTAATAAGAGATAAAGTGGTATATCATAATTTATAAATAATAAGTTCAGTATGAGGGAGGTTCAAAAACATACCCCATCAATACTAATTAAAAATAAAATGGAATAACAAGATAATGAAACTTGGATAAAGATGAGAAAGGAAATAACCCTTACATGAATGTGTGGCTCCAAAAGCTTGAAAAGGGGATTCTTGAGAGCTTTAGGTGCCTCGGGAGGATTATATATAGTGGAGGGAAGATTAATGGTTTTCTATAAGTATTTTTAGTGAATATAAATAGAATCTTGGGTGGGTTTATAAAGGAAATGAGATAGGAATTATTTGATATTTCACAAACTTTGGTTTTGGACTATGTATAATAAAATATTCAAAACCAAAAAACATCCCATGGTTTTTTCCAAAGTGGATATTTTTTTATTATTTTATTAGGAAAATTTCCAAACATATTAAAATATTACCCTTGATTATGTGTAGGTGAGTCACTCTTTTAAAGAAATGAATTTATAATCATAAAATTTATTATATATTTTGGAGGATTCATAAAAGCATTATAAAATTAATAAAATAAATTGAAAATAGTATTATTTTAATTTTAAAACATATATTTAGCCTATTATACCCATTATATCATTTATTTCATCATTTTTTGGTCATTATGATGTCATAAAACACACTGTATATTTATACGGTATTTAATTTTTACCTGAAAATTTAACTGTCTCGGAAATTTATGAAAAAATAACCATTGGATAATTTCAATGTTCTGATTTCAAAAAAAATATTTATTTTATATAAATAATTTTATAAATTTTTTAATTTTCACTTTTAATATAATATTTGACATTTATTGGGAAAAAAGCTGGGTTTTTTACAATAACAGTTTTTGAACCCTTATAAAAAGTACATTCACTTCATAAAAATTATATGAACATTTATAATTAATAAACCTTATTTAATGATAACATTGTATTAAAATACTATTTATTTAAAAAATATATTAATTCATCAAAATAAATCCATTAACTAGATTTGAATATTACCCAAAAATATGATGTGTGTTTAATTGAATCAAAATAAAAATCATTTATAAGGTAACAATAAAAAAATAAAAATAAAATCATTATTATATATAATATACATAATAATATTATTAATTTCTTGATACATATCCCTTTATTACACCATCGTACGCCCTAAGAGTAAATTATGTGATGGTGACTTTCATGGGATCATTCGACGAACATGGTTTAGGTGGTGATCTCGATGATCTTAAACTTCTCTCATAAAAGGTTTCACTCATGCTTAATTTTTTAGATGTCAGATTGGCCTTGATCAAGGTAAAATTCTATAAATGTTATCTCCCTTGGATGCTCTGATAAATGGGCTTCATAGAACATGATTTTACTAGGTGAGGCCATCACTTCCTTTTTCTAATTCAATTGGATTTGTTAAAATCTCTATATTTATAGTAATCATGTTATCATTGTTCAATGGATATATTAACAATTGTAAAATTATTAATGTTATTTTAAATAAAAAGATATAACCAAGGAATTACATGTGTTTTCTATAACTATATTACATAGTGATACATTTAATTAAATCATAAAGGGAAACCTTATTTATAACAGTTCGAGTCATTTCACCGCAGTAGCCCAGTGTTCCAAAGGGGACCAGGGATTTGTAGTTCACACCAATGATAGGATCGAACTCATAGGGTTCATTCATTCATGTAGAACTATCCTTAGTCTATGATAAGTATCCCATTTTTTAGCAGATGCTTCTAAGGAGTAGGTGGAGCCGAAGATGTGTGAGGGAATCGTTATTGGGGAAGTGTCAAGTGATCTGATCTACCTCTGATATGGAGATCATCTTGTATGATAGGATGACCAAGGAAAATCCTTAAACCAATGTTCTTATGTTATTCCCCAACTATTAACCTATACCACTCGAAGACTTGGAATATTTCGGGTCTGACATAACTGATAAGAACCAGGTTGTTCGGAACAAGGTGTGGATGAGCATGTGTAACTTCATCACTCTCACCTCATGGGTGTAAATTTTAGGTCAAATGGGATCCAATCACCATTGGCTTCTGAACCTAGGAACCAATGATCTTGACTACCATACCCTCTATGTATTGGATTGAGACTTCCTCACTGAGCGAGTATGTAGAGAATAGAGGTTGATTGATATCTCTCAGTACAATGACACTTCTTAAAGTATCAAGGTGATGTGGGTTGATGAAAAAGTGATCAATAAGATATAGTAGTGGTATCATTAGCATGAGGTAGTCGTTACTTCTAAAGGAGAGTTCATCAACTAGCTGAGGTCACAGTTAGTGGTATATGAGGTTGAAGTGGTGGGAGAGGCATCCTTGGGGGCTGAATATGGGACCAAACATGGGCTGATAAATATTTCATATTGCTAAGTAAGAGATAGTGGAGCTGTAAAGGTGGTAGTAGACTCTCAAGGCCACTAGGAAAGGTCTAGATGAACTAGAGCGGTCTCTTTCTTGGGCAGATCTATAGGTACCACTTCATTTTTCTTTATTTTTATTTTAATAAAGGAGGTAATCTAGCCTATGGATGGACATACTCATTGTTGTATTTTTTATTTAATAAAACTATTGTTTTAACTTAAGTCACAATTTTTTCATTTCATCGCATCTCCATTATACTATCAAGGCAACCAAATTTAAATCTCAAAGTCCATCTGAGTCATGCTCGATGTGATAAATAAAATAAAAATAAAAGATCACTCATCTGAATGAGAGTACTAGGAAAGAAATGATAGGTTGGGGATTGGAATGGTTCATAGGCCATTGGTAGCATCCCGACTAGGGTACATTATTTAGAGATATGGACTCTACAAAACTAACTTTTTTAGGGACACTTTTGTGTATAAGTTGTATTTGTTGTAAATAGTTGTCAATACTAGTCAAAATGAAGAAGGATATCCAAAGTTAATGGATGATGGTTGAAGTGATGATGCCTGGAGAATTTTTATAGATTCATAGCATTATATTCCATTCATGGTCAATTCTTCATGTTGTTTAAATCAGAAAATTTATGCACTGATCTTATGTTAAAATAACTTGTGTCAAAGGTGACATAGTTTTTACAACAATGAAGTATCATCCATTGAGGGTTATTGAAGACTCTAAGTGTGATCATGAAAAAAGTAAAAGAATTATGTGATTTTCATGATGTGGAGAAGATGAGAGAATGAATAGAAGAAGAAGGGTTTCCATGCATGTTATAACTACTAAGTGGACATAAAATTTATACTTAGAAGTATTCTTATGGTCTTACATAAAAAATTGGCCAACTCACTAGCTAACCATCCAGCCTCAACCCGAGGCGCATGTGGGACATAGTCAACCGTACCGAAGGGGAAGCTAGCAAGTCCAGCCCATGAGTTGCAGGGTCGTGTATAGGCCCGAAGGAGCGCATGGGCTGAAGCTGGTGTATGGTTGGGCCAAATCCCATATATAGTGTGGGCACAGAGTGCGCTTGCAGGAGAACATGGTATGGGGTAATACCATGGAGGGAGAGAAAGAATTATGAGCTTATTCTAGATCAAGTTGATACTTAAACCATAGCATATCCGCATGTGGGATTCGATGTGGGACAATAGATGTGGACACTATTCATAATTTAAAAAATGTGGAAGGAATATTGGTCGTCCATCTAATCCACATACTTGATCTAACCATTGTTTTTCATCCATCCCATGCCCCACGTGTTTGAACCAGGACCGTTGATCTCCCATGGCATATGTATAAGCTTTCACCGTCTTCATCTTCCTCCCACTACTGCATGACACTACCACTATCTCTTTCCAGAGAAGAATATTGATCTCCATGTTTGATCCCTAGATATTGAAGGAGTGTCATGTGATTAAAATGAGACCATTCATGTAATCTATGTCATGCATGCATTCGGATATCTTGAATAAGGCCGAAGAAAATGGAGTTACATGGCCTCATCTTTTGTCTGAGATTCATGGATGATCTGAGCCTATTTTTGAACGAGATATGCATGATATATTTATTACATGCACAATATTTTCTCATTATAAATGGGGATCCTGCGTGAAAAGGAAACACACCTAGATATTCAGCGTATCTCAAACACAGGTTTGAAGATTTTTAAATTGCTGATGATTTTATGCATTCAAAGGATGACAATCATGGAATATCATGGGAAATTTGAACATGTAAAAATATATGATCCTCTTCTATAAAAGGAGAGGCCCACCAATATAAGGATGCTGCTACTATAGAGACACCTAAGATCTCAAGTTTCTCAGAAATAGAGCATCACCGAGGAGAGAGATGTAGTCCTTCAACAAGTAAAACACACTCTTAAAGTGTCTCATGAAGAATAGGAGCCTCACACATGGTGCGAATAAGAGACCCACTAACACACAATAGTTTTACCCAAAATCCTCATTGTGTTTCGTGAATAAAAACCCATGGGGACACAATCAGTTCATGTGCATCGTTTCCCTTCCTTGTGAAGACAGAGCCACGATCCATCACCAGTTCTACGAAAGAGAATCACGTATACCCTATGCATGAAGAAGAATAATTGTGAACCTATGGGATTCAAAAAGAAAAGATAATAACACCCTCTTGTTTTCATTATATACCTATATTGTATGCGGGGGTTCATTTTTGGTAAATAAAGAGATTGCATGAAGAAGGGAAGAACGTGCTTGAATGCATTCATATGCATGATTTAAAGAAGCCTGAGGCATTATGTGCACACATGTGAAGGAGGAAGAACCTGTCCAAAGTCATATACCCATTTGGTTAGGTTTTCTTTGTTCATGGTCACACTAATGTGATTCATGTGCATACAAAGAGAGGAGAAGAAGTGGATGGTGTGTTTTGTTTGTTCATACAACATGAATGCACTAATGAGCATGAATTAAAAACATCCAAACCAAGTGAAAATGGAATAAGAGAAAATGTAAGAATAGAAGAGGCTATGTATTATTGCATGCATACGTAAAAAGGGTGCAATCCAGTTGAACAAATATTAATTGAATCAAGAAGAGAATAAAAGAGAGTTTTCCCAACTAAATACTAATTATTATTCAGGGAAGTTTGATTTTAATGATGATTAGTGAGATGATCCTCAATGTTTGAACAATCACAAAGGTGTTTGTGATCCTATACAAGTACAAGGAATAAGAAGTTATAATTTAGTTGGTTATTTAACTAAAGAAGAAGAAATAATAAGAAGTAGTGTGGTTGTTTTTTTACTAAGAAGAAGAGATAAGAAGAAAAGAGTTGTTTTACTAATTCTTTGTAAGTAACCAAGTGAAGATTACTAAAAAAATACCAAGAGCAGAACCTACCTTATCAATAAGGAATAAGACTTTATTTATTAAAACTATAAAGAACCAGAAAGAATATGCAAGTTGGACTAGGTCATCACCAATTAAATAAGAGTATTGTTTCCATTCCTCTTCCAAATTATAAGGACTCACACTAGGAAGGATTATTTTTTCCCCCTATAAAGTGTATGGACCCACACTAGCTAGATGATTTTTTTCCTATCCAATTCATTGTAATAGTTATCACATTGTAGTAGAGAATCCATGCACTAGTCAATCCCATGCATGGAAAAGATGTAGCTGCTCTTGTTGAATAGTGAACCTTGTAAAAATATCATGTACATATTTTTAATTCCTTCTATTATTGCATGTGATAGTAAAAAAGAGAATAAGATAATCAATATTCTTACAAGTCAAGAGGTGTAGGGATAAAAAGTTGTAATTGGTTTAAAAAAATCACCAACACTGATTCCCCCCCCCCCTTAGTGTTAGGCATATCCCAGACTAGTCCTATCAATTGGTATTAGAGCCAGGCACACCTCTATTGTATTCTCTATAGTGAAGTTATTATCTTTTAAAGACTTGAGTTTCTTTCCTGGTTAATCAATGAAGTATAGTTTCAATGAAGATTCAGTTGTATCTGAGTAGAAGACCATATTTACCAAGACCATGAAGAACAAAAAGAATATGTAGAAGAAGAAGTTGAAGAATAATTCCCTCTTATCTAAAGAAGAGGAAGTATCTAGTTCTATAAACATTGCTAAAATAAAATACATATCAGTCTTGGAAAGAAATGAGTAGGTTGCTCAAGTTTCCACCAAGAAGATGGACAACCTTCCTAACTCAAATTATCTGGAGTTGTGTGTTAGTACATTTAAAAATTATTCTCATGATGGAAATGATAGAATAAGTTTTGATGATCAATCTATAACCTCTCAATAATTATTAGTTGATAGATTAAGATCTATTCTACATGATATCCCTAAATAAATTTTGACCCTTGTTTATGGATTATTTCAATGTATGCAGGAAGATTTCACCCATATAGAAGAAGAAATTGATGTTTTGGAAAAGGGATTGCAAAAAAATGTTGAATTTCTAAAGCTCTCTAGATAGATTGTAGAATTTGAAGTAATAAATAGGGATCTTGAAATGAGTTCCCCAAAATGTCTCAAATATGTTGAAGAGAAAGATAGAGTCAATGAGACTTTGAAAGGGAAGATTTGTGCACTTAAAGATGAGATTAAGAAGAGAATTGATGTTAAGGGTTTATATTTGGAAGAAACTTCCAAGAAGATCAAATAACTTTACACTTTGTTACAAAGAAAATTAAAGTTGCGTGAAGGTGAATTTGAAATAATGAATAAGTCTTGTGAAGATAGGATCATTATGATTGAACATTAGAAAATCACTCTCAATATGAAATGTCTAGAAATGGAAGCTCGGTTGGCCAATATTAAGAAGACACATATTGAGAATTCACAAAAGAATAAAATAGTTTCTTCTAGTACTAAATGTTCATTAGAGGATTCTATGGCCAAAAGAACTCCAACATGTGATAAGAAGATCATTAATTCATTCAATGATCTATCAAAAGTAGCTGAGAATGTTAAGGTACCATCCATATCAACTTGTACTAATGTCTCTAAAACTGTTTCTACAAAAAGTGTGGGTTGGAAGAAAAATTATAAACAAGTATGGATGATGAAAGGTGGTGAGATTCCTACCTCCATGGCTAGGGTGGATAGGAAGAAGAAGTTGGAAGATGATTCCTCAGAGAGACCACAAAAAAAATCAAGAAGAAGGCTCAGAAACCTTATACAGAATATATCAAGAAGACAAGGTTTTTTGGTCAATGTTGGTGTTACAATAGATTTGGTCATTGTGCATTTGATTTTTGGTACAATACCTTAAATTAAAAAGAATAGAGAAAGCCTATATCAAGGAGAAGAAATCCAGAAAAGAAAAAGAGACATCCATAGATCCAGAAGCATTTGTACACTACAAACAAATTTGGAATACTAGATAACATCTGTGATGTATGAAATGGGAGTGGTCACAAGGTTAGTACATGTTCATCTCAACATGTACCCAAAGCTAATAATAAAAAAAGATCACAGAAGATAGCTAAGATAGTTTAAGAATCCTGGGAAAGTATTCAGAAGAATGTTGTAAAAACTAATTCTCTCAATAAGATTCCAAGAAGGAAAGGTGAAAAGTCCTTGGATTTTAAATCCAAGAAGTTGAAGGTTGGTGCACTCTAAATAACTACCAATAAGGATGACACTCAGAAGAAACCCTATGGAATGTCCAAACTTTTTGCCTAAGTCCTTAGTGACATATTAGTTATCTAGCTAGAAGATTTTGAAGAATAAGTAAAATTGAAGATGTACAAAGTAAGGCTAGTGAAAATGGAAATGAAAATATTTCACATGAGGTTAAATAGGTCATTTTTTTGAGGTAAAACACATTTAGACACACTGTTAAAAATTTCATTACATTTATTCCATCATAAGAAGAATTCCTCAAGATGATGAAAGTTGTACTAGGAGATTCTAGTGCTTTGAAATCTCTTAAAGAAAGAAGGATCACACACAAAGAAATAGAATAAGTATTAAGATCTATACAATCACAAACATAATTTAAGATCAAATGTGAATAGTGTGAATTTTGGAGAAAATAGAGTATCTTGGTTGAGAAAATCATCTCAACCTTGTTGTTCAAATTGATGAAGCAAAGAGGATCCACCTTATCCCCTTAAATTTTTTTGTATTGTATTTGTTCTTATAATAAAGGTAATTAAATGTGAAGAAATGTCTAAGGGGGAGAACCTTAGAATCAATGATGAGAAGTGTTCCCTTGATGGGGAGACATATAAAGAAGTTTCCAGAGTTATTATTTCAATTAATATCAACTTAAGTTGGTATCAAATTAAATTACTCTGAATACTGTTTGAATATAATGTCATTGGAATGGGTATGTTATTTCTTAATATCTCATCCTTGTTTACTCAAAATAAAGATCATTCTACAAAGGAGGAGTAACTGGATTAATCAGTGACATAAGAAGAATGGAAGTTCCCCACCATCACTTATCCTTCCTATTGAACTTTAATGTTTTTTATCCATTTGTTGAAGTGAGTACAGGAGTTTCAGGTTGATTATTTCATATCACATTTTTTATCCTCATCTTAGAATGAAAGTGGAAAACCCTTGAAGACAAGTATAGGAGTTATCATCTCATGAGGTATCATGATTGGTTGATAATGGAAACCTTTTTGTCTAAATAAAATCCTCTTTTTTTCTACACCGAGCATTGCTCAAGTAGACATAGAGTGAAATGATTGATGGCACATTGCTTAAGTATGAATTGATACCCTATCTACCATGAACTTTTTATTTCTTATAAATAAGAGGGAGATAAGTGAAATGAATGTTTTGGGGAGATAAATAAGTGAAGGGGAGAGAGAAGATTCTTATTTTTATATTGACACATTCATTTGAGAAGGAACTTTTAAGTATTGCCAAAAAATACAAAGGGGGAATTTTTTAGACCACTTTTCTTTATAAGTTGTATTTTCTATCAATAGTTGTCAATACTGGTCAAAATTAAGAACCATCTCCAAATTTAATAGAGGATGGTTGAAGTGATGATGTCGGGAGAACTGTTATCAATTCATTGAATTGGATGTTAGGCTAGGGAAGTTATCCATGTTGTTTAAATTAGACGATTAATGCACTGATCTTAAGTTCAAAGAACTTGTGTCAAAGGTGACATAGTGTTTACAACATTGAAGTATCATCCATTGAAGATGATTGAAGATTCTAAGTGTGATCATGAAAAAATTAAAAAAATATGTGATTTGCACGATGTGGAGAATATGAGAGAATGAAGAGAAGAAGAAGTGTGGCCATGAATGTTATAACTACTAAGTGGAAATGAACTTTATACTTAAAAGTATTCTTATGGGATTTCATAAACAATTAGCCAATTCACTAGTCGGCCAGCCAGCCTTAACTTGAGTCACATGTGGGATAGAGTCGATTGTGCCCAAGGGGAAGCAAGCAAGGCCATCCCATGAGTATTAGGGCCGTGTATAGGCCCAGAGGAGCCACTACCAAAAAATTGGGTTTCCGCAATGCCACCCTTTATCAGCACTTTTTTTAGTGCTGATAAAGTTCACTTTTAATAGCACTAAAAAATTGTTGTTAAAAGTCACCCTTTATTAGCGCTTTTTTAGCACTGATAAAAGCCCCCCCCCCCCTTATCCACACTTTTTTTAGCACTGTTAAAGGGGTCCCCTTCATCAGTTCTTTTTTTAGTAGCGCTGATAAAGGGGGGATTTATCAGTTCTCTTTCCTAGCGCTGATAAATTTGAAAAAACAAATTCATGAAAAATAATATATTGTTATATAAGTATATTTATATTGATATAAATATAATATATTTTTTTAAATATTTTTTAGATAAGTATTAATAGACTATTACATGTAATATATAAAAAATTTAGTGTAAATGGATTTAAAATATTTTAAAAAATATTATTAATAAATAATTTTATAATTATCATCTATTAATAATCATTTAATAAAAATTTGAAGACACAAAAAATCAAAAAAAATCTTAAAAGATCTAAAATAAGTTGAAAATGTAACTTAAACTTCAAATGTCCATAAATTTTGATCCAGGTGTCTGTTTGAGCTCTACAGCATATCAAAATAGAAGCATGAAAAAATCTCTACTTGATAGTGACCTAAGGGAAATTATCTCACATTCATTGAGGCCCAAAAAGTCCTAGAAGGCCTCTAAAACTAAGTTTTTAGTCAGGATACCCTGATTTTTTAACATTCAAATAGGTATAACTTTTGATCTGAATATCCTCTAGGCCTGTACCACATATCATATCAATATTTTTTCATTTTCTTCGATTTTATTATTTTTGGAGTTAAAATGGACTTCTAGATTAGAAGTTATGGTCGTTTTAACATTCTGTGGTTTTTTCAAATACACATATATGTATTGATTCGTAAATATATATGTGTGTGTGTGTGTTTTATAAATATATATATATGTATTTATTTATTTATTTATAAACACACGTAAAAAACATATTTTATAAATGTATTTAAAACTAATATTATAAATATATATTAGTATACAAATAAATATACGGATAAAAATTTATAACTAAAAATATTTATATATAAATAAATATAAATATAAATTAATATATGAATAAATATATATATATACTAATATATGAATAAATATATATGTATTAATATATATAAATATATTTATATTAATATGAATCTATATTAATATATGAATAAATATAACTATATATATATAAATAAATATGAATCTATATTAATATACGAATAAATATAACTATATATATATAAATAAATAGATATATCATTAAATAGAGAAAAAAATAACTTAGTGCTAAAGGTGAAGGTGTGCAAGGGGGGAGGTCTCGGGTTCGAGTTTGAGTGGAAGTAGGCAGGGGCGCACGGGCAAGTACGAGATGCGTGGGCAAGTGCAACGCATGGGAGAGTGGGAGGGGTCCACCTAGTGCTGATAAATGGGGGGGTCAAGCACTGTTAAAATCTCCAATAACTTTTTTTTGAATTTTATTAGTGCTAAAAAAAGCACTGATAATGGACCTTTTTATCAGCACTTTTTTTAGTGCTGATAAAAGTGGCCTTTATTAGTGATTTTTTGAGCACTAATAAAAGGGAACCCCCCCCCCCATATTTTCCTAAATTAACATCACTTTTCTAACATTTTTAATGCCCTTTTATAGCACTGATAAGGGCCATATTTGCAGTAAAGAGTATGCAAGCCGAAGCTGGTGCATGGTTGGGATGAAGCCCATGTATAGGGTGGGCATAGAGTGTGCTCGTAGGAGAACACAGTATGGGGAGATACCATGGAGGGAGAGCAAGAATTATGAGCTTATGTCAGAGTGAGTTGATACTTAAACCACGATATATCCACATGTGGGATTCGATGTGGGACAATAGATTCGGACATTGTTCATCATTTAAAAAATGTGTAAGGAATATTTGCTTTCCATCTGATCAACATCCACAATCTAACCACAACCATCTATCCATTATGTACCTCATGTGTTTGAACCATGACCATCAATCTCCCACAGCATCTATATAAACCTACACTGTCTTTGTCTTCCTCCCACCTCTGCACAATGCCACCACTATCTCTCACTGGAGAAGAAAACCAATCTCCATGGATGATCCCTGGCCATAAAAGGAGTGTATTATGATTGAACCATGACCATGCATGCAATCTACATCTTGCATGCATGTGGATATCTCAAAGAAGGCTGAAGAAAAAGGAGTTGTGAGGCCTCATCTTTCATCTGAGATTCATGGATGATCTGATCCTATTGTTAAACGATATTTTCATGTGATATTTATTGCATGCACAAGATTTGATCATTGTAAATGAGTATCCCACGTGAAAAGAAAACACACTGAGATATTCGGCGTATCTCAAACATAGGTTTGAATTTTTATAAAATTCTGAAGATTTCATGCATTCAATGGATGATCTTCATGGAATATCATGAATAATTTGAACGTGTGAAAAACTATGATCCTTCCCTATAAAATGATAGGCACACCAATCCAAGGAGGCTAATGCCGTGGAGACACCCAAGAGCTTGTGTTTCTCAGAAACAAATCATCACCAAACAGAGAGCCACAGGCCTTCAAAAAGTGAAAAGAACTCTTGAATTGTCTCATGAAGAAAAGGATCCACACCCCTTGTATGAAGAAGAGACCCACAGACATGTGACAGGTTTACCCAAAACCCTTGCTATGTTTCTTCAAGAAGAACCCATGGGTACACAATCAGTGCATGTGCACCCTTTTTATACCTTGAAAAGACAGAGCCACGAGCCATCACTAGTTATGTGAAGGAGAACCACATGTACCCTATGTGTGAAGAAAAAGAACCGTGAACCAATGGGATTCACAAAGAAAGGTTGAGAACACCCTCCTATTTTAATGATATACCTATACTGTATGCAGGAGTTCATTTTTGGTGAAGAATGAGATTGCATGAAGAAGGGAATTATGTGCTTGCATGCATTCATATGAATGATTTTAAGAAGCCTGAGGCATTGTGTGTTCACATGTGAAGAAGGAGGAAAAACCTATCCAAAGTCCTACACCCATTCAGTTAGGGTTTCTTTGTGCATGGTTACACCAAGGTGATTCATGTTCATACAAAGAGAGGAGAAGAATTGAATGGTGTGTTTGGTTTGTTCATGAAACATGCATGCACTAATGAGCATGAATTAAAAACAGGCAAACCAAGTGAAAATAGAAAAAGAGAAAATAGAAGAAAAGAATAGGATATGAATTATTTCATGCATATGTAAAAAGGGTGAAATCCAATTGAACAAATATTAATTGTATCAAGAAGAGGAGAAAAGAAGAAAAATAAGGAAGATAGTATTCCCAACTAAATACTAATTATTATTCAGGAAGTTTGATTCTGATGATTCCTAGTGAGTTGATCCTTAGTGTTTTAACAATAACAAAGGTTTTTGTGATTCTATCCAAGAAGAAGGAAGAATAAGTTCAAGTTCAGTTGGTTGTTTCACTAAAGAAGAATAAAGAAGTAGTAATGTAGTTGATTTTTCACTAAGAATAAGAAAGAATAAGAAAATAGTTGTTTTCCTACTTTTTAAGTAACCAAATGAAGATCACTAAAGAAGACCAAGAACAAAACCTACCTTATCGAGAAGGAAGAAGACTATCTTCACTAGCAGTATAAAGAACCAGCAAGAAGCTGCAAGTTGGACTAGGTTATCACTAGTTCAGGAAGTGTATTGTTTCCCTTCCCCATCCAAAGTGTAGGGACTCACATTGAGAAGGATTGTTTAGTTACCCCCTCCAAAGTGTAGGGACCCACACTATTTATAGGATTTTTTCCTAGCCAATCCAAAGTAATAGTTATCACGGACCACCTCAAGGACTTCAGGCCACCTGAAAGTTGTGCTTAAAAATGATTAGATAGACTCTATAAGGAGTAGAATCTAGATGAGGATTAAAAGTAGACGCATTCACCAGAGAAAAATCTAAGTAGATTTTTCAAAAAGAGAGGGTATTGCATTTCCATCAGGACCAACCTATGGTTTCATGGGAATCCTATCCAAAAAATCCATGTGAAGGTGGGGAGATGATATCACGATGAAAAATCTAGGGAGGAGTAGTTCCAAGTATAGTCAGTATATTTCCTAAGACCTACGAGTCTTTTAATCTCTAATACTACAGGCTTTCAAGGGTTCCCCCTCATCCCTTGAAAGGGGTTTTATCAAAAATCAATAATAAAAAAGAAGTCCTTCGGTATATTTGGGTAATAGGTCAAGTGGTACAGGGATAAAAAGTTGTAATTGGTTTAAAAAGTTGCCAACAATGATTCACCCCCCCCCCCCTCTCAGTGTTAGGCATATATCAGACTAATCCTCTCAGACTTGATTTCCCAATGTGCTCGAGCACACGAGTGGGGTAACATCGAGGGAGTTAGATTCTACCCAAAAAAAAGAGGAAATGGAGGATTTAAATTAATACATCCAAAACCTAGAACATAAAGAGGATTGATAGGCTAATTAAAGATTATTTTTGACTATGTTTGAAACATAGTATCTATCATCGCACTTCTAATAATAGAGACATACAAATAAGAGTCTATCACAGACCATGTTTGAAACATAGAACCTATTAAATTATCAATAGAGGTCCTTCAAGGTGTGTTCCTAGGATAGAAGGTAAGCCAGTTTGGCTAGCCGCCATCATAGTGAGGGGATCTAATTCATAATTTTAAGGTGGTGGGGATCTAATTCAAGTAAGGCATAGATAATTATTGGTAAACTAAGGCAGTTTTCTAGTGGAGATCAATGCTCCAAGGATTATGAAACCATGAATCTGAGCGCATTTAGTGGACATATCAGCCTGAGAAATGGTTAGATCCACCTCCTACGGGGAGTGTTGTCTTGGTTTTCAAGTGATGTTCAAGGGAATCGATGGGTTTTTTAGGTGATTAGAACCAAAGGGGGGGAAAGGTCCTCTTGAGTGAGGGACCAAAACATTTTTTAGTTTTATATAGTGCAATGAGGGAAAGAGGTGTGAATTTTAACATAATGTACTGTGGATGCTGAATGCATAGTTTAACATAATATGGTGAGGATGAGGAGTTATGAATTTTAACATTGTGGGACCAGGAAATGTGATCCAATGTGAGTAACATTCACTCTTCCAATATAGTGGGATGCATGAAAATGGAACATAGAGGGTGGTTCCTCATGGAGGACCCTGGGGAAGAAAAATGGTGGATGGACTGAGTCTTAGTTTTTCAAGAACTAATGGGTTCGGTGAGCATAACTATCTCTTTACAAGGTTTTTTGGTGGGTCCAGTGGGATTTATAACACTTCAATTCACACCATTAATTTTATCCAAGTTAGAGGGGAAACTTGGTAGGTGAAATCCTAACCTTTTCTCGAGTTACCCTTTATAGTTCTTCAAACTGATTGGAATTTGTGCCTATTTCCTATAAATTTTAGGATCATGTTGGTCAGGCCAAAATATGGGGTGAGATTCCCTATTTGGCTAGAGAAGATCATACCCGATGTGAAAAGAAGGGCATATAGGATCATCAATGAAATAGGGGTCTCATAGAGTGAGGGTGCATGTTGTATACTTGAATGCATGGGTTGTCATACACATTTTATGGTCATGATTTTATTTTCTCATACATGGTTAACTCATAAGTAATTGAACCTAGTCGGCTGCATGACCTCAAGTACACCTCCTCATACGCCAGAGGCTACTGACTAGCAGTGAGGCTCTATGATGTTATGGTGGGGTTATTATACCCTCCTTTTAGAGTAAATTGCTATGGTGATGTATATATATATATATTATAGAAATAAATTAAATAATATAAATAGTCTAATTAACATCCAAACAAAAATAAACTTACATAAATAATCCCCTGTGTCATTTAAGAAATAATTCCATGATTCTATACAAAATGTGGAGAAAGTAAAATATGAAAAAAACCTATAAAATTACATGATATAAAAAAATTAGAAAATATATCTCTAATATCGTCATGAGAATAATCTTGGTCCTCTTATCTCATACTTCATCATAGTACATAAAGTCAAGTGTTCATATCAAGTTTCTTTCCTTTATTTCAACCTACATCCATGAAATCTGACCGGGTAATTATCGGTGGCCCAAATAGGGTGTGATTAAAATTGAGTAGTCGACCACCAATATTTTCTATGAATAATCTAGTCTAAGAATATATAATGAAATAGTGTGAATGTAATAATAAAAAAGGTAATAAATAAACTAAGAAAACCCACATCAGTTTGGGTTCCTCACAAGACATATGTCTAATACTAGCTGATTCAGACTATTATGAATTTTCTCTGAATATTTAATATTTTTTAATCAATAAGTATCATCATGACCTTTAATTACAAGTATATAATTTGGAACATCATCTCCTTTAATTCTGAGTAAACAATAAGGAACATCATGTCCATTTATCCTAAATCATCAAGAAGGAACTTCATTGCCACTAATTATAAATTATTAATATGGAACTTCATGTCCATCATTTTGAGTATGTTATATGGAATGTCAGTTCCATTAGTTATGAGTAAGTATTTTGGAATGTCATGGCCATTATTTCTAAATAAGAAACATCAAACATCATGTCCTTTAATTATGAGTAATTAGTGTGGAATGTCGTGTTTGTTATTTCTAAATAAGAAATATGGAATGTCATGTCCATTTCATAAGTTAAGAATGAAGTAAAAGTACTCTAGGGGAATGTTAATTTCCATTACGAACATCAATTAAATTCATCATTTAATTTACTCTACTGAAGTGTAATAAAAAGGGGCTAAGTGTAGCCTAATTTTCACTACATTTTATTAAGGTTCAAGTGATATGGTCTTACCATTAACCTTTCATTTAATTTAAATATAAGTAACCCAGTTTTCCAAGGGTATGTCCATGCCACATATCATTTGTTAACATAATTTATAACATTTTATTAGTGAACACCCATCCAAACACACCTTAGTGGTTCTTTGGTAATTGGGAAAACATAAGTCATTAAGGAATTAGTTGAACCCACACAAGGGGGTAGTTAGGGTTAAAATTTTCAACCTAAAACTGGTTATAAAGTCTTATAACAATTTCTAGAAACACATCCCAACAATTAATTTAGGGGTTTATCAATTTTAGGAGAAGCACCTAGAAGGTCTAGCATGCATCACAATAGCAATAATATATAAACATCAAAACTTTTAGGGAAAATTATAAACTACTTACCTTAGATGGGTAGAAGAATCGTCATCTAGTATCAGCCTCAAATTTCGGTTGGAATAGTATAAATATAAGAATTATAAAAATTCCCTAAAAATAGGTCATATTAGATCATACAAAGATAAAACTGAAGATGGTGAGATAAACTAGGTAAGGAAGTTAATGGAGTCTATAGCTTTCCAAGAGGAATCTAATGTGAATTGTGGTTCTTGAATTATACATCATATGATGGAGGAGGATCAAATACTAACTTTAGGAATAATGGATCTCTCAACATTATGGATGTTCTGTGAATAGAGGATAAAAAGAGATTAAGGGAGGCTAAAGGAATTAGGGGAAAATCAGTAATTTCTATACTTTTTAAAGGGTGAATAATTGGGCTACATGGTTGGAAAAAACATGTGTTAAACATTCACCAACACTATCTAAGTGGAACACCCCCTTTCATGTCTAGGAAAATGGTTTAACAAACCATGTATAGCTCATGTGTACTCACTGTCCAATACTGCCACCCCTTGCATGGTTAGGTGCACGGTTGAACTAACCATACACCAACCATTATCAGCATAAATTAAATTTATTATAGGTTTCACGTAGCTATTAACCTATTCTTTCATGGTTAAAATAACCATTCCCTTATGTTTTTGGGTCACACAGTTGTGCCGCATGGTTACTACTAACTATTCCCCTCTCTCTGTTTCCCCAAAAATTAGAGCTTTGGGATCTGAAAAATCCCCAGATGATCCCAACCCATTTATTAGTCCCTTATTCATCCTCATATAGATAAAAAAAGATTCAAACTTAAATTTAAAAGGATCCATTCCTCATATAAAAACTATTATCTTACAACCTCCCCTCCTTAAAGAAAATCATCATCAAGTTTCCCTTATGAGGGTGGTTGATTAGCATATGAGAATAATTATGGCCACTGAGCATATATATCAGCCTCTCACTCCTAGGTATCATCCTATTCATGGTTATGTTTCTATAGTACCCTTACTATAGGAACTGACCTACCATGTAGACCCTTTATGGTATGATCAACTATCCGAATAGGATGCTCCTCAAAAGAAGAATTAGTATCCAGATCAACCTCATCGGGATAAAGTACATGAGAGGGGTCTAAATAATAACTATGTAACTGAGAAACATGAAAAATATCATGTATAGACTTGTATATCTGAGTTTGTTCTATCAGATAATCCACTAGTCTTACCCTATCCAGAATCTAAAAAGGGATGATGAATCTTAACACTATCTTTCCTTTCTACCTAATTTGTTGATGCCCCAACCTAGGTGAAACACAAAAGATGTACCAATTTCCCACCTCAATATTTTGAGGTTATAAATGGTGATCATCATAATAATTATTCCCATAATATATTGTGGTAATATTTTTCTTGATAATCTATACTTTCTCTGATGTCTCCTTAATAAGAGGATATCCTAGTAGCATTATATCTCCGGCCTCTAACTAGCATAGGGGTGAGCCGCATGGGTTACTATATAGGGCCTCATAAGGATCCATCTGTATAGTCTCTTGAAAGCTGTTATTATAAGAAAATTTGTGGAGAGATATGTGTTTCACCCAAAAACCTTCAAAATAAAAAATTCATCATCATTGAATTTCCTACAATACCTAAATTGTATGCTCAGACTGACCATCGATCTGTGGGTGATAGGTTGACTGATCAATACTTGTGAAGCTAGAGCCTTCTACAACCCCAACCAAAACCATGATGTAAAATGAGTATCCCTATCTAATAAAATGGTACATGGAACTCCATGATGGAATATGATATCCCTGACATATAGCCTCACTATCTTGTCTACCAAAAAGGTCTCCCTTAAAGGTAATAATTGGGAAACCTTCATTAGTAAATCCATTATAACCTATATGGTTTGATTATTCATAGTGACATCATTCCATTTCCACTCCAAAATGGGTAATGGCTATAAAATCCCTATATGTCAATGGTTTTCTCCCTTCACCTGCTGACAGGTGGAACACTGAGTAATGAAACCTTCTATTTACCTTTTCATCCTCATCCACTAATACTGACAGTGTAAGTCATGTTACATCCTGGTAAGATAGTGATATACTACCCAGGAAGAGGCATGAAACTCTCACATAAACTCCTCTTGTATCTATTCCATAATCCAAACATTCCCATGAATGATCAAGATCGCATCCCTATCAATGACCTATCCAAGTGGTGGATATTTTCCTAAAACACTCTTCATTAGAAAGAATCCCTTAGGATCAAAAAGTTTCCTCATATTCACTCTATCAAGAAGTGAATAAGTCACTAAAAAATCTGTGATTCTATTCTATATGTGACACTCCATAACATCAAGATGCATCTGGGAAAACATATCCATCAACTACCAATCACTACTATCTTCCTAAACTTCTTATATCTAAGTCTTCTTTCTTATAGGTTCAACCACTGCATTTCCTTTCCTAACCATATAATCATGATAAATATTGAAGAACTGTCGTTATTCAATCCATATTCACTATCTAAGGTTCAAGTCACACTAGGTAAATGTTCATTTGATACTTTTATGGTCCATGAAAACTATAAACTCTCTCCCAAAGAATAATGCCTCGAAATATGCAAGTTATGAACCAAAGCTTCTAGATCAAGGTCATGTTATGGGTAATTATGATCATGAGGTCTGAACTATCAAGACTCATATGACATTACTCGGTCCTCTTTCATCAAAATATCTCCCATATTGATGCTTTATTCATCATAATAAATCATATAGCCTCTTCCAAGATCATATATAATTAGGATCGATGTTGTGGTAAGTCTAACTTTGTGATCCAAAGACACTTTTTAATATTATTTAGACCAAAATAATTTTACACCCTTCTTTTTCAACCCCATAAGAGGAACTTTAAGGTGTGATAAATCCTAAATAAAATGCCTATAATATCTATCCAAACTCGAGTAGCTTGGAATATAAAATAAGTTATTAGGATTCTCCAGAGAAACTATGGCTCTCACCTTCTATGGGATGAAATACACCCCTTATTCAAACATAATTTGTCCCAATAAGTGAGCTTTATAAATACATAATTGGCATTTCATGATCATAGCACATAACATATTCTCTCTCAGTGTGCTCAAAATAATATCATGATGTTTGGAATGATTGTTTCGAGACTGTGAGTACACTAAGATGTAATCTAAAAAAATGACCAACAAAGAATCCAAATACAAGTTTGAAACCTAATTAATTAGATCCATGAAAACTATCAGTGTGTTCATGACATCGAATGGCATTACCAAATACTCATATTAGACATATCTACTAGAGAATGTCATTCATGGTATATCTGGGGATATAACCCTTACCTAATGGTATACCGACCTCAATTCTATCTTTGAGAAGACCTAATATCCTTATAGACAATTAAATATGTTATATTTATTATACATTAGATACTGATTCTTAACCATAAGTTGATTCAACCATTGGTAATCCATGAAAAGCCTAAGGGTTATGTCTACCTTCTTGCTAAAAATCATGGGTGAACCCTAAGGAGAAGTGTTGGGTTAGATAATACCATTGGATTCTAGGTTCTATACCTATCTTTTGAGTTCCTGAAACATAGTATTATTCAACATGTAAAGATGAATAGATACCAGTGTCGCTTCTGGATTTAGCTTAATGGGAAAATATACCTCTCTTATAGAAGCTAACATAGAGATTTTATCAGAAAAGAAATCCATAAAATGATCCACTATATAAGGTAATTCTATCTAACTTATTCCATGATCACTCATAAATAAGCTATAAATCTTTACTAACACTCCACCCATCCCACAATGATGAAGTCCAGTTCGAATAGCTTGGAAATCCCAATATCCTTTATGTACATACATATCACCCTATGGGGATATAAAATACACTATTTGGTAATAACATTCAATAAAATCTTGATGGGGAACTATCCAATCCATCCTGAGTATGATATCTAATCCCATACTTTTAATGATGAAAATAGTCTATAAGAAACGATAACTACCAATATCAAGGGGGGATCCCCTACATTGGTGTGCACTCTCTGACCACACTCCTAATGAAGTATCAAGAGTCATCACTCCATAGATGTACTAAATTTAAATCCCAATACTTTCCAAAATAGAAATAGGTATAAAAGAGTGTGATGTGCTTGTATCTAATAAGGAAGATACTTTAGTGGAGGATGCTAAAATTGTACCTCACACCATATAATGATCAGCACTCTTCTCCTTTGGTGTAAGTTGTACTGCATATATATGGCCTGATTTGTGGTCCTGAGTCAAAACTAGACTACCTTGAGAAGGTCTTCCCTACTAGTGCTACATATCCATGGTCTAACCACCTCATCCATGACTACCTCTTTGGTATGATCATCCTATAGTACTCTACCTCCCTGCCTAATGTAGAGATATTGATCCTGCTTTGGAACTTGGAGCTGGTGTAGACCCTCTCTCACTGACCAATAGAGGAAAGGTCATATAAACCCACTAAAGATAACCCATCATTCCACAAGAGTGTCACTTCACTAGGTCTTTTCTTTACTAGGGATTCATGTTTCCCAGCTTCCCATAATAATGACATGTCACCTAACTACCTGGGAGGGAAATATAACTACTTCTTCTCTCACAAGAATGTTCAAAACAACACTTCCAACCACTGGATGAGCTGCCACCCTACCTAGGCACTTAACTACCATGCCCCACATATAAAAATTCCCTCTTGTTATTCTTAGAAATTATCTCCTAGCTCATTATTTTAGATACAGTAGTCAAATGAAAAATATTCATCTTAGAATGGATAGACTACCTTAGTCCATACTCAAACTTCCTTGCTCAAGTAGACTCGTCACTAGAAAGAGTCAATGTGAAATTATATATCTCCATAAAAAAATATTGAATTATCCATAATATATAGATTATCCTACTCCAAACACATAAACTCCCTAGCTTGTTCAGATCTTAGTGTCTCCTAAAAGAAGTATTCATAAAAAATATACTGAAAGTCCCTCCTGGTCAGCTTCTAATGCTAAATTTCCTATTTTAGTACATACCAATAATGTTTGGTGGATCCATGAAGAATATATATACCACAATATTGACCTATAGGGAGTAATATCCAAATGATTAAAGATAGATAAGGTGTCCTCTATCCATGACTCAGTATCCTGGGGGGACACCATCCCCTAAGAAAGTATGTGGATGATGCTACCAAAACTCTCACATCAACACTTCTAAAATAGGAAAAAACTTATAGAACACCCTGTATAGTCTATATGAACCATAGTAAACCCTATTTAAACTAATAATCAATTCTTGTATCAGGAATAATTGGAGGTTGCATAGGTTTCACTATTAGAGGTAATATAGGTGGTTCAGTTCACACCACCTCTAGAGCATGGTCGTCTCCACCATCTTGGTGCGCAACTCTAGGATGTTGTTGTGGAATATTATACAATTTCAAACACATGCCTTGGAACATGATTTTATAAGAAAATGATCATAGATAAAATAATAGGAAAGATACAATCATTCCTTTATAATATTCAATACCCATCTACCTTCTCCTTAATCTTAGTATAAGTAATTTACAAGATCAGAAAGGAACACGATACTCACTCCCAACACCCACTACTATGGTTAGGTGTGGTTCAATGCCTCAAATATCATAGAATAAGTTCTAGTATATGGAGATTTAATCACAAGTTATATAGGAAAACACTCTTTAGTTTTCAATTGAAATCCCCTTTTAATGTCAACCATTTCATTTAAGAATTAAAATTCTATAGTTATATTTATTTATTTATATATATAATGGTTTAGTTAGATGCCTCTACCATTACCAAGTTATAAATACATATGATTTTTATATTTAAATTGGAATTTCATGTAACTAAAAACAACTTATTATAGTGGATTAATTATATTGATCAGCATTCCCAATTTATAGAGGTTCATGCACATTATAAATTTCAATTGGAATCTATTTAATTTCAACCACTAACATTTCATCCCATGTATCCAATAATCCATGACTCAAACATACCATTATTGGTTAGTTATTGTTCCACCATAAATATATTTAGGAAAACCCATTTAGATTAATGGATACACATTAATTAACCAATTATTTATCATACTTATCCTACATAAACATTGGTCAAATTACCGATATATTAGTCAAGAAACCAAAACATGCTGCAGGAAATGAACACAATAAGTAAACATGGGATGTAATATGTATGACATATAATATTCATGTGCCTAAAATGATACATAATACAATACCTCCTTGCCTTATCGGTCTAAGGGTAAAAATTCATAATCATAACAAACATCATAAAATCGGTGTGCCACACAATGGTGTAATTAGTATAATAGTAATAATAGAAAACCATAACAACAAATTCCATCCCTAAAACTTGTATTTTTTCTATATGTGGGTTAGCTACTCCCGACCATAAGTTTTTTACCAAATCTTGACACATTCATAGTATCCTATCTACCAACCCAAAATAATAAGACAAAATAAAAAAACTCGGATACCAATTATTTCATCCAGAACCCAGTTCACTCATATGTAACCCAACACAATTAGATACATGACCTAAAGTGTTCCTCCTCATAGAACAAAGGCTTCCAAATAGAAGTGAGGGTCTATGCTAGTATGTTGGAGAGACTATACCCTATTTTTAATATTGAATCATAGTGGTTGTATTTAAATATATATTAGCGAAAGTAATGTAATAATGGAAATAGTAGGAGTAAAATCCATACAGAAGTAAACTGACATAAATAATTGTCATTGTAATATACAAAATAATGTCATGATGCTATAAAAAATATGAGTAAGGAAAATAGGAAGCAGTTATATAAGATTTCATACTATACTAAACAAAAAAAAGGCTAAAATATATCTCTAATATCATCATGATCAAAATATCATTCCTCTAATATCAAACTCTATCCTAGTACAGAAATTAAAGTGTCCATTGTAAGCTAATTTCCTTTTGTCCCAACCTGTATCCATGAAATCTGTTCAGATACCCATCAACTGATTGAATAGGGTGTGAGTAAAACTAATTATTCCACCACCAACTATGTCCATTACTAATCTAGTCTGTGAATATATAATGAAATAGTTTATAGATAATAATAACAAAGGTAAAAAAATGAATTAAGAAAACCCACATTAGATCAGGTTCCTCATAGGATACCCATCTAAAACTACCATCTTATGACTATTATAGATTTTATCTAAACATTTATTATTGTAGTAATCAATAAGAATCATCAATTCCTTTAATAACAATTAGATAATAACGAATGTCATATTCTTTAATTTTGATTGAATAATAAAGAATGTCATGTTCATTTATCCTGAATCATCAATAAGGATTGTCATTTACACTAATTATAAATAAGTAATACATAACATCATATCCATTATTTTTAATGTGTAATATATAATTTCATGTCCATTAATTATGAGTAAGTACTGTGTAATTTCATGTCCATTATTTAAAAATAAGAAATTTGGAACATCATGTCCTTTAATTATAAGTAGTGTGGAATGACATGTCTGTTATTTTTAAGCAAGTAATATGGAATTTCATATCCATTTTAGAAGATAATAATAAAGTAAAATTACTCTAGGTTCATGTTAATATCTATTCCCAACATCAAATCAATTCATCATTTAAGTCACATTACTGAAGTTTAATAAAAATTGGCCAATGATAACATACTTTCCACTAAATTGTATCAAGGGTCAAGTGAAATGGTCTTATCATTCACCTTTTATTTAATTCATCTATAAATAATCTAGTGGTACATGGGTAGGTCCATTACATATCTCATTTATTAAATTAATTTATAACATTTTATTGGCCAATGCTAAGAAAAACACAACTTAGTGGTGCTTTGGTCACTGGGGAAACATAATTCATTAAGGAATATAGTTGAACCCTCACAAGGGGATAGTTTTGGTTGAGTTTTTCAACCTCCAAACAGGAATATTGTCTTATAACATTATTTAGAATCACATTCCAACAATTAATTTATGGGTTTATCAATTTTAAGATAAGCACCTAGAAGGTATGGTGTGCGTCATAATGGTGGCAATATATAAACACCAAAAAATTTAGGTAAAAGGTATATACCACAGACCTTACATGGGTAGAATAATCCTCATATAGTTTTGGAATTTAATTCATGCTTTAATGGGAGAAATAAAATAAATAGAAAATTTTACTAAACATTTTTCATATTAAATCATATGAATATAACTCCTAATATGGTGAGATAAACTAAGAAAGTAAAATAATTAATTCAAAGGATTTCTAAGTGGAATACAACATGATTGGAGATGCTTTAATAGTATGTCATATGAGGGAGGAGGATAAAATTCTAGATTGATGGATAAGTGATATCTCAATATAAGGGTTATTTTGTGAATACAAGAGAAAATGAGAGGAAGGAAGGTTAAAGGAATAATGGGAAAATTGGTAATTTCAATACTTTTTAAAGGGAATGCAGTTTGGAAGTACAATTGGCTAAACCATGCACCAACCATGTGACACCACTGTCTAAGTGGAACACCCCCTCAAATAACTAGGAATATAGTTTGAAAAACCATTCATAGACCAAGAATTATCATTATCTAACACCTCCACTCCCTCATACGGTTACTACTAACCATGAACCAATCATGAACCTCTACCTATTTCCCCAATAACCCCAAATATGGGCTTCGAACAAGTCTTGGAATCTACCTAAACCTTTCTTAGTCCCTTAATAATTATCATATAGATAAAAAAAGTTCCAAAATGAAATTTAAAGGATATTCGCCTTGTAGAAAAAATGGTATCTTACAATAATGCTCAGACCAACTCCATATAAGAATCACACCACCTTGGTATGTGAAAAGGAACTAGGATCTGAAGTGTGATGAGGGGTGCCGAAAAATGACATGAGGGATGAATGGATTTGCAACTATGCCTGATATATGATATTTAGGCATCAATTCATATCCCACTTAATGTGGAATCAATCCATACATAATTATATAAGGTGGTTCAGTAGGAGACCAGTACTAGAGGTTAGACAAACTAGATGTGGATTAAGGGATGCAAGGGGCCAGATGCACATATTTTTAGGGTCATGATATAAGAACTAATAGTATGTTAGTTTATAGCCATACATTTTAGAAAAAATAATGGTCTTCCTAGATGGGTTCTTGTGACATGTTATAGAGTACTAACCCATCAGGAATGGGGGGACATGGAGTCCATGTGCTACACAGATATATCCAAGACAATTTTCACATAGTTTAAGTTGATGATCTTGGACCTAAATGGGGCATGATGAATCTTTTTCAAGTGGGATGGGCCATATAGAGGTTAATAATCCCACTTAATCCATGATTGGTGTGAGAAACAATGAATGATGGGAGGGCCTTCAGTGCCACATAGGAGTGGGAAACAAGGGAGGAGAGAAGCCAAGTCAATAGAGTCCCAACAATAAAAACCTTCTTAAACAACATATGTGAATGGGATGAGGAGTAACACCAAGGGTGTTAAAATCCCAACAATACCAAGGGAGGTGGAGAGGAAGTAAATCATGGATTCTGAGTTCTAGATCATGAAAGGGGGGTGACCAATGGGTGGGGAATGATTGTTGACCATGTTCAAAACATAGGTCCTATAGCCATTTCAGTCGAGGATGGGGTGAGAAAATGTGGGATCATCCTTTGACCATGTTTAAAATTTGAGAAAGGGAATCTATTGTGAGAGATCCTTTGATGTGTGTACCTATGATGAGAGGCGGGCCAGTTTTTCCAGATACCATTACTGCTAGGGGGATTTCTCATATTTTATGGATGATGAGAATCCAAATTTATGAGGAACTAAAGTATAGAAATGAATTTTTGGAGTGTTAAAGAGGAATTCAATACTCTAGGTTATAATCCACCATGCATTTGAATATATCGAAGGGGAATATTGGTGAGTGAAAGTTGAAATCATTCTCAATGATGGAGGTCCAAAGGTAGGTCAGTGACCAGGATAGACCCAGGTAATGAGACCCAAGTGTCTCTATATATCCTATGAAAATATGAATCAATCCATACATAGTTCTAAAAGTGCTATAGTAGGAGACTGATGTTGAAAGTGAGGCCCAATCTTGAGTTATTTTCAAAAGTATTAGGTTGTTTTATTTCATGTGATGGGTATGCGAACTGTGAAATTTAACATATTTTTCCAAGGATTTTGTATGTCTATTTTAATGTCTTACATTTAGGAAATGGGTGATGGTGATATGACTTCACCAGTCAGTCATAATGGAATAAATATGAAAGGAGGAATTTGGGGAAGTGTTTTAGTGAATTGGATTTTACCCAAGGGGTAATAATTTATGGTTGAGCTTGAAGATAATGGGTCGAGTTGTCACTATGTATCCCATGAAACTGGGAATCAAACCATGCGTAGTTATAGCTGGTGGTGTGGTAGGAAGCCAACGTTAAAAGTGTAGGGCCTTTCCTCTTAAGTGGGTATGATGCAGAGATTCCATAGTTGAAAAAATCTTAGAGAAATATTCCATCTATCCTATTTAAGGTCATGCGGCTAGGACCAAAAGAGTATTCTACCAGTTTAAGATTATAGAGTTTGGAATATGGGGTTTGTTTCTCGTTTATGGCCTTATAGCTTGAACCAAGGGTTTGTATATAGTTTAAGGTCATCATGCTTGGTCAAAGGGGGTGTCTCAGGGATGTTTGTGTAGCATAAAATATTAGAAACGTGATGTGAAAAGAGTGATAAGTAGGATTTGTTCAATGTGAAATATCTCTAAGATAATATGCACATAGTAGTTGTGATACTTGGACTTGGACTACCACCATTTTAAGGTCATGGGGCTTAGAAAAATAGGGAAACTTTCATGGTAGAGGATGTATTATAAATTCAATGTGAATGGAGGTCATGAGAGGCATGTTACCACACAATTTTTTACATACTTTAATGTCTTAATTCTTAGACCAAGATTTTGTAGCTAGACTATATGGGTACAAACACTATCAAGACTCATAATCCCACATGATCCATACTCGATGTGAGAAACAAGGAGCAGAAATTTATATCCGTTATAGCGATTACATGATTGGGGTAATAGAATTTAGCTTGAGAGGTTCCTGAGGATGCTAACTTTCTTGATCAACATGCATAAATGAATAGGGGAATGACACCAAGGGTCTGAAGACTCTACTAGAACAATGTAAGAGTAGAAAAGAAATAAATCATAAATTCTGGGATTTGGACCATGAAATGATAGATAAAAATGGGTGACGAATGACCATGGTCTATCTTTGAAACATAGCTTCCATAACCACATTGGTCAAGGATGGAGCAACAAAATGTAGGATCAACCATTGACCACATTTGAAACATGGGAATTGTCATCTATCACAATAGATCCTTTCAGGCATGTGACCAAGATTGAAGGGGAGAGAGTTTGTCCAGGAACCATTTCCATTAGGGGCTTGTTTGAATTTTTAGGATGATGGGGATCGAAATTGAGGAAGACTCAAAGTTTGTATGTAAAGATTGTGTGATGTATATGGGATATTTAAACACTCTGGTATCCATTTTTTCATTCACTCTAACACATTGAGTCGGAATATCAGTGAGCATTAATTGGACATATTCCCAGGGGGGAAGCCATGAGATAGATTGGTGGTTAGGTTAGTATTGGGATAATATGTCCCATAATATCTATATATCCCATTAGATATGGGAATCAATTCATACATAGTTTGTGATGATGGTGTGGTAGGAGACCATCAGTGAGGAGGGGCACCCTCTCGAATGAGGGTTTATAGTATTATGTGGGTTTAATTTAGGTGATGGTCATGTAAATAGTGTAGTTTAACATATTTTGGTAAAGAAATTGGATGCAAAAAATTAAGTTATTATGTTGAGGGTGGGGTTTCTATAGTTTAAGGTCACCTAAATTTGATCGTAGAACCGTACAGTTTAATGTCATGTGACCATGATGTTGTCCTATAGTTTAATATCATGCGACTTAGATAATTTCATATAGTTTAATATTGTGTGACTAAGATATTTTTCCATAGTTTAACATCATGATACTAATATGAAAATAAGGGTCATGTGAATTACCACTTATAGGATTTGAAATCAGGGGGAGGTGTGATGTGCTCCCCATCTATGGTGATCGGTGAGTAGGTGACATTAGACTAGACCTTATGAATGGTGTAAGGCCTTTACAAATTGGTTTTTAGCTTTAGAATCTTCTTCCCATGTATCATTGGAATCATTAGAGACAATACCATATCACCCTAGATAAAGGGGTGAAGGAATACCTTCTTGTTGAATGCTCACACTACCTGATTTTGATTTCATTCCAGGTTATGCAGTGCCTAGAGATGATTTTATTTAAGGGATTCCAACTCAACCAATAATACTTTAGCTCTATTATCTAGTATCTAGTATCTTAAATTGATATTTTATGTAATTAAAACTTAACCTCTATAATTAAAACTATATTTATTCTATAAACCAAGGAGTATGTAGTCATTTGGGTGGAATTTCAAGTTGTCATTCGATAGGCCTAGAGGGAATTGGAGAGCTTATCAAGAAAAATATTTTTGTTTTGACTAATCTTATTCTTAATAATGTTATATAGTGTATTTTTAAACTCCTAAATATACCCATTTTTTTACACATGATAGTGGGAGGGGTGGGTGGACCAGATGTTGTACTTGGTTACAACTTCTTTTGATCAATGGCTCAAAAATTGGTTTCGTTGTCTTTGAGAATGGTGTGAGAAATACCAAATTGATGGATGGTATGCGACTTAAAAAAATTGGTCACATATTGGGTATTGAATTCATTGCTGGGGATGTATTCTTCCCAATTGGAGAATAATTTAATGGAATTCAAAATAGACTTATATTGTTGAGCTGTTGCTGGAGGGTAAGGTCCCACAACATCGATTCCCTATACTAAAAAGGGCTAAGAGGACTTAATGGAATATAGATGTGCTAGAAACTGGTACAAAAAGTTAGCATGGATCTAAAATGCATGAAATTTCTTGGTTAATTTAATGTAGTCTTCAACTATGGTAGGATGGAACTACCTCAATCTATAGACCTGGTGATAAAGTTTCAGTGCTGCTTGATGAGCCCCACATGACCTGGTGTAGAATTCTTGAAGAACCTAAGTAATATTATTACCTTGGATGAAACAGAGAAGGATTCCATCAAATTTTCACCTATAGAGAACCTAATCTAGGTTGAGACTATCCTAGAGGGTGTATTTCACTACCTGGTGATGGATCCACTCATAGCCAACCTAATCAGGTGGCAAGGTCCCATGTTAAAGAAACTCAATGAAGGTATTCATCCAATTAGGTAATTCTTTTTCCATAAGAGAGTTTTAGGGATCTACTATAGAATTTTCGGTGTCCAGCTAATTAACCTTTTGGTCTTCTTAACCAGAAGTGATGGTGTTAATTACTCTATAATGTGCCACATGAATGACCAATTCATATTGGTTGGTCTCTACAAGAGATGCAGTTAGACCTATCAGGACATCAACTATATCATTCTATGATTGGGGGACATGAGTTTCCTTTGTATGGGAATAGAAATGGTCTATAAATTCATGATTCCTCTCTAGTAAGGGTATGATTTATTACTTCTTGATGATATGGTCATTGTTGATCTATTTGATGACTATAACATAGTCTCCCTTAAAAATTATCCAGGGACATAAATCTAGAAATCCAACTTGATAGTAGTGATAAGGTACTAATACTCATCTTAGTTTTTCTGTAACATTCTAATAGTAGGGAGTATGAAAAAATGTCTTATGTAGATAAGGACAATCTCAAGGTCCACCCTGTTAAGTTTGGATTTTTTGAGCCTTCTCCTAGTCAAGCTTCAGGAGGCACCATCAAAATGCATCTTCCAAAATGGTGCGTATTTATCAACAAAGATGATAGCCTCATATGGGAAGTTGACATATAGGGGTAGTTTCTCAGGGGTTGGATGTGCGGCCTAGAAATCTTCCATTTATTAGACCTTAAATTTATTCTAGGAGACAAACCTAATATCAATGTGCTATAGAATTACTGACCACCATTCCAATCACCCAGTCTTCATGAGGTAGTTGAGGATTTAATTCAGCGGATCAACATGAGATACAAATTGTATCTCTTGGCATTGTAGGAAATGTCGCAATTTCTGAACCATGAAGACCAAGGCAAGGTAAATTTTATCAATGAGATAATTTTTTTTCAATGTTCCAAGTATCGTGTAGATGAGGTAGTATAGGTTTTTCTCCCAAAACTCATTGTATTTATGATCCAAGAGTTCACTAAGTGACCATTACAGGTCATCCACATAAAAGACCCATGGATTTCCTAGGATAGGAGACATTGGGACTAGAGAATATATTATATACTTCTTGATTTCCTAAAATTCAGTATAGTACTATTCACCCCATTGATAAGTCGTGCCTTTCTTCATAATCCTTGAAAAGGTATTAGAATTTACATCCATATTGGAGATGAATCTCTAGATGTAGTCTAGGTGGCCCTTGATTCCTCTCAATTCACAGAGGTAGAACATAGAAGGTATTTGTTTGATAGCCTTAATCTTCTCTAAATTGATTTGAATGCCTTTATATCTAATAATTAAAATGATTAATTTCCCCAATGTGACCCTGAATGCACACTTTTGGGGATTCATCTTCTGGTGATGGGAGTAGAGGATGTCGAACACTTTCTCAAGATCCATGATATGTACTAGGCGTTGGTGGGGCTTGACCACAAAATAATCAAAATAGTACTCCACCAATGTTTTGAGGATAGGATTGAAGATGTATTGTATGGAACACTAGTAGGTAGCCCCAATATTCTTTATACTAAATAGAATAACTTGGTAAAAAAAGGTTCTATGAGTCTCCCAAAAAGTGGTGACCTCTTCATTCTTAGGGTCCATCTAGATTTCGTTGTACCCAAAGTACCCATCCATGAATTATAGAACCTTGAAACTAATGGTTGTATCTATTTGAATCTCTATCGTCAAAAGGGGAAAATCATATTTTGGGAAATGGTGGTTAAGGTACTAGAAAACAATGCAGTTTCTAATATGGATGTTATTATTATTGACTGGGATGATATTCGCTAACCACATGGGGTACTAGACTTCCCTAATGAATTTTGTCTTGGTGATCTTGTCAACTTTTTCCTCATCCATGGCGCCATGGGAAGGGTGAATTTTCTTATGATTTGGTTTAAAACCATGGTTGACCATTAGGGACCAAGGTGGTGAATAAAAACATGGGGGTTAAGCCCTGTCATTTATTTATAGCTCTAGTAAAACACAACACAAAGTTGCTTCAATAAATCCATGTATTATTATTGCTGATCTGAAGACATGATTGCACTAATTAGTGATGATCTTGGATATTCCTCAGTGTCAAAATTCACCTAATTCAACTCATCAATAGTGGTGTATAAACCTTCCTCTAATGCAAGAGTGTAATTATCCAAATCTTATTCATCATTTAAATCATGAGGATCATAGGAAGGAGGTGACTCCTCGTGATATGGGGACCATGGAGTGGTATTGTCATTAACTTCGGAAGGGTTAGGGTCCTTAATAAAGGATACCTACTCTGTGGAGACCATGGTGAAGAAGGATAATGATCCAATCCCATATAGAATATAATGGAGATATTTTCATCTAATTTTAAAAATAGTAATAATGGGTTAACCTCCATTGGGTCAACCCTGCTTTTTTGGAACAAATGGTAATGTCATGGATCGGTGGCCAAGGGGTGGGCCTCTCAATATGCAATAAGAGTGGAATTTTATGGATTCAACCATGCCTATACCCTGAAGTAATATAATTTAATATATGAGCACTCCTTCTTGGGGAAAATTAAATGGTTCCCAAGTTCTGGGGTTGTTAGCTCCAACCAGTGGATTAGCAGGATAAAGCTATCTTTCAAGTCCATGAAAGGATCTGATGAGGTAGTTTTCAAGTCATTGTGGGAATTAATATGATTTTCCCTATTGGTATGGATTTTTTTCCCCTCTATTTTTTAGTACCCAACATCTAGGTAGTAGGCTTCATGTGATTTTAAGTGAGAAGCAACACCCTGGAGTACCACTACTTGAACAGTGAGGGAGTATTTAAGGAATTTTTGGTATGAAGAGGGGATCACTATGTCTAGATAGAACCAGGTACTTCCTAGATGGGAATTTTAGGGAGTATCTTGTAAGAAATATATGAACTCATTTCTTTCTACAAGGTTACATATTTGAGTCTCTTTTAAAATATTCCTACATGGATTTTACTTACTCTCATCATACCTTTAAATTTTTAGGTTAGAGGGTTTCAGATCTGCTTCTATGATCCCCAACTTATAGAGTGTTTGGGTTGGGATAATATTAATCCTAAAGCCAATTTCTACTAGAAAATGACATATTTATACTCCATTAAACTAGAATGTGATATATAGAAGGCATATTTTCCCCTTAATAGTGTCACCCTCATCTTCTTCAAAGAAAAAAATGAGGGCTTGGTATTCTTATTACTTGGTTTCCTCTACATGATTAGCCTCAGTATAATCTACCTTATTATTTAACTAGAGAGGGTGATTTAGGGATTTAATGAGAGCCTCATGGAACTCCTTTGATAGGTAGAGTGTATTAAGGATTGATATTTTCTTTAGTAAACTAGAGAGGTTATTAGAACGTCATACTTTTGGGAAAGAGGAATATTTAGGTCTATCATGTGTCTCTATTTAATGGGAAGTGTGGTGGGAATTTTTGGTATAAATGTTGGGTCCTAGATGGTGAATTCTATATTACTCTACTAATTACATGGAATAAGATTAGAACTATTTTTCTAAGATCAATATTTGGCTATCTATGGATGAGCACTAGGTTTCTTTAGCTAATATTAACGGTCAACCAATATGGTCAGTTGTGGAGGTGTACCCGATGTTGTGGCCTATGAGGATTGTACCAATTGATCCCTAAGTGTGTCTTATTTTATAGTATCAACCGTATGATTAGTCCATTTTGAAGTACTGGATCAGAAATTTTTCATGTTGAAATGGCACCTATAATTCCCACGGTGATGTTGGTTGTAGGTTCCTAAAGGGGATACATGGCATACATTATCATTGGGTACTGTGAAACTATTCACTAGGATAAAAACATTAGAAAAATCATACTCTTTTTATTCATCAATGGAATATTCTAGGAAAATATGGACTCTAAGGGATTCTACCAACTTAGGGGGCATGGAGTCAACAAAGTTGTAAGCTAGTTTTGGCACTGTTGGAGGACTCATATTTCCCTAGCATTATTGTCACCTAATCTTCTGATAGATGGAAGGCGGTGATGCTGATGGGGTGGATTGAGAGTATGTGGGGGTTGCAAGAGGTCTGGTCTACTCAAACGATCACAGATAATGTTATGGGTGTGATATTATATCTTATAAATCTACCACTCATTATACTTATGTGTACCTTGACTAGGGACCATATTCCATTCATGATAGTTTTCATTGTCATTATAGGGGTGGTTGAGACACATTCCACCTATGTTGGGAAATCACCCAACTTAACTACTTCATGGTATACCTAGTCATGTAGCTAATCTTTTTAGATGAATCACTCTTTAATTTTGTGTTCAATGACCCTATGGTATGAGTAATATTTGGAACAGTAAGTAAGTATGACCTCATGAGAACTCCTACATTCCAGCAATTTTAGGATGTTATTTTCCATGGCAAGGGTGAAGTACTCTAGGACCAATGCATCCTTGAAGAATTAGACCTTATTATTCCATTTTTTTTAAAGTAACCCTATGTTCCTTGCCCTGATGGGGTATTTAGAATCATTATTATAGCGAGGATATGCTTAGAAAGGCCTATATTAGGAAGATTCCTAAAGGAGGGATAGTTTTCGGACCTATATCTATATAGACATAACAGTTTCTACCTTCCTAATATTCCACATGGGAGATAAAATAGTTAATAGGTATGACTACTACTTGTTCCACTACAAAGCTTCTTCCAAACAATAAGCTATTTTGGAGAATTCACAAAACCTTCCCGGATATCTCAGGGAGATGAGGTTAGGGACCATCTCATGTCGTACATTCTCCATGAAAATCGTCAATAGTTGTTCCTATGAAAGATGTAAATTTAGGGATCATTTTATCCCCTTAAATCATGAAATGAATTTTTAAACTCACTCATCAGCCCTTTGTTTTCATTTGAAGAAGTCAGTAATGATGGTCTTTGGCATGATGTAGCTAAACTGGTAGAGGAACTATCTATTTAGATCTTATCGACTCAAAATAGATCCTAGAGCTAGTTGGTTCTAGAAAACAAAATAAATCCCTTCCAAGTCCTAATAAAAACACCAAATATTGGTATATTTCTACAATTTTGGAGTTCCTCACATTGAGCCACATCTTGAGGAGAAATGGTCCAGGTGTTGCAGCGGATTGTTGGTCCCATTGAAGGGGTAAATCTCATATTACCAAACTTTAGGGGAGGGTGATCATGATCCACCCATTCCAAATATGAATTCCCTTTAGGAATTATTGTGTAATTTTTTTTCTCTAAATCCTCAAGATATGTAGTGAGAGTAGTTATCACATTGTTAGAGTGAGGGTTGGTAGTTACCAGTGCTTTGACCGACCTACTAGATCAAGAGGTAAAGTGGTCATGGTCCAGAGGTAGGATGTTGCATAGATCATGTAAATTGGGTGGGTCATATATTGATCGTTTTTTATTTCCAGTATCCATAATAATAATTGGGTGTGTGGGACCACTCGTATCAACTCTAGGTGTATATCTAAGGATAACTTGTTTCATAGTGAGATAAGGGGTGGGGTCCCCCCCCCCCAAACATTTTATCACTTTGGGCATTTCTTAAGGAGGATTTCAGTGGTGAGCCTTTTATATCCCATGAGTTCCTAGAGAAAAACATACAATATGGAATATTCATGTGTTTCTAGAATGGCCTCAGATAGGAAAAAAGGTTTAGTTATTCCCTTGAACTTATTGAGATGTTGACGATTAGGTAGTAACACCTCAGCGGGGGCACTCCCAAGGACCAATGTCTATCTCTATTGATGATTATGGGAACCTACTAGAGGATCTATATGATATTAAAACCCTCCATGAGGTGTGTTTTCTCCATCATACCCCATTTCACTAGCCTGAATTCTCTAATCATATAAGGGATTCTTCATTATGATTTCATAGTGGAATTGGTCAGAAAAGAACCTTCACTACCAATGGGTGGATTAGCCTGGTGGTCTTGTTGTCATCAGGATAGGGTACTAAAATGGAGGGAAGTGTACTAACCCCAGACCCTAATATATACATGGGTATATGCCTCTTGAATGACCCACTGAAGCATGGTGAGGGTCCCTACATAGTTCCACTATAATCTCTAGTGGCACACATATGAGTTTGGATGCTAATCCACCAGAAGTTCTATAATATCGACCTTCTATCACTATTGATGGATGGTCATGATAAGTTTATGGGTCCTTGGATAAGAAAATAAATGATCTTAGAGGTGGTTTAACATAACCCGTATATTTTGGAAGAGACACTCCCCATGGTTCTCATTAAGGAACTTAGGGATGATGAAGCATAGAGTTACTAGTGTCCAAAATATGATCAGTAGATGGTCGGTGGCCATGATCTCCCAAAATATTTTCCCCTCTATCTCATTTTCCAAAGTTTAGTCATATCCTTGATTTCCCCAAGATCCAATCAGCCATGGTCAAGAATCTGGGGGTAGTAGTGATGTAGACTTGCTCTATTAATGCCATTTTGATAGAGGATGCATCATCCCTAAAATGATGGAGTGTCTTCTGGAGTTAGGTCCATATTCATAACCATGTCCATATGGTATGGGGTATCCATGAATTCCTATTAATTTAAAATTTTTTCATGCCTATATGGCTCATCATAATTCTCACCTTAATCTAAGTATATTAATATAGATCCAAACATATACCCTACTTTCATGGTGAAGGCAGAGAGAAGGGAAGGTGATGGTGGCAGGGATAGTTGCATAGATATTCCCTAATATAAATCTATAATCTCCTCCATGTGAAGGTACTTGAAAAGGAATATGGGAACTTTATGTAACTTGGCCTCAAGGGTGGTCATCCTCAGGTTATGAGTACTTATCCCCAACTCTGTTGATGGTAGAGGCATCTCCATTGAGTCATCTTTTATCTCGGAATCTAAGAGTTTGATGGTGATGTGATGTTTTCTAGGTTCTTATTTATGATGGTGTGGGAGTTTCCTGGGTGTGAGGCTCTAAGGATCAAGGGGATTTCTTCCACATGAATTATGGTCAGATCCACGAGTAGATCCCCCAAAAAAAAAATTTTTTCTTCTTCCCTAAGACAAATCTTCAGGGAAAGGGAAGTCTTTGACACAGGGAGGACCTCTTTATCAACTGATGGAATTTCGGGGGGGGTCTCCATGGTAAAATTATTCATCATGGGATAGCCCGTGGTGGTTTTTAGTGGAACTTATGACTGGGAGATTTAACCCAAATTTCCTATTAGATGGTTTAGGTCTCAATCCCAATCAAGTGATTACATTTCCCATGTATAGTTTTTATGAGGGTGGGAGATATGCGAACAATGACAGGGGCCACTAGATTTATCATAGAGGCCTCCTATCAAGTAGGTTTAAATGTTTTCCCCCGACGTTGGTGCTAATTATTTTGAACTGGAGATGGTGTGGAAGGTATGTGATTAACATGTTCATCATCCTGTAGATTTTATCATCATTGTCAGTGTGGCTAAGTGGTGGGTCCCACCTAGGTGACCCTTGGCTGGTATCTATAGCAGTTGTGACCCATGCGTCTCCTAACTCCTCGACATAGGGAAAGAAGTTATTAGAGTTTTTTGAGGAGATGCTTCTAAAATAGTTTTTTTCCATGATATGGGTAATACCCCATGTGTTTCCACAGAGGGTGGAAGTGTTGGTATGGTGTCGTGACTTCCAGGACCTGGTGGGCCACATCCCTGGTTAGGATAACCCCTTATTGTTCATATATATAGAAAAGGGTATTAATCACCCTCCATTGGATAATTTAAGAGGGAAATATGGGTTTAAGGTTCCCAGTATCCATGGGAGTGGTGTCCATTATGGCCGGAGCATGGTTGTGTGATATTATTACACCATTGGTTCTCTTACCCCATACTTATTTATGATGGTTCATTGAGCATTTCCCACAACTTTTTTCCTATAGGATACATGAGGTTCATCTTAAGTATATGTCTAATGAAGGTTATGAACAACATGATAAATGTTATCTAGAATCTCTAGGATGGATAAGGAATTCATATCATCAATGCTTCTAATCATTTATGCTCATTGTCCATCATCTACCCCCAGTTGTGGGAGAAGAGATTCACATCAGGTTCACCATTTTTTCTGATCTTCTGGGGTGCACAATGGGGATTTTGTTGTCCTCCTCTGGAGAGTGTATGTGTCCTTAGAATGATCACATCCCCTCCAGTGTGGTTTTCCTTAAATTCCTATATTCTAAAGGCATGCGGCCTCTACCACCAAGTTTTATGATGTTAGATCCTTGATCAGAATGGGATGATATAATTTCAGATCATCATTCTATGGATTACTCCTTAGAGTTTTTTTCTAATCTGGGTCTCCCTCTTGGATTTAATATATCTTCATGAATATTCTTCTTGGTGACATCTTAAAGTGGGCACTAGTTAATTACACTACTTCTATTGTGATAGGGTAGGTGCATGTGGTCAGATCTGATAGTTACATTGCACAAATTTGGAGATCTACGGATATTGGATGTGTTGGGAATCTATAAAATAATTCCTCTTTTGGAATTGAAGGCATCTTATGTATTTAGGAATTTTAGGTATAAAACACAAGTAATCCTTATATCTTACAGGGAAATGTATATGAGGTGTCTAAGGAATCCAAGCTTAATTGACTTTAGCATATCATTCTTATCACATGAGAAAGATATTTTGATGAATTGAGAGGGGTCGCGGGTTTAAATTCTTGTGGGGATATGGTTGTAGGTTTTAAGTATTTTGGGGAAATTATCATTGATTTAGAGTATTGTGGATACATGTTCATAGGTTTAGAGTCTTGTGGAGACATTTTTATAGGTTTAGAGTCTTGTGGTGATGTTGTCATTGGTTTAGAGTCTTATGGGGACATGGTCACAAGTTTAGATTATTGTGTAGATTTGATGATAGGTTTAGAGTCTTGTTGAACATGTTCATAGGTTTAGAGTCTTGTGGGGACATTTCCAATACACTCTTGTCATGTATTGGACAAATTATAGGTTAGGGACACATAGAAGCATTTAATTCTAGTGGGGACCTCGTATTTGGATGGTGTGAGGTTTGGTTGTGCTCTTGTAAGGTCTGTAGTTACCACCTTTCAAGGGATGGTAGGTTTTTAGTAGATGTTGGGATTGAACCTCAAGGAGGCATCCTACATACCCTATTAGGTGATAGGGATCAAACCCCACATAGTTTTAGTTCACGATTTATGGTCATATAGCAAGATCAATCCATGTAGTTTAACATTGTGAGGTAAGGATACTTATTCCATGAAAGTAATGGAAACAAGGGGTGGTGTGGGGCTTATGCATAGAGGATTCCTAGAATAAGGGGTATCATCTCATGTTTATATCATGAGGCATCCTATGTTTTTCACATAAGGTAGTGATGTGGTTTAATGTTATGTGTGAGGATGTTATCTTATAGTTTAACATCATGTGACTAGGAAGTTAGGCTATGAAGTTTAAAGTCTTATAGATCTAAAATCATTGGTACTTGAACATTTGAAAGACCAATCCCAAGTATGGTTTATAGTTTTCCAATATGCACTCATTGAAGGGAAAATCAAGTCATTTCCCTTAATTATGCCACTGTCAGGGATACATTGGAAAGACCCGAGGTTAAGGATACTATTCTCATGAGAAAAAGGTAATGAGGTTGTCTAATTTGTTCTTGTAGAAAAGGTACTAGATATTAGGGTTGATTAAATTGGTCACATTAGTATGGTTTTTACAAATTAACCTATTTTTAATGGTTATAGGGCACCCGAGCACTCAACATGTGCACAAATATGTTTGGTGGTAGGAGGCACTAGGTCGGGGACTTGAAGGATCTATTGTGAAAACTTGGAGTTATGACAATTTTGGAAGTTACACAATCTATGGATTTTATCACAAGGAAAAGGAAATGAATAATGGGGTACAATTTCACACAACATCTGGTGTTGCTCAATTATTGGGATTGTGTGAAGTAATTTCATCTTGCATGAACCCTACTAGCCATCAATGGAAGCTGCATAAGGAAATTTCCAACACTATCTAAAGTGATTTAGGTCCAATGCGATGTTTTTTACATAAGTTCTCTACTAGTAGGAATCCATGGGGTGGTTGGAGTTGTGTGAGTTCATGAAAGAAGGTGTTGTGTGAATAAGAGACAGATGCTTCATCCTATGGAAGTTTTCCCTTAAAAATGAGGAGTGATTGTCTATTTATAGAAACATTGACTGGCCATGAATTGGGATATACAACTTTAATTGTGTTGTGAAACTTTTGGTTGGTTCATGTAGTTATAGTATGTGAAACTCTCGTGCCTTTTATGCTCGCATATGATCACTTTAGGTGTAAATTTTACATAGACTTTCTCATGAAAGTGACTTTCATTCCAAAATCATGGTTGTGTAAAAGTACATAAATTTGTGCATAACCTTATCCCTTTGTTTTTTAAGTGTTTTCCATCATCTGTTCAAGTTGATCAATTTTTTGTCACCTTTTTCACACAAGTGATTTGGGTTACAAAATTGGAAGGTGTGAAAAAAGGGTCAAAATTTCTTGTACGCACTCTCTGGGATCTAGAATGGTCTATTGGGATGATTTGTATCCTTATTTTATAAAAAACATACATTTTTAATGTTAAGAAACATTTTTAGTTCCAAAAAAAGACACCTTGGACAAGGAATACATTGTGTGGGACAATCCATATTTCTTGAGAGGGATCACATCTCTAAAAGAGATAGTGGTAGTATTATTGACTTTGACAAAGTTGGTGCTCAAGAAATATTATATTTAGTATAGGAACACTTTCCATGGGTCCCCATGGAATATAATTCATGAGACACAAGTACTGTATAAAATCACTTTATATGTTAGGGAACTATAAAGATGTGTTTTTATAGTCACCAATAATGGTTCCTCATTATTAGTTGAAAATAATGATCCTTATTCCTATAATTAATCATTATAGGGTTAAAGATATACAATATATAAAAAATTAATGAATTTTGAGAGAGATTTCAAGCATGATTTCTAATCAATCTACCAGTTAATGTAAATCCTATTGGGTAAAAATGAGTATTCAAAAGAAAACAAGACATGGAAGATGAAGTGAGTAATCTAATATTTTTATATATTATTCTAGGTAGTTCATTGAATATATCCCTAATATTTTATCAATTTAAGTATAATTATAACATTTTAGTTTTTTAAGGAATAAATTGGGCTTAATTATTTAAGTGGATTAAATTTGGAGTTTTAATTTTTTTTTTCTCATTCATTTATTAAGTATATTATGAAATTCATACTTTAATTATCATTTTTCAATGGTTTTAATGTAAAATGGGACGAAAATCCCAAAAATATGAGATGGAGAGTTGATATTGTCTCACATGAGGAAACCCAAACTCAAAATAAACACCCATGCAATGTGGTGGCTTGGCGTATTATTACAAGCATAAGGGAAGGGAGAAACTTGTTCCATGGTGCACTGAAAATGAAAAGATAAAATGGGTGAATTTAAGAAGGTCTTCAGTGGGGTATGTTTAAAATGATCAAAAAAATATCACCACATGGTAGTAGTAATCCTTTATTGACATACATGTGATATGGTCACATATAAAATAGGGGAGTGCACCATAGTCATAGAAAGAAGTCCCATCGTATGCACTGAGTCCCTCTTTAAAATAGTTATCCAAGAACCACTATAATGTGGTTGAGGTCATAGTATCTATAAAATTAAGAAAATTCATTAGATATTGTCACCACGCCATGGTTCATTCCCAATGGTCTTGGTGAGTGAATTTCATCATCGTATCTCCTATCAATCATGTGCCTCATTCAATGAGAATATCAATAGTCATCAATTATGGGGAGATTTGAAAATCATTAAATATCATTAAAATGTAGAATATTCATGAAGTTACTCCTTCCAATCCAAGTATGCATGAAGATTTATTGTGAAGAAGAAGCGACTACCATTATTGCCACTTGGAAGAAGGCCACATGAAGGTGTTTCATCTGCAAGTAAATTTTCCATACATTTATTTCAAAATACACTAATATTGAATTCTATTTCACACTCATTCATGGAGGTTCAGTTTCCAGTGGGGTTTATTCATGGAATTAGTAACACCTAATAGCTCACATATCCATGATGGATTATGGGCCTAATTTGTAAAGGAAGATGTTCATTGGGTAACTTAACCAATGATGCTTAAGAACCCACATTAGTTGAGAGGATGGGAGGTCAGTCCCATAAAACACTTTTGGTGGAATTATTTCTTAATATGTTACTCTCTTATAGATTAAAGACATATTCAAAAATCATTTTTAAGTTCAAAATATGGAACCAGTCACCCCTAAGTATTAAAAATAAATTATCAACATGCGTTGATGGGAAAACCATCTATATGTATCTGAGGTTCTACACAGATATAAAAATCTATATATATCATAGGTTCTCCATATTGGTTATGTTTTTTGTTTTGTGATTTTAGTTTCAAGACACATAGTTAGTCACTCTGGAATTTTATCATTATCTAGGGAGACAAGAGTAGTTTCAATGTTGGGATCAGGATCATGATAGGTACTTCCTATGTATCCTCGTGATAGGAATCATAACCCATGTATTTTGATGCCACTTAATAGGAAACATCATACCTATAAGGTCATGTGAAAGGGACTAAATAATACAGTTTAACATCCTATATAAATGACATCTATGTAGAAGATTCCTAGAAAAGGATGGTATAAGACTTATGTAGAAATAACCCATGAGACCTGGAAGGGATATAGGCTCCTTGATATAGGTATCATCTTACTAGTAATATTCCATAATATGGATGGTGATGGCGGGACCTAAAAGGAATATATCCCTCCAATTTGTATATGACCCTACCAGGAATATGGACCATAGAATATTAGGGTGAGTTTGGGTTTTTGGGTTCGAACCTCATGGAGGCTTCTTATGTATCTCATTTGGATAGGAATCAAATCACACATAGTTTGGAAGGTTTATGGCTTACACCAATGGAGGAGTCCCATTTGAGGGTATTCATTCGTGCTAGTGACATGATCAACACTAACCCCTAAGCCCACGTGATTCATGATTTGTGTGAGAAACAAGAGGAAGTAAAACATTTGAAACTTTACACAATCTCCTTTATCCACTGGTATATGAGGAAAAGGGTGGGGAATGTGGGAGATGTCTCACAACAAATACTAGGGGCTTACTCCATGATGGATTCCCATTTGACCTCCCCTTCTGATAGGTGGAATAAGGTAAAATGGAAAGTAAATTAATGGAAAGGTGATCTTTTCATCTGACTATCTTCACATTTCAGGCAACTGATATCACCGCCCAACCTGAGAATCCATCTTCCACCATCCCTAAGTCTAGGATCCTCATTACCATGAGAATGTACGAATGAAAACATTCTAATAACACCTCCTACTTGGGAGGTTAAATGGGGTACTTATATTATGTTGGGAATATATGATTGAGAGGGCATGTTTTTTCCCTAGGTTTTGATCACATAAGTCTATAGGATTTAGAGGAGGTCTTATCTTGACCCCCTTAGATAAGTAAAAAATATAAAGGGTTGTTCTATCATTATAGATGTAAAAAGAGGCCCCAAAGTGTACTTTTCCCAGATGATGCCTGGGAAAGTTTGCTTTGTCTTCACCCAGGTGATACCTAGGAGAGTAGGGAGGAAGCTTCACCTAGGTGTTACTTGGTTAAATTTGTAGTTTCCTTTTTCAAGTACTACTTATTCAAACTTGTATAAAAAACCTGGGTAAGCAAACTTGGGAAATACCTTACTAGTATCTCCAAGGGTCTCCTCGAGTGCTCCTAGAAGAGTCATGTGCAAGTCCCAACCTTGGAAAGGGGGTTTTTTCATATAAATTTTGAACTAGGGGGAAGTTACTCCTTATGTAGGTATTTGGGGTTTTAGACCCTAGAGAAACTCTAATCCATAGGCTCTTGTAAATTAATTCTTCATTTGAAGCTTGGATAACTACCTGGGTATTTTGAGGTCTTAAATGAAGATAAGAGCTTTGAGAATTCTTTTGGTATTCTAGTTATATCAAATGAGGAGAACAAGGTTCCTATTTATAGGTAATCATGGGACCCTAGGTGAAAGAGATGGTTTACACAGGTCACTCGTGTAGGTCACTCGTGTAGTTCCTCATGCAGGTCTGACCTATATGAGCGGTTGGCTACACATGTTGGACCATGTAGGTTGGACATGTGTGAGATTAACTTGGGAGAACATATGGAAAAAGGGTTTTTTCAACTTTAATTCATTTTCCTCCTCACTATACTTAGAATATTTTCTTTGAAACTTTTCATCATTAATTGAAAAGGGGAGTGTCAAAAAATTACTCCCGTTGGGATGGGATCTAATCAGAAGAAAAGGATTTTATCCTAAGGTGGATAGAAACATATAAGTTGATGGATACTTTATTCATCATCCTTCATGTGTTTTTATACCTTTATGATCAAGTTTTTAAAACATTGTGGCTTTTATATCATACAAAGGATGGGTGAGTTGATGAACTGCATAGGTTGGTCATGCAGGTGAACCGTGTAGGTACCCACTTGTCTATAAATATTTCTTCCTACCCAGCACCCCCCCCCCCTCACTCACATTTTTGATCCACCTGGATGATCTTTTCATGAAATTCATTTATGAAATCCTTTTAATGCATGTTCTCCTTGCATAATCATAGTATGCCTTCACTTGAAAAAGCATCATCCATTGTATGACTTCAATGAGGTGCCTTTTCCTAGCCACCTTTTGAAGTGATCTGAGTGTGGTCACTTGGGTGAACTGACCTACATTAGGTTACTTGGGTGAATTTACATGTTTTAATTCACTGGATATAAGTTAACTATATGAGATCACTTAGGTGAGTGATCTGGGTGAGGTCACTTAGGAGTGTGATATGCACAAGGTCATTCCTTTTCCAGTTTTTTTCTTATAATCTCTCGAACTAAAACCTAGAATTAAATGAAAATCTTTGTTTTTTCCTATATATTCCCAATGGTTGTCTAAAAGTTCAAAGTTTTTGAATGAAAAAGCTAGTGCACACATCAATAAAATACTAGATGTCATCAGGCTAGATTATTACAAAGTGCATGACTCCACTCATATGGATCTAGAGATGCATATCAAGAAGTACCTCTATGAATATCCTAAAAGTGAACTACTAATGCTTTATGACCATGGAATTTTGAGATATGTGCTTATTCCAAAGTTGATTCATTATTTTCTTCTTTCTAGGTTCTAGGAGTACATGAATTTTACCACTGCCAACATCTCATCTCGAGGCACATTTATCAATGAGGGAATGGTTCCCTCTACATGTTTCATGCATCATAGTAGTAGTACTCTTAATCTGAATCCTCACACTTCGAATAAAAAATTCAGTATAACTCATTTTTCTTCCATGTTTACAAGATATTTCAATCAAAAGGTTGGAAAAATATTAGTAATTCCACATAATAGGATGCATCAAACCATAGTGGATGTGGGTGTAATGGGTGAGAAAGAATTGTTCTGAATTCAAAGATGAACTAAAGAAATTTGGCATATATGAGACTATCTATGTGGACCAGACATATATGTACAATCACTTGTACATAATTCATGTTATTATCATCCAATAGATCATGCAAAAAAATACTTTTGATCAGAAACATATAGAATTCACCATTATTTTATGGGATGTTTATAAGATATCAAGAGTTCCCATCCTCAAAGAGTTGTATGACGATTTAATTCCACTAAAAGAGATGTGGGATGATGATGAATGAATGATTTTTTTGTCTTATAATCTATTACAAGTACCCTGCAATGTTTGGAAGGAAGACCCTCTCCCAAGGGTAGATGTCCATTCTGAGGCATGGATGAAGGTTTACCTAGATCTAAAAGGAGAAGGTCATAGTTTCCAATGCCCAATGGGATGTCCCTTATTGGAAAGGTGAGGCATACTTGGTAAGTTTTGTCCTATACTAGAGTAGGTCCAATATAATTATGGGGGCATACATTCAAGTCAAACATCCCCTTAAAAAACCATCTCTCTAGATTTTTTGAAATTTGGTTGATTATCTACATGATGTCAGTCTGTGAATTCGATGGTGGTGTGAGGATGGGGAAATTTTTCATGGAATCATAGTTAGATAAAGGAAATCATGTGGGGTTGGATGCCCCTATCTTGTAAAATATCCTATGTTTCTTAGTGAACATGTATATGGGGAAGTCCCCCTTTAAGATTTCAAGGCCATTAAAAGTGTTGTGAGGATGGATCATGGTACACTTTAGTTATTATGTTGTGTTAAGAAAAGTTGGGAGTTTTGTAGGTTGGTTCCGACCATTTTTTCAAGATGTTTCTAGAATCCAACCTCTATACTTGAAGTGTAGAGGAGCTTAAAATAACCTAAACATCTTGGGGGAATTTAATTTCTTCCCATATGGGTATCCACCAACTGGGAAATTTACTAAAAATGGTCTTGGAAATGAAGAGTTTTGGTCTTACATAATATCATTCAAAGATGGCATGAAAGAAACCCAGATTGGCGGTGACATCATTTGTAAATCTTATGCACCATAAAAATATTCATGAAAATTTAAATGCCTAAAACAACCAATTGTATCATATACCATTCATGTTCGATTAGATAAGCACCCAATGGTGGCCCAATAGCTCTTGATCCCCATTGCTCAAGAAGAATATCAAGATGTAATCAAGTAGCCTCCATTATATGCATATTTTGGGTTGAATTATAGGTATGATGATGCTTATATTTCCTCATTCTCTCAAGGGTAATTAACAATAATCATCCCCTAATTCAAAATTATGACAATTGATGGATGTGTTAAGTGCATTAAAAAGGATCAACCCAAAGATAATGATGACGGAGCTCCTAAATCTTCTAAACGATCTTGGATGTGGGCCACATAGTATACTAGAGTTAAGGATACTACACCTATCAATTGATAGTGGTCTAGTCATCATCATTGTAACACCCCGAGCTTCCACGATACGATTCTCTTTCAATAATGCAATAGCTTGCATTGTACGCAAGTTCGAGATTCTAACACACCGCGACCAATCAAAATAGCAATTATGAATAGTAATACCCACTTTTTGAAATTAAATATATTTTATATTTCAAAATGGACTTCATTTTTGGATTCGGAATATCGAAATTAGCCTATGTTGAATTTTTGGTATTTTTCTGAGAACTTCCAATTTTTTTATGAATAGTGAAAAATACTTAAAAACAACCTTTTTAATAAAAATAAATTATAGTGATAAATTATACTATTGAGTGGTTTTAAAGTATAATTAGAATATATTTTTACCATTTTATCTAATGGTGGTCATTATAATAAATTTCACTTTGAAATTGGACATAAACAATTGTCAATCTTTTGATATATATTGTTTCTTAAAAACACGCTATTTGTTGTGACAGCGGGAATTAATTATAAAATTAATTAATGAAACTTATATGTTTGGAATTTGGTAAAATAGACATCATTTTTGAATTCGGAATATCAATTATAGCTTAGGTTGAAATTTTGGCATTGTTCTGAAAAACTTCAATTTTTGATGAATAGTGAAACCACTAAGTGATAGTTAAAAAACTGATTTTTCGTTTAAATGAAACATTACCAGTTCTGTGATTTGATTTTCAAAAATCTGACATACATGGTTTTCATTAGGATGTAAAATTTAGTTCAATGGGATTAAAATAATTTTTGGTGAATAGTAACTTTTAAGTTTAATTAATCGCGATTATAGGTAATTAGTGAAATTTAAGGTAAAAATGATATTATAAAAATATGAAAATACCCTTAAACTTGTCCTAACCCTATTGGATGAGTCATGGACGACCAATAAAATCAATGGGTCAACTTGGGGACCCCATGGAGCCACTTTGGTAGGAAAATGACATTAAAAACTTTTTATTTAATGTTAAAATAAAAATGTCACAAACATGAGTTGTTTTACTAAAATAATTTTTAAATGGGGTTATACAACTCATAATTTTGACTATAAATATTAATTAGAAAGATAAAACGATTTCCTAAATCATGGTAATTTTTTTATAATTTTTATACATTAAATAAATTAAAATGTTAATGACACCATGATGATGCAGCGATTACCTCATTAATTGACGATTTTAATAAAATGGAAGGATAATGTAAAATATAAGAATTACACTTGTCCAAAGCACATTGGATGAGTATATTTAGAACCCTTATCACCTTAGACTCGAAATATATAAGTTTGGGACTTTTCAAATCCGAAACTCATTATATAATAAAGTAACATTTCATTACTTTCCAAGAGTGCCCCTCCTCTCCTCTTATAAAAGGCCCCCACCACTACAACCTTATTCACACCTTCAAAGCCTTTTGGATCATCCAACCTCTGCCCAAATACTCTCTCACCTTTCCTTTATTACTCCTAGAATCCTCACTTTGGGAATAATTCTTCCCAAGGAAGCCTTTGGATTAAATCAAAAAAGAGTTACCTGTTTTAAAGGTAGTGTTTTCTCTTGTGTTCTTATGTTTTATTTTGCTTCTCCAACCCCCATAAACTATTTTTATTCATTTCTTTTGTAACAAAACCAGTATCATAAATATACTATGATGTTTTTATAAGAATTATTCGAGCTACACTTACACACACTTACATCTAATGGTTAAAGAACATACTGAATCTGTGGATGGAGAATTTCTGCCTCACGAAACGATGATTGTTCAACACTCATATAACACCTTCAAAGGTGGCCATTAAGATGTAACTATATTTATATATGATATATAATATGTTTATGTTTTACTTAAGCTTCTGTATATTTTATTTATGGCATACCTTTATGGTTTCCATTATTGGTAAACGCGATATCTTCATTTTAGGAAGTGCGGACTACCACGCCCTCAAAGTGATTTGAATCGTTAATGCCATATGTGGGATGTATATAGGATGGAGTAAATAATATTATATATGATATTATACTGGAATTATAATATACCATTATATAATTATGATCTCATTCCATTAAATATTAAGTATAAATGAAAGTAGCGTTCATGCGTACGTACGGCTTGCCGTCTCCATGAACGGTGCATTTCATTTCTTACCTCTAAATGTTATGTAATATTATAAATGCATGTATATACTGGATATATAGGATATACATGATATCTATATCATGAATATAATTCTGTAGATAATGTATATTATACCACATAAACAACTTGTAATTACAAGAAGTTTATTGTTGACTCAAGTACCAAAGATCGACAAAACAACCGTTATTAACTTAAATGACTACATAATTTTCGTAACATTGTAATAAGTGATATAAAAGGGATAATGATCTTGAAAAAGGTTCTTAAGAAAGTATATATTAACTCTAGTTTATTATTCAGGAGGTTAAAGAGCGGTCGAGTCAAGTCGGACACAAGGTAAGGGAACTTCTTAACCCAATTTCTGTTCTTTGGGTTAATCACCTACTTTATAATTATTTCATGATATTATTATGTCCTATCTTGTATTTATAATTTCTTTATGTATTTTTATATTTAATACACATAATAGATCTATTTTATTTACAAAATGATCTTTTTAATGGACTTCGTCTCAATCTCCTTTCATTGAGGCATATTTTGTTTTATACACAACTTTATTTTATACGGTGTATAAACACCTTTGACTTTTACATTTATTCAAAAGGAATATTTTTATACGAAGAGTTTTACTAAATGACAAAAAGGGAATGTTTTTCTTGTCGTACGTATGCGGCGACAATGACTTCTCCGCCGCCGTGACCATTACTTGAGTTTCGGCTTCCTCTACAATCCATAACTTTTTTTAAAATGAAAAATAAATACCAAGTTTTAATTTCCTTTTATTTTGGTATTGAAAATGGTTTTGAAAGTGTTTTTATTATATCAATGTGTTGTATTGATACATTGTGATTGAAATGTGGAAGTTTTATGTTTCCTTTATGCAAGTTTTATGTGATACAATTATGTTATGGTTTATGATATGTTTAAACTTGTTTATATGAGGAATGAATTGGACTTAATAAGTGACGGGAGGAGCCCGCTATAGCTCCTCAATGCATCGGCAGGTCTCATGAGACAAACTAGTGTCTTGGCATGAGGCCTTGACAAAATCTTATTTGTATTCTTGGCACGAGGCCTTGGATATGTGATTATGATAGTCTGGCATTATGCATTCTATCATTATGAAAGTGGTTATTGATATTGCATGTGATTATTCGACCAGTAGAATATCCATGTGAATAAGTAAATGGAATTATCTCATTTTACTTTTTCTATATTATGTTTAAGTTCAAGTTTGAAAGGATTTTGTTTTATTCATACATTGCCTTAAATGTTTATGTTTATTTATGAAAGATTCCTCTATATTGTTATCCTTACTGAGCATCTGAGCTCACCCCTTTCAATGTTTTATTTTTCCCAGGATGTGAAGAAATATTTTAGGAATGACCTGCAGGGATAGTCTGAAGGGGATATGAGTGTGGAAAATGGAGACTATGTTATTGTAGTTTTTCACTTTATGATGTAATGTAACATTTATGAATGTATCTATTGTTTCCAAGGCTACTAAACTAATCGGTCTTTCGAGACTTGATCTTTTGTGATCATGCCAATGTTACGCAATAATAGACCGACTCTGGGTAACTGGGGTCGGGACGTTACAGTTGGTATCAGAGGCAGTTTAGTACTAACCTTGGAATCTAGATTTAGAAAAACACTGATTAGATCACATAGCCATAAGATAGACTTTGAGTATTAGTATATAAGAACTTCCTAGAATTTTGTTTTTGTAGAGATTTTGTGAGTTTTCTGAGCAATACATCCCTGTCTGGATATGAGCAGGTAGAGGCGGCTCTGGCACAGATGTACCTAGGGGTAAAACCCAAAAACACCTCTTTGAGCTAGACTTGAACGGGAACTGGTGCACGACAACGGGCCTTGCTGCACTCTTGGTTACGACACTCCCAGGGGATATGCTTAGGATAATTCTCATTTTCTTTACAAACCACTATGAAGGTTTATGAGTATATACTTCCTTAAAGAGAACATTTTTATGATTATGGATTACATCCATAAACCGTTCAATTTACGTTAAGTATTTTACAAGTTTGGAATTATTTATTGCAATTCATAAACTAACCTAGTTTATTCCATTGTATAGAAATGGCACCCAGTAGAAGGAATGTGAACTCCAGAAATACATATGATACAAAGAGTAAGAAGGATCGTATCTTTAACGGTATTAATCCAACATTTAGAAGTTAAATAGTCTCCCATGTGTTCTCAACATATGAAGAGATAGTATCATGTGTTAATAAGACAAGTAAAGAATTCTCAGAGTCCTATGGATTTGAAGAGAAGAAAGAGAAGAGAAGGATGGAAGAAAGAATAATGGATAGAGGGACAAGGGGAAAGAATAATTTTCCAATATGTGATAAATGTGGGAAAAAACACCTTGGAACTTGCCTTAAGGGAATGGCAGTTTGTTATAAGTGTGGAGAAAAAGGACACCAAGTGCGTGACTGCAAGGGTAAGAAAAAGGTTTCAAATGTACAATGCTTAATCTGTAAGGAGTGGGGACACTACGCAAACCAATGTCCAAATCATCAGAGTATTCCCCAAATGATGTTATTGGATAATAATCAAGTTATGATACTACCACAGATGAGGAGGAATGATTAGAGTTATTATGTTGTTATAAAAGAATTTTGTCATATGAGTGTTGTATCAATGATGTACTGGTTATAATAATTATAGAGTATATAAGGATTGTACTGCAGTACTATTTCATCAAGGACTTGAGATTGTATGGAACCAAGAAAAGTGACTCCACAGCAGGTTAAATTTTTTGAAAATATATGGTTGAGAGAAAGATAAACCATAATATGGTTCTGATACCGAGATAGTGATTTTGGAATAATACATGATTGATTTGGATAAATTATATTGGATATTCTTAACTTCCTTGAAACTGATTAATGATTTGTATACATTTTTGGATAGAAGGAGTATATCTAGTATTATATAAGGAATAAGGGATCATGAATGTAATCAATAAGGATTTATGGTAATTCAGGATGTTGCAGTGTTTTACAAGAATACATGATGAAGGTGTTCACATGTTGTTACGCAGAAAAAAAGATCTTCATTATGTTTACCTTCCTTATAAAATTTGGATTGTGAGTTGGACAGAAGTATTTTGGATAACTATAAAGGTTGTAATAGATTAATTTGAACATTGGATAGTATTGTTTAAGGTTAAAACATTTCTGAATATTATTTCCGGAATATTATAATACTATAGTTTTAGGAAAAGGACAACCTGCAGGTCGGGGGATAACCCGTAGCGTCGGACAAAGCTATAGGAATCGAACCCACAACCATAGTGCGACAGGCCTTTATTACCTACCACTATCCTACAGGAAGTCCCTGGTTATTACAAAATAGTTTTCCTAATCTAAATGTTATGTGTTAATATTTGGAACCTTATAAGATTAGGATAAATATAATATTTTTGAGTTCTATTGTCTTTTTGAGTGAAAGATGGGTTTGTGGTAAAAATTTATTAAAGAATGAAAGTCTACATGAAAAGTAAGTATATTTCCTTAAGTTCTTAGTAAATCTCTTAAATAAATTCCTCAACTTTATGAAAGGTAACTTAAAACAAAAACGTTGCCGGTTAAATTTTCCAACTGGGGATTCAATGACCGATTAACCAATCACAAGTTTGTGATTTTCTTGTGGTTAACTTTCTCCTAATTCTATTTTCTACAACTCTCCATCAGACCTTAATGGTTTGTTTTTCTTCCATATCCATATTTTCATATAATCCTAGTATGGGCTATCTCGGGTGACCTTTGTACTTATCTTTCTTTCTTTTAAAGTTATATTTTTATTAACCTTATTTCCGATGTGGGTTTTCCAGAAAGGTATTTTCTATTTTCAACCTTTTATTTTCAATTAAAATTTTCAAATTGTGAGGATGCAATTTATTGAAGGAGGGTAGAATGTAACACCCCGAGCTTCCACGATACACTTCTCCTTCAATAATGAAATAGTTTGCATTGTACGCAAGTTCGAGATTCTAACGCACCGCGACCAATCAAAATAGCCATTATGAATAGTAATACCCAATTTTTGAAATTATATATATTTTATATTTCAAAATGGACTTCATTTTTGTATTCGTAATATCGAAATTAGCCTATGTTGAATTTTTGGTATTTTTCTGAGAACTTCCAATTTTTTATGAATAGTGAAAAATACTTAAAAACAACATTTTTAATCAAAATAAATTATAGTGATAAATTATAATATTTAGTGGTTTTAAATTATAAGTAGAATATATTTTTACCATTTTATCCAATGGTGGTCATTATAATTAATTTCACTTTGAAATTGGACATAAACAATTGTCAATCTTTTGATATATATTGTTTCTTAAAAACATGCTATTTGTTGTGACAGTGGGAATTAATTATAAAATTAATTAATGAAACTTATATTTTTGTAATTTAGTAAAATAGGCATCATTTTTGAATTCAGAATATCAATTACAGATTAGGATGAAATTTTGGCATTGTTCTGAAAAACGTCAATTTTTGATGAATAGTGAAACCACTAAGTGATAGTTAAAAAACTGATTTTTCATTTAAATGAAACATTACCACTTCTGTGATTTGATTTTAAAAAATCCGGCATACATGGTTGTCATTAGGATGTAAAATGTGGTTCAATGGGATTAATATAATTTTTGGTGAAGAGTAACTTTTAAGTTTAATTAATTGTGATTAAAGGTAATTAGTGAAATTTAAGGTAAAAAAGATATTATAAAAATATAAAAATACGCTTTCACTTGTCCTACCCCTATTGGATGAGTCATGGAAAACCAAGACAATCCATGGGTCAACTTGGAGACCCCATGGAGCCACTTCGGTAGGAAAATGACATTAAAAACCTTTTATTTAATGTTAAAATAAAAATGTCACAAACATGAGTTGTTTTACTAAAATAATTTTTAAATGGGGTTATACAAGTCATAATTTTGACTATAAATATTCATTAGAAATATAAAACGATTTCCTACATCATTTTAATTTGTTTATAATTTTTAGACATTAAATAAATTAAATTTTTAATGACATCATGATGATGCAGCGATTACCCCATTAATTAACGATTTTTATAAAATGGAAGGATAATGTAAACTCTAAGAATTACACTTGTCCAAAGCCTATTGTATGAGTAGATTTAGAACCACTATAACATTAGACACGAAATATATAAGTGTGGGGCCTTTAAAATCTGAAACTCATTATATAATAAAGTAACATTTCATTACTTTCCAAGAGTGCCCCTCCTCTCCTCTTATAAAAGGCCCCCACCACTACCACCTTATTCACACCTTCAAAGCCTTTTGGCTCAGCCAACCTCTTCCCAAATACTCTTTCAACTTCCCTATATTACTCCTAGAAGACTAACTTTGGGCATAATTCTTCCCAAGGAAGCCTTTGGCTCAAATTAAAAAAGAGTTACCCGTTTTAAAGATAGTGTTTTCTCTTATGTTCTTATGTTTTATTTTGCTTCTCCAACCCCATAAACTCTTTTTATTAATTTCTTTTGTAAAAACCCCAGTATCCTCAATAAAATAGGATGTTTTTATAAGAATTATTCGAGCTACACTTACACACACTTACATCTAATGGTTAAATAACATACTGTTTCTGTGGATGGCGAATTTCTGCCTCACGAAACGATGATTGTTCAACACTCATATAACACCTTAAAATGTGGAAATTAAGATGCCACTATATTTATATATGATATATAATATGTTTATGTTTTACTTAAGCTTCTGTATTTTTTATTTATGCCATACCTTTATGGTTTCCATTATGGGTAAACGCGATATCTTCATTTTAGGAAGTGCGGACTACCGCGCCCTCAAAGTTATTTGAATCATTAATGCCATATGTGGGATGTATAAAGGATGGAGTAAATAATATTATATATGAAATTATACTAGAATTATAATATACCATTATATAATTATGATCTCATTCCATTAAATATGAAGTAGAAATGAAAGTAGCGTTCATGCGTACGTACGGCTTACCGTCTCCATGAATAGTGCATTTCATTTCTTACCTCTAAATGTTATGTAATATTATAAATGCATGTATATACTGGATATATAGGATATATATGATATCTACATCATGAATATAATTCTGTAGATAATGTATATTCTACCACATAAACAACTTGTAATTATAAGAAGTTTATTGTTGACTCAAGTACCAAAGATCGACAAAACGACCGTTATTAACTTAAATGACTACATAATTTTCGTAACATTGTAATAAGTGATATAAAATGGATAATGAGATTCAAAAAGGTTCTTAAGAAAGTAGAGATTAACTCTAGTTTATTATTCAGGAGGTTAAAGAGCGGTCGAGTCAAGTCGGACACAAGGTAAGGGAACTTCTTAACCCAATTTCTATTCTTTGGGTTAATCACCAACTTTCTAATAATTTCATGATATTATTATGTCCTATATTGTATTTATAATTTATTTATGTGTTTTTATATTGAATACACATAATAGATCTATTTTATTTGCAAAATTATCTTTGTAATGGACTTCGTCTCAATCTCCTTTCATTGAGGCATATTTTGTTTTATACACAACTTTATTTTATACGGTGTATAAACCCCTTTGACTTTTACATTTATTCAAAAGGAATATTTTTACATGAAGAGTTTTACTAAACAACAAAAAGGGAATGTTTTTCTTGTCGTACGTATGCGTCGACAACGACTTCTCCATCGTCGTGACCATTATTTGAGTTTCGGCTTCCTCTACTAGCTATAAATTTTTTTTTAAATGAAAAATAAATACCAAGTTTTAATTTCCTTTTATTTTGGTATTGAAAATGGTTTTGAAAATGTTTTTATTATATCAATGTGTTGTATTGATACCTTGTGATTGAAATATAGAAATGTTATGTTTCTTTTATGCATGTTTTATGTGATACGATTATGTTATGGTTTATGATATGTTTAAACCTATTCATATGAGGAATGCATTAGACTTAATAAGTGATAGGTGGATCCCGCTATAGCTCCTCGATGCATAGGCAGGTCTCATGAGACAAACTAGTGTCTTGGCATGAGGCCTTGAAAAATCGTATTTTTATTCTTGGAACGAGGCCTTGGCTACGTGGTTATGATAGTCTGTCATTATGAATTACATCATTATGAAAGTGGTTATTGATATTTCATGTGATTATTTGACCAGTAGAATATCCATGTGAATAAGTAAATGGAATTATCTCATTTTACTTTTTCCATATTATGTTTAAGTTAAAGTTTAAAAGGCTTTTGTTTTAGTCATACATTGCCTTAAATGTTTATGTTTCTTTATGAAAGCTTCTGCTATATTGTTATCCTTACTGAGCATCTGAGCTCACCCCTTTCAATGTTTTATTTTTCCTAGGATGTGAAGAAATATTTTAGGAATGACCTGCAGGGATAGTCTGAAGGGGATATGAGTGTGGAAAATGGAGACTATGTTATTTTAGTTGTTCACTTTATGATGTAATGTAACATTTATGAATGTATCTAGTGTTTCCAAGGCTACTAAACTAATCGGTCTTTTGAGACTTGATCTTTTGTGATCATGCCAATGTTACGCAATAATGCACCAACTCTGGGTAACTGGGGTCGGGGCGTTACATTCATCAGGAGTAAACTTTTGATTTTATTGACCAACCTCCTTTCGTGATGGAGAGGCCTATAAAAATAGTAAAATTAAGGGATTTCAAGACGTCTTTAAAATTGTCCATGTAAGCAATAGATTATGTCTGGCCCAAGGTGGTAGAATTGTGGAAATATATGACCTCTAACATTGAGGAATTATGGTTATTTATTCTAGTTGGAATACATTTCCTACAACTTGGAGTCATTCAATCCCCTTCAAGCTTCCACTATGATATTGGTCCTGATAAAGTTGAGAAGTACCTTTGGGTAATGGAGATGATTATATATGCCACTGATGACTAGATTCTAACCACAAAGTGGGTGAAACATGTGATAAACCAGGGTTCCACTAAGGTGGTGGTTGATCAAGAAACTAATGAATGGGATGAATCCATCGATGTTGGTAAGTTATTCCTATCTTATATTCACTTTTCCCTTCCTTTTTTATTACTTTATAGGAAATACATGAATTCAAGTTATAGAGGGAGGAAGGAGTAACACTAGGGGTGGACTCTAATTCACCAAAATGTTAGTTTAGGGGAACCCCCATCAAGGTTGTGGGATTTACTCTTAAATAAGGGGAGTTTTTTCCAAGCCATAAACTCATGGAGGAGGATATGGTGGGGAACACTCTTTGTTGCCTCCACTGGTACCGGTATTTGCTGGAGCAAGTGTCAGTCTTTTGAGGTTTGAGGAAAAGGGACAGAAGGCAATAAACATAATGTCCATGGTCATCACTATTCATGGTGAGTTTTCACAACATCATCTTTACTAAATTTTTCAAGGATATGCTTCTAATCCTGCTTGTGGATTATAGAATATGATCCCATAACTTCTCTTAAGGGGATTAGAGCTGACCCTCAGAGAATTGAGAATAATACTTATTATGAGTTGTAGATTCCTATTGGAGAGTCTATCCCATCAACAGGAGGAGTGTCGGGGGATTAGGCCACATCTATTCTTACTACTTCATAGGGGGGAGAATCTTGGTAATGTCCAATATGAATTATAAGGTGTTATGTATCCATAATTTGATACTTTCTTATTAGGATATTTCAGATCCACCATGTATACTATAGGATCTTGTGACAACCACTACTATCCCTATAAATATCTCAGAATAAGGTCGATCAGGTTCTCAGGATATTTTGATGAAGGTATCAATGTTAATCCTAATTTAGTAGGGCCAAAAAAGGTTGTGCCTACTAAGAATCCCATGGAAAAAAGTTAACAATAGTGCCAATTTGGGTCCTAATTCAGGTGTCTCAGATGTCCCTATTGGTGAGGATATTTTGATATGTGTGGTATTATATAATTAACTAAGAGAATTTGAAGATTTTTTCAAACACATTAGTTTTACCACCTCTTTGTAGGAGTTTAGGGAATTTGATAGGGAATTATATGAAAGTTAGTTTTCCCCTTTTTATGTTTTCACACACGCCTGGCCCCCTTATGTTTGATGCATTAAATCAAAGACCTTGAATTTTTCATCTTTTTCTATAGAAAAAATTTCCAAGTAGATCCATATCTATGGATCTGACGTCCATCCTACTCCTATTGTGGAAAGAAAAATAGCTCAAGTTTCCAAAGTGTTGGATTCTCATGATCCATCTACGGCGGGTCCCGATCTAACTTAGGAAGATTATCTCCATCAAGAGATCCCAATTCAAATCTATAAGGTTGATTATTCTAGAGATTAATTAATTAAATTGGGTGATATATCAATGAGTGTATGTCATTAACCACTTCAACAACCTTTTATCATTTTATTTTCAATATTCTGATATTTATTACTAATTTCATTCATCTTTTAATTCTGTCAACTTCACTGGTCAAACCTAAAGGGGATGCCTCTACCCTAACCCAACCAATGGCATGTGGAGGGGGTGATATTACTCTAGAAATTACAACACAAGATTCTTCCATAAGTGACTTAATCCTGGATTATACCACTCCTCTTAAGACTAGCTATTAGGAAATCTGGGAGGCTCATGATGCTCTTCTGGTATGTCATTGATTCATATAGAAAGACATCAAGGAGTTAGTCTTGAAGAAACCTATGGTGGATCTACCCCCACAACTTCATTGGATCAAAAGTATGTTAATCATGTTGGGTAATGGTGGATTAAACTATTGCATCATCCATTATACTTTGAAGGAAATTTTTTACATATGGGAGTGAGAACATGAGTCACAAAAACTTCTTATTAAAGAAATAATGCTCACAAAAACTGATGATCTATGATATTCACTATCTTGATTGTTGCTAAATCATGATAAGAAGATGGAGGATTGTAAGAAATGGATTGGTAAGAAATTCCTTCAAATATTACGTCTCCAATAAGTGTTGGATACCTCCATAGGGGAGCTCATACAACTTCACCATTTGCTGGAAGAGGATCGGGCTAAGGGAAAGACTTCAATTGTAGCCACAGTGGGAGAGTGAAGGATTCAAGTGTGTAGAGGAAGCCCAAAATAGGTGGTATTTTAAAACTTTTCACCGAAGATCTATGTAATCTTGTTGATGTCGGAGAACAGTAGCTCGGTTTAAGCCGAGGATCTTGCGTGAATGGTTTTAAGCACAAAAATAAACTGTAAAATACTTTGTTTAAATATGAAGTTGCACACGAAGTATGCTTGTCATTGGTGATTACTGCTTAAATAATATGAATTAAAATTCCTCTAGATCATTCACATATGCTTCAAGAAATCCACAGGAGCACCATTCATTGTGATATGGGTGCTAGCATGGAATTCTGAAGATGCCTTCAATGCTCCAACAATCACTACATCGCTCTTCTTGTGATGCCTAAGAGAGAGCTTGATCCAACTCCTTGGATTTAGAACATATCTCTCTAGAACATGGGATAGAGGAGAGGATAGAGAATTTACATGAATATTTTTTGGCAAAATCCTCTCCTCTTCTATTTATAGTGTCATGTAATTACCTGGAAATGTCAACGCAGCCCCCGAATAATCAATGCACTATTAATGACATTTTATGACTACTAATCTAAGTCATAAATATTATTATCATTTTCTTGAAATATATTAAATATATTACATGACAATAATTGAGTCCAAAACTTGTCTCATCATTCCCATAAATATAATTGAACCTTGAATATGTTTAATATACTTCAATTAATATTTTTCATGTATTTTCATAAAACTCATAAATAAATTTAATAAATAAATTCAATACTCATTATTCTAAAACTGAATAATATGAATTTATTTATTTCATTGGTGATCATTTAACCTTGGACAAATCCCAAACCCCAATTTTGGGGCCCAACATGTCCTAAACTCCTATTCAACTGAATAGGGAAGATTCTTGAATACGCTATTGTGTGTAACCCTCCTAGTCCTTATCTTGATAGCATTTAATATTATTCACAGACCAAGAGTGGGATCTAGCAACCCATAATGAACCCTAAAAAGATAAGTATTGTCCCAATAGCGACAACCAACCTATGAACATGCACTGTGTAATATAATTTATTTGTCTGTAATATCTCATAAATCAGGATGCACTCACATGTCATCGCCCTTTTCTTTCTTTATTGTTTATTGATCTAACTAGAAAGATTTACCCTAGACTACCATAGCCATGGTCTTATAAAGGTACTTTCATCCTTATCAACATGTCCTGAGATATATTACTTCCATAACCAGAAAATGAAAAATCCTTTCTTGGCCATTCAACCAATGTCATTCCATGAATGACGCACCCAACACAAACTACCTCACCACGACTTCATTGCCATGGTTTTCGTCTTGCATCAATGTACACAATCAAATGACAAACATTGGTAATTATCTCAAGTTAGGATACCATTAAACATGATAGAAGATAGAAACATCCAATGACACCCAAAACATGTGGTGTTTCTATTGGCTAGTATGTCCTCATGATCTCACTACTAGAGATCAAAAAGTGTGAACTTCAAGAGAATAAATCTCAATGCTTATGAGCCCCTAGCACCTGATAGTCAAACATCTATTGTGTCTGATCACTAAGATGTATCTAGACTATAGAACATATATTTAATATTAATTTCATATTATCTAGAGGTTCTCATTACAGCCTGGGAACTGTTATAACCTTTCGATATGACAATTAATCTTCGGACATTACCATTTCAATAGTGGATGCAGAAAATTCTACACTATAATGGTAATATGAAATAATGTATATCTAACTCTATACATGATATGGTAATCAAAATCACTGAATAGTTGGGTCTAGGGCACCACTATTTCAATACTCCCACTTGCACTAGAGCCAACTTGCTAACCAAACTTGTTTGCTACTCAATGATGAACATCATGTTTCTACTAAGTAACGGCTTTTGCTACTAGGTCCACCATAGTTCCACCACATGGATATTCTTCTATTGTGACCTTGTCTCTTTGAGTAAAACTTCTCAATATATGGTATCCTGATTATATCCCACTTGTCTACTATCATAACTTGACATCTTGGCTTGTAAGAATATCATAATTTACATTACGATAATCTTTTCTTTCCTAGGTGTGATTCCAAGAATTGGAATAGATTGTTGCATTTATTTGCTTCTTAGCTGCCTTAGAAGCTGCAACGTACTCGGTCTTTATAGGTATGGCTACCACTGGATGATATGATCTTGACTCGCTAATCGTCTTTAGACTAAATGTGATATTTGATCAAATTGATCTATGGAAGACTAGTTTGTATCCCTGAAAACTAGTATCTCTTCTTCTCCACTTACTAGGTACATATCTTTTGTACTTTTTGAAGTAAAATTTGATAGTTCTGATTGCATCCCTTGCAGTGCTCTTGGATATAACTGGTATTTTCCTATTATAGAGCATATCGTGGTAATATCAATTCTTGTACATATCATGGAATACGTTATTGATCCATCACTTAGACATATGGTCTTCAACACACCACATTTATCTTCCCATGTCATGGACATGTCAACCTGAAGAGATTATGCCCTGTAACATAGGAAAAAATTCATCTCTTGAATTATTCCAACTTGTATTTTTCAATACAATGTCATTATATGTACGATTCATTAGGAATAGGAAACCTGTAGATCTACCTCAATAGATCTCTTTCCCTATAACTTAGGTTGCTACTTTAAGATAATCACTGGAGAATAAATTTCATTTTGTTCTTAACTAACTTGTAAGACCAATGCCAGTTTTCCATATGTTGTCGAACATAATTTTCTTGTAAAAAATTGATGCTCCCACTAACCTCTTGTAGACACATGGAAATCATTTGTTGAAAATGTATATTCTATGATCACGTTTCTTACTTTAATCCTAAACCAGATTTCAGTAACTTGCAACCTTTATTAGCATTATGTGACGTGACCATCCCTTTCTGGTTGTGTCGTATAGACACCATCCATGATTGGTGGTCATGACATCCAATGCTAAATAATTTAATCATACATATTAGATATAATAAGTAAAATTATAATGGATTTAGGCATAACGACTTGGTAAAACCAATTGAGCCTTATTGGTACTACCCTTGTACCATTCATGTATCAACTCAATTGAATACCTACCACAGTATTCAAAATAATAATCCCTTTTGTACTTTGATACATGGAATCCATTGATTGAATTTTAGTTGGTCTTATCAATTTTTTCTAATTGACACAGACTGCTTACTTGTAGGAAATATTATTCACATTTAATAATAGATCACCAACCATGGTTAATATAATAACCATCACCATGGTTTTATCCTTCCTACGTAGTATGTGTCACTAGAACATACTATGTTCCATATGTTCTTGTGGAACTAGTTCCAATTCCAACTATTTGTTCATATTGAGCATTGACTAAACCCAAGTCAATATAGATCCCACTATTTCAAAAGAGATGTGAACCCTCTTATATAAATATAGTCTATAACTTGACAATATATTTTCTATCTTAGAGGTTTATGTAATATCCTAAGCAGATTTTAGGAGAATTACATAGACGCACAATGTGTTTAGCTTGATGAAAGTTTGTTTATATCCTAAAAAACTCTTTACATCCAAACACATGTCCTTATAACATAATGAATTTTCATCATACCATAACTCATATGATATCCATTTTTCATTATATTTCACATATGATTATGGGATTACATTGTTATTTACAAAGAACATCATGAAATAAAATGGATGTTTCTGCAAGTTGCAACATTGATACTACTTACATAAAAAAATTTATGTATAACACAGGCATTTAGGAATTTACCCACACTACATGTTTGTTGATCAATGTTGATATATAAGACTTCATCATCAATCATCCTCATTAACATCAATGTTGTGATATCGATAAGGTAATGTGTGTTTAGGAATTAATCCATGCTACATTATCATGATTGATGAATACTTGGTCAAGATATTCTTCGGTATCCCAACCCGAAGCAACTCATATCTTCTGACCATGCATATACTTCACTTTATTATTCCTTAGTTACTTCAAGTAATCTTATGAAGTATATATACCTCTAGCTTATACTTTTAATAGTTCATTCTTACTTGTTGAACTATTTCCAAAATCTTTGTGACATACCTTTATTTGTCAGGACCTGGATCCCGAGTACTCGAAGTCGGTGCCATACAGAGGATCGAATTCAGTTCGGCCTCTGAGAAACCAGCTACCTCTGAAATGTTTCTTCTGCTAAAAGTTGATACCAGAAAAATTTATTTCAAAAACAAAGGGTGAGAATATGAATGCCCAGTAAGGGGTTTTAAAATAACATACTATATCAAAATATAACTTTTGAAAAAATTCTGTAAAACTTTCCATAAAACATTTCCCTTTAAGAAAATCTATAACTCATGTAATATTTTATAAAAGTGCTCAATTAAAAATATGCTAACCTAATTATAAGGATACAAGATTCAACTATAATCATGCTCATCTAGATTAATAAATAAAAGACGTTCTAAACATGTATGACATATCCATATGAGAGAACAAATTAAACAGCTAAGAGTAATGAATAATCAGAGTTGTGTGTAAAGGTAATAAGTTCAATTTCATACACCGAATACTAATTCACTGAGTGCTAACCATATGTCATGTCACAAGAAATTACTTTTATGATACACATAATTACTGGATCTTAACCATGGATATTCTACTAGTTGAATATCCATTTGGTTAATTAATTATCATACACATAATGAGGGAATGTATAATACCAGACTTTAATTTCTGTGTCAAGGCTTCGTGCCAAGACCTAGGGGATAACTGTAATCGGACCCCAACTCAGAGAGCCTTTGTAACCAGACTTCATCCTAGAGAGCCTCTATAACCGGACTCTAACCCAGAGAGCCTCTGTAACAGGACTCCAACCTGGAGGGTCTACTGTAACCGGACCCCAACCCGAAGGGCTTACTTTTACTGGTCCCTAACCCAGAACATACTAGTACAGTATATTCCTCATCTGTTTGAAAAGTTCATGTATCAAAAGTGTCACATACCACTTTGAATACCTAATCCCATGTCTTTTATTTGGGGTGTCCCATACCACTCCGAATAATTAAATTCTTAATTCATTGTTATAAGTGATAAATAATAAATAGTTTGATTTATTACATAAATTAATAACTTTACAACTGCTTCCATAAACTTCTAATGCATTACATTGCATGTTTATAACTTTGGATAGGTATTGTTTATGCTCAATTCATGTGTTGATAAAAGGAAATGACATTGGACTAAATTATAATATGTTCGTTTTTATTTAAATAATAATTTCCCAACAGCGTGCATAAACTAGTATTCATTATTTGTGCATGTGATATTAATTTAAAACATGAAAGTAATGGGGTTACCACATAAAATGATAGTTCCTTAATTTTCAAAATCCTTGATTCATGGAAATGAATATTTTTAGTTTAAAAAAACAAATTTAAATTAAGACAGATGTCATTTTTACACATGCATGCGCCGATAAATGGCCATGTCTTAATAAATGGTCATACCCTATGTTGCATAGCATATATGGTCAACTGATTCGCAGTGCAATATTTATGCATACATTCATGTGAATTTAATTAAGCATATCAACAACATACTTTAACCACTGAAGTTTGTTTTAGGCCAACCTATTTCATATTATGGTTCAAACTTATAGGTGCATACATATAACCATATATATATATATACATAAAATATGGATATGTTGCACCCTTACTTTATATATTCTAGAAACTAAAATTACATATACATCTATATATATATGTGTGTGTGTGTGTGTATTAACATCTTACAAGAAATTTAATTTGTTTAATAATAAATACCCTTAGCATCATAAAAGTAATTCAAATTATAAGAAAATTAACTACCTTACGAGAACCAGAAAATAGAGATTGAATAAAGTAATAAATAAATTTCCCTTACATTTTAAAAACATCATTGAAAATCAACACTTGATAGAATTAAAACTGGGTGGATTAAAACTACATGGGTGTATGAATAATAAATATACAAATCCATTTGAACCCAAAACTCTATTCACACCCTAGTCTTTATTTAAAGATTGTAAATCATCTTTAATAACATAAAATAGAAATAGATTGAATTATGTGTGTATGTCCAAATATACACTAAGTGTATAACAGAAAATAATTATAAATTAAAATAACCCTTAACTTATGTACACATAAAATAATAAGTTATATATATTTATATATATGTGTGTGTGTGTGTGCCTATATATATACACACATATAGCTACCGTAATTTGATCAAATTTCACCCTCACAAACTATAAGATTTAGAGATAAATAATTAAATTTTAAAACCATTATCATTTTAAAAATTCTAGGTTATATATCTAGATACGGTTTCTTATATATATATATATATATATAGACATGTATAACATTTTATAACAATTTGGTTTAAGAAAAACAATTAAAACCCTTTCAACACGTAGATTTTAAAATCATAACCCAATTTGGAAAATAATATGTTATAATGAAATATAAAGATTCATATAAACATTTATAAAAAAGTATATATGTGTGTACCTTTGTAAAAAAAATTGACAACAAAATTTTTCAAATTAATTAAACCCTTAAAAAATATACTTTTAATGAAAACATAACCCTTACATCTATTATATCACCTAAACCCGAAAACCTGAAGACCCAGGTTCAGTAGAAAAGAACTTTTAAACTACTGCAAAGTTATAAACATACCATTAGGAGCATATATAAGTATATAATCTCAAAGAAACATGATAAGGAAAATTTAAAACCCTTACAAAATATACATTTAATGAAAAATATTAAAACATAACCCTTGAAAATAAATTTGAAACTAATAAATCCCTTATCTGATAGTGGAAACTGAAAGGGAATAGTTAATCTGCTCCTTGCATAAGAACATGAACCCAAGGAAGTGGTCTGACGCATGTGTTCTAACCACATGAAGGAGGGGTTCTTCTATCACTTATTTATAAAAAAAATTACAGGTTTTCAAGCATCTCGGTGAAGATTAGTTATTATATAAATGTATATTTTTTTAAAACAAAACTAAAGAATCAAGGGTCATCTATAATTATTATTATTAATATATATATATATATAATGATATGTTATTATTTTTTTATCTTTTTTTGTCTAAGGGTCGATTGATTTTTTTGTCATTTGGTTCCCATGGGTTTGTCTCTTTTTTTCTATTATTGTCACGCAACAACACTGTTTTCCCTCTTTTTTTCATCACGTCTTCATCTTTTTTTTCATCTCACATGTATTTTTCTTTTTGTCCCCTAATCATTGATTTTAGTATATTATTATATTATATATATTTTCAAGTGCTTTTTAACAATCATCACTTTGTGTGTTTCACGCTTCAAACATTTCATTTGTTTTTATTTATAATTTTCATTATTATTTTTATTTCTTTCTCACATTAATAACAATATTACACATATAGTTTTTTTAAAAATATATAAATTTAGAAACTTATAACATATATGTATACATATATATATAAATGAAAAAGATAATTATCAATATTTATAAAAAAATACTTATATATATTTATTAAATCATGTTTATATATATTTATATAATATCTACAAATATTTATAAAACATTTCACACATTTTTTAACACATTAAAAGTGCATTTTTGTAGTAAAATAATTACATAAATGTATAAATTTGTTTTTTTATAATATACATATATGTGTGTGTGTATGTATGTATGTATATATATGTATATATAATTTCGAAAATATCATAATTCTAATAATTCTTTATTTATATATATCCTTAAACATGTTAATATAATATTAACATTTAAAGTTTATTTATTTAAAATTACCTCAAAGTTTTAATACCATTAATTAAAAAAATGTTACTAAAAACACATTTAACATTTTAATATTAAAACTTATAATACTTGAAAATAATAATTTATTTAATGTACCCAAATTCTGATAAAATAATTAACATATTATTTCTATCATTGAAAAATAAATAACTTGATTAAGGATAAAATTAAATACATTCATTCAAAATATTTTGTTAAATAACCTTTTGATAAATATTGTTATTCAAACTCTTATAATAATAAAATAATGCAATATTTTGTTTGTTTTTTACAAAAAAAAATAACTTAAATTTGAAAACTATAAATAATAAGTATACATAGTTATAATTATTAATATATAATGAAATTAATTTAAACACTTAATTTTATAATTATTTTTTTTAAAGAAGGTTTTCTATAAAATTTATTAGTTAGTTTTATTTATAAACTAATACATATACAAAAGTACTTTTTTGGTAGTAAAATAATTATATAAATTAATGTTTCACAAATATTATGAAACTAAACATAATATTTTTTATATATATATTTAAAAATTATATTATAATAATAATAATAAATACCCTTGTTTATTATTATTATTAATATTCTATTTGATAACTTTTAAAAATAAATTCTATTTTGAAAAAAAACATATATATTTTAAAATACTATTTCAAACAAAGGAAAACAATATTTATTTTTAGAATAAATTTGAAAACAATAATTAATTATAATTAAAAAAACTTGATTTCAAATATTATTTTCTAAGAACGTTGTCTAAAAAATCATTTTTAGTTGGTTCAAATTATAAATAAATTCAATTAAAAAATTATTTTCATATTAAAACATAGTTTCTAAAATGCTCGTACACAACCACAGCAACACTAGAAACACGTCACTCACGAGGTTCCTTTACTGGGAACACCACTGATGGTAGGGTGATGATGACCTTAGGTGGATTCCTAAGGTAGTATTCAGCTGCTCGGTCTCTTTGGCCCAAACACACTATCAACAGCTGGGGTCGTACCTATTCCTAAAGTACTCTCCCTTCCATAAAGAGGCATGAGAAGTGTGGAGGTCAGAAATTTTAGAGTGGACCAAATCCCTATAAATATCATGCACCATGTCGTTCTTGAAAATATTGATGTCATAGAGTTCTTCGTACATACTAAAACTCAGGATTTGTTTACAAGTTAGATGTATGTTGGCATAGGGCTGGTACTCCTTGGAGCACGTCTTGATGATTATAGTCTCTAACAGTTTGGTAGGAAGACATAAAATATTGTTTGGTGAACTCATGCCTTCTATCTGAAAATTTTTAAGAAATCAGCCTTCAATATGGAAATTCTAGTTTAAGAAGAGTCATCATTTAATATAAAAGAATATCAAAACAGAGTATACAACATCATTCACTTAGACATGATTTATAAAACTCAAGAAATTACGTAATCTCTTGCTCCCTCTCACAAAACACTAGTATGGATTTCCTGATGTCCTCTAAGATGACTCCTCAGAGATTCCACCGATGTTGGGGATTTCCCCAGTTCTCAGACAAACAGATCCCCAAAGTGGTTCTAAATTCTTCTATCTCCTTGGTCCAAACACAACATGTGCAACTAGGATCAACTGCGTGTAGACATCTAGAATTCAGATTGATAGAAGTGTTGGGTATCAAGTTGAGAGACATCGGTATGAACTTGATGCCGATAATACAAATGGGTAGTATCCTTCTCAAGGGATTCAAAGTCCCTAATTAGACCACGGAGACCGTAGGTCAAAATCTGACATAGATATGATGCCCGGAGGTCACCCCCTTGTGCAGCCTCCTCAAAGTCCTCAAGAGAAAAGAAAGTATTGGTCAGGGTAAAACATTTAAAGACACCCTCAAAGTGTTTCCCTTTTTTTACATAGAACTGGAATTGAGCGTTCATCATGCGCTAATAGAAGAAACCTTCTCCTTGGTGAAGTTGAAGTACATGAGGAGAGTTGGATACTCGGTAGAGGGTTCTGCATGACAAACAAATATTTTCAAAAGTCTCATAGTTTTCTACACATTATTTTCCCACTATGGTTTCTAATACTTCTATTGGAAAAGACAAAAGACCAGAACTTTCATTTTCCATTTGAAAATTTAGAAAACATCGTTCTTAGTATTTCTTAAGTAAGTTTTTCATTATTAACTTCTAGTTATCCAGAGTTATCTAAACTGAATCCTCTGATACCAACTATCATGCCTCGGCTCCCAAGTACCCAGAGCTGGTGCCATACAGAGGATTGAATTCGGTTCAGGCTCTGAGAAACCAGTTACCTCTAAAAATTTTCTTCTGCTAAAAGCCGATACAAAAAAAATTATTTCATAAACATAGGGTGAGAATATTAATGCCTAGTAAAGGTTTTTAAAATAACATACTATACCAAAATATAACTTTTGAAAACATTCTTTAAAACTTTCCATAAAACATTTCTCTTTAGGAAAATCTATAACACATGTAACATATTATAAAAGTGCTCAATTAAAAATATGCTCACAGAATTATAAGGATACAAGATTCAACTATAAGAATGCTCATATAGAGTAATAAATAAAAGAGGTTCTAAACATTAATGACATATGAATATGAGATAAAAAATTAAACATCTAAGAGTAATAAATAATCAGAGTTGTGTGTAAAGGTAATAACTTCAATTTCATACACCAAATACTAATTCACTGAGTGCTAACCATATTCCATGCCATAAGTATTAACTTTTCTGATACTCATAAGTACTAGCTCTTAACCATGGATATTCTACTAGTCCAATATCCATTTGGTTAATTAATTCTCATACACATAATGAGGGAATGTATCATGTCGAACTTTAATTTTTGTGTCAAGGCATCGTGCTAAGACCTAGGGGCTAACTGTAACCGGACCCCAACCCGGAGAGCCTCTGTAACTGGACTCCATCCCGAAGAGCCACTCTAATCGGAATCTAACTCGGAGAGCCTCTATAACCGAACTCCAACCCAGAGGGTCTGCTGTAACCAGACCCCAACCCGAAGGGCTTACTTTTACCGGTCCCCAACCCAGAACATACTAGTCCAATACATTCCTCATCTATTTGAAAAGGTAATGTATCCCAAGTGTCTCATACCACTTTGAATACCTAATTACATGTCTTTTATTTGGGGTGTCCCATACCACTCCAAATAATTAAATTATAAATTCATTATTATAAGTGATAAATAATGAATAGTTTGATTTATCACATAAATAGATTCCATAAACTTCCAATGCATTACATTGCATTTTTATAACTTCTGATAGGTATTGTTTATTCTCAATTCATGTGATGATAAAAGGAAATGACATTGGACTAAATTATAATATTCTGTTATTATTTAAATAATAATTTCCCAATGGTATGTATAAACTAGTATAAATTCTTTGCGCATGTGGAATTAATTTAAAACATGCAAGTAAAGGGGTTACCACATAAAATGATAGATCCTTAATTTTCAAAATCCTTGATTCATGGAAATGAATATTTTTAGTTTAAAAAAAATTAAATTATGACAGATTTCATTTGTACACAAGCATGCACTGATAAATGGTCATGTCTTAATATATGGTCACAACCTATGTTGTATAGCATATATGGTCAACTGATTCGCAGTGTAACATTTATGCATACATTAATGTGAATTTAATTAAGCATATCAACAACATACTTTAACCACTGAAGTTTGTTTTAGGCTAACCTATTTTGGATTATGGTTCAAACTTATAGGTGCATACATATAACCATATATATATATACATAAAATATTTATATGTTTCACCCTTACTTTATATATTCTGAAAACTAAAATTACATATACATATGTGTGTGTGTGTGTGTGTGTGTGTGTATTAACATCTTATGAGAAATTTAATTTGTTTAATAATAACAACCCTTAGCATCATAAAATTAATTCACATTTTAAGAAAATGAACTACCTTACCAGAACCAGAAAATAGAGATTGTATAAAGTAATAAATAAATTTCCCTTACATTTTAAAAACATCATTGAAAATCAACACTTGATAGAATTAAAACTGGGTGGATTAAAACTATATGGGTGTATGCATAATAAATATACCAATCCATTTGAACCCAAAACTTTATTCTCACCCTATTATTTATTTAAAGATTGTAAATCATCTTTAATAACATAAAATAGAAATAGATTGAATTGCATGTGTATGTCCAAATATACACTAAGTGTATAATAAAAAATAATTATAAATTAAAATAACCCTTAACTTATGTACACATAAAATAATACGTTATATATGTGTGTCTATATATATATATTTATATACACACATATAACTATCGTAATTTGATCAAATTGCACCCTCACAAACCATAAGATTTAGAGATGATTACTTAAAATTTAAAACCATTATCATTTTAAAAATTCTCGGTTATATAGATAGATATGGTTTCTTATATATATATATATAGACATGTATAACATTTTATAACTACACGGTTTAAGAAAAACAATTAAAACCCTTTCAACACATAGATTTTAAAATCATGACCCAGTTCGGAAAATAATATCTTATAATGACATATATAGATTCATATAAACATTTATACACAAGTATATATGTGTGTAACTTTGTAAAAAAATAGACAACAAAATTTATCAAATTAATTAAACCCTTACAAAATATACTTTTAATTAAAACATAACCCTTACATCCATTATATCACCTGAACCCAAAAACCTGAAGACCCAGGTTCAACACAGAAGAACTTTTAAACTACCACAAAGTTATAAACATACCATTAGAAGCACATATAAGTATATACTCTCAAAGAAATATGACAAGGAAAATTTACAACCCTTACAAAATATACATTTAATGAAAAATATTAAAACATAACCCTTTCAAATAAATTTGAAACTAATAATTCCCTTACCTGATAGTGAAAACCGAAAGGGAAGAGTTAATCTGATCCTTGCATAAGAACATGAACCCAAAGAATCAGTCTGACGCATGTGTTCTAACCACATGAAGGAGGGGTTCTCCTGTCACTTATTTATAAAAAAAATTACAGGTTTGAAAGCTTCTCAGGAATTATAAGATATTATATAAATGTATATTTTTTTAAAACAAAACTAAAGAATCACGGGTCGTCTATAATTATTATTAATATATATATATATATATATAATGATATGTTATTATTTTTTTATCTTTTTTTTGTCTAAGGGTCGATTGATTTTTTTCATTTTGTTCCCACGGTTCGGTCTCTTTTTTTCTATTATTGTCACACAACAACACTTTTTCCCCTCTTTTTTCATCACGTCTTCTTCTTTTTTTCATCTCAAATGTAATTTTCTTTTTGTCCCATAATCATTGATTTTAATATATTATTATATTATATATATTTTAAAGGGTTTTTTTTAACAATCATCACTTTGTGTGTTTCACGATTCAAACATTTCATCTATTTTTATTTATAATTTTCATTATTATTTTTATTTCTTTCTCACATTAATAACAATATTACACATATAGAATTTTTTAAAATATATAATTTTAGAAACTTATAACATATATATATACATATATATAAAAATGAAAACGATAATTATCAATATTTATAAAAAAATACATATATATATTTATCAAATCACATTTATATATATATATATATAATATCTACATATATTTATAAAACATTTCACACATTTTTTAACACATTAAAAGTGAATTTTTGTAGTAAAATCATTACATAACTATATAAATTCTTTTTTTTATAATATATATATATATATATAATTTCGAAAATATCATAATTCTCATAATGTTTTATTTATATATTTCTTTAAACATATTAAAATAATATTAACATTTAAATTTTATTTATTTAAAATCTCCACAAATTTTCAATACCATTAATTAAAATAATGTTACTAAAAAACACATTTGACATTTTAATATTAAAAATTATAATACTTGAAAATAATAATTTATTTAATGTACCCAAATTCTGATAAAATAATTAACATATTATTTCTATCGTCGCAAAATAGATAACTTGATTAAGGATAAAATTAAATACATTCATTCAAAATATTTTGTTAAATGAACTTTTGATAAATATTGTTATTCAAACACTTATAATAATCAAAAAATGAAATATTTTGTTTTTTTTACAAAAAAAATATAATAAATTAGAAAAGTATAAATAATAAGTATACTTAGTTATAAATATTAACATATGATAAAATTAATTAAAACACTTAATTTTATAATTATTTTTTTAAAGAAGGTTGTCTAAAAAATATATTAGTTAGTTTTAATTATAAACTAATACATATACAAAAGTACTTTTTTGGTAGTAAAATAATTATATACATTAATGTTTCACAAATATTATGAAACTAAACATAATATTTTTATATATGTATTTTTAGAAATTATATTATAATAAAAAAAATTACCCTTGTTTATTATTATAATTAATATTATATTTGATAACTTTTAAAAATAAATTCTATTTTGAAAAAAAACATATATATTTTAAAATAATCTTTCAAGCAAAGGAAGAAATATTTATTTTTAGAATAAATTTGAAAATAATAATTAATTATAATTAAAAAAACTTCATTTCAAATATTATTTTCTAAGAACGTTGTCTAAAAAATCATTTTTAGTTGGTTCAAATTATAAATAAATTCAATTAATAAATTATTTTCATATTAAAACATAGTTTGGAAATCTTGGGATGTTACATTATTCCCCCCTCAAAAGAATTGCATCCTCGCAATTTTAAAATGCTCATACACAACCAAAGAAACTGTAAAGCCCCAACCCCAGTTACCCAGAGTCGGTACATTATTACATAACATTAGCATGATCACAAAATATCAAGTCCTGAAAGACCAATTATTTTAGTAGCATTGGAATCACTAGATACATTAATAAAGTTTAAATTACATCATAAAGTGAAAAATACAACAACTTCTTATCTCCACACTCATATCCCCTTATACTATCCCTGCAATTCATTCATAAAATACTTCTTCACATCCTAGTAAAAATAAAACATAGAAAGGGGTGAGCTCAAATGCCCAGTAAGAATAACAATATAGCGGAAACTTTCATAAATAAGCATAAATATTTAAGGCAATGTATAACTAAAACAAAATCCTTTTAAACTTGAATTTCAGCATAATATGGCAGAAATAAAATTAAATAATTCCATTTACTTATTCACATGGATATTCTACTAATCAAATAATCACATGTAATATCAATAACCACTTTCATAATGATGGAATGCATAATGCCAGACTATCATAACCACATAATCAAGGCCTTATGCCAAGACTACAAATAAGATTTTGTCAAGGCCTTATGTCAAGACGATAGTTTGTCTCATGAGACCTACCGATGCATCGAGGAGCTATAGCGGGCCCCACCTGTCACTTATTAAGTCCAATTCATTCCTCATAAGAATAGGTTTAAATATTACATAAACATTCGTATTAAAACTAGCATACGAAATGTCAATACTTTCTCCATAAACCTTGAATGGTATAAAAATAACATATCCATAGTCAAACATATAAAAAAACCTTCAATATAATATGGAAGTTTTTTATCACAATAAATAAACTTCAAATAAGCTTAAAATCCATCAAAGGATGTTGACATAGATGAAATCAAAACTATTTGAGAGAAATATCTCTTTTTTTGAAATCATGTAAAAGTCACATAATTATAAAATAAAAAATTTACTTTGAAAATATTCTTATAAGATTTTAAGGTAAGCTTCAATATTTTATAACGGCAAAAAATATATGCACCCATCGTATAAGTTAAAAAAAGACATTCTTACCTTAATTCTGTCGAAAAGGTTAAAAAGGACCGTGTTTGGAAAACGACGGAAATATTCCTTTATAAAAATCTTATAAAAAGTAAAATAAGATTATAAATGACTTTGACCCATAGTCTATAAGATATTAATAATGTTTTGAAATACATTTTTAAGAATCATGGATGTGGATGATAAAGAGGTCCCAGTAGATAATTACGTATAAACAACCTCGGATAATGAAGAGATTGTGAAATAAACCCTAACCTTGTACTTTTCCTTGGTTGAGGATAGGTTAACCTCCTGTATAATGGTGAAATAATTGTTATTAAATTATACAATAATCATATACATTAATTATGATATCATATATGATCTTTTAACATTTATTTGTTAATAATATCTTAGTATTATCGTTGTTTCAGGTGTTAACTGATTCGTTTTCCTTTATATGCTTTGTTACATAAGTCGTGTTTGTTATGGATAGGATGTATCTTATTCATATCCAGAATGATATCAAGTCCTTAAACATTATTTTTAATCATAAAATGAAAATTATTCTTGAATGGATACGATGGGGAATGAATCTCATCGCGTTTGTGGAGACGGTAGTCCGTACGTATGCATGAGCGACAATATCATTCTTTTGATATTAAAATAATATATAATTGGATGTTGTATAATATATACAGAATAATTATCATGTTATATTTATTATTTACATGAATTACATATCATTATTATACCCATTCAAATAATAATTTTTTGAATAACAATTACACCACGACGTGGAGACGGTAAGTCGTACGTACGCACGTATGGTGACATGTCATTCACAGGATCGATAGAATACTGAATATGGTTGTACCATATTTATAATAACATCACATTATATAGAATATACTAGAGTTATTATTTTAGAATGGAGATAAAAAATAAAGAAGAAGTTGAAGAAGAAAGGAACTTGAAAGAGGGTGGTGAAAACATTACCTCTTCTTCGGGTTATTCCTTTTGATTTGATCAAAAGGGATCCTTAGGTTGGCTTTCTGATAAAACTAAGGCCTCTAGTTTGAAGTGAGGGAAGTTGAGAGAATATTTGGGCAGTGGTTTTCCGAGACAATTGGCTTTTAAGGTGTTAATTCGTGAGAAGTGCGGGTGCCCTTTTATAAGAGGGGTGAGGGGCACCTTAGGAAAAGCTAGAAATATTATTTTATAATAAATTCATATTCGGTTTATAATGGCTCAAAAGTGGATTATTTAAATTTTAAGGTGGTGATAGGTCGAAAACCACACAACCAATATGTTTTATACAGGTTTGGGTCACTATATTAACTTTATCTTTTTTATTTAACTCTTAGTTAAATAGTTTGATATTTACCATGTCTCTTTGTATTTTTAATTATATAGTTAATAAACTTACTATATACTTCCAAGAGACCCCCAAGTGGTCCATTAATTATACACCTATCATTATATAAGTCCTTTGGCAAAACCTTATATTTTTAGGAATATAATATCAATTAATAATATAATATTTGTTTTAAACACTCTTTTAAGTCAATTTTGACACTATTGGTTATTTTCTTTTTGATAAATTCATAACAGAATTATTACTTCGAAAACAATTCATATAAACAATCATAATATGTTATAGTAACCTATAAAATTATTTTAATTCATAAAAAGTCTCAAATTACATTTATTTAGATATTTATAATATCAATTATTTTAAAATTTCATTAATTAAGAAATTATTGCATCATCATTGTGTCATAAATAAATTGAATTATTTAATGTCTAAAAATTATAAATAAAATACCATTATGTAGGAAAGTTTTTTATATTTCTAATGAATATTTACTATCAAATTTATCTTATGTATAACCCTATATTAAAAATGTTTTAGTAATTAAACTTTGATTTTAACTCTTTTAACTCTTCTTTGAATTAAATAATAATAAGTTTCATAATCTAATCCAAGTGAACCTAAATGATAATATTTTATTCCTAAGGTTATTTTTGGTCGAGATTAAATTGTCAAATTGAATTAGGACATGTTTTAGGGTAATATTAATATCATTTTTACCCTTAATTTCCCTATTTACTTTTAACCGTGGTAAATAAAACTAAAAAGTTACTGTTCACCAAAAATTATTTTTATCTCATTGAACCACATTTTACTCCTTTATATTAACTATGTCTCTCTAATTTTTGAAATTCCACTCACAGAAGCGGTAAAATTAAGTTTTATGTGAATTTACAAATTCTCCTAGGAGGTGGGTAAAAGACGGTGAAAAGTTTAATAAATTTTTTATATATCTAAAATTATTCTAAACTAACTCTAATGAATTACATTAAACTTATATAGAGATTATGTGTCTATTTTTACCTTAATTAAATTTAAATAAAATAAATAAATATTTAAATAAAAATTCAGTTTTAAACTATAACTCACTGTTTTTTCATTATTCATCAAAAATTGAATGTTTTCAGAAAAATACCAAAAATTCACCCTAAGCTAATTTCGATATTACGAATCCAAAAATGAAGTCCATTTTGAAAATAAAATTTATAAAATTTTAAAAATTGGGTATTACTATTCATAACGGCTGGTTAGATTGGTTGTGTTGTGTTAAAACTCGAAGTTGCGTAAAACACAGGCTACTATATTATTCAAAGAGAAGCGTACCGTAGAAGATTGGGGTGTTACATTATCCCCTCCTTAAAATAATTTAGTCCTTGAAATTTCTAGAATACTACCGCATGAAAAGACTCAGGTGGTTCTTCATCATAAGTTCATCGGGTTCCCACGTTGCCTCTTCCATCTTATGGTTTCTCCATAGAACTTTTACCATACAAGTCATCCGGTTTCTCAACACTTGTTCTCTCGTATCAAGAATCTTGACAGGATCTTCGCAATAAGACAAATCAGATTTCAGTTCTAATTCCCTATAGGTGAGTACATGTGTTGGGTCAGGCATGTATTTTCTCAACAGTGATACATGGAACACATTGTGAACTTTGGAGAGATTTGGTGGCATTGCCAAATGATAAGCTACAGCCCCAATTTGTTCTAGAATTTCGAAAGGTCCGATGTACCTGGGACTTAATTTACCTTTCTTACCAAAATGTATAACTCCCTTCCATGGATATACCTTCAAGAAAACATGATCTCCTACCTGAAATTCCAAATCATTCCTTCGGTTATCGGCATAGATCTTTTTCCTACTTTGAGCTGCTTTGATGTGGTTTTGGATTACCTTCACCTTTTCCATCGTTTCCTCCACCTGTTATGGGCCTACGAGTTTTATTTCACCAACGTCATCCCAAAAGGTTGGTGTTCGACATCTCTTTCTGTATAATGCTTCATATGGTGTCATCTGAATACTTGAATGGAAGCTATTGTTATAGGAAAATTCCAAGAGAGGTAAATATTGATCCCACATACCCTAAAAGTAAAGTGAGAAAGATATCAACATGTCTTATAAGGTTTGTATAGTCCGTTCTGATTGTCCATCAGTTTGGGGGTGGTAAGCAATGCTAAAATGAAGTTCAGTATCTAGGGCTTTCTGAAGACTCTTCCAGAATCTTGAAGTAAAATGGGGATCACAATTGGAAACAATCGATAGTGGTACTCCATAAAGTCTCACCACTTCATTAATATATATTCTTGCTAAACTTTCAAGTGGTAGATCTTTTCTTATAGCAAGAAAATGTCCTGACTTGGTAAGACAATCAACAATGACCCATATTGCATCGTTCCTTCTAGGAGTCTTTGGTAGTCCCATGACAAAGTCCATCGTGATATTATCTCATTTCCACTCAGGTATGGGAAGAGGTTTCATGACTCCTCCAGGCAGTTGCCTTCCAGCATTCACTTGTTGACAAACCATATATCTTGACACAAAATCAGCAATCTCCCTCTTCATGTTGTCCCACCAAAAATGTTCCTTCAAATCTCTATACATTTTGGTGCTCCCATGGTGTATAGAGAAATTGGAACTATGAGCATCATCCAATAATTCTCTTTTTAGATCAAGTATATTGGGAACACAAAGTCTCTTCCCAAACTTCAAAATTCCATCTTAATACACAAAGTCATTCAATCTCCCATCATTCACAGATTTAATCTTCTTTTGAAACTCTTCATCACCGGTCTGAGAACTCATTATCCTTTCTAGTAAATATGGTTTTGCAACCATTTGAAAAAGTATTGATGTTTCACCTTCCATGGTGATTCCCATATCCATATTTACTAGATCTATTTATATAGTATCCCTTTCAACTCTCATCTTGTTCAAAACTCCATGATCCTTTCAACTCAAAGAATCTGCCACCTTATTTTCCTTCCTTGGGTGGTAGTGTATCGTGCAATCATAATCCTTGAGTAGTTCAATCCATTTTCTTTGCCTCATGTTGAGTTCTTTCTGTGAGAAAATATACTTCAAACTCTTGTGATCAGTATAAATCTCAAATTTCTCACCATAGAGATAGTGTATCAAAATATTTAAAGAAAAGATTACAGCTACTAACTCAAGATCATGAGTAGGATAGTTCTACTCGTGAATTTTCAGCTGTCGTGATGCATAGGCAATAACCCTATCATTCTGTAAAAGGAAACAACCAAGTCCTTTCTTCGATGCATCACTATAAATAACAAACCCATCATTCCCCGATGGTAGAGTCAATATAGGAGCATTGACTAATATTTTCTTCAGTTCTTAGAAACATTCTTCACACTCTTTTGTCCAAACAAATTTAACCCCTTTATGTGTGAGCTTCGTTAATGGGTTAGCCAATTGGGAAAAATTCTGGGCGAAACGCCGATAATAACCTGCTAAACCAATAAAACTGCATACCTCGGTTATACTCGTTGGTGTTGGACATTCTTGGATTGTCTTGGTCTTAGAAGTATCAATAGAGATTCCATCTTTGGAGACAATATGGCCAAGAAAATAAATCTCCTGGAGCCAGAATTCAAACTTGCTAAACTTCCCATATAATTCATGTCTTCTAAAAGTCTTCAGGATAATGCGCAATTGATTTTCATGATCTTCGTAGATTTTGGAGTATACCAAGATGTCATCAATAAACATCACTACAAAATCATCGAGGTATTCCTTGAAAACTTTGTTCATTAGATCCATGAATACATAGGGTTCATTAGTCAGTCCAAAAGGCATTACTGTAAACTCGTAATGCCTGTACCTGGTTCGAAATGCTGTCTTCGGAATGTCTTCCTTCTTCACAAACAACTGATGGTATCCATATCGAAGGTCAATCTTTGAAAAGTATTGAGCTCCATGAAATTGGTCAAATAAATCATCAATTCTAGGTAGGGGATACTTGTTCTTTATTGTTATAGCATTGATCTCCCTGTAGTCAATGCACAACCTCATAGATCCATATTTTTTATTAACAAAAAGGACAGGGGCTCCCCATGGAGAAACACTTGGTCCAATAAATCCCTTATTACTCAATTCCTCCAGTTGTTTCTTTAGTTCAACTAATTCCACAGTGGCCATTCTATAAGGGGTCTTTGATATGGGCCTTGAACCAGGAATTAAATCAATGGAAAACTCAATTTCTCATTCTGGAGGATGTCCATGTAAATCTTCCAGAAACACATCTACATATTCTTTCACAATAGGTACATCCTCTATTTGAACATTCCTTTCCTCAAACACAGTTATTTCATTCTCTTCCTCCCTGATAATTGAATTTATTTGAGATACTGTGGGTAGATCAAGATAAGAATTAGGTGGTGACGATTCTGCTATAAAGATAAGGTGTTCCTTATTATCATCATCAAAAATCATAACCTCTTTCTTCTTACAATAAATCTTCACATCATGGTCTGAAAGCCAATCCATACCTAGGATTGTATCAAATTCAATCATGGGTATGACGATGAGACCAGCAGATAAAGAACATTTATATTCCTTAATGGGGACTGATTGACAAAACTTTTTAGCAATGATACTTCCCTTAGGGGTTTTGACTGAAAAATCCCATGTTAAATCAAATTAGAAATATCTAATTTTCTTAGAAAACTGGGAAGATATGAAACAATGCAATGATCTAGAATCAAATAATGCATTTGTTAAACTCTAGGAAACCATTAATTTACCTGCCACCAAATCTTTCGGAGCTTCTACCTTAGTAGTAGTGATAGCATAAGCTTGGCCATGATCCCTTGGCCTTTTCTGAGGTATGTTCTCGTGACGCTTAGGAAAATAATTTGCATAATGTCTCATCTCCCTGTAGTTGTAGCATTGAACATCGGTAGCTTCTTTCTTCCCCTTACAATCACGAGATTGGTGGCCTTTTTCACCACACTCGTAACAGACTCTCATTCCTTTCAAGCAAGTACCGGAGTGTTTATTACCATATTTACTACATGATGGATATTAAAATTTTCCCTTCTTCCCCTTATTTCCATTTCCATAGTGATCAGAAGATCTCTTCTTCTCTTTATTTGCTTTAAAGTCGTAAGACTTAGAGAATTCTTTTTCTGTCTTGATAGCACATGAGACAATACCTTCATATGACGAGAAGGATTGTGACACTAATTATCTACAAAGAAATGGTTTTAAACCATCAATGAAATGATCAATATTACTTCTTGGGTTACATATATAATCTTCATCATACCTTGCTAACCTTGTAAAGTTAGTCTCATACTTTGCGACATTCTCATCATCCATTTGTCTCAGACTCAGAAATTGTCTTTCCATATCTGCTCGTGGTCACAAGGAAAGTATTTTTCTAAGAAAATATTTTTGAACTCCCTACATTCCATATTTGATACTTCATAATCTTCCTTTGTGTTTTTAATCAATTACCACCATTGATCAGCATCTCCAGTGAGGCGCTAAACTGCCATGATAACTTTTTTCCCTTTCACTACTTCCCAAGGCATGGAATATCTTCTCTAAGGAATTTATCCATTGCTTAGATACTAAGGGATTTGTACTCCCATTTAATGTTGGTGTTTTTTGCCTCATGAAGCGGTCTAACATTGATCCTCCACACTGCGGATCAGGGTGCTCCATACAGGTAAGGTTATTATTCATAACCTGAGTGAGTTGTCCCAGTATGGTGATTAGCTGATCAGCACCAGTTGCATCACCAGCTCCACTATAATTATATTAAAGAGGAGGTCAATACCTACATGGATTGAATTCATTGATACGGTTAACATTTCTTCCACTAGGCGCCATTTCTAAACAATGGCATAAACTAGATCAGTTTATGAATCAAAATACATAATTCCAAACTTGTAAAACACTTAACATAAATTGAACTATTTATGGATATAATACATAATCATAAAAAAATGTTTTATTTGAGAAAGTATATACTCATAAACCCTTCATAATGATTTGTAAATAAAATGAGAATTATCCTAAGAATATCCCCCGGCAGTGTCATAACCAAGAGTGCAGCAAGGCCCGTTGTCGTGCACCAGTTCCTATTCCAGTCTAGCTCAAAGCGGTGTTTTCAGGTTATACCCCTAGGTACATCTGTGCCAGAGCCACCTCTACTTGCTCATATCCAGACAGGGATGTATTGCTCAGAAAACTCACAAAATATCTACAATACAAAAATTCTAGGAAGTTCTTCTATACTAATCCTCAAAGTCTATCTTAGGTCTATGTGCTCTAATCAGAGTTTATCTAAATCTAGCTCCCAAGATTTGTACTAAAATTCCTATGATACCAACTCTAACGTCCCGACCCCAGTTACCTAGAGTAGGTACATTATTACATAACATTGGCATGATCACAAAAGATCAAGTCTCGAAAGACCGGTTAGTTTAGTAGCCTTGGAATCACTAAATACATTCATAAAGTTTACATTACATCATAAAGTGAAAACTACAACAACATCTTGTCTCCACACTCATATCCCCTTATACTATCCTTGCAGGTCATTCATAAAATACTTCTTCACATCCTAGGAAAAATAAAACATAGAAAGGGGTGATCTCAAATGCCCAGTAAGTATAACAATATAGCGGAAACTTTCATAAATAAGCATAAACATTTAAGGCAACGTCTAACTAAAACAAAAGCCCTTTAAACTTGAACTTAAACATAATATGTCATAAATAAAATGAAATACTTCCATTTACTTATTCACATGGATATTCTACTAGTCGAATAATCACATTCAATATCAATAACCACTTTCATAATGATGAAATGCATAATGCCAGACTATCATAACCACATAGTCAAGGCCTTGTGCCAAGAATACAAATAATATTTTTTCAAGGCCTTATTCCAAGACACTAGTTTGTCTCATGAGACCTACTGATGCATAGAGGAGCTATAGTGGGCTCCACCCGTCACTTATTAAGTCCAATTAATTCCTCATATGAATAGGTTTAAACATAACATAAACATTCCTATTAAAACTAGCATACGAAATGTCAATACTTTCTCCATAAACCATGAATAGTATAAAAATAACACATCCATAGTCAAACATGTCACAAAACCTTCAATAACATATGGAAGTTTTGTATCATAATAAATCAACTTCAAATAAGCTTAAAATCCATCAAAGGATGTTCACATAGATGAAATCAAAACTATTTGAGAGAAATGTTTCTTTTTTTGAAATCATTATAAGTCACATAATTATAAAAGAAAAAATTTAGTTTGAAAATATTCTTATAAGATTGTAAGGTAAGCTTTGAAGATTTTATAATGGCATAAAATAGCCACACCCTCCGTATAAGTTAAAAAAAGACATTATTACCTTAATTCTGTCGAAAAGGTTAAAAAGGACCTTGTTTGAAAAATGACGGAAAGATTCCTTTATAAACATCTTATAAAAAGTCAAACAAGGGTATAAATGACTTTAACCCATAGTCTATAAGATATTAAGATTTTTTTTAAATACATTTTTAAGAAACATGGATGTGGATGATATTGAGGTCCCAGTAGATAATTACATATAAACAACCTCGGATAATGAAGAGATTGTGAAATAAACCCTTACCTTGTACTTTTCCTTGGTCGAGGGTGGGTTAAACTCCTGTATAATGGTGAAATAATTTTTATTAAATTATACAAGAATCATATACATTAATTATGATATCATATATGATCTTTTAACATTTCTTTTTTAATAATATCTTTGTATTATCGTTGTTTCAGGTGTTAACTGATTCGTTTTACTTTATATGATTTGTTACATAAGTCATGTTTGTTATGGATAAGTTGTATATTTTTCATATACAAAATTATATAAAGTCCTTAAACATTATTTTTAATCATTAAATGAAAATTAGTCTTGAATGGATACGATGGGGAATGAATCTCATTGCGTTCGTGGAGACGGTAGTCCGTACGTACGCACGAGCAAAAATATCATTCTTTTGATATTAAAATAATATATAATTGGATGGTGTATCATATATACATAATATTTATCATGTTATATTTATTATTTACATGAATTAAAAATCATTATTACACCCATCCAAATAATAATGCTTTGAATAACAATTACACCATGACGTGGAGACGGTAAGCCGTATGTATGCACGTATGGTGACATGTCATTCAAAGGATGGATAGAATACTGAATATGTTTGTACCATATTTATAATAATATCACATTATATAGAAGATACTAGAGTTGTTATTTCATAATGTAAATAAAAAAGAAAGAAGAAGTTGAAGAAGAAAAGAACATGAAAGAGGGTGGTAAAAACATTACCTCTTCTTCGGGTTCTTCCTTTTGATTTGATAAAAAGGGCTCCTTAGGTTGGCCTTATGATCAAACTAAGGCCTCTAGGTTGAATTGAGGGAAGTTGAGAGAATATTTGGGCAGGGTTTGGCCAATCCAAATGGATTTGAGGTGTGAATTAGTGAGAAGGGGGAGTGCTCTTTTATAAGAGGGCTGAGGGGCACCTTAGAAAAAGATAGAAATATTATTTTATAATAAATTCATATTCAGTTTATAATAGCTCAAAAGTAAATTATTTAAAGGTTAATGTGGGGATAGGTCGAAAATCACTCAAATAATAGGTTTTTGACAGGTTTGGGTCACTATATTAACTTTATGTTTTTTATTTAACTCTTAGTTAAATAGTTTTACATTTACGATGTCTCTTTGTATATTTATATTATATAGTTAATAAACTTACTATATAATTCCAAGATACCCCCAAGTGGTACATTAATGATACACCTATCATGATATAAGTCCTTTGGCCTAACCTTAGATTTTTAGGAATAGAATATAAATTAATAATATAATATTTTTTTTAAAAACTCTTTTATGTCAATTTTGACACTATTGGGTATTTTGTTTTTGCTAAATTCATAACAGCATTATTACTTCGAGATATATTCATATAACCAATCCTAATATGTCATAGTAACCTATAAAATTATTTTAATTCATAAAAAGTCTCAAATTACATTTATTTGGATATTTATAATATCAATTTTTTTAATATTTCATTAATTAGGAAATTACTGCATCACCATTCTGTCATAAATATATTAAATTATTTAATGTCTAAAAATTATAAATAAAATACCATTATGTAGGAAATATTTTTATATTTCTAATTAATATTTAAAATCTAATTTATCTTATTTATAACTCTATATTAAAAATGTTTTAGTAATTAAACTTTGATTTTAACTCTTTTAACTCTTCTTTGAATTAAATAATAATAAGTGTCCTAATCTAATCCAGGTGGAACTAAATGATAATATTTTATTCCTAAAGTTGTTTATGGTCGATATAAACTTGTCCAATATAATTAGGACATGTTTTAGGGTAATATTAATATCATTTTTACCCTTAATTACCCTATTTACTTTTAACCATGGTAAAGAAAAGTAAAAAGTTACTATTCACCAAAAATTATTTTTATCTCATTGAACCAAATTTTACTCCTTGATATTAACCGTGTCTCTTGGATTTTTGAAATTACACTCACAGAAGTGGTAAAATTAAGTTTTGTGTGAATTTTCAAATTCTCCTATGAGGTGGGTAAAAGATGGTGAAAAGTTCAATAAAATTTTTATATATCTAAAATTATTCTAAACTAACTCTAATGAATTACATTGAACATATATAGGTATTATGTATCTATTTTGACCTTAATTAAATTTAAATAAAATAAATAAATATTTAAATAAAAATTCGGTTTTAAACTATAACTCAGTGTTTTTTCACTATTCATCAAAAATTGAATGTTTTCAGAAAAATAACAAAAATTCACCCTAAGCTAATTTCAATATTCCAAATCTAAAAATGAAGTCCATTATGAAAGATAAAATTTATAAAATTTCAAAAGGTGGGTATTACTATTCATAACGGCTAGTTTTATTGGTTGTGGTGTGTTAGAACTCAAAGTTGCGTACAACACAGGCTACTGTATTATTCAAAGAGAAGCGTACCGTAGAAGCTTGGGTTGTTACATTCTCCCCTCCTTAAAATAATTTCATCCTTGAAATTTCTAGAATACTACTGCATGAAAAGACTCGGGTGGTTCTTCATCATAAGTTCCTTGGGTTCCAACGTTGCCTCTTCCATCTTAAGGTTTCTCCATAGAACTTTTACCAGACGAGTCATCCGGTTTCTTAACACTTGTTCTCTCATATCAAGAATCTTGACAGGATCTTCGCAATAAGACAAATCGGGTTCCAGTTCTAATTCCCCATAGGTGAGTACATGCGTTGGGTCAGGAATGTATTTTCTCAACAGTGATACATGGAACACATCGTGAACTTTTGAGAGATTTGGTTGCATTGCCAAACGATAAGCTACATCCCCAATTTGTTCTAGAATTTTGAAAGGTCCGATGTACCTGGGACTTAATTTAACTTTCTTACTGAAATGTATAACTCCCTTCCATGGATATACCTTCAAGAAAACATGATCTCCTACCTGAAATTCCAAATCCTTCCTTCGATTATCGGCATAGATATTTTTCCTAATTTGAGCTGCTTTGATGTGGTTTTGGATTACCTTCACCGTTTCCATCATTTTCTCCACCAGTTCTGGGCCAACAAGTTTTCTTTCACCAACGTCATCCCAAAGGTTGGGGTGCGACATCTCTTTCTGTATAACGCTTCATATGGTGTCATCTGAATACTTGAATGAAAGCTATTGTTATAGAAAAATTCCACCAGAGGTAAATATTGATCCCACATACCCTGAAAGTCAAGTGAAAAGATCTCAACATGTCTTCTAAGGTTTGTATAGTTCGTTCTGATTGTCCATCAGTTTGGGGGTGGTAGGCAATGCTCAAACGAAGCTCAGTATCCAGGGCTTTCTGAAGACTCTTCCAGAATCTTGAAGTAAAATGGGGATCACAATCAGAAAAAATCGATAGTGGTACTCCATGAAGTCTCACAACTTCATTAATATATAGTCTTTCTAAACGTTCAAGTGGTAAATCTTCTCTTGTAGCAAGAAAATGTGATGACTTGGTAAGACGATCAACAATGACCCATATTGCATCGTTCCTTCTAGGAGTCTTTGGTAGTCCCATGACAAAGTCCATCGTGATATTATCTCATTTTCACTCAGGTATGGGAAGAGGTTGCATGACTCCTCCAGGCTGTTGCCTTCCAGCATTCACTTGTTGACAAACCATACATCTTGACACAAAATCAGCAATCTCCCTCTTCATGTTGTCCCACCAAAAATGTTCCCTCAAATATCTATACATTTTGGTGCTCCCAAGGTGTATAGAGAAATTGGAACTATGAGCATCATCCAAAATTTCTCTTTTTAGATCAGGTATATTGGGAACATGAAGTCTCTTCCCAAACTTCAAAATTCCATCTTCATACACAAATTCATTCAATCTCCCATCATTCAAAGCTTCAATATTCTTTTGAAACTCTTCATCACCAGTCTGAGAACTCTTTTTCCTTTCTATAAAGATGGTTTTTCAACCATTTGAAAAAGTATTGATGTTTCACCTTCCATGGTGATTCTCATATCCATCTTTACTAGATCCATGTATATAGGATACCTTTCAACTCTCATATTGTTCAACACTCCATGATCCTTTCTACTCAAAGCATCTGTCACCTTATTTTCCTTCCTCAGGTGGTAGTGTATCATGCAATCATAATCCTTGAGTAGTTCAAGCCATCTCCTTTACCTCATGTTGAGTTCTTTCTGTGAGAAAATATACTTCAAACTCTTGTGATCAGTATAAATCTCACATTTCTCACCATAGAGATAGTGAATCCAAATCTTTAAAGAAAATATTATAGATGTTAAATCAAGATCATGAGTAGGATAGTTCTACTCATGAATTTTCAGTTGTCGTGATGCATAGGCAATAACCCTATCATTCTGCATAAGGACACAACCAAGTCCTTTCTTCGACGCATCACTATAAATAACAAACCCATCATTCCCCGATGGTAGAGTCAATATAGGATCATTGACTAATATTTTCTTCAGTTCTTCAAAACATTATTCACAATCTTTTTTCCAAACAAATTTAACCCCTTTATGTGTGAGCTTCGTTAATGGGTTAGCCAATCGGGAAAAATTCTGGACGAAATGCCGATAATAACCTGGTAAACCAAGAAAACTGCGTACCTCGGTTATACTCGTTGGTGCTGGCCATTCTTGGATTGTCTTGGTCTTATAATTATCAATAGAGATTCAATCTTTGGAGACAATATGTCCAAGAAAAGAAATCTCCTGAAGCCATAATTCACACTTGCTAAATTTCCCATATAATTCATGTCTTCTAAGAGACTTCAGGATAATGTGCAATTGATTTTCATGATCTTTGTAGCTTTTGGAGTATACCAAGATATCACCAATAAACACCACTAAAAAATCATCGAGGTATTCCTTGAAAAATTTGTTCATTAGATCCATGAATACATAGGGTGCATTAGTCAATCCAAAAGGCATTACTGTAAACTCTTAATGCCCGTACCTGGTTTGAAATGTTGTCTTCAGAATGTCTTCCTTCTTCACACACAACTGATGGTATCCAGATCTAAGGTCAATATTTGAAAAGTATTGAGATCCATGCAATTTGTCAAATAAATCATCAATGCGAGGTAGGGGATACTTTTTCTTTATTGTTATAGCATTGATATCCATGTAGTCAATGCACAACCTCATAGATCCATCTTTCTTCTTAACAAAAAGGGAAGGGGATCCCCATGGAGAAACACTTGGGCCAATAAATCCCTTATTACTCAATTTCTCCAGTTGTTTCTTTAGTTCAACTAATTCCACAGTGGCCATTCTATAAGGGTTCTTTGATATGGGCCTTGAACCAGGAATTAAATCAATGGAAAACTCTATTTCTCATTCTGGAGGATGTCCAGGTAAATCTTTCGGAAACACATATACATATTATTTCACAATAGGTACATCCTCTATTTGAACATTCATTTCCTCAACCACAGTTATTTCATTCTCTTCCTCCCTGATAATTTAATTTAGTTGAGCTACTGGGGGTGGATCAAGATAAGAATTAGGTGGTGACGATTCTGCTCTAAAGATAAGGTGTTTTTTATCATCATCATCAAAAATTGTAACCTCCTTCTTCTTACAATAAATATTCACATCATGGTCTGAAATCCAATCCATACCGAGGATTGTATCAAATTCAATCATGGGTATGACGATGATATCAGCAGATAAGGAACATTTATATTTCTTAATGGGGACTGATTGAAAAAACTTTGTAGCAATGATACTTCCCTTAGGGGTTTTTACTGAAAAATCCCTTGTTAAATCAAATTGGAAATATCTAATTTTCTTAGAAAACTGGGAAGATATGAAACAATGGGATGATCCAGAATCAAATAATGCATTTGCTAAACTCTATGAAACCATTAAATTACCTGCCACCACGTCTTTCGGAGCTTCTACCTCAGTAATAGTGATAGCATAAGCTTGGCCTTGATCCCTTGGCCTTTTCCGAGGTAAGTTCCCCTGAAGCTTAGGAAATTCATTTCCATAATGTCTAATCTCCCTGCACTTGTAGCGTTGAACATCGGTAGCTTCTTTCTTCCCCTTGCAATCACGAGATTGGTGGCCTTTTTCACCACACTTGTAACAGACTCTCATTCCTTTCAAGAAAGTACTGGAGTGTTTCTTCCCACATTTACTACAGGATGGATATTCAACTTTTCCCTTCTTCCCCTTATTTCCTTATCCAGAGTGATCAACAAATCTCTTCTTCTCCTGCTTTGCTTTAAAGTCATAAGACTTAGAGAATTCTTTTTCTGTCTTGATAGCACATGAGACAATATCTTCATACGATGAGAAGAATTTTGACACTACTTCTCGATGAAGAAATGGTTTTAACCCATCAATGAAATGATAAATATTACTTCTTGGGTTACATATATAATCTCCAACATACCTTGCTAACCATGTAAAGTTATCCTCATACTTTGCGACATTCTCATCCTCCTTTTGTCTCAGACTCAGAAATTGCCTTTCCATATCTACTCGATGGTCACGAGGAAAGTATTTTTCTAAGAAAAGATCTTTAAACTCCCTCCATTACATATTTGATACTTCATCATCTTCCTTTTTGTTTTGAATCAATGATCACCATTGATCAGCATCTCCAGTGAGGTGGTAAACTGCCATGATAACTTTTTCCCTTTCACTACTCCCCAAGGCATGGAATATTTTCTCTAAGGAATTTATCCATTACTCAGCTACTAAGGGATTTGTACTCCCATTGAATGTTGGTGGTTGTTTCCTCATGAAGCGGTCTGACATTGATCCTCCACACTACAGATCAGGGTGCTCCATATGGGTAAGGTTATTATTCGTAACCAGAGTGAGTTGTCCCAGTATGGTGATTATATGATCAGCACCAATTGCATCACCAGCTCCACTATAATTATCTTGAGGAGGAGGGAAGTACCTACATGGAGTGTATGCATTGATACGGTTTCCATTTCTTCTTCTAGGCGCCATTTATAAACAATGGAATAGACTAGATCATTTTATGAATCAAAATACATAATTCCATACTTGTAAAACACTTAACATAAATTGAACTATTTATGGATATATTCCATAATCATAAAAAAATGTTTTATTTGAGAAAGTGTATACTCATAAACCCTTCATAATGATTTGTAAAGAAAATGAAAATTATCCTAAGAATTTCCCCTAGGAGTGTCGTAACCAAGAGTGCAGCAAGGCCCGTTGTCGTCCACCAGTTCTCATTCGAGTCTAGATCAAAGTAGTGTTTTTGGGTTATACCCCTAGGTACATCTGTTCCCGAGCCGCCTCTACCTACTCATGTCCAGACAGGGATGTATTGCTCAGAAAACTCACAAAATCTCTATAATACTAAAATTCTAGGAATTTCTTCTATACTAATCCTCAAATTTCATCTTAGGTCTATGTGCTCTAATCAGAGTTTATCTAAATCTAGCTCCCAGGGTTTGTACTAAACTTCCTCTAATACCAATTGTAACGTCCTGACCCCAGTTACCCAAAGTCAGTACATTATTACATAACATTTGCATGATCACAAAAGATCAAGTCTCGAAATACCGATTAGTTTAGTAGCCTTGGAATCGCTAGATACATTCATAAATTTTACATTACATCATAAAGTGAAAACTACAACAACATATTGTCTCCACACTCATATCCCCTTATACTATCCCTGAAGGTCATTCATAAAATACTCCTTCACATCCTAGGAAAAATAAAACATAGAAAGTGGTGAGCTCAAATGCCCAGTAAGGATAAAAATATAGCGGAAACTTTCATAAATAAGCATAAACATTTAAGGAAATGTATAACTAAAACAAAAGTCTTTTAAACTTGAACTTCAGCATAATATGGCATAAATAAAATGAAATAATTCCATTTACTTATTCACGTGGATATTCTACCAGTCGAATAATCACATTCAATATCAATAACCACTTTCATAGTGATGGAATGCATAATGCCAGACTATCATAACTACATAGTCAAGGCCTTGTGCCAAGAATACAAATAAGATTTTTTCAAGGCCTTGTTCCAAGACACTAGTTTGTCTCATGAGACCTACTGATGCATCAAGGAGCTATAGCGGGCTCCACTGGTCACTTATTAAGTCCAATTTATTCCTCATATGAATAGGTTTAAACATAACATAAACATTCTTATTAAAACTAGCATACGAAATGTCAATACTTTCTCCATAAACCATGAATGGTATAAAAATAACACATCCATAGTCAAACATGTCACAAAACCTTAAATACAATATGGAAGTTTTGTATCATAATAAATTAACTTCAAATAAGCTTAAAATCCATCAAAGGATGTTGACATAGATGAAATCAAAACTATTTGAGAGAAATATCTCTTTTTTTGAAATAATTATAAGTCACATAATTATAAAAGAAAACATTTAATTTGAAAATATTCTTATAATCTTGTAAAATAAGCTTTGAAGATTTTATAACGGTGGAAAATAGCCGCACCCGCCGTATAAGTTAAAAAAAGACATTCTTACCTTAATTATGTCAAAAAGGTTAAAAAGGACCCTGTTGGGAAAATGACAGAAAGATTCCTTTATAAACATCTTATAAAAAGTAAAAAAAGGGTATAAATGACTTTAAACCATAGTCTATAATATATTAAGAATGTTTTGAAATAAATTTTTAAGAAACATGGATGTGGATGATAAAGAGGTCCCAGTAGATAATTACATATAAGCAACCTCAGATAATGAAGAGATTGTGAAATAAACCCTTACCTTTTACTTTTCCTTGGTCGAGGGTAGGTTAACCTCTTGTATAATGGTGAAATAATTTTTATTAAATTATACAAGAATTATATACATTAATTATGATATCATATATGATATTTTAACATTTCTTTGTTAATAATATCTTAGTATTATCGTAGTTTCGGGTGTTAAATGATTCATTTTACTTTATATGCTTTGTTACGTAAGCCATGTTTGTTATGGATAAGTTGTATCTTATTCATATATAGAATGATATCAAGTCCTTAAACATTATTTTTAATCATTAGATGAAAATTAGTCTTGAATGGATACGATGGGGAATGAATCTCATCGCGTTCGTGGAGACGGTAGTCCGTACGTACGCACGAGCGACAATATCATTATTTTGATATTAAAATAATATATAATTGGATGGTGTATCATATATACAGAATAATTATCATGTTATATTTATTATTTACATGAATTACACATCATTATTATACCCATCCAAATAATAATGTTTTGAATAACAATTACACCATGACGTGGAGACAGTAAGTCATACGTACGCATGTATGGTGACATGTCATTCAAAGGATGGATAGAATACTGAATATGGTTGTACCATATTTATAATAACATCACATTATATATAAGATACTAGAGTTATTATTTCATAATGAAAATAAAAAAGAAAGAAGAAGTTGAAGAAGAAAACAACTTGAAAGAGGGTGGTAAAAACATTACCTCTTCTTCGGGTTCTTCCTTTTGATTTGATCAAAAGGGCTCCTTAGGTTGGCTTTATGATCAAAATAAGGCCTCTAGGTTGAAGTGAGGAAAGTTTAGAGGATATTTGGGTAGGGTTTGGCCGATCCAAATGGCTTTGAAGGTGTGAATTAGTGAGAAGGGGGGGTGCCCTTTTATAAGAGGGGTGAGGGGCACCTTAGGAAAAGCTAGAAATATTATTTTATAATAAATTCATATTCGGTTTCTAATGGATACAAAGTGTATTATTTAAATTTTAAGGTGGGGATAGGTCGAAAACCACTCAACCAATAGGTTTTATATAGGTTTGGGTCACTATATTAACTTTATCTTTTTTATTTAACTCTTAGTTAAATAGTTTGACATTTACCATGTCTCTTTGTATATTTATATTATATAGTTAAAAAACTTACTATATACTTCCAAGAGACCCCCAAGTGGTCCATTAATGATACACCTATCATGATATAAGTCCTTTTTCCGAACCTTAGATTTTTAGGAATATAATATTAATTAATAATATAATATTTGTTTTAAAAACTCTTTTATGTCAATTTTGACACTATTGGGTATTTTGTTTTTTCTAAATTCATAACAGCATTATTACTTTAAAAAAAATTCATATAACCAATACTAATATGTCATAGTACCCTAGAAAATTATTTTAATTCATAAAAAGTCTCAAATTACATTTATTTGGATATTTATAATATCAATTATTTTAATATTTCATCTATTGGGAAATTACTGCATCACCATTATGTCATAAATATACTAAATTATTTAATGTCTAAAAATTATAAATAAAATACCATTATGTAGGAACTATTTTTATATTTCTAATTAATATTTAAAATCAAATTTATCTTATGTATAACCCTACATTAAAAATGTTTTAGTAATTAAACTTTGATTTTAACTCTTTTAACTCTTCTTTGAATTAAATAATAATAAGTGTCACAATCTAATCCAAGTGGACCTAAATGATAATATTTTATTCCTAAAGTTGTTTTTGGTTGAGATAAACTTGTCCAATATAATTAGGACATGTTTTAGGGTAATATTAATATCATTTTTACCCTTAATTACCCTATTTACTTTTAACCGTGGTAAATAAAAGTAAAAGGTTACTATTCACCAAAAATTATTTTTATCTCATTGAACCACATTTTACTCCTTGATATTAACCGTGTCTTTCGGAATTTTGAAATTCCACTCACAGAAGAGGTAAAATTAAGTTTTATGTGAATTTGCAAATTCTCCTAGGAGGTGGGTAAAAGACGGTGAAAAGTTCAATAAAAATTTTATATATCTAAAATTATTCTAAACTAACTCCAATGAATTACATTGAACTTATATCGGTATTATGTATCTATTTTTAACTTAATGAAATTTAAATAAAATTAATAATTATTTAAATAAAAACTCGGTTTTAAACTATAACTCAGTGTTTTTTCACTATTCATCAAAAATTGAATGTTTTCAGAAAAATACCAAAAATTCACCCTAAGCTAATTTCGATATTCTGAATCCAAAAATGAATTCCATTATGAAAGATAAAATTTATAAAATTTCAAAAGGTGGGTATTACTATTCATAACGGCTAGTTTGATTGGTTGTGGTGTGTTATAACTCGAAGTTGCGTACAACACAGGCTACTGTATTATTCAAAGAAAAGCGTACCGTAGAATCTTGGGGTGTTACAGCAACACTAGAAACACGTCACTCATGAGGTTGCTTTACCGGGAACACCACCGATGGTAGGGTGCTGACGACCACATGTGGATTCCTAAGTTAGTATTCAGCTGCTCGATCTCTTTGGCCCAGACACACTATGAACAGCTGGGGTCGTACCTATGACTAAAGCACTCGGCATTCCATAAAGAGGCACAAGAAGTGTGGAGGTCATAAATTTCAGAGTGGACCAAATCCCTATAAATCCCATGCACCACTTCGTTCTTGAAAATATTGATGTCATAGAGTTCTCCGTACATACTAAAACTTAGGACCTGGAATAGGTAGTCCTCTTGATGGTCACCATCCAAAGCAGCTTCTAGAAATTTACCTACAACTCAGTAGTTATAAGACAAAGTGAAACATAGAAAAAGAGCTTCATGAAACTTCCCTCTTCACCTATATGCTGCAAATTGTGCAATTTCCATATGGTAATAGACAAGATTGTTTCCTTGGTAAAGATAGAGAAATTTCAGGCGGTTTGATACCCAAGGGAGTTGTTTACAAGTCAGACGTAATTTTGCATAGGGCCGGTACTCCTCGGAGCACGTCTTGATGATTATAGTCTCTAACAGTTTGGTAGGAATAGATAAAATATTGTTTGGTGAACTCATGTCTTCTGTCTGAAAATTTTTAAGAAGTCAGCCTTCAATATGGAAATTCTAGTTTAAACAGAGTCATTGTATAATATAAAAGCATATCAAAACCGAGTATACAACATCATCTATTTAGAAATGATTTATAAAACTCAATAAATTGCGTAATCTCTTTATCCCTCTCACAAAATACTAGTATGGATTTCCTGACGTCCTCTAAGATGACTCCTCATAGATTCCACTGATATTGGGGATTTCCCCAGTTCTCAGACAAACGGATCCCCAAAGTGGTTCTAAATTATTCTATATCCTTGGTCCAGACACAACGTGTGCAACTAGGATCAACTGCGTGTGGACATATAGAATTCAGATTGAGAGAAGCATGTCAGGTATCAAGTTGAGTGACATCGTTATGAACTTTATGCCGATAATGCAAACGGGTAGTCTCATTCTCAAGGGCTTCAAAGTCCATAACTTGATCATAGAGATCGTAGGTCAAAATCTGACATAGATATGCTGCCCAGAGGTCACCCCCTTGTGCAGCCTCCTCAAAGTCCTCAAGAGAAAATAAATTATTAGTCATGGTAAAACATTTAAAGATACCCTCAAAGTATTTCACCTGTCTTACATAGAACTGGAATTGAGCGTTCATCATGTGGTAATAGACAAAACCTGCTCCTTGGTGAAGTTGGAGTACACGAGGAGAGTTGGATACTCGGTAGAGGGCTTTGCATGATAAAGGAATATTTTTTAAAGTCTCATAGTTTTCTACACCTAATTTTCCCACTATGTTTTCTAATACTTCTATTGGAAGAGACAAAAGACCAGAACTTTTGTTTTCCATCTGAAAATTAAGAAAACATCGTTCTTAATATTTCTTAAGTAATTTTTTCATTGTTCATTTCTGGTTTTCCAGAGTTATCTAAACTGAATACTCTGATACCAACTGTCACGCCCCGGCTCCCGAGTACCCAAAGGTGGTGCCATACAGAGAATCGAATTCCGTTCAGGCTCTGAGAAACCATCTACCTCTGAAATGTTTCTTCTTCTAAAAGTCGATACCTAAAAAAATTATTTAAAAAACATAGGGTGAGCATAAGAATGCCCAGTAAGGGGTTTTAAAATAACATACTATACCAAAATATAACTTTTGAAAACATTCTTTAAAACTTTCCATAAAATATTTCTCTTTAAGAAAATCTGTAACACATGTATCATATTATAAAAGTGCTCAATTAAGAATATGCTGACAAAATTATAAGGATACAAGATTCAACTATAAGCATGCTAATTTAGAGTAATAAATAAAAGACATTCTAAAACATGTATGACATATGTATATGAGAGCACAAATTAAACAGCTAAGAGTAATGAATAATCAGAGTTTCGTGTAAAGGTAATAACTTCAATTTCATACACTGAATACTAATTCACTGAGTGATAACCATATGCCATGCCATAAGAATTTACTTTTTTGATACTCATAAGTACTGGCTCTTAACCATGGATATTCTACTAGTCGAATATCTATTTGGTTAATTAATTATCATACATATAATGATGGAATGTATCATGCCAAACTTTAATTTCTGTGTCAAGGCATCGTGCCAAGACCTAGGGGATAACTGTAACCGAACCCCAACCTAGAGAGCCTCTGTAACCGGACTCCATCCCGGAGAGCCTCTGTAACCAGACTCCAACCCGAAGAGCCTCTATAACCGGACTCCAACCTGTAGGGTCTACTTTAACCGGACACCAACCTGTAGGGCTTACTTTTACCGGTCCCCAACCCAGAACATACTAGTCCAATACATTCCTCATCTGTTTGAAAAGGTCATTTATTCAAAGTGTCCCATACCACTTTGAATACCTAATTCCATGTATTTTCTTTGGGTTGTCCCATACAACTCAAAATAATTAAATTCTTAATTCATTATTATAAGTGATAAATAATAAATAGTTTTATTTATCAAAAAAATTAATAACTTTACAACTACTTCTATAACTTCTAATGCATTACATTTCATGTTTATAACTTCGGATAGGTGTTGTTTATGCCCAGTTCATGTGCTAATAAAAGGAAATGACATTGGACTAAATTATAATATGTCCGTAATTATTGAAATAATAATTTCCCAATGGTATTCATAAACTAGTATACATTCTTTGTGCATGTGATATTGATTTAAAAAATGAAAGTAATGGGGTTACCACATAAAATGATAGTTCCTTAATTTTCAAAATCCTTGATTTATGGAAATGAATATTTTTAGTTTAAAAAAACCAATTTAAATTAAGACAGATGTCATTTGTACACATGAATGCACCGATAAATGGTCATGTCTTAATAAATTGCCATACCCTGTGTTGCATAGCATATATAGTCAATTGATTCGCAGTGCAACATTTATGCATACATTCATGTGAATTTGATTAGCATATCAACAACATACATTAACCACTGAAGTTTGTTTTAGGCCAATCTATTTCGGATTATGGTTCAAACTTATAGGTGCATACATATAACCATATATATATATATACATAAAATATGTATATATCACGCTCGTACTTTATATATTCTGGAAACTAAAATTACATATAGATATATATATGTGTGTGTGTGTGTGTGTATTAACATCTAACAAGAAATTTAATTTGTTTAATAAAAACAACCCTTAGCATCATAAAAGTAATTCACATTTTAAGAAAATGAACTACCATACCAAAACCAGAAAATAGAGATTTTATAAAGTAATAAATAAATTTCCATTATATTTTAAAAACATCATTGCAAATCAAAACTTGATAGAATTAAAATGGGTGGATTAAAACTATATGGGTGTATGAAAAATAAATATACCAATCCATTTGAACCCAAAACATTATTCTCACCCAAGTCTTTATTTAAATATTGAAAATCATCTTTAATAACATAAAATAGAAATAGATTGAATTATGTGTGTCTGACCGAATATACACTAACTGTGTAACAGAAAATAATTATAAATTAAAATAACCCTTAACTTATGTACACATAAAATAATAAGTTATATGTGTGTGTATATATATATATATTTATATACACACATATAACTACCGTAATTTGATCAAATTGCACCCTTACAAACCATAAGATTTAGAGATGAATACTTAAAATTTAAAACCATTATCATTTTAAAAATTCTAGGTTATATAGATAGATACCATTTCTTATATATATATATAGACACATAAAACATTTTATAACAACATGGTTTAAGAAAAACAATTAAAACCCTTTCAAAACATAGATTTTAAAATCATGACCCAGTTCGGAAAATAATATGTTATAATGAAATCTATAGATTCATATAAACATTTATACACAAGTATATATGTGTGTACCTTTGTAAAAAAAATAGACAACAAAATTGATCAAATTAATTAAACCCTTACAAAATATACTTTTAATGAAAACATAACCCTTACATCCATTATATCACCTGAACCAAAAAACCTGAAGACCCAAGTTTAGCACAGAAGAACTTTTAAACTACTACAAAGTTATAAACATACCATTATAAGCATATATAAGTATATACTCTCAAAGAAACAGGAAAAGAAAAATTTACAACCCTTACAAAATATAAATTTAATGAAAAATATTAAAACATAAACCTTAAAAATAAATTTGAAACTAATAAATCTCTTGCCTGATAGTGGAAACTGAAAGGTAAGAGTTAATCTACTCCTCGCATAAGAACATGAACCTAAGGAAGCGGTCTGACGCATGTGTTCTAACCACATGAAGTAGGGGTTCTCCTATCACTTATTTATAAAAAACATTACAGGTTTTCAAGCTTCTCGGTGATGCTAAGTTATTATATAAATGTATATTTTTTTTAAAACAAAACTAAAGAATCACGGGTCATCTATAATTATTATTAATATATATATAATGATATGTTATTATTTTTTTATCTTTTTTTTGTCATTTGGTTCCCACGGGTCGGTCTCTTTTTTTTTATTATTGTCACGCAACAACACTTTTTCCCCTCTTTTTTTTCATCATGTCTTCTTTTTTTCATCTCACATGTAGTTTTCTTTTTGTCCCCTAATCATAGATTTTAAAAAATTATTATATTATATATATTTTAAAGAGTTTTTTTTAACAATCATCACTTTGTGTGTTTCATGCTTCAAACATTTCATTTGTTTTTATTTATAATTTTCATTATTATTTTTATTTCTTTCTCACATTAATAACAATATTACACATATATTTTTTTTTAAATATATAAATTTAGAAACTTATAACATATATATATTCATATATATATATATATAAATGAAAAAGATAATTATCAATATTTATAAACAAATACTTATATATTTTTATTAAATCACGTTTATATATATATAATATCTACATATATTTATAAAACATTTCACACATTTTTTAACACATTAAAATGGCATTTTTGTCGTAAAATAATTACATAAATGTATAAATTCATTTTTTTTATTATATATATATATATATATATATATTCAAAAATATCATAATTATCATAATGTTTTATTTATATATTTCTTTAAACATGTTAATATAATATTAACATTTAAATTTTATTTATTTCAAATCAACTCAAAGTTTTAATACCATTAATTAAAATAATGTTACTAAAAACACATTTGACATTTTAATACTAAAACTTATAATACTTGAAAATAATAATATATTTAATGTACCCAAATTTTGATAAAATAATTAACATATTATTTCTATCATCACAAAATAAATAACTTGATTAAGGATAAAATTAAATACATTCATTCAAAATATTTTATTAAATAACCTTTTGATAAATATTGTTATTCAAACTCTTATAATAATCAAATAATGCAATTTTTTTTACAAAATAAATAAATAAATTAGAAAACTATAAATAATAAGTATACTTAGTTATAAATATTAACATATAATAAAATTAATTAAAACACTAAATTTTATAATTATTTTTTTAAAGAAGGTTGTCTAAAAAAATTATTAGTTAGTTTTAATTATAAACTAATACATATACAAAAGTAATTTTTTGGAAGTAAAATAATTATATACATTAATGTTTCACAAATATTATGAAACTAAACATAATATTTTATATATATTTATATTTATAAATTATATTATAATAATAAAATAATTTACCCTTGTTTATTATTATTACTAATATTCTATTTGATAAATTTTAAAAATAAATTCTATTTTGAAAAAAAAATAAACATATATATTTTAAAATACTCTTTCAAAAAAAGGAAAACAATATTTATTTTTAGATTAAATTTGAAAACAATAATTAATTATAATTAAAAAAACTTGATTTCAAATATTATTTTCTAAGAACATTGTCTAAAAATCATTTTTAGTTGGTCCAAATTATAAATAAATTCAATTAAAAATTATTTTCATATTAAAACTTAGTTTGGAAATCTTGGGATGTTACATTATTTCTAAAGGATCCTTTATCCAAACTAAAGAAATCAATAATACCAAAATTATTTAGCTGTACCAAGCCTAAATACCATACTTGGTATATTCATGATGTCCACTTTTGGTATTAATTAACAAAGAATTATCTTTCCACAACTAGGTATAAGTCTTACATTTACATTCATCACCAATTGCATATGATTCATGTATTACTGAACTAGTGATTGAGTTTTAAATACCAAAAACAACATTTATTCCAGAACCTGAAAGAATGTCTCCTTGCATCCAAGGACACATGTGATTAATGTTTGTGGTTATACTCAAAAATAGTTCAACACGAATCTTTCACTTGGAAATTAAAGAAGTCATTTACTTCTCACCACTGGCCTAGGTATCACCCTTTCACAGCCACTTAGAGAATACACCTAACTTCTAGTAAGGTTTCTATACTAACTTGGTTACCATATTATAATACACATATGTCACCAGAATATTGTATTTAATACCCAAGTATGAAAATTGAAACATTAAAATTGATGAATATTCCTAAAGAAGAAGCAGGTAACTTGCTTCTTTAATTTAGTTAATTACATTTAAACTTCCATTTTATTATTTTATAATATGCAATGAAAATAACCTTTGTTAATACCTCATTCATTGAAGGATGTTGTGAAAGTTCCATTGGCATTACTTTCCTTTTGGCCTTTTAGTATTGTCTTTCAATTTATTCGCCATAATAATTAAAGATAAAACTGTCTTTGATATTCTTATTCACTTGGTGAACCTTACCTGGATAGGTAATGAAGCTTTTACTCAATACTTGTTCATTTTATAAATTAAAATAAAACTTGAGTATAAAGGGGTGAAAATGATATGAGAAAGGGTTCCAATTGAAGATCATGATTAATCTTTCACTTTACACATGTCGGTGTAACATCGTCTTATCCATATCATTGCTTGGCCTTCTCCTTTCAAACTTCTCAGAGATGAGACTTCAGGTTTTATCATCCATGTCTTGGTATAGTGACTGAAACTAATACCAGACGATAATGAAAGAATAATGATATAACTATCATATGCTTTATACATTAGTCTCCTGTAATCAGTTTCACCCTCACTTCTTGAGGTAGTTTAATAGTGTTGGGACACTGGCACCTTGAGTTTCTTATATCATAATACTACGTGAAAGCACCCATATTATTCTTGGATACTCATTCCAGTCTGGACATTTACTTTTTCCATTATAATATCACAGTTTTTAAACTTGTGTTATAACTTTCCATTTTTCTACAAAAATAACCTTTAGCATATTGGTTCCTTTTATCTGGATTAACAATTTAGACATTTTGACTAATTACTTAAATCATTTAATGTCTCCCACTATTTTATCGGATTCTAGGAACCCTCTGTGCTAGAATCTAAATACTCTATCAATTGATTATTCTAGTGGTAAGGATCCCTAAACCACCCCTCATAATCTACAAGCTATGGCCACGCCACTACTTGGAGGGTTTAAGGTGGGATTTTGGATGGCTAACTGCTTTAACTTACGGTTACTTGATCTGTTGAGTGAAGTCCCAACTTCTAAAATTAGAACTTGATTTATTATCACTTGCCTCTAAAATGATAGTAAGTCAGCTATGGTCAATCCTTACTATCACTTTAGTTGATCCAACCCATCACTCTTATAAGGAATCCCCGGTAATAAGAGGAACCCTTAGTTATGGCATGACCAGCACCCCAAACACTTGGTTTTTCCCAAATTTGAATAACAGAAGGCTGTTATGACTTAATATATCTTTTAGGGTTTTATTATTTTTAATGTGATGAAAGAAATCATTTTCTATTTTATAAGAATGTACTATGTGATTTCACTCTCAATTAACCTTGCAAGAAATATAAATTTTATCATGTCACGCGTTCATTTAATCTTGCATTCTAGTTTATTATTATTCTATGTGATCGCGCTCTAACTACACATTCACAAAAAAAATAAACCATGCAAAACAAAATGACGACCTAATCATGAGTTGGTACTATTGGTAGATCCATTGAGTGAATATCGGACCAACTAAAACCCTAGTGGTAAGTACCTTATGTTGTGTGGCTTATAACTAAAATTTTAGCGTCTATCCCTCCAATGCATCTAACTCCTGTCTGGTGTGTCTTCAGGACTCAAAACAAACTGTGTCACTGGTCGTCTTGTCATTATACAACAATACTCGCACGCAGGCATGGGGATCTTAGGGTATAAATATACAACTATAAGAATGAGAGTACATGCCCTTATACATATAATGACTTAGAGACTATACACAGATCGCCTTTTAAATAATTAAACTAATTATTATAGAACAAACATAAAATAATTAAATAAATTAAATAAAATAAATAATCAAGTACTAGACATGAATTGGTCGGTATCCATCCCATGATTAGCATATGCATTTAAATCATGTATATAAACTAAATGCAAAATAAAAAATTAAACTTTCATTAAATAAATTTTAGGGAATTTAATTGAATTAAAAACTCCCTCAAATCATTAATTCAATATTTTAACTTCGTTCAGTCCCAATTAATTAGTTTAATTTTAAAACTAAAATTAAAATAATTAATTAATTTTATTAATCACTAATTAAATTAATTATGCCTCAATACTTATAAACCCAAAATTAATATTTAATTAATTTAATTCTGAACTAAAATTAAATTAATTAATTAAATTTACTTTTGATTCAAATAAAATTACCTGAGCCCCATAAACCTTGAGCGGCGCTTGTGCGGGTTGGGACGAACCCGCACAGGCCTATTTTGGGTTGTTCTGACTCTATCAAAAAGTAATATGGGTCGGGCAAGTCTGCCCAAGTCTATTCTAGACTGTGCAGACCTGCTCGAGAGTAGTGTAGGTTACCTGCCCGCTAGGAAGACCGAGCGGCGGTCGGAACGGGACTGGTTCGGGCAGAGGGATCAATGGTTGGCAGGTGCATGGTCCTACAGGGGTGGTCCGGCCGGATATCGATCTATCATGGATGGTCCAAGAAGGAGGTCGGCCAGGGGCTCTAGTAGGGAGGTGATGAAATAGGGCACGGCAGTCGGTGTTGCTGGGCACGATGGGGAAGTGTGCAGTTGCGTCTTCTAGTAAGGGGTGATCTAGAGGGGTTAAGGTGCCTGGTGCAGTCTTCTCACTGGCCACTGGTCCAGCATGCGCAAATGAGGTAAAGCATCAGTGGTTTCCTGGTCGGCCAAGGGAGGGGGTGAATGGTTGTGGTGGTCGGTGCCTAGTCTGCGATGGGCAGCGCGCCGCTGCAAGGGGCAGCGCTGCGGGAGGGGTGGCCTGAGGGGTGTCGTCGCAATTTAGCAGGGAGGAGGTGCCGACAGTGATGGCTGGTCTGGCGTGTGTAGGAGGGAGACGATGTGGTAGGTGCCTAAGGAGAAGGCCGGGGAGGCTGGTGACGGCCAGCTGCCGGCTAGGGTAGACGCCGGTGTGAGGCAGTCCGACCAGCTGGGGCTGGACGTGCGGCGCAGCGAGGGAGAAAGAGGGGGGCCACTTGGCCCCCAAAACAATAACCCTTTTTTTTACTTGAGACCTGCAAAGAAGGTCTCCCCTTTTACTTTTTTTATTATCTTTTTTTCATAGAACCTACTTTTTCAGGCCTTCCTCTTTCCCTTTTTTTTGTAAACTTGACCCAAAAAAGTGTGTCATATCTCTCTTTTTTTAATGAAACTTGACCCGAAAAAGAGGGTCATCCCCCTTTTTAAAAAAAATTCTAAAACCTATATAGGTTAAGGAAAATAATAATATTATTATAATATTAAAATATTATTATAATAAAAAATTTATAATAATTAAATTATTATTATAATAAAATTATTATAACAATAATAATTAATAATCCTCACCAGAAAATACAATTTCAGTGTAAATGGATTTAGATGATAAAACAATGCTTTATCGAATAAATAACTCACACAAAAAAAAATCAATCTGAATTCTTAACTTTGGATGTCTGAAGGCTGGACACCCAACATATGATTCAGATTCCATTTGTGGTTTTGGGACCGTATTGATTCCCTTAATTAAATTTAATGAAAATTTAATTTATACTTGGTTTGAAATCAATACGTGACCCTCTGATACCACTTGAAGGAACCAGGTGTATCGCGGAATCCCCAAATATGTGGGATTTTAAAAAAATTCACCGACGATCGACGTAATCTTGTCGATGTTGCCGAACAGCTACCCGGTTTAAGATGAGGATATCTTGTGAAGGGTTTTAAGCACAAAAATAAACCGTAAAATACCTGGTTTAAATCTAAAGTCTTGCATGATGTCTGCTCATCATTGGCGATCTATGCTAGAAGAATCCAAAATCAAATTCCTCTAGATCATCCACACACGCTTCAAGGAATCTATTGGAGCTTCATTCGTCGTAATTCATGTGCTATCACGGAATTCCAATGACACCTTCAACGCTCTAATGATCACTACATTGTTCTTCTTATGATTCCTGAGAGTGAGCTTGATCTGAGCTCCTTGGATCCAGAGCATCTCTCTCTAGAACATGGGAGAGAGGATAGGATAGATAATTCTCATGAATAGTTTCTGTCAAAATCCTCTCCTCTTCTATTTATAGTGTCATGTAATTACCCAGAAATGTAAACCTAGCCCTCGAATAATAAACGCACTATTAACAACATTTTATGACTACTAATCTAAGTCATAAATATTATTTTCATTTTATTGTAATATATTAAATATATTACATGACAATAATTTAGTTTAAAACTATACTCATCATTCCCATAAATATAAATTAAACCTTGAATATTTTTAATATACGTCAATTAATATTTTTCATGTATTTACTTAAAACTCGTAAATACATTAAATAAATAAATTCAATACTATTATTCTAAACTTGAATAATATGAATTTATTTATTGCATTGGTGATTGTTTAACCTTGGAAAAATCTCGAACCCCAGTGGTGGGGCCCTCCATGTCCTAAACTCCTATTCAACTGAATAGGGAAGATTCTTGAATACGCTATTGTGTGTGACCCTCTAGGCCCTTATCTCAATAGTAGTGAATATTATTCATAGACCAAGATTGGGATCTAGAAACCCATCATGGCCCCAAAAGAGATAAGGATTGTCCCAACAGCGACAACTAACCTACAAACATTCACTATGTAATATAATATCTTTGTCTATAATATCTCATAAAGCAGGATGCACTCACATGTCATCGCCCTTTTCTTTATTTATTATTTTTTGATCTAACTGGATGGATTTACCCTTAACTATCATGGCCATGGTCTTATAAAGGTACTTCCATCCTTATAAACATGTCCTGAGATATATTACTTCCATAACCCGGAAGCGACAAATCATTTCTTGTCCATTCAACCAATGTCATGCCACCAATGACGCACCGAACATTAACTACCTCACCATGAATTCATTTCCATGATTTTCATCCTGCATCAAATTAAACAATCAAATGACATACATTGGTAATGATCTCAAGTTAGGAGACCATTACACATGATTGTAGATAGGAGTATCCAATGATGCCTAAAACATGTGGTGTTCCTATTGGTGGGTCTGTCCTCATGATCTCACTACTAGAGATCACAAAGTGTGAACTTCATGAGAAGAATTCTCAATGCTTATGAGCCCACATCACTTGATAGTCAAACATCTACTGTGTCTGATCACTAAGATGTATCTAGACCACAGAACATATATTTAAGATTAATTTCATAGTATCAAGAGGTTCTCATTATATCATGGGAACTGTTATAACCTTTAGATATGATAATTAATCTTTGGACATTACCATTTCAATAGTGGACTTAGAAAATTCTACACTATAATGGTAAGATGAAATCATTTATAGATAACTATATACACGATATGGTAATCAAAATCACTAAATAGTTGGGTCTAGGGCATCCACTATTTCAATAGGGAGCTCCGCCTTGCTAAGAAGGATAAGACTATCGAGCTAACCAAGATTTTTAAAACTATTGATGAGGCTTGAGGGGGACTCAAATAATTAAAAATTTATGTTAATGGTAAATTTTAAAGTATTATATAGAGACTCTAACTTGTGTATGTAACGACCCAAAAATTCATTACTAAAAATTCCTCTTGGTCTATTTAAATGTCTTCTTATGGTTAAGAAAAACATATGCACTTATTTGGTTTTATGTTTTGGATTTTAAAATACCATTAAGAATTGTGACCGTTTCTAATATAGTCATTGAACATTGATCACATGATTAGTATAAATATAGGGCTTTAACAAATCCAATTTATATAGACAAAGGAAGAAATGGCCTCATCCAGTAGACTTGCCCCATACAAAGCCCATCTATCGGATTTTGAAAAGGAGGTGGCGTCATTGAGCTTCACTCTTGACTAAGTCCAAGATAAGCTTGAACGCGTTAAGCTTGAGCGAGACCAACTACAGGAGAAGTGGAAGTTAATAGAGATTACCACCCGAGCGATGTTATCCGAGCCACCCCAATAGTCTATCACCATCAAACACCTTAACCTTCAATCTTATGGGGTTGTTATAAGGGTTTATGTAACGAGACCCTAGAACTATGACTATGTACATTATTCATGTATAGATAATATAAATTCTTTTTATTGTTACTTTGTAAATAGCTTTTAAAGCACAAAAGGTATTTTTAGTTAATTTTCAACTAAGGAATATATTTTGATAAATTAATGGATTTTTGAATTAAATAAAATTTTAATAAAATATTATTATTATTATTATTATTAAATTAATTATTATTAAATATAAATTATTGTATAATTTTATGAATGCAATTGTAATTTTTATTAAGGTTTGAAAGCTGTTTTTGTCAAAACCCATGAATTTTTTATAAATGTTGGTTTTTAATTTAAAAGTTAAAATTCACATATTTAGATAATTATTTATATAAAATGAATATTATTTTTTGAATCTGGATGTTGAAATTATAAAACAGTAAATGTTTCATAATTTTCTGAGATGGTTAAATTTTTGGGTAAAAAGTTAAATATTGTTTAAATATATAATGTGTTTTATGACATCATAATGAGCCAATAGTGATGAAATAAAATACTATAAATGATATTTTAGGCCAATATATGTTTCATCCTTAAAATAATGTGATTTTAGATTTATTTGATTTATTTTACAAAGCCTTAGTGGACCCGCCAAGACATATAAAACATTTTGTCTTTTTAAATTGTTTTCCTTGAGAGTGTGACTCACCTCCACATAAGAAACCCTATTGTTTTAATAATTTAGGCCATTGGCCTCCACTCCCATTTGGAAAAAACCATGGGAAAAACTATGGGATGGTTTGTGGTTTTGATTAGTTTAATGTGAGGTGTCCCAAACCTAAATAATAAAGAATTCCCTCTCCTTTCCTATATAAACCCACCCAAGATCCCACTTCCTATTCACTCAAATCCTTGGGAGTTAGACCAAAATTTTCCCTCATATGTCTAGAATCCTCCCAAGGTGCCTCAATCTCCCAATAACCCTCTCTCAAGCCTCTCTCAAGCTTTTGGGATCACACTTCCAAGTAAGGGATTTCTTCCTTTCTCATTTTTGTCCAATTTTCTTTAAGTTGTTATGCCATTTTTTTCAATTAAAAATGTTGGGGTATGGTTTTGAACCTCCCCCATACTTCCCTCTTTATTTTTAGATGATGAGAGACCCCTTTATCTCTCATTAATTCCTCCCATGTACACTTGTTACCATGCTGAAATTTCGTGAGGTTTTTCTCTCTCCTCTTTTACATCTAAGTAATTCTTTTGTTTTATGCATCTAAATTCCATTACATTTATTGGGACATGTATCTATATGAACCCATTACTATCCATTTCATGTAAATATAATGAGACACTCATTTATCTCTCATCAACCATTTTCATGAATCCTTATGTCACGCCTTTATGCTACCGAAATTGCACCGCATTTTTTCAAGCCAAGATCATTGTGTAGTGAATACCATACCCATGTCTCTATCAAGGGTATTCAACTTTATGAACATATACATATTGAATGTTAATTTAATTTATTTATTACACATTAATTAATCGTGGAATAACTTATGATGTTGATTGATTCCATGTTATATGATCCATGTGGCACACTTATGCATGAAATGAAATGTTTAAGAAGGGTGGGCCCTGATAGTGCTCCAATGCATTGGGTAAAGTATAGTATCATGATACAGTATATGAAATGAGTTTTTACTCATTATAATTCAAGTGAAATGAGTTTTTACTCATACTTCATGTGCAATTATAGATTACTCATGCTCCATGTGCAATGAGCCTTGGCTCATGCTAATTCTATGTTAAGTGTTGTTACCACATTTTCATGTTATGATTATCATGATTTATCATGAATTTATGTTTATGTTTATATTTTTCTCTATTGATATGCCTATTTTCTGATATGTACTATATTTCTCATGTTATTCAATGTTTATTCCCTTACTGGGATTTATATCTCACCCTTTTCCTATGCAGGTCTTCGGGTTATCCCATGCAATGATAAGTAAGAGGGAATGTAGTGGTCATGTAAAGGAAGTTTTCAATAAAGATGTTATGTTTAAAGTTTTAAGTTATTGTGTAGTGTTCCTAATCCCCAAATACACTAGACCTATCGATCTTCCATGTTGTATCAAGTGAAGAGTTTATGTAATAAATCATGTTTTAGTGTGTAATAAAGAACAGGGTTGTCGTAGTTGGTATCAGAGGATAGGTTTAGTTATTTTTGGGATTAGGATTAGAAAAACCTAGTGAAAGCATTAGGGATAAGACTAAGAATAATAAAATCATCCCTACATTTTGGTGAGTATTTATTAAGTGTTATATCAAGAAAATACATCTTTGTCTGGATACGAGCAGGTAGAGGCGGCTCTGGTACAGATGTACCTAGGGGTGAAAACCCCGACAATGAGTTTTAGGCTTGACCTGGGGTATCCTGGTACATGACAAGGGGCCTTGCTGCACTCTTGGTTATGACACTCCTGGGGGATATGCATTGGTAAATTCACAAGATTAGTATGAACCATTATTATGGGAATTAAAAAAATCCCCTAATAATATATGTTGGATAACATAGATTGAAGCCTATAGATTCGTAAGTTAAGGAAATAAAAGCTATTTATAAGTCATTTGTTTTGTCCTTGGATTACCCTTTATGTGTTACCCCAAATTTTCCTTTTATTCTATCCAATAGCTGGTAATAAGAGGACTCAGGCTAACAACCGATGTGAAGATCAATGTGATGATTGTGCTAATGAGATGCCCAATCCAATGGGAATGAGAATCACAAACTATTTCATGATTATATCTTAGTTAACTCAATATTTGAATATAAACATGGGTCAAGAGGAAAGTTAAACCCCCTAAGAAAGAACAAGTTTCTATCGAGAGCTTCATGAGAAAAATGCCTCCTACTTTTTATGGATCATCTGATACCTCAATCTCCAAACAATGGATCAACTCCATTGAAAAGATATTCTCTATCCTTCAATGTTTTGAATAAGAGAAGGTTCATCTGGATGATTATCATATGGATGGTGAAGCCAATCAATGGTGTACATTGATCAAAAATATGAAGCCTGAGGAGGAGATCGAGTTGTTGGAATGGAAGGATTTCCATAAGATTTTTTTTTGATAAATATTTTCCGTGCACCCTCTGGATTAAGATGGAAAGGGACTTCCATGCCCTCAAGAAAAAAGATGATGAATCTTTCAGAGCTTATGAGGCAAAATTCACAAGGCTTGCATGATACGCTTCCGGATTTGTCATTACCCCCAAATGCAAGGTTGACCACTTCTTTTGTGGGATGAAACCTATCCTTTTGAAATCCTTGGCGATCCGTGACTTCGAAAACTATGTGGAAATTTTCTGATGTGCCCTCAAGGTTGAAATGGAGATCAGAAAACCTCAGGGGTATCGTGGGGATAAGAAGCATAAGGTGGACTTCAATTCTGGAGGTCCGATGGATAAATCCAACGGTGCTAAGAAAATCTAGTACCACACTTTCCAAAGGTACAGAAAGAAGCACCCTAGAAATTTCCTGAAGGGGATGAGGAAATTCTTTAGGTGTGGAAGAGAAGGGAACATAGCCATTAACTATCAACAAGAAAAACCCACAGCTACGACATAGGAGAGGAACGCTTCGTTCGACTCTCAAAGCATTGCTCATTGCTTCAACTATAAATAACCAGGGCATCTTTCATATCAGTTCCCTAAGCCAAGGGATTTTTTAGGCAACCAACAACCTCCAAGGCAGCAAGGGTGAGCTTTTTCCATCACTATTATTGAAGTGAACCCTGACAAAAAAGTGGTGACAGTATGCTAGTTATTCATTCAAGAATAAGGAATGTACTTTTTGATTCAGGTTCTACGCATTCTTTTATATCTCGAATGTTTAGTAGAACAATCCCAACACCACCACAAATCATGGAAGTAAAGATGTCGGTGAGTACGGAAAATGGGACAATCATTGCATCCCATAAATATAACTCCTCCCCTATCTTAATTGGTGGATTGAACTTCCCAGAGAACCTCATCATACTCCCTCTAGTGTAATTTGATGCAATTCTTGGAATGGATTGGCTTTACTTATATAGAGCCAACATAAATTTCCATGAGAGGGAAATCACTCTTCATGTGGAGAATCGACCCCCGATTCTGTTCAAGTGCAAGGAGGAAAATGAATCTTTTTTAGCTCCATCATCTCAAGTGTGGATATTACTACCCTATGAGCATGCATATCTGGCTCAGATGATTGAGTCTAAGGAGGTAATCATCCTTGAAGACATGCCTATTGTGAGGTAATTTGCTGAAGTGTTTCCCAAGGAATTGTCTGGTCTTCCTCCTAGAAGAGATGTTGAATTCTCAATTGAACTTATACCTGGGGAATTGCCAATATCCAAGAATCCATATAGAATGGTTGTTGTGGAGCTTGAGGAACTGAAGAATCAACTACAGGAGAATCTGGATAAAGGTTTTATACACCCAAGTGCTTTACCATGGGGTGTACCAATCCTCTTAGTCCAGAAGAAGGATGGGTCAATGCGCCTATACATCGATTATCGTGAGATTAACAAAATCATGATAAAGAACAAGTATCTTATCCCATGAATTGATGAGTTGTTCAATCAGCTATGTGGAGCACAATAATTCTCCAAGGTAGATTTGCAGTCAGGATATTATCAAGTAAGGTTAAAGAAGGAAGATATCTCCAAGACTGCTTTTCGTACAAGATACGGACATTATGAATTCATAGTAATGCCTTTCAGACTCACCAATGCTCTATAAATCTTCATGGACTTAATGAATATATTCTTTAGATATTACCTCGACAAATTTGTGGTAATATTTATAGATGATATTCTAATATACTCCAAAACCAGGGAGGATCATGAGGATCATCTAAGAACTATACTAGAGACCTTAAAAAAGGAGAAGATCTATGCAAAGTATAGAAAGTGTGAGTTCTGGTTGAAGGAGGTCTCATTCTTGGGGCATATCATCACAAGAAATGGGATATCTATGGATCCCTCCAAGAAAACTGCAATAGAGGGATGGTCGTGGCCAACATCAGTAATGGATATCTGTAGCTTCTTGGGGTTAGCTGGATATTATCAATGATTTGTGAGAAATTTATCATGATTTCCCAACCCTCTTACCAAGCTAACTCGGAAGGGAGTAAATTTTTCTTAGAGTGATGAATGTGAAGAAAGCTTTAAGGATTTGAAAAGGAGGCTTATCACTGTGCTCGTTCTCACTTTACCCAGAAGTGGAGAACTTTTTGTGGTATTTATTAATGCTTCGAAGAAGGGAACAAGATGTGTGTTGATGAAAAATGAAAAATTAATTGCCTATGCTTCAAGGAAATTGAATTTTCATGAGTAGAATTACCCAACACATGATCTGGAGTTGGTTGCGGTGATCTTCGCTTTAAAAATTTAGCAACATTATCTCTTTGGGGAGAAGTGTGAAATATATACAGACCAAAAAATCCTCAAGTATATATTCACATAGAAAGATCTTAACATGTGTCAACAAAGATGGTTAAAGATGATCAGAGACTATGACTTCTCAATCCATTACCATCCTGGGAAAGAGGACAAGGTGGCGGATTCTCTAAGTAGAAAAGACCCAGCAATTCTATCATTGCTGAGAACTGAAAAGGATCCAATCTTCTTAGATTTGATGAAGATGGACATGGGAATCATAAATAAGGGAAAATCATCAATCCTTTCCCAAATGACTTCTCAACCATATCTTTTAGAAAGGTTAAAGGATGCTAAAATGGATGATGTGGGAATTCAGAAGAAAGTGGAAGATATCATAAAAGGGGAATCCTTAGAGTTCAATGTTAATAAAGAAGGAATTGTGAGATTTGGAAAAATACTATGTGTTATATCAAGTCTGGAGCTGAAGAAGGAACTTTTGGATGATGCACATAGTTCAAATTTCTCTATTCACCCAGGAAACACAAAGATGTATCGAGATATCTGAGAGCATTATTGGTGGGATAATATGAAGAAAAAGATAGCTCAGTATACATCAAAGTTCCTAGTGTGTCAGTAAGTGAAGGAAGAGAGGCAGAAGTCTAAGGGGATGATGAAACCATTTCCCATACTATCATGGAAATGGGAGAACATCACCATGGACTTTTTCACCAGACTTCTGAAGACATCCAAAGGCAACAATGTAATCTGGGTTGTTGTGGATTGTCTTACAAATTCTGCACACTTCATTGCAATTCCGGAGAATTTCTCATTGGATCAACTAGAATGGATATACATCAAGGAAGTGGTAAGGCTACATGGAGTACCACTATCTATTGTATACGATCGAGATCCAAGATTCACCTCTAAGTTTTTGAAGAGTCTTTAACATGCTCTGGATACTGAACTGAACTTCAATATGGCCTATCATCCTCAAACTGATGGCCAATTTGAGTGAACTATTAAAACACTGAAAGATATGTTAAGATAATGTTCAATGTAATTTAAAGGAGGTTGGGATCAACATCATCCACTGGTTGAATTCTCTTACAATAACAGTTTCCACTCGAGCATTCTAATGGAACCTTATGAAGCCCTGTATAGTAAGAGGTGCAGAACATCGGCATGTTGGGATGAAGTCGGTGAGCGTAAGCTTCTAGTACCAAAAAATGGTCTAAGAAATGGTGTAGAAGGTGAAAACCATTCATCAGCATATCAAGGTAGCCCATATTCGACAAAAGATTTATGCAGATAATCGTTGACTAGACCTTGATTTTAAATTTGGATACATGGTATTTCTACGCATATCTCCATGGAAGAAGGTCATGAGGTTTGGAAATAAAGAGAAGTTAATTCCTATGTACATCAGCCCCTTCGATATTCTTGATCATGTTGGGGATGTGGCCTATCAACTATCACTTCCACCTACCATGGCCAAAATACATGATGTCTTTCAAGTATCCCTCGTAAGGAAGTACATACCAGACCCTTCACATGTACTCTCTTCAGGGGTAGTACAGCTAGAGGATGATCTTTCTTACAAGGAGAAACCAGTGAAGATATTAGATCATAGATAAAAAGTTATAAGAAATAAGACCATGACCCTCATCAAGGTGTTGTGTAAAAATCACAAGTTTGAATAAGCAACATGGTAATCGGAAGAAGTGATGAAGCAGAGTTACCCACATTTGTTTTTGGAGTGGGAAAAGGAAATTTCGAGGGTAAAATTTCTTAAGTGGGGGAAATTGTAATGACCCAAAAATTCATTAATGAAAATATCTCTTGGTATATTTAAATGTTTTCTTATGGTTAGGTAAAACATATGCACTTATTTGGTTTTATGTTTTGGATTTTAAAATACCATTAAGAATTGTGACCATTTCTAATATATCCATTGAACAGTGATTACATGATTAGTATAAATATATGGATTTAACAAATCAAATTTACTCAGACAAAGGAAGCGATGGCCTCATCAAGTAGACTTTCCCCATATGAAGCCCATTTTTCGGAGCTCAGAAAGGAGGTGGAATCATTTATCTTTTCTCTTGACCAATCCCAAGCTGAGCTTGAACACATTAAGCTTGAGCGGAACCGACTATGGGAGAAGTGGAAGTTAATAAAGATTACCACCCGAGCGATGTTATCCAAGCCACCCCAAGAGTCTGTCACCATCGCACACCTTACCCTTAGATCTTATACGCATGTTATAAGGGGTTATGTAATTATAACCTAGCACTATGATTATGTACATTATTCTTTTATAGATAATATACATTCTTTTTATTGTTACTTTGTAAATAGTTTTTAAAGCACAAATAGTATTTTTAGTTAATTTTCAACTAAGGAATCTATTTTGATAAATTAATGGATTTTTGAATTAAATAATATTTTAATAAAATATTGTTATTATTATTAAATTAATTTTTATTGAATAAAAATTATTTTATAATTTTATGAATGCAATTGTAATTTTTATTAAGGTTTGAAATCTGTTTTTGTCAAAACCAATGAATTTTTGATAAATGTCAGTTTTTATTTTAAAAGTTAAAATTTACATATTTAGATAATAATTTAGATAAAATGAATATTATTTTTGGAATCAGGATTTAGAAATTATCAAATGGTGAATTTTTCATAATTTTCTAAGACACTTGAATTTTTGAGTAAAAAATTAAATACCGTTTAAATATATAATGTGTTTTATGACATCATAATGACCCAATAGTGATGAAATAAAATACTATAAATAACATTTTCATCCAATATATATTTTATACTTAAAATAATGTGATTTTAGATTTATTTTATTTATTTTACAAAGCCTTAGTGGACCCTCCAAGACATATAAAACATTTTGTATTTTTAAATTTTTTTTCCTTGAGAGTGTGACTCACCTCCACATAAGCAACCCTATTATTTTAAGAAATTATGACATTGGCCTTATAAAATATTTTTTCCCACTCCCCTTTGGAAAAAACCATGGGCAAAAACCATGGGATGGTTTGTGGTTTTGATTATTTTAATGTGAGGTGTCCCAAACCTAAATAATAAAGAATTTCCTCTCCTTTCCTATATAAACCCACCCAAGCTCCCACTTCCTCTTCACTCAAATCTTTTGGAGTTAGACCAAACAATGAAATCCTGTCTATATAATCCTCCCAAGGTTCCCCAATCTCCCAATAATATTCTCTCAAGCCTCTCCGAAGCTTTTGGGATCGGACTTCCAAGTAATGGATTTCTTCCTTTATCATTTTTGTCCAATTTTATTTAAGTTTTTATACCCTTTTTTCAATTAAAAATGTTGGGGTATGATTTCAAACCTCCCCCATACTTACCTATTTATGTTTTGATGATGGGATACCCTGTTTTCTCTCATTAATTCATGTCATATACACCTGTTACCATGCCAAAATTCTATGAGGGATTTCTCTCTCCTCTTTTACATCTAAGTAATTATTTTGTTTTATGCATCTAAATTCCATTAAGTTTGTTGGGAAATGTATCTATATGAACCCATTACTATCCATTTCATGTACATATGATGAGACGCCAATTTCTCTCTCATCAACCATTTTTATGAATCCTTATGTCATGCCGTTATGCTGCCAAAATTGCACCGTATTTTTTCAAGCCAAGATCATTGTGTAGTGAATACCATACCCATGTCTCTATCAAGAGTATTAACCTTTATTCACATATAAATATTGAATGGTAATTTAATTTATTTATTCCAAATTACTTAATCATGTAATAACTTATGATTTTGATTGATTCCATGTTATATGATCCATGTGGCACACTTATGCATGAAATGAAATGTTTAAGAAGGGTGTGCCATGATAGTGCTCTAATGCATTGGGTAAAGTATAGTATCATGATACGTCATGTGCAACGAGTGTTGACTAATGATAATTCAAGTGTAACAAGGCTTTACTCGTGCTTCATGTGCAATGAGGTATTACTCATGCTCCATGTGCAATGAGCCTTGGTTCATGCTAATTCTATGTGAAGTGTTGTTGCCACATTTCCAGTTTATGATTATCATGCTTTATCATGACTTTATGTTCATATTTATCTTATAATCCATTGATATTACTATTGTCTAACATGTACTATATTCCTCATCCTATTCCATGTTTATTCCCTTACCGGGTTTTATATCTCACCCTTTTCTTATGCATGTCCTCAAGTTATCCCATGTAATGCTAAGTACGAGGGAATGTAGTGGTCCTGTAAAGGAAGTTTTCAATAAAGATGTTGTGTTTCATGTTTTAATTTATTATGTAATGTTCCTAATCCCCAAAGACACTAGACCTCTTGATATTTCATGTTTTAGCAAGTGAAGATTTTATGTAATAAATCATGTTTTAGTGAGTAATAAAGAACATGGTTTTCATAGTGTATGATCCTCTAACTTATTCTCCATGTGTGAAAATAATTTTTCCCTCAACCATAAACATATTTTTCCCTATTTTCCATGTAATGATAACATAATAATGAAGTTATAAAATATGACCAAACTCCCTTGTGTCAATGTGTTGTAATTACAATGATAGGAACAGGAAAATGCTCTAATTTTTCCAAGTTATTGGGACCTTGTGAGCATAATTTTACTATTGCTAGAGCCACATGACAGACCCTGCAAACTTTGTGTATTTTTCATCATCACACTAATTTTTTCATAAGTTAGATATAAAGATGAATTAGTAAGTGAAACACATCTTTTTATTAGGATTCCCTTTATGGGTTTTCTACCTAACAAGTTTTGTACCTTTTTTAATTTAAATTGCTCAATTTTACCTAAATCATGATAAGTGCATGTATAATGAGATAAAACTCGACTCTTACTAGGGGTTCCCTTTATGGTTTTTTATAATGTAAAGTGTTGTGTCTCTTTAATTGTAATTTTTAAGTTCTTACAAGTAGGACCATTGCAACTTATTTTTTAGGTAGAATATCATTGACTCCAATTTATGGGGATAATGACCCAAGTAGTAATTTCATGCCAATAATTATCCAAAACTTTCTGGATAATAGGAGGGAAATTTTTAAGTCATGATCTGGGAATTTTTGAACCCAAAGAGATGACATGTGGAAAGTATGCAAGGAATAATCCTAGACTATTTTCAAAAAGATACTTATATTGCAGTGTTGTTAGGGCATACAGAGATAAGAGTATTTTCTACTGGGGATGAAAATTATTTTGATTTACAAGGCATATTTTGAGGAATATTATGTAAATCCATGTTTTTGGGTGTAATTTCATAATAAAAACAAAGGCATCCTTTATAGTTAGATGTTGTTATTATTGATTTCCATGGGAATTTTGTGACAATATGGTTTTTCTGAAACCATGAAGTGTGGTTTGTGAAAGGAAGGTGTCTAGATTATTATAGAGAAATTTAGACAAATGCTTACTATAACCAAGTAGAGAATATTATACCAATATATAATGTAAGATAATAGGATTATTTTTTTATTCACAGTTAGTCCTAGGATGAGGTATTAATGACTCACTATATATCTCATTAGGATGAGAATCAATCCACACATCATTCTAGAGTCGAGGTGTGATGAGAGACTGACACCTGGAATGGTGGTTATTTCAACTGAGGACTACAAAAATACATATTTTTATATCAAACTATATAGACATGAACCATACCATTTAACATCATGAGACAAGGCTGTTGACCTAAATTTTAACATCATTCAACAAGGATGTCTAGTGTGCCTTTTAAGGTCTCACATCTAGGACCATTAATTTCATAGTGATCCGGCCAAGAATTATCTGGCATTCTCTAGGCATGAAAGGGGGAAGGCTATAAGCCATGTCCTTGGGATTCTTAGATTCTAAGGAGTGGTATGGGATAGGCATGTAATGGATGACCATGGACCATGTTCTCAAAGTTTTTTTAATTACAATGTCATCAAAGTATACATAGATAAGAGTATTTTATCTTGGGGATGAAAACACATTTGATTAAAAGGTTATATTTAGAGGAATATTATGTAAATCCATGTTTGAGGCGTATTATTCATAGTTATAAAAAGGTTTATTTTGGAGTTATACACTCTCATTATTGATATCCAAATAAATCTTATGGGGATTTGAGTTTCCCAAGACATGAAGTGTGATTTTTGAAAAGAATGTAAATTTGTATGAGGGGAACATTTAGGCTATAATTGACTAGGAATGGGTAGAGTGTTCCTTACATAGGTCTAAATCATAGGTAATGAAGAAAAAAAATTAATGGAGCTGGGATTTGAGATCTAGGAATCACTATGTATCATATGATAATAGGAATCAAGCCACATGTAGTTATAGGGAAAGTTCTCTACATAGGTTTGATCCATATGTAGGGAGAGGCATTTTTTATGAATTTGGGAATAAAATTAAAACCCAACCCAGACTATCTTGTGGGGATATATATCATATAAAGGATAGTGGGGGAATCATTTTTGTTTTGTATTTGGGACCAAGTTTGAGAATACATTTGTCACTACATATCTCATTGGAATGAGAATCAATCCATAATTAGTTATAGGATGGATTCCCTAGACTAATCAAGTTCTTATGTGGGAATAGGGTGTTTTATAATATTGAGTCTTGTATGGGTTGTATAATCTATGTGTCACTCCATACCTCATTAGGATGAGAATCTAGCCACATATAATTCTAAGATATAGGTTTTGTAGGGGACCAACATCGATAATAGTGTCTCACTCAGGTGAGGGCCATAAAAATGGACAATTTAGCATCTTATGAAATGGACATCAACCATACAATTTAAAATCATGCAGTAAAGACATAATTATCCCAAAATAAAGAGGATGTATAAGGTCTTGCATTTTATAAACACCTATGGTATAAAGTATACAAAATTTATGGTCATAATGATTAAACTAAAAAGTGACCTGACCATGTAAGGAGGCCCTCACTAAGATTCTTAATCCCATGTGATTTTTTCTTCATGTGAGAAACAAGGAATAGTTAAGGTTTCTCTTATCACATGGGGGTGATTCAAATAAATCTCATGAAGTTACTTATTAACACCAACAGGTGTGGAGTGGCTTCATTATCTGGTAAGAAGGAATCTAACATGAATGAGTGACACATAATCAAACACTAGAGAATAAAATCATACCTATATTTGGAATTTCTGGTTAGGACTAAGACAAAAGGTCTAGGCATTTCTACATATATTATGGTAACATGATTCAAGACTTACATAGTTCTAGGTAAATATTCCTTATGCTAATCTGACTCATATATAGTAAATGGTTAGATTTTTATATTGGGGTAGATCCTAAGATTAGAGACCCAGAAATCACTATGTATCATGTTAGTATGAGAATCAAGCTACATGTAGTTCCCAGTATTCTATGTAGTTTAACATCATGTGGTAAGGACGCTTGTTCTATAGGAGTGGAAATAAGGGATGTGGGGATTATGAATTAAAATCTTCCTAGGAGTTTGGGAAATCATTTTATAATATTATTTTCTTAAGTGTTTGGGAAATCATATCACAAGAAGAGTTTCATAGAAGTTTGGGAAACAATCTCATAAGAATAGTTTCCCATGTGTTTGGGAGATCATCTCATAAGAGTCATCACATGATCATCACATGAGGCTTCCTTGGCTTCTCACCAAGTTCATCCTATACTTGGAACATAGGGTGAGACTACATTTTTATGTCATGTGATGAATATTTTGTCATAAAATTTAATGTCTTGTGACTTTAATGATATAGGTTTTACCTTTTAGGATCATGATACAAGGATTACTCTGTGCATTTTAGCATCATGCGGTGAGGATGAATAGTGTCTTGTAGTTTTATGTCATAAAACTAAGACCATATGTCATTAATCACATGAAATATTTTTTTGGAAATATTTTATTAGTAGGGTCATAGTACACTCTCCATCCATGGTGATCAATGAATATGATCCATTGGAATATATTTATGGATAAAAAAATGTCCTTTCCATTTTGGTTTAAGATTTGAAGGCTTCTTTCCTGGTATCATTGGGGTCCTGAGGACCAAAACCAGTTCCCCTTAAAAGAATGGATGAAGGATAAATTTAATGTTCAAAACTCAAGTTATTCAGTTTTGGTGAACCTCTAAATGATTCCAGGTATGTATTCTTTTCTCATCCATCCATTCCAATTCAACCAAATTCTTCTGGGACTACTCTTCTGTAGACAATTGATCACAGATGGAAATATGGAGTGAAGGTAACTGGACTTTAATGCGAAAAAAATGTTTTTCCCATATACTAGTGAATACATGGTCTCCTGTATAGAAGTATGGGTTGTGGTATGGTGGGCCCACGAATCATGTAGAAGATTTTCAAGCTAGTATTTCATGTTCTTGTCTACCATGTTTTGGATTATATTTGATAAATCTTTGTTGAAAGTCTCTATTTTTTAATTTACTGTGAAATGATAGTAGGATAAATGGTTGAACTTGATGTTATATTCCTAATATACCCCCTTCAATTTGGAATAATAGATGTTGGTATTGTTGGATTTTGATATTCTATGATGGATCCTAAACCTGGTGATGATGTTGGACTTTATAAAATTGATAATTCTTTTTGTCCCGAATTCTTTGAGGGGTGTTTCTTTGTCCCATTTGGAGAAGAATTTGGTAGCAGTGAGGATATATTTAAATTTCTTGGCTGTATTGGTAGGGTATGGGCCTATAACATCCATTCCTCATATGGAAAATGTATCTGAGTAATTGTGGTGTGAAACAACTCTGGGGGTTGATGAATGAAATTGGAATGCACTTAAATGGGTTGACCCTTTTGGTGAATTGTATATAATTCTACATCATATAAGGCCATAAATATTTGATACTTATGATTTGGTGATAAATCATGGTTCTTGGATAATGGGTGTTATAGTAACCAATATGGAATTCTTGCATAATGGTGATAGTGTCCTCTCCATCAATGAATTTGAGGAGGATTTCATAAAATCTTCTTTTATATAAGACTTTCTAATGACCCAAGTTGTCATAAAGGGTTAATTAAATTACCTTCCATTGGATATACTCTTTTATAGATCTGTCCAATGGAAGATTCACACTTTTGAGATATTACAAAATGGATTTAATCCAACCATTCATAGTATTATCTGGTTCAGTGGTATAATTTACCTCGTTGATCTCTTTCATGCTACTCCAAACAAACGATGATGCCATTCTGTGATGTTCAACACTGATGAAATTTTCATATCTTTCTGGATCTTCCAAACCTATAGATGTATTTTCTAGTGCATCTACCTGGGCATTTGTGAGTGCAGGATATGATTCAACATTAGATCTGAGGGGAATTCAGACATCAATCATCGGACATAGTTAATCAAGGTGGTTATCTCTTCTTTCTTGATAGCATAATAATTGTTCAACTACTTGATTACCAACTCTAAGTCTCATTTGATGTTCACATGGGGCACTAGTATCTATAGCATGAGTTTTAAACCTACAATGAGGGACTATTTTTCTACCTCATTTTTGGTACAACCTTCTGCCAATAGGAAAGAATAAGGAAAAAAAATCTTTGCTGGAGAGATAAGGATAACTCCCAACCTGAATTTACTAAGCTTGGGGTCTTCTATCCTTTTTCCTATTGGTATTATGGATGTGCCATCAAAATATATCTCCCATATTCTAGGGTAATCTTATATAGAGAAAATTTATTCATTCAGAAGTTTGGTATCCATAGGAATTTCTTCTAAATAAGGATACTCTATGAAGAATCTATAATGTCTCGACCCATGGGCCACTAAATGGTTCCCTGATCTGGTAGGTAACATGGCCTCAAGCGCATCACCTGTATTCCAGAGGTTGTCAACTAGTAGTGAGGGTCTAAGGTGGTATAATGGGGAGACTATACCCTCATAATCAGATTATAATAGTGGTATATTAATTGGTTGAATAAAAAATGAAAGGATAATAAATGATAACTAGAATAACATAAGTATAACATCCATATAATAATAATAAAATAGCCAACAATAGAAACATCTATTACCATATACAAAATGATGTAATGTCATGTCACTAGACAAAAAGGAACATGAAAACATAGGAACTCGTGCATACATTTATATCAAAAAACCAAAAAGACCAAAAAGGAATATCTCTAGATAGAATCATGAGACATAGCTCAGTCCTATGATTCCTTTATTCCATGATACAGTCAATCAAGCATAAAAAACTGGGAACTTTCCCCTGTCCCTAACTTTATCCATAAAGTCTATTCAGACAACAATTGGTGGCCCAAACAGGGTGTGAGATATATTTAATAAGACACCACCAATGGTTTTTATAACAAATCCAACCTATACATATAAACCATGACAGTGTGCAAGTATAACAGGAAAATATGTAAAGTAAACAAATATGAAAAGTCGATGAGAACAATATGTAATAAGAGTAGTCTATAACATGTTAGTATAAAAGTATATAGATGTGATGTGATCAGTAGGTAACTACTAGATTTTCATAAACCCAATTTGAAAGGAGTAACTAACCTACATGGTCAAGTTCCCAAATCATATAACCAGGGAAACCTATATTCAAAGTTGTAAATGTATACAAAATTTTCAGGTTTGATACCTCGATCCACCTCAATGGTTCCATACCGCAACTAACCATGTCTAGGGGTTATAGGTTGCATACTTCAATATCATATCTAATGGTATACCATTGTTTCATATGTTTCATACCTTTACAATATGTCATTACTATACCAAGATATAACAGGTGTCATACCATCATAATAATTTGGTTTCATACCGAGATGTAATAGCTATAATACCTTAATAATAAGTCGGTGCCATAGTGATATGTAACTGGTTTCATACCTTCATAATAATTCAGTGCCATAATGAGATGTAACAGGTGCCATACCCTCATAATAAGTTATTGTTGTACTCAGATGTCCAACATCAATAAATTATATAAATTTTCATGGTCTATGTTAGTGTCTATACCCAATTACAATTATAAATATAAATAGGCACATGATAAGAGAATATCCATATCATTTCATATGTCATTAGACCCAACCATTTATCCATTTTAATAACGTTTAATGAACATGTAAAAGGAGTCTCGATCCTCTCTAACTAACTCATTTAATTTAAAAAAAATCCCACTCTAAGGGTGGAAAACTCACACACCCAAAAGGGTGGTTTAACATGGTTTAACATGGGGCATATTAAATAACACACCTCATAGGTGGCTCGGGTTGAGGTTGAAAACCTCAAACCATGATTCGGTGCTACAAGGGTGAACCAAATTAGGTGAAATAATTAATTTAAAGATTATCATTTAATTTAGAAGAAATGGTTGGAAGTTCCATCATGAGACACAACTGCGATAGACAAATAAATAAAAAAATATTATGGAAAAGTTATAAACCACATACCTTAATCATGTGGTAAAACACTCATTCAGTATTGGACTTTAGTTTGGTATAGATCAAAATAAAACATAAGAACAAACAAATGCCCTGAAAATAGATCATATGATCTCGCAATAAAATAACTCTTTCAATAGTAAGTGGAGAAAAAAAGGTAGCTAAAGGAATAGATAGCTTATCATTGGCAATCTAAAGAGAAAAACAGTGGCTCAACTGGACATTGAATGGAGAAACATCTTCAAATCATAGATTTAGGCTTGAGAGATCTCAAATAGAGGGGGAAAGGTTGTGCATTCATAGGAAAAGAAGAAAAGATGAGGGTTCTTTAAAAAATATATTGGAAATGGTAATTAGCCACTTTTTAAGTGGTCGTATGGCTTAGTTGCACGGTTGGCCAAATCGTATGCTAACCATGTGTACCCCACTATCTAGGGAGTACAACCCACATGGACTATAGTTCAAAGCTAGATAAATCGGGCATAGACAATGCACACCCTTTGTCTCAGACCCTCAAGGCTAAAACCCCCTTGAACTATTTAGAAAAACCATGTGGCGCCCTTATAGGGATTCATGGTTTGAAGTGTGTGGTTATCATTAACTATTTTCCGCTCATGTTCTCTCTATAACTCGGAGCTCTAGGCTCCAAAAAAGCCATGAACACTCCTGATTTCACCTCTAAGGGATTTAGAACATTTATAAGAATAAAATAGAGAAAAAATCTGAAAATAAAAGGTTTTATACCTCGAATAAAACATGGGTTGTTACAGTATTCCCCCCCATAAACCAACTCATCCCTGAGTTTCCCTTCTAAGGGTGGTAAACTGTCATTTGAAAAAACAAATATGGCCACTAAGAATGTATGTCGGCCTCTTGCTCCCAATTTTTATCCTATACATGGTAATTCTTCCGTAGCACCTATAATAGAGGGAAAAACCAACCTCAAATAACCTTCATGATCATATCCATGATACAAATAGGGTGTTCCTCATAATAATCATCAACATCTAGTTCCACCTTATCTGGTTGAAACACATATGATGGATTAGAATAGTAATGATGTAATTGAAAAATGTAAAGAATCTCATGCTTAACTCAATATCTATCAGGAAGTTCCATCTGATAAGAAATGGATCCTACCATATCCAAACCCTCAAAAGGTCTAATAGACCAAGGCGAGAGCTTACCTTGCCACCTAAAATGTCGATGCCACAATCTAGTTGATTCACACAAGAATACTCGATTCCTGACCTCGAACTCTAGAGTTCATCAGTGACAGTTGATGTATGATTTTTTTCTAGAATTATTTGTATCCATTCACTTCCAAATTAGTTGAACCATATATGAGGTCTCATAAACAAGACAAGGTCTAAGTAGCGCTACCTCACATGATTCTAACTAACAAATATGTGCATGACACAGCCTTACATATAAATCCTTATAAGTAGCCATCTATATCATCACCTAAAAGCTATTATTGTAGGAGAAATCAACAAGAGGTATATTTTTCTCCTAAGAAACTCTAAAATCAAGAACGCGTGCTTGGAGCATGTCCTCTAATACATGTATTTTCCATTATGAATGATTGTCGATCTGGGGGTTAAAGGTTGGGCTCAGAAGCACCTATATTCCCAAGGCCTTCTGTAACCCATACCAGAACCTTGATGTGAAATGAGCATCCCTATCAAAAATGATAATATGAGGGACCACATTTAGGCATATCATCTCACATATATACAGTCTCCTAAACTCATCCACTGAGAAGGTCTCTTTGATAGGTAAGAAATGAGAGACCTTCATGATCCTATAAATGGTCACCCATACCACATCACTACCTTAAGAGGATATTAGTTATCCATTGTGACGTCATCCCATTTCCACTTAGGAATGGAAAATGGATGTAAAATACCTACCAGTTGTTGTTGTTCTACCTTCACCTACTAATAAGTGGAACACTAAGTAACAAATCTAGTTATTTCCCTTTTCATATTAGACCACCAATATTGATGACATATGTCACAATACATCTTGGTAATATAGATATGTACTTCCCAAGTCTAAGCACAAAACTCTCACATAAATTACTCTCATATGTATGTAGGAATTAAAATGTGTCCATGTATGTACAAGATCTCATCCTCATCGATGATCCATCCTAGTGGTAGGTCCTCGCCTGAAACACTCTCCCATAGAACTAATCCCTTAGGATTTGATAACTACATCATCTTTACTCTATTCAGAAGTAAAGATATAACTAATAACAATGTAAGTATAGACTATCCATGATGGTATTGAACCTCCAAGTGCATCTTATAAAATAGATCCACTTGATACTAGCCTCTTGAACTGCATGTTTTTGAGTCATGTGGCTCAAAGCATCTGCTACATCATTTCCTTTACTAGGCATATATGCAAGATAAAAATTACAGTAATGTAGATATTCAACCCACCTTCCCTACCTGAGGTTTAAGTCACACCGCTTGAAAATATACCTGTGGATTTTGTGATCTGTAAACAGTAAAAAAATATATCCTAGTAAGTAATTCCTCCAACAATGCAAGTCATAAACTATTGATACTAACTCAAGATCATTCATTGGGTAATTTCACTCATGAGGCATCAAGTATCATGACCTGTATACAATGAATCGATTGAACAGCATCAGATTGTATCCTAGCATAATACTTTATGCATCATAATATATTGTATATCTTCTATCCAGCTCTAGAAGAATCTGGATTAGTGTGGATGCCAGCCTCCCTTTTAAATACTAAAAAATTGTCTTGTAGAATTCTAGTCATTCAAACTTCACGCCCTTATTAGTCAAGCATGTAAGAGGTTCTCTACGTGTGAAAATTCCTGAATGAACTTCTTATAATTACTAGATATCTCTAAGATACTATGTATATTAAATAAGTTCTTGGGTTGGTCCTAGGAAACTATTTCTATCACCTTATCTATGTCAACTGACACTTATACCTCTGAGATGATGTGACCAAGGAAGTGGTATTTATCACTCCAAAAGTGGGATTTAGTGATATTAGCATATAGGTGACGCTCTCTCAATGCATTTAGAATGATCACCAGATATTTTTCATGGTCATGTTGAGTATGAGAATTCACTAAGATTATATCCATGAAGACTACCAAAAATTAATCCAAAAACTGGTGGAAAAATTGATTCATCATATCCATGACAACGATCGCCACATTCGTGAGACCAAAAAGCATAATCAGATACTCATAAATATCATACCTGATATGAAATGTTATATGAGGTATTTCAAAAGTTTTAACACATACCTAGTAATATCTTGACCTCAAATTAATCTTTGAGAAAACCTGAACTCCTGGGAGCTGATCAAAGAGGTCATCTATATGAGTCAAAGGATATCAGTTCTTCATAGTAAAAAAAATCAACTTTTGGTAATCTACAAAAATCCTGAGGGTTCCAATCATCTTCTTGGTGAAAGTAACCGGTTAACACAAGAGAGAAGTACTAGGTCGTAAAAACCCCTTAGTATATAATCCCTCCAGCTATCTCTTAAGCTCATATAACTTAGTAGTGGCTATCCTGTAAGGAGGAATGGACACTAGTGAAGCTCCTGGAAACATATCAATAAAGAAATCCACCTCTCACTCAGGAGGTAAACCAAAAAATTCATATGAGAATAAATACATGAAACGATCCACTACATGAGGTAATTATACCTGATGTATCCCCTAATCATCCATATAAACGTTGTAAATATGGGTTGTCACTCCACTTATCCCATGATGCTTTGGTCCATATTTACCTTCCTAGAAATACCACTCACCCTTATGAATATAATTACTACCCTCTAGTGATGTAAAAGACACCCTCCAATGATAGCAATCCATGTAGGAATGATAAGTAACTAACTAGTGTATCCCAAGTATAACATTAAATCCCATCATCTCAAGGATAGAGAAGTTCTATAAAAATTGATAACCACTTATCTCAAGGCGAACTCCATACATTGACATACACTCTTTGAACATAAACCCAAAGGAGTGTTAAGGGTCATCACCCCAAAAAAGTACTGAATTTTGAGCATGAGGATCTATAAAAAATCCATATAGATAAAAAAAATTAAAGTCCAAGTATCAAACAAAAAAAATACCAAGTTAGATTCTACTAAAATTGTACCTTAACTATATAATGTTTGGGACTCTACTCCCCTAACACATGTGTAACTATATAAACTTATCCTTTTGTGGCCCTGAGATACAATATGACTACCTTGAGTAGTCCCACTATGCTGATACTATACAACTGGTGTCTGGCTCCCCCAACCATGATCACCTCCTCAAACTAACTAGCCAGTAGCACTTAAACTCCCTACTTGTTGCAGAGCTATTGATCCCATTCTAGGACCTAAAGATGGTTTTGATACTCTCACTATCCACTGGAGGGAAGATTCTAAAAAATTTTGTAAATGGACCATCATAATATAGTATCATCACTCATTTAGGTCTCTCTCATACTGAGTTTCATATACCCCTACTTCCCACACTAATGGTAGATGAAAAAACCACTCGTATGTGCACTCTGACTTGTACTTCCCTCATGAAAGGTCTTCAAGTGATGTTTCCTTCCACCAGATACTGCACTACTGGGTCAAGAAGCTAGTCCACTCTAATCCGGACCTCCAGCTTCCCTCTGATTATGTTTGGTAATAAGATCCCAGTTTACTATACTAGACATGGTATTCAACCTAAAAACATTAACCTAAGAATAAATAGGATGCTTAAGCCCATCATCAAAACATATCGCTTTCACTGGATCATCGGTGATATATATACATGCAAAGTGATGAAGCTATTTAAAATGATATGAGTAATCCATAAGAGACATAGAACCCTACCATAGGTTTTTCAACTCCCTGGAATGATCATCCCTCAATGTATTAGAAAAAAAGTAGTCATATAATCTATATTGTAAATCCCTCCAAATCACTTCTTGGTACTAACATGCCTAGTTCAGAATATCCCACCAATGTTTCGAAGATCCTCAAAGCATATACATAGTGAGATTCAATCACCTATATGGAGGTGTCTCAAGGTGCTTGAAGATATATAAGACAGTTTCAATCCATAACTCTATAGCCTGGGGGTCACCATCCCCTGAAAAGGTATGTGGATGTTACTGCTAAAACTCCCACATCAACTCCCCCATAAAAGGTGAAGGTTGTGGAGCTCCCTATATTTCCTTCATAAGATATAGAAATTCCCCTAAAAATTGGGAATCATTTCCTATATTATGGATAGTATTAGGTTCTATAGGTGGTACTACTAGAAGTAACATTGGTGGATCATGTCCCACCACCTCCATAGTATGGTCATCACTACCCTCTTGGTGCATGACTTGAGGATGTTGTGGTGGTGTAGTTATAAAAGTTCAAAACACGTGCCTTATATAAGAATTAGTAATAGTAATATTATGGTCATAAGAATAGGATAGGTACCAGCTTTCCGATATAAAAGTCACACCCCTCTATCTGATCCTAAAGCCAGGTCTGGGTTATAGGAACGATCATCAAGGACACAAGAGACATTTCCCACTTCCCACTACTAAGGTTCGTTCCGGTTCAAGCTCTATATTTCACTATAAGGGTCCCAATATATGGACCATAGATTGAAAATTATGGAGTAAAACATCCTTTAATTTGAAAGTTCCATCCCCATTTAGCAGTGACCATATTTAAATTAAATATTATCAATTCATATATTTATATAATAGACCATTTACTAAATTACCATTACGAATTTATAAAATTACATGCTTTATAAATTTACATTGGTAATTTATTTAACTGTGTCTAGGACTTTACATCTGATATCAAAATATAATAGGTAGTATGATATGATTTGACTAAATTAATCGGCATTCCCAATTTATATAGGTATGCACATGTGATAATTGGTTAGTTAAGGTGACATCATCAACCATACAGGAAGACACCATTAAAGTTGATGTAGTCACTTTAATACTAAACTATTAAATCCCCTTTTTCATGCAAAAAATATATTTTCATAATAGATATATCACTCAAGGCATAGACAATAAGTATTATGAATTCAGGTAATTCAACCTACAAGGCATGGCATAATGCATGACATATTAATCTTATAAGGTGCCTAAAATGATTCATAATCAATGATTTCTTACTATATCAGTCCAAGGACAAACATTTAATCAAAAATCATAATAATAATAATAACATCACATAACATGTGTGTCACCCAATGGTGGAATCAAATCAAATTTAATAAGCATAAACTAGAACATTAAGTCCCATCCCTAGTAATTTGGATTTTCTCACATACATTGGTTAGCTACTCCAAGGAAAAATCTCATTAATAAATTATGCAATTTCCTTTTCCCCTTTCTATCATACCAAAATAGTAAGGAAAATAAAAAGAAACCTCTTATACCAATTTGTAACATCCTGACCCAAGATCCACTAAACGGTTCCCCAAGATGGTAGGTCAGATGGCCTCTAGCATGCCTCTCTATACATCAGAGGCTGTTGACTAGTAGTGAGGGTATATGGTGATACAGTGAGGAGACTATACACTGATAATTAGAGTAGAAAATAATTATATTAATTAGATAAATAAAAAATGGAAGCCTAATAAATGAAAAAAAATAGGGTAAGTAGAACATCCAGATGATAATAATAAATAATCCAACAATAACAGCATCTAGTACCATATAAAAAATTATGTAATTTTATGTCTCTAGAAAAAAAAAGAAACATGAAAACATGGAAGTAGGAACTCATACAAACATTTATATTAAAATAAAAAAGATAAAAAAATTACTATCTTTATATATCATCATGATCCATAGCTCGGTCATGTGCTTCCCCGCACCCATGATACAATAAATCAAGCGTCAACAACTGGGTACTTTCCCCCATCCCAACATGCATCCATGAAGTCTATTTGGTTACCAATCATTGGCCTGAACAGAGTATGAGATATACTTAGTAGGATACCACCAATGGTGTCTATAAAAAATTCATCATGTGAATATAAACCATAATCATGTGTAAGTATAACAAGAAAATATGTAAAGTGAACATATTTGAAAAGTCCATGTGCACAAGATGTAATAAGAGAAGGTTGTAACAGGTTAGCATAAAAGTATATAGATTATATGTCATTAATAGGTAACTACTAGATTAATATAAGCCACATGTGAAAGAAGTAATGGACCTATATAGGCCTGGTCCCAAGAAGTATAACCAAGGTGACCTATATCTGGAGATGTAAATGTATATAGAAGTCATGGGTGAAATACCTCAATCCTCATCAATAGTCCCATACTACAAATTACCATGCCTAGGGGTCACAGTTTCCATACCTCAATACCCTAGATGATGTCATATCATAGTTTCATAGGCACCATACCTTCATAAGAAGTTATTTTCATACAGATATGTAACAAGTTCCATACCATCATAATAAGTTGGTTCTATGTAGAGGTGTAATGGGTTCCATACCTTCATAATAATTTGGTGCCATAAAAAGATTTAATCGGTGATATACATTCATAATAAGTCAGTTTCATACTGAGATGTAACAAGTGATATACCCTTATAATAAGTTGGTGTTATACCAAGATTGCAAACATAAATAAAGTATATACAATTTCATGGGCTATTTTTCTGTCCATACCCAATTACAATTAACAATATAAAGAGGTACAATCCAATAAAATATCAATCTCATTTCATGTGTCATTAGACCCAACCATTTAACCATTTTAATAGCATTTAATTAACATGGAAATGGAGGCATGATCCTCTCAAACTAACTCAATTAATTTAAAAATGATCCCACTACAAGGGTGGAAAGCTAACACACCTAAAGGGATGGTTTTACATGGGGTAAATTAAATAAAACACCTCATAGGTGGCTTGGTTTGTGGATGACTACCTTTAATAATGATTAGGTGCTACAAGGGTGACCCAAAGCCATTGAAATAATTAATTTAAGGATTATCATTTAATTTATAAGAAACGACCAAATGGTTTTGTGTGTAGTGAAATGGTGATATTCAAATAAACATCAAAACCTTAGGAAAAAGGTATAAACCAACTACCTTAAGATAGTGGTCAAACACTCATCTAGTATTAGCCTTTGGTTTGGTCCAAATCAGAATAAAATAGAAGAACAGAAAAACAACCTAAAAATAGTGCATATGATATCACACCAAAATAATTCCATTTAAAGTAAGAAGAATGAATAAGGGAGCTAAAGGATTGGAGAGATTACTAGTCTTGATCCAACGAGATGAATGGTGGATTGATCATACATTGAACATAAAAATGGATTCAAATCCAAGATTTAGGCTTGAGAGAGCTCAAATAGATGGGGAGAGGTTGTATGTCTTCTAAGAAAGAATAAATTAGGAGGTTTCTTTAAAAAGAGATAGAGGGAAAATGGTAATTTTTCACTTTTTAAGAGGTTGCATGGTTTGGCTCCACAGTTGACCAAACAGTGTACCAACCATGCGCACCCCACTATCTAGGGAGCACATCCCACATGGCCTAAATCACATGGTCAGACAAACCATGCATAGCCCATGCACACCATCTTTCTCATCTTTCATGGATAAAACCCCCTTTCGTAGTTTAGAAAAAACTATGTGGAACCCTTATAGGTTTGAACATTTTGAGGTGCATCGTTAGCACTAAACATGCACTAACCATGCACCTCTCCTATTTTCTCCATAACTTAGAGATCTGAGCTTTGAACAAGACCTAAACACTCATGTTTTCACCTATAAGGGATTTTTAACATTTATAAATATAAAATAAATGAAAAAAACTAAAAATAAAATGTTACATACCTTGAAGAAAAAATAGGTTGTTATAAAATATTCCAAAGATTTCCCTTTTATTACCTTTTGTGGTACAAAACAAATGTCAAACTACTACAACGTGACCACCCACCATGCCAAATATATGGTCAACATTATCTAGTTGAGGATATACTTGAGAAGGTTAGTTCAAGTGACCAAATGGACCTCATAGTTCTTCAAGTAATGCCTTAGTTTATAAAATATGAAGATTAATGCTAGATAGTTATTCTTGATATATGAATAATGAGTCTCAGTATTGAGCATGGTTTGGTTGAGTTAATAGAATATTTTCATTTTTGGATTCATTCTTTTGTGTGGTTATAGCACCTAGTGATCACTCTAATGTTATCGCATATAAGATGAGTGGTTTTCCTTTGATAGGAATCATTAGCACTGGTGCACTCAGAATATGCTTCTTGATAATATTGAATTCTTCTTGATAGTCATTGATCCACTAATATGTGTCCCATTTTTTCATCAACTTGGTTAAAGAAAATCTATTTCCAAAAATATTTTCTATAAATAGTCAAATTTAAGCAACTCGTACTTGTAGTCCCCTTAAATATTTTTGGTTTTTAGGTAGTAAAATGTGAAGGATGGAATTTTTCTTCTTGGTATCAGCTTATATTCCATAATGGAGTACTAAAAAGTTAAGAAACATTTTCAAGGTTACACCAAAAGAAAATTTTAGGGGGTTCATTTTTAGGCTATGTTATCACAGTTTGTTTAAAAACATATCAAGGTTGGAAATATAGTCATAAATTTTCAAATATTTAACCACCAAATCATAGACATGACACTCAATAGAATTTCCTATAAAGGGTTGAGAGATATGGTGTATGTAACACTAGTATGTAGTACCAGTATTTTTCAGGTATAAGGGAATCACCTGATAGCAATATACTCCTTAGGGTGCCCGGAAGGTAGTGGATTATTAATATTTAGGGTCCATTTAGATTTATTTATAGCCTGAGTATCCATCCATGAAGGATAGCTATTGGTAGTTATCATTTGTATTAATCAGAAGTTCTGTAATTGGAATTGGGAAGTCATATTTTAGAAAGTGCCAGTTGAGATCTCTAAAGTTGATGCACACTTTGATTTTTCCATTTTTTTCTTGAATTAGAATATATGGGAAATCCATTTTAGGTATTGGAATTATTGAATGAATTTTCCTTTGATGAGATTGTCAACTTTTTCTTCAACATTGGAAGCATGGGTCGGATGTGTCCTTTGGGCTGCCAATTTGTAGTTATGATGATCTTCCTCCAAACCCAGGTGGTGGTCATCCACATCGGGATTGAGACCTATAATTTCTTTGTAATTATAGGTTAATAAATATCAATGTTTCTTTAAGTAGGACGTATATAACTCTTTTTATTCAATGGGAATAGCCACACTAATCTGTATAGTACACGAATCTTCTTTTATGCCCAGATTTACCTATCAGGGTTTATCAACAGTGGTAGAGACACCTTCATCAAATGTAGGATGAGAATATTTGAGGTCATACTCCTCTTTATATTCTTCTTCCTCTTCATCTTCCTCTTCCTATCCTTATTTTTTCATGCCTACATTGGGATAGATGAGTGATGAATTATAATCTAGAGTTAGTGAAAAGATTGATATTCTTAGATTCAAAGGTAAAGATATCTCCATTCCCCAGTGGTGATATGACAAGTCCTCCGTATTCATCTTATGACATTGAGGTTTTCTAAATTCCTAGGGATAAAGTGATGGAACTTTCACCTAAAACATTGATACGGACAGTAGGATTAGGTACCTATTTGGTACAGTTAGGTTCAACTGATATGACTGATATCATAAGGGTTGATGAGTACATGCCCGATCCTAAACTTATGTATTCAATCTGGTTTATAGGTAGCACATATTGAGCACTGATCTCCTTGAATTGGTTGGACAGGGTCATTTATAGACCATTTGGGGTAGTAACCTAATCAATATCATCATTCATGGGTTTCTTTTCTCATCTATGATAAAATATTACATCAATATATTAATCCCCGTAATATTCAAATGGATATTTATCACTTTTTAACATCCCACTTTTCACATTAACATAGTACTTGATACATTGGTCATACAATGAAGGGATTTTCACATGTTGGTAAAACCAAGGCCTTCCTAGTAGGACATTGAAGGTTGTGTCCTACCAGACGACTAAGAATTCAGATTTAGATATTAGGTCCCCAAATTGAGTTTTGATATTGATCCAGTTGAGGGGATGTTTTTTCCTTTATCATACCCTTGAAATTTCACTAGAGAAGGATATAGGAAAACTTAACTATAACCCTACTAGTGAAGTGTTCATATTTTAATGAGATTGAATCCCGGGCTATTTTGATGAAATATTGATGGATATCAATGTCATCTAGCCTTACAGACACATATAAGGGCATGATGTGTCCTTGTATCACATAATCTTTTTCCTATTATATAAAATAGATAACACATGACATTCCATAGGTTTTATCAATGCATGGAATACCTTGGTGGAAGTAACCTTAGCTTCGAACTCTTAAGGGCTTAAAAGGGCCTCTACAAGTGCTTCTTACTGATCCTTTGACAAGTTAAGAGCATCCAGTATTGAAAGATTCACTGGAACTATGGCCAACTACTTTGGGATGTTGTATTTGTTAATAAAAGGTATGATTATTTCTATAAGGAATTGTTACCTAGAAGGCACATTATAGGTTGAGGTTCCTCGAGTAGATGAGTCGGATGGATGAATAGATGTTGAGGATGAATTTTCTACTATTGGGTTAAGCTAGCTTGGATTTCCTACCTATCTGGTTTGATAGGACTATTTCACCCCTTCTATTTAATATTATAAAATAATTAGGTCTAGAAAAATCTTATCCAATGTTTGTGCGCTTCCCAATTCTTCATGTGTTCACTAAAAGTCTCTTCTATGAGTTTCAGCAGCATAAATAGCTCTGGCGAGGATGTGGCCAGAATATTGGGTTCATCCACCACTATGTCTTCACCTCCCTCATTAGTAGAAGCTTCCAATACATGTGGTTCCTTGATCTAGCATAGGGAACATGGGTTCATGAACCTTCTTATCATCATAGAAGGGATTCATTAATTGAATGATGGTAACAGAACCAAAGATTAGTTATTCGTCTGATGAGAACTCTATCTGGTTGTATAATTCTCATGGTACCATTTAGTGGGAAGGTCCTCATACTCTTGGGGCTAAAGGCATGAAATACAAGAGAGTTAGGTCTTAATTTGGAATTTTTATAGGATCATCCTCCTATAACTGGTTTTTTTTCTTCCATACACAATATTTCCTAGAAGATCATATTTTTAAGAACTATAATGATGAAGAATTTGGTTGTATTATGGAAGAGGAAACTAAGGGTGCATTTGGTTTATTTAACTATGCCCTGAGGATAGAATGATTTTGGTTGATTTTTCATATTTATCTGATCATTGAAAATTTTTACACTCTTACTCATAACTTATTTTCATTCACCTTATTCTTCATGATTAGTGATGGAAACACATTCCACTTGTGTGGGTAGTTTACCCGGATTCACTTTCCCAAAATCAACTATCTTTTATAGGGTTTCTGTAAAAATAAAACAATATCGAATGGTTTGATGCAACATTTGGTAGAAGGGGATATAATTTTGGTGATCATTGAGACTAACTTGATCAGGACTCTTAGGATCTAACAATTTTAGTAGGTTGTTTTCCATAGCTACTATAAAGTAACCTAGAACTTTCTCATCTCAAAAGGAATAGACTTTATTAATTTGTTCTTTGAATTAAGATTCTTTATGTTCTTCTCACTCAACCTGATGAGGTTATTATTGTTAATGTTACCATTTATGGGGAGGTTTCATGTGAGGAGGTACAATCTTTGGAGTTGCAGTCATCATAGAGGTCGGATTTGAGGTAATGGTCATGGTTTCCACTCTGATTATTCTCTTTCTCTAAGCTACCGGTGTTGATATGGATTTGGATCTGGTTCACAAAATGGAATCTTCCAACCTCTATAAAACCAAAAAAAATATCCTAGAACCCACCCAGTTAATTTACTGAGATAACTAGTGTTTTCCAATCATCACAAAGGTTCTTAATGAAAATAATAAACAAGTCCTTTGGAGAGAGTTGTAGGTTTAGGGAGTAAGTCACACCCTTATACATGGAAATAAAATTTGAGACCCTATTGTTCTCTCACTACTTGAAACTTTATAGGTTCAGGACTGTCATTTTCTATAGTGTAGTGATGAATTGATAGAGGTATTTTTTTGTAAATATCTTCCCACCACTTGATCAGTCTATCTAGTAAACTGGTGTACCAAACAAAGATTGGTCCCTCTGAGGTTTGCACAAAACACTTGCTCTTGGATACCTCTTTCTATTCAAGGGTTCCCATCATTAGACCACACTAAGACACAAAGTGTTTCAGATGTTGTTCTAGATCCCCGAATCCATTTAATGTTAGAAATGTAGGATTCCCAAAGTTTGGAAAAGAGTTGCATCCACCCATTTAGGGTATGGCTTCCTTTCCAGTTGTATTGGTTCACTTGACCCTTATAAAACATCTAATCTAGCCACCAATGACTCAATAGTGTTGATGATCTAGGGAGGAATAACCAACTATGAAGGATCCTGAATGGGGGGAAGAATAGTTTGATCTAGCTGTGACGGTTCTTCCTGTACTCACAATGGGTAACCTACAGTGGCTAACCAGTGAGTATGCATCTAACCTAGCTATGATTTTTTCCCCAATGGAGGGAACTCCTGATATCTCACCATCATGGGGTCAAAGTATATTGGTTGTCATTATCCCACATTAAATGGAAGTGCTGACTCTACTTCAGCTGTTAGGAATAATTATCTTTGATGAGGTACATCAACTAGGAATTCTAGATAAGGCTCTTTTTGAAGAACATATCTAGCAGGGATGTCGCATCAAAGTAGTTTCACATTGATCTTTTTTAACTCCTTTATCTCTTTATCATACTAAGAAAAGTTTTTCTCATGTGTAATAGGTTCATCATCTTTTGGATGGTGAGTGATATATGGCCTCACCTTTACCATTTTCCTTGTTATATGATCATCAAGGATGTGGTAGTGGATAATTTTAGGTAGCCCCAAATTTTTAGCAAGCCTCTGGTTCCTAGAATTCACGCCTTTTTCATTCATTTCTATATCAATTATATTTTATATGGAAACATCCTCCTCTTTTTACCCTATATTAGCTTTATGTTCAGTATCATCTGCAAGGGTGGTGCTAATGACATTTACTGATTCATAATTCATTACAGGTTTCACATTATCATTGGGATGATAGGAGAACTGGTTTCCTTAATAATATCTTCTAAAATAACCATGATCATAAGGATATATTATACCCTTGATATATCTCTCTTGTTTTCACCCTCTACAAGGTCTCATCTTCTCCTTCAAAAATCCCCTTGTATTTTTCTAGAAAAGGGTGACTTGAATGTAATCTCTCAATAGTTTCATTGTGTGTGTGTGTTCTGATCAAGTAAATTGTGTCATGAAATGGGAAAAACTAAGAGGATTATCCTTTCAGCACTCCTCATAATCAAAAAAATACTGACCTCCATTGGGGAGGAGAATGAGGTAAAAATTCCCCCCAGACCTATAGGTTGCGGTTGTTCCCAATCCACTACTGTAACATTTCGTACTGGATGTGTTTTCCTTGTATGGATGGGTTGAGTTAAAAATTCATCTATCTTGTGGGCTGGGGATGCTTTTATATCGCTACATCCACAACTACCACAGTTGTTATCTTTATCTTTTGGGTCTTTAATTAAGCATTATTTGGGTGCATTTTATGATCTTCATGTGAGATACTTACTTTAGAAGGCATTTTTTTGTTTAATGATCATTATACCTTAAGTTAGAATTCTTCTGAACCTTTTCAGATACCTCGTAAAAGAATCTTTCAATGGATTACTCTCATTAGGCCCAACACTTCTGATATTTTTTCAGGGTTGATTCATGTTGAGTTTTTCATCTATAGCGAGTATAGTTTACTTCTAAGAGATGGATAGAAGCAATGATGTTTCATGATGTCACATCTTGTGGGATATTTTGATTTGGGAGTAGGGTAAAACACAATGCTCCATGCTCTCCCTATCCCCTAATTCGGAAACCAGTCAGGACATTGGTGATCAACTGGTATGGATTTCTTAACATGTTAATACATGTTAATTGGAGACCCTCATGCTATTTCCCTGATTTAGGGTGTCGTATATCCTAAAGGTAGCTAAGTCAATTTGATGACAAAGTTATTTAATTACATTTACATGATCTTCATATCTATCATAAGGTAAGACTATATCCCTTTGGTGATGAAGATTCATCCACATATTCAGGAAAATTTCATGCACGCATTCTTATGATAATGTTTCTAGAATGAAATATTGAGGATTGGATAAGGTCCAAAACCTGACTGGTATATTTTCTTCAACCAATTTTTTCCTCATAATCAATGTGTTCAATTCATCTTTTGGAGAATATTCCTTCACTTGATCTGACCAAAGCGGGATTTTTCCAGCTACCTTGTTGTAAGTTGTGGGGTTACAAGGAATTTATTCTACTATGTTGGAGGCAAAATGATCCACATGTGGTTCATAGAAATACCATTTTTTTGGGATATATTCTGATTGAGAAAGGATATCACTTTTCAATGAAAAGTCATCTGGAATGACTGGCCTCGTCTTCTCAAGCACCTAATGATATGAGGGATTTCTTACAATTTATTTGGAAAATGGAGGAGCTTATTTTCAAAATGAAGTATTACCACAAGGAGGATCTTCCCAGAAAATTTCATGATGGGTAGGACTATTATCATGGTTATACATCCTAATTCAATGAGAATTTTTGTATCATATTCCCTATGGAGGAACTTTAGGGTGGATGATAGCAAGGGGGTACCTTCTTACCAATTGATCCTCTGACCATGAGAAGGGTTTTCAAGGCACTCATAAAGAGATGATTTTTTTTATCAATCATTTAATGAACATGAAGGATGCCTTCATGGTTTATATTCTGGGTAGGACCTATAGAGTTTCTAGAAGAAATGTTACGAGGAGGACCTTCGTAACTACGAATGTTGCTTCTATAATTTGGTAAAGAATTAGTAGGATCATAGCATACCATTGACATATGTTTTATGGAATCAATAACACTATACTTGAGTAGATTAGGATTATAGGACTACTCTTGGTTTTCAATTTTTCTTTGGAGGGGCACCATTTTAGGTGATATCCTTTGGGTTGTTGGAGTCACATGTTGCAGACAACGACTTTCAGGTTCAGGGTCTTGTCTGAGAAAATCTCATTTTGTTTCCTTGAATGTGCTAATGGGCCTATGGAATTTTATAATAGATATATGCCCACCCTGGAATGGTTATTTAAGCAAAATAAAAAACTTTAGTTATAATGAGTGTGTGTGCCCAATCTTATTGTCTATTTATCATGGGATTTTTCCAATGACCCTTCTAGAAGGGAGCAAGAATACGCATATATTTTTGAGTAACCATCTTATCATGTTGATGGGTCACTTAAAATGTATAGGTAGGGTTGTTTTCCCAACTCCTCATCATTTTTTATGCAATCATTATATCCTGTAATATTTATAGAATGTGGAAAGCAGTAGATTTTTGTCCTTCTATCATTTCAAGGATGTAAGGGGTGACTTCTATAGCTATAATGGGAATATATTCTCATTCCATAGTAGGACTAGGGATGTGTACTTGATCATGTTTTCTATTTATTATTGGAATATACTGGAAATCATCATGTTTAGGAGCATAGATATGGGTATGTCCACTATTTGCAGTCAGGGTGTGCCAACAAGTTTCTCTGTTTGCTTCCAAAATGTGTTGTCAGGATTGATGTGCATGAGAAAGTATAATTTTCTACTCGTAGATTTCCACCACATCTTGTGAGAGGGATTCACTATCAAGAATTGGAATGTGATCCTATTCTCGGTTTTTTGATCTTCACCTATGGTAGTTGTCCTAGGTTCTTAGTTCAGAGTGACCTAAGTTGGAGCCCATATAGTGACATCATCATCATGTTAAGGACTTAGTGTCTCACGATGTTGGTGGTGGAAGTTTCTAGTAGAAATTATTTGTGGAGACTCATTTTTTATTGACATGATTCCATCACTAACCTCTTGGTCCACTTCCTTAAGGTGAGGGAAGAACCTATTATTTTGTTTCGAGGAAAGGCTCCTAAAAAGGTTTGTGGTGGCTTTCTTTTTGGCTACCATCCATCACTAATTGGGTGATTAGTATGGATTCATATCTTGGAGGGATATGAATGAGGGATCCAAGTATGGGATAGTACCATTGAGATGGTACTCCCAGGCCAGTGTATTTGAAACCCAATGTTGAAGACACTGGGTTGGAAACAGTGACCTCAAGTTAGACGAGGATCCAGCTTGTGAGCAGTTGATGTGTACATTCTTGTGCAGCTTTGAAGAGAGTTATGTTGAAAGTTTATGGATAATTTACATGATGAACACAAATAATAAAACTCTTCAAATTAGTGTGACAATCAATGAACACTTTCACAACTGATTGTCTTAAATGAAAATCTATGTATGGACCGATTTTTTAAGTGGTACAAAAGGGGCCTAACATGTGGGTGGAATATTTATTTTTGTTAATGAAAGGATTCACATTAGGTTCACCAATTTTGTTTCTTACCCATTTATATAGGTTCGGTTTCCAACAAGGTTTATTTGTAGAACCATAAACACCCAACAACTCCCATATCCATGATGTCTTGTGGGACTATTTTCCAATGGCAGACAGTCATTGGGAAACTTAATGAATGAATTTTAAGAACTCACATTGGTAAAGAGGATGGTAGGTCAAGGTCATCACACCATTTTAGGTGGAATTATTTCCTATTCCATGACTATCTTATAGATTTATAACATATTCATGATTCCTTTTTAAATTATAAATTTGGAATCGGTCACCCCTATATATTAACAATCAATTATCAACATGAATTGATGGGAAACCTATTTATAAGTATTCAAGGTTCTCTGTCGATGGAACCATCAGTATGTATCAATGTTTATCCATATTGGTTACATTTTTTTATATTGGTTTCAAGCCACATAGTTAGGTGCTCTATAATTTTAACACCATCCAGGGAGACATGAGTTATTTTTTTGTTGGGATTATGACCATGATAGGAACTTTCTACATAGCCTTAGGAGAGGAATTAGAACCCACATAGTTTTGTGCCTCTTAATGGGACACATCATACCATTTAATTTCATTTTACAAGGACTAGTCCATGTAGTTTAATTTTATATAGCTAGTAGATTAATGAGAAAGATGTCTGTAAAAGGATGGTGTGGGACTTATGTCAAAACGAACTGAGAGACCTAGAAGGGATATAGCCTCCTAGGTAGGAGGTATGATCTTACTAGTAATATATCCCAATAAGGATGGTTATGGAGATAAATAAAAGGAATATATCCCTCCAGGTTGGATATGACCCTACTGGAAATAAGACCTGGAGAAGATTAGGGTGAGTTTGGGGTGCTAGGTTTAAACCTCAAGGGGGATTTCTATGTATCATGTTTGGATGGGAATAAAACCCATGTATTTTAGAAGGTTTGGGGATTACACCTATAGATGAAGGCCATTTGAGGGTATGTAATCGTGCTAGTAATATGATCACCACTAACCCCTAATCTCATGTGAGTCATGCTTGGTGTGATAAACAAGAGGAAGTGGAAGACCTTTCACTTTGCACAATCTCCTTCATCCACTATAGGATGAAGAAAAGGGTGTTGAAATCAGGATATATCCTGCTAGAAAGGCTAGGGTCTTACTTCGTGAGGTATTCCCATTTGACCTTCCCTTTCTACATGTGGAAGAGGGGAATAGGGCAAGGTGAAAGATGGAAAGGGGATATTTTCATCTGATTCTATTCACATTTCAAGCAACAGATATCACCACCCTTCCCAAGAATCCATTCTCCACCATTCCTAATATTGGGATCATCATTACCATGAGAATGTCTGATTGTGAACATTTTGGGGACCCCACCTACTTGGGAGGTTAAATGTGGGACTTCCATTACCATGTGAATTTATAACTTATAGGGCATGTTGGTGTGACCTAGGTTCTAATCACATATGTATAGAGGATTTGGAGGAGGTCTTAGCTTGACCCCCCTTATATAGGGAACTAGGATAAAGAGGTGTTATATTATTGGATATGTGAAAAGAGGGTTTGTAGGGTACTTCTCCCAGGTGGTACCTAGGAAATATGGCTTTTTATTTTCCCAAGTGATACCTGGGAGAGCTGGGAGGTTGTTTCACCTAAGAGTTACTTGGGAGAATTTGGAGATACCTCAAGAAAGTACTACTTGGGAGAACTTGGACAAAGAACAAACTGGGTAACCAAACTTGAGAGATACCTTACTCGCACCTCCAAGGGTCTCCTCAGGTGCTCCTAGAAGGGTCTTGCACAAGTCCCAAGCTTGGGAAGGGGCCTTTTCTCTAATAAATTGGGACTAGAGGTAAGTGGCTCCTTGTGTAGTTATTTAGTGTTTTAGACCTTGGAGTAACTTTAATCCCTAGGCTCTCATAAATTAACTCTTCTTTTGAATCTTGGAGAACTACCTAGGGAGTTTTGAGGACTCGGGTAAAGTACTAGGGTGAGAAAATCATTGATACTTCTTTTGGTCTTTCAGTAATGTTAAATAAGGAGCCTAAGGTTCTTACTTATAAGCAATATCAAGAGCCTGGACGAAGGAGGTGGTTTGTGCATGTCACTCACATAGGTCACTCACACGGATCCTTGTGTAGGTGTGACCTTTTTTAGGAGTTTTTTGTGCATATTGGACCATGCAGGTTGGACTTGCAAAAGATTCATTTGGGTGAATATATGAGAAAAGGGTTCTTGTTCACCTTTCATGCCTTTTCTTCATAAATATAATTAATATACTTTTCTTTGAAACTTTTCATCCTTAAGTGAAAAATGGAGTGTCAACATACGCCAAAACCTACTACTCATTTCTTAGTTAATACATTTTCTCCACTAAAAAGGATTAGATTCCAATCGATAATATTTTTACTAATATATTGGTTTTTATTTATTTTTAATATTTAAATATTAGTTTACTTCACTTTTATTTCTCTTATCTCTATCATTTTTATATGTTATTTTTCTCTCACCATGTGATTATTATCTCCATGAAAATAGAGAAATAATCTCATTGTTGTTTGAGAGAGGGACACTACTCTAAAAAATCCAATTCATGGCAGTTTTTTCACTATGGTATAAACCGTCATTAATCAATTAGTGGTGGTTTTTTATTTTAAAAAATAAGTTTTTAGTTTTTAAAAAAAAATATTTATCCTTTCAATCATTCCATGCAAAAATTTAGAATATATATGTATTGGGTAAGATTTGAAACTCTTACCACTTGGTTATTCTACAAAAACTTTACCACTCTGGCAAGCTATTCATATGGTGAGTAAACATAATTTAATATACTAATATATATATATAAATACATGTAAATACATATACATAAATAATAATATTAAAGAATAATGATAAATAAATAACTAATAATACATAACAAATGAATATGAAATAAATAGTTAATAATTAATAATTAAGAAAAAAATGAATAATATATAATATAGTAGTAAATAGTAAATAATAATTAATAATTAATAAGTGATAATTTACAAGTGATAAAGAAATATTAAAAAAATTACAAAAAAATAATAAATAAATAATGATTATGCGTCCATGGGAGATTCTACCTAGTTATTTCAGTGATGGATGGGGGTTCCTCATATTCATGGAAATTTCACACTTTGTAGGTAAACATTCTATCATTTTTCATCTTATTATTTTGAGAGCTTTTAAGTCGTGGAGTCCTAAGGATTTAGATAATCATCTTGATTATATTTTTGGATTTAAATCATGGAATTGTATCTTGATGGGTTGAGGTTATTTTCACCTATCTTTACCTTTTGAGAAACTGAAGATAGAGGATTGGGGATTTGGCTCAGTATCCCTAAAGCTAGGTTTCTTGAACATTTAGGAATGAGACTTCAATCTAAATTTTCATGACAATAGGAGATCAACAGTGCATGTATGTGCTAGATTTTATGGATTTCATTGGATTTTATGGAATCCTAGGATATTATATGAAAATTATCTATATCTTGGCATTAAAATTAATATGTATAAGGAAAATAGGCATGTTAAATTTGTTCATTATGAACGCATGCTGATAGATGTAGATCTAGGATTCTCCTTAGTTTATAAGATCTTCCTCTCTAATTCCAAGGAACAATTTTCATTGAGAATTATGTATTAAAGGTCCTACTTATTTTTAGGGTTTTAAGGTTATCAGGAATCCAAATTTTAGTTATAGAAGGATCCTCACCTTCTCTATTTGTGCTTGGTATGGTCATGTGGAGCAGTATTTCCAAAGTAAAGGGAAATCTACTAATATTACAAGGGATATTTAGGGAAAACCAAAGCATCTCACAAATGATGGTTTTAGTATTTCTAAGATTTTCATACAGGCTCCCTATAATAATATTCCTAGATCATAAAAGCATGGAAATTTTGGTGTGGGATCTCCCCTTATTCTCCCTAGAGTTAAATCAAGGCATTGGGCTGACATTGTAGAAGAAAAGGAAGAGGAAAGAAGTTGTTTTGTATAGAATACTAGTTTATAGATTATATTTTTAAAGTTATTGGGATATAGAAGTCACCCATAGACTTTTTAGATAGTTAATATTTTAATGAGAATCCACCACAAGCTGAAGTTGACATGGGATTGTGGAAGGATCAATTATCTACTTCCAAAAGAAAAGGGAAAACCAAATTGGTGGTAACCTTCTCAAAGAAAACTGTGAAGCTTGTTGATCTATTCACAGGTCATCAAGGGAAGTATTTCCTTTTAGTAGAGGTTTCTCTCATAGGTCTGAGTTGGTTGGTCATATGGTGTTTATTCATAGTAGTGTTGTACCCTCTTATCAAGGAGAAGTTGTTAGCAGGGCTACATTTGGGAGTGATAAACTTACAGTCATGGCTCAGGTAGTATGTGGTTCTACTACAATTGGGATTTCAAATGAAGTGGAAGGAATCAAAAGCATGATTGGTACTGGAACTAAAGTGGAAAAGGCTAGTAATTTTGTGGTATATATTGTAGCTCTTGGGGGTGATGTACCTAGGGCCTTACAGTAAGGGGGTATATCAGCATTTTCAGCTGATAAAGTTTCTCCAAAGGAGATTCATGGTCCTTTGACAGCTTAGAAACTGGTCCATGAACCTCCATCTATTGTCACAAATTGATCTCCTTATGCATTGAGAAATGTAGTTGCTAGTGATAAAGTATGAAGAAGCTCATCTTCGATGGTGAGCCGTAAGGTACTCACATCTAATTTTTTGAGTTCCTTGCCTCTGAAAGTAGTGATGAGGAATTGCAAAGATGAGCTTATGATTCTAAAGGATCTGAAAATAATTATGTTACTCAGTCTTGGGCTATTTGAATATTTTTGGTCTATTTTTTTGTGGGAATGCTTGTATGACTCATCCCCCCGCCCACCTTATTTCCTTCTTTTTGTTTTTTTTTTAATAAAGAGGATTAGCCTAAACCTATTCTGATAAATAATGAATAAATAATAAATAAATAATATGTAATAATATATAATAAATATTAAATAAGTAATACTTAAAAAATAAGTAAATAGTAGTTTAATAATATTTTGATAATAATTTAATAATAAATTAATAATAAATCAGTAATATTAATTAATTAATTAACATTAATTAATTAATTAATCATAAATAATAAATGAATATATATTAAATATTCATATAAGGTCCTATAGGTTACAAGCAAATGAAACAACACACACATATAATTAATAATATATATATATATACAGATAAGTTTATTTAAATACAATTATACATATCTTATAAAAATATATAAATATAAATAATTTTACATAAAGGTATATAAATACAAGCATGAAGACACACACACACCAACGAATAGAATACATATAAATATATATACCAACATCATATATATAAATATACATTAATGTATATAAACATACTTAAATGAATATAAATATCTATAAATATATATACATAGAATGAAATTTACATAAATATATATAAACACATATTTATATTACATAAATATATATAAATGAACACATATATATAATTTTGTATCAACATAAATATATATACATCAACACAAGTATATATATATATATATATATATATATATACCCAGATAATATAAAAATATAAACATAAATACATATACATATTTATAAATGTATATAAATATAATCAAATATGAGTAAATACATATAAATTTCTATGCATAGATTCAATTATATATAATTTTAAATAAATATTATTAAATATATATATATATATTATTATAAATAAATATAAATAAATGTATATAAATACATAAATATATATATATATTAGATAATAAATTCAAAAAAGAGGAAAAACTACAACAATTGCAATTCCATAAAATTAATAGGAATGTAAATTAGTGGAATAATAGATGGTCAACACGTATGTGAAGACACTCTTAAGAAAATCTAAAATCACATCGAATGTTCAAAAATCATGGTATCCGTACAAAAAAACTTGGTTTTAGAGGCCATATGGGCCTTTTTTTACCACAAAAAAAATAGTGACCTAGGTACCCCTAATAAAAATTCTATAGATATCATTGCAGGATTCGATTTGATTTGTGGTAGAGCTCAAACAAAAAACCCGGATCAAAATTTATGGTCATTTGAAGTTTGAGTTTGATTTAAAACTTCACTTAAAACAATAATAAATTTTATTCTATTGATTATTGTCAAATTATTTTATAATATCGTTATATTTTATTTCATAAGCTTTAGTTTGACTAGTTGTAGAGCTAAAGAATACACCTTGATCAAAATTCACAGTCATTTGATGTTGAAGTCTCATTTTCAACTTATCATGAAATTAATTTTAGTTCAAAATAATTACTAACTAATAATTATAAATAATTAATAATTAATGCATAATAATAAATTAAAATTTTAAATAATAAATGATTATAAATAATAATTAATAATTAATAATAATTAATTATAAAATATTTCATATTTTTCCATTAATTTAGCAGCGATTTTTTAAAAAATGTTACTAAAAATACATTATAAAAATACTAAATAAAAAATCACATCTAGCGATGGTTTTTAAAAAATTATAGCTAAAATTTTTTCATAAATATTTTAGCATCAGTTTTTAAAACCACCAAGAAATCCCTTTTTCCCTATAGTGGGAGCAGTTTTCTTAAGTTATTACACTTTAATTTTGTTTCTTTATTCTTTTCTAGGAATTTCAATTATAGCTAAATTGATTATGGTGAGAGTTTTCCCCATTTTCTCTAATATTTTATTCTTATTCCTTGTTATCAATCACCCCTCTATTCACTATTTGAGTCATACAAATAGTGGAGTATGAATTAAATGGTGTTGGTCAGTGAAGAGGTCTCCTAGCTGAATTTAGGAAGAGTGTTGTCCCACATGAAAAGGTCTCGGTGTGGGGTGATAATAATTCAAACAATAAGGGTGTGGTGTGATAGGACTCAATACCCACATTGAATAGAATATTAATATTGTGCTTTAATAATAGTGATTTAATTATTATAAACTCTCGTGAGATATAATCATCTTCCACTAACTTCTTTATGTCATGTCTTATTCTTTGTGTTTTATATCCATATATTTATATTAATATCATATGAATCCTCAACCACCCTATATTAGTAGTATATTTTAGTAGTATATTAGTTAGATAATAAATAATGATAATAGAAATTCAATATGTGTAAGTGGGATACTTGAGAGATCGACCCAAGTGTGTGCATTATACTTAATTCCTAGGTAGGTGAGAAAATATTGAGATGAGAAGAATGAAATCCCCCTCCTATCAATTTCGTATCATTTCTAATTAGGTTAGTAACTTTCACACATTATTTTTCAAAAAACACAAAAAAAATCAAAAACTAAAAAAATGAACTCCTTTGTATATCATTCATTTCATAGGTCAAATGTGGATTTTCATGGTTACTTTCCTTTTTTTTACCTATTTAAAATCAATTTTATGAGTTTTACACATAATTTTATTTTAGGAATAAACTTCAATAAAATTTTTAATTGATTGAAGAACCTAGAAAAAAATGGATATAATTTCCAATTCTCTCAATGAAGTCAAAGATTTATAGTTGGAATAACAACAAAAGGAAGCTGAAAATTAATTGAATCTTTTTCCACCAACTCTCATAGTTTAATAACCCAAGGATTGTATAGGGTAATACATATAAGATATATTAAACCTTTATCATCCATTACTATAATATCTCTATGAAGGCGACATTCCAACTAATGTACATGTGATAGATTACAATTATTTGGATAAGTATTGGTTTGATTTTGTGGAACATGAAAAAATATGTGATTCTCCCATTTTTTATTATAAAAAATTATCACCTCTCTACCTATCTCTAGATTTGTAAAAAAAATTACACCTAATTATTGTAATTTAATGAAAAGTTAGTAGAGATTTAATACCTGCCTCCAACTCCAACAACCCAACTCCAAGAGGCACTAAGTAAAGAAGATGAAATTGAATTCAATCCAATTCTGAGATATAAAATTTTTATATATAATTTTTTTAAAAAAAATTGAGTATTAACTCTCATTCTTTTAATTTTTCAAATTTGATATACACACGGGTAACCATGGATGATGATGATAATGGTGATTCTCCTACCCAGACTGAGTTTCTAATGGCCTTATCCAGAGATATCTACTTCTAATATGGTTTAATTGAAGTGGGATATTTATATATTGATTCATATTTATTTAATTAATTAAAATTAAAATATTCATTGAATTTAACCTTCCAAAAAATCTGGATATTTCAACTTCACATTAGGCCCTAGACAATGTTGAAGAAGTATCTGAAGCTGTGGCTGAAGAAGTGGAGAGACCCTTTCTTTTTTTCCTTTCCCAGCCATACAATTTGTACCTTATTTCAATAGTGATGGAACTTTTTTACTCTATCCATGGGTTACTCTAAAACCAATGTAAAGTAATTCACATTGGTAGGAATATTTTTTGGTGGTTGGTGATCAAGAAACCACACCCACCTTCAGATTGGGGGTAACTTTCTTGAAATACTGGACTAGGGGTGGTAAAAACCTAGCACCCCCTTGGGGGGTTAAAACCAATCCTTATCTATATTATCCCTTTCCCTTTATCTTTATTTTTCTCATGTTTTATTCTTTTTTTCTTTGATTTATAAAGTTTCAACAGCTAGGATCTTAACTCAAGGTTACCATTAAAGAATAAATCTAGGTTGTGTCCTTTATTATCCTTCGTTTTAACTACCCTTATCTTTTTAATTTGGTTTGGTATTAAATTAAGGGTAGTTTCATCTCCTGTGTGGGTGGATTTCAACCTATTTTAAGGAATTTTTTTCTATTTTCTTGTTTTCATGGTTTTCAAATTTTTTTATAATTCTGCATGTTTTGTTTTCTGTACAAATATGGCTTTTATTAGTGCTAGAAAAGTGCATTAATAGTGCTAAAAAATCATTGTTAATTTAGGTGAAGATAAAGGGGGTCCCTTTTATCAGCGCTCAGAAAAGCACTGATAAAAGTAAAAAAAATAAAAAAAATAAAATATATATATATATATATATATTCGGGGGGGAGCTTTTATTAGCGCTAGAAAAGTGCATTAACAGTGCTAAAAAAGCATTGTTAATTGAGGCGTAGATAAAGGGGGGTCCCTTTTATCAGCGCTCAGAAAAGCGCTGATAAAAGTAAAAAAAATAAAAAAAAAATTATATTCGGGGAGAGCTTTTAACAGCGCTTGACCCCCCCTTTATCAGTAATAGGGTCACCTCCCACTCTCGCGCACTGCCCTTTCCCACGCGTCCCACACATGCGCGTGCACTTCCTTGCTTCCACCTGAACTTGAACTCGCGACCTCTCCCTTACGTGAATGCACCTTTACCACTAAGCCATTTCATTTTTTTCTATTAAATGATACATCTATTTATTTATATATATATAGTTGTATTTATTTTTATATTAATATCGATTCACATTAATATAAATATATTTAGTTATATTAATACATATATGTTTATTTATATATTAGCATATATATATTCATTCGTATATTAATATATATTTATATCTATTTATATATATCTTTGTAGTTACAATTTTTTATCCGTATATTTATTTGTATATTAATATATATTTATAAGATTAGTTTTAAATACATCTATAAAATATGTTTTTTACATGTTTTTATAAGTAAATAAATAAATACATATATACATATATACAAAACACACACACACACACACACACACATATATATATATATATATATATATATATATTTACGAATAAATACATATATATGTGTGTATTTGAAAAGCCATATAATGTTAAAACGTCCATAACTTATAATATAGAAGCCCATTTCAACTCCACAACCATTCAAATCGAATAAAATGAAACAATATTCGATATGATATGTGGTACAGGCCTAATAGACATCCGGATCAGAAGTTATACATGTTTTAATGTTAACAAATCGGGGTATCCCGACTAAAAACTCAGTTTTAGAGCCCTTTTGGGCCTTTTTTGGACTTGAAAAATGTGACATAAGCTTTGATTGGGTCACAGGCGCGTAGAGCTCGTCGCAGGATTCAATTTGATATGTTGTATAGCTCAAACGGAAACCCAAATCAAAAGTTATTCCGGTTTGAAGTTTGAGTTACACTTTCAACTTATTTTAGATCTTTTATTAATTATTTTGATTTTTTGTGCCCTCAAATTGTTATTAAATGATTTTTAATCGATAATAATTAGCAAATTATTAATTAATTATATTTTTTAAAATATTTTAAATCCATTTTCACTAAATTTCTTATATATTAAATGTAATAGTCTATTTATACGTATATTTAAAAAATATATATTATATTTATATCAATATAAATATACTTATATAAAAATATATTATTTTTCATGAAAATTTATTTTTTTTGAAGTATAAAATTTATCATCGCTAGGAAAAAGCACTGATAAAGCCCCCCTTTATCTGTGCTACTAAAACAAGTGCTGATAAAGGGGTCCCCTTTAACAGTGCTAAAAAAATCACTGATAAAGGGGGGGCCTTTTTCAGCGCTATAAAAAGCACAGATAAAGGGTAACTTTTAACATCGCTTTTTTTAGCACTGTTAAAGCCACCCTCCCTTTATCAGCACTTTTTTTTGCGCTGATAAAGGCCCCCTTTATCAGCGCATTTATTTAGCACTGATAAAAGGTTAGCGCTTCCCTTACCCATTTTTGTAGTAGTGAGTTGTTTCAATTTTTAGAGTGTTTTTAGGATTCATGAGCTAAATTGAATACTTTGGGAAATTCAAACCATATTTTTATTTTTGGAGCACTGCATTATTTTAATATCTAAGTATTTAAATTATTTTTAAATTTATTTATTTTCAGTCATTTTATTTATGAAAGTTTGATTTATTGTGAAACTCATGTGCACTAGTATTGTCCAAAGTGAACATCTTTCCCAATTTAAGAATTTTTTTTAAAAAAATGACATATTATCACATTTTTATTTTTCATGACAGTCTTGAATCGTATTTTATGATCCAAAACATTTTATTTTTCTCTTTTTCAAATCTGTTATAGTTCATGGAATGGGTCAAGTATGACTGAGGCATCATCTTGAAATCTCATTTTACATGTAACTCTTATTTTGGATTATCCTTATATCTAGCCTTTATTAATCCCTTATTATCCATGAAATACCTTGTTATTAATCCACATTACAAAACATTTATCCATTTTTTGCCCTCTTTAGAAGTCAATTGCATGATTATTATTAAACTTAAGTGTAGGGGAGGGAGAAGATGAGTTGCATTAAGTTATCCTGAAGAATCTGTTTAAGCTAAAATGGAGAAGAACTTTGTATTTTTTTTACCCTTATGATGAGAAAATTCGTGATGTAAATATGGATCGGAGACCAAAAATATCATTAAAAATCTAAGATTGGAGTTCACCACTACTTTAAATACCAAAAGTAGCCTCTCTTCTATCGAATACAACAATTTGATCTAAAATTCCAAATATAATAAAGGATACAAAGATTTTGAAATGAGGGGATAATGAAGAAATGTTTTTATACTACTAAAATTATCATATGTTTACTTCCCATTGAATAAAAAATAGTGTTTAGTGGTGAATCATTTTTTATCCAAGTGAGGATCACACCATTCTTAAGGGAAACTATTTTCATGCATTTTCTTTAGTTTAGAGCCTAGCCCTCCACATTCTACATATAATGTTTTTAAATTATAAAACCTTATAGCCATAAATCATATAATACCCCACGTAAAATCTATAACACCCAGATATTTTAATAGAACATTACGTTCGATAGCGTACAACATACGCAACAGCCAGCTTAAACGAACAATAAAATATTATTATGTGATCGTTATAACATAGTTGTTAAATTGATGTGAATGAATAGTATTAAACACATTATGAAACATATAATTGTCCTAATCATTTTTAATTTATTAATTAATACTTTGTGAATAAGCACTTTATTTTTAGTAAAGTCGTTTTAATATATAAAATATGTTTTCTTCAAAATAGTTTTATTACTTTTTATGAGTGAATATAATAATAAATTTATGTAACTTATATAAAATCTATTTTATAAAAAATAATTTAATTTTTGAAATCATAATTTTAAAATTAGCTTACGGTGAATTTTTTGGGTTTTTCTGAAAAGATTGATTGTCTAGTGAATAGTGAGAAATACATATTTTTATAAAAATCAAAAGTTATTTATATTAAAAATTAACTTTATGATTTGAATTTGACATAAGATTAACTTAAGTTATATTTAGTTAGATATAATCTAATTAATTACATTTTAATCATCTCTATACCTTATTTTGGTATAAGTACATTTTTCAAGAAAATTGTTTTTCATTGCATTTTGTGGGATTAATTTTAAATTAAAATATACATATTTTGTGTTTTAAATTTTGAAAAATAGATTCCATATTTTTAATTAGTGTTTTAAAATTTATTAAATAGTTTTATTTTATTTTAGGTCAATATGAGTATTAAACTTAGTCACTTTATTACCACAATAAAGGGTAAATTAGGTATTTTAGGTTAAAAATAAAATGATAAGAACCATAAAATGACCCAAAAATTTACCTAAATGTTATTTGATGATTATATATAGACCATAACCATACAAGGTTATAGTTTATTACCTTTTGGGACCACTTGGATAATATTATGACCTTTATAGTATTTTATTTAATGAAAAGTTAAACATGTCACACTCGTGTTTTTAATATGTGTAATACTTTTAATATGGGGTTAACCAAAGATTATGCTAGACTATAAATATTATTTTGAAATATCAAATATATATCTACATCATAATAATTTATTTTTTTATTTTTAGTGAAGAAATAATTAACTTAAATTCTTACTCAACGTTGATGCGGTAAATATTTAATTAATGGAATAGTCAAATAAATAATATTAAAAATATTGAAAGGAACATAATTTGAGATATTTAAGGTTATATAAAAACTCCATATATTACCATAAAATTTATAGGACATAATAAAATAGTTGGTTTGAATTTTACATGTTGTCTTTATATTTTTTAAAGTCAAAATAAGGAATAATATCAAAATTGACAAGAATGATATTTTATGGAATTAATATTTTATTAAATTATTTAAAAAACATAAAATATGAAATAAAAATAAAAGGGTATAATATATAGTAGAAAATTTCACCCCCTGTGAATTTTTATCACATTTTGAAGCATTTGTCTCTAGAATAGTCTTATTATATTTTAATATTTTGTGAAATCCCAAAAGTGTCCCTCACCTCAATTATTAAAGGGCGCCCCTTAATTCACTTATTTACACTAATTTAATCCATCTAGATTCAAAATACATTCCTATTAATCTTATAATAATACTTATCCAAGTTTTTTAGGTTCTATTCCTCCCAAAAGATCAACCCGAGTTCCCTTAAGAAGAGATCTAAAGGAAGTCCACTGAAGAAGAGGTAATCATCTTTACCATCTCTTTCAATTTATTTCTTATTATAATTCCTATTAATTTGTTGTTTCCATCCTAAATTAATAAATCCATTTTCAAAAATATACTGATATTTTATTATGATTATGGTACAACCATATTATTTATCATTTTCATCCTATGAAAAGTGAAAACATCACTCATGCGTACGTGCGGTTTACCGTCTCTATGTAGCGATGTAATACATTTTTCATCACAAATTTACTTGGATGGTTATAAATATGAAAATAATGAATATATATGATATATATTACATAATAATTATTTTATAAATGCTAATTATTCTTTACTTTTCTTTCATTCCATCCATCGAAAAATGAAAATGGCAATCATGCGTACGTACGTCCTACCGTCTCCATGAACAGTGTAATTAATTTTTCTATCTCTATAATTACGAATAACTATAAATATATATATATATATAATATATATTATTTGTAAACCATTAATATTATTCTGTAGATTATAGAAATATGATAAAATTATAAGTATCGTAACAACCAAATCAAAATATACATGAAAAACGAAGTAATTACCACCCGAAATAATGATTTTAACAGTGAATTGATAATAAACTGGTGATAAAATGTTATAAGTAAATAATATATGGTATGATATATATGATTATGGTTATTAAATTTATATATAATAAATCTATATTTATTATATATGATGTCCAAACATGTATAAAGGAAATTGAACCTGAGTTAAGGGTTTCTTGTCTCACTTTTACTTATGTGAGACATATGCCATATTCACCACTTATTTATTTTGTGTGGTGTATATATTGTACCTTTTATATATTATATAATTAATAATTTTTCTTCATGTTATTTAAAGTTTCATTTTAATTTATTTATTTCATGGGGATTACAATTCAAAAGATACCCAAGTGGTAAGGGTTTCTTTCACAATCTCAACATTATTCGAGATTATTTGAGTTTAAGTCTCCACTGGGGAATATTTCTCTTCCATGTCCAAGTTTTATAAAAAAAATAAATTTTTTACTATTCTATAATTATTGTTTAAAATCATTTTTACCCTTTTTTTAATTTTTACAAATTCTTTTAATAAGAACCCTTTTATCAATTTCCAAAAAATGTACTTTTTTTACTTTTATTACAAGTGCGAAAGGAATGTTTTTTTAATTTATATATCAGGAGAATAATTTATAGTAATCATAACATCTAAATTATTTTAATCTACCTTTACAAGTTTAAAAGTTTATTTTTAAATAAAATTATTTCTTTATTACATGCGCATTTTATAGATTTTAAAAATTATTTTCAAAGTAAAAAAGGGTATTTTCCGCAAGAAATATTATGGTAATATCTTTAAAGTATTTTTTATCTATGTAAAAATCCTTTAAAAATATTATACTGAGAATTTACTCTAATTATACCATTTATCATATTTCATTGTATGGTTATGATAGATTTTTTATTGGGGAAATTATTAATTTTTTGTATGACTAGTTCTTCCGATATGGATAGTTATTGATTTTGTTAAGGCATGTTGATTTAGTTGTGTTATTTATTTATAAGAGAGATTAATTGGAATTAGTAAGTAATGGGTGGGGCCCTATAAATCCCCTTGATTCATTGGTAGGTCTCATGAGATAAACTATATTGGGTTTTGGATGAGGCATTTCCCTTTATATAGATGTCTTGGCACAAGGCCTTGATGGTATTTGATATCTTGAAACAAAGTCACGATAGTATGTTTAAGATTTACAACATTATGAATTCCATAATTATGAATTCAATTATTGATATTCCATGGGATTATTCAATTAGTTATAATATCCATGGTTAATTTTCATTCTCATGTGATTATTTATATGGAATAATTTGATCACCATTTATTCCTGCGATATTATTCTCAAGTTATTGATTAAATGGAATGTGTTTCAATTATTTACCTTTATATATTGATTATGAATTATTTATTCACAGATTCCCTTGTATTCTTACCCTTACTGAGAATCTAATCTTACCCATTTATTATGTTTTATTTTCCACAGGATATGAAGAAGTATTTTGTGATTAGTATACAGGGATACACAAGGGGGAAAAATGGCATTACCAAATAAAATTATTTGTGTATTTTGTGTTTTAAATTGTAATGTGAATTTCAAGTATGTATCTTTTTTACCATGAATAATAAACTATTCGGTACTTTAGGATGAAATTTTTTTATCTTACTCTAATGTTATAAAGTAACCATTGGCTCTTGGCTACTTGTGTTGGGATCTTTATAGTTGGTATCAGATGATGTTTAGTAGAAACCTTGGGAACTAGATTTAGGAAAAATATATTATGTACTATAACCCTATTAATGACTTTGAATAAAAGTCTAAGTATATAATAACATCCTATAGATTTGTTAATGTCCATGGATAACCTAGGTTAAACATATGGACTTGTATGTTGAGAGGAATGTATAATGATTTAGACATCCTTTGAATAATATTTCATGATTATTTGATAGCTCACTCAGATTCTTATAGTTTTATACTTAAATATTTCTTTTGGGTTTCGATCAATGGATAGAACCATAAGTCACTTTATTAACATCAAATATGATGTAAAATGTGTTGATATTCAGTATCCAAATGGAATGATAATATGAGTGAAAGATATTGTGATTATTCCTAATCAGTTATTAAGATATATGATTGAAAACCTGCATCTTAACCAATTCTTAGACACACTAAAGAAAAAAGGATATATTTTTATGAGAGATTGAGTAGTGGAGGCCATTGGGGAAAGAATAATCATTTTCCTTCTTGTTAGAAATGTGAAAATAGACACCTTAGAGAATTTATCAAATGAATGGTAAAATGTTTTAAGTTTGAGAGATAAGGACATAAAGCAACAAATTTCCAAGGAAAAAATGAAAAGTTTGGTTAACGTAATGGATGAAAATAATGGTCTCCATAAAGTATTATCAATGGTTAAATTTTTTAAATGTGGTAAGTATGGGAATTATGAAAATCGATGTCCTAGGGGAAAAACTCAAAAAGTGAATCATAAAGGTTGTATGATTAATGGTTATATTGATGATGATTATAATGATAAAACTACAGATGATATATGAAATGAAAAAGGTATTAAGGGATAATATAATGAAGCATAGTTAATAGTTTAAGTATGAAGTGGAATTATTAAAGTGATTGTGTATTTGGATTCAATAATTATGTTGTAAAAGTATTTTATTAATGATATTCTTGTTGTAAGAATCATGAGATATATAAGGATTATGTTGTAGTAATTCTTATTTAAGGATTTAGAAGCATGTGATGAGTAGTACAGGTAACCAAGAGAATTGATTCTATGGAAATTTAATATTTTATAAAACACATGATTTGGTGAAGATAACCCTAAATATGTGTCTGATGTTGAGAAAATAATGATAAAGATATTTTTATGGGAAAATATTGGTGACCTAGAAAATGGTTAGGGATTCAATAAAAAAAGTAATTTATGATGGAGTTTACTACATTTTTTGGATTTATTAAATACATTTGATAACTTGATATTCTATTTAAGTAATAAGGAGATAGTTAATTCTTGAAATCATGAATGTTTTCATTAAGTTTTTATGGTGATTCATGTTATTACTAAATTTTAGGAAAATATGTGATCAAGTTGTTTACATGTGATATTAAGAGATAATTGATGGGGATTAATGATATATTGATTTAGTGACCTTATTCATAAATTTTTGAAATTTTGAATATAGTAAGTAATTTTTTGGAGGATACTTAAGATTTACTACTTATGGAATGGAACAAGTTGAAAATTTGATATTTTTGTTTGTAGTTAAAGTATGGTTTATAATATTGGATAACCAGTGATTACCATTTTGGATTTGGTAAATATTTAAAGGATAAAGGAATGACCTATGGATGTTATGATTAATTAAAAAGTTATTTAGGTATAAAAAAGTATTATATCCATTTTTTGGTGTAAGATATTAAGTGAAAATAGATCAAAGCACAACCAAAGGATGAGATTATTCCTATGACATGGAAAGAATAAAGTAAGTTTATTATCTAGATTACTTTATATTGGTAGTAAAATAATCCCTCAAATTTAATAAAAGGACCTTGAAATAAAAAAATTATCAATTAAATTTTCTTACCAAGAAATCAATGACTTTTTTAATCCATCACATATTTATGGTTTTTTTGTGGTTAACTTTCTCGTGATCATAATCTCTATCACTCTCTATTAATACTTGTGTTTTAGTCTTATCTTCCATGTTTATATTTCCACTTACCTATAATGATATCCTATTCAAAAACATAGTTTTTTTGTGACCATTGAATTTCTATTTCCATCTTCTTAAGAGGATGTTTTATTAACCATTTTTACGACATGGGATTTCGATAATGGAATTTTCAAATGTCAAACCCTTGATTACCAATCACAAGTTAAAATTTTGAGGACATAATTTATTTGAGTTTGATTTAAAATTAACTTAAGTACTCTTAGTTATATATAATAAAATTAATTACATTTTAATCATCTTTATACTTGATTTTTTTATAAGTACATTTTTGGGCTTAAAAATACATTTTTCAAGAAAATTAGTTTTCATTGCATTTTTCAAGTTTAATTTTAAATTAAAATATAAAAATTATGTGTTTTGAATTTTGAAAAATGGATTTTATATTTTTAATTAGTGGGTACAAATTAAGAAAATTGGTCCCTTTTTATTTTTTCAATATGAATAGTAAACTTAGTAACTTTATTACCACAATAAAGGTTAAATCAGGTATTTTAGGTTAAAAATAAAATGATAAGAACCATCAAATGACCCAAAAACTTTCCTAAATATTATTGGATGAGTCACTACTAGAAATCCCTCTTATATCAACACCTTTATCCCAACGGTTTACATGAAGCTTTCGGATAGGGTACCTATTCCAACAGTTTGTTGAAAACCATTGGTATATGAATTTTTAGAGTGTATTTTTTCAAAGGTTTGAAAAACTATTAGGATAATCCCAGGTAGAGACACTTTTACCAATAGTTAAAGATAACCATTGGGATAGGTGACAGTTTTCCCAATGGTTTTTTGAAACTGTTGTGATAGTGGAATGTGTAACCCCTTATGTCAATGGTTCATTGAAACCATTGGGATAGGTTTGATAAAATTTTCCAACTGTTTTAAAAAATTGTTGGGGTAGAATTCCATAAATGAAAATCCCAATCCCAATCCCAATATGCCCGCATTGTGCCCTAAATGAGATCTCCCATTGTTCCAGTGTGTGAACCCTTCATCCCAACAATGGATTTTTTGTTATTCCACATCAAATTTGTAAGTTATAACTGAGCTTTATGTTCTGTCTCAATTTATTCCATTTTCCATTCAGATTTCTTTGAATACAAGGTTGTTTTTTGTTTTTTGTTTTGATTATCCCTAAATTACATCTCCCATATTCTTTGAAAACCCTTCTTCCTAACATATAATCCATCCTTGATTCATTATTGTTTGTTCTTCCACTTAAAATTGATGATAACATAGTGTAGCATAATTCCCATAACATAACACATGATTCCTTTAGAAGAATATTTATTCAAATAATGATTCCTCCAGTTCATAAATTTGTATCTATGGAATGTTATGACCTTGAATAGAGTTTTTTTGAGCATCATTCCATATTAGTATACCATATTTCCCTTTATATCTTCATCCATGGTATGGAGGTATTAATTATCTATTCCTTATGTCTCTACTCTAGAGGTGCATACCTTGTCTTTCACATGTGAATTACTATGATAAAATTGATTTGGATCCTAACACATCATTCGAGGAGTGTTCAATACATAGATCAGACCGCATCAAGAAGGTGTAGTGAGGGAATATGTTGCCACTTGTCAAAAGCCTATGGTAGGATGGTTGGGTTAAAGAGGATACTTGGGGCATGATTTATATATTTGTACATTGTGACTTGAGTTGTTCGATAAAGAAAAAAAAAAGACACTACTTGGGGATGAGAATCCATTAAAGATGGATAACTTTAACATCATTGACTTTAAAGGTATTTTTTTAGGGTATTATCTGTTGTCTATTTTATTCTCCCTTGGATGTGTATCTTATAGATAAATGGGTTCTTGGAGTTAATTTTTAGAGTATGGTGGCTGAGTGGGGTGTATGGTTGTGGAAACAAGGTCACTATATATCTAGTGGGGTGCACTACAAATCTAGTGGTTCTAAAAAGTGGGACTTGAAATTCTACATATCCTAAGGATCATCCAGTTTCCAAGTAAGAATGATAGCATTCTTCCTTGGCTCACTTGCCTCCTGGTGGTGCCTAGATTGATTTTTCATTAATAATTCTTTCATCATTTTTATCTAATTTTATTATTTGAATAACCATCATAGTAATCTGACCCCATTACAACCAAAACATCCCAAAGTGATATCTTTGGGGATCTAGATTCCTCATCCTCTCATATTTGGTTTTTGAAGACTATATTGATTTTTTGGAGATTTTAAGGTATGATCTATCTATTATAATAATTATTATTATTTTTCCTCTGAACATGATCATATATTAAAGACATGTTGTAAAAATCTATAAATATACACCCTATCTAATGAATGATTCATGATTGATTAACATATCATTATTGGATCATGAGAATTAGTGGCATATCTAGGAAAGATCCAATACCTTCCATTAGAAATGAATATATTTTGGTAATTTGATTTGGATTAAATATATGGGGATAATATCCTCCTTGAACCCCAATTATAGAGACTCTATTATGATGTATTGGGATTTTTTCTAGTGAACCTTGTTTTTTGGCAATGATCTGAGGGTAAACCTTTGGTGGATCATGTAAATTTGAACCAATTTGTTGAATCTAATAATTACTTACAATATTTGTCCCTTTTATAAAGTTTCTTGACATGATGGTCTTGAGTATATATGCATAGTATAGAAAACCTTACATGAAATAGTTTGTTTGTAATGTATGGTTATCGTGTGATACATTTTCTTAGTATTTATTTTTTGTTCATTACTATGTCACACCTTAGAGATGGTTATTTCATAGATAAAGGAATATTCAATAAATAATTTTGTTCATTAATATGTTGTTTCTTACTTGTGTATTATTTCATAAATTGCAAAGTACTTATTAGGATATATTTCTCATTTATTTTTTATACCTTACATGTATATTTTTACATAGCTAGTGGTACCATATTTTTAGTGTTCATATTTATTGGTGACCCTATCATACATAGTATTCCCCTTAAATGGGGGCTTTGCTTGACATGACTCAAAACTCATAGCTTTGGATATATAAAGGATAGTTCCAGATCATGGAATGTGATTATCCCATGGGTGGTGAATGTCATATTCCATTGAAGAGGGTATGTATTCTAGCATAATATACCAATGCTAAATATCCTTAATTATGTGTAGAGTTCCATTTATTTACATATGCTAGTCATATGTGCCTTAAAAGTAGAGAAAGTATCCATGGTTTATGGGTGTGGCATTCCCTTCAAGGTGGGCATGGTGATGTTACTTAAAGGTGGAATTTATATTGTTCTTAAAGGAAAATAGAGTCACATATCATGATCTTTGTCATGTGATTACTAACCAATAGTGGTACCACCAAATCTTATTGCAACATAGTTAGTGCACAATCTATTTGTATATGATATGTTTTTTTCTAGTATATGAATTTACCTTTCCATATTTTAATACACCACTATATACATGTTCACTTGTTTTATGGATGAATTCGTGGTTTCATACTAGGTTTTTACGCACACCCTACAAGTGATTCTTATTTATCATTTTCTAATTACTCTCACATTTGTTTTCAAATGCAGAAAATGAAACCTATTGAATATATGTGAAGAAAAAGGATGACATACAATAATCACTGCATGGATAAGATGGGAATTCCTCCACTAGTGTATATTGTGAGTATTTTATTTCAAATATATATATTTAAATACAATATAATGTCATGTAATTAATTTTTTTTAAACATTTTTGTAGGATCCCATACTGAGGTGATAGTTATTTGATGAGCATCCTAGTAGTGGTCTGAATACTTAGGCCGGTAGTATGAGGGAGGGTGGTATGAGAGATAGGTGATCTAGTCGGTGTGCCCTGTTAGACCCTTCCCCTCCCACTGACATACCATCTATCCCACATTCTGATCCCGGTGTTTCGTTAGGTATACACGGGTTATTTAGGCCTCCTATTTTTTCATCACCCTTTTCATATGAGCCTACTCACCCTTCTATACCATATCCGATGAGGATTCCCGTTCCTCATCCATATCATGAATTTGGCCATACATCCATGTCATCTTCTTTTACTTCTACTTCCTTCTCTCTGAGCTTATATATTCCATCTTATTTGACTCTTAATCTAAAGCATTATGTGCCTATGGAGCATACATTGGGTCTCACTCCACTTGTACAGGGAGTTCCTTCAGTTTATGCGGATCTAGGAGTTCTCATTGATCATACTGTCATGGGTATATTTATAGAACCCTAACAAATTTTTATACCATTTTTTATTTTCATTATAACATGTATTCATATGATATTTTTTATTTCATGACAAAAACATCTACTGATAGGAGGTGGGGGTGGGGGTGTACACGCATGCATGCGGTGTGGAACTACCACACGTAGTTGATAGTGGACTACAACAAAGACAATCAAATTATTGAAAAAATAGGGTAGCAATGTCAGAGTTTTTTGGTGATGCTTTCCAAATACTCTGACGTCATTCCTATCAGCCAACTCTCATGGAGACAGTTTCCAAAAGAAGTAAAGTATAATGCTTGGGCATAGATATGGGTAAAAAATCTATTTTATTTAATGTAATATATTATTTTTTTATTTATATGAATTAATATTTTGGTGTCATATTTGGTTTAATTTCCCCGATGGTAAGGGTGCATGGCTAGCATGTCTAAAGGAGTAAGGTGAGATTTATAGATCCTATAAGCATGATTTGTATATTGGATGTCGTTCTATAATTGGCACAGAGTTAGAGGTGGTACCTATCATGGATGATTGTACGATAAAACAGTATCATAAAATGATTACTCATTGGATGATTATCAAGTTTAAGGTATTAATCGCATATGAGTTATTTAAATTAAAATTTTCATGTTTTTAATTAATACTATCTTTCGTATTATTGAATTTTATTTAAGAATCATCCGGAAAAAATAAAAAAACATTGCTACTAAAAAATACCTCCACGCATTGGGAAATTCTATGATGTTAGATCATGAGGGGAAGCAGGTAATAAGTTGGTTCTATGTAGAGGTGTAATGGGTTCCATACCTTCATAATAATTTGGTGCCATAAAAAGATTTAATCGGTGATATACATTCATAATAATTCAGTGTCATACTAAGATGTAAAAGGTTCCATACCCTCATAATAAGTCAGTGTTATACCAATATTGTAAACATAAATAAAGTATATACAATTTCATGGGATATTTTTGTGTCCATACCCAAATACAATTAACAATATAAAGAGTCACAATCCAATAGAATATCCATCTCATTTCATGTGTCATTATACCCAACCATTTAACCATTTTAATATCATTTAATTAACATGGAAATGGAGGCATGATCCTCTCAAACTAACTCAATTAATTTAAAAATAATCCCACTACAAGGGTGGAAAGCTCACACACCTAAAGGTATGGTTTTACATGGGGTAAATTAAATAAAACACCTCATAGGTGGCTTGGGTTGCGGATGACTACCTCCAATAATGATTAGGTGCTACAAGGGTGACCCAAAGCCATTGGAATAATTAATTTAAGTCTTATCATTTAATTTATAATAAATGAACAAATGGTTTAGTGTGTAGTGAAATGGTGATAGTCAAATAGACATAAAAACCTTAGGAAAAAGGTATAAACCAACTACCTTAAGATAGTGGTGAAACACTCATCTAGTATTAGCCTTTGGATTGGTCCAGATCAGAAGAAAATAGAAGAACAGAAAAAAAAACCTAAAAATAGGGCATATGATATCACACCAAAATAACTCCATTGAAAGGAAGAAGAATGAAGAAGGGAGCTAAAGGATTGGAGAGATTACTAGTCTTGATCCAACGAGATGAATGGTGGATTGATTAGAAATTGAACATAAAAATGGATTAAAATCTGAGATTTAGGCTTGAGAGAGCTCAAATGGATGGGGAGAGGTTGTACGTATTCTAGGAAAGAATAAATTAGGAGGCTTCTTTAAAAAGAGAGAGATGGAAAATTGTAATTTTCCACTTTTTAAGAGGTTGCATGGTTTGGATGCACAGTTGACCAAATAGTGTACCAACCATGCGCACCCCACTATCTAGGGAGCACACCCCGCATGGCCTAAATCACATGGTTAGACAAACCATACACAGCCCATGCACACCCTCTTTCTCATCTTTCATGGATAAAACCCCCTTTCGTAGTTTAGAAAAAATATGTGGAACCCATAAAGGTTTGAACATTTTGAGGTACATCGTTAGCACTAAACATGCACTAACCATGCACCTCTCTTATTTTCTCCATAACTCAGAGATCTAAGCTTTGAACAAGACCTAAACACTCATGTTTTCACATATAAGGTATTTGGAAAATTTATAAAGATAAAATAAAGGAAACAAACTAAAAATAAAATGTTACATACCTTGAAGAAAAAATAGGTTGTTAAAAAATCTTCCAAAGCTTTCCTTTTTATTACCATTTTTGGTACAAACCAAATGTAAAACTACTACAACATGACCACCCACCATGCCAAATATCTGGTCAACATTATCCAGTTGAGTATATACTTGAGAAGGATAGTTCAAGTGACCAAATGGACCTCATAGTTCTTCAAGTAAAGACTTAATTTATAAAATATGAAGATTAATGCTAGATAGTTATTCTTGATATATGAATAATGATTCTCAGTATTGATCATGGTTTGGATGAGTTAATAGAAAATTTTCATTTTTGGATTAATTCTTTTGTGTGGTTAAAGCACCTAGTGATCACTCTAATGTTATCGCATATAAGATGAGTGGTTTTCCTTTGATAGGCATCATCAGCACTGGTGGACTCAGAATATGCTTTTTGATACTATTGAATGCTTCTTGATAGTCATTGATCCACTAATATGTGTCCCATTTTTTCATCAACTTTGTTAAGGAAAATCTATTTCAAACGATATTTTCTATAAATAGTCAATTTTAAACAACATGTACATGTATTCCCCTTAAATGTTTTTGTTTTTGAGGTGGTAAAATATGAAGGATGGACTTTTTCTTCTTGGTATCAGCTTAGATTCCATAATGGATTACTAAAAAGTTAAGAAAATTTTTCAAGGTTACACCAAAAGCACATTTTAAGGGGTTCATTTTTAGGCTATGTTATCATAGTTTGTTTAAAAACATATCAATTTTGGAAATATAGCCAGAAATTTTCTAAGATTTAACCACCAAATCATAGACATAACACTCAATATAATTTCTTATAAAGGGTTTAGAGATATGGTGTATGGAACACTAGTATGTAGCACCAACATTTTTCAGGCCGAAGGGAATAACCTGATAGCAATATACTCCTTGGGGTGCCCTGAAGGTAGTGGATTCTTAATATTAATTGTCCATTTAGATTTAGTTATAGCCTGAGTATCCATCCATGAAGGATAGTTATTAGTAGTTATCATTTGTATTAATCAGAAGTTCTGTAATTGGAATTGGGAAGTCATATTTTAGAAAGTGCTAGTTGACTTCTCTAAAGTTGATGGACACTATAATTTTTCCATTTTTCTTCTTGGATTAGAATATATGGGAAATCCATTTTAGGTATTGGAATTATTGAATTAATTTTCCTTTGATGAGATTATCAACTTTTTCTTCAACATTGGAAGCATGGGTCAGATGTGTCCTTCGGGCTGCCAATTTGCAGTTATGATGATCTTCTTCCAAACCCAGGTGGTGGTCATCCACATTGGTATTGAGACCTATAATTTCTTTGTAATTATAGGTGAATATGTATTAATGTTTCTTTAAGTATGAGGTATATAACTCTTTTTCTTCAATGGGAATAGCCACACTAATCTATATAGTACACGAATCTTCTTTTGTGCCCAGATTTACCTATCAGGGTTCATCAACAGTGGTAGAGACACCTTCCACAAATGTAGGAGGAGAGTATTTGAGGTCATACTCCTCTTTATATTCTTCTTCCTCTTCATCTTCCTCTCCCTATCCTCCTTTTTTCATGCCTATATTGGGATAGATGAGTGATGAATTATAATCTAGAGTTAGCGAAAAGATTGATATTCTTATATTCAAAGGTAAATATATCTCCATTCCCTAGTGGTGATATGACAATTCCTCCATATTCATCTTATGAAATTGAGGTTTTCAAAATTCCTAGGGATAAAGTGATGGAATTTTCACATGAAACATTGTTGCGGATAGTAAGATTAGGTACCTCTTTGGTATAGTTAGGTTCAACTGATATGATTGATATCATGAGGGTTGATGAGTACATGCATGATCCTAAACCAATGTATTCGATATGGTTTATAGGTTGCACATATTGAACATTGAGCTCCTTTAATGGGTTGGATAGGGTCATTTACAGACCATTCGGGGTAGTAACCTAATCAATATCATCAGTCATGGGTTGCTTCCCTTATCTCTGATAAAATCTTACATCAATGTATTAAGCCCCACAAGATTCAAATGGATATTTATCACTGTATAACATCCCACTTTTCACATTAACATAGTACTTGATACATTGGTTATACAATGAAAGGATTTTCACATGTTGGTAAAACCAAGTCCTTATTAGTAGGAGGTTGAAGGTTGTGTCTTACCAGACGACTAAGAATTCAGAGTTAGATATTAGGTCCCCAAATTGAGTTTTTATATTGATCCAGTTGAGGGCATTTTTTTTCTTTTATCATACCCTTGAAATTTCACTAGAGAAGGATATAGGAAAACTTCACTATAACCCTACTAGTGAAGTGTTCATATTGGAATGAGATTGACTCCTGGGTTATTATTATGAAATATTGATGGATATCAATGTCATCTAGCCTTACAGACACATATAAGGGTATTATGTGTCCTTGTATCACATAATATTTGTCCTATTATATAAAATAGATACCACATGACATTCCATAGGATTTATCTATGCATGGAATAACTTGGTGGAAGTGACCTCAGCTTCGAACTCTTAAGGTCTTAACAGGGCCTCTACAAGTGCTTCTTACTGATCCTTTGACAAGTTAAGAGCATCCAGTTTTGAAAGATTCACTGGAACTATGGCCAACTACTTCGGGATGTTGTATTTGTTAACAAAAGGTATGATTGTTTATATAAGGAATTTTTACCTAGCAGGCACATTAGAGGTTTAGGTTCCTTGGGTAGATGAGTCGGATGGATGAATAGATGTTGAGGATGCATTTTCTACTGTTGGATTAAGCTAGCTTAGATTTCCTACCTATCTGGTTTGATAGGACTATTTCACCCCTTCTATTCAATATTATAAAATAATTGGGTCTAGAAAACACTTATCCAATGTGTGTGCACTTTCCAATTATTCATGTGTTCACTGAAAGTCTATTCCATGAGTTTCGGCAACATAAACAGCTCTAGAGAGGATGTGGCCAGAATATTGGGTTCATCCACCACTATGTCTTCCCCTCCCTCATTAGTAGAATCTTCCTCTACATGTGGTTCCCTGATCTAGCATAGGGAAAATGGGTTCATTAACCTTATTATCATCATATAATGGATTCATTAAGTGAATTATAGTAATAGAACCAAAGATTAGTTATTTTCTGATGATAAATCTATCTCGTTGGATAATTCCCACGGTACCATTTCGTGGGAAGGTCCCCATACTCTCGGGGCTAGAGGCATGAAATATGAGAGATTTAGGTCTTAATTTGAAATTTTTATAGGATAATCCTCCTTTAACTACTTTTTGTTCTTCCATCCACAATATTTCCTAGAAGATCATATTTTGAATGACTATAATGATGACGAATTTGGTTGTATTATAGAAGAGGAAACTAAGGGTGAATTTTGTTTATTTAACTATGCCCTGAGGATAGAATGATTTTGGTTGATTTTTCATATTTATCCTATCATTGAACATTTGTACACTCATACTCATAACTTATTTTCATTCACCTTATTCTTCAGGATTGTTGATGGAAACACATTCCACTTGTGTGGGTAGTTTACCCAGATTCACTTTCCCAGAATCAACTATCTTTTATAGGGTTTCTGTAAAAATAAAACAATATAAAATGGTATGATGCAACATTTGGTATAAGGGGAAATAATTTTGGTGATCATTGAGACTAACTTGATCAGGACGCTTAGGATCTAACAATTTTAGTAGGTTGTTTTCCATAGTTACTATAAAGTAACCTAGAACTTTCTCATCTCAAAAGGAATAGACTTTATTATTCTGTTCTTTGAATTGATATTCTCTATTTTCTTCTCACTCAACCTGATGAGGTTATTATTGTTAATGTTACCATTTATGAGGAGGTTTCATGTGAGGAGGTACGATATTTGGAGTTGCAGTCAGCATAGAGGTCGGCTTTGAGGTAATTGTCATGGTTTCTACTCGGCTTTTTCTCTTTCCCTAAGCTACCGGTGTTGGTATGGATTTGGATCTGGTTCACAAAATGGAATCTTCCAAACTCTATCCAACCAAAAAAAATATCCTAGAACCCACCCAGTTAATTTACTAATATAACTAGTATTTTCCAATCATCACAAAGGTTCTCAATGAAAATACTAAACAGGTCCTTCAGAGAGAGTTGTAGGTTTAGGGAGTAAGTCACACCCTTACACATGGAAATAAAATTTGACACCCTCTTGTTCTCTCACTACTTGAAACTTAATAGGTTCAGGACTGTCATTTTCAATAGCGTAGTGATGAATTGATAGAGGTGTTTTTTTGTAAATATCTTACCACCACTTGATCAATCTATCTAGTAAACTGGTGTACCAAACAAACCTTGGTACCTCTGAGGTTCTCACAAAACACTTGATCTTGGATACCTATTTCTATTCGAGGGTTCCCATAATTAGACCACACTAAGACACAAAGTGTGTCAGATGTTGTTCTAGATCCCTAAATCCATTTAATTTTAGAAATGTAGAATTCCCAAAGTTTGGAAAAGAGTTTCATCCACCCATTTAGGGTATGGCTTCCTTTCTAGTTGTACTGGTTCACTTCACCCTTCCAAAACATCTAATCTATCCACCAACGACTCAATGGTGTTGATGAGCTAGGGAGGAACAACCAGCTATGAAGGAGACTAAATGGGGGGAAGAATAGTTTGATCCAGTTGTGACGGTTCTTCCTATACTCACAATGGGTAACCTACAGTGTCTAACCAGTGAGTATGCATCTAACCTAGCTATGATTGTGTCCCAAATGGAGGGAACTCCTAATATCTCACCATCATGGGGTCAAAGTATATTGGTTATTGGTATCCCACATTAAACTGAAGTGCTGACTCTACTTCATCTTTTATGAAGAATTATCTTTGATGAGGTACATCAACTAGGAATGCTAGATAAGGCTCTTTTTGAAGAATATATCTAGTAGGGATGTTGCATCAAAGTATTTTCACATTGATCTTTTTTAACACCTTTATCTCTTTATCAAACTAAGAAAAGTTTTTCTCATGTGCAAGAGGTTCATCCTCTTTTGGGTGGTGGGTGATATATGGCCTCACCTTTACTATTTTCCTTGGTATATGATCATTAAGGATGTAGTAGTGGATAATTTGAGGGAGCCCCAAATTTTTAGCAAGCCTCTGGTTCCTAGTACGCACACATTTTTCATTCATTTCTATATCAATTATATTTTATATGGAAACATCCTCCTCCTTTTCCCCTATATTATCTTCATCTTCAGTATCATCTGCAAGGGTGGTGCTAATGACATTGACTGATTCATAATTCATTACAGTTTTTACATTATCATTGGGATAATAGGAGAACTAGTTTCCCTAATAATATCTTCTAAAATAACCATGATCATAAGGAGATATTATACCATTGATATATCTCTCTTGTTTTCACCCTCTACAAGGCCTCATCTTCTCCTTCAACAATCCCCTTGGAGTTTTCTAGAAAATGGTGAATTGAATGGAATCTCTCAATAGTTTCATTGTGTGTGTGTGTTCAAATCGAGTAAATTGTGTCATGAAATAGGAAAAACTAAGAGGATTATCCTTTTAGCACTCCTCCTAATCAAAAAAATACTGACCTCCATTGGGGAGGAGAATGAGGTAAAAATTACCCCAGACCTGCAGGTTGGGGTTGTTCCCAATCCACTACAGTAACATTTCGGACTGGATGAGTTGGCCTTGTATGGATGGGTTGAGTTAAAAATTTCCCTAGCCCTATGGGATGGGGATGATTTTATATCTCTATATCCAAAACTACCACAGTTGTTATCTTTATCGTTTGGATCTTTATTCAAGCATGATTTGGGTGAATTTTATGATCTTCATGTGAGATACTTACTTTAGAAGGCATTTTTTTGTTTAATGATCAGTCTTCCTTAAGTTAGAATCCTGCTAAACCTTTTGAGATACCTCATGAAAGAATCTTTCAATGGATTACTCTCATCAGGCCCAACACTTCTGATATTTTTTCAGGGTTGATTCATGTTGAGTGTTCCATATATAGAGAGTATATTTTACTTCTAAGAGATGGATAGAAGAAATGATGTTGCATGATGTCACTTCTTGTGGGATATTTTGATTTGGGATTAGGGTAAAACACAATGCTCCATACTCTCCCTATCCTCTAATTTGGAAACCAGTCAGGGCATTGGTGATCAACTAGTATGGATTTCTTAACATGTTAATACATGTTAATTGAAGACCCTCATACTATTTCCCTGATTTAGGGTTTCGTATATCCTAAAGGTAGAAAAGTCAATTTGATGACATAGTTATTTAATTACCTTGATACGATCTTCATATCTACGATAAGGTAAGACTGTATCCCTTTTGTGATGAATAGTCATCCATATATTCAAGAAAATTTCATTCTCGCATTCTTATGATAATGTTTCTAGAATGAAATATTGAGAATTGGATAAGTTCCAAAACCTGACTGGTATATTTTCTTCAACCAATTTTTTTCTCATAATCAATATGTACAATTCATCTTTTGGAGAAGATTCCTTCACTTGATCTGACCAAAGCGGTATTTTTCCAGCTACCTTGTTGTAAGTGGTGGGGTTACAAGGAATTTATTATACTATGTTGGAGGGAAAATTATCCAAGTGTGGTTCATAGAAATACCATTTTTTGGGATATATTTATATTTAGAAAGGATATAACTTGTCAATGACAAGGCATCTTGAATGACTGGCCATGTCTTCTCAAGCACATCATGATATAAGGTATTTCTCACAATTAATTTGGAAAATGGAGGAAATTATTTTAAAAATTAAGTATTACCACAAGGAGGATCTTCCCAGTAAATTTCATGATGGGTATGACTATTATCATGGTTAGACATCCTAATTCAATGAGAATTTTTGCATCATATTCCCTGTGGAGGAACTTTAGGGTGGATGATAGCAATGGGGTACCTTCTTACCAATTGATCCTCTGACCATGAGAAGGGTTTTCATGGAACTCATAAAGAGATGATTTTTTTTATCAGTCATTTCATGAACATGAAGAAGGCCTTCATGGTTTATATTCTGGGTAGGACCTCTAGAGTTTCTAGAAGAAATGTTACGAGGAGGACCTTCGTAACTATAATTGTTGCTTCTATAATTTGGTAAAGAATTAGTAGGATCCTAACACACCATTGACAGATGTTTGATGGAATCAATAACACTAGAATTGAGTAGATCAGGATTATGGGAAAACTCTTGGTTTTCAAATTTTCTTTGGTGAGGCACCTTTTTAGGTGATCTCCTTTGGGTTGCTGGAGTCACATGTTGCAGACAACGACTTTCAGGTTCAGGGTCTTGTTTGAGAAAATCTCATGGTGTTTCCTAGAATGTGATAATGGGAGTATGGAATTTTATCGTGGATATATGCCCACCCTGGAATGGCTATTTAAGAATAACAATAATCTCCAATTATAATGGGTGTGTGTGCCCAATCTTATTGTCTATTTATCATGGGATTTTTCCAATGACCCTTCTGGAAGGGAGAAAGAATACGCATATACTTCTGAGTAACCATCTTTTCAAGTTGATAGGTCACTTAAAATATAGAGGTAGGGTTGTTTTCCCAACTCCTCATCATTTTTTATGCAATCATTATATCATAGAATATTTATATAATGTGGAAAGCACTAGATTCTTGTCCTTCTATCATTTCAAGGATGTAAGGGGTGACTTCTATAGCTGGAATGGGAATATATTCTCATTCCATAGTAGGATTAGGGATGTGTACTTGATCCTGTCCTCTGTTTCTTATTGGAATATATTGGAAATCAACATGTGTAGGAGCATAGATATGGGTATGTCCACTATTTGCAGTCAGGGTGTGCCAACAAGTTTCTCTAGTTGCTTCCAAAATGTGTTGTCAGGATTGATGTGCATGAGCAGGTATAATTTCTTGCTCGTAGATTTCCACCACATCTTGTGGGAGGGATTCACTATCAAGAATTGGAATTTGATCCTATTCTCAGTTGTTTGATCTTCGCCTGCGGTAGTTTTCCTAGTCACTTAGTTCAGAGTGACCTAAGTCGGAGCCCATATAGTGAAATCCTCATAATGTTAAGGACTTAGTGTCTCACGACGTTGGTAGTGGAAGTTTCTAGTATAAATACTTTTTGGAGACTCATTTTTTATTGATATGATTCCATCAATAACCTCTTGGTCCAATTCTTTAAGGTGAGGGAAGAACCTATTATTGTGTTTCGGGGAAAGGCTCCTAAAAAGGTTTTTGGCAGATTTCTTTTTGGCTACCATCCATCACTAATTGGTTGATTAGTATGGATTCATATCTTGGAGGGATATTAATGAGGGATCCAAGTATGGGACAGTACCATTGAGATGGTACTCCCAGACCAGTGTATTTGAAACCCAATGTTGAAGACACTGGGTTGGAAACAGTGTCCTCAAGTTAGATGAGGATCCAGCTTGTGAGTAGTTGATGTGTATGTTCTTGTGCAGCTTTGAAGAGAGTTATGTTGAAAGTTTATGGATAATTTACATGATGAACACAAACAATAAAACTCTTCAAATTAGTGTGACAATCAATGAACACTTTCACAACTGATTTTCTTGAATGAAAATATGTGTATGGACCTATTTATTAAGTGGTACAAAAGGGGCCTAACATGTGGGTGACATATTTATTTTGGTTAATAAAAGTATTCACATTAGGTTTACCAATTTTGTTTCTTACCCATTCATATAGGTTTTTTTAAACAAGGTTTATTTTTAGAACTATAAACACCCAACAAATCCCATATCCATGATGTCTTGTGGGACTATTTTCCAATGGCAGACAGTCATTGGGAAACTTAACAAATGAATTTTAAGAACTCACATTGGTAAAGAGGATGGGAGGTCAATGTCATCACACCATTTTGGGTGGAATTATTGCCTACTCCATGACTATCTTATAGATTTATAACATATTCATGATTCCTTTTTAAATTATAAATTTGGAACTGGTCACCCCTATATATTAACAATCAATTATCAACATGAATTGATGGGAAAACTATTTATAAGTATTCAAGGTTCTCAGTCGATGGAACCATAAGTATGTTTCATAGTTTATCCATATTGGTTATGTTTTTTTTATGTTGGTTTCAATCCACATAGTTAGGTGCTCTATAATTTTATCACCATCCAGGGATACATGAGTTATTTTTTTGTTGGGATTACGACCATGATAAGAACTTCCTACATAGCCTCGGGAGAGGAATTAGAACCCACATAGTTTTGTGCCGCTTAATGGGACACATCGTGCCTTTTAATTTCATGTGACAAGGACTTGTCCATGCAGTTTAATTTTATATAGCTAGTACATTAATGAGAAAGATGTCTAGAAAAGGATGGTGTGGGACTTATGTCAAAAAAACTGAGATACCTAGAAGGGATATAGCCTCCTAGGTAGGAGGTATGATATTACTAGTAATATAGCCCAATAAGGATGGTTATGGAGATAAACAGAAGGAATATAGCCCTCCAAGTTAGATATGGCCCTACTAGAAATAAGTCCTAGAGAAGATTAGGGTGAGTTTGGGGTGCTAGGTTTAAACCTCGGGGGGGGGGGGATTCTTATGTATCAAGTTTGGATGGGAATAAAACCCATGTATTTCGGAAGGGTTAAGGATTATGCCTATAGATGAAGGCCATTTGAGGGTATGTAATCGTGCTAGTGATATGATCACCACCAACCCCTAATCCCATGTGAGTCATGCTTGGTGTGAGAAACAAGAGGAAGTGGAAGTCCTTTCACTTTGCACAATCTTTTTCATCCACTAGTGGATGAATAAGGGGGTGTGGAAATCTGGATATATCCTGATAGAAAGGCTGGGGTCTTACTCTGTGAGGTATTCCCATTTGACCTCCCCTTTCTACAAGTGGGAGAGGGGAAGAAGGCAAGGTGAAAGATGGAAAGGGGATCTTTTCGTCTCATTCTATTCACATTTCAAGCAACAGATATCACCACCCATCCCAAGAATCCATTCTCCACCATTCCTAATATTGGGATCATCATTACCATGATAATGTATGATTGTGAACATTTTGAGGACCCCACCTACTTGGGAGGTTAAATGTGGGACTTCCATTACCATGTGAATTTATAACTGAGAGGCCATACTGGTGTGACCTAGGTTCTAATCACATATGTATAGAGGATTTGGAGGAGGTCTTAGCTTGACCCCCCTTATATAAGGAACTAGGATAAAGAGGTGTTCTATTATTGGATATGTAAAAAGAGAGTATATAGGGTACTTCTCCCAGGTGGTACCTAGGAAATATGGATTTGGATTTTCCCAAGTGATACCTGGGAGAGCTGGGAGGCTGTTTCACCTAAGAGTTACTTGGGATAATTTGGAGATACCTAAAGAAATTACTACTTGGGAGAACTTGGACGAAGAAAAAACTGGGTAACCAAACTTGGGAGATACCTTACTCACACCTCCAAGGGTCTCCTCAGGTGCTCCAGGAAGGGTCTTTCACAAGTCCCAAGCTTGGGAAGGGGCATTTTCTCTAATAAATTAGGATTATGGGTAAGTGGATCCTTGTGTAGCTATTTAGTGTTTTAGACCTTGGAGTAACTTTAATCCATAGGCTCTCATAAATTAACTCTTCTTTTGAATCTTGGATAACTACCTAGGGAGTTTTGAGGACTTGGGTAAAGTACTAGGGTGAGAAAATATTTGATACTTATTTTGGTCTTTCAGTCATGTCAAATGAGGAGCCTAAGGTTCCTACTTATAAGCAATCTCAAGAGCCTAGACGAAGGAGGTGGTTTGTGCATGTCACTCACATAGGTCACTCGCACAGATCCTTGTGTAGGTGTGACCTTTGTGAGGAGTTGTTTGTGCATGTTGGACCATATAGGTTGGACTTGTACAAGATTCATTTGGGTGAATATATGAGAAAAGGGTTCTTGTTCACCTTTCATGGCTTTTCCTCCTAACTATACTTAATATACTTTTCTTTGAAACTTTTCATCCTTAAGTGAAAAAGGGAGTGTCAAAATATGCCAAAAGCTACTACTCATTTCCTATTTAAACCATTTTTCTCCACTAAAATTTATTAGATTCCAATCGATCTGATTTTTACTGATATATTGTGTTTTATTTATTTATAATATTTAAATATTAGTTTAATTCACTTTTATTTCTCTTATATCTATCATTTTTATATGTTATTTTTCTCCCACCATGTGATTATTATCTCCATGAAAATAGAAAACTAATCTCATTGTTGTTCGAGGGAGGGACACTATGCTAAAAAATCCAATTCATGGAAGTTTTTTCACTATGGTATAAACTGTCATTAATCACTTAGTGGTGGTTTTTTATTTTAAAAAATAATTTTTTAATTTTTTTTAAAAAAAATTATTTATCCTTTCATGCATTCCATGAAAAAATTTAGAATATATATGTATTGGGTAAGATTTGAAACTCTTACCTCCTGGTTATTCTACAAAGACTTTACCACTCTGGCAATCTATTTATATGGTGAGTAAATATAATTTAATATACTAATATATATATATATATATATACATGTAAATACATATACATAAATAATAATATTAAATAATAATGATAAATAAATAACAAATAATACATAATAAATGAATATGAAATAAATAATTAATAATTAATAATTAAGAAAAAAATGAATAATATATAATATAGCATTAAATAGTAATTAATAATTAATAATTAATAAGTGATAATTTACAAGTGATAAAGAAATATTAAAAAAATTACAAAAAAATAATAAATAAATAATGATTATGCGTCCACGGGAGCTTCTCCCTGGCTATTTCGGTGATGGATAGGGGTTCTTCATTTTCATGGAAATTTCACACTTTCTGGGGAATCAATTGTTATCGAGAGGCACTTCTTAGGTAGTTGGGAAAATTAATGGCACTTCATATAGGATCACTAGACCCTTAGTTGGAATTAACACTGATTGGGATCAAATTTCTACAAATGCCAAAGGCTCCGATGATCTTGGGAAGCGGCTCTTATTTTGGTTCAGAAATTCAGAAGTGGGTAAGTTTTAGAGGAAGGGAAATATTACTCATGTGGTTGCAAATGAAGATGCTATTTCAAATCATCTTGATCTAGGTAAACATTCTATCATTTTTCATCTTATTATTTTGAGAGATTTTAAGTCGTGGAGTCCTAAGGATTTAGAGAATCATCTTGATTCTATTTGGGGATTTAAATCATGGAGTTGTGTCTTGATGGGTTGAGGTTATTTTCACCTACCTTTACCTTTTGAGAAACTGAACATAGAGGATTGGGGATTTGGCTCGGTATCCCTAAATCTAGGTTTCTTGAACATTTAGGAATGGGACTTCAATCTGAATCTGCTTGACAATAGGAGATCAATGGTGCATCTATGTGTCAGATTTTATGGATTACATTGGATTTTATGGAATCCTAGGATATTATATGAAATTTATCTATATCTTGGCATTAAAATTATGATGTATAAGGAAAATAGGCATGTTAAAATTGTTCATTATGCACTCATGCTGATAGATGTAGATCTAGGATTCGCCTTAGTTTATAAGAACATCTTCTCTTATTCCAAGGAACAATTTTCAATGAGAATTATGTATTAAAGGTCCTACTTATTTTTAGGGTTTTTAGGTTATTAGGCATCCAAATTTTAGTTATATAAGGATCCTCACCTTCTCTATTTGTGCTTGGTATGGTCATGTGGAGCAGTATTTCCAAAGTAAAGGGAAATCTACTAATATTGCAAGGGATATTTAGGGACAACCAAAGGATCCCACAAAGGATGATTTTAGGATTTCTAAGATTTTCATACAGACTCCCTATAATGATATTCCTAGATCATAAAAGCATGGAAATTGTGGTATGGGATCTCCACTTATTCTCCCTAGAGGAAAATCAAGGCATTGGGCTGACATTGTAGAAGAAGAGGAAGAGGAAAGGAAGTTGTTTTGTATAGAATCCTAGTTTATAGATTATATTTTTAAAGTGATTGGGATATATAAGTCACCCATAGACTTTGTGGATAGTCGATATTTTAATGAGTGCACCACAATCTGAAGTTGACATGGGATTGTGGAAGGATCAATTAGCTACTTCTAAAAGAAAAGGGAAAACCAAATTGGTGGCAAACTCCTCAAAGAAACCTGTGAAGCTTATTGATCTGTTCATAGGCCATCATGGAATGGATTTCCTTTCAGTACAGGTTTCTCTCATAGGTCTGAGCTGGTTGGGTATATGGTTTTTATTCATAGTAGTGTTGTACCCTCTTATCAAAGAGAAGTTGTTAACAGGGATACATTTGGGAGTGATCAACTTGTAATCATGGCTTAGGTAGTATGTGGTTCTACTACAATTGGAATTTCAAATGAAGTGGAAGTAATAAAAATCATGATTGGTACTGGAACTAAAGTGGAAAAGTCTAGTAATGTTGTGGTATATATCGTAGCTCTTGGGGGTGATGTACCTTGGGCCTTACAGTAAGGGGGTATATCAGCATTTGCGGCTGATAAAGTTTCTCCCAAGGAGATTCATGTTCCTTTGATAGCTTAGAAACTGGTCCATGAACCTCCATCTATTGTCACAAAGTGATCTCCTTGGGCATTGAGAAATGTAGTTGCTAGTGATAAAGTAGGAAGAAGTTCATCTTCGATGGTGAGCGGTAAGGTACTCACATCTAATTTTTTGAGTTGCTTGCCTCTGAAAGTAGTGATGAGGAAATGCAAAGATGAGATTATGATTCTAAAGGATCTGACAATAATGATGTTACTCAATCTTGTGCTATTTGAATTTTTTGGTCTATTTTTTGGTAGGAATGCTTGTATGACTCATCCCCCCACCCACCTTGTTTCCTTATTTTTGTTTTTTTCAATAAAGAGGATTAACCTAAACCTATTCTGATAAATAATGAATAAATAATAAATAAATAATATGTAATAATATATAATAAATATTAAATAAGTAATAATTAAACAAATAATTAAATAGTAGTTTAATAATGTTTTGATAATAATTTAATAATAAATTAATAATAAATAAATAATAATAATAAATTAATTAATATTAATTAATTAATTATAAATAATAAATTAATATATATTAAATATGCATATAAGGTCCTATAGGTTACAAGCAAATGAAACAACACACACATAAAATAAATAATATATATATATACAAATAAATTTATTTAAATAAAATTATACATATCTTATAAAAATATATAAATATAAATAATTTTACATAAAGGTAAATACAAGCATGAAGACACACACACCAACAAAAAGAATACATATAAATATATATACCAACATTATATATATAAATATACATTAATGTATATAAATATACTTAAATGAATATAAATATCTATAAATATATATACATAGAATGAAATTAACATAAATATATATAAACACATATTTATATTACATAAATATATATAAACGAACACATATATAAAATTTTGTATCAAAATAAATATATATACATCAACACAAGTAAATATATATATATATATACCTGCATAATATAAAAATATAAACATAAATACATATACAAATTTATAAATGTATATAAATATAATCAAATATGCGTAAATACATATAAATTTATATGAATAGATTCAATTATATATAATTTTAAATAAATATTATTAAATATATATATATATAAATTATAAATAAATATAAATAAATGTATATAAATACATAAATATATATATAGTAGATAATAAATTCAAAAAAGATGAAAAACCACAACAATTGCAATGCCATAAAATTAATAGGAATGTAAATTAGTGGAATAATAGATGGGTCAACACGTATGTGAAGACACTCTTAAGAAAATCTGAAATCACATCGAATGTTCAAAAATCATGGTATCCGAACAAAAAAACTTGGTTTTGGAGGCCATATGGGCCTTTTTATCACAAAAAATAGTGACCTAGGTACCCCTAATAAAAATTATATAGGTATCATTTCAGGATTCGATTTGATTTGTGGTAGAGCTCAAAAAAAAACCCCGGATCAAAATTTATGGTCATTTGAAGTTGGAGTTTGATTTAAAACTTCACTTAAAACAATAATAAATTTTATTTTATTAATTATTGTCAAATTATTTTATAATTTAGTTATATTTTATTTCATAAGCTTCACTTTGACTAGTTGTGGAGCTAAAGAATACACCTTGATCAAAATTTGCAGTCATTTGATGTTGAAGTCTCATTTTCAACTTATCATGAAATTAATTTTTGTTCCAAAATATTTAATAACTAATAATTATAAATAATTAATAATTAACACATAATAATAAATTAAAATATTAAATAATAAATGATTATAAATAATAATTAATAATATTTAATATTTAATTATAAAATATTTCATATTTTTCTATTAATTTAGCAGTGATTTTTTAAAAAAAATTGCTAAAAATACATTATAAAAATACTAAATAAAAAATAAAATCTAGCGATGGTTTTTGAAAAAAACTATAGCTAAAATTTTTTCATAAATATTTTAGCATTAGTTTTCAAAACCACCAAGAAATCCCTTTTTCCCTATAGTGGGAGCAGTTTTCTTAAGTTATTACACCTTAATTTTGTTTCTTTATTCTATTCTAGGAATTTCAATGGTAGTTAAATTGATTATGGTGAGAGTTTTCCCCATTTTCTCTAATATTTTATTCTTATTCCTTGTTATCAATCATCCCTCCATTCACTATTTGAGTCATGCATATAGTGGAGTATGAATTCAATGGTGTTAGTCAGTGAAGAGGTCTCCTAACTGAATTTAGGAAGAGTGTTTTCCCACATGAAAAGGTCTCAGTGTGGGGTAATAATAATTCAAACAAGAAGAATGTGGTGTGATAGGTCTCAATACCCACATTGAATAGAATATTAATATTGTGATTTAATAACAGTGATTTAATTATTATAAACTCTCATGAGATATAATCATCTTCCACTAACTTCCTTATGTCATGTATTATTCTTTGTGTTTTATATTCATATATTTATAATAATATCATATGAATCCTCAACCCCCCTATATTAGTATTATATTTTAGTAGTATATTAGTTAGATAATAAATAATGATAATAGAAATTCAATATATGTAAGTGGGATACTTGAGAGATCGACCCAAGTGCGTGTATTATTATTAATTCCTAGGTAAGTAAGAAAATATTGAGTTGAGAAGCATGAAAACACCCTCCTATAAATTTGGTATCATTTCTAAGTAGGTCAGTAACTTTCAAACATTATTTTTCAAAAAACATAAAAAAAAACAAAAACAAAAAAAAATGAACTCCTTTGTATATCATTCATTTCATAGGTCAAATATGGGTTTTCATGGTGACTTTCCTTTCGTTTTACCTATTTAAAATCAATTGGATGAGTTTTACACATAATTTTTTTTTAGGAATAAACTTTAATAAAATTTTAAATCGATTGAAGAACCTAGAAAACAAATGGATATCCTTTCTACTTCTCTCAATGAAGTCAAAGATTTATGGTTGGAATAACAACAAAAGGAAGCTGAAAAGTAATTGAATCTTGTTCCACCAACTTTCATAGTTTAATAACCCAAGGATTGTATAGGGTAATACATATAAGATATATTAAACCTTTCTCATCCATTACTATAAGATCTATCTAAATGAGACATTCCAACTAATGTAAATGTGATAGATTACGATGATTTGGATAAGTATTGGTTTTATTTTGTGGAACATGAAAAAATATGTGATTCTCCCATTTTTTACTATGAAAAATTATCACCTCTCCACCTATCTCTAGATTTGTAAAAAAATTACACCTAATTATTGGAATTTAATGAAAAGTTAGTGGATATTGAATACCTGCCTCCAACTCCAACAACCCAACTCCAAGAGGCACTAAGTAAAGAAGATGAAATTGAATTCAAGCCAATTCTGAGATATAACATTTTTATATATAATTTTTTTAAAAAAATTGAGTATTAACTCCCATTATTTTAATTTTTTAAATTTGATATACACATGGGTGACCATGGGTGATGATGATAATGTTGATTCTCCTACCGAGACTGAGTTTCTAGTGGCCTTATCCCGAGAGATCTACTTCCAATATGGTTTAATTGAAGGGGAATATTTATATATTGATTACTATTTATTTAATTAATTGGAATTAAAATATTCATTTAATTTTACCTTCCAAAAAATCTGGATATTTCAACTTCACATTATTCCCTAGATAATGTTGAAGAAGTATCTGAAGTTTTGGCCAAAGAAGTGGAGAGACCCATTCTTTTTTACTTTCCCAACCATAAAATTTGTACCTTATTTCAATGGTGATGGAAATTTTGTACTCTATCTATGGGTTACTCTAAAACCAATGTAAAGTAATTCACATTGGTAGGAATATTTTTTGGTGGTTGGTGATCAAGAAACCACACCCACCTTCAGATTGGGGGTAACTTTATTGAACTACTGGACTAGGGGTAATAAAAACCTAGCACCCCCATGGGGGGTTAAAACCAAGCCTTATCTATATTATCCCTTTCCCTTTATATTTATTTTTCTCATGTTTTATTCTTTTTTTCTTTGATTTATAAAGTTTCAACAGCTAGGATCTTAACTCAATGTTTACATTAAAGAATAAATCTACGTTGTGTCCTTCCTTATCCTTGGTTTTAACTACCCTTATCCTTTTAATTTGGTTTGGTATTAAATTAAGGGTAGTTTCATCTCATGTGTGGTTGGATTTCAACCTATTTTAAGGAATTTTTTTCTATTTTCTTGTTTTCATGGTTTTCAAATTTGTTTATAATTCTGCATGTTTCTTTTTCTACACAAATATGGATTTTATTAGCGCTAGAAAAGTGAAATAACAGTGCTAAAAAAGTGTTGTTAATCGAGACAAAGATAAAGGGGGGGTACCTTTTATCAGCGCTCAGAAAAGAGCTGATAAAAGTAAAAAAATAAATAAAAAATTATTTTTATTCGGGGGGAGCTTTTAACAGCGCTTGACCCCCCTTTATCAGTGCTAGGTAGCCCCTCCCACTCTCGTGCGCTTCCCTTGCTCGCACGTCCCACACATGCACGCGCACTTCCTTGCTTCCACCTGAACTCGAACCCACGACCTCCCCCTTGCGTGCCTGCACCTTTACCACTAATCCATTTCATTTTTTTTCTATTAAATGATACATCTATTTATTTATATATATATAGTTGTATTTATTCTTATATTAATATAGATTCACATTAATATAAATATATTTAGTTATATTAATACATATATGTTTATTCATATATTAGTATATATATAATCATTCGTATATTAATATATATTTATATCTATTTATATATATCTTTGTAGTTACAATTTTTTATCCGTATATTTATTTGTATATTAATATATATTTATAAGATTAGTTTTAAATACATCTATAAAATATGTTTTTTACGTGTTTTTATAAATAAATAAATAAATACATATATACATATATACAACTCACACACAAAGAAACACACACACAGATATATATATATATATATATATATATATTTACGAATAAATACATATATATGTGTGTATTTGAAAAGCCATATAATGTTAAAATGACCATAACTTCTAATATAGAATCTCATTTCAACTCCAAAATCATTAAAATCGAATAAAATGAAACAATATTTGATATGATATGTGGTACAGGCCTAAGAGACATCCGGATCAGAAGTTATACATGTTTGAAAGCTAACAAATCGGGACATCCCGACTAAAAACTCAGTTTTGGAGCCCTTATGGGAATTTTTTGGCCTTGAAAAATGTGACCGAAGCTTTTCTTGGGTCACAGGCGCCTAGAGCTTGTCGCAGGATTTGATTTGATATATTGTAGAGCTCAAACGGACACCCATATCAAAAGTTATGGCGGTTTGAAGTTTGAGTTACACTTTCAACTTATTTTAGATCTTTTATTAATTGTTTTGATTTTTTGTGTCCTAAAATTGTTAGTAAATGATTTTTCATCGATAAAAATTAGAAAATTATTAATTAATTATATTTTTTAAAATATTTTAAATCCATTTTCACTAAATTTACTATATATTAAATGTAATAGTCTATTTATACGTATATTTAAAAATATATATATTATATTTATATCAATATAAATATACTTATATAACAATATATTATTTTTCATGAAAAATTATGTTTTTTGAAACATAAAATTTATCAGTGCTAGGAAAAAGCACTTATAAAGCCCCCCTTTATCATCACTACTAAAAAAGCGCTGATAAAGGGGTCCCCTTTAACAGCGCTAAAAAAAAGCACCGATAAAGGGGGGGCCTTTATCAGCGCTAAAAAAAGCACTGATAAAGGGTCACTTTTAACAGTGCTTTTTTTAGCACTGTTAAAGCCCCCCCCCCCCCCATCAGCGCTTTTTTTAGTGCTAATAAAGGTCCCCTTTATCAGAGCTTTTTTTTAGCACTGATAAAAGGGTAGCGCTTCCCTTGCCTGTTTTTTTAGTAGTGAGTTGTTTCAATTTTAAGAGTGTTTTTAGGATTCATGAGCTAAATTGAATACTTTTGGAAATTCAAACCATATTGGTATTTTTGGAGAACTCCTTTATTTGAATGTCTAAGTATTTAATTTATTTTTAAATTTATTTTTTTCAATCATTTTATTTATGAAAGTTTGATTTATTGTGAAACTCATGTGCACTAGTATTGTCCAAAGTGAACATCTTTCCCAATTTAAGAGTTTTTTAAAACTTTTTTACATCTTATCACATTTCTATTTTTCATGATAGTCTTGAATCATATTTTATGATCCAAAACATTTTATTTTTCTCTTTTTCAAATCTGTTATAGTTCATGGAATGGGTCAAGTATGACTGAGGCATCATCTTGAAATCTCATTTTACATGTAACTCTTATTTTGGATTATCCTTATATCTGGCCTTTATTAATCCCTTATTATCCATTAAATACCTTGTTATTAATCCACATTATAAAACATTTATCCATTTTTTACCCTCTTTAGAAGTCAATTGCATGATTATTATTAAACTTAAGTGTAGGGGAGGGAGAAGATGAGTTGTATTAAGCTATCCTGAAGAATCTTTTTAAGCTAAAATGGAGAAGAACTTTTTATTTTTTTTACCCTTGTGATGAGAAAATTCTTGATTTAAATATGGATGGGAGACCAAAAATATCATTAAAAATCTAAGATTGGGGTGCAACACTACTTTAAATACCAAAAGTATCTTCTCTTCTATCGAATACAACAATTTGATCTGAAATTCCAAATATAATAAAGAATACAAAGATTTTGAAATGAGGGGATAATGAAGAAATGTTTTTATACAACTAAAATTATCATGTGTTTACTTCCCATTGAATAAAAAATAGTGTTTAGTGGTGAATCGTTTTTTATCCAAGTGAGGATCACACCATTCTTGAGGGAAACTATTTTCATGCATTTTCTTTAGTTTAGAGTCTAGCCCTACACATTCTACATATAATGTTTTTAAATTATAAAACCTTATATCCATAAATCATAGAATACCCCAAGTAAAATCTATAACACCCTGATATTTTAAAATAACATTATGTTCGATAGCGTACAACATACGCAACAGCCATCTTAAACGAACAATAAAATATTATTATGTGATCATTATAACATAGTTGTTAAATTGATGGGAATGAATAGTATTAAACACATTGTGAAATATATAATTGTCCTACTCATTTTTAATTTATTAATTAATTCTTTGTGAATAAGCACTTTATTTTTAGTAAAGTCGTTTTAATATATAAAATATGTTTTCTTCAAAATGGTTTTATTACTTTTTATGAGTGAATATAATAATAAATTTATGTAACTTATATAAAATCTATTTTATAAAAAATAATTTAATTTTTGAAATCATAATATTAAAATTAGCTTACGGTGAATTTTTGGGGTTTTTCTGAAAAGATTGATTTTATAGTGAATAGTGAAAAATACCGATTTTTATAAAACTCAAAAGTTATTTATATTAAAAATTAAATTTATGATTTGAATTTGATATAAAATTAACTTAAGTTATATTTACTTAGATATAATCTAATTAATTACATTTTAATCATATCTAAACCTTATTTTGGTATAAGTGCATTTTTCAAGAAAATTGTTTTTCATTACATTTTGTGGGATTAATTTTAAATTAAAATATACATATTTTGTGTTTTAAATTTTGAAAAATAGATTCCATATTTTTAATTAGTGTTTTAAAATTTATTAAATAGGTTCATTTTATTTTAGATCAATATGATTATTAAACTTAGTCACTTTATTACCACAATAAAGGGTAAATTAGGTATTTTAGGTTAAAAATAAAATGATAAGAACTATAAAATGACCCAAACATTTACCTAAATGTTATTGGATGATTATATATCGACCATAACCATCCAAGTTTCTAATTTATTACCTTTTGGGACCACTTGGATAAGATTATGACCTTTATAGTATTTTATTTAATGAAAAGTTATACATGTCACACTCGTGTTTTTAATATGTGTAATACTTTTAATATGGGGTTAACCAAAGATTATGCTAGATTATAAATATTATTTTGAAATATCAAATATTTATATACATCATAATAATTTATTTTTTAATTTTTAGTGAAGAAATAATTAACTTAAATTCTTACTCAATGTTGATGCGGTAAATATTTAATTAATGGAATAGTCAAATAAATAATATTAAAAATATTGAAAGTAACATAATTTGAGATATTTAAGGTTATATGAAAACTCTATATATTACCATGAAATTTATAGGACATAATAAAATAGTTGGTTTGAATTTTACATGTTGTCTTTATATTTTTTAAAGTCAAAATAAGAAATAGTATCAAAATTGACAAGAATGATATTTTATGGAATTAATATTCTATTAAATTATTTAAAAAACATAAAATATTAAATAAAAATGAAAGGGGGTAATATATAGTAGAAAATTTCACCCCCTGTGAATTTTTATCACATTTGGAAGCATTTGTCTCTAGAATAGTCTTATTATATTTTAATATTTTGTGAAATCCCAAAAGTGTCCCTCACCTCAATTATTAAAGGGCGCCCCTTAATTCACTTATTTACACTAATTTAATCTATCTAGATTCAAAATTAATTCCTATTAATCTTCTAATAATACTTATCCAAGTTTTATAGGTTCTATTCCTCCCAAAAGATCAACCCCAGTTCCCTTGAGAAGAGATCTAAAGGAAGTCCACTAAAGAAGAGGTAATCATTTTTACCATCTCTTTTAATTTATTTCTTATTATAATTCCTCTTAATTTGTTGTTTCCATCCTAAATTAATAAATCAATTTTCAAAAATATACTGATATTTTATTATGATTATGGTACAACCATATTATTTATCGTTTTCATCCTATAAAAAGTGAAAACATCGCTCATGCGTACGTGCGGTTTACCGTCTCTATGTAGCGATGTAATTCATTTTTCATCACCACTTTACTTGGATGGTTATAAATATGTAAATAATGAATATATATGATATATATTACATAATAATTATTTTCTAAAGGCTAATTATTCTTGAATTTTCTTTCATTCCATCCATCAAAAAATGAAAATGGAATTCATGCGTACGTGCGACCTACCGTCTCTATGAACGGTGTAATTAATTTTTCTATCTCTATTATTAAAGATAACTATAAATATATATATATTTTTAATATATATTATTTTTACACCATAAATATTATTCTTTAGATTATTGAAATATGATAAAATTATATGTATCGTAACTACCAAATCAAAATATACATGAAAAACGAAGTAATTACCACCTGAAATAATGATTTTAACACTGAATTGATAATAAAATGGTGATAAAATTTTATAAGTAAATAATATATGGTATGATATATATGATTATGGTTCTTAAATATATATATAATAAATCTATATTTATTATATACGATGTTCAAACGTGTACAAAGGAAATTGAACCTGAGGTAAGGGTTTCTCGTCTCACTTTTACTTATGTGAGACATATGCTATATTCAACACTTATTTATTTTGTGTGGTGTATATATTGTACCTTTTATATATTATATAATTAATAAATTTTTATTCATGTTATTTAAAGTTTCATTTGAATTTATTTATTTCCTGGGGATTAGGATTCAAAAGATACCCAAGTGGTAAGGGTTTATTTCACAATCTCAACATTATTTGAGATTATTTGTGTTTAAGTCTCCATTGGGGAATATTTCTCTTACATTTCCATGTTTTATAAAAAAAATAATTTTTTTACTATTCTATAATTATTGTTTAAAATCATTTTTACCCTTTTTTTAATTTTTACAAATTTTTTTATTAGGAATCCTCATATCATTTTCCAAAAAATGTACTTTTTTCTTTTATTACAAGTGTGAAAGGAATGTTTTTTTTAATTTATATAGAATGAGAATAATTTGTAGTAATAATAAAATCTAAATTATTTGAATCTAAATTTAAAAGTTTACAAGTTTCTTTTTAAAAAAAATTATTTCCTTATTAAATGCGTATTTTATAGATTTCAAAATTTATTTTCAAAGTAAAAAAGGGTATTTTCTGTAAGAAATATTCTGGTAATCTCTTTAAAGTATTTTTTATCTATGTAAAAATCCTTTAAAAAATATTATGATGATAATTTAATCTAATTATACCATTCATCATATTTCTTTTTATGGTTATGATAGGTTTTTTATTGGGGAAAGTATTGATATTTTGTATGACTAGTTCTTCCGATACGGATAGTTATTGATTTTGTTAAGGCATGTTGATTTAGTTGTATTATTTATTTATTTGAGAGATTAATTGGAATTAGTAAGTGAGGGTGGTGCCCTCTAAATCCCCTTGATTCATTGGTAGGTCTCATGAGATAAACTAGAATGGGTTTTTGATGAGGCGTTTCCCTTTATATAGATGTCTTGGCACAAGGCCTTGATGGTATTTGATATCTTGAAACAAAGTCACGATAGTATGTTTAAGATGTACAACATTATGAATTCCATCATTATGAATTCACTTATTGATATTCAATGGGATTATTCAATTAGTTATAATATCCATGGTTAAGTTTCATGCTCATGTGATTATTTATATGGAATAATTTGATCATCATTTATTCCTGCCATATTATTCTCAAGTTATTGATTAAATGGAATGTGTTTCAATTATTTACATTTCCATATTGATTATGAATTACTTATTCATAGATTCCCTTGTATGCTTACCCTTACTGATAATCTAATCTCACCCATTTATAATGTTTTATTTTCCACAGGATGTGAGGAAGTATTTTTTGATTGGTATATAGGGATACACTAGGGGGAATAATGGAATTATCAAATAAAATTATTTGTGTATTTTGTGTTTTAAATTGTAATGTGAATTTCAAGTATGTGTCTTGTTTACCATGACAAATAAACTATTCCATACTTTAGGATGAAATTTTTTTATCTTATTACAATGTTATAAAGTAACCATCGGCTCTGGGCTACTGGTGTTGGGATCTTTATAGTTGGTATCAAATGATGTTTAGTAGAAACCTTGGGAACTATATTTAGGAAAAATATATTATGTGCTATAACCCTATTAATGACTTTGAAGACAAGTCTAAGTATAGAATAACATCCTATAGATTTGTTAATGGCCATGGATAACCTAGGTTAAACATATGTACTCTTATATTGAGAGGAATGTATCATGATTTAGACATCCTTCGAATAATATTTCATGATTATTTAATAGCTCACTCATATTCTTATAGTTTTATGCTTAAACATTTATTTTTTGTTTCAATCAATGGATAGAACCAAAAGTCACTTTATTATCATAAAATATTATGTAAAATGTGTTGATATTGAGTAGCCAAATGGAATGATAATATGAGTGAAAGATATTGTGATTTTGCCTAATAATTTATTAAGATATATGATTGAAAACCTGCATCTTAAACAATTCTTAGACACACTAAAGAAAAGGGGATATATTTTTTTGAGAGATCAGGTAGTGGAGTCCATGGGGGAAGGAATAATCATTTTCCTTCATGTTATAAATATGAAAATAGACAGCTTAGAGAATGTATCAAATGAATGGTAAAAATTTTTAAGTGTGAGAAATAAGGACATAAATCAAAACATTTCCAAGGAAAAATGAAAATTTTGGTTAATGTAATGGAAGAAAATAATGGTATCCCTAAATTATTATCAACGGTTAAATGTTTTAAATGTGGTAAGTATGGGAATTATGAAAATCGATGTCCTAGGGGAAAAACTCATAAAGTTAATCATAAAGGTTTTATTATTAATGGTTATATTGATGATGATTATAATGGTGAAAGTACAGATGATATATGAAATGAAGAAGGTATTAAGGGATAATATAATGAAGAATAGTTGATATTTTAAGTATGAAGTGGAATGATTAAAGTGATTGTATATTTGGATTCAATAATTATGTTGTAAAAGTATTTTATAAATGATATTTTTGTTGTAATAATAATGAGATATATAGGGATTATGTTGTAGTAATTCTTATTTAAGGATTTAGAAGCATGTGATGAGTAGTACTGGTAAACAAGAGAATTGATTCTATGGAAATTTAATCTTTTGTAAAACACATTATTTGGTGAAGATAACCCTAAATATGTGTCTGATGTTGAGAAAATAATAATAAAGATATTTTTATGGGATAGTATTGGTGACCTATAAAATGGTTAGTGATTCAATAAAAAAGTAATTTATGATGGAGTTTACTATATTTTTTGGATTTATTAAATACATTTGATAACTTGATATTTTATTTAAGTAATAAGTAGAGAGTTAATTCTTGAAATCATGAATGTTTTCATTAAGTTTTTATGGTGATTCATGTTATTACTAAGTTTTAGGAAAATATGTGATCAAGTTATTTACATGTGATATTAAGAGATAATTGGTGGGGATTAATGATATGTTTATTTAGTGACCTTATTCATAAATTTTTGAAATTTTGAATATAGTCAGTAATATTTTGGAGGATACTTAAGATTGACTACTTATGGAATGGATCAAGTTGAAAATTTAATATTTTGTTGTTGTTAAAGTATGGTTTATAACATTGGATAACATGTGATTACCATTTTGGCTTTGGTAAATATTTAAAAAATAAAGGAATGACCTATGGATCTAATAATTAATTAAAAAGTGATTTAGGTATAAAAAGAAGTATTATATCCATTTTTTGGTGTAAAATATGAAGTAAAAATAGATCAAAGCACAACCGAAGGATGAGATTATTCATATGACATAGAAAGAATCAAGTAAGTTTATTTTCTAGATTACTTTATCTAGGTTGTAAAATAATCCCTCAACTTTAGTAAAAGGACCTTGAAATAAAAAATTTATCAATTTAATTTTATTACCAAGAAATCAATGACTTTTTTAATCCATCACATATTTATGGTTTTTTTGTGGTTAACTTTCTCGTGATCATAATCTTTGTCACTCTCTATTAATCCTTGGGTGTTAGTATTATCTTCCATGTCCATATTTCCAATTACCTATAATGATATCCTATTCAAAAACATAGTTTTTTGTGACCATTAAATTTTTATTTCCCTCTTTTTAAGAGGAAGTTTTATTAACCATTTTTACGAAGTGAGATTTCGATAACGGAATTTTCAAATGTCAAACCCTTAATTACCAATCACAAGTTCAAATTTTGAGGACATAATTTATTTGAGTTTGATCTAAAATTAACTTAAGTACTCTTAGTTATGTATAATAAAATTAATTACATTTTAATCATCCTTATACCAGATTTTTTTATAAGTACATATTTAGGCTTAAAAATACATTTTTCAAGAAAATTATTTTTCATTGTGTTTTTCAAGTTTAATTTTAAATTAAAATATAAAAATTATGTGTTTTGAAATTTGAAAAATGGATTTTATATTTTTAATTGGTGGGTCCAAATTAATAAAACTGGTCCCTTTTTATTTTTTCAATATGAACCATAAGCTTAGTAACTTTATTACCACTGTAAAGGGTAAATCAGGTATTTTAGGTTAAAAATAAAATGATAAGAACCATAAAATGACCCAAAAACTTGTCTAAATATTATTGGATGAGTCATTACTGTAAATCCATCTTATACCGACACCTTTATCCTAACCGTTTACATGAAACTTTGGGATAGGGTACCTATTCCAATAGTTTATTGAAAACAGTTGGTATAGGAATTTTTAGAGTGTATTTTTTCAAAGGTTTGAAAAACTGTTAGGATAATCCTAGGTAGAGATACTTTTACCAATAGTTAAAGATAACTATTGGGATAGGTGACAGTTTTCCCAATGGTTTTTTGAAATCGTTGTGATGGTGGAATGTGTAACCCCTTATGCCAATGGTTCATTGAAACCATTGGGATAGGTTTGATAAAATTTTCCAACGGTTTTAAAATATTGTTGGGATAAAATTCCACAAATGCAAATCCCAATCCCAATCCCGATATGCCCACATTGTGCCCTAAATGAGATCTCTCACTATTCGAGCGTGTGAACCCTTATTCCCAACAATCGATTTTTTGTTCTTCCACATCAAATTATTAAGTTATAATTGTGATTTATGTTGTGCCTCTATTTATTCCATTTTCCATTCATATTTCTCAAGGTTGTTTTTTGTTTTTTGTTTTGATTATCCCTAAATGACATCTCCCATATTCTTTGAAAACCCTTCTTCCCAACCTATGATTCATACTTGATTCATCATTGTTTGTTCTTCCACTTAAAATTGATGATAACATAGTGTAGCATAATTTACATAACATAACACATGATTCTTTTAGTAGAATATTTATTCAAATAATGATTCCTCCAGTTCAGAAATTTGTATCTATGGAATGTTATGACCTTTCATAGAGTTCCTTTGAGCATCATTCCATATTAGTATACCATATTTCCCTTTGGATCTTCCTCTATGGTATGGAGGTATTAATGATCTATTCCTTATGTCTCTACTCTAGAGGTACATACCTTGTCTTTCACATGTAAATGACTGTGATAAAATTGATTTCGATCCTAACACATCATTCGAGGAGTGCTCAATACATATATCAGACCGCATCAAGAAAGTGTAGTGAGGGAATATGTTGCCACTTATCAAAATCCTATGGTAGGATGGTTGGGTTGAAGAGGATACTTGGGGCATGATTCGTATATTTGGACATTGTGACTTGAGTTATTCGATAAAGAAAACTAAAGACACTACTTGGGGATGAGAATCCATTAAAGAGGGAGAGCTTTAACATCCTTGACTTTAAAGGTATTTTTTTAGGGTATTACGTGTTGTCTATTTTATTCTCCCTTGGAGGTGTATCTTATAGATAAAGGGGTTCTTGGAGTTAATTTTTAGAGGATGGTGGATGAGTGGGGTGCATGGTTGTGGAAATAAGGCCACTAGATATCTAGTGGGGTGCACTACAAATCTGGTGGTTCTAGCAGTGGGGCTTGAAATTCTACATATCCTAAGGATCATCTAGTGTCCAAGTAAGAATGATAGCATTCTTCCTTGGATCACTAGCCTCCTGGTGGTGCCTAGATTAATTTTTCATTAATAATTATTTCATCATTTTTATCTAATTTTATTATTTGAATAACCATCATAGTAATCTGACCCCATTACAACCAAAACATCCCAAAGAGGTATCTTTGGGGATCTAGGCTTCCTCGTCCTCTCATATTAGGTTTTTTAAGACTATATTGATTTTTTGGAGATTTTAAGGTATGATCTATCTTTTATAATAATAATAATTCTTTTTCCTCTAAACATGATCATATATTAAATACATGTTGTAAAAAACTATAAATATACACCATATCTAATGAATGATTCATGATTGATTAATATATCATTATTGGATCATGAGAATTAGTGACATATCCAAGAAAGATCCAATGCCTTCAATTGGAAATGAATATATTTTGGTAATTTGATGTGGGTTACATATCTAGGAATGATATCATCCTTGAACCCTAATTATAGAGACTCTATTATGATGTATTGGGACTTTTTCTAGTGGACCTTGTTTTTTGGGAATGATCTGAGTGTAAACCTTTGGTGGATCATGTAAATTTGAACCAACGTGCTGAATCAAATAATTACTTACAATATTTGGCCCTTTTATAAAGTTTCTTGACATGATGGTCTTGAGTATATGTGCCTTGTATAGAAAACCTTACGTGAAATAGTTTGTTTGGGATGTATGGTTATCATGTGATACATTTTCTTAGTATTTATTTTTTTCATTACTATGTCACATCTTAGAGATGGTTATTTCATAGATAAAGGAATATTCAATAAATAATTTTGTTCATTAATATGTTGTTCCTTACTTGTGAATTATTTCATAAATTGCAAAGTACTTATTAGGATATATTTCTCAATTATTTTTTATACCTTACATGTATATTTTTACATAGCTAGTGGTACTGTATTTTTTATGTTCATATTGATTGGTGACCCTATCGTACATAGTATTCCCCTTAAATTTGGTCCTTGCTTTACATGACTCAAAACTCATAGCTTTGGATACATAAAGGATAGTTCCATATCATGGAATGTGATTATCCCATGGGTGGTGAATGTCATATTCCATTGAAGAGGGTATGTATTCTAGAATGATATACCAATGGGAAATATCCTTACTTATGTGTAGAGTTCCATTTATTTAAATATGTTAAGCATATGTGCCTTCAAAGGATAGAAATTATCCATGCATTATGGTTGTGGCATTCCCTTCAAGGTGGGCTTGGTGATGTTACTTAAAGGTGGAACTTATATTGTTCTTAAAGGAAAATAGAGTCACATATCATGATCTATGTCATGTGATTACTAACCAATAGTGGTACCACCAAATCTTATTGAAACATAGTTAGTGTACAATTTATTTGTATATGATATGTTTTTTTCTAGTATATGAATTTACCTTTCCATATTGTAATACACCACTATATACATGTTCACTTGTTTTATGGATGCATTGGTGGTTTCATACTAGGTTTATACTCACACCCTACAAGTGATTCTTAGTTATCCTTTTCTAATTACTTCCACATTTGTTTTCAAATGCATAAAATAAAACCTATTGAATATATGTGATGAAAAAGGATGACATACAACAATCACCGCATGGATAAGATGGGAATTCCTCCACTAGTGTATATTGTGAGTATTTTATTTCAAATATATATATTTAAATAAAATATAATGTCATGTGATTAATTTTGTTTTAAACATTTTTGCTGGATCCCCCACTGAGGCGATAGTTATTTGATGAGCATCCTATTGGTGGTCTAAGTACTTAGGCCAGTGGTATGAGGGAGGGTGGTATGAGAGATAGGTGATCTAGTTGGTGTGCCCTATTAGACCCTTCCCCTCCCACTGACATACCATCTATCCCACATTCTGATCTCGGTGTTTCGTTAGGGATACACGAGATATTTAGGCATCCTATGTTTTCACCACCCTTTTCATCTGAGCCTCCTCACCCTTCTATACCATATCTGATGAGGATTCCCACTCCTCATCCATATCATGCATTTGGCCATCCATCCATGTCATCTTCTTTTACTTATACTTCCTTTTCTCTGATCTTCTATATTCCATCTTCTTTGACTCTTACTCTGCTGCATTTTGTGCCTATGGATCATACATTGGGACTCACTCCACTTGTACGGGGCATTCCTTCAGTTTCTACAGATCCAGTAGTGCTCATTGATCAAACTGCCACAGGTATATTTATAGAACCATAACAAATTTTTATACCATTATTTATTTTCATTATAACGTGTATTGATATGATATTTCTTATTTAATAACAGATACATCTACTGATAAGAGGTGTGGGTGGGGGCGTACACACATGCGTGCAGTGTGGAACTGCCACATGCAGTTGATGGTGGACTACAATAAAGACAATCAAATGATTGAAAAAATAGGGCAACAATGTCAGAGTTTTTTGGTGACGCTTTCCAAATACTCCGACATCATTCCCATCAGCCTTCTCTCATGGAGACTGTTTCCAAACAAAGTCAAGTATAATGCTTGGGCATAGATATGGGTAAAAAATCTATTTTATTTAATGTAATATATTATTTTTGTATTTATATGAATTAATATTTTGGTGTCAACTTTGGTTTAATTTCCCCAATGGTGAGGGTGCATGGCCATCAGGTCTAAAAGCAGTTAGGTGAGATTTAGAGAGCCTATAAGAATGATTTGTATATTATATGTCATGATAGAGTTGGCCAAGAGTTATATGTGGTACCTATCATGGATGATTGTATGATATAACAGTATCAAAAAATGATTACTCATTGGATGATTGTCAAGTTTAAGGTATTAATCACATTTGAGGTATTTAAATTAAAATTTTCATGTTTTTCATTAATACTATATTTTTTATTATTGAATTTTATTTAAGAATCATCTGGAAAAAAAAAATTGATTCTAAAAAATACCTCCACACATTGGGAAATTATATGATGTTAGATCATGATATGAAGCAGGTACGACAGTTAATTATAATTTTTCCTTAGGACTTGCACTTTTTATTGTTTCCTCCATAATTTATTTGATTTATAAATTTTTCATATAATTTTAGTTATGAAATTCATTATTGGTAACCTATTTTTAATTATTTTTTCCTACATTCAATTTCATTATAGAGGAAATAATTGAATATTGAAGGACGTGTGCCTCAAGAAAAACTGTTTTTATTGAGTAGAAGGAAAAAAGATGGAAGTACAGTTAATGAACCGAAACAACAGTAGATTTTAAGTTTTACTTTACTGATTTCAAATTTCATTATCTATTTTTTAAACTTAATAATATATTTATATTTGTAACAGACTACTTTAGAGGCCCTTGATGCCCAGGAACCTGACAATTTTGGGTCAAATGATAACTTACATCAGGTGTTGGGAGATGAGCACCCTGGTAGAGTACGTTGCCGATCTGGGAAGAGTATAGTATCGATGAGGTATTTTCCCTCTTCAGGCACCATTTGTAATGCCACCTAGTTTGAATAGGTTAAGGCATGGGCAGAACAAGCTAAGAAAAGGGCCACACAGGTGGAAGAATGGTCTGCTAGGGAAAACATTGAATTTATGAAATTGATGAAAGTTTTATGTCCAGAATTTCTAATAGAGGTCAGTATAGCTTCTGATGAATATATTTCATTGATTCATTCAATATATAGTGAACTAGGTGGAAGTTCTAGTGGTGGTTGAGATGATTTTGTTCCTAGCGATGACGATGGTGAGGAAGAGGCCGAGGATGAGTATGATGTTGAAACTGAGGTCGAGGCTGAGGGAGAGGCAGAGGCCAAGGCAGAGGATGAGGGTGAGGATGAGGCCAAGGATGAGCCCGAGGATGAGTCTGAGTATGAGTCCAAGGATGAGTCCAAGGATGAGGTTGGGGTTAGGTATGAGGAAGAGGATGAGGCTGATGATGACGGTGGTGATAGTGACGGTGATGGTGACGAGGGACAAATTGATTTGTTACATTTTTGACTGGTATTACCGACATTTGATGTTTGTTAATTTGATCTGACAGAATATATGTGTGATCAAGTAGGTCACATTATTCTTGACTTGGGTATCTTAAATACTATATAGTTTTAATCATAGCACCTTTTACCAATGTATTGTCATCTGTTTTGATAGTGCATGCTTTTAGTTTATACCTCCTCCCCTTTTTGTTCCTAGTTAGAAGAATGTAAATGGCTGACTCAACACCCCTTATTTTGGGATTTCTATAAGACTAATTGAGGCATGCTTTCCTTTAGTAATATTTAAGATTTTTTGATTTTTTGAGAACTCTATGTTGCTTTGTGGATTTAGTATATTTGTTCAGTTTACGTGTTCTATTGAGCCCCTTTTGATTAGAATCATGGTTCATGTCTTATAGTGATATTTTAGTGATGTCCTATTATATTGATCCACCATTCTAGTGAGTTCTTAAATGGTAGGAAGACCTACTATGGGTCTCCATTTCATAATTTATTTTTCAAGGAAATTGGAGGGGGTTTGTGTAGTGGGAGGGTGGGGGCAGTACAGTGGGAGGGTGGTTGGCTATTGGGGGGGATATGTAGTGGGGGGGGTGCAGTGGGAGGGTGGGGGTAGTACAGTGAGAGGGTTGTTGGCTATTGGGGGGCTATGTAGTGGGGGGGTGGCTATAGGGGGATGTGCAGTGGGAGGGGACTGTAGGGGGGTGTAGTGGGTGGGGTATCTGTGGGGGGATGTGTAGTGGGAGGGGGGTTGGTTGTGGGGGGTTGTGCAATGGGAGGGGGTGGCTATAGGGGGTGCAGTGGGAGTGGGGGGTTGTGCAGTGGGAGGGGGGTTGGTTGTAGGGGGGCTATGCATTGGGGTCTGTAGGGGTGGATGTGCAGGGTGGGGGATGTAAGGGGTGAGGGGGGATATGCAGTGTGGGGGTGGGTGTAGAGGGGAGGTTGGGGAGGGGTAGAGAGGGGTTTGTAGGGTGGGAGGGGGATGTAGGGGGCTGTAAAGTGGCAGGTGGTTGGCTGGGTGACAGGGGGGTTGTGCAGTGGGAGGGTGGGGGTTGTGCAGTGGGAGGGCTGTGCAGTGGGAGGGGGTTGTACAGTGGGATGGGGGTTGGTTGTAGGGGGTGGTGTAGTGGGAGGGGGGTTGGTTTTGGGGGGTAGTGCAGTGGGAGGTGGGGGTTATAGGGGGTTTGCAGTGGGAGGGGGGTTGTGCAGTGGGAGGGGGGTTAGCTATAGGGGGGTTGTGCAGGACGGGGGTTGTAGGGGTGAGGGGGGATGTGCAGTGTGGGTGGTGGGGGATGAAGGGGGGGAGGGGGGCTAGAGGGGGGATGTTCAGTGGGAGGGGGCTCACACACCACTAGTCATGGACTTCTATTCCAAACACCTTCTCTTTACCCATGGTCAACCCCATCTCCTATGTCGCATAATTTACGGAGGTCTCCACCCACAAAGAGTGGTCAACACCACCTCAATGGGTTGTATCCTATGTAAACATGAATTGGATGGCTATATTGGCTAACCACAATAAGAGGCATCAAAAAAATCCTAGGCTACACCTTTGGAGAACCTATTTCACCACCTTTGAACCATTTTTTCCAATAAAAAAATGGTCAAAAACATCTGTCGCATCCTGAAAAACCATGTCACCTCACTTATAGTGATTAACATCACCCATATTCACATAGGCCTTTCCCAACACATACCCATAGAACCATCTTAGTGATCACATCATGAAACAATTTCCATACACAACATCATCATGACAAACTAACAATATAGTCATAAATTGCACCTACCATTCCATAATTGGATCCACTATACTATTTCACACATGATACTACCTTCTAGTGTTTTTCTAGTAACCATAAAAATCTTAAGAAGATCATAAATGGTCTCACCTAGATTATCCCCCTCACACCTATTTACCACACATCACATAACACACATATAAATTTAGGATAAATCTATGCAGCACCTTCCCTATAATCATATATGCCTACTCATAAAAGACTAAACTCTCATTTTATTTAAAATAGGAAGAATCAAAAATGCATATAAAAATATAAAAATAGGGCATAATATTCATAAATACATCAAAACATCAATTAAGTGAGATAAATAATAGAATAATGGATATATAACATTATACTTTCTCTAAGATACTTCATAATTATAACAATTCTAAGATCTAAAAGGAAAAGAGTGAGATCCCTCACTTGGGACTCAAAATGAAGGATAAAGAGGAGTATGCTAATATCTCAGCCGAATGGCCGACCATAAAATCCCATTTTAATATCAAATAAACAACCTTTTTCTTTCTCCTAGAACTATTCATAGTGTGAACCATATATTCATTCCATGGGTCATCAGGACTACCCCCACCTCTTTGTAACTATTTCATTCTATGGCACATAGTGTCACACTGTGAATGGATATAGACCAGCATGAATCTCCCAAACCTCTTTATTATACACTCCCAACCCTCAAAGCTTTTAAATCCATAAAAAATACATATGCCTTGCCATATCCCAAACATATAATAGCTCATACCTATTCTATTTTGGCTATACACAAACCAAAACTCTCCTCTATATCAAGTGCCCAATCTTCACTATCCCAAAATTTGATATGACATTGAATACGGATGTATCATTCCCAAGTGCCTAGAATACCCTAACCACTCAATATAATTAATTGATCCCTTCTATGGGAACTCCCCCCATAGGAATTACCTACTTGATCACTTCCTGACCCAAGGTCTCAATATCCTAGTGGTTCCACACCAACCATAATCCCATAACACCCATATTAGAACCATAATACACCATCATTTCCCATATCCCATCATATCTTCATTTCATAATCACACCATACATGATGTCCATAAAATACCACATCAAAATCAATGCTCATTCAAGTCCTATATCACTCTTTATGACCATATATTAACCAAACTTTGTTAATTCACTTATCACACATACCCCTCATTCACCAATTTCTATAATAAAAAACTAAAAACCATAGTCATGTGTTCAAAATGTAACTCTAGCTATCATGGGCTCTCTGAAAGGTGAGTGGCCTCTCACCATTATGATATGTATGCACAAAATAAATTGAAATGGGTTAGTTAGAAGATTGGTTGTCATGTGAATATTGAAATGGGAAAAACTATGTTGTAGTACATGCCATGGTTGTAAGATTCTGTTGTTTTTATGTGCTATTGCAGGTGTTTTTTTGTGTTATTTTAAGTGTTGTTTGGAGGTGTGTTTACAGGTGTATGAAATGGAGGGGATGGTTGGATACTATATTTTTCTCTGAAAATACATTATACCAATGATTTAAAAACATTGGTAAAGTGTATTTATAGAATATTTTTACCAATGTTTTGAATAAACCATTGGTAATACACTATACCAACAGTTCAAAACCGTTGGTAAAGTGTATTTCTAGAATAGTTTTACCAACGGTTTATTAAAACCATTGGTAATACTATATTACAATTTATTAACCATTGGTATAAATATATACCAACAGTTTCTATAAAACCATTGGCATACTAAATCTTACACTAACATATACCAACGGTTTGAGAATAACTGTTGGTATAGGCCTTTTCCAATGCCTTACTAACCAACAGTTTGGAAAACCATTGGTATGTAGTATACCAACGATTTGAAACCATTGGTATATGATTTATTTCTAATAGTGAGTATATCTTGACAATAATCATACAAGGGTATAATTTATGACCTTTTGGTAACATTTGAATAATATTATGACCTTTATAGTATTTTATTTAATGAAAATTCAAACATGTTAGACTCTTGTTTTTAATAAGTGTAATAATTTTAAAATTTGTTTAAACAAAGGATATGTTTAACTATAAATAGTATTTTTATAGATAAAATATTTATATACATCATGGTAATTTATTTTTAATTTTTAGTGAAGAAAATTTTAACTTAAATTCTTACACAATGTTGATGTATTAATTATTTAATTAATGGAATAATCGAATAAAATTTTAAAAATATTGAATGTAACATAATTTGAGATATTTAAGGTGATAAAAAAATTCTATAGATGACCATAAAATATTTTAGATATAATAAAACAGTCAGTTTGAATTTTATAGTCCATTTGGAATCATTTGTCTGTAGAATAGTCTTATTATATTTTAATATTTTAATAAATTCCAAAAGTTCCCCTCGCCTCAATTATAAAATAGCACCCCTTCCTTCACTTCTTTATACAAAATTGAGTCATATAGCTCGATTAAACCCTACCCATTTCTCTTATCATGATCCTTATCCAAGTTATAGAGGTTTTAGTCCTTCCAAAATACCAACCCTAGATACCTTAAGAGGAGATCTAAAGGAAGTTCACCGAAGAAGAGGTAATCATCTTTACCAACACTTTCAATTTATTTATTATTCTACTTCCTCTTTACGTGTTTCATCCTAAATTAATTACTCCAATATCATCAATATATTGATATGTTATTATGATTATGTGACAACTATATTTCATATCATTTCCATCCTATGAAAAGTGAAAACAACGCTCGTTCGTACGTACGACTTACCATCTCTACATGGAGGTGTAATTTGTTTCTCATCACCACTTTAATTGATTGGTTATAAATATATAAATAATGGATATATATGATATATATAACATAATAATTATTCTTCAAATATTAATTATTCTTTAACTTTATTTCTTTCTATCTATCAAAAAATGTAAACAGTGTTCATGCATACGTACAACCTACTGTCTCAATGAATGGTGTAATTAATTTTTATATATTTATATTTGTGGATGAATATAAATATATATTATATTTACACCATAAATAATATTTTAGATATAATGGAATAGTGATAAAATTATAAGGACCAAAACTACCAAATCAAAATATATGTGAAAAACGAAGCAGTTACCACCTGAAACGGTTATTTTAACAATGAATTGATAATAAATGGGTGATAAAATGTTATAAGTAAATAATATAGGTATTATATATATATATATGTGAGTGTGGTTATTTAATATATTTATAATAAATCCACATTTATTATACAGAATCTTCAAATGCTTACAATGGAAACTGAACCTGAGGTAAGGGTTTCTCGTCTCACTTTTACTTCTATGAGACATATGTCATATTCACCACTTATTTCTTTTGTGTGGGGTATATATTGTCCCTTTGATATATTATAACATGAATCTATTTATCTTTATGTTATTTAAAGTGTAATTTGAAGTTATTTATTTTATGGGTATTATGATTCAAAAGATACCCAAGTGGTAAGGGTTTATTTCACAATCTCATCATTATTCAAGATTGTTTATGTTTAACTCTCCATTGAGAAATATTTCTCTTCTAGGTCCATATTTTCTCAAATATTTTATAAATTTTTCTAATATTCTATAATTATTTTTTAAAGTCATTTTTACCCATGTTTTACTTTTATAAAATGTTTTAAAAGGAATCGTCTTATCATTTTCCAAACAAGGTACATTTTTTACTTTTCTTGCAAAAGTGTGTAAGGAGTGTTTTTTTAATTTATAAAGAATGAAATAAATTTACCAAAATCATGAAACATCAATTATTTGAATATTACCTTACATGTTTACAAGGTTCTTTTCAAAGAAAATTATTTCTTTATTATGTGTTCATCTTTTATATTTTAAAAATTATTTTCAAAGTAAAAAGGGTCTTTCCCCAAGAAATATTCCAATAATATATTTAAAGTATTTTTATCTATTTCCACATACTTTATTGAATATTATGTTTATGGTTTACTCTAATGATACCATTAATCATATTTCTTTGTATGTTTATGATTAGTTTTTTACTGGGGAAACTATTGATATTTTGTATGACTAATTCATCCAATACAGAAAGTTATTGATTTTTTTAAGTAATAGTTGTATTATTTATTTATATGAGGAATTCATTAGACTTAGTAAGTGATGGGTGGGACCCTCTATATCCTCTCAATTCATCAATAGGTATCATGAGAAAAACTATATTGGGTTTTGGCTGAGGCCTGACCCATTTATATAGATGTCTTGGGACAAGGCCATGATGGTATTAGATGTCTTGGAACAAAGACTCGATGATATGTTTTAGATGTACAACATTATACATTCTATAATTATGAATTTATTTATTGATATTTCATTTTATTATTCAATTAGTTATAATATCCATGGTTAAGTTTCATGCTTATTTGATTATATATATGGAATTATTTGATAATCATTTATTTATTCCATATTATACTCAAGTTATTGATTAAATTTCATGTGTTTCATTTATTTACCTTTCCATGTTTATTATTCCTTATTTATTCATAACTTACACTATAATGTTATCCTAATTGAGAATTTTAGATCACCAATTTCTTATCTTTTATGTTCCCTAGGATATGAGGAAGTGTTTTGTTATTGGTATGCGAGGATACATGGGAGAATAATGGAATTCTCAAAGAAAATTACTTGTGTATTTTATGGTTTAAATTGTAATGTGAATTTCAAGTATGTATCTAGTTTACCAAGACTACTAAACTATTTAGTCCTTCAAGATACGATTCCTTGTATCTTATGTCAATGTAATAAAGTAACCACCAGTTCTGTGCTATAGGAGTTGGGGTATTTACAAAATCCATCATGATTAACACATTTATGACTCTATGAAATAAAGATACCAGGAAGATAGAAATCCCACGGATATCAAGCATTCCTTAGGAATGAGAAAAAAATTCATTTCAAAAATCTTGAGTGAGAGAGAAATTAATTTACAAGGAAGTATGTATGACATGTACATAGTGATTAACATGATATTTATTGGAATTTTATTATTATTGTGGACTTGGGGAATTTTGATCCATGTATGAGGCATGATATATTATTTGAGTGTAAGAATTATGTAGTGTTGTCAATCAAACCTTAGAAAGTTTTTTTTACCTTTGTATAGATAATTTCCCATGATTTAAATGATTAAGTTTGTAGGAATAATGAATCCCCTGTTTCATATATTTTTTCAAGTAAATCATTGAATATATCCCCACCATTTTATCAATTCAATGGAAATTATCACATTTTATTTTTTTAAGGAATAAACTAAGCTTAATTTTTAAAATGGATTAAATCTTGAGTTTTAATTTTTTTCTCATTCATTTTTATAATTTATTGTTAAATTTATACCTTAATTATTTTTTTTAGTGGTTGTTAAGGAAAATGGGCTAAAACACCCAAAATTGTGTTGTAGAGAGTTGATTGTGGATCATAAGAGGAAACCCAAACTCAAAGTGGGAACCCTTGAAACATGGAGGCTAGGCATGTAATTTTAACCATAAAGGAATTGAGAAGTCCACATCATGGTTTACTAGAAACATCAAGCTAAATTTTCCATAACAAAGAAGGAATTTTGTGTGGTGAGTTCAAATGCTCAACAAAATATCAACATATCAAAGCAACAAGTCATGGTTGACTTACACATGAGACACCAGCCTATGAAACACAAGGAGTACACCATAGGAATAAAAAGAAGTCTCATCACACTCATTGAGTCACAATTCAAAACAAAAATTTGAAGACCACTACAGTGTGGTTGAGGTAGTGGTCTCAAGAAAATAGTAAAAATAGATTGGATAATGTCACCACTATGTGGTCTGTTCCATGTGGTCTTCATGAGTGAACATCATCTCCACATTTTAATCCAATAATGTTCTTCATTTAATGAGAATATTAAGATTCATTGGTCATGGGGGATTTAAAAATCATTAAATCTCAATTCCAAGTGTAATCCACATGAAGTTACTTATTCCAAGATAATAAAATAGAAAGATTCGTCATGAAAAAGATATCATTGTCATTGTCACCACTTGGAAGAAGGTCCCATGATGGTGATTCATTTTCAATTGCATTTACCATGCATTCAATTCAAACTCCATTGATGTTACACACCAAAAGCTACTCCTCCTTATCTATTTAAACCATTTTTATTCAATGTAAAAATATTTGGTTTCATATGATTTGATTTGTGTAGATATATTAATTTTGTTAAATTTTTAATATTTAAATATTGGTTAAATTAGATTTTCTTTCTCTTATATCTCTCATTTTAATATTTTATGTTTCTCTCTCCATGTGATTTGTATATCTATAAAAATAAAGAACTATCCTCATTTTTGTTCGAGGTAGGGAGTAGTTTTTCTTGAGTTACTTCACTTTCATGTTGTTACTTTATTCTATTCTAAGAATTTCAATAGTGATTAAATTGATTATGGTATGAATTCTACCCATTTTCTCCATTATTGTGTTCTTATTCCTTACTATCAGCCATCCTTCCCTTCATTGTTTAAGTCATGTATATGGTGGAGTATGGCTTAAATAGCATTATTCGGTAAAGGGTTATTTTAATCAACTTTAGGAAGAGTATTTTTTCATATACAGATGTCTCAGTGTTGGGTAATAAAAATTCAAACAATGAGGGTATAGTTTGATAGGCCTTGACCTCCATATTTAATCCAATATTGATATTTTTTTTATAATAGTGACTTCATTACTATGAACTCCCAAAAGCAATGTTATCCTTCTACTAACTTCCTTGTGTATTATATTCATCATTGTGTTTTTAATTTATATATTTATAATAATATAACATGCATCTTAACCCCCCCCCCCCCATGTAGTAGTAGTATATTAGTTCGATAATAAATAGTTAAAATTGAAATTCAGTGCATATGAGTGGACTCTTCAAGGGACCAGCCATGGGGTGCACACGATACTTCATTCCTAGATAAATAAGAAAATATTGAGTTGGGGTGTGAAACAAACCCCTCTCCTCATAAAGTGAGTAACTATAAATCGTGATTAGTTGATAAAGGTTTTAAATAGTGTCAAGACATTGACTATGATGAAACCTTTTCTCCATTTTTCATGCTTGAATCCATCAGAATTTTTCTATCCATAACAACTTTACTTGGCTATGATATTTCAAAAATAGATATCAAAAATTATTTCCTTAATGAGAACCTTATAGAAGATATCTATATGATATAATTAGAAGGTTTTGTGAATCTAGCCAATGAAAATAAGGTATGAATGTTGTGAAGATACATTTATAGATTGAAGCAAGGATCTAGGTCATCGAACATTTGGTTAAATGAATCCATAAGAGAATTTGGTTTCATAAATAATGAATGTGAGCTATGTTTTTAAAATAGATTGAGTGGGAGTGCAATAATTTTCCTAATAGTATATGTGGATGACATATTACTTTTTAAAAAAGGAATACCGGTCTTACAATTAGATAAGGACCGGTTGAAAAAGTGTTTCCCTCCGAAGAACATAGGGGAAGCCAGCTATATTATCAAGATAATGATCATTTATGACAGATCCAAGAGGTTTCTTGGAATATGTCAAAGTACAAACATTGATTATACACTAAAGATATTTTTTATAGAAGAATCCAAGGGTATTGCTTCTAGTGTCGCATTGTATACATATCTCTAAAAAATGTGTCTTCAGACCCAATATGAGAGATAGGGAGGATGGGTAGGATATCATAGGAATATGTGATAGGATCAATCCAGTATGCTATGTTATGTATTATTTTTGATGTTTAATATGCCTTGAGTATGGTAGGAAGATATTAAGATGATTTAGGATAATGATATTAGTCTGCAGGTAAGGATATCCTTAAGTATCTAAAGGATACTAAGGATATGTTTCTTCGGTATATGGAGGAGACAAGGAACTAGTCATTAGGGGGTATATATATACTGATTTTTAAATAGATCAAAACTATTTTAATTCATGTACAAGATATATCTTTAGTCTCAGCAGAGGAGTTGTGAGCTAGAAGAGTTTAAAGAAGCCACTTATTTCAAATTATTCAATTAAATCAGAGTATATTGCTTCTTCTGATGCATCTAATTAATTAGTTTGGATACGCAAATTCATCCAAGAGATTGATGTGTTTCATAGCATTAAAGACTCTATCACATCATATTGTGATAATACTATAGTGTTGTATCTCACAAAGGATCCAATGTTGCATCAAAGGATGAACCACATGCTTCATAAGTATCACCTCTTGAGGGGTTTTTCTCATAGGGGTGACATTGTAGTTAGTAGATTTTGTATGGAGGAGAATGTGGTGGACCCATTGACTAAAGCATTATCTCAACCGAAGCATGAACATCGTGTGAGAGATAGTGGACTAAGAGTTGTTAGTAGTTGACTCTAGTGAAAATGGTAGTTTTTTGAAGTTGGTTTCATTGAACCAACTTATGTGTACTTTATGATTACATATATTCATGGTTTTGAATATTAAAAAATTTCTTATTACATCATTATTGTTATTTTTCATGACATTTTATGTGGTAATATATTTAGGAAACTTGTCGTACTGAAAGGTTATAGTAGTTTCCTATTAAGATGAGAACCTTTGTACGATCCTGGGTTTTTCTTGACGTATGGTTATTTTATTTTTGGGTTAAATTCTTGTTACTTTTTTTTGTCTTATACCCTGAGTCGGGTCGTGGGATAGATGGGTTGTTCTTGGAGAAGAAGAGGAAGAAGAGGTTGAATGCTTACTACAAGTTGATTACACGCCATGAATGGGGATACACGTTGTGTAATACCAGGTCATGATGTGTAATGGTCTATCCAAGACCTTTCATGACATGTAATAGATTTTCCTTATGAAAGTAAAATCAGGCATTACACATCATGTAATATCCCAATGATTTTTTTTAAAAAGAGGCAGTAGCCTCTAAATTTTGACGTAAAGTTTTTTTCTCTCGTTTTTTAGAGCCTAAAACCATATAAAATGGTTTTTCAGATCTAGAAGTTGTCCATACTCCAATTATTATGCCTTTGGTCATGTTGGAACCACATCAGTAATTAATCAATTCCTTTTTGGTCATTCTTGATTCTTCATAACAATAGTTATGCTATTTGAATTTAGGATCATATGCCCTAATTTCTTGTTCTTCATTCGTTATTTAGATTTATCCTAAACCAAAGAAAATCATGACTTGATACTGGATGATCACTCTACTACAGAGCTAAATTAGGTGTTCTATTCTTTTCTTTGGCCTTTCTGGTGCTTTTTAGGCATTCATTTGATATGATACTCACTGGACTTTCTGGAACAGCCCCATTTTTGAGTGAGTTGTTGGTAGTAGGCTTAGTCGGACCTAGTAAGGATTCATATAGGTACTATTTAGGTGTTTTGTCACACATTTCTCTATTAAAGGTCACCCTTGGGGTTCTCCTAAGGAAATAACCTATTTTATGCCTGTTTAAACCACTTAAGGGGTGTGTTCTTGTGTTTTCCTAGTTAGAGGAAGCTCGTTAATGCCTTAGTGGTTTTGAACAACTGCCTAGGAGATGTACTACCTCCTTTCTTAGTGATATCTAGTGATTCCATGCCTATTTTGATAATTTGGCTTGAATGAAAGTGGTTAAACAAGTGTTTATACTTGTTGTTGATATGTTAAAATTGAAAATGTGATGATATGGTTGGGTATACCTATATGAATTTTTTAATGAAATGTTAAAAGAATAATATGGGAGGGTAGGTCCATATGATTTTTGAATGATAAATGGAATGCATGAGTGGGTATACTCGTGTCTTGTAATTGATTATGTGATTGGGTATACTCACATGGGTTTAATTATTAAATTGAATGGATTGAATGATTGGTTTGATAGATGTCATGGATTTCTATCCATGGATCTGGAATGCAGTAGTGGACGCCTTGGGTTGATTTTTCCCCTTGGGTCTTGATTCCGTGGGATGCCTCAAGCCTCACTACCCCATGGATCCGGCTTGCTTGGACTATTTTAGGACATGTTGGTACACATTCTCCTAGGAATCCAACCAGTTCCTAGACTGAGTTTCCACTGGGACGCCCATGGGACTTAATGTGGATGCCTTGGTCTGCTGCACCTTGGATCCGGCCTTCATGGTCTTCACTTTTTACTTGGATGCTCTGGTACATGAAACCTTGGATCCAGACCTTATGGTCTATAATTCATTATACGGCATGGTCATGGGATACTTGAATTCTTTATATGGCATGTCCATGGGTTACTTGATACAGATGGATGTATGGCATGGTTGTGGGTTACTTAGTATGGATGGGAGTATGGCATGGTTGGTGGCTTTTTTACTTTTCTTATAGCTTCCTAGTTAGGAGTTGACATTTTCTACAGGTATCATTAAGGGGATGTTGGTTTTAATTTATAGTAGGATTATTCCTTGGGATTTCACTTTTATGTTACTGCTTTACTTACACTTGCTATCACTTTGCATATTGCTATTAAAACTGTATAGACCTCTTGGTGGTTACCTACTGAGATGTTTATCTCACACCCTGTTTTGGCCTCCTTGGGGACCCAAACAGATTATATGGTCATAGGTGATGGTAGGGAAAAGTTCTCTAGTATAGGTTGTTGATATTTTCTTGGGAGCAGGGGAGCAGGGGACCAAGATAAGGCTTACGATGCTATTGGAACTTTTTGGTCTTTTCTTCTTTTTGGGGTACTTGTATTGTATTGTATTTCAATGTACTGTTCTGGCTACTTTCTAGATACATGTATCATCTGCATCATTGTATATGTGACATTTCTGGATTATTTATATATATATTCCTATCTTGTCTTACTTTTTAGTTGTATTCTTATTTATTCGCTTCCACTATTGAAGAAATTTGACTTCTGTTATGACATACTCTGGTAATGAGGGTATAGTCTCACCACTGACTCACATAGGCCCTCGCTGTTAGTCAGCAGCCTCTCGTGTTTGGGAAGATTCACTTGAGGCCTTATGACCCACCGGGATCGATGCACTGTTGAGTGGCATCCGGGTCTGGGACGTTACAAAGTGGTATCAGAGTAGGTATTTTCTGGTTTTCCTTACAATTTAGTGACAATAGACAAGGATAGAAAGGAAATGGAATTTGGTAATAAACTATTCCTGGGAGTAGCTAATCCATGTACATGGAAAAGAAAAATTTCCTTGAATTGAATTCTGAATTTTTGGATTTTGACTATTACAGTTGATTTGATTTCACCATTGGGTGACGCACTTTATTTCTTCTATTACTTTTGATGCAATTTTGGGTTCTATTTCAGTTTCAGCCCAATGATATGAGGGTATTACATCTTATGAATCATATAGGCACTTGTTAGAAATAACATGTCATGAATTATGCCATTCCATTTAGGATGCATTACTAATATCATGTTGTTGTGATAGTTTTTGTGATAGTTGTGTATATTGTTGTGTTATTTTGGGTGCAGTAGATAAAGGAGTGACATCATCTTTCAATTTATAAGGAGTATGGGCCCTTATGGATTGGGAAATGATAAACCAATGAAATTAAAGTGCTAAATTAAAATTGATATATGTGTAAATTGGAATGGGAACCAAGTTTTGGATTCATGAGGTGTTATGGGTCCTCGTGGATTTGGAATTGGTAAACCCTTGGTGAAATTCCCTAGATAATTGAATGTGGGAATGAAATGGAAACTTAAAATGATGGATAGAGACTTAATTTGGACCTAGATTTTTAGTGGGTAAGAGGCATAGTTTCTAGTGGTTCGTTGTCTATTCCTTATACAGTCCTGGATTGAGGAGCAGGTTGTGAGCTATAACTTGGTTCTAGGAGGGTTTTGACTTATCTTGTATTTTTTGAGCTATAGATTTTATATTTTTCTTTTCTAAGGCATGTTTTTAAAATTATAGAGACATGACACCATGAAAACCTCTAGTGGTACTCCACGATGGAGGCGATAACCATACTTTGGAGATGGAGGGCCATAGGCTACTAATTGATCCTCTTTTAGTTCCAGCTAAGGAACTAGGGGTTTTTTCAGACATAGGGGTTGAGGCATAGTTCTGTGAGAGTTTCTTTCACTTTATGAATACTTTATAGGGAGTTCCATAGCATTCCTTAACTATGGATGAGCTGACACAGGTGTTCCAGCAGTATCATCCTCCCACGTTTTCAGGAGATAGTGGACTATAGGCTGTGGAGTCGTGGCTTGAGACCACGTTAGTAATTTTTGAGCATCTGTAGATGCCTCTGGAGTGGAGGGTAAAGCTCACGACTTATATGCTATATGAAGTGTAAAAGAAATGGTGCGACATTTTGAACCAGGCTGATGGACTACGAGCTACGGGTTGGGCTAATTTCCAAGCCTGTTTCTTTAACTACTTTTACCCTACTACTCTAGGAGTAGAGTGGGCTAGTGAGTTCATGCATCTGTATTAGGGCACGATGGTGGTTATGGAATACTCGGCAAACTTTATAGAGTTGTAATGTTTTGCGCCAATGTATCTTACTAATGAGTTGTCAAGGGTGAGACGATTTGAGGAAGGTCTCAGGAATGCTATCAAATCTCAGGTCAACATGTTTAGGTTGACTTCTATCACTGATATTATAAATTAGTCACTAATCATAGAGTAAAACCTAAGGGAAGTTAGGGGTACAAAACAGGGGAGTGTTGTTTCTCACCCTAGTGTATCTACATATTCAGGAAGGAAGCATCGTTTTGAGGCTTTTCGTGATATAAGTGCCAGTTAGGTTGTCGGTGCATGAATCTTGGTGTATTTCCATTAGTTTGGTAGTTAAGTCCACATGAAGAATTAGTGTGACCGTAACCCAGTCGAGTGTTGATCTTGTGACAGGATGGGGCACGTGCAGTGGTTTTGTAGGACCTTCCCTCTAACTGGGAGTGGTAGGGGTCAGCTTCGACATCAGGTTCAAGAGTAGGTTCGTCAGCTCCACGTTAGTGTAGGATCTAGAGCAATGCAGGTCGGTCAGGCCAAGGTAGTGGTGGTCATGGTTAGGGTATCCAGACACCAGGCTCTCAGAGACAGTAGGGTGGATCAGCTCAAGGTAGCCATAAAGTGTCATAGGACCATGGTACAGGCCAGACTTATGCTGTGCAACAAACCCAATAGGAGTAGGATCTCGGACTGTCTATGGTGATAGGTGAAATCTTAGTAGCTTCTACTATTGCATATTCTCTTTTTGATACAGTTGCATCACATATTTTTATATCTTAATAGGTGGTTAAAATCCTTGGGATAACTGTTTTTCTTTTTGAGGGAGTTATGATGCTAGACACGCCATTGAGAATCATAATGGGTGATGTGCGCTAGTGTATGGAGTGTCCCCTTGAGGTCAATGGATGCCACTTCTTCTGAAGTTTGTATGTCCTAGAGATGACAAGGTTTGACATCATTATTAGGATGTACTAGCTAGTATATTATTGAGTGTATGTTGATTTCTATTACTGAAGGGTGACTTTTACATTACCAAAGGGTGCAGTGTTTCTTCACAAGGGTGAATAGGATGTCTAAGAGAGCCGAGCTGGACCCAAGCATCATGGGTTGGGTAGAATGAAAATCCAGATAGCTAGTTTGTTTTTGGATGATCATGGAGTGATTTAGGCAGACTTTACTCTAGTGGTTGAGCGTTTCAAGGATGTCTTTTCTGATGACTTTCCTAGTTTACCTCCTGAGAGAGAGGTGGATTGTAACGACCTAATGTTTTTCTATGAAAATTAATTTCTTATAAATATGTCATATAATCACATGAAATCACAGCATAATGAACTAATAATTACTATGCGACCTTTAAACATAATTTTTTCACTTCTGTGTTTGGAATTTTGAAAATCTGACATTCATAGTTGCGATTAGTAAGATGTTTAGAGTCTGATAAGAAAAATTATTTTTTGGTGAATAGTAACATACCCTTATGAATAGTAACATACCCTTATGAATATTAATGTTACCCTTATGAATAGTGATATACCCTAATGAATAGTAACCTTGCCTATGATAGTATATAAATAAGATTCAAGTGAAAGTATGGTGTACCTATATTTTGGAATAAGTAAAGAAATGTTTTAAAACTGTTTTTTTTAGAATAAATTATGATTTTAATTAAATATTAAATTAATCATATATAGAAATTTATTTTTGGATTCTACACATCGAAAAATGGTTGGGGTGAATTTTTTGGATTTTTCTGAAATACTTGAATTTTGTGAATAGTAAAATACATTAATTTACCGTATAAATACATTAGAATTCAAATACACTATTCCTGACATCACAAGTGATGTAAGCACCCAAATATAGAACTCACATGCATTTATTACTATTATAGGTCATGGAATACTCACTATTTCTTGTCTTGTGAAGAAATAATAAATTAATGATTATAATATTATGAAAACCCTCCTCCCCTCCACTATAAATACCACCCATCCTTACGTCTTCTCTTCACTCCTCTCAAGCCTTGTTCCTTGCCAATATTCTACCAAAATCTCTTCCCAAGCTCCTTCCCCACGTCAAACATCCCCTAGTCTCTTCAAAATACCAAATCCTCTCCCCTTAAGAGGCTCTCAAAGGAGGTAAACTCAAGAGGTAAATTCCTCTTTTCTTTTCTTTCTTTTTCTTTTCAAGTTCATTTGTCTTATTTTCTATCCTTACCTCTCCTCATCCAAATGTTATGACAACTCTAGTAAATTACATATACTATAATGTTTTTATGATAATTTAATAAGTTATTATCATATCTCCTTTACTCTACTTTTATTTTAGTAGTAAAGACACCATCCAAGATGTGTTAATTTACCACATTCAAGGATGATGGGTTTTCAATTTCCTTTACCATATTCAATTATGGTCATGAAACCATTTTCATGGTTGAACCAGACAATAATATATTAATTTTTCCTCATCTATGGTTCTGGAATCCTTTTGTTCACATGTTTTTGGTTTATAAAACAAAATGTGTTCTTTGTGATCAAAAACCGCTAATTAACCCAAAAGGATGTCACTAAAGTTTTATATAACGATTCAACATCACTTAAAGTATCCAAATTAATTTTTCAACAATGTAACCTTATTAATGTTTAATAATAAAATATAAATTCAATTTTGGACAACCACCTTCATCATACATTTTTATCTGAACATGAATCGATCATTAAAACCAAGGAAGCAAACGGACCCGAACAATGAAATTGAACCTTATAACCAATAAAAAAAGTTCTTTAATGAACTTAAAAAGGTTATAATAAATAAATTACATATAGAATAGGTTCTGGAATTATTTTTAATAAACCTAGTTCTTTTATTCATGTCATTAATAACAATTGGAGAACACCATCGGATTTAAGGTAAGGGATCCTCTCCATTTCACTTTTATTAAAGAATGTCCTCTATGCTATGCCATTTTATGTGTAATACCTAATTATGGGGTATGATTTATCACATCCACCATAATTCCCTTGTGATTTATAAATGGTTATAAACCCATTTCTCTCTCAATAATCCATCTTAAGTACACCCAATGCCATGCTGATAATCCATAACAAATTCTACCTGAACCGCCTTTATTCCTTCGGGTTGCTCTATCTTTCTTTTTACCCAAATGAAGTTGTATTTCCTTTTTATGTAAAATTTAAACATTCTATTTATATGATCTAAATTCATGTTTCAATATCCATCCCTCATTCTCTTTTGGTTTTATACATTTAATTGATTCCCTCATCGATACTTTCCGATAAGCAAACTCGTTTTAAAGGAACTTCCCAAATTGTTACTCAATTTCAAGTGCACTATATACTCTATTTTAAGCCACCATTTTCTTTATAAAATAATTATTTTTATTATGAAAACATTCTTTTTTCACTTCTGGTTTTATAAAAAATGTTTTTCCCTTTTTTATTTTAAAATCTCTATATTATTTTCCTTACAACGCACAAAAATGTTTTAATGATAAACTTTCTAAAATACATTTATTTCATGTTGTCACTTATGATTGAAATCAATTACCATGATATATTCATATTTTACCTTATTAATTTCCATTTATGTTATAATTCCTTTCTTTCATGGACACTTTCATGATACGCCCATTGGTTATGCTTTATGTCATGATTGTGGTACCCAATTCTTTTCATGGGTAACCCTTATGTTTATGTAAGATTGATTATATATGATTATTTATGTAGAAAACATATTAATGAAATGTAATATGGGTGTTCCTAGATAGTTCTCCAATTCATTGGGTAAATTTGAGTCTCATGAGACGTTATGTGCGACGGTCTTGGCGGTTAGCCTTTGCTTGTGATACTATGTGCAACGGTCTTGACGGTTAGCCTTGGCCTATGCTACTATGGGAAATGTTCTTGGAGGTTAGACTTGACTCATATTAAATTCATATTTTATGTTTCTTCCACATTTCTATGATTCCATGTATAAATTATCCCATGTTTATATGTAATGATTTCATATGTTACATGCCTTTTTATGTCAGCATGCGATGCCTTCTTTCCCATGTGCTAATGATTTGTTCTTAAATTTATTCGCTTACTGGGATTTTAGCTCATCTATTTGTTCATGTTATCCTCAGGTTATCCTATGCATATGTATTATCAAAATGGAAGATAGGATATCATTATGGATTTTAAATAAAAATTCATTTTTATAATGTTTGATTATGTACCTAGTCTTCCAAGACACTAGACTTTACGATCCTTGTCTTGTACTCTGATGTATAATTATTCTTAAAATAATGTAATGTTATATATAAAAGGCTAGGGTCTCTATATTTGATATCATAGGATGTTCTAGTTTTTTTAGAGATTAGGAATATATTACCTTAGTGAGAACCTTAAGGGTGAGACTAATTATATGGAAACACCCCTATGTTTTGGTAAGTATAGAGTAAGTGGTTTATCAAGAAAATACATCCATGTCTAGATACAAACAAGTATAGGTGGCTCTGGTATAGATTTACCTAGGAGTGAAAACTCCGAAAATGAGTTTTAGGCTTGACTTAGGGTATCTTGGTACACGACAACAGGTCTTACTGCACTCTTGGTTTGAAACTCCTGAGGGATATGCTTTGTTAAATTCATGAGCTTAGTAAAAACCGTTATTAAGGGAATAAAAAATACCATAAGAATATATGTTAAGAAATAGATCAAGGATAACCTAGATTTAAACCTAATTAATCACAAGTTAGGATATACTCCTCCTCTACAAGTTTATCCTTTTATGTTCAAAAGTTTATTTTTTATGTTCAATAACTAAGTATTCAAGTCCTCTAATTATACGTTCTTTTTCTCAGTTAATGGGGAGAAATATAAGAACACGTTCCAACAACCAATGTGATGGGCAATGTGAATATTTCCCTAATGATATGCCTGATATGATAATAACATGTGCTCAAAACTTCATGACAGTACTTACTTAGCTAGATCAAGTTATGAATAATAACTTGAATCGTGTGGAATGCCCTCATCCTCCAAGGAAAGAGCAAGTTATCATAGAATACTTCATGTGGAAAAGGCCTCCCATGTTTAGTATAACTTCTAATCCCCTCCTCATGGAACAGTGGATTAAATCCATTGAAAATATATTCTATGCCCTCTAGTGATTAGAATAATAGAAAGTTGTACTGGCGGTTTATTGTTTTGATGGGGAAGCTGATCAGTGGTGGACACTGATCAAGAATAAAAAGTCCCAAGAGGAAATTGATTCCATGGATGGGGTGGAATTAAAGAGGATGTTTTTCAATAAATATTTTCCTTTAACCCTCTGTCTTAATATGTAAATAGAGTTCCTCGATCTCAAGAAGAAGGAAGATGAGTCCATCAGGGAGTATGAAGAAAACTTTACAAGTCTTACAAGGTACGCCTCTGGATTTTTCATGAACACCGAAAGCAAGGTGGGTCACTTCTTTAGCGGGCTAAATATGAGTCTATGGAAGGTGTTGGAAATTCGATAATTTTATAGTTATGAAGAGATTTTTCATTGTAACCTCAAGGTTGAAATGAATATTAGATACTCTCAGTGGTCTCATGGACCCGATGATAAGAATAAAAAAATGGAGAACAACATGGGTGGTTCAACAAAAAAAATCCCATGATGGAAAGAAGCCTGAATATCCCACATGTAAAAGTTGTGGGGAGAAGCATCATGTGAACTGTTGAATTGCTTCAAATGTGGAAATGTGGGACATCTATCCAAGAACTATCATAGGGATATGAAAAAACCCACTAATGTGGAAGAAGAAAGGAAGGTTCGGATCAACGCTCAGCCAGTGGTGCAGTGTTGCAACTACAAGGAGCATGGGCATTATGAAAACAATTTCCCTAATCTAAGGGTTGTTAGAGGAAATCAACAACAACCTCCAAGGAAACAAGGAAGGGATTATGATATCACTAATGTTGAGGTGGAGTTGGACAATGATGTGGTGATAGGTATGTTGGTTATTCATTCAAGAATATTGAATGTACAATTTGATTATGGTTCTATACATTCTTTCATATTTTTCAAGTTTAGTAGAACTATTCAAACACCACCTCAAAATTTGGAGGAAAAGTTATCTATGAGAATAGGGAATGGAGAAATTATTTCATCCATGGCTTATAACTCCTCCCTGGTTAATGTTTGTGGACTGAACCTCCTAGTAAATCTTTTCATACTTCCTTTAGTGGAGTTTGATGCTATTCTGGGAATGGATTGGCTATATTTATACAAATACAACATCAACTTTTGGGAAAGGGAGATCACTATTCACATCCCAAAGTATCCTCCAATTATTTACAAGTGTAAGTAGGAAGATGAATCTTCTTTAGAATCATCATATCAAGTGTGGATATTGATTCCTTATGAGCAAGCATATCTAGCCCAAATGATTCATACAAATGAGAGAATCATGCTTGAAGACATGCCTATCATGAGGGATTACACTGATGTATTATTTAAATAGTTTCTTGGTCTTCCTCTGGACTGGGAGGTTGAGTTCTCAATTGAACTTATTCCTAGATCTATACCTATATCAAAGACACCTTATAGAATAGTCCCCATAGTGCTGGAAGAGCTAAAGAAGTAGTCACAGGAGAATCTAGAGAAGGGTTTTATATGCCCAAGTGCTTCACTGTGGGGTGCACTAATACTCTTTTTCAAGAATAAGTATGGATCAATGTGTCTCTCCATTGATTATATTGAGCTCAATAAAATCACGGTAAAGAATAAGTATCCCCTGCCACAGATTGATGACTTGTTCAATCAGCTTCATGGGGCCAATTATTTCTCTAAGGTGGACCTTCGATCGGGATATCACCAATTAAAGGTGAGGAAGGAAGATATTCCCAAGGCTACCTTTCAAATGTGGTATGGACACTATGAGTTCATAGTGATTCCCTTTTTAATCACTAATGATCCAACAATTTTTATGGATTTAATTAATATAGTCTTTAGAGATTACCTCAACAAATTTTTGGTAGTCTTTATTGACGATATTCTGATATACTTCAAGATCAAGGAGGAACATGAGAAGCATTTGAATACTGTGTTAAATACTTAAAAAAGGGATAATATGTATGTAAAGTGCATTAAATTTGTGTTCTGGATGGAGGAAGTATCATTCTTGGGACATGTTATCACCAGAAAAGGGATATTAGTGGACCCTTCCAAGAAAAAGGAAATTAAAGAGTGGCTCAGGACAACATCTGTAATGAATATCCATAGCTTTCTGGGTCTATATGGGTATTATCGATGATTTGTGAAGAACTTTTCGCAATTATAAAACCCAATGACCAAGATGAAACAGAAGGGAGTAAAGTTTGTCTAAGACTCGGGAATGTGAAGACGGTTTCAAGGAGTTGAAAAAGAGGCTTATCATTGTGCTAGTACTCACACTCTCAAAAAGTGGAGAACTATTTGTGGTATACAGTGATGATTCAAAGAAGGGATTAGGTTGTGTTATAATTAAAAATGATAAATCGGTAGCCTACGCCTCAAGGAAGCTAAAATTTATGAGCAAAACTATCCCACGCATGATCTAGAGTTGGTGGCTATGATCTTCGCATTGAAAATCTGGAGGCATTATCTCTTTGGGGAGAAGTGTGAGATATATAATAATCACAAGAGTCTCAAATATATATTCACACAAAAATTGATTAATATACTCTAGTGAAGATGGATAGAGCTCATCAAGGATTATGACTACCCTGTCCACCACCATCCTGGTAAGGCAAATAAGGTGACGGATGCTCTAAGTAGAAAGGATTATGCATCTTTATCAATGATGAGAATTGAAAAGGATATGATCTTCTTAAATTTTAAAAGGATGGACATGGTAATCATTAAGGGAGGAACATCATCAATCCTTTCTCAAATGATTTCTCAACCATCCCTCATAGAGAAAATAAAGGATTCTCAAAGAAAAGATATAGAAATTCTGAAAAGGGTAGAAACTATCAGAAATGGGAAATCCTCAGATTTCATGATTGATGAGGAATGAGCTATAGTATTTCGATCATGATTATGTGTACCATATGATCTAGAGATAAATAAGTATATTTTGAATGATTCACATAGATCGACCTTCTCTATTCACTTACGGAGCACAAAGATGTATTGAGATCTCTGAAAAAAGTTTTGGTGGGACAATATGAAAAGGGAGATTTCTAGATATACATCAAAGTGCCTGGTATGTCAGAAATTGAAGGCTGAGAGGAAAAAGTCTAAGGGTGTGATGCAACCACTACCCATGCCAACATGGAAGTGGGAGAACATCACCATGGACTTTGTCACTACACTTCCAAGGACATCCATAGGAAACAATGCTATATGGGTCATTGTGGATCATCTTATAAAGACAGCTCACTTTATTTAAATTCAAGAGGACTTCTCATTGGATTAACTTTCACGGATATATATCAAAGAGGTATTAAGGCTACATGGAGTACCACTATCTATTGTATCCGATAGAGATCCAAGATTCACTTCAAAGTTCTGGAAAAATATCCAACATGGTTTAAGCACTGAATTGAACTTCAGTATGGCCTATCATCCTCAAACTAATGGCCAATCTGAGTAGACTATTCCGACACTGGAAGACATGTTGATAGTGTGTTCAATGGAATTCAAAGGAGGATGAGACCAACATCTTTCACTAGTTGAATTCTCCTACAACAACAGTTTCCACTCGAGCATCCGAATGGCACCATATGAATCCCTTTATGGGAAAAGGTTTAGAACACCGGTGTGTTGGGATAAAGTTAGTGAGTGTAATCTTCTAGGACCTAAAATGGTTGAAGAAATGGTGGAGAAGGTGAAAATCATTCAACAACATATCAAGGTAGCACAAAGTAGACAGAAGAGTTATGAAGACAATCATCAATGAGACCTTGAGTTCAAAGTTGGAGACATAGTATTTCTACACATATCTCCTCAAGCTCTTGAATTTGTATATTCCTTTGAATTTCAACTTGGTCCAAATCCATGTTGCATTTCTTTATAGCCTAATATGTCTGATGCTCGAATTCTGGTGGGAGATGACATGCTTCCCCAAAAACAATCTGAAATGGGGACATACCGATGGGTGTCTTGTATGTTGTCTTATAATACCAAAGTGTATCATCGAAGTTATTACTCCAATACTTCCTATTGGACTTTATGGTTTTATCCAAAATTTGTTTCAAATATCAATTTGAAACCTCAGCCTGACCATTTGTTTGGGGGTGGTATGGTGTTTATGTTTTGTGTGTCACCCCATACATCTGATGAGGGAATCTAAATTCTGATTAAAAAAGTGTGTCCCTTGATCACTGATGATAGCCTTTGGTACTCCAAACTTGTAAAAAATATTTTTCTTGAAAAAGTCTACTACAACATTAGAGTCATCAATCCTGGTGGCCTTGGCCTCCACCCATTTTCTAACATAATAAACGAAACCCAAAATATAAAAAAAAAATCAAATGAACTGGGAAAAGGACCCATAAAATCAATAACCCATATATCAAAAATCTCATAGAATAATATGGGTTGTTGGGCTATCTCGTGTCTCCTAGAAATGCTCCCAGTGTTTTGGAAACATGAGCATGACTTACAAAACACATGAGCATTATGTAATAAGATAGTACGATATAATCTAGAGTCTAATACTTTTTTAGTTGTTCATTGGGATACAAAATATCCTCCACATGAAAGTGTATGGTAGAAATGTATAATAGACTCAAACTCATGATCAGGAACACATATCCTAATAACTTGATCATTACACATACACCAGAGGTATGGATCATCCCAAACATAAAATCTTGACTCACTCTTTAACTTTTGGACTTGATGTTTCTTTAAATTTGTATGAATTTCAGAGGCAACAAGGTAGTTAACTAAATCAGCATACCAATGATGCGTACCTGAGATGGAATAAAGATGTTCATTGGGTAAAGTTTCCCAAAGTGGTACTTGGTCCAAGGTGTCAGCCTCTAATGTCTGATTAAGCCTGCTCATTTGGTCCACCACTAATTTCTCTGACCCCTTCTTTTCCTTTATCTCAATATTGAATTCCTAAAAAAGGATCATCTATCAGATAAGTCTGGGCTTTTCATCTAGATTCTTCAAGAGGTACCTATGAGCTGTATGGTCATAAAAAATAACTACTTCAGAGCCCAATAAATATAAATAAAATTTATTTAAAGAAAATTTGATGGAAAGAAACTCCTTTTCCATGGTTGTTTAGTTTTATTGGGTTGAATCCAATGTCCTTGAAGTATATTCAATTATATGTGAATGTATCTCCACCCTCTATGATAATACTGCTCCAACTGCAAAGTTTGTAGCATCACACATCAGCTCAAATGGAATGTCCCACTATAGGGGTTGTATGATCAGTGCAGTGGTCAGACACTGTTTTAGCTCATCAAAGGAAGTCCTGCAATAATCATCAAATACAAAATCAGAATCCTTTTTAAGTAATTGCGACATAGGAAGATAAATCTTACTAAAATATTTTATGAAGCGTCAATAAAATCTTATATTCCCTATGAAAGATCTAACATCATGCACACATGAAGGATATTGTAAGGATGAAATAATATCTACCTTAGATCTATCAACCTCTATCCCATGTTTTGACACTACATTCCCTAAGACCATCCCATGATCTACCATGAAATGGCACTTTTCAAAGTTCAAGACTAGATTCTTCTCAATACAATGATTCAACACCTTTCCCAAACTAGAGATACCATCATAAAATGAAGACCCATACACTATAAAACCATCCATAAATACCTACATGCAGGTCTCAATGATATATGAAAAAATACTCACTATACATCTCTAGAAGGTACCTCTGGCATTTAAAATTCCAAATGGCATCCTTCAGTAGGAAAACGTACCGAATGGACAAGTGAATATTGTCTTCTCCTGGTCCTCTAGAGAAATAAGAACCTAAAAATATCCCAAAAATCCATCTAAGAAACAATAGTGTGTTTTCCCAGCTAGTCTCACAAGCATTTGATTAATAAATGGGAGGGGGAAATAGTCCTTGTGAGTGGATTGATTTATTTTCCTATAATCAATACACACACACCAACTATTTTTCACCCTCATTAGAACTAATTCCTCTCTATCATTTCTAAAAAAAAGTAACACCACTTTTCTTAGGCACAACCTGAATAGGACTTACCCACTGTGAATTTGAAATGGGATAAATTATACCCACCTCGAGCAATTTTTCAACCTCTTTTTTAAAAAATTCCAGAAGGGTTGGATTGAGTCTCCTTTGTGGCTGCCTAACTGGTTTATCCCCATCCTCCAAAAGAATCCTACACATGAAAATAGAGGGGATAATGCCTGATATGTCATCCAAACTCCACCTGATTTCCCTAATGTTCTCCCTCAAAATATTTAAAAGTTTTTCTTCATGTTCAAAAGGGATATTGTTATCCATTATAACAGGTAATCTATCATCACTCAACAAGTATGAGTATTTGAGATTTGTTGGAAATGTTTTGATTTCCAATGTAGGGGGTGATGTATGGATGGATAAATTTGAGGAATTGAAATATGTACACAATGAACATAATTATCATAATATACATCATCAAAATCAGAGAATAAATCATCAAATCCATCAGCATACTCAGCATCCATGTCATAATCAGAGTTTACATGATCAAAATCAGAATATTAATCCATTTCAAAATCAAATCTAAGAGAGTTTTTTGCATTATAAACCGGTGTGGAAGTGATCATAGACATCAAACTAGAACCAATGATCATAATATCTCTGAGCATAGGACAATAAAAATCCATGGGGTTTTTAATTGTTGGTTCAAAATGGGAGATAACAAAAGAATAATAGTCATCTAATGGGTACTTCATGGAATCCATAACATTAAATATCAGAAATTCATCTCCAAAATCCATGGAAAGTGTACCCTCATGAACATTTATGATAGTTTTTGTAATTTTGAGGAAGAAACTACCTAAGATAATGGGAGCATGAGAACTTACCTAATCACCCTCCATGTTAACCACGTAGAAATATGCTCAAAAGTTTATGTCTCTTACATGAACAAGTACGTCCTCAAGGAATCCCACTGGATATTTCGTAGCTCTATTCACCAACTTCACCACTACTCTCATTGGATTCAACTAACCAACCTATAAAGAAGAGAATATAGAGTGATCCATCGCATTTATGGAAGCTCCTAAATCACATAAAGTATCATAAAAGTGTAACTCCCCTATGGTTCATGGGATGGTGAATGTTCCTAGATCCTTTAACATTGTTGGCATTGTAAGATTTTGTGTAATGAGTGCTGACACATTCCTTCCAATATTTATCATATCATCTTACTTGAGCCCTCTTCAATTGGTACAAAGTTATTTTAAGAATTTTTTATACCTTTATATTTGTTTAATGACTTCAAGTAGAGGGATGTTGATCTCAACATGATTGAATGTATCCAAAACCTCTTTTTTTCATCTCCTCTTCATCCATATTCTTAGTTTGTACAACTCTATTTGAAAATGGAAGGGGTTTAGGAGGAACATAATCAATCTTTTTCTTACCTTTTTCTTTCTCCTTGGGATACTTAGCAACCAGTGATGATGTAGGAATCTCCTTGGGTTGTGTGAATCCTGGTGGAATGGTAGTTGTATAATTATCATTCATTTGCTTCCCACTTCTCAATATAATGGCACTGACATTTTCCTTGGGATTTGGAGTAGGGTGGGAAGGTATATTTCCAGATTTATTACTTACCAAGTCATAGAGGGTAGTGAAAATCTGTCTCATTTGTGTCTTCAACTCCCTCAACTCAAAACCTTGACTCTTCATCTCATTCTATTGATTAAGAAAAATTTGTTTCAAAAGATCATTAGTTTTAGAATCTACCTTTGGTTGAGAATTACATTATTGTTGAATTTTTGATGCTTGGGATTCAAATATCCTTTGGGGTTGTTGGAAACCCTATTGGTATGGTAGAGTCTGCTAGAAATTTTGTTGAAAAGGAGGCCTTTTTTGTTTTCTAGATTCATACCTCATGTCTGATTGATCCATACACCCTTGGTTGTATGTTTGTGAAAAGGAATCATACTTATTTTGTGGATGTGGTTGTTGTTGTTATTGATATGGTCTCTTAGGTAATATTGTTGTGCAATCCTATGTCTCTTGTAGTTGGGGGAAATAATCAGTTGGGTGGTCTGTTTCGGTGAAAATTCCACAGGGCCTTGTAGGAGAGGGTTGGGATGTATTCTGTGCCAAAGTAATCTATCTCACCATAGTGTTCAATTATTCTAACTTGGTATCAATTAAATTAATTTCAAGAGAATATGGACTTACCTAGTATAGTCCTTTAATATATGGTGTACCTCGATCATCAAATTGTTGAGAGTTTTGTGCCATCTTGTCGATCAATGAATGTGCGGATACTGGTGTTTTGTCCACCAATGCTCCTCTAGCCACAACATCTACCATTATCCTCTCCCTAGGTGTGAGTCCTTTATAGAAGTACTATATGAGGAGTTTCTCACTAATTTTTTGATGTGTACAACTTGCGCACAACTTCTTGAATCACTTCCAGTACTCATACATTGACACCCTTTGTGCTTTTTTGATCCCTAAGATCTCCTTAGGAATGGAGGTGATCCAGTATTCTAGAAAAAAACTCTTAAATAAAAGATGTTTCAAATAATTCCAACATGTTAAATCTTTAGTTTTTAAATAATACATCCAATCCTTTGTAACTCTATCAAGTGAAAATGGGAATGCTCTAAGTTTTATTTGATCTTAATAGACATTTATTGGTTTAAGGGTTGAGAAAATCACATTAAATTCTTTTAAATGTTTTTTTGGATCATTATTGGATAATCCATGAAATTTTGGAAGTAGGTGAATTAATCCAGATTTTAGTTAAAAGTCTGATTTGAGATTTGGGTATGCAATACAATTTGGTTGATAGTTAATATTTGGTGCAGCCAATTCTAGAATGGTTATATTAAGTTAATTATTATTGTTTTCAGCCATTGGTTATTGTTTTATGTTTGAATTTTAATTTCTTCCAATTTCAATGTTACTAGAATGGAGTAATTCTCCAACTAGTTTAATGTTGAAACTTCTCATAGACTGAGACTGACTGATTCGAGCTCAAAGGCTATGTTCAATCTCAGGGTCAAGATTTAAAAGATCCTCGAGATTAGTTCATGTTATAAATAAAATAAAAATGAAAAGAATAAAAGTAGACCATAATAAAATAAAAATGAGAAGTTTGAGTTGATGGTCCAAAAAGAAGAAGAAGAAGAAGAAAACAAGGTAAGAAGAAAAAATTCAGATTGGGTAAAGAAGAAAGAAAAAAAAGAAGAGAATAAAATGAAAAAGAAAAGAAATACCTCTAATTGGTTGAAATAATTACTTGCCTCCCTGAAAATGGAACCAATTTTAAAGGAACTTTCATTGGATCTCTCAAATGATGTGTAATTTTTACTTCTTAGGTGCATCAAAGTGGCTGACCAAGATCGTCTCTCAAAGAAGAAAGTAAATTAAAAAACATATTAAAAGTATTCTAAAAATAAAATAAAAGATAATAATCACACTAATTAAAATGGATGGGGGATTTTTTTTACCATTTATAAATCTAGATGAAGTATTGTGGAGGAATATTTCATTTTTTTGTTTTTATTTTTGAAATAAAATTTGATTAATAAGGTGCAACGAGAATATATTTTTTTAGAAAATATTTTTAAAAGGCATAATCGATATAAATCTACTTTTTCACTTTATTAATAATAATTATAATTAAAATTAAAATTAATTTAATTATGATACCATAATTTTCTAACCCTTAAACCCTAGAGGAGTTAACTTAACCACAATGATGAAATGAATTGAACCCTAGGCTAGCTTCAAAACATCCAATCGTAGCACCCTGTGTTGATTGTTGTTCCAATACTAGATTATGGTCAGTGGTAAATTAAGGAACATATAAATTCTAAAAATGAGGATTAAATGAGTTAAAATGTTATATTTTAAATCTAAAAATTAATCTCGTGTGGTTTTGTATTACTGATTAAGGTCGCGCTCTCACAATTCACACAATTCTTAACCTTGCATGTTTTTGCGTGAATTGTTAAATTACTTTATTAGTTTATTTTAATTTAAAAACAAAATAAATAAATCATAATGTTTAAATTATATTATTTCATTTATTAAAAATAATTAAGTGAATATGGTTATAGTTAGATCGATTACTAATAATAATTACTCTTCCATGGGTGGCGTAGTCATCGTAGAAATGCTTTGCATTTGAAAAAGGTCATTGAAAGGGTATAACACAATCATGTTTCTAATATTGTTTTTTATAACAAATATGAATATTAATATAAAAATAAAATTTAAATTAATAGAAGAAATGGAAGAGAAACTAAGAGTTTATTGAAAGAACAACAATATTACAACAAAGAAGAGGAAAAGAAGAGCATTTTGGAGGAGATCCAAGCATGGTAGATTCCCTCCTCAAATTGTGAATTTAAATGGTATGGAACCAATTATTATTTTCTCAAAATACTCTATGAAACATCACAACCCATAAAAATTATAAAAACACCAATTTATAGAGTGGAGGGGAGGCTAGGTTTTAAGAGGTTTCAAGTGTGAATGGGGAAATTCATCCAAATAAATTAATCCAACTTGCACTGCCTTTTTGACCATCAAAACATGTGAACCATATGTCCTTCAAAAAAGGATTATTTGTTTGAAAATGGGTCATAGATCTTATCTCCAAATTTGGTTCCAATAAAAGTATTTATGAATAATTTATGTCCCAAACATTGAATTGATGTCCAATCTGGTGAGTCTAGCCAAACTTTGACTTTATGGTTCGTTCACTCCAATAAAATATGCGATTTATCTTAGATGTCCTGAATAAAAGTTTTATCCAGTTAATTAAGGAACACTTTTACAAAATTTTAAGTTCAAATAATAAACATAAAAATATTTATGACCGAAATACTATAGTGCAGTTTAAAGGGTAAAACTGAAATTTTCATCCAATTTTTAGATGAATTATCTAATCCCAAATATTTTATAAATAAACATATTTAACACAATTTTAGGAAATATATCATCTATTATCAATAAAATACTCAATAAAATTGTTTTTTTATCAATGTTATTGGTTTCATTTAATTTATTATTAAATTAAATTGTTGGTATGTGTGCCTTATCTTCTCATTATTATATAAGGATTGTGTGCCCATGGTTTCTTTGATGTAAACCCATTTTACCCCTCACCTATGTGTAAGAAAAAGACATATTTAATGGATGTATCTCCCAAGATAGTGGAGGTGGTTCAAGTTAGGAGCCGAGGCAAAACCAATCCAAGGAGATATAAAGGTGGATAGGTGGAAAGTTGTAAACATGAACCTCAATTGATTCGAGGTGTTTCTCCCCTAGGTCAATGGTTATTTTATAAAACACTAGATAAAATAATCATTAGTATAATATCATTATCATACCATTTATTTTATTTCTATCAGTTTCATGGTTAATTCATTATGTATGTCTTATCACGATCACATAATTGATGAATTAACAAGCATGCAAGATAGAACTAAAATAAACTAGATTATGCGTAAATATTATCTAATATATGGTTAATTAATTAATTAATCCCACTTAATATTAACAATAAAATATATAAATTGGAAATTTACACATAAAAGGTTAAAATTCCTAAATAAAATATTAAGTTGGTATAGCCTTCCATTACTTCGGTTAGAATCGAACCATAGTTTAAAGTGCTTGACCAGCCAAAGTTGGGGTGATTTAAATTATCAGGGAATTATAACATGAGTTTTTGGGTTGACATAACTTTTTTTACATCAAGGGTTGACTGTCAAAGTGGGACTTGGTGTAACTGAGAGGCAAAGGTTGAGGAAATCTAAAATTAAGGATTTCAGGATTGGGGAGTCCACTCAACGAATCAAGGAACTGTGAGTTAATATAGTTGATATTTGGAATGCATTTCTAAAACCATCTGATTTTATTGAACAACCAAATTTGGGGTAATGAGAAAGGGAATATGGATCTTTTCCACTAGTATGTCTAAGAAAACGGATATTCTGAAGCCAGTGGTGAGGGCTATTGGGTTTTGATAAAATATTGGGAGACTAATAAATATAATATTTATTTATTTGTCTAAATTTTATCATATAAATTACTAAAATTATTCTTATGTTATTTTGTAGAAACACTAATAAAATGACATCAAATGTATCATTGTGATCCATACTTGATAAGTAAAATATTCTCACTAGAACTAATTTCCAGGAGTGGCAAAGGAACCTACGGGTCATCCTTCACCATGAAATGAAATTGTATATGCTATAAGAACCTTTACCAGTTGCACTTGGAAATGAGGCAAGTGATGATGAACTATCTCTCTATGAGAAACATCTAAATGATGCTACAGATGTTCAGAACTTCATGATATCATCCATGTCCAATGATATTTTGAAGCAACATGAGGATATGGATGCCTATAGCATGATTTACAAACTTTAGGATCTCTAGTAAGAGAATGTGAGATAAGAGAGTTATGAGATATCCAATGCTTTTTTCACAAGTAATCTTAGAGATTCTACACCAGATGGGCCTCATGTAGTCAAGTTTATTGGCTACATTAAATGCTTGGACATCTTAGGGGTTAAATTCTCAAAAGAGTTGAATACATATCTCATACTTTCATTACTTCCCAAGAATTTATCGATTTGTATTATGAATTATAATATGAGCAATAATAAGAAGAGCCTTTTAGAACTTCTGACCTTGATTTTCCAAGTGGATAAGGACATGGGGCATGAAAAACATGTGGTCCTTGTAGTGAATAAGAAAAGTAAGAATAGGGAAAAGGGGACCAAGACCTATAAATAGTCTAAATCTCCCGAGCACTATCCTTCTAAGAAGGGTAAGATTCATAGGTAGGGAAAGGAAAAGGAGGCAGTGTGTTTTTCATGTGGCAAGTCAGGCTATTGGAAGAGGAACTGCACCTAAAAGCAAGGGTAAGCTAAAGGTGCATTCATTAACGAGTGCAATTTTTCCATTTCTACACATTGGGTATTAGATACAGTTTTTGGTGATCACACCTGTATCCAAATGCAAGAACCAAGTGGATTATGAAATATTTCCAAAGGAGAGGTGGATCTACGAGCTTCCAATGGTGCAAGGCTAGCCGCCCTAGCCATTGGTGACTACAACCATTCATTGTCAACAGGAATGATTTTTGTTTTAATAAATTGTTATTATGTACCTATAGTTACCAAGAACATAATTTTTGTATCATGTTTGGATACAAATGGGTTTATTTTCAAATTTGGAAATAAAATTTGTTTCTTTTTTAAGTAAAACATATGTTATGGTATGGAAAATTTAATTAATGGTCATTATGTATTAAATTGAAAAAACTAAATATTGGCAATTGATAATGAGTCATGTTAACATGACTCATATAACACCCAGTTGTGGCATCACCATATTGGTCATGTAAACAAGAATCATTTGAAAAATCTATGTCAAGATGGTTATTTAGGATCTTCTGAGTTAAACCAATTTGATAGATTCCATGCTTGTTTACAAGGAAAAATAACCAAACCACTATTTGGTGGATAGGGTGAAAGGGCCACAGAACTTCTAGGATTGGTACACACTAATGTGTATAGACCATTTCCAATAGAAGATAAAGTTTTATATTCTTACTTCATTACTTTTACTGATGAATTGAGTAGATATGGATATATCTACTTGATGAGGTATAAGTCTGGTCCCTTTGATAAATTCAAGGAATTCAAGAATTAAGTAGAAAATTATCTTGGTAAGAAGATAAACAAGCTTCAATCGGATCGAGGTGGAGAATATATTAACCAAGAGTTCATCAACTTTCTAAGAGAGTTTGGGATTATATCTCAACTCACTCCACCATACACCACATTGGAATGGATGCAGATCTTCTATTATCCTTTTGGTAATATGTATTACAAATGGTGGCATACACATTAAACTGAGTACCAACTAAAGTGTAAAATGGAATTCTCTTCTAGATATAGAGTGAAAAGAAACCCATTTTATCTCATATATGTGTATGAGGTTGTGAGGCGTTTTTTAAGGTCTTATCAAGAAACAAACTAGCACCCCAGGTCTTTTTATCCCAATGAAACAAAGGGATACTACATATACAACATCTCATACAAGAAAGTGATTGTCGCTAGAAAATCCTTCTTTCTTGAGAGAGAGTGCATCCTCAAAAAGGATAGTGGGAGCGATATTGACTTCTATGAATTTGATTCTTAAGATACGCAAGAGTTGATACAGGAACAGATTCCACAGGTCCCCATGGAATAAGTAGTTCATGAAACACAAGCACTGCATAGGAACGTAAGAGAGTTAAGAGAACCAAAGAGATATGGTTTTCTAGTCACTAAGGATGGTGAATAATTATTGGTTGACAATGATTAAACTCTCTCTTAAAAGGAGGAAGTAGAGATCATAGAAGGTGCAAGATGGGTATAAGCTATAAATTCTAAAATGGATTCCATGTATCAGAACCAAGTTTGGATTTTGGTTAATGTGTCAGTTGATGTAAATCCTGTTGGATGAAAATGGATATTAAAGAGGAAATTAGACATGGAAGGTAAATTAAGTAACTATAAAGAAAGTCTAGAGGCTAAAGGGTTTAAATATCATCAAGGAATTGACTATGATGAAACATTTTTGCCAGTTTCCATGTTTAAATACATCAAAATCATAATTTTTATAACATATTTCCATGACTATGAGATTTTGAAGATGGATATCAAAACCACATTCCTTATCGAGAACCTTCAGGAATATATCTATATGACACAACTATAAGGTTTTGTGACTCTAGGTGATTCCAAAAGGATTTGAAAGTTATATAGATCCATTTATAGATTGAATAAAGCATCCAGGTCATGAAACATTTGATTCGATGAATCCATAAAAGAATTTGGTTTCATTAAGAACGAATGTGAGTAGTGAGTTTACAAGAGGTTTAATGGTAATTTGGTCATTATCATAGTAGTATATGTTGATGACATATTACTTATTAGAAATGACATGTCAGTCTTACAATCTATTAAGAATTGGTTAAACAAATGTTTCTCTATGAAGGAATTAGGTGAAGTAGCCTATATTTGAGGGATCAAGATCATTCGTGATAGATCCAAGAGGATGCTTGGACTAATTCAAAGTGCATATATTGACCAGATACTAAATAGATTTAGTATAGAACAATCCAAGAGGGGATTGGTTCCAGTTTTTTCATAATTTACATCTTTCTAAGAAAATGTGTTCCTAGACACAACAAGAGAAAGTGAGAATGAGTAATATCTCATACGCTTTAGTGATAGGACCAATCATGTATGTCGTATTATGTACTAGAATTGATGATGCCTATGCATTGAGCATGGTAGGAAGATATTAAGTAGATCCATGAGAACAGCATTGGATTGTTGTTAAGGCTATCCTTAAGTATTTGAGAAGAACTAAGGATATGTTCCTGGTGTATGGAAGAGACGAGGAGATAGTCATCAGGGGTTGTACTGATGCAAGTTTTTAGATAGATTAGAATGATCCGAAGTCACAATTAGGATATGTTTTCTGTCTCAATGGAGGAGTTGTGAGCTGGAAGAGTTCAAAGCATCTAGTTATCTCTGATTCTATAGCAGATTTTGAGTATATAGTGGCTTCTGATGCAGCCAAAGAAGCTGTTAGGATTCAAAACTTTGTCCGGGATCTTGACGGGGTACCTAGAAGTAAAGACTCTAACACATTTTATTGTGAAAATATTTCAATGGTGACTCTTTAAAAGATTCAAGGTTACACCAATATACCAAGAATATACTCTGGAAGTATCACCTCTTGAGGGATTTTTATTAGAGGGGAGAAGTTATAATGAGCATAGTACCCATGAAATAGAATGTGGCAAACCCCTTGACTAAAGTTCTATCTCAATAGAAGCATGAATATCATGTGAGAGCTAGAGGATAGAAGGTTGTTAACAATTGACTCTAGTGCAAGTGGGAGTCTGTTGGAGTTGGTGCCATGAAACCAACTTATTTTTAATTTATGATAAATATGTATTCATTGTTTGAATATTTATAAACTTCTTATCACATAATAAGTGTTCTTTTGTGTGACATAGTATGTGATAATTTCCTAAGAGTAACTATCACACTAAAAGGTCATAGCATTTCCCCACTATGATGAGAACTCAGAAGTGCTATGACACTAATCCTGAATATATGTTCTATAGTGGGATGATATCATTTGAGGGACACAAATGATATAGGCTATCAGGTATGTAGAATCATAGGACTTTGATTCACATTCTCATGGTGTACTCCCTATATAATATCCAGTATGGATATTATAAGGAGACCCGCTAGTAAGAAATCCACATTTCTATGTGTCATTAGATGTTCCTATCTATGGATGTGTGTATTGGTCCTTAGAATTTAAGATTATTATTAATGAATATTATGATTCACTCACTTAGATGTATTGATGAAAACTGTGATGACAGATGTTCGCGGTGAGGTAGGATATGTTGGGTGTGTCATGAGTAATATTACATTAATGAATAATGCGAGAAATGATTTATCCATTCTATTCTTTAACATAAGTTAATATATTATGCCCTTTGATGGAAATGATATAACTTAAATAAATCCATGGTCATGGTGATCAATAGGAAAGTTCTATTTATAGAAATTCAAAGAAAGAGATATAGAGCATATAGGTTGATGACACTAGCATGAAACCTGCTCGATTTGAGATATTTTGATAAAATGATTATATTACATGGTAAGAATTCGTATGAGGTGACATTTTATTATGATATTAACTTATTTATCTATGGTTTTCTTGGTGTATTTCTAGACACTAACATTGGAATTTAGGTTGATTCATCTAATTCCATTGAGAAAGAGGTCTAGAGGGTCACACACTAAGTGTATCCAAAATCTCAGTTAAATAATATATTATTATTTATTATTTAATAGGTTGAATAAATATTATTCCCGTATGTGGTTTAATAATTATTCATTTATGATTGATCACATATAAATATTTATTTTATGTTTAGTAAATATAATATTTATTTATTTATTAGCGAATAATGCAGTGATATTTATTTAATAAATAAACAGACATTATTCAAGGCCCGATAAATATTGTGGAGGAATGGAGGACCAATTTTAATGGTCCGGTGAGAAATGATAATACTGAATATTATTTAATTGAATGATATTTAATTATAATTCACAAGTTAAGAACATTCTAAGAAATAATAATATTGTTATTATTATTTGACATAGGGTTTTTCTCGGATTAAATAAATAATAAGGGTACTTGTGTAATTATTTTATTTTAACCATAGCAATATAAATACCCAATTACATTATTTTCTCATTAGCCTATTTATTTGTGCACAATTATATTGAAGAATCCTCTCAATCCTATAGATCTCCCTTTCTCCAAGAACACTTCCAAGAACTGTGAGTAATCCTTCTCCACCGGATTAAGGAGAACGCTCTGAAGGTGATTCTTGAGGCGATCAAGGTAGATGATTAAAGTGCAAGGATCTTCTATTATAACACCCAGAGACTCCTTTGGTTTGGTATAGAGATTCATAGAACACATGTGGATCAACACTAGAGGAAATATACACTTGGTTTCTACAACGCAACGATGGTGCACCGCAGATCTGTCTCTAGATTCATCAATGAAGAAATAATTTCTTAGTGGTAATTATTTATCTAATTAAATTAAATATAAAAAATATGTGTTGATCTCCTCCGTCTTGATTCTGGTTCAATTATTCTTTGTCTATTTTTTATAATAATTTTGTGGATCATGGAGTTCATCGTCATATAGATCTCGAATTACTCATTGATTATGAAAAATAAATAAATTTGGGCATTGTCGAATGCATGCTTCTGCTATACACAGAACCTACTCATGAGACTCCTCGATACCTCCATTGGGTTTCCACGAGATGTGGCATATAGATGGAAATCGAATTTGGTCTTTGTGAACTCTTTGATGTTCTGAGCACCTCTAGTTTCTCATGTGACGTGGATTCTAGGAATAAAGATGAGATGACTAGGACTACTCTATGTTCCTGAGACTTCTAGTATCGAGAATATATGGATTATTCTTTGTTGACATTCATCAATTCACTCTTTAGTATTCACTAGTAGAATACTAACCTATACCAACGGTTTGAAACCGTTGGTATAGGCCTCCAAACCGTTGGTATAGCCTATACCAACGGTTTGGAGAACCGTTGCGAAGTAAGCCGTTGGGATAGGTCTATAACAACAGTTTTCCCAAAACCGTTGGTATAGACCTATCCCAACGGTTTACAAAACCGTTGGTATAAGTAATATGAAAATCTATTCTAACGGATATAAAACCGTTGGTAAATGTATTTCAAAAAAAAACATGTGCTGGGATTTGATCCCACGACCCCTTGTTTATAATCGAACGACTTAACCACTAAGCTAACATCACTTTTGTAAACATAATTTCATAAATATATATATGTATTATCATAATTATTTAAAATTTAGATTTATATAATGTTCTCGGGTAGCAGACCTGGAAGAAATGAAAGAATCTATCCCAACGGTTCTCAAAACCGTTGGGATAGACCTATCCCAACGGTTCTCGAAACTGTTGGGATAGGGGGAAATTTCAAGGGGGTGAATGTTGGATTTGGGGTGAGTTTTCCCAACGGTTCTCCCAAACCGTTGGGAAAGGGGGGGTCTTTCCCAACGGTTTGGGAGAACCGTTGGGAAAGGGGCCTCAAAACACCCCTTTCCCAACAGTTCTCCCAAACCGTTGGGAAAGACCCCCCCCCCTTTCCCAACAGTTTGGGAGAACCGTTGGGAAAGGGTGTATATAAGTGTTGGGAAAGATACGATTTCTAGTAGTGATTGGGAGCTCAATTTAACCTACGTTGTTTTCTTTCCTCTCCATATTCCTACTGGTCACCTCGCGTACAAAGAGTCGAGTTGACTTGTTTCATTGCATTTTCTTTTTGGTTTTGGGACACCCTATTGGATATGTTTATAATCATCAATGTAAGGGTATTATGGCCACATGTGTTGTGTCTGTGTAGACAATGCATGAGTCCAAAGATGGTGTAGGTAAACATAGAACTTTGTGGATTGTTTAAAGATAATTTCTGGTGAGGCTTGGCGGATCATTATGGAAAATAATGACTTTTTTTGGTGGAAATGCCTGGTATGGGTGGAGTATGATCAAGGAGTACATGCAGCATGGTGGATTTTCTCGGTGTTGTATGTTTTGGAGACTTATTGGGCATAGTTCCCCTTCACTAGTGGAAAAAACGTTTAACACGTCGGCATTTTTCACATCAGTTCTATATAACCGACGTGCAAAGCTATAAAAATCATTTTTTTATGTCGTTTATAAAATAACCAACATAAAAAATACTGAGATTATATTTATCACGTTGGTTATTTTATAACCTACATGAAATATCAAATATGGGCGCTTTATCACGTCAGTTATAAAATCATCGAAGTGATAAATAATTTTTTACATCGGTTATTAAATAATCGACGTTATAAAGCTTTTAAATGATTTATTGTGCCCCGTATTCATTCATTATATTTTCTTCAATTGGGCGACCTGCGACTCAAATCTCTCATGTGGAAAACCTAGAAAAGATTCTTCAAAATCATTCCCTCCAACCTCGTTTTTCCAACATCATTCGTCATATTTATTATCACAAGATCTATCAGGTCGACTCAGAATACTCAAGTAAGCCTCACAAGGCTCGGTTTCATTTTTTATTTTTCAAGATTCCCTAAACTTATTTTTTGAGATGTTATTTTTCTATATTTTTTCTTAATATAATGGTAAGTGTCATATTGTTATTTTATACCATGATAAATTCTTTTCTGGTAAAATAAACCATGGAAGTGATATCATGGAAGTTTACGATTTTTGTGTGTTCTATCATGTGTGTGTGTGTGTACAGGGGGTGTCCAAGGGGGTGGGGGTTTCTAGGGGTGGGGGTTTTCCAGGGGGTGTCCAAGGGGGTGGGGGTGTCTAGGGGGTGGGGGTTGTCCAGGGGGTGTCCAAGGGGGTGTGGGTGGTGTCCAGGGGGGTACGAGGGTTGTCCAAGGGGGTAGGGGTGTCCAAGGGGGTGGGGTGGTGTCAAGGGGGGTGAGGGGGCTGTCCAAGGGGGTAGGGGTGTCCAAGGGGTGGGGGTGGTGTCCAAGGGGTGAGTGGGTTGTCCAAGGGGGGTGGGGGTATCTAGGGGATGGAGGTGTCCAACGGGTGGGAGTGTCTAGAGGGGTGAGGGTTGTTTAGGGAGTGGGGGGCTGTCCAAGGGGGTAGGGGTGTCCAGGGGGTGAGTGGGTTGTCCAAGGGGGTAGGGGGTGTCCAGGGGGTGGGGGTGTATAGGGGGTGGGGGATGTCCAGAGGGGTGGGGGCTGTCTAGGGGGTGGGGGTTGTCTAAGGGGGGGTGGTGTCCAAGGGGTGTCCAAGGGGGTGGGGGTGGTGTCCAGAGGGGTGAGGGGGATTTCCAAGGTGGTAGGGGTGTCCAGGGGGTGGGGGTGTCCATGGGGTTAGGGGGTTGTCCAGGGTGTGGGGGTGTCCATGGGTGGAGGTTTCTAGGGGGTGGGGTGGTGTCTAGGGGGGTGAGTGGGTTGTCCAAGAGGGTAGGGGTGTCCAAGGGGTTTGGGTGTCCAGGGGGGTTTTTAGAGGGGTTGGGGGGCTGTCCAGGGGGTGGGGGCTATCCAAGGGGGTGGTGGTGTCCATGGGGTGTCCAAGGGGTTGGGGGTGGTGTACAGGGGGGTGAGGGGGCTTTCCAAGGGGGTAGGGTGTTCAGGGGGTGGGGGTGGTGTCCAGGGGGTGAGTGGGTTGTCTGAGGGGGTAGGGGGTATCCAGGGGGTGGGGTGTCTAGGGGGTGGGTGTGTCCAAAGGGATAGGGGCTGTTTAGGGTGTGGGGGCTATCCAGGGGGTGGTGTGGTCTAGGGTGTGTCCAAGGGTGTGGGGGTGGTGTCCAATGGGGTAGGGGTTGGACATCCCCCTCACCCCCTAGACACCACTCCACCACCCCTAGACACCCCCCACCCCCATAGACGCCCTCCACCCCACCCCCTGGAGATCCCCCCATCCCCTGGACACCCCCTACCCCCTTGGACACCATGGATAGCCCCTACCCCCTTGGACATCCCATAACCCCTTGGATAGACCCCACCACCCCCCCTGGACAGCCCCTATCCCCTTGGATACCCTGGACAGCCCCTACCCCCTTGGACAGCCCCTACCCCCTTGGATACCCCCCCTGGACAGCCCCTACCCCCTTGGACATGCCCTTGGTATATATATATCCCAACAATTTCATTGAAACTTTTGGCATATATTAACTCCAAGCAGTCTATACCAATGGTTCCTGTAGAACCGTTGGTATAGGTCTATTGCAATGACCATCATGCCAACGGTGTGTGAAACCGTTGGGATATTCTATCCCAACGGTGTGTAAAACCGTTGGGATATTCTATCCCAACGGTGTGTGAAACCATTGTGATATTCTATCCCAACGGTCTTAGGGGCTATCCCAATGGTTTCAAATCGTTGGGATAGGTGTAATTTTCAAAAGTGAATGTATACATATTTTAATATTTATACTTCATATTTCTTGTTTTCGGAAGGGTGAATTTGGTATCCAGTTGCACTAGGATTTATTCTTTGTGTACCTTAAGAATAAAGGATCCAAGATGAATTTAAAACTTTTATATCTAACTATATTTTCTTTTTAAAATCATTTTCATACATATATTTTTCAAATATGCATAGATTTGTTTTATATTTCAAAAAAAAAATACTTTCAAATTATGATATTTTTCATATAAATATAAAATTGTCTTATCTTAACAAGATGTATAATTTTGATATTTATTATAGGTAATAATGATTCAAAGTTGGATTACAGCACATCGAATGAGTAATGAATATGAGGAAGGTTTTGATACCTTTTTGGAATTTTCTAAATGAAATGTTCCAAGTAGTGACATGTTTTTATTTCCATGCCTGAAATGTTTGAATATGAAGAAGTTGAACATTAGAAACATCAAAGATCATCTTATTTGTCATGGTTTTAATCCGAGTTACAGCCCTTGGATTTGGCATGGTGAAACTGGACAGAATGTCATATCTACTGATGATGATGATTTGCAAGATGGTAACTCCAATGGAATTGAAGAAATGATTTGTGATATTGCATCAGAACAAATTGAGATAGAACCCACAGTTGTGTTTCTATATGGTGATGCTAAAAAACCATTATATCCTGGTTTTATGGATTTTATGGATTTTTTAGCGATGTTAATATTGATTAACCTGAAGTAGAAACATTGATGGAGTGACAAAAGTTTTACAGAGCTGCTTCAATTGTTGAAAGACATTCTTCTAAAAGAAAATGATCTTCTAGATTCACATTATAAGGCCAAGAAAATATTATGCCCGATTGGATTTGGATACAAGAAAATACATGCCTACCCAAATGACTGTATGATATATAGGAAGGAATATGAATTTCTGTCAGAGTGTCCTAAATGTGGGAAATCATGGTATAAGTTGAAAGAAAAATCATAGTCTGATGTAGAGATTACAAAGATCCCTACCAAGGTATTTTGGTATCTTCCTATAATTCATCATTTGAAACATTTATTTGCTAATTCACGTGATTCAAAAAGGTTAATATGGCATTCTAATTAGTGGATATGTGATGGGAAAATACAACATCCAACTGATTGTCCATAATAGAATAAAATTGATGAGTAGTATACTAAATTTGGAAATGAAATTAGAAATCTCAAACTTGGGTTGTGCACACATGGAATGAATCCATACCGAACCCTCAGTAGCACACATAGTTCATGGCCTATTTTATTGGTAGTTTTTTTGTTGGATTTAGATTTTTTTAGTTGAAATTGTAATTTTTGAATGTTATATATGTGAATGTTTAATTTTTCTCTGGTTCTTCTTGTTTTGGTCTAGTTCTGATGTTTTTATGGTTTGGATTATGGTCTAGTTTTGGTCTTCTTTTGGTCCAGTTTCTGCTTGTTTTATACTTTGGCAGAGCATAGTAATGGTTTCATGGGGGTGGGGGTGTCCAGGGGGGTTTTCCATGGGGTAGGGAGTGTCCAGGGGGTGGGGTGTCCAAGGGGGTGGGGGTTGTCCATGGGGGGTGGGGGGTCCAGGGGTGGGGGGCTATCCAGGGGGTGGGGATGTCCAGGGGTGGGGGATTGTCCAAGGGGGTAGGGGTTTCCAGGGGTGGGGGATATCTAGTGGGTGGGAGGGTGTCCAGGGGTGGGGGTTTCTAGGGGTGGGGGTGTCCAGGGGTTGGGAGGGGATGTCCAGAGGGTGGGTGTGTCTAGGGGGTGGGGGGCTATCCAGGGGGTCAGGGGTGTCTAGGGGGGTAGGGGATGTCCAGTGGGTGGGAGGGTGTCCAGGGGGTGGGGGGCTATCCAGGGGGGTGGGGTGTCCAGGGGGTGGGAGGGTGTCCAGGGGGTGGGGCAGTCTAGGGGGCGGGCGGGTGTCCAAGGGGGTGGGGTGTCTAGGGGGTGGGGGTTATCCATGGGGTGGGGGTCCAGGGGGTGGGGGTTGTCCAATGGGGTGGGGTGGTGTCCAGTGGGTGGGCGGGTTTCCAGGGGGGTGGGGGTGTCTAGGGGGTGGGGGGTGTCCAGGGGGTGGGGCTCTAGGGGGTGGGTGGGTGTCCAGTGGGTGGGATGGTGTCTAGGGGGTGGGGGTTGTCCAGTGGGGTGGGGTGGTGTCCAGTGGGTGGGGGTTGTCCAATGGGGTGGGAGGGTGTACAGGGGGTGGGGGCTGTTTAGTGGGGTGTGGTGGTGTCCAGTGGGTGGGAGGGTGTCTAGGGGGTGGGGGGATGTCCAGGGGTGGGGGCTATCCAAGGGGGTGGGGGTGTCCATGGGGTGGGGGTTTGTCCAGTGGGTGGGAGGGTGTCCAGGGGGTGGGGGTTTCGAGGGGGTGGGGTGTCCAGGGGGTGGGATGGGTTGTTCAGGGGGGTTGGGGTGTTCAGGGGGTGGGGGCTATCCAAGAGGGTAGGGGGTGTCCAGGGGGTGGGGGTTATCCAGGGGGTGGGGGTTGTCCAAGGGGGTGGGAGGGTGTTTAGGGGAGTAGGGGCTGTCCAGGGGGGTGTGGGTTTCCAGGGGTGGGAGGGTGTCCAGGGGGTAGGGGGTGTCCAGGGGTGGGGGGCTGTCCAAGGGGTAGGGGTGTCCAGGGGGTGGGGGTTGTCCGGTGGTTTTGGTCTTTTTTCTACTTGTTTCATGTCTTCTTTGGTAGCGCATTAGAATGGTTGAGTTGTATTATTAAAAAAATAGTTTTTACATCAGTTATTTTATAACCGATGTAATAAATGCATGGGAATGGTTTTTTACATTGGTTATTAAATAACCTACGTAATATATATTTTTTTCACATCGGTTTTTTTTTAAGCCACGTGAAAAAACTGATTTTCAGACTGGTTTATCATGTCGGTTATGAAAATAACTGACATGATAACCTTGTTTTTTACATCGATTTTCTAACAACCAATGTGAAAAATGTTTCAGAGGGGTTGTTTATTACATTAGTTATTTAAAAAATGATGAGATAATTAACATATTACATTAGTTATTTAAAAATCGACATAATAAATCATGACTATGAACCATTTTCCACGTCAGTTGTTTAGGAACCAGTGTGAAAATAGCTTCAGATTTCTATTTTTTATGTCGGTTTTAAAATAACTGACATAAAAAACAATATTTATAATGCCCCCGACAATAACGTCGGCCAAAACTGATGTAAAAAATGAAAAATAACCGATGTAAAAAATGTTTTTTGCACTAGTTCTTGTACTTACCTTCTGAGATCTATTTGTATCTGTTATTTGTATTGTATAAAGTTGAGTTGATATTGATATTATATATATATATATATATATATCTTGCTAGTGATATATTTTATCTTAGGCATTGGAGATGTGTTTGTTGTAGATTGTTATAGACTAAGGCCTCCCATGTTGTGAGATATATCTACCTAGTACTATCCATTAGCCTCTGTTCTATTATAGGTTATCTTGGGGAGACACTCTCGGTCTACTTATGTCATACTGCCTTTTTATTACATAACTTTTCTTTAAATTTTACAAACATATGATCTTTAAATTTTAGTGTCTTGGAAATAAGGTACATAATACATGAAAACATAAGGCATTCATCTAATCCACTTGTAAGACTTCATCATAGGGTCATCCTAAGTAAAAATATGGAATCTTTTATTTTTTATTGTTTCTGTGTCTCATGAGGTCATGTATACTTATATGACCCCTTCCACTATCTTTATGTCTTTTCTTCTCTTTTTAATAAAAAGGGTTATGCCCTAATCTTTTCGGTGATATCAATAATAACTTGATGAAATACATAAAGACATGAGAAATGGAAAAAAGAGGAATATAATAATAAAAATAACATGAATAATAACTTGAAAATATGGTTACAATATTTAATTTAGACATTCATAAGCATATCACCAAGGTCCATCCCCAAGGTGTCATAAAAATTACCAAGGTTATTCACTAAGGTATCGTAAAACTTTGCATCTCTAGAGATTAATTTCTTTACCCAATTAATTAGAGCTCTATCAGGGTGAAACCTTAATATGTCTTTATTTTAATGTTATCCACATATATCATAATCAGATATTTCATAAATAACCCAAATAGAGTAAAATAAATGGGTTTTATATCAAAATTGTGACGTTTTTAAAAAGTGCTTAAAAACATGATCACTATATCATTTATAACCCATGGAAAGGGAATGAGGGTTTTATGTATGTAAATTATATAATAAAATATATAATTTTTATTTATTTATGAATAACCCTAAAAATTAAATGGTTTTGGGTATTCACATAAATAAAATAAAATAATTTCTTGAAAAAAAGAGAGAGATTTTGAGATGAAAAATCTGCAGCATAACGGCTATGCAACATGGTTTTGGAAAACATTAAAAAGAGAGGGGAAATGGGTCACACATTAATAAAATAATAATAATATAGTATAGGGATAGAATAAAATATAAATAATAACATGGTATGTAAATTTGAAATACATTCCACATAAAAGAGAACTTGAAAGGAAAAGAGAAGTTTGAGAATTCTCTTACCTTGAAGAGTAACTTCTAAAACTCTAAGATCGGGACCTTAGGGGATTGATGACACCTTTTTAGGACTTCCTTGGGAGGTAATAATATCATAAATTCGTGGATAATAATTTTTTAATGAAATTAAAAGAATTAATGGGTGGGTATTTATAGAAAAAGTGAGGGAATATTTTATTAATTTCAAAGGACACCTCATTAGTGGTATTTGAAAAACCATGGGCTTTCCCATAGTATTTTCCCATGGTAATGGACACTTGGGAAGCCTAATATAATATTTTAATCCTTAAGAGTCTTCCATAATTATTACATCCTGATTACATCATTATTACATAGCTATGATGTCATTAAACTTGCTGAAAACTCAAAACTGTATTTTTACTATTCACTGAAAAATAAACTGTTTCAAAAAAATCACAAAAAATCACCCTAACCATTTTCTGATGTGTAGAATTCAAAATTGAACTCCATTTTATAAAAATTAATTTCATTTTAAATTAAATTAAATAAATAAAATAATAATACTTAACTAATAATTTCTAAAATATTTATTTACTTATACTATGATATAATTATATCACATTACCACTTAAGATGACTAAGACATATTTATACTTCCTTAGGTGAGGTTACTATCCCATTAATCAAATTACCATTCATAAGGGTAAAATTACTATTCTAAGATTTAAAGTTACTATTCACCAAAAAATTATTTTAATCTTATTGAACCACATTCTTCACCCTGATTACAACCATGTATGTCCGATTTTAAAAAATCATTTCACAAAAAAAGTTATTTAATAATAAAATATTTTTTTACTATTCATAAAATACTATTCATAAAAAACAATATTCATCAAATACTAAAAAATTGAAACTTCTTAGAAAACTTCTAAAAAATTAGCCTAGATTAATTTTGACATTTGACATTCAAAAATGATGTTTATTTTACCATAATAATTCTCTATGTATGAGAAATATTTTAAAAGTACAATTTTTACTTCTAAAATAAATTTATAAAATCTGTCTTAATTAAACATATATTTTATTAAGGAAATCTATTCTTAAAATAGAAATGATGAAATAACAATTTTATTTATACCAAGAGATTACACAAAGTAACTAAGGACTCGTTACATAATCCCTTATAACACCTGCATAAGACCTAAGAGTAAGGTCTGAAATGGTGATAGAATCTTTGGATAGCTCACACAACATTTCTTGAGTGGTGATTTCTATCAACTTGAACTTCTCCCATAGGTGATTTTGTTCAAGATTAATGTGTTGAAGTTCAGTTTGGGCTTGGTCCAGAGCAAAATCCAGCGATGCCACCTCCTTCCCAATCTCTGAAAATTGGGCTTTGTATGGTTCGAATCTACTAGATGAGGCCATCGACTCTTATTTCTGTAATAATAACCATTATCGTTACTATTCATAATCACTAATCTTAATGTTAAGAGTATATTTTCCAACAGTCATTTTGACCAACAGTCATTTTGACCAACAGTCATATTGACCAACAGTCATATAACAGTCAAAACCCAATAGTCTCGTTTCAATTATACTAACTTCATTAATAAAGGTATATAGTTTTTTTTAGGACAAAATAATATAACATACATTTTCAAGAAACAATTATTATTCAAAAAGTCATGGTCATCACATTCTACCCCCTTAAGAAATTTCATCCCCAAAATTTCAACTCCTACCCTCAAAATAGAAAAGGTGTGGGTACTTCTACCTCATAGTCTCCTCTGGTTCCCATGTGGCTTCTTCATATTTGTGGTTCATCCACAGCACTTTAACAAGGTGATTAGTCTTTTTTCATATAACTTTGTCTCTATGATCCAAGATCTCCATCATTTGCTCATCATAAGAGAGTTCATGTTCCGGTTGCACCACCTTAGGATTTAGTACATGTGAAGGGTTAGGTATGTACTTCCTCAAGAGGGATATATGGAATACATCATGAACTTGATCTAGATTTTAAGGAAGTGCAATCTGATAGGCCACTGCTTTTATGTTATCAAGGATTTCATAGGGGCCAATATACTTATGGTTAAGCTTCCCTTTCTTTTCAAACCGCACGACTCTCTTCCATGGAGAAATTTAAAGGAATACTTTGTCACCAACATCAAACTCTAAATCACTTCGATAATATTCAGTATAGCTCTTCTGCCGACTCTGAGTAGCCTTAATGTGTTGTTGGATTTCATTAACCTTTTTTATCATCTCTTGCACAAGATCGGGCCTAAGAAGCTTTCTTTCACTAGCTTTGTCCCAAAAAGTATGATTTCTACATCACTTTCTATATAGAGCTTCATAGGGGGCCATTTGAATGCTCGGGTGGAATTTTTTGTTTTAAGAGAACTCAACTAATGGGAGATGTTGATCCCAACCACTTTTAAATTCCTCTGAATATGATCTCAATATGTCCTAGATTGTTTGAATAGTTCTTTTATATTGGACATCAGTTTGGGGTGATAGGTCATACTAAAATTTAATTTAGTAATCAATGCATGTTGAAGACTTCTCCAGAATTTTGATGTAAACTTCGTATCACGATATGATACAATAGAGAGTAGTACCTCATGCAGCCTTTCCACTTCCCTTACGTAAATCCTGGAAAGTTGATCAAGAGATAAATCTTCCCGAATAAAGATAAAATGGGCACTCTTGGTGAGACGGTCCACTATAACCCATATCGCATTGTATCCTTTGGAAGTTCTCAGGGAGACTAGTGAAAAAAAATCATAGTGATATTGTCCCACTTCCATACTAGTATGGGTAGTGGTTTTAATACCCCTTTAAAAATTTGTCACTCTAACTCCACTTGCTGATACACCAGGCACCTTGTAGTGTAGTCAGAAATCTCTATTTTCATGTTATCCCACCAATAATGATCATGAAGGTCCCTATAAATTTTTATGCTTCCAAGATGTATAGAGAATGTAGATCTATGAGCTTCATCCATCAGCTCCTTCTTTATTTTCAGAATGTATGGAACACATAGTCTTGTACGAAATTTCAGTACACCTTCTTGATTAATATTGAACTCAGAAAACTTCTCATCCTTCACATCCTCAAACTTCTTTTGTAACAAAGGATATTTTTTCTAAGATTTCTTGATCTTATCTGGTAATTATGGTTTATAAATCATTTGGGTTAGGGTTGATGATGTCTCTTCCCTTACAATTCCCATGTCCAGCTTTCCTAGGTCATTGATCAAAGGATCTCTTTGAATCCTCATCATTACTATCACAATAGGGCCTTTCCTACTTAATGCATCAGAGACTTTTTTTTCTCTTCCTATATGATAATGAATTAAAATATCATAGTCTTTAATAAGTTCCAACCATATCCTCTATCTCATGTTCAATTACTTTTGTGTGAAAATAAAATTCAAACTTTGATGTTCTATGTATATATCACACTTCTCCCTATAAAAATAGTGTCAACGTATCTTTAGATCAAAAACAACTACAGCCAGCTCCAGATCATGCATAAGATAGTTCTTCTCATGAGTCTTCAACTATTGAAATGCATAATCAATCACCTTGTCATTTTTCATGAGAACTCACCCAACCTCTTTTAGAGATGCATTGCCGAAAATAAAAAGTCCTTCTCTTCTTGAGGAAAAGAGTTTACACAGGTGTAGAAACCAATCTCTTCTTCAGCACTTGGAAAATTTCCACACACTCCTTTTTCTAAATTAACTTAACCCCTTTTCGTGTTAACTTGGTTAGTGGATTAGAAAGTCGTAAAAAGTTTTTCAAAAACCTCCTTTAATATCTTGATAAATCAAGAAAACTAAGAATCTAATTTATTTATGTAGGTTGAGGACACTCCTCTACAACCTTTGTCTTGGTAGGGTCAACTAATATTCCTTCATTGGTTACAATGTGCCCTAAGAAATAAACTTGTTGTAACCAAAATTCACATTTTCTGAACTTTCCAAAAAGAATATCCTTCCGTAGAGTTTTAAAATTAACCCTTAGATGATCCTCATGAACCTCATTACTTTTGGAATATATTATAATATCATCAATAAAAACTACCAAAAATTTATCAAGGTAGTCTCTAAAGACTCTATTCATCAAATCCATAAAAATAGCAGGATCATTAGTCAAACCGAAGGGCATAACAACAAAATCATAATGCCCATATCTTAATTGGAAGGCAATTTTTGGAATATATTATTTCTTCACCCTCAATTGATGATAACCAGATCGAATACCAGTCATGGAGAAGAATTTAGCCCCATGAAGTTGGTCAAATAAGTCATCAATTCTTGGAAGAAGTTATTTTTTCTTCATTGTGATCTCGTTTAGTTCTCTATAATCAATGCATATCTGCATTGATTAATACTTCTTATTCACAAATAGGATAGGCTCTCCCCAAGGAGACACACTTGGTCAGATAAAACCCTTCTCTGAAAGATCTTGGAGTTGTTTCTTTAATTCCTCTAGCTCCATATTTTCCATTTTATACAGGGTTTTTGATATTGAATGAGATCCAGGTACAAGTTCAATGGATAACTCTATCTCTCTTTCTAGGGGAGGTCCAGGTAACTCCTTAAAAAATACATCAATGTATTCCTAAACGATGGGGAAATTTTCTATCCTTATACTCTCATTTCCTTCTTTTTATTCACCGATCAAATCCATAAATAAGGCTATAGGAGGTTCTTCTATATAAAGATCAGGTTGAGATATCTCTCCTTGGAATATAATTGTAGGTTTTCTATTCAATACTACTGAGATTTCCTTTCTTCTACATTTGATCTTAGAATTATACTTTGAGAGCCAATTCATCCCTAGTATAATGTAGAATTCCAACATGGGAATGACTACTAGATTTGCGATAAGATTGTGCTCACTAAATTAAATACTAGAGTTTTGAAATATTGTTGATTATTGGATAATCCCTCCATGATTATTGACTGATAACTCTACTTTTAGAAGTTCTAGGATTGATTCTATATTCTTTGAAAACATGGAATATATAAAGGAATGCATAGAACCAAAATCAAAAAAATTACTTTCTATCTTTGAGAGAACAACAAGAGTACCTTCCACCACATTATTTGGAGCTTAAGCTTCATCCATAATAATAGAAAATTCATGACCTTTCTCTCTTGGCCTATGTTGAGGCTAATGGTGATTCCCCTCTACTACCCTCGAATTGGGACAGTGATTGGAAAAGTACCCAAGTTGTCCACACTTGAAGCATTGGATGTTAGGTAGGTTCTACACCATCTTCCCATTTTATTTAGTGTTGGGAAGTTGAGGTTTCACCTCACTACAACAATTCTGAGAAATATGGAATTCTATTCCACACTTGTAACATTTCCTGCTCCCAAGAAAGCAGTTCCCTGAATGCTTCTTAACACATTTGTTGCATGTGGAAAGTTTCACTTCTTTCCACATATTCCTTGGTCAAAGCTCCTCCCCAAGTTTGGCTCCAAGGAACTATTCTTTTCATTTGACTTATGGGACCACTGTGACTCATTGAACTCAATATCAACTTTCATAAAACTTCATATGATTTTCTCATAGCTATCATAGTCTCGGTTGGATAAATTCTTCTGTAGATGAGGTCTTAGTCCATAGAAGAATCTATCAACCTTCCCATTATGATCCATGACAAATCGAGAGGTGTAGTGTGAAAGCCTTGTGAACTTCATCTCATAGCTTCCCACAGATTCATTCTTCTTCTACTTCATCTCAATAAATTCCTTCTCCGTTTTTTGTTCTCATCGAACGATAGAAATACTTATTAAAGAAGATCCCCTTGAACTCTTCCCACTCTATAGCTTCAATCCCCCATATTGGCATTGTGTTTTTAATTAGTTACCACCACTGATCAGCTTCTCCCTCTAAGCAGTAAACAGCCACGGTGAATTTATCTTGTTCGGAACTATGAATTATAGAAAAGATCTTCTCTATAGATCTTATCCACTATTCCATAATCAATGGTTCGATAGATCCACTGAACATTGGTGGTTGTTGATGCATAAAGGACTTAACAGAATTTTTTTCCCTTCTTGGTGAAATTAGTATCTCATCTTGATTCATGTTATTTCCCATAACTCGAGTCATTTGATTCATCGTTCTCATGAAATTTTCCATTCCAACTTCCATCAGAGGTTCATCAGTGCATGGTCTATTACGGTCACCTTTTTCACGGTTTTTCCTATTTTCTGTCATTTTCTAAAAGAAGAAAACCTTAGTGAGAAACCTATTTCAATTAAGAATCTTATAAATCTAAAATATTTTTAAGTCTTAAAACATTACTCTTAAACATGTTATTTAATATCAACAACTACATTTCCTATAAATCCTTCATAATGATTCAAAAAAATCTTATGATTAACCAAACATATTCCCTAAGAGTGTCAAACCAGGAGTGAAACAAGGACCATTTTCATGCACCAATTCTCGTTCAAGTCTATATCAAAGTGTTGTTTTCAAATTTTATCCCTATATACATCTGTGCCAGAGTCACATCCACTTGTTCATATCTAGACATGGATTTATTTGTTCAGAAACCACTTACTTAATATTTCACCAAAATACTAGGAATTTTTCCTATATTTAAACTTTTATATAGGGTTATTACTAAATTTTTCATATCCTAATTTCCACAAATAACTAAACTATCCTTTTATACCAGTTATGGAAACTCGTCTTTTATTACATAACTTTTCATTACATTTTACAAACAGAGGATATTTAAAGTTTAGTGTCTTGGAAATAAGGTACATAATACATGAAAACATAAGGTATTATTCTAATACAATTTTAAGGCTTAATCATAGGTTCATACTAAGTAAAAATATGAAATTTAATAACCTGGGGACATACATCAAAGGAAAGGATGAGCAGAAGGCCTAGTAAGGGTAAATAAGGGAAACAGTTTACTTGTGATATCAGTAAGAACTTGATGAAATATATAAAGACATGAGTAATGGAAAAGAGGAATATAATAATAAAAATAACATGAATTATAAATTTAAAATGTGGATAAAACATTTAATTTATACATTCATAATCATATCACCAAGGTCCATCCCCAAGGTGTCATAAAAATTACCAAGGTTATTCACCAAGGTATCGTAAAACTTGTCATCTTTAGAGATTAATTTCTTTAACCAATGCATTGGAGTGATATTAGGGCGAAACATTAAAATTTATTTATTTTCATGTGATACACATATATCATAATAAAACATTTCATAAATAACCCAAATTGAATAAAAGAAATGGGTTTCATATCAAAATCTTGATGTTTTTAAAAAGTGCTTAAAAACATTATCATTATGTCATTTATAACCCATGGAAAGGGAATGAGGGTTTTATATATGTAAATTTCATAATAAAATATATCATTTTTATGTATTTATGAATACCCCTAGAAATTAAATAGTTTTGGGTATTCACATAAAGAAAATAAAATAATTTCTTGAGAAAAAGAGAGAGATTTTGAGATGAAAATTCTGCAGCATAACGCCTATGCAATATGGTTTTAGAAAACATTAAAAAGAGAGGGAAAATGAGTAAAAAATTCATAAAAGACTCATAATATAGTATAGGGATAGAATAAAATTTATATAATAACATGTTATGGAAATTTGGAAGACATACCACATAAAAGAGAACTTGAAAGGAAAAGAGAAGTCTGAGAATTCTCTTACCTTGAAGAGTAACTTCTAAAACTCTAAAATCAGGACCTTGGGGGATTGAGGACACCTTGGGAGGATGTTATTTGGTGGTAATACTATCAGAAATTCATGTAGAATGATTTTTTAAATAAATTAAATGAAGTAATGGGTGGGTGTTTATAGTAAAAGTGAGGGAATATTTTATTAATTTCAAAGGACACCTCATTAGTGGTATTTGAAAATCCATGGGTTTTCCCATGGTATTTACCCATGGTAATGGAAACTTGGGACACATAATATCATATTTTAATCCTCTAGAGTCTACCAGCATTATTAAATCATGATTATATCATTATTACATATCTATGATGTCATTAAACTTGCAAAAAACTCAAAAGTGTATTTTTACTATTCACTGAAAAATCAACCATTTTAGAAAAATTAAAAAAAATCACCCTAACCATTTTTAGTTGTATATAATTCAAAATTGAACTCCATTTTATAAAAAATTAATTTCATTTTAAATTAAATAAAATAAATAAAATACTAATACTTAACTAATAATTTCTAAAACATTAATTTACTTATACTATGATATAATTATATCACATTACCACTTAAGATGACTAAAACATATTTATACTTACTTAGGTGAGGTTAATATTCCATTGGTAAAATTACCATTCATGAGGGTAAAATTACTATTCTAAAGGGTAAAGTTACTATTTACTAAAAAATTATTTTGATCTTATTGAACCACATTTTTCACCTTGATTACAATCATGTATGTCCGATTTTTTAAAATCATTTCACAGAAAAAATTATTTAATAATAAAATATTTTTTTATTATTCATCCCAAAACACTATTCATCAAATACTATTCATAAAAAACACTATTCATTAAATAATATTCATCAAATACTAAAAAATTAAAACTTCTTAGAAAATTTCTAAAAAATCAGACTAGATTGATTTTGACATTTGACATTCAAAAATGATGTTTATTTTACCATAATAATTCTCTATGTATGATAAATATCTAAAAATTACAATTTTTACTTCTAAAATCAATTTGTCAAATTTGTCTTAATTAAACATGTATTTTATTAAGAAAACCTATTCTTAAAATAGAAATGTTGAAATAACAATTTTATTTATACCAAGGGATTGCACAAAGTAACTAAGGCCTCATTACATAACCCCTTATAACACCCACATAGGACCTAAGAGTAAGGTGTGAAATGGTGATAGAATCTTGGGGTGGCTTAGACAACATTTTCTGAGTGGTGATTTCTATCTACTTGAACTTCTCCCATAGGTTATTTTGTTCAAGCATAACATGTTAAATTTTAGCTTGGGCATAATCCAGAGCGAAGCCCAGTGATGCCACCTCCTTCTCAAGCTCTGAAAAATGGGATTCATATGGCCTGAGTCTACTAGATGAGGCAATTGACTCTTCTTTTTGCAATAATAACCATTATTATTTCTATTTATAATCACAAATCTTAACGTTAAGAGTACAGTTTCCAATGTTCATATTGACCAATAGTCATATAACATTCAAAACCCAATGGTCACATTTCAATTATACTCACTTCATTAATAAAGGGATATAGTTTTCTTGAGTACAAAGTAATATAACATAGCATTAGATTTTTATTCCAAAGGACCAAGGGACAAGGGACACAGGCAGACCCAACTGAGACCTAGGGGGGTCAAAAGTAGTGAAAACCAAGGGAATACCCTCATATCAGATTCACCCCCTCAGGTTTGAAGCTAGAGAATGTATTAAGATAGGAGACATTGGATCCTTGGGTGGCCAGAGAGGCAAGATGGTCCACAACCTTGTTCCCCTCCCTCCAAGTATGGGAAACGCATGTATTGCTATTGATGAGGGTTCTACACCTCTTGATCGTGTAACATATTTCCCACGGAGTGTGAACTTTTCCCTGCATGGCTTCATGTATTATCTTGGAGTTCGTTTCAATATGAGATAAAACAATTTTTTGCTGCTTACAAAGATTTAGGCCTGTGAGTACAGCCTTAGCCTCCGCTTGCATAGAATTTCCTGGTCCATAGTGGGCTGTGAAGGCTAGTATAACAATGCCTCGGGAGTCACGGACGACCACACATCCTCACATCTCCCCCGCACAATAAGAGTCGTCAGTATTGAGTTTGATGCCATTGTCGGGGGGTTTCCACCGCACCCATTTTCCCTGCCTGATGAGGGGTTGGGCCACTGGAGAGATCACTTGGAGAATCCTCAGGGAAGGGTCATCCTTCCATCCACTGGATAGATTCACCAGGTCGGTCAGAAGACATCTTGCTTGGATAGATATGGTCCTCCCTGTTGACGATGACCCCTCATAGCGCTCCTGATTACGATCGAGCCACAGGCTCCAGCAGCCCGCGTTGAAGATGATTGCGCAAGCCCTCCTTTCCTGACTTTTTCCATTTGTTCCCTGGAACCAGCGGTGCAAGAATGGGCCATATTGAGGGTCCTGGGAGAAAGCATCAATGAACCCTCCAAAGTACCTCCATACCTCCTAAGCCCAGCTGCCTTCAAAGAAGATGTGGTTGATTCTTTCTTTATTCTTGTTCCTGCAGCACTGGCAACACGATGCCAGAGGAATACCCAGTTTTTTGATGTTTTCATCCGTAGGGAGGGCTTGGTTCCTCATTCTCCAGCAAAGGAAACTATATTTTTTAGGTATCTTTCTGCACCATATAGTCTCATTCCATTCATCAGGTATAACATACATTTTCAAGAAACAATTATTATTCAAAAAGTTCGGGTCCTTACACTACTACAGATTCAAGTGTAAGAGTTGGTGTCCTAGAACCAACTGGTTGTACTTTGATTACATGAATATTTAATATATTTAAATACTAAACATCTTATTACATATTGTTCATTGTTTTGCATGACTATAGTGTAATAATGTTCTAGAGTATTTGTCGCATTAACAAGGTCATAGCAGTTCCCCACTATGATGAGAACCTTGAAGTGAAATGACATTATTCTTAAATATAGTTCTATAGTTGGATGACATAATATAATGGTACACATAGTATACATATGGTCATGTGTGAGTACTCGTAAGCATATGAGACTTCCTCTCATGAAGTTTGTACTTGGTAATCTCCAAGATGGGAGATTATGAGAACAAACCCACCAGTAGGAATTCTTCATTTTTTGGTGTCATCAGATATTCCTATCTATGAGTGTGTGTAATCATAATTAAACTTTAAGATTATCATTAATATGTGTCACAACTCATGCACTTTGATTTACTAATGAAAACCATCACACAGACAGTTGGCAGGAAGTAGGGTGTGTTGGGTGTGTCATGAGTGGCATGTTATTAATGGATAAGTTGAGGAAGGATTTGTCCCTTCCATTTATGGAAGTTGATATCTCGACCCTTTGATTGAAATAGAACCTTCACACAAAATTCCATGGCCATGGTGTAAAAATGATTTTATTTTAGGTAGTCAAAGAACGACGTATCAAGCATAAAGGTTGATGACACTATCATGAAACCAGTTTGATGAGATATTGAGACAAAGGGATTATATTATACAATGAGCGTTCATATGTGGATGTCGTTGTTGCAACTTTAAGTTATTTTTTTTGGGTGTCTAACCCATTTCTAGATAGTACTATTGGACTTTAGGCAAGCCTTCCTAATTCTAATGAGAAAGAATCCTAGAGGGTCACACACTAAGTGTTTATAGTGGTCTCAGTTAAATTTTATTTGAATTTAATTAATAGAATAAATATTATTCTCATGACATTGGAATAATTTTATTCAAGTTAAAATTATTACATAAATTAAATAGATATTTATTCACCAGATTCTGGGTAAAATATATTTATTTATTTTATTGAACATTTAATAAATATTTATTTACTAGTTTGTAAATAAAATATTTATTTAAGATAATAAATTATTTATTTATTTATTTATTCGGGTGTTTAATAAATGGAAGTGGAGTTCGAGCAGAGCAAGGATAGTCTAGTAGTAAAATAATTATTTGTAAGATGATAAATAATTATTTAACTAATTAGCACAAATTAGAATAATAATAACACTGCTATTATTTTTTGATGCGGAATTTTATTTATTCTGTTTTGCGCAAGTTGGCGCACCATAAATAATGACGTGGTATTATTATTAAAATCATAAGGTTATGAAAGTATTTAATTGTTTTTATGTAATTAAATATTATAATTGAATCCCTATGTCGATAAATATAAATGTACATCTATTGTTCCATGTACCTAATTGCATGCCCGATGAATTGATAATTGTTGAGCTAAAATATTTCTCTCTTGAATCCTCTTCTTTCCCCTCTCAAGAACGAGAGACGTTCTTCAAGATTGAAGAACAAGCGATCAAGAACAACCAACACAAGACACTCGCTTTTCCGTGCTCACACCCAGAGAACGAGTGGTGTCGATCGGAGGCCATCGGAGCACATGTGGATCACCGTTAGAGGGGTTCTGGTTTGGATCCTCACAAGTACAACGAGACAATTTGGAAGGGGAATTCTGGATGATCAACATCATCAACGAAGAAAATACCGAAGATCCAGGTATTCTTTTCTTTATGAAATTAATTAAATTAATTATAAACATGATGTGCAAGATCCTATCAAAAGGTTTTGGGCCTCTTCCTTCTTTATCTAAAACTTTGATTCTATTCTGCGGAGATAGGCCTTTATTGTCATATTGATCCTGGAATAATCATTGATCATGGTAAAAATTAAAGTTGGGTGTTGGCCCAACCACGCTTCTACTGCACCCAGAACCTTCAAGTGGTATTAGAGGGGTCACATAATAGTTTATAATTATTTAAATATTTCTTTGATGATTTACACATTTAATAATTTAGTTGTTTCAATTCAAGTTAACCATTTTGAAAATCTGAATCTCGAGATCTATTCCTCCTTTTTCATTTCTCATTCACCTTAACAAAACAATATTTTCTTTTAATTTTGATTAAAATAAAACAGAGGATCTCATCTAGAGGCGCCAAAGGTTCCTGGTTGTACAACACTAAAACACATGGTGTGTATTCAGTAGTACATGTCATGTAGTCAAGGTTCAATGCATCAGGTATAGTATGTCAAACCAAGCTGTTTCATTGGAGTTTTTTTAAGTCTTAATGACTCCATGTATTGACCAAGAATAGGTGGCACGTGGTTTCTGAATTACATGCCACGTGGCCCGCTGGACACGGCGTGTAGTCCCTTTATGTTAGGGTAGGACCGTGTACCTCGTACATGGATTACCTAACTGGAGACTGTGTAACGTGGATACTACACGGCGTGTGGCCCACTAGAAATGTCATGTACTCTGAAGATTTATGAAGTACACTCACATGTCGTATCCTCAGTCATGTACTTCAGATGGACAGTGAACAATAGTACACACCGTGTAGTTATAACTACATGTCGTGTACTCATCCAAATTACGCAGATTTATTAAAATTTATTATTATATTATACAAACCCTTGAGACGTGTACCATGGTGCGAGCGTAAAGCTGAGGCAAAACATGTGATAGGTGTTTAATATATATGTGTTTAATTTAACATCTACATAATATTCATTTCTACTCATTGGGTAGTTATGAACAGGAATTCATCGGGTTGTATCCAAGGTACAACTTACGTACAGAGATAATTTTAAATAAATTTATTTTTTTAAAATTATGATGAATGAGAATATCAAGGAAATTCAGAAAAGGGCTTAAGATAAAAGGATTGATTAATTAAAGATGATAATTAATTGATTCAAGTGTGATTTATCTTAAATAATAATGATTAAAGAATTGAATACTAGTTTTATTAAACACATAACTCATTGCATGTATGTGGGTGATCATGAGCTAGACCAATACCTTTTTATGTGATTGGTTTCCTTTTAATTTATTTATTAAATTAATTGTTGGCATGCAAGTCATCTCTCCTCATTAATATGTAGGACCTGCGTGCCCAAGGTTTCTTTTATGTAAAACCCTATTTTACCCCTCACCTGCGTGTGAGTTTAAAAGCATATGTAATAGATGTAATTCCCAAGCTAGTAGAGATGGTTCAATTTAGATACGAGATGAAACCAATCCCAGGAGATACAGAGGTGGGAAGGTGGAAAGATGTAAACATGAACCTAAAAGGTTCAAGGTGTTTCTCCCCTAGGTTGGAGTTAGTTTATCAATCACTAAATAAACTAACCATTATAAAATCTCATGATCATGCCCTTTGCTTTATTTTATTTCTATCAGTTGCATAGTTTATCATTATGTATGTGTTGTCACAATCACATAATTAATGAATTAAACAAGCATGCAAGATGGAACTAAAATAAAATAGGCTTATCCGTAAATATTATCAAGACATGGTTAATCAATTAAGTAAGTTCCACTTAATATTAACAAGCATGTGATAATGATAATAATCAATTCATTCATAAGAGATAAAAATCTCTCAAATAAAATATTAAGTCAGACCAAGCCTTATGTTACTTGATTAAGGGAAAAACTCAATAAAACTATGTATTTGACCAACCCTTGTTGGGACACTTACTTTTATACAGGAAGCCCTTATGAAAGGTTTCGGGTTTACTTAATCATATTACATCAATAGGAGTATCCATTTCTAGACTTGATGTAATATTGGAGGCAAGAGTTGAGGAAATCCAAAGTCATGATTTCAGGATTAGGGAGTCCACTCAATAGATCAAGGAGCCGCAAGCCCATAGTTAGCAAAGACCTTCCTACCTAAATACCTTCAAATAGATTTTCCAACCCTTGTTGGGGTTATGAAAAGGGGAATATGGATCCTTTCCACTATAATGACATGACAATTGGACATTTCAAGTTTAATGGTGAGGGTCATTGGGACTTGATAAAATAGTGGGAGACTTAATAAAATTAATTTATTATTTCTCATAAAATGTAATCAAGAAAGTACTAATAATTTTCTCTTTTAATTATATAATAAAAATGACAATCTCATCAACCACACTATCCCTACGATCAATTTTGGATAAATACAACATCCTCATCGGCAGTAAATTCCAGGAATGGTTTAGACGCCTTTAAGTTATCCTACACCATGAACGGAAGTCTTACATGTTGGAGTTAGTATTACCTGATCCGCCCACCAAAGAGGCAAGTGATGAGGATTTACTAGGCTATGAGAAACATATGAACGTCATGGTCGATGTTCAATGTTTGATGTTATCATAACTTTCTAGTGAGATCATGAAGTCTCACGAAAACATGGATGCTTATAGCATGCTCTAGAACCTATGTGGTCTTTACCAAGAGAGAGAAAGATAGGAAAGGTTTGATATCTCTAAGGAACTCTTTTAGGGTGATCTTAGAGAGGGTGCCCTAGCTGGGCCTCATGTAGTCAAGATCATTGGCTACATTGAGTGCCTAGAGGTTCTAGGGTTTAAACTCCCCAAATAACTGGGCACCAATATCATTCTCACATCACTCCCTCAGATCTTCTTCAACTTTTTTTTAATTTTAATATGAACAACATTGAGAATTCTCTATATGATCTTCTTATCTTCATTCATCAAGTGGACAAAGATATGAAGCACAAAAAGCCTTTTGTACTTATGGTGAATAAGAGGAAAGGGAAGTCAAATAGCTTTAAGCCTGAAGCTTCTTCATGCCCTTCCAAGAAAAAGAAGATCAAAGGGGAGGCAAGGGAACAGGAGGCTATTTGTTTCACATGTGGCAAGAAGGGCCATTGGGAGAAAAACTGCACCCAGCCTAAGAAGTAAGGGGAAGCTTTAGGTGCATTTGTTATTGAATGAAATCTATCTGTTTCTACAAATTGGGTATTAGATATTGCTTTTTGTGCTCATGTATTTTTCCAAATATAGGAACCAAGTAGATTCAGGAAGATTGACTGAGGAGAGGTAGATCTACGAGTAGCCAACGGAGCCAGACTTGTTGTTGTAGCTATCAGGGACTACCACCTCATATTTCCAAGTGGGGTGATCTTGGTGTTAAAGGGTTTTTATTATGTGCCATCTCTTATTAAAAACATTATTTATGTATCTAGATTATATACAGATGGATTTTTTTTCAAGTTTGGAAATGAATGTTGCTTCTTTTACAAAGATAGCATTTATTTTGGTAGGGAACATTTATACAATAGTCTTTATATATTGGATTACACAAACCAAGTAATGGAAATCAATAAAAAAGATACTTCACATGACTCATACCACACCCAACTTTGGCATCACCGTCTAGGTAATGTAAACGAGATATGCTTGAAAAGTTACATCAAGATGGATATTTAGATTCTTTCGAACTAAAACCACTTGGTGTGTGTCATGCGTGTTTACAAGGAAAAATGACCAAAGCCCCATTTAGTGGGAAAGGTGAAAGGGATAAAGAGATTCTTGAATTGGTTCATACTGATGTGTGTGGACCATTTTCAATTGAAGTAAGAGGAGGGTACTCATACTTCATAAATTTTACTGATGATTTTAGTAGATATGGATATATCTACTTAATGAGGTATAAGTCGGATTCTTTTGATAAGTTCAAAGAATAAAATAATGAAGTTGAGAACCATCTTGGTAAGAAGATTAAGAAACTCCGCTCAAACCAAGGTGGAGAATATCTTAATCAAGACTTCATTGATTACTTATGGGAGTTTGGGATCCTATCCCAACTCACTCCTCCTCACACGCCCCAGTGGAATGGTGTGAGAGAAAGGAGGAACCGCACCTTGTTGTAAATGGTGAGATCAATGATGAGTCATGTGAGTCTTCCATTATCCTTTTGAGGATATGTGTTACACACAGCAGCACGCATACTAAACCAAGTACCAACTAAATCGATAAATGGTATTCCATACGAGTTCTGGAGTGGAAAGAAAGTCATGTTATCGAATTTACATGTGTGGGGAAGCGATGCATTTGTTAAGGCCTCTTTAGTTAACAGACTTGCACCCTAAGGCACAAAGTGTACCATTATAGGATATCCCAAGGAATCAAGGGGATATTACCTATACAACCCCTTAGACAAAAAGGTTATAGTGGCAAGACATGCCATATTCCTTGAGAGGGAGCACATATTCAAAAGAGATAGTGGGAGAAAGATAGAATTTGATGAATTCAAGGCTCAAGGTACATAAGAGTTGGTACAAGAACAGATTCCACAAAGCCCCGTGGAAGAAAGAACTGTTCCAGAGACACAAGAACTATGTAGGAGTACAAGAGAGGTTAGAGAACCAGAACGGTACAATTTTCTAGTTAACGAGGATAGTGACTCATTATTAGTTGATAATAATGATCCTCTAACCTACAAGGAATCAGTAAGTAGAACAGATGTTTCCAGGTGGCAAGAAGCCATGAATTCTGAAATGGATTCCATGTACCAAAACCAAGTCTGGATTTTGGTGGATCCTCCAGTTGATGTAAAGTCTGATGGTTGAAAATGGGTATTCAAGAAGAAACTGGATATAGAAGGACAAGTCAGTACCTATAAGGCATGATTGGTTACAAAAGAGTTCAAGTAGTATCAAGGCATTGACTATTAAAAAACCTTTTCACCAGTTACAATACTGAAATCCATCAGAATTCTATTATCCATTGTTGTTTACCATGAATATGAGATTTTGAAAATTTATGTCAAAACAACTTTCCTGAACATGAACCATTAGGAATATGTCTACATGACACAACCTGAAGGTTTTATGACTCCAAAGGATGCCAATAAGGCATGAAAGTTGCAGAAATCCATTTATGGATTAAAGTAAGCATCCAAGTCATGGAACATTCATTTTGATGAATCCATAATGAAATTTGGTTTTATCAAGAATGAATGTGAGCCTTGTGTCTACAAACAGTTTAGTGGGAGTGTAGTCATTTCCTAATAGTATATGTTAATGACATATTATTTATTGGAAATGAGATACTAGTCTTACAGTTTGTTAAAGCATAGTTGAATCAATACTTCTCCATAAAGGACTTGGGCGAGGCAGTATATATTCTTGAGATCAAGATCCATCGTGATAGATCCAAGAGATTGTTGGGCCTAAGTCAAAGTATATACATTGATAAGATACTGAAGAGATTCAGTGTGGAATAATCCAAGAGGGGATTGTTTCCAGTGTCACATGGCATTTTTCTTTCCAATAAAATGTGTCCTCAGACACATGAGGGAAGAAAGATAATGTCAAGGACTCCATACGCATCAACGATTGGGTCAGTCATGTATGCCATGCTATGTACTAGGCTGGATGTCGCCTACACATTGAGTGTGGTAGGAAAATATCAAGCTGACCCAGGTGACCAAAATTGGATGGAAGTCAAGACTATCCTAAAGTATATGAGGCATAATAAGAATATGTTCTTGTTTTATGGAGGATATGAGAAACTAGTCATCAGAGGATATGAAAATGCTAGTTTCTAGACTGATCAAGATGATATGAAGTCACAAACGGGATACATCTTCACTTTGAATGGAGGTGCAGTGAGATGGAAGATCTCAAAGCAGAGTGTGGTCATAGATTCTACAACAAAGTCTGAGTATATCATAGCTTTTTAGGTAGCTAAAAAAGTAGTTTGGATGCAAAGCTTCATCCAGGAGTTGGATGTGATACCTAGCAGTAAAGATCCAATCACACTATACTGTGATAACACTGCAGTGGTGGCTCTCGCAAAAGATCCAAGGTCACATCAGTGGATGAAGCACATAATTTGTAAGTATCGTCTCTTGAGGGGTTTTTCTCAGAGAGGTGAAGTTTCAATGAGTATTATTTCCATGGAATACAATGTGGAGGACCCCTTGACTAAAGCTTTGACTCAGAAGAAACATGATTATCATGTGAGGTCTAGTGGACTGAAAGTCGTAGGCAGTTGGCTCTAGTTTAAGTGGGATTTTGTAAGAGTTTGTGTCCTATAACCAACTGGTTGTACTTTTATTACATGAATATTTAATATATTTAAATATTAAACATCTTATTATATATTTTTCATTGTTCCTCATGACTATAGTGTAATAATGTCCTAGAGTATTTGTTGCACTGATAAGGTCATAGTAGTTCCCCGATATGATGAGAACCTTGAAGTGCTATGAAAATATTCTTAAATATAGTTCTATGTTTGGATGAAATATTATAATGGTACACATAGTATACAAACTGTCATGTATGAGTACTCATAAGAAGATGAGACTTCCTCTCATGAAGATCATACTTGGTAATCTCCAAGATGAGAGATTATGAGAACAGACCTGCCAGTAGGAATTCCACATGTTTTAGTGTCATCAGATATTCCTATCTACGAGCATGTGTAATGATCCTTAGACTTTAATATTATCATTAATATGTGTCACAACTCATGCACTTTGATTTATTTATGAAAACCGTTATGTAGATATTTGGAAGGAAGTAGGGTATGTTGGGTACGTCATGAGTGGCATTTTATTAATGGATAAGTCAAGAAAGGATTTGTCCCTTCTATTTATTGAAGTTGATATCTCAATCCTTTGATTGAAATAGAACCATCACGCGAAATTCCATGGCCATGGTGTAACGACGAGTTTATTTCAGGTAGTCAAAGAATGAAGTATCAAGCATAAAGGTTGACGACAGTATCATGAAACCAAATTGATGAGATATTGAGACAAAGGGATTATATTAAAAAGTGAGTGTTCATATGTGGATGTCATTGTTGCGACTTTAAGTTATTTCTCTTGGGTTCCTTGGCCTGTTTCTAGACAGTAATCTTGGACTTTAGCCATGCCCGCCTAATGCCAATGAGAAAAAATCCTAGAGGTTCACACACTAAGTGTTTCTGGTGGTCTCGGTTAAATTATATTTGAATTTAATTAATGGAATAAATATTATTCTCATGACATTGGAATAATTTTATTCAAGTTAAAATGATTTCATAAATTAAATAAATATTTATTCACCGGATTGTGGGTAAAATATATTTATTTATTTTATTGAACATTTAATAAATATTTATTTACTAGTTTGTAAATAAAATATTTCTTTAAGAGAATAAATTATTTATTTATTTATTTGGATGTTCAATAAATGGAAGTGGAGTTCAAGCGGACCAAGGCTGGTCTGGTAGTAAAATAATTATTTTCAAGTCGATAAATAATTATTTAACTAGTTGGCACAAATTAAAATAATAATAACACTACTATTATTTTGTGACGTGGAATTTTATTTATTCCATTTTGTGCAAGTTGGCACACCATAAATAATGACATGGTATTATTATTAAAAGCATGGGTTTTCTCTAAGGTTATGAATGTATTTAACTATTATTATGCAATTAAATATTGTAACTGAAGCCCTATGTCGATAAATAGACACATACGTCTATTGTGCCATGTACCGAATGACATGCCTAGTGAATTGAGAATTATTGAGCTAAACAATTTCTCTCTTGAATCCTCTTCTCACCCCTCTCAAGAACGAGATACGTTCTTTAGGACTGAAGAACAAGTGATCAAGAACGACCAATAGAAGACACTCGCTTCACTGCGCTAGCACCTGGAGAATGAGTAGTGTCGATCAGAGGCCATCAGAGCATGTTTGGATCACTGCTACAAGGATTCTGTTTTGGATCCTCTCAAGCACAACGAGATAATCCAAAAGGGTCATTCCAAATGATCAACATCATCAATGAAGAAAATACCGAAGATCTGGGTATTATTTTCTTTATGAAATTAATTAAATTAATTATATACATGATGTGCAAGATTCTCTCGAAAGGTTTCAAGTTGATTCCTTCTTTATCTAAATCTTTGATTCTATTCTATGGAGACTGGTTTTCATCGCCGTATTGATCCCAGAAAATTCATTGATCATGGTAAAAATTAAAGTTGGGTGTCGGCCCAACCACGCTTCCACTGCACCCAGAACCTTCATCAAGTGGGGCCTAGATGGGTAAAATAATATTAAATATTTCTTGATTCATTTAATTATTTATAATTCTTTTCACACCTAGATTTTTAGTTTTCACTTTGTTTCAGTTCTTGTTCATTTCCTCGGGAGTCGAGTGTGACAGGTTTGAAATTTTGGGGAATCTTTTCCTCTTTTCCTTGGCCTATATTTTCCTCCCTATAGGTTTAGATTAACCCCCCCCCCCCCCCTCCCAAGTTTCCCTTGAACTACCCCTAGGTTCCCCTTGAATTTGGAGAAAAATGGAAAGTTTTTTGGTGGACAGAATAGGCCGCACAGTTTACCAAACTATGCATCCAAACTGTGCTCAGTGTCTATCACATTAATTTTTTTTATGTTATTCCAATTTTTCCCTTTCGGTCTTAAACCAAATGTTCCCCTTTATTCCCCCATTCAACTCTAGCAGCCATGGGAGGTCTCCAAACTTCCTCAATCTCCCATGAAAATCATTTTTTAATGGGTATTTGGTGGGGAAACTTCAAAATCATGCAAGTAAGTGAGTTTCTCCCTAATTTCTTCCTTCACATTAGGGTTTCTCTAACTCTTTCTTGAATTTCTAAGTTTAAATCACCTAGGGTTTCATCCTTAGGGTTTAATATTTGGTTTGTGGGTGCAATCTTATTGGCTTAGGTTCATTTTAATTCCCTTGTGGTGTGGTGGTGGTGCAGTTGAAGTTTCTCACAACTATTTGAGGTTTTTGACATCTAAGGTAGGTTATTCCATGTGTAAGAATTATTTGATGAGTTATATTTTCTTGATTTACTTATTTATCATGTTCCTAATATTTTTTTTTGGTGTAAAAACCATTTTTGGTGGAATTGGTTAAGCATTAAATTTTAAAGTTTCATTTTTTTTCTTGAAATTGTGTGTTTTTTATGTGAAACTCTTGTGGTATTCTTTGAGGTCATTTTATAACATGTAAAAGTGGTTTATTAAATGTTATAGGGCTTAAAATTCTGGGTTGGTAGGTTCTTTATGTGATTTTGGCCTTGAAATAAGGTTTTTGAATGAGTTTTATGTGAAAAAACCAAGTTATACTTCTTGAAAGTGTTTTATGAAAAGTTAAAATGATTTATTGAGTTACACAAAGGGTAAAAAACATGTTTGTGTACTGATATGGTGGGTATATGTTCTTAAAATGGGGTTTTTAAAGAGTAAGTGATGATTTGTGGTGTCAAATGTTTTTAGAACATTTTATAAATTTTTGAAACGATTTATTAAATTGTGAGAAAGGTGTGAGATATGTTTGTGGGTTGTTTTAGTGTGAACATGATGTTAAAATGAATTTGAATGTGAAAGGGGGTATTATGTGACATGTGTGTGGGCTTTTGGTGTGTTTATTGTTTATAAATGGCATATTTAGGTGCAAAGTGTATTTGATAACATGTGGAACATGATTGATCACAAAGAGGGAAACCTGAGTATCTAGGTTGGCGAACTAGGACTAGTATGCTAGTGATCCGGTAGTGGTTTCATCCCTGTTTCACTTAGAAATATTGACGATGACAACACTAACTAAACTATGATGATGTTTTTGGACCACTAGGACATTGGGGTTTCCCATCCTTGTGACTCGTTCATGAGACATATATGTGTTATGATTACTTTTACACTAAGATGTGATGTACCTAGGGCCCCACAACTAGCTAGTGCCTAGGGGTGTTCCTATGACTAGTGCTCATTGGATTTATTGTACTTACCATCAGCATACGGTGTGTTTTTATGGAAAATTCATTAGAATGTGTGTTTTATTTAAAATTTTACATTCTTTAAAGTAGCCCTCTTGAAAACTGTTTTTATTTTAAGGTTGTATCTCTTTGAAATTGTTACTAGCATTATTGTTTATAAAACTTGCAAGTTTTTTGTCTTAAAAAGTTTATCATATGGAATATTTTTGGGTTTCATCCTATTGGGATTATTCTCAAACCCTACTTACACATTTGGGTGTAAGTAGACTTGGTAATGTTTGTCACAGGTTTGGGTAAAGCTCTTAGAACTGGTGGTTCGGGTTACTAGTTGTCCTTCTTGATGTGGTGTCGTGGAGATGGCTTGAGGGAATTTCCCCCTTTCTTTGATATGGTTATTGGGTTGTTATTTTTGGATTTATTACCTTGTGTTAGTATTTGGTATTTTGTATAAACCTTGTAATCCAATTATGAGTTTTATTTAAAAAAAATTTGGTTGGAAATTTTCAAATTTAGTTTATCTGTTATTGTTAGTTGTTTTTTTATTCTAAAATCAGTTAAATCATTCCCAAACCTTTAATTATCATACCTAGGAACTTGTTCTAACCCTTGGGGATAGGTAATGACCTTTGATCCTTACCTTGGACCAGGTTGGGTGCTGGTTTGATGGTGACCAGATCTGTTTTGTGACAAAATGGTATCAGAGCTAGGTTCGCTCTTTTTGGGTCTTGTTCTTTTGGGAAAGAGTCTTGGTAGACCGAAGCTAGGATTTTCAGGACTTGATGTTTTGATTATGAGTAGTGTTCCTAGATAGCACACCTCGTGATGGTATTCAAGTCACCAGTGGAAGTTGGGATTTATCTGAGTTCTTTTGTTCTCATGGTTCGTCGATGATTGGGGGAATGAAAAGGGAGTTGGGTCAATGGTCTCAGTGAACTTGTAGGGTTTAGAAAGCCATGTGGAGCCAGGGATATTGTCCTAGAACACTCTCCATGATGATGAAGTTATTTTCATATGGCCTCCAACCATGTGTCCAAGTTACCCACTAACACTAATTTCCTATCGCATTGTCTTGTGTCTCTTTTTCTGGAATCTTGGAAACTGGGTTTTAAAGTAAAAATGACTTGGTTTTAAGAAATGTGAATTTATTGAAATGATTTTCTAGTAAAGAAGAAATGGTTGAATTTTAAAAGGTTGGAAATGAATTTTCATAATTATTTTGAAATGGTAAATGGTGTGTTCACACCTCTTTTGAAAGTATGATTTATGTTAAAGTGGGTTTTGAAAATTTGTTTGAAATAGAATTTTATGAACTGTTAAAAAGTGTTTTAAATGGAATGAAGTGTTTTGGAATTTATGTGTGGGGTTTGAATAAAGCTTTTGATTTGGTAACCAGTGATAATTTGAAAATTTTTATGAATTATTGGAACCTTGTTTTAAATAAGAAGAGATGAGCCTTAATTAAATGGGTGTTGATGAAATAGATTTTTTCATAAAATCGTAAGTGTTTTGAAATGGGTCGAGATGTTTTGAAATTAATGTGTATGAATTGAAAGTGAGTTTTTATTTGAATAGTTGGTACTTTTTTGAAAAAAAATTTAAGATTTTAATTGGGTTTTTATATGTGGCTAGTGGTTTTGAAAAAAAACAGAAGTGTCGGTTGAATGTCTTGGTTTTGAAAAGTGGAAAGATTTTTATTTTAGCATTTGGTATTTCTGTGAGTGACCACATGCATGGATTTTCATGGTATGATGGATGGTTAATGGAATGTTTGGTTGAGAGTCAGTAGGTATATGAGGAGGGTTTCCGGTGTGGCATGAAAACATGCATGTTTGAGGCCCATGGGTTACCAGTGGTAAATGCTCTAACCGTTAACCCTGTTTACTTTAAAATAAATGATTTTTAAGGAAAATTTGATGTTTTGAAAACTAGTGTTTGTTTGGTGTGTTTTATGTTCTTTTGGGATTGTTGTTTTGGGATGTTTTGAGTTCGAGAACCCCACTTATTTGAACAATGTTTTGGGTTTTTGTTTTATTGGTAAGTTAGGTTGAAGTGTTGGTCAGTGGTTTCTTTTGAGTAGGGTTTCGGGAAGCCTTTGTAGTGGTTCCCCTCATGTGTTTGGATCTATTTTGTGGTGCATTTTGACCAAAGGACCAGATTTTTTAGGTCCTTGGGTTTTCTTATTTTCTAAGGTACACCCCCATAAATAGTTAATGCACGATTTAAGGGTTTCCATGGGTGGTTTGCGATTGGAAGGTCCTCCATTTAATCAAAATACAAACTCTATTCCCAAGTTTCAGTATTGAGTTTATCTATCTTCTTTTTTAGAGTACATAGATCCTCTCACAGCAGAAGAGTGGATGTGGAAGGGGTTTAAAGGAGTCATGGTTTCTTAAGTTGCTTGAATCGTCAAAGGTGAAGTTTGACATAGTTGGGTCTATAGGTTTTCTTTGGAAGTGGTGAAGGGAAATTCCAGTGAGGAAGGTGAAAGTGTTCTAGGGTTGTCAGTGTAGGATGATTTCCTAAAGGTCCTTTGGTTATTTCATTAGTCTTGTCAAAGAAAGGGTTCATGTTAGCCACCAGTGTGGAAAATATGGTCATTCGAAGCTGTTATGGTTGCTTGTAGTAATTTCATGCTACTTGGAACTATGTTCAAGGTTCTACTTCTGGTAATGCCTCTATCACTTTTAAGGGTCATGTTTGGTGGTTTCTTGTTGTATTTTGTTTGATTTTATGGGAAAAGGTGGATGTTGCAGAAGCTTTTGAGGGTTTCTTCTTAAATGAAAGTGTGTGTCTCTTTCGAGAATCTCTGAATTCCTTATTATGAGTGAATGTGTCTTCCATGTATTCTTACTTCTACTTTTTCTTATTCTAGTTGAAAGAGGGTATGCATGTGCGTCTTCTAAGTCTCTATCTTGGTGAAGGTTCCAGGAAAAGGTAACAGGTTTTTGGGATGTTTTGTGTTCTGTTTATGTTGTTGGATCGTGGTGTAATCACTTGTGGCACTGGAGGAAGAAGTTCTGTTTGGGGGTTTTAGTTCATGACTACGAGGCAGGAGATGCTTCAATCATCTGAGCTCCAATTGTAGGTCATAGAGTGAAGCTCGTGTGTAGTTAGGAAAACCAGGGGTATAAGGGATATTGGTTTAACTTTTTTCTCCAGTGTGGGACATGGAGACAATTTGAGGATTCAATGTGGTGGTTTCATTCTGAGTGATCTGATGTGGTGGAAAGGGACGTGTGGACCCTGTTTATTATGGTTGTAATCCATGTCGGTGTAAAAGTCCCTCCTTGGTTATAAGATGGTGGGGTGGTTTTGTTTTCTCAACCTTCAGTTCTTGAACCCTTGTGGTTTCAACTCTCTGTATGGTTATTCATGTATGAATAAACTTTTTGGATCTTTTCAATCTCAGTTTTGGTCAGGCTCATCTGAGGTTGGTAATGTTCGTGGGAGTGGTGAGCTGAATAATGTCCTTATTGGTTTGGGTTTCGTTGATTGACCCCCCCCCCATAGTGGGGATTAGGTCTTATGGGGTCTTTTTCATGTCATCTTCTGCTAGTTGGTTAAGACGGTTGGTTCTTATGGTGGGGAGACCCACCATGAATCTCATGTAGGTTCTTTTGGAATTATTCTAATATTAGTCTATCCCTTGTGGTGGGGTGTCTATGACAACCCTGCTTTTATTACACACTTAAACATGGTTTATTACATAAACTCTTCACTTTATAAAACATGGAAGATTGAGAAGTATAGTTTCTTTGGGGATTAGGAACATTACATAACAACTTAAAACATGAAACACAACATCTTTATTGAAAACTTCTTTTACATGACCACTACATTCCCTCATACTTAGCATTGCATGGGATAACCTGAGGACATGCATAAGAAAAGGGTGAGCTATAAAGCCCAGTAAGGAAGTAAACAAGGTATAACATGAAAAATACAATACATGTTAGGAAATAGGCATATCAATGGATCATAAAAGAAACATGAACATAAAGTCATGGTATAGCATGATTATCATAAGATGGAAATGTGGCAATAACATGGAATTAGCATGAGCCAAGTCTCATTGCACATGGAGCATTAGTAAACCCTCATTGCACATGAAGTACGAGTAAACCATAATTGAACTTGAATTAGAATGATTCAACACTCATTACACATGACTTATCATGATACTGTACTTTACCCAATTCATTGGAGCGCTATCAAGGCGCACCCTTCTTAATCATTTCATTTCATGCATAAGTGTGACACATGGATCATAAAACATGGATTCATTAAACATAATAATTTATTCCATGATAAAGGAGTGTGGAATTAATACATGAAACTATTTAAATAATAAGTAAATGTGCATAAAGTTTAATACCCTTGATAGAGAAATGGTCATGGTATTCACTACACGATGACTTTGGCTTGGAAAATCACGGTACAATTTCGGCAGCATAACGGTGTGACATAAGAACTCATAAAAATGGTTGATGAGAGAGAAATGGTTTTATCATCATATTTACATGAAATGGACAGTAAGGGGGTCATATATATACATTTTCCAACAATTTTAATGGAATTTAGATTCATGATACAAAAGAATTACTTGAATGTAAATGAGGAGAGAGAAATTCCTTACGGAATTTCAGCATGGTAACGGGTGTACATGGGAGACATTAATGAGAGAGAAAGGGGTATCCCATCATCCAAACATAAATAGGGAAGTATGGGGGAGTTTTTAAATCATACCCCAACATTTTTAATTGAAAACAAAATGTCATAACAACTTAAAGAAAATTGGACAAAAATGAGAAAGGAAGAAATCCCTTACTTGGAAGTGCGATCCCAAAAGCTTGGGAGAGGCTTGAGAGGGGCTTATTGGGAGATTTTGGAACATTGGGAGGATTATAGATAGATTAGTTCAGGGGTTGGTTGAAATCCAAAGGATTTGAGTGAAGAGGAAGTGGGAGCTTGGGTGGGTTTATATAAGAAAGGAGATGGAATTCTTTATTATTTAGGTTTGGGACACCTCACATTAAACTAATCAAAACCAAAAACCAGACCATGGTTTTTGAACATGGTTTTTTTCAAAGGGGAGTGGAAAACAATATTTTATAATTCTAATTTCCAAACTTCTTAAAATAATAGGTTTGCTTATGTGGAGGTGAGTCACATTCTCAAGGAAAACAATTTTAAAAGACAAAATGTTTTATAAGCCTTGAAGGGTCCACTAAAGCTTTGTAAAATAAATCAAACAAACCCAAAATCACATTATTTTAATGGTAAAACATATATTGGATGAAAATAATATTTATATTATTTTATTACATCACTATTGGTTCATTATGATGTCATAAAACACATTATATATTTAAACGGTGTTTAATTTTTACCCAAAAATTCTACTGTCTCAGAAAATTATGAAAAATTCACCATTGGATAATTTTGATGTCCTGATTCCAAAAATAATATTAATTGTATCTAAATAATTTTATAAATATGTGAATTTTTACTTTTAAAATAAAAACTGATATTTATAAAAAATTCATGGTTTTTGACAAAAACAGCTTTCAAACCTTAATGAAAATTACAATTGCATTCATAAAATTATACGATAATTTATATTTAATAAAAATTAATTTAATAATAATAATAATATTTTATTAAAATATTATTTAATTCAAAAATCCATTAATTCATCAAAATATATTTATTAGTTGAATATTAACTAAAAATATTATTTATGCTTTAAAATTTATTTACAAAGTAACAATAAAAAGAATGTATATTCTCTATACAAGAATATTGTACATAGTAATAGTGTTAGGTTATCATTAAATAACCCCTTATAACACCCACATAAGACTTAAGGGTAAGGTGTGCGATGGTGACAGACTCTTAGGGTAGCTCGGATAACATCACTCGGGTGGTAATCTCTATTAACTTCCACTTCTCCCATAGTCGGTTATGCTCAAGCTTAAAGTGTTCAAGCTCGACTTGGGATTGGTCAAGAGCGAAGCCCAATGATGCCACCTCCTTTCTGAGATCTGAAAAATGGGCTTCATATGGGTCAAGTCTACTGGATGAGGCCATCACTTCCTTTGTCTAAGTAAATTGGATTTGTTAAAGCCCTATATTTATACTAATCATGTGATCACTGTTCAACGGCTATATTAGAAACAGTCACAATTCTTAATGGTATTTTAAAATACAAAACATAGAACCAAATAAGTGCATATGTTTTACATAATCATAAGAAGATATTTAAATAGACCAGGAGGAATTTTCATTAATAAATTTTTGGGTCCTTACAATCTTCCCCCCTTAAAAAAATTGTGTCCTTGCAATTTGATTACATACAAAAAGAACTCTAAAATTTAAAAATGACTTCAAAGTTTCTTAAAAACCAACATTAAGCATTAATAAACCCTTATTATCACGTCTATCATGGAGAGTGAGGGTCCACTTAGTGCAACAATACCTCAATGCACATTCAAGTCTTCCACTTCCTTAGTCCAGATGCAGTCCGTGCAACTTGGATCATACCGATGGAAAATATGATGCACTTTTCGAAAAAAATTGTTTCTAATATATAATTTAAAAACATCACCATATACTAGGTTTTTTTAAAATAGTTTGACAAAGTCAGATTTGAAATTTTTGAAATGTGATTCTTCTAATATATTGTCTAAGTTTCCAAAAAGACTGGAAGACAAGACTATATATATATAGGATGCTTGGTGGTCTTCCTCTTTGGCAGCTATTCTAAAATCAAATAGTGCATCATACTCTCTAGATGGGGTGAAATATTTGAAAATACCCTGATGGTACCTCCCTCATCTTGAAAGGTGGTAGATTTGGGAGCTTAATATTTGATCATAGGTGTGCCATGATCCCTGATGATTTTGTGGTATGGAGAAGGTGTTTGATATGTCGTAGAGAATTTTGAAAGAAAGTTAGACATTGGAAAAGGTTTTGATGCTATTATAGATTGACTTTTCAATAATTATAGAAATTAATTCCTCAATAAGGGACAAGAGTGTTGTATGAGGTTCTTCCCCTTCCATCTCGAAACTATCCTTTATCCTGCTGAAGAAACATATCAAATTTTGAGTTACCTCTAGACATGATAAAATTTTGATATAAAACTACTTGAATTATAATGATTTATTATTCCTTAATGAAAAAAAATTAGGGTTAACACATAAAGGGTAATCTAAAGACAAAAAATTATAACTTATAAATAGCTTTTATTTCCTTAACTTATGAATCTATAGGCTTAAATCTATTTTATCCATGATCTACTTTCTAATATATATTCTTAGGGGATTTTTTTATTTCCTTAATAATGTTTCATACTAAGTTTTTGAATTTACCAATGCATATACCTCAAGAGTGTTGTAACTAAGAGTGTGGCAAGGCCTGTTGTCGTGTACCAGGATACCCGAGGTCAAGCCCGAAACTCTTTATCGGAGTTTTTACTCCTAGGTACATCTGTTCCAGATCCGCCTCTACCTGCTCGTATCTAGACAGGGATATATTTTCTTGATAAACCACTTACTCAATACTCACTAAAACATAGGGATGTTTTTTATTATACTTAGTATAGTCTATAAGGCTTCACTAGGGTTTTCTAATCCTAATCCCAAAAATAACTAAACCTATCCTCTGATACCAACCATAACAACCATGTTCTTTATTACACACTTAAACACGATTTATTACATAAACTCTTCACTTGATACAACATGAAAGATCGAGAGGTCTAGTTTATTTTGGGATTAGGAACATTACATAACAACTTAAAACATGAAACACAACATCTTTATTGAAAACTTATTTTACATGACCACTATATTCCCTCGTACTTAACATTGCATGGGATAACCTGAGGACATGCATAAGAAAAGAGTGAGTGATTAGCCACTAAATGAGGATAATATTCATTGTTAATATACATAATATTAATTTTATTTTTTATTCATAAACACCATTTTAGTGCATTTTACACTTTGAACATCATTTCACATTATGATTGTAATACCTTCTTAAAATGCACTATTATGTGGTACATTTTTTAACATCATTTGAAGTACCCAATGATTCATCTAATTTTAAGGAATCTAATTATACATATTTTAATTTTATATTCTTCTGAACTGGATATTAACTTCAATATGAACATTTTTCATTGAAGGATCAATGAAAGATTCATAAAATATGGTGGAGATATTTGTCAATGAAAGGAAGCAATTCTGGAGAAGGCAGATTAGACACCATCCCACGGATGAGACTGTGGGGCCCAACATACAGGCCCAATGAATCCCAAATTTCGTGGGATGCTATAATACATGTATAGTAACAAATAAATCTTCATGATACAATGCTAATTCGGCTTCCATAGTGTCCATTTAGGCGGCCCAAGTTAGAGATAAAATTCTGGGTCAGATTCTGTGGTCTAGAAAAACAGTCCACTAATATGATCATATTTATGAATCCACAACTCCAAATGGGCCCAAATTTTACAGGAGGTTATAAGACATCTGGGGATCCATTTTCCTCTTCTATGGAACACTCTTATTCTTCCATCTATAAGGACGTAAAAGCACTTCTGTTCGGTGGAAGCAAGATGGCTGCCACCTCGGGTCAATGGTGGAAAAATCTCCTCTCCCTTACTTTCCACCACCCTAGGCCTACCATACTCAAGTGGGATATTTTTTACTGTTGGAGGCTCTACCCAAGTCTCCCAAAATTACTATTTAAGGAAGTGTTGGTGAAGGAGTTTTTCATCTTTGGTGCTTTGTTCAATTTTAATGTTATGCTGCAATTTTGTTGTCTCAAGTTTGTCTTTCACATGTAAGTTGTTCAATTTACTTTAGTTTCTTAATAAAAGTTCTTCTTCTACTCTTATTCTGTTGTTCTAAATCTCACTTTGATACCGTTGCCTCAAGTTGTGAATTTATTTGCACCAAATCTTGTGAAATTATTCACACAACGGTGGAGTGATCATTTTATTTTTGTTGTTTTCTTTACTTCTCCATTTCCTCCCTCATGAGTCTACTTTCCGCTTCCATTGAAACCATGGGATAAATGGAGGGATAACCCACTTATGGGTTGATCCAAGGGAGTAGAAAGGGTCTGGATTGGATGTTATTTATCACCCCATTAATGTATAATCACTTCTTTAATTGATATTTTTATTTGATGATTTTTAAACTCCATCATCCTTGTTGAATTTAAGGCCACACACTTCAAGTGTTAATACAAACCTTTACCTTGAAGTGCTCAAAACATTGATCCTTAAAGTGTACAGGTGATTAGTATTAAAGGGTGTAGGCATTAAACCAATAAGTGATGATTTTGTTTTATCTCCTTAAATGAACTCATCTCAAATATAAGAAATTGAAATCATTGAAAATGAAATACGTCCAATCCACCTCGAGTGATAACCTAGGATCAAATCATTCTTTTAAATTGAATTTACTTAAGTCTCTTAGAGTTCCATTAAACCCATCTAAAATCAACTCAAGTTGCTCACTTCATAGCCAAAAACATTCCATAGAATGTGCGTGTCTATAGGTTACTTCTTAGGTCTCTGAGGATTCGACAACCCAAGCTAATCTACAAGGATCGTCCTACCTTCTTCTCTTGGGTAAATTTGAGTGTGAATCAAATTTTGGAACCGTTTCCAGGGACCCAAGTAATTCGTATAAACACTCATTCTATTCTCCCCCATTTCTTCTTTTCTCATTCAAATTCTCTTATCTTGTCCCTTTCTCATTTTTTTTTCTTTTGGCGCATGTCCGCCTACACCCGCGATCAATCAAACCGTCTAGTTAGGGTGGATAGTCCTGGGGTTGGGGAGTCAAGTACACCAAGGGAACTCTTTCCATTAGATCCTAATCTTTCTAATACTCCAGAGTCCAAAATTGATCCTATTTCAATGGAAGGTCTTCAAAGAAACCAACTCATAAACCCGGGTGGGAACCAAAATGGAAACCCAAATGTGGCAGCCCCAAACTTGGGGAATGCAATTGATCAAACCATGAATGACTACCTCACACCTTCCTGGACCAATTCCCCCTCATTAATTAGACACAATTCCCTAGGAGATGCTAACTACGTCTTTAAACCCCATGTCCTAAACCATCTTCCCACATTCCATGGAATGGAGTCCGAGATGCCCTACCTTCACATTAAGGAGTTCAATGACATCGTAGAAACCATGTGTCCCCCACATCAACTATAATCAGCTAATATGAGGCTATTTCCTTTTTATTTAAAGGATTGAGCTAAAAATTGGCTAAAAAATTTGAGACCATCATCCATCAACTCTTGGGACCAACTACAAAGAGAATTCTACAAAAAATACTTTCCCCACCACAAAACAATTGCACTTAAAAAGAGTATCCAAAACTTTTTTGAAAAAAAAGGGAGAGTCATTCTATGAAACATGGGAAAGGTTCAAAGACACTCTAAAAATGGTTCCACACCATGGTTTTTCTATTCCTGAACAAGTGAGAATTTTCTATGAAGGGTTGGGTCTGGGGAACAAACAATTCATTGACATGATGTGTAATGGAACCTTTAAAAACAAAGCCCCAAATGATGCTTACGAGTATCTAGAAAGCCTTTCTAAACAAAACCAAACATGGGGAAATTCACCTTATTCTGAAAATCCACAAAGAAATACTGGAATTCATACACTTAGAGAAGAGGAAAGCCTTAGGGCTAAACTCATAGCTCTCTCTAGGAAGGTTGAAGAGATAGACCTTAGGAAAGTCCATGAAATCCAAACTGTTGACCCTATTTGCACAATTTGTGAAAAAAATGACCATAAGACAGACAACTTCCCAACCATTCAATCCATCAAGGATGTTCTCTTAGGAGGACCCCCAGCAGAAGTAAATGCTTTGAACTTTCAAAAGCCTCAATACCAAAACACCTCCAACCCAAGGTATAACGACCACCCAGGCTTCTGCTGGAAAGATAACCAACAACCTATCCAACCACAGGGACAAAATCCTTACCCCCATCAGAACTACCAATCCCATAACCAGTTTCAAACCCAAACTATCCAATACCAATAGCCACCGGTCCATTTTCAACAAACCATCCCTCCTCCAAAATATCCCCTCAAGATAAACTAATATTCTCAAGCACCAACCCAAATTGTTCCACAAAGCCTACTAGAACAACTATGAAAACAAATGGAGAGGATGAACTTGGAGGTATCTTCCCTAAAACAAGAAATTCAAACCGTCAAAACTGGAAAGGCACCCATGCCAACTCAGGTGGTGCTATCCTCAACTTCAAGGAGAGAGTCAAGTTGTGCTCAAACAACTCATGAACAACTAAAGGCTGTGACTGTTTTAAGAAGTGGGAAATCAATTGAGAAACCTGAACAACTAATTCATAACCCACCTGAAGATTCAAACTTGGATGAAAATTCAAATTAACCACAATATCAAACTGAGGAAACTGATAACATTGTCAAGGAAACAACTCTTCAACAAACAACCCCACAACCTGCACCATTTCCTCAATGCATGAAAGGAAAAACCAAGCCTGAACTGAGTGAAAAATTGAGAGAAATCTTCTCACAAGTCAAGTTGAACATTCCCCTTCTCGATTCCATCCAAACCATACCTACATACTCAAAGTACCTTAAGGACTTGTTCACTTTTAAAAGAAAATTTTCACATAAAAACCAAGTCCTTTTGGCTGCTAATGTGAGTATCACTATTCAAGGGACCATTCCTCCTAAGTTGAAAGACCTGGGTTTCCCTTACATCAATGTTGAACTAGGAGAGAGCAAAGTTGTCAAGGCCTTGTGTGACCTAGGTGCTAGTGTCAATCTCATCCCATATGCTGTGTACTGCCAGTTAGGCTTAGAAGAACTCCAGCCCACATCTGTCACACTTCAACTTTCTGATCTTAGCATTAGGGTTCCAAAGGGGATTTTAAAGGATGTTCTGGTAAAGGTTGAAAACATCATATACCCTGCTGATTTCATTGTCCTTGACAACCATCAAAACTTAGGAAATAAGGAACAAACCCCAATCATCCTTGGTCGTCCTTTTCTTGCAACAATCAACTCTGTTATCCGAGTCCGAAATGGGAACATGACCATCACCTTTGGGAACATGAGTCTAGACTTGAACATCTATAATGAAAGCTCACAAATAGGGGATAATGAGGACATTCATGAATTAAACATGATAGGAAGCATTGATAATGAATCCATAGACCATCAAGGAATATTTGGTAGATGTTTAAGTCAGGATGAGATTGATTTCCTTTGTTCACATGAAGGAAGTTTGTCTCCTTGGCTTGAATCATTTTCAAATTGCTCTTATGATGAATTATTAAGTCCAACAATTAGTGAAACCTTTCAAGAAACCACTTTCTTGGAGACCACCCCAACTTATTTCCCTAAATCTGATCAAGCCAATCTAGTAGATGAAACTTCTACATGTGGGGAATCAATCCTATCTAAAACTTTAGGAAATAAAATTGATCTTGATCCAATGTCCCAATCTTCTGCTGAAATTCTGAACCAACCTGAGCTTGAATTGAAGTAACTTCCCGCTGCACTCAAGTATGCCTTCCTTGGGGACAATCAAACACATACTATTGTAATTTCTTCTTCTCTTGAATCCAATCATGAGAGGATGCGTCTAGATGTCCTTATTAAACATAAGAAAGCCATTGGTTGGACCCTGTATGATATTCTGGGGATTAGCCCACTTGTTGGGACTCATAAGATTGTTCTGGAATCTGATTCAAATCCATGTCATCAACCTCAACGATGACACAATCCTAATATCATGGAGGTTGTAACACCCCAACCTTCTATGGTATGTTTCCCTTTGAATAATGCAATGGCGTGCATTGTACGCAACTTCGAGATTCTAACACACCACAACCAATCAAACTAGCCGTTATGAATAGTAATACCTACTTTTTGAAATTTTATAAATTATATCTCTCAAAATGGACTTCATTTTTGGATTAGTAATATCGAAATTATCCTAGGGTGAAATTTTGGTACTTTTCGGATAACTTTTATATTTTGATGAATAGTGAAAATTACTAAATTTTAATTAAAAACAACTTTTTTAATCAAAATAATTAATAGTGATAAATTATGAATTTGAGTGGTTTTAAAGTATATTTAGAATATATTTTTACCATGTAATAAAATGTGGGTCATTGAACATAATTTCACATTTAAACCAGACATAAACAAGTGTCAATCTTTTGATAGTTGTTATCTCTTAAAAACACGTTTTTTGTTTTAACAGCGGGAATTAATTTTAAATTAATTTCTGCCACTTCTATGTTTTGAATTTGGAAAAATAGATTCCATATTTGGAATCATGATGTTCAAATTGTGTAAATAGGCAACTTTTATTTTTAGACATTTTGGATAATTACTTCGGTAAATATTTTATTTACCATGGTTAAAGGGTAAATCCGGTAAACAAGGGTTACAAAAATAATATTATAATAATACTAAATTAAAATAAAATGTGTCTTAACCCTATTGGTTGATACATGGTCGACCATGGGCATCTTTGGGTCGATTTTGGGACCCCATGGATCCACTTGTAAGTGATAATGACACTTTATTTTAATTAAGTTAAAATAAATACAAAAATGACACAAGCATATATCTTTTATAAAAACAATTGTTACATAGGGTTAAATATGTTGTATTTTAGACTATAAATATTAATTAGAAAGATAAAAATATTTCCTACATAATTATATTTTATTTTAAATTTTTAAACATTAAATAAGTTAATTTATTTATGACACAGTGGTGATGCAATAATTACCATAATAGTGAAAATTTAGAATAATTGATATTATAAATACCCAAATAAATATAATTTGAGACTTTTATTGAATTACACTAATTTTATAGGTTAATATGACATATTAGGATTGATTTAATTAACTTTTTTCGAAGTAATCATTCTGTTATGTATTTCACAAAAATCAACTATTGAATAGTGTCAAAATTGACATAAAAGAGTTTTTAAAACAAATATTATATTATTAATTGATATTAAATTCCTAAAAATCTAAGGTTCGGCCAAGAGACTTATATCATGATAGGGGTATCATTAATTGACCACTTGGGTGTCTCTTGGATGTATATGGTAAGTTTATTAACCATATAATATAAAAATATAAAGAGACATTGTAAAAGTGAAACTAATTAACTAAGAGTTAATACTTAAAGATAAGGTTAATATAATGACCCAAACCTATCTAAATTATATTGGTTGAGTGGTTTTAGACCCATACCCACCTTAACCTTTAAATAATCAACTTTGGAGCTATTAGAAACCGAATATGAATTTATTATAAATTAATATTTCTAGCTTTTCCAAAGGTGCCCCTCACCCCTCTTATAAAAGGGCACTCTTCCTTCTCATTTCTTCACACCTTCAAAGCCTTTTGGTTCGGCCAACCCCTGCTCAAATACTCTCTAAACTTCCCTCACTACAACCTAGAGGTCTTATTTTGATCAGAAAGCCAACCTAAAGATCCCTTTTGATCAAATCAAAAGGAAGAACCCAAAGAAGAGGTAATGTTTTCACCACCCCTTTTCAAGTTCCTTTCTTCTTCCACTTCTTATTTCTTTGTTATTACCATACTAAAATAATAACTCCAGTATCTTATATATACTGTGATGTTATTATAAATATTTTACAACCATATTCAGTATTCTATCCACCCTTTGAATAACATGTCACCATACGTGCGTACGTACGGCTTACCGTCTCCACGTCGTGGTGTAATTGTTATTCAATATATTATTATTTGGGTGGGTATAATAATGATGTGTAACTCATTTAAATAATAAAAATAACATGATAATGATTCTTTATATATGATATACCATCCAATTATATATTATTTTAATATCAAAAGAATGATATTATCGCTCGTGCGTACGTACGGACTACCGTCTCCATGAACGCGATGAGATTCATTCTCCATCATATCCATTCAAGTATAATTATCATTTGATGATTTAAAAATAATGTTTAAGAACTTTATATCATTCTGGATATGAATAATATACAACCTATCCATGACAAACATAGCTTACGTAACAAAACATATAAAAGAAAATGAGTAATTTAATAACAATTATTTCAACATTATACAGGAGGTTAACCTACCCCCAACCAAGTAAAAGTACAAGGTAAGGGGTTTTTAATCTCACTTTTAATTTGGTGAGATTTCCATTATTCACCACTTATTTATTGCATGTGGTGTGTGTACTGCCCATGATTGTATTCATTGTGTAATATACTCTAATTTATGGATATTTACATCATCATTGTATGATCCTTCTTTCATGGGTGTATGTTTCGTAAGTTACCAAATTGATAAAGGAATTTGATATTTCAATTTCCACTCATTCGGCTTTACGCATACTTCATTGATTATTTTTCTCCAAGATTATGTGTGGAATTACTATTCATTTTCTTATGTCATATTTTCCACTCCCCTTTCTGTGGATATAATTTTTATACACATAATAACTCCATTGATAAATTCTCAAGTGATCGGTATGAAATTGATAAGAGTAATTTTAACTCAATCTCCATTTGTTGAGTTAAATATCCAATTCATTGGTGTTGTTTTTACAAGAATATGTGTGAATGTCATCTGATTGATTTACACTAAATATCCAATCATATTGAGTGTATTTATATTTTTCACACATAATTATGTCCTTGATTTATCCTTAACCTAAGTATATGGTCTTTATAAGAGAATTCATCTCAATTTACATTCCATTGAGACTTCTTTGTTGATATACACCAAATCACTTTTATGTGGTGTATATAATGTACTTTGACATAGTATATCATGAATCCCTTTATTCTCATGATATTACAAAGTTTTTATTACCTCGATTATTTGTATTCAAGTGTCTCTCTTTTGGTTAGAATCTCTAACTAAAATACCATTTTTAAATGTTTTAAAGACTTATTCATCTAAATCTTGCTCATTAATGTCCATGTTTTAAAAATGGTTTTAAGGATTTATTTATATGGACATTAAAGTTTTAAAATTAAAACTCCTTTTAAAAAGTTTCAAAGTGGTATGGGGCACTTTGATTCAAAAATCTTTTTTTAAATGGCTTCTTGACAAATAGTGTGACTTTTAAATGATTTAAAGAAAAAGGGGGATATTTCTCTCAAATAGTTTTGATGATTATTTTCATCTATGTCAACATCCTTCATTATTCTTGATTGAGGTTAATGTGATACAATACAATCTTCCATATTGTATCGAATGAGTTATGTTTGACTGTGGATGTGCTATTTTTATACCATTCATGGTTTTTGGTTAAAGTATTGACATTTCGTATGCTAGTTTTAATACGAATGTTTATGTTATGTTTAAACCTGTTCATATGAGGAATGCATTGGACTTAATAAGTGATGGGTGGAGCCCTCTATAGCTCCTCGATGCATCGGTAGGTCTCATGAGACAAACTAGTGTCTTGGCACAAGGCCTTGGCAAAATCTCATTTGTAGTCTTGGCACAAGGCCTTGGCTATGTGGTTATGATAGTCTGGCATTATGCATTCCATCATTATGAAAGTGATTATTGATATTGCATGTGATCATTCGACTAGTAGAATATCCATGTGAGTAAGTAAATGGAATTATTTTATTTTATCTTTGCCATTTTATGCTGAAGTTCGAGTTTAAAAGGCATTCGTTTTAGTTATAAACTGCCTTAAGTGTTTATGCTTATCTATGAAAGATTATGCTATAATGTTATCCTTACTGAGCATCTGAGCTCACCCCTTTCAATGTTTTATTTTTCCCAGGATTATGAAGAAGTAATTTATGGACGACCTACAGGGATAGTATGAGAGGATATGAAGACAAGATGTTGTTGTAGTTTTTTTTACCTTATGATGTAATGTAAGACTTATGAATATATCTAGTGTTTCCAAGACTACTAAACTAATCGGTCTTTCGAGACTTGATCCTTTGTGATCATGCCAATGTTATGTAATAATGCACCGACTCTGGGTATCTAGGGTCGGGGCGTTACAGTTGGTATCATAGGAAGTTTAGTACAAACCTTGGAAGCTAGATTTAGATAAACTCCGATTAGAGCACGTAGACCTAAGATGAAATTTGAGGATTAGTATAGAAGAACTTCCTAGAATTTTGGTATTGTAGATATTTTGTGAGTTTTCTGAGCAATACATCTCTGTCTGGATACGAGCAGGTAGAGGTGGCTCTGGCACAGATGTACCTAGGGGTAAAACCCGAAAACACCGCTTTGAGCTAGACTCGAACGGGAACTGGTGCACGACAACGGGCCTTGCTGCACTCTTGGTTATGACACTCCTGGGGGATATGCTTTGGATAATTTACATTTTCTTTTCAAACCGATTTAAAGTATTATATATATAAGATCATAGTAAATGACCTTGGTTAATCCTAATGTGTTTCAAATTGAGAATATGGTGACACGTTAATCTCTAAATGATTGTATGACTACTATTACTCACACAATGCTTTCTGGTTTTAGTCAATGGCTGGATTCCAAGGAAGTCATAGTGACTTTGAGAATGATGTACAAGGTGGGAACGATGGTGGCAATGAGCAACAAAATGGAATGTTGATAGGCGTAAAAGATTTCGTCTTTATGTCAAATCAATTTTCCAAAAATATGATCAAAAATATATATATTAACCAATTACCGGACTCAACAAAGAAGAGAAAGGTGATGAATGATAAGAGCTCCAGTAGTGGAGACCATGGAGAAAGAAATCCTCAATTTCCATCATGCAGGAAATGTGGAAGGAGACACCCAGGAAAGTGTCTCAATGGGACAAAGAAATGCTTTACGTGTGGGAAGGAAGGACCTAAAGTGAAGAATTGCCGAAGAAAAATGAAGAGTACTATGGAAGAAGATAAAAATGGTCCCAAGAATCCATTTACAGTCATTTGCCAAAAAATTTAGGGGACCTGGCCATTACCCGAGTGAATGTCCTATTCTATAGGATATTTTCTTGGTCAGAGAAGAAGCTATGTGGAAATAAATGGTTGGATAAATGTTTAAAAATTATTAGTGATCCTTGTTGAAGGGTTTAATTTGGAATAATTTTCTCTTGTATTTTTAACCCTAACGTTTGCCATGTGAGAATGATATTTATGGAAGAATTATCTTTTCTCTTGTGGATATACTTATAAATAACCGTTTGGTTTTATATGATCATTGGGTTTGAGGAAATTACAAATTATTATAATTTGGGATGAAAATGAAAGGTATGAGATAACATTTGTGGTTAAATTATGTTATGGTTATTTTGAGGAATTTATCTCATTTTGGTAATGTTATAAAATATAGTTTTTGAAAAAGGACAAAACGTAGACCGTGTGACAACCCGTCGCGTCGGACAAAGCTGTGGGAATCGAACCCACAACCAAAGTGCAATTGGGATTTATCACCTACCACTAGACTACGTGAAGTCCCTGGTTAGTGTGACTATTATTTTTAGTTAAATGATTTTATTGATCAATAATAATTTGATTTGGGATCTTATGTCTTATCAAATGAATACCCTTAGTATAGGAAAATGATTTGGTGATTAAGTGATAAATGTTATTTTGGAAGTTGTTCGCTTTGTTGAGAACACTATATGCCAAAGGAAAATATAGTAGTATAGGATTTCATTTGAGGAGTAATGGTGGATTTTTATCTATGTTTTTATTGTGGATTTATAATGATTTGGGTTATTTATGGAAATGATTAGGTTAATTACTTTTAAGTATGTGACTTTAAGAGTAATTAATGTCATTTGGAGATACAAATTAACGTGGAAGACTACATTCTTAATAAGTTTTGGTTTTCAATATTAGTTTTGATAAATTGAAGGATTTTAAGGACAATTGATTATTGAATGGTATTTATTTAACTTTGGGGTATTTTTGGTTTAATTTTGGAAATTAAGATTAGTGTTTATTTCTCTCAAGGAATATTCTTTTGGGGGATCATTAGATCTTGTACTAACCATTTTGGTTTTTATTAATCTCTAAAGACAATGTAAATATATAGTTCCTCCTGCATGGATCATGTGATTCTATAGAAGTTTATTCTAGCTCTTCCAGTATGACCAAGTCTTCTTGAATACTCATCGTTTAAAAAAAATGAGTTAGTGGTGGAAATTTATTAAAGAATGAAACTCTACTTAAAATGTAAGTATATATCTTTATATTCTTAGTCAATATCATAAATGAATTCCTCATCCTTATGTAATGTAACTTAAAAAAAAAAATGTTTTCCGTTTACTTTCCTGCTAGGAGACTAATGAACGTTTGTCCCAACACAAGTTTGTGGTTTTATTATTGTTAAATTTCTCCTGATCATGATTTATATCCCTCTCCATTAGAACTTGACACTTAGTTTATCGTCCATATCCATGTTTTTCTACATGGAATCCGAGTATGGGTTATCTTTGGTGACCTTTATACCTCTCTTTCTTTCTTTTAAAGTGATAGTTTTATTGACTCTTTTTCCGATGTGGGACTTTCCATTGTATTATCAAGCCCAATTTTAAAAAAAAATTGCGAGAACGCAATTTATTGAAGGAGGGGAGAATGTAACACCCCAAGCTTCCATGGTACGTTTCCCTTTGAATAATGCAATGGCGTGCATTGTACGCAATTTCGAGATTCTAACACGCCACAACCAATCAAACTAGCCGTTATGAATAGTAATACCTACTTTTTGAAATTTTATAAATTATATCTCTCAAAATGGACTTCATTTTTGGATTCGGAATATCGAAATTAGCCTAGGGTGAAATTTTGGTACTTTTCGGATAACTTTCATATTTTTACCATGTAATACAATGTGGGTCATTGAACATAATTTCACATTTAAACCAGACATAAACAAGTGTCAATCTTTTGATAGTTATTATCTCTTAAAAATAGGCTTTTTGTTTTAACAATGGGAATTAATTTTAAATTAATTTCTGCCACTTTTATGTTTTGAATTTGGAAAAATGGATTCCATATTTGGAATCAGGATGTTCAAATTGTGTAAATAGACAACTTTTATTTTTAGACATTTTGGATAATTATTTCGGTAAATATTTTATTTACCATGGTTAAAGGGTAAATCCGGTAAACAAGGGTTAAAAAAATAATATTATAATAATACTAAATTACCCTAAAACGTGTCTTAACCCTATTGTTTGATACATGGTCGACCATGGGCATCTTTGGGTCGATTTTGGGACCCCATGGAACCACTTGTAAGTGATAATGACACTTTATTTTAATTAAGTTAAAATAAATACAAAAATGACACAAGCATATATCTTTTAGAAAAACAATTGTTACATAGGGTTATATATGTTGGATTTTAGACTATAAATATTAATTAGAAAGATAAAAAGATTTAATACATAATTATATTTTATTTATAATTTTTAGACATTAAATAAGTTAATTTATTTATGACACAATGGTGATGCGGTAATTACCATAATAGTGAAAAATTAGAATAATTGATATTATAAATACCCAAATAAATATAATTTTAGACTTTTATTAAATTACAATAATTTTATAGGTTAATATGACATATTAGGATTGATTTAATTAAATTTTTTTGAAGTAATAATTCTGTTATGTGTTTCACAAAAATCAACTATTGAATAGTGTCAAAATTGACATAAAAGAGTTTTTAAAACAAATATTATATTATTAATTGATATTAAATTCCTAAAAATCTAAGGTTCGTCCAAGAGACTTATATCACGATATTTGTATCATTAATGGACCACTTTGTGGTCGATTGGATGTATATGGTAAGTTTATTAACCATATAATATAAAAATACAAAGAGACATTGTAAAAGTGAAACTAATTAACTAAGAGTTAATACTTAAAGATAAGGTTAATATAATGAACCAAACCTATCTAAATTCTATTGGTTAAGTTTTTTTCGACCCATCCCCATCTTAATATTTAAATAATAAACATTGGAGCTATTAGAAACCATATATGAATTTATTATAAATTAATATTTCTAGCTTTTCCAAAGGTGCCCCTCACCCCTCTTATAAAAGGGCACTCTTCCTTCTCATTTCTTCACACCTTCAAAGCCTTTTGGTTTGGCCAAACCCTGCCCAAATACTATCTCAACTTCCCTCACTACAACCTAGAGGCCTTAGTTTAATCAGAAAGCCAACCTAAGGATCCCTTTTGATCAAATCAAAAGGAAGAACCCGAAGAAGAGGTAATGTTTTCACCACCCCTTTTCAAGTTCCTTTCTTCTTCCACTTCTTCTTACTTTGTTATTACCATTCTAAAATAATAAATACAGTATCTTATATATACTGTGATGTTATTATAAATATGGTACAACCATATTCAGTATTCTATCCACCCTTTTAATAACATGTCACCATACGTGCGTACGTACGGCTTACCGTCTCCACGTCGTGGTGTAATTGTTATTAAATATATTATTATTTGGGTGGGTATAATAATGATGTGTAACTCATTTAAATAATAAATATAACATGATAAAAATTCTTTATATATGATATACCATCCAATTATATATTATTTTAATATCAAAATAATGATATTGTCGCTCGTGCGTACGTACGGACTACCGTCTCCACGAACGCGATGAGATTCATTCTCCACCATATCCATTCAAGTATAATTATCATTTTATGATTTAAAAATAATGTTTAAGAAATTTATATCATTCTGGATATGAATAAGATACAACCTATCCATGACAAACATAGCTTACGTAACAAAACATATAAAAGAAAACGAGTAAGTTAACACCCGAAACGACGATAATTCTAAGATATTATTAACAAAGAAATGTTAAAATATCATATATGATATCATATTAATGTATATGATTCATGAATAATTTAATAAAAATTATTTCAACATTATACAGGAGGTTAACCTACCCCCAACCAAGGAAAAGTACAAGGTAAGGGGTTTCTAATCTCACTTTTAATTTCGTGAGATTTCCATTATTCACCACTTATTTATTGCATGTGGTGTGTGTACTGCCCATGATTGTATTAATTGTGTAATATACTCTAATTTATGGATATTTACGTCATCATTGTATGATCCTTCTTTCATGGGTGTATGTTTCGTAAGTTACCAAATTGATAAAAGAATTTGATATTTCAATTTCCACTCATTCGGCTTTACGCATACTTCATTGATTATTTTACTCCAAGATTATGTGTGGAATTACTATTCATTTTATTATGTCATATTTTCCACTCCCCTTTCTGTGGATATACTTTTGATACACATAATCACTCCATTGATAAATTCTCAAGTGATCGGTATGAAATTGATAAGAGTAATTTTAACTCAATCTCCATTTGTTGAGTTAAATATCCAATTCATTGGTGTTGTTTTTACAAGAATATGTGTGAATGTCATTTTATTGATTTACACTAAATATCCAATAATATTGAGTGTATTTATATTTTTTACACATAATTATGTCGTTGATTTATCCTTAACCTAAGGATATGGTCTTTATAAGAGAGTTCATCTCAATTTACATTCCATTGAGACTTCTTTGTTGATATACACCAAATCACTTTTATGTGGTGTATATAATTTACTTTGACATAGTATATCATGAATCCCTTTATTCTCATTATATTACAAAGTTTTTATTACCTCAATTATTTTTATTCAAGTGTCTCTCTTTTGGTTAGAATCTCTAACTAAAATACCATTTTTAAATGTTTTAAAGACTTATTCATCTAAATCTTGCTCATTAATGTCCATGTTTTAAAAATGGTTTTAAGGATTTATTTATATGGACATTAAAGTTTTAAAATTAAAACTCCTTTTAAAAAGTTTCAAAGTGTTATGGGACACTTTGATTCAAAAATCTATTTTTAAATGGCTTCTTGACAAATAGTGTGACTTTTAAATGATTTCAAGAAAAAGAGGGATATTTCTCTCAAATAGTTTTGATGATTATTTTCATCTATGTCAACATCCTTCATTATTCTTGATTGAGGTTAATGTGATACAATACAATCTTCCATATTGTATCGAATGAGTTATGTTTGACTGTGGATGTGTTATGTTTATACCATTCATGGTTTTTGGTTAAAGTATTGACATTTCGTATGCTAGTTTTAATACGAATGTTTATGTTATGTTTAAACCTGTTCATATGAGGAATGCATTGGACTTAATAAGTGACGGTTGGAGCCCGCTATAGCTCCTCAATGCATCGGTAGGTCTCATGAGACAAACTAGTGTCTTGGCACAAGGCCTTGGCAAAATCTTATTTGTAGTCTTGGCATGAGGCCTTGGCTATGTGGTTATGATAGTCTGGCATTATGAATTTCATCATTATGAAAGTGGTTATTGATATTGCATTTGATCATTCGACTAGTAGAATATCCATGTGAGTAAGTAAATGGCATTATTTTATTTTATCTTTGCCATTTTATGCTGAATTTCAAGTTTAAAAGGCTTTCGTTTTAGTTATAAACTTCTTTAAGTGTTTATGCTTATCTATGAAAGATTCTGCTATAATGTTATCCTTACTGAGCATCTGATCTGACCTCTTTCAATGTTTTATTTTTCCCAAGATTATTAAGAAGTAATTTATGAATGACCTGCAGGGATAGTATGAGAGGATATGAAGACAAGATGTTGTTGTAGTTTTTTTTACCTTATGATGTAATGTAAGACTTATGAATATATCTAGTGTTTCCAAGACTAATAAACTAATTGGTCTTTCGAGACTTGATCCTTTGTGATCATTCCAATGTTATGTAATAATGCACCGACTCTGGGTATCTAGGGTCGGGGCGTTACAGAGGTAGTAAGGAAAGAACTTCTAAAATTGTTAAAAGTTGGTATCATATATCCCATAGCTGAGAGTGAATGGGTGGGCTCAATACAAGTGGTTCCAAAAAAAGTTGGAATCACAGTGATAACCAATGAGGATGGAGATATTCTTCCAATAAGAGTGAGTAGTGGATGGAGGGTCTGCATTGACTATAGGAAGCTAAACTCATTCACCAAGAAGGACCATTTCTCCTTACCATTCATTGACCAAGTCCTTGAGAGAGTGGCAGGTCATGCCTTCTACTATTTCTTAGATGGGTACTCGGGGTACAATCAGATTGTGGTCTCCCTAGAGGATCAAGGGAAGACTACATTCACATGTCCATTCGGAACCTTTTCCTTCAGACGCATGCCCTTTGGTTTATGCAATGCTCCTGGAACCTTCCAGCGGTGCATGATGGGAATCTTCTCAGACATGGTAGGGGATTTTCTAGAGGTCTTCATGGATGACTTCTCTGTGTTTGGGGATACATTTGAGGGATGTCTGCAGAATGTAGAGAGAGTCTTGTCAAGATGTGAAGAAAATAATCTAGTCCTAAACTTGAAAAAATGTCATTTTATGGTTAAAGAGGGACTAGTTCTAGGCCATCTGGTCTCAGGTAGGGGGATTGAAGTTGATAAAGCCAAGGTTGACATCATTCTTCACCTTCCATCACCCAAAACTGTCAAGGAAGTGAGGTCTTTCTTAGGACATGCTGGTTTCTATAGAAGATTCATCAAGGACTTTAGTTCAATCTCCTGTCCCCTTTGTGCTTTCCTAGTAAAGGATGCTCCATTTGTTTGGACAGAAATATGTGAGGGTTCATTCTCAACCCTCAAATCCTCTCTCACCTCTCCTCCCATTATGAAATCTCCAAATTTGAACCTTCCTTTCGAACTTATGTGTGATTCCAGTGACTTTGTTGTAGGATCTTTGGTAGTACAATGTTGTGATAAAACTCCTTATGTCATTGATTATGCAAGCAAATCCTTAAATTATGCCCAAATCAACTACACCACCACTGAAAAGGAGTTACTTAATATTCTGTTTTCCTTAGATAAGTTTAGGTCCTACCTCTTAGGATCCCTCATCACTATGTTCACTGACCATTCTACACTAAAATACCTCTTCCAAAAACAAGATGCTAAGGCTAGACTGATTAGGTGGGTCCTTCTCTTACAAGAAGTTGACCTCACAATCAAGGATAAAAAGGGAGTTGAAAATGTTGTAGCTGATCACCTTTCTAGGATGAAATTAAAAGACAACTCAAAACACCTTTCTGTGTCTGATTCATTTCCTAATGAACACCTATACTCTATGAGTGACTGCCCTTGGTATGCCGACATAGCCAATTTCTTAGTTACAGGAGTCATTCCAAAATTATTAGGGACTCAAGTTGAAGGAAATTCCTTTCAGATGTTAGACACTATGTATTTGATGATCCATACCTCTATAAGTTCTGCCCTGACCAAGTCATTAGGAGGTGTGTTCCAGAATCTGAACAAGATTCCATCCTTAAATTCTGTCATAGTGAGGCATGTGGAGGTCACTTTTCCTCTAAGAAAACATCTGCTAAGATTCTTCAATGTGGTCTCTTCTGGACCACCCTCTCAAGGGACTCCTACACATTTTGTCAAAGTTGTCCTAGGTGTCAACAAATAGGGTCCATCACAAAAAGGAATCAAATGCCACTCACTCCCATCTTAGTGGTTGAAATCTTTGACTGTTGGGGAATTGATTTCATGGGTCCCTTTCCAAACTCTAGGGTATATCTTTACATTCTCTTAGCTATTGTTTATGTCTCTAAATGGGTTGAGGTCATTCCTACAAAATCCAATGATCATCAAACTGTGATTATATTTCTCAAGGAAAACATCTTCTCTAGATTTGGAATTCCTAGGGCTATCATAAGTGATCGTGGAACTCATTTTTGCAATCGTCCATTCTCATCACTCATGGAAAAATATGTAATTTCTCACAAAGTGTCCACTGCTTACCACCCACAGACCAATGGTCAAGTTGAGTTAGCCAATCGTGAAATCAAACAAATTCTTGAGAAAACTGTCAATCCTAATAGGAAATATTGGTCTGAGAAACTCTTGGATGCTCTTTGGGCATATCGTACAGTATACAAAACCATCCTAGGAATGTCACCATATAGGTTGGTTTATGGAAAAGCATGTCATTTACCTGTTGAAATTGAGCATAAGGCCTTTTAGGCAATTAAGAAAATGGATTATGACCTCTCATTGGCCAGAACAAAAGGGAAATTAGATCTCAATGAACTGGAGGAACTAAGGATGGAGGCTTATGAAAATTCAAGGATCAATAAATCTAGAGTTCAAGCCTCCCAATCTAGGAATATCAAGGTCAAACATTTTGAACTGGGAAAACTTGTGCTCTTGTATAGTTCAAAACTTCATTTACACCCGGGAAAGTTAAGGTCTAGATGGTCAGGACCTTTCATAGTGCATCATGTGTACCCCCATGGGGAATTAGAGATTCAATATCCCACAAGTGGTTACATTTTCACGGTCAATGGTCAAAGGTTAAAACCATTCATTGAATCATTCAATAAACAGGAAATAGAGGTTGAGTTAACTGATCCAACCTATGAACCATGAAAAAATTGATAGATTTAGGGTTCAAGTCGAGCTAACAACGTTAAAAAAAAGCGTTGCGTTGGAGGAAACCCATGGTTTTCAAGTTTCCTATCATTTTATTGTTTTAATAAAATTTATATTTTAATTAATCATTTTTATATTTAAAAAAAATAGACTGTTGACCTGTTCTTCTATTATGAGTATGGATGGGTATGAAAGGGGAGCACCATATTCATCTATGTCACGTGGTGTGATCCTTGAGTAATACCTTACCTAGAAATTTAAAAAGAAGACAATGTATCATCAATTTATTTTATTTTATATATATACTTATATTTTACTTATATATATATATACTCTTTTGTTTTGTTTGTTTGTTTCCCTTTTTCCAATAGGGAACTATGCAAGCAACATAGATATCAAAGGACTAAATTGGAGCAGCAAGAACTTCAAACTTCAAACTTCAACCACTAGGTGACTTCATTCCATGATCCTAATATTTCAATTTCCTTATTGAACTCCCCTTTTATTCCTATACCCCCTTCTAAATTTTCTTTTCTTTAGACATTGGGGACAGTGTTATTTTAAGTTGGTGGGGAGATAAAATAAAAAATGATTTTGTGTCAAAAAAAATGAATGATTTGAAAGAAAAAAAATTGTGTAAATGGAAGGAAAAATTCCTTTAACTTTGAACATGGTAATACACATTGCACACTTTGAAACTAAATATCAAATAATTTAGCATGCCCTAATTCTAATTTTAATCCTTTTATAATTTCATGAGCATAGATTTTGGAAAGTGTGGTTGTCCAATGTGATATTTCATTATTTATATTTTCATCCAAATAAAAAAAGATCACAATGCACATCCTTTGGATAGTGGGGTATTAGTTTGAGTTCATGGGGTCCCCTAAATAAATAGCATAGGTTTGGTGATCATTTTAGTTTAATATGATTATTCAAAAAATATTAAAAAAAATTGCGCGTAGAGCAATGAAATGACCTAATGCGTGGATTTCGGCACTTGGGGATCGTGACTCCATAGTTGTATGGCCCAGAGTTAGTAATTTTATCTTTATTTTTGGTAATTTGAATTTGTTTTTGACTGAGTTAACTCGAGATGATGCCCGAGTATATGGGCTTCACTTGGTGCCCTAAGGTCTTTGATCCTGGGAGTCATCGGAAAAGTCTCGCTACAGGGGTTGACTCTTTTGAGTGCAATTTCAATTACCATGGAAAAATTGAAAAAAAAACAAAAACAAAAAAAACAAAAAATATATATAATACAAAAAAATTTGAATAATAATTTTAATATTGAAATGTGATTCCACCTAGCGCTTCCGTAATTTTCCCCTTGAATAAAGATGAACCCTCATGTCTATTGTGATGCGCAACACATCCCCATACTTAATTGATATTGGATGAAATATGGCAATGAATTTGAACAAAGGAATGGGCTTGGGATTGGGATCTGCTTATGAAACTATCTTGTATTAAAATATTTTTATGGGTTTCATGATTGTTTGGTATATGGGTTTCTGGTGATCATTGTGTATTAAAATATTTTTGGAAAATGGAATTCGAATTTCATATTATTGAGATATATTTTGCTCGGGACTAGCAAAACTCAAGTTGGGGGGTGTGATTAGCCACTAAATGAGGCTAATATTCATTGTTAATATACATAATATTCATGTTATTTTTTATTAATAAACACCATTTTAGTGCATTTTACACTTTGAACATCATTTCACATTATGATTGTAATACCTTCTTAAAATGCACTATTATGTGGTACATTTTTTAACATCATTTGAAATACCCAATGATTAATATAATTTTAAGGAATCTAATTATACATATTTTAATTTTATATTATTTTTAACTGGATATTAACTTCAATGTGAACATTTTTCATTAAAGGATCAATGAAAGATTCATAAAAGATGATGGAGATATTTGGCAATGAAAGGAAGCAATTCTGGAGAAGGCAGATTGGACATCAGCCCACTTATGAGACTTTGGGGCCCAACATACAGGCCCAATGAATCCAAAATTTCGTGGGATGCTATAAGACATGTATAGGAACAAATAAATCTTCAGGATCCAATGCTAATTAGGCCTCCATGTTGTCTATTTAGGCGGACCAAGTTAGAGATAAAATTCTGGGCCAGATTCTACGACCCAGAAAAATAGTCCACTAATATGATCATATCTCGAAATCCACATCTCTAAATGGGCCCAAAATTTACAGGAGGTTAGAAGACATCCGGGAATCCATTTTCTTATTCTATGGAACACTCTTATTATGGCATATAGAAGGACTTACAAGCACGTCTGTTCGGTGGAAGCAAGTTGGATGCCACCTCGGGTCAAGGATGGAAAAGTCTCCTCTCCCTTACTTTCCACCACCCTAGGCCTACCATAATCAAGTGGGATCTTTTGTACTGTTAGAGGATAGACCCAAGGCTCCCAAAATTCCTATTTAAGGTAGTGGTAGTGAAAGAGTTTTTCATCTTTGGTGCTTTGTTCAATTTTAATGTTATGCTGCAATTTTGTTGTCTCAAGTTTGTCTTTCACATGTAAATTGTTCAATTTACTTTAGTTTCTTAATAAAAGTTCTTCTTATCCTATTATTCTATTATTATACATCTCACTTTGATACTTTTTCTTCAAGGTGTGAATTTATTCACACCAAATCTTGTGAAATTATTCACACAACGGTGAAGTGATCATTTTATTTTTGTTGTTTTCTTTACTTCTCCATTTCCTCCCTCATGAGTCTACTTTCTGCTTCCATTGAAACCATGGGATCAATGGAGGGCTAACCCACTTATGGGTTGATCCAAGGGAGTATAAAGGGGCTGTATTGGATGTTATTTATCACCCCATTAATGTATAATCACTTCTTTAATTGATATTTTTATTTGATGATTTTTAAACTCCATCATCCTTGTTGAATTTAAGGCCACACACTTCAAGTCCTAATACGAACCTTTACCTTGAAGTGCTCAAAACATTGATCCTTCAAGTGTATAAGTGATTAGTATTAAAGGGTGTAGGCATTTAACCAGTAAGTGATGATGTTTTTTTATCTCCTTAAATGAACCCATCTCAAATATAAGAAATTGAAATCATTGAAAAGGAAATACGTCCAATCCACCCTGAGCGATAAACTAGGATCAACTCATTCTTTTAAATTTAATTCACTTAAGTCTCTTAGAGTTACTTTAAACTCATATAAAATCAACCCAAGTTGGCCACTTCATAGCCAAAAATAGTCCATATAATGTTCATGTTTATAGGTTGCTTCTTAGGTCTCTGAGGATTCGACAACCCAAGCTAATCTACAAGGATCGTCCTACCTTCTTCTCTTGGGTAAATTTGAGTGTGAATCAGTGATCTATAAAGCCCATTAAGGGATTAAACAAGGTATAACATGAAGAATACAATACATGTTAGGAAATAGGCATATCAATGGATCATAAAATAAACATGAACATAAAGTCATGGAATAGCATGATTATCATAACATGGAAATGTGACAACAACACTTAACAAGAAATTAGCATGAGCCAAGGCTCATTACACATGGAGCATGAGTAAACCCTCATTTCACATGAAGCACAATTAAACCCTAATTTCACTTGAATTAATATGATTAAACACTCATTGCACATGAAGTATCATTATACTATACTTTACCCAATGCATTGGAGCGCTATCAGGACGCACCCTTCTTAATCATTTCATTTCATGCATAAGTGTCACATGGATCATAAAACATTGATTCATTAAACATAGTCATTTATTCCACAATAAAGGAGTGTGGAATTCATACATGAAACTATTTAAAAAATAAGTAAATGTGAATAAAGGTGAATACCCTTGATGGAGAAATGAGCATGGTATTCACTACACGATGACTTTGGCTTGGAAAATCGCAGTGCAATTTTGGCAGCATAACAGCGTGACATAAGAACTCATAAAAATGGTTGATGAGAGAGAAAGGGGTATCTCATAATATTTAAATTAAATGGACAGTAATGGGGTCATATAGATACATTTCCCAACAATTTTAATGAAATTTAGATTCATGATACAAAATAATTATTTGAATGTAAATGCGGAGAGAGAAATTCCTTACGGAATTTCAGCATGGTAACAGGTGTACATGGGAGGCATTAATGAGATAGAAAGGGGTATCTCATCATCAAAACATAAATATGGCAGTATGGGGGAGGTTTTAAATCATACCCCAATATTTTTAATTGAAAAAAAAAGTCCATAACAACTTAAAGAAAATTGGACAAAAATGAGAAAGGAAGAAATCGCTTACTTGGAAGTGTGGTCCCAAAAGCTTGGGAGAGGCTTGAGAGAGGATTATTTGGAGCTTGGGGAACCTTGGGAGGATTCTAGAGAGTGTAGGGAAGGGTTTTATCTAACTCTAAAGGCTTTTAGTGAAGTGGAAGTGAGATCTTGGGTGGGTTTATATAGGAAAGGAGAGAGAATTCTTTATTATTTAGGTTTGTGACACCTCACATTAAACAAATCAAAACCACAAACCAGACCATGGTTTTTGCCCATGGTTTTTTACAAAGGGGAGTGGAAAAAAATATTTTATAATTTCAATGGCCTAACTTCTTAAAATAATAGGGTTGCTTATGTGGAGGTGAGTCACACTCCCAAGGAAAACAATTTAAAAAGACAAAATGTTTTATAAGCCTTGAAGGGTCCACTAAAGCTTTGTAAAATAAATCAAACAAACCCAAAATCACATTATTTTAATGGTAAAACATATATTGTCCTAACATAATGTTTATAGTATTTTATTACATCACTATTGGGTCATTATGATGTCATAAAACACATTATATATTTAAACGGTATTTAATTTTTACCCAAAAATTTGATTGTCTCAGAAAATTATGAAAAATTCACCATTGGATAATTTCGACATCCTGATTCCAAAAATAATATTCATTTTATCTAAATGATTTTCTAAATATTTTAATTTTTAATTTTAAAATAAAAACCGATCGAAAATCCATGGGTTTTGACAAAAACAGCTTTCAAACCTTAATAAAAATTACAATTGCATTCATAAAATTATATGATAATTTATATTTAATAAAAATTAATTTAATAATAATAATAATATTTTATTAAAATATTATTTAATTCAAAAATTCATTAATTCATCAAAATAGATTTCTTAGTTGAATATTAACTAAAAATACTATTTGTGCTTTAAAAACTATTTACAAAGTAACAATAAAAAGAATGTATATTCTCTATACAAGAATAATGTACATAGTAATAGTACTAGGGTCTCGTTACATAACCTCTTATAACACCCGCATAAGATCGAAGGTTAAGGTGTGTGATGGTGACACTCTTGGGGTGGCTCGGATAGCATCGCTCGGGTGGTAATCTCTATTAACTTTCACGTCTCTTGTAGTCGGTTCCGCTCAAGCGTAACGTGTTCAAGCTCAACTTGGGCTTGGTCAAGAGAGAATCTCAATGATTCCACCTCCTTTCCGAGCTCTGAAAAATGGGCTTCATATGGGGAAAGTCTATTGGATGAGTCCATCGCTTCCTTTGTCTGAGTAAATTAGATTTGTTAAAGCCCTATATTTATACTAATCATGTGATCACTATTCAACGACTATATTAGCAACGATCACAATACTTAATGGTATTTTAAAATCCAAAACATATAACCAAATAGGTGCATACATTTTATATAACCATAAGAAGATATTTAAATAGACCAGGATAAATTTTCATTAATAAATTTTTGGGTCGTTACAGTGTCCATTCGGGCCTCCCCCTATTGGTATCTCGGTTCTGTCTCGAGAAATTAAGTTGTCTCTTATGGTGGGAAGTCTGTTCGAGTATCCCCGTATCAGTAACTCGGTTTTTTCCTTGGTGTTGGTTTGGCGATAGGTAGTCTCATTCAGAGCTATCTAACCACCAACTTAATCCTTGGGTAAACATTGAGATTGGAACCTGCCCAACAGTTTCATTGAAGTAAGGTTGTGGTAACCTCATTCGAATTCATTGTTTGTTTCAGGTAAATTACTTGAGCTTCATTGGGTAGTGGTTAAGGTGTTTTGTCTTGGGATGTTGTTCGATTATGTTTGCTCGTTTGAAGAAAGTGGTGTAATTTTTGGTTTGTGAGAGTATCTTTTCCTTTGTTTGATCAACTGGATATGTTTTGGCTATTGGGGTGGGTGGTTTTTACCAGGGGAATATGTCTTGGCCTCTCATGTTAGCTCATATCCCTCTTTTCCTTCTGGTAGTGTCCTTGTTACCTTTTCATTGGGAACCCCCCTTTGAACTTGGAAATAGTATTGGGTTTTGTTTTTGCATCTGAAATTGTTGTGGCTTTTCAGGGGCGGAAAGCTTTATGGTGGGGAAAATTCACTACTACAAAACGGGGCAAGCAGAGCGCACCACATTTATCAGCGCTTTTTAAAAGCGCTGATAAAGACCCCCCCTTTATCAGCGCTTTTTTACTAGCGCTGATAAAGGGGGGGTCTTTATCAGCGCTTTTATGAAAGCGCTGATAAAGGGAAAATTTAAAAAATATATATATTAATATATAAATCTATTAAGCTATTTATATTGATATAATTATAATATTTATTTTATAAATACGTTTTAGAAAGGATCTATGGAAATATAATATTAATTTATAAGATGTTTAGTAAAAGAGGGTTATAAAATAAATTAAAAAATATTTTTAATTAGTAATTATGTAATTTTTACCAATTAATAGTCATTTAATGACACTTTTAATATAAAAAAAATAAAAAAATTAATGAAAGATCCAAAATAAGTTGAAAATGAAACCCAAACTTCAAACGGCCATAACTTTTGATCCGGGACTCCGTTTGAGCTCCACAGCATATCAAATCGAAGCCTGCAACGAGCTCTACAGCGCTATGGACCGGTGGAACCCGTCCAAGGTTGTTTCAAGGCCAAAAAAGGCCCAGAAGGCCTCCAAAACTGAGTTTTTAGTCGGGGTACCCCGGTTTTTCACCGTTCAAACAGCTATAACTTCTGATCCCGATGTCTGATAAACCTCTACCATATATCATATCGAAGATCATTTCATGTTCTTCGATTTGACTGATTGTGGAGCTGAAACGGACTCCTGGATTATAAGTTATGGTCCTTTTAACATTCAAACGGCTATAACTTCCGATCCGGATGTCCATTTGGCCTGTACCGCATATCATATCGAAGATCGTTTCATGTTATTCGATTTGACTAGTTGTGGAGTTGAAACGGACTTACGGATTAAAAGTTATCTTCGTTTTAACATTCTCATAGGATTTTCACCCCCTCATTTCTATGGATTCATTCATAACTATATATATATATCTATGTATATATATATATATCTCTCTCTGTTTGTGTGCGTGTATTGTATCTATGTATATATGTATGTATTTATTTATTTATTTAAAAACACACATAAAAACACATATTCTATAAATGTATTTGAAATTAACTTTATAAATATATATATTAATATACAAATAAATATACGGATAAAAAATTATATATATATATATATATATATATTAATATACGAATATATATATATATATATATTAATATAACTAAATAAATTTATTTTAATATGGATCTATATTAATATACGAATAAATATAACTATATATATATATATATAACTAGATATATCATCAAATGGAGAACAAAACAAAATGGCTAAGTGGTAAAGTGGCAGCGCGTTAGGGTGGAGGTCCTGTGTTCGAATTCCAGTGGCAGCAGGGTTGTGCGGGACGCAAGGGAGGCGGGGTGCAGCGTGCGGAGCGTGCGGAACGTGAGGGAGTGGGGTGCGGGTTGGGGGGACAAGCACTGATAAAAGGGAGGCGGGGTGCAGCGTGCGGAGCGTGAGGGAGTGGGGTGCGGGTTGGGGGGACAAGCGCTGATAAATGGGAGGGGTCAAGCGCTGTGAAAAAACCCCTGACGAATTATATATATATTTTTATTTTTTCAATTTTTTAGACACCTTTTATCAGTACTAAAAAAAGCGCTGATAAACAACCCTTTTATCAGCGCCTTTTTTAGCGCTGATAAAAGTACCCTTTATCAGCGCTTTTTGAGCGCTGATAAAAGGGACCCCCCTTTATCAGCGCTTTTTGAGCGTTGTAAAGCGCAGCGCTGATAAAAGGGACCCCCCTTTATCAGCGCCGCGCTTTACAGCGCTCAAAAAGCGCTGATAAAGGGGGTTTTTTAGTGCTGATAAAAGCGATTTTTGTAGTAGTGATTGTCACACCCAGGTTTTTAGTTTTCACTTTGTTTTGGTTCTTGTTCATTTCCTCAGGAGCCGGGTGTGACATGTTTGAAATTTTGGGGCATCTTTTCCTCCTTTATTGGCCTATCTTTCCCTCACTAGGTTCCCCTTGACCCCCCCCCCCCCCCCGAGTTCCCCTTGAGTTTGGAGTAAAATGGAAAGTTTTTTGTGTGGACATAATAGGTCGCACTGTTTGGTAGCACGATTTACTAAACCATACATCCAAACCATGCACAGTGTCCAGTAAATTAATTTTTTTATGTTATTCCAATTTTTCCCTTATGGTCTTAAACCAAATGTGCCCCTTTCTTCCCCCATTCGACCCTAGCAGCCATGGGAGGTCTCCAAGCTTCCTCAAGCTCCCATGGAACTCATTTTTGAATGGGGATTTGGTGTAGAAACTTAAAATCATGCAAGTAAGTGAGTTTCTCCCTAGTTTCTTCCTTCCCCTCAGGGTTTCTCCCACTCTTTCTTGAAGTTATAAGTTTCCATCCCCTAGGGTTTTGTCCTTAGTGTTTAACCTAGGGTTTTTGGGTGAAATCTTCTTAGCTTAGGTTTGTTTTCATTCCCTTATGGTGCGGCGGTGGTGTGGTTGAAGTTCCGCACAACGATTTGGGGTTTTTGACATCTGAGGTAGGTGATTCCATGTGTAAGCATTCTTTGATGGGTTAGATTTGCTTGATTTACTTATTTAGAACGTTCCCATTTATGTTGTGTGTGGTACAAAAACCACTTTTGGTGGAATTGGTTAAGCGTTGAATTTGAAAGTATCATTTTTGCTTGAAATTGTGTGTTTTTCATGTGTAATTCTTGTGGTATCGTTTGAGGTCATTTTATAACATATACAAGTGGTTTATTAAATGTTGTTAGGACTTCCAATTTTGGGTTGGTAGGGTCTTGATGTGCTTTTGACCTTGAAATAGGGTTTGTGGATGGGTTTGATGTGAAAAAACAAGTTATACTTCTAGAAAGTGTTTTATGAAAAGTTTAAATGATTTATTGAGTTACACAATGGGTGAAAAACATGTTTGTGTACTGATTTGGTGGGCATGTGTTCTTAAAATGGGGTTTTGAAAGATTAAGTGATGATTTGTGGTGTCAAAAATTTTGAGAACATTTTATAAATTGTTGAAATGATTTATTAAATTGTGAGAAAGGTGCGAGATATGTTTGTGGGCTATTTTGGTGTGAGCATGATGTTAAAATGAATTTGACTATGAAAAAGGGTATTATGTGACATGTTTGTGGGATGTTTGGTGTGTGTATGATTTGGAAGTGGAATTTTCAGGTGCAAAGTGTATTTGATAACATGTGGAACATGATTGAGCACAAAGAGGGAAACTCAGGTATCTAGGTGGGCGGACTAAGACTAGTATGCTAGTGATTCAGTAGTGGTTTCATCCCTGTTTCACTTAGCAAGATTGACGATGACACCACTAACTAAACTATGATGATGTTTGGGGACCACTAGTCCATTGGGGTTTCCCCTCCTAACGGCTCGTGCACAAGACATATATGTGTTATGATTACTTTTACACCGAGATACGATGTACCTAGGGTCCCACAGCTAGCTAGTGCCTAGGGGTGTTCCCATGGCTAGTGCTCATTGGATTTATTGTACTTACCTTCAGCATAAAGTGTGTTTTGCTGGAAAATTCAGTAGCATGTGTGTTTTATTAAAAAGTGTACATTCATTAAAGTAGCCCACTTGAAAATTGTTTTTCATTTTAAGGTTGCATCTCTTTGAAATTGTTACCAACATTCTTGTTTATAAAACTTGCAATCTTTTTGTATTAAAATGTTTATCACATGAAATCTTTTTGGTGGAATCCTATTTGGCTTAGGCTCACACCCTACTTACACCTTTGGGTGTAAGTAGACTTGGTAATGTTTGTCGCAAGTTTGGGTAAAGCTCTTAGAACCAGTGGTTTGGGTTATTAGTTGACCTTATTGATGTGGTGTCGTGGAGATGGCTTGAGGGCATTTCCCCCCTTGCCATGAGGTGGTTCTTAGGCTGTTCTTTTTGGATCTCTTCCCTTGTGGTAGCCTTTGGGCTTTTGTATAAACCTTGTAATCCAATTCTGAATTTTATTTAAAGTTTGTTTGGTTGGAAATTTTCAAATTCAGTTTATCTATTATTGTTAGTTGTTTTGTGATTCTAAAATCAGGTAAATCATTCCCAAACCTTTAATTACCATACTTGGGCACTTATACCAACTCGTGGGGATAGGGAATGCCCTTCGGGCCTTGCCTTGGACCGGGTCAGGTGTCAATTTTGATGGCGACCATATCTGGTTCATGACAATTCTAAACATCAATGCCTAAGTAATACTATGAAACCAAGTTTAAATGGTAAAAAATATTCAGTATATTGAGAATCTGCCACCATGAAGTCTTCACATACATACACTTTGTAATTTCTTAATGAGAATCAAACTATTATTCTAATACCTAGAGAATTAAAACATTGACTATAATCTAAAGCCTCTCAATTTCTCTCCACCTTATGTTTCTAAACTCTTTAAATTTAATTTTCTCATTTTCTTCAAATAGCCATTCACAAATTTCATCAATTGCAGAATTGAATTCATATATTCTTTCACTTTGCAAAATCATTCTAAATAGTTCAGCTCGTAACTCATGCAATACTACCAAGCATTATAAGAGAAAGGGAATATAAATTAATAAACTTTGATGCACACTTGCAATGACTGCACAAACCTACAAGATACATATTTTGAAATTTGAAATTTGTCTCATGTATAAGATGAGATGGATTTCAAATAAAATGATATATATATATATATAATGTTATATAATTTCCAAGATGTGATAAATTTTACGTATTATGTTTTTTATTTTTTAAAAATGAATTTTATCCCATGTATGATGAGATATAAATTTAACATATAACGATACATTTTTTATAAAATGAAATTTATCTTATGCAAGAAACATAAATTTCAATTACAATTATACATATTTTAAAAAATAAAATTCATATATTCCATGAAGTGTCATAAATTTAATATACTAAGTTCCATCTTAAAAAAATGGATTGGTACGTATGTAAACAATGATGGGATGTGGGTTGCCAACGAGCCTGTACCCAAGTGGTACAGGCTCCTGCATAGCATCCAAAAGACCCAGGATCAAATCCGGGCCGGGGCGAATTTATGAGGGGTACTGTAGCAGTACTATAGCAGTAGTGACACTGTAGCGGCGGAGACACTGTAGCAGAAACTATAGCGGCGGCGGTACTATAGCAGCGTGGGTACTATAGCAGGACTGTTCATCGAGGGGTCCTTTGGGAAAAAAAATGGGCCTTCAAGCCTTGTATTCAGGCTACTTGGTCTTGGGTATTCGGGATATGTAATGGGTCTCCCTCTACCCAGACAAAAAGAGGTCTTTGCTTTAATAATAAAAAAAATGATGGAATGTGGGTTAGTGAGCTACCCGGTCAACAGGGTAGAGCTCTTGTCATTTCCTATCTCTGACTGGAGTAGTTGTTGACTCCACCTTACCAACGATTTTGTTTTCAAAGTATATTTTAATTTATTAATTTTAAATCTATTACTTTTCAAAGTATTTTGGATGGCGAATGGCCGAGGGAAATTTGGCATAAGAGTTTTTTTAGTTTATGGAGGTAGGATTCTTTTTATTTGGGGAAATGGGGCAGTCTAGTGCCAATTCAATTGGTGGTGATGGTTTTTTTTGCCACCCCCTCCCAAAACCATCATTTATTATATATATATATATATATATAATTATAAATAAATAAATATATAACTTCATATATTAATGTTAAATATATTTATAATTATATATATATATATATATATTTAAAAATATGTATATATATATAATTATTTTTATTTATAATTGTGAATATATATGTATATATAATTGCAAATATATTTAAAATGTATATATAAATATATTTTAATAGCTATATTTGTATAAATATATTTATATTTATTTATAATTATATTTAGAAATATATTTATATAGTTATAAATATATATTTATTTATAAAAAAAATTATAATATTTTTAAACATATAATAAATTATAAATAAATATTTATAAATATGAATTTATTTTTATAAATTTAAATATATATATATATATATAATACAATTGCAAATCTATCTCTATAAATAAATATTTCTAATTATATAATATAAATATTTATTATGAATATAATAAATAAATTAGAAATATAAAATATAATAAATGTATAATTATAAACATAATAAATATATAATTATAAATATAATAAATATATAATCATAAATATAATAAATATATAATTATAAATATAATAATTATAAAATTATAAATATATATATAATTATACGTAAATATATATAAATACAATCATAAATATATATAATTATAAATATATATTTATAAATATGAATTTATATATATATACATATATATAATAAATATAATTATAAATCCATCTCTATAACTAAATAATTATAATTATAATATTTATTTATTTATTTATTTATAAATATGTATATATTTATAATTATTATTTTTTAAATTGTTAATATATAATTATATATTTATATATATAGCTATATATATATTTATAATTATATTTATTAATAATTTGAAATATATATTTATATAAATAAATTTATATTTATAAACACATATTTCATAAATATAATAAGAATATAATCATAAATATAATAAATATGCATACAATAACTATAATAAATATATAAATTTAATAAATTTAATAAATATATTTATTATATTTATAATTATATATATTTATATTTATTTAAAATTAAATTTATAAATACATATTTACAATTCTATAAATATATTTATAATTATATAAATATTGATTTATAATTAATTTTATACACTTTTAAATAAATATATGCATATTTATATATTAACAATTATAAATAAATATATACACATTTATATATTAACAATTGTAAATAAATATAAATATAAATATATATTTACAATTATAAATAAAAATAATTATATATAAAAATAATTATAAATGTATACATATTTATAAATATATATATATACAAATTTATATATATATTTATATTAAATAATTATAAATACTTATTTACAAAGATAGATTTGTAATTATATTTCTTATTTATATATTATATGCATATTTATTATATTTATGATTATATATTTATTATATATATGTGTGTGTTAATTAAATATATGTTTATAAATATAAATTTATTTATATAAATATAAATTTAAAATTCTAAATAAATATAATTATAAATATATATATTTAACTACATATATTAATATATAATTATATATTAACAATTATAAATAAATATAATTATAAATATATGCATATTTATAATTATATATATATATATATTTATAATTTTATATTTATTATATTTATAATTATATATTTATTATATTTATAATTATACATTTATTATATTTTATATTTATAATTTATTTATTATATTCATAATAAATATTTATATTATATTATTTATAGAGATAGATTTATACTTGTATTATATATATATATATATATATAAATTTATAAAAATAAGTTCATATTTATAAATATTTATTTATAAGTTATTATATGTTTAAAAATATTATAAATGTATTTATATATAAATATAAATATAAATAAATATAAATATAATTATTAAAATATATTTATATATACATTTTAAATATATTTGCAATTATATATAAATATATATTTACAATTATAAATTAAAAGACCATCCCATTTCCTCAAATAAAAAGAACCTTGCCCTACAAAAAAACATCTGCTATCATTTTTTTTAAAGATAAAATATGATATATTACTGATCAGTCAACCCAGACCTATGAAGCCAATCAGAAAACGAGTTCACCCAACAATAATCACCCCATGATTTCCCAAAACAAGCTAAACGATGAGCATTAAGATTACCACCTCGTTTGATGAAAGAAAATTTGCATTCAGTAAAGCCTTCAGTGAATGACCAAATCTTCCTCAAGACAAGGTCAAAAAGCCCGAGAGTCCTCTTCCTTATTTGATAGAGCGTTAACCACTTATAGGCAATCCGATTCGACCAAAACATTGGACCAATTTTTTGAACGGACAAAAAGGATCTCATGGAGGATGGCAGAGGTCTCCGCCACCACAGGACTCCAGGAGTTTTGCACAGCCCAACAATGAGTTTCCACAATCTGTTCAAAACTGTTATGGACAATGAGTCTAATACCAACCCTGGAATTAGCAGAGACTGTAGCATCTGTATTAATTTTGAAACATCTCTCTGGGGGGACCAACATGGAGCCTCCTGCCGAGTGTCACCCGTAGAAGGCACTGCATCGTTTGATATCCAACAGTTCATCCACTCCATGGCCCTCTCGACCAAGATATGATCTTGGGTCACCTTCATTTGGAAAATGCATTTATTTCTTCTAGTTCAAACCAACCAAGCAATTGCGCAGATAAGTCCCACCACTCTCGGTTCCAAAGAATCCACTCATTTAATAAGGTTTTGGACCAACCCAACCGAAGGATCAAAGAGCATCCCAACATTCGGTTTTCATGCCTTCCACACCCCTCTCACCCCATGAATGACAGAAAAGAATTGCATGCAAAGTGATTCCACCTCCTGGAGTCACATAGGACAACTGTCCTCCGCAAGATGGTGTCTCACAAAAAATTCACGAGTTGGAAGAACACCTGAGCAGACCTGCCACCAAAAAAATTTCACCTTGGGTGGAACGGTGAGGGACCAGAGATTCTTCCAGTGAACATCAGGAACGACACGTGTCAAGCCTTGAACCTGCATTTTGTAACCTGAGCGAACTGAATACCCCCCATGAGCTTCCTCCGTCCAACAAATATGGTCATTGCCCATACCTGGTGTGAGAGGAATACTCGGGATGAGATGACAATCAACCTCATTAAACCAGCTGCAAATCTCTCATCGATCTCATTCCTCAAGCGCATCGTTGATGAGATCTCACACCCCTGCATTTTCGAATCCTGGTACAACAGTCGGGAAAATCTAATGGTTAACGCCATTTGTCAACCACATATCATTCCACACACTAACATCACTCTCATCATCAATTCTCCAAACGCAGCCTATGTTAAGAAGAGATTTTGCGCCCCAAATGCTTTGCCACAAAAAAGCTCGGTCGTGGCCCCAACTAGGCATGCAAGAAGTCATAATGAGGAAAATATTTTGCTCGCAAAACCTTGAAGAACAGGACATTTGGATTTGAGAGAAGACGTCATCCTTGTTTCGCAAACAGAGGCTCGTTAAACCATTTGAGATTCCTAAATCCAAGACCTCCACAAAATTTCGAAACACACAGTTTCTCTCAAGACATCCAATGAGAGTTATGTTTGCCCTCATGAGAGCCCCACCAAAAATTGGCCAATCGGGAATGGATTCGATCAACAAGAGTTTCTAGAAATTTAAATAATGACATAACATAAGATGAGATTGCTTGGGTCATTGACTTAACGAGAAATTCATTTCCCGTCTTGGATATCTTCATGCTTGATCAAAGACAGATCAAATTATCCATCCTATCCATAATCGAAACGAACACTTGTTTTTTTGACCTACTAACAAGAGTCGGGAGGCCAAGGTATTTAGGATGTTTATCAACCAGAGGAAAACCGCACATCCGCTGCAAATCTTCCCTCTCAACCTGTAAGATGCTTTTATTGAAAGATAACTATGATTTCGAAGGATTAATACATTGTTCATAATCTATTTCACACAACTTAATGATATTCAACACTGAACTACATTCTTGCAAATAACACGATCAAAAAAGAGACAGTAATGTGCACAGAAAAGATACGAGACATGGAGCATTTCAGCAAAGCATGGGTGATGTCGTGCCGTGCCTCGCGACGCACCCCGCCGACGCCGGCCCTCGCGACGCCCCCTGCCGACCAGCCCTCGCGACACGTCCCCGTCACCACCGGCGACGTATCCCCGCCTTTGGCGCTCCCCCCTGTAACGCCTCCCCAATGCCCCGCTCCCCACCCTAAATCCCACTCTCCTTTTAACATCCACCACCGGTGCCCCATGCCTGTGCCGCCCTGCCTTTGGCGCGGCGTCTCCACCGCATCCCGACTCCTCCCCTCTGGCCAACTACTCCACTTCAGAACTCTCCTCGCTCAAGAAGCATTCTAAATTTTTGAATAATTGTTCAATTTTTTTCACTCCATTAGAAAAGTGTTCCCCACACTGCACACACCCACTGCACACAGAGCAAATTTATCTCTAAAATTCGAATTGAATTTTTATTTTGTTCAATCGTATTTTTTGTCTAAATTTGATTTGACGATTCGAGACTCCGGGGGTTTCAGTTCTGCTGTAGCATGCTGGTTTCTTTTCTATTTGGAGCTGGGTTCGATGGCTATGCTTCCTGTTTGATGGATAGATGTGTTGCAGCGTATTGGTTTCTATTCTGGTTTGTAGTTCGCAGTGCCTATTTATTATGCATTTATTTTTTGACCAGCTATATGATCATTATTTTTTCTACAACACCGAGCATTGTCTTATATTGTTTGAATTTTTGGGCGTAAACTTTTATTCGATCTCTTTGATTTGTTGGCTAGTAGATAATTTACAATTCCCTGCACAATCTAATAAAATTTGTTTATGGAAATAAATTTTCATTCATTTTGTCCACTACTTATTTTTTTTTTTTTTTGTGTTTCCTCCATATTAAATTGCTGAATTTTTTGAAGGCACTATGTCAAGGGGACGCTGATGCTAGTGTTGCGGAAAACGTCGGGAGCAACGAAACAAAGAATGGATCATAGAAGAGTAAAAGAGGAAAAAAAAACAAGAACACAATGATTTACGTGGTTTGGGAATAATTCCTACGTCCACGGAGAGACAGAAAATCACCATAATTCGGGAGAACAATTTACAGGAGTTTCTACACACTAAAACCCTAGCCCGAAAATGGGCTAATGTAGAGGACGAAGCACTATTCCACAAACTGTCGGAAAGTCTGCTGTGCTACAGTGAAAGACGGCTGGAAGTCCGCGTTGCTACAGTGAAAGACGACCACCCAAGTCAAAAGTGTTACAGTGCTGCCGGTTGGAAGTCCAATGAGCTACAATGATGTTGACTTTGAAATTCACATCGCTACAGTGCCTTGTCGGTGTCGGTCGGTCAGCTCTGCTACAGTGTCAGAGTTGCTATAGTTTTCCAAAATTTGGGCCGGGGACCTTCGGTCCCCAAACCCCTAGAGCAGGGGCGTGTTGCCCCTTGCAACCCCCAACGAGCTCACCGCAAAGCTCGACCCGCGAAAGTTGCAAGCTAGTGCACAGTACAGGCCACAAGCATTCGGCCCAACCGGTTCAGGTTACACCAATCCAACATCTAGTGACTGTATGAATGTTATTCTTTTTCAGGTCCTCCCCTACCAACTCTTTTAAATCCATGTTTTACAACTAGTGATTTGTCTTTAAGAAACTATTGTTTACATTGGTCGTTAACATGTTAATGTTTTCATTGTAATCAGAAATTACATCCTATCAAAATGATGACTTCCTTCCACGTAGCCTTATATTGTTCATGTTTTATGTACTATGGTCATGTTAAATTCATGGACTTTCAAAAAAAATTCCAAGTACTTCTTTATGTACACTATTAAATAAAGAAGTATTTTCCCACATGTTGTACTTCATTTTGGGTTTATTATTGTAATTGCATAATCTATATAAATTTCATGACTGGAAATCACCCAAAAAAATTATAAATATTTTAATTTACTGGCATTGCAAAGCTTTTGAGGATTGTTATGAATTGAACCTAAGAGAATATATTTTGAATGGAATTGATTGAATTTATCTGTTAAAACTGTTTCAATCTCGAACAACATGTACTATTGAAAAAAATCTCTTCGTGTGACCTCCTTAGATTTCCTTTTTCATGGTTGTGGGCTACTAGAGATGTTTTATTGCTGAAAGAATGTTCACAAGAATAATAGTCGCAACGGGTGGCTTCCTATGTTGGGCTATACTAATTATCCCATTTAAGTTTGATTAACAGAATCCATTTCATTTATTTGTTCTTCAGTTCTTTTTTGGGCAAACAAGTATTACAAGAGTCTAATGGAAAGACTTAGTATCTCTACATTTTACCCCATCTCTTCAATGAACAAGCCGGTGATTGAACACATTAATCAAATCAAATAAACTTTAATAGATACTTTAGGCATATCTGAAGGAAAATATGTAGTCCAAAACATAGCTTATGTTAAATTGGCTCAATCCATCGAAAATAAATGAAAAAAATTACTAGGAGCCTAAGAAGAAACTTTTGTCAATCCACGAGGATTTATGACAAAGTTTCTTATGATAGTTTGACTCTACTATTTGTTACCTCACACTATTCATCTGTCAAAGTGCTTATCATAAGTGGTAAGTTTTGTAAGCACTTTTCAATTGTTGATGTCAAAAGTGCTTATAGAAATTACCACATGATAATTTTTACCATATTTCTTATTGGAGAAGTGTTTTTCTACACCATATTTAAGTGGTTTTCTTTTGGAATTTAAGAGTTACTGTTTTTTCCAATACAACAATCTTATTCTCAAACATGGTTGACCATCAAGAAGAGATTGGGTTTGATGGAAACTCCATGATTTATCCTACTCTCAATTGTTATGGACAACCAAACATAATTGGGCTTTGCTTACACCTCAGGTTTTATATTTTCTTTTATTTATATTAAGATTTTAGGTAAGTCTAGGTTGTGTTTGATGGAGCATGTTGAAAAATACTTCTAATAATTATCACTTATAATAATTGTTTTAAAAAAATAAGTGATATTTATTTTATTTCTAGAAATATCAAATCCGTTAATCTTAAATTCCTTGAAAAAATAGTAACCATAAAAAAAATTTCCTCACAAGTAATCCTAAAATAAATTTTCCAGAATACAAAATATAATATAAGTGTCATTAATACTGGGGTATATGCGATTTCAACGAGACTAGTAAACACTAGAGATTATTAATAGTCTTTCAATATTCTTAGTTTTTTTTTTCCGACCTTCATGCCTCAAATAAAAAAGGGGCGATGTGTATACTTGCATATGTCATTGAATTTTTATTTGTTTTGTGTCTCTAATGCCAATTTGATTGGGATTCAGCATGAAGAATAAATGGATACTGATTATTATATTATGGTATTTGATTTTTTTGCTGGCGTGTATCCATGGAGTAGATGATCTGCAATGATGGAGATTTTAGGCCTGGTTCATGAGGTTTTATGTTTTTCTTCTTGCAAGTCTGCAAGATTACATGTTTGCAGGTTACAGACTAATGTTTTTTAGGTTTTCAGGTTTGGAGGATAGATGTTTCATGTCTGCATATTTACAGGTATTGTGTTTTTTATTTTCAGGACATCATGAAATACATTTTCTAGTTTCATATCTGAATGCTTGCATTTTGTTGTGTTTTTAGGTTGCGGGTTTATAGGTTGGAAGGTTTGAAGGCTTGTAAGCTTACATGTTTGAATGTTTTAGGTTGATAGTTTGTGTGTTTCACATTTACATGTTTACAAATTTCCAGGTTTGTTGCTGCAGGTTTGCGGGTTTTAGTTTCTAGGTTTACAGGATGAAGGTATTATGGTTTTTTAGGTATGCATGATGAAGATTTAAAGGTTTTCATGTTTATAGATTTTAATTTCTTCATGTTATATGATTGCAGGTTTCCAAATTGATTGTTTTACTAATTTTAGGATACATTTTTCCGGGCTTCAGGTTACTGGTTTGCAAATTAAAGGTTGTGGGTTTGCAGGACATAGTTTGTAGTTTTCACCAACAAGTTTGCAGGTTTTTATGTTTTTTGGTTATGGGTTTCCATGTTATTGGTTATGAATTATAGGTTTTTAGGTTTGTAGGTTTTCTAGTTAAAATTTAAATGTTTGTAGGTTGCAGTTTTGTTGGTTTAGTGGTTCCATGATTATATGTTTACATGTTTGCTGGTAAGAATATTCTAGTTTAGTGATTTACAGTTTTATAGGTTTTCTAGTTTCAATTATACATGTTTACAGTTTTACAGGTTTTTCAATTAAGGCTTTTAAATTTTTAGGATTACAGGTTACATGTTTTCAGCTTGCAATCTGTAGGTTTTGTTAGAGCTGGGGGGGGGGTACCCTGCCACCGGGCAGGTATATTCCAGAAGAAAGAGGGCTGCTGGTGGGGGCAATTCGGTTGGGGAGTCACATGGGATCCCACATGCAGCCGTGAAACCCAACAGAACAGGGGATTAAAGCAGGCAGAGGGGGGGGGGGGGGGACCACAACAGGCGGTTAGAAGATTATTGTTAGAGAGGCTCCCTAGGGGCTTGGGGCGGGAGAGAAGCTGGGGCCTCCCGAAGTATTCATCGTATTTTTCTTCCTTTTCTTTCATACTGCACAGAGTCTGTGACCAGGTACGATTTGCCGATTCCTTTAACATTGAACATTCTGCTCTTTGTTTGGAGTGGGTTCTCTATCATTTTGGTCCGGTCTGCCGGTTAGAAGATTATTGTTAGAGGGGCTCCCTGGGGGCTTGGGGCGGGAGAGTAGCTGGGGCCTCCCGAAGTATTCCTCGTATTTTTCTTCCTTTTCTTTCATACTGCACAGAGTCTGTAACCAGGTACGATTTGCCGATTCCTTTAATATTCAACATTCCGCTCTTTGTTTGGAGTGGGTTCTCAATCATTTTGGTCCGGCCTGCCGGATACATCTCTTTCACTCCTACCCAACGATTTGCTTTCTTGAGTGAGTGATGATCGAAGAGTTCGATAATGGAGACTCGACTTCAGTCTCGATTGGAGGCGTTGGAGCAGTGAATGGAGCACACCGAGGCAGGACGAGACCAGTGTATTGATTGGGTGGAGTCAGCAGTGTCCGGATTGGCTTCAACGGTGGGAGCGTTTCAGCAGGAAATTTCCGGGTTAAAAGAGCTACAGAAATCAATGGCTGGCATTCTGCATCGCCTAGAGAAGCTACCCATGCAAGAGGAGGTGACGACCTCTGCACCAAATTTGGGGTCAGGTGAGTTGTCGTTACGATTGCACAACACACCGGGACCGATCGAGGTGACGCCGGGGTCAGGGGAAACGTTGGGTGATGGATTTGGACTGATGTTGGCAGTACGACGGGTTGAACTACCTGTTTTTGATGGTCAGGACCCTCGTGGTTGGATCAACAGAGTAGAACCATATTTCCGGATTAACCAAACGCACGAACAGGCTAAAATTTCATTGGATCAGGTGAGTATGAAGGGGGTGGCTATACATTGGTTTACTGTTTTGGAAGAGGTGCATCCACAGTTGACTTGCATCAATTTAAAGAGGAGTTAATGGTATGGTTTAGTGGATTAGAAGTGCAAAATCCTTATGAAGAATTTGCCGCAAATCGACAGCATGACACGGTCCAAGAATACATAGAACGCTTTGAGTTCTTGGTGTCTCTCATTCCACGCCAGCCAGAATCTCAATACATGGGGTATTTCCTCCATGGGTTGCGCGAGGAAGTGCGAAGATGGGTGCGCATTCATAACCCGGAGACCCGTTTACAGGTGATGCGGTTGACACGGCATGTTGAGTTAGCTCTCGGAAAAGGGGCTGGACCACAGTCTCAGGTGGGAGGATCCCGCTGGACTGGCAGCAGGGACTGGTCGAGTCCCTGTAGGGGGATCCTTTCTCAACAACCAAGTCCAAAACTTCTGCTGCTAAGACGGGGAGGGGAGCTGTCCGGTAGAAACAACAGAGAGGCACCGCGTCCAGCTTAGAATGGAGCTAAAGGGGTTCTACAATTAACTAATCAAGAGTGGGAGGACCGGAGGAAGAAGCGATTGTGTTTCCGTTGTGGAAAGCCTTACGATTTCATGCAGAGATGTTCAGATCTCAAGATGCGAGTGTTAATATTGGGGGAAGAGGATGAAGAAGATGTATCAGCTCCTCAGCAGGAGGGGGACACCGAACCGACGGAGGTGGTGGAAGAAATTCGGGAGGCTGAATGTAAGGTTGTGGATTTGCAGGGCTGGGGAATTTTATGCAGCACCAGAAACTGCCCGGAAGAATCCACAATGTCAATGAAAATCGAAGGCAACATTAAAGGAATTCCTGTTTTAATTTTACTTGACAGTGGGGCCTCCCACAATTTTATTAGTCCAAAATTGGTCAGAGTATTGGGGCTGACCGTTCTAGACTCTTAAGAAAATGAGGGTGAAGCTTGGAGATGGGCATAAAATGGCCCTACGGGGGTGTGTCAGCACATTTGGTTAGCACATGTCTTGGATATTGGCGGACTGGATTTAATTTTGGGTATAGCATGACTGAGTACCCTTGAGGATGTTTGCATCAATTGGAAAACCATGGTGATGAAATTTGCGGTGGAAAATCAAATTTTCACTCTTTTGGGAGTCCAACGTGCTGACCGAGCAGCTTTATCACTGGATCAGTGGACTCGAGGATAGAATTTCAGTAGTGTATACCGTCAGTTAATTGGAGGCAAGCGGAGTAATGGGGAGCAGTTATTATCTGACCATCAAAACCAAGAACTGCAGTAGATATTCCTTCTGTTTCCTTCAGTTTTTGATGAGCCAAGGGGTCTTCTAGTGCAGAGGCAGCGCGAATGAATGCTCCCTCCACTTTTCAGGCAACTATGAATGAGTTATTTCGTCCCTTACTCCGGCACTTTGTTTTAATTTTTTTTTATGACATTCTTGTGTATAACAGAGATTGGCAGACCCATTTACATCATGTTGCAGTAGTTCTTTGTGCCCTCCAAGAAAATCATTTTTTTTCCAATAGAAAGAAGTGTCATTTTGAGCAGCGGGAAATTGAGTATTTTGGTTGCATCATTTCCGCTGAGGGGGTTTCCATGGACCCAGGTAAAGTGCAGGTGATGTTAGATTGGCCGGCCCTTACTACAGTTAAAGGAGTCCGGGGTTTTCATGGCCTCATCGGCTACTATCGCAAATTATTCATGGTTATGGCAAAATAGCTCGGCCCCTTACCACTCTTACTCGAAAGGACGACTTCCACTGGTCATATGAGGCACTACAATCTTCACAGTTTGAAACAATTAACAACAGAGGGCCCGTACTCACTCTACCAGATTTTTCCAAACATTTTAAGCTTGAGTTTGATGCTTCTGGGTGGGTGGGGGATTGGAGCTGTCCTCATGCAAGGACACCCAATTGCTTTTTTCAGCACTGCTCTTTCAGACCGACACCTGGGTAAGTTAGTTTATGAGAAGGAAATTGTAGAAGGAGAAAATAGGAGACCCGAACCCCCAAGGTATTCTCTCTAAGGAGCCCTTGGGGTGCTTTTATAACAACTGGTAAAGACCACACCGGACCTCAAGTCCGATGTGGGATACAGACTCCAACACTCCCCCTCAAGCTAGGTGTACCTAGCTTGGACACATGATGAAAAGAAAACAATAAAAACAGAGACCAACACTCCCCCTCAAGCTGGACATACCCAGCTTGATGACAAAACATGACGAAATAAAATATTAAGCTGCTACTGCTCCCCCTCACGATCAAAGCTCCCCCGCAGGATGATTGATGGAAGATGTTGCGGGCGCAGCAGATGAAACCACTCAGATCGGCTGGTTGACGGAACGCCAGGAATGCCGCACTAGTGGGGCCGGTCGTTGAAACGCCGGGAAATCCAAACTAGCACCGGGAAAACCGCACTTGCGGGGCCGGCGACGGGAGGCGGGGATTCCGCAGAAATCGTTGCGGGATCTGGCGGCGCCAACAGACCCAAATCCGAGGTGGTCGAGCTGCTGCGCTAGTGACAGGACGTGCCGGCGGAGAGAGATGCGGCTGCCGGGAGGTGCCGGGAGATGCCGGCGAGGCGGGGATGCCGCAGGAGGAGGCCAGCAAGGGTGCAGGAGACCGGGAGACAGCGCTGGAAACCCGAGGAGGCCCCCTGCGTGGAGCGGCCGGCACGGGTGGAGGCCGGAACAGTCCGGAGCTGCCCGGATCTGCCCGGATCTGCCCGGAACTGCCCGGAACTGCCCGGAACTGCCCGGAACTGCCCGGAACAGACCGGATCTCGCCGGATCTGGCCGGATGAGGCCGAAAATCGCCGGATCTGGCCGGAGCCTTCTGGATCAGGCCGGAGCCGGCCGGAGTAGCCTGGATCTGGCCGGAAATCACTGGATCCGGCCGGATTCGGCCGGAGCTGTCCGGATCTGGCCGCCGGAGAAGGGTCGCCGGCCGGAGAGGGGTCGCCAACCGGAGCTGGAGGCCGGCTGCTGGAAGCGGGAGGGTCGCGCTCAGGAGGAACAGCGAGAGCGGACAGCGGGAGCGCGCAGGGAAGGCGGGGGCCGTCGCGCGGGAGGTGCGCCGGGAGTCGCGGCGAGGAGCGGGCCGCGCACAGAGAGGAGCAGCGGGAGGAGCGGGGAGCCGGGGAGCCGCGTCGCGCCGGGAGGAGCCGGGAGCCGCGTCGCGGGTGGGACGAGCCGGGGAGCCGCGTCGCGCCGGGAGCCGGGAGTCGGGAGTGGAGATGCCGCCGGGAGCCGGGAGCCGCGAGCGCGCGGGAGGGAGGAGTCGCGACAGGACGGGGAGGGAGCGCCGTCGGGGAGGAAGTCCGCAGGGAGGAGCCGACGGAGGAGGCGCGGGCCGCGTCGGGGAGAGAGATGGCCGCCGGGGAGAGGGCGCGGGCGCCGGGCGAAGGCCTGCTGGGACGAGGCGGAGGGGCGGCGGCGGTAACCCTACGGGGCCTGGAGGCCGCCGCCCCCCGGACGGGAAACCCTAAAGGAAGGGGAAAGAAGAAAAAAAAAATGAGGGAGGGATTGGGGGTTCAAAAAACCTCCTCTGATACCATGTAGAAGGAGAAAATAGGAGACCCGAACCCCCAAGGTATTCTCTCTAAGGAGCCCTTGGGGTGCTTTTATAACAACTGGTAAAGACCACACCGGACCTCAAGTCCGATGTGGGATACAGACTCCAACAGAAATCATGGCGTTGGTCCTTTCTATTCAGCATTGGCGTCCTTATTTATTGGGCCGTCCGTTTTCAGTTTTTTCGGACTACCGTAGCCTCAAATATTTGCTTCAACAGCATATTACTACAGTTGATCAGCAGTGTTGGATCGCTAAACTGACGGGTTACCAGTTTGAAATTTGTTATAAGCCGGGCAAAGAAAACTCTGTTGCGGATGCGTTATCTAGGAGGGATGAGGAGGTGGCCCGTTGCTGCCAGTTGCAGTCTCCGCCAGTTTGGGAAGAAGGGCGCAACCTGGCCGACGGGGTAGCTACGGACCCTTTTTTTCGTGCTTTGCAATCAGGGCAGCGGACTCTTTCTGGGTTTCATTTAAACCGGGGCGTGCTATAGTACCATGGCTGTTTGGCCATCCCAGCTTCTTCTTCTTGGATTCCTTTGCTACTAGCAGAATTTCATTCCTCTCCTCAAGGGGGTCATATGGGTTTTTATCACACCTACTGAAAATTAGCTAGCAATTTATATTAGGTGGGAATGAAGGGAGCTGTCCAAAAATTTGTTCAGCAGGGTGAGGTTTGTCAAAGATTTAAGTACTCAACTCTTTCTCTTGTGGGTCTGCGTCAACCGTTGGATGTTCCTACAGTATTATGGTTAGATATTTCTATGGATTTCATTTCCGGCCTTCCAAAATCAGGGGTACGATGTGATCTTGGTGGTTGTTGACCGTTTACCTAAATATGCTCATTTCCTGCTCCTCAAGCATCCATACACATCTCGATCAGTATCTGAACTTTTTCTTCGAGAGATAGTCCGTCAACATGGCGTACCCTCTTCTATTGTGAGTGATCGCGACTCACTTTTTCTCTGTCATTTTTGGACAGAATTATTTCATCTTTATGGCACTATCCTGTCTCAGTTCAGCCTATCACCCTCAAACGGATGGGCAAACAGAGGTTTTCAACTGCTATCTTGAAACATATTTGCGTTGCTTTGCGGGGGACTAACCCCGGTCTTGGTCTTATTGGATCCCTTGAGGAGAATGGAGTTACAATACCACTTGACATCTCTCCATTAAGACTACTCCTTTTGAAGTTGTCTATGGACGAAAACCTCCAACCATTTTTGGTTTTCTGCCTTCTGAAATTCGGGTTCCAGCGGCTGCCGCTGCTATGGGGGACCGTGATGAAGCCCTTCGACAACTTCATCATCACTTGTCCCGGTCCCAAGATTATATGAAACATTCCGCAGATAAGCATTGGCGGCAGGTAGTTTTTCAGGTGGGGGATCGAGTTTTCTTAAAACTCCGGCCGCATAAACAGCACACTGTTTCTCACCGCATTCATCAGAAATTGGCAGGCAGATTTTATGGGCCCTTCACCATCCTCGAGCAAATTGGTCCGGTGGCTTGCCGTTTAGATTTACCTGCTGATGCCCGAGTTCACCCGTTTTTTCATGTCTCTCAATTAAAGAAAGCCATTGGCACACAACACGTCCAGCCGACCCTGCCACCTGGAATGGAAATAGATTCTGCTCATTGCCCAGAACCACTGACTGCTCTCTCTCACCGTTTACATTACAAGGATGACATGACTCATCAACAATTTTTAACTCAGTGCACTGGCAACTCGTTGGATGATGCAACATGGGAAGATGAATTTACCCTTAGTAACCAATTTCTCTCTTTCAATCTTGAGGACAAGACTGGGTTTCGGGGGGGGGGGCAAGTGTGCAGGGGGGACCCTGCCACCTGGCAGGTATATTCCAGAAGAAAGAGGACCGCTGTTGGGGGCAATTCGGTTGGGGAGTCACGTGGGATCCCACATGCAGCCGTGAAACCCAACAGAATGGGGGATTAAAGCAGACAGAGAGGGGGGACCACAGCAGGCAGTTGGAAGATTATTGTTAGAGAGGCTCCCTGGGGGCTTGGGCGGGAGAGCAGCTGGGGCCTCCCCAAGTATTCCTGGTATTTTTCTTCCTTTTCTTTCATACTGCAGTGTTTAACCAGGTACGATTTGCTGATTCCTTAAATATACAACATTCTGCTGTTTGTTCGGAGTGGGTTCTCTATCAGTTTATAGGTTTATAGGATCAGGGTTTGTAGTTATGAATGTTTATAGGTATCAAGGTATAGGTTTGAAGTGTTCAACAATACATGATGCAACTTTTCATGTTAGTAGGTTTCATGCTGTAGGTTTTTAAGTTGGATCTTAAGCATTTTCCGTTTTCCAAGGCATGTGATTGTAGATTCGGTATGTTTGCATGTTGCATGTGTGCGTATTATAGGTTTTGAATCATTAGGTTTGAAGTTTTCATGTTTACTAATGGTTGGCATACAGGCTCAAGATTGTCGTATTCAAGGTTTTTATGTTTACAAGCTTACTGATTTAAAGAATTATAGAGCTATAGGTTGCAAGTTTCTATTAACAGGCCATAGGTTAACAGTTTGTTGGTTTCTAATTTTTCATGGTTTTGGTTTGGTGGATTATTAGTTTGTACATTTTTTGGTTTGCTAGATTGCAGGTTAGAGGTTAGGGCCTTGCAGTTTTGCAGGTTACAGGTTTACAAATTTAATGGGTCGTATGTTTATAGCTTTATTGGTTATGGATTTCCTGGTTATAGTATCCAGGTTTCCTAGTATCCAGGTTACATGATGCAGGTAACATATTTGCATGTTAATGGTTTTGGGTTTCCATGTTTTGAGTTTTTAGGTTTACATGGTTCATGTTTGATTATTGAATAATTTATGTTTGCAAGTTTGTAGTCTCAGGTTTTAGGATGTTGGCTTGAAGATTCCTATTATCATTTAATGGGCTTAAAAACTTAATAGTTTTTCATGTTTGAATGTTTTCTAGTTTGTTGGAACAGGTTTCAGTTTTCAAGCAGCAGTTTACAAGTTTTGTATGTATAAATTTTTTCATATTTCATGTTCACGGGTTTATACATTTGCTTATTTGTAGGTCTGCAAATCCAAGGAAACATATGCATGTTTTAAGGTATCAAGTGACAAGTTTTTGGGTTTACAGGTCTTTAGTTATCCTGGTTTCTAGGTTCCCATCTTTCCATGTTATCGGTTTACAGTTAAAAGTTCACATGTTTGATGGTTTATAGGTGACAAGTCTTTAGGTTTAAAATGTTTTTGATTTTCCAGTGCGCAAGTTTGCATGTTTAAATGTTTACACACAACAAGTCTTCATTTATAGTTTCCAGGTTTCAGGTTTATATGTTTTCAGTTTTTTATTTTGTAAGTTTTCTTGTTTGCAAGTTGGATGTTTGGATTAACATCATTTATGGCCTTCGATGCTTCAGTGTTGAGACATTTCTGATGTTGTTTCCTATGTAGATGCTCTGCACAATTACAGGTCAAGTTGTCTCTACACAATAGGTAGCTGCTACTTATCTATGATGCAAATTGGTTGCAGTTGATACGTTGCTGCCTTGATCCACTTTTGTGGGATTGGAGCTTCCCGCAAGGATTATACCTGCATGGATTCAATGACACAAATACTGATGATTCTCGGTGCTGCATGGTGGATTAGGGATTACTGCATGCAATTGTATGTCTGTAATTAGACTGATTTTTATACAGTTTTCAGTTGAGGATTTTGTAGTGCTGATTTGTTTTTTTAGGATGCACGTTGCCTTTTATTATACATCTTTAATCTCATCTTGTGAGGGGAGCAGGTGATCCAAACACAAACAGAACACCGAACCCCAACAAGACCGAACTGAACTATTTAGGAATCAAGATGCAAGAAAATAAAAGAAAGAGCAAGTAACACAGTTATTTGACGTGTTTCGGTTCCGTGGGGATCTACGTGCATGGCAATAACACAATCCAACAGGCGTTTTATTAATGTTAAGGAAACAGAATAAGACTTACAAGATACAGAAACAACCAGCAAAACAAACAGCACCTATCAGAGAAATAAGGTGAAGTTGAAACTTATAACACCGGAAGCAGGGGTCCGATCGTCCCGTTCTCTTAGTGCTTTTGGGAAGGTGATGCTGCTGCTCTTTAAGAACTCACCGAGGGAAAATCTCACCAGGTCTGGGTGGGTTATTAGTGGTCTTCGGATTTGAATGTTGGCCACATTTCTTCACCGGGAAGGACGCCACCGAGGACTTCACCACAAGCTGCACACCAGCGGTATGCACGGAGGTTGGCAGACACAACAGATCTGATCCTCAGAAGAGGACGAAGCCACCAGCAGCAAAGCGTTCCCTAGAACCAGAGCGAGGAACCGATACCCAAGGGCGAGGGGAGCGATTTTTCTGAATCTGTCCAAAATGAAATCATCGGGGTGATCAATTCCTCCAGACAAAACTCTGCACACTGTAACTACTCACCCAATCGGAGAGCACCACTAGTCCACGCCGAGCAATTCATCCAATAGCGCATCAAATAGCCGAAACAAATGGACGACGAAGATTAAATGGGCGACAACACAAATGAATGACAGAAAATAAAAGCCCCCAGATTGTGAGGGTAGCAGACGAAGTTAAGGTGGGCCTTAGGCAAGTAGGAAGAGTACATAGCCCAACAAATTAGGCCCAAACAGGAACGAATTGGCCCAGCAGATGTATAACAAAACGAGCAAATAAAATAACAACATAATTCTGCATGTGTGAAAAAAAAACAATACAATTCAAAGCGGCAGAAGAAAATCAGGGCTAATTTCAATATGAAAAGATAAATTCAATACCATAATTCATAAATCTCTACCATTTTCAATTGAAATTGCCGATGTTCTTGCATATATGGTTATAGAATCAAAACCAAATTCAACCCATCTAAACAAAACTTGAATTTAGACAAGATCACAACTTTAGTCAAACTATCAACCAAGTTAATGTCAGTACTTATCCTATTGACGCATACGTTCCTGATTCTTCAATGTTTCTAATAAAGTGTATCATAATATTTATGTGTTTTGATTTACCATGGTAAACTAAATTTCTGAACAAATGAAGTGATGATTGACTATCAGAATATACATTTATAACAGAATCAAAAATCTTAAGTTCAGAAGACAGGCCTTTAAGCCGTAAAGCTTCCTTCACTGCCTCAGAAAGGGCAGTGTACTCAAATTCCATGGCTGAAAGGACAACCACGAACTGTATGTTGCATTTCCATGAAATGGGGCCACCACAGGCACTGAACACATAACCGGTGAAGGATTTTCTGGTGTCAATATTACCAGCGTAGTCAACATCTACATATCCAACCAGAATTTCATAAATTTCAACATTTTTACCATAACACAAAGAGGGATTTGAGCTACATGAGAGATATCTAAGAAGCCACTTAAGGGCATGCCAATGTGGCTTCCAAGGTGTGACCATAAATTTGCTAAGAGTGCAGATTGCATAGACAATATCAAGTTTGGTGCAAATCATAGAGTACATAATGCTACCAACAATATTAGCACAAGGAATTCTAAACACAAATTGAATATCATCATCAGCAGTGGGTGCTTGTGTCAAAGTCAATTTAAAGTGCTCTCCAAGAGGTACACTGATAGGTTTGAGAAATTCAAACATGTATCTCTTTAGGATCTTTAAAATGTAAGCATGATGAGACAAGTACAGCAATTTATTTGGTCTATCTCTAGTGGTTTCAACACCCATGATTTGCTTAGATGCACCTAAGTCTTTCATTTCAAAATTTCCCTTTAATTGAGATTTTACAGCAATGATTAGACTCATATTTTTACATATGATAAGCATGTCATCAACATAAAGCAGCAGACAATGCATACCGTTTTTAGTTGATTTAAAATTGACACATGCATCATATTGACTCCTAAGAAATTGGTTATCTAACATGAATGAATCAAATTTCTTATACCATTGCCTAGATGTTTGTTTTAAAGCATACAATGATTTATTCAATACGCATACTTGATTCGGTTTGAATTCTTTAGAGGAACCATCATGAGGTTTCATACAGAGTTTCTCATTTAAATCTCCATGCAAAAAGGTCGTTTTAACATCCATTTGTTCAATGTGCAGACACTATAGGAAGAAAAAGCAAGTAAAAGCCTAATGGAAGAATGCTTAACAATAGGGGAAAAAATTTCAGAATAATCAATACCTTCTCTTTGAAGGAAAACATTAGCAACTAACCTTGCTTTATACTTAATTTTATTTCCCTCAGTTTTATCTTCTTTTCTTTTATAAATCCACTTTGAACCAATTATCTTAGCATTAGGTGGTTTGTTGACAATGGTCCATGTGTGGTTTTTTTTAAAGAGTTCATTTCTTCATCCATGGAAAAGAATCACTGCTTCGAGTCTTTGTCATTCAAGGCTTGCCTATAGGTTTGAGGATCATCATCTATAAGATCCTGAGCCATATGAAAGACATATGAAGCCATATCACACTGGCTGAACCGAGCAGGAGGTCTTGAGACTCTCCTTTCACTGCCTCAGGTCAATTGGTAATCCCTATTAGTGGAAGAAGGTAATGATTCAGATTCTGAACCAAAACTATACTCAAAATCAGCTCCAACAGTGGGCTGAGGAGCAGGTGGAGTGGGATGGATAACAACCTGAAAATGAGTTGGGGGCTCATCTTCATCAGCCTTTTCATGGTTTGGACCACTGTTCCCAGATGTGGCAGCCTTGGTTTTGGGAGAAGAGGACTCATGGAAGACTACATCCATGCTTACAATGTATTTCTGGTAACTAGACTTATCTACCCAAAGTTTATACCCCTTAACACCCTTAGGATACCCAACAAATATGCATTTAAGAGCTCTTGGTTCCAGTTTATCAGTTTTAATATGAGCATAAACTATACAACCAAAGACTCTTAAGTAGGTATAGGAGGGAGGCTTACCATTCCACAGTTCTTCAGGTGTTTTAAATTGATTAGCAAAAGAAGGAAACCTATTAATTAGGTAGACAACAGTGCTAATAGCCTCTACCCAGAAAGATTTAGGGAGACCCGAGCATGCAAGCATGCTTCAGACTTTCTGTTGGTGGGTTTCCCTAATAGTCCTATGTCTTTTAATACCTTCAAATTCAAAAAATTGAATGAATTCAGTAGATAGGTATTCCAATCCATTATCAGTTCTCATGGTTTTAATCTTCTTCCCAATTTGGGTTTCAGTCAATGTTTTCCAGTTTTTAAAGGTTTGGAAAACATCTAATTTGTTTTTAAGAATGTAAATCCAAACTTTTATGGAGAAGTCATCTATAAAAGTGACAAAATAGGAACCTCCACCAAGAGAGGTGTTCCTAGCTAGCCCCCATAGATTAGAATGGATGTATTCAAGGGGGATGAAAACATTAAAGGAGGACCTATTGAATGAAACTTTCTTAGCTTTACCCATTACACAATCTTTACAAAATGAAAGATTAGCAGGTGTGATGTCACTTAACAAGCCTTTCTTGTTGAGTTCCTCTAGGCCCTTGGAGCTAACATGCCCCAATCTCCTATGCTAAATCATAGTATTATCAGTGTTGGTGTTGTAGAAACTTCCCAACCTAAAAGTGAAGCCCTTTTGATCTAGAACTCCTAAGGAAATCAAGTTTATTTGAAGGTTGGGAACCCACCACTAGTGGAAAAAACATTTAACACGTTGGCATTTTTCACGCCGGTTCTATATAACTGCCGTGCAAAGCTGTAAAAATAGATTTATCACGTCGGTTATAAAATAACCGATGTGATAAATACTGAGATTAGCCTTTTCACGTCGGTTATTTTATAACCGACGTGAAAATCGAATCTGGGCGCTTTATCACGTCGGTTATAAAAAGAACTGATGTGATAAAGCAACATTTATCAAGTCGGTTATAAAATAACCGACGTGATAAATTATTTTCTATGTCGGTTATTAAATAACCGACGTTATAAACATAGAAAAAATAGTTTATCACGTCGGTTATTAAATAACCGACGTGATGAAGATTTTAAATGATTTATCGCGCCCCGTATTCAATCATTCTGTTTTCTTCGATCAGGTGACCTGCGACTTGTCTCCCCCGCGCGGAAAACCTAGAAAAGATTCTTCAAAGTCATGCCCTCCAGCCTCATTTTTCCAACATCATTCATCATCTTTATTGTCACCAGATCTATCAGGTCGACTCACAACACTCAAGTAAGCCTCACACGACTCGATTTCAATTTTTATTTTTCGCGATGCCCTAAACTAATTTTTTGAGATGTTATTTTTCTATCTTTGTTCTTGCTACCATGGTAAGTTTCATAGTGTTCATTTATACCATGCTAAATTCTTTTTTTGGTAAAAGAAACCATGGAAGTGATATCATGCAAGTTTATGATTTTTGCGTGTTCTATCATGTGTGTGTGCGCGTACAGGGGGTGTCCAAGGGGGTGGGTGGGGGGGGGGGCTGTCCAAGTGGGCGGGGGGTGTCCAGGTGGGGTGGGGGGTGTCCAGGTGGGGTGAGGGGGCTGTCCAGGGGGGTGGGGGAGTCCAGGTGGTGTCAAAGGGGGTGGGGGGTGGTGTCCAGGGGGTTGCGGGGGCTGTCCAAGGGGGTTGGGGGTGTCCGGGGGGGGGGGGGGGGGGGGTGAGGGGGCTGTCCAAGGGGGTAGGGGTGTCCAAGGGGTGGGGGGTGGTGTCCAGGGGGGTGAGTGGACTGTCCAAGGGGGTGTCCAGGGGGGTGGGGGTTGTCCAGGGGAGGTGGGGGGCTATCCAGAGGGGTGGGGGGCTGTCCAGAGGGTTTAGGGGGCTGTCCAGGGGGGTGGGGTGGGGGGGGGGGGTGTCCAGAGGGGGGTGGGTAGGTGGGTGGAGGGGGGGTGTCCAAGGGGGTGTTGGTGTCCAAGGGGTGTCCAAGGGGGTGAGGAGTGGTGTCTAGGGGGGTGAGGGGGCTTTCCAATGGGGTAGGGGTGTCCAGGGGGTGGGGTGGGGGGGGGGGGTGTCGAGGGGGGTGAGGGGGCGGTCCAGGGTGGTAGGGGGTGTCCAAGGGGGTGGGGGGGGGGTGTCCAGGGCGGTGGGGGGGGGGGGTGGGGTGGTGTCCAGGGGGTGAGTGGGCTGTCCAAGGGGGTATGAGGTGTCCAGGGGGTGGTGGTGGGGGGCTGTCCAGAGGGGTTGGGGGGTTGTCCAGGGGGTGGTGGGGGGGGGGGGTGTCCAAGGGGGTGGGGGGCTGTCCAAGGGGGTAGGGATGTCCATGGGAGTGGGGTAGGGTGGGGGGTGTCCAGGGGGGTGAGTGGGCTGTCCAAGGGGGTAGGGGGTGTCCGGGGGGGGGGGGGGGGGTGTCCAGAGGGGTTGGGGGGGCTATCCAAGGGGTGGGGGGCTGTCCAAGGGGGTGGTGGTGTCCAGCGAGTGTCCAGGGGGGTGGGGGGCTATCCAGGGGGGTAGGGGTGTCCAGGGGATGGGGGTGGGGGGGGGGGGGGTGTCCAGGGGGGTGAGTGGGCTGTCCAAGGGGGTAGGGGGTGTCCAAGGAGGTGGGGGTGTCCAGGGGGGTGGGGGGATGTCTAGAGGGGAGAGGGGCTATCTAGAGGGTGGGGGATGTCTAGAGGGGTGGGGGGGGGGGCTGTCCAGAGATTTCAAATCGTTGGGATCTGTGTAATTTTCAGTAGTGAATGTATACATATTTTAATATTTATACTTCATATTTCTTTTTTACGGAAGGGTGAATTTGGTATCCAGTTGCACCAGGATGTATTATTTATGTACCTTAAGAAGAAAGGATCCAAGATGAATTTAAAACTGTTATATCTAACTATATTTTCTTTTTTAAAATCATTTTCATGCATATTTTTTTTCAAATACGCATAGATTTGTTTTATATTTCAAAATTGTTTTACATTCAAATTATGATATTTTTTTATATAAACATATATTTGTCTTATCTTAAAAAGATGTATAATTTTGATATTTGTTATAGGTAATAATGAGTCGAAGTTGGATTACAAAACATCAAATGAGTAATGAAATATGATGAAGGTGTTGATGCCTTTTTGGAATTTTCTAAACGAAATGTTCCAAGCAGTGACATTTTTTTCTGTTTATGCCTGAAATGTTTGAATATGAAGAAGTTGAAAAGTAGAGAGATCAAAGATCATATGATTTGTCATGGTTTTAATCCGAGTTATATCCCTTGGATTTGGCATGGTGAAACTGGACAGAATGTCAGATCTACTGATGGTGATGATTCGCAAGATTGTAACTCCGATGAAATTGAAGAAATGATTCACAGTATTACAGCAGAACAAATTGAGATAGAACCGATAGTTGCGCGTCTATATGGTGATGCTAAAAAACCATTGTATCCTAGTTGTACATATTTTATGGTTTTGTCGGCGGTGTTAAGATTGATTAACCTGAAGGTGAAACATAGATGGAGTGACAAAAGTTTTATAGAGCTGCTACAATTGATGAAAGACATTCTTCCAAAAGATAACGATCTTCCAGATTCACATTATAAGGCCGAGAAAATATTATGCCCGATGAGATTGGGATATAAGAAAATACATGTCTGTCCAAATGACTGTATGATATATAAGAAGGAATATGAATTTTTGTCAGAGTGTCCTAAATGTGGGACATCACGGTATAAGTTGAAAGAAAAATCATAGGTTGATGTAGAAAAACAAAGATCCCTTCCAAGGTATTTTGGTATCTTCCTATAATTCATCGTTTGAAACGTTTATTTGCTAATTCACATGATGAAAAAAGGTTAAGATGACATACTGATGAGCAGATATGTGATAGAAAAATACGTCATCCAGTTGATTGTCCACAATGGAAGAAAATTGATGAGCAATATCCTATATTTGGAAATGAAATTAGAAATCTCAGACTAGGGTTGTGCACAGATGGAATGAATCCATACCGAACCCTCAATAACACACATAGTTCATGGCTTGTTTTATTGGTAATTTACAACCTCTCTCCCGAAGTTTGTATGAAGCGAAAATATGTCATGTTGAGTATAATGATCTCTAGTCCGAAGCAACCCAGAAATGATATTGATGTTTTCTTGTCACCATTGATTGATGATTTGAAACTTTTATGGGAGGATGGTATTAGGGTGTATGATTCTTATAAAATGGAATATTTTCAATTGCATGTAGTGCTTATGTTCACTATAAATGACTTCCCAACATATGGAAATTTGTCTGGATACAATGTTAAAGGTCATAAAGCATGTCCAATTTGTGAACAGCAGACTTCATATTGTCAATTGCATCATGGGGGGAAAACAATGTACATGGGTCATCGAAAGTTTTTGCCTATGGATCACTCTTATAGAAGACTAAAAAAGGAATTCAATGGCTCACAAGAATTTGATATTTCTCCAAAACCTTTATCCCCAGATGTGTATCTTGAGAGGGTGGAAAACCTTGACGTGACATTGGGAAAGACACAAAAATCTGGTAATGATAGACATATTTGGAAGAAAATACCAAAAAATTTTTAGCTACCATATTAGAGATATCATGAAGTTAACCATAATATTGATGTCATGCACGTGGAGAAGAATATCTATGATAGTTTTATTAGAAAATTGTTAGATATTAAAGGAAAGAAAAAAGATGTTTTGAATGCAAGATTAGACTTACTATCAATGGGAATACATTTGGAGTTAGCTCCCACTCCTAATGGAAGATGAACATTTCTTCCCCTGGCTTGTCATACATTATCCAAGAGGGAGAAAATTAGCTTTTTTCAGTGTATTCATGATATCAAAGTGCCTCAAGTTTATTCTTCAAATGTATTTTTTTTCTCATTGAAGGATTTGAAGCTGATAGGTATGAAATCTCATGATTGTCATGTCATGATGCAACAACTTCTACCAGTTGCATTGCATGGAATATTACCCATCCGTGTCAGAGAGACTATAATGAAGTACTGTTATTTTTTCAATTCAATTTGTAATAAGGTGATTGATGTGAATGCTTTGAACATTTTGGAAAAGGATGCAATTTCTATACTTTGTCAATTGGAAATGTATTTTCCTCCATCTTTTTTTTGATATAATGGTGCATTTAATGATTCATTTGGTTCGAGAAATAAATCTTTGTGGACCTATATATCTTGGTTGGATGTATCCTTTTGAAAGGTATATGAAAATATTGAAGGGGTATGTTAAGAATTCATATCGACCTGAAGCCTCTATTATTGAAAAGTATATTTCTAAGGAGGTTGTGGAGTTTTGTACGAGCTACTTGGCTGCAGTGGAGAACATAGGTTTGCCTCTATCTTTCCATGAACGACTTAATAATGAGGGAAATGGGATTCATGGCTTGAAAGTCAAATCATTGTCAGTTGAACAGATAGAGAAGTTAGAATTATACATCTTGAATAACATAGCTGATGCTCAACCATATATCACATTGCATATTAATGAGTTGAAACAATGTCATCCAAATAAGAAAGAAATGTGGATTTTGAATGAGCACAACAAAACATTTTTTTCATGGTTTAAAAAGACCTTGCTTGGTAGATCAGATGTATCAAAGACATTAAAATGGGCAGTGGGTGGTCCATGTTTAAATGTGATAACATGGTCTAGTTATGACATTAATGGCTATACATTTCATACAAAAACTCAGGATAATAGAAGTGTAATTCAGAATAGTGGTGTATTGGTGTTTGAAGAAGCAATGCATTTTTTGAGTTTGAAAGACAAAAACCCAATTTCTACATTAACTTCATATTATGGAGTGATTGAAGAAATACGGGAGGTTGATTACTTTAAAATTAAAGTTCCTATTTTTAACTGTAAATGGTTTATCGGTAACAACAGTGTCGGACACGATGAATTTGGAATGATAGTTATTAATCTGTGTAGGACCCCAGGACACCCTGAAAGGGGAGGGGTGAATCGGGGTGTCAACTTTTTCTTTTAAAAACAAGGATCTTGTCCCCACATTGGTAGGAACTTGTTAAACCTGTATGATGGATATGATCAGCAATGAAACATTCACATGCAAAGAGATGACACATAATTTTTTACTTGGTTCACCGCTAAGGGCTACGTCCAAGGAGCATATGCTGATAGGTTTCTGGTCGTACCTAATTCCACTATTCTTCACTAGTTGTGGATTACAAAGGTTCTGGAACAATCACTCTGTCCTAGGCTCACTGCCTTTACAAAAGTTCAGGGATAACTCACTGCGTCCCTCGGGTCACTCCCATTGACTCCCCCTGGCTCACTACCATTGGTGAAGTCCCACTCAGTTTATAGACGTAAAGGTCTCTTTAGTAGATTTGCATTGAAGTCTTTGTCTCCTGTTCAGCATGAGACAATGCTTGCATCAGAGTACTGATTTGATGCTTTTTTGTATTCAATCTTCTTCTTTAGTGCAATTACTGAATGCACTAAATCTTCTTATTCTCTTCCTTTGATTCCGAACACTGACACCTGAGTGTATTGATATATTCTCCTCTTTCTATGTAGATCTGAGTTTAGTTGCACGAACCGTTCTTCTTCTCTTCACAAATCACAATGAGGGTGTTAAACATCAGTCATGTGTGTGCGGAACCACTTCTATTCGAAGAACCAAATTGTTCACTGTTCTTTCATATTTGTAAATGAATACATTATATGTTGCACCAAATGTATCGGGAAATCTTCCGGCTTTCGTGCATCTCCTCAAAGACGGGCGAGCTCCAACAACACCTGGCGCTCTTCTCCAAGCCTAGCGCGCAGGTCCCAATACGGCGCGCAAGTCTTCAGCACACAGGTCCAAACTGGCGCGCAAGTATCACCTAACCACCTACGCGACACTGCCTTCCTCAACTTCTAACCTGCGCGACTCACTTCCTTTCTCACCCAAACTGCCTTGGGCGCGCAACCCACAACCGGCGCGCAACTTCAAACACTGGCACACACGTTCACCTTCACGACCACACACTACTTGCGTGACTTCCACACCTACGCGACATGAGCTTTGATTTTTCTAAGTGTTTAACTCCGTAAGAAATGAGGAGGGGCTGACCTGTATTTATAGGCATTTGGACACCCTGCGCGACGGCGCGCAAGTCTCCCCTCGGCGTGCAAGTCTCTGCCCTTGTCTCTGCCGCGCTACTCACTTGTGCGACCACACCAACACTTGCTCGACCCTCTTTCCTTTGCCATATTTTGAAGTTCTGTTCTTGAAAAAAAATTGGCGCGCAAGTTCCAATCCTCATAGGCACCAGCGCGCAAGTCCTCTCTCGGTGCGCAAGTCACTTGCGCGACCAACCCAATAATTGCGCGACCCTTATCCCTTTGTCATAAATTGATGTTCTTATCTTGAAAAACATATGGCGCGCAAGTTTCATCTCCTTCAAATACACGGCGCACAAGTCTCTTTGCCAAAATTACTTTTCTCCATTTGTCGATTTTCAGGCCCAAAAATTTGGCAAACACTGGAAAAAGGCGCCACCTTGTATCTGTTCTTTTTGTACCGTCTCCAGATCATCCATTCCTTTGTTGACGTTCTTGAATCAAACATGAATCGTTGACTACAGCTCTTGAACTAGACATTCCACCGTGAAATCCCCTTTGTCAAAAAAATTGTATATCATGGATTTTCTTTGTCAACAATCACAACACTTCAAAGATGCTTCTTTTCTGTGACTTGGCTTCTTCAAAAACTCTTCTTATTGCATCACAAACTCCACTATCGTGATATATATCCTTTGATAGATCAGCTTTAGAATCATCATATTTTGAGAAAATGTGAAGATCATGTCCATTTCAGAATTCCAATCCCTTCCACACTGTCTTCTTCTTCAACCATCATTCCTCTACTTCATGCAAATCATACGATTCTATTCTTCAAGAAGTCTCTTGCATGGTTCCCATGCAATCATGAAAAATTTCATGGTCTTCATCAACCGTCATGTATTTTTCTTCATCCGCAGATGGATTATGTCTCACCATCCGTAGATGGATTATGTCTCACCATTCTTCACTGTTGTAAACAATGTGTCACCTTTGACACATGTTCTTTGAACTTATGATCAGTACAATAATCATCTGAATTTCCATTCCTCCATTTCATTGGAGTACTTCTTGATCTCCTTCATTTTGATCTTCATTGACAACTATTGACAACAAATACAACCTTATACACAAAGTGGTCCCAACAATCTCCCCCTTTGTATTTTGTTGTCAATACCTTACATGTCTTCTGAAATGAATTCGTCAATGTCAAAATGAGAGTCTTCTCTTCAATCAACTTTTTTGTTCAAAATTTCATTTCACTTTCTCCCCCCCTTATTGACAAGAAATACAAAGCTCATGGAAGGGAGGGTATCAATCTATACTTAAGCAATGTTTCATTAATCATTTCAATCTATGTCTACTTGATCAATGCTCGATGTAGAAAACAAGAGGATTTGATTTAGTCAACAAGGCTGTCCATTATTCACTGGTCATGATACCACATGAGATGAGAACTCATGTACATTGTCTTCAAGGGTCTTCCACTTTAATTTCAGGTTAATGAAATAAAATGTGATAGGGAATAATAAACCTGAAACTCCTGCACTCACATCAGCAAATAGATCAAAAACATTCAAGTGCAATTGGCAGGATAAGTGTCCTTGGGGAACTTCCATTTTTCTTATGTTACTGATCAATTTAGTTACTCCCCCTTTGTAGAATGATCTTTGTTCTGAGTAAACAAGCTTTAGAGATTGATAAATGACATACCTTTTCCAATGACACGTTCTTCAAGAAATTTACAGAGTAATTTGCATTTAATACCAGCTGGAGTTGATACTGATTGAAACAATGATTTTGGAAGCTTCTTCATTTTTCTCCCCCTCAAGGGAAACACTCCTAATCATCTTCATCAAGAGTGATCCTTCATCATCTTAATCATTTAATATCAATTGAATAATCTACCAAGGATGGAAGCGTCTTTATATTAGCTATCAAGAGTTGACAGAATTCACTTCTTCTCAGGTTCTCCCCCTGAGAGCATGCTTCACCTTCAATTCCCTGCATTATTAGTACAAATACAATACACAAATGATTAAGGGAATAAGATGGTTCCTCCTTGATTCATAAACATGAGATTTATGGTTGAGGTGATTTTCTCAACCAAGTTCCTCTGTTCAATCCAGTCTTCATGCCTGTACATTTGAACATATGCTCTAATATGTGTTGATGTGGAATGGATCTCTTCACACTATCTTCTTCTTTGTGTGGAGAATTGTTCTTCTTAATATCCATCATTAATGATACATTTTTACTCCTTTTAAGGACTGCTTATTGCTCTGGTATTAAGGTTAGACAACCTTTTGCGATGTGACCAGATCTCATACATCTCTCACACAGAACATCATTAACACGTGAAATTTTTCCTTTTCCTTTGTCACCAGCCTTGGCCTTTTCATCTTCAAGTTCCCGCATTATTTTCAAATATTTTGTCCATATGGCCAATAAGTCATTTGGAACTGTTGCAGCTGGTTTGGATCTTCCACATCAGTTCATCGGAGTTTCATCTCTCTTAGTTTCTCTTGTGGATGAATGACCCTTCAATTTTATGGATCTAAAATCCTGGGTATTCTCAGCTTCCCTACCTGAGATCTTCTTGGGGGAAATGTGTGTTCTCACTATTCTTCTGATTTCTTCCCAAGGTACTTGCTTCATACTTAGATGGCATCGAAGGTCTTATTTTCTTATCAACAGTGAAAGCATGTTGAGATGGGAATGTACCTACCTTGTGACCACTTCCATTGCATACATCACAGATGTTATCAAGCATTCCAAATCTGTTTGCTGTAAACAGATGCTTCTGGACCTGCAGATGTTGCTTCTTATTCTTTGGATTTCTTCCCTTTGATACAGGCTTTCTTTGTGCTTTTCCATTAAGGAGATTGTACCAACAATCTAGTGCACAATTCCCAAATCTGTTGTAGCACCAACATTGACCCACAAATCTTTTCTTCTTTTTATCTTCTGTATGAGGTTGTTGGGCCTTCTTCTTAATTTTTTGTGCTCTATTTGAGGAACCAACTTCCTCCTTTTTCTTCCCCTCCAACCTATCCATAGTGGTAGGTTTCTTATCCTCCTCTTTCCTCACCCATACTATTTTAGAGTTTTTCTTCCAACCTGCACTTTTTGAAGAAACATTTTTAGAAACAATAGTACAAATTTGCATGGATGGTACCTTCAATTTCATAGATTCTTGTGACAGATCAATGAGTGAAGTCATGATCTTATTATCAAATGTTGGAGGTCCTTTGACAGTAGAATCCTCCAATGAGCATTGAGTACCAGCAGCAACTGATTTTTGAGATGGATAATCAAGGGTTTCCATAATCTTTTTGTCACATGTTGGAGGTATTTCATCTTTAAAATCCTCCATTGAACATTGAGTACAATCGTCACATGTTTCATTCCTTTGTGAAGTCTCAATATTTGTCTTCTCAAGATTTTTCAATTGGGCTTCCAATTTTTGACATTCAATATTGAGGATGATCTTCTGATCTTCAATCATGATCATCTTCTCTTCACAAGTCTTCTTCAATCATTCAACCTCATCTTCATGCATCTTAACTTTGTTTTGTAAAAAAGAGTCAAGTTCTCTGAATCTCTTGGAAGTTTCGTCTAAACAAAAACTCTTGACTTCAGTTCTCTTCTTCATCTCAGCTTCAAGTGAATGGATCTTTTCTTTTAGAGTCTTATTGACTCCCTCTTTTTCTTCAAAGACTTTAATCTGTTTGGTGAGATTTAAGAATTCAAGAATTTTTCCTTCCAAGCCCTTTTCCAAATTATCAGCTTCTCTTTACAATCGATTGATCTCAGCCTGCATGCATTGAACTATTCTAAAAACAGGAGAAACTATTTCTTCAGGAATATCATGTAGATAACTTGTTAATTTCTTCTGATCACTTGAGATAGAAGTGTATTCCTTTCCTATGGTAGGAACCTGAGCTACCTGCTCGATACTTTCCAAGCCTGATATTTCTTCATTATTGGAAGGGCATGGAGAACCAGACACTGTATCCTCTTTGGACATGACAGAATTATTAAACTGTTTCTTCTCTTTCCTTTTCATGTTTTTCATGGTCTTGCTGGATGCAGGATTCTGCTCAGAAATGACCGAATCTTCATCAAGACTGCACTTCATTATTGACTTTAGGAAAGAAACTCAAATCCTCTTCTGAATAGAATTACTGTAGAGTATCCAACATATGTTAACCTCCCTATGATACCACTTGTAGGACCCTGGGACACCCTGAGAGGGGAGGGGTGAATCAGGGTGTCAACTTTTTCTTTTAAAAACAAGGATCTTGTCCCCACATTGGTAGGAACTTGTTAAACCTGTATGATGGATATGATCAGCAATGAAACATTCACATGCAAAGAGAGGACACAACAATTTTTACTTGGTTCATTGCTAAAGGGCTACGTCCAAGGAGCATACACCGACAGGTTTCCAGTCGTACCTAATTCCGCTATTCTTAACTAGTTGTAGATTACAAAGGTTCGGGAACATTCACTCTGTCCCAGGATCACTGCATTTACAAAAGTTTAGGGATAACTCACTACGTCCCTCGGGTCACTCTCGTTGACTCCCCCTGACTCACTGCTGTTGGTGAAGTCCCACTCAGTTTATAGATGTGAAAGTATCTTCAGTAGATTTTCATTGAAGTCTTTGTCTCCTGTTCAGTATGAGACAATGCTTGCATCAGAGTACTGAGTTGATGCTCTTTTGTATTCAATATTCTTCTTTAGTGCAATTACTGAATGCACTAAATATTCTTCTTCTCTTACTTTGATTCCTAACAATGACACCTGAGTGTATTGATATATTCTCCTCTTTTTGTGCAGATCTGAGTTTAGTTGCACGAACCGTTATTCTTCTCTTTGCAAAGCACAACGAGGGTGTTAAACACCAGTCATGTGTGTGCGGAACCACTTCTCTTCGAAGAACCAAATTGTTCACTGTTCTTTCGTCTTTGTAAATGAATACATCATCTGTTTCACCGAATGTATCGGGAAATCTTTCGGCTTTCGTGCAGCTCCTCAAAGACGGGAGAGCTCCAACAACACCTGGCACTCTTCTCCAAGCCTGGCGTGCAGGTCCCAATACGGCGCGCAGGTCCAAACTGGCATGCAAGTATCAACTAACCACCTGCACGACACTGCCTTCCTCAACTTCTAACCTGCGTGACTCACTTCCTTTGTTGCCCAAACTGCCTTGGGCGCGCAACCCACAACCGGCACATATCTTCAAAGACTGGTGCGCAAGTTCATCTGCGCGACCACACACTACTTGCGCGACTTCCACACCTGCGCGATGGGACCTCTGATTTTTCTAAGTGTTGAACTCCGTAATAAATGAGGAGGGGTCGACCTGTATTTATAGGCATTTGGACACCCTGCGCGATGGCGCTCAAGTCTCCCCTCGACGCGCAAGTTTCGGCGCGCAAGTCTCTGCCCTTGTCTCTGCCACGCTACTCACCTGCGCGACCACACCAACACTTGCACGACCCTCTTTCCTTTTCCATATTTTGAAGTTCTGTTCTTGAAAAACAACTGGCGCGCAAGTTCCAATCCTCCTAGGCACCGGCGCACAAGTCACTTGCGCGACCAACCCAATACTTGCGTGACCCTTATCCCTTTGTCATAAATTGATGTTTTTATCTTGAAAAACATATGGAACGCAAGTTTCATCTCCTTAAAATACATGACGCACAAGTCTCTTTTCCAAAATCACTTTTCTCCATTTGTCGATTTTCAGGCCCAAAAATTTGGCAAACACTGGAAAACGGCGCCACCTTGTATCTGTTCTTTTTGTACCGTCTCCAGATTATCCATTCCTTTGTCGACGTTATTGAATAAAACATGGATCGTTGACCACATATCTTGAACTCAACATTCCACCGTGAAATCCCCTTTGTCAACAAAATTGTATATTATGGATTTTCTTTGTCAACAATCACAACACTTCAAAGATGCTTCTTTTCTGTGACTTGGATTCTTTAACAACTCTTCTGATTGCATCACAAACTCCACTATCGTGATATATATCCTTTGATAGATCAGATTTAGCATCATCATATTTTGAGACAATGTGAAGAGCATGGCCATCTCAGAATTCCAATCCCTTCCACACTGTCTTCTTCTTCAACCATCATTCCTCTACTTCATGCAAATCATACGATTCTATTCTTCAAGAAGTCTCTTGCATGGTTCCCATGCAATCATGAAGAATTGCATGGTCTTCATCAACCATCATGTATTATTCTTCATCCGCAGATGGATTATGTCTCACCATCCGCAGATGGATTATGTCTCACCATTATTCATTGTTGTAAACAATGTGTCACCTTTGACACATGTTATTTGAACTTATGATCAGTACAACAATCATCTGAATTTCCATTCCTCCATTTCATTGGATTACTTCTTGATCTCCTTCATTTTGATATTCATTGACAAATATTGACAATAAATACAACCTTATACACAAAGTGGTCCCAACAATCTGAATATATTGGAAGACACAACTGATTCTTTTATAATGGCAACACATACAAAACATATTTTCTATGTAGTTGATCAATCAGATATGCAGTGGGATGTTGTTTTACAAGGGAAAAAACAATATGTTGGTGAGGATCAACTTGATAAAGATGCTGATTTATGTGAGATCCCTACTTCCATGGAAAGATTAGCAGAACATAGTGATGAGCATGTTGAAGACATAGTCTGTGCCATAAAGAATGATCACGACGAAGAAATTTGGGAAAACAATCCATTTGTACATTCCTAATATTATAGGTAACATATGTTTATTTCTTGTTTACATTTATTATTTTAATAAAATGTTAGATATTGTAAGTTTTTTCTTTATTAAAATGCATATTAAAACATATAAGTATAAGTTTTTGTTTATTTTAATTTTGTTTAGTTTAGTTTATCATGTTTACCATTACGTAAATTATATATCTATTATTTTTGTTGAATGAAAATTAATTTACCATGTTTACCATGTTTACCATATTTACCATCTTTACCATTGTTTAACATTCTTACCATATTAACCATGTTTACTATTACGTAACTTAGTTCAATTTTCCATTTTCTATTTACATTAGTATTGTAATATTTGAATTTGTATATTTGTGAACTAATGTTTGTTTTTTTGGATTTAAAGGATAATGACAGATCAATCATTTGATCAACCACATGATTCTGGAGATGAGCATAATGATCATACCTCTGGGGAGGAACATTCACATGCTCCTCTTGATGTTCCCCAATCTTCCTCATGTGCTCCCATAATGAAAAAGAGTTCAAGAGTTGGTAAACGTGTATGCACACATTTACCAAAATTATCACTTGCCCATACGTAGGAACAAATGATACTCGTTGAGTTTGATGAGAATGATATTCCTAGAGGTCCAAATGCAAAGGATTTTAAGAGTTTTGTATCAACTCAGTGTAAGAGAAAAGTAATCATTTTGCACGATGACTGGAGAAGTGTGGACAAAGAGATAATATCTTAGTTGTGGGAGATGATTTTGGTAATATCTTTTTCTATTGTTTGCCTATTATTTAAATGTTTCTAGTATATATAATATATTTAACCTCTTCTTTGTCAGATGACATTTGATATTCCTGACAATAGAGGAGTCAGGAAAAAATGCTTATCGATGGATGCTAGGAGATGGAGGGATTTAAAATCAACCCTCTCATATGATTTCATTTTTGGTCATAGGAGTCATGAAAATCCATGTCATATATATCCTTTCATAGATGAAGACACATGGAGACAGTTTTTTGAAAGTAGAAGAAAAGATTCATTTTTGGTAAGGGCAATGTAAACTTTTATAAGCTTTCTTATATAAATGATCTTATTAATGTTTTGTTAATGATTTATTATTCTTAATTTACATCAAACAAGGAAATATAATCAGGAGATCCAATCTAAAAATGTATACCCTCATAGTTTATCTTGGGGAGGGTATACATTATTAGAAGAACAAATGATGGCAGAAAAATTACAAAAACTGAGAGCTGAGTCTTCAAGCTCTGGAGAGGTGTCCCTTCCATCCCCTCCATCTAGACATGAAAAATGGAAGAGAGATCAGATGGGAAAAAAGGGCAATATCTTTCGAAAGATTCGAGAATCGTAGCTGAGAGGATTGTAAGATATTTATTTTATTTATTTAAGTTAACTATATTATTCATATAATTTCAATCATTAAAAAAATGTTCAATTAATTAATACAAGATTATCTTGAAGAGAAAATCTCACATGGGGTATTTACAGCTACTGGGATGCAAGATATTTTATCTGCATCATTGGGAAATCCCGAACGTCCTGGTCGTGTACGAGGATATCCGATAGGTGTATCAGTAAGAAAAGTGTTGCCACATTCTTCAACTTCTTCCGTTGAGGGTGTTTATAATAAAATAGAATCCTTAGAGGATGAAGTTAATAATATTAATGTGATGATGGAGGAAAATATTAGAGCATCAGTACATTCTATGTTTGTAGACATGCAAAGACAATTTCAGACTGCAGTTCCCACTCCTCCACCTCCCCCTGCATACCCCATTATTTATCCTCCACCTCCGCTAGTAGCTCCCACTCCCCCACCTCAGCCTGAAGACCCCATTTTTATCCTACTCCTCCACCACAGATTCCTACTTATTGCGAGTTGTATGTTGATGATCCTCAACATCATATAGTTGCATATGGGCTGGTATATTGTATAGGAGATACAATTCATCATCAACAGTTAGAGGTAGAGCATCATAGAATCACTGTACAAGATATTATAGATAGATCAGCTCGAGTACCATTACCTAAAAATGAGGTGACGACAGTTGGACATAGTATCGACCATTTTTTAATTTGGCCATCCAGACTTCTGCGACTCATTACCATAGAGGTATGTATGTTATATCTTCTATTTTTTTTATTAAAGTTGTTTTATCATTTTAAAACTAATATATTTTTCTATTTATTTTTACAAGAATACTTCAAAGGTAAAGAAATACTGTATAGACAACAACAAAGACAAATGGCTATGACATCAGATACAAATTCTAATAGTCTTGACAGATTGTCAAGATATTCAAATTTGTTGGCGGATCATTATGAGTTTATAATGGAATCTCATGTTTGTGGACATGCAATAAATGTGGGGATTGTGAAAACTGATATCATGGAGCTTGTTATTAGAGATAAGTTGGGCAACAATGTGGTGAATTTTTTTTCCATGTAAGTCTTAACACCTTTTCCCTACGTTATATTTATTAAAAATGTATACTTATGTCTATTTTGTATTAGGTATATTTATAACATGTGTGAGAAGAATTAGAGGACAAATGTATATGGATTCATGGACCCACATTTGATTTCCCCTGAAGCAGATTCATTGGATGAGGAAAAAATAATGAATTATATTGCTGAAAGACTTGAACAGAATATAATCACACAGTGTTGGATGATGCCTTTTGGTGAGAGGTATGAAACATATCTTTGGAAAAGAGTTCATTATATTTTAACATAAAAAACCAATAAACTTAAATTTTCTTTTATCAGTGATAATTGGATGTTAGGTTTTTTTCCCAAGAGAGAAAACACTTTATTGGATATGCTCTGTCCATGGCGATGTGCGGGAAAGTTTTAAGAATATGTTAGTAAAGTAAGTTTCAATTTATTAATAGTTTTATATATTATAATGAATTTTAAATTTATCCCATTCTTATTATTTTATAACAGGGGATGGGTCTACTTTCAAAAAAACACAAAGAAAAGGAGTGTGAAGATCAAATATGTAAAAATAAAGGTAAATATCCATTTATAATTTGTACTTTTTGATTTATTACATAAAAATAATATTTTGAATTTACACTCATTAAAACAGAATTTTCATGAATAACAAGGCGTCGTCGAATGCAGATATTATATGTTAAGATTTATGTATAAAATAATTACAACTGGAACACTTGTGAACTTTGACCTGGTAAAATTTCCTTTTAAACTTTGCCATAATATTTCATTTGATTTATTCATTATAAATGTTAAATACTATCTTTTTAATTTGTATCTATTTGATGACCCTCAACCATATAGTGTTCAAGAGGTCAAACACTTACAAGTGGAATGGTCAAATTATTTTATAGGTTTGATTGGATTTTAGTTTGTTTGTAGTGTAAAATGTAATTTTGAATATTGTCATTATAATTATGTATTTGTTAGTCATTTAGGTTGGATTTAGATTTTTTTAAAGTTGACATTGTAAGTTTTGAATGTTATATATGTGAATGTTTAATTTTTCTTTACTTATTGTTTTGGTCTAGTTATGATGGTTTTTCTGGTATGGATTTTGGTCTGGGGGGGGGGAGTTTCCAGGGGTGTGTGGTGGTGTCCAGTGGGGTGGGGTGGGGGGTCTCCAGGGGTGTGGGAGGGCTTTCCAATGGGGTGGGGAGGTTTCCAGGGGCGTGGGAGGGCTGTCCAGGGGTGTGGGAGGGCTGTCCAGGGGGTGGGGGGCTGTCCAGGAGGGTGGGGTGGGGTGGTAATCCAGGGGTGTGTGTGTGTGTGGGGGGGGTGTCTAGTGTGTGTGGGGGGGTCTAGGGGTGTGGGAGGGCTGTCCAGTGGGGTGGGTGGGTGGGTGGGGGGTGTCCTGGGTGTCCATGAGGGTGAGGGGAAGTCCAGGGGGTGGGAGCGTTTTCAGGAGGGTGGGAGGGATGTCCAGAGGATTGGGGGGCTATCCAGGGGTGTCTAGGGGTGTGTGTGTGGGGGGTGTCTTGTGGGGTGAGGGGGGTTTCTAGGGGTGTGGGAGGGCTGTCCAGTGGGGGGGGGGGTGTCCAGGGTGTCCATGGTGGGTGGGGGGGGGAGCAATCCAGGGGGTGGGAGCGTTTCTAGGAGGGTGGGAGGGCTGTCCAGGGGAGCAGGCAGCTGTCTAGGGGGTGTCTAGGGGTGTGTGTGTGGGGGGTGTCCTGTGGGGTGAGGGGGGTTTCCAGGGGTGTGGGAGGGATGTTCAGTGGGGTGGGGTGGAGTGGGGGGGGGGGTGTCTAGGGTGTCCATGGGGGTGGGGGTGGTGGGGGGGGGGAAGTCCAGGGGGGTGGGAGTGTTTTTAGGAGGGTGGGAGGGCTGTCCAGGGGGTGTCCAGGTGTGTGTGTGTGTGTGTGGGGGGGGTGTCCTTTGGGGTGAGGGGGGTTTCCAGAGGTGTGGGAGGGCTGTCCAATGGGGTGAGGTTGGTGGTGGTGGTGGTGGGGGGTGTCCAGGGTGTTCATAGAGGTGGGGGGGGGGGCAGTCCAGGGGGGAGAGTGTCAAGGAGGGTGGGAGGGCTGTCTAGGGGAGTGGCGGGCTATCCAGGGGGTGTCGAGGGTGTGTGTGTGTGTGGGGGGGGGGGGGTGGGGGGGTGGGGGGTGTCTAGGGGGTGGGTGGGTTTCCAGGGGTGTGGGAGGGCTGTTTAGGGGTGGGGGGGGGGGGGGGTCCATGGTGTTCATAGGGGTGGGGGATGTCTAGGAGGGTGGGAGGGCTATCTAGGGGGGTGGGGGGGGGGGGGGGTCTAGGAGGGTGGGGGGGGGGGGTGTCCAAGGGTGTGTGTGTGTGTGTGGGGGGGGGTGTCCATGGGGGATGGGGGGTGTCCATAAGGGTGGGAGGGCTATCCAGGGGGGTGGGGGGGGGTATCCAGGGGGTGGGGTGGGGGGGGGGCTATCCAGGGGTGTGTGTGGGGGTGTCCAGTGGGGTGGGGGGGGGGTCTAGGGGTGTGGGAGGGCTGTCCAGTCGGGTGGGGGGGGGGCTATCTAGGGGTGTGGGGGGGTGTCCAGTGGGGTGGGGGGGGGGGTCTAGGGGCGTGGTAGGGCTATCCAGTGGGGTGGGGGGTTTCTAGGGGTGTGGGAGAGCTGTCTAGGGGTGTGGGAGGGCTGTCTAGTGGGGGGGGGTGTCCAGGGTGTCCATGGGGGGTGGGGGGGAGTCCAGGGAGGTGGGAGATAGCGATGCAAAGCGGGATTTGCAGGTATGGGGTAGTTACGGGGTGGGTCATGCCTAAAGTTTTTGACCATTTAGAGTGCGGGCCAATGCGGGTTGAGCCCGTGCGGGTGCGGGCCAATGCGGGTTGAGCCCGCGCGGGTGTGGGTTTTCCCGCGGGCCTGATTTAAAAAAAATATATTATTTTTATACTATATGTTTCTTTAACATTTTAGTTTCTTAAATAAAAAAATCATGGTTAAACTGTGACATATGATTTCTCACCGTAATGGTCATATTAATTCACCATTTATTCACATGTGAATTTCAAATAGGCCTATATTTATTGTTTTAATATGACATTATATTATTTTTATAGTAATTATTAACCATATTCACATGGTGTGCCAACCCATCTCTCAAAAAATGGAACTCATCGCCCCTGTGCATGGTTTCAATTCTATAAGAGTTATTATAATCATAATATTTTTTAGGTTGATTTAATTTTTTTATTATTTAATTTAATTTTTTTATTAAGAGAATTGGATATAACCTCGTGAAAACACTAATAGCTTCCTATGAAACTGATTGTTACTCAGAGAGACTTCATTCATTCACAGGTTTAGTTGTTTACATCACCACACAACCAACATTATCATTCATCGCCTATCACTGATCACTCACCTACTTTCTATTGCAACAGTTCGCCACCACATCAGTATTACCACATGCCACCATTAACCCATAAAAAAAACGTTCTATCACATTCTTTAAAACTATATTTATTGTTAATTCATACTTCTCCCCACAAATACCTTTAAGAATGATAAAAAATATAGTATTTAAATGATTATAAATAGTATTTTTTTGTAAAGGTGGGTAAGCCCGCGGGCAACCCGCGGGTTTATATGGGGCGGGGCGGGCTTGAAATTTTTTGTTCGCATTATATGTGGGCTTTTATAGACAAACCCACACGGGATCAAACCTGTGCGGGCTTGGCCCGCCCCGCCCCGGCCCTCCCGTTTCACATTACTAGTGGGAGCGTTTCCAGGAGGGTGGGAGGGCTGTCCAGGGGAGTGGACTACTGTATAGGGGGTGTCCAGGGGTGTGTGTGTGTGTGTGGGGGGGGTATCCTGTGGGGTGAGGGGGGTTTGTAGGGGTGTGGGAGGGATGTCCAGTGGGGTGGGGGGGGGTGGGGTGGGGGGGGGGTGGGGGGGTGTCCATGGGGGTGGTGGGGGGGGGGGGGGCAGTCTAGGGGGGGTGGGAGCATTTCTAGGAGGGCAGGAGGGATTCCCGGGGGTGTCCAGGGGTGTGTGTGTGTGTGGGGGGGGGTGTCCTGTGGGGTGAGGGGTGTTTCTAGGGGTGTGGGAGGGCTATCCAGTGGGGTGGGGGTGGTGGTGGTGGTGGTGGGGGGGGGGGGGTGTCCATGGGGGTGGGGTGGGGGGGCAGTCCAAGGGGTGGGAGAGTGTCGAGGAGGGTGGGAGGGATGTCCAGAGGAGTGGGGGGATATACAGGGGTGTGTGTGTGTGTGGGGGGGGGGGGGGGTGGGGGTATGTAGGGGGTGGGTGGGTTTCCAGGGGTGTGGGAGGGCTGTTCAGGGGTGGGGAGGGGGGTGTCCATGGGGGTGGGGGATGTCCAGGAGGGTGGGAGGGCTGTCTAGGGGGGTGGGGGGCTGTCTAGGAGGGTGTGGGTGGGGGGGGGGGGGGGTGTCCAGGGGTGTGAGTGTGTGTGTGTGTGGGGGGGTGTCCAGAAGGGTGGGAGGGCTGTCCAGGGGGGGTAGGGTGGGGTGGGGGGTGGGGGTGTCCAGGGTGTGTGTGTGTGTGGGGGGGGGTGTCCATTGGGGGGGGGGGTTCCAGGGGTGTGGGAGGGCTGTCCAGTGGGGTGGGGGGTTTCCAGGGGTGTGGGAAGGCGATCTAGGGGTGTGGGTGGGATGTCCAGGGGGTGGGGGGTGTTCAGGAGGGTGGGGGACAATCTAGGGGTGGGGTGGGGGGGTTCAGGGGGGGGTGTCCAGTGGGGTTGGGGGTTTCCAGGGGTGTGGGAGGGATGTCCAGTGGGGTGGGGGGGGGGGGGGGGGTGGTCCAGGGGTGTGGGAGGGATATCCATGGGGGGGGGTTACAAGGGTGTGGGAGGGCTGTCCAAGGGTGTGGGAGGGCTGTCCAGGGGTGTGTGGGGCTGTCCAGTGGGTGGGGGGTTGTCCAGGAGGGTGGGGGGGGGGGGCAGTCCAGAGGTGTGGGGGGTGTCCAGTGGGGTGGGTGGGGGGGTTTCCAGGGGTGTGGGAGGGCTGTCCAGTGGGGTGGGGTGGGGGTGGGGTGGGGTGGGGTGGGGGGTTCCAAGGGTGTGGGAGGGCTGTCCAGTGGGGGGTGGGGGTGGGTTCCAAGGGTGTGGGTTCTAGGGGTGTGGGAGGGCTGTCCAGGGGTGTAGGAGGGCTGTCCAGGGGTGTGTGGGGCTGTCTAGTGGGTGGGGGCTGTCCAGGAGGGTGGGGGGGAGTCCATGGGTGTGGGGGGTGTCCATTGGGGTGAGGGGGGATGTCCAGTGGGGTGTGGGGGGGAGGGGTGGTCTAGTTTTGGTCTATTTATGGTCTTCTTTTGGCAGGGCATAATAGTGGTTGAACGGTTTTATTAAAAAAAACTGGTTTTTTACTTCGGTTATTTTATAACCGACGTAAAAAATGTATGGGGGATTGGTTTTAACATCAGTTATTTGAAAACCGATGTAATAAATGCATGAGAAATGGTTTTTACGTCAGTTATTTCATAACCGATGTAATAAATGAAAAGGAATAGTTTTTAACGTCGGTTATTTTATAACCTATGTAGTAGATATGTTTTCACATCGGTTAAATAATAACCGACATGGAAAACTGCTTGGCAGTCAGGTTTATCACGTCAGTTATTTTCAGAACTGATGTGATAAATGCTTTAGAGGTGTGATTTAAGACATCGATTATTATATAACCGACGTGAAAAAGTATATACCATGTCGGTTTTTAAATAACCGATGTAATAAATCACGACTCCAAAAGCGTTTTCCTCATCGGTTTTTGAGGAACCAACGTGAAAAATGCTTCGGATTTTTGGTTTTTACGTCAGTTTTAAAATAACCGATGTAAAAAAAAATGTTTATAACGTCTCCTATAATAACGTTGGCCAAAAGCTGATGTAAAAACCATTGTAATTTTTTTTTCTGCACTAGTTCACCTAACATCAAGTAAGGTGATGATGGAATGATCATCTAGTTCTAGTAAACCAAAACCTCTTCCCTCAACCTTGCACCTCTTATTATTGCCTAAAAGGACATCTCCTTATACCCTTTCAACCAATTCTAGGAACAACTCTCTAAAGGGACACATGTAAAAGGAACAACCTGAGGGAATGACCCATTATTGATTGAGTGTATGGCTTGACACATTTAAAAATTTAGTAGTTTCATAACCCGAGTCAATTAGAAGGGACTGGTCAGTGGTCTATTTGGATTCTAACTCATGTTTGAGTCTCTTACATTCAGGATTAGTATGCCCTGATTTTCCACAACGAAAAAAGTGGCTTTTTCTTCCATAGAATCTAATATAGGTTTAGGATGCTTATTGTTCTTTCTTTTATCTTTAGTAAATTTTTTCTTTTTTCCTTTTGATTGAGGTTTACCCCTAGCGAATAATCTCTCTGCCCCACCTTTGATTATAGGGTTGGAATGTAGTTCTTTAAAAAGAAGGGCTGACTTAAACTCTTTAAGGGTTAGTGAGTCTTGACCATACATCATGGTTTCAACTAGTGTGCTGTAGGCATTATCTAAAGATATCAAATCATCATTTCTTGATCCTCATCATCGATAGTTACATTAATGTTAGAAATATCTAACATAACCTTGTTAAATTCTTCAATATGGGATTTAATAGTACTAATGGGTTTCATTTTAAATGTTAACATGCAGTGTTTTTTATAAAGACTACCAACCAATGAAGAAGTAATGTATAATTTATCTAGTTTAAGCCAAATACCAACAACTGTAGGATCTTAACCAACCTCTCTTAGAAATTTATCACCCAATGAAAGCAGTAAAGAGCTATGCGCTTTAACTAACACATCAGAGACTACATCTTGGTACTCAGTAGTGGTCTATCTAGTTTCATTTACAATGACAATAGGTTTCTTAGGCCCACAAAGGGAATCCAGTTTCATTTACAGTGAAAAGAGGTTTCTTATCCCCACAAAGGGCATAAAGTCTCATTTATAGTGACAATAGGTTTCTTAGGTCCATAGAGGGAATCAATTAATCCATGCTAAACCAGCAGAGCTCTCATCTTTATTTTCCAAATATTAAAGTCATTATCACCATCAAATTTCTCGATTTCATATCTAGTTGTTTACATGTTTACCCAAAGAGTAGATGTCGAGTTCTTACAGAAAATGTTAAGCATATGCCCCTAAAAACCGACCAATATCCAGGGTAAACAATGTTTATCCAAAGGTATATAAAATGCAGAGAAATGTAGATAGGGTAGTGGCTTTAAATAATTACAATAAGAAAGATAGTGGTGATTTAAGAATGAGATCACAATGCGAAAATGAAAATAGAAACCATAACTGTAAATAAAGAAAGCATGAATCAATTATAATGGAAAACAAGAAGCATACTAGCTATGATACCACTTGTGAGGGGAGAAGGTGATATAAACACAAATAGAACACCGAACCAAAGAGTGCCACAAGTCCATGCCGAATAGTCCATCTAGCAGCGCATCAAACAACTGAAACAAATGGACAGTGAGGATTAAATGGGAGACAACACAAATGAATGGTAGAAAATAAAATCCCCCAGATTGACAGGGTGGCAGATGAAGTTAAGGTAGGCCATAAGAAAGCAGTCTGAATACACAACCCAAAAAATCAGTCCTAGAAAGGATTGAATTGGACCAACGGATGAATAAAAAAATGAGCAAATAAAATAACAACATAATTTGGCATGTGTGAAAAAAACAATACAATTAAAAGTGGAAGAAGAAAATCAAGGCTAATTTCAATATGAAAAGATAAATTGAATGCCATAATTAACACATATTCTTTACTTTTTTTTATTAAAATTTCTTGGGAAGTATGGATTTAGTTCTCTAAATCCATGGATTATATTATTTTCATCATCATTATTTTTTATTTTTTTCTTTAAAATAAAAGAGTGTTTTGGTGGCTATCAATGATGGTTTCCAATGAGTCATTTAGAAAAGTAATAATGGTGCCTAATAGCGGATACCATTGACAGTCGACCATGAAGCAGTTTTCTGTGTAGATTATGACTTCCATTGGCTATTGCGAAAAGGGTATTTGCAACCGCATCTATCGTGACCACATAAAGCATCCGAGGAGCAGTCACCGTTGTCATGGCAACCCCTTCTACGACTACTTTTGGTGTCCATAAATGCCTATTTCTCTAATAGTGAGATAAAATTTTAAGTGTTTTCTCTATATAATATTGAGAGATTATGTACCCATTTTTATCCATATTTATTCTCCTTAATGCCTGAGTTTTTTACTCCCATCATTTTGGGGGGTTTTCCATATTACATATGGTGTCCATTTATTTCCTCATTTTTCACTTTATTTTTTATCTCACAATTATCACCGCATAGAAGGAATAATTATTTTCGGTCCAACTAGTGGTATCAAAGAAAGGTTCTATCCCAATGAGGGTTTGGATCGATGATGTGTCTAGATGTAGGGGAAATACAAGATCAAAAAATTCAATGAGATTAATTTTCCATTATGGAAAATGAAGATACAAATGGTGGTGTGGAAAGCCTACTAGCAGTCGAAATTTTTTTGATGGGTGTGACGATAGAGAAATGGAATGACATAGAAGAGAATGATATTTCCAAAATCCATTTGGATTTGAAAAATGAAATTTTATCAAGGATTGTGGAGAAAAAGACAACGAATGAAATTTGAGACACTCTGAGGGTGCTGTATGGTGCCAAGTCACTACACAACAATTTTTTTGAAGAAAAAATTGTACACTATTCGAACGATGGAGTCATCATCGGTGACCAACCACATCAACACCCTTAATAACTTGTTCAATCAACTTACGATGTTTAGATACAAAATTGTGGATACTGAACGTGTGGAGATTCTACTCCAAAGTTTTCCAGATTCATATGATCAATTGTCATCAACCTCACCAAAATATCCTAATAGATATGTTTCTCTTCATCAATGTTGCAGTTACAATTCCTGATGAATAAATTCGGTGCAAGAACAAAGAAGATAGATAGACAACATCACACCAAGTAGTGGCTCTATCATTGGAAAGATGAAGAATAGTGGATCATGATTCTAGTGGGATCCAAAATCATGGAGGGTCCAAATCAAGGAGAAATAATAAAAATGTATAATGTTACAATTGTGGAAAGAAGGGGCATGCCAAAAAAAAAACTGTTACAAGAAGGGTAATGGAAAGAACTCTCATGGAAATGTGGCTAGTTTTTCTAGAAATGAATACATAATAGTTGGTGAAGCGATGAAGACTGATGGTGGTATGTAGTATCTCAATGATGCATGGATAATATACTTAGGGGAAACGTGACAAACAATGTCTTGATGGGAATGGTTTGATTAGTATGAACCTATCCTGAAAGGACTTATGTACATGCAGAATGATCAGAAGTTGAAGATCGTCAGAGTTGGTACCATCAAATTGAAGATGCATGATGGTATAATTTAAACCATCCAAGGAGTACACCATGTGAAAGGTTTGGAGAAGAACATATTGTCATTGAGATAATTTGATGACATCAGATGCAAGACACATGCTGAGAATGGAGTGATGATGACTGTGAAGGGTGTACTTATGGTGATGAAAACAGAAAATATCTCAAAGAACCTGTACATTCTTATGGGTGAAATGTACAAAGAGACATAGATAGTTTTTTTATAAACTACCTCGATGAGAATATTGATGACATTATAATCTTGGCCATATGTTCGAATGAGGCTTGAAGATTCTAGCTGATTAGAAGTTTCTGCCCACACTAAAAAAGGCATCATTATCATTTTGTGAGCATTGTATTTTGAGCAAGAAACACAAGTTAAAGTTTGGGACGTCAATGAAGAATAAAAAGGAGAACTTAGAGTTGATCCATTCCATTTTTTTTTTGGAAAACATCAGTTTTATCCCTAAGAGGACCAAGATACTTTGGATCATTCATTAATGATTATTTCAAGAGATGTTGGGTGTACCCAATCAAGCATAAGGTGGATGTTTTTAATTTTTCAAAATATTCAAATCATGGAAGGAACATGAATCTACAAAGGAAATCAAGTTTTTAAGGGATGAAAATGGTGGAGAATATACTAGTGAGGAGTTTGAATTTTTTTCAATAGAAAGGAATCAAGATAAAATTCATGGCGGCATACACTCCTTAGCAGAATAGAGTGACATAGTAGATGAATACAACCCTGTTGAACAAAATAAGGGCGATGTTGAAGACTATAGAAGTTTCCAAGACATTATGGGAAGAAGAAATGAAGAATACCTATTATGTGATCAATCAATATCCTTCAGTGGTAATTGATCTGAAGACACCGATGGATATATGGATTGGTAAACTTGCCAACTTTTCTCTATTAAATACTTTTTTGGAAGTCCTTTATATGTACCATTTAATAGCCAGGAAAGATTAAAGTTGTATTTGAGATCCTGAAAATGTATCTTTTTGGGATATGATAATGGTGTGAAGGGATATCGTTTGTGGGACCCCAATACTCACAAAATTATCATCAACAGAGAAAAATAATAATAGTTAAGGTGGAGGATGAAATAAAGGAAGAACAAGTTTCCTTTGAGGAATTACTAGAACATGATGATCAAGAGACGGTTGAGTCTGGACCATGACAATCAAATTGGGAGAAAATAAAACCAATATGACACTTAGATTATGTCATTGAGAGAAATACCACATACTTATTCTTAACGAAGGATGAAGAGCCATCTTCTTTTATGGAGGCCACCCAAAGTCCAGATGTATCCTCATGGATAATAAAGATGTAAGAGGAACTTGAAGACTTGTACAATAACAAGACATGAGAGCTTATTCCATTACATCATGGAAGGAAGGTAATAAATAATAAATTGGTCTTTAAGATCAAGCAGGATAGAAAGGACCAAGTGAAAAAATATCATGTGAGACTAGTGGTCAAAGGATATGCTCAGAAGAAAGATATTGATTTCAATGCTCCTTTTCATTCCTCCCCCATTCACCCAAGTCCAACTGAGGCATAATGTTTCCTCAAACCCTCCTAAACTAAAGAATTTATGAACATATCCATAGGATATTTACATACAACTATCTTTCATAACCTGAACAATCCATATTCAATCAATTTATAGATATAATGGTACTATAGTTTGATATGATTTGTCCTCACATGGAACACCAAATTCTTATCCAAATGCATCACACTCTAACTATCACAATGGAGTGATGAATTTTCCCGACCAATTCTAATTTATTCACACAAACATTTCAACAATACCATTTCCTTAATCGCTTATATTTCTTCCATCTATTCATCTTCTGTCATGGATAGTGCAATCAACAGTTGCAGCCTTGACACCTAGCTAATTGCGGTTCCACTAAAGGTAAATACATACCTAGTTGATATTTTCTGTAAATTTGAATCTCCATTAAAGTGTGCATCAAAATACCAAAACAACATATCATCATATTAAAGGACTTATAATGTACTCACCTCCATTTTCAAATCTCAAGCATTTCAGCTGGCACCATGTTTCTCTTTCAACCATAGATTCCCAATACATGAACATGACAAACACTTCAGATTTATGTTTCATGAATTATATCCATACTTTCCTCATAGATTCATCAATGAAAGTCACAAAGTATTTTAATAATCTATGATATTTAACAGGGGAAGGTCCCCAGTCATCCATATGTATATGTTCCAACTTTTAGTTTTTTAGTTATCTTTTAGTAAGATTAAAACTCACCTTATTCTAGTTCTCAAGTATACAACTCTCAAAAATCCTAAATTCCAAATGTTCCATATTCAACACACTTTTCTCTTCTAGAAATGTCATACCTTTCTCACTGAGGTGCCCAAAATGATAGTTCCATAGATCCGAACTTTCGGTAGTTGAACTTCCAACCAATGCAGCTCCCACCACCCTTCCGGTCATATAATTTGTACCATCCTTTACACCTTTAGATACGGAAAGAGAACCTCAAGTATTTTTATACACTCCATTAGAAAAGATTTTTCCATAACCAGATTAATTCAACTATCCTACTGAAATTAGATTCTTCTAGAGACATGGAATATATTTAACTCTTTTTAGTTCAAGGACACTACTACTCTTCAACCTGATTTTCACATTTACCTTTACCACAATTTTAAGAGCTTCATCATCTACTAGATTCACTCTCCCAAAGTTTCTAAGCATAATTGATTATGAACACCTTCTCATTAGTAGAGTGGAAATATGCTTGAAAATGTATGATCCAAGATTATACTAGTGTGTTGACACTCATAAGTAGGTTAACACTAATTTCTCTAATCGAATTCACCAGATTTAATCCTCTAGAATCTGGTCTCCAAGAATTTCATTTATACTCATAGAAATATTTCTTAAGATGAAAAATTTTACCATAGTGCTAGCACACTTGTCTAGTTCTGATAGATTCACCTTTACTCCTCTCCCTTGACTTCCCTTCTGATCTATTTCGACTTCTTCAATTAGGTGAGCACTCTATTCCATCAATATTTAATGTATCAATAAAAGATGAATAAGTTTCTATCCACTAGAGATCTCATTCAGAATCAAGTTCTAGATATCATCAAATATCAAGTCTCCTTTCCCACTAGAGTTACCTACTACCATTAACATTACCTCCCATGATTATAGAATGATGATAATGGTAAAATGTTACTTTTAAACTAAAAACATCCACTTTGAGTCATACTGGGTAAACCATGTGTCATATTAATATAAATTCGATTACTAATTGTCAAAAATGTCTTATGGATACTTTTACTAAAATATCATGATAATCTAAATGCGTTTGTTTGGTTTTTAGTATGTGATAAGTGTTTTGAACTAAAATGTAAATTTTAAATAAAAACATACACTTTTAGTCATACTGGTTATATCATGTATTAGATTGATGTGCGAATGATTCCTACACATCAAAAATGATTTATGGACCATTTTCTTAAATTATCAAGACAATATATTCACGTTTTCTCTATTTTGAGTATGTGACACATGTTTTGAACTAAAATATCATTTTAAACTAAAAACACACACTTTCAATCATACTGACAACACCGTGCGTCAGATTGATATGCAGTTGATTCATACACATCAAAAACAACTTATGGATTATTTTATTAAAGTATCAAGGAAATTTGAGTGTGTTTAATTATTTTTCAGTGATTGATGCATGGTTTGAACCAAAATGTTACTTTTAAACTGAAAACATGTACTTTGAGTTATATCGAGCACACTATGTGTTAGATTGATGTGAAGACGATTCCTACATGTTGAAAATGAATTATGGATCATTGTACTAATGTATCAATACAATATAATCAAGTTTTATAGGTTTTTAGTATGTGATGGGTGTCTTGAAATAAAATATAAATTTAAAATAAAAAACACACTTTCAGTCATACCAACAACACCGCATATTGGATTGACATATTTTTGATTACTATAAATAAAAAATTATTTATTGATTATTGTTCTAAACTATTAAGACAATCCAAGCATGTTTTCTTTGATTTAAGTAAGTGATGCATGTTTTGAACTAAAATGTCATTTTTAAACCGAAAACATGAACTTTCAGTCATACCAGCCGCACTGTGTGTCATATTAACACAAAGTTAATTCTTACATGTCACAAATGTCTTATGGTTTTCTTTCCAAAAGTATCAAGACAATTCAATATAATTTTCATGGTTTACAGTGAGTCCATCCAAATTAATAATTTTATTAAAGGAACCCCGAGGCAAAAAAAATAAAAATAAAGGAGTTCTAAATTAATGAAGGTCGAGAGAATACTCACAAAAAATATTAATACACTTAGGGGAAAGGGATACCATACTAGAAAAAATAATACATTGACTATCTCAAGTACTCTTTGAATCCAAGAAGTCCACAAATTTATCCCCTTAACTCCATGTGTGTAATAAGTGAGAATGATAATGAGCCTCTTACACCATAGAATGTAGTAAAAAATGGACCATGGAATGGAGATCTTGTTCTTTAAGAAGATAAGAATAATAAAGGAATACATTTCAATAACAGCTAGTGGGATATCAAGAGAAGTGTAAACCTCAAGCCCATCAAGATCCTCATTGGACTCTGTAATTCGAGAGTTTCCACCCACGTAAAATATACTAAAGGCAATGAGAATCGAACCCCTAGAGTTATGAACAACACCTCCTCCAAACATGAGACTAATATATAAGGATCCATCAGTGTTGAGCTTTCACCCACTACTAGGTGGATTCCATTGGATCCATATCCCCTAGGAAGAAAACCTGTGCCTTGATGAAGAGTAATTCATACCCACCATAACCATCCTCATGGAGGGATCCTTCTCCCAATCATGTAAGTGTCCCCAAGTTGGACACTAGAAAATGAACATGAATTTGAAGGTCTAAGAACGATCTATAAATATTTTCATTGCGAGCTATATTTTTGGTATTCCAGATAGACCAACAACTAGATGATAAAAAGAACGTCCTCACATTCCTCTTAAAATATTTTTTTTCCGAATCCATTAAACCAAATCCGAATAAAGTTTTTACTAGTTCCCACCTATGGTATGAACCCGATGTAATCACCCAACCCCTCCACTCAGTGGATGCCCACTCCCCTCTGAAAAATAAATGATCCATTGATTCCTCCTTAAAGATCTGACAATAATGACATTTTGATATAAGATAAACTCCCCTAATTTTAATCACATCATCTGTCAAGACTAAATTATTAAAAATGTGATAATTATAAAGTTATGCTTATCTATTATTTCTTTTCACTAGATAGTTTCAGTTAGTGATGCATTCTTTTTATTAAAATCTTACTTTTAAACTGAAAACACACACTTTGAGTCATATCAGACAAAAATTTTGTAAAATTGATATGAGGATGATTTCTAAATATATAAAATGACTTATGGATCATTTTATTAAATTATTATGAAAATCCAAACATTTTTTCTCAATTTTCAGTGAGTGATGTGTGTTTTGAACTAAAATGTCACTTTTAAACTAAAAACATACAATTTGAGTCATATCAGACACATTATGTGTTGGATTAAAATGTTTCAATTAATACATGTACAAAATGAATTATGAATTATTTCCCTAAAATATAAAAATAATAAAAATATGTTTTCATAGTTCTCAATGACTGACACATATTTTTAATGAAAATGTCATTTCTAAACTGAAAAAATGAACTTTGAGTCATACCAGTCACACCATGTATCAGATTTACATGAGACTAATTCTTACACATCAAAAATGAATTAAGGATTATTTTAATAAAGTATAATGACCATGTTAGTGTGTATGCTCAATTTTTAGTGAGTGACACACATTTTTTACTAAAATGTCACTTTTTAACTAAAAACATACACTTCGAGTCATACTGGTCACACTGTGCATTAGATTGACATTATTCTAAAAACTACATGTAAAAAATGAATTATGGGTCATTTTAATAAAGTATAAAAATACTATGAATGTATTTTCTTGATTTTTAGTGGGTGACACATGTTTTTAACTAAAATTTAATTTTAAACTGAAAACACATACTTTGTGTCATACCAATCACACTATGTATTGGATTTACGTGAAACTAATTTCTACATTTGAAAAATGAATTATGGATTATTTTATTAAATTATCAATAAAATTTAAGTGCATTTTCATGGTTTTTAGTGAGTGGAAAATGTTTTTAACTAAAATGTCACTTTTAAACTGAAAACACATACCTCAGGTCATACCGGACACAATGTGTCTTAGATTGACATACAAATGATTCCTATTAAGTCAATAAGGTTTTCCTTATGACTTTTCCATTCCTTCATACTTGGGGGATATTTTTGAGTCAATAAGGTTTCCTTATGACTTTACCATTCCTTCTTGTTTTAAAAATCCCAAACACCTTATCTTAAGGAAAATTTCATTCTACCCTATGTTTTACTTTCATAAGAAAAATTTTCCTTCCCCAAGGAAATTTATCCTTACCATGTTTTTCATTATTCATTTTGTCTAAGTATAAAATTTGGTTCCGTATCCAAAACCTTGGAATCATATAATTCTTAGATAATAGAGTAGTCTGTTTTCAGGATCCAAATTCAGGTTCCAAGTTCTCTGAATTAAGACTTCAAACTATTATGAGTTATGACTCTGAGTTCTCTAAATTCAGACTCCAGACTCCTCTGAGTTTTGACTCCGAGTTCTCTAAATTCAGACTCTGGACTTCTCTGAGTTCTGACTCTGAGTTATCTGAATTCAGACTCCGAACTTTGTAAGTTCTGACTCCGAATTCTAATGAACTATGACTCTGAACTTTGTATGTTCTGACTCCGAATTCTCATGAACTCTAACTCCAAACTTTCTAAGTTCAGACTCCAAATTCTTATGAATTCAGACTCTGAAATTTCTTGAAATTCAGACTCCAAAATCTATAGAATTCAGGCTCTGAATTCCTTAGAAAACAGAATCTGAATATCCTTGTATTATAGAGACCGAATGTATTTTTGGTTAGACTCCTAACTATTTTTCCTTACACTCTAAATAATTGATTTTGGTTATGTAACCATATTTTTTCTTACACTTGTTTTTGTTATAAAATGATGTCATGCATTAAGTTACTAACTAACCATTTTTTGAGTGACACGTGTACAGGTCCCTCTTAATTTCAAGGAAAAATATGACCATTGGAGGAGGGAGCCGAACGTTGGAACCATGCCTATAAATAGGATCTAATTTGAAAGAGCTCATAACTTTGTGAAATTTTTTTGATCAATCTAGAGATTACATGCTGTTGAAGTGATTTATAGAGAGAGATACTTTCTATGCTTTGTGCATACTGAACACCCTGTTCAGATTTTCTTCGTGCGACTCTGAATGTTGTTGAGTACATTCGAGGGATTTCGGGGATAGGAAGACAAAGGTGCCAACTACCTTAAAGTTTGAGGACTTCCTTGCTAAGGAAGACAGAGGTGCCGACTACCTTGAAGTTGAGGGCTTGCTGGGATAACAAGACAGACTCCAATCATCATATCGAGGGCTTACCCTGGTGTGGGTAAGACATAATTTCTTGAAAGTAAAAATCAAGGGACCTTTATCCAAGGTTGTTGGACACCCTTCTATTTGGGTTAAAAGATTTACTACTTGTTACTTGTTTTGTTTCAAGTTGTCTGCTGCATTTTATTTATTAAAGAAAGTATAAATTTCTTATACTTACTTATACTTGTACACTCTAATTTAGAAAGATTCTATACGCTTTAAGGTAGAATATTTATCTTTGTAAACTTTGGTTAAGTTTCATTTTTGGATTAACTTTTTTGTAATTGCATTATCGGAATCATATTTCCGGAATTAGGCAAGTGTGTAGACCTAGAGGTGTTGTGAATTTTGTTTATACAAAATTTCCTTAAGGATTTTTAAAGTATAAAATTCACCCCCCTCTTGTATTTGAGCATCTAATTTTTACATATTCGATCCTACAATTGGTATCATAGGTTGGAAACCTCATACTCTAAACCAATCCTATAATTAGTTTCAAAGGAGTGGTTCAATCTGAATTAATCTCACGATTAGATTCAGAAGAGAATTATTCTTCTTCTTATTTTAGGAATCAAATTTATGGACTCATAAAGTTTGGATTCATATTTTTCTTAGAGATACTCTAGTTATATTTTACTTTCTTAGGATATTTTTCTCTTGTTTACAAACTTTTATTACTAACAAGTTTGTGTGGAAAGACATTGTGTTTGAGATGACAAGAATCAATATAGGTTCCATAGAAAAACTGAATCCAACCAGACCTTTTATTTTTGATGGTAATGATTATGAGTATTGGAGAGATCGTATGAAGACATTTATTATCAATACTGGAGTGGATAATTTTGTTATGCTTACCGGAGGATATAAAATCCCTGAAAAGGAAGTTATCACTTTCGCCAATCAAGAAAAGCATGAATATCAACTGAATTATAAGGTACGCAATACATTACTATGTTCCATGACTAGGAATATCTATAACCAAATATCTTCATGTGAAGCTGCAAACAGTATCTAGAAGAAACTTTAAGTTACACATTTTGGTACTTCTAAAGTTATAGAGACAAGAATAGCTATGTTAAGAGATGAATACCATGACTTTAAATTTCCTTATGGAGAACCTATAAGCAAAGTACATCAAAGGTTTATGACAATTATGAATAGATTACAATCCATGGGAGAAAAATTATTAGATGATGAAGATCTTGTGGATATAATCATAGAAATCATGCCCAATGAGTGGGAATCCAAGAGAACTGCTATTGATGAGAACAGAAAGGTCACTCAGATTTCTCTAAATGAGCTGTTTGGAACTCTTCTTCAACATGAGACTAGAATGAAGAGAGATGCTAATAATGCAAAGAAGAAGAATGGGAATGGAGGAGTTTCTTTTACAACTACTTCAAATCATATGAAAGCCAAAACTCTTGATAGGGTTATTAGATCCAAATCTAAGAAGGTTATTATACAATCCGAATCCAGTGGAAGTGAATTTTCAGAATATGAGTTAGAAAATATTTCTCGAAGAATGAACAAGATTGTTGGTCAGAAGAATTTTCAATCCAGATATAAGAAGAAATAAAGGAAAGATAAGAAAGATTCAGAAGTCACATGTTATGAATATAAGAGATCTGAACATATAAGACCCGATTTTCCTATGCTTAAGAGAAAGGAAAGAAAGGAAAAGCATTCTGAAAGAAGAAAAAAGAAGTACTACAAAGCTAAAGCTAAGAAAGTCCTGAAATTTAATGACACCTGGAGTGCTAGTGGTGGAGACTTCTCAGATGAATCATCAGATTATGAATCTTCTGGATAGAAGAATCTTGGTCTAATAGCCAGACTACCTATTGAAAATCATTGCTTAATGGCTAAGGTACACAATGCTGAATCCATGACTAATGTATCTTTGAATGCTAGTTATAGTGATAGAAAGTATTATAACTCTTCTGATGAAGAATCTTCTTCCGATGAAGATAATACTTTACCTACCTATGAATAAGTTTTTAGGTTTTCTAAGATTCTTGAGAACAAAAATTCTAAACTCAAAAAAAATCTTGATAAGGTAAATTCTAGGATTTCTATACTTACTAAAAAAATATTAGATCTTTATAAAGATCTTGATAATAAAACCCTTGATTTTGAAAGTATTTCAAAAAATATTGGGAAAGTAAACTCTGAGAAGGATAAACTTTCTAAGGATCTAGAAAATGTAATTTCTAAGAAAAATGCTTTCGAGCCTAACTCTAGTTCTAAAACTAATGTTTTGGAAGATAAAACTTGGTTGTTAGACTAAAGTCAGAATTTTTTTCCTTGAGGAAGTGTTTGTCAAAATTTACCTTAGGTAAAGAAAATTTTGATAAAATGTACTCTCAAATCCGACCTCTTCGGAATAATTCTGGTTTTGGTTATACAAGTTCAAAACCGATTTTTAGAAACAATTATTTTGTTCCTCAAAGTGCTCCATTCTGCACCAAATGTTAGTATGGTGGACACTAGGCAAAAAGTTGTTCCTTAAACAAAGCCCAGTCTTTAGAATTTCATAAATCCTATTTTTTTAAGAAAATGTGGGTACCTAATATTTTTCTTTCTGAAATATCCGGATCCAAGAAAGTTTGGATTCCGAAAGTCTAACATTCTTATTTTTAGGAAAATAAGGAAAGTACCAATAACAATACTTGGTACATGGATAGTGGATGTTCCCGACATATGACTAGTAACAAAAACTTCTTTGAAAATATTATCAAGATGAAAGGAGGAAAAGTAACTTTCAGAGATAATGCTAAGGGAGAAATTATTGGTATAGGTAACATCGTTCTTCTTGGAAAACCTTTGATTTCAAATGTTTTACTTGTTAAAGGTCTTAAGCACAACCTCATTAGCATAAGTCAATTATGTGATGAAGTTTACCTTGTAAATTTTAGGAATGATAAGTAATTAGTACAAAATTCCAAGGAATAGTTTATTCTTTTTGCCTATAGGCAAGATAATGTTTACACACTAAACTTAGAAGACAATTGTGGATGCAACACACACTCACAGACTATGGTATGAGTTTTACCAAAACACAAATTTTGTGTGATATAGTGCCATTTCCCTTAGTAAAACCCCCGAACATCACTATCGTGCAAAACACATTGATATTAGGCATCACTTTCTCAGAGATCACACACATAAAAGGGATATCATTCTTCAATTTATCAAAACACAAGATCAACTTGCTGATATTTTCACAAAATCTTTACCCTTTGATAGATTTGAATACATTAAATAGAAGTTAGGAATGATAACCATAAGGTAATCTTCCTTCTTAACTTTATATTAAAACCAATATTCTTATATTAATAAACTCTTTTTCATATGGGGAGTACATTTTCTTGTTAGTATTCAAAATTTTTCATAATAAAAATTTTTCGTAGTAAGTTTTTTTTTAATTTTTTTTTTCATAATGAAATTTTTTCAGTCATATTTTTTTCAAAATTATTTTTTTCGTAATGAAAATTTTTCATAGTCATTTTTTTTGTAATGAATATTTTTTGTAGTCAATTTTTTTTTCAAATCTTTCATAATAAATTTTTTTCATAGTCATATTTTCTATGTTTTTGTAATGAATATTTTAGTACTCAAAAATTTTCGTAATGAATATTTTCTTACTCAAAATTTTCGTAATGGAGATTTTCGTACTCAAAATTTTCGTAATGTAGATTTTTGTTTTCAATTTTTTTTGTAATCAAATTTACGGAATCTAAAGTTCTTCAAGAAGATTTTTCTATTAATAATAGTCTTCCTGGAAATCTAAAAGGTATGTTTCCTTTCTTAAGTTTTCGTAATCATCATTTACTTGCTGGTATTCTCATTTTTTTTAATTTTTTTTTCGGATTCTAGTTTCCTTAAATCCGAATGTTTTTCTTTAAAAACCTCAAAAGATCGGATCCTACCAAGATTTCCTTGAGGCTATCATATCAACCGTCAGATCTAATTAGAATAATTTTCATCCATTGGATTGAGATTGTAAGATGAACCATCACATCAATTGCCTATATAAATAACCCCTGATGGTTGTCCCACATCGATCTCAATCTCTCACGTGATGAAGCTATGCCTCTCTACTTAAGCTCGTTCCAAACTTCTCAGAGTTTTCTCAAATCCAAATGTCTGTAGAAGAATCCTCTCAGAAAGATATGTCTACTGTCAAGTCAATTTCAGAGTGGCAGATATATAGAGAGAGGTTGGTTCATCCAAACTTTTTCAACAAATATGATTCTATAATTTTGAATAATATCAAGCTTAATGGACGGGACAATATATGCATATCAAATCCAGGGGCTCAAGATTTGGTATATCCATATTTGCTTATTGAGTTTGATAAATCAGCTAGTTTATTCAAGGAAGACGACAGAGAGAATTTTTCCTTCAAAAGTTATGGAAAGACCTATGCTCTTTCGTATACTAAGGCAGCTAGCTTTCTTGGAATTACATATGAAGGGGAATCCGAGTTCTATTCCCACAAGTTGCCCGATTTCAAAGGAAGTTTTGTTAAGGTAAATCCATGGAGTGTCTCGGTCTTACTAATGTCAAGAATCCAAAGATTGCTCACCTCTCCAAAAATAATCGGATCCTTGAATTATGGGTTCAAGGATTTATCATTCTGAGAAAAGGTGACAAGGACACCTTGAAGAAGAGTGATATGTACATCTTAGATTTTCTGGTGAACCTAAGGAAGGTTAGTTTGGTTAAACATGTTCTGATTACGATCGAGAATATCAAGAATAGAAATATGAAGGCACAAATTACCATGTACCCGACCATTCTTTCTAAGCTGATTGTTCGTTGTCTAGAATCTTTTAAAATCCCTTGCAGTTCAAAACCTAGAAATTGAAAAGTCATGCTATTCAGTGATGATAATTTAAAGAGGATGAACATTGGATTTTCAAAAGACTCTAGAGAATTTTATAACCTACCAGAGGAGGTAGCTGAAGCTGTTCTGAAAGATCAAGAAGAGGCTGAATCATCGAAAAAGGTTAAAAAGAAGAGGAAGTTGAAGGAAGTGGAAGAAGAAGAAAAAACCCCCAAAGCTAAGGAAGCTCAATCCGCACCTCCAAAACCTAAGAAACAAAAATCTTATCCAGATGAGTTTGTAGAAAAATGGAGGGAAGATAAGAAAAATAAGAAAGCAGGGGATCCAAGTTTTGGTTTGGATCCTATTTAATCCAAAGCCTTAAAAGAGAAGACAACAGATGAGCTTGAGAAGAAAGCTAAGGAAAAGAAACAAAAGAAGAAGATGTTTGAGATTGAAATTGTTCAATCCCTTCTGAGGGATACTGAGAAAGAATCAGAGAATATCCCAGTACCAAAATCTTTTATGATATAAGCTTTACCTGAGACCCCGGGGAAGAAATTCATGACTTCGGAAAAAGTCCAAGAGAAGGTTGTTGAAGAAAAAGAAGCTGTCAAAGCAGTTGAAAAAGAAGCTGAAAGCAGTGCTGATACAGAATATTTGATTAAGAAAGTGGAGGACCTTCATGAGAAGGAAAGACCATATGAGAAATTGTCATTATGAACCTCTCAAGCCAAATCTTCAAAGCTTGCTACTATTGGGTTAGATGACAAGGCTGAAGATGAAGTGAACACGCTATCTGAGGAAGAAAGTTATAATCATAATTTTATTCATCTTGAAGATTCTGAGGCAGGAGATGAGAAGGAGAAGATAGATAAAGATAGAATTGTTCAGCTGTCTGACAGTGAACATGAATCTCCGAATGAGGAAGTCGTTCCAAGAACTGATAAGGGGAAACATGTGATTTTTGGTACACCTACTAAAGTTTTTTTAAAGAAAAATAAAGCTAGTGAATCTTCAAAGAGGAAACTTACTGAGTTAGAGAAAGATTCCTCACCAAGAAAATTTTCAGATTTGAAATTATCATCTCTAGGACATGATTTCATTGTCTAGTCTTTGAAAAATATGGTTGGAACCATTCTAAATTTTCCAATAATTGAATCCAGATGCCAGATGCTCCAACACTCCCTCAATCAGAAATCAGATTCAGTGTCCATGGTGATGGAAAAGTGTGTCCAGCTTGAGTCTAATCTCAAGAATTTTTTCATTAACTATGAAGCCCACAAAAGGTGCTGCAAGAAAATGGTTGGCTAGTCAGAGAAGACAGTAGAAGATTTGAGAGAACTTGATAAATTCCAAGTTGGTGTCAAGGAAGCTTTTGATATTGAAGATGGTAGGATCAAGGATCTTACAACCACTTTTGAATAAAATTTATCTTTAGAACAAAATACCCGGATTCAAGAAGCGAAGGATCTGAATGGGAAATTTTATTCTGTTTCCCAAAGTTGGAAGAGAGAAAGGGATCTTCAGATTGAGTTTGAAGAAAAACTTGTCAATTAGGAAGAAGTCCTGAAGGCTCAAGAAGAGGTTCTTAAGTCTCAGGAAGAAATAATCTAGGCTTTAGAGAAGAAAGCTGAAGATCAGGATCATCTTCTTAAGACAGTAGAGGAAGATCATAAAGAGCTCAAAAATCTGAAGACTATAGTCAAGAAGTTGATGCCGAAGGAAAAGGAAGGCTAACTTTGCTGCAATCCGATCTTTTGTTGTATTCAATTCCTTGTTCAAATTATTTCTAATCATAATGAAATTTGTGGTTGTTTGTCTTTTGGATGTGTTGTAATAATATTTCAAGTACCATACCAACAAATATTTTTTTATTATTTCAAAAATCACTTTTAAGGAAAAAGTGGGAAACCAACAGGTTCATAATACAAGAAAAGTCAAACCTCATAAGAAATATTCAGGTCATTCCAGAAAAATTAAAGCGATTAGAATCCTTTACCTTGACTAGACGTCATTTGATGGAGGTGTCCTCTATATCTGGGTTGTCCTTAATGAGATCCTCGAAGTGGGATGCCATCCTGTCCCAACTTTGCACATGCTCCTCTATACTTGTTTTGCCCTCATTGAAACCACGTATCAAAATCCTATTCTCTTTGTCAATCCAAGATGATTGGTCTTCACTCAAATCAACACGTAACATTCTTTAGAACATTCTATGTGCATCCTTCTATGAAATCTTGATCAAGAAAGATTCATCTAGCATTTCTTGATTAGAGTGCATGAGAATCTCCTCGTTGATGTCTGATTCAACATACTCCTTAGTCTTTGGAATGTTAGCAGCAACTTCCAAACTCTTTTTAGGGACTTTTCCTTTACTAGAAGACCTTGTAATAGGAGGACTAGGTAAGGTTGAGTAGTCATTTCATCTCCTCGGCCTTATATTGTGCTGGATAAGCCCATCTGAATCCACAAGGGTGTTCTTCCCTGTCTTTGAAGAGGACCGAATGTACTCTTTCGCAATTTCCGCTTCCATGGGCTCTGGGGACCAGAGTTCTGAGTCAGAATCATTATCTTCTGCTATAACATCTGACCTTCCTTGTAGAGGATGGAGCTCTATATGCCCATCCTCCTTGAGAGTCACTTCTTCAAATGGAGGAGGATCATCAACACTCAACACCACATACCAATTCTGAGAGCCACCGGAAAATCCAGATAAACCTATGCGAACAGGAGAGGGAGGCTTAAATCCCTTATCAAGGACCTGTTCTGTTGACACTAGCATCTTAATAGGGCATGGGATGTAAACTGTACTCATGCCAGCCCCCTGATCAGAAAGAACCCCCAGACAACTGGAAGGACTGTCCTTACCTGATCCTGGGGCCATAACCTCTTGCAGAGAATTGCAAATGGATCTCACAGCCTCTGCATATGTGGGAGGGTTCCTTGGGCCCAGCATCACCCCATCAACCTCCCCTGAACCACCTCGAACCAACCTTTGAGAAGGGTTAATACCTAAATCCCTCTTCAGACGACCAAAAACATCCACAACTTTCAGCTCTAAAAACCTCAATCCCGTTTTCTTCTGGGAGGCAGTAGGAACTCTCACCTCCCCAATACCCCGATTTTCCACTACAGGAGAAATACAAGCAAAACCAGGTATCGAGTTTTTTGGACCATCCTTCATAGCAACCTACAAAGAATGATCCTCTCTCAAATCACGCCGGCATCTACCAGAATCATGACCAAGACGCTTGCAAAACGAATAGAAAGGAACCCATGATTCATAGCACACCTTCTGGTACCAACGTAATTCCCCTTCAACCTCGATGCAGATGGAATCCAACGAGTTCTTGGATACGTTGACTTGAATGAAAATCCTCGGGGAAACTGGATGACACATAATGTGAGTACGAATATCCGAGCAGAGAAAACACCCCACCATATTTCCGATCAAACAAAGAACCGCCAGATTTTTAAAAGGCAAAGGGTGACTAGGAAGGGAAATCCAAATTGCCGTAACGGGGGAGTCACGCTGCAGATGAAAATCAAATGACCACTGAAAGAGAGAAAAATGGAAACCTAGAAGGAAAGGTGAAGCATGATACAAGGTAGATATGATATCGTCTTCATTCGCGAACTGGATCAAAATATGCCTTGAATCCAGAATCCCTACAATCGTGCGATCCTGTAGATTCCAAGAAGAGGACACATATTTGTCGAAGGAATCCACGGAGGGGCGACGCTTCCTGAAGCGAGTAACCAAAGATAGATCCAGCATCGCCGAAGCTCTGGTGAACTCCAGGGAAGAAAGCAGTATCGATAGAACTCCATGCTCGAGCGATAGGACCTTAGGGCGGACTTCGATTGGGGGAAATCTGGGAAGGGTAGCCGGGTCAGTGAAAGGGGAAAATGAGGGAGCACGGAGAGTCGATGAGGGAAGGGGAGGACCCTCCCCCCCGGGCCGGGAAGGGCCAGGGAGGGGAGGCGGTGGCGCGGTCATGACCTAGGCCATCAGAGGCGAGAGAGAGCGGCGGAGGTGCAGGTTTTCATGTACCACAATTTCTTTTCCATTCCCTCAAACTCTTTTTAAAAATCACAAAGGGGAAGAAAGGAAAAATAATTCTAAGTAAAGAAGAAATATCCCTAAGTAAGGGGGAGTTTATCTAAGGGGGAGTTTTCATTACGAAGATTTCCGTATTCAAGATAATGAAAAATCTCATTTTTGAAATCTAGAATATGATCCTTAGTGTTCCAAAGACTAAGGGGGAGTTAGTCGTATTCATCATTGTCCATGTGTAAAGGGAGATAAGTTTTATTTCAAAGTCTATAATTTTTTTTCTAACTCCTTATATTCTTTTTCATAAGGATGTTTGTGCTTTCCAAAAAGAGGGATATTGTTGGGTCAATAAGGTTTTCCTTATTACATTTTTATTCCTTCATACTTGGGGGATATTGTTGAGTCAATAAGGTTTCCTTATGACTTTACCATTCCTTCTTGTTTTGAAAATCACAAACACCTTATCTTAAGGAAAATTTCATTCTACCCTATGTTTTACTTTCATAAGGAAAAATTTCCTTCCCCAAGGAAATTTATCCTTACCATGTTTTTCATTATTAATTTTGTCTAAGTATAAAATTTGGTTTCATAACCAAAACCTCAGAATCATATAATACTTAGATAATAGAGCATTCTGTTTTCAGGATCCTAATTCAGGTTCTGAGTTCTTTAAATTCAGACTTCGAACTCTTATGAGTTCTGACTCTGAGTTCTCTGAATTCAGACTCCAGACTCCTCTGAGTTATGACTCCGAGTTCTTTGAATTCAGACTTCAGACTCCTCTGAGTTCTAACTCGGAGTTCTCTGAATTCAGACTGCAAACTTTGTAAGTTCTGACTCCGAATTCTCATAAACTCTGACTCCAAACTTTGTAAGTTCAGACTCCAAAATCTCATGAACTCTGACTCCAAACTTTTTAAGTTCAGAATCCGAATTCTTATAAATTCAGACTCCAAATTTCCTTGAAATTCAGACTTTGAATTCTATAGGATTCAGCTTCCGAATTCCTTAGAAAATAGAATCTGAATATCCTTGTATTATAGAGACCGAATGTATTTTTGGTTAGACTCCGAACTATTTTTCCTTACACTCCGAATAATTGATTTTGGTTATGTAACATATTTTTTCTTACACTTATTTTTTTTATAAAATGATGTCATGCATTCAGTTACTAACTAACCTTTGTTTGAGTGACACGTGTAAAGGTCCCTCTGAATTTCAAGGAAAAATATGACCGTTGGAGGAGGGAGCTGACCGTTGGAACCATGCCTATAAATAAGATCTCATTTGAAAGAGCTCATAACTTTGTAAAAACAACTTGATCAATCTAGAGATTACATGATGCTGAATTGATTTCTAGAGAGAGATACTTTCCATGCTTTGTGCATATTGAACACCTTTTTCAGATTTTCTTCGTGTGACTCCGAATGTTGCTGTAACATCCCAGACCTGGCCAGCCACCCGAACAGTGCCGAGCGGGTCGGGTGTCACTACTTTAGGTGCACCTCCCCGAACGCCAAAGGCTGCCGACTATCAGCGAGGGGCTGAATAGGTATAGTGGAGAGGCTATACCCTCTTGGAGGATCATAGTAAGAGTACTGGTCTGAGTATAACAGTAAAGATGCAGTGGAAAGAAAGACTCAGCAGACTCGAACCAAACCCGCAGAGCGGAAGCATATCCAATATCAACAAAAGCAGAAGAAATAATTATAACAATAATAGTGGAAATAACACAACAACATGCTGATAACATGTAACTACTACTAAACAGTAAAACATGCATCCACAGCAGGTCAACATACAAAAGGGCGCCAATGGCTAACCAACAGTAGCTACAACAAGTAAACCCTAGCTAGGCATGACCCCAAGGTCTGTACCATCTCCATGCAACAACTAACGTAACCCATCTCCTGAAGCTGGCCCCTTTCCTGCACGTAAATCCATGAAGTCTGCACGCGTCCCGAAGGGCCCGTGTAGGGTGTGAGACAAATCTCAGTAGGATACCACCCAACGGTGCGTACCAAATATATGTGTTTAAGCAGTCATGCATTTACCAGGAAATCAGTAATCAGTACAATGAAAAAATAAATAAAAACTCCACTGGTGCTCAACAGCCACCATGGAGTGTCACCTGCTTCGGCCAACGCCAGAATCTCTGTCGTATAACCCGGCACCGTGTGCCACCTGACACCTCGTGTCTCAAGTACCGACGTCCCGAAGGCACGCCCCAAATAGTAACCCAGCACCATGTGCCTCCTGACACCTCGTGTCTCAAGTACCGACGTCCCGAAGGCACGCCCCAAATAGTAACCTGACACCATGTGCCTCCTGACACCTCGTGTCTCAAGTACCGACATCCCGAAGGCACGCCCAAGAATAGTAACCTGGCACCATGTGCCTCCTGACACCTCGTGTCTCAAGTACCGACGTCCCGTAGGCACGCCCATTTCCTGAAGGCTCCTCACCTCCCACGTGGCTTTCTACGGCAATCACCCCCAACCAAAATACCTAACCGCAACTACGGGGGCCTCTACCCACACGAGTGGTCAAAACCACCTCATCACGGAGTATCTCTGTGTGCACACTACTCAAATTCCCGGTGAGCAGTAATCACCCAAAATAGTCCTAAGCCACCAAAACATATGACACCTCGTGTCCCTACGACCATGTCGCTCAAGTCCGATGGCATCGCCACCCTAGCATCCCGGGCCATGCCCAACCTAATAGTCGTACTGCCTCAAACCGATGTCCATGATGCCCAATCCCGTGGTCAAAACCACCCAAAGTAACCCAGGAAAAGCCCCAACCTATGATCAGCATCACTCAAACGTAACCGGGCCAAGCCCAACACTACCCAAAGGGGTCCAATAGATGTAATCCAGCAATTGCATATATAACATGTTTAAACACAAAAAAAAACATAAACTAGCAAAACAAACTAAACAGTTGAATTGCACTATACCAGGTGCTGTCCCATACCAACACTGAGGTCTTAAATGCCTCCAATAATTATAACATGCTTACATAATTTAAACTAACAGTTTAACACAATAATATTGCAATTAAAACTATTTTGGCATTCCCCGGCCAAAATGCCTCGATGAGCCACAACCCCTCACCCGGCCCCGCTCATGAAAACTGATAACCAGGCATACCCAAAGGCATCCTAGAGGTCCCATAAACAATACAGTATGAAAAAGCAGATAAAATGGGTCCCGCTCAAAAATACCCAAAAACGCGCCGAAGCCGCGTTACCCAAACAACCACGGAAACACAAAATGAGGTATGCACCACCTACCTGAGACTCTCATGATTCTAATCCTCCGGTAACACTCACCAATACGGTCTAAAACTTGGTAAATCTACAAAATATTCAAAACCTATCAAAGGGATATAACTCATTCTAGAAAGAAAATCAGACAAAACAGACAAAGAGGAATCAAGGCCTTACCGAGGGGGTTCCAACGCACTAATCAGCGATCGAAACGGGTCTCGGACGGACGATCGAGAGGGGAAATGGGGTTCGGCCGGCCTGGTTCGCGTATCCGGGCGGAGGAGGGGTGTTCTGCCTCAAAAACGAGGCTACTGCCCATTTTAAGTGAAAAAAGAAAGTACACGGCCTGTACTTTGGAACTACACTCCGTGTATGGTTCATTTAATTGTTCATAAGACAGAAAGATTCCGCCGAATTACTTTCTGAACCTGCCGACATGAGTACACGACGTGTACCTCTGGGTACACGACGTGTACTGGGTTCCTCCTCTCTTCCTCACCGACATACCCACACGCCATGTATATCCCTCATACACGGCTAGACTACACAACGTGTCCAAAGGGAACACGACGTGTCCCTGGTTCTTACCCGACCAATGGCCTATACGCCATGTATGGCTTCACACGGTCGGTGGTCTACATGGTGTGTTCAAAACTACACGCCATGTAGTAAGAAAACACTACACAGTCACCCGCACGACATGTACTCGGCGAGTACACGGTCGACCACTCGCCGAGACATACACGGCGTGTACTTAAGGTACACGGCGTGTAGTCTGGAAATTTCTAGAAACTTCCCATTTAATCCATTTTCCTCAGAAACAAGTCAAAAATTTAAATAGGGTCAGAATTTTGACCCTTTCTAAAAACCTGGGTTCTTACAAACTCCCCACCTTAACGTAGCTTGTCCCCGAGCTACTAAACGAAACCAGGAGATGGCACCGAACATGCCCACCCCAGTTAAACAACCCGGACTACCCCGGTCTCAGAGGTTCCGGACAAATTCCTCAAGGGGGATCCCCACCTTATGAATTTCCTTACCTGGTCTCAACCCAACAAAACGTAAAACAAACAGGGTTTACTAACCTGTTTTCTGGAAGCAAAATCCTCCCGTGACGCATCGTCACCCCTGCACCTCATTGGTGCTCCTGTGTCGCTTCCGACACCCAAAGTATCCCGCACCGCATCGGTGTCCGCCTCTACGAGAGCCTGGTGCCTAGCACCTCAAGTAACCTGCATCCACGATGCCCCCGATGCCCACAACACCTCATATAACCCGCATCCACGATGCCCCGATGCCCACGACACCTCATACATACATACATACATATATATATATATCATGCACCTGAGATGGTGCCAACCCACTGACTAGCATCTAGTCAGTCCACAAAGATCCTGTGCACATCGTGTACTCAAAACAGACATACCTATAAAGGTCATGCCAAAAAGGAAACATGGAGATCACAGTCACACCGCGGTGTACCTCTAACTGTCATCGGCTCACCGGCCTGCTCAACCTCTGGCAGCTCCACGGCGTGCACCTGGCCTAAAACACGGCTGCCTGATGCCTGAACTCCCTTCGGTGCTGCTCCAGTCACCGGCCACTGACCCATGAGATGGGTCCCATTGTCTCTGTCACGGCCTCCGCGCACAGCTGAACCTCGACTACCCTCTCCGGGTACTGAACCTGAACCAACTTCAGACGCTGCAGTCTATCCTGGTCCCTGCCTGCCAGCTATCTGAGAAGGCTGCCTACAAAACCTCTCCAGATGCCCATCCTGTCTACATGCCCAACACTCCTTCGGAGGCCTGTCGCACTGCTCCCGAACATGTCCCGACTTTCCAAACTGGAAGCAAATCACCGAAGAACTCCCACGAGGTGGTCTAGCTGAATCCCTGGCCTGACTGCCCTGCTGGAACTCATCTCATCCTCGCTTCCTGTTGTCCGAACCATCAGCTGAAGCTGTCGTCCTTTCCAAGTGATATTTCTCCCTCTCATTGCCCTCGACTATAAGCGCCTGATTCACCACCTCAGAGAAATAACCCAGCCTGAAAATGTTCACCTGGACCCGAATGGCATTTCACAAGCCATCCTTGAAGCGCCTCACCCTAGATGCATCATCGCTCACCATAACAGGTGAAAAGCGAGACAAATCTGTGAAAGTAGCTGCGTAGTCCATGACGGACATGTCCCATTACTGAAGACTTAAGAAATCCTGAGCTCTCTCTGCCCTCAGTGTCTCTGGGTAGAAGTGCTCAAAGAACCTTCCCTTGAAGTCCTGCCATGCTAGTCCCTCATGTCTATGAGCCTGGACCTGTACGTCTCACCAATGCTTCGCCGGTCCTCTCAGCATGTACGTATCCAGCTTGACCCTCCGCCCTGGAGGCGTCTCGAGCTGCTCGAATATCATCTGCATACTCTCTATCCAGTTCTCAGCCTCCTGCAGACCACCCTCTCCTTGAAAAAGCAGCGGGTGCTGTGACTGGAACTCCCGCGTCAGATACGCCATAGAAGGCTCTGCACCCTAAACGCCACTGTCCATCCCCTGCAAGACGCGTACTAGGCTCGCCCAGAGCTGCTCATCGAGCCACGGCCCGAACGATGCCAAACCCGGCTGCTGTCCTGCCTGCATTGGATCCTGAACCTGATCCTGTCCCTGAGCCTGTACCTGCGGCTCGTGTTCTGCCTGTACCGAATTCTGACCCTGATCCTGCGGCACTGTATCATCTCCTTCCTGCCACTCCATCGAGACGTGAAGGAGTAACCCGCTGAATACCATAAATGTCCAGACAACCCACATATATATATATATATAACAATATATTCTACGTAGACAAGGAAAGCAGTAAAAGACAGTGCATAACAACTACCCTTAATCCCCCTCACCGCAACCCATGCCCCACGACATACCAGCCTCATGGCCTCCTTACCCACTCAACAGAGCCAAGTATCGATAGTACCTTGGACCATGCCCGTCCCAACAACTCACGTTGCTTCAAACCGACGACCGAGTCGCCCAATTCTGACAGTTACACTACCTCAGTCATAGTACCTGCCTGCTCTCATAAGAGTCAGACCCAAAACCCTGCCACATGTAATTCTGCAAAAAAATAAAGCATGGAATACACATTGCAACAACTAGCAATTCTATCAGGAATTTCACCATTTTACATTTCAAAGAAGATAAAGCATGGCAATTAATTTATTTTATTCACATGGTATTATCACTTCACAAAGCATACGTGCAATTATGAAATTGAAATACCCTAGAAATGTGCCTATCAAAAGCCAAGAAACAAGCCTTGCTATACCGGTCCAAGTTCCAATTCTCCCTTACCACACCGGGTCAAGGGTCACATATCACAATGCAGAACATCACACACCAAGTGAGCCACCGAGGTGGAAATCATATAAACCGTAATCTGAGAAAAAGCAAACAACAATTCCCACCCATGACAACTAGGTCCATCCCTCGTACCTGGGGCTGCAGGCACCCAAGCACAAGCTAAAAAAACCAGTCCCAGTAACCACAACTTATCTCCAGTTTACCATATCCCAAATAGTAAAACCAGCATAAATAAAAAGAGAAGTCTCAATCTCATTAGTATCCAGAAAAACACTCCTACTAAATCCTTGTCAAGAACTCCTCTGATACCACTTTGTAACATCCCAGACCCGGCCATCCACCCGAACAGTGCCGAACGGGTCAGGTGTCACTACCTTAGGCGCACCTCCCCGAATGGAAAAGGCTGCCGACTAGGAGCGAGGGGCTGAATAGGTATATTGGGGAGGATATACCCTCTCTGAGGATCATAGTAAGGGTACTGGTCCGAGTATAACAGTAAAGATGCAGCGGAAAGAAAGACTCAGCAGACTCGAACCAGACCCACAGAGCGGAAGCATATCCAATATCAACAAACAGCGGAAGCAATAATTATAACAACAGCAGCGGGAATAACACAACAACATGCTGATAACATGTAACTACTACTGAACAATAAAACATGCATCCAAAGCAGGTCAACATACAAAAGGGCCCCAATGGATAACCAACAGTAGCTACAACAAGTAAGCATGATGATACAGAAAAGTAAACACAACAAGTAAACCCCAGCTAGGCATGACCTCAAGGTCTGTACCATCTCTATGAAACAACTAACGTAACCCAGCTCCTGAAGCTGGCCCCTTTTCTGCACGTAAATCCATGAAGTCTGCACGCGCCCCGAAGGGCCCGTGCAGGGTGTGAGACAAATCTCAGTAGGATACCACCCAACGGTGCGTACCAAATATATGTGTTTAAGCAGTCATGCATTTACCAGGAAAGCAATAATCAGTACAATGCAAAAATAAATAAAAACTCCACTAGTGCTCAACAACCACCATGGAGTGTCACCTGCTTCGGCCAACGCCGGAATCTCTGTCATATAACCCAACACCGTGTGCCACCTGACACCTCGTGTCTCAAGTACCGACATCCCGAAGGCACGCCCCAAATAGTAACCCGACACCATGTACCTCCTGAAACCTCGTGTCTCAAGTACCGACGTCCCGAAGGCATGCCCCAAATAGTAACATGGCACCATGTGCCTCCTGACACCTCGTGTCTCAAGTACTGACGTCCCGAAGGCACGCCCAAGAATAGTAACCCGACACCATGTGCCTCCTAACACCTCGTGTCTCAAGTACCGACGTCCTGTAGGCACGCCCATTTCCTAAAGGCTCCTCACCTCCCACGTGGCTTTCTACGGCAAGCACCCCAACCAAAATACCTAACCTCAACTACTGGGGCCTCTACCCACACGAGTGGTCAAAACCACCTCATCACGGAGTATCTCTGTGTGCACACTACTCAAAGTCCCGGTGAGCGGTAATCACCCAAAATAGTCCTGAGACACCAAAACATCTGACACCTCGTGTCCCTGCGACCATGTCACTCAAGTCCGATGGCATCGCCACCCTAGCATCCCAGGCCATGCCCAACCTGACAGTCGTACTGCCTCAAACCGACGTCCATGACGCCCAATCCTGTGGTCAAAACCACCCAAAGTAACCCAGGTAAAGCCCCAAACTGTGATCAGCATCACTAAAACGTAACCGGGCCAAGCCCAACACAACTCAAATGGGTCCAGCAGATGTAATCCAGTAATTTCATATATAACATGTTTAAATAGAAAAAAACATAAACCAGCAAAACAAACTAAACAGTTGAATTGCACTATACCAGGTGTTGTCCCATACCATCACTGAGGTCTTAAATGCCTCCAATAATTATAACAGGATTAAATAATTTAAACTAATAGTTTAACACAATAATATTGTAATTAAAACCATTTTGGCATTCCCCGACCAAAATGCCCCGATGATCCACAACCCCTCACCCGGCCCCGCTCATGCAAACTGGTAACCGGGCATACCCAAAGGCATCCCAGAGGTATCATAAACAATACAGTATGAAAAAGTAGATAAAACGGGTCCCACTAAAAAATACCCGAAAACGCGCCGAAGCCGCATTACCTAAACAACCACGAAAACACAAAATGAGGTATGCACCACCTACATGAGACTCGCACGATGCTACTACTCCGGTAACACCCACCAATTCAGTCTAAAACGCGGTAAATCTACAAAATATTCAAAACCACTCAAAGGGATATAACTCGTTCTAGAAATAAAATCAGACAAAATGGAAAAAGAGGAATCGAGGCCTTACCGAGGGGGTTCCAACACACTAATCATCAATCGAAATGGGTCTCAGACGGACGACCGGGAGGGGAAATGGGGTTCGGCCAGCCTGGTTCGCGTATCCAGGTGGAGGAGGGGTGTTCTGCCTAAAAAACGAGGCTACTGCCCATTTTAAGCGAAAAAAAGAAAGTACACGACCTGTACTTTCGAACTACACGCCGTTTATAGTTCATTTAACTTTTCATAAGACGGAAAGATTTCGCCGACTTACTTTACGAACCTGTCGACATGAGTACACAGTGTGTACCTCTGGGTACATGGCATGTACTGGGTTCCTCCTCTCTTCCTCTCTGACATACCCACACGCTATGTATATCCCTCATACACGGCTAGACTACACGGCGTGTCCAAAGGGAACATGGCGTGTCCCTAGTTCTTACCCGGCCAACGACCTATACGCCATGTATGGCTTCACACGGTCGGCGGTCTACATGGCGTGTTCAAAACTACACGCCGTGTAGTAGGAAAACTCTACACGGTCACCCGCATGGCATGTACTCGGCGAATACACAGTCGACCACTCGCCGAGACATTCACGACGTGTACCTAAGGTACACAACGTGTAGTCTGGAAATTTCTAGAAAATTCCCATTTAATCCAGTTTCCTCGGAAACAAGTCAAAAATTTAAACAGGGTCGGGATTTTGACCCGTTCTAAAAACCCGGGTTCTTATAGTTGCTGAGTAAATTCGAGGGCTTATAGGGATAGGAAGACAGAGGTGCCAACTACTCTTAAAGTTCTAGGGCTTCCTTGCTGAGGAAGACAGAGTTGCCGACTACCTTGAAGTTAAGGGCTTGTGGGGATAGCAAGACAGACTCCGATCTTCATATCGAGGGCTTACCCTGGTGTGGGTAAGATAGACTTTCATGAATGTTTAAATCAAGGGACCTTTATCCAAGGTTGTTAGATACCCTTCTCTTTGGGTTAAAATATTTACTACTTGTTACTTGTTTTGTTTCAAGTTGTCCGCTGCATTTTGTTTGTTGAGGAAAGTATAAATTTCTTATACTTCCTTATACTTGTACACTATGATTTACCAAGATTCTATATTCTTTAAGGTAGAATATTTATCTTTGTAATCTTTGGTTAAGTTTCATTTCCAGATTCACTTTTCCATAATTGCATTCTCGGAATCATATTTCCGGAATTAGGCAAGTGTGTAGACCTAGAGGTGTTGTGAATTTTGTTTATACAAAATTTCCTAAAGTATTTTAAAGTATAAAATTAACCCCCTCTTGTATTTGTGCATCTCATTTTTACATATTCGATCCTATAATTCCTATATTTCAAAAAATAAATTATGGATTGTTTTTCCAAAGTATCAAAACAATTTGAATGTGTTTTTATTGGTTTTAAGTAAACTGAAAACATGCACTTCAAGTTATACCAGTGTGTATCAGATTGATGCGTGGTTAATTTTTTCACATCACAGACGACTTATGGATATTTTCACTAAAATATCAAGAAAATATGAGTGTCTTTGATCAGTTTTAAGTGAGTGACACATGTTTTTTTATCTAAAATGTCATTTTTAAATTGAAAACATACACTTTGAGTCATACTGGTCACACTATGTATCAGATTAACATGATACTGATTCCCACACATAAAAAATGACTTAAGAACAATTTTTATAAAGTATCAAGACCATTTGAGTTTGTTTTCTCATATTTTGGTGAGTGACTCATGTTTTTAGCTAAAATGCCACTTTTAAACTAAAAACACACACTTCAAGTCATACTAGTCACACTGTGTATTAGATTGACATAAAACTAATTACTACACATCAAAAATGACTTATGGATCAGTGTCTTAAATTATAAAAATAATATGAATACATTTTACCAGTTTTCAGTGAGCCACAAACATTTTTAACTAAAATAATAATTTTAAACTGAAAACATGCACTTTGAGTCATACCACACATATCATGTGTCATATTGACATGCGATTGATTCCTATACATCAAAAATGATTTATGGATCATTTTACAAAATTATCAACACAATATAAGCGAGTTTTCTTAGTTTTTAGTATTTAATGTGTGTTTTGAACTAAAATGTCAATTTTAAATAAAAACATGAACTTTCAGTCATACCAAGAACACAATTCCTTGGATTGATATGTGATTAATTACTACACATAAAAAAGAATCTATGGGTCATTTTTATAAAGTATCAATATAATTAAATTTTATTTTCCTGATTTTCATTGAGTGACACACACTTTCAACTAAAATGTTTTTTTAAACTGAAAACAGACACATTAAGTTATACTACTCACATATTATATTATATTGATGTGCGATTGATACCTAAACATTACAAATAATATTTTTTCTATTTGTAAAACAAAAAGGTATCTCAAAAACATGTTATTAAAAGGCATTGGATCCAAAAGGGAATGCATTGCATCACTACTGAACATAAACAAAAAAAAAAAAACTATATAGTGAGAATAAATGGTACCTGATTGCATCATCCTTATTGAATAATTCATTGAAAATTCAGTTTTATCCAATAATTTTTTTCCTATGAAGAGCACAAAAAGTCTCTATATAGTGTTTAAGGTCTTTCTTGAAGGCTAATATCATTTCACCTTTAGAAACCTAGTTCATCTCAACCAATCATTTACCCTTCATAATTCAAGGTTATTATCTATGGAAATGATTTTTTCCTTCAATAAGGACCCTAAACAATGTATCCACATGAATTTTCAATATTATTAAATGAAATAGTTGAATTGATGGAGTAAATATACTCTTGAAAGGTCCTTTTGATTTATTGGTCAATCCTTTAGATTGTTTTGACCCAACCTTTACTTTCCCCTTCCTTTTCTCCTTTTTTAATAACATTCCTCAATTAAGGCCTTTTTTACTTCATTGTTAAAGGTTTTTTATAAAAAATAAGTTGGAAAATACATTCCTCATTATCATTAAGTATTTTTATAATATAAAATGGGTATGCTATGAAAGTTTCAATAGAAAGTTTGACAGTGTGAACATAAAAATCATCAAGGGGAATAGGTATCTCGATGATTGGATCATTATCTATGTGAAAACATACTATCACATGATCTTTAGAAAGTAATTTTTTGTTTAGAATATATTATTTGATATTGTACATTGGAACCTTCACAATAAGGTGATGGGTGGGTTCACATAGAAATTAATCATTATCAATTCTACCATGTAAAATTTTATTACAAGAAAGGTATCAATAGCTATTTGATTCACATTTAGTAGAAAATATTATGGAAAAATTGATTACCTTGGGAAATGTATGACTTTGAGGGGAATTGATAGCCTCAAATATAGGGGGAGTGGCTCTTCATGTACTGGTTGTTGAGCTGTTGTTTCTTCTTCTCGGTGCCTTCACATTAACTGTTCTATAAAATCAGACTACTAAATATATTTTTCATTTATAGATTCTATTGATTCCTATATGTATTTTATTCTCCCATTGACACCCCCTATTCCATTGTTTAATTAAAATATGTTTGAGGTGACACTCTAAAACCCAAACCTATGATGTAGCCATATTATTTTGGCCTCTTTAAGGCCATTGAAAGTAGTCATTCATTGGGTACCACTGATGATGATTCTTGTGTCTAAACCAAATACAAAATATATGAAAATAAGTATTCATTATTATGTAATACTGATTTTGAGAATTTTTGTTAATTTTTTGGTTTATCAAGTGTGCATATATCTGTAGTGGGTGGGATTTATATTCCCTTCAGCACCACTGAGATGATTATTTGTAATAATTGTTTGAAAGGATTTATAAACCTTTACAACGACCATTAATATAAATTTAATTTTAAAATCATATAATGTAAATGTACCCTACAATGGATAAAGAAGATAAAATCAACATTTCATTATTTTATTTTTTTTAGTAAAATAAATAAAGTATATCATAATGTTACTCTAATATATTCCCAAATTAGTGCCTTCAATACAAACACAACATTATTCCATGAATCTAAATCAATCAAAATGTTAATTAAAGTGGTGATACCAATAAAACTAATGAAAATGGTCTTATTGGGGTCAATGATCCAGTCACATACATTCCATCCAACCTCAAATTTTATGCCTTTGATTATTTCATTAATATTTTTTTCTAAGACTATCATGCTATGAAGCTCCTATTTATTATTAGACATAAGTTATTCACATTCTATAATTTCCTTAGTTTCAATATTTTCAATATGTTATTCCTCAAGATTGGTAGCATCAACATGTTGAGAAACTTGTTGTTCCTCAGGATTGGGCGCATTAACATGTGAAAAATACATTATTTGTAGAAGTAGATGAACATTTAATTTATATTATGTAAATGAATTAGTAAACACATAATATTATGAGGTAATTAACTGTATATTAACGAAAATTAAACCCAATCATTGAACTATTCTTTTTTTCTTTAACAGTTGAAGGGCTTTGGCTCCTCCATCAAATATCCAATTCCCCTCCTTATGGTCCCCTCTGGCATACAAGACCTAATTTATATTGGGACCACCATGAAATGATTTTGACATCCCAATGAAAGGGATATCCTCAATTGAATTGAAATCTAATCCTATAATGGTTTCGGTAAACAATAAAACATTTGGACACTTTTTGATTGCAAGATTTGGGACTTAAAATACATGTACTACCTTTAATTCCGTTATGAACAATTCGTCTTTATAACCTTACCGAAATCCACTTTCATGAATCCAAATTCATCGATTTTAACTAAAATATTGTTATCAACCCATTTGGATTGAAAAATAAGCACTTGGAATGTTGCATAATCCAAATATCATGTTTTTTCAATGACACCAAAGTTTTAAATATTTTCATAAATTGGATTTTTGACCTTGGTACTAGATACATGCACCACTTTTTCCACCAGAGAAAATCCACTATTTGTATGGTACTATGTTCATATTTTCACTTTTTATAGAACATATAACCATTAATTACATAAATATTATAATATAATACATGAAAACTTATTCTTATATCTCACCATAAAATTCATTCTGAAATTGAATTTAGATTTGTAGATAACTCCTTAAAAATATGCTCTCAAAACCATCTTATAAATTATCAATTATGTGTATTTGATGTCCAGCTTTCATCCCTTGATGGATTTATTTTCCTAAGAATTAATTTTTTCATTTTAACATATGGATAAAACTATAAATTATTATATAAAATGTAAAGGTGAGCCTAGTCATTCTCTACAATGGTAATTGTGAAAAAATATGTTCTGAAAATTTCATCCACCGCAGGGCTCCTACTGTGGTGAAATTTTGGGAGACCAATACTATCTACATTTAACAAGTATTTAGTATATAATTAAATGGATTCATCAATAATATATCTCTTTTAAATACAACCTTTTGGATGACTTCGATTTTTAATATACTATTTCAAAATATTTATATACCATTCAATGGGGTACATCCATATATAATGAACAAGACCACATAGAAGGATCTCTATAACCAAGTGAAACATCAAGTGAACCATCATATCAAAGAATGACAGTGGGAAAAACAAAACCAATTCACGTAATATGATAGTAATTTCTTTTTTCTTAGTAAGAAAATTATTCAGGTCTATAAATTTACTACTTATACCTTTGAAAAAGAAATAAATATTGGTTAATGGGTGTCAAATAATTTTAGGTAGAATACAACATAAAGTTACAAGTATTAAATCTTGCATCAAAATATGACAGTCAAATGATTTTAAGAAATTTAACTTTAAATTAATCATTGAAATGGTATTCTTGATATTTGATGAATTTCCCTCTAAAACCTTTATATCCTTTAGGAAATTGAAAAACCAATATCTATTTTGCTCGAAAAGAGTGTAAACTGCATGAGGAAGAAAAGTTCAACTTTTACCCTTTATTGGTGCCAAGTATTCCCTTATCCACATGCCAATGTCCAACATAGACTTAATTTCATCCTTTATTTTTCCGAGTTCATTTAGTAACATACCAATGAAATTATCACATATGCTTTCCCATGTGCATGACATCAAGAAAATATTTTATATACAAAAAATTTCAGTAAAACAATTAAAAAAATTGTTATCTTTTCCAACCAGTTATTATATTGTTTTTTAAAAAAGGTTTACAAAAAATGGTGATCATATCCTTTAATTTATCAAACTATTGATCCCCTGATAGTAGATATTATGCTATACCGTCTTTTGAATTCCCATCGAATAATGTCATCCAAGATCATTATTTATGTCATCAAGGTAAAAAATTTGTGATGTACTAGAAACACAATCTTCAAGGAATGTTTCAACCTAATTAATTATATACCTTCTTCATAAATGTGACACCCTAGAATTTATTTAATTATATATCCTGAAAAATTTCCATAATTAGGAGTCATTTATTGTCTCGTACAACCTGGATCTCAATGTGAAATCTTTATTTCTATAAGCATCATGCAATGTAACACCTGAATCTCATATTAATTTCAAATATTCTATTAATGGAGATAAATAAACATCAATATCATTTCCTGATTACTTTGGTCCTAGTATAAGTAGAGAAAACATAATGTATTTTTACTTCATGTATAACCACATTGTTATGTTATAATTTACCCAAATATTATCTATGTATTATGAGTACTACTTTGTACACTAAAAGAATTAATTACATCTATATATAGTGAAAAATAGGGGTTTCTCTATTAGTTTCCAAATTCAAGATACTTGTGATCCATTTTATTCCACTAAGGAGAGACAAATAGGTGATGAAGTTTCCTATCTTGAATTCTTATATCTACATTACATGTAAATTTCATTGCAGTCTCCCCACTTTTGTATAGATGCCTAAACCTTGGAATGATTGGAAAGAACCATACAACTTTCAAAGGAATTGATTCATCTTTTATGTATTGAGGTAAACCAAACTTAAGTCATTTTTAAGTGACTCATCGCTCTTGTAAAATTGTATATAATTATTTGGATAGTTATACATTCTTTTAGAGGTCATAACCATTGAACATAACACTTGTTTAACATCATATTTTTGATAAGGAAGTTCATTATCTTATAGTATAATATCATTCAAAAGACCAATTACTTCTATAAATTTGGTGCTACTACATCCATTCCACCTTTCAAATTATATAGCTTCAGTTTGACTAAAAATGTTGAATATTTAGTAAAACAAGTATACAATAGAATCTTTGCACAACTCTTTAACTTCTCAAACAACTTTGTATAATCATGAAGTTCATATTCAACTTCCATTGTCATTTTCTCAATATGATGTCCATCATAATTTACATTTTTATCATATCCTTAATACATTATTCATCATCACTCACACTTATAATCATATAAAATGATCCATAAACCACAGTGTTATCATAATTACTAGATACATTCAGTTCTTCCCTATGTTTAATCCAACATTTATAACTTCTATCTATTCTAGGACAGATCAACTATTCTTCCAACTCCTATAGATGAATTTGTCTTAAATAAAAATATCATAAACACAACCAAAGAATTTTAGAAGGGTCATATGAATGCTCTTTTAAAAACTTGATGAACACTTCAACCCCATATTTATTCTATTTTTTCATACAATTGGAATCCATCCATTTTTTATTCATATCCACCCAATTTGATTAAATAATATTCATATTTAAAAATAAATAGATAAATACACATAAGGTATGAATTTATATTCCTAAAAGGCTATTCACTACACACACACAGTTATCATATTTTATATAAATTATTATTGCATCAATAACTTATTAAAACATTTGAATATGAAGAATTATATGGATAAAAATTATAATGATACTTATTTTTTGTTCTAAGAAGACACATATCATAATTTATTCTATTTTTGCAATGGATTCACCGATGGAGATAATTCACTTCCAGTCACTATTAATGTGTACAAGAAACCTATGAATTTCTAAAAATAGAAATTTTTTAGGGTATATATAATAATATTTCAATATATAAACATGTATCAAAACAAATTATTTATTTTTCTCAATGTTTTTGCAGTGTTTGAAGGCATAAGGTGTGACAACCCATTTTAATTAGGAATTTTAAATTTTCAAAAACACATTACAAAGAAGGCAGAAGATGTAAAACACCATTTTAAGTTATTTAAAAAATAATTTATCGACCATTTATGCAACACCCTAAAAATTTAGTTTAAAAGAGTACAATGCTTGATAACTTTCTTAACACACAACCTTGATATTTAAGTGAATTGCAGTATAATATAAAAATATTATTATTTAAATGTGACAACCTAGATATTAAATTGGTGGTATGAATAGGAATAAAAAAATTATTAAAAATATACATAAAAGTTTTATATAATGAAAATTTATTGATCAATTCATAATAAATAAGTACTCAATTTTTAGTAAAGTCATTTTATGCTTCAAAAATATGTCTTCTTCAAAAATGGGTTTTATTGCTTTTTGTGAGTTAATATTATAATTAATTTTTAACACTTTATAAATTTTATTTGATAAAAAGGTTATCATTTTTTAAGTAATCATATCAAAATTATCTTAGAGTTATTTTTTTATTTTTTTAAAAATTTGATTTTTGGGTGAATAGTATAAAATAATGATTTTAAGAAAACTATCCTTTATTTTCATGTGTTTAAAAAGACAAATTATATTTCGGATTGATTTTAAAATTTAATTATTTACTTTTTGATAAAAATAATCCAATTAATTTCATTGGAATTAATATTAAACTTTATTTTGGTATAAAAACATTTTTATACTTAAAAATGCATTTTTCTGGAAAACCATTTTTCATCATGCTTTGCATGTTTATTTTAAAAGAAATTTATGGTAATTATAGAAAAGAAATTTGATAAAATAGAATCCATATTTGTAACCAAAATATATAAATTTTTTAATTCATACAATTTCATTTTTGGTCATTATGAATAGTAACACTGGTAAAAAAATTTGTTACCATGGTAAGAGTTAAACCATGTTAAAGGGTTAAAACTAAAATGATAATGGTTAAAATGACTTAAAATATTTTCTAAATCCTGTTTGATGATTATATTTTGATCTTATACCCTTTATTATTTTAAAATGGTCTATTTTAGATCTATTTCTCTTGAGTAGGACATTAATATATTTTAATCTTTTGTAAAATTTCAAGTGTGTCATCTCCCTCACTTATAAAAGGACACCCCTATTATCTCTTATCCACATTTAAAGATCCTATTATCTTGAGAAATACATACCCAAATCTATTCTTAAAATCCCTTCCCATGTCCTAGAGGTACTATTTTAATCATAATACCATCCTATTAAGGATTTAAGTATAAACTTAAAAAGGTTGTCCCAAGAGGAGGTTGTCCCAAGTGGAGGTTGATTTTTTAACCGAGTGTTTTCCATTTATTTATTCTTTTAACTCCTTAAAAACTATAAAAATATTGTGATATAATAAAATAAGTATCTAATATATATCTAAATTTTATTATGTTTATGTTATAACTATTTATCTATCTCTTTCTCTATCAAATGGGAAACAAAACCATCATCTGTGCGTATGTGTCGACCACCGCCTCATGAATCTATGAAATTTATTTCCCATCAACGCCTCTCAAAAATGATTAAAATGAAAGATTTAATGTATATATGTGATATTTATGATATAATTATCATTCTCTAAAGATATATTTAATCTATTTTATAACCTTTCCATACATTGAAAAGTGACAATGTTGTTTGTACGGATGTGTGGATTACCACCTCTTGGAAGTGATGAGATTCGTTTTTCATCACCACCTCAAATTTATGGATTATATAAGTGTATTTAAAGAATTAATATTATATTTATTATATAATAATCATTATGTAAAGATAAAATGATACTTACCTTATTTCCTTCATGTTCGTTGAAAAATGGAAATGTTACTCATGCATATGTATGGACTACCATCTCCATGATTTAACAAAATTCATTTTTCATTAACAACTTATATAGTTGGATATACAAGTATAATTAATGTATAAAATCGATAATTATGACATAATTAATATTCTATAAATGATATAATATTGATCCATTTGACTATATTCAACCTACGTAAGTCATTTTAGACATACGAGCCCAATATCCTTACAACACATAACACGAACTTAATTGATTAAATAATTGAATATGGCATGAGAAAAAATGAAATAAAAGGAATAATAAACTTGAAAAAGGTTATTAATCAGTTAAATATTTATAATAATTTTATTATTACAAAATATAAATAACATACATGATGAGTTGGACTTGAGGTAAGAGATTTATGGTCTTAATTTCATTTCTTTGAGACTTAAGCTATTTTCAGGACATGTTTTATTTTGTGTGGTGTATAAAATATATTATGGATTTATTTTATCTTTATTCTATAAAAATTAAAGTGTGTAAAAATCCATTCAATGTTATTTCCTTAAATGTTTCATTGGTTCAAAAGTTATCAAGTCATAAGGGGTTTTATTTTAAAATGTTGTTTAAAATGTTTTAAAATATTTCTTCAACAACAACATATATTGGTTTTATTAAAAAGTGGTATTATTCCGACACCCCTAGGATAGGGAGGGGATATCACAGAGGCCTATAATAATGGAGTCCAAGATCATCATTAGAAACTAAAATTAAACCCTCATGGGGAAAGGACCCCACACCAAAATACTCTTATTCATAGTTTAAAGGTTGTTAAAATAAAGTTTGACTATATTTTAATTTATTTACAATGGTTTAAAAAGAAATATTTTTAATTTTTTCAATATAGTTTATTTTTAACTTTTTAAAAAAGTGAAAATGAATGTTTTTTAACGTATACAACTTAACTATATTTTCCTACCATCATAGCCATTATTCATTATTAATATTCCTATGTAAGTTAACATATTTCTTCAAAGAATATATAATTACCACTCTTTTGGTAATTTTTCAATGTTCATATTTTTTAAAAACAGATACATTTCTATGTATTTTTATGTGAACATGGAAAGTGCTTTACTTATGGGTTAAAATGATTTTTTCAAGGGTCTAATGAAAAAAGTGAAATATTAAAAATGTTTAATTCATGATATGGTAATTTATCATTATAGATGCTGATGGGTGATCTCAATAAAACTTATATTATGGATGAGCCTGATATATCTTATATGATGAGTGAGCCTAATATCTCTCTCTAATGCATTGAGTAATGGTCCTTGTCTTCAAAGGAAAGAAAGAGAGAGTTAACCATGGAGGTTTCTCCTATGAATTTAACAAGTATCTAGTTATTTTTTACATGATTGAACATGAGTTATGAATATAATGATAAAAAATTCCTACAAGGGTTTCAAGTTTCTTTTCTATGGGGTTTTAAGGATACTTTTGAGCAAAAAGTGTTTTACCAATGTGGATATGGTTTATTTTATATTCTCAAATAATAATGTGGAAATGGTAAATATTTTATGGGTTTTCATGTTTTTCACTAGACTAAAATATTTCTTTATTTTATAACCATTAGTGATATTTTTATGTTAATCTCACATTTTCAGATGTTTTCATAGTGTTTAAGGATAAGTGTGAAAAAGAATAAGTCAAGTTGAAATTCATAAATATTTTTCATGAAAAGAAAACATGTTTCATTTTTAAAAGTTTTATATTGTGGAAAAATGGATAATGAGTGGAAGTGAACACTTTGTAATGTATGAGTTTGTTATATAAGAGTTATGAACTAATTATCTAAAACTATAAACCTAAAAAAGGTATTATGAAATGAAAGAAAATTAATTATTGAATTAAAACTCAAGATTATGCGATGCTTTAAGGTTGGGTCCTTATAGTTGGTATCAAAAGAATTTTTTAGATAATGTTAAAGGATAATATGTCACTAAATGATTTGAAAAACTTCAAGGGTTAATATTTTGGTTTGAGATCATAAGTTAGAAGTATTCTATAACCTCAAAGGTTAGTATTATAATATGAATTATTGTTATTTTGGTATTTGGTTAAGAATTATAAATGAATACAACTTAAGGAAACCTAGGTTAAACCTATGGTGAATCAAAAGTATCCTAGACTAAAGAAAGGGTTTCATAGAGTAAGAAATTCAGAAGTCAGACTAAAAAAATTTAGTTAGTAATCAACTCTAATTTATTTAATGAAATTATTAGTTATCGATTCATAAATTTCTTTCAATAGGGTAAAAGATCTTCTTAAAGATGGATGGGTATAAATCAAGCACAAACCAATTTTTTATTATAGAGGATTCACTTGTAATAATAATTGAAAAATCTTGATCATGTGATTTAGAAACCTTATCTAGTATTTTAATTACTTGTAAAACACTTCATAATGTATCCCAATCCTCTTATATAATTTTAAATTATGAAGGTGTCATGAACCAACCTAGGTCAACCCCAAATCGGTCACCCGAGATGATCCATGGTAAGGCCTGAAGGGCGTGCCTAATCCCCACGGGCTGGAAACTAGTGCTGAACATCATCAGAGTAACAAAGGGAACAATTTATACCAATATAAATAAATAAACTGAAGAACATAAATAACATAGCAACCCAATATATATATAATTATACAAACTGAAAATAATTTTTGACATAAGATGAAAGTACACAAAATATGAACAATAAACTCAATTGAACATGACAACCATGACATCTCCATGGTCACTCTCCGATACCACAACCAACCATCATCCATGGTGATCTAAAACAAGGTGATACCTGAACCACAGACTAAAAATAATAAATAACTATAGGTGTCAGTATTAAAACTCAGTAGGTGTTCCTAAAAAAATATATTCCCAGTGAATTTCCTTTAAAATAAAATAAACATCAACTTCAAGTTTAAAATACAATATATAAAATTAATCTTTTCCACACTTTTCGCTTTAAAACAAAATATGGTACATTGTTATTTTGATTCCAAAACCAGGTTCTTTTCTATTCAAGAAAAATTTACATTTTCAAGAGGAAAGAGATTCTTAATTTTCAAAACAACACAAGAGAGTATAAAACATTTCTACTTTAAAATATTTTTTATAAAACTTTGAAAGTAAACACATCACTTCCCAAAGAAACATACCACACAAAAAAACACCAAAATAATATAATAAGGGAAATAGAAATAATCAAACAAGAGTAAACAACTAAAAAGCATCTCAATAATCACTGAAAGAAACTAAGTTCCAATAGACATGGGAGAAATCCTAAGAGCATGTGAATAATCCAGAACATACTAATGTTGACTCATCCTGGAAAGCATGCCTCACTCGATGACATAAAATATTACCAACACACTCAGCCACACCCCACATGGTACATAATGAGGAGAACTATCCCATAATAATAAAACTCAATACATCCCTGTGCTACGAGACACTAGATAGTTCATAACCTAACTAGTGCTACAATAGTTCTCATAAAATTCAATAGCTATGCTAGGTTCTCCATGTTAAGAGTATAGAAGAGGGTGAACCAATCGATGCCAACCGAGCATCCAATCATGTACACATATATAATAATTTACATAAGAGGAATCACCCGAGACACCCCAAGGATCAATCTCTTACCATACATATTTATATATATCAAAGAAGTCCACACCGATGATCTATCATTATACTCAAAGTAAATGGGCCATGAGGAGTCCAAAATGAGGACATACCTCCCATTCATATAAGTGGATCAAAAGGATTCCAAAATGAGGAAATCCCATCCATTAAATATAAACAAGAAAAGAGAATTATCCAAGGAGAGTTTTCATGATAAACACTTTCACTATTTCCACAAATTTCCAAACGGGCCTCAATCGCCTTTCATAAAACCATCATTTCTCAAAGTACCAAATCCACCTTTAAAAAAGGGTGTAAACACACCATTTTACATTTCAAAATAATTTCAAAAATATATTTTAAATACTTGTACCACATGTGAAAAATGAAATCACTTTCATCAAAATGCCGAATAGGCCACATATCATCATCACATGCCATTTAATTTTTAAATAACCAAACATACACCATTTTCAAGTCCAAAAATTTTATTAATCCATTTTAGGAACCCAAAACCAGTATCAAGATGTCAAAAAAACATTTAAAAAGACAAACCATTCCTAAAAATCCAAAAATCACATGTGAAAGACAATCAATCATTTTATCAAACACTTGGTGTGCAACATTTAACAAAACAATTCCATTTACTTCCTAATAGGAATGAAATAACCACTTTTCACAGAAAATAATTATTCCAAAGATCAAATATCAATATTTATCATATAAAGAAGGTAAAAAAATCATGAAACCAATAGTTATTAAATTTAAAGGACAAGTGAAAAGGGAAGCCTACCTCAATCTCACAATGCTTCAACAACGCACACCCGAAACCACTCCATGAAGGTTCCAAGAGCCAAGAACTACCAAGAGGAACCTTAAAAAAGAAACCCCCAACATAAATTAAAGGAAACATGAACCCTAGATTCATATGATCATGGGAGAAGTAAATCTCAAGAGAAAATAAAATAAAGAGGAAGAGGTAGAAGAAAGGATATTACCTTGAAGATTTCACCCCCAAACCTTGAAGAATCACCTTAGATATACACCATGGAGAGGCTTGAATAAACAAGGAAGAAATCCCTTAGGTATGAAAAAACCAAGAGGAGGGAGGAATGTGTGGATTGGGGATACAAATATGGAGAGGGAAAAAGGTTCATTTCACATTTTTAATGACCTGGGTTGCTCACACAGTTTTTCCGCATGGTTTGGTAAAACTTGCAGTATGGTTATACCATGAGACAGTGGCTTCCTGCATTCTTTAAGCATGGTTTGGATAATAATTCATAGTCCATTAACCCTCAATTAGAAGCACACCAAATCTCACACGATTTCATGGGCTAGGCCGTACGGTTTCATCTAACCGTTTTCCAATCATGTGCCAAGAGAAAAACACCCTGAAACTCAAAATTTAAATCTGTCATGCCTGAAACTTGAACAAAAAACCCAAGACCAAAATATAAACTGAATTAGAGGTCAAAGATAAAAAATCTGGGTGTGACAATTCTCCCCACCATTAAAAATTTCCTTCCTCGGAAAGTCATAGTATCTTTTAGTTGATTGATCAAAGACTAAGGATTCCATAAACATGCAATCAAAACCATTAAACCATGAAAATATCAAACACCTCCAAACAAAACTCATTCCTATTTCTTGAAAAAAAATCAAGGATCTGAAATAATTTCCCAAAATATAATGGTAAAACTCAAGCTACAACTTCCACAACCATGCTTTGAACAAAACCATTGGTCACACTCCAAAAATACCAATGTTTACCAAAACTGAAAAGAACTTAAAATTGGATAAATTCAAAAAGAAAACATTTTCTACCAGAACGCATTGAAAATAGAACTGAACTTTCAACTTGGGAGGCCGGAACAGACTCCCCACCATTAGAAAATAACTTTCACCTGTCAAAAATAGAAGAAACCGCAATGAGACCCACGGTGGGTCTCCCCACCATTTATGAATAGACCAACACGGGAAAACTGACATGAGACAACTTGAAAAGTTTAACCCACACCGATCTACAAACCCCCAGAAAAAGGGGTAAAAAAATATAACATGTAACCTTAAACTATATCGATTCCCGCACTAAAGAAAAAATCTATAAAAAGATCCCTCACACCCTTGGGATTCCTCATTACATGCTAGCTTCACTCCAAGGCCTATGGATAGAGCCCTGATGTTTGAAGCATCTACTTTTTCATAACTAGGATCTGAAAATCCCTCATCAGAACTCATTATTTCCACTAGAATAGGGTTTTCAGAAGATACACACTCAACTTTTTCCACCTCAGACAAAAAAACAACAGAAAAGAGACACACAATAGAACACACCTCCACTCATGAGGGAAATAATTTTGAACTTCCAAAAGAAAAACACACTTACATTAAAATAGAAGTCCTCAGGAGATACACAACATATCCCTTTTAAAATTTAAAGAGAACAAAACAACACAAAAGACCACCAGGAACAGCCACCACAATAGAAAGAAACACTACAATAGAAAGAAACTTTAAACTGAGCCCCAATAACACTCTACTCCTACGAACTGGATCCATGTCGCTTCTTGAAAACACCCTGAAAAAACCATTAAAAGTGACATAGGAATCCAAAATCATGAAAAGTATTTAGATAAATTAAAAATGATGATTTTTTATGAGCTTTATTTCCACAATAATGAAAAAACATGATTCTGTACTTGGAAGAAGATGAAGAAATATCAATAGGTCTTTTAATTCTACAACTAGCACCAACCACATACAACCACTTCCCTATATTATTAATGAAATTAACTTCACCATTTCTAGATATTAGAGTAAGATCATCAACCTAAATTACTTCTTCTAGTACAACCTCAATGTGAATAGACTGACTCACCACGTCGATAAAGGAAGTTAAACCAAAATCTGACACCTTAGACTGCAGATCTGGATGAATCCCAAACTCAAAACGTTGATCCTTCAAGAATTTGTCCATGACCCACTCTGGAGTGTAAGGAACAAGATCCAAAAAACAGAGAAAGTACTCCAACATTGATCCATAACCTTGTTGTAAACAACATATCTCCATTCCCTTTATCACATTCACCATTTCAGAGAAATACTACTGGATGAACGAAGCATTGAAGAACTCCCAAGTAAGATCTTTCCAGGTTTTGTTCTGATAGATCGACTTACACCACTTCCAGGCCAGTCCTTCAAGCATTAATGTAGTTAAATTCTCCTTTAAATACTTAAGAAACTCAAGGAAAGTGAAGTTTATATCAATATTTTACATCCACTCTCTCTCTTAGTGAGGATCCATTTGACCATAAAAGAGAGGTGGATTTAGATTTTTAAACTCAGGAACATAATAATTGGGTTGATCAATTGGAAATCCTGATAATGGGTAATCACCCATAGTCACACCATGAATATCCATTGAATATTTATGGGGGATAACACTAACAAAAAATAAAACCAAGATCTCAATAAAAAACAAATCATCAACAAGAGTTCTCAAACTCAAAACAACACATAAAAAACACTTCCCAAATCATTAGAAATAAAACCACACAACTAATACTCATTCAAAACATCACAATTTATCTCTTGAAAAATAATTTATAAATAAAATAGACATGGTGGGTTGTGCACTATCAAATGGTATTCCATGGAGGCTCACACATTCATATCCCCATGCCACCCCATGCACCCATCAACTCATGCCAATCTGAGAATTCATCCAAATTTCCACACATAACCATGTATGTGAGCACCCATGAGAACACAAAAGGCCCAAAACAAAACATTTTATTTCAAAATCCATATTTTTTTAAAATACCACCAACCACCAAGTAAAAAAACCATTTTAAAATTCCACACTTCAATCTATTTCATCATGCTCAAGAATTAAATCCCATGGATTTCCATCCAAAAATCCAATTCATCCCATTAAAAACATTTTTCAGCAGTTCAAAAAATTCCATTCCATCAAAATCATTTTACACAAATCCACTTTCTAATTATTTCTTCAAAATAAAACTGAAAACTCATTTTCCATCTTTCTAGAACCACATCATTTCCATTTTTAAATCCATATTTCACAATCCCAAAACAAGAGTTTTCAAAACAATTTTTAGAATCAAGGGAGACCCAAAATAACTCACAAGGGGAAACTTGTGGTGATGGGTGACTTGGCCATATAGTTGGTGGCCATATTCCAAGAACACCAATATCACAGAGAGTCTTCTAGGACCATGTCCCTGGCTCCATATGGCTTTCTAGGCCCTACGATCTCATCGAGACCACTAAACCAACTCTCTTTTCGTATCCCAAACACCAAACAATCCATAAGAACCAAATATACCAAATAAAATCTGACTTCCCATGGAAAACCAAGGCTTGTAATTGAAAGTATTGGCCATACACTCCCTCATACCTACAACCCAAGGTTCTGATAGTCCTACTCCATCTACCCTGACATACCAAATAACATAGGGTGCTCTGAAATAAAGTTCACATAAGGGAAAATAGCCTATAATACCATTTTGTCACAAACCAACTCAGGTCAACCCTGAACCAGTCACCTAAGTCCATCCATAGAAAGGATCGAAGGGTGTTTCCGATCCCCACCAACTGGAAACTAGTGCCGGTCATCATCCGAGTAATAAAAGGAACAATTTCACCCAATATAAATAAATAAATTGAACAAAAATAATAATAAAGCAACCCAATATATATATATATATATATATATATAATTACACAAACTAAAAATCATTTTTGACATCAATTGAAATTACAACAAAGATAAATAATAAACCCAACTAAAACTGACAAACACAACATCTCCATGTGACCCCAAGGGTCACTCTCTGACACCACAACCAACCATCACCCATAGCGATCCAAACCAAGATGACACCTTCACCACAAACTAAAAACAAGAAATAAATATAGGCTTGAGTATTAAAAATCAGTAGGCATGACTAAAAAAATATATTTCCAATGAACTTCCTTTAAAATAAAAGAAAAATCAACTTCAAATTTGAAATACAATATATAAAAGTAATATTTTCCACAATTTTCACTTTAAAACAAAATATAGTCTATTTACATTTTAATTCCAAAATAAGTTCTTTTCCATTCAAGAAACATTTTCATTTTCAAGAGGAAAGTGATGCTTACTTTTCAAAATGGAACAAGAGAGTATAAAAAATTTCTACTTTAAAACAATTTTCATAAACCTTTAAAATCCAACACATCACTTCCCAAATAAACATACCAACCATGAGAACATGAAAATAATCATATAATAAGGGAAATGGAAATAATAACATAAGAGTAACCAAACAACAAGAATCTCAGTAATCACTACAAGCAACTAAGTTCCAATAGACATTGGAGAAATTCTAGGAGATCGTGAATAATCTAGAACATACTAATACATGTTGACTCATCCCAGAAAGCATGCCTCACTCGATGACATCAAATGTACCCAACATGCTCATCTACACCCCACATGGTACAGACTAAGGAGAACTATCCCATTTTAATAAAAATCAATATATCCCCATACTATAGGCCACTAACTAGTGCGTAACCTAATTGGTGTAGAATCATTCTCAGAAAATTGAATAGTTATGCCAGGTTCACTATATCAAGAGTATAAAAGAGGGTGATCCAACCGATGCCAATTGAGCAGCCAATCACATACACACATATAATAATTTACACAATATGAATCACCTGAGTCACCCCAAGGATCAATCTCTTTCTATACAAATATATATATCAAATGAGTCTACACTGATGATCTCCCATTTTCCTAAAAGTAAACGGTTCACGAGGAGTCCATAATGGGGATGTACCAAACATTCACATAAATGGATCATAAGGATTCCACATCAAGAAAATACCATCCATTCAATATAAACAAGGAAATAAAATTATCTAAGGAGAGTTTTCATGATAAAAACTTTCACTATTTTTGCAAATTTTCAAACAGGCCTCAAACACATTTCATAAATCCATCATTTCACAAAGGACCAAATCCACCTTTAAAAAAGGGTGTAAACACACCATTTTCCATTTCACAACCACTTCAAAAAATATATTTTCAATGCTTTTACCACATGTTCAAAATAGAATCACTTCCATCAAAATTCCAAATGGGCCACATATCATTATCACATGCCATTTCATTTTTAAAGAACCAAAAACACACCATTTTCAAGTCAAAAACTTTTATAAATCCATTTGAGGAACCCAAAAACACTATCAAGATTTTCAAAAAACATTTAAAAATCCAAAAAATTCTTAACAATCCACAGATTACATGCGAAATCCAACCAGTTATTTTATCAATCACTTGGTGTGCAACATTTAACAAAATAATGCCATTTACTTCATAATAAGAATGAAATCACCACTTTTCACACAAAATAATTATTAAAAATATAACACATAAATATTTAGCATATAAGGAAGGTTTTAAAATCATGAAACCAATGGTTCTTAAATTTAAAGGACACATTACAGGAAAATGACCATTTCACGGCGATTTTTTTTTGAAAATGGCGGTGGTTTAAACCGCCGCCATATGATTCTATGGGGGTTTCGAAAAACCGCCGCTAAAGTGTGTTTTGATATACAATACATGATGGTTTTATAAATTTAGTGTAGGTTTATGGTAATCGTCATAGTGGGTGTATTTTACGGGTGTTTTTCCTGGAGAAACTGATATTTTTTTAGTGGCGGTTATAAGCGCCGCTTAAAAAAATATCACTTTCGCTGTGAAAAACCACAGCTAAAACCATAAAAACTGCCACGAAATAATAAAGGAATATGAAAACTGTGTAGCAGTAGTTTTAACCTCCACTAAATTATTGTGCATAGCGGTGGTTTTAACCACCGTGGAAATAAAAATACTGTAATTTTAGTGGTGGTTAAAACCTCTGCTAAATATATTATATTTATTTTGCGGTAGTTAAAACCGTAGCTAAATATAGATTTACAAAAAAAGTAGTTGATATTGCAGGACCATTACCAATTCCCTAAAAAAACCCATTCCAATTGATATAACATATAAAACATCATAACCAAAACACATCGCAACCGCCCCGCATCACAACCACCCCACATCACCACCACCACACATCATAACCACTACACATCACAACCACCATGAATAATTTAGTTTCAATAAGTATTTTTATCATAATTACTAAATTATTTGAAGGGTATCCACATAGAAATACAATATTGAATGGGAAACCAATTTAATAGTTCGATATATATTCTTAGTCATTTTCATATGTGGTTAGGTTATACAAACATACATAGAAAGTTTTATAAAAACCAAAACAACACACTATCTCAAAATAATTCATAATTGGAAAACCAATTAAGTGTGGCCATATAAGAATAAATAAAAAGAAAAAGTAAAAATCATGTGATTTCTCCCTTCCCCTTAAAATTCAGTTAAGCTTTTTCATTATCTTTATTAAGATGATATGTACCATTTAACCAAAGAAATACAAAAGCATGATATTTCCAAATGTACATATAAATAAGGGGAGATGAAGGATCCCCAACCTTGACTGAATCTTTAAGGAGAAATTATCACGAACCAAGGACAAACCACCACTGATCTCAAGTGAATCACTATTGAATCCAATGAATAATAAGACTCCATCAAAAACCACCCAAAAAAGAGGAGAATTACCACCATAATGAACTCTTGAATATAATAGAAAGATAATAAAGGAGTAATAGGGAAAGGGAGGGCTAACATGAATCAAATAACTTCAATATAAATGATCCAAGAGGTTTGGAACACTAAGGAAGGTGACTGGGGAAGGGGAGGATGAGTAAGGGTCAACCAAGAATTGAGGGAAAGTCTAAAATTCAAAACAAGGAGGTAATAAAACTCTATTTATAAGTGAATCACACTGGACTCTACTAAAACATGGTTAATATCCAAAACTCATGTGGTGGGTTTGGTAAAAGTGTGATCTCGAAACCTCATTGTTTTTTTATCTTTTTTCCCATTTTAAAATGTAATTTGGCCTCCCACAAATCATAGAACATGGAGTGGTCTAAGCCATAGTGGTTCTTCTATATTCTTCCATGTATAGAATCCATGACCTAGTTCCCATTTCCTAACCATTTTTCCCTTACCATGCCCAAGGCTACAATGTGGTGAGCTTGGTTTTCCTATTTTGGACCGGTGTTCATCTGATATTCCATGCCCACACAAGGGAATTTCGAGATTCTCATGGTGCATAGGAAAACCACTAGGACAAAACGTATAACACCATGTCATCCCCGAGTCATGGTTATATATCCCATTTTACATAAGAGCACGCCCAACATAAAACTACCTCATTCATATCCAGAAAATTCATTGCACAATCTGTGGTGGCCTTCAAAAGGCTAAAACACCACCTCTAACCTCAAAATCACCACAAAAATCTCCCTAAACATCCCCAAGACTTGATAATGCACAAAGGGAAGTTCATAAAGGGTATGTACCATTACAATCATTCTATTTATTTTGGTTTCCATATTATTTCTCAATTCTAAGTCAAGGTGATCATATTTTACCAAAAATTATAAGAACTATGTGTCGATTGATTCCTATCTTCATGGGATACATAGTGATTCCTAGATCTCCTATCTCAAACCCAACCAAAAAACCGATATCAAATCCCCCACTTTATCTTAGTTATTGGGTTTCTTCATTCACATTGGTTTTCCATCCCTAGGGTTAGCATCAAGACAAGTTCATTTCATTTTAAACATCTTTTTAAACTATATTAAACCTCATATAATAAGGTATTTTTCATATGATCTTAAAATATAGATTATTTTAGTCATTTTCACATGATGTTAAAATATGTGATGGATGGTCCATCTTGTAAGACTTGAAACTTATTAGAGTAGTCTACCTAGTAAGACCTATCTTCCTCTACATATTATCCAAATCTACATAAGGACCCTTAACACGTGGTTCTTTATCCATAAACCTATGTTATGAAAAAATGAATCTTACCCTAGTAAAGAGCCTAATATGCATAGGGGTATTATATAAAAACTATATGTGGATTGATTCATGATGTTTCAATATATGTAATGATGTTGGGATCTCCTATAATATGCCTTGGTGAAAATTATAATCACACTGGTTATACCCTAAAGGCGAGACCCTTCTTTATTCACATCAATTTGTTTATTTCTTTCTCACATAATGGTTCCCATACATCTCATCCTTCTCCTCCTATACACAAGACAAATTTTTATAGAGGACCGTTTCTAAGAACTATGAATGGACTGATTCCTGTTACTATAGGTTATGTTTTTGATCATTCATACTTGGGTAACAAACCTAATAAATTTAGGAAAAATGAATCATAAAAAATGATTCATGACAAAAAATAATCGACATATATGGTGAATACCACACTCGAGAAATCAAGACATAAAAGGAAACATCATAAATCAATAAAATACATAAAAGAAAACATGAGAAATCAAGAAAATGTTAGGTCATGAAATTTTTTGGTAGAAACTATGAGCCACACATGATACATACACAAACCGACTATTACCAAATTTTTACAACATATCAACAAAACAAATAATCACGGTCTGATGATGAACAAAGCTCGTCCCCCTCTCTACCTCTATATCTACTTCCTACTACCACCTGAAAGAACATTATATTGAAAATTAAATACTTTTGTATATTTATATTTAAAATTAAAACCAATAAAAGTTTTCAAACTAAATGATTTTGAATTTTTGTGATTTACCTGCTCACCACCAGTCGATGCAATACCACCGGGGGAAGATCCAGTAATATTCTGATATAAATCAATCAATGCTTTCTACAAAGTAGATATCAGAGCCCCCTGGTCGTGAACTATGTTTCGTAGAGAAACAATATCTCTCTCAGTATCTCAGGGTATGGACTGACTACAACCAGGAGTAGATGCAGCTACAATCCCTAGTAGACAACCAAATACCTCATATGGTACGGGTCCCAAACCCATCTCATTCACTCTATTAGGATGCTCCTTCTTAAGGACATCAGCAACCAGGTTATCCTGGGAGACTGAGTAGGACTGCGCAGGATTGACATCCCACAGTTCTTTAATTTTTACCTATAAATAAATAGTAGTTATATTAGAAGCAATATATATTAACATAGTAACAAATGATAATAAGTTATTATAATGAAAAATGATTTCATACCCCAAATTCTTTGGAAGGCTCATTAATAAAACTTTCATCATATTTTTGGTGAACATTCAACCACACTTCTGTTCAGGATGATTCATGCCCTAAACTCTATGGCTACATTAAACAAACATAAATAAAAAATTTAATATATTAAATAAATAATATTGTCTTATAAATATTTAAACTAATGAAAAGATTACTAGAGAATATCATCTTCTAGAAAAACTCTTTGACCCTGTAGTGTGAGGGATGACCTCCTTAGCCCGTCTTGATGCATTCTTTCTTGAAAGATCCTGAAATAAATAAAATTCAATTTAATTGTAATGTATTCAATGTCATATCATATTTATATACATGTATAAATGTAAAATGATATTATTATAGTAATATATATTTAAATACCATCTTCTTCTCATCACGATGTTTATCAACAAAAACTTTCCATTGCTCTTTGGGTACCCCATCGGGTAGCTTGTCATACATCTGTTGGGTGGTCAATAAAGCATTGTTGACATTTCCCCACAATATCCATTTAATGTCTTTCTATTTTTTCCAAGATTTTTCAATGTCCACTTTCGTGCTATCACATCAGTAACCGTAAAGTGGAAAAACATCTGTACACAGAAATTCATTTTGAAAATATTAATAACATGACATTCAATTACACCATAATGTATTAAAATTGCCTTTATTTTGGAATAAAAAATTTCATTTTTACAACTTGCAGGCATATATCTCTAATAATCATATGAAATAGGAAGGGAAACGAGATCCGTGACCAGCTGGCCTAAAATCTGGCCAAGTAATCCTGCGACGTCATCCGTAGGGACCCCATATGAATCAAATGGTAAAACTATCTTCTCTCTAGTCAAATTACATACATATGAACTTTTTATATTTTTCTCCATAATTGCATTTTTTCCATATTTAATGAAAAAATAGTTAGTATAAAAAAATTACAATAAATTTATTCATATTAAATTTTTTACCTATAATAGTCACCCTCCAGTATCCCTATGAAGAACTAGAAGTGGCGCACCGCTCCCCCACTGCTGAGGATCTTGAAGCGGGAAGCGACAACTGAGCTGCTGAAGGGATTCTCACAGATGGTGTGAGAGATGGTGTAGGGGGAGATGGTGTAGGGGGGTAGGTGAATGGTGGCTCAGATGTCGTAGGGAGGGAGACAGATGGATCTTCATCTGTCACAGTGGTCGATGAAACAGTATATCACCCCCCCTTGGAATTCCTATCATTTAATCAAATAAAATTAAGTTCAAAACATATATTTCAAAAAATTTATGCAAAAAAAAATTTAAAAAAGATAATAAATTCACAGTACTAACAAACAAAATATACATAACAATGATAATGAATGATTGCACAAATGAAATAAGTGGTTGCTAAATGAATGCATAACTGTATATACAATAATTTTCTCCTTCAATCATGTTGGTTTACTACTACATTACTTCATCCACTTCATTCAACTTTTCTAGACTAATATTTTCAATATCATGGTGGAAAAATAATTCCAATTCTTGTTGTTGATGAGATTCAATGTCAGAGGTCAAATATTCCACTTCATCACCCATATCATACAAATCTCTTTGTTTAACATGCGAAAATACACTCTACCCTTCATCCAAAACATCATTCACATAATATACAATTTTTTATTATGATGATAAGGTATATGGATTATGCAGTTCAGGATCACCAACATCTATCAAGTGAGATAAGTTCACAGAAGTAGATTGCAAGGAATATCTTTTAACACCTTTGATAATATCAACCCAATTTCATTTGAATAAAACAACTGAAAAATTCCCATGGTAGTTTATTTCAATAATATCGATCATATTTCCATAGTATCCCACTTCAAAAAATGTAAATATACCACTATTATGTATTTTAAAACTCTCTTCTTGATCAAATATACGAAATCTAAATCCATTCACATTATAAGCGTCGAACTTTCTAACTTGTTTTAGAGGACCTCGATCAAGAAACTTCAAATATTCTGACAACTCTGCTTGAGTATCAGTATTCATGATCTAAAAAAAGAAATATACTTTATTAGAATTAAAAAATATATGTGTCAACCTAATATTCGTATTTATTGAAATATTTATGAACTTAAACGTTGTAAAAACCATTCTACAAGCTCTTCATTAATAGATTTCATTATATATTTCTCATTTTGTTTTTATCCTCTCATTAATCTCTTTGTTTGTATCCTCAAATCTTCAATAAATGGATCTGAAATTTCACTATTCAGCAGCAAATATCTATGTGCTTGTAATAATTCCATTTCTTTTAGTGTAAAATTTGAGGTCCTCCCAACTGATCGGCCAATAGTAGGAAATATTTTTTATTTCCCATGTATTTGAGATTGATTTGATGTGTTGTCAACACATCCAACTAGATTAAATCTTATCTCAATATCATCCAAGTATCTAGAACAAAAGGTAAGACACTATTTTTCCAAATATCCTTCAGTAGTAGAGCCTTATAGTTGAGATTTATTTCTCATGTATGATTTTAAATGCTCAATATATCTTTGAAATAAAATAAAAAAAAACATAATTATGCATTTAATTAAGTACCAAATTTTTTTACTTAATAGAAAAACATATAAATAAAGTACCTCTCAATTCGATACATCCATCGATAATGAACAAGGCCTCCTAATTTATCTTCCTCAACCAAATGCATAGTTAAATGCATCATGATAGTAAAAAAAAGATAGAGGAAAGATCATCTCCATTGAAAAAAGTATCAATAAAAACCTCTCCTAAAGGTTGTCAAGATCAAATGGATGTAGATATTTCTCACATAGTTATTTGAAAAATGTGTAGAATTGGAGTACAACAACAACAACTTTTTTTAGGTAATAATGTATGCAATGACAATGGTAGTAACTACTGTAACAAAATATGTGAATCATGACTTTTAAATCCATGAAACTTATGATTATTTAAATCAACACACCTCGAGATGTTACTTGAATACCCATATAATACTTTTACATGCTTTAAAATTCAAAGGAATGTATCTTTATCCCTATTTTTCATTGTAAAAATTACCAGAGCATAATTTTCATTCTCATTTGGCCAAAGATCACGTTTTATGTTCATTACTTGTAAGTATTTCTGAGCATTGAGATGATCCTTCGAATTTCCATGCCCATTAAGCAATGTGAAGATCAAATTTTTACAAGCATTCTTCTCAATATGCATCACATCAAGATTATGCCACAACAAATTAAATTCCCAATACGGAAGTTTAAAGAATATACTTTTTTTCTTTCATTGTTGCATTCCGATTTCACTTGATGATGCAATTGGAACCCGTTTCCCTCTATAATTCAAATGATAAACCTTCCCAAATTCTATTTCAACTTTTCCAAGTTTTGTCAATATTTTAGAACCAGTTAACAACTTTGGAGGTGGTCTACGATCAATGAAACTGTTAAATTTTGATCTGTTTAGCTGAAATCTATGAGATGCATTGAGAAATCTTAGATGACACAAGAAGCACCATTTTCTACTATGATGTAGACATTTGGGATCAAAATCAAAGTTACAAACAAGACAAGCCAAACCCATGTAAGTGTTCTAACTAGATAAATTCCCAAGCCCCGAGAAGTCACTAATGGTCCACATTAAAGCAACATGCATTTTGAACATTATTTTAGAAGAAGCATCAAATGTATCAACACCTTTTCTCCATAACTCATGTAATTATTCAATTAAAGGTTGTAAGTATACAGAAATATAATTTCCAGGCATTTTTTTCTAAGAATAATCATCAAAATGATAAAATATGTTTGTTGCATACACATCCATGGAGGCAGATTGTAAGTGATCAAAATAACTGTCCAAATGCTATAACTGGTAATCAAAGTCCCAAATGGGTTGAATCCATCAACATCTAATCCTAATCGAACATTCCTAGGATCAGCTGAGAAATATGGATGTAATGAATCAATTGTCTTCCATGATTGTGAATCTTGTGGATGTCGCATTAACCCATCATTGTTATTATCTATAGAATTCCACTTCATGTGTTCGATGGTTTTAGATGACATGAATAATATTTGCAATCGAGGATTTAAAGGAAAGTAATGAAAAACCTTAGCAGGTGTGTTCTTTTTCTTCTTCTTCATGGTAGTATATTGATTCATATTTCCAACATCATCCATTAACTACCATCTAGAAGAAGAACATTTTTTGCAATCCTATCTACTTGAATCCTCTTGCCAATAAAGCATACAATCATTAGGACATGCATGCATTTTTTTATAATTCAAACCAATCCTGTTAACAACTTTTTTATATCATAAAAAGACTCGGGGATGCTTTCTTTAAGAAATTCATCATGCGAAAATTCTAATATCATGGACATTTCCTTATTTGTAATTCCACATAGACATTTTATATGGTACAACTTAAGAAAAAAAGAATGTTTTGAATATTTCAAACATCCACTATACAAATATTGATTTCCATCATCAACTAAATCATGAAACATATTTTCCTTAGTGAAATTTTCTCTTACATTAGTCTCCACATAATCAAGAGGAGGATCCACTGATATGTTACAATCTTCATCTAGTTTTCCTAAAGTCTCAAAAACATCACTTTTCATGTTGCTATTTGTAGCACCCTTATATGGTTTTTCTGATATATTTTTGATGTTGATGGTGGTGTCTTTTAGTGCCAAATGCATCATTTATAAGGTTTTTCATTTCATTTCCCATTGTCGATGAAGTTGGGATCTCATTCTGTGGATTGACATCAGTGCTCAACCTTTCTGTAACGTTCAATTCTCCATGCCAAATCCAACACAAATATTGACTAGGGAATTGTTTCAATATTAAATGTTCATAAACTTCATCTCTCTTCAACCATATTATAAATTTACATTTAGGACATGGAAATCCTATTCTCCCTTCAACGGATCGATTGGAAATTTCAAAATCTAAAAACTCCTCCAAACCCTTAACATACTAAGGTGTGTTCCTCGGTAATGTGATACAGATTTTATCCATGTATATCACAATGTGCCTACACAATATTAAAAAAAATTAAAACACATGACTATTAATAAATAGGGAAAGAGGTTCATATATACTAGTTGAAAAAATATATAAATATGTTAAATATTTGAAAAAATCTATGATTAGATAAAAAAATACTCAAAGACACTTTTTCCCAATAGACTATTGTAACTTAAGGCACTTTAAGATGATATATGGAAAAAAATTTCTCATAATATACCTATTAAGTCTCAAAAATACTATCTCATGCCCACCAAGACATCTCAAAATATATAGAAATTTTAAAGAAGAGGCATGAATGCCTTTGATACCAATTTGTCACAAACCAACCTAGATAACCTGCCAAAGCGGTATATTATAGTGTTTCTATGTAGATAACAAATTTCATGGATGGATAGATACATAAAAAGAAATAATAATGAGGTTGATAAAATAGAGGCATATTATATTTCTGAAGATATGCATGTGTGATAAAGGATACAGATAGAGGAATCATGGAGGAATGGAAATAGATATTGGGATGAAGGGAAAGTGTCAGAGGTGGAGCTAGAGGAATGGATGTAGAGAGAAATATATAGAATATTTTTTAATATGTTATAAAAATCACCCAATTAAAATTATAAATCTGTAAACACACCTTATATTAGTTATGTAATAATGAAACTAGAACCAAATGTATTGAGCCATCCCTAGTAAGGATAATTTATATTATCATGGGGTTTTTAAGAAAATTTTAGGTTAACACAACCATTTTATTAACTAGAGTAATATCCATCAAAATACATGGTTCAATATAGACATGCACATTGTGTATTTATATGTATAAGAGATCCATTTTGGGTAGTATACTCAATAGGCTAATTTTTGGCGATTTAGTGCAATTTGTATAAAATTCCTACCAAAATACTATCAAATGATTTGATGATTATATTGTCTATGTTATATGAGTGGAAAAATATATCCATTAAATAATAATATCTGAGTGATAAAATATTATATATCCAATGATGAGAGTATTTCAGATTTGATAAAATAATGGGATGCTAGTAAAATGATTTTATTAAGTCATAACTAATAATCAAGATATAATGAAAAATGATTCATTTATTTTTTATAGGGAAATGGAAAGACACCACATGGAAACATATACATCATTCTAGGAAATAGAAAATACCCCCACCAGTATAGATTTACATTATTGATATAGGATATTACAATCATCATTACAAAAATAAAATTACTACTATGTACTAAAATCACATATTCATGATCATCCACCTCAACAGCGAGGCGGAGAGGCAGTGAGGTGGCGAGGGGCTAGGGATTCAAGGGTCACCGAATAATTAGTGGAAAAAATAAAATAAAATTTCATCATGACCCTTTCCTACATCAAACTTCCACGCCATATAAAAATAAATAAGAAGAAACCTAATATCAATACTAGGAAATGTAATACATATCAATAATAACTAAAAACTCCCATTCCCCTTGAACTCCCTCTCCTGTAAGGAAAACATTCCGCTCCAGTGGCCTTTCTTCTCCCACTGTCAGCTACAACTACCCTCAGTCTGTTGAAAGTAGTAAAAGCCTAAGTGGAAAATCCCTTAAAAAGGAAATAAATTAAAACTAAACTAAAAACATAACTACTATATTATGACTATAGAAATCACCACCCAACCAAATCAAACAAAACACCCCTTGGGCGAGAATAAAATATATGCTGAAAAATGAAACTAAAAAATGATAAAGATATAAGCACTACATAAAAATGCTTGGTAGGGATCTTGAAAGAGAAAACACTATTTATTAAATACATTTAAAGAGAATATAATTTCTTTTTAGTTTGAAAAAATAAATATACAAATATACAGTTTTCTATTCTTATCTAGAACATCTAACAAGATGACGATTCTTAAATACCATTTTCCCCTTTCCATTTTGGAAACCATTTACAAAGAATAAAATAATTTAAAAATATCTATTCATAATAATATAATTAAATGAAATAATATTTTTATTGGGAAATCAAATTGTAGAAATCATATCATGAGGTGCTACAAAATAAAGGAAATTTGAACAAGCCACTTGTTATTTTAGACATAAAATGGAAACTAGAAAAAATATCTTGAAAATATAGTAATATATAAATAGAAATAAAATGAGAGAAAGAACCTTCAGAATGAAATAAGTATCTAGTTTATTTGGGTTCTAGGTACATCATATACTATTAATCAAACATATAAGAATATATTTCCATCACGACTCATTGGAGGGGATGCAACCAAGGTACATTGGTAAAAGAAATGACACTTTGTTGAGTAAGTGTTACATCATAATCCTACTAGTGAAATATACTGAAGCCCTACCGGCTAGCCTAACAACTAGTCCAAGACTATCCACCTAGGTACCCAAGATTCCCATGTTCCATGCCCATAACTAAAATACATATGGGAGGTTTGGCAGAAAAAAAAATATTGATGACACTACATTACAAGGAAAGAATACAATAACACATCACCTCCCTGTACTACCAATGGAAATCCCATTTTATTAGAAACATACCAATATATCATTCATATCAAACCTAGGTAAAAAAAATACATAAAATTATGGAATTCCATTGGAGTTAATTTTATTTTTAAAAATCCATTAGAATGTTCGAATTGGTCCACAAATTTTTAGAAATCAAAATCGAACATTTGGAAAGTCACTTTTCACACTATAACCTTCACATTCAAAATAACACTTCAAACTTAGACACATATAAAACATTATATATATATGTTCCCCTTTTCTAAATATAAGAAACCAAAAATATGAGAAACCAAAAATCCACCAAATACCTATTTAAAAATGGGATAGGGAATAAGAATGAATGAAAACATGGGTAAAACCGTTAGAGAATTCATCACCTCCAATAGTTGTGGTTAGAATAGTCCCCAATATAACCCCAAAAAGCCTAGGAAGAATAAAATAAACCAAAAAACCCCAATATTGGGTTCAGGTTCATCAACGGAACATGAACCTCAAGGGGAAATATAAAGGGAAAAATGAAAATAGAAGAATAAGTGAGAATATGAGGAGAAAATCATACCTAAGTTGAACTTAAAAAGAATTGGCGAGGCGGTTAGGGGATAGGTATTCAAGGGTTGCCAAGGGGAGGGGGGTATCACAGGGGTCAGGGGGAGAAGGGGGGTCTCGGGGGGGGGGGGGGGTGTCGGGATTGAAAAAAAAAAACGTTTTAGCGGCGGTTTATTAAAAACCACCGCTAAATCTTTAATAAAAAGAATTAGCAGTGGTTTAGTAAACTAATACTAAAAAACTTCACCAAAAGGCTATTAATGTTGTAGTGATGAGTGAAAAGGGAAACCTACCTCAATCTCATGGAGCTTCAAAAACACAACCCAAAACCACTCCACGAAGGTTCCAAGAGCCAAGATCTACCAAGAAGAACCTTTATCAAGAAAAATACCCAACATAAATGAAGGTAAACATGAAACCTATATCCACATAACCTTGGTAGAGTGATATCTCAATTAAAAATGAAAGAAAGAGGAATAGGGAGAAGAAAGAAGATTACCTTGAAGATTTCACCATGAAACCTTGAAGAATCACCTTAGATCTATACAAATAGTGGAATAAGAGGATTTAAGAACCAAGGAGGAGATCCCCTAGGGATGTAAAAACCAATAGGAGGTTGGAATGGGTGGTTTGGGGCTAAAAATCCAAAGAGGGAAAAAGATTCATTTCACATTTTTAATGACCTGGGTAGCTCACATGGTTTGGTTGCACGATTTGATAAACCACACACTAATCGTGCGGTATGGTTCTACCATGAGATAACGAATTCTTGTATTCTTTAAGCATGTTTTGACTAACTATGTGTGAGTTTTGATCCCTCAACCAGAAGTACACCAAATATTGTATGGTTTTCTAGTCTAGGCCGCATGGTTTCATCTAACTGTGCGCCAACCATGAACCAAGAAAAAAACAACCTGAAACTCAAAATTCAAAATCATCACACCCATAACTTGATCCAAAAAACCATGAACAAAAGATAAACTAGATCAGAGGTCAAAGATAAAAAGATAGGTGTGATATACGGAAATTTGGATACATTTGACCATTTTTTGAAAAGAAAACCATATTATCATACCCATTTTTAAAAATACTATATGCGACTTTATTAAGTTTTTACAATGGATGTCTCATAAAAAGGATTTCTAGCCCTCAACCCGGCTACACAGGATGGTGACCTTCAGGCAGCGTATGTCATTATCTTATTGTATATTTTTTTTATAAACACCAAGTCTTATTTTAAAAATTAAAGTCAAACCATATCCTAATGTATTATGGGAAACAAGTTTGAGATGATGTCTCAAAGCTATATATTCAAAACATGGGATTGTTTACAAATTTCAATTTTTATAAACATCTATTTCAATGAAGATGTAATGATTGTATATAGATAAAGTAATAAGAGGAAATTGGAATGGTTTTGAGGCATTCTAACAATGTATGGAATCGACTTGGTAGATCATGGGGCATCCATCTTTGAAATTGGGATTATAATGAATGATGATATATATTCAAATCTATGAGTTTTTTATGTTTAAATTAGAATAAAAAAATATATTGAGATTGATGAATCTTAGGACATGACTCATATTTATATTTTTGGAAGAAATTATAAATAAATAATATGAAAAATCTTGGATAATGGATTATGAATAATGTTGAATGATTGAATGTGTCTATATATAGGGTTTTAAGAGTTATGATGTAGTGTTATGTTATTTAAGGGTTGATAAATTTATGGATGATCATAAGTTTAAAGAAATAAATACCCTTTTTAGGTTTTATGTGGTGAGATAACTTTTAGAGACATTTATTTAGTTTTCATAAATGTTTTAGGTATATATATAACCCTTATGTTTAACTTGTGTTGTAGTGAAAAGGTTATTTGAGGAATAACACTTTTATATTTTGTGGAAATAAGTTGAAAGGTATTGATAACCTTTATAATTAAGATGATATTTTATGTTGAGGTAAATATAGTTATTTGGGATAAAAGAGTTATAAAATTTTGGGAACATATGAATTATCATATAGATAAGCATGGTATTGAAATGTGATTTGGTGACTAAGGTATTAACGTTATTATTGAAGAATTCACTATACTTGGAATATTATAAAAGTAAAAATATGGATCTATATGAACACTAAGAGGGGGAGGGGGTGAATTAGTGGTCTTTTTATTTTCATATTTTTCTTCTTTAGACTAACCTTCACCTCAAGTTAGAGAAAATTGAATCCAATGAAAAAAAACATACCATCACACCCACATGAACACAAGAAATTACAAGGTTCACTACTCAATAAGAGTATCTATTACTTAGCATGGTTTTGGAATAATAAAATACCACACATCCACTAAAAAATAATTCTTTTTTGGTTTACAACTAGAATTAAATATCTATCACTTACAAAGCAATATAGTCCTTTGAAAGTGCATGTGCTCCTCATACATATAGTATGATAAAAAATGTTTTCAACAATGAAATGAACCTTCACCAAATATATTTAATATATCATAAATGTTATTCTTGAACATTATTCATACTTTACTTCCTCTAATTTCTTCTCTATCTTCCTAAATTTCTTACAAAAAAATGAGCAATAACTTCTAACTGAACTTTTACATGAATCTGTTTATCCGATAACATCTTCATCCGGTATATGTCTGTCCAATATACTTTTTCTGGTATACTCTGTCTGGTACAACTCTGTCTAATACCGTCGATTTAGTGCTTGTTTGTACGATACCACTCTATCTGGTATCCTTTGTCTGATATCCACTTTTCAGTGTCCTCTATCTAAAACCCTATGTATAATGCTGCTTCATCTGGTACTTCAACTAAAAGGAAAAACAATCTCAATCTTTGTGGCTAGTACCTCACATTTTCAATGTAAAACATAACAAAAACAACATTTCTTAGTGCACCTAACCCCATTTATATAAACATTTCTTCTCTAAAAAATAAGGGAGGGGAATAAACTTAATATTCAATGTTCCAACTTGAACTATGAATATCCCACTTGATTATTTATTCAGTTGAATACCTTTAAACCATTGAGTAAATATGAGTCAAAAAACTTCATAAGAAATTCACTATATCTTGGAATGAGTGATCTCTTAAAAAATTCCTCAATTATCATCTATATTTATGAACTTTGAATTCAAAAATCAATATTCTCACAAATTTAGGACTTTAAAAAATACCTTTTCAAGATCCTAAAACCTCTGTATGATACTTATTTGAGAAACTCTATCTGATGAGTTTTTAACACTATGTAAAATTACTTCATAGAACTTTGTCTGATGACTTAATAATACTCTATCCAATGAATTTATAATACTCCATCCAATGACTTCATAGAACCATGTCTAATGAATTCATAATACTCAATCCGATGAATTTGTAATACTCCATATGATGACCTTATATAACCATATCCGATGAATTCATAATACTCTATACAATCATTCGGAAACCTATGTATGATAATATAATAAATTTCATCTAATAAACTTCATACACCTTTCCTTATGATACAATTTTTTTTGATAAGTACAACCTCATCTTTAACCATGAAATCATTTTAGTAATCATGATTTTAAAAACATTGAGGAACATAAAAGAATCATCTGAATCATTTGATAAATCATATCTGTATTATGTAACTATGAATATAATCAGAAAAACATTTGGTTTAACCCATAGTTTTTCTATATCTATCTCTTCATATCTATATCACCCCCTCAGTTAAAAATAAATCATATATCTCTGTTCGAAACATTCCATCCAAAAAAACCATAATGAAACTTTATAATGTTGTTAATAAATTTTCTTCTCCAAACTTCAAGGCACATTATTTAGGAAAATTAATACCAACTCACCAATCATCATAAGTATGAAAATTATTCCTTATACAACTTACTGATTTATATGTTTGATAAATAAAGTCAACATCATAAACAAAATCTATTTCTATCAACCAAAATATTTTCACTCAAATAAAAACCAACACTTGGTCTCAACAATCTCCCCATTTGTATTTTATTTTAAACCAAGGAACATAAATCACTAAAACTACGAAAATCCAGTAATGGAACACTATCCTATAATTTTATGACCACATGAGTGAGCTTGGTGTTGGAAATAAGAATAATTGAATAAAAATAACATAGTATCCATAAATTAGTGATTAAAAAAATTCAAAATTTCTTTCGAAACTCAAAAATTCATCATGAAAATAAACTTCAACCTATAAATAAAATGTTCTTACATCCACTTCAACAAAATGTTAAAATAATTCACATATACTGACATCATAACTTACCCCTTTTAACCCCCCTAAATATATTCTCTCCCAAAATAGGTAAATCACATATCAATGGTTATATTTAAGTTACAAACCCCCTTGATAACACTATCCAAAGACAAGATTATATAGGGAAAAGATACCACATTCATTATCCTTTAAGAGAGTAAGGTTGATCATCTACAATCAACCTCAACTTCTAAAATGTTTTCCTGTGTAATGGTTTAGTGAAGATATCATATACTTTCTCCTGTGTTGGTATAAAATTCAGCTTTAGCTTAATACTTTCCACTAATTCTTTGATAAAGTGATATTTAATATTTATGTGCTTAGATATATAATTTTGTATTGTATTCTTGATGAGATCGATAACACTTTGATTATCACAACCAAAGATAAGGGGAAACTTCACATCAATGGAAAAATCTTCCAGCTATGTATTCATCCATATTAACTATGTTTCATATTGAGTTCAAGATACATATTGAATTTTATCAGTGCTGAGATTCACCAAAATTTATTTATTTATATAAAAACTTACACATATTTCTCCAAAGAATAATACTACATTGTATGTGGATCTTCTTTCATCGAGGCAGCCTACCCAATTTTTATGTGTAACCAAAAATAAAAATCATTATTTTACTTTCATATTTCAACCTAAAATAAATTATGCCTTTAATATATCTGATAATTCTATTTACATCCACAATATGGGACTCTTTTGATGGAATTTTATACCTAGAAAAAATAGTAATAACATACACAAAATCTAGTCTTAATGATGTGATATATGAAAAATTTACAATCAATTTCCTAAATTCTTTAGGATTAACATCCTTTCCTTTCCCATCATTGGAAAAATTTGTTCCCACTAAAATGGTGGTAGAAATAGGATTTAAATATTATATTCTAAATTTATTTAGGATTTCCTTAGTATACATCTCTTGAGAAATAAAAATGTACTTTTTCTTTTGAGAGTTTTATATGCCAAGAATGCATTTCATGACTCCTAGCATAGAAATTTCAAATAATTTTTTCATCTCCTCAGTAAAATTTTCACACATTTAATCATAATTCAATGTGAATATGATTTCATAAACATAAACTATCACAATGAGTGAAAACTATTGATTTTATTTTATGCAGAGATTACTATCAAATATTCCTTTTTTTAAATTCAAAATTTTAAGAAAGTATCCAACATATAATACCAATATCTCAAAGCCTGTTTTAGCCCACTAAACACCTTATTTAACTTATAAATATGGTCTTCATCTTGACTAAACATGATGCCTCATGGTTTCTTAATATAAAATTTTTCTTCCTACTATCCATTAATAAAATAAGACTTGAAATCCATTTGGAATATATTATATTTCTATTGTGCAACAATATATATAATTATTTTTATGTTTTTAAGTCTTTTTATAGGGGAAAATGTCTTATCAAAATCAATTACTTCAACCTATGATTAGCCCTTATAGACAAGTCATGCCTTTTTTTTATTAATTCACCTTTTTCATTTAACTTATTTTGGAAAACCCACTTTATTCCAATCACATTTTTATCTTCCAGTTTGGGTATAAGTTTCCATTTCCCATTATTCTCAATATAATTTAATTCTTCAATCATGGAATTAATCCACTTTTTATACTACAAATATTATTTAATATATCTTGTATCAACCTATGAGTATAAAGAGGTATGTGAAACAATTATTTATGTTATTATGGTTTGAACCTATTATCCTTGATCTCCAATGATATTTTAGATCTCCACTTACTTCCTCATCCTCAGATGATATGAACATAATTTTCCCTCATCACTTGAGATGGATGAATCAAAATATTTATCCTGTGTAGCTTCCATATCATTAATTATGTTTAAAATTTTTTCATGTTACTTAATGGAAACAACTTAATATTTTTTTTCTCTTATATATGCAGTTGACTGTGAAACTTTTATATCAGTATGTTTTAGCACTTTCACATATAAAGAGTCAAAAATCATTCAAGTTTCCTTATTATAACATGTGTATATTCTACCATTAGGAGGGTATCCAAGGGAAATTCCATCAACACCTCTTTGATTAAACTTTGAAAGATTCTCACCTATAACTTTGATAATGTAGGGACTTTCAAACATCCTTAAGTATTTAATCTTGTTATTTCTTTATAATACATCTCTTATAAAGTCATATCAATGTTTTTCCTATAGAAAAAATGATTTTAAATGTGAAATACTATTTCAATAGTTTTTTTACAAAATAATCAAGAAGTATCATGTTCAATCAATATGGTTCAAGCCATTTCAAACAAACTTATATTACTTATTTCAACAACATTTTTCTATGGTGTGTATGGTGCACTAAGATCATAATGAATTCCATATTGTTCAAGATAATCTTTGAACTTCACATTTTTGTATTCAACACCATTATTGGTTTGAATTTTATTTAAATAATATCCACACTCATTTTCAAAACTTCTCCTAAAACTCTAAAACATTTTAAGAGCTTATAATTTATGATTTAAAAATATAATACATGTAATATATCTGAAATAATAAATAAATGAAATAAATTATTTATCTCTATTTTTATATTTATTTCTCATGTGCCCACATATTTTAGAATAAATAAGCTCCAAGGGATTTTTTTTATGTATTTCAATCCTCTTATGCACTGAATTTGAAATCTTTCCTTTCTAGAATACATAACAACACCAATCTCATATTCATTTCATGTCAAGAACATCACAAATGATTCATCTCTTTTTTAGAATGTTCATATTTCTATAACAAATATGTATAAGTCTTTTATACCACAACTGATTTTCTTCTATCATGCTAAAATAACATGAACCCTATGCATCTCTAACCTAAAATATATTTCTCTTATTTCATTGCCCACTTGTCATAACTTTCCCATCTTATAGGATTTTAATAAAAAATCCATATTTTCTAAAAAAACTTTATTTCCTTTATCATAGAGATATGAAACACTAAACAAGTTATGTTTCATCCCATTAATAAATAAGGAACTTTAAGATTTATATTTTTCTATTCCAATGATAGAAAATCCAGCACCTTTGATTCTGAGTGACTCATCATTTCCAAAATTCATCGTTCTTTCTTTGTAATATTTTACATTCTTTAAAAATTTCAATTCCCATGTCGTATGTGAAGAACAACCACTATCCAATATCCATGGTTGTTCTCTATTTGTGGGATTGAGAATAGTTTCAACAACTAAGGCCTTCTCCTTTACTTTTTCTTCCTTCACATGTGGATTTTGAGATTTATAATATAATTTTTTTGAGATGTTAGAATTAAAAGACATCCTTTAGAATTATCTCCATGATGGTCACATATTTCCCAAATAGTTTCCAGAGGTTTTAATCTATTTTTAGTTTTCAAAATATATTTGTCAGGTTTCCTAATTTGAGTGGGATGACTCCCCCTCAAAATTTTTCTCCAGTACCTCCTCTATTCATTGTAGTGTTAATGATTTAACTAGTGAATTTTTTATGTATGTCCAAATCTACCACAGTGCCATCAATATCTATAGAAAGCATATTTTACTCTATAAAATTCATGTTTTCTAGAACTATGTACATTTTTTTCATCATTTTTATAACAATTATCCTTGTCTCTTTATTTTGAAAAAAAATCTTGGTATATTTCTAAATTTTTATTCTTTATCTTAGACTTACTCTTAACTAAAAAAGTCTCCAGTTGTAGTAGTTTTTTCTTCAAACTTTTATTCCTCATAAATTTCATAATTTTAAACCTTACAAGTTTTAGATACATACATGATTCTATTTAATACTTCTTCAAAACATTTTAAACCTTGTTTTTAACCTATGAGAATGATCTTCATTGACTATTCCGAGGTTTACACTTCTTATAATATTCAAAAAATTCTAGAATCAAGTTTTGGAAGTTTTTTATTCCTTGCACAATCTCAACAAAATTCAATTGAAAAATATCAAATTCTTTCTACTTCACTTTTATCATTTATTCAAGATTTATGTTGAGGTTTCTCTCTTCATCAAGAAAACTTTTTAGATCATTGATATCTTCTAAAAACTTTTATTTTCCTTTATGAAATGATTACTGATTATTTGCGGATATATATTCTTTCTTAAACTTCTTAATATCTTTCTCAATTTTAACAATCTTTACAAGATATTATTTTAACTATTTTTAAGAATAAACTCCATCTTATTTTCCTATTATTCTTCTTTAGAGTTTCTACTTTAATTACTAGTAAAATTATCATCACCTACTTTTTAAATAAGAAAAATCTCAACACCACTATCATTGAAACTTTTAGCTTCCACTTCACTATCATCATCATAATAACATTTGGATGAAAGGTTTTGTATTTTTATATATTGATAAATTTTTATCCTTTCCTTTTGAATAGAAATTTTATTTTTCTATCTTCATTTTCACAGGTCTTCTTGAAATTCAACCTTTTTCACCACTATATTCATATTTATTTATCCTTGGAGAATTTTCTACAAAAATACCAATGGATCTATTGTTAAATCACTTCAAAGGTAACTTTACTTAATACCCCCTTTGAATATTTTCACTTTTTAAGAAAACAAAGACATGAGTTAATCAAAATTTTTTACTTAATTTATATTCAGTGTTATATTATTTATTTCATACTTAGGAACTTTATTAGACTTTCCTTGATTCATAGTCCTGAAAGATATTTCCTGGTCAACATTTTCTTTATTCTTGACATCATTTTCTATTCTAATTTCATATATGATGAGAATACCATGTAAATCATATAGAGAGATAGTTTCAAGATATTTATAATTTAAATAGGATACCTTAGAATAAAATTTACTAAGAATAATTCTTAGAATCTTTTAAAAAATATTTAAATCTTTCACCTTTTCACCAAAACATCTTATGGTGCTAATAATGTCATAAAACCTTATAAATAACTCACTAATAGATTCATCACCTTTCATTTTTATATATTCATACTTCATCATCTAGATCTATTAAATTTCTTTATTCAATTTCATATTTCCTTCATAAATATTCTTAAACTTTTCTCAAATTCCTTTAGCTATTATAATTCCTTTAACCCTTAAAAATTAACTTTTGAAAAGTGAGTAAAGTATAAAATTTCCAAATCACCCACTATTATCTTGATTCTTATTATCTATAGATATCAAGGGAGAACTCTTAACAGGAGGAGTGAAAATTTCTGTAAAATATTCAAGAACTTCACAGACAATAGATAGAATATAGGGAAGCATTCTTTCCTTCCAGATATAATAGTTCTTCCCATATAATATAGGAATACCCTTACTATAAACCGAGTTATAAACATCCATGGTAGCATTACTTTTCTTCAAAATTCATACAACAAAGAGTCAATAAAGGAACCTTACCAATTCAAAGGACCCGTTAGGATCTATATGGCCACTGAGAGGGGGAGGTAGCGAATCAATAGTCTTCCTAATTTTATGTTTCTTCTTATTTAGAACAACCTTCACTTATAGTTACATAAAAATGAATCTGATGAAAAAAACATATAATAACACCCATAGGATCACAATAAATTAAAAATTTCACTACTTAATAATATTATCTTGTCCTTGGATTGGTTTTGAAATAATACAAGACCACACATCCACTATAAAACAATCCTTTGTGGTTTACAAAAAATAGGGAATATCCATCAATTATAAATAACTATAGTACCTTGATAGTTCATGTTCTCCTCATATAAATAGTATGATAAAAAAATGTTTCCAATAATGAAATAAACCATCACTAATAAGATTCAGTACACCATCCCTATGTTTCTTAAACTTTTTTCACACTTTCCATCCTCTAAATTCTTCTTCCTATTCCTCAATTTATTTCACAACAATGATCAAGAACTTATAATTGAACTTTTGTACAAACTTATTTATCCAATGACTTCTTTTTCCAGTAGCTGTCTATCTAGTATACTCCATCCAATATACTCCATCTAAAACACCTCTATCTGATACCCTTTATCCAATGCCTATCCATCAAATACCACTATTTCTAGTATCCTTCGTTTAATATCCACTTTCCGATATCCTTCATTCACACCCTCTATTAGATTCTACTCTATTTGGTATTTCAACCAAAAGGAAAAACACTGCCATGATTCATGGATGGAACCTCACCTTTTCAATGAAAAAAATATCTACAAAATTTCTCAGTGCACCTACTCTCCTTTATATAGGAATTTTTTCTTTGAAAAACAATTGAGGAGTGCAAACTTCAAACTCAAAGTTCCCACTCGAACTTTGAAATTTTTTCTCAAGTCTTTCTCTAGTTGACTAACTTCAATCCTATAAGTAAATATCAGTCAAAAAAATTTATATGAAATTACCTATATCTCAGTGCTAAAAATATCTTAAAAAATTCCTCAAATATAAGCTAGATTTATGTATGTCAAATTTACATCTCATCATCATAAAAAAATATAGGACTTTATAAAATAATTTGTAAAGATACTCAAACCTCCATCTGATACATCTTTGAGAAACTCCTTCCAATGACTTCATAAATTTTTTTCTGATGAATTCATATAACTCTATCTGATGACTTCACAATACTCCATATTTGTAGAAATCTATCCGATGAATTCATAGTATTCCATTCAATGACTTGTAATACTACATCTGATGACTTTGTAAACTTCTATCTGATGAATTTGTAATAATATTTTCGATTATTTAGAAACCTCTATTCGATAATATTTTAAAGATCATTCAATAGAATTTATACACATTTCCATATAATACAACTTTATCTGATCAGTACAACCTCATCTTGAACCATGAACAGATTTTAGATATCATGATGTTATAAACTTTGAGGAAAAAAACATCATTTTAATCATTTTACCAATCATATTTATCTGATATAACTATGAATACAACCGGAAATACATTTGGATCAAACCTCCATCCATTTTTCTCTATCTAACCCCTTATTTTTTAAAGAATACATACATCTCTATCCTAAACATTCCATTCAAAACCATCATAATGAAACTCCATAAGGAAGATTCATAATGTTGTTAACAAATGTGATTCTCCAAACATCAAGGCACATTGTTTGATACATTAATACCATTTCACCAATCATTGTAATCATGGGAATTCCTCCATATTAAACTCACTAATTTATGTGTTTGAAAACAAAATATAACATCATAAAAAAACTCTGAACTATCAACCAGTATCTTTTCACTCAAACATAAACCGACACTTCTTTCTCTCAAAATATTATATGATTAAGTTAAATGGATTTTTTGGCTAAATATGGGATTTTATTTAAGGAATAAGGTTTGAATTATCTTTTGGAAGCATATATTATTTTTTTTGTGGATTTATAGTGATTCATGTTATTTATGGAAAATTTTATCATATTTTTAGAGATTGTGTGATTAAGGTTTATAAAATTTTGGTATATGGATTCATGTGTGATTGATATTATTTAGAGATAATTGTTAAGTTAATAATGTATGATATAAAATAATTCTAATCTTTCAGTTTTAATCTTGGTTAGACATATTTTATAGAGTTTTAAGGTTAGATAATTATGGAATAATTTAAGTAGAACTTTTAGTTTCATTATTTCAAGAATTAGAGATTAATATAATATTTCTTCATATGAATGTTTGTAAATATCAGATATTATCTTATCTTGTACTAACCATTTTGGTTTCTATTAATGTCTAAAGTCATGTGGAATATCTTTTTATCCTTTTATGGATATTATTATCCATGAAAAGTTAATATTAGTATTCAATCATGAAAAAAATCATCTTAAATATTCATTTTTTGGAGTAAGAGATAATATAAAAATGAAAAAACATATCTAAGCACAATTAAAGGGTAAAACTATGCTTTGGAATGGAAATAAATCAAGTAAGTATATTTTATTGTGTTCTTTATCATGACATTAAAATAATCCCTCAAATATAGGAAAATAATCTTGATGCAAAATTTTTATCCTATCACATTCATTTATGATGAATTTATGGTCTTCTATATCCCTTACTAATTTATGGTTTTGTGGTCATTAACTTTCTCCTGAGAATGTTCTCTACCTCTCTCTATTATTACTTGGACATTATTTTTCTCATAAATATCCATATTTTTACTTCAAACCAATTTTATATTTATCTAGGAGCCCAAATATGTGTTATTCTAGGAAGCCTTTATATTTCCCTCTTCTAATTTCTAAAATGATGTTTTGTTATCCAATTTTATGATTTGAGTTTTCAATAAAGTTATTTTTAAATATTAAAAAGGTTTTTTTCCTTTCATGATTGTATAATGTATCTTCCACTCCTATGAAATGTTTTTTTTTTAAAATGTTTTGAAATCTTTTATCCAGAATAAGATAAAATTGTGAGGATTTAATTTATTTAAGGGGGGTTGATCGCATTACAATTCACTGTTTTATTTCACCCCTACACCACTGTTTTAAACTAGTTTTGTATTTAAAATTATAAATATTATCTAAAATTTTACATCTCATTTGATTCAATTATTAAATTTTTATCACTGTTAAAAAGGGAAATTATTATTATTTTGGTTATTTCGTTGTAGGGGGAGGTGATTTGGAGGGTCAGAGATGATCCAGAAGGGAAATGGGCCAAACTGCATGGAAGCCCAAGGACATCTGTCCACTGTTTTGAACATTGATCAAAATATGTGCCTCCAAATTGGATTCAATTTTTTTTTTCAGCTCAAAAACTTCATGGTATACAAATCATATCAAGAAAGAGAAGCCTAATTCTCCCATTAAGGGGGCTATACAAACCAATCTGTCCAGGGGACATAATCTGCAGGAAGTCAAAACGTTTGTTATTTATTTCAACCATATCTCACAATTTATTCCTCCATTGACCACAAAATTTGAAGAGGAGAGAGTAAAGATGCTGGGATAAAACGTTTCTCTTTTGTCCAAGTCTATATAAGGCCATTTACTAACCCAAAACTGAGACACAAGTGGTATCTTGAAATCTGGGTGCCCAAAACAACTTCCCATTTTGGCTATAAATTGACACCTTAGGAACCTCATTTGAAAGTTCGACCAAGGAGTGTAGTGATATAATTTTGGAGTTCTAGAAGAGTCCTCTCATCACCTTGGAGTTTTTGGAACTTACTATACTCATTGGTGGAGCTCTTGAAGCAAGGATCCCTTTTTCGAAGCCTTCCTCTCTTTCTCATGTTGTAATGTTTGTGTTTTCAGAATAAACTTATTTTTTCCTCTTTTATTTCTTCTATTTTCTTATGTTTTGTTAAAATTTATTCTTATATTAATATTCCTATTTGTTCTAGAAATCAAGAGTAGAAACGAGATAGGTTTCTACCCTTTCTAACCTTTTCACATGAAAAACGTTTCTACGACGATTACACTGCTCATGGAAGAGTAATTCCTTTTAGTAATCAATCTACCTATAAACTTATTCATTAATTTATTTTGAACCAATGAGATAATTTAATTCACTTAATATGATCTATGAATTGAGTTTTTAATTTTATTTAAACTAATCAATCAATTTAATGATTCATACAAAAACACGCGAGGTCGAGTAATGTGTGAATTTTGAGAGCGCGACCTTAACCGGTGAAACAAAAGAACATGGGATAAATTTGTACAGTTAAAATATAATCCCAAAACACAATTAATCCTAATTTTACAGAATGGATATATTCCCTAATTTACCACTGAATACAATATAGACTTAGAACATCAATCAAAGCAGGGTGCTACGATTGCATGTTCTGAAGCTAGCCTTGGGTTTAATTCATTTCATCTTCGTGGTTTAGTTAATTCTTGTAGGGTTCGGGGGATAAAAAATTTGGGGATCAAAATTAAGTAGATATTAATTTAAATTATAATGATTAATAAGTAATTTAAGAGGTATAGTTAGATCAATTATGACTTTTAAAATATTTTCTAAAAAAACATATTCTTATTGTATCTTTTCAATCGAACTTCATTTCAAAAATAAAAACAAAAAAATGAAATCTTCTTCTAGAAAAATTATTCTAGTTTTATAAATGATAAAAACCCCCCATCATTTCAAGTAGTGTGTTTGAGTTATTTAATTTTATTTTCAAAATACCTTTAATATGTTGTCTTAAATTACTTCATACTTTGATAAACAACTTTGGTCGACCACTATACTACACCTAAATAACCTGAAACTGAACATAATTTGAGAGAACCCACGACAACTAATTTCAAATTGGAACCATTTTTGGGGAGGCAAGTAATTTATTTAACCAATTAGAGGTATTTATTTTATTTTTCATTTAATTATTTTATTCTCCTATTTCTTTCTTCTTTCCCCTTTCTCAAGTTTTTTCCCTTACTCTCTTGTTTTATTTTTATCAAACCAACTCAAACTTATTTTATTTTTATTATGGTCCAATTTTATTCATTTATTTTTTTATCTTTTATCGATTTATGTCATGAAATAATCCTGAGGATCTCTTAGATCTTGACCCTAAGATTGAACGCATCCTTAGGGATCGAATCAAACATTCATAGTCTACGAGAAGTTTCAACATTCAACCAGCCAGAAAATTCGTCCATTCTAGTAACATTAAAATTGGAAGAAATTAAAATTCAAACATAAAACAAGAACCAATGGATGAAAAAAATAACAATGAACTTAATTGAACCATTCTAGAGTTGGCTGCACCATATATTAACTATCAACCAAATTGTATTGCATACCCAAATCTCAAATCGGACTTTGAACTGAAATCTAGGTTAATTCACCTTCTTCCAAAGTTCCATGGCTTATCTGGTGATGAACCAAAAAAATACATTAAATAATTTAATGTGGTTTTATCAACCTTGAAACCAAGAAATGTATCTGAATATCAAAGAAAACTAATAGCATTCTCATTCTCACTTGATGGAGATGCAAAGGATTGGATGTATTTTTTACAAAATAAAGACGTAACATATTGGAATGATTTTAAATTTATTTTCTTGCATATATTTTTTCCATCATCAAGGAACACTTACATTCATAATAAGATCTCTAGGATCAAGCAAGCACAAAGGGAGTCAATTTATGAGTACTGGGAGCGATTCAAGAAGTTATGCGCAAGCTGTCCACATCACCAAATCAGTGAAAAACTACTCATCCAATACTTATATGAAGGACTCACGCATATGGAGAGGAGTATGGTGGATGCTACGGCTAGAAGGGCATTGGTTGAAAAAACACTATCAGTCGCACATGAATTGATCAAGAAGATGACACAAAACTCTCAAAAAGTTGGCGATTGAGGTATCCCACATGTTAGAGGAGTACATCAGGTAATTCCATCATCTCTTGAAATTCATTTGATTGATACCAATCTAGAAGAATTGAAAACTATGGTGAGATAAATTTCTTTGTCACAAAATACATCCCAACCCCCTCCTTCAAGGACTTGTGGCATTTTATCCGAGGCAAGCCACCCAACTGACTATTGCCCCCAACTACAAGAAACAGAAGATTGTGCAACAGTGTTTCCTAGATGACCATATCAGCAAAAATAACAACCATATATTCAAAAGAAGCTTGATTCCTTTTCAAAAACATACAAACAATGGTTCAAGGATCAATCAAACATTAGGTATGGCTATAGACAACAAAAAAGGCCCTATTTTCAATAAAACTTCAAGTAGCCTCCGCCTTACCAGTGGGGTTTCCAACAACCCGAAAGGAGATTTGAAGCCCAAGCATAAACAATCCAACAAAAAGGGAATCCACCACCCAAGTTAGATTATAACACTGATGACCTTTTGAAGAAAATTGTTCTTAATCAAAAGAATGAGCTGAAGAGTCAAGGTTCAAAGCTGAGGGAGTTGAAGACACAAATGATCTAGATTGCCATTGCCCTCCATGAACTGGTAAGTAAGAACTCTAGAAATATTCCTTCCCAACCTACTCCAAATCCCAAGGGGAATGTTAGTGCCATCACATTGAGAAGTGGGAAGCAAATTAATGATACATATATACCAACCATTCCACTAGGATTCACCTCAACTCTAGAAAATCCCCATTCCACAACAACTATTGAAAAACCCAAGGAGAAAGATAAAGGTAAGAAAAAGATTGATGATATTACTCCTAAACCCCTTCCTTTTCCAAATAGAGTTGTTCAAACAAAAAAGATGGCTGAAGAGTCTATGCAAAAAGAATTTTTGGATACATTCAAGCATGTGGAGATCAACATCCCTTTACTTGAAGCCATTAAAAAAATACCAAGGTATTCCAAATTATTAAAAGAACTTTGTACCAATCAAAGAGGGATCAAGGAAAATGAGAGGATCAATCTTGGAAGGAATGTGTCAACACTAATTATGCTAAATTTAGCAATGCCAATAAAGTGCAAGGATCCTATGACATTCACTATACCATGCACCATAGGGGAGTTACACTTTTCTGATGATCTTTGTGATTTAGGAGATTCCATAAATGTAATTCCTCACTCTATGTTTTCTTCTTTATAGGTTGGTGAGCTGAAGCCAACAAGAGTAGCGGTGTAGTTAGAAAATAGAGATACAATATATCCAGTGGGAGTTCTTGAGGATGTACTTGTCTGGGTAAGAGACATGATCTTTCCAGCAAATTTCTACATGCTTAACATAGAGGATGATCAAGTAAGTTCTCATAATCCCATTATCTTAGGTAGTCCCTTCCTCAAAACTGCAAAAATATCATAAATGTTAATGAGGGTACACTTTCCATGGATTTTGGTGATGAATTTGTGATATTTAATGTTATTTAATCCATGAAGTACCCCTCAAAAGACCATTCTGCATTTTTTGTCTCCCATTTTAAACCACCAAATAAAAAACCCATGGAATTTGATTATCCTAAGATTAGGGAGATTATGAGTATTGCTTCTAGTTTGATGTATATGATTACTTCCACACCTATTTCTAATGCACAAGACTATATTAGATTTGATTTTGAAATGGATTCATATTCTAATTTTGATCATGCAAAATCTGATTATGACATGGCTGTTGAGCATGCTGATGTATTTGATGATTTATTCTCTGATTTTGATGATGTATATTCTGATACTGATGTTCATTGTGCACATATTTTTGTTCCTTTAATTTCTCCATCCATACATCACCCCCTATATTGGAACTCAATCCATTACCACCAAATCTAAAATACTCATACTTGTCAAGTGGTGAGAAATTACCTATTATAATTGCTAAAAATATCCCTTTTGAACATGAAGAAAAACTTTTGAATATTTTGAGGGAGAACATCAGGGAAATCGAGTGGACCTTGGCTGACATATCAGGTATTCTCCCCTACATTTTCATGCATAGGATTCTTTTGGAGGATGGGGCTAAACCGGTTAGGCATCCATAAAGGAGACTCAATACAACACTTTTGGAGGTTGTTAAAAAAGAGGTTGCTAAAAAAGTGGTTGAAAAATTACTCGAGGCAGGTATAATCTATCCCATTTCAGATTCCCAGTGGGTGAGTCCAATTCAGGTTGTGCCTAAGAAAAGTGGTGTTACTGTTATTAAAAAAGATAAAGATGATTTAGTTCCAATGAGGGTAAAAAATAGTTAGTGTGTGTGTATTGATTATAGGAAACTAAATCATTCCACTCGTAAGGACCATTTCCCCCTCCCATTTATTGATCATATGCTTGAGAGACTAGCTGGGAAAACACACTATTATTTCCTGGATGATTTTTTTGGATATTTTTCAGGTTTATATTGCTCTAGAGGATCAGGATAAGACAACATTCACTTGTCCATTCTATATTTTTGCCTACCGAAGGATGCCATTTGGACTTTAAAATGCCCCAGGTACCTTCTAGAGACACATGGTGATTATTTTTTAAGATTTCATTGAGTCCTGCATGGAGATATTTATGGATGATTTTATAGTATATGGGTCTTCATTTTATGATTGTATCTATTGTTTGGGAAAGGTTTTGAATCTTTTTATTGAGAAGAATCTGGTCTTGAACTTTGAAAAGTGTCATTTCATAGTAGATCATGGAATTGTCTTAGGTCATGTAGTGTAAAAACATGGGATATATGTTGATAGATATAAGTTAAATATTATTTCATCCATACCCTATCTTTCATGTGTGCGTGATGTTAGATCTTTCCTAGGGAATACAGGATTTTATCAGTGCTTTATCAAAGATTTTAGTAAGATATCTCTTCCTATGTCACGATTACTTCAAAAGGATTCTGATTTTGTGTTTGATGATTATTACAAGAATTAATTTGATGAGATAAAACAAAATATTACCACTCCACCTATCATACATACTCCATGGTGGTAGATTCCTTTTAAGATTATGTGTGACACCTCTAACTTCGCGGTTGGAGCTGTCTTATCTCAGAGGGTGGAGGGACGTTCACATGTGATTTCTTATGCATTGAGGACACTGGATTCATCCGAAATCAAACTACCCAACCATGGAAAATGAGTTTATTTCCATCATATTTGTTTTATTTAAATTTTGTTCATATTTATTGGGCTCTAAATTAGTTTTTTTATGACCATGCAGCTCTGAGGTACCTCTTGAAGAAGCTAGATGCAAATCCTAGGCTAATACGATGGATGCTCCTTCTTCAAGAATTTTATATTGATATAAAGGAAAATAAGGGTTCAAAAAACCTAGTGGAATACCACGTGAGTAGTCTTAATCACACACTAAAGGATGGAACCTTAGACCAGGTACCACTTCAGGACACTTTCCCTAATGAGCATCTTTATTCCATCTCAGGTACACATCCTTGGTATGATGATTTAGTGAACTTACTTGTTCCATCCTAAATCCCTATAAATTTAAAGAAACATCAATTCCAAAAATTAAATAGTGAGTCAATATTTTATGTTTGGGATGATCCATACCTCTGGCGCATGTGTAGTGATCAAGTTATTAGGAGGTGTGTTCCTGATCATGAGTTTGAGTCTGTTTTAAATTTTTGTTATACACTTTATTGTGGGGTAAACTTTGGACCCCAATGGACAACTAGGAAAGACTTAGACTCTAGATTATATTAGACTAAGTTATTCCATGATGCTCATGTTTTTTGAAAGTCATGCTCACATTATCAACACACTGGAAACATTTCTAGGAGACACGTTATGCCCCAATATCCCATACTATTATGTAATATTTTTGATGTATAGGGAATCAATTTTATGGGTCCTTTTCCTAGTTCCTTTTGTTTTTTTATATATTTTGGTTTCTATTGATTATATGAGTAAATGGGTGGAGGCTAAGGCCAATAGGACTGATGATTCTCATGTTGTACTAGACTTTGTCAAGACACGAATTTTTTGTAGGTTTAGAGTACCAAAGGCCATCATCAGTGACCAAGGGACACACTCATGTAATCAGAATTTGGATTCCCTCATTCAAAATTATAGTGTGACACAAAAAACATCAACACCATACCACCCCCAAACAAATGGCCAATATGAGGTTTCAAATTGTGAGTTGAAACAAATTTTGGAGAAAACTGTGCAACCGAATAGGAAGGATTGGAGAAAGTGCCAGGATGATGTGCTATGGGCTTATATGACAACATAAAAAACTCCCATCAGTATGTACCCATTTTGTATTGTTTTTGGGAAATCCTATCATCTCCTCGTTGAAGTTGAGCATCAGGATTATTGGGTTATAAAGAAATGCAACATGTATTTGGACCAAGTTGGAATTCAATAGAAGATGAAAATTCAAGAGCTTGAGGAGATTCAATTATCTTCATATGAGAACTCAAGTCTCTACAAGGAATGATCAAAATCATATCATAAAAAAATGATCCAGAAAAGATAATTTCAAGTTAGAGAGAAAGTCTTACTCTATAGTTCATGACTGAAGCTGATTCCTGGTAAGTTGCGTTCCAAGTGGTTAGGTCCTTATGTTGTGACTAATGTTTTTCATTATGGTGTAGTGTAGATCACACAAGAGGACACAAGAATAATCTTTACAATCATAGACAAAGTTTTAAGAAATACATTGAGGTACTTCCTACTGATGTAATAGATTTCATCACACTGGATGACCCCATCATCACTTGAGAATATTAGGTTGTTCCTAACCCTTTCACTTTTATATTATTTTTCCTATTTAAAATTCTTCATTTCATGTGCACATATCATCTCATGGGTTCACATTTAGGATAATTCAATATTTTAAGTGTGGGGGAGGGAACCTTTTAGTTTTGTAATTGCAATTTTTTTCCTGTTTTTCAAATAAAAAATTGCGTGTTTTTCAAATTTTGTGTGTTTATTTTTCAATTTTTTGCATGTTTTTGAAACTTTTGAGCTTAAATGATTCTCATAATGATTTTAAAATCCACATCAATAAGTGAAACAATTTATCCCATGAAACTGATCTTAAATGAATGCTGAAAATGACTTCATTTCAAGTTCAAATATTTAGTAATTTCATGAAAAGTACTCTGAGTTTTGAAATCACATTCCTGTGAGGCTTCTAAACTATTATTTTCACATTCTTTACATTTACCTCACTTATTTAGAGAACCAAACCATGATTTATTTAACCATAATTTGATTTATTCTTGTTAAAACTTGAGGGCTTGAGGTACTTGTGTTTTAAATGATTGAGGAATTTATTTGGTATTAAATCCACTATTTCATAAGAATCCTTTTTTATAATGGCCTACCTTGAAAATTTAATCATTTTAGCTCTTAAAATCCCTGAACAATCTTTTAGGATAGCCACATTACAAGAAAAGTTTGCCTATCCACCCAAATCTTGAAGTGAAATTGCATAATCTAGTTGAACTTAAGTGCGGGGGAATCTATCTTGTGTTGTGATACCACATTTTTTGATAATTTAGGTGGAAAATTAAATTCCAAAGATACATGTTTGATACTGAAAAAATCATTTTGTTGAAAGTTGTGCCTTTTTGGAGATTTCATGATAAAATAAGTTGTGCCTTTCTGAAACTTACAATGAATAAAGAAAGTTGTTCTTATTTATAAATTTCACAAAAAAAATATGTTTGAGAAGATTTACATTTTTGTTGCTGAAATAATTAATGGTATAAACTTTCCATGAGTTTTCATGACGATGGAGCTGAAATGATACTAAGGGGAGTGAGGAGGAGACCATACTTGATTGAAAATTATAATAATGAAAATTTTCTTCAAAAAGAGTCAATCCCTCATCATTAAGCCTTAGAATTTTTCATATCTAAATCCTACCAACTGAAAGCCACAAAACAACCCTAAAAATTCCTCATGATAAACATATGTCCTTGACTCACATCAGGTGGCGATGTAGGAATTTATCAAGCCTATGGTGACCCTTGTATGAGTTTGTATGAGAAAGACATTACTGAAAAATTTACATTTTTTTGATGAGAGAAAATGAGTGCGAGGTAAGTTTTTTGTGTGCATGGGAAGAAAAATGAAATAGAAATATATTGAATGATATAAATGGAGAACTTGAAATAATGTATTTTTATAAGGCATGATATCTTTTGTTTCTTAGTGTGGAATTATTGGATCTCAAAGATATGTGTTTTAAAATTTGTTTTTATTTTATATTGATGTTTAATTTTCACAATTTTTTTTTGGAATACATGATATGATGTTTTTACCAAGAGTGAAAAAGGGTAAGTGTCGGAGTGTGATCGCATCACAATTCACTGATTTATTTTACCCCTACCTTACTGTTTTAAACTAGTTCTGTATTTAAAATTACAAATATTATCTAAAATTTCACATCCCATTTGATTCAATTATTAAATGTTTATCACTGTTAAAAAGGGAAATTATTCTTGTTTTGGTGATTTCGTTGTAGGAGGAGGTGATTTGGAGGGTCGTAGATGATCCAGAAGGGAAATGGGCCAAACTGCATGGAATCCCAAGGATATATGTCCACTATTTTGCACATTTCTCAAAATAAGTGCCTCTAAATGAGATTATTTTTTTTGGGACTCTCTAAAACTTCATGGTATGCAACTAATCTCAAGAAATCGAAGCCCAATTCTCCCATTACAGGGGCCATCCGAACCAATCTATCCAAGGGACAAAATCCTCATGAAATCAAAAAGTTTTTTCTTTACTTCGGCCATATCTCGTGCTCTCATCCTCCATTGGCTTCCAAATTTGTCATGGAGACATCAAATATGCTAGTCTATAACTTTTATTCTTTGTCTAAGTCGAGATAATTCCATTTACCAACCCAAAACCAAGAACAAATTGGTATCTCGAAATATGGGTGCCCAAAACCACTTCCCATTTTGGCTATAAATTGACACCTTGGGCACCCCATTTTCAAGTTCGACCAAGGAGTGAAGTGCTGCCATTTTGGAGTTACAGATGATTCTTCTCATTACCTTTGAGGTTCTGGAACTTCCTATACTCATTGAGGGATCTCTTGAATCAAGGATCCTTTCATCAAAGCCTTATTCTCTTTCTCATGTTGTAATGTTTGTGTTTTCGTAATAAAATTATTTGTTCCTATTTTATTTCTTATCTTTTCTTTTGTTTTGTTAAAATTTATTATTCTATTAATCTTCCTATTTGGGATGGAAATCAAGAGTAGAAACCAGAGTGAGTTTTACCCTTTCTAACCTTTGCACATGCAAAACGTTTCTACGATGACTACACCACCCATGGAAGAATAGTTCCTTTTAGTAATCGACCTACCAATAACCTTATTAATTCATTTATTTTGAATCAATGATCAACTATAATTAAATTAATATGATATATGAATTGAGTTTTTAATTTAATTTAAACTAATAAAGAATTTTAATGATTCATGAAAAAATACGCGAGGTCAAGTAATGTGTGAATTTTGAGAGCACAACCTTAACTGGTGAAACAAAATAACATGAGATAAATTTGCAGAGTTCAAATAAAATCCCTAAACACAATTCATCCTCATTTTCCAGAATGTATATATGCCCTAATTTACCACTGACCATAAGCTAGACTTAGAACATGAATCAAAGCAGGGTGCTACGATTGCATGTTCCGAAGCTAGCCTCGAGTTTACTTCATTTCATCTTCGTAGTTTAGTTAATTATCATTGGGTTTGGGGGTTAAAAAATTAGGGAATTATAATTAAGTAGATATTATTTAAATGATAATGATTAATAAGTAAGTTAATAGTTAGAGTTAGATCGATTATGCCTTTTAAAATATTTTCTAAAAAAACATCTTCTTGTTGTATCTTTTTAATCAAATTTCATTTCAAAAATAAAAACAAAAAAATGCAATATACTTCCAGAAAAATTATTCTAGTTTTATAAACGATAAACAAACCCCATATTTTAAAGTAGTGCGTTTGAGTTATTTAATTTTATTTTCAAAATACCTTTAATATGTTGTCTTAAATTACTTCTTCCTTTGAGAGATGACTTTGGTCAGCCACTCTACTGCACCTAAATAACCCGAAACTGAACATCATTTGAGAGATATCATGACAATGAATTTTAGGGGTATAATATAACAACCCAAAAATTTAGTTTAAAATAATACTCCACTCTTTAGATTTCTTAACACACAACACCGAGCTTTAAGAAAGTTTTAGTATAATATAAAAATATTATTATTTTAATGTGACTGTTATAACCAAGATGTTAATTAATGGTATGAATAAAAATAACCAAATTATTAAAAATATGTATAAAGGTTTTATATAATTAAAATTTATTGATTCTTACATAATAAATAAGTACTTAATTTTCAGTAAAGTCATTTCATGCTTCAAAAATATATTTTCTTTAAAAACATGATTTATTGTTTTTCATGAGCTAGTATTATAATAAATTTCTAATAATTTTATTAATTTTATTTAATAAAAAATATATCATTTTTGAGCTAATCATTTTAAAATTATATTAGAGTGAATTTTTGGGATTTTTTAGAACAAGTTTATTTTTGGCAGAATAGTAGAAAATATCAATTTTTAAGAAAACTGTATTTTCTTTTCATGTATTTACAAAGTCACACTCTATTTTGGATTAGTTTTAAGATATAATTAGTTAATTTTGATTAAAAATAATTAAATAAATTCAATTTTAATTAACCTTATAATTAGTTCTGGTATAAAAACATTTTTATGCTTAAAAATGCATTTTTATGGAAAACCGTTTTTTATCGCGTTTTACAGGTTTATTTTAAAATTAATTTCTGAAACTTATAGGAATTTAATTTTATAAAATGGAATTTATATTTTGAATTATAATATAATTTTTTTTAATGATTCCACTTTTATTTTTGGTCATTATGAATACCAACTTTGGTTAAAATGTTGATTACCACGATAATAGTTAAACTAGGTTAACAGGGTTAAAAGTAAAATGATAAGAGTTAAAATAAATTAAAACTTGTATAAATCCCATTGGATTGTAAAATTTAAACCCTATAGCCTAAATTATTCTAAAATGTTCTATTTTTTATCCACCTTACTTGAGTAAGACATTCATATATTTTAATATTTTTAAAAATTCTAAGTGTGTCCTCTCCCTCACTTAAATAAGGTTACCACCTCTCCTCTCTTATACAAACTTTAAGATCCTATTATCTTAGAAAATACCTAAAAAAATTCCTTAATAAAATCCATAAACATGTACTAGAGGTCCTTGTTGGATCCAAATACCATCTTACAAAGGCTTTAAGTATAATCCTAAGGAGGTTGTCTGAAGTGGAGGTATAGTTCTTAACTAAGTGTTTTCTTTTTATGTCTTCTTTTACCTCATTTAAATATATCCTAACCATTTGATATAATAAAATTATCATATAACATATAATTAAATTATATTATGATTATTTTATAATCCTTTATTCAACTCCTTCTCTGTCAAATGGGAAACAAAACCATTGTTCACGCGCACATGCAGACTACCTCCTCATGAACCAATGTAATTCGTTTTCAATCATCATCTCTCACAGATGGTTATAATGATGGATTTAATGTATATATATGATATTAATGACATAATTATAATTATATAAATATAATCAATAATTTATTTTCTTACTATTCCATCTATTGAAAAATGATAACGTCGTTCATGCATATGTGTGGATTACAACCCCATGTGATCCATTTTTCATCACTGCCTCACATGGTAGGTATATATAAGTGGATTCAAAGAAATAATATGATATATATTATATAATAATTATTATATAAATATAAAATGATACTTACCTTATTTCCCTTATGTTACCTATAAAATGGAAACGTTACTCATGCGTACATACAGAATACTAACTTTCGTCTCCATGATGTGACATAAATCATTTTTCATAACCAACTTACATGGTTGTTGATAAAAGTATAATTAGTGTATAAAAATTATAATTATAAAATAATTAAGATCTTTTAAATTATATAATCATGATCCATTTGACCAGAGTGAACCTATCAAAGTCATTTTAGACATATGAGTTGAATATTCTCAAAACATCGGATGTGAACTTAATTGATTAATTAATTGAAAATCTCAAGGGAAAAAGTGAAATTAAAGGAATAATGAAATTGAAAAAATTTATTAAGAAATTAAATAATTGAAATAAGTTTATTATTCATGAAGATAAAGAGTGTACATGAAATTTCGGGCTCGAGGTAAGGGATTTCTAGTCCCAATTTCCTTTCTTTGAGACTTAAGTTATTTTCACCACATGTTTCATTTTGTGTGGTGTATAAACTACCTAATGGATGAATTTTATCTTTATTCTCTAAAAATTAAAGTTCTTAAAAATACACTCAATATTATTTACTTTAATGTTTCATTGGTTCAAAAGTTATCATTTCATAAGGGATTTTATTTTAAAAAGTTTTTAAAATGTTTTAAGCTCGTTCTCCTCCATATCCATGTTCTTTTAAATGTTTTAAAAATATTCTTATTTATGATTCAAAGGTTATTAAAGGTAATTTTTGACTATATTTTAATTCCTTTATAAATGTTTAAAAATGAATATTTTCAAAATTTTATGTATGGTTTATTTTTAAATTTTTACAAAAGTGAAGAAATAATATTTTTTAACACATACAACTTGAACACCTTTTCCAACTATTATAGTCATTATTCATTATCAATATTACTCTACAAGTTAACACATTTTTTAAAAATAATATCTTTTTTGCACTATTTTGAGAATTTGTAATTGTTAATAGTTTTTTAAGGTAATACAAATTGCTATGAATTTTTATGTGAGAATGGAAAGTGCATTGTTTATGGGTTAAAATGAGTTTTCAAGGGTTTAATTATGAAAAAGTGTAAGATTAAAAACGTTTTTTAATGATATGTTACATGATCATTATAAATGATGACACATGGGCCTAATACAACTTATATGATGGGAGATCCTGATATATCTTATACAACGACTGAGCCAGATATATCTCTCCAATGCATTGGGTAATGTTCATTGTATTAAAAGAAAATAAGAAGGGAGTTGACAGAGGAGGTTTCTCCTATGGATTTAACTGGGCTCTATTTATTTCTAACTTGAGTGAACACGAGTTATGAATATAATACTAAAAAATTCCTATAAGGGTTTCAATTTTCTTACTATGATTTTTTAAGGTTTTCTTTAAGAAAAAAGTTTTTCACCATGTGGATATAATTTATTTTATACGCTCAAAGAATAATGTAGAAAAGGTAACTTTTTTGGGTTTTCATGTTTTTCACTTGACAAACGAATTTATTTCTTTTATCACTTATTGAGATTTTTATGCTCATCCCATGTTTTAATTTTTTTTTCAAGAGGTTTAAGGATGAGTAAATACAAAGAATAATTCAAGTTGAAATTCATGAAAATTTTTCATGAAAAAAATATTTTCCATTTTAAAACTTTTATATTATGGGAAAAAATGGATACTGAGTGGAAGAGACCACTTTATAATGTATGAGTTTTTTTATGTAAGATTTATGAACTAATTCTATAAAAATATAAACCTAAAAAGGTATTTTGAAATGAAATAATATCAATTATTAATTTAAAACAAAATATAATGTAGTTTTTTAAGGCTGGGTCCTTATAATTTCAAATTTTCCTAGACAATGATGGATTTGAAATACTCATAGAAGTAATAAAAGAATAAGAAGAATAAAAAAATATAAAATTTTATTACATACATCATAATTTTCAAAAATCAACTCAATATTCTATCTTGTAACCTCATTCACCTCAAAAATAATTTTATGGATTTACATTCCAATAAAAAAACCTCTCAAAATAAGACCCATGGGTTCTAAACCAAGTTTTTAACATTCTAACTCAAATATATTTTCAAAATATCATCCTAAATTACATAATTATTTCAAATAAAAACCACATGTGCAACATTTTAAAAACAAATAATTATTTTTCATTCAATAAATATATAATTTTAAACCAACAATGGGGTGGACACTAGACCAATGTGAGAAAATTTGGAAGATATAGAAGAAAAGGGGAGAGGAAAAAAAGACAAGAATCTCTTCCATAATGATAAGAAAATAAGAATTGCAAGCATTAGAAAATAGTGGTGTGGGTACAAAAGATTAGTAGGGGAGTCGCAGACACCACTATTCGGGAATAATAATAAAAAAACACAATGCATATGTACTAAATCATTTGAGAAATACACAAAAATAAGATTTGAACATCATACCATTAATTTTAAGGGTTCGAATTCATCCAAATTGTCCTATGAGATCACAATAGAGATCGAATTCCATGGAATGAAGAGTATTGATCTCTGCTAGGGTTCTTTTAAAAGAACAGAAAGAGATTTATCAATACTAGTAAAAAGCACTGAAAATAGATACTTTTATCAGCGTTAAAATAAAAATTGCTTTTTATCAGCGCTAAATTTAATGATGATAATTGGTTTCCTTTATTAGTTTTAGTTAACACTAATAAAGTTTATATATAATGTTGATAAATAATAGTCTATAAAAATTGAAATTTAAATTAAAAAATTCGATAAATTACTAATTATATAAACATGAATAATAAAAATCACAAAAATATTGTATAATAAAAAAGAATAAATTAAAAAAATATTAAAAATTAAAATTTAATATTAGATGAATAAATAATATTAATTATATAAATTTCAAAAAAATTTAAAATAAATAATTAATATTAATTATATAAATTTCACACAATATTAAAAAAGAATAAATAATAATAATTATGTAAATTAAAAAATATACTAAAAATGAATAAATAATATAAATAAACAAATTATAAAAATAATATAAATTAATAATATTAAATTTAAAATGAATAAATATTAAAAATTACATTTAAATAAAAAATATTTACAATAAATTACTAATTAAAAATGAAAAAATAATAATTGTATAAATATTTAAATAAAAAAATATTAAATTAAAAATGAATAAATATTAATTATGTAAATTAAAAACATATTAAAAACATATAATATTAGTAAATAAAAATGTATAAATAAATATTAAAAGTGAATAAATTAAAAAATATATTAAATGAATAAATATTAAAAATGAATAAATTAAAAAAATATTAAAAGTTAATAAGTAATAAAAATGAATATATAAAAATATATGAATAAATATTAAAAATCACTAAAATTTAATCATTAAAAAATTAATAAATTGTACAAACATTAAAAAATGAATTAATAATTTTAATTATATAAATTAATTAAATATTAAAAATGAATATATAATATTAAATGAATAAATGTTAAAAATGAAAAAAAATTTAATAATTAAAATTGAATAAATTATAAAAAATATTAAAAAGGGAATAAAAAATGTTAATTATTTATTTATTATAGGGAGAGGATATTACACGCATCTAAATACCACACACGTCCAAACACCCTAGTGAGTCAAGCCTTATCTCTCCCAATAAGGAATGGAAAACACCCATTGGACCTATTTTATTATATATGATGACCTGGATGCTTATTAACCCGAAGGACATTACATGACCCAAAGGCCTAGGGGCCAAAAATCCCAGCATGTGGCCTGAAGGTCCAATGGAGAAACTTGCATCATGTTGTGTTTCCAATTGAATGCCTTGTCACCCACTTTCTAGTAGCCATCAAATCATGTCACCAGTTTGAATTCTGCATCACCCCTCCTACTAAGCATCAAAGCATCGTGATGCCCTCTAACACACCATGATAGGACACCCCTCCAAGCATAATAAAAGTATTAAAATAAAAATTAATAAATAAAAATTCTATAAATTATAAATATATTAAAAATATTTAATATTAATAATTTAAAATGTATAAATAAATATTAAAAAATGAAAAAATTACAAAATATTAAATTTGTATGTATATATAAAATTGCATTAATTACATTTGGAAAACCAAATTACTTTTCGTGTGATTGTGTACACATATATATATGTGTAAAAATATATATACTATAATGAGATATGTCAAATTGAAAAAATAAATGACTTTTCCTCTTATATAATGAAATATTAATATACATATACATAGACATGCACATTATATAAATACACACACACACACACAAACATATACATAGACACACACACACACACATTCATGCAAACACACACACACACACACACATGCACATACACATATACATGCATGAACACACACACACATGCACACACATACACACAAATACACACACATACACATACATACAATTATATAAAAGCGTATACACATAAATGTTGGGCATGTGTTGATCTAATACTTTCATTAACGTCTTATTGATTTTGATGATCACAAACACCCATGTTTGTGTTTGTAGTGAATTTAATTTAAGTAAATCTCAGGATAATTTTTATTGGAATAATTATTTTTTATTATGGATGATTTTTGGATTTTAATCCTATAGAAGTTTTTTTAATTTATTAAGTATAACTATTATGGATGCATTTTTAAGAATTCTGGAAACAATGTTTATACCCTACATCTTAAGTGGAACGTATGGTTTATAAAACCTAATTTTTTTAAGATAATACTTTTATACCCTATGATTGGAGTGAATTTATGGATCAAGAACCCTACGCTGTAGTAAAAGTATGGATCAAGAACCCTACTTTTATAATCAACCATACATTTTCAACCATACTTTTGAAGTTTATTTCTACATAGAGAAACCATATGTTTGACTTGTTTAAAATTTATGTTTTGAATTGTGGTTTATTTATACGTTTTCTACAACGGTCTCGCTAAATTTATTATATCTTTAAAAGTTGTTTAAATACCGATTCAAAGGATCTTTTCAATGAATTAAATTATTCTTATTTCTAAGGGAAGTTATGAGTTTCTCTGAGAATTCAAATTCAAATTCAAATCCTGATGAGTGGTTTTATTATTGCGATTCATCATGAAATATTTATTGATTAATTTGACCTAAATAAATTCAATCTATTTGTTAAATATATAGAGTTTAATATTATCAAGATATATACATTCATTCAAAAATAATATTGTGATTTCATCTCTAGTTCTCTGAAGAGTTATATGAGACATACAAGGTTTGATCATTTTTTTATTTGATTGACATGATGTTGTTGCTGTTATATCTCTTTGTTAATATTTCGATCTATTTCATCAAAGAACCTATCAAAGCTAAAATTTTAAAAAATAAATTTTTGATCATCTACTAAGTTTTTTCTCTATTGATATTTAAAGGAAACCTATTTGTTATTAAATATTATTTTTATACTGAAGTGTTTTATTGAATATCATTTCTTTTATTAGTTGCTACTAAAAATGTAATCTAAACTAGTATTCAACATCTAAATATTCATCAATATATATTCTATTGAATTGACGACTACTCATACTCGGTTGTTGTAGAGTGTAAACTTCTTGTACTAAGTTGTAGACATCTTAGTTCCCTATAAAATGACTAGAAGTACCTGTAAAATCCTTATTTTAATGTTCCAACTACCTAAACCTAGTTGCAGAGGCCCCTAGGAAAAGGAATTTCTAGTGAAAATCATCAATCTCACTAATAGAGCATTAGTGGAGTGGACTAGGGGATTTATGTGCCCAAAACCACTATATATCACTATTTGTTGTTATTTTCTTTATTTATTTTATACTGCTAAATTTTTTCTAAGAGATAAGGAAATAATTTCTTTAAACTCAAGAGGGATGTTTAGAATTTGTCAGGTTTTTTTAATGGACACAATTCAATCCCATATCATGTCTTTGTCTTTTCTGTTCCAACCCAATATTTGGTATCAAAGGTTGAGCTCCATTGGATATATTTCTTTTTATCCTTAAATATTTTTCTGTATCTATCTAATACCATTATTTGGTATAAAATCCTATAAGCTTTTGGAAATACTATTATTTCTACTCAATAACCTCAAAGAGTATCTCAAAAGTTTTAATATAGTGCTTATATTTCTTTTCACTCTAACAAATCAGATTTAATGTTCCAGATGAAGATAAATCTCAATGGATGATATTAGAGAACATTTTTTGATGATCTATGCACCTTATTTTAATGGTGATAATTATTTATGATGGAAATAACACATGATTATTTATTTAAATAATCTTGGAATAAATGTATATTTAAAAAATGTCAAGTCTTATGAGATTTTTAATGAGGAACACAATAAGTGGAATGATGCTTAAGAGAAATACTACGATCTTAACTCAAAATATATGAATGACATCATTTCTGGATTAGTATTGGATATATTAAATCAAGTTTCTCAGTGTGCTACTACTTATTAGATGTGGAAAACTATCACAATTTCTTTAGGATGCATGAATACAAAATAATCACTCAAATAGATAGAAGATTGATAGAAATAGTGAATGGTGTTGCTGATTTGGGAAAACCTTTTCCATAATCAAATCAGTTGTTAAAGGTACTTAGAGTTCTAACTTCTAAGTGGAATGGAATATTTTATGCTATTCATAAATCTACACCAGTTAATGAGTTGAAAATTAAATAATTGATTAGAACCTTGATAATGTATTAAGTTGGGATGAAAGAAGAGTACGAAAGTCATATTTTTATTAAAAAATATTATGCCGCACTCAAAATTACTATGGATGAATCTTATGATTCAAGTTATCCAAATTCAAGTGAAGAGATATCAGATATTGCTAATTTTTTTGTAAAGTTTTAAACACAAGAAAGGAAAAGTTAAAGAATAAAGAAGAAAAACAAGCTATATGTTATGAATACAAGAAGACAATCATATGAGATATGACTGTCCTATCCTTAATGATCAAAGGAAATATAATTAAAAATGAAAAGTAAAATAATACATCAAGGCCAAATGGATTTATTCTTATAATTCAAGTGATGAATCCACTACAAACTCTAAATATGGGCATAAAAATAAAATGATAAATCTATGTCTTATGGGTCATACTGATGAGTTATAATCTTATTACTCTTAAAGTTAAAATTATGAAAAATTTTTCTTATGATGAATTAAATAAATATTTTTTTATTCTTAAAGATAAATTTGAATCTTAAAATAAAGAGAATAGAAAACTTAGAATATTTTATGAAGTTGTTTTTATTGATAAAGAGAGTTTTTTAAAACAGATTTATAGATTTAATATCTAATCATCCAAAAAATTCTTGTATATTACATGAAAATAAAATTAGAAAATTATTGGATAAATTTGATACTTTAAAGAAAGCCTCTCATATGATTATCAAAGAATATACTTATTTAAATCAAATTCTTGGTAAAAATAAAATTTAAAAAGGAAATCTTGGTATTGGTAGTAATGGTGAAAAACCCAAATCATATAGGAATTATTTTGTTCCTAGTTCAAAAAGAAAAATCTTATCTATAGTTAAATGTTTTCTTTTTTTTCTATGAAGAGACATTATAATAATGAAAACTACTTTAGAAAACCTCAATTATATGATATAAATCATATTCATTATTCAAAAAATTTATCTGAATCTATTTATGAAAAATATTCCGAATTTTTTTTTGGTTACCTAAATATTTAGTTTATAACACTACCAGACCCAAACAAATATGGATATTGAAAGGCACATGTGTTTAATATTTTTCATATATATGCCACTGAAATCCACTATTATATTTATGGGTGTCTATTTGAAAAATAATTATTTCTTCTATTTTCGATCAACTCTGAAGTAGTTCGTTATCTTAAATGAAATATATTTAAATCTAGAAATGTTAAAATCCAAGAAGTATTTTATTTTATTTTAAATTAATTAATTGTTTTATATAAGTGAGAAAATATTTTTCCTCTGCATTTGTTTATCCATATTCTTAAACTGTTAAATTTTTTTCACTCTGTTATTTTATGTGATAAATTAATTTTTTGACCTATTTTGATAACATCATGCATACTACTTAAGATTTTATAATCTATTCTTCTAATTATTGTATAATTTATTTTCATGTGCTAAAATGATGTATTATGATATTTTATAAAATTGGTAAAACATTTTAATATATGAAACTAGTTTAAAAACCTTTTTTTCAAACTCCTTGTTATTTCATTGAATAATGTTTTAGGACTATATTTCTGGAAGAAGCTATAATTTAGTGGGAGCATATTACTTATATTAAAAATTATAAAAATAAATATGGGTTTATTGAATTTCAATAAAAAATATATTCTTAATTAATCATTTATTTTGTTAAAATCATTTTATTTAAAAATTTATTTTTATTAGAAGTTTTATTAAATTATTTAATGTTATTATTATATAATAATTTTCTTACATAAAACTATCTTTTTAACTATAAAATATGAAATGATTACACTACAATTTTGGCTCGAGAAACTGAAACATCACCTGAAAACTGTCAAAATAAAACCCTTCTTCTTCCTTTGAACCACAATTCTAACTCTTTATCAACCCTTTAAAACCTTTTTTCCTTCCTTACCTATAATTTTAATCTCAAATACCTCCAATGAAGCCATCCCAATCCGCCTGAAGATACTGAAGCTGTCTAGATTTGAAAGATTTTATCCTCAGATGATAAGTGTTCAAGGTCTGGAATGATTTAATAGTTCTTCATAATTTGATGATAAAGATATTTTAATGATATATATAACAAGATTATTCTTTTCTTGATGCTTTATCTGATAAATTTGTAGAACAATAAGTTTCATTTATTAAGGATTATCTAGAAAAAAGTTATTTAATAGGTATAGAAATCCTTGGTTTTGATAAACTAGAAGTTTAATCACTTAACATAGATGATGGTGGAATTCCATCTATAGAATTGGTATCTAAGTTTAGTCTTTTGAAAGGAGAATAAATGAGGATGCATGAAGATCTTAAAAGATAAAAGAGATCTTTTGAAGAGATAAAAAACCTTCTATTTATAAAATAGAATTTGAATCTCTTCAAACAAAGTATCAAAGTATGTTGGAAATATCAAATTCAAGAGAACGTTTTGATACATTTAAAGTAGAAATGGTATGTAAAACAGAATATATTAGATGTGAAACTATTTATAAATCCTATCTTAATATGTTTAAAGAGTTTTTAGTAAGTCAATTTTCTTCTTCTTCTTCAAAACAATGAAGATATATAGATATTCAAAGGATAATGGAACCGTCATCTATAGTTCTAGCTGCTACGTGAAAAAGAGTTCAGAGTTTGGAGTTTAAAGATGAATTATTTAACCTTCCAAATAGTCTCAATCCGTTTCCTCCATATTATCCTATCTATAATAGAATCTAAAATATCTTTTTAAATCTTGGTTGCTTTAAAATAACAAAATGTTATGTTTTTTATTTTCTCTTTATTGTTTTTCTTAGTTTAATAACGTTCTTCACTAAAAATTTAATTGTGTATTAATCAGTTTCTTAATTTCGTTTTGAGATCCGAAAAGGGGGAGAAATATGGGAGAAATATGGGAGAAATATGGGAGAAATAAGGGAGAAATATAGGATAAACATGGGAGAAATATGGTGTATAAACACAACTTTTCTATAATGTTTTTATACTATTTTAAAATTATTATATATTGCAGAATTTGGTAGAAATTTGCTTAAAATTTATTCCATCTCGTGTTTATAAAATTTTATTTCTTATTTAGTAAATTTGGATAAAACTATCATTTATATCTTGAAATTTTTAATTATTTTACCTATATTTTTGTGTTTATTCTTATATTAGTTTTATGGGTTTTGTGATCATCAAAAAGGTTGATATTTTTGGGCATGTGTTGATCAAAAAATTCTATAAATTTCTTATTGATTTTGATGATCACAAACACCCACGTTTGTGTTACTAATGAAGTTACTTTAAGCGAATTTAAAGATAATGGTTATTAGATTTTTTTATATTTTTGAATCTTTTTATATCTCAATAAAGTGGAAGTTTGTTTGATTTATTAAGTATAAGTATTCTAGAAATGTTTTTAAGAAGTTTGGAAACACTGTTTATACCCTACGTCTTAAGTGGAGTGTATGGTTTACAAACCCTGCTTTTTCTAAGGAACCTTAATTTTTTACCCTACATTTGGAGAAAACATATAGATCCGGAACAATACATTATGGCAAAAGTTTGGATTATGAACCCTAATTTTACAATCAACCATACGTTTTCAACTGTACTTTTTAAGTTTATTGTTATGCAAAGCAACTCTACGTTTGACTTGGCCAAACTATGAGTTTTGAATTATAGATTATTTCCATTTTTTCTACAACGGTCTCAATAAATTAATTATCTATTTAAAATTTATTTAATGACCGATTCAAATCCACCTTTTTCAATAGATTAAATCGTTACTATTTCTAAGGGAATTTATGATTTTCTATGAGCGTCCAAATTCAAATTCAAATCATGATGAGTGGTTTTATTATCATGATTTATCATGCAATATTTTTAGAGATTTTTGACCCGAAGCAATTTGATCACTTTGTTAAATACTGAGAGTTTCTTATTATTAAGACATATATGTGCATTCAATAATAATATGGTGACATTGTATCTAGTTCTATAAAGAGTTACACTTTAGAGACATATATGTTTTGATCATTTTCTATTTGATTGACATGCTATTGTTTCCATGGTATCTCTTTGTTAATATTTTGCTATATTTTGTCAAAATCACCTATCAGATCTATACTTTGGATACATACATGTTTGATCATCTACCAAGTGTTTTCTCTAGTTCTATATAAAAGAATCCCATTTTTCATTGAATATTATTTTGATATTACTGTATTTTATTGAAGATAATTTCTTTTATCAGTTGTTGCTGAAACTATATGCTGAACCAGTATTCAATATTTACATCTCTATCACTGTAACACCCCAAGATTTCATAGTACATTATTTCTTCAAAGTAATGCAATAACTTGCACTACACGCAACACCGAGTTTAAGCGCACCACGACTTACCAAAATAGCCTTTCAAAAGAAGTTATAAAGAGTATTAACTGAATTTTGAACTTTATATAATCCTTATAATTTTAGAATCCATATTATGAGTTTCTTAGACATAATTTTAGAACAAATTCATTTTTTTCAGATAAAAGAAGTATTTTTCAAAAAATGCACTTTTACCGCCTTTTAATGGTGGACCCTTTTTAAATCCAATATTTGAAACTTTTATATATTCAATTTTACAAAATAAGCTTCTTATTTAGAATCAGGTCATAAGAATTTAGTTTCAATAATTTTTTGGTGTTTTTCTGATAACTTTCATATTTTGGTGAATAGTGAAAAATACTATATTTTAACTGAAAACAACTTTTTTAATAAAAATAATTTATAGTGTTAAATTATACATTTTAATGGTCTGGAAGTATAAATAGATTATATTTTTACCCTTTAATCTAATGCTGGTAATTGTAAGTAATTTCACTTTGAGATTGGATATAAACAAGTTTCAATCTTTTGATAGTTATTGTTTCTTAAAAGTATGCCTTTTGGTTTTGACAACGGGAATTAATTTTAAATTAATAAATTCAACTTATATGTTTTTAATTTCATAAAATAGACTTCAATTTTGAATTCAGAATACCAAAATTAGCTTAGGGTGAATTTTTGGTATTTTTCTGAAAACTTTCAATTTTTGATGAATATTGAAAAACAATGAGTTATTATTTAAAACCGACTTTTTATTTAAAAAATTATTTATTTTATTTAAATTTATTTTAGGTCAAAATAGATACATAATACCTATATATTTTCAATTTAATTCATTTGAGTCATTTTGTAATAATATTAGATATACAAAATTTTATTGAACTTTTCACCGTCTTTTACCCACCTCCTAGGAGAATTTTCAAATTCACATAAAACTTAATTTTACCGCTTATGTGAGTTGAATTTAAAAAATCTGAGAGACACAGTTGATATCATTAATTAAAATGTGGTTCAATAAGATGAAAATAATTTTTAGTGAATATTAACTTTTTACTTTTATTTACCACGGTTAAAAGTAATTAGGGTAATTAAGGGTAAAAATGATATTATTATTACCCTAACACATGTCCTAATTATATTGGATAAGTATAATTTGAAAACAAAAACCTTAGGAATAAAATATGATCCTTTAGTTCCACTTGGATTATATTAGGACATTTATTATTATTTAATTCAAAGAAGTGTTAAAAGAGTTAAAATCAAAGTTTAACAAATAAAACATTTTAATATAGGGCTAAAAATAAGATAAATTTGACTATAAATATTCATTAGAAATATAAAAGTATTTCCTACATAATGGTATTTTATTTATATTTTTTAGACATTAGATAATCGAATTTATTTATGACAAAATGATGATGCAGTAATTACCTAATTAATGAAATATTAAAATAATGGATATTATAAATATCCAAATAAATGTAATTTGAGGATTTTTATGAATTAAACTAATTTTCTAGGTTAATATTACATGTTAGGGTTGGTTAGATTATTTTTTTTGAAGTAATAATGCTGTTATGAATTTAGAAAAAACAAAATACCAAATAGTCTCAAAATTGACATAAAAAAGTTTTTAAAACAAATATTATATTATTAATTGATATTCTATTCCTAAAAATCTAAGATTCGGCCAAATGACATATATAATGATATGTGTTTCATTAATGAACCACTTGGGGCTCTCTTGGAAGTATATAGTAAGTTTACTAACCATATAATAAAAAAATACAAAGAGACATGGTAAATGTCAAACTATTTAACTAAGAGTTAAATCTAATAGTTAAGGTTAATATGGTAACCTAAACCTATCTAAAAACTATTTGTTGAGTTGTTTTTGACCCATCCCCACCTTATCCTTTAAATAATACATTTTGGAGCCATTATATACCGAAAATGATTTTATTATGAAATAATATTTTAAGATTTTTCTAAAGTTCCCCTCACCCCTCTTATAAAAGGGCACCCCCATTCACTATAATTCACACCTTCAAAGCCATTTGGATCAGCCAAAACCTGAAAAAATATCATCCAAACTATCCTAACTTCATCCTAGAGGCCTTACTTTGGTCAGAAATCCAACCTAAGGATCCCTTTTGACCAAATCAAAAGGAATAACCCGAAGAAGAGGTAATGATTTCACCACCCTCTTTCGAGTTCTCTTATTCTTCCACTTACTCTTTCTTTGTTGTTTCAATTCTAAAATAATAACTCCAGTATCTTCTATATTCTATGATGTTATTATAAATATGTCACAACTATATTCATTATCCTATCCATCTTATTAATGATAATGTCACCATGCGTGCGTACGTACTGCTTATCGTCTCCACGTCGTGGTGTAATTTGTTATTTAACACTATATTATTTAGATGGATATAATGATGAGTAATAAGTATTTAAATAATGAAAATAACATGATAATTTCTCTTTAAAATTAATATACAATCCAATTCCACACCTTTAAGGAAATGATATTATCGCTCGTGCGTACGTATGGATTACCATCTCCACGACGCGATGAGATTAATTTCCACATTCACCATTCATCGATGATTATAAAATATATATTACTAATAAGTATGTAATATATAACATAATAATGCTATTGGAGATATATATATATATATATATGTACTTACATATATCTTATTCACTTAGTTCCGTTCAATACGATATGAAACAGAAATAGCGTTTATGCGTACGTACGGACTACCGTCTCCATAAATAGTGTTTTTTATTTCATATATTTGTCTATTATACATATTTATATTCTAAATATATATGATATATAAATCATTTTTTATATTCTGGAAGTATTTAAATCTTTATATAAGTGATAAAATCAAGAGTAACAAGTTAAAACACGTACGATAAAGAAAGCAATTATTACGTGAAATGTTAATTTAACATGGAAATTATTATTAAATGGGTAGTATAAAGTCATTAATGAATCATGTATGATATCATAAATATTAATATGGTTCTGGTATACTTTAATAAGATACTACGATCTTCATACAGGAGGTTAAACATACCCTCGACTAAAGGAAAGTGCACAGTAATGAGTTTCTTATCTCACTTTTAATTCCATGATATTTCCATTGTATGATACTTCTTTCATGGGGTGTATGTTTCGTAAGTTACCAAATTGGTAAGGGTTAATTCTATAATCTATTCATTATCCAAGGTTGTTTATACGTAATTATCTACTAGGACCTCTTTTTCATCCACATCCATGTTTCTTAAAAATGTATTTCAAAACATTTTTACCATTTACTAGACAAATGTTTAAAGTCATTTATACACTTATTTATTTTGAAATGAATATTTCCTTCATTTTCCAAACAAGGTACTTTTTGACCTTTTAGACAAATTTAAGGTAAGAATGTTTTTTTAACTTATACGGTGGGTGAGACTATTTTCCGCCGTTATAACATCATCAAAGCTTCCCTTACAAGCTTATAAGAATATTTTAAAAATAAATGTTTTCTTTATAGTTATGTGACTCTTAAATTATTTCAAAATAGAAAGAGATATTTCTCTAAAAAGGGTTTTTATTTCATCTATGTCAAAATCCTTTGATGGATTTTAAGTTTATTTGAAGTTGATTTATAATGATAAAAAACTTCCATATTATATTGCAGGTTTTGTGATATGTTTGACAGTGGATTTTCTATTTTTATACCATTCATGGTTTATGGTTAAAGTATTGACATTTTGTATGATAGTTTTAATATGAATGTTTATGATATGTTTAAACCTTTTCATATGGGGAATGTATTGGACTTAGTAAGTGACGGGTGGAGCCCGCTATAGCTCCTCAATGCATCAGTAGGTCTCATGAGACAACTAGATGTGGAATTGGCCGAGGCCCTTTCACAATTTGATATATGGTTTTGGCCAAGGCCTTAATCATTTTTAGACGTCTTGACTGAGGCCTTGAAAAAATGTTTCAGAATGTTCGGAATTATATATTCCCTCATTATGAAAATAATATTTATGGTTCATGTGGTCATTAGACTAGTAGAATACCCATGATATGTTTTATTATGGAATTATTTACTCAGCTCATATTCCTTCCCTAAAATTATTCATGTTTATTATTGGTAAATGCATGTGGTTTCAATTATTCACCATGCTTAATATTTATGTTATCTTCCGCTGTGTTGCTTACCCTTACTGAGCATTTGAGCTAAGCCCTTTCTTATGTTTCATTTTCCCAAGAATCCAAGAAGTGTATTATGATTGATATGAAGGGTTAATCTAAAGGGAATAATTTCATTCTCAAAGAACTATTTATTCTATGTTTATGTTTGAAATTGTAATGTAATGTTAATGTATATAATCTATTTTACAAGACTACTAAAATGATCGGTCCTTCGGGACTTGATTCATTGTAATAATGCCAATGTATTAAAATAATGCACCGGCTCTGGGTAACAGGGGTTAGGTCATTACAGTTGGTATCCGAGGAAGTTTAGTAATAACTTTGGAAACTAGATTTAGATAAACTCTTATTAGATAACATTACCCTAAGATAGACTTTGAGGATTAGTATAGAACAAATTCTTAGAATTTTAGTAATGTAGAGATTTTGTGATTTTTCCAAGTAAATACATCCCTGTCTGGATACGAGCAGGTAGTGGCAGTTATGACATAGATGTACCTTGGGGTAAAACCCAAAAATACCGCTTTGATCTAGACTCTAATGGGGACTGGTGCATGACAACGGGCCTTACTGCACTCTTGGTTACGACACTCCCAGGGGATATGCTTAGGATAATTCTCATTTTTTACAAATAATTAAGAAGGATTTATGAGTATATACCTCCTAAAAGAAAATATTTTTATGGATTATATCCATAAACTATTCAATTTACGTTAGGTATTTTAAAAGTTTAGAATTATTCATTGCAATTCATAAATTGACTTAGTTTATGCCATTGTATAGAAATGGCATCCAACAAAAGGAATGTGAACTCCAACAATACATATGATCAAAAGAGTAAGAAGGATCATATCTTTCACGGTATTAATCCAACATTTAGAATTGAAATAGTCACCCTTGTATTCTCAACATATGAAGAAATAGTATCATATGTTAATAAGATAAGTAAAGAATTCTCAGAGTCCTATGGCTTTGAAGGGAAGCAAGAGAAGAAAAGGATGGAAGAGAGAAAGTTGGATAAAGGGAAGGGGGAAAAGAAGGATTTTCTCATATGTGATAACTGTGGAAAGAATCACCTTGGTAAATTCTTGAAGGTAATGGGAGTTTGTTATAAGTGCGGAGAAAAAGGACACCAAGCACGTGATTGAAAGGGTAAGAAAAAAGTTCCAAATGTACAATGCTTCATCTGCAAGGAGTTGGTACCCTACATGAATCAATTTCTAAATCATCAGAGTATACCCCACATATTGCTATTGGATAAGAATCAAGTTATGATACTACCAAAGATGAAGAGAAATGAATAAGAGTTCTTATGTTGTTATTAAAGTATTATGTCATTTGAGTGTTTTATCAACGATGTACTGGTTATATGAATTATGGAAATAAATAAGGATTGTACTGCAGTACTATTTCATTGGGAATTTGAGATTATATGGTCTTGCTACTAAGGTAGTAATTTTGGAATAAGAGATGGTTGATTTGGATAAATTATATTGGATATTATTGACTATCTTAGAACTGATTAATGGTTTGTTTATTTCATGATTGATGGAGTATTCAAAAATTTTTGCATATAAGGAATATATATAGCATTCTATAAGGAATAAGGGAGCATGAATGTAATAAATAATGTTGTTACCATGTTTTGAAATAATACATGATAAATGTATACACATGTTATTACTTGGTAAAAAGGATCTTCATTGTGTTTAACTACCTTATAAATTTTGGACTGTGAGTTTGGATAGAAGTATTTTGGATAAGTCTAAAGGTTGTAATAGATTAAATTTTAAATTGGATATTATTGTTAAGGTTATTTTTGGATTTTTATAAAAAATACAACACACAGACCATGTGACAATCCGTCGCGTCGGATAAAGCTACGGGAATCGAACCCACACCATAGTGCGATTGGGATTTATCACCTACCACTGGACTACATGAAGTCTCTGGATGGTATAATCTATATTTTTTTAAAGGGTCTGATAGGTGAATTATAAATTCATTTTTTAAAACCCTATATGAATAGGATAAATAGAATATATATTTTAAGTTCTATTATGTTTTAGAGTGAAATATGAATTTGTGGTAGAAATTAGTTAAAGTATGGAAGTCTACTTGTCAAGTATATATATATATATATATATATATATTTCTTCTCTTATTCTATGAAGAAATTAATTCTTAAACTTTAGGTAAGGGATCTTAAGACTAAAAATGTGTTATCCTAATACCTTATGTTTTTTTGAACAGATGATATTTTAAATCATTATAGATTGATGGCTTTGAGGCCCTCAATTCTACAATTTTTTTGTGACTGATGACCTCAATAAATCCCTCTAAATATTTACATTTTCCCTCCAATTATTTGTCTCTAATTTCCACCAATATTCTCCTAATCGAGATCATAATTTGGTGGTGACTTTTTCATTCCCCTTTTCCTCTTATTAAGATTAAATTTTATTAACCCAATTTCTGATGTGGGTTTTCCCACAAAGGTATTTTCTATTTTCAAAGAAAAATTTCAAATTGAGAGGATTCAATTTATTGAAGGAGGGAATAGTGTAACACCCCAATATTTCATAGTAAGTTATTTCTTCAAAGTAATGCAATAACTTACACTACACGCAACACCGAGTTCAAGCGCACTATGACTTACCAAACTAGCCGTTAAAAAGAATTTATGAAGAGTATTAACTGAATTTTGAACTTTATATAATCCTTATAATTTTAGAATCCATATTATGCATTTCTTAGACATAATATTAGAACAAATTCATTTTTTTCAGATAAAAGAAGTATTTTTCAAAAATGCACTTTTGCCGCCTTTTAATGGTGCACCCTTTTTAAATCCAATATTTGAAACTTTTATATATTCAATTGGACAAAATAAGCTTCTTCTTTAGAATCGGGTCATAATAATTTAGTTTCAATAAATTTTTGGTGTTTTTCTGATAACTTTCATATTTGGGTGAATAGTGAAAAATACTATATTTTAAATGAAAACAACTTTTTTAATCAAAATAATGTATAGTGTTATATTATACATTTTAATGGTCTGGAAGTATAAATAGATTATATTTTTACCATTTAATCCAATTCTGGTAATTGTAATTAATTTCACTTTGAGATTGGACATAAATAAGTGTCAATCTTTTGATAGTTATTGTTTCTTAAAAACACGTCTTTTGGTTTTGACAACGGGAATTGATTTTAAATTAATAAATGCAACTTCTATGTTTTGAATTTCGTAAAATAGACTTCACTTTTGAATTTGGAATACCAAAATTAGCTTATGGTGAAATGTTGGTATTTTTCTGAAAACTTTCAATTTTTGATGAATAGTGAAAAACACTGATTTATTATTTAAAAACGACTTTTTATTTAAAAAATTATTTATTTTATTTTAATTTATTTTAGGTCAAAATAGATACATAAATCCTATATATATTCAATGTAATTCATTTGAGTCATTTTGTAATAATATTATATATACAAAATTTTATTGAACTTTTCACCGTCTTTTACCCACCTCCTAAGAGAATTTGCAAATTCATATAAAACATAATTTTACCGCTTCTGTGAGTTGAATTTAAAAAATCTGAGAGACACGGTTGATATCAATAATTAAAATGTGGTTCAATAAGATGAAAATAATTTTTGGTGAATAGTTACTTTTTACTTTTATTTACCACGATTAAAAGTAAATAGGGTAATTAAGGGTAAAAATGATATTATTATTACCCTAACACATGTTCTAATTCTATTAGATAAGTGTAATTCGACCAAAAACAACCTTAGGAATAAAATATGATCCTTTAGGTCCACTTTGATTAGATTAGGACATTTATTATTATTTAATTCAAATAAGTGTTAAAAGAGTTAAAATCAAAGTTTAATAACTAAAACATTTTTAATATAGGGTTACACATAAGATAAATTTGACTATAAATATTAATTACAAAGATAAAAATATTTCCTACATAATGGTATTTTATTTATATTTCTTAGACTTTAAATAATCTAATATATTTATGACACAATAATGATGCAATAATTACCTAATTAATGAAATATTAAAATAATTTATATTATAAATATCCAAATAAATGTAATTTGAGACTTTTTTATGAATTAAACTAATTTTATAGGTTAATATTACATGTTAGGGTTGGTTAGATGAATTTTGTTTGAAGTAATAATGCTGTTATGAATTTAGAAAAAACAAAATACCAAATAGTGTCAAAATTGACATAAAAGAGTTTTTAAAACAAATATTATATTATTAATTGATATTATATTCCTAAAAATATAAGGTTATGAAAACAGGACATTTATAATGATAGGTTTATCATTAATGAACCACTTGGGGGTCGCTTGGAAGTATATAGTAATTTTATTAACTATATAATATAAAAATACAAAGAGACATGATAAATGTAAAACTATTTAACTAAGAGTTAAATCTAACAGTTAAGGTTAATATGGTGACCTAAACCTATATAAAACCTATTGTTCGAGTGGTTTTAGATACATACCCACCTTATACTTTAAATAATACATTTTGGATCCATTAGAAACTGAAAATGATTTTATTATAAAATAATATTTTAAGATTTTCCTAAGGCGCCTCTCACCCCTCTTATAAAAGGGCACTCCTCCTTTACTCTAATTCACACCTTCAAAGCCATTTGGATCATCCAGAACCTACCCAAATATCCTCCCAACTATCCTACCTTCATCCTATAGGCCTTACTTTGTTCATAAAGCCAACCTAAGGATCCATTTTGATCAAATCAAAAGGAAGAACCCGAAGAAGAGGTAACGATTTCACCACCCTCTTTCGAGTTCTCTTATTCTTCCACTTACTCTTTCTTCGTTGTTTCAATTATAAAATAATAACTCCATTATATTCTATATAATGTGATGTTATTATAAATATGTCACAACTATATTCATTATCCTATTCATATAATGAATGATAATGTCACCATGCGTGCGTACGTACAACTTACCGTCTCCACACCGTGGTGTAATTTGTTATTCAACACTATGTTATTTGGATGGATATAATGATGAGTAATATGTATATAAATAATGAAAATAATATGATAATGTCTCTGTAAAATTAATATACCATCCAATTCCACACCTTTAAGTAAATGATATTGTCGCTCGTGCGTACGTACGAATTACCGTCTCCATGATGCAATGAGATTAATTTCCACATTCACCATTCATCGACGATTATAAAATATATATATTACTAATAAGTATGTAATATATAACATAATAATTCTAATGGATATATATATATATATACTTACATATATCTTATTCACTTAGTTCCGTTCAATATGATATGAAAACGGAAACAACGTTTATGCGTACGTACGGACTACCGTCTCCATAAACGGTGTTTTTCATTTCATATATATGTCTATTATACATATTTATATTCTAAATATATATGATATATAAATCATGTTTTATATTATGGAAGTATTTAAATATTGATCTAAGTGATACAATCAAGTGTAACAAGTTAAAACACGTACGATAAAGAAATCGATTATTACTTGAAATGTTAATTTAACATGGAAAATATTTTTAAATGGGTAGTATAAAGTCATTAATTAATCATGTATGATATCATAAATATTAATATGGTTCTAGTATACTTTAATAACATACTATTATCTTCATACATGAGGCTAAACGTACCCTTGACTAAAGGAAAGTGCAAGGTAAGTGGTTTCTTATCTCACTTTTAATTCCGTGAGATTTCCATTGTTCACCACTTATTTATTGCATGTGGTGTATTGTGTACCACCATTTGATATATATTATCATGATTATATTTATAATCATGATATTCTGTGATTCATTTGGTGGTTATTGACAATTTTTCATATGACTTGATTGATTACAATGAGGTAAGGAGTTTTCATCTCACTCCTTATTCCCATTAGATTCATGCTATATTGCCACTATTTCCTTTTGTGTGGTGTATGTACTGCCCATAATTGTATTATTTGTGTAATAAACTTTAATTTATGTGTATTTACATATTCATTGTATGATACTTCTTTTATGGGGTGTATGTTTCGTAAGTTACCAAATTGGTAAGGGTTAATTCTACAATCTCTTCATTATTCGAGGTTGTTTGTACGTAATTATCTACTGGGACCTCTTTATCATACACATCTATGTTTCTTAAAAATGTATTTCAATTTTTTTTTAATTTTTACTAGAAAATGGGTTAAATTAATTTATACACTTATGTGTTTTGAAAGGAAACTTTCCATAATTTTCCAAATAATGTATGTTTTGACCTTTTCGACAAATTTAAGGTAAGAATGTTTTTTTAACTTATACGACAGGTGCGGCTATTTTCCACCATTATAACATCATCAAAGCTTCCCTTACAAGCTTATAAGAATATTTTCAAAATAAATGTTTTCTTTATAATTATATTACTCTTAAATGATTTCAAAATATAAAGAGATATTTCTCTAAAAAGGGTTTTGATTCTATCTATGTCAAAATCCTTTGATGGATTTTAAGTTTATTTGAAGTTGATTTATTATGATAAAAAACTTCCATATTGTATTGAAGGTTTTGTGATATGTTTGACTGTGGATTTGCTATTTTTATACCATTCATGGTTTATGGTTAAAGTATTGAAATTTTGTATGCTAGTTTTAATACGAATGTTTATGATATGTTTAAACCTTTTCATATAAAGAATGTATTGGACTTAGTAAGTGATGGGTGGAGCCCACTATAGCTCCTCGATGCATCGGTATGTCTCATGAGACAACTAGACGTGGAATTGGCCGAGGCCCTTTTGCAATTTGATATATGGTTTTGGCCAAGGCCTTAATCATTTTTAGGCGTCTTGGATGAGGCCTTGACAAAATGTTTCAGAATGTCCGACATTATACATTCCCTTATTATGAAAATAATATTGATGGTTCATGTGGTCATTAGACTAGTAGAATACCCATGATATGTTTTATTATGGCATTATTTACTCAGCTCATATTCATTCCATAAAAGTATTAATGTTTATTATTGGTAAAGGCATGTGGTTTCAATTATTCACCATGCTTAATATTTATGTTATCTTCCGCTGTATTTCTTACCCTTACTGAGCGTTGAGCTCACCCCTTTCTTATGTTTTATTTTCCCAGGATTCCAAGAAATGTATTATGATTGATATGCAGGGTTAAGCTAAAGGGAATAATGACGTTCTCAAAGAACTATTTTTGCTGTGTTTTATGTTTGAAATTGTAATGTAAAGTTAATGTATGTAATCTATTTTCCAAGACTGCTAAACTGATCGGTCCTTCGAGACTTGATTCCTTGTAATCATGCCAATGTATTAAAATAATGCACCAGCTCTGGGTAACTGAGGTCGGGGCGTTACAATCACTCTATTTTTTGTTGACGTTTCAAATGCCTGTACTTAGCCATGGTAGAGTATCAGATTATCATACTAAGCTATGGATATATCTCATTTCCATGTAAAAGATCTCGAAGGCCCTATAAAAGACTTGTTGTAAGGAATCAACTGCTCGCACTCAGTTGTAGAGGTCCCTGGGAAAAGGTACTGATAGTGAAAATCACCAAGCTTGATAAGAGAGCATTGGTGGAGTAAACTTAGGGGATTTCTGTGCCCTGAACCACTATGCATCGTCGTGTGCTGTTCTTTTCCTTTATTTATTTTATGTTGCTTACTCATTTCTTAGAGAGAAGGAAAAAATTAGTTTAAACTCAAGAGGGACGTTTAGAATTTATCAAGTTGTTTAAAAGGACACAATTCATCCCCATCTTGTGTCTTTGTCTTTTCCGTCCCGACCCAACAATGCATACCCGTACATACACATACATACACATACCTACACATACATACACATACATACACATACATACACATACATACACATACATACACATACATACACATACATACACATACTATATAAAGATACACATACTACATAATAATACACACACACAGACACATACGCGCACACACGCACACACACACACACACACACACAGACACACACATACACATACACATACACATACACATACACATACACATACACATACACATACACATACACATACACATACACATACACATACACATACACATACACATACACATACACATACACATACACATACACATACACATACACATACACATACACATACACATACACATACACATACACATACACATACACATACACATACACATACACATACACATACACATACACATACACATACACATACACATACACATACACATACACATACACATACACATACACATACACATACACATACACATACACATACACATACACATACACATACACATACACATACACATACACATACACATACACATACACATACACATACACATACACATACACATACACACATGTGCATACACATACATGTACATACATACATACACATACATACATACACATACACATATGAACATACATAAGTACAACATATAAATCAATATATGTATACATTAATATACACATACATATATAACACATACATACACATATATATGCATACATACACATATATAAAAATACACACACATACATGCACAAAGATATGCATACATACACATATATACAAATACAAACACATACATACACAAAGATATCTATACATACACATAAAAACACGCACATAAAAATATAAAAATACATCCACATACATACACATTCATACACAAACATACAAATATATTTGTATAGTTTAAATATTTAATATGAATATAAATATATAAATTCAAATATAAACTCTATTTAATGAATTTATATATTTATTTATATATTTCATATCGCTGTATTTTAACACACACACACACAAATATGTGTGTGTAATTATAATTATATATAATAATAGATAAGTATAAAAGAATACACATAAGTATATTTATATTCTGTTATATAAATCATATTTAAGAATATGTAAATATGTATATATAAATTATTTATATAAAAAAGTATATTTATTTACATATGTTATAAATAAAATTAAATAAATATATATTCATTTATATTATATAATTGTTGAAATAAAATTTTAATATATTATATCTATATATACACTTTTTAATGTGTATAAATTTGTTATTAAACATTTTTATTGATTAATATAAATTTGATAATATATATATATATATATATATATAAAACTAAGAAAATAATATTGATAATAATTTTTTTATTACAATATAGTTATAAAAAATATTTATATAAATATTTGCTCTTTTTGTTATATACATCATATTTAAATAAATAAATAAATAAATATATATATATATAGGCTAGGGGGTTGTCTCACCCGAGCCCGAGTCTTGGGGAGTGTTTTTTTTCCATGTACATTTCATGGGGGTGGATATATAATAACTTATACTATATATTTTATAATATATATATTGTATTTATATAAATATATATACTTATTGGTATATAAATCATATTTAAAAATATATAAATATATATATGTAAATTAAATTAATCATATTGATTTTTATCAATGACAACTAAAACACTCATAAAAGATCCCTTTATCAATGCTTAAAGAAGTTATGGAAAATATTTCCTTTTATCAGTGTTTTTAACATTGATAAAGAGCATATTTATCAGGGATTTTAGTTAGCAATAATAAAAGTCTATCTTTTATTAGAGTTTTTTAGCACTAAATATTTCCATATCTATAGTAATGGGGATATTACAAATAATGCATGTTTATTTTAATATAAAACACATCATTTTTTTACATCAATTGGTTCATATTACTGATATTTATTCGTTTTTGTGATTTATGGAAGGATACAATGTTTGACTAAAAATAGATTAAAAGTGATGAATTTGACATGAAGATAATGTACGATGACATTCAACAAGTCAAGGCCTAAGCCTGAGTCTCAAAACTATATAATCAAGGGACAATAGGATGAAATTTATAGAAATTGATGATTTGTGTCGTAAATTAGTCATTTACATCGTAAACTTATTCATAGAAGTGAGGAAGAGGAAGAAATGATGGATGATAGGAAATCTAGACTAAAGTTACATGTCTTATGACGTGATACATATGGTCACGCCATGAAACTTCATTGAATTTATTATTACATATAACCAATTTATATAATGGTCTGGGCCCAAAACATTTACATTATAAAAACCCTATTTATGATGTAAAACAGTCTAACGGGCTCGGAAACAACCATATTTGACCAATTAAAATCCCGAACACCCATTTTGACCCCATTATGGTTCCAGATATCTTTTGAATAATTTATTATTGATAATTAATGACACATAGGGTGAGACTTAATCCTATATATAGAGGTCTAGGGATATGATACAAAAACAATAGATCTAGGGAATCGACCGTTACATTGAGGAACAAGGGCTGCTGGTTTTTAGGTTTTCTTTCATGTTTTACTTTTTAATTTCTTTTTCAATGTAACAAAATTCCATATTTTTATTAAAGTGTTCTTACATATCCATATCATTCTATCTCAATTTTTTTTCTCTTACCATATTCCACCATGATTTCATACTTTTTACAATGACAAGTGACTAACCCGAGGCTTGGTATTGGGGGAGGTTTCACGGTGTTCTAAAATTGTTGTGGTTTAATTATTTAAATGTTTTAATTTAATTTGTGGTGAATGAAAGGGAAGTGTATAGATGTAGTGACCATCCAACACAACATGAATATTTAATTTATTCCTATTTTATTCTAAGGGTAGGTGAAATTTGGTGTGCCGAAGAGGTTTCATTGGCATGCTAAAAATCCCACTCAAGGTAGGTAATAACAATACATGCAAGGAGGGATGGATTTTCAAATTTAATTTAACAATTAAGGAACCCGCGTAACCAAAACCTAAGGATAGGGACCTTTATTTTAACTTATATTCATTCTATTTTTTATTTGAATTTAGGTTTTATTTTTTCAATACATTATTTTTCCAAAATCAAAAACCACCAAAATTTCATTGTTTTAGTAAAATAATAAAAATAAAAAAGAAGTAGTTTAAGTGAAATAGAATTATTAATTGATTGAATGAAAATATCCTCAAGTGATATGACCCTGGATAGACACTATGCTGGACTAGGAAAATAAATTAGCTTTTGTACCTCCCTACGAAAGGCGTTTCAAAATAATTGATAAAACTAAATTATACATGTTTATTTTAATGTAAAACACATCATTTTGCACATTATTGGGTTAATATTACCAATATTTATTTGTTTTTTTGATTTATGTTAGGATATAGTGTTTTTTAAAAAATAGATTAAAAGTGATTAATTTGTCATGAAGATGAGGTACGACGACATACGACAAGTCCATGACCAATATCAAAGTGAAAAAATGAATAAAATAGAGGAAACCAAGATAAAACTACTAAAAATTGAGGATTTTCATCATAAATTAGTCATTTAAATCATAAAATTGTTTTGATAAGTGAGGTAGAGGAAACGAAAATAGAAAATAAGAAATATATACCAAAGTTACATGTGTTATGGAATAACACATATGGTCACACAATGGCACTTCCTTGAATTTATTAGGTTGTAAAACCAAACCATAAAATAGTTTGAGACCACACAATTTATTCTTTAAAAAACCTATTTATGATGTGAAATAGTCTGATGGGATCCGAAACATCTAGATTTGACCTATTGGAAACCCAAACACCCTTTTCCCCCCATTATGACCAAGATGGATTTTGATACATTTATTGAGGATGATTAATGATTCCTAGGATAAGAATCAAGATTATAAATATAGGTTCGAGGGGATGAGAAAAAAATAGTGAATCTATAGAATCAACCATTACACTAAGGAAGAAGTTATACTGATTTTAAGGGATTTTAGTTAGCACTAACAAAAGTATATCCTTTATTAGTGTCTTTTAGTCTTGTTAAAGGGTAGTACTAAATATTTCCAAATTTTTAGTAGTGGGGACATTTCAAATTATGAATGTTTATTTTAATATAGAACACATAATTATTTCACATTAATTGGTTAATATTTCCAATATTTATTCATTTTTGTGATTTATGGTAGGATATAGTGTTTTACTGAAAAAGAGCTTAAAAGTGAAGAAATTTACATGAAGATGATGTCCAAAAACATATGAAAAGTCAATATCTAATACCAAATCTCAAAAAATAAATAATCTATAGGAAACCAGGTTTAAATTTTTAGAAATTTATTGTTGATGTTATAAATTAGTCATTTACATAGTAGACTTTTTGGAGAAGTGAGAGAGTAGAAGACATGGCATAAAAGAGGCAATCTGGACCAAAACTACATGTGTCACAATGTGAAACATATAGTAAAATTATAAAACTCCATTTAATTTATTAGTCCATAAAACTAAGATATAAAATGGTTTGGTCCTGAAATATTTACACCATAAAAACCCTATTTATAATGTAAAATAATCTGAAGGGCTCCAAAAGAGCCAAATTTGACCTATTAAGAGCTCAAAAACCCCCTTTTGACCCCATTATGAATTGAAATGGATTTTGAATCATTTATTGAAGGAAATTAATGAAATTTAGGGTGATATTGAATCCTATAATTAGAAGTATAGGGGGATGATAAAAAAACCAGAAAATCTCGGGAATTGGCCATTGCATTGAGGAAGAAGGGATGCTATTTTTTAGGTTTTCTTTCCTTTTTTAGTTTTTAATTTTTTTTAAATGTAATGAAATTCCATATTTTTATTAAATTTTTCTTCTATAAACATATCTGTATATCTCTGATTTTTTTTCTCTTCCCATCTACCAACATGATCTCTGACACATTGTGATGGAAAGTGACTGACATTAGGCTTGGTCTTGGGTGATGTTTCATGATCTTCTAAAATTATTGTGCTTTAATTATTTAAATATATTAATTTAATTTTTGGTGAATTAGGGGGAAGTGAATGGGTATTGTGATCATCTACCATAGAAAAAATCTCAAATTCATTCCCATTTTCTACTAATAGGAGGTGAAATTTGCTGAGTCGAAGAGGTTTACTAGGCATGCTAAAAATCCCGATCAAGGTTGGGAATAAAAATCCATGTATCGAGGGATGAATTGTCAAATTGAATTTAATAATGAAAGAACCCACATAACTAAACTCTAAGGAAAATGATAATTCTTTTACCCTATATTCATTATGATTTTCTTCAACATTTAGGTTTTAGTTTTTCATTGCATTATTTTTCCAAAACAAAACCCCCCAAAAATTTCATTATTTTAAAAAAATAATAGAAACACAAAAAAGATGTAGTTTAAGTGAAATATAATTATTAATTTATCAATTGAAAAGATCCTCAAGGGATACAGTCCTATTCATACACTATACTACATTAGGAAAATAAATTAACTTTTTTACTACACTATGATAGTCACATCAAGACTAATTGATAGAACTAAATAATGCATTTTATTTTAATATAAAGCACATAATTTTTCCAAATTAATTGGTTAATATTGATTATATTTATTAATTTTTTTATTTATGGTAGGATAAAATGTTTTATTGGAAAATATCTTAGTAGCATTGAATTTTACATGAAGATAATGTCCAGTGACATATGGAAAGTTAAGGCCCAAGATCGAAGCTAAAAACTAAAGAATCTGGAGGAAACTAGACTAAAAATTCTAAAAATTGAAAATTTGAACCATAAATTATTTATTTACATCATAAAAGTGTTCAGAGAAGTGATTCAGAGGAAGAAATGATGGAAAAGAGGCATTTTAGAGAAAATATACTAGTGTCACAACATGACACATTTGGTCACACCATGATGCTTCCTTGAATTTCTTAGGCCATAAAACCAAGTCATAAAATTATTTAATCCCATAAAATTTACACCTTAAAATCCCTATTTATGATGTAATATTGTATAAAGAGATCTGAAATAGCCATATTTTACCTATTAAAATCTTGAACACCCCTTTTTGACCCCATTATGACCTTGGATGTATTTTGAGGCATTTATTTAAGAAGATTAATGATGCTCAAGGTGATATTAAAGGCTATAAATAGAGAGTCAGGGGGATAAAAAAATGAATATAGGGAATCAAATATTGCACTGAGGAAGAAAGACTGCTACTATACAAGGTATATTTTTAAGGCTTTTAGTTAGCACTGATAAAAGACTATACTTTATCATATTTTTTTAGCACTGATAAGGGGTAGTGATAAATATTTCCAAATATGTAGTAGTGTGGATGTTACAAATTATACATATTTATTTTAATATAAAATACACAATTTTTTCACATTAATTGGTTAATCTTGTTGATTTTTTTTATGATTTATGGTAGGATATAGTGTTTGACTAAAAAATAGCTTAAAAGTGATAAATTTGGCACGAAGATGACATCCGAAGACATATAGAAAGTCAAAGGACAAACCCAAAGATAAAAGCTAAAGAATATAGAGGAAACCAAGATAAAAATACTAGAAATTTATTATTTAAATTGTAAATTAGTCATTTAAATCATAATTTTTTTTTCGAAGAAGTGTAGAGGAGGATGAAATGACAAAAAAGAGGTAATCTGGACCAAAGTTACATGTGTCATGGTGTGAAACATATGGTCACACCATGATGCTTCCTTTAATTTATTAGGCTATAAAACCAAGTTTTAAAATAGTTAAGGCCCATGACATTTGCACTATAAAAACTCTATTTATGATGTAAAATGGTCCGACGAGCTCTGAAATTTCCATATTTGACCTATTACAAGTATGGAAACCCCTTTAGAACACATTATAACCTAGGGTGGATTTTGAAATGTTTATTGAATAATATTAATAATTATTTGGGTGACATTGAATCTTATAAATAGAGGTATAGGAGGATGAGAAAAAATAGTGAATCTAGGGAATCAATCATTGTGATGAGGTAGAACGACTACTATTTTTTAGATTTTCTTTCTTGTTTAATTTTTAATTTCTTATTCAATGTAACACAATCACATATTTTTATTAAAGTGTTATTTAATATCCATATCTCTCTCTCTCAATCATTTTTTCTCTTCCCATATTCCACTGCGATCTCTTACACTTTTTTATGGTATGTGGCTGACCCGCGGCATGGCCTTGGGGGAGGTTTTGCAGCATTTTAAAATTATTAAGATTTAATTATTTAAATGTTTTAATTTAATTTGTGGTGAATTATAGGGAAGTGAACGGGTGTAGTGAATTTACACCATGTCCTGAATCTCAAATTCATTCTTATTTTCTACCAAGAAGAGTTGAAATTTGATGTGCCGAAGTTATTTCACACATATGCTAAAAATCCTGTTAAAGGTAGGGAATATCAATAAATGTAAGGAGGGATTGATTTTCAAATTAAATTTAATAATTAAGGAACCCACATCATAAAAACATAAGGGCCAAGTCCTTTATTTTAACTTGCATTCATTATATTTTTCAAATTCATTTAGGTTTTAGTTTTTCATTTCATTATTTTTCCAAAACACCAAAACCCATTTTTTTATTATTTTAATAAAATAATAAAAACATATAAATAAGTAGTTTAAGTGAAATATAATTAAAAATTTATCAAATAAAAATCTCCTCAAGCGATATGAACTTGGTCAGCCACTTTTCTTCACTAGGAAAATAAATTATCTTTTGTACCACCCTATGATAGGCATTTCAAAATTGAAACTATTACTGGAGAGTTAAGAATTTTTTCTTTGAATTTTTCTATTTTCACATTATTAATAGTTTTCATTGTTTTCTAAATTTTTTTCCTAAAAAATATTTTTCCATGATATTTTCAAATTTCCATTATTTTTGCATGAAATTATAACCCACAAGTGCAAGAATAAGAAGTTGAAGATAATGAGGAGTATCTCTTATAAAGAGAAAAAAATCTATCTTATATGGTCAAGTATATCTCAAATGGAAAAGATACAAGTATATCATTTCATGATCTAGAAGACATGGTTAATGAATTACAATCTGATTATCAAATATTAAAGGAAAAAGTGGAAGTAAAGTTGGATCCACCTAATTATTTTGAATAAATTAAATAGATTTTGGCCATAATCGAAGACTATATGCAACCTAAATATCACATGAAACATGTCCTAAGCTACCCTAAAGAGTTGGAGAGTGAATTTGAAGACACACATACTGATATACATCTAAGATATCAATAAGACCTAGATCAATATTTGAGTGATTGGGTAGATTATGAAATGAAATGTGATATCCCTATCTACAAGGTAGAAGAATTAGCACCTCTGTACCCATATCTTTCTATGTAAGAGGAATAAACCATTAAAGTGTTGGAGTTCAAAGAAATATTGGAGGATCTTGAAAAATTTCTTCTAACTATTACCATTCAACTATAAGAGGATCTTTCCACTGAAAAATAAATTAAATTCAAATTAAATCATGTATATGATACTTTTATGAACTCTTTTTCATCAAATTTTATTGAAACCAAATTGTGCATTACTGCCTAATGTTTTGAATTTTTAGATTCAGCCAACTCATGTTATTACTTAGAGGAAGATGAAGAAAAAAATGTACATGATGAGGAACATATGGATCTCTCTAAATATATTCAACATTTTTTGTAGGGAGTATAAGAAGATATCTAGGTGGCTCTTCCAGAAGAGACCAAAACACAAACAGCTTACACTAAAGGGGAAAAATTTTATATTAGTTTATTAAATTTATTAAAAAAAAATTAAATCACACACTAAATATCCCTTTGATTATTATTTTTATGAATCTATATAAAATAGGAATTTGAGAGTTAATAATAGGTTTCAATGGTAGGAACTGACCAAGTGGAGGACCTATACTTCATCCTACCCCCACCTTGCAAGTTATGCCTCACTACAAAGGGGGTGGATATGGTGTACTCTATCCATGGAATCCTCCACAATGAAGAAGAATACGTTAAAGATGGAAAACACAATATGTGGTGGTTCAATACCAAGAAAATCCACCCACCATCAAACTTTGGATGACAGATGGTACTGCCCATATGAAGGTAGTCAAAACCCATAACCCACTTGGGGGATCAAACAAAGATTTATTTATTTTATTTTATTTCTAGGAATTTATATTTCAATTTATTTTTCATTTCTTAAGTTTAGGAATATATTACTAATGAATCCCCATTTACCTCATTTCTTTTTACCATACTTTATCATGGTCCTTAAACTTTAATAGTTGATTTTCTTTTGATTGATGGTATAAGGCATCCATAAAAAATAAAAATAAGGGGGATTAGATCTTAATTTCAAGGGTATTATGGGTTTAAATTCATTATTTTTTTACTTCCTTAATTTTAAAAATCTTGTTTTTGATCTTTAAAGAAAATTTGTATTCCCCACTTGAACTCTGAAACTATTATGTTGATCTAAGATACATAATTTTAAAAGGAAAATAATTATTCAATGTTTTAATTTTCACTTTTCACATGATTATATGATTGAAAGTAAAATAAATGATTAAGGTTAATCATGAGTGTATGAATTTGAAAAATCATGATTTTTGGGAACAGGTTGATTTTTTAGATGAATTTATTATTAGATTTGGAATTTTTTGAATTTTTGAAATTAATATGTATTGGTTTATTTTTTTTTGTGAATTTATATGAGTAATTTTTGCAAACAATATTTTCAAATCCTTGAGAAAAATTCTGAACCAATATATCCTATTTATTTCTATAGTACATTTCATCAGAGACTAGGGCATGTTCTATTTTAAAACATTCCTGACATCTTATTGAATCTATGAGTGAAAAAATCATTTTTAATATGATTGAGAAATTTTTATTGTTTATAACCTTTATCCTTGTACCCACCTTGACATCAATCCTATCATTTTACATAAAATCCATGAATGAACTTAATAGGAAATGAGAAATATTAGAATCCTATTATATCCATTCTTATCATGCTCTCAATGCATTGTGTGATATTTAAAAGAATAAGTTTGAGGAAGTGGTTTTCAATGTTTTATGGGGATATAATACATTGAGGATATTATTTAGGTATTTTATGTTATTTTGAGAGAGTCCACATATCATTCATTGTATTTTATTACTTAACCTATCTTACTAAAAAAAATAAAAAATAAAAAATAAATGAAATAAAAATAATGGGTTGTTTCATGGGAGGATAAAAAATCACCATTTCTAGATTGAAGTTTTTTATAATATATGGTTAGGTGGTGGATATGATATTATTCTTAAGAAAAAATTTCAGAAAAGAAAAAAAATAAAATAAACAAAAAATAAAAAATTAAGAGAGGGAGATTCATTTATTATGCTTACTTGTATCATGTGCCTACTTTGAGCTTTGGGGTTGAGAGATGATATTTTTTCAGGAGTATTTAATTTTGAATATCTTTTGATATAATACAATATTATTAAGTGTTAAACCTCCCTTTTTATATTTATTTTTATTAATTAACCACCAACCATAAGAATTAGATACATTTCAACCTTAATGAAAAGTTTTCATGATTAAATTTTATCACTGTATTTATATGGTGGAGATAGTAAACTTCCTATAAGACTATAGTAAGTGAAATTTACTTTAGGTATGATAATAACTCTATTACATTAATAACCCTGATATATGAGTAAAAATAACTTAAATGTGAGTTAAATTTCAAGTGGAATGGACATTAATGGTAAATTAAGAAATAAAAGTTAAAGGAAGAACATTTTTATTTTGAAAGAGTAAAAGTAAAATTCATGATTGATTTTGTTTCTTTATAAAGTGAGGATTTGAGGATTTTTTATATAATTTTAATGTTTATTTTCTATTGAAAAACATTTAGATATGTTTCTTTTGAAAAATTAATTATTGGTAGAGAAATAGTCTCTATATTATTGTTGAGATTACATGATTTAGGACAAGAAAGTTCTAAGTGTGGGGGAATTGACATAACAAAATTATAAATATTTATTTTAATTTAAAACATATTGTTTTTCACACTAATTGGTTAATATTTATGATATTTATTGATTTTTTTTATTTATGGTAGGATATAGTGTTTGTCATAAAAAAAGCCTAAGAGTGATGAATTTGTCATGAAGATGATGTTCAATGACATAAGAAAATTTAATTCCCAATTCTAAAGATCAAAACTAAAAAATATGGAGGAAACTAGGTAGAAACTACTAGAAATTGAGGATTTACATCATAAAATTGTTTGAAGAAGTGATTCGAAGGAAGACATGATATAAAATATACAATCTCGACCAAATCTATAAGTGTTATGATGTGACACATATGGTCACACAATGACACTTAATTAAATTTATTAGGATATAAAACCAAGTTGTAGAATGGTTTGAGGCCATAAAATTTACACTATAAAAACCCTATTTACATTGTAAAATAGTCCGTTGGGATCTAAATCAACCCGATTTGTCCTATTAAAAGCTTGAACACACCTTTTGACCCCATTATGACTAGGGATGTCTTATGATTCCTTTATTGAAGAAAATTAATGATTCTCAGGGTGTTATTAAAGACTATAAATAGGGGGTCAGGGGGATGAGAAAAAATAGCTAATATAAGGAATCGACCGTTTCACTAAGGAAGAAGGGTTGGTGTTTTTTAGGTTTTATTTCCTATTTTAGTTTTTAATTTATTTTTTTGGTAATGATTTTCCATATTTTTATTAAAGTGTTATTCAATATCTATATATCTCTCTCTCTTAAAACTTTAATAAAAATAATTAGCCTTTAAAATGTTCTCCCATCTTTGGTAAAAACACTTTAATAATTCATGTAAAATCTCTTTGTTACACCAAATCTCACACCCTCCAATAGACAAGTAGGATAAATACCTTGATCAAGAGTTCAATTCCTAAAAGTACCAGCTCCTTTTTATTCCATTTCATCTCTAAACCACCCTAAACTCCATTGTATAAAGTGTTTACCCAAGAGATGGGAGGGAATAATGATTTTGTAGAGAATAGAAGTGATTTTGAAATTTGTGTCATGGAAGACGATCTTAAACCCATACACTTCCATAACATTCACCACAAATTAAATTAAAAAAATTAAATAATTTAAACAATGAAATTTTGGAATGCCATGAAACCTCTCCCAAGGCCAAGCCTCAGTCTAGTCACTTTCCACTAAAAATTGTAAGAGATCATAGTGGAATATGGGAATAAAAAAAATAAATATTAAGATAGAGTGATGTAGATGGAGGAACACTTTAATAAAAATATGAATTTGAAATTAAATTGGTAGATAAAAAAAGATAAAATTAAATGAAAAATAACTAAAACAACAAAACCTTAACAATTGTTTTGCACTAGATCCTATCAGTCTAGTCTGATCTCCTTTTATTCACTACTGGCCATCTATTTATTGGATTTATTCCACCCTTGGGTTCCATAAATGAATCATAAATGAGTCTCAGGTTGACTTGGGTCATAATAGGTCTTCAAAGGTGTGTTTGAGTATTAAATTCATCAACATCAGCTATTTATAGGCCCTTTAAAGGACTTTTACAACATAAAAAGGTGTTCAATGATGTGAAATCATTGATCCATAACCCTGGGAGCATTTTACCACCTACAATTATGTATATAAGAAAATAAAGGGCTATTTTAGTGTGACACATATGTGTAGGATCGTGACACAAGTTGTTATTTCCCAAAATTATTTTTTTCCTTTTCACCTTATCTCTACTCCTTGAACTCTTAAATTATTATGTCATAAATTACCATTTACAATGTAAATAAGTGTTTTCTTGAATATTTTTCTTCGTTTTGGCATGTTTATTTGGTTTGAATCCATGGAGTTGGTCATTTACCTTTGGGATGTCATGGGACATCATTTTCATCCTGAATTCTTTGTCTTTAAGCTCATTTTCACAAAATCTCTATATCTTTCCATAAAAAAAATTAAATATCAATATGATTAATCAATTAATAAACATAAAAAATTCATTTTATATCATATTTTTTTAAATTACGTCTCTTTCAATTCCCCCACACTTAGATTTTTCTTTTCCTCAAGCATGTAATCTCAACATAAATTTAAGAGGAACACCATGTTATCTATACTAAAATTCCAAATAAATTAAATCAAATGATTACCAATGATGGATTAAATTTTCAATTTCCATAGAAAACATCAATTCAACTCCATAATATTCAAAGAAACTAATCAATCTAGGTATTTTTATTTTTACCATTGATAAATGGTGGATCTTTTCCTCTCATTCATTCATATATCATAACACATCATTATCAAGAATTCCTAGTCATGATTTACCTTAGAATGGATTCTTTCCTCTTATCAATCATGATACAAATTCAAGTTGAGTTATGATCATATCATGGGTATATTATCATTTTCTATAGGATTGTAAAGGATCTAAATTCTTCACTTTATAAAGAAAAAATTCACATAAAATCATATGGGATTTTCAAATATGGTTTTAATGTCTTTGGGGATTAAGGTTTCCAGGGATTGACATTCAAAAAATTAAGTCTCAAAAAGGAGGTTTTATCTCTAAATCATAATGTATGATATATAAAGTAAAGTTCACTTAAAATCTCCCTTATAAAATGGAAACAACCACTTCCCAGAACTTAGAGTAAGGTCATAAGCAATTTAAATATAATGAAAAAATTTCACTTTCTTGATTTTTATATTTATTTTATTTATTTATTTTTCAAAATTTATTCTTGGAATAGATCTCAAATATACCACCTAAATACATATAATCAAAATATCATCATTATATTAATGATGATTTTTGATTTTCCCAAAGCACAACCCATTTTTTCATTATTTATTTATTTTTTTGAATAAGGGAAAATAATGAGTATAATGAATGAAACATGATCCAATACATATACCCAAAATATCACCCACACACTTTTTCCATGCAATTTAATAAATCCATTCCTCTAAGAATTCCTACACCCCCAAACATTAACTTTAACATATCATGTAAAATAAATATAGTAGGACAAGAATGAAATAAATGACTTGTAATGTGGATCATTTCTAGTGACTTAATTTATGGATTATATGGGATAAACATGGACCGATGTCATGGTGGGTCCAAGGATAAGGGCTAAATAATAAAAATTCCCTCAATCATATTAAATTTTATTTTCTACAGTCACAGGTTTGAAAAGTTCCAATATAAGTTCTAGTAGGTGGAATTCCCCAAGATCACTAAAGAAGTATACTCAAGATAATATAGAAATTATTTGGTCTATAAATCCTCACATTAATGGGACATATGAATTTGGGAAAATTACTCCAAGCATGAAATAATAATAAAAAATTAATCCACATAAATTTCATAAATTCAAAAGTATGAAAAGGGTAAGGAAATTTTATATACCTGAATAGACTAATTACATTAAATCATGTTTCATAAAAATTAATATCCATGATTCACTATAATTATTCAATTACCCATTTTATGCATTCAATATTATTAACTTAAAAATTTAAAACATGGAATCATTAGATTACCAATAAATTCATTTCTCATAGACTAGTCAAGTAATGTTCAAAAAAATATTTTAAAATTTATAGGGTAAAATAAAATAACTAATTGAAACTCATATTCCCCTTGTAATGAAGCTCCGATCCTTATCTTTTTGATTTTTTTGGGAATTCCTTATGCCATCAGCATCATGGGTCTATAAAATAAAATCACACATTAAGGTTTAAGGACTATGCTAAAGTAAGCTAAAAAATAATAGAGGAAAATAGGTATATATAATAATTTGTTTCTAAAATAAATTGAAAACTAAATCCTCAAAAGTAAATAAAACAAAAGAAAGATAATTCTTGGTTTGATCCCTCAAGCGGGCCCTAGGTTTTGACTACCTTTAGATGGGAAGTACCAGATCTCATTAATAATATGTTGGTAGGTGGATTTTCTTGGATTTAAACCACCATATGTTTTTTCACAACTTTTATTACTTCTTCCTTGTTTATTAGGACTCTATGGATTGAGTACACCATATACCCCCATTCACAATGATATAAAACTTGTATGGAGGGGGTAGGATGAAGTATGGGTCCTCCTCCACATTAGTTGATACATGTGAAACCTATTATTTACTCTTATGTGCCTGCTCCAGATATAAAACATCAATAATAAAATCAAAGGGAAATTGAGAATGTAATTTTATTTGGAAAAAATTTAAATTTGAAGAATTAATAGAAAAATCTTCTCCTTTTGTGTATACATCTTGTGGCTTGGTCTCTTCAAGTATAGTCACTTGGATCTCTTCATGGGATTCCACTAATAAATGTTAAATGTTTTTGGGATGCTCCAAAAATTCATCAATAGGTGAATTTTTTTAATCATCTTCCTCCAAAGTATAACACGATTCATCCAAATATGAAAATTCAGAATAGAAGGGGGTGGCAATCAATTTAGTTCCATCAAAATTAAATGATAAAGGGTTCAAAAAATAATCTAATTTCTGACTTGGTTCATATTCAATTTATTTTTAAGTGGAAAGTACCTCTTGGAGTTGAATGGTAGCAGGTGGAGGTAGTTAGTCATAATCCTCCATTCTTTATTCAAATTCCACCACTTGGGTGTTTTATTTATCTTCTATGGAAATATATTGGTATAGAGGTGCTGATTATTCTACCATGGAGATAGGGAGATCACATTTCATTTAATCATCTTCCCCATCACTCCAATATTGATTTAGGCCTTTATAATATCTCAAATGTACATCAACACATGAGTCTTCATCTTCACTCTTTATCCCTTTATTTTCAATTTGGATTTGGATCTTGAAATGGTATGGTTGTGGATATTCCTCGAGTACTTTCTCAACCTCTTGAATGTATTAAAAAAATATAGAAGATGTAATAGTACTTACTCCTTGACATTCAACTTTTGATAACCCTTTTGGACTTTATTAACCATGTCGACTTAATTTTTAAATGAGAGACCTATCTCTTGGCCATTTAACATCTGATTGAGCAAATAAGTGAGATTTTTAGTCCTTTATAAGAGGACCTCCTTGGTATTGTCAGCCTCTTATTAATGATATTTAACCTATGAGATATATGTACATGATCATAATGATAGTTAGGATACATAATGGAAAATATTTTTTAGATTTAGTTTTTTAATAAGATAATTAAAATTATTTATAGGATGTGAAAAATAAATTAGAAAATTAAATATTTCTTAGATTCTCTACACTAATGCCAGTTTTGATGCACCTTTCATAGGGAAATACAAAAGAAAATTTATCTTTATAGTGAAACATAATGGATAATCAGGGTTATATAACTTGAGAAGATTTTGAGTGATTAAATCACTAATTTCAATTCACATAATCCAATTTTTTTTGTTTTTATTATTTATGAAAATAATTAAATATTAAATATTTTATTTTGGGTTTTTGGAAAACAAAATTCAATGAAAAAATAAAACCTAAATGTAGATACAGATAGAATGAAATCAGGAAAAAACGGTCTTGGTCCTAGTGTTGGTTTAGCAGGTTACTTCATTATTCATTATTATTTATTAAATTCAATTTGAAAATCCATCCCATCATATAAAGATATATACCCTCTACTTTTGAGTGTGGAATTTTTCATACCTATGAAATCTCTTTGGACCACCACATATCACCACCTCCAATTTCCCAGTAGTATAAACACCTTGATCAAGATTGAAATTCTTGAAAGTCCTGAATCTATTGGATTTCATTTCATCCCTTGAGCACCACCAAATCTATTAAATTAAGAGTTTACCTAAGATAATGGAGGTAATAGTGATTTTGTAGATAATAGAAGTGAGTTTGAAAGTTGTGTGATAGTGGACGATCGCCACACCCATAAACTTCCCTCTTATTCATCATATATTAAATTAAAATATTTAAAGAATTAAAACATAGAAATTTTGGAACACTATGAAACCTCCCCCAAGGTCAAGTCTCAGGTCAATCACTTTTCATTACAAAGTATAAGAGATCATGATGGAAAATGGGAAGACAAAAATAAATATTGATAGAGATAGAGATGGATATAAAAGATCACTTTAAAAAAATATGAAGTTTAAATTAAATTTCTATATAAAATAAGAGAAAAACAAATGAAAAAACTAAAATAATAGAAACCTAATAGAAGCACTATGATAGATCCTCTTAGTCTAGTCTGATATCCTTATATCTACCCCAGTCCATTTATTTATAGGTTTTATTTCACCCATAGGTGATATAAATGAATTATAAATGAGTCTTGGGTTGACTTGGGTCATAATGGGTCTTCAAAGGTGCGTACGAACATTAAATTCATCAATATTGGCTGTTTTTGGGCTCATCCAAGAACTTTTACATCATAAAAAGGTGTTTTATGGTGTAAAATTATCTTGACATAACTTTGGGAGTGTTTTATGGCCTAAAATTATAGATATAATAAAATCAAGGGACCGTTACAATATGAAACATATATTTCATGCCATAAAACATGTTATCATTTCCCAGAATTATTTTTTTCCTTTTCCCCTTGACTTTACGCCTTTATTTTTCAAGTATTACATCAAAAACTACTATTGACAACATAAATGAGTGTTTTACTATATATTTTTATCTATTTTTGGTCCAATTCATTGGTTTTAAGCCTTGGAGTTGGTCCTTTACCTATGGATATAGCACAATACATTTCAATATACTCGAATCCATGAAGCATCTGTCAACTAATCATATACTAAATAAAATCTCCCATGATGAAGGTATTGAAATAATTGAATAATTTAGAGTTCTTAAGAAATTTTTATCCTTATAAGATCATTTACTCAGTAAAAATACCACAAAATAGGTGAGTGACCATATATATGAAAATTATAATTTCATGTTTGATGATGATATAAAATTTTAATTTTTTGATAGTTTATCAGAAAAGGATGAAGAAAATATATAATCATATGATGTAATTAATAAATACAAGATCAGGGAAGATTGATAAGAAAATATTATCATAGATCTTATGAAGGATCTGGTTGTGAAGGAAGAAGAACTAGCTGAGACACAATCCATATGTCATACAGTATAACATGGGATGAACAAGGCCAAAAAACTCTTCACTAAATCTTCCAAATAAATGTATAATCATCTCCAACCAATGAGGATAAAATTTCATGTGAACAATGTAAGTTTTCCCTATATCAATTTCTAAATATTCCCATTTTATTTAAAAGTGTAGAGGTAAAAAAAAATCAAGTTCACGTGGGTTAAGAAAACTAGGGAGAAATCTTCTAAAAAAGGGAAGATAAGAATATTACAAGGAGGAAACATCTCTTTAGGAAAAGGAAAGTTCATATTTCAACAACACAACAGAAAATATTCTGAAAGATCCAAAATGAACATAGAGGAACAAAATTTAAAGGTTTTGCTGGTTTTGTGGTAAGAATGGACTCAAATCCTATTATTGATAGTTTAATATGTCTTTACCAGAAAATAGGCAATAACAAAGGGGAAGTTTTGGTGAGGTATGTCTGAAAAAATTGGAAAGAGAGGTTCCCTATGATATGAAAGGGATGAGGTTTCAGAATAAATCCAATGGTAAGAACGTCCACAAAGAGTGCCTATTTGTCTAGCCATATTAATTATATTTGGATAAACAATTGGAGGAATCTGAAGAAACTACTGAATCCAATGGAAATAAAATATCATCATAGGGAGAATAAACCCCATTAACTATAAATGGGTACAAGAAGAATAATAACAATAGGTACCTACCTCAAGAACTAGTGGAGGAGATTGTAGGAGCAACCTGATTATTAATGAAGACCCACCGGGTTGTTCCTCTTCTTTAAATTTGATTGAATGTGGTAATTACATTTTAATACACTTAATTAAATAATCAATTTGAATTCATTCTATACATTTTATAAATTAAGTGTGTGTGTGGGGGGAATCCTGTAGTCTATATTTTTTTTAATTTTTTTTTCATTTTTTGAGTCGAGCCAACGATGTTAAATAAAAGTACTTTCGGGAGGCAACATATATATTTTTTGTATTAATGCAGTCTTCTCATGATTTCTATTTAAGAATAATTAAAAAAGAATTCACTATCATTTTTTAATTTTTAGAACTATTTAAATTTCACAAGGAAACACAAATAATTTTTTTATATTTCACAGTTCAAAAAAATCCGTTATGTTGTAAAATGAGATCTTACACCGTAAAAGGAGAATTCACATCATAAATGCTGTAGAACAGAACTAAAAGAACATGAACCGTGCAAATAGACTAAATAGTCATTACTAAGGGGGGTTTTCTTTTACATTAATTATCTTTTGAACTCCCTATATTTTTTTTGAAAATATTTTTTTGATATTTAGAAATAAATTTCATGCCCACAATTAGTCTTCTTTCTTTACTTGACTAGTCTAGGAGTCATGTATTTCTTAGGAATCTCGTGATTCCATGTTTCATATTTCCAAGTTAATGAGATTGTGTGAGTAAAATGGGGAATTTACTAATTATAGGGAAACTTAGGATGTTATTTTTTGATTAATCATGATTTATAGGAATTAGTTAATTTAGGTAAATGAAATTTCCCTACCATTTTCAAACTTTGAATTTATGAAATTTATGTGGATTGATTTGTTATAATTATTCCATTCCATGAGTGATTATAGAGAAAATAATTTCTATTTATATCTTGAGTATATTTCTTGAGAAATATCATGACATGAGACCTACTAGAACTTTCATTGTAACTTATCAAAGCTATGATTATGAAAAACCACATTTAATATGACTAAGGGGTTTTTATTATTAAACCCTTACCCTTAGACCCACTTTGACATAAATCCTTGTTTATCCTATATAATCCATGAATTAAATCACTAGTAATGATCCACATTACAATACATTTATATCCATTCCTACCATGCTTTATTTATATTACAATATATGTTAATGTTTAAGTGTGGGGGTATGAGAAGTCTTGGACGAAGGGATGTATTATGTTGTATGGAAAAATTGTGTGTGTGTTTGTGGGCGGGAGGTGAAATTTTGGGTATTGGTAAAGGATCATGTTAAATCCATTGTACTTATTATTTTCCCTTCTAGGAAGGAAATATAATATAAATAAAAAATAATAAAAAAATAATGGGCTGTGTTTTAGGAAAATCAAAAAACACCATTGCTAGGTCATCAATCTTTTTATCGTGTGTGATTAGGTGGTGGATGTGAGATTTGTTCCAAGAATAACTTTCAAAAAATTAAGAAAAGAGAAAAATTAATGAAGGTTTAATTATTTCATTATACTTACATTGATCATGACCTTAATTTGAGTTATGGGAAGTGGGAGTTATAATTTTATAGGGTAGTTTTTCATTATACTTTTCTTTTAATATTATGCAGTATTTCTTAAAGATAACCCTCTGTTTTGAGCCTAGATTTTTGAACATCAATCCCCACCAACCTTAAGCCTTAGAGTCAAAAGAACCTTATTTTCAAATCCCTTATGATTTAATGTGAATTTTGTCTTTACAAAGTGGAGAATATAGATCCTTTGCAAGCCTATAGAAACTATAATGTACTCATGATAAGAGCATAAATCTACTTGAATTTTTATCATGAGAAATGAGATAAAATAAAACATTATGAGGTAAATAATTAATTTGAATGTTTGATAATAATTAATTATGATATGTGAATAAAGTAATAGAGAGGCTCCACCATTTTTTAATGAGGAAGAGTAAAATACTTGGTTTGATTAGTCTCTTTATGGAATATGAAGATGAATTGATTGTTTTATGTAGAACTTGAAAGGTAAATCCCCCATTGATAATAATTTTATTTAATTTATTTATAATTTGAATATTGATAAAATCGCGTTCCTCTTTAATTTATGTTGAGATTATATGCTTGAGAAAAAACAAGTTCTAAGTGTCGGGGAATTGACAAATCCATCACTACTAAAAAACAAGCCTTTAACAACACTAGAAATGACATTTATTAGTGCTAGAAAAGCACCAAATATGTGAGTGATATTAAAATCCTAGGACTTTTATTAGAGTTGAAAAAGCGCCGATAAAGGGGTTATTTTTTCATGCTAAAAAAAGTGCTGATAAATAAGACCTTGATCAGCGATTTAAAAAATGCTAATAAAGGACCCATTTATCAGCACTTTTATTTAGCACCACTAAAGGAACCCTTTATCGGCGCTTTTAAAAGCACTGATAGAGGGACATACTATAGTATGCTATTACAACACACTACAACACCACTATAGTGTGCTATAATAACACACTAAAGCACCTGAACCCACCAGATATAAAAAAAAAGTCATAATATAGAATTTAAATGAAATGAAATTTATAACGCAAATACCATAAAAAACACTATATTATAGAAATTTCATACATTGGTTTATATAATTACATAAATACATATTATTACATACATTAAAAAATAATCCTAATTATCAACGTTACCATTATTTCCATTGAATTTCTTTTTCTAACTTCCAACACTGCATGAGTAGTTTCGAACAAACCACCTCAACTCAAAAAAAAAAAGAATCCACCTATATAAGAAAACAATTATTATGAGTAATACTAAAAAAAATAATTAAACATAAATGTAAAATAATACATTAATTTTATGTACAATGATTTTACTATGAAAATATCAAGATTACGTCTGTTATTTACTAATGGAGGGAACTCAAATAAAGTGATAAATGTCAACATTACAGGAGTGAAAGGTTTTGTGGGAGAATAAGTCCATGGAAGTTTTAGTTAAGAAAGGGATGAAAGAAGGATAGATCACCCCAAATCAAACAAAATAATCCACCCATATAAGAAAACAATTATTATATGAGTAATAATAAAAAGAAATAAATTAAACATACATATTAAACAGTGCAATAATCCTATGGATAATGATTTTATTATGAAAACATCAAAATTACCTCTGTCATTGAGTATAGACATCATCGTTTCTCTTCCTGAAAATACAATGGAATGAACTTGAAGGAAAGTGATAAATGAAACACTGTAGGGATGAAAAGTTTTTTAGCGAGAAGATTTATGTGGAAGTTTTGGTGTAGAAAGGGATGAAAGATAGATAGACCACCCCAAATCATACATAAGAATCCACCAGTATAAGAAAAAAATTATTATGTGAGTAATACTAAAAATAAATAAATTAAACATACATATGAAATAATACATTAATTATATTTACAATGATTTTACTCTATAAACATAAAAATTACAACTATCATTGAGTGGAGGTAGCATCATTGGTCTTCCTGGAAAGGCAGTGGAAAGAACTTGAAGGAAAGTGATAAATGCAACACTACGAGGGTGAAAAGGTTTTGAGGGAGAAGAAGTCTATGTAATTTTTGGTATAGAAATGGATGAAATATGGACAGAGCACCCCGACTCGAACAAAATAATCCACCTATATAATAAAAAAATTATTATGTGAGTAATACTAAAAAGAAATTAATTAAACATAAATATAAAACAATACATTAATTCTATGGAAAATGATTTTACTATACAAAACATCAAGATTACCTCTGTGATTGAGAAGAGAAAACACAATTTCTCTTCTTTCAAAGGAATGACACATGGATAGAAATATTCTAAAATAAATGAAATCTACAAGGAATAATGAAAATTAAATCAATGTTCCATTATATATATTTTTTGGTAAAATAGAGAAAGTATGTTGCAACATTACCCAAAGGGTTTCCTTCATTATAGTTTGTTCTAATTAGAGATTGGCAACATCATCATGTGCTGAAGACATTGTCTACATGAGTATTCAAACATTTAATTTAGATTATGTTAATGCAGTAGAGAATATATATTATTAAGAGGAAAAACATAATATATTAAAAAATAATTTTACCTTCTCATTGAACTCTCTTTATTTTTTTTAAAGGTTTCAAGGATTTGGTTCCTCTTTCGAGAATCCAAATACCCTCTTTGTGGTCCCCTATAATGTACAAGAAATATTATACATTAGGAATTGCATGAACTGATTATGATGTCCCAATAAAAGGGTCATCCTTGATTGATTTTTCATCTGAATCAACATTTGTTTTAGTTTCCAACAGGAAAATCGACCAATTCTTGTTTATTGGATCAGAGACATAAAATACTTACTTTGATTGTGATGCCATTATGAACAACTTTTATTTTCCCCCCTATACATTGAAATTCACCTTCACAAATCCCATTTAATCAACTTTTACTATACTGATATTGTTAAACCACTTGCAATGGAAAAGAGACACTTGAAATGTTGTATAATCTAACTCTTATATCTGTTAAATAATTCCAAAATATGACATATTTACATAAATTGTATTTTTATCCTTGGAAACAGATATGTGCATCACTTCTTCCACAAGTGTAACACCAATGTTTTGCATTGTAGAAGTCATCATGATCTTTTGTATAGAATGTATAACCATTGATTACAAAACCAATGTAAGATATAATATTTTCATTTGCTCCTCTGGCTATCCATTGAAGTCGTTCAGAAATTGAATTCAAATTTTCAGATAACTACTTATAAATTTGATCTCTAAACCATCCTATAAACTATTGATTATGTGTATTTGATATCCATACTTTATCCCTTAATGGATTCAAATCTATAAGAATTTCTTTGTGGGATTCAATATATGGATCAACATATTCACTATTATGTAATATGTAAATATGTTCTTGATTCTGCTCTGTCAATAAAATTGTAATAAAATCTCTTCCATAAATCCCTTTGTCCATAAGGTGTTCGTTGTAATGAGACTTTGGGAGACCTATGCTTTCAACATCTGATAGGTAATCGGTACATAATTCAATATATTCTTCCACAATATATCGCTCTGCAATACAACATTCTGGCCAACTCCGATTCTTGACACACCATTTCAAAATATTCATATACCATTCAATGGGGTACATCCATCTATAATGGACATGACCATATATTTGAATCTCTTTGACCAAGTGAACCATCAAATTTACCATTATATCAAAGAATTGTGGTGGGAAGAACATATCTAATTCACATAATATGACTACAGTATCCTTATTTATGATGGGAAACTTTGCTGGGTCTACAAATTTACTACATATGGATTTGAAAGAAAGTAGAGTCTATTTAATGTATGTCATACATTTTGAGGCAGAATGCAATGAAAAAAAAAAGAATTAAATCTTTCATCAAAACATGACAATCATGTGATTTTATTTCTTGTAATTTCAAATTAGTCATTAACACGAAATTATTGATATTTTATAAATACCCCTATAGAACTTTTACACTAGTAAGGAAAAGAAAATATTGTAGTTTTTCCTTTTTGGATAGAGTTTAAGCTACTTGAGGAAGAAAAGTATGTCTTTTACCCTTCATCGGTGCTAATTATTCCCTTATCCCCATTTCAATCAATTGCAACCTAGCCTTGATTCTATCTTTCATTTTTCCAGGAACATATAGTAATGTTCCAAAAACACTATCAAATACATTTTTTTTCTACATGCATGACATCAAAAAAACATCTGACATACAAACAATTCCAATACGGTAATTCAAAGAAAATTGATCAATTTTTCCAACCAGATTTTTTAATGTTTTTTGAAAACGGTTTACCGAAAACAGTGTTATTTTTTTTACTTTTGTTGTATAGTTGATCAACCATTGTTGGAGATAGTGTTGTATCATGTTTGATATTCCCATCAAATACTATCATCCCGGATCGGTATTTATGTTATTGAGGTAAAAAATTCCAATTTCCTAAAAATGTAGTCTTTAAGGAATGTTTCAACCAAATTGAGTATATGTGTTTTTCACAAATGGGACACCCCAACATTACTTTAATAGTATAGCCTAATAAATTTCCATAAGTGGGGAATTCATTTATCATTCCATACAACATGAAACTTAATGTGAATTCTTCACTTCTATAAGAACCATACATTATAACACCTGTATCCCACATCAATTTTTGATCTTTGATCAATGGATCCAAATAGACATTAATATCATTACCAGGTTGATTTGGTCCAGATATAAGTAGAGACAACATAATTTATTTGAGATACATGCATATCCATGGCGAAAAGTTACAATTTACCAACATAATGGTCCATGTACTGTGAGTACTAATCTACACACCAAAAGTATTTATTCTACCTATAGATAACACAATATAAAAGTTTCTCAGCTCATCTCTAAATTCAGGAAACTCAAAATAAATTTTAATCACTGGGGAGAATCTACTGGATGATGCAGGTTCCCATGTTTAATTATTATATCTGCATTCCATATTAATTTTCATTTAGTTTCCTAACATCCATATAGTCTTATAATCCATGGAATTATAGGAAAGTACCACACATATTTCTAAGGACTTTATTCATTTTTCTTGTATTGATCTGAGCCACACTTAGGGAATTTTATGAGCGATTCATGGTCCTTGCGATACAATATGAAATCATTTGTAAAATCTTGAATTTTTTAGAGATCATGCCCGTTGAACATAACATTCATTTAATATCATATGTTTGGAATGGTAGTTCATTTTCTTCTAATAGAATATCTTTTTGAATTCCAAGTAGTTTTGTAAATTTGGTGTCACTCCATCCGCTGCCATACTTCAAATTATATAACTTTAATACAACTGACAATATTGTGTATTTAGTAAAACTGATATACAATGGTTTCTTGTAACAACTATTTAAATAATCAAACAACTTTGGACAATCATGAAGGTCATCTTCAATTTCCACTGTCATTTCTTCCATACAATCTCTATCATCTTTTACAAAGGTATTCATATCACATGATTCATAAACCGTAGTTTCATCCCAATCGATGTAGAAATTTAGTTTTTCCCCTTGTTTAGTCCAAAATTTAGAGGTTTTATATATTCTATGACCAATCAAATGTTCTTCCAACTATTCTAGACTAATTTTTCTTGAATAAAAACAACGTAAACACATAAAAAGGATTTTAAAAGGGTCTTCTGCATACTCTCTTACAAACTTGATGAACTCTTTAACTCCATATTCATATTCATTTGTCAAACGATTAGAGTGCATCCATTTTCTGTTCATATCCATCCTATTGGGTTCATAAAAGATTAATTTTATAAAATATATAAATAAATACACATAAGATATTCATTATAAAAAGTTAAAGTTATATAAAATTCTAATAAGGGAAATATGGATCATTTCTACTAAAATATCCAAGCACCTAGATATTCCAAGTCCAATAATAAGGGATATTGGAATTTGAAAAAATAGATGGAGATAAAGGAAGATAATAAATGATATTATCACTAAACTTTATAGGTGTAAACTGGAATATAGATAGTGTTATGACCCGAGAATTAATTACCCAAACAACACAAGGTCAGATTATCTTATGACCTCTAACACACCTCAAAGTCACTAAAGGATGTTTTAAATTTTGGGTGAAAAAAACCATAAATGGGAGGTGCCCCCACAAATAGAAACAATTAGTACTAGAGGTCGAAAAAAATTCTTGCATGACCCTTCAGGTCAATAGACATACAGACCCAAAATCATAATTACTCGATATAGGCATACTTACTATACAAACAACTATGGAAATAAATGATGAAATAACTATAGGTTCTAGGAACAGTGGAAGTGCGGTTGGGCCAATGCCCAAATTTAAATTCTACTGTGATCAATGATTATTCTGGGATCAATAAAATGATGAACGATGGTATCCACAAAATAAAATCAAATATTTAGATAAAGAAGAATGAGACCCGAAACCTTAAGAGAGGATCGAAATATTTTGTTTATAATTAATTTAATTAAATTAAAGAATACCTCTAAGGTTTTATTTCTTCATTGACGTGTCTGACTATAGATATGTGGTGAGCCTTTTTTTTATTTATAGAGATAAATAGTAGATCTCCTTTAGTGGTAATCTACACATGCTCTGTGAATCTTTGGACATCGCTGAAGGAGTCTCCGGGTGCTAGCACGGAAGGTCCTTGCACTTGCATCGTCCTCCCTCGATCGCCTTGAGAGCTACTTCCAAAGCGTTCTCTAATCTGGTGGAGGATGGTTGATCTTTTTCTTGAGAGCGTTCTTGGAGAAAAAAATCTCTTGAGGCTTGAGATATTTTTCTCCAAAATGTGGTGCACAACCAAAAATTGTCTCTCTAGCATGTGGGTTTCCCCCTTGGATAATAAGAGAATAATATCTAATCGGGAATTTAATTTACTAGGTAATAATAAATAATTATCACAAGTTCCGTTACTTATTTTATTATTCCATGTGAAACTCCCATATCCAATAATAATGGAAATACCATTATTTTCATGACATGTAATTTTCTTGAAAGTTACAATTAAGTATTATTTTAATCAAATACTATTTAATATTATTTTCTCACTAGAGACTTTAAATCGATCCTCCCATCCTCCAAAATATTTATCGGACCTTGAATAACGACTATTTATTTATTAAATAAATTAATAAATCAAACAATATTATTCACTGATAAATAAATAAAATGAGGTTAGGCATACCTGAATAATTATCAAACCACAACCGGGAATAATATTTATTCAACTTGTTAAATAATAAATTATTTAATTGAGATTCTAGATACACTTAGTGTGTAATCCTCTAGGCCTCTTTCTCAGTGGGATTAGGCGAACCTACCTAAAGTCCAAGGTTAGTGTCTATAAACATGCCAAGAAACCCATAGAGAATGAATTTAATGCAACAATGACATGTCACCTCATACAAACTCTTACCATGTAATATAACCCCTTTATCACAATATCTTCAATCAAACAGGTTGCATGCCAGTGTTATCAACCTATATGCTCGATAAATCAACCTTTGACTTTCCAGAAATAGAACTTTCCTAGAGAACACCGTGACCATGGATTTATTTAGGCTATATCATTTCCATCAAAGGTCCTGAGATATTTACTTCTATTAATGAATAGGAAGGATAAATCATTTCTCACATTATTTATTAATACAATATTACTTGTGACGCACCCAATGTATCCTTCCTCACCATGAGCATATGTCATCAAGATTTTCTCCAATACATCAAAATTCATGACTCCTAATATCCATTAATAATAATCTTAATGTCTAAGGACCATTACACATGTCTACAGATAGGAACATCCAATGACACTTATTATATGGATTTCCTACTATGGGGTCTCATTCTCATTATATCCTACTAGATATTACCTGGAGAGTACACCATGAGAAGGCGACTCAAAGTACTATGAGTCTCAACCCTTGATAGCCTATATCATTTGTGTCCCTTCAAATGATATCATCCAACCATAGAAAATTTATTCAAGAATACTATAATGGCACTTCTTGGTTCTCATTATAGAGGGGAACTACTATGACTTTTAAGTTCCACAACTAATCTTGGGATATTTTCACATACTATGTTATGTATAAGAACAATCATTATGTGATAAGAAATTTATTAATATTCAAAACCATGAATATAAGTTTATCATAAAGTAAAAATAAGTTGGTTCTAGGGCACCAACTCCAACAGAATCCCACTTGCACTAGAGCCAACTACTAACAACCTTCAGTCCTCTAGCTCTCACATGATATTCATGCTTCTTCTAAGATAGGACTTTAGTCAAGGGGTCCGCGACATTCTCCTAAATAGACACTTTTTTCAATACAACTTTACCCCTATGATGAAAATACCTCAAGAGGTGATACTTCTGGAGTATGTGCTTTGTCCATTGATGTGACATTGCTACTTTGCAAGATCCGCCACTGCAGTATTATCACAATACAATGTGATATGATCTATACTTATGGGAACTACATCAAGATACTAGAAAAAGTTTCAAATCCAAATGGATTCCTTGGATGTATTAGAAGCCACTATATATTCAGACTCTACTATAGAATCAGCGACAACTGGCTGCTTTGAACTCTTCCAGCTCACAAATACTCTATTGAGAGAGAAAACATATCCTAATTATGAATTTAGATCATTCTAGTATGTCTGAAAACCAGCATCAACATACCATTTTGATGACAAGATCCTCATATCCTCCATACACTAGGTACCTATGCTTAGTTTTTGTCAGATACTTAAGGATATCCATAACATCAGTCTAATTCTGTTCTCCAAGATCTTCTTGATATCTAATTAACATGATCAGTGCACAGGCAACATTAATTCTAGTACATAGCATGACATACATGATTGATCCTGTAACCGAAGCATATGGGATATTACTCATTATATATTCTCCTATTGTTTCTAGGGACACATTTTCTTTGAAAGATGTATGCCACATGACACTAAAACCAATCCCCTATTTGATTTTTCCATACTAAATCTATTTAGTATCTAGTCAATGTATGTACCCTAACTTTGCCCAAGCAGTCTCTTGGATCTATCACAAATGATCTTGATCCCTAGAATATAGGCTACTTCGCCTAAGTCTTTCATGGAGAAGCACTTGTTCAACCAGTTTTTAACTGACTATAATACTGTTATGTCATTTCCAATAAGTAATAATTTGTCAATATATACTACTAGGATAACGACCATATTCTCATTAAACATTTTGTGAACACACAACTCACATTATTTCTTAATGAAACCAAATTCCCTTATGGCTTCATCAAATCAAATATTCCATGAACTGGATGCTCGCTTCAATCCATAAATGGATCTCTACAACTTGAAACTCTTTTTGAATCACCTGTTTTTACAAACCCTTCTGGTTGTATCATATAGATATATTCCAAAATATTCCCATTAAGGAACACAGTTTTCACATCCATCTTTCAAATCTCATAGTCATGGTAAGTTTCTATAGAAAGTATGATTCTGATGGATTTAAACATGGATATTGGAGAAAAAGTTTCATCATAGTCAATTACTTGACACTATTTAAAACATCTATCAACTATCCTTTCTTTATAGGTACTTGATTTACCTTTCATGTCCAGTTTCCTCTTGAATAACCATTTACATCCAACATGATTTACATCAGCCAGCACATCGACCAGAACCCAATCTTGGTTCTGATAAATGGAATCCATCTCAAAATTCATAGCTTCTAGACATATTGGAGTTTCCTAGCTCTCTACTTACTCCTTGTAGGAGACAAGTTCATCATTTTCCAACAATAATGAGTCACCATCCTCGGTGTCAAGAAAACCATATCTCTATGGTTCCCTTACCTCTCCTACACTCCTACATAGTACTTGTGTTTCCGGAACTACTTCTTCCATGGGGACCTCTGAAACTTGTTCATGTACCAAATACAATGTATCTTGATTATCAAATTCATCGAAGTCAATATTTCTCCCATTATCCTTTTTGAGGATGTGCTCCCTCTCAAGAAAGAAAACCCATCTAGAAACAATAAATTTCTTGTATAAAGGGTTTTATAGGTAGTATCCCTTTGTTTCCTTGGGATACCATATAAAAATACACCTCATGCCCCATGGTCCTAGTTTGTTTCTTGATAAAGCCTTAACAAACTCATCGTATCCCCATACAAGTGCACATGACAAAAAAGGTTTCTTTCCACTCCATAACTCAAAAGGGATTTTGTTTTCCACCTTATTTGGTATTCAGATTAATGTGTATGCCATAGTTTTTAAAGCATATCCCCAAAAGTATAATGGAAGATTTTTATAACTCATCCTTAACCTTACAATATCCAACAAGGTACGGTTCCTCCTTTCACTAATACCATTCCAATGTGGTGTATAAAGTGTAGTGAGTTGAGAAAGAATCCCAAAATCCTATAAAAGGTCGATAAACTCTTAGTTAAGATATTATCTACCTTGATCTGATTGAAGGTTCTTTATCTTCTTACCAAGATGATTCTATACTTCATTATTGAATTTCTTGAATTTCTCAAAGGACTCTAACTTTTCCTCATCAAGTAAATATATCCATATATACTCAAGCCATCATCAAAAGTTATGAAGTAAGAATATCCACCTCTAGATTCTAGTAGAAATGGTCCACAAACATCAGTGTGTACCAATCCTAGAAGGTCTGTGGCCCTTTAACCCTATCCACCATATGGTGGTTTGGTCATTTTAACTTGTAAACAAACATGATATCTATCAAGTGGTTTTAGCTCAGAAGAGTCTAAATAACCATCTTGACATAGATTTTTTAGGCACTTCTCATTTACATGACCAAGGAAGTGATTCCACAACTAGGTGTTATATGAGTAATGTGAACTTAATTTGTTATCGATTTCCAACACTTGGTTTTCATAATTTAATACATACAAAAAATTATTTAAATGTTCTATACCATAACATATGTTGTCCTTATAAATGAAAAAACATTTATTTCTGAAATTGAAAGTAAATCCATATGTATCTAAACTCAATATAGAAATTATATTCTTGGTAACACTTGGTACATAATAATAGTATCATAAAAAAAATCATCTCGATCAACAACGAAAGGTGGTAGTGACCAATGATAAGAGAATATAGCCTTGAACCATTGGCAGCTCGCAGATCCACCTCTCCTCTGGAAATTTTCTAAAATATACCTGGTTCCTACATTTGAATATAGATGTGAGCACCAAAAGCTATATCTAAAACCCAATGTGTATAAATAAAAATATTGAACTCGATAATGAACAAACCTTTGGATTCCCCTTGCCTCTGGGTGCAGTTCCTATTACAGTGGCCTGACTTGCCACATACAAAGCATAATACCTCCTTTTCCTTTCCCTACCTTTTGATCTTCTTCTTCTTGGTCGGATGGTTATCAGGAGATTTAGACTTTTTATAAATCTTAGGACCCTTTTTCTTGTCCTTCCTCTTTCTATTCACCATATGGAATGTGGGTTTTTCACGCCCCATGTCCTTATCCACTTGGTGAATCAGGTTCATATGTTCCGATAAGCTCTTCTCATTATTTCTCATATTATAATTCAAAATAAAACTAGATAAGGCCTTGGGTAGTGATGATAGTATGAGATATGTACACAAATCATCCAATAATTTAATCCCTAAAATGTCCAGACACTCAATATTGCTAATAATCCTGATTATATGTGGTATAGGTAGCAAAAAATCTCCAAGCTTAGTAGTGAACAAATAGTTGGAGATATCATACCTATCTTGTCTCACATTCTCTTGATAGCGATCCCAAAGGCAAGACATCATTCTATAACCGTACATTTCCTCATGTTGCTTCAAGAGTTTATTGTTCACAGATAATAGCACGAGGCACTAAACATCTGTAGCATCATTCAGATGTTTCTCATACACAAAGAGAACCTCATCACTCACCCCATTCCCACACACAACTAGTAAAGGTTCTTACATCACATATAGTTTCATTTCATAGAAAAATATGTCATGAAGGCGCCTTTTCCACTCTTGAAAATTAGTGCTGGTGAGAAGGTTTTCCTTCTTGATTATGGATCATAATGATATGTTGGATGTCATTTTTAATGTTGTTTCTAAAAATATGATGAAAAGCATTTTAGTACTTTATCTGATAAAATTAAGACTAATAAATAAATAAATATTCATTAGTCTCCCAATATTTTATAAAAACCCAATATCCCTCACCATTGGATTCTGAATATTCTATTTCTTGGATATTCTAGTGGAAAGGATCCATATGCCATTATCATCACCCCAACTTTGGAAGGTCAAGTAAATTTAATGGTTTTAGGTAGGCATTCAAAATTAAAACTACATTAACTCATAACTCCTTGATTTGTTGAGTGGACTCCCCAATCCTAAAATAATTATTTTAGATTTCCTTAACCTTTTCCTCTTAATTACACCAATTCCTGCTTTGTCAGTCAACCCTTGATATAAACCAAGTTAAGTCAAACCAAAACCACAAATTAGAATTCCCCGATAATTGAAAGCACTCCAACTTTGGATGGTCAAGAACTTTGACCTATTGGTTCGATTCTAACCGAAGTAATGGAAGGCTATACCGACTTAATATTTTATTGAGGGATTTTATCCTTTATGCATAAATTGCCTCTTATTATATTTTCACATTCTTTTTAATATTAAGTGGGATATAATTAAGTGATTAACCATATCTTGATAATATTTACGCACAATCCATTTTATTTTAGTTCCATATTTCATGATTGTTAATTCATTTAATTATGTGATCACGATAGTACATCCATAATGAATATCCATGAAACTGAAAAAAATAAAATAAAGGCTATGATCTTGAGATTTTCTAATGGTCAGTTTATCTAGTGGTTGATAAAATAACCTTGACCTAGGAGAGAAACACCTTGAACCTTTTAAGGTTAATGTTTATAGCTTTCCACCTGTCCACCTTTGTATCTCCTTGGATTGGTTTCGCCTCAGATCCTAACTTGAACTACCTCCACTAGCTTGGGATCTCCATCCATTACATATTCTTTTAACTCACATGTAGGTGAGGGGTAAAAAGGGGGTTTACATAAAAGAAACGATGGGCACAAATGCCAACAATTTTAATTTAATAAATAAATTAAAAGGAAACTGATCACATATAAAGGTCTGGTCTAGCTCATGATCATCAAAAAACATGAAATGAATTACCCATTTAATAAAACTAGAATTCAATTCTTTAATCGTTCTTATTAAGATAAATCATGCTCTAATCGATTAATTATTATCTTTAGTTAATGAATCATTTTATATTAATAATTTTTTTTGAGTTTCGTTGAGATTCTCATCCATTATAATTTTAAACAAATTAATAAATTCATTTAAAATTAACTGTGTACATAACTTCTACCTTAGAGGCATCCTGTTGAATACCCATCCAAAACTACCCAACATATATTATACCTGTATACACTTTATTATATGTGACATGTAGCATGCACTCAGAATTATAATTGTAATACAACTCATACATGATGTCCATATCTTTGAACATTACACATATGTTAATTAAACACAAACACACACACACACAGATATATATATATATATATATATATATATCAAACACCTATCAAATTTTGTGTCCTAGATTTACTCCCACACGAAGGTACATGTATCAAGGGTTACCTAATATAATAATAAATTTTTAAATCTGTGTAATCTAGAAAAAGTACACGGTGCATTGATCTGACTACATGGAGTATACCCTCCTCACTATCCATCTGAAGTACATGCCTGGGTAAATGTCATGTGAGGTGTACTTTATAAATATCCAGAGTACATGGTGTGTGTAGTGAGACACACACCGTGTAGACTCCATGTTACACAATCACCAGTTGGGGAAGCCATGTATGAGATACATGACTTGACCCTGACCTGAAGGGACTACACTCCGTGACTAGTGGGACACATGACATGTAGTTTATATTACCATGTTCTAGTCAGTCCTGGTCAATACGCAGTGTATGAATTAACTACACCGTGTTTAATTAATGCACATGACTTGAGTAATTGGTGAATTACTCCTGATGCACTGAACACAACTACATTGTGTGTGATCTAGATTACACATTGTGTATGGCAGATTACATGATGTGTAACTTCTAATACATGATATATACTATCATGTTACCTGGAAAGAATCATCGGCACCTCCTGATGAGATCCTCGATTTAATTTTAATCATAAAATTATTAATTTTTGTTAGATTTACGAGAAACAAAAGAGGAATAACAAAATATCGAAATTTAGATTACAAGAACGACTAAACATGAATTGAAAAACTAAATTATTAAATTGTAAATCATCAATGAATTATTTAAATAATTATATAAAAATATAACCTCTCTCTGATACAACGTGTAGGTTTCGGGTGCAGCGGAAGGGTGGTTGGGATGGTGCACAACTTTAAATTTTACCATGATCAATGATTATTCTGGGATCAATATGAAAATGAAATCTAGTGTCCATGGAATAAAATAAAAGATTTAGATAAATAAGAAATAGGATTGGAACCTTGAGATATGATCAATATATTTTGTTTATAATTAATTTTATTATATTAAAGAAATACCTCTATGGTTTTCTTTCTTCATTGATGTGTCTAACCATAGATTTTCAGGGAGCCTTTCATTGTTTTTTATAGATCAAGAGTAGATATCCTCTATTTGTAATCCACATGTGCTATGTGAATCTCTGGATGTCACCAAATGATTCTATGAGTGCTATCATGGAAGGTCCTTGTGCTTGTGTTGTACACCCTCTATCACCTTGAGAGCCGATTCCAAAGCATTCTTTGATCTGGTGGAGGATGGAAGCTCTCATTCTTGAGAGTGTTCTTGGAGAAAAAAAATATCTTGAGAGATTTTTCTCCAAAATGTTGTGTAAAACCAAAAATTGGCTCTCTAGACTGTGGGTTTTCCCCTTGGCTAATAAGAGAATAACATGTAACCAAGAATTTAATTCACTAGGTGATAATAAATAATTATCACAAGTACCATTACTTATTTTATTATTCCATGTGAAACCCCTATATAAAATAATAACAGTAATACCATTATTTCTATGACATGTTCTTATCTTTAAAGTTACAATTAAGTATTATTTTAATCAAATAATATTTAATATTATTTTCTCACTGGACCCTTTAACTCGGTCTGCCCATCCTCCTAAATATTTATCAGACCTTGAATAGTGAATATATATTTATTAAATGAATAAATAAATCTGACTACATTATTCTCTGATAAATAAAAAAAATTTGATTAGACATACCTGAATAATTATTAAACCACAACAAGGAATAATATATATTCAACTTGTTAAATAATAAATTATTTAATTGAGATTCCAGATACACTTAGTGTATGACCCTCTAGGCATCTTTCTCAGTGGCAGTAGGTGAGCCTTCATAGAGTCCAAGTTAGGTGTCTAGAAACACACAAATAAAACCATAGAGAAAGAATTTAATGCCACAAGATCTTTGATTTTACAGTTTTCGAGGTGGAGTCAAACTCTGAGGTTGTTGTTCGTGCTTTTCATGGTCCGATGATGGCTCCTTGGCACTTGGTTTACATTTTTTGAAGTTTCTCTTTAGAGATCGGCCACGATTGATCCGTGCATCATATTCCAAGAGAGTCCAACTTCACTGTGGATGCTCTGTTTAGAAGGAGTTGTCCAGAGTAGCCACTGATTGTGTATTCTAGTTTGGGCTTGATTCCTCAGGATTGTTGTATTTTTGTCCAAGGGGACACCCTTGGATTGCACCACTTTAGACCACCATGATCTATTCTTGACTATTATGAATTTTTTTCCCATTATTTAGTAAAAAATAAACTTTTTATCGATCTCCAATCAAGAAGGTTTCATGCCAGTGTCATCAACCTATATGCTCGATAACTCATTCTTTTACTTTCCATAAATAGAACATGCCTAAAGAAAACCATGGAAATGGATTTATTTTGGCTATATCAATTCTATAAAATTTCCTGAGATATTTACTTCTGTTAATGAATAGAAGGGATAAATCCTTTCTTGAATTATTCATTAATGTAATATTACTCATGACAAACTCAACATATCCTACCTTGACACAAGCATATGTCATCATGGTTTTCGCCAATACATTAAAGTGAGAAACTCATAATATCTATTAATAATAATCTTAAAGTCTAAGGACCATTACACACGTCCGTAGATAGGAACATCCGATGAAACTTATAATGTGTATTTCCTACTTTTGGGTTTCATTATCATAATATCCTACTGGATATTACTAGGGGGAGTACACCATGAGAAGACGCCTCAAAGTCCTATGAGTCTCTACCCTTGATAGCCCGCATCATTTGTGTCCCTTCAAATGATATCATCCAGCCATAGAACATTTATTCAAGAATACTATCATGGAACTTACGATTTCTCATCATAGTAGGGAACTACTATGACCTTTTAGTGCAACAACTACTCTTGGGACATTATCACATGCTATGTTACATAGAAGAACAATCATTATGTGATAAGGAATTTATTAATATTAAAAACCTTGAAAATAATTTTATCATAAATCAAAAATAAGTTGGTTCTAGGGAACCAACTCCAAAAATAGCTATATAAACACATTTAAATTTCATTCTAGTATAAAAAATTAATTATAGTCTATAAGAAATATCAAATAAATAAAAACTTGATATTCAAACATAATGTGAACTATAAAGGCACTATAATGATTCAATAATTGAAGAATTTATGTGATAAAACCTCATGTTCTTAACTGGGGATGAACCCTTTGAATATGCTCTATAAGAAAACTAAGGACCATAGTGAATTCTAAGTGGAACTTGATCCTATGATACATATAACCAATAGAGGAACATACATCACTTCACTAACTTGGTTTCTGAAAAATAGCATCTGAAGCTGCATATCCATTGAGGTGTCCATGAAAGTTGTCAACATATATATAATCACTAGGGAACCCCCAATGTGCCTCAAATAAGTTGTTAATAAAAAAGAATATACATGAAAATTTTCCCCCCGCACCCATCTAGGGTGGTAAGGGTGGGGAGGGGTTTGGGCCATGGTTGTGGGGTCAAGTCCTCGGGCCAGTGATTTACCTGTATTTTCTTTATCGTGTTGTGTTCCACTTTCAGAGTTGTACCCAATTTTTAAAAAAAGAATATACATGAAGATTTCTACACATTTATATACATATATGAAAAAATTATTTTGTAATAAAATATAAATCATAACAATAAAACAACAAAGAATAAATCCAAGGTTCAATGTTAGATATAAACAATGGATCATACATCAGTAGTCAATACAAACGATAGACCACAAATCATTTCCTAAATAATAGATAAAAAAAATGGATCATAAAAAAACCATAAAAGAAGAAATCCAAAAATAAAACCACAAATACACAAAGAAAATAAGAAGGCCTACCTTGCTAGGTTGAAGAAAATCTGAGACCCTCTTCAAAAACCCTAACTACAATCAAACACTGGGTGTCATACAAGATGTTGGAGAAACTGGAGGCAGTCGAGTGGTGTGATTCAAACTTTGATTCACCGAGGAGGAGTTCCGACAGTGGGTGGCTTCCGTGGAAAGCTTCTATATCGCAATGGGTTCACAAATGGTTAGGGTTTTTACAATAAACCAGGGCACTTTTAATCAGTAATTATTGCTTAAGTGCTGATAAAAGGGATCTTTATCAATGATAAAGTTATATCACTAATAGATATTGATTTTATCAGCACTTTGTTTAGAGATGATAAAGACTATCTTTACCAGTGCTAAAAAATTGCTGATAAAGATGATTTTATTAGCTCTTATTAATGAAGCGCTGATAAAGGATTTATAATTATAATTATAAATAATTTTTTTTAAATATTTATATATACTTAATAAATATATATAAATATAAATATAGTACATATATTACTTTTTAAATATATTGATTATAATTATATAATTAATTATTTATAATTATAGAAATATTTTTTTAAAAATAATATTTATATCATTATATATATTTATATAATTATGCAGATATATATTTAATAAATATATATAAATATAAATATAGTAAATATAATCATTATTTAAGTAAATTTATTATAAATTTAATAATTATTTAAATATATATAATTAATTATTTATAATTATATAAATACCTTTAAAAAAATATTTATTTATTTATAATTATAAATATATAAATGTATAAATATAGTAAATGTACATTTATAAATATATTTATTTATAAATATTTTTTTAACATTATTAATGAATATCTAATTTTAAGTGCATACATATATGTTAAAAATGAGTGAAATTGAATAAATTAAGAATAAGTACACTTTAACAATATCAAAAAATGGATAAGTTGTGTGTGTGCATTGTATATAAAAATTCATTAATTATGTATATGTGAAATCAATATAACACACATTTGATCTATATTAAATTGAAAAATAAAATGACATTCAATTATATGTCGAGTATTATGCAATTAGTCAATATTTTTAATTCATTTTAATTTTTAATTATAAGCCATTATTCAATAAATATATGAATATTTAATGTAAAGTACATAAATACTTTTTAATATATAAATCATATTTATATACATTAATATATATCTATATATTTAAAATATACAATTTAATAACATTAATTATCATAATTATCTAAATTAATAAAATGTTTAATATTTAATAATGTATATTCAATATATTTATTTTTATCAATAATTATTTAATTAATAAATTTTTTAATATTTTTTTAATAAACACATTTTTTTAATTATTTTATTTTATCTATTTAGACCATTATCAGTACTAAAAATGTGCTGATGAAATAAATGTTTATCAGTGCTAAAAATAAAGTGCTAATAAATGATACCCCTCATTAGTGCTAAAAATAAATTGTTGATAAATGATACCTTTTATCAGCACTAAAAATAAAGTGATGATAAATGTTCCCTTTATTAGCGCTAAAAAAAGCACTGATAAATATTCCATTTATTAATGTTTTTTTCTAGCACTGATAAATACCAGCGTTGTTAAAGGTTTGTTTTGTAGTAGTGCATATTTTACATGTTTATTATGATATAAAATGAATTGTTTAAGTTTATTAATTGATTATTCATATTGATATTTAATACATTTTTTTGTTTTATGGTAGGATATAAAGATTGTTTGAAAACAAGCTTAAAAATGAAGAGTTTAGGATGAAAATGATATCTCGTGACATCCAATAGGAAAATGAAAAACTCCAAAGCTTCATACCAAAGGAATATGCCAAAATATAGAAAAATGTATAGGAAAATACTCATTTATGTCATAAAAAGTAATTTACAATTTAAAATTAAAGGTGTTAAAACAAAGAACAAAGGAAAAGAATATTTCTAGGAAATGGTCACATGTGTCATGGAATGACACATATTTGTCATGCTATGATAGATCCTAAAATATTTGAGGATTTAAATTTTAGGCTGTAAAATCCTTTTTAGGCGTTTCCTTGATGATCTTACAATGTAAAAACACATTTTAGGATGTAAAAGTTCCCACTAGGATCCAGAAGCATCCAATTTTGAGGAATTTAATACCCAGACCCCCATTTATAACCCCTTGACAACCCGAGTTGATTTTGAACAATTTATTGAGAAATTATGATACCTTGAGGGTGACACATATGCCTATAAATAGAATACAAAGGGGTTTGTAAAAGAGGATCGATTGATGAGGGGGAATCATTAGATGAGGAAACCCTATTGATGTGTTGCTTTACTACATTTTATTTCTTTTTTTTATTTTACTTCAATTATTAAAATATATCCCCTCTCCCGAATTAACTAGATTACCCAATCCATGGAGGGGTAATTATTTTGAGTGATTAAGAAAGGGTTAGGCTGGTCCTATGTAGCTATGATTTTGTTTTTATGGTTAATTGAATAAAATTCTTTCTTTTTTCTTCATACTGCTGTTAATTCTTAATTTTTAGATTTCAATAAAAAATGAAATTGTGTTAGGGATATAATTTTTAATTTCAATTACTTTGTTTGATGATCCATATATAACTTGATAATATTTGTAGTGGTTCAATCACAATTTATAATTCACCTAATCTATTTCTTTTTGGGTTTTTGATATTTATGAAAATAATGAAATTTTTGGGTTTTGGCAAAGTGATGAAATGAAAAAATAAAAAACATATTCAAAACAAAATGAATACATATTAAAGAGAAATGTATTAGTCCTAGGGTTTGGTTCTGTGGGTTTATTCATTATTTATTCTTATTTATTAATATTCAATTTGTAAATCCATCAAACTGTATATGGATTTCTATTCTCAACGTTGAGTGGGATTTTTAGAAATCCTAGGAAACCTATTTGGAACCCCAACTTTCATGACCTCTTGGTATAAATTAGGAATTAATTCAATATTCATGCCATGGTGGATGATCACTACACCCATTAACTTCTCCCTCATCCACCAAAAATGGAATTAAATTATTTAAGAATTTAATTGTAATAGTTTATAACGCCATGAATCCTACCCCAATTCCAAGCCTTAGGTCATTTACTTACCATCACAAAGTGTAATAGATCACAACAGAAATAGGGAAAGATGGAAATAAATAGAGATTAGAGGAATAATTAAAGAATAAAGGTAATTACTTTAATAAAATATAAATGTGCAATTAGATTGAAAAATAAATTGAAAACTAAAATATAAAAGAAAATCTAAAGTAGCATCATCCCTATTCTATAGTGAAGTGGCTAAACCCTGAATGGTTGATGATTATTCTAATCCCCCTATCCTCTTATTTAAAGGCCTAAATTATACTTGGTTTATCATAAATGGCTGCCATAAATGTGTCAAAAATTCATTCCCGGTCAATCCCAGGGGTGCCCTGATCATAATGGGGTATCCAGTGTGCCATTCGCCATTAATTTAATCAAAAATCACTATTTATAGGCTTTATAAAATATTTTACATTTTAAATAGTATTTTTAAGTCATTAATATTGTAGGTAAAACTATTTTATAGCTTATTTTTATGTTCTAAAAGTGTTGAGGGTGTTCCACAGATTAACACATGTGTTTATGCTCCATAATACTCTTTTCCATCATATCTCACATCCACCTCACTTTTTCAATGTATTTTACATCATAAATGACTAATTTACAATGTGAATCATGAATTTAAATTAGTTTATACTTCTTTTTAACTTGATTCTTTAGTTTCATGCATCAAGCTTGGGCCTCGACTTACTTGTATATCTCAGGACATCTTCCACATGATCATATAATCACCTTTTATTCCATTTATGACCATTTTCTGTATCCTGACACAAATTAAAAAAAATCTAAATACCAAAATAATAAATCAATTAAATTTTAAAAACAATGTTCTTTATATTAAAATAGTTATGAAAAATATGATTATATCAATTCCCCCATACTTAAAACTTTCTTGTCTTCAATCATGTAACCTCAACAAAATTTGAAAAGTAAATTCATTTTTACCAATATTTAAATTTCAAAAGAAACAAAATCAAATGTTTTTAATGTAAAATAAATTTTAAAATTTCACACAAAAATATTTATTCAACTCCATGCTCTTCAAATAATCAAAGTCAATCATGAATTTTAATTTTATGATTTTGAAATAACAATGTTATTAATTAATTTAATTTCAATTTATCAATTCATAATTAATGTGAAACCTATGTTTAAATTTACCTCACATTGAATTGTTTTTACTTATTTCAAAAGGCAATGAATATAATTATGTTGTTCTCATACCTTAAGTAGATGTTACTTACAACAGGCTTGGAAGGCATCAAACATATCCACCGCATAAAGAAAAAAATAAAATTTAATCTCAAAGAAATTTAAATAAGGTTAAAATGTCTCTAAGGATTAAGGATGGTGGGTAATTAATAAAAATAAATCTTAAAATTTAGGTTTTACTCTTAAGCACACTGTGTGATATCAGAAGATAAACCTAATGAAATATTTAATACCCCAAGATTTTTAAAATAGGAACATCATGTTCGATAGAATGTATGACAAAAAAAACCGATATTAAAAGAGAATATAACACCCCAATACTTTATAATATATTTATTTTTTAAAAAATATGTTCAATCCCATCGATAAATTATAATGCACGCAACACTGGGTTTGAATGAAATACGATACTCTATTAAAATATTATTATTTAAAAATGATCATTATAACTCAGCCGTTAAGTAGGAAGATATGAATAGTAATAAAAAAATTATGGAAAATATATGTTATACACATGTATAAAATAAATTCATTGGTTATTTATTTATTATAAGTAAAATAATAATTATTTGTAAGAAAAAAATTTTCCTGAAAAAATTGTATTTTTCTAAAAGGTAGTTTAGTAACGCTTTGAACACATAATTTATAATTATTTTTAACACTTTTATAAAATTTATTTAAAAAATAAAACAATATTTTTTAAGTCTATATGTAAAAATTATCTTTGGATCAATTTTTGATAATTTTATGGAAAGATTAATTTTTTTGGATGAATAAGGAAAAATACTGAATTTTAATTGAAAAATTCTTTTTAATTTAAATTATTTATAAAGTTAAATTATATTTTAAATTAGTTTTAAATAAAATATATCAAAATTATATATCTATTAATCTAATTTATTTCATTGGAATAATTTTAATTTTTAATTTTGATATAAAAACTTTGTAATCTTTGGAATATTTTCTCTTTGAAAATCTGCTTCCTCGTCATGTCTATGAGATTAATTTTAAATTAAAATTTTCCACTTATGTGAATAATATTTATAAAAATGGATTAAATATTTGTAATAATAATAATTTATATTATCTAATAAATTCAACTTAATTTCTTACCATAATTTATAGTAAAAACTGTAAAAATTATTTACTGTAGTTAAGGTAAAAATTGATTTACTGGGGGGTTAAACTAAAAAGGTTAGGGTTAAAAATGACCCAAAACTTGTCCAAAACACATTAAATGATCAAATTTTGACCTTATCTCTTATATGTTCAATAATTTACCATTTTTGAGCCTTTTGTAATGTGAAAAATATGGACACACATTTTTATTTTCAAAAATTACAAGTGTGCCACTCTCCTCACTTATAAAAGACTACCCCCTCTCATCTCCCCTTAAAACTTAAAAAATAAATTGGTTCAAATAATAAAAATAAAAATAAATTTATTAATTCCCTAATATCATTATATAATCCCTATTTTGATTAGAAATATTACCTAATAATCCTTTTGGTGTGAACCAAATAACCTGTCTGAGAGAGAGGTAACGTCCCTAATCGAGCGTTTTATTTTATCTCTTCTTACACCTACTTAAATTATTATTAAACCATTATGATATAATAACCTTATTATATTTCATATGATGATATTTTATTTAATTTAATTTAATTACCTATATACATATCCTCTTCTATCAAATGGGTTACAAAATCATCATTCGTGTGTACAACGGACTACCGCCCCGCGAACCAATGTTATTCGTTTTCCATCACCGCCTTTAAAGGATGGATGTAATGATAAATTTAACATATTTATATGATATTTATGATATTATTATACTTTAGGAATTATAATATCTCATATATCTTCTTACTTTCCATATTGCGAGGGATACAATAACGTCTCTCGTGTGCATGGCAGACTACCATCTCGTGAAGCGATGTGATTAATTTTTCACTTACACTTTATATGGAAGGTAGTAAAGATAAAATTAAATATATATATGTGATACTTGTGATATAATAATACTTATATAAATATAATATCATATATATATTCTTACCTTCCAATCCATTGGAAAACAATAACGTTGCTCATGTGTACGTGTGGACTACCGCCTCCACATAGCGATGTGAAATGTTTTTTATTTTATTTTTACATGAATGTTAATAAGGATATATTTTATTAATATAAATGATATATAAAATAATAATTATTGTTTAAAGGTTAATTAATATTTATTTTCTTTTTTTACATACGTCAAGAAAAATGGAAAAAACATTCATACGTACGTACGACCTACGGTCTCTATGAATGGTGAAATCGATTTTTTTATATCTAAAAATTATGGATTAATTTAAATAAATATATAATGAATATATATGGTATTTATATCATGGTTAAAATTATTTATATGATGTAACCATGATCAAATTAAAAGGACCAAAATTATCGAACTAAAACATACATAAAAGGCACAACAATTACCACCCAAAACAATGATATTAACAAAGAATTGTTAATAAAAGGAAGATAAAAGACTATAAGTAAATAATATATAGTATTATATATATTATTATGGTTCTTACATATATTTGTAATAAAACTATATTTATTATACAATATTTTTGGACACATACTAAGGAATTCGAATAAGTGATAAGGGTTTCTCGTATCACATTTACTTCTGTGATACATATCTCATATTCACAACTTATTTTATTTTTTCAGTGTATATACTCCCCCTTTGATATATTATATCATGAATCTATTTATCTTAATGATATTTATAGATTAATTTTATGTTATTTCTTTTATGGGTCTTACGATTCAGAAGTTACCAAAGTGGTAAGGGTTTATTTCACAATCTCATAATTATTTGGTATTGTTTATGTTTAAATCTCTCTTAGGGGAATTATTTGATATTTATATATTGAAATAAATATATTTTCTTAATTTTTTTATTAATTAACATTTTCAAGTAATAGTACCATTTTTAAACTCTTTGGTACTTAAAATTATTGATAAAATTTTTTTAAGAAAATTCAACTTTATTTCTCTCTTTGGTCGGGAATCCTTTTTCATCAAAACCCATGTTTCCTAAAAATATTTTCAATTTTTTTTTTCAACTTTTAGAAAATTTTTATTATAGAAATTTTTACCCATTATTACTTTTTGCAATTTTTTAAAGGAATCTTCATATTGTTTTCAAAACAATGTACGTTTCACGTTTACTGAAAATGTGAAGGGAATATTTATTTTAACATGTACGACATGAACAAAATTTTTCATCTTTCATGACCAATCAATGTTATAATGATTATTTTAAAAGTTTTAGAAGGTTATTTTTAGTGAAAGGTATTTTCAAATTTTTTTTGTGATTTTTTTTTTAAAATGTGATTTTCAAAATAAAAAGGTTGTTTTTCTCAAAAATGATTTTAAGGATATTTTCAAGGTATTTAAATTCATAAAAGACATAAAAAATATATTTTACTTATGATACATCAAGGATATGTTTTATTAATAAAATACTAATTATTTCTCTAGATGGTTTATGATCAGTTTTACCGGGGATGTATAATTTTATTACCATTTACCATTTTACCATAAATGGTTTATGATTATGTTTATTGATTTGGGTAAGTATTAACATTTCATATGTTAGTTTTTCAATAAAAATGTTTATGATGATTTTGTTTCACCCATTTTATATTAGGAGTTCATTGAAACTAGTAAGTGATAGGTAGGGCCTACTATAACCCCTCAATGCATTGGTAGGTCTCATGAGACAAACTAGATTGAGTTTTGGCCGATGCCTTACACATTTACTTAGATGTATTTGCACAAAGCCTCAACAGTCGGTTTCAAATGTCCAGAATTATGAATCCCATCATTATGAATTTAGTTATTGATATTCTATGTGATTATTAAATTAGTTATAATATCAATGGTTATGTTTTCAGGTTCATGTGATTATTTATATGGAATTATTTGATTATCTTTTATTCTTGCCATATTATGCTCAAATTATTGATTAAATTATGCATGTTTCATTTTTTTTCCTTTATATATTGATTATACCTTATTTATTAAAAGCGTTTACTATAAAATTACCCTTATTAAGCATCTAATCTCACCCCTTTATTATGTTTTATTCTACATAGTATACTAGGATGTGTTTTATTATTGTTATGTAAGGATACACTATAAGGAATAATGGAATTATCAAATAAATTTCTTTGTGAATTTTAGGTTTTAAAATTTAATATGAATTTCAAGTATGTATCTAGTTTAATAGGACTACAAAACCATTTAGACCTTTGGGATGTGATTCCTTGTATCTTTTTATAATGTAATAAAGGAACTGCTGACTTCTGGATATAAGGGTCAGTGTCGCTACAGTTGGCATCATAAGAAGTTTAGTAGAAACTTTATGAACTAGATTTAAGAAAACATAGATTATGGAAAATAAACATATGATATAATTTTAGGATAATTATATAAGAACATTCTACATATTTTTTAAGGAAGTTATTATGTGGTTTTTCCTAGTAATACATCCCTATATGGTTACTACAAGTGTAAGTGGTTTTAGCACATATGTACTTAGGGATAATAAATCCAAAAAGGGAATATTTTGCTTGACCCGATCATTACCTGGTGCATGAAAATGGGCCTTACTATACACCTGGTTTGTCACTACCAAAGGATATTCTTAAGATAATTAAAATTTTCTTTACAAACCATTATGAAATATTTAAAAATAAAGATATCCCTAAAGAAATTAGTTTTATGATAATGAGATTGTCTATACATATAATTTTAAATTCACGTTAATTGTTTCACTAGTTTTAGCATTATACATTATGTTTCGTAATGTTATGATTGAATATAGTGTATTACATTATTAAGAAATGAATTTTATTAGAAGGAATGAAAATTGTATCAATGTATGAAATCCAAAGCGTATAATAATTATTTATTTGATGGGATTAAGACAATAATTTAAATGGAACTAGTATCCCAAGAAATATCATCATACGAGCACATAATATCATGTTCTATCATGTCAGAGAAAGAATTATATAAGTATTATATATTTTAAGGTAAGAAATTTAAGAAGATGATGGTGGAGAATAAAATAGATAAGGGGAATAAGGGAAATAAGGGGTTTTCCACATGTGACAATTGTGTAAAGAAACAATATGGTACTTTATTGAAGAGAATTGGAGTTTTATTCAATATTGGAGAGAAAAGAAACCATGATAATGATTTCAAGGGAAAGAAAGAAATTTCCAATGTTCAATGCTTTAACTGTAAGGAGATGGGGCAGTACGTAAATGAATTTCCCAAGAGTTAAGGGAATATAACTAAAAATAAGATAAGTGATCAAGGTCAGGCTTATACTATTACTAAAAATAAAGTGGAATGATTAATGTTCTTGTATTTGGATTCATGAATTATGTTATATTTGTATTTTAATCAATGACATTATAGTTATAATAATTATGAAATGTATAAATATTTTACTATAATACTATCTCTTAAAGTATTTAAGAGAAAATGTTGAATGGTACCGATGACCAAGAAAAGTGATTCAATGACTAGTTAAACCTATTAGAAAAACATTATTAATGGAGGAAAACTATAAATATGTTCCCAATGTTGATATAATAATTATATGTTTATGGGAAAACATTGTTGACTTTGAAATTAGTTATATGTTTGATGGTTTATGTTTTCTTTGTTGGAGTTTACTATAAGTATTTATTTATGAAATATATCTAAAAAACTGAGATTTTATATTAGGAATAATTCATGTTTTAATTAAGATTTTATGGTGATCAAGGTTTCAAATATTTGGAATGCGACATTAATATCCACTTTATTTTTTGAGGAACATAATGTTGATTTAGCGACCTTCCTTCATTTTTTTGGACTTTGAATTTGGATAGACAAATTTTGGATTATATTTAAGGTCAAATATTTATGGAATGGATTAATTTAAACTTTAGGTGTTATTAGATAACTTTTTATAACCATTTTGGTTTTATTAAAGATAAGAGGAATAACTTGTCACTATTTTATGAATCTTATGATCAGTTAAATTTAATTTTAGTGCTTCAGGCATAAAAATTATTTTTTTGACACTCATTTCATGGAGTAAGAGATGAAGTGGAAATTTATTGAAGAACAAAAAAGGATGAAATTGTGATTATGAAATATAAATATATCAATTAAGTATATTTCATTATATTACTATATAGTAAAATAATTCCTCAAATCTAGGAAAAGGATCTTGAAAAAAAAAATGTTATCCTAATAACATCAGTTCCGATAAATTAATGTACTTTTCAACCTTCTTAGATGTATGATTTTGTGCTCATTAACATTCTATAGATTACCCATTTCTTATGATCAATTATATCAAACAATATCTATAATTATTTATGATTTTCTTCTATGTCCATATCTTCACTCCCACCAATTTTATCTTACTTAGAATCCTAGTTATATGTTAATACATATGACCACCAATTATTAAGAGGATGTTTTATTAAACTTTTTTAAGGTGTGGGTTTTCAATTATGTTATTTTCAAATATCAAATCCTCGATTATTGAGATCTAGATTTAATTGATAGGACAAAATTTATTTAAGGTGGGGAGAATGTAACACCACGAGATTTTTAAAATAAGAATATCATGCTTGATAGCGTGTATGACACAAAACAACAAGATTAGAAGTGAATGTAACATCCAAGGACTTTATGATGTATTTATTTTTTCTAAAAATAAATTTAATCCCTTCAATATCTTTCATCGAACGCAACACCGTGTTTGAACAAAAAACGATGCTCTATTAAAATATTATTTTTTAAACGTGACCATTATAACCTACCTATTATGTTGGAGGGTATGAATAGTAATAACTAAATTATTAAAACTATATGGTTTATGCTTGTATAAAATAAATTCAATGGTCATCTATTGATTAGAAATATATTATGAATCATTTTAAAGAAAAATAAATGTTCTCTGAAAAAACTATATTTTTATAAATGGCGGTTTAGCCGCACTATGAACACATAATTTAAAATTATTTTTTACCAATTTTAAAAAATTTATTTGAAAAAATAAACTTATTTTTTAAAATCTTTATTTCAAAATTATCTTTGGGTGATTTTTTGAAAATTTTCTGAAAAAGATTAATTTTTTGATGAATAATGAAATATACTAAATTTTAATTGAAAATTTCTTTTTCTTTTAAATTATTTATAAAGTTAAATTATATATTAAATTTATTTTAAAGTAAAATTAGTAAAATTATATATATATTATTCCAATTTTATTCATTTTAATCATTTTCATAAAGAATATTTATATAAAAACTTTGTAAACTTTTGAACATTTTCTCTTTGAAAACTCGCTTTCTCATCACGTCTGCGGGATTAATTTTAAATTAAAATTTACCAATTCTATGAATAGTATTTGAAAAAATTAATTCCATATTTTTAATCATAATAATATGTATTATCTAAAAGGGAAACTTAATTTTTGACCATAATTAATAGTAAAAACATCAAAAATTATTTACAGCGGTTAAGAGAAAAACTAATTTACCGGAGGTTTAAACTAAAATGATAAGGGTTAAAAATGAACAAAAACTTTTATAAAACCTATTGGATGGAAATATTTAAAAATTATCTATTCTAGTTTCAATAATGGTCCATTTTGGATCATTTTCTCTTGTGAAAAACATGGGTGCACCTTTTTCTTTTAAAAAATTACAACTGTGCCACTCACCCCACTTAATAGGCCACCCTATCTCCTTTCCTCTTCACACTTCCAAAACCCATTGGTTTGGAAAATACCTAAAAAAATTAATTCCTTAATTCTCTAATATATTTCTATAATCCTTATTTTTGTTATAAATCCAACCTGTGAAGCCTTTTGGTGCAAACCAAAGAAATTGTTCGAAGAAGAGGTAATGTCCCTAACCAAGAATTTTATTTTATTTATTCTTCCACCTAATTAAATTATTATTTACACATTATTATATAATAAAATAATGATATTTCATAAAGTGATATGTTTTTGTGTTATGTTCATGACTTATCCACACCTTCTCTTCCATCAAATGTGTTATGAAATCACCATTCGTGTGTATGAAGATATACCACCATACGAACCGATGTTATTCGTTTTCCATAACCAAATTTCAAGGTTTGATGTAATAAAAGATTTAATATATTTATATGAAATTTATGATATTATTATAATTTTTAAATTATCATATCACATATACCTTCTTAATTTTCATTCTATAATGGATATGATAACGTCGCTCGTGTGTACAGTGGACTACCACCTTGCAAAGTGATGTTATTCATTTTTTTTCTTACGATTTACATGGAAGGTATTAAGGATATAATTTAATGAATATATGTGATATTTTTGATTTAACCATAATTCTGGAAATATATTATAACATCTAACTTTTTTACTTTCCAATCCATTGGAAAATAACATCGCTCATGCGTACGTGTGGACCACCGCTTCCACGTAGTGATATGGAATGTTTTTCATTTTATTTTTATATGTAAGGTAATAAGGATGGATTTTGTTAATATAAATGATATATATAACCTAATAATGATTCTATAAAGGTAAATTAATATTTATTTTCCTTTCGTTTCATCCATTGATAAAAATGGAAACAACGTTCTTGCGTACGTACGACCTACACTCTCCATGAATGGTGTAATCCATTTTCTATATATAATATTTATAGATAACTATAAATAAATATATAATGAATATATATTATATTTATATCATGTTTAATTTTTTTTATATTATTTAACCATGATCAAATTAAAAGTACCGTATTACCGATCCAAAACATACATGAAAGATGAAATAATTATCACCTGAAACAATGATTTTAACAAATAATTATTAATAAAAATAAGATAAAAGACTATAAGTATATCTTATATGATATTATATATATGATAATGGTTCTATAATATATGTATAATAAACCTATATTTATTATACAGGAGTTTCATACACATACAAAGGAAGTCTAATATGTGGTAAGGGTTTCTCATCTAACTTTTACTTTCACAAGACATGAAATATTCACAAATTATTTTCTTTGTGTGGTGTATATAATTACAATTTGATATTTTATATCACAAATATATTTATCTTCATGGTATTTAAAGTTTTATTTTATGTCATTTCATTTATGGGGATTATGATTCATAAGTTACTAAAGTGGTAAGGGTTTATTTCACAATCTCATCATTATTCAAGATTTTTTATGTTTATGTATCCCTTGGGAGAATTATTAGATATTTATAAATTAAAATAAATCTATTTTATTTAACTCTAGGTTTTCATGGACTTTTTAAAGTAATAGTACAATCCTTTCACTTTTTTTATACTTAAAATGATTGATAAAATGTTATAAATAAAGTCTAAATTTATTTCCCTATTTGGCCAGATATCCTTTTTCATCAAACCCCATGTTTTATAAAAATGTTTTAATTTTTTATAACCTTTTAAAAATAAATCATTAAATAAAATTTTACCCATTTTTAAATTTTACAATTTTTTAAAGGAATCTTTATTTCATTTTAAAAATAATGCTCATTTGACATTTACCAAAAATGTGAAAGGAATATTTGTTTTAATATATACTTAATGAACTGAATTTTCCACAGTAATGACCAAAAAATGTTATAAAATTTTTGTAAAATTTTTAAAAAGTTATTTTCAATGAAAATTATTTTCAAAATGAATGTTTAACTTTTTGTTTTAAATGGTATTTTTCAAAATACGAAGGTTATTTTTATCAAAAATGTTTTAAAGATATTTTCATGGTATTTTTATTCATCAAAGACATAAAAACTCTATTTTAATTATGATAAACTAAGGATATATTGTATTAGTACCATACATATTATTTATCTGGATGGTTTATGACCTTTTTGACTGGGGATGTACAATTTTATTACCATTCACTCTTTTACTATGGATGGTTTATGATTCTGTTTATTAATTGGGGTAAGAATTAAAATTTCACATGTTAATTTTTCAATAAATTTTTTTATGTTTATTATATTTCACCCATTTCATATGAGGAATGTATTAGATATAGTAAGTGATTCATGATGCTGTTTATATCCCCTCAATGCATTGGTAGCTCTCATGAGGCAAAATATATTGGGTTTTGATTGAGACTTTACATATTTATTTAGATGTATTGGAATAAGACCTCGACAATATGATTCTATTGTCCAACATTATGCATTACATAATTATGGATTTATTTATTTATATTCCATGTGATTATTCAATTAGTTAGAATATTTATGGTTAGGTTTTCAATCTCATGTGATTATTTATATGAAATTATTCAATCACCATTTATTCTTGCCATATTATGCTCAACTTATTTATTAAATGGAATGTGTTTTAGTTATTTACCTTTCCATATCTATTATACCTTATTTTTTTTAGATTATGCTATATTATTTCCCTTACTAATAATCTGAGCTCACCCCTTTATTTCTTTTATTCTTCCCAAGATACTATTAAGTGTTTTGTGATTAATATGTAGGGATATGCTATGAAGAATAATGGTGTTATAAAATAAAATTCATTGTTCATTTTATATTTTAAAATTTAATTTTAATTTAAATTATGTATCTAGTTTACCAAGAATACTAAACTATTTGGTCATTTGGGATGCTATTCCTTGTATCTTATACCAATTTAATAAATTAACTACGGGCTCTAGGATACTGGGGTCAGGGTTCCTACAAAACACTATTGAAAAAATGTCATCTACCAACCCCCAAATCTCAAATTAAGCACATGATACAAGTAAGAATAATGAATCAATCAATATCTCTTACTTTTTTGGATTTTTTTATTTTTTTAATTTATTTTATTTGTTGAAAATTGTGCTTAAGAAAAATCTCACATCCACCACTAAACTCCGTACCATGAAAATATCATCAATATGGAAATGGTGATTTTTGATCCTCAAATGGTATAACCCATATATATATATATATATATTCTTTTTTAGCAATATAGGTGAATAATAAATTATAATAAATGATAACACAACCTCTCTCAAAATATCATGAAAAATACCCTAGAAAAATATCCTCAACGAAGTACATCCCCATCTTCCATGGAAAAGGCACTACCCCACACTTATTAGTATAAATATCATGTAACATACTATGAGTAGGGTGGGAATATATATAATAAGATTATAACATGGATCATTTACTATCAAGTTCATTAATGGATTTTATGGGAACAATAAAAATTAATTTCAAGGTGGGTCCCAAAATAATGGGGATAAAAAAAAATTGTCTCAATCATATTAAAAATTATTTTGTTTAGTCATATCTTTGATAATATTCTAGGTAAGTTATAGAAGAGAATATACCTCAGCCTTTCAATAAATATACTATATAAAGAAATGGAAAATATTGGTTTATATTTTTTCTTAGTGATATGAATATATGGTTTGAGAAAATTACCCCTGGAAATGCACAAAAAAGACAAATCAATACATTTCAATTTCAAAAATTAAAAACATGCCAAGTCAAAGAATAATTTGAGTTACAAAAATCATATCATCTCTAAAAATCATGATTTTTCAAATTCATCCCCTCATGCTTAACAATAATCATTTATTTTACCATTTAACTCATTTAATCATTTCAATAATGAAAATTAAAACATGGAATAAATATAATCCTAAGAAACTTATGTCTCCTATATTGACACTAGAGTTCAAGGGTTCAAATTGGGGCATGAAATTTTCATATAAATCTCTAAAATAGATTAAAATTATGGGGGTAAAATAAAATAAATCTTTAAAACTCATAACCCCTTTATAATGATGCTCCATATTAGGCTGCATAGGATCTAGTTTTGCAGGGGATATTTCACAATTTTTATAATATAAATTAGCCTTTCAAGATGTAAAACCACTTTTACAGTATAAGGTCCATTTTTTTAGCATGAACTATTATATACAAAACTTCCTCAATTTCCTCTTACCACTTATGTCATCAACATGATGAACCGGTAAGAATAAATAATACAATTGTAAGGACCATGTATATAAGGTTAAAAAAAATATAGAGGAATAAGTTTGCATCCTAATTTATTCATAAAAATAATAATTGAAATCTAAATTCCTAGAACAAAAATAAAAAAAAGAAAATACAATTCTTAGTTTAATCCCCCAAGTGGGATCTAAGTTTTGACTACCTCCAGATGTAAAGTACCAACTATCTTCCAAATTCATATGGTGGGTGAGGTTTATTAGATTTTAACCACTAATAGTTCTTACTTCAACCTTTCAATTCTTCTTTATTGAGTAGGACTCTATAGATAAAGTACACCATATCTATACCCTTATCTATTAGGTACAACTTGCATAGAAGGATATGGATGAAGTATGGATCCTCCTCCTTAGTTGCTACTTTTGCAACATTTTCTTCATTCACAACTTCCTACTCCAAATGTGTTACATCAAAATAATATTGAAAGGGAAAGTTGGTATATATTCTAATTTTAAAAAACAATAAATTTTAAGAATGAATAGAAAAATATTCCCCTTTATTATAAGCATCTTCTGTCATAGTTTATTCAGGAATAACCAATTGGATCTCATCTTGTACTCCCTATAATAAATGTTCGATATGTTCTGGGAGGTCCAAGTGTTTCTCATCAAGTAAAATTTTCTATTCATCAAAATTCTAATAAAAAAAATACTAGTCAACTAAATATGAAAAATTTAAGCAGTTGGGAGTGATGCACAATTCAAATTTAGAAAAAATAAATGTATTTGAGTTTAATAAACGATAAACTCTATGAGTTGTTTTGATTTTAATTTATTCTTTGATGGAAAGTTCCTTTTAGAGTTTATTTTCTCTTAAAAAATGTAGGTTTTCAAGATCATCATTTTCTATTTAAATTCAAATTATTGGGTGGTTTATTCTTCTATAGAAAGGTTGAGGTAAATTAGTTCCGAATATTCTTCTTTATAAAGTACTAGGAGATCATATTTCACTTAATATTCACTCCAGAAGTTATCTAAATATTTTTGACCTTCCATGTTAATATTATCAAGAATTTATTCTTCATCACTCTCCTCTATCAATAGTTGATAATGGTGGAATGGATCTTTTATTATCTAATTCTTTACCTCCTCAAATTCCTAAACTTCAAAAATTAGTGGGGAACTTCCTTCCACCTCTTGCTTAGGATATTTCTCAAGTTCCTATTACATTTGTTCAATTTGGATCTTCATATTTTGTTTCTTCTATTTAATCCATTACAAATGGTATTTTATATTTTCATCAACCACTTGTTCTTTATATTACACATGAGGAATATCTTTAGAAAAGTTAAGAGGGACTAAGGAAGGTTTTGTTTGTGTCTCAACCATTTATTTATAAAACTTCAGGAAGTACTCCTAGAGTTTAGTTAATTATTTGTCCAATCCTTCAACTATTGGGTGCTTAAAGGTATCTTTGAGGTTCTGTATGAGGTCCTTGAATTCCTCCTATTTTATGATTTTTCTTCATGATACCCTAATCCATATAGAAAATAAAGAAACTCCATATTCCATAGACCAATGTGAGTCAATCATTTTTTTTAATTATTTTTTTCAATTAATAAAAATAGTGAAATTTGTTTACAAAAATGTGATAATAAAAAAAGTGAAATAAATAATAACTTATCACCCTAGAAACAACATTGGTTTTAATGAACCTATCATAGGGTAATATAAAAGATAATTTGTTTTTCATAATGTAGCACAATGGTAGACCAAGGTTTGCTTACTTGAGTAGTTTTTTAGTGGGTCAGTCATAATTTCTCATTCACCTAATCTATTTCTTTTTGGGTTTTTTTCATTTATGAAAACAATGAATTTTTTGGTTTTGGTAAGATGATGGAATGTAAAACTAAAACACATATGAAAAAAAGAATGAATATAGGTTAAAAATAAAGGTCTTAGTCCTAGGGTTTGGTTACATGGGTTCCTTCGTTTGTGTTATTGTTGATTAATATTAAATTTGACAATACATCCCACTATACATGGATTACTTTTCTCAAACTTGAGTGGGTTTTTAGTACATTGAGGAAAATTCTTCAGCATACAAAATTTCACCTCCTCCTGGTAGGAAATATGAATGAATTTGAGATTCATTCCATGGTGGATGATCACCACACCTGTTCACTTCTATCTTATCCACAAAAATTAAATTAAATCATGGAAGATTGTGAAATAATTTAAAATATCACGTGACCTCCCCCAAGTTCAAGCCTTAGGTTAGTCATTTCTCATCGAAAAGTGTAAAATACCCTGGAGTAAAGAGGTAAAGATAGAAAGAAATAGAGATTGGAATTATAAAGGGAAACACTTTAATAAAAATATGAATATGTAATTATATTGAAAAATAAATTGAAAACTAAAACAAAAAATAAAACCTAAAGCAGAAGCATTCCTATTCTGCAATGCAATAACTAAACTATAAATGGATGATGATTCTTCTAACCCCCATGGAATCTTAATTATAGGCCCAAATGTTTCTCGGATTTTCATAAATGTCCACCATAAATGCATCAAAAATTCATTACCAATAAATCCCGAAGCTTCCCAGGTCATAATGGGGTATCTGATGTATCATATTCCATTAATTTCATTATAAATCACCATCTCTAGGATCAATTTAAGCTTTTACATTGTAAATAGTATTTTTATAATATGAATATTGTGCTGATGAACTATTTTAGAGCTTTATTTACATTATGAAAGTGTCGAGGGAACGTCACGGTGTGACATATATGTGTCACACCATGACACATATATTCATGATCCAAAATCCCCATTTAAATCCCATCTTAGGTATGAATTACAAAGTATTTGACATTATAAATGATTAATTTATGATATGAATCATCAATTTCCAGTAGTCTCAACTCCATTTTCACTTGATTCTTCAGTTTTGAGCCTTGGTCTTAGGCCTTGAAAATACATCCCATCATAAATGGATTATTACCCTCTAATTTTGAGTGTGAAATTTCGAATGCCTAGTAAATATATTTAGCACACTAGATATAAACTCCTCTAATATACAAATAGGATAAATTCCCCAATAAAGAATAAAATTCCTAAAAGACTCAACTCCACTAGATGCCATTTTATCTCTCGGGCACCCTAAACTCCATTGGATAAAGAGTTTACCTAATAAAAGAGATGGAATAGTGATTTAGTAGAGATTATAAGTGAGTTTTAAATTCATGTCATGGTATAAGATCACCGTACCTACACACTTCCCTCTCTTTTACCATAAATTAAATTAAAACATTTAAATAATTAAAACATATAAATTTGGTAACACCTAAAAACCTCCCCCATGGACAAGATGTGGGTTAGTCACTTTCCATCTAAAGTATAATGGATCACATCAAAATATGGGAAGAGGAAAAATAGAAACATATATATAGAGAGAGATTAATATCTAAGAACAATTTAATAAAAATATAAATTTTAAATTACCTTGGTAATGAAAATAAGAGAAACAAATGAAAAACCTAAAAAAGAAGAACCCTAATAGCAGGGCAGTGGAAGATCCTCACAATGTGGTTTGATGTCCTTCAATTCACACATGATTATATATTTATAGGATTTATTCTACCTTGGGAACTATAAATGCTTCATAAATGAGTCTTAGTTTGATTTATTTCATAATAGGTATTCAAAGGTGCATCTAGGCATTAAATTCATCAACATAAGCTATTTTTAGGCTTTTCCAAGCACTTTTATTTTGTAAAAAGTTATTTTATGATATAAAATAATTTATCGGTAACCCTTGGAGTGTTTTATGGCCCAAAATTATGGCTTTAGAAAAATAAAAGGACCATTTTAGTGTGACACTTATGTGTCACGCACTTTAAATATAAACAATGTATTTTATATCATAATAAACATGTAAAATATGGCTCTATAAATTCATCAAAAATTATAACTTTATTATCCTAAAGAATTTAATCTCAATATAAATTTAAGAGGAACACCATGTTATCCATATTCAAATTCCAAAGCAACTAAATCAAATGATTATAAATAGGGGATTAACTTTTCAAGTTCCACAAAAAACATCAACTCAACTCCACACTCTTCAAAGAGACTAATAAACCCAAGTATTATACTTTTTCCCATTGATAAATGGTGGATATTTTTCTCTCATTCATTCATATATCATAATTCATCATTATCAAGCATAAAAAGTCATTATTTAACTCACAATGGTATCATTTCTCTCATCAATCATGATAAAAATTCAAGTAGATTTTTTCTCATGTCATGAGTGCATGATCCTTTTCCATAGGCTTTCCTAGGATATATATTCTCCATATTGTAAAGAAAAAATTTATATAAAATCATGAGGGATTTGAAAACAAGGTTTTGATGTCTCTATATATTAAGGTTGGTATGGATTTATGTTCAAAACATTAAGGCTCAAAAAGGAGGTTTAATATCTAATGTATACTAATTGATATATAAAGTAAAGTGCACTAAAAATATACCCTCTTAATTGAACACTCCCACTTCCTAGAACTCAGATTAAGGTAAGTATAATTAAAGAATTGTGCCTTACTTTTTTTTTTCTTTTTTAAAATTTATTCTCAGAACAAATCTCACATCCAGCACTTAACCGCATATGATCAAAAGACCATCCTTATGATAATGAGGATTTTTTTATTTTTCTAAAACACAACCTATTTTTTTCATTTTATAATATATTCTTTTCAAGAATACAAAATAATGAGTGCAATGGATAAAACATGATCCCGTCCCAATACCCAAAAAAAAGACCCCCCACTTTTTCCATGAAATGTAATACAACCATTCCACCAAGACTTCCCACACAACCCACATAAACTATAACATATCATGAAATATGAATAGAGTAGGTTAGGAAAGGATATAAATGGATTTTAACATGGATTATTCCTTGTGGGGTCATTCATGACTTCTATGGGTTAAACAAGGATTGATATCATGTTGGGTTTAAGGATAAGGGCTAAACAATAAAAATTTCCTTAGTCATATTAAATGTAATTTTTCTCAATAATATATTTTATAAGTTCCAATGCAAGTCCTAGAAGGTGGCATGCCCCAATACCACTCAAGAAATATGATCAAGAAAAAATAAAAATTATCTGGTCTAGAAATCCTCTTACTAATGGAATATATTAATTTGGGACAATAAATCATGGAATGAAATAATAATAAAAAATCAATCCACATAAATATCTTCAATTCAAAGTATGAAAATGTTATATAAATTTCATTTACCTGAATGAAATAATTCCATGAAATCAAAATTCATCAAAATTGATATCCATAAATCGCTATAATTAGCCAATTCAACATTTTTCTCAATCAATAATATTTGATTACAAATATGAAACATTGAATCATGATAATACTATGAAATTAATGTCTCCTAGACCAGTCAAGTAAAGTAAGAAGGATAATCGTGGGTATGAAATGTTCTATTAAAGTTCAAAAGAAAATGTTTAAATTTATGGGGGTAAAATAAAATAAATAATTGGAACTCATACTTCCATTTAAATGAAGTTTTAGTCCTAATATTTTTGATGTTTTAGGGTAGCCTTATTCCATTAACATCATTGAGTTATAAAAGAAAATCATGTATTAAGCTTTAAGGACCATGCTAAAGTAACCTAAAAAATAATAGTGGAAAATAGGGCTGAATCCTAATTAATTCCACAAATAAATTGAAAACTAAATCCTATAAGTCAAATAAAATAAAGGAAAGATAATTCTTGGTTTGATCCCCTAAGTGGGCCTTGGGTTTTGACTACCTCTAGATGGGGTGTACCAACTATCATCCATGATCTTATGGTGGGAGAATTTTCTTGGATTTAAACCACTACATGTTGTATTTCCCAGATTTCATTCATTATTATTTATTTTGTATGACTCTATGGATAGAGTACATAAGATTTACCCACGTCACAATGATATAAATATTTTATAATGGGGGAAGGATAAAGTATGAGTCCTCCTCTACATCAGTTTTTACTTGTGTATCATCTTCTTTACTCTCAAGTGACTACTCTAGATGTGATGCATTAATAAAAAAACTAATAGGAAAGTGAGAAAGTAATTTTATTTGGGAAAAATTTAAATTTGAAGAATTAATTGAACCATATTACCTTTTAGTGAATATAGTTTATGACTTAGTTTATTTAGGAAGAGCCACTAGTATCTCTTCATGGGATTCCTCCAGTAAATGTTCAATGTGTTTTGGAAGCTCTAAATGTTCCTCAATAGGTTATTTTTTTGTCAACATATTTATCTAAGGAATAACATGAGTTTTATGAATATGAAAATCCAATAAAAAGGGGGTGATACTAAATTAAGTTTTAATAAAATTATATGAGAAATTGGTCAAGAAAGAAACAACTCCCCAAGTTGGTTCAACTTCAATTTTTTTCACTATAAAGTGCCTCTTGGAGTTGAATAGCTAAAGGTGGAGGCAAGTAGTCAAGATCTTCCATTATTTCTTCAACTTACACCAATTGGGTGGTTTCTTTATCTTACATGGCCAAATATTGATATAGAGGTGCTGGTTATCCTTCTTTATAGACATGGATAATACATTACATTTCACAATCTTCCCAGTCACTACAATATAGATCTAGGCCTTACTGATATCTTAGATGTGCATCACCATGTGAGAATTAATCTTTATTATATATCTCTTCATGTTAAATTTTTATCTATATACTAAAATTATTTGGCTACATATATTCCTCAAGTACTACCATAACCTATTGAATGTCTTTAAAAAAATTTAAAATATCTAATAGTACTTTCTCCTTGACCATCAAGTTTTGATAATCCATTCAGACTTAATTAACCATGTACAAAAACACTTGAAATGAAAGACATATTTCTTGGTTATTTAACAACTTATTGAGAAAATAAGTATGATTTTTGGTCCTTTTTAAGAGATAATCCTTGGAATTTCCAACCTCTTATTCTTGATTTTTCACTTGTGAGAAACATGTTCATACGAAATAATGATTGTTTGGATACATCATGAAATTTTTTATCAGATATAGATTTGTGTTAATTTTTTTAAGAAAACAATGAAAATTATTTATAGAATTTAAAAAAGAAATTAGTGAATGAAATACTATTTAGATCCCTGAAAATGATTCTCATTTTTACATGCCTATCGTAGGGCGGTACAAAAGAAAATTTATTTTCCTAGTGAAACACAATATCTAGCCAGGGTCATCTCAATTTAAGAGATTTGTAGAAATTTAATCACTAATTTCAATTCACTTAATCTAATTATTTTTTTTTTGTTTTTATTATTTAGGAAAACAATGAAATTTTTGATTTTTGATTATTGGAAAAAATAATGTAACGAAAAACTAAAACCTAAATAAATATATAGATAAAATAAAATTAAGTAAGAACGGTCTTTGTCCTAGGGTTGGTTATGTAGGTTCATTTATTATTCATTATTGCTAATTAAATTCAATTTGACAATCCATCCCATCATGCATATATTTCTACCCTCCACTTTTGAGTGTGAAATTTAAAATGCCTAGGAAATATATTTAGTACACCAAACCTCAATTCCTCTAATATCCAAGTAGGATAAGAATATATATTGAGAGAAAAATTCCTAAAAGACTTATATCCCTTAGATTCCATTTCATCCCTCAAGCATTCTTAACTCCATTTGTTGAAGATTTTAACCAAGATAAGAGAGGGAATGATGATTTGGTAGGGAATAGAAGTGAGTTTGAAAGTTATTTCATGGTGGATTATTTCCACACTAATACAACTCCCTCTCATTCACCACAAATTAAATTGAAATATTTAAATAATTAAAACATATAAATTTGGGAATTCCATGAAACCTTCCCCAAGGCCACTCCTTAGGTTAGCCACTTTCAATCATAAAGTGTAAGAGATCACAACAGAATATGAGAAGAGAAAAAAAGAAACATTGAGAGAGAGATATATTGAGATAAAAAAACACTTTAAAAAAAATATGAAGTTGAAATTATATTGGTAAATAAAAGAAGAGAAAAAAATGAAAAAACCAAAAACATCTGAACCCTAATATTTGCGCAAAAAAAATCATATTTTTTTGGTCTAATCTCCTTATATCCACCCATATCCATCTACTTATGGGTTTTGGTCCTCCCCCGAGCACTATAAATGCTTTATAAATGAGTTTTAGGTTGACTCGAGTCATAATGGGTCTTCAAAGCTACACCTGACAATTAAGTTCATCAACATAAACTATTTCTAGGCTCGTATAAGCACCCTTAAATAGTAAAAATGTGTTTTACAATGTAAAATCATTGATCCATAACCTTGATAGTGTTTTAAGGCCTAAAATTATGACTGTAATAAAATTGATGGACCATCATGGAGTGAAACATATATGTCACATCGTGACACATGTTTTCATTTCCAAGAATCTTGTTTTTTATTTGTACCTTGTCTTTACACCTTGACTTATTCAAGTATTATTGTAGGATAAAAATAATGATGTATATTCTCAATATACAAGAGGGGGGTGAATTTTATACTATAAAATTTCCTTTGGAACCTTTAAAGTTGGTTAAAACTTTCTATTATTTAAAAAAGTTAAACAAGGTAAATTTACAAGACCTCTTAGTTCTAAAAACTTGGTAGATTCTGGAAATATGGGTCCGAAAATGAAACTTAAGAAAAGTTTACAAGGAGAAAGATTCTACCTTAAAGCATATAGAATCTTACTAATCAGAGTATACGAGAACAAGAAAGTATAAGATAGATATACTTTCCTTATTAATCAAAATGCAGTGAAAAACAAATTTAAAACAATACAAGTAACAAGTATAGAATCTTTTAACCCAAAGAGTAGGGTATCTAATAACCTTGGATAAAGGTCCCTTGATTTATAATTTCAAGAAAGTCTGTCTTACCCACACCAGGGTAAGCCCTCGATAAGAATATCGGAGTCTGTTTTTCTATCCCTGCAAGCCCTCGAACTTCAAGGTAGTCGTCACCTCTGTCTTCCTTATCAAGGAAGTCCTCGAACTTTAAGGTAGTCGGCACCTCTGTATTCCTATCCCCGGAAGCCCTCGATTGTACATACAAACAATTAGAGTCACATGATGCAATATGAACAAGATGTTCAGTACGCACAAATCAAGAGAGTCTCTCTCTCTAGAAATCACTTTAGCAACATGTAATCTCTAGAGTTGTAGAACAATGTGTTGAGATCATTCAAATGAGCTTTTATTTATAGGCACATTTTTAATAGTCGGTTCCCTCCTCCAACGATCATATTTTTCCTTGAATTTCGGAGGGAACTGTACATGTGTCACTCAAACAACGGTTAGTTAGAAACAGAATACACGACATCATATTTTAAAAATAACAAGAGTAAGTAAAAAATGGTTGCTCTATCGAATATATTTTTTGGATTCTAAGGAAAAATAATGTTTGGAGTCTAAGGAAAAATATTCAGAGTCTATATTACATGGATATTTGGATTCTGTTTTCCAAGGAATTCGGAATCAGAATTCTGTAGACTTCAGAGTCTGAATTATGAGGAATTCGGAGTCTGAATTCTAAAGAATTCAGATTCTAAATTATAAGGAATTCAGAGTCTAAATTCTAAGGAATTTGGAACCTTAATTCTATGGAATTTGGAGTCTAAATTCTAAGGAATTCGGAACTAGAATTCTAAGGAATTCAGAGTCTAAATTCTATGGAATTTAAAGTCTGAATTTTAAGGAATTCAGAGTCTGAATTTTAAGGAATTCAGAGTCTGAATTCTAAGGAATTAGGAACCTGAATTATGAATAATTCAGAGTCTAAATTTCATAGAATTCGAAGTCTGAATTTTAGATAATTCAGAGTCTGAATTTCAGATAATTCAGAGTCTGAATTTCAGAGAATTCAAAATCTGAATTTGGATCTTGAAAACAGAATATGCTGTATCTAAGTACTTATAGAATTCTGAGGTTTTAGATGTAAAACCGAATTTTTCACTTAGGAATAAAAAGAGTAAAATTTAGAGTAACTAAAATATGAACAATGAAAAACAAAGGTAAGGATAAATTTCATTAGGGAAGGAAAATTTTCCTTATTAAGAAGGAAAATATGAGTAGAAAAGAAACTTTCCTTAAGATAGAGTGTTTGTGATTTTCAAAACATAGAGGAATGGAAAAGTCATAAGGAAACTTTATTGACTTAACAATCTCCCCCTTTTTGGAAAGCACAAACATCCTTACTAAAAAGAATATAAGGACTTTAAAATTTTTATGATCTTAAAAAAAACTCATCTCCCTTTACTCATAGATCATAGCGAATATGACTAACTCCCCCTTAGGATTTGGAAACTCTAAGGATCATATTATTGATTTTATGAAAGATATTTTACATTTTCTTGCATACGAAAATCTTCATGATAAATACCCCCTGGATGAACTCCCCCTTACTTAGGGAAATTTCTTATTTACTTAATATTATTTTTTGACATTCTTTTCTCCCCCTTTGTGATTTTAAAAAAGGAATAAAGGGAATGGAAAAGAAAATATGGTACTTGAAATATTAGTACTAAACAACCAAAAATATGAAGTGAAACAATAATTTCATTAAGATTGAAAGAATTTGTACAATAGGAAAATACAACAAAATATCGGATTTGGAATGAAATTATCCCTCCTTTTATTTCGGAATCAGATTCTTCAAAATAGTATTAAGCTTCTTGAGTTCCTTGTGATCACCTTCCATGCACTTGAGTAACTAATCTTGATATTCACTTTTCTTTTCTAAGGCTTTAATTTTTTCTTCTTGAGACTTAATCATGTCAGCCTGAGCCTTCAAGACTTCTTCTAGTTTAGCAAGTTTTTCCTCAAGCTTGATTCTAAGATCCCTTTGCTTCTTCTAACTCTGAGAAACTGAATACAATTTCCCATTCAGATATTTCAATTCTTGTTTCTAAGTAGTTTCTTCAAGAGATAGCTTTTCTTCAAAAGACTTGGTGAGATCTTTGAACTTACCATATTCAGTTTCAAAGTAATCCTTGACATTTTATTAAAACTCATCGAGAATTCTCACCTCTTCAACAGTTTTCCTTGACCAACTAGTCATCTTCTTGAAAAATCTTTTGTGGGCTTCATAATTAATGAAAAAAGTTTTGAAATCAGCCTCAAGTTTGACACACTTATCCATCACCATGGATACTGAATCTGTTTTCTAATTTAAGAAATGCTGAAGCATTTGACATCTTGAATCTATGGTTGGAAATATTGGAATAGTACCAACCAGCTTCTTCAAAGACTAAACAATAAATTCATAGCCAAGAGTAGATGATTTTGAATTCAAAATACTTTGATTATGAGGATTCTTTCTCAAGCACATCAGCTTTCCTCTTTGATGAAACACCATCATCTTTCTTACTAACCAAAGACTTGGTATGAGTGTCATCCATGACCCACTTATCCTTTTTTTTATGAAATGATCTGATCATCTTTTTGCGATTCATGCTCACTGTCTGATAGCTCAACAATTTTATCTTCATCAAAATTTTCTTTCTCAGCTTCTACCTGAGGTTCTCATTGATGAATAATATCACGATTAATACTTTCTTCATCGAATTTATTATTGAATTCTTGCTGATCCTTTTCATCCTTTCTAAGTGTATCAAGCTTAGAATATTCGGCTTCAGAAGTTCGGATGGACAACTTCTCGGAAGGACTTTCCGTCTCATGATAATATTCCACTTGTTGTATCATGTCATCAGTGTCACAAATTCCTTATTCTGTTTCTTCATCCACTTCTTGTTATACTTCTTCCTCAACTTCCTCTTACACTTCTATTTCTACTAATTCTTCTTCTTCTTCTTCTTGATGTGGTTCTGGAATCACCAAATTATTTCCCAGAGTCTCTGGAAGTAATTCTTTGAAAAATTATTCTAGTATCGGAATATCCTCAGAGGCTTTCTCAGAAGCCTTAAGAAGAGATTGAACGATTTCAGCTTCATAAAATTTCTTTCTTTGCTTCTTCTCTTTCTCTTGTTTTTCATGATCTTCAGTAGCTTTCATATTTAGGGATTTTTCCTTAGTAGGATCCAAGCCAAACTTAGGATCCCCTTTGTAATAGTTTTTCTTGTCTTCTCTTCACTTAGCCACTACTTCATCAGGATAGGATTTTTGCTTCTTCGGCTTTGGAGGTGCAGAATGGGTTTCCTTAGCCACTGGGGGTTTTCTTTTTCTTTCCATTTCCTTTGCTTTCCTCTTCCTTCCACCCTTTTTGGAAGTCTCAGCCACTTCTTGTTTCTTTGAAAGAACTTGTATTTTAGCTTCCGAAAATTCATAAAATTCTCCAGAAACATTATAGAAACTGATTTTCATCATTCTTAGTGTGTCATCACTTAACAGCATTACTTTGAAATTTCTTGACTTCAACTTGCAGGAAATTTTCATTGATTCTAAACCAGAAACAATGACCTTTGATAGGATTGCCGGATACATTATAATCTGGGACTTCAGATTCCCATTCTTTATATTCTCAATTGTAACCAAAATATAGTTAACCATATTCAGCTTCCAGAGGTTCACTAATAAATCCAAAACATAAATATTGATTTTCTTTAGAGTATATTTATCTCCTTTCCACGAAATGATAAAACCTTGAACCCAAAGTTCTAGAATCTGAAAATTCATAGAATGATGAAGAATATTTAGAGTTTTTACCTCTGAAAGACCAAGAAAAGCTAGAGCCTTTTTCTTGTCAAAGCTTCCTATATCATCAGGTAACTTATAAGAACAAAATTAAGCTTCTCCTTCGTAAGGTATTCTAATCAAACAGGCTGCCTTAGAATAAGAAATAGAATATGTCTTACCATAACTATTGAAAGAAAAATTTTCTTTTCCTCCTTGATTGAAAAAAGATACAGATTCATAAAATTCCACTAGCAATTCCAGAATCACTGGATCCTATTCCTTGGGTTTAGATACAAATATAATCTCCTAGCCATTTAACTTGATATTCTTTGAGATGATTGAATCATACTTACTAAAGAAGTCCGGGTCTACCAACCTTTCACGATAAATCTGCCATTCAAATATTTCCTTTATGGTTGACATTTCTTTTTGAGGAGAGGCTTCTTTAGACATTCAGAACTAAGGAAGGCCTAAGAAATTTGGAACGGTCTTAAGTAAGAAGGGCATAGATTCAACACGCAAGAGCTTGGGGTTCGATGAGGGACGACCATTGGGGGTCCTTTATATAGGCCATTGAAGTGACCGTTCAACTTCTCTAATTGATTCAATGGTTGAAAGATTCTTGAGAAGATCTGACAATTGAGATGATACCAAAAGAAGGATTTTGATAGATTTTGATCTTTTGAGGTTTTTAAGAAAAACATTCGGATTTAAAGAAAAGTGAATCTGAAAAATTTAAAACAAAAAGAAAATACCAGCAAGTAAAAGACGATTACAAAAATTTAGGAAATGATACATATATTTCAAATTTCTAGGAAGATCATTTGTAATAGAGAAAATTCTTTTTGAATAGCTTTAGATTCCGAAAAATTGATTAAGAAAAATTTTAGACTATAAAAATCTTGGCTACGAACATTTTACTACGAGAATTTTGATTACTAAAATTTTTAACTACAAAATTTTTTGACTATGAAAAGTTTTGACTAAATTTTTTTTGACTAATAAGCACATGTACTCCCCCTATGAAAAGGAGTTTATTACCATAAGGAGATAGGTTTCAACAAGAAGTTAATATGGAAGATTACCTTATGGTTATCATTCTAAAATTCTGTTTTATGTATTTAAATCTATCATAGGGTGTGGATTTTGTGAAAATATCAGCAAGTTGATCTTGCATTCTGATAAATTGAAGAATGATATCTCCTTTTTGTGTGTGATACCTAAGAAAGTTATGTCTAATATCTATGTGTTTTGTAAGAGAGTGATGTGCAGAGTTTTTAAATAAGGCAATGGAACTAGTATTATCACAAAATATTTGTGTTTTTGTAAAACTCATACCATAGTCTATGAGTGTGTGTTGCATCCACAACACTTGAGCACAACAACATCCAGCTGCTACATATTCAGCTTCAGTAGTGGAAAGTGATACCGAGTGTTGATTTTTTCATGACCAAGAAACTAATGAATCTCTAAAGAAATGACAAGTTATAGCTGTACTTTTCCTATCCATTCTACATCCACCAATGTCAGAATTCGAATTTTTTTTAAAACAAAATCATTTATAGAAGTATAAAGGAGTCCTAGATCCATGTTTCCCTTTAAGTAGCAAAAAATCCTTTTCACTGCCTTTAAATGAGATTCCTTAGGATTGGATTGATATCTTTCACATAAGAATACCAAAAATATTAAGTCTGGAAGACTAGCTGTCAAGTAAAGTAAACTTCGTATCATACCTTTAAAATATGTTTGATCAACTGGTTTCCCAACTTTATCAAGATCAAGTGAATTTGAGGTAGCAATGGGAGTAATTATATTTTTAGTGTTGTGATATCCATAATTTTTAAGAAGATATTTAATATACTTATGTTGGGATATATAGATTCCTTCTGGTTTTTAATAAATTTGAAAACTAAGGAAAAATGTTAACTAACTCATCATACTCATTTCGAACACAGATTTCATTAGATCTACAAAGTAATCAGTTAAAGATTGATGTGTTGAACCAAATACAATGTCATCAACATAAATTTGAACAATCAAAACATTTTTCTTATCTTTATTTATAAAAAGGGTTGGATCAAAATTTCCCTTAACATAATTGTTTTGAAGAAAAAATCATGTAAGTCTATTATACTAGGATCTTGGGGCTTGTTTAAATCTATATAAATCTTTGGCAAGTTTAAAAACATGTTCAGGATGTTTGGTATCTTCAAAACCAGGAGTTTGTTCAACAAAAACTTCCTCTTGAACATAACCCTTAAGGAAAGAACATTTAACATCCATTTGAAAAATGTTTAAAATTAAAGAATGCTGCATAGGAAATTATAATACGAATGGATTCAAGTCTAGATACTGGAGCATAGGTTTCTTCATAGTCTATTCTTTCTCATTGATTATAGCCTTTAGCAACCAATCTATAATTATTTCTTTCTATGATTCCATTTTCATCACAATTATTTCTAAAGACCCATTTTACTCCAATAAAAAAAGTTTCCTTACGTCTTTAAACCAAGGTCCATACTATATTTCTTTCAAATTCATTTAGCTCATCTTGCATAACTTTTATCCAATAATCATCACCTAAAACTTCATTAGCGTTTTTTGGTTCTAATTGGGAAAGGAATGCTAGTTGTTATACTTCATTTATTAAGGATCTTCTAGTCCTTACAGGTTGATTTACATCACTAATGATACTATCACTGGGATGATTCTTAAGAAACAACTGATTTGGGTTTTGTAAAACCTATTCATCAATGTATGGTAGGAAGTCTTCTGGGGTAAATGCTTCAGAAAAATTTTCTTGAACATTTTCCTTATCAGAAGGATCTTCTATCTAGGTTTGATAACTAGATTTTGAAAACACATCTGAAGATGTAGGTTGTGGATATTTAAAAATAAAAGGATCAGTTTCATTGAATTTAATATGTACTGTTTCTTCAATAGTACAAGTATTTTTGTTGAAAACTCTATAAGCCTTAGAAGTTGTAGAGTAACCTAAGAAAATTATTTCATCAGATTTTGGTGTGAATTTGTGTAGATTATCTTTAGTATTCAGAATGAATACCTTGCAATCAAAAACCTTGAATTAGTAAAGTATAAGTTTTATACCATTCCTTAACTCATAAAGAGTTTAATTAAGAAAAGGTCTAATCAAAACACGATTTATAGTATAACAAGAAGTACTTACTACATCAGCCCAAAAATGTTTGGCTATCGAATATTCACTCAACATGGTTCTAGTTATCTCTTGAAGAATTATATTTATTCTTTCAAGAACACCATTTTGTTGAGGAGTTCTCGGTGCTGAGAAGTTATGAGTAATTCCTTTTCTACAACAAAAAGTTTCAAAAACAGAATTTTGAAATTCTCCTCCATGATCACTATAGATAGTTATTAATGGAAGGTTTTTCTCATTTTTAACTTGGGCTCTAAAACTTTTGAAATAAGAAAAATCTTCAGATTTCTTTGCTAGAAAATAGACCCTTGTAAATCTAGTGTAATCACCAACTAATACAAATACATAATATTTTCCTCTAATGATTCCAGTTTGTGTTGGACCAAAAAGATCCATATGTACCAACTGTAATGCATCAATGGTTGAGACTTCACCAACTGATTTAAAAATTGATTTATGTTGTTTTCTATATTGAAAAGGATCACAAACTTTTGAAGAACCAAATCTAAGCTCTCGTAGATCCTTAACTAGTATTTTCTTAGAGAGTTTTCATAGGTTCCTAAGGTTACTGTGTCCTAACCTTCTATTCCATAACAAAGAATTATCTTCCATCGCACTAAGACAAGGTAGATCTTGGATCTTAATGTCTTCTAAGTTTAGTGTGTAAACATTCTCTTACCTATGGGCAGAAAGAATAAACTTTTCCTTGGAATTGTGTACTAAACACTTATCATTCCTAAAATTCACAAGGTAACCTTCATCACATAATTGAATTATGCTAATAAGGTTGTTCTTAAGACCCTTAACAAATAAAAAATTTGAAATCAAAGTTTTTCCAAGAAGAACAATGTTACCTATACCAATAATTTCTCCATGATAGTTATCTTTGAAAGTTAATTTTCCTCCCTTTGTCTTGATAATCTTTTTAAATAAGTTTTGGTTACTAGTCATGTGCTAGGAACATCCACTATCCATGTACCTTGTATTTCTGTTGGTACTATCTTTATTTTAATGAAAATAAAAAAGTTAGACTTTCAGAACCCAAACTTTCTTCGATCCGAAAACTTTAGAAAGCAAAATTTTAGGAATCCACATTTTCTTTGAAAAATAGGATTTATGAAAACCTAAAGATTGAGTTTTGTTTAAGGAACAATTTTTTTCCCAATACCCACCAAACTGACACTTAGTGCATAATGGAGCACTTTGAGGAACCAAATAATTATGACTAAAAATCGGTTTTGAATGAGTATAACCAAATCCATAATTATTCCTTAGAGGTCGAATTTGTAAATACATCTTATAAATGTTTTCCTTACCTAAGGTAAAGTTTGAAAAACACTTCCTCAAGGAATATATTTCTGAATTCATCTTAATAACTATGTTTTTATCCTCCAAAACATTAGTTTTAGCACTAGTGTTAGTCTCGAAAACATTTTTCTTAGAAATTTATTTTTCTAGATCTTTGGAAAGTTTATCCTTCTTAGAATTAACTTCCTTAATTTTTTTTTGAAATATTTTCAAAATCATAAACTTTCTTATCAAGATATTAGAATGATCTGATACTTCCTTAGTAAGAATAGAAATCCTAGAATTTTCCTTATCAAGATTTTTCTTGACTTTAGAATTTTCATTCTCAAGGAGCTTAGAAAACCTAGAAACTTCTTCATAAGTAGGTAAAGTATTATCTTCATCAGAAGAATATTCTTCATCCGAAGATTCATAATATTTACTATCACTATAATTAGCATTAAAGTATACATTGGTGATGGATTTGGCATTGTGTACCTTATCCATTAAACAACGATTTTCAATAGGCAGCTTGACTAGTAAACCAAGATTCTTATGTCCAAAAGATTTGTTCTATGAGGATTCATCAGAAGAGTCTCCACCACTGGTACTCCAAGTTTCATTAGATTTCAAAACTTTCTTATCTTTATATTTGTAGTACTTATTTCTATTCCTCTTTGAATTATTTTCCTTTCTATATTTTCTCTTAAGAATATAACAATCTGGCCTTATATGCCCTGCTCTTTTGCATTCATAGCAAGTGAATTATTAGTCTTTCTTGTCCTTTCTTTCTTTATTTTTATATCTAGATTGAAAGTTCTTCTGTCCAGCAATCTTGTTCATCCTTCAAGCAAGATTAGCTAGCTCATTCTTAGAATGTTGACTTTCACTTGATTCAGATAAAACAATGAACTTCTTAGATTTAGATCTTATAAATCTCTTAGGAGTCCTGGATTTTATATGATTTGAATTAGTTCTAAAATAAACACTTCTATTTCCATTCTTCTTCATATTTAGATCAGCATCTCTTTTCATTCTTGTCTCATGTTGAAGAAGAGTTCCAAAAATCTCATCAAGAGTAATCTGTGAGACTTTCCTATTCTCATCAATAGATGTTCTCTTTGACTCCCACTCATTAGGAATGATATCTATAATATTGTCCACAAGTGCCTCATCTTCTAAAACTTTTTCACCCATAGACTGTAAACTATTAACAATAGTCATAAACCTCTATTGTACCTTGAAAATAGGTTCTTCATAAGGAAATATAAATCCATGATATTCTACTCTAAGCATAGCTCTTTTAGTTTTGATAACTTTGGAAGTTCCAAAATGTGTAACACCAAATTTTTTCCAAATACAATTTGTATATTCACAAGAAGAAATATGAATATATATATTATTGGTCATGGAACACAACAAAGTATTGCGTACCTTGTATTTTAGTTGATATTCTGACTTTTCTTGATTAATAAAAGTTCTAACTTCCTTATTAGGAATCTTGTAATCTCCAGTAAGCATTACAAAGTTGTCCACTCTAGTGTTAATGAAAAAAGTCTTCAAATGATATCTCCAATATTCATAATCATTCCCATCAAATATAGGCGGTCTAGTAGGATTAAGATTACTAATCAAACCAATATTCATTCCTGCCATCTAAAAGAAAAAACTTTCCACAAAAACTTTGTTAGTAATAAAAGTTTATAAACAAGGATAAAAATCCTAAGAAAGGAAAAAATAGAACAAAGGAAACTTGAGAAAGGAAACTTATATGTGAAAATAAGTATTTCAGAGACCTCCTCTGATACCAATTGTAGGATCAAAATAATGATATAGATGCTCAATATAAAAGATGGGGGGTGAATCGTATACTTTAAAAAAATCCTTTGTAACCTTTAAAGTAGGTTAAAACTTTCTATTGTTTAAAAAAGTTAAACAAGGTAAATTTAAAATACCTCTTAGTTCTAAAAACTATCTAGATTCCAAAAAAATGGTTTCAAAAATGAAACTTAAGAAAAGTTTACATGGAAAAAGATTCTACCTTAAAGAATACAGAATCTTACTAATTTGTGTATACAAGAACAAGAAAGTATAAAATAGTTATAATTTCATTATTAATCAAAATGAAGGAGAAAAAAAACTTGAAACAATAAAAGTAACAAGTATGAAATCCTTTAACCTAAAGAGTAGGGTATCCAACAACCTTGGATAAAGGTCCCTTGATTTATACTTTTAAGAAAGTCTGTCTTACCCACAACAAGGTAATCCCTCGATAAGAATATCAGAGTCTTTCTTGCTATCCCCGCAAGCTCTCTAACTTCAAGGTAGTCGGAACCTCTATCTTCCTTATCAAGTAAGTCCTCGAAATTTAAGGTAGTCGACACCTCTGTCTTCCTATCCCTGGAAGCCCTTGATTATACACAGAAACAATCAGAGTTTCATGAAGTAATATGAATAAGATGTTCAGTACGCACAAAGTATGAGAGTCTCTCTCTCTCTATAAATCACTTTAGCAGCCTGTAATATCTAGAGTTGTAGAACAATGTGTTGAGCTCTTTCAAATGAGATCCTATTTATAGGCACATTCCCAACGGTCGTCTCCCTCCTTCAGCGGTCATATTTTTCCTTGGATTTTGGAGGAACCTGTATACGTGTCACTCAAACAATGGTTATTTAGAAACAAAATACACGACATCGTTTGATAACAATAATAAGAGTAAGTAAAAAATGGTTTCTCTATCAAATATATTTTTCAGATTCTAAGGAAAAATAAAGTTCAGAGTCTAAGAAAAAATATTTGGATTCTATATTACATGGATATTCAGATTCTTTTTTCAAAGGAATTCGGAATCCAAATTCTGTAGACTTCGGAGTCTGAATTCTGAGGAATTCAGAGTCTTAATTATAAGGAATTTGGAGTCTGAATTATAAGGAATTCAGAGTCTGAATTCTAAGGAATTTGGAACCTGAATTCTAAGGAATTAGGAGAGCCTGAATTCTAAAGAATTAGGAACCTGAATTCTTAGGAATTCAGAGTCTGAATTATAAGGAATTCAAAGTCTGAATTCTAAGGAATTTGGAGTCTGAATTCTAAGGAATTTAGAGTATGAATTCTAAGGAATTCGAAATCTGAATTCTAAGGAATCCAGAGTCGGAATTTCAGAGAATTCGGATTCTGAATTTCAGAGAATTTGGAGTCTGAATTTCAAAGAATTCAGAATCTAAATTCGGATCCTTAAAACAAAATATGATATATCTAAGTATTTATAGAATTATGAGGTTTTATATGTGAAACCAAATTTTTCACTTAGGAATAAAAAGAGTATAATTTAGAGTAACTAAAATATGAACAATGAAAAATAAAGGTAAGGATAAATTTCCTTGGGGAAGGAAAATTTTCCCTATTAAGAAAAATATGAGTGGAAAAGAAATTTGCCTTGAGATAGAGCGTTTGTGATTTTAAAAACATAGAGGAATTGAAAATTCATAAGGAAACCTTATTGACTCAACAATTACATCATACATTACTATTTAGAATGTAAATGTTTGTTTTTTGGTAGTGTTTTCTCTATTTTGGAATGTTTCTTTGGTTTGAATCCTTGGATTTGGTCCTTTGTATATGGGATGTTGTGGGGCATTATTTTCATCCTGAATTATTTGTCTTTAAGTTCATTTTCACACAATCTCTATATCCTACCATAAAACATAAAAAAATTAAATATCATCATGGTTAATCAATTAGTAAACATAAACAATGAATTTTATATCATAATAATCTTGTAAAATATTACTCTACCAATCAATATAAAACACTTGTTTGAATCTCATATTGATTAATGTAATATGCACCATTCTTCATCCTTTTATTATTCATTCCAAACAAAAAAATTAATCATGAATGTGTTTTGAGTTTTGGTTGTGTTATTCTATTGATATTTCATTATATTCATCCATCCAATACCCCTCAATGGTATCAAAGTTGATATATCAACATTTGTATTATTATTTGAATGAATAAATAAAAAAAGTGGTTTCATAGTCCTACGACATGACCTATGTTGAAATGGGTGTTGGGATTTATTTTTCCAAAAACTATGGAATATATTAGTTCATTATGAGTGTTTTGTTTTTGATGTTTCTAACGCCACAACATAGTCTAGAGTGGAATGAAATTTTTCAGGAATCATAAGAAAATAATGAAAAATAAGGCATCATATTTGATATTATTATATTGTAGTCTTTGGATCATTATGTCATGAACCAAACTACCGAGTTCTACCTGGATAGCGATAAACCAAGTGTGACTACCCCAAGACTACATCTAATTGTCCATGGGATGGTGACTATCACTGAGTAGGTATATCCTACGCATGGGAGGAATTATCCTATTATACCTATACACACACACACACACATACACATCTCCAAACCCATACAATGCTTAAGTGTAAAAAAATAGATACTAATGCAAGAATATATCTATAATCCCACAATTAGAGTATGAAAATAAAGTACTAAAAGAAATAAAGTGGCCAAATACAAGCCCAACAAAAAATTGAAAAGGAGTCTAACCTTATCACGAGGTGGGAACTATTGTAACCCTAGTATACACCTTGGTAAGTATATCCTAATTTAAGATCTTCCTACTCCTAGTCCTCCTAGGGAACCATAAAAAAGCCTATTGTCTACATAAGATATGACACATGTGGGAAAATACCAGGAAGATGTGAGTATAATAATACCAATTTGGTTTCCCCGGTATAACTAAGAATAAATCATCAAGAGTAGTTAGATCAAAAAAGATATGTTAGCTTGTAAGAGACATAAACATCCAAATATACTCATAACAAATAACCAGTATCAAGTGGTCTTAACCAATACTATTAGCCACTAGATAATACTAGAGGCCTTGAGATAAATTTTTTCCAAGATTACTCATTTCAAAATCTATTCCATCACTGGTGACGATAATCCAAGAGTTTATGATCATCGGGACCCTCCCAATAAGTACTCATTAGATCTTTTAAGATCTCATTATCTAGGTAGGTGATCACACCTAGGGAAATTGGGGGACACCATAAAACCTAATGGATCTAACTACTAGATAGGGGATCAAAACCCTGTTCATGGTGGTCATGCCAATACCATTAACCCACATAGGAATGATATAGGATCACAACCTAGTCCCACAGGGGGATTCACTGAACTCTATCCAATATTATTCCCTTGTATGGGATCATAATACTATACTAAGGATGTAATGTTGTACTATACCCTTGAGGAAAAAAAGGCATCACACTCAACTAAACCTAGTCAATACTAAAGAGATCAAGGGTTATAATCCATATCTAAGGAAGTACGCATCATGTACTTAGGGTACACGGTGTGTACCACTAAATATGGACCTACCCACATATGTGCCTATGTTCCTCTAAATATTCCTTTATACCTCAGGCTATGCCCATGTACCCTTTTCCATTTCTGAGTACATGGATCAACTCATGTAATTTGGCCATTTCCAAGTACACAACTTAGCCAATGTACTCACCCATGCCAGTGTATCCTCTATGATACATGAAAATCCTCTATCCAGGGTCACATGACATGTGGTATGGATCGTATGGTGTGAAATCCCAATATATCCGATAAAAACCCTATCACCACATCTAGGACCCCACATGGTGTGTATCTATAGATTACAGGCTGCATAATGTGATTTTTCCAGAAACCCATGGCTTCCATCACACATTGTTCAAATCTGCCACCACCACCATTTATCTCACCAGGAAAAATGGATCTAGGGTTGGGTGACCCTCTCCATCACCGTTAACCATAAACTAGGATTTAATCCACTCAAAGATCTCCATGTCAAGCTACACCATCACTACACCATGCCTCCATCTTACATCATCCGAGAAAATAGAAATCGTCATTCTCATACCGACACTCCTACGATCATACTCCATTATTTTACCCTAATCATACCCTTGATAATGAAATTAACCCACCATATTGTTTTTTTGCACCAAAGAATGCTCTCACAATGATCAATACCCAACATCATCTAACCACATGTCAAAGAATTTTCCCACAATGAACATGTGAAGAAATTGGGGAAAAAACCATAAACCATAAACACGAGGAATAATACTCAAACTTTTTTAGTTTTAGCTTCAATCTATTGTCATATAATAGAAAAATGAAGAGGAATAAGAAAAAATGATCAAATAAATAAACCATAAAAAAATAAACCATCGATGTCAAGATAAATTCTTATTTGTGGAATTGATCAACATTCTATATGAGATAAATAAGTGGTTTAAATACACAAAGTAAAAATCTACTACCTAGAGTTTGGATTGATAGATGAAGAAGAGTAGTCATACATTTTAGTTGTTGGAAAGATCTATGAACTCTATTGGCATTTACAATCTGTGTGGTATCCATCTAATATTTTGATCCCTTATTGTTCAAAAACATCTCTCCATGGTCTCCTCTCACAATCTTAGGGTTATGCATAAAACCTTGCGATTATGTTATAACTATGTATTTATAGGGGTTTTCAGGTCATTTATTAAACCATAATAAAATAATTAAATCAATAAATTTATATATTATTTATACCCATGAAAACTTTTTCACTAACGCACAACGTCAATAAAGGTTATATAATTCCTAGGGAAAAACCCACATTTTAAACTCAATGGAGGCCTCAAATTTCTGATATAATAATCCATTCAGGATTTATTGAAATGTTTCTAGAAAAATGAATGTGTGTGATATTAATATATTTAATATTTTTAAAATATCAATTCTGGGATAATTAGGCCTCAAAATCTCATGCTGTATTAGCACCTATCTCTAAAAATATTACTAGATATATTTCAAATATTTACATGTAAAAAAATAAGATATTAAATTCTCCCTACCCTAGAGATTTAGATCCTGGAAAGAAAAAAATACTACAAAAATAGATGTGGGTACTGAGCTCATATATGTGTCTCCCAATCCCAAGTGTTCTTTTAAAGATTCCAATTCCACCACTAGACACACACCAAACGAATCACACCCCCATGGAGGATTTTCTCTTGCTGATACTCTATCTCCACCAGTTACTCCATAAAGGTACCTCCATCATCGATGTCCAGATTTCCCCAGTCAATAACATGTGGTGGGTCATATACATACCTACTCATATGTGAAAAATGAATGTTTTCATGTAGTCGGTCTAACTATAGTGGTAGAGCCAAGTAGTTTTCCACCACTCTGACTCTGCACAGTATTTCGAAAGGTCCAATGAAGTTTTAAGATAGATTTCCACCCTGAAAAAATATAAAAAATACACATCAAGGGGAGACATTAAATAACACATGGTATCCCTCCTCGTACTCAAAGTGCCTCTATATTTAGTTAAAATAGGACTGATTAAATCTGTGTATAGTCCTCATATACTCTTGGATGACCTGCACCTTTTCTGTCATAGCTTACACCAAATCTGATCCCTTGAGTGATGAATCTCTAAGATCAGTCCAACACAATGGTAACGTAAAGGATCTCCCATACAAGGTCTGTAATGGTATCATACTGATAGAGGAATGGTAGCTTCTATTATATTAAAACTCCAACAAAGGTAGGTGATTCTCCTAAGTCTGTCCAAAGTCGAACATGCAATCTCGCAATATATCCTCCAAGACCCGAATGGTTTGATCAGTCGATGGGTAAAACACCATGCTCAAACTTAATTGAGTCCCAAAGGCCTCCTCAATCCTCTCCATAATCGTGAAGTGAAATGAGAATAATGATCTAAAATTATCATTCAGAAAACTCTGTAGATACGGACTATCTCTTGCACGTAAAGGCATACCAAACTCTCTTATGAACTCTACTCTCATATAGCTAGGAAGTGGGATGACTTGGTGATCCGATATATGATCACCCAGATTGAATCGTGTCCTATAGACATACTTGGTAACCCTGTCATCAAGTACATAGATATCCTACCCCATGTCCACTCTAGAACTTCAATGGGTTGAGCTAAAACCTATTGAACATGGTTCTCTTCCTTCATTTTCTGATAAGTGAAGCATTGAGAGAAAAAATATTCTACACCTTTTTTCATGCCGAGACACTATAACTAACATTGGAGGTCCTGGTATATCTTTTCCACACCTGTATTTATGAATAAAGGGGATGTTTGAAACTCCCTCATCACTTCCTCCTACAACATCACTGATACCATTGTACATCCTCTGAAAAGGATGATATTCTCCTTACCTTTTGAAAATACATTAGGAGAACATCCAGTGGAAATCTAAGCATGTAAAGTCTCATAATTAGTATCTCCACACCAAGACTCCCCAACATGTTGCAAAAGTGGTGGGGTTAATAACCATTTTTTTGTAGATATGAATTATTATCCTTATTTTCTAAGGAAACTACAATGAGGATAATAAATCCAAGATCTCGGTCAATAAATGAGAACAATATATCCTACTAAATGCATCTTATACCACATTCCCCTTATTAGGAGTATATACTATCTCAAAGTAATAATCCTAGAGGAACTCTAGACACCACCTTTATATCAATTTAATATCCTTTCGAGAGAAGATATACTTGAGACTCTTTTGGTCAGAGTAGATGATAAACTGCTCAATCATAAGGTAGTGTCACCACATATTCAGGGAGAATAATACCACTGAAAACTCAAGATCATGGGTTTCATAGTTCTTCTCATCCAGTCTCAACTACTAAGACCCATATGAAATCATAACTACCTATTCATTAGTACACAACCAAGTATGGTCACTGATTCATAACAAAACACTACATACTCAATACCATCATATGGTAATCTCTTGATGGGGGTGATCATTATCCTCTACCTCAACTACTGAAAAGAATTTTGACACCTCTCTACCCACACAAAAGGCCTCCCTTTCTAAGTCAAAGTAGTCAAAGGTGCTGATATCTTGGATAAGTCGGGATTGAATCACCTATAGTATCCTTCCAATCCAAGGAATATGTGCACCTCTATTCTTCTCTTGGGTGGATCCCAATATAACACCACCTCAACCTTCATCATGTACACTACTACACCATCATCTAAGATGAAATGTATCAGAAAGTGGAACTACTGAATCCATAACTGACACTTCAAGAGCTTCCTATAAATGTAGTTATCTCAGAGTAATTCGAAGACCACCCTTAAGTGTTTCAGGTGATCCTACTCTTACAATGAGTGCACTAGGATATCATTGATGAAGAGCACCAAAAACCAGTCTAATAAAGGCTGAAAGATCTTATTCATGAGTCCATTGAACACTACTGGGGTGTTCATCATGCTAAAAGGAATCAAAAAGTACTCATAGTGACCATAAAAAAATTGGAATGCCACCTTCAATATATCCTCATATCATACTCATAGCTGGTGATAACATGATCTGAGGTTAATCTTTGAGAACTATAGAGTCCCTCTAAAATGATCAAAGAGGTCTTCAATACTTGGTTGTGGAAAATTATTCTTTATGGAAACCTTTTTAGGTGTTGATAATCCACACACAACCTCAATCTCCCATCCACATTCTTAGAAAACAACACAGAGGATACCCAGAGGTAAACACTGGGTCTCCGGAGTCCCTTCATATAAAATTTCCCCAACTACAACCTTAGCTCTCAATACTCTATAGAATCCATTCGATATGATATCATAGATATCAGGGCCATCTTGAGGTGTAATTCAACGTAGATGTATTTCTCTCAGTGGAGAGTTAAGTCTCGAACATCCTCAAGAAAGATATCCTCATACTCTAACACCACCATAGGAAATTGGTAGCCCATAACATCCACTTATCCAAGAGTCATGATAGATAACTGGGGATTAATCTGATGCAATATCCTACATATGGTCTCTTCCTTATTTTCCTTGGTTTCCTTCTCACTCATAAATTCTAACCTCACATATACATTGCATCCTCCACCCAAAAGAGTCAATCTGGGAATGAATTTTGGATTTCCATTCCATACCTAATATGAAATTGTAAGGAATCATCACTAATACAAAGAGATCCCATATGAAGCTATCACCTCCAAGAATTAGATCACATTTTCTGAAGAAGTGTGTGATCACTGAGTCAACTCCTGTCAGAGTCTCTAAGTGCAAGGGTTATGCCAAGGGATGAACCAAAATATCTAAGTCACACACCCAAGAAGTAGTAATAAAGGAGTGGATAGAACCTATATATATCAGTACTATAACTAAAGTATAAAATACCTAGATAATACTTGATATCATCCCTAGAGCCTCAGGGTAATAGGCCTCAACTACCTTTAACTATCCACATCCCTAACAACCAGCTCCCCAAGCCTGGCACATAACATCTAGGGGTAGTGGTGATAATAAGTCAAACTACCTGCCACCTCCTACTGATCTAAATGATCCCATTCCATATAAAACTCCCTATGGAAATCCCTAATTTTATCTAAATCTATGTCTAGGTGGTCCATCTACCATATCCCTATCAGCTATATGACAGGTCAGACAATCCCAAGTGAGATTTCCTCAACCGTCGCATGAGATGATCCACCTCTCCCTTAGCTGACTCGAGCCATCCTAAGAGCCTTGAACCACTGATACTTGATCTTGGGATCATATACTAAAGATTCTAGCATGAAATGATCCTTATGACTAATGTTGGCTACCTTTTTTCAAGATCTCATCTTCTGTATACCCACTACCAACACCTACTATTAGCGTCTACTACTCCAAGAATATATCCAATACTAAAGCCTCTTTAAGAACTACAAAATAGGTTGGAATACCATATATCTTGGTGTAATTCCTGATCTAAGGTTCATGTTCTAAATAACAGATCTCACACCATATCCAAAGAGTATCATGACAGATTAGTAAACCGCGCTGAATACTCTTCCATGGTTATACTACCCTACTATAAATGAAGAAACTTCTAGATTAACAATGATAACAATGTGAAAATATAGAAATAATCCTCAAAGAGATGATCAATGACTAACTAGGAGAGATATGCCTCATCATGTGAATACATCACCAAAATCGACCATCAACCAGTGGATCCTTGAATAAGACTCACAGCGTGGATCTCCATATAATTTTCAGGCATCCTCAAAGTTAGAAAAGTCTAGAGACTACCTCTAGCTAGTCCTCATCTACCTGGGGGTCTAACTAATCCCAAAACCAAAGAGTTCACTACCTCCAAAACTCATGCAGCACACTCAAACTATGTGCATCCTTGACTGGTACTACCGACACTAACTACCGCTCTACGGGTGGTGGAATAATTGGAAAACCACCTAGAGTTACCACCTCTAGTACATGCCCATGTACTGAAGCCTCATCACTCTGAGGATCATCTTTGGGATCTCACTATAAAATCCTGGCTAGCTATCTTCACAAAGGAATCCTAAAATAAACAAGATACATCACAGTCAATGAGTATATCTGTGGAGATGAATCAAGAAGGACATGGAAACCACACACCATTACTATATGATTTATGTACTAATGGTTTACTTGAAACTAGTGACTACATGTACCAATTCAACTAGAAGGTTATCAGAGTCTTAGTGTATGGATACATTGGCCGTTACACCAATACTAGATTCTCTAGCCTAAAACCCAAAATTGAAAAACTTTAACACTATTTCCATACATCCCAAACCAATATCATAGTTAGAAAAAAAATCCATGATCAAAGCCTTCGATAAAAACATGTTCTGATACAACTCTATCACAACCCAACCCACTGGGGATCTCCTGGCCAACGATAAGCTGAGTGTGACTACCCCAAGTTAGCCTCCAATAGGCTAGGGGATGGTTTCACATCCTACATATGAGAGGAATTAAACAAATTTACCTTTACACACACATATTTCCAATCCCATACAATGATAAAATACAGAAGAACTAATACCAATGCATGCATAAATCTATAATCCCAATATTAGAGTAAAATAATGAAGTCATAAAAGTGATAAAGGGACCAAATACCATCACAACCAAAAACTAAAAAGGAGTCCTACCTTCATAGAAGGAGGGGATTACTATCAAATTAAACCTCAATATAAACCTTGATATTTTTATCCCAATCTATTCTCTACCTACTTCTAGTCCCCATATGGAACCATAAAAAGGTTCATCATCTATATAAGACATGACATGTGCGGAAAAATCCCATGAAGGGGTGAGTATAAAATACCCAATAGGACACCCCGAAATCACTAAGTATAAAGCATAAAGAGTAGTCAGATCAACATAGGATATGCCAATAGATAAGATAAATAAACATATAGATATACACATAATATATAATTGATCTCAAGTGGTCTTAACAAATACTGATAGTCATAGGATATTGCTTGAAGCTTAGAGGTACTACTCATTTTAAGAGTAATCACTCCATAAAGTAAGTTATCACCGATGGCACTCATCCAAGAGGTCATGATTGTTGGGCCCTTCCCAAGAAACACTCACCTAATCTTTGAATATATCTTCTTACACGTAGAGGATCACACATAGGGACACTAGGGGACACCACAATCCCAACTAGATCTTCCTTCTAGATAAGGTATCGATGCCCTATGTATAGTGGTCATGATGATACCACAAACCCCCTATAAATGATAGAGGGACCCACCCTGGTCCCATAGGTGGATTCATCAAACTCTATCCAAAATTAAACCCTTAGAGGGGATCAAAATCCTATTCAAAGTATGTAATACCACACTATACCCTCAAGGTAAAGGATCAAGGTATCAGACTCAACTAAACCTGGTCTATATTATAGAGACAAAGAGATCCAAGCCATCAGTGAGGAAGTACAAGGTGTGTAATTTGGGTACATGATGTGTACATCTAAGTCCGAAACTACCTGTATATGTACCTATGTTCATCTACCCATGGAAATATACCTTGGGAGTTTCCCATGTACACATGGATATGTATGAGTACACAAGTTATCCCATGTACTATGTCCATGTCATAGTATAAGGATTAGCCTGTGTACTCGACTCGTGTCCGTGTGTCCTCTGTGATGCATGGAAAGTCACCATATAGAATCACATGACATCTTGTAGGAACCAAATTATGTGTGATCCTTATATCTTATGTTAAAAACCTAGCACTATATCCATGGCCCCACACAACGTGTATATCCACATTACACTCCATGTAACATGAGTTTTCCAGAAACTTATGGCTTCCTTCATGCATCATCCAGATCTACCACCAATAACATTGATCTTAGTGGGAAATGTATATCTAGGGTCATCTAACACTCACCATCTCCATTAAATGAAAATTGAGCTTCAATCCACTCATAAATTTCGACATCAATCCATACTGTCTCCGCACCATGCTACCATCATGCATCATTTGGAAAAATGGAAATCATCAGTTTGATCGTGATCCCCCTATGATTGTTCTACATTATTGAACCCCGATCATACCCTTGATCATGAAACACTCCCATGATGTTGATCCGTTTCATCCAAGAATGGTCATGCAATAAAAAAATACCCAATATTCTTTAAACCACAAACCAAATAATTTTCCCATGATGAATGTGTGAAGAAACAGGGAAGAAATCCATAAACTATAATCATGTGGAATCAACCATGGCCTTTTTTCATTTCATCCTTGATCTATTGTTGTAGAATATATGAACAAAGAGGAATAAGAAACAATGAACAAATAAATAAACTATAAAATAAATCAACTATTGATATATAAATCAATTTTGGTTTGTGGAATTGATCCACATTCGACATGGGATAAATAAATAAGATGAATCCACCAAATAAAAATTTATTACTTAGGGTTTGGATTGAACATTGATGAAGAAAGGTCATATATTTATATCATTGAATAGATCCCTGAACTTTGTTTGTATATATGATCCATGCGGTATCGATCCAATATTTTGACCCATTGTTGTCTTCTAATGTATCTCCATTACATCCTATCACAATATCATGGTTTTTAGATAACCCTATTATTGTTTAATAACCTTGTATTTATAGGGGCTTCTAGGTCACTGCGTCAATCATAATAAAATAAAAAAAAATCAATAAATTAATTTATTATTAGTTTCCATGAAAACTGTTTCAATAACACCTGACGCCAATAAATGTTATATTGCACCTAGGGAAAAACCCACATTTTGAAGTAAATGACAGCCTCAGAATTCTGATTAGAAACTTTGTTGAGGAGTTATTATTATTTTTTAGGAAAAATACATGAAAGTTATGTTTATATATTTAATATTTTTAAAATATCAATTCTAGGATCACCAGGCTTTAGAATCTCATGTCGTCTTAGTGCATATTTCTGAAAATTTTACTACATATATTTCAAATCTTTACATGAAAAAAACCGAGACATTATAAACTATATCATGGATCCACCCACTATGATGACCCAAACACTTTATACCATTTCATAGTTTTTGGTGAGACTAAATAACTGAAATGAAATCCAAAATATTTTGGATCATGTCATTATCCATGGTGACACTAGAGGACTAAAATAACTTCTCAATGGTGTGTAAAACAACTAGACTAGGTGAACTAGTTGTTAAGTTTCATGCAACTTCCAAAATATTGGAAGTAATTCCTCCAACACTTATAATATTGAAAAGGTATCAAAAGGAACCCTCGATGATCAGTGCACCAAAACATAGATGTCAACCACAACTAAGTCATTGTACTAAATCACACATGATAAAAACTTGACAAGAGTTTACCAAAGATAAAAATTGAAGTAAATAAAAATAAAAGGAAAAACATAGTCTTTTACATGGTCCATATATTATTCATAATCTATAATGGAATACTGCAACACTTTTATTCAAGAAACAAAAGATGATTATTAATATATAAGAGTCCTCACTACAAGTGATTTCACCCTACAAACATAATAGACTAGATGATACATCCAGTCACCACTGACTTTTAATATTTATGTGATATAAGTTCATAAAGATCAAATATTTATGGTTATCCCTTCACAACTTCAAAGACTATCACCACCTCAACTACATATTTTGGTACATAATGGTCACTTTTGGAAACTCCATGAGTTTACTATAACCTCTCACTTTCAAGACTCTAATTAATCCATTTTCCAAAATCTTCCAAAGGGAAAAACCATCAGATTTGCTATCACATATCCAATATTTACTCTCATTTATATCCATTGTGTCTCTACATTTTCACCATTGGATCAATCAAGGGGTATGTTCTTATTTCCAACATTTGTTTTTCTAAATTATGGTCATCCCTTATCCAGATATCTAAACATTGGTCATGTCACTCTTCCATATCCATACATCATCAAAATTTAGACTACTTGATTCAATATTTTCCTATAATATTATCATGATTGAGGCATAATATTAGCTCAAAACATCCCGAACTGCAACATTTGTCATCATATGTACCAAATTCCAAGATCCACCAATCTTCTATAGATCATGAAAATTTTCTTATAAGAACTTCCAAATAAAGTGATTATTCAACTAAATGTGATTTTTCCTAAAATGAAACATCATATTTTTGGCCTTTTAGATCACAATTTTTTAATCATAGAACAATTCCACAACTTTCTAACTTCTTATGATATCTTCCAATATCCCCTTCAGCTATATCAACTCATTTATAACTTTCTTTTGTGAAATACACTACACCTTCATTGTTAAAAGTGAAACTAACAGTTAAAGATTCAATATAAAACTCATAGTCATCCCTATAAAAGTGAACACATAACCTATGGTTCTCTTTAGAGTATCTAAATCTCCCAAAAATTCAAAGTCAGTAAAACAGTAAAATGAATTATCCATCCTTAACTAAATTGATAATCTTTTAAAACCCCTTATGTACCAAAGAATCCACTTTACAACCTCCCTATGTTCACTTCCCAGATTCACCATAGTCCTTTTAACCAATCCCACCACTTTTGTAATGTTCAACTGAGTAAAAAACATATCATACATTAAGCTTCAAAATTCATATTCATAGAGAAACTTTTCCATGGATTCTACCTCATCTTCCATTTTGGGTGTCCTCTCTTTACTCAACTTGAAATATCCAACATAAATATTTCTAACCAGTTTCTCCTTACTCATGAAAAATAATTCCACAAATTTCCACATTTAGTCATAATGAGTGAGGAAGAATGTTGTAGAACTCATGTCACTCACAATTCACATCCATAAGACCCAATTTCCCATATTGAGTTCCTTTATCTAAAACCTTATAGATAATTATTATTTTAAATCACTAATACTTTACTTTACAAAACCAATAATAATAATGTAATCAATATAGAAAAGTAGGATGACATAGATCCCATAATCAAACACCTTTTGATAACTATAATGATCAACATCACTCTGGATAAACGTCCACTCATCCTTAAATGATTTAAAATATCAGTTCCACTTTAATGGTGATTTATTAGTTCCATAAAGGATATGATTCAAGAATCATACAAGTTACTAACTATGATTCTCTATAAAATCTTTCATATTATTGACGATAATTTCTATATCTTATTTTTCAAGAAGAAATGAAGTCTTCATATCTATCTTCTCTAGATGTAATCCTTCCATTGTAGCCATGATAATCACCATTCAAATAGTCGTGTGTTTAAATACCAGAGAAAATGTCTCATAAAAATACACACCTTCCATTTTTTAAAACCCATTCATGAAAAGACTTTATTTTTACATCCATATGCTATCCACTTTCCCATTAAGCTAGTTAACCCATCTAATCTAAATAACGTTTTCCCCAGTAGGCCTCTCTATTAAATCCTATGTTTCAGATGCATATAAGGCACCAATATCATCCCTAATGGACGACTCCCACTGATTAGAGTCTTTAAAATTTTCTACCTCATATTTATTATCAGGTTATCCATCATCCATGAGAAGTAAATAATGAAAATCACTTTTGTATCTCTACTCATAGTGCCACCACTAGAAATTCAAACTATGCCAATAGGTCTAAACTATTGGTATATGCCTAAGATTAATTGGTTTTTGGGCTATGTGGATAAGACCATACCAATGGTATTTAGTAACTATTGGTATAGAGTAGTTGGGATGTGGTTATACTAACAATTCCTTATAAACTTTAGTATAGGCCCCCTCTACCTAGAGGTAGATCCCACCCAAATTGTACCTCCTTATAAATAGCCTAAAAACAAAATATAACAACCTATAAACAAAAAATACTTAAAAATAATCAAAATAAGAATTCAAAATAGGAACTATTATATATTTAACATTTTACCAGTTAATAAATTAAAAATTAAATGATAACATATATATAGTTAATTTCACTTATAAAATACCATCCAAAAGGTTTGAAATGTTATAAATATAAAGTAGGAAATGAAGAAGATCAATATATCAATGTAAGAAATATTTATCAACATAACCACTATTATCATGGTTATCATTACCATAATACTCATCCAAAAACTCTTCTAAAGAATCATCCTATCATGCAATATCATCACTATCAGCACCCACATGGTCATTACGTAGATCGCCACTAGGATCGTCAATGCCATTTCTTGGAGTGTTATATAATGAGTGCATCATTGATATAAATGTATTTATAACTATAGAATAACATTGTGGTAGTGATAGACACATAAAAATCCTTGATTTCATGAAATGATGAGTGACTTTTTTCCGTCTTTCATTCTCCTATACTACATTTTTTTACCTCTTCTGATTCTCCATGGGCATATTAAAATTACTAATCAGTATTAGTAGAGGTTTTTGCATTGATTTAAGTAGACCAATACCTTATGTTTAGTATAGAATTATTGGGTCAATATCATTCCCTACATTGGATCTCCTCACATAATACTAATAAAAAAATGATCATTAGGGTTGATTTTTATGTCTTCTTTCTCTTAAAGAGATTCTAGAACATGATGTTGATGTTTTAAAATAGATAGATATATAGGAAACACATGTTAAAAATTTAAGTCACATAATTAATATTATAATATTTTATTACATCTCAAATTTAATAACACCTTAACCTTTCTTATTTCTACTCAAGAAAAACATTTTTGATCAAGTTACACACCCTTCAATGTTCAACACCACTCACTGCGAAATTCAATTGATATAATAAAAAAATATTCAATAATTTTGTTAATGATAAAAACATAAAAATGTAAATATAAAACTAAAAAATGTTGTTTATTATTGTCTAAATCCTAAATAATTTAATTATTCTTAGTTTTAATCGAAATATACCAGGTTTCTATCATGTTCTGGGGTGTTTATTAATCTCAAAGTGTACATATACTTCATAACACTATTTTTTTTAAATTATTTATAATGAATCATGGATGAGAAAATTATTAGTTTAATAATAATTTTTTTATAATAAATCATAATCATTTTCAATAAAAACAATCAAATTTTAATAACACCATAAACTATTCTCTCTTCCAATAGGAAATAATCTCTTAATTATGTATCGATGAACAATCATTAAGGGCCAATATATACTCTAAATCATTTACAACTTTACCAACGTAACTATTATATAACTCATGATAATATTATATCTATATCTCACAAAATTAAACCAGTTGTGCAACCATTAGAGCTACACATTTGGGAAAATTAGAGCAAAGCTTCTTCAAAAATATTAATTCATATAAATAGAATAATAGTATATAATTTAATCTAATAAATTTTCTTACATATACATGATTCCATGAATTATACTTAATTTAATATCCAATGTGTCTCTAGGGGAATGGTTTCATGGGAATGAGTTCACTATATTTCGAAATCAACACTATAAAATTCATAAATTATCTCCCAAGTTTAATAATAATTTTATTTTGGTTATTTTAATTGACCATTACATATGTATGGAGGTTCCATACATCACATATTCGAGTACGACCACACAGTTCAATAGTAGTAGATCCATATGTGTAATAATAAAATAGAAATATTAAATTAATACATGTTACAATAAAAATAAATTGTGGTTAAAAAATTAATAGGGTTGTATACATATACCTATGGCATACTGATTATTCAACTCTGATGGATCCCTAGGTTGTAAAGTATCGATAACTAGTGTAGGGCTACTGGTCTCCAATGTATGCTCATGTTGATCAATATGATTTGGATGATCAAAATGAAATGAAGAAGAAGTTGAATGAGCACAAGCATGTAATCCTAGAGTGATTATAGATATTGGAAATGGAGGTAGTATAAAAGTTAGTGGGAAAAAGATAATTGGGATAAGTAGTAGGATCCATCATCAGATAAGGAAATAATACATGAGAAGCATGACTAGACAGAAGTGGAAGAAACAATATAGGTAGTCTAAATATCCTTAGTGCCTCTAAGAGAGATGTCATGAACTAACTTTGAGCAACCATGAACCGGGTGCCTAAGTTAGCCCTCTATATACTTGAAAGGTGTTCCTAACCCCCATGGGCTGGCTATAAGCACCATCATATTAGATAAGAACTCATGGGAATGATTTTTCCCAATAAAAATGACTTAATAAGCAGTGTAATTCTTCTTGAAATTACAATATGACCCATCTATACATTGGATGTCCATGTTAATCAATCAAAATAATTTTATAAAACAACAAAACCAAAAAAGGCTTTATAAATTAAATAAACAAGAAAACCAACACAAAATAAAACATACAACTAATAGTAGGATATGATAAATAAATGGATGACTTGGAAAATTCAGTGAGGATGTTAAAAATAAAATAATACCCAAACTGATATCTTCTTGACACTATGATTAACTGTAATGAACCGTAATTTTAATATGTATTTTCCTTAAATAATTATTATATTAATAGCTTTTTATACATGAGAAACTGAACTAAAACAATCTGTGACATATTAAATAATTTTTTTAAGAAATTATAATATGAATATAATATATAGTAAATAATATATAACAATAAATTAATTTTTTTAGAGAATAATTAATTAATATGATTTAATATTAAAAAAGATTATTCTTTCACAAATAACTATTTAAAGTATTAATAAATGAAATCGACCACTTTTAGTAGATTATAAGGATAATATATGATATTAAAATATATGAACTAATATGTTTAATTTTTTTAAATTATAAATTAGTATTTAATAATATAAAAAGCACTTAATATTCAAAAAATATATTTTTTAATAAAAGATGTTATTCATTATATTTTTTTAATTTTCCTATTAAAAAAATAAATTTATAAATTATAAAATTTGAATTAGACAAAAATAATATGAATTTTGAATTTATAATTTTAAAATTATCTTATTATAAATTTTTATAGTTTTTCTAAAATAATTGATTTTTGGTGAATAGTGAAAAATATAGTTTTTACTAAAACTACATTTTTTATCAAGAAGTGTGTAGCATAAAAAAATTATAAAATATTTTTCTATGATAAAATATGTATTGAAGGTGTAAAAATATAAAATTTTAAATATAATTATTAATTTATAAAACTTATGTTCTTTATTTTACGAACTTAAGTAATATATTCCTATAAAAAGAAACCATTTTGGGTCTTTTCATTTAATTAAATATTATTTTTGTACAATTCAATTTTAACTTGCATTGAAATCCACATAAATTTTAATTTTTTTAAAATAAACCAATTTATATTAGAAAAATTAAATACATAGGAAATTTTATCCTATAAATAAAATTTAATCTTAAAAATACACTTTTTCTAAAAATGATCTTTTAAGTGTTATAGGTGCTAATGTTAAAAATTAATCTTTTTTACACAGAAATTTTATTAGATAAAATGGATTTTATATCTGAAATCCATAGGTATAAAACATGTTTTTAATATATTTTTAAGGTGTGGACCGACCAAACTATATCTCTACTCTATTAGTTTCCATTTTGGAGTCTTCTTGACATGTGAAACATGTTCTCTAATTATTTTAAGCTGAAATATTTACAAAAATACCGTTATCATCACTTATAAAAGGGACCACTCACCAAACCTTAAATACCACTCTAAATTTCAGTTTCCTCTTAAAAATATTTCTTTTTTACCTTCCCTATAGCCATTTTCCACTTACTCTAGATTCTGGTCAAAAGAAGTTACCTCAATCCCTCCATTTCCAATGATCCCTCTAAGAGAAAACTCAAGTTCTCAACATGAGTACTACTATTTCTCTATTTATTTTTTTTCTAGCTTACTCTTTCAAATATAATTTTCTCTTTCATATATAATGGAATAATATTTTGTAACACTAAATATTATCATGTTTAGGTAAAAATCATTAACCACCTCCCCCCTCTTCGATGAAAAAACAAAAACGTCATTTGTGTGTATGTGTAGGATACTGCCTCTACAAAGTAACATATTTATTTTTTCATCTATTTTATTTATTAGTTAGTAAAATATATTAAAATATTATTCGAAACCTTAAAAATATCTAATAAATAACATTATTATTATTTAATAATGATATTATTCCAAAATAAACATTTTTCCTAATCATACTCATCCATTAATTATGGTATGTTTATGTGGGGGTCGGTCTAACCACATACTTGAACAATGATATAAAAAATATCATAGATGACTATGAGAACTTAAATAATGATAATATATTATATAAATAATTAAATAATTATTTTACTTTTGTTTTGAAATGGTAACATTAATATTAAACTCCATAATTAAGATACCAATATCTGTTCGTTTAAAATCACCAAAACATGATCATCATTGATTTCAAATTTAAGGATCATAAATGAAACTACCATAGAATGAAATTATTCTAAATAATTATAATGAATCAATTACATTACCTTTTATGATCCATTAATGATGAACTTTAAGAGAATAATGAAGAACAACACCGCTATTACAAAACTAGGTCAAAATGATAAAGATTACTAACACCCAACATTGAAAATAGATAAAAAATAACTAGTATACATGTAGAGAATAATTATAAATGAAGTTTATAAAAGTATATATATATATATATGAATATGGTTATAAAATAGGCTATTAAGATAATTATTCTGGTTATACATGATATTCAAGGGCTTTAGTGGAAATCAGGAATTTAGGTAGGGGTTTCTTTGTCTCATTTTCAAATCCATGATACATTTTTTTATTTTAAGGACCATGTTTTTAGATATGGTGTATAAAATTCCATTATTATATGTTATAAAATTAATTAAATTTTATTCATTGTCTATTAAAATTAATTTCAATCTCTCTCTTTAAAATGGATATTATAAAAATGTTACTCAAACTATAAGGGGTTTGTTTCCAATCTTAATTTCAAATCAATATTTTTTGAATAATAATCCTTATATTTAATTTTATTCTTTCTAAAACCCCTCATAATTTTATTAGTTTATTCATGGGGTTTTATATGTACCCTAAAAATTTCATCTCACCTTGACTCATGTTTACCTGAAGCATTTCTAATAAGTGAAATCAATATTATCTCTTCTTTTAGTCAGGAATCTCACCTTTCCATGTCTATATTCATTATATGATTTTAAAAATTTCCTTATCTATGACATAATAATATATTAAGTTTATTTTTATTAATTTAATTAAAATGTTTTTAAGAAATTTTAATGTTTTCTATAAGGTTCATTTTCATCAATATGCGAAACAAATCTATTTTAACGTTTTCTATGTTAACACATATTTATTCAATTTTGTTTATTCATATGAAACATCATATATACAATTTAATAGTTTATAAAATAAATTATAATCCTCTATGTTTTCTAAAATATATATTTTTAAATTATTTTTTTCAAAAGGTTAAATATATTTCTTGTTTCTAAAGTGTTTTTTCTAATGATCCTAAAAATTGATTTTCACCTATGCCAACATATTTTGGTATATTTTAAGTTTGGTTATGAAAAATTATTCAAATGTCACCATCTAACCTTTTTTATCTAGATAGATTATGAAAGGTTATTTTCTATCAAAATATTGATCCATCACTGCCTTCATCATGCTTAACCATACACTATGAATAGGTATGACTTTTATTCTAATGCCTTTCATTTATGAATACCATGATTTTTCTATTTCTTTAATTTAAGTGTGTTCAAATAGATTTCATAAATTGAAATATTTTTGAAATTATTGACTATACAATATACCATATATCTATATAGTGTAAATAAAATACAACTAATTTAATGATATCCACCTAGAAAGTTTTCTAGTATCATTTGATACCCATTTATATTTTATGTGTTTATCATGTTTATTGATTGAATTATGAATTTTTTAATATATTATTCCATTTAAAAAGGATATGAAACCCATTATATTTCCATGGGTTCCTTATGATATGATAATGATTTATTTTATGTGTCATAAATATATAATGTACATGAAAAGTATGGAATGGTGCACCCTGATAGAACTCCAATACATTGGGTAAATAATTAATCTCTAGAGTTGTCATATTTATGACACCTTGGCAGTATGACTTGTAAATTCTTTATTATACCTTGGAAACAACCTTGGTAATATACTTTTTTGACACCTTAGTGATTAATTTTTGTGATATTATTATAATGGCATGTATTCTATTATAGATATAATATTTTGATGTCAAGATCATATGATAACTATTAACTTATGATAAAGGATTGATTTAATTATTATTATATTATGATCTATGTTTTATTGGGTATGTTTTATATATCATGTGTTCTTTTACCTTGATTATATTATAATACTCATATTCTTATCTTATAATCACTTATGATCTTTGTTTTTTATCACTCATGTTTACCATTACTGGGCATTTAATCTAACCTCTTTCTTTTGTTTCCAACCCAAACATGAACATACCTTAATTAATGTGATCCTATTAATTATCATCACCAATTTAAAAATGGGAATTTTATTTCTCTATTTATTATATGGGGTTTTAATAAAGGTGTTTTCAAAAAAAAGGTTTTACATATCATGAAACTACAAAAAACTGATCATTTAGCGTTGGTTTACTAAACCGCTGCAATTTTTTTTAAAATAATTTCACGACCGTTTTTTATAAACCACCACTAAATGGTTAAAAAATTTAACACCAACAATACTTTCCCCCTCCCCTGACACCCCTGACACCCCTGACACCCCTGACCCCCCTGACACTCCCGACCCCCACCCCGTTGACTCCCTGAAGACCTATCCTCATCACCACCGGTCACCACCCATCGCCAGCCCTCACCTCGCCTCACCTCGCCTCTCCGCACCTCACCTTGCCACACCTTTCCTCTACGCACCTCACCTTTATTCAATGCCTCTCACCACAACTCACCTCATCGCACCTCACCTCGCCATGCCTCTCCTCCCCTCACCGGCTATCTCGACCCCCACATCACCACCCCTCAATGGTTGAGTGGTAAGTGAAGGTAACACATTGAACAATTTTATTTTTGGTTTTCTTCTAAAATTGGTGATATTGATGGTTTAATAAAATGGTTTATTACAAACTATGTGGGTGACCATACATGGAGGGTGGGATCTTGTTTTTTTATACACATATGATATGTTTCCATGGGTAGCATACAACTTTAGGGAAAACTATGCATTTATTAGTGGAAACCATGTGAATAACCTTCACATAGGATGTTCTACCCAGTGAATCCCACATGGTTTGTAATGATTTTCATGGTTTTTGATCCATGATTGGGATATATATTATTATTTCACTATGAATAATGAAATCAGATCAATTTATTTTTAGGGATTTATATGTCTAGTGAGAATTATTTAAAATTTTGTTTTCTTATATGATTCGATTTATTTCTCACCTATAGATTTTTTAATTCATGGGAACTCTAGGCTATGAAAATGGTATATATTTATGATACACTGGATAATATATAAGCTTCTATTTTCTCTCTAGTTTTGGGTGGCTTAAAGGTTTATATTAGATATAAACTCCTGTGTTATGATAGATTACTAAATCATCAACTAAGATTATAAAGAGATTAAAGGTTAAAAAATAATAATACATTGTTTATACATTAATTTTTAATTAAAATAATGGTTTATCATAAGTAGATTGAATATTAGGAAACATTGGTTATACATAGATTGTATTACATACAAATATTACAAATTATAAAACATTATTTATACACATATTTTAATTTCTGTACACTCACTAAAAAATAGGTTGGTAGAAAATGAAGATTCTTAATCATGAACAGGTTATGACACATATTATTCTGAAGTATAGAAAAATTATAAACATTTTATACATTTTTCATTTTCATTTTAATGAAAACAATTTCAATTACATTATAAATACAATCATAGAATAACAACATGATTTGTAAAGTTTCTAGATTATAAAACCCAGATAGATTAAATAGTATAACTGAGATAAATAGTACTAAAATTGAATGTTTTTTAAGATTTATTCACTCAAAAAATAATATAATTTCATACACATATAATAGAAAAAAAAATACATCATTGAAATGTTGGTTCCAAAAAACATGAGAAGAATATGGAATGTTTCTCAGTTAGGGAGTTTGAGTTGGAAAAAAAAAATTTATAGCACCGTTTTCACCCTTCCAAAGTCAGGAAATACTCATGGAATGTACTATGGTTCAATTATAATGAAATGATACATTCTCATATCAATATAAAAAATGTTAAACGAAATATTTTTCCTCATTTTTTAGGGGTCAAAACATTCTAAAAATTATAAAATTAAAGATAATTTGGAACTAGTTTGGATGAATAAATTCAATAACTATTGAAGGGATGATGATTTAAATATGGTGGGTATAAATAAAAAATTTCAATATAAAAACAACTCCTTAAAATGGAGAATTAAGTGAAGAATGATGAATTTTCGAAGAACCAAGTCTATATATGAACTAACCAAAATCCACTTAGTTCTTCTAAGGCGTACCCCTTTCAACACTATCTAATTATTACATGACATTTCACTAGGAATTATTACTTATATAATAATTTCTTCTCACTCCCTAAGGATCCCCACAATAAAGAGAGACTATTCCCCCAATTACAATCACCTAGTTACACTAAACGCACCCAATTCGAGTGACTATTCTCTTCTATGATCCACCAACATAGATACCCCAAGACCAATAACTTATCATGGACCATTAAACCCATTCCTACATACCAATATTCTTGATAAAGGAGTTTCAAGATTCTAAATCTATTTCCATATCTTATCTTATATAATTCATATGGACCTACACTAATTAGTATATTTCTCAAGGATAACCCCTTATAATCCCTTCATGTAACTTACTAGGTTCATACCATTTCGAAAACAAATCATTACACAATCCAAGACAACTTTCGTGTCATTTAAGAAATTATAGATATCACTTACCTTATGCAGTAGCCACCAAGAAACTCTTAAATCCCCCACCCAAGCATGAAACACTCACACCACTATGTATACACTATATAGCCCAGTAGAATGTTAGGCCTTCAAAGTTCCTCACATAATGGGCATAGTCCTTTTGGATTTGACCATTTTTATATGATACTCCACTTATCAACCATTTCATCATTTAACATGGGTGTCATGTCTTTTTTTTAGTATTTTTCAACTATATATCAACATGTTTAACCCAAACTTCTTTGATTCTTCATTTTAGACATACAAAAAATTTTATGTCATTTGTGGATATTTTATAAATAAAACAAATATTTGGATGATATCCTCAAGAGTAGTTCATAAAACCAGTTGTAGTAAGAAGGAAATATAAAACCTTATTTAAAATGATTCATTATTTATCATTATTATGTATATTTTGTTTGTTAGTACTGTGCATTTGTTATCATTTATAATTTTTTTTCTGCATAATTTTTTGTGAAATATATGCTCTGAATTTTATTTTATTTTATTAAATGACATGAATTCCAATGAGGAAGCGTTATACCATTCTATTGGCCACACCGATAGATAATTATCCATATGTCTCCATCCCTATAGTATCTGAGACAACATCTATTTTCCCCCATACACCATCTTTCACACTCTCTGTGAGTATCCCATTAGTAGCTCAGTTGATGCCTTCCCATTCAGTAGCCTTAGTAGTGAGGAAGCAGGGAGCCACTCCTAGTTATTCACAACAATACTGGAGGGTTATTATTATAGGTAAATTTTTTAATAAGAATAAATTTATTTCACTTTTCTTATACTAACTATTTGTTCATGAAAGATAGAAATAATGAAACTATGGAGAAAAATATTAAAAGTTCATATGTATGGAATCTGACTGAACTAAAAATACTTGTCCTATTTGATTACCATGAGGCCCCTACAAATGATGCTGTGGGATTACTTGTCCAGATTCTAGGTTATCTTGCCACAGATCTAGTTTCCCTTCTGATTACGTATGATGATTGGAGGCATATGCCTTCATATTGGAAAAATAAAGTTTTTGATTAAAAAATAAAGGTAGTTTTAATACATTATAGTGTAATTGAATGTTAGTGTGTTATTAAATTCTAATATTTTTGAAATGAATATCTGTGTACAAATGTTTTTACACTTTACGGTTGCTAATGTTCTTTCACGAAAGTGGACATTGAAAAATCTGGGCAAGAAATGGAAAGACTTTAAATTGAGATTATGGGGTTATGTCAAGGATAATTTGTTGAGCTCCCAACCGATGTATAACAAGGTACCCTATGGGGTAACTAGAGAGAAATGTAATGTTTTTATTGAGATACATCGCGATGAGAAGCACATGGTATTTAAATATATATTATTATATTAATATCAGTTTACATTTATACATGTATATGAAAAGGACATGACATTGAATACATTAATATTAAATTACATTTTATTTATTTCCAAATCTTTCAAGGAAGAATGCATCTAGTCGGGATAAGCAAATCATCACTCATACTGCGGGGTCAAAGAGTTTTTCTAGAAGCCGATCAACTCTGATAGTATTTTCATTAGTTTAAATATTTACAAGACAATATTATGTGTTTAATATATTAATTTTTTAATTTATATTTGTTTAATATATTCACAGAGTTTAGGGAACCAAGAATCCCAAACAGAAGTGTGGTTGGATGTCCATAAAAAATCCGATGGGAGTTTTGTTAATGATCCTGCCAAAGAAGTTAGTGTATGAATTCATTTTTCATTATAATAACTTATTATAAGTTTTAACCATGTTAATATATATTGCTTATAATATGGAAGATATTTGATTTATAGGTAAAAATTAAAGAACTATGGGATGCCAATCCCATGCAGTCCTACTCAGTCTCGTAGGATGACCCAGTTGGTAAAGTTCTTGGGAAGGGGCATCATGGCCGAGTGCGTGGGATGGGTTTGGGACCCTTACCATCTGAGTTATTTAGCAGGTCATTGTGGATTAAATCTACATCTACTCCTTGTTGTAGTCGAGATGCTCAGAGAGATTATGTTTCTATAAAAAACACAATTCAGGAATAGGGGGATCATATATTCTCTTTTCTAAAATCATTGGTGGATTTATATCAGAAGATGACCAGATCTGTCCCTAGTGATATTGCATCTATGGCGAGTGGTGAGCAGGTAAATCACACAACTTCAACATCATTTATTTTGAAAATATTTATTGGTTTTAAGTTTAAATATAAATATACCACATTATTTAATTTTTAATATAATTGTATTACAGGTTCCGGTATTAGGAAGTTGAGATGGAGGTCGAGAGGGTGACAAGAAGTGTTCATTATTGGAAAATGATTAGTGGTATTGTTGATATATTGGAAAAATATGTAAATAAAGGGGTTTTTTCATGTATAATGTATCATGTATCATGCGTGGCATAGAGTAGTCACCTAACATTTTCATGACCTAAAATTTTAATGATTCCTCGTGTTTGATAAAGGAATTAGAATTTGATATGGCCTAATGATTTAGTAAGGTAGTGAGTCTAAAATTGGTGAAGTATGAAGTTGGTGGAGTATGAAGTAATCTATTTTATATATAGAAGATAGATATATTTAATAGTTTCATTGGAGTTATGTTAGGATGTGTATATTAATATTTTATACTAACTATTATGTTGTTTATTTGATTCATTTTATTCATGTTAGATACACAAGGCCCACAACCTTGTCATTCAAGGATGGACCCCCACAAATTTTGGTTCGACCATTTACCACATTAAAAACATGGGAATGATCACTTATCATAAATGATCCTTTGAGGTGTGTTCCCTAGATGGTAGGAAAACCTATTTTGTCCATGCGCCATCACTATAGGGAAGAATAATACTTAGAGGATAATGGAGATCCAAATTTGGAGCTACACCACTATGTGCTTGAGCACATTGAGTGATCCTATACATAAGAGTGATTCATCACCATTATAAAGGGGAAGGCCCTGAGGTTGGTCATTATTTGGTATGGGACTAAGATATGATATTTGGAATCTCTTTGTATCACATGAAACTTAGAATCCATCCATATGTAGTTTTGAAAATCAGTGCGGTAGATGACCATCATTAGAATAGAAAGTAATATCAGGAAAGGGATAGAATATCATGTTCATTACATACTAGTCCAAGATGGTCAATGTTAGTCTAGGTAGTTTAAAGTCTTATAGATCATAAGTTCATGCTATATAGTTTTAAGGCTTACAACTGAGATATTGGTTCTATAAAATTTAAAGTCTTAGATTTAGATTTATGAAACATTTTTAACTCTAAGAAAATAATCTTAAAGTCTATAGGGGAACAAATGTAGTTTCACCTCTTTTTTAGGGTTGCACATTTTGGCTGCACGGTTTTCCAAACCGTGCACAAACCATGCATCTCCCACTACTTAAGATACACATCCTACATATTATGTTAAAACTGTTATGTAAGCTGTGTGCTAATTGTGACTTTGGAATTATCTCATCCACAATCCCTGTATGGGTTGGGCATACAGTTTGGAAAAAAAATGAAAAGCTCATGCACACACCTCTGCAATAAACTACAAAGTTCTAAAATGGCCGTCCGACCATGGGGTCATGGTTTGACAAACCATGTGAAAAACTCTTAAGTCCTGTATGACTTTAAAGGACCTTTTTTATGTTATTTACAAACCATGTTCTTCATAAAAATTATTTTCATGGTTGTATGAAATTTTTAGTACTAACCATGATCCAATAGTGTGCCTAAGGCTATCTCACCAAAAAATGAGATTTCAAATTATTATTCTCTCAAGACTCTTTCAGACTTCCAAGACACATCTCAAGCCTAAAAAAATATATAAAAATAAAAAATTTATGTTTTTCCAATTTTTATAATTTCATTTTGAAGCTAAATATTATATTTACCCCTACACTAAACAAAAAACCTAAATTCATTTGAAAATTTCAACCCTTCCAAAACATGTGATCTTATAACCTTACCACCTTCAAAATTCTCATCACCGAGCATACCTAGAGGACATTATAAATAATAACCAACCTACATGGGTTGGTAATTACAACTCAAAATTCTACATTTAATTTCTATCCTCCCAAAGTTCCTTTAAATAAAAAATACATCACATAACCCATGAACTGATAAAACATGAGAAAATGTTTGTACCCAACAACAAAATCACTAAGATGGTTCGTAAAAAATCCCATATATTCTGAATAATGACCATGTAACCATCTAAATATAAACTAGAATATTGATATATAAACAATAAATTTTAATTTTTAATGGTCAATTATGAGTTGCAGTACTCCCACTATCACAATTTATTATTTATGTAAGACCTCAATGTCCTAATGGTGCTCCCAACACATTTAATATGCTACTTAGGAGGATATTACCTCTGGTCCTCAATTTTTTTGAAATGGTTGAAATCCAATTGACCAAGATCATAATATTCACGCTATATTTTCCTTTAAAATCTCTCATAAACCATTAAAATGAACCTATCTCAACCCACCATGTGCCTAAAGTGGTTCCTCACTGGACACATACTAATTTTAGAAATAACTCATATTGAACTTCTTTTGTTTGAGTATTTTTCAAGAATAATCAACTTTAATAGTTGAAATCTCTAAATCCATATTTGAACACCTTTTATCTAAGGTACCCCAATATCACTTTGAGCATGCTCACCACTGATTGTAACCAACTTCTAGTGTCATCTTTTGATCTTACCAAATCTTACTCGTTTATGTCACCATTCAAAAAATAACATTATAGTGAATTCCCAATCCAACACACCTAGAGAATCAAAAGGTATCCCAATCCTAATACCTAGACTTGAGCTTCTCCCAAGTATGTATTTGAACCAGTACTTGGTATTCACCGTGGAATACAATAGTACCCAGTTCTAGTTATCAAGGAACTCAAAAACTAAAACAACCATCCAATGACCGGTCTAACACTCACATGAGTGTTACCCAAAAATATTTAACATTTTTAATCCATATATTATGGATTTATTTAAATAAATCATTTTTTAAAACTCCCATGGATTCCTTCCATCCAAACAAAAAGGAATTGTTTTTAATTATTTATCTTTTGATATAGAAACTCTCCCCACATACTTAGGATGGTGTTAATATATTGGGAATTACTGAATCTAGAATAAGAGTACACCAAGTTTCTAAACATTACCCATTCCTGGTCTAAAAATAAAAACATCCTAACATTTTTGAAAAATTATATTGATAGGCATGTTTAGATCTTCCAATTCATGATCCATCAAAACATGTTATACTTTCCTTGAACCAACCCTTGATTCTATGTCTCTCGATGATGTGTGACTAGGTCCAACAATGGGCCAACCACCTCAGCACACCGTAAAACCCTCATTGTAATTCTACGGTATATCTTTAAATGGTCATAACCCAAAAAGTTCACTTCATATATAACATGATGCATAGATGGAAGTCTCATATCCCCTTCAAAACTTGATCACTAAAGCATCAATCAATCCACTATGGACTTGTTTAAGATATTACCATCTTAATATCTAGTGTTTTAATTAAGGTATTAATCACACAACCTTAGATCCCAATGATACCATGTTATTTCATGCATAACCAGAAAATTCTAAAAATGAATCTCATCATTCATCAATGGTTGGGTAATCAACCAACCACAATCATGTTGCCATGAATTCATAGACACAGAACCAATTGGTAAAACTCATGGATCAATTATTTATCTTGAGCATGAATATATTATCTATAATTATTTTAAACTCAAAACTATGTTTTAAACTCCATCATAATGTTTGAGATATGAAATATTGATTATACCAACTCATCAGCTTCAAGAAGTCATTCTTACAATTTCCAATTGGTCCATTATAGTTTTTCCCCTATACATGAAAGGACATAGTTTCCATAATACTCATCATTCTCCCCACCTTAGAAATTTCCTAGGAAACATTTTATTGAAATAAAAAAATTTCCACAACACATGCTTCATCGAATACTAAACGTGGTTCCAAAACTAGGATAACACACTTATATTAATCATTAACCTAAATTGAGAAAATACCATCCTCTTACAAGTGTTATAGTATAGGGTTTCTCATATACTCATGCATGATGATCTTTCCAATTCATGTTTAAGAACTTCATTTTTATCAAACATAAAGTCCAAACTAAAACTAATCAGTAGTGTTATCAGAACCAATTATTTTTACAATGTTATCCTGAGCATTGGGATAAATAATCCTTATTAAGATGGCTGAGGGATACATCTTATAAGTTCATGATATTTAGTTTTAAGGATTACAACATAGATATTGGTTCTATAGAATTTAAATCTTTAGATTTAGATCTATGGAAAATTGTTACATGGTTGAGATGCTACAGTTTAGATTATTATGTTATATGTTCTCTATACATGGGTTTTATAATAAATTGTTATATTGTTGACTACTAAACATTTTTATATGGTTTAGATTATTCTATTATATTTTCTCTATACATTGTTTTTTCTAGGGTACCGGTATTGGGACTACAAAATCAGCTGTATTTTTTTATTTGTAAATCTACATTTAGTGGTAGTTTAAACTGCCGCTAACGAAATGGACTATATTTAGAAATAGTTTAAACTATTTCTATTGTTTGATATTATCTTACAAGTGGTGGTTAAAACAATCTATAAATAAATGTGTGTTATTTTTTAGCGGTAGTTATGGTGGTTTTAGCAGTGGTTTTAATGTGAAAAATGGAAAATTTTTAGTGGGGGTTTAAACTGCCGCTGAATACGCCATTTTTTCCACATGAAACCGCCACTAAAACCATCCAAACTGCAGCTAAATATTTTTAATACGAAACTTACCATAAACCACTCATAATTTGAAGAAACCGCCACGTTTTGGATGCCAAACCCCAATTTTTTGGTGGTTTTATGAAGCCGTTGTAGAATCATATGGAAACGGTTTAAACTACCAGCATATTAAAAAAACCACATCTATGAGGAAGTTTTCTTGTAGTGTGGATATATTCCTTATCTTTTACTACACCTTTTCTATATAAAAACTTTATATCTCTTTTAAGGACACTATTATTGAATATTTATTAAAAATTAATGTTTTAATATATCTCAATTTTTTTCTTTCAAGCCTTTTTGAAAATTAATTTTCAAAACAAATCGGTGGGGTTATTACTTAGACTTTATTTTAAAAAAATAATAAAAGAAACTTATTTTAAAAACATTTTCACAAGAATTTATTTTTCATAATTTTGTATCTTCTTTCCCATGATTCATGGTTTTACAAAGTAAAATAATTTTCCTTTATTCTATATGTTTTATTTAAACTGGTTTTCATGGAAAAGGGTTATTTTCATCATGATTTTCTAAAGTAAATTTATACTAATATTTTAAAATAATTATTCATCTACCAGTTGATTCTTTACCTATTTTTTCAAAAAAGAGAAAGGGTAAATCTATATAATAGAAATTATCCATCACTACCTTTGTCTTGCCTAATCATTTCTAATGTCTAACCATAATTTCTCTTCTAATTCCTTTCCGATACGAATAACCTATTTTTGATTTCTTCTGATTTAAGGGTGCTCACCCAAAAACTTGTAAATTAATTGATTAGGGATATACTATTTATTTATATTGTGTAAATACCATATTATTTATTATCTTGATCAAAGGGTAATTACCTATAAATATACTTAATATCATTGGATACCCATTTATTTTCTATGGGTTTATTATGTTATGATTATTGATGGAATTATGATTTTTTTTCTTATATGATTCCATTTTAAAAGAATATGAAACCCATTTTATTTCCATGGGTTATTTATGTTATAATAAATTATTGATTTAAAGTGGAACACATAAGTATGGATGAATAATAGGTGGTGTACTATATCACCCACCAATGCATTGTTTAAAAGTTTATATCCCATAAGACATGTATACACATGAACAATTTAGTTGCTCGCAAGAGTGAGTGAAAGTGTGTGAATCATGAAGGTGGTTGTTCCATATTTTAATGTTTTCACAAAATTTTAAGGTATTCTTTTTCTACAACCTCATAGCTCATGTTTATTGACTAATGTTTCTAAACTCTTTTGATTCATGTCTTATTATATGAAAATATTCTTTCCATTTCTCATGATTTGTAATCTATGATTTTTTGTGAGATTTACTTATGTTATATCCATGTACCATGATTATACCCATATTATCATCTTATGATCATTTAAGATTATTAATTATTATCGCTTATGTTTTCCTATACTGAATGTTTGAGTTCACCCCTTTTCTTATGTTTACATTTCCCTAGGTTATGAAGAAAAGTAATTTGTACAGTGTGTATAGAAGTGTATCTTGTGTAGAGAATTTGTGGGAGATGCTAAATACTTTTTAAGGATTAATAAATTTCTTATATAATATAAAAAACATCCATTAGTTAAAAAATTCATGATTTTTTAGTTAATATTATTTTATAATTATCTAAAACACTAAACCTTAAAGGTACTTGGAATGTATTTTAAGGAAATATCTGATTTAAGTCATGCAATTGATATAGTCACATCCATAGGGTTTTATAAATGGTATCATAACATGGTTTAGATGACTTTAGAGATGAGGATGTAATCAGTTGAGGATAATTTAGGAGTTAGAAATGTCATCAAAGGTTGATAAGTTAATATCTATACTAATTTAAATTATATATGGATAAGTAAAAGGGATAAGTCTATGTATAGGATAACATATTGAGTTTTGGTAAAGTATAAATTGTGTTGTTCCCCTATAAATTACATCCCAATATAGAAACTGGAAAGTGTATGTAGCTATGGAATAGATGTACCTAGAGTAATCACCCTGAAAAACTCTAGTTGAGTATCTATTAAATCTTCACTCAAGTGTAAGATGAGTGGTTCTAAGACTAAAAACCCAAATAGACACACTTGGGAGATATTCTTTGGTTAATAAAATTTTATTTATGAACCATTATGAAGGATTTATATCCTAATTAATTTAAGGGATTAGGTTAAGAAGTATTATAGAAGAAAACTTAAAGTATCCTAGGTTGAACCAAGATAGTTATAGGATAAAACAAGTATGAAATAGTTTTTTTCCAATGCTTTCTACAGGGCACACATCCATCCATCGAGTATGCACTGATTGTTTCCCCGCATTACAGCTTTCCAAAGATGAGTTGAATCCATCGCTTGTTCAGGGACATTTTCTCCTTAATAGAAGCAAGATGGTGGGATGTCGGTTCTTACTTCCGTGGATTCATATTTATAATTAGTTACCTAGTACGGGTTTCCCATAAAGATTAAGACGTTGTTCGTTAAACTCTTCCCAATGCCATCTCTTTGTGGATGCCAGTTAAGTACACTACTTCTATCAGGACATTCCAAGGTGTCAAGTCAGGGAAGCAACCTTCAATCGAGGGAGTAGTCATGTTGGACATCACTGGCGTGTTTGGATGCTGAAACACTAATTCATCTGGGTTTCTTACCCTTATTATAGGTCTCATCAAGGGTGTGGAAGCCTGATGCATCCCATGTTAAGCGTGAGGAATTATATGCCATAGGCATGTCTCTGAGGTTTTCCTCAGATTCCCTTGTTTAGCACAAGATATGACACAATTTTAACGTCTAGAAAAGATGTATTAGACTAATCAGAAAACTTATGGGAGTGGATCAGATGGGTGCATCCCCAAGAGAGAGAAACTGAGAGTCCTATTAGATGGGCGGATCAAGACGTCCAATGAAGACATATATAAGTATTCTTGGGTCCCTATGAAGGGGATGCTAGGGTTTTATATTAGTTGGGATTGAACCTCAGGGAGGTTTCCTATGTACCCTATCCCGAGTGACAGGGATGAAACCCACGTAGTTCTTAGGGGAGATGAATCGGGGTGTGTGTAGAGGAAAGAGACCCAAAGACATGTTGGGGATTACGCGTGGTTAGTGGCCCATCGTAATAGGAGCCCTCTTGGTTGGATGGTTATTGTTTCTATGGGGATTATCCATGGTTAACTACCTGGGTGACACAAAGGGAAGAAATTGGATGGATGTCATGATCTCACCAGGATGTAGTGGCTCAGGTAAGAATCAGGATGGATAACAGATGGTTGAGTGAAGTGGATGGGAGGAATGGGATGGAACTGACATGAAGATGATAGTGATGTTATCTTGAACCTCAAAGAGGCTTCCTACATATCCCAGTGTAGGAGAATCAATGTTCACATAGTTTTGTTGGGAGATAGGACAATTGAAGAGGAAGCCCATGGGAATGGACACATGGATGGGACCCGGAGGAAGTAGAACTTCTGGGTTGGGGAATGACCTTCCCAAAAGACAAAGGATTAAGGGAGATACTAGTATGAGACATGAGTGATGGCATTGAACCTTAGGGAGGCTTCCAACATATCCTTGTAGCAGGGAATAAATGTCCACATAGTTCGGGATGTGGGATGGAATTGAGGTGTATGCAAACGACGGTGACCCGATGATATACCGAGGCTTACATGTGGTTAGCATCCCAAGAGTGGGTCATATGCCACTAGGAATGACCAAAGATGTGGGTCTTAATAGAGGGACATCGAATTTTACCAGTTTTTGGGGTTGAACCTCAAGGAGGCTTCCTACATGACCCGTATAGGAGACATGGATCAAACCCACATAGTTCATATGGGGTTAGAGACTACAACGTCTTACCGTTAGTTAGGGACTACAACGACATACTACTAGATGGTGACTATAATGGATTACCGATGGATGGGGACTACAATGGTATACCGCTGGATGGGGAATACAATGTCTTACAGATGGATGTGTTTGAACCTCATGGAGGCTTCCTATGTACCCAACCTATGAGATAGGGATCAAAACCCACGTAGTTTGGTGGTATATAGTTTAATGTTATATGGGATGAAAATGGGGCATACAATTTAACATCATGTAGGACGAGGGTGAACTGATGTGAAGTGGTTGCGATCGATGGGTGTTGGTATTGAACCCAAGGGTGGCTTCCTATGTACCTTTCTTGGAAAGAGAAAGGATCAAAGTCCATGTAGTTCAGAATGGGTGTTTGTGTCTTACGTGATAAGGTAGGCTATAGAGGATGTCATGGTCAGTGCTTACTCTAAGATAACTTGAGTCATGCTCAGTGTGAGAAACAAGATGCAGCAAAAACCTGACGATTATATTGTAAAAGGTGAATCCATGAGGAATAGAGCAGGCTTACACATGGTTTGTGGCCCAGGGAGATGGAGATTGGGACTTACTCCAAGATGGAGGATTGATGGCGATAAATCCCAAAGGGAGAGGGATAGGGTAACGAAGGTCCCTATTCTCATATCTCCTATAGCTTTTGTTCACCGAAGTAGAAATTAGGAGCATGGATTATACCTCTCGCAAGAAAGGATAGGGTATTACACCAGTATGGTTTCCCTTCCATGCGGATAGATGCCACTCCATAAAAGAGGATCTCATTCCATGTGAGGAGGATCTCACTCCCGTGGAGACCAGTGGCCATGGAAAATGTCTGAGATGGGGAACCCCATGTATATTTCACGGGGTCGAGGCCATAGTTTAACGTCATGTGCTAAGGATGAATATTCTTAGAAGTTTAATGTTATGTAGCTCAGATGAGGCTGGTTCACTCTGCACCCCCAAGACATACATAACTAATACCCACCCATCCTTGGGGAAGGGAAGGAATCAACAATTCCATGTAGGACGGGGTTGTGGAGTGATCCATTGAGGGACTCACATTAGCATGGCTATGCGAAGAAGCAATAGATGTTAGCGTGCCTATGAGAAGAAGCATGAGGATAATCAACACAATATGAAACACCTCCCAAGGGACCTTGAAATCACTTCATACAAACCTAGAGGGACGTATGAGAGAAGGGTTTGTGAAGAAAATGGGTTCACAGGAAAGGACATTGCGAAGGTATGATGCTCCACAGATTAGAGGGAATTCATGAAGGGGTATGATCTGTGAAGTGAAGTGGGATATCCTAGGAAAGAAATATACATGCATATGAAGGGTGCTTCACGAAGTGAAAAGAATTTTGTAGAGTAGGACTTCACGGAACATAGATTCCTTGGAAAGTAGGGAACTGCGAAGCAATTTTCTTCATGAAGCACATTGATCCTGCCTTATCGTGAGGTTCACATGTGCATAGAAGGTACTTTGTAAAGCATGAGTGCACTATGAAGACCCAAGTTCCCTTAGGGATCTCCTTTCTCTACAATGACCTGTAGGCTCTACAAAGGGCATCCCTATTTTAAGAGGGGTTGTATTTTAGCCAAGGGAATGGTACTTCTCTATGCTCAAGTACCTTGAAGAGCTCATTTTTCTCAAGGTTTTGCAGAGCAAGAGGTGATTCACAATTTGAGAGATGAGAAGGAGAAAGGTCAGGGTATTCGTTCTTTGGGTCTGAGGGAATCCTAGTATTTATATGAAAGGTGAGGTGTGAATCTCTAACAACTCATCGTAGAGCCATGTGGCGCTTTGCAATCGATCACAGATTGTGTCAAGTTGTTCATAACTACATATTTTATCATCATACCCTCCTCAGCATAGAGGCCTCCTTAATCCCCTCTGTGGCACTCACAGAGGCTTCCATCAATTTTGAAGGGATCAGAAAGGAAATCTGGTTCCCTCTATGTCACAAAGATTCCCATCAATTACGTCATAACTGTAAATCCTCCCTCCTCTTTTACTCTGTGGAAATTGTAGAGGGGGCTTTGGATTTGTGCCAGCCACAGTGCTGAGGGGATCCAAAAAGGATCTTTGAGAAGCAGCCTCTTTTGCATTTTTTCCTATATGTGTATTCCCCTTTGCCCATATTTTTGGTTCCAAAAAATTCCCCCCTCAGGCTTGGAGCCAAGGAGAAAATGAGGGTTGAAGTATGAGGGTATATTGAAAAAATCTTTAGGCTAATTGAAAAGCAAGATCGTGAAGTAGGATCACATTGTAGAGAGGTGACACACGAGTTGAGAACACCACAATGTTCGCTATGGCCAGGTGCACCTCGAAGCTCAGAGTTATTTTCCTATAAATAGGGGAGTTTGACCCCTGTTTTTTCCATTACTTATCTCTATGTCTTCTTTCTCGGGCTCTGGATTCACAAAGCTCTTCATGCCCTACGACTGATCTTTGAGAATCGTGCCTTCTTTGCTCTGCGGTGCTCTGTGAGTCTTCTGAATTCTCGACTGTGTGGTCTGCGACAAGTGTCTAAGAGGTCTATGGCAGGGCTCTATGACCTACCTCTGTGACCGAGATCTGTGAACGAGCATTGCGAACAAAAACAAAAAATTCTAAAATTTTAAGACTGAATAGATCATCAGGGAGCTTCCAAGGGGGTCCTGGCGTATGCTTCTCGGAGGGCTAAGTTAGATGATAATCTGGGGATTAAGTAATGTGTGTAGATCCATTCAGACCATGAATCCTTGGTGGAGCTATTGTAAGACAGATAGAATAACTACCCCTTATAAAAAATACTAACTCTATACGGCTTTGGTCTGAGGGATGATGTTCTCATTCCCGACGCAAGTAGGGACATGACAGCCTATTGGTTCAGAAGTACACCATGCCAACGCCAGTGGTTTAGGGTGGATGAAAGTCACACTTGGGAGGATTATACCCTTTTCAACATCATTTACTTAGGAAACCATGTTAACAACATCGATGGGAAGGCATTGCAACCAGAGTTATCTACCCCAAAGTACCAAACCATTCTGAAGGAAACTTTGGAGAACCTAGAGAAGGGGTGGACCGATGAGTGGGATTTGTGCTAGGGTGGAAACTTCACAGACGGCTGGGCCTGGGCTTATTGGGTTTGTGACTCCTGTGAGGAGTTCAAGGTAGATATGAGGTGAGTAGGACTGTATGAGGCAGAATGGGACTCCCAATTCCACATCTAAAAAATGAAGAAACTAATGCTGGAGTTGCTGAGAAGGTGGTCTTCGAGGACCAACACTTTCCATTTTTATCATGGGGAGGTCAGTATCAACCTTTGGGACATGCACAAAATCTTGGGGATCCCAATATTTTGGGTGATGTATGATGAGTTCCTCCCAACCACGAATACATGGGAGGACCCAGAGAAAATGCCACCACTAGAAAAGGCATTGATGGACCTGGTGCTGGGGGAGGATAAGAAGTCAGTGAGGGATGTCCACTTCAATAGGTGGTTCAGTCAGTTTCTGAATTCCCCTATAGATGGGAATTTTATCATGAGGCCCTCAAATTTACCAAAGGGGGTCCAACGCAGCAAGGAGCACTCCTAATGGCGACTCTTGAAAGATAGATAGTGGAATACATGGGGATTCAGTATCAGCACCGAACAACATCTGGTGGTTAGGTTGGCTGTGTTCATTTTGGCACTCATCTGTGGCTGGATTCTTCCAGTAAGGGACATGAACATGGGAGTGCGGTCAATAATGTTTATCATGGAATCCATGTTGGTGATGGGGGAGTGGATAAATCTGGGGATCCCAATGCTGGATAAGTTGTACAAAGTGTTGTGGCATATCAACAAGGGGAAGAAGCCACATATGGTGTGTGGGCTGCTCCAACTTCTGTATGGGTGGATAGTGGCGCATATGAGCACCTAGGAATATCTGAACCCCATTTACCCTCTAGGGTAAAACTTTTAACTGGCCATTATTAATGCGTTGGGGAGTTTCCCGACCAAGTTGACCCCACCTATGGTGCTAAAATGGGTCTAGATGGTGGATGCGTTCAACTTACACCCATTACCATTGCCAAAAGGTGTGTTCACTGATGATGACCAGGGAATGGAGGAGCATCATTCCTACCTCCTGGACTTTCGGGATAGAGTCTTGGTGGAATAGGTTGACCGAAATCCTCTTTGTGATCCATACACCCCATATCGTTTCGCGAGGCAGTTCCGGTGCATGCATTGGATCACCCTGCTAGTCTACTTGGGAGTGCGCCATGAGGACGATCTATGTGTGATGAGGAAAATGTGGCTCATGTTCACACGGGAGGATGGGAAGATGAATAATGAGTTTCCTCCACCCACAACTGTCTATGGGCTGGTGAAGGAGTACGCCAAGAGTTGGGAGGCAACCTACTTGGGGGAGATACTGAAGCGGAAAACTGTCCATACTAGTGATGAGGTTCCCCTTCAACCATGATGTCGGGGCTGGAAGGTGGAGATGAGATCTCGTGGTGGCAGGGCTGTAGTAGCGGTGAGGCCTACGCCAATCGGGAGGCAGGCAGCAATGGTAGACCCAGTGGTCCCGGAGGCGCAGAGTCATCTGGAGGGGAGGCCACCCAGGGGTTTCTGTAGGATACCCACTCAGGCTCTGGGGAAGCAGCTACGCCATATAGACATGCCAGAGGATGCTATATTCCCAGAGGCTTGGGATATCTAGGATGTCAATAGAAAATTCCTCAAACCTTTCCAGATGTGTCCCCATATGAACCATATTGGGATGGATTTGGTGGGGATTGGTTGCTCTAGTGCTGGCTTTTCAGTATCTCATGTGGAGGGGGAGCAGTACATTGCCGATTTGGAAGACGTTGTGCACTCTTGGGGTGCTCAATGTCTGATGATGGATCATGTGAAAGTGTTGCTTGATCAAATAGTCCCTCCGCAAATATCTGCCGCCGAATTTAGGTAATGCTTTCCCATACTTGAAGAATCATAAGAGTCCTATTGGGGGGAAGAGGCTGGTAGGGGGAGCCCTCCAGAAGAGGGTGAGGTCGCCAATTCAGACCTAGATATAGAAGAGTTTGCAGAGGATATTGAGGTAAACCCTAAATTTTTTTCCTATAGTCTTTATTCAGGTCACTTAGGCCTTATTAAATAATATTTGACCAATGTAGGAGGGCCTGATATGCAAGACCCACTCCCGCGTAATAGTTGATGCAGCTGTAGGAACTTCGGGATCTGCACCCGCGAGGATGGCGATTACCACGCTTAGTAGGGCTGCGACACCCAGTGCAGTTCTCCCTGAGTCTCTGGACTTCCTAACCATATAAATAGGGATATTCCTTGGGGTCCCGACGATAACAACTCAAGGGAGAGACCAAATATTTTACCTCTGTACATCTCTTTCATAGAATTTGTAACTGTCATCCATTAAATCAAGTCAACTGACATCTGTGTGTTTTTCAAATGCACAGTTCTTAAAATGGTGTGGGCCGCCTTGGATATGATGGAAAGAGCACCTAACAATGATTTTTCTAGGGGAACGCCGGTGTTCATGGAAGCAGGCGCCCATACTGACCAAACCGCAGTGCTCCTGATCATAGGTGGGACCGTCAGTGGGAATGATCTTGAAATCATTGAAGTAGAATCTGATGAAGAGGATCAATCAGATGACATGGGTCCTAACCCACCTGACCAGACACCAGATGTAGATCCTGTTGATGAGTTCCTAGAGGTGTTCCCTATATATGAACCTTCCAACCCTGAGGACCGAGACAAGATGACTTCTGATGAAGAGGATAGTAAGGTTATTCATCACCGATCATGAAATATGATCAAGTGAATCATTGGGGAAACCCCTCAAGCGCAATGGATAGACCATATGGGGATGATTCATTCCCATCTGTGTGAATTATGCACTATAGGAGTGGATGCTCACCATCCTCATATGCTCATATGATGCTTCATGACAGAGAAGATACGAGAACATGACTGTGGCCTTGGTGTGGACTGGCAGTAGAGGAATTCCATGAAAATATAGAGACTCCAGGAGTCTGAGAGTGAGATCCAACAATTGAGGTAATGGTAGAATGAGTAATATACTTTCCTTGAAGCACAATTGGGGCTCGTAGTGCTCCTGAAGGCCCAACTGGCAGAGGCCTAAGAACAGATGAAGCAATCTTTTGAGGAGTTGGATATCATTCGAGCTGATGAAGCGCATGCCTATATTGTAGCTGATGAACTATGTCCTATCACCGTCGATGAGGAGCGGGAGCTTAATAGGCGACAATGGATCCTATATGCTACCAACTAGAGAGTGGTGGAGCTGGAATTCTTTATTAATGAGGTCAACCCATCTATGGGAGGGGCCAATACTTGGGTGCTGCAATTCATGTAAAATCATAAAGGTACCTTCATGATTTGCTTGTTTATGTTGATTACTTCTTCCCTCGAAATCTGGGGATGACTGCCTTGATGGGAGGTTCAAACATTCCGATCGGTTTCTAATGGGTTTGTTTGTAGAACCGGAAACAACCAATGATTCCACATCCATTCAGACCTACTTTCCAAAGGTAGGTGCTCATTAGTCTGTGGACTGATGAGGCTTAGAAATTTTCATTGGTCGAGAGGATGTGAGGTCGGACTCATCACACCTTTTTGAGGGGAATTATTGTCTACTCCGGGACTCTCTTTATAGATTTAAGTTATGTTCGTGAATCCTCATTACATTACCAAGTATAAAATGAGCTTTCCTTCAGATCTGACAATCAATGATTAAATATGTAGGAAATTTAGCGAATCTTTTGTATGTATTCGAGGTTCTTCATCGATAGAGAATCATCTGTATTTATTAGAGATTCTTGGTCAATGGTACCCTTTGACGCATTTATATAGAAGTCTCTTGGTCATTATGATGACCATACTGGTTTTAAAGCCACTAAGTGGGGCACTTGAAGTTTATTGTCATTCAGAAGGACATGTATTATTTTAGAGTTGGGATCGAACCCGTAGATGGGCTACCTACGTATCCTTTGTTTAGAAAAGGAATCAAAACCCACGTAGTTCGAGTAAGGGAGTATGATGTTTATGATTTATGGATCAAAGAAGGATGTCACAATTAATTTTACACTCTAAGCTCATGTGAGTCATGCTCGGTGTGAGAAACAAGAGGTATTGGTAAAAATTAGACAATTTTGCCATGAAAGATGTAATCATAAGAAATAATGTGGGGATTATGTATGTATGACTGCCCAGATAAATGAAGGTTAGGATTTAATTTAGGGAAGAAATCTAGGAATAGGGTCCATAAAGGTATATGTGCTTCATGGAGATTTTGAATACTCTAACTTGGGGCTTACTTCTGAAAAGGAGGCCCAAATTAGGAGAATACTTATGATTGGGTTTTACTCCTAAAAAGGAATCCCAGATCAAAGGTAAATTAGGACTGATTAAGTGAAATTAAGACTGGGAATTACTCCTGAAAAGGAGGCCCAGGTTAAGGATTAAGGTTTAGGGCTTACTCCTGAGGAGGATGCCAAAATTAGGAGACTGGGGCTTACTCCTAAGGAGGATGCCCAGATTTGGGAATTTTAAGAATTGGGGCTTACTCCTAAGGAAGATGCCCAAGCTTGAGACTGGGGCTTAATCCTGAAAAGGAAGCCCAAGTTAGGGGATCTGGGGCTTACTCCTAAAAGGATGCCCAAAAATTAAGGGACTTGGGGCTTACTCCTAAAGAGGATTCCCATATTAGAGAACTTTAAGAATTGGGGCTTACTCCTAAAGAAGATGCCCATATTTGAGACTACGGCTTACTCCTGAAAAGGAAGCCCAGGTTAGGGGATCTGGGGCTTACTCCTAAGAGGATGCCCAAAAATTGAGGACTTATGACTGGGGATTATTCCTGAAAAGGAGACCTAGGTTAAGTATCCTCTCATCTTAAAGGATGAGGTTGAATGAATGAACTCTCAATCTTTAGTGACATAAAGATATGTAAATCACTAGGTTTTGAGAGATATTCCACATAATTCCTTTCAGATAAGGAAGTCAAATCAAGAAATCATGCCATAAATGGCTTTGAAGAGTGTCTTGAAGAATTAATCTTGAATAGGAAAGGTGTAATGGCTTAAGAGGGGTTAAAATGGGCAAGAAAGGCACCCAAAAAGGCAGGGGTGCGCAAGTCCTGGCAGGCGTGCAGGTACTGCGTGGGCACGCAAGTCCTGGTCATGCAGGTCCTGGTTGCGCAGGTATGCGTGCGCGACACATGGTGTACTTGCACGATGGTTAACCAGCAGGGTAATACTTGAGCGAATTTAGGTTAAGGCCTTTAGAATCCTCTTGAGGTTCTTCCAGGAGAGGGGCACGCAGGTTCTATTGAAGGAGTAAGGCGGCGCGCAAGTGTGGCCATTTCCCTTAAGGGCTGGCCACCTAGGCATGCAAGTGTTGATGAGTTTAAACACTTAGGCCTTCCTCCCCCTATTTAGATCTTCTGTTCTAGGTAAGAAATTACCTTAGAAGTGTTCCGGAAGCTTTGAGAAGAGACTAGGGCACCGGAAGCTCAAATCTGGGTTTCTGGAAAAAATCCTCCTCGAATGGGGGGCCCACAGGGTCTATTTATAGGCAGGATAAGACCCCGGGTGGTTACCACTTAGGTCGCACAAGTCACTTGTGCGACCACTAGGCGTCGCACAATTGGACTTGCACGACAGCGATAGAACTTGCGCGGAACATGTGCTTTTGATCCCTTTTTCATGCCTTTGATGATTTTTGATATTTTCTTCAAAGGATGGATCAATTTGTGCGAAGTCATTTCCCTTTACATTCATTTGGACTCTGTGATGAAAAATGAGCGTCAAGAAAAGTCCCCCCTCAGAGTTGGATCCGAAAGAAATGAGGATGTGACTCTGAGGGAAAGAAGAAAACCAAAGGAAAGGTGGCGCGCAAGTCTTGATGGTGCAGAGGGCGGCGCACAAGTGCGCATCGCGGAGGGCCTGGAAAGCATAGTTTGATTTTTACTAGGATTAATGTAAATAACCCTACAAACTTCAAACCTTTTAATTGCTCAATTTTACCTAAATCATACAAAATGTATGTTTAGTGAGCTGGGAACTTGACTTTTATTCAGAGTTCCCTTGTCTTTTGTGGGCAGTTTAAAGTCATGCACGTCGGACATACAAAGGATAATGTTTAAGGTCGAAATAGCTTTGACCAAAATGGATTAGAATTGACTCAATTCTTTGAAAATTCATCTGAAAACATATTACCATACTCAAGTATGAGGGAAAATATGTAAGCTATGACTTAAGAATATTTGAATATGAGGAATGATATGAAAAAGAGCTAAAAGGCATTAGAAGAAGTAGTTTCCAAGAATGAAGTTACCATTATTTAACAAACCCATTAGGGGGTTGAATTATGCAGGGCCACCTAAGGGCATTGGCTGCATAGTTAAATAAAATAGTATCTTTTGGCTAACAAGTCTGTTATGTAGACTATTTATGCAAGGCCGCCTATGGGCATGTACTGCATAGTCAGGCAAAAGAACTCTCAGTAATTTACTTTCCTAGTGCTAAAATCTAGTGAAAGTTTATGGAGAGTCAAATCTTCCAAAGTATAGAGTTTGCTGTATGGAAAGAGGTACTTGAATATAGAGAAGATATTTCCAAACAAGATTATTGAAGAACTGGATGAATATAACTCCTACGAAGGTCTGATCCAAACGTAGGGAAGAAGAATATAAACCATAGACTTGAATACTTTCAGATCATGAAAAAGGATATGGGACAAATATGTTAAGGATGGATATTTTTTGCGGATCCCTACATACTGTCATTTAAGACTAATAAGGACAAGAGAGGCATTCTTCCAAATAATGAAGTTACCACTATCTGAAAAACCCGTTAGGGGGTTGAATTATGCAGGGCCACCTAAGGGTATTGGCTGCATAGTCAAATAATAGTATCTTTTGGCTAACAAGTCTGTTATGTAGACTGTTTATGCAAGGCCGCCTATGGGCACGTGCTTCATAGTCAGGCAAAAGAACTCTCAGAAGTTTGACATTTTTGTGACTAGAAGTCATGAAAAGGGTTATGAGGATCTGGAAATATTTAAGGTTAGGATTATGACACATAAAGATGGGTATTTTTCAATGTATACAGAGATACACAGATTAATGCTAACCATAATCATGTTGTGGCTGGGTCCTGAATTGAAATATTGGACTTCACTACGTATCCCATAAGGATGAGAATCAAGCCATACGTAGTTCTTAAACTATAGTTTAACGTTGTGTGGGACAAAAGGATTAGAGATCTTAGTTTAGGGTCATAGAGCTTGGACCATTGTAAGAAATACACAGTGTGTGTTTTCATGGGGACTTGTCAGCCAAAGGACTGAAAGTGGAATTTTGGGTTAGACCCAAAGACTTGGGGCTGGATTCGAGGGACACTCGAACGTTCCTACGTATCCCATAAGGATGGGAATCAAGACCACATAGTTCTAGAACTACCCTTTGTACAAATTTGGTTCATACATATGTAGGGTGAAAGGGGACTTTAGTACAATGATGGTTTAACCCAAGATAAAAGGTTTGGGCATTGCCATGTATGCATGTAGTTTTTTGAAAATGAAACATGATTGAAAAATCAATGAAAATAATGGTTCCCTCTTAGGTGAGGGTATCAAAGAATATTTTAGTTTATTGTCATACTGGACAAAAGTGTTGTATACATTAACGTCATATAACTAGGAAGAATGTGAACCAATGTAAAGATATTGATTCTAGGGGCGGTTTCACAAATCAACATCGTATGAGATGGAGGTGAACCGATGTGAAGAGATTGGTTTTGGGCTTGAACCTTGGGAGGTTACCTACAAACCCAGCCTATAAGGGAAGGATCAAAGTCCGTATAGTACAATTAAAGAATGAATTAATGATCAAGTTTTTCTTGGGGACAACGACCTAAAAAAATGTTGTTGGGACTAACACATGGTTAGCGGCCCAAAGAGAGTGTTATGGTTGAGGTTTGATCTAAGCTCACGTGAGTCATACTCGGTGTGAGAAACAATAGGTAACAACAACCTTAACGATGGAAAGTTTAATGTCATGTAGGACATATAAAGGGACTATGCAGTTTAAAGTCTTGCAGTTAGGACTATTGGTGCTGCACAATTTAGTGTCATGTAGCAGGGACAAAATACAGTTTAATGTCATGTAGGACGTATAATGGACTTTCTATACAGTTTATCATTATGCAGTTAGGACGATGGGGACAATAGAGTTTAATGTCATGTTGGACGAAAGGGGGGGGGACTGTGTAGTTTAATGTCATGCAGTGAGGACAAAAGAGTGAACCATTTTAACGTCATGTTGGATGCATTGGGGATTTTTTCACAGTTTAACGTCATGTTGGACGAAAAAGGGGGACTGTGCAGTTTAATGTCATGCAGTGAGGACAAAAGAGTGCACCATTTTAACGTCATGTTGGATGCATTGGGTATTTTTTCACAGTTTAACGTCATGTTCGACGAAAAAGGGATGATATAGTTTAGCATCATGTTGGACGAAAGTGCGAATAGTTTAAGGTCATATGCATGGACCGTGGATGGTGCAGTTTAATTTCATGCTGGACGGTGGTGTAGTTTAAGGTCATATAGGACCTTTGATGATTATGTAGTTTAACGTCTTGTTGGACGTAAGGTACTTTTATACAGTTTAGTGTCATGTAGTTAGGACGTCACAGTTTAACGTCTTGCTGGACGTAAGGGACTTGCAAATAGTTTAGGGTCATATGCATGGACCGTTGATGATGCAGTTTAAGGTCATACAGGACCTAGTTGCAGTTTAAGGTCATACTGGACCATTTAGGGAACTTTTTCACAGTTTAACATCATGTGGGACGAAAGTAAAAATAGTTTAAGGTCATATGTATGGACCGTTGCTGTATAGTTTAACGTCATATAGCAAGGAAGAATTGGTACCGCACAGTTTAGTGTCATGTTGCAGGGACAAAGTACAGTTTAATGTCATGTAGGATGAATGTAAGGAATTTTGTACATTTTAGTGTCATGTAGCTAGGATGATGAAGGTGGCACAGTTTAACGTCATGTTGGACGTATGTGCAAATAGTTTAGGGTCATATGCTTGGACCGTTGCTGTATAGTTTAACGTAATATAGCAAGGACGATGAAGGTGACATAGTTTAACATCATGTTGGACGTATGTGCAAATAGTTTAGGGTCATATGCTTGGACCGTTACTGTATAGTTTAACGTCATATAGCAAGGACGATGAATGTGACATAGTTTAACGTCATGTTGGACGTATGTGCAAATAGTTTAGGGTCATATGCTTGGACCGTTGCTGTATAGTTTAACATCATATAGCAAGGACGAATTGGTGCCGCACAGTTTAGTGTCATGTTGCAGGGACAAAGTACAGTTTAATGTCATGTAGGACGAATGTAAGGACTTTTATACAGTTTAGCATCATGTAGCTAGGGCGATGAAGGTGACACAGTTTAACGTCATGTTGTACGTATGTGAAAATAGTTTAGGGTCATATGCTTGGACCATTGCTGTATAGTTTAACGTCATATAGCAAGGACAAAAAAGGTACTTTGCAGTTTATACAAAATACTTCTTCAAAAATCTAGCATTGGTTGGAGTAGTGATGAGTTCTCCATCCATCGAGATTAATGAATAATCTCCATTAGAGTAGACCCTATGTATTGAATAAGGTCCTTCCAATTTTGGCTCAAGCTTGGGAGGTTTCTTTCCTGATATCATTGGAGTTTTGAGAACTAATACCAATTCTCCCTGAGTGATTGAACGAAGATGAACTTTTTTGTTAAAAGCTCGTGATATTCGATTCTGATAGACTTCCAAGTGGTGTAAAGTGCACAATCTTTTCTCATCTAACCATTCCAATTCATTCAATCGCTTTTGAGATTGTTCATCTATAGATGATTGATCACAAATGGAAACTCTGAGCGAGGGTAGTTGAACTTCAATGGGCAAGACGACTTCCGTTCCATATACCAATGAATATGGAGTTGACCGAGTTGGAGTGCGAGTGGTAGTCCGATAATCCCATAAAGCATGAAAGAGTTTATCAGGCCATGACCTCTTATCTTTATCCACCATCTTTTGAAATATATTTGAAAGAGTCTTGTTAAAGGCTTCTATTTGGCCGTTGGCCGCTGCATGATACCGAGATGAATTGTTGGATTTGATGTTGTATTCTTGATACAATTTCTTCACCTCGGATGAACAGAAATTGGTGCCATTGTCCGTCAATATGGTATGAGGGACACCAAATCTGGTAATGATGTTAGAATTGATGAAGCTAACAATGCATTTAGAACTGACTTCCTTGAGAGGTATTGCCACTGCCCATTTGGAAAAGAAGTCAGTAGTAGTAAGAATGTACTTAAACTGCTTGTCCATAGCCGAAGGGTAAGGTCCCACCACATCCATTCCCCATGTGACAAATGGCCATGAGTATTTAGCTGTATGAAGCAACTCTGGAGGTTGATGAATGAAGTTGTCATGTACTTGGCATGAATGAAACTTCTTTGTGAAATCAACACAATCTCGTATCATTGAAGGCCAAAAGTATCCAAGCCTTCAAATTTGATCAGACAATCTATGTCCAGACTAGTGGGCACCACAGACTCCTGCATGCACTTATTTCATGACAGCCATTGTCTCTTCACCATCAATGCATCTGAAGAGAACTCCATCAAAACCATGTTTGTATAGATTTTTCTCTAGGTGATCTGGGCTATCATAAAGAGTAAAATTGACCACACGTCGCCGAATTTGTTCTTTCTCGGCTCTATCAGGTGGAAGTGTTCCATTTTGAAGGTATTCCCTGATAGGTGACATCCATCCTGTAGTATGAACATACGGTTCAGGATTGGGAAAAATTTCATTAATTTCCTCTGTTCTGATTCGAACATAAGGTGAAATTGCATGACGGTGGGCAATACTGATGGTTGTCTCGTCCCGATTTGGATCTTCCAGAGCTGTGGATATATTAGCCAATGCATCAGCTTGAGCATTTTGTGATCTTGGGACATAAGAAAATGTTGGTTCCAAAGGGAATTCCGCCATTAACTCTCTGACGTAATCATACAAAGGGATTAGTTCTTCTTTTCTGATGGCATAATCCCCATTGACTTGTTTGATTACTAGGTCTGAATCACCTTTCACCTTTAAGTGATTCACTTGTGCTTGAAGTACTAATTCCAAACCTACGATGAGAGCTTGGTATTCTGCTTCATTATTGGTACCACCTTCCCACAATAAGAAGGAATAAGGTAACACTGCCTTTTCTGGAGAAATGAGCACAATTCCTAAGCCAACTTTGTTGAATTTAGGATTTTCCATTTTCTTCCCTATTGGACTTCTGGAAGCACCATCAAAATACATTTCCCAGGCTTGAGGACTTTCTTGAATAGAGAATACTTCCTCATCAGGGAGTTCAACATCTGAAGACGTGTCTTCCACTGAAGGGTGTTCAACCAAGAAATCAGCCAGAGCTTGGCCCTTTATCACCTTTTGAGACACATACTGAATGTCGAATTGCTACAAAATAACTACCCACCTTACTAGACATCCTGTAAGCATTGGACGACTAAGGATTAATTTGATCGGGTTATTGTGAGATAACAATTAGACCTCGTGATGTTGCAGGTAATGTCTCAAGTTCTGAACTGCAAAGATTAATGCCAGGCAGCACTTCTCAATACTTGAATACTGGATTTCTGCTTCAAGCATAGTTCGACTGAGATAGTAGAGGCTATTTTCATTCCCAGCATCATTCTTCTGAGCAAGAAAGGCACCCAATGATCGCTCTAGAGCTGTCATGTAGAGGATAAGTGACCTTCCTTCAATAGGTGTCATGAGTACCGGTGGAATCAAGAGGTATTTCTTGAGAATATAGAACGCTTCTTGACATTCTTCAGTCCACTGGTAAGTGACTCCCTTCTTCATCAATTTGGTAAAGGGTAAACTTTTTCCTGCCAAATTGGCGATGAAACGCCAAATATAGGCTAAGTGTCCTTGAAGTCCTCTTAATTCTTTAAAATTTTGAGGAGGTGACATACCAAGGATTGACTTGGTCTTCTCAGGATCGACTTCAATACCATGATGGCGTACAACAAAGATGAGAAATTTTACTGAGGTTACCCCAAAAGCACATTTTAAGGGGTTCATCTTCAAATTATGTTGTCGAAGCTTGCAAAATATGACTTCCAAATCATCCAAGTGATTAGAATGATGTTTGGATTTAACTACCAAATCGTTTACATAGAATTCAAAAAACTTCCCTAAGAAGGGTTTGAAGATACGATGCATGGCACGCTAATATGTTGAACCTGCATTCTTTAAGACAAAGGGCATTACCCGGTAACAAAACATACCCTGAGGGGCTCTGAAGGCTGTGGATTCCTCATCTTCTGGGGCCATTCAGATCTAATTATATCTAGAATATCCATACATGAAGGAAAGTGCTTTATAGCCAGCTGTTGCATCAATTAAAAGTTCTGTAATCGGTACTGGGAAATCATTCTTAGGAAAATGCCGATTAAGATCTCTGAAATCGATGCAAACTCTAATTTCTCCGTTATTTTTCTTTATAGGGACAATATTAGCCAACCACTTGGGATACTGAACTTCTCTGACAAAGTTATCTTTGAAAAGCTTATCCACTTCAGCTTCAATTTTAGAAGCATAAGTTGGGTGTGTTCTTCTCACAGTTTGCTTAAATCCTCAATGTTCTTCTGGTAAACCGAAATGATGAGTAGAAACATCAGGATCAAGCCCGGGCATTTCTGTATAGTTCCAAGCAAAAATATCTCTATTTAGCTTTAGAAAAGAAATATACATCTCTTGCTCTTCAAGGGTCATGGCCGTACTAATTAAAGTGAGGCGTGGATTTTCCTTTGTACCCAGATTTATTTTTCTAAGTTCATCCACAGTGGTAGAGATACCCTCTTCAAATGCTGGAGGAGCATCTCTAAGATCTTCCTCTTCTTCTTCATCATGTGTTATTTCTTTCGTTTCTACTTGCATAGTAGATGACAAAGCGGAATTTTCATGATCAGAAGAAATGTCAAAATTTGCACATTTTGAAGAGGAAGTTTCCATTTTTGACCCTATTGCTGATGAAGGGTCTTCTTTGGGTAATAAAGAGGAGATGATGGATTGAGAATCGACATAATTGTTCACCTCCGATGTTGCTATAACTTCTTCTGGCCTAATTGGTGAAGCATGGACTTGTTGGATTTCAATAGATGAAATGAAGACGTCACCATTTGTGCTTTCATCACTGCTTGGTAGATTACCAATTTCTCCTATGTTGTCTGGCTCGATTGCCGTAATTGACATTATGGATCTTTCCATAAGAGCATTTTGATTTGGGTCTATCTTGTCAATTTTACTGATAGGCAACACATAATCTGTACTCACATGTGTAAATGGATTTACTGGAATTTTTTCCAAACCATATGGAGCATTAACTTTGGTAATCTCATTTGTTATGGATTTCTCCTTTTGCTTCATGTGATAGAATTCCGCCTCAATGTATTGAGACTCACATGTCTTGAACGGGGCCTTATCACCATACAACGTCCCAACTTGACCATAAAAACAATATTTGATACATTGATGGTATGAAGAAGGGATAGCCATATGTTGATGTAACCAGGGTCTTCCAAGAAAAATGTTGAAGGATGAGTCTTGATCAACAACCATGAAATCTGAATTGGATACAAGATCTCCAAACTGAGTTCTGAGTGTAACTTCACCCAGTGGTTCTTGTTCATTTTTATCATATCCCTATAGCATCATTGTGGAGGGAGATAAATCAGATTCCGTGAGGCCCAATCGACAAAGTGTACGAATAGGCATGAGGTTGACTCCTGAACCATTGCCAATGAAAACTCTTTGAACATCCATGACATTGACTTTTCCAGACAAGTACAATGGTCTAATATGTCCCTGCACAACATCATCTTCATCTTCATCAGTAAAGGATATTATTGCATGGAATTCTGCAGGATTATTCTCTATGTGAAAGACTTCAGCTACAACAATTTCAGTTTCAAACTCCTGAGGACTTGACAAAGCCTCGATGAGTGCTTCCTGAAGATCTTTTGACAGATTCAGAGCATCCAGAATTGATAACTTGGCTGGTACTTGGGCCAAGTGTTTCAATATATCATACTTTTGATCCATAGGTCTGCGTTTCCCAATAGGAATATGTGGTTTAGCAGGTACCTTGGAAGCAGATGATTTGGAAGTTGATGCATCTTGTATTGGGATAAGAGTTGGGAATATTTCTGGTTTTGGAAGATTAGACCGATTAGATCCATTTACTTGCTGAGAGGAAGAATATGTAACCTTCAACTGGTCTTCCAAAATAACTGTGCCAGGACTGAATTTTCTATTGGTAGAAGAACTTGATTTTTCTTGCTGAGCTCGCTGAAGGGCTCTACCACGAGTTTCTGCTGCGTACACAGTTCTAGCAGGGGTAGAATTGGAATAGTGGCTTCTGAAAGATCCACACCTTCCCCTGTATCCTGAGCCCCTGGAACTTCCTCTAATTCCTCTGTTTGATACAGGGAATTAAGGCTCATTGAAATTGAAACTGCGACTGGCATATGAATCTGTTAATTGAATCATATTAACAGAACTAAAGATTAACTCTTCGTCTGATGAAGACTCTACCTGATTAGCTTGTTTAGGCTTTACTGTTTGGTGGGGCGGTACTCGTGTCTTTGAAGTAGATGGCATGAAGTCTGCCAAAGTCAAAGACAACTTAGGCTTTGACACATACTCATCTTCTTCTGATTCTTTTTCTTTCTTTGAATCATGCCGTTTCTTTGAGGACTTTCCCTCTGACGAAGAGGTTTTTTCCACAACATTCATGGAAGAAAAAACAATTGGTTTCCTTAATTGTGTTCACAAAATAGCATGAGTTCGATTGATTGTCTTTATGACCATCCAATTATCATACTTCTGTGAATTTTTTCTTTTGACTTCTTTCCATTCACCTTCCTCCTCTGGAACTGTAGTAGTGACACGTGCTACCTGGGCTGAGGAGCCTTTCAATGTGACCTGTCCCGAGTCGACCATCTTTTGCAGGAGGTCTTTAAAGATAAAACACTCCTGGATGGGATGCCACAACATTTGATGAAAAGGGCAATAATTAGGACGGTCTTCATCTCCTTTCTTGTTTGGCCTCTTGGGTATTGGAAATTGAACCAAATTGTTTTCTAGAGCTGAAATGAAATAACCAGGAACTTATTCATTTCGGAAAGAGTATGTTTTTCTCTTCAAATCCTCAAATTGTTTTCGTCTTTTATCTCTTTGATCATCTGGACGAAATGACCTTTGTTGTTGGCACTCAGGAGGTGGAGCCCTTTGAGAAGATGAAGGTTTTGAAGTAGAAACAGGTACAGGTGCTTGTTTAAGCATAACTGTAGCAGTTTCTGCTTTACCCATTCTCCTTCCTGGAGCTAATGGAATTACACGAGATTTAGCCTTATCCTGTATAAGGGAATCTTCAATCTGATGAGCGATTGAAGTAAGGTCTCGAAACCCTCCTGTGTATTTCACAGGGATTAATGGAGTGCGTAATTCGTCATGCAGATTTTCCACACAGATTGGCAAATATTCTTCTTGAGGGAGTGCTAAACTCAAGGAATATGTTAATCCCTTCCAGCGAGCAATGAAATCAGAGACTCTTTTATTCTCCTTTTGCTTACAATTTGTAAGATCGAAAACTCTTGTCTTTGGAAAAGTTGAGCTGAACTGAAGGAGGAATTTTTGGCGAAGATCCTCCCATCCGGTAATTGACCGGGATTTCAAGCTTGTATACCAAAAAAAAGCTAGTCCTTGCAAGGTTCGTACGAAGCATATGAGTTTCACTGCTTCTTGCTGCTCTAGAGTTCCCATCATAGGATCGCAACAAGACACGTAATGCATCAAATGATGTTCAGGATCGACTGATCCATTGAAAATAGGGAATACAGGATTCCCAAAACTAGATGGAGGAGAAATTGAATCTACCCATTCAGGGTAAACTTTATTTTCTGGTTGAACTTGCGCACGTTTCCCTTCCATAGTTTCTAACTGAGCTGTTAATGACTCAATAGTAGTTATTAACTTTTGAGAAACATTTGGTTGAACTTGGACTTGGGTAGGTGCAATGACTAGAGCTTGGAAAGATGTGGCGATTTGTGCTGCAACTGATGGTAGCACTGCCAACAATTGTTTCACTTGACCCGTAGGATTAGACCTGTAAGGGTGTATTGATAGAGGAGGATATTCCTGATCCATCTCAGTAGCTGCAATAAATTCCCTTGGCTGACTGAATCCAGCACGCTCATGAAGAAGACTACCCTGAAGTAGTTCTGCATTCAACCTCCTTAATTCCTTCATTTCTTCCTCCTATTGTGCAAACCTTTGCTCTAGTGAGAGCGATTGACCTTCTCCAGAGGAAGGATATGTAAAATGGTTCTTTCCCTTCCCTTTGTTGGATCCTTTTCGGAGAGGGGGAAGTGGGTTACTTGAAGGATTACCTAGGTTCTGAGTAATCCTTTGACTTTGTGTTCGCAAACCTTCTTAATTTGTGTTGGTGCGTACATCTTCTTGAGCAGGAACCTTTTCATCTGAGTCCCCTGGGTGAGCCTCATTTGGTGGATCAGCAATAATGGCATTGATGACATTGATTGATGCATAACTCATCGCATCCCTTCTATCAGCATTTCTGTGATATTTTCTTCTTCCATGTCTTTGATGAGACATTGCCTTTTGTTGATTTGATCCCTCAAGAACTTCTTGACAAACCGTAATTTGGAGGGAATCTCCTAATAATTTGGTTCTTCGTTCCTCTTGAGGTTTCTACCCCAATCGAGAAAAGACCGACTTTCTCTGAGGAGGGGATTGATGATTTGAAAAAGTCCCCAGTACAATGAACTGGGGCTGTTCCTGCTGTCCTCGCTCAACTCCCCGAATCATTTTTGTTGATTCCGAGGGTTGGTTTAAAAGAGTCCCCAGTCTGCCGAGCTGGGGTGGTTCTTGACATGCTATGTCTGAGACTTTCTTGAAAGTACTCCTGATCATGCGAACCTTATTCCGAAAATTAGCTGGATGCATTAATCTGTATCCGCTTTTATCACCCGGTTCAAAAGATCGTTGGATGATTTCCGACACTTCTGTCACTTGGTGACGTGATTGCTCTAAACGAGAGGCCTGTTCAATATTCTCGTTTGCTTAATGCAAGAGTAATTCAACAACTTGTTCTCTGTATTCTTGATTTTGAGAGGAACTAGTTGAAGCCTGTTCTTGGGCAAGCTTTTGATTGCAAACAAAGCCCATTGACTGTGGCCGTCCATGGGCAATAACATTGCATGAGACCTTTTTGGCGGTCTTTGCTGACTGGAGAGCACCGTGAAATGCAGTGCTCCATGAACACCCCATCCTCTGACACGAATACCAGATGGGGCATTGGCAATTAACTGACACAATCTTCTTAGTACGCCAAAGCATGAACGTTGAAGGGCTCTCTGCTGCTTTTCAGCCTTCAGATATCGAGAGACTGATAGAGACACCAAATCAATCTGACGTTTTTACCCTTCTATTATCTTAAGATGATTTTCATATTCATCATAATATAATACATTATTTTTCAACTGACAAAGAGTTTTCCATATGTTGAGATGAATATCATGAATTTCATCTTCCATTAACATTTCTGGAATATTATACTGAGAGTCAGCCAGAGTCCAAAACATAACTGGCACTTCACCTTTCGCCAGTTGTTTTCTCATGTTTAGCATTTCCTCTTTGTCATTTGATGAATATTATTCTACCTGATTTGACCAGAGTTGGTGTTTCCTTGTTGCTTCATTGGATTTAATAGGATTGTTAGAGAAATCATTGATCAAACTAGAAGATGCATGACTTAGGGGTGGTTCGGAGAATGACCTAAACCCTGGTCTATCTTCTGATTGAGAAAGTATGTCAACTGCTAGTGATGAAGCTTCAAACATGACTGGTTTCGCATTTGCAAGTGCCTCAAGATAAGAGGGCTTTCTTGGCACTACATTGTCCACTAGAGCATTTTCTGGGCAATGTGCATCACTACTGTGGAGAGGACTTTCGCAATGAAATTCATCATCATGGGGAGGACCACAATAATGGGTTAAAAAAAAAGATGAGATCTCTTGCTCCTTGGTCTTCTGACCACAAAGAGGGTTCCTGTGGCTCTCATCTGAAGATGAAACTTCGAGATCGACTGAATTGTCATGAAGCAAGCCTTCATGAGGAAGTGTCTGTTGAAGACCTTCAGAATTAATGTTCCCACTATTGGGAACTGAGGGAGTATAATCTTGAATTCCAACAGATAATTGTCTGAGGGCTTCAAGAACTCCCACATCGAGCAAGGCCTTATTATAGATTGGCTCTTGATCTCCTGACTGTGTTGGGTGGGTCTTTTTCTTAGACGCATTCTTACTCGCCTTGGAAACCACTTGTTGATGAAAGTGGCTGCTCTGAGCAGGTGTATGTGCCTGATCAGGAAAGATGGCCAAGTTAGTCTGACGGTCTCCTCTCAAATCAGGTGTATGTTCCTGACTTGGTCATCCATATGATATGGGGGAGTATGCCCCATAACCCTCTTGGACTGGAACAGATGTGTGTGTATGTTCCGGAGTGAATTATTGATGTATCACTCCACTGGTAGAGATAGATTTGTGTGTCTTTCCCTGAGATTCCACTGAAGTTGTTATAATATCCTGGTAGGCATCTAGAATATGAGCAGGGATTTGGTTCTGCTCTTTCACCATTGATAGAATATTCTTGGTGACTTCAGCTGCCGGAATGGGAATATATGTCCATTCTGGGCTTGGAGCAGGTGTATGTGCCTGCTCCTGTCCTCCATTTCCTGTTAGTGAATCCTGACAGTACTCAAGTGTGGGGGCAGAGAGTTGAGTCTGCCTCCTATTTGTTGTCGGGGCTTTCCGACTAACTTCTCTGAATTCTACCAAGCGAGACTGTTGGTAGGCTTGATTAATACTAGCAAGTGTATGTGCCTGCTGATTGCACTTCACCAAACGTGGTTGACGAGATCCACCATATGTAGTCAGACGAGCCTGCTGACTAGCTGATGATGTATAAACAGGTGTATGTTCCTGCCTATAGTACTCCGCCAGAATTTCCAGGAGGGATTGGCGTGATGCTTCCAGACGAGTCTGCTGGAAAACGGAATTAAAGCGTGTAGGTGTATGTTCCTGCTCGTTGCTTGCCACAAAGTTAGGTTGGTGGACTTCTCTGGAGATGGCAGAGATGAGAACCTGCTCATTGTTGACCAGGTTCCGCCTCTGGTGGTTTGTCTTGCCTACTCGGTTTCGAGGAACCTGAGCCGAACGCCTGGAGTCGGTGCCCTCATCATGTTGAGGGCGCACTTCCGCATGAGTCTAGCAGCGATTGTTGGTGGGAGCCCTCAGGAAGGACTCCTGTCTATTTGAATTAAGGTCCTGAGTGACCTGCTCATTCACCTCCCCAGAATAAGGGAGCGAATGGTGATTGCGTTCCGGGGATAACGACCCGAAACGGTTGGAGACGGCAGTCAGCACCGCTTGTTTCTTGATCACTGGTCATTGTTGTCTGGATGACCGATGTGAGTTATTTACTTGGAGGGCTTGTCGGGCAGCCTCCAGAGTTGGGATGGTACCATGTTGATGGTACTCCTTAACTAGTGCATTTAATACCCAACGTTGAAGACGCTGAGTAGGTGATATCGTCCTAAGAGCGGACGACGATCCATGAGGAGTAGCAGTAGTGGCATTTGCAGTAGCAGTATTCATAGGTGTGAACTTGAGAGCAGCCATTCTTAGAAATGCATAAGATCTTGGAAAAAGAGTTTCTGTTTGATATAACAGACGTAATCAAGATAAATTTAGCCACTACATCTTTTGGATGAGCACATATGTCAATGATTGTCTTGTTGGCCCTCTCATTGAGTTTTAAATAGGGGCCTAACAAATGGGTAAAACATTATTTTAACTTGGTTAAGGATTCACGTTGGGTTCACCATTTTTGTTTCCCTCAGAATCCGGGGATGACCGCCTTGATGGGAGGTTCAAACATTCCGATCGGTTTCTAACGTGTTTGTTCGTAGAACCGGAAACATCCAATGATTCCATATCCATTCGGACCTACTTTCCAAAGGTAGGTGCTCATTAGTTTGTGGACTGTTGAGGCTTAGGAATTTGCATTGGTCGAGAGGATGGGAGGTCGGACTCATCGCACCTTTTTGAGGGGAATTATTGTCTACTCCGGGACTCTCTTTATAGATTTAAGTTTTGTTCGTGAATCCTTATTACATTACCAAGTATAAAATGATCTTTCCTTCAGATCTAACAATCAATGATTAAATATGTAGGAAATTTAGAGAATCTTTTGTATGTATTCAAGGTTCTTCATCGATAGAGAATCATCTGCATTTATTAGATATTCTTGGTCAATGGTACCCTTTGACACATTTATATATAAGTCTCTTGGTCATTATGATGACCATACTGGTTTTAAAGCCACTCAATGGGGCACTTTAAGTTTATTGTCATTCAGAAGGACATGGATTATTTTAGAGTTGGGATCGAACCCGTAGACGGGCTACCTACGTATCCTTTGTTTAGAAAAGGAATCAGAACCCATGTAGTTCAAGTAAGGGAGTATGATGTTTATGATTGATGGCTCAAAGAAGGATGTCACAATTAATTTTACACTCTAAGCTCACGTGAGTCATGCTCGGTGTGAGAAATAAGTGGTATTGGTAAAAATTAGACAATTGTGCCATGAAATATTCAATCATAAGAAATAATATGGGGCTTATGTATGTATGACTGCCCAGATAAATGAAGGTTAGGATTTACTTTAGGGAAGAAATCCAGGAACAGGGTCCATAAAGGTATATGTGCTTCATGGAGATTTTGAATACTCTAACTTGGGTCTTACTCCTGAAAAGGAGGCCCATTTTAGGAGAAGAATTATGATTGGGGTTTACTCCTAAAAAGGAATCCCAGATCAAAGGTAAATTAGGACTAGTTAAGAGAAATTAAGACTGGGGCTTACTCCTAAAAAGGAGGCCCAGGTCAAGGATTAAGGTTTGGGGCTTACTCTTGAATAGGATGCCCAAATTGGGAGACTGGGGCTTACTTCTAATGAGGATGCCCAGATTTGGGAATTTTAAGAATTGGGGCTTACTCCTAAGGAATATGCCCAAGCTTGAGACTGGGGCTTACTCCTGAAAAGGAATCCCAGGTTAGGGGATTTGGGGATTACTCCTAAGAGGATGCCCAAAAATTAAGGGACTTGGGGCTTACTCCTAAAGAGGATGCCCATATTAGAGAACTTTAAGAATTGGGGCTTACTCCTAAGGAAGATGCCCATATTTGAGACTGGGGCTTACTCCTGAAAAGGAAGCCCAAGTTAGGGGATCTGGGGATTACTCCTAAGAGGATGACCAAAAATTGAGGACTTATGACTGGGGATTATTCCTGAAAAGGAGACCCAGGTTAAGGATTCTCTCATCTTGAAGGATGAGGTTGAATGAATGAACTCTCAATCTTTAGTGACATAAAGATATGTAAATCACTAGGTTTTGAGAGATATTCCACAGAATTCCTTTCAGATAAGGAAGTCAAATCAAGAAATCATGCCATAAATGGATTTGAAGAGTGTCTTGAAGACTGAATCTTGAATAGGAAAGGTGTAATGGCTTAAGAGGGTTGAAAATGGGCAAGAAAGGCACCCAAAAAGGCAGGGGCGCGCAAGTCCTGGCAGGCGTGCAGGTACTGCGTGGGCGCGCAAGTCCTGGTCACGCAGGTCCTAGTCACGCAAGTATGCCTGCACGACACATGGTGTACTTGCGCGATGGTTAACTAGCAGGGTAATACTTGAGCGACTTTAGGTTAAGGCCTTTAGAATACTCTTGAGGTTCTTCCAGGAGAGGGGCGCACAGGTTCTATTGAAGGAGTAAGGCGGCGTGCAAGTGTGGCCATTTCCCTTAAGGGCTGGCCACCTAGGCGCGCAAGTGTTGATGAGTTTCAATACTTAGGCCTTCCCCCCCCCCCCTATTTAGATCTTCCGTTCTAGGTAAGAAATTACCTTAGAAGTGTTCCGGAAGCTTTGAGAAGAGACTAGGGCGCCGAGAGCTCAAATCTGGGTTTCTGGAAAAAATCCTCCTCGAATGGGGTGCCCACAGGGTCTATTTATAGGCAGGAGAAAACCCCGAGTGGTTACCACTTAGGTCACGCAAGTCACTTGCGCGACCACTAGGTGTCGCGCAAGTGGACTTGCACGACAGTGATAAAACTTGCGCGACACATGTTCTTTTGATCCCTTGTTCATGCCTTTGTTGATTTTTGATATTTTCTTCAAAGGATGGATCAATTTGTGCTAAGTCATTTCCCTTTACATTCATTTCGACTCTGTGATGAAAAAGGAGCGTCAACAATTACATGCATGAGTTCCATTAGTTTTCTTTGATTTGCTTCATTTCCATTACATTCGTGAAATATCCGGCGATTGATGCCTAAGATCACATGGGTCGTACCCGATGTGAGAAACAAGGGATGATCACATCATTATTCCGTTAGAATATGAGAGTACTGAATAGGATCCTGATATTTAGGGTCTGAATAACCGATATAAATTTTTAGGAAGAAAGATGGAGGCCTAACTGGGGAATGAAGCTCTCGGAATAGTCGAATTTCCATTTTCTCGACATGTTCTAGTGCACGAGCGGGGTAACACTAGGGGAATTAGAATAAATCCGAAGAGAGGGGAGTGGAAAGTGTAAATCACGATACCTAAAATTTGGAAAACTGTAGGTATTTCATGGAAATGAAGGATAACTATTGACCGTGTTTGAAACACAATATCCTTATTGTGTTAGCCTGAAATTGGGATAATAAATGAGGTTAAACCATTGACCATGTTTGAAACATGGGGCCTGACTCAAAATGTCATCCATTAGTCTTCTGGAACATTATTCCAAGATAGTAGGTGATTAATAGGCCGAGTATCCATACTATTAGGGGGTTTCTTCAGGCATGAAAGAGGATGAGGGTCCAAATAAAGGGCACACAAAGCATGGAGGGTGGAGTTATGGGTTGTTTGAATGGATTCCAACACTGTCGAAATTATCCCACAGTGATGAAAACACATTAGGCGAGCACATCAGTATAATTAGGGATCGTACCTACTTCAAGATAGGACCTCTCTGGTGAGGACCGAGAATTCCTTGTAGTTTTATGTCATACTAATGAGGATGATAAACACATAGTTTAACGTCATACAGTATTGACAGAGGCAATGAATAGTCCCTAAAGAGGGGACGAGGCTAGGAAGACCATATAGAAGGTTTAAAATCATGTGGTTGGATATGGGAACTAGAAATATAGATGTCACTACATATCCTATGAGGGTAGGTATCAAGGCATATGTAGTTCTTGGACATATCATGGTTAGAGACCAATGCTGGTGGGGCAATCCTCTTTGATGAGGAAGATGACACATCCCATAATTATCATGGGGTATCTTGAACTTGTTCAGGGTAGAAATGAAGTTTAATGTCACGTGTCAGGGACATGGTTACCCAGAAAGGAAATGCATGATGTAGTACATATCATGATGTGAATGAAGAATGTAAGAGTCCACAACACACCACGTATTCCCAAGGGAGATTTTAGGTTGAGGGACCAAAAGTGAAAGTTGGGCTAGGCCTGAGGCAAAGTTCCTGGGAATTCCTACGTATTCCATTATGGTGGGAATCAAATTAAACGTAGTTCTAGAAGTGGAATGGCAGGGTACCAACGCTAGGGACAATACTGTCGTGTGGGTTTGGCCCACACACCAAAAGAAGCAGAATTTTATAAATCTTGTTTTTTATTTAGAATGGATGTGTTTTTTTGAAGCAAAGAACCCAGGATGGAGAACTCGGGCATCAATGAAAGAATAAAGCCATATGTGGGCATTGAAAAATGACATGGTGGATGGATGATAAGAAACATGATGTATGCTCGAGCGAGGACACCACAATGTGGTGCCATTTTTCGTCATGCGGCCAGGATGATATTGTCATAGTTTAGGGTAGTATGATAGGACCAACCCATGAATTTTAACATCGTGTGACAAAGATGAAGTAGTTTAAAGTCATTTGGGACTAGTAAACATAGTTTAAGGTCATATGGATTGGAATTAGGTAGAAGAATGAGGTTTCATATGGAATTCACAAGGTGTGATAAATCATACCCGACGTGAATGAGGACATAAGCCCACACCACACCGCACACAACCCCAGAGGAGAAACCTCATGTCGAGTGGCCAAAACAGATCAGAGGTTATAGGGATATACCTGAAGATGAAACACTCGGGTGTTCCTACATATCCCATGAGAATGAGAATCAAGCCAAATGAAGTTCTAGGAGTTCAGTTTAACGTTATGCGGGATGAGAGGTAGGAGAGACTAGATCCTAAAAGGGTAGTACATTGTGCAACAATTGCAAAACCTACATGAATGAGGAAATAATACCACATACTTCACACCCAAAAATCCTATAAAATTTGGCGCCAAAAGGCCGAATAGAAGAGATAATTAGTGTAGCTTGATCTAGATCCGATGATAAAATGTCTGGGTATTTCTACGTATCCCATAAATATGGGAATCAAGACATACATAGTTCTAGAAGTGTCGTTCAGTTTAACGTCATACGAAAAGGAGGTGGGGAGATCTTAGTTTAAGAATGTATAGCTAGGACCCTAGAAGTGATACTCTTCCAAACAGGCATAAACCTTAATGAAATACCTAAACCCACGTGAGCCCCGCTCGATGTGGGAAACAAGGGCGGAGAAGGTCTTTGCAACACATGGAATACAAAGAAAGGGGAAATGGTGTGGTGCCTCGAATGACACCACACCATGGATTTTTCCTCTTAACATGAAAATATTCACTGAAGGACAACACCAAGAGTGTTGAAATTCCACTTGGACATGATGGAGTGGAAGAGGATGAATCATGAAACCAATATTTAGGGATTAATGGGGGTGTTAGGACGATGGAGGATAACTGTTGATCGTGTTCAAAACACAACATCCATATCGCGTGACTTGAAATGGGAGAAAATAATTAGCCAATAAAAATAAATATTTTAATTAAATTATAATGGTATTAAAATGTTCATTTTTGATCTTATGGGCCTGAGTTAGTGGATTTTAATTTTGAACATCCATTCTTATCATTTGTGCACTTCATGCCTAATGTACACCAATTTAGGCCCAATTATTCATATAATTTTAAGGTTTGTAATTATCTATATTTTAATTTGATATTTTGGTAACTGTATCTACACTTAAATATGAACATTTTTCATTCAGGGATCAATGGAGGATTCATAAAGGATGATGGAGATATTCGGTGATGAAAGGAAAGCATTCTGGAGAAGGCAGATTGGATACCAGCCCACTGATGAGAATGTGGGGCCCAATATACAGGCCCAATAAAGCCCAAATTTCTTGGTATTCTAGAAGAAATATATATAAAAAAATCATTCTTCATAATCCAGTGCTAATTCGGCTTCCATGGTAGTTATTAAGGTGGCCCAATTTAGAGATAAAATTCTAGGCCCTATTCTACGACCTAGAAAAATAGCCCACCAATTTAATCATATCTCGGTAACCACATATCCATTTGGGCTGAAAATTTACATAGATCTAGGGGAAATCCGAATATTCACTTTTTCCCTCTATGTCCCACTCAAAGTCAGCAATCTAGAATTCCATTCAGATGTGTCTGTTAGGTGAATGAAAGATGGATGCCACCTCAGGTCAAGGGTGAAAAAATCAACTCTCCCTCAACTTTCCACCCACCTATGGCATACCAAAATTAATTTAGAAGTCTTGGAATATTGGAGGCTAGACCCAAGGATTAAATAATGCCTATTTAAGGCAGTAGTAGTGGAGGGGTTGATCATCTTTGAGCTTTGTTTCATCTTAATGTTATGCTACCAATTTGATGATGTAATCGCATTCCCTCAATTGTAAGTTCCTTGAATTACAGTAGCTTGTTTATAAAATTTCTTCATATTCTATTTTTATATTCTTCTTCTTATCAATTTGATACCTTTTCATCAAGGTGTGAAATTTTTCATACCAAACCTTGTGAGATTATCACACAACGGTGGAGTGATTGTTATGTCATTGTTTTTTTACTTCTCCAATTCCCCCCTCATGAGTATACTTTCCACTTCCATTGAAACCATAGGATCAATGGAGGGATAAAACAATTATGGGTTGATCCAAGGGAGTAGAAATGGGCTGGATTGGATGTTATTTATCACCACCTTAATCTCAAATCAATTCTTTAAAATGAGATTCTTATTTGACGATTTTAAAACAACTTTATCCTTATTGAATTTTAAGGAAACACACTTCAAGTGATAATATGAACCTTTACCTTGGAGTGATCAAAGATTTGATCCATCAAGTTTATAGGTGATTAGTATTATGGTGTGTAGGCATTAAACCAGCGAGTGATTTTTTTTTTGATCTTCTTAAATGAACTCATTTCAAATATAAGAAATTGAAATAGTTGAAAAGGGAATGCATCCAATCCACCCCAAGTGATAACCTAGGATCAAAACATACTTTAAAATTGAATTAAATTTAGTGTATTAGAGTTCACTTAAACCCATATAAAATCAACCCAAGTTGGACACTTCATATAAAAAAATAGTCCTTAGAATGTACATGTCTATTGGATTCTTCTTAGGTCTCTGAGGATTCGACAACCCAAGCTAAACTACAAGGACTGTTCTACCTTAATATCTTGTGTAAATTTGAGCGTGAATCAAATTTCTGCATCGTTGTTGGGGACACAAGTAAGTCATCTCAACACCCATTCTATTCTCCCCCATTTCTTCTATTCTCACCCAATATCTCTTATCTTTTCCCTTTCTTGTTTTTTTATTTTGGTGCATGTACGACTACACTCGTGATCAATCAAACCATCTAGTTAGTGTGGATAGTCCTAGGGTTGGGGAGTCAAGTACACCAAGGGAACTATTTCCATTAGATCCTAATCTTCCTAGTACTCCAGAGTCAAAAATTGAGCCAATTTCAATGGAAGTTCTTCAAAGAAACTAACTCATAAACCCGGGTGGGAACCAAAATGGAAACCCAAATGAGGTAGCCCCAAACTTGGGGAATGCAGTTGATCAAACCATGAATGACTAACTCAAACCTGCCTAGACCAATGCCCCCTCATGAATTAGACACAAATCCCTAGGAGATGCCCAATACATATTTAAATCCCATGTCCTAAACCACCTTCCCACATTCTATGGAATGGAGTCCGAGATGCCCTACCTTCACATTAAGGAGTTCAATGACATTTTATAAACCATGTGTCCCCCACATCAACTAGAATCATCTAAGTTGAGGCTATTTCCTTTTTATTTAAAGGATAGAAATAAAAATTGGCTAAAAAATTTGAGACCATCATCCATCAACTCTTGGGACTAACTACAAAGAGAATTCTACAAAAATACTTTCCCCACCATAAAACAATTGCACTTAAAAAGAGTTTCCAATTTTTTTTGAAAAATAGTGAGAGTCATTATATGAAACATGGGAGAGGTTCAAAGACACTTAAAACATTGTTCCACACCATGGTTTTTCTATTCCTGAACAAGTGATAATTTTTTATGAAGGGTTGGGTCTGGGGAACAAACAATTCATTGACATGATGTGTAATGGAACCTTTAAAATAAAGCCCCAAATGATGCTTACGAGTATCTGGAAAGCCTTGATGAACAAAACCAAACATGGGGAAATTCACCTTAATCTGAAAATCCATAAATAACTACTATAATTCATACAATTAGAGAATAGGAAAGCCTTAGGGATAAACTCGCAGCACTCTCTAGGAATGTTGAAGAGACAGACATTAGGAAAGTCCATGAAATCCAAACTGTAGATCCCATTTGCACAATTTGTGACAAACATGACCAGAAGACAAACAACTACCCAAAAATTCCATCCATCAAGGATGTTCTTTTAGGAGGACCCCCAGCGGAATTAAATGCTTTGAAATTTTAAAAGCCTCAATACCAAAACAACTTCAACCTAAGGTAAAATGACCTTCCAGGCTTCCACTGGAAAGATAACCAGCAACCTAGACTACCACAGGGAGAAAATCCTTACCCCCATCAGAACTACAGAACCCATAACTAGTTCTAAACCCAAACTATATAATACCAATAACCACTAGTCCATTTTCAATAAACCATACCACCTCCAAAATATCCCCCTAGGATAAACCAATCTTCTTAAGCACCAACCAAAACTGTTTCACAAAGCCTACTAGAACAACTATGCAAACAAATGGAAAGGATGAACTCAGAATTATCTTCCCTAAAACAAGAACGTAAAACCATAAAAACTAGAAAGGAACCCATGCCTACTCAGGCGGTACCATCCTCAACTTCAAGGGGAGAGTCAAGTTATACTCAAACAAATCATGAACAACTAAAGGCTGTGACTATTTTAAGAAGTGGGAAATCAATTGAGAAACCTGAAAAAATAAGTCAGAAACCATGTGAAGCTTCAAACTATAATGAAAATTCAAATTAACCACAAGATCAAACTAAGGAAACTGATAAAAATGTGAAAGAAACAACTCTTCAACAAACAAACCCAGAACCTGCACCATTTCCTCAATGCATGAGGGGGAAAACAAAGACTGAATTGAGTGAAAAATTAAGATAAATATTCTCACAAGTCAATTTGAACATTTCCCTTCTCGATGAAATCCAAACCATACCTTCCTACTCAAAGTACCTTAAGGGATTTTTCACTTTTAAAAGAAATTTTTCACATAAAAACCAAGTCCTTTTGGCTGCAAATGTGAGTACCACAATTCAAGGGACCATTCCTCCTAAGTTGAAAGACCCGGGTTTCCCTTACATCAATGTTGAATTTGGAGAGAGCAAAGTTTTCAAGGCCTTGTGTGACCTAGGTGCAAGTGTCAATCTCATCCCATATTCTGTGTACTACTAGTTAGGCCTAGAAGAGCTCCAACCCACATCTGTCACACTTCAAATTGCTGATCGTAGCATTAGGGTTCCAAAGGGGATTTTAAAGAACGTCCTGGTAAAGGTTGAAAACTTAATATACCCTACTAACTTCATTATCCTTGAAAACCATCCAAACTTAAGAAATAAGGAACAAACCCCAATAATCCTTGGCTGTCACTTCCTTGCAAAAATCAACTCTGTTTTCCGAGTCTAAAATGAGAAAATGACCATCACCTTTGGAAACATGAGTCTAGACTTGAACATCTATAATGAAAGATCACAAATAGGGGATGATGAGGATGTTCATGAAGTAAACATGATAGGAAGCATTGATAATGGATCCATAGAACATCAAGGAATATTGGATGGATGTTTAAGTCAGGATGAGATTGATTTCATTTGTTCACATGAAGGAAGTTTATATCCTTGGATTGAATCATTTTCAAATTACTCTTATGATGAAGTCTTAGGTCCAACAATCTATGAAACCTTTCAGGATACCACTTTCATGGAGACCACTCCAAATTCCTTCCCTAAATCTGATCAATCCAATCTAGTAGCTGAAACTTCTATATGTGGGGAATAAATCCTATCTAAAACTCTAGAAAACAAAATTGAACTTGATCCAATGTCCCAATCTTCTGCTGAAATTATGAACCAACCTGATCTTGAATTGAAGGAACTTCCCACTACACTCAAGTATGCCTCCCTAGGGGACAATCAAACACATACTATTGTAATTTCTTCTTCTCTTGAATCCAATAATGAGAGGATGCTTCTAGATGTCCATAGGAAACATAATAAAGCCATTGGTTGTACCCTGTCTGATATTCCTGGGATTAGCCCACTTATTGAGACTCATCATATTCTTCTAGAATCTGATTCAAAGCCATGTCGTCAACCTCAATGGTGACTGAATCCTAATCTTATGGAAGTAGTGATAAAAGAACTTCTGAAATTGTTAAAATCTAGTATCATATATCCCATAGCTGAGAGTGAGTGGGTCAGCCCAATCCAAGTGGTTCCCAAGAAGGTAGGAATCATGGTGATAACCAATAAGGATTGAGAGATTCTTCCAACTAGGGTGATCATTGGATGGAGGGTCTGCATTGACTATAGGAACCTAAAATCATTCACCAAGAAGGACCATTTCCCTTTACCATTCATTGACCAATTCCTTGAGAGACTGGAAGGTCATGCCTTCTATTGTTTCTTAGATGGGTACTCGGGGTATAATCAAATTGAGGTCTCCCTAGAGGATCAAGGGAAGACTACATTCACATGTACATTATACACCTTTGCCTTCAAACACATTCCCTTCAGGTTATGTAATGCCCCTAGAACCTTCTAGTGGTGCATGATGTGAATCTTCTTAGACATGGTAGGGAATTTTCTTGAGGTCTTAATGGATGACTTCTCTGTGTTTAGGGATACATTTGAGGGATGTTTGAGGAATGTAGAGAGAGTCTTGTCAAGATGTGAAGAAAAGAATCTGGTCTTAAATTGGGAAAAATTCCATTTCATGGTTAAAGAGGGACTAGTTCTAGGCTATATAGTCTCAGGTAGGGGGATTGAAGTTGATAAAGCCAAGGTTGAAATCATTCGTCACCTTCCATCACCCAAAACTGTCAAGAAAGTGAGGTCTTTATTAGGACATGCTGGTTTCTATAGAAGATTCATCAAGGACTTTAGTTCAATCTCCCGTCCCCTTTGTGCTCTCCTAGTAAAGGATGCTCCATTTGTTTGGACAGAAAGCTGTGAGGGTTCATTTTCAACCCTCAAATCCTCTCTCACCTCTCCTCCCATTATGAAATATCTAAATTGGAACCTTACTTTTGAACTTATGTGTGATGCCAGTGACTTTTCTGTAGGAGCTATGTTAGAAATATGTTGTGATAAAACTTCTTATGTCATTGCGTATGCAAGAAAATCCTTAAATGATGCCCAAGTAAACTACACCACCACTAAAAAGGAGTTACTTTCTATTGTGTTTTCCTTAGAGAAGTTTAGGTCCAACCTCTTAGGATCCCCCATCACTGTGTTCACTAACCATTCTGCACTAAAATGCCTCTTCCAAAAACAAGATACTAAGGCTAGAATGATTAGGTGGGTCCTTCTATTACAAGAATTTTACCTCACAATAAAGGATAAAAAGGGAATTGAAAATGTTGTAGCTAATCACCTCTCTAGGATGGAATTCAAATACAACACAAATCACCTTTCTGTTTCTGATTCATTTCCTGATGAACACCTATACTCTGTGAGTGACTAACATTGGTATGCCAACATAGCCAACTTCTTAGTAACATGAGTCATTCCAAAATTCTTAGGGACTCAAGATCCAAGGAAATCCCTTAATGATGTTAATTACTATGTGTTTTATGATCCATAACTCTATAAGTATTTCCCTAACCAAGTCCTTAGGAGGTGTGTCCCAGAATCTGAACAAGAGTCCATCCTTAAATTCTATCATAGTGAGGCATGTGGAGGTCACTTTTACTCTAAGAAAATATCTGTTAAGATTATTTAGTGTGGTCTCTTCTGAACCACCCTCTCAAGGGACTCCTAAACATTTTTTTCAAAGCTATCCTAAGTGTCAACATACAGGGTTAATCACAAAAAGGAATCAAATGTCACTCACTCCCATCTTAGTGATTGAAATCTTTGACTGCTGGGGAATCAATTTCATGGGTCCCTTCACAAAATCTAGGGGATACCTATACATCCTCTTAGCTGTTGATTATGTCTCAAAATGGGTTTAAGCCATTCCCACCAAGTCTAATGACCATCATGTTGTGATCCGATTTCTGAAAGAGCACGTATTTTCTCGATTTGGAATTCCTAGGGCTATAATCAGTGATCAAGGAACCCATTTCTGCAACCATCCATTCTCTTCACTCATGTCTAAGTATGGTATTTCTTATCAAGTTTCCACTAAATACCATCCTCAAACCAATGGTCAAGTTGAGTTAGAAAATAGGGATACTAAAAATATTTTTGAAAAAACGGTCAATCCTTCTAGGAAAGATTGGTTTAATAAACTCTTAAATGCTCTTTGGGCCTATCAAACCACATATAAAACAATTCTAGGAATGTCCTCATATAGTTTGGTTTATGGTAAAGCATGCCATTTTCCAGTGGAGATTGAACATAAGGCCTTTTGGGAAATTAAGAAAATGAATTATGACCTATCATTGGCCAAAACAAAAAGGAAATTATATCTCAATGAACTTGAGGAACTTATGATGAAGGATTATGAAAATTCAAGGATCAATAAAGCTAAAGTACAAGCCTACCAATATCAAAATTTTAAAACCAAATACATTGTACCGAGAAACCTATTCTTTTGTATAGTTCTAAACTTCATTTACACCCAGGAAAGTTGAGGTCTAGATGGTCAGGTTCATATATAGTTCATAAGGTGTACCCCCATGGGGCTGTTGAAATTCAGGATCCCACCAATGGCCAAACATTTAAAGTTAATGGTCATAGAATCAAACCATTCATAGAACCATTCCAAAAACATGAAGTTGATGAATAATTGTGTGAACCTACCACATATGACAAAAATAATTAATCAATTAGGGGACCAAGTCGATCTAACAATGTTAAACAAAGCGCTGCATGCGAGGCAATATGTGGTTTTCAAGTTTCAAATCATTTTTTTGTTTTAATAAACTTTATATTTTAAATAGGATTAATTAATAATTTTGATATTTAAAAATAATAAAAAATAGACTGTTGACCTATTCTTATATTATGAGTATGGATGGGTATGAAAGAGGAGCGCTATATTTATCTGTGTCATGTGGTGTGATCCTTGAGTAATACCTTACCAAGAAATTTAAAAAGAAGACAATGTATCATCAGTTTATTTTATTTTATTTTTATGTGTTTATAGGTTAAAAAAAAAATACAAAAAAATAAAAAAAAAAATAAGAATTATAAAAAAAGGGGACACGTCGTAGGTCGTGGGTCAAACCCCGTCACAATCGGTGAAGCCGTAGGGAATTGAACCCGTGACCGAAGGGAGACAGGGGTGAACGCTTACCACTGAACTATGGCTTATTGTGCTTCATTATTATATAATTTATATATATATACTTATATTTTACTTTCTTTATTATATATATATATAGTTTTTTTGTTTGTTTGTTTTTACTTTTTTTTCACTAGGGAATTTTCAGAGTGACATTGAGATCATGGGATTAAAAGGGAGCAACAAGAATTTCAACTTCAACCACCAGGTGACTTCATTCCATGATCCTAATTTTCAATTTCCTTTATAAACTCCCATTCTATGACTCTACCCCCTTCTAAATTTTATTTTCTTTAAACATTGGGTACAATGTTATTTTAAGTTGGGGGGGGGGATAAAATAAAATTGCTTTTGTGTCAAAAAAAATGAATGATTTAAAAAAATTTGTGCCTTAATGGAAGGACAAATTTCTTTAACCTTGAACCTGATAATAGAAATTGTACACTTTTAAACTTAATATCAAATAATTTAGCATGCCTTGATTTTTATTTTAATCTATTTATAATTTCATGAGTATATATTTTGGAAAGTGTGGCTTTCTAATGTGATATTTCATGATTTATATTTTCATCCAAATAAAAAAAAATCACAACGCATGTCCTTTGGATAGTGGGGTATTAGTTTGAGTTCATGGGGTCCCCCAAATAAATAGCATAGGATTGGTTATCATTTTAGTTTTAATACGAGTATTTAATAAAAAAATTAATAAAACAATAAATTTGCACGTAGAGCAATGAAATGACCTAAGGTGTGGCTTTCGACACTTGGGGATCATGACTCCATAGTTGTCTGACCCAGAGTTAGTAATTTTATCTCTATTTTTGGTAATTTGAATTTGTTTTTTACTAAGTTAACTTGAGATGATGCCCAAGTATGTGGGATTCACTTGGTGCCCTAAGGTCTTTGAGCCTGGGAGTCATCGGCAAAGTCTCGCTATAGGGGTTGACTCTTTTGAGTTCAATTTCAATTACCATGGAAAAATTGAAAAAAAATAACAAAAAAAAATTTAATACTCATCTTAATATTGAAATGTGATTCCACCTAGCACTTTCATCATTTCCCTCTTGAATAAAGATGAACCCCCATGTCTAATGCGATGCACAACACATCATCACTCTTAATTGATATTGGATGAAATATGGCGACGAATTTGAACAAAGGAATGGGATTGGGATTGGGACATTCTTATGAAACTATCATGTATTAAAATATTTTGATGGGTTTCATGATTGTTTGGTATAAGGGTTTTTGGCGATCATTGTGTATTAAAATCTTTTCGGAAAAGGGAATTTGAATTTCATATTATTGAGATACATTTTGCTCAGGACAAGAAAATCTCAAGTTGGGGGGTGTGATTAGACAATAAAAATACATATTTTAATTACATTTTAATGGTATTAAAATGTTCATTTTTGATCTTATGTGCCTGATTTAGTGGATTTTAATTTTGAACACCCATTCTTATCATTTGTGCACTTCATGCCTAATGTACACCAATTTAGGCCCAATGATTCATATAATTTTAAGGATTGTAATTATCCATATTTTAATTTTATATTTTTGGGAAATTTATCTACACTTAAATATTAAAATTTTTCATTCAAGGATTAATGGTGGATTCATAAAAGATTATTGAGATATTTGGAGATTAAAGGAAAGAATTCTGGAGAAGGCTGATTGGACACCATCCCACTGATGAGAATGTGGGGCCCAACATACAGTCCCAATGAATTGAAGATTTATAGGAATTCTATAAGAAATATATAGGAAAAAATAATTCTTCATAATCCAGTTCTAATCCATCCTCCATGGTGGTTATTAAGGCGTCTTAATTTAGAGATAAAATTCTGGGCTAGATTCTACGGCCCAGAAAAACAACCCATCAATTTAATCATATCTCAGAAACCACATATCCATTTGGGATGAAATTTTATAGAGAGCTAGGAGACATCCAGAGTTTAATTTTTTCCTCTATGTACTACTCCAATTCGGGCATCTAGAATTCCATTCAGATGCGTCTGTTCGGTACATGAAAGCTGGATGCCACCTTGGGTCAATGGTGGAAAAATCAACTATCCCTCAACTTTCCACCCACCTATGGCCTACCAAAATTAATTGAGAAGACTTGGACTATTGGAGGAACTACTAAATGCTTCAAAAATGCCTATTTAAGGTATTAGTGGTGGATTTTATCATCTTTGAGCTTTGTTTCATCTTAATGTTATACTACCAATTTGATGTTGTAATCAGATTCCCTAAATTGTAAGTTCCTTGAATTACCTTAGCTTCTTTATAAATTTTATTCATATTCTATTTTTCTATTCTTCTTCTTATCACTTTTATACCATTGCCTCAAGGTTTGAACTTGTTCATACCAAACCTTGTGAGATTATCACACAATGGTGGAGTGATTGTTATTTCATTGTTATTTTACTTCTCCAATTCCTCTTTCATGAGTCCAATTTACACATCCATTGAAACCATAAGATCAATGGAGGGATAACCCACTTATGGGTTGATCCAAGGAAGTATAAAGGGTCTGGATTGGTTGTTATTTATCACTACCTTAATCTCTAATCACTTCTTTAAAATGATATTTTTATTTGATGATTTTAAAACTTCTTCATCCTTATTGAATTTTAAGGCCACACACTTCAAGTGCTAATATGAACCTTTACCTTGGAGTGATGAAAGCTTTGATCCTTCAAGTGTATAGGTGATTAGTATTAGGGTGTGTAGGAATTAAACTAGTGAGTAATGATTTTGTTTGATCTTCTTAAATGAACTCGTCTCAAATATAAGAAATTGAAATAGTTGAAAAGGGAATGCATCCAATCCACCCTAAGTGATAACCTAGGATCAAATCATAATTTAAAATTGAATTAACTTCAGTGTCTTATAGCTCAATTAAACCCATATAAAATCAACCCAAGTTGTCCACTTCGTATCTAAAAATAGTCTACAGAATGTATGTTTCTATAGGTTTCTTCTTAGGTATCTGAGGATTTGACAACCCAAGATAAACTATAAGGACCGTTCTACCTTCATCTCTTGGGTAAATTTGAGCGTGAATCAGCAAAAAATGAGCATAGAACACTGAACATATTTGAAACATGGGACTTTTATCAAATTTTTATCCAAAATCCTCAAGGACATTGGCCTGAGATTGTAGGAGAGCCCTGGGGCCCAGCATCCAAGTCATTCGGGGGACCACTTGGATTAGAAATATGATGAAAGACCAAATAAAGGGGAACATAAAGCATGATAATGGGAGAAAACATGTCTATATAGAATCCAACACTCCAGGTCCTGAACCAGAGTTCTCCTGGGCAAGTTGGTGAATTGAAAAAGAGGTTCAAGGGGCCCAATTTGGGAGCAGATGACTCAAGGAGATGAGTGGAGGGAAGGGAGATGACTATCTCTCATGAGGGAGGTATGTGGAATGGCTATTGCATGCCCAATGCGAATGAGGACATAAGCACTTACCACCCAACATAACCCCTCCTGGAGGACTTAGGCCAGGGGTCCAGAAAGATGAGGAGGTTTCTATGAAATAGGGCTGGACCTAAAGAAAAAATGTCCAAGAATTCCTACGTATCCCATGAGGATGAGAATCGAGCCACACGTAGTTCGGGAAGACGTCATGCAATTCTAACATCATGCGATAAGGATGAAGATAAGAGGGGGGGGGGGTATTGATGAGGAATGTGTATGGTGTGGAAGATAACCTGACATGAATGAGGGAAATGAAACCCTATATATGCCACACCATTCATAATTCTAAGAGAGAACTCAGGCCAAGAGTCCAAGAGAAAGAATAGATGAACCTGGGATAGACCCGAAGACAAAATGTATGGGTTTTCCTATGTATCCCAAAAGGATGGGAATCAATCCAAACATAGTTCTGGAATATGGAATGCAGTTTAACATCCTATGAAAAGGATGTAGTAGATCTTAGTTTAATAGTCATAGAGCTCAGAACGTAGATGCCCAGTTTAATGTCGTGTGTGTGGGACAAATGGGTGAAAAGGTTAAATCATCGTTCTTTCCATTTGGTAGACCACAAAACGACAAAAATGATTGAGGATAATTTCTCATCATGTTTAAAAGATAGTATACGTATCATGTGATAGGAAATGGCAACAAAAAATGAGCATCGACCACTGGACATATTCGTAACGTGGGACTTAATATCAAATTTTTGTCCAAAATCCTTAGGGACGTTGGCCTGAGATGGTAGGAGAGCCCTCGGGCCTAGAATCCATGCCTTTCGGGGGCCTTTCAAATTTAAAAGATGACGGGAACCCCAAACAATGGGAAATATAAAATGTGGTGGTACCCATGTAATTTAATGTCTTGTGGCATGAATGAGAGAGTGAAGAAGGGGTGTCTCAAGGGGATGTGTGTGGCATGTCCAAAAATATCCCGACATGAACGAGTACATAGAGTCCATACCACACTGCACAATCCTAAGTGAGGACCCAGGGGGTAAGGTCGAGGTAATTGAGGTTGGGACACATACGGAAATTCCCAGCCAGTTTTCAGTTTATCATCACACGGGACGAGTGCTGAGTAGTTTTACATCCTCTGGTTCGGATGGATCACGCAGTTTACCATCATACAATGAGGATAGTGGTGATCTTAGTTTAAGGTCATAGATCTCAGACTGTGATTACCTGACCCTTTATGCGGGTATTTTCTTACCAAATCTCCTAATCCCGTGTGATAAATTCTTAGTGTAGGAAAAAAGGAATGGGGTCATGCTATCCTCATCATATAAGGGCATGACAATGAAGGAAAGAGGTCAGACCGGGTCGATCAAAACCAGACCAACATCCCTGATCGAGGCACATTGACGTTTGAAAGGATAACATGACAAAATGAATCACTGCACCCAATATTTGGGACATATATGGGTGGTGATAACGATGGAGGATGGTTGTTGACCATGTTCAAAACACAACATCCATATTGTGTGGTGAAATGGGAACAAACAAATGAGCATCGAATGCGGACCATATTCACAACATAGAACTTGTATCAAATTATCATTCAAGATCCTCTAAGACGTTGGCCCAAAATAGTAGGTGATCCATAAGGCCAAGAATCCTTTCCATTTGGGGTTCCTTTTTGATTTTAAAGATTATGGGAACCCCAAATTATGGGATGCATAAAGCATAAAAATACCCGTGGTCTAACGTCATGGTGGAAAGAAAAAAGAGGTGGATATCACTAAGGAGGGGGATACATGGTGCAGTCATGATAAACCTGACGTGGATGAAGGAAAAAAATCCTTCACCACACCATGTGTTTTGAGAAGCATCCAGCCCAAGGGGACAGACCCAAGGGGAGATTTTACAGTCTGGGACTGGGCCTACATACGAAATGTCAGGGCATTTCTACGTATCCAATGAGAATGGGAATCAATCCATACATAGTTCTAAAAGGGCCATGCAATTTAACATCATGCTGTAAGGATGTGGGATGATAGAAGAATGAGAGGGACACGTGATGCGATCATTGAAAACCTACCATAAATGGGTCCAAGGAAGTCTAAAATACACTGGGTGCGATCCTCCAAGAGAACTACATAAAGGGGGTAGTCAAAAGGAATAATTTGGGGGATGGACTCTAAGATGAAGAGTATGAGTGTTACTATGTAATCCATGAGGATGGGAATCAATACATATGTAGTTATTGAGAAAAAAAGGTTTCTAGGAAATAGGGCTGGACCCAAAGACAAAATGTACGAGCGTTCCTACGTATACCACGGGGATGAGAATCAAGCCACATGTAGTTCTGGAAGATGTCATGTAGTTTAACATCTTGTGGAAAGGAAATGGTATATCATAGTTTATGTTCATAGAGATTGGAAAATTTTTCATTTTATTGTCATGTGGGATGTTATAGATCTTAGTTTATGGACATAGAGCTCGAACTGTGATGGTATATTTTTTATTCGCAGTTTAACGTCATGCAGGACGACAAAGCAGTTTAACGTCATACAGGATAGGTCACATAGTTTAACATCGTGCGGTGAGGAAAATACAGTTTAAGGTCATATAGAACCATATAAAGTTTAACCTCATGCGATAATACATACAGTTTAATGTCTTGTGAGACAAGATTACATAAGAAAAGCATTTCTTAAGGAATTTGGCATTAGTGGGAGGAGTTATACGCTCACCATCCATGGTAACTTGGGAGTACTCACCATTGGGGTAAACCTTGTGAATGATGTAAGGTCCTTCCTATTTTGGCTCAAGTTTGGGTGTTTTCCTACCAGGTATCATTGGTGTTCTCATGTCCAAAACCATGTAACCTTGTAATAAAGATAAGAGGCGAACTTTCTTGTAGAAATCTCTAGCTATCTTGTTCTAATGCCTCTCTAGATTATGTAGGAAAAAATGCTTGTTCTTATCGAGCGCTTCCAGTTTATCCGGATGGATTTTGGCTACCTTATCCAATGTCTACTGATAATAGAAATCTATGCGTAATGAAGGAAACTAAATATCGATGGGTAGTATTTCCTCTGTTCCATACACCAAGGAATATGGGGTCACCTGAGTGGAATTACGAGTCATCGTCCGATAATCCCAGAGAGCATTGGGGAGTTTATCCAACCAACTCCTCTTGTTCTAACCAACCATATTCAGAAAAATGTTATAGAGGGTTTTTTTGAACTGCTCAATCTTCCCATTTACCTGTGTGTGATAGTGGGAGGTATGATTAGAATGGATGTTGTACTTGGTATACAACTTCCTCAGTTCGACTACCCAGAAATTTGTGTCATTATTAGTGAGTACAATGCAAGGGAATTTGAATTGGTAGATGATGTTGGAGGTCACAAATTCCACGAAAGAATGGGTTTTGACCTCCATGAGTAGAACTGGATCTGCCCACTTGGAAAATAAATCTATAGTGGTCAGGATAAATCTACATTGGCGAGCTATCACCAATGGATATGGTCCCACAACATCGAGTCCCCAGACCGCAAAGGGATAAGAGTACTTGTTAGTGTGAAGAGGTTCTAGAGGCTGGTGCATAAAGTTAGCATGGATTTGGAATGCATGGAACCTCTTGGAAAACTCGATACAATCATGTATCATGGAAGAAAAAAATACCCCAATCTCTGGATCTGGTGAGATAGTTTCCGCCCATTCTGATAAGCCCTATAGGAACCGACATGAACCTATTGCATGGCTTGAGAAATATCACCTCTCTGAATGAAATGAAGGAGAATCCCATCAAACCCACATCTATAGAGGATCTTCTCAACATCGTGACAACTCTGGAGGGTAAACTGAAATGCGTGGCGTCAAATTTGCTTGCGCTCGGCTTGATCTTCCGGGGGATTTCCATGCTATAGATACTCGATAAAGGGGGTCCTCCAATTGGAAGTCACCTATAAAACTACATTAAAGGGACTTGGGAGTCTTGATGTGGAGGCACCGACGGTAAGGTGGCTTACCTATGAGCTATCATCATCTTCCAGAGTGAGAGGAGCGATGAATCTCCGGTGCACCACACGAATAATCAAATCATCTTGGTAAGGTTCTATAAGAGATATAGCCAAGATGGTCAAGATGTCAGCTCAACCGTTATGTGAAAGAGGTATATGTGTAACTTCTGGAAGAGATGGGAACTAGGAAATCAACTGGAGGGTACGTTCTAACAGTGGAATGAGCTCCGGATTCTTGATGACGTAGTCACCGTTGATCTTATTGATGACTAGTTAGAAGTCCCCTTTCACATTTAGGTGGGGGATTCCAATCTCAAGGGATAGCTCGATACCATTAATGAAAGCCCGGTACTCTACCCCATTGTTGGTACATCCTTCTGACAACCAGAATTAATATAGCAAAAAAACTTGTGCTGGCATGATGAAGACAATACCCAGGCCCAATCTATTGAGTCTAGGGTCATTGAGTCTTCTGTAGATAGGGATTCAGGAAGAACCATCAAAGTGCATTTTACATCATGGAATGACTTGGTCTACCAAGAGGATTGCTTCATCAGGAAAATCAAGATCCAAAGACTGGTATGTGGGAGCTGGATGGGTGGAAAGGAAGTTTGCCAATGCCTGTCCCTTAATGGAATTCTAGGGAAAAAACTTTATGTCGAACTACTAGAGGATCACTGCCCACCGAGCTAGAAGACATGTCAATATAGGGAGGTTCATAATGTAATTCAGTAGATCCACTCAGGACACTAGCTGTATCTTATGATGCTGCAAGTAGTGTCACAATTTCTACACTATGAATACTAATGCAAGTCAACTTTTCTCAATAGAAGCATATATGGTCTCTATATCAAGGAGCATGCAGATGTGATAGTATAAACTATTCTCTATTGCCTCTTCGTTCTTATGGGTGAGATAGGAAATGAGAGATTATTCCAGAGCGGTCCCATAAAAGACCAGTGGCTTTCTAGAAATGGGTGGCATCAGGACCAGAGGGTGTAAAAGGTACTTCTTTATTTCCTCGAAAGCAGTCTGACACTCCTCATCCCACTAATAATTGAAGACTTTATTCATGATCCAAGAAAAGGGCTTACACTTTCCAGAAATATTCATGATGAATCAGTGTATATAGGCTAAGTGTCCTTGAAAACATCTAAGAACCCAAATTTCTCATAGGGGATACATCTGAATAATGGCCTTGATCTTCTCCAGATCGATCTCGATGCCTCTATATCTGACAACAAATACAAGAAAATTTATGGAGGTGACCCCGAAGTCACACTTCAACGGGTTAATCTTTAGATGGCAGGATTAGAGGAAGTTGAACACTTGCTCAAGATCTTCGAGATGGTCCTAGAACTGGAAAGATTTGACAACCAGATCATCCATGTAGAATTCCACCAATGTCACGAGGATCATATGAAATATGAGATGCATGGAACACTGATAGGTGGCACTTGCATTCATTAGACCTAAGGGCATTACCTGGTAAAAAAATTACCTTATGGTGCCCTGAAGGCTATAGACTCTTCATCCATAGGGGCCATTCAAATTTGGTTATACCCAAAATACCCATCCATAAAGGAGAGATCCTGGAACCCAGCAGTGGAATCAATCAATAGTTTCGTCGTAGGAAAGGTAGATTCATACTTCAGATAGTGATGGTTGAGATCCCAGAAGTTGATGAAGACTCTGATTTGTCCATTCGTATTCCTGATGGGTATGATGTTAGATAACCATCTGGGATACTGAACCTCCTTGTAGAAGTTGGATCTCATAAGCTTATCAATCTCAGCAATAATTATGGCACCGTGAGAAGGATGAATTTTTATGGGAGGCTATTTGATCCCGTGATGATTTGATGTAAGGCTAAGGCGGTAGACCGGGACATGAGGATATAGTCCTAGAATCTCATCATAACTCCATGAAAATATGTCACAATGTTGATTTAGGATTTACACATATCACTATTTCTCTTCGACATGCATAGCGACAATGATCAATGTGGGTTTTGAATCCATCTCTTTACCGAGGTTCACCTATAACAATTCATCGACCATGGTAGAGACACCCTCTTCCAATGCGGGAGGAGTATCCTCCAAATAATCTTCTTAATTCACGGTGGATGGATCCTTAGTGGTAGGTGATTATTCCAAGTCAAAATATCCTTATGGGACACTGGTGCCAGCCTTAGCGGCTGTGGACACTGCATCAAGGAGCTCCTGTACCGTCGAGACCATAATGATGAAAGCTGTCGACCCAATCCCATATGGTCTTTAGCCCAAAGGGCCACACTTGATGATATCAAAGCAATAGTGGTGCATAATATTGAGTAGGTTTATCCCATCCTAGAAAAACAATCAAGTATTCCGTATTGCTATTTCCATGGGGTGGACATCGCGATACCTTATAGGAGTAGGGGCCTCTGGAACCACCTGATCCTGATTTGTATAGGAATATGATGTGATCTTATGGAATCCATTAGACCTGAGAATGTGTTTACCCCTATTCCTAGAAACAAAAAAGAATTTCCCTAGATCTAGACTTGTGGACTCCAATCAGTGGACTTGGAAAATGTAGGCATCATCCAGGTCTATCCATGGGTTGATAGAAGCTGTAGTGGGTTCAACCTTGCTAGCCTGAATCTATTTTTTATTTCTCTTGTAATAGTAGGCATCCAGATAGTGGGATTAACAAGAGAAAAAGAGAGATGCATCACCTTGAAGTACGCCTACTTGACCATTAAGGGAGTACTTAAGGAATTGGTGATATGAAGAGGGAACCGCCAGAGTTAGGTGGAGCCATGGCCTACCCATCAACACGTTGTAGGTGGTGTCTTATGAGACAACCATGAACTCAGTACTAGATACCAGGCCGCCGAACTAGATCTTCAGGAAGATCTTTCAAACCGATGTCTGTTTTTTCATGTCATAACCATGAATTTTCAGGTCAGATGAGCTCAACTCATCCTCAGACAACCCCATCTTTTAGTGCATCTGAGTTGGGATAAGATTGATAACAGATACTATGTCAAAAAGATAGTGACAAACCTCCATGAAATTGAAGTTGATAGTGATATATAGTGGGTAGATGTGCCCCTATATGAGAGAGCCTTCATATTCTCTAGATAAAGAGATGATGGCATGGAATTCTTCATGCTTGGCTACCTCAGCATGGAAAGATTCTACAGCCGCTACCTTCATCTCAAACTGGAGGGGGATTCTTAAATCCTCGGCAAGGGATTCACACATATCCACTGATAGGTGAATAGACTTGAGGATAGAGATCCTCTCAATAATAATAGAAATATGCTTAAGGATATCATACTTATGTGCCAAGCGTGAACTTCTACTGACATGAGGTTGTTCTATGATAGGAGGTATAGCGGGCCCTTCTGGCTGAATCGGTGGCTGATTGGTTCCAGGAATGTCTCACTTCTCACTAGTATAAATGCATGGAGCTACTATCAAATGAGGCATATATGACCAAGGCCGGTCCATAATAGAACTTGGCCGATTGTAGAATGGTCATGGTGGTTCCATCAGATCAAGTAGCACAAACGACGATGAAGGCAGACCTGATGACACCTGATGACACATGATGAGAAGGCTGTGTATGTTGAGATCCACACTGAGTCTGTTGTCTTGTTTTGGTGGCTTTCACATCTTGGTTGGAAGTATTTATTAAGGAATTTTGACAACCCATAATTTCTCATCATCATGAACCATATAGGGGTTTACCAGATCTATGGTATTAACTAAAGAACACCCATGGTTGTCACTTGAATAATCCTCCACCACTGGATAGATCCTGGGGTTAATATCCATCTCTGGGGGAATGAAGTCACTGAGAGTATGAGATGGTGATGGAATTGTTGGGGGATTTGTTTTCCCTTGTGCTGTAGGTGATTTCCCTTCTGGGAAGAGGAAGGTTGGGACATCAATGCATAAGTAGTGGTTGTGGGTGATGCGGCAACTTCTAAAGGCTTGGGTCAATTAAAACATGAACATATAATACCATGGGAATGGGAAATTTCCTTATGATCCATCTAGTCATCATATTTTTGGGACCCTTGGTTAGGAACCTATTGACACTCACCTTCGCTGTCACTGTCACAGTCGGGCTGTATGAATACACATTCCACCTTTTCCAGTGCTAGGCCTAACCTGACTATGCTGTTATCAACCTGGTCTTGAATCCAATCTTTAAACACATAGCACTGCTTGAGGGTGTGCCCTAGGATCCAGTGATAGGGGCAGTAATTAGGTCGGTTAGTGAGATCTGGCTCTTCAGGCCTCCTGTATTCCGACAATCGTAGAATCCCCTATTCCAAGGAACTTTGGAAATAACTGGGGAACTGAGCCTTATTAAATGAGTAGGTCCAGTTCCTTCTATTTGGTAATGGGTCTCTGGGAGCCTGGCCCTGACGAGGGGCTGGAGGAGCCCATCGAGGAGGTGGAACATGGTTATCTCTCCTAGGTGGTGGCAGCACGTTACATGGGGCACCTGTTGATTCTGAGGTGGTTGATGCTTGGCCAGTGGCTGTGCCTGAGGTAGTGGGCCTCTTCAAGGATGTGTAGGAGGATCCAATAGTAATAGATATATCTTCTTAGGGGCCTCTGTTTGGGATATCGTGGTGGGATTGGCCTTGGCGGCCCTTCTTGCAGGAACTAAAGGAGGCAACATGCGTGCCTGCTAAGCCTACTATAAGGTTTCCTCTAAACACTGGGCTTTGTCGGAGAAATACTGAAATACCCTAGGGTAATTCTGCATGATGAGGGAGGGGACTAGTTTAGTTTTGACATTCCATACACAAATTGTTATTATATTCTCCTGAGTCAACAACTGGTCAAGGGAATAGGTGAGGCCTTTCAACCAGGCGACAAAGTCTACAACATGCTCTTCAGGCATCTGCTTGCACTTGAAGAGCTCTGAAATACTCATCTTCCTAGTGGTAGAGCTGAACTGGTAAATAAAATTCCAACACAAATCTTCCTATACGGCTACTGACCCAATGGGTAGCTAGCTATACCAGATAAACACAGGCCCTTCCGATGTTTGTATGAAACAATAGAGTTTGGCGGCCTCTTGCTGCGTTGGAGTTCCCAACATGGGTCCAAACCTTGAGATAAATTCGGATGGATACTGTATAGTATCACCTATACCATTAAAGGGGTAAACAGTAGGGTTTTTGAAACTAGGTGGTGTTGGCATATCATCCACCCATGTCATATACGGCTTTCCATTAGGTGGAATTTACACCTGTCGAGTTTCCAACGCCTTGATGCAAGAAATGAGTGTTGCCATTGGATCATCTGGGTAGGGATTCCTATCTTGATGAGGATCCCTGACCACCAGTGTTTTGTAAGGTTCTTCAACATGATAGGAATACCTGACAGCTCATGGAGCGGTTGGTGGGATGATCTGCAGAGTGGCTAGGGGGACCTGAGCTGGGTCCCGAGGATTATCGCGTCGCACAAGTGGAGTTGGTGATACATACCACACCCTCTTTCCATAAGCTCTGTATTCTAACCTATCTATGTGGGAAGGATGTTCAGGGTCACCCAGAGGTAACTCACCGGGGGTGGGGGGAGTTGTACCTACCCCCGCTACCCAAGTTGTGGATCACCTTAGTCTGGTCACCGATCCATATCACATTTATCAAGAATGTCATCAAACATATTTTTATGATCCACGATTTGTTGATATAATAAGGCCTTATTATGATTATCATCCATCCTTTTTCACTATTAAAGATGATTCATAGGGTTTGGTGGCCCCAAGATGCTCTTTTCCCTTATTGGGATTCCGACTGAGGTCTAATGAATTGGTAGGTATGAGAAGGCCCAGTAAATTTCTTTGCTAGTTAGTGACCCTTCCCGACAGATGTAATAGGTGTGGAACTCCTCCTAAGGTAAGTTCTATTCAAGGATCTGAAGCTCGTTCTCTTCCTTTGATAAGTCTGGCATGTTAACTGTGACTCTACCTAGAGTAATATCCTCAATATCACCTAGAAAGTTGGGTTAGTGCCGGATACAAATGAAATGAAGGGAAGCATACTACCCCAACCAAATACTTGAATGTGGGGGGAATCCAAATTGATAATTCTATGGAGCAATTTAAATCTTTGGATGCACCACTGTTGGAGGGTCTGATGGTGACCGAGTGACTCAGGATGCTGGGCCACAGGGAGCACAGCCAAGTCGACCATACGACATTGATGTCCAATATCTTCAAAGTTTTCCTGAATCTTGGGGTAAGACACTCACTAATAATGTAGACGAAAGTGCATTTCCTAGAGGGTATGGAAAAACACGCAACTTCCTCCTGGGTAAGTGATTCTGACGCACTGATGTTTGTAGTTGAAACTGGCCAAAACATCTATGGGAAATGGTCCACCGCAAGGATGTACCACAGGCTCCTTGGCTTAGAGTCAGAGTTCGGCCCTTGGTTACCCCATTCTTCGAATGGGGGTGAATGGGGGACCAATAGCGGCACTGAAGCAGATATATAATATGGTAGACTAGTTGGCGGAGAATACAACGAGTGAGCTGACAAGTTGCTGCATCTTGTACTATCTTGCGAGGAATGCAACGAATGAGCTACCACATCCCAGTATAACGGGCTGGAGGCCACAACTTCCCATGTAGGGGATGAAGTTGCTGATTGTGGGTCATAATGTTGTTCGTCCCCTATTGATCCCCAGACTAACTCTCAGTGATCTTTGGTCGAGGTATATAATGATCTTATTGATGATAGGGGGGATTGCATGGCCATACCCTAAAAAGGGGCCAAATCTTCCTCCTCTTGGATGTTTCTAAGAAGGGAGGTGGGGATCTTGTGGACCTAGATTTTGGGAAGGATGAGGCTTATACGCCTCACTCCTACCCCATCCCCTGACATAGAAGATCGTGGTGAGGGTTCAATAATCGAATCACACTCCACCTCAGAGTATGAAAAGCAGACATGTTTAAACACATTCAGAAACTTCCCAGTATTCTTCTTTTGGTGGAGGTGATCTACCCTCCTACCCCAGGATGGTTTTGAGGAAGGTTAGGATTTTAAAACAAGGAGTAACTTCAGCTAAATTGATGCTGGGGAGGATAGGAATTCCACCTGGGTGAGTCGGGGTGTGAGGAGCACTTAGATAAATGTCAAAGGGAACACATGGATGACCTCTATGTCCATGGGATGGCATGCGGAGGGAATCTCTGTGGAAAGTGTTGAAGCAAGCAGGACCTGCACTGGAACTAATGGGATCATGGGAAGTACTTCCATGTTTATTCCCCTCAGCAGTGATGGTATGAGGGGGGGCTTCGTACTGGTTATACTGAACACAGGTAAGACCTCTACATTGGGTTCCAATAAAGCGAGGCAATTCTATGGTTCTCTGATTGCTGGGATGAGGAGGACCTTCGTCGGTTGCTTTAAGAACATGGGTAAGACCCCCACACTAATGGTTGACCATATGAGGAGTATTTTCGCATTGAAAACCTGTGATAGGAGGAACGACTCCATACCTGAGGTCATATGTGTGGAAGATAATTCCCTGTTGGATGTTAGTGTGGTGGGGAGGACCTTCGCTCAGACTGATGGTGGTATAGGGAGGACCTCCACACCGAGCTTGGGAGTATGGAGGACCTATGCTCTCATTGTTGGTGGCACGAGGAGGACCTCCGTACTAGATGTCATCACCGTGGGTCGGCCCGTGATGGAATACACCTGTGTCGGTGACCAGGATAGTCGTCCCAACCTGCCCATGGGGTGGTTGGGGCCTCAATCTTGGTCGGGCGTATAAGTTCCCTTGTTCAGTATAAATAGAAAATTGTTATTATATGACGGAGGTGGCATAGGCCATGATAGCTGTTGATGATGATGCCCCCTGGAAGGCATCCTCCTCATCTTGCACCCAACATTGGCATTGGGTTAACTAGACTGGGGCCGGTGGTGCATGTGTATAAACCACCTACTCCTCAGCCTGTGGGGTTGGGTGGTGGTGCTGATGAGGCCTAGTAGGATACCTCCTCGGTGGACCCTAATATGGTATCACAGCTGGCCTGGCCCGAACTTCCATCACCTCATCATCGTAAGGGAGAGAGTCATCAAAGTGATCCAGGGAGAGGCTCCTGAAATGATTATAGACCGGAGTGGGGAGCAGTGGCTCCCTACATGGCCCTTGGGGGTGGCATTGATGATGAGGTGCAGAAGCCTCTAGGTCCTTCCGATACATATCATGTGTTGGGATAATCCCCTCTTCCTCATATCGTCAAACGAGGTCATTAATCACCCTCCTCTGAATGATTTTAGATGGGGAGTTGGGGCATGGATTCCCAAAAGCTGTGGATATAGAGGCCATTATAGAACATATGAGGATTCATGGGATTTACGCATTGGTGTTACCATAGCCCACACATTAGTGGGTGGGTGGTGATCGGTTTCCTATCATGGAAGCTTGGGTCCTGAAAAGAATGGAGATTCAACAATTAGCACTAAAATAAGGGAAGAGAAGTTCAGTTCCACATCACCGTTCCATCTCCCATTATTGGTAAGAAGGTTCCATGCTGACAATGTCACATACCAGGATGCCCGACGTTCAACAGACCCAATCTCTAGTGAGTTTCACGCCAAGACCACTATTTTCTTAGCGGGACCTAGCGTCGGCTAATTGGATCTAGCGACATGCTTATCCTATGATGTATCAAATTCTAATAATCTCAACATTGAGGGGAATAATTTCATGTTGGGTTCAACATTTCTATTTCTGATGCTTTCACCAAAGTGTGCATCCATCCATTGAGGACACACTGATTTCTTCCCCGCATTCCCACTTTCCAAAGGCAGGCAACATCTGTGTCATGTTCAGGGATGTTTTCTCCTTAATAAAAATAGGATTATGGGATGTTAGTTCATCCTTCTATGGATTCCTTCTCAGAATTCATTACCTAGTCCGAGTCTCCCTTAATTATTAGGACATTGTCTGTGAAACTCTTCCCAGTTCCATCTCTTTGTGGATTCTAGTTAATTAATCTTCTTCTTTCAGGAAATTCCAATGGGTCAAGTCAGGGAAGAAACCTTTGATCAGGGGAGTAGTCATGTTGGACATCATTGGCATGCCTGGACACTGAAACCCTGATGGGTCTGGGTTTCTTACTCTTATCATAGGGCTTCTCGAGGGTGAAAAAGCCCAAGGCATCCCACATCAAGTGTGGGAAATTATATTCCATAGGCATGCCTCTAAGGTTTTCCTCAGATTCCTATGTTTAACACAAGGTATGACATAAGTTTAACAACTAGCGAAGACGGATCAGACTGATCAGAACATTGATAGGAGAGGATCTGATGGGTGTAGCCCCTTGAGGGAGCACCTAAGATTCCAATTAGATGGGTAGATCAAGATGTCTAATGAAGATGAATCGGAGGATGCTTGCGTCCCTATGAAGGGGACTCCAAGGTTTTCCATTAGCTGGGATTGGACCTCAGGGAGGATTCCTATGTACCCTATCCCAAGAGACAGGGATCAAACCCACATAGATCAAAGGGGAGATGAATCGAGGTGTGCACAGTGGACATCGATCCAGAGGCATGTTGAGTATTACACATGGTTAGCATCCCATATCAAGAGGAGCGATCTTGGTTGGATGGTTATGGGTTGTATGAGGATTAGGCATGGTTAGCTGCACGAGTGCCACAAAAGGAAGAAAGTGGATGGATGTCATGATCTCACAGGGATGAGGTGGCCCGGGTAAGAATCAAGATGGATAATGGATCATTGAGTGAAGTAGATTGGAGGAAGGGATTGAATTGATATAAAGACGACGATGATGTTGGGCTTAAACCTTAGGGAGGCTTCCCACGTATCCCTATGGAGAAGAATCAAAGTTCACGTAGTATGCTGGGGTGATGGGACACCTAAGGGTCCCATGGGAGTGGACGCATATATGGGACCCATACGAAGTAGAACCTCTGGGTTGGGGCATGACCTTCCCGAAACACGAAGGATCAAGGGAGAGACCAGGATGAGACATGTGTGATGGGCTTGAACCTTAGGGAGGCTTCCTACATATCCCCATGGTAGAGAATAAGATCCCACATTGTTTGAGACGAGGGATGGAATCGAGATGTACACAAAGGACGATGACCTGATGACATACTGGGGCTTAAGTGTGGTTAGAATCCCAAGAGTGGGTCTGATTCCACTGGGATAGACCAAAGATCTGGGTCCCAATAGGGGGGACACCAAAGTTTACTAGTGTTTGGGGTTGAACCTCAGGGAGTATTCCTTCGTACCCTGTCTAGGAGATAGGGATAAAACACACATAGTTCATATAAAGTTGCGGACTACAACGTCCTACCGCCAGTTACGGGCTACAATGGATTATCGCTGGATGGGGACTACAATGGCTTACCACTGGATGGGGACTACAATGGCTTACCGCTGGATGGGGACTACAATAGCTTACTGATGGATGGGGTTGAATCTCATTGAGGCTTCTTATTTACCCTGACTAGGAGACATGGATCAAAACCCATGTAGTTTAGTGTTATACAATTTAACGTTATGCAGAATGAAAAGGGGGCATACAGCTTAACGTCATGCAGGATGAGGGTGAACCGACGTGAATTAGTTGCAACTGATGGGTGTTGGTATTGAACCTTAGGAAGGATTCCTACATAAATTTCTTGTAAAGGGAAAGGATCAAAGTCCACGTAGTTTGGAATGAGTGTTTGGGGCTTATGCACTAAGGCAGCCCAGGAAGGATGTCATGGTCGATGCTTAATCTAAGCCCACTTGAATCATGGTCAGAGTGAGAAACAAGAGGCAACAAAGACCTAACGATCACGTCGCGAAAGGTGCATCTGCAAGGAATAGAGATGTCTTACACATGGCTTGCGGCCTAGGGAGATTTATATTGGGACTTACTACAGGATGAAGTCCAGATAATGATAAAGATGAAAGGGAGAGGGATGAGGTAAAGAAGGTCCCTATGCCCATATCTCCTCTAGATTTTGTGCACCAAAGAATAAATGAGAAGAAGGGATGATACCTCCTACAAGAAAGGATAGGGGCTTACACCAGGATGGTTGCCCTTCCCCGTGGATAGATACCACTCCAGAAAAGAGGATCTCATTCCATGTGAGGAATATCTCACTCCTATGGAGACCAGTGAGCATGGAGAATGTCTGAGATGGGGCACCCTATGTATATTGCATGGGGAGAGGTCATAGTTTAACGTCATGTGCTGAGGAAGATGATGCTTGGAAGTTTAACATCCTGAAACTCAGACGAGGTGGGTTTACTCCAAACCCTTAGGACTTACATAACTGATACCCACCCACCCTTGGGGAGAAAAGGAATAAACAATTCCATGTAGAGACGGGGTTGTGGAGTGATCTATTGAGGGGATCACATTATCATGGATATGAGAAGAAGCAATAGCCATTATCATGCCTATGTGAAGAAGTATGAGGATAAGGAATGCAATATGAAAAACTGCCCAAGGGACCTTGAAATCACTTCATAAAAATCCAGAGGTCCATACGGGAGAAGGATTTGTGAAGAAAATGGGTTCACATGAAAGGACCTTGTGAAGCTCTAGTGCTCCACATAGTAGAGGGACTTTGCAAAGGGGTATGCTTCGCAAAGTGGAGTGGCTTAGCCTATGCATGGCATATACATGAATATGAAGGGTACTTCATGAAGAGAAAATTATTTTGTGAAGTAGGACTTCACGGAACATGGATGCCTTGCAAAGAGAGGCACTGTGAAACCATATGCTTCGTGAAACACAGTGATCCTGCCTTAGCATGGGGTTTACATGTTCATGGAAGGTACTTTTAGGGCTCTATAAAGACCCAAGTTCCCCTAGGAATCTCCTTCCTTTATGATGACCTGTGGGATCCACGAAGGGAATCCCTGTTTGAATATGGGTTGTATTTGATCTTAGGGAAAGGTACTTTGCAATGATAAAGTACCTTGAAGAGATAATTTTTCTCAAGGTTTTGTAGAGCGGAAGGTGCTTTGAAATTTGAGAGATGAGAAGGAAAAAGGTCAGGGTATCCATATATTAGGTCAGAGGGAAGCTTGGTATTTATAGGTGAGGGGTGATGCAAAGCTCTGCCAGCTCGTTGTAGAGCCACGTGGTGATTTGTGATCGATCAAAGATTGCGTCAAGTTTTTCGTAACTGTGGAGTTGACCATCATCCCCTCCTCAACGTAGAGGCCTCCTTAATCACCTCTATGGTTCTTGAGGAGGCTTCTGTCAATTTCCAAAGGATCATAGAGGAAATTTAGTTCCCTCCACGAGGTGAAGCTTCCTATCAATTGTGTCGTAACCCTAGAGCCTCCCGCCTCTTTTATTCTACGGAGATCGTAGAGGGGGCCTTGTATTTGCATTGGTCGTGATGTTTAGGGGCTCCGTGAAGGAGCTTCATGAAGAAGCCTCTTTTTTATTGGTTTCATCTTTGCATATTTCCCTCTTCCCATATTTTTGGTGCCAATAAGTTTCATAGGTTAAAATAAAGGTTTCATTGAAGAATACCTCTTATTATTGTGATTTCTTATTCATATAATATTTTACTATAATTATTTAAGATATTACCATAACCATATTGCTTTTATTATTTTTTTGGATCTGAGATCTTGAAAACGAACCTGTGGAATACATGTCTCTAGAAATTTATAAGAATTTACTATAGAGGAATTTTTGGAATAAATGGTTGATAATACTAATATATATGCCTAATATGAGGGAAAATATTTATTACCTAGTATTATCTAAGATAGAAAGGTCTGTATCTCTTCGAATATGTATCTTGAGTCATGAATATCTTTGGAAACCCTTTAGTATTTTTATTAGTTAGTGAAAAATAAAATTGTAAGGATGTAATTTATTTAAGGAATAAGAATGTAAGATCCCATATTCTACCTAGTTGTGTTCTCTTTAAGATTTCATTTGAACATATTTTAGTTTTGATAAACCATTTTAAACTTGAAAAAATGAGCCCCATTCTTGGAATAAAGAATTTATTTGGAGGTTTTCTAGGGCTCGGAGAAGTTGGAGTAGTGGAAGATAGCAGTGTCCATAGGTAGTTTGAAGTTTGAAAAAAGCTACAATACCACCATCTAATAGGTGTATCCCATCGACTAGTAAATGGGTTATACAAGAGATCCACCAGCCTACCAGATCCACACCAGCTAGCTAGTGGAACCCACTAATTGGATGAAGGGGTTTCCAACTATATAGGTTCGCTAGAGGGAGGACACCATCGACTACCTAGTGGTGCCCACCAGTTACCTAGTGGTGTCAGGTTGGGCCACATAAGTGAGGGGATTTGATGTCATTTTACAATACAAAACCCCTATTTTATCCCTTTTAATACCCTTTTGTGACCCTAATTCGGGATTTACAAATTAAGAAGGCTCTTGAGTGATCTTGAGGATTTTCCAACACCTTTCCTTGGTTCTTTGATATGTTATTCGATCCAGTGATCCAAAATTGGAAAGTCTCACTTGTATTTGGTGAAATCCTATATTTTACTCACTATATAATCTTATTACTACCTTTATGAGGTGGTTCAATCACTCTCCATATGGGATCATTGCGTTTGACATTGATTCGTCACCCGATCTTAGTTTCTTTCTTCTTTATTTCTTGTGGTGGGTGGTTTAGAACATCTCCCTAATGTCCGTTTCATTATTTTAATACATGAAATGAGTGAGATAATGATGGAATATAATGAGAATAAATTGGTAATCTAATTTTCTAATGAAACAATATTATTTTACCTCCCTTATATCTTGTTTTATCCATTAGCATTGAGACTAGGACTTACAGCCACCAGAGAGGTGTGCTTAACTTTTAACCTATGATGGAACTCAGAATGTAAGAACCTAGGTTCCTTTATTGAATTGAAAATCATTAATGGAATGAATGAAAAAAATTAATATCCTTGAAAAATAATTGTAATAACCTATTAATTATTATAATTATCCTGAGAATGCAACACTTGTCTTGAAAGTGACTATTTTTGGCATGTAAATAGATTAGTAAGATAATAAGATGGAAATTGGATAAAATGACTTGTGAATGGGAAAATTGGATCAATTGATATGTGTAATGAATTATCATAATTATTTAGAAATTTTTTTATCTTTTCATAATAGAATTAATGGTTCATTAATTGGTAATTTGAATAATTTATTGACTGAAAATTATCTTTTTAATCAAATAAAATGGGATAATACTGAGATCATGTGGGGGGGGGGGGATGGTGGAAACTAAGGGAATTTCCACTTACAATGAGAATACAATTATTTGGTAAGGATATAATAAAAAAATATAAAATAATACTCTCATCAGGGCCCCATTTACTTTCCAAATCATTTGACACAAAATTTCCTTCCTTCCATGTATGACCAACCTCAAAACTCTGCTCAATAGTGATCCTGCATTTCTTGACAAAGTAATCTAGTTCCCTTGGTGGGCTGGCCTTTCCACAGAGAAGATAAACCATCACTTTGGAATCTGATTCAACCTTTGAGATGATATTGTTATAAATTTTATACAATGTGAGTTCATTAACCATAGCTCTCAACTATGCTCCAATGGATTTTCCTAGACCATAAAATGTGTTGAAACCAAAAATGACTAAGCCTCTAAATTCCCACAAAAGACCACCCACTCTCATTTCCTTAGCCAAACGAGATCCATCAACATTTAGCTTTAACCAAGTGGATGGGGGTTTCCATCTAACCCACCTCCACTGGTTGTTACTTTATCTTCCTTCTATATTGAAGACCTCCCTTAGGATAATTAATCATAGATAAACTGAATATCCCCACTAGAAATAAGAGATCCCATTTCCTCTACCAAGGATTTCACTCAGATATAGATAAATAGGTGAGAGTAGATTCTTCCCTCTCTCACCTTAATTATGGACTCCTAAATAACCCATCACACCATCCCAAAATAGCATGCCACATGCATGAACTTCCACACTATTTTGACCAACCCCCTGAAACTAATACGACCTTTGTTAATGTGTTTGGAAAGTTTTGTGATTGGTATTATAAATGGATTTCTTGAAATATTGTCTTGTTATAACTTCTTAATTATATAGATTCATGAGGGATAGGTGTATGGTTACATGCCTCTAAATGGTTAGATGAATGATAATATACCACATGAAAGCTAGATTCATGGTCACATATCACTTGAGGGCTAGATTCATGGTTCAAACTACTTAATGGATAAATGCATGGGTTCATACCACATAAGTTCTAGATTCACAATTACTTAATGATTGAGGGTGAGATGTATATTTATATTTGATGACTAAGGGTGATAAGGATGGTTACATGATCACCTGAGGGAAACACGCTGTTTATTGATTTAAGATATGGTCTATTCATCCTTGATAGGGGAATCCACCAATAATATGAGTGATTCTTCCTAGGAAGGAGAATCCAATAACTGACAGAGATACCCAACATTATGGTGAAGCTGGTTTGGTTGACCCCATGTGTCAACCTGGAGAATGAGGGCCGATGAGTTTTTTGATGTTCTAGACTAATTTATGAATTAATTCCCCTATTTATTGTACTATTGCAAGCAATTTATATTTAGACTAGATTTCTTATACACTATGGGTGTTGGTATACTGAGTTTCAATCACATACTATTTAGGTTTCATTTCGTAGTTAGGTAGACTTCATGGTTTTAGGATTGGACAAGGTCAATGGTCTATGTGCTTGATTTGATTGCTATGCTGGGATAGTATTGGAGCTCGGAGATAGGACCAGACATGGGGGTCAGGACTGAGTTTCTTTTGTAGTCTTTATTATGGATTCTATATTTAGTTACTGATTTCATGAATTTTGGCATGAAATTTATTTTACATTAAGTATGACATCACATGGTTTATTATATTTGGATTGATTCAGTTTTATCTTTCGTATTTAGTTTATGTTATATGTTCTGATTGATTTATCAAATTTCCATTGGAATTGCTACTCTGTTAGAGAGGGTAAATTCTCCCCACTATATTCCATAGGCCCTTGCTTATTGTTAGAAGCATTTTGTGTATGGGTAGGTGAACTTGAGGTCACATGACCATCCATATCAATCACTTAAGGGATAACTAGGTGGAATAAGTTATAAAGTGGCATCATAGGTTTGGTATTTTATATAAATTTACTATTTTGGGAAGGAAGATTAGAGACTTGGATGTGTTAGGGATTGATAATGATATCACGTATGGGAGTAGGTAACCCATATGTGGGGTAAAACCCATGTACTCAGGGATTTCATTACTGTTATCAATGTTCTCTTGTTACAGTAATGATGTTATTTCACCTTGGGTAGTTAAATTGTTGTGTCATGTTACTATTTTATGAGATTTTACTCATGAGATTGTATAACACAAGGTAAATATGCATGAATCATGGTATACACATAGGGGGATATGTTGACATTCATTATTTATGATAGGAAATTTTTTATCACATGTGATATACCTACCTTTTAAATTATGAAAATTAATCCCTTGACATATATGCTAAAAAAGGAATAAATGGGATTGTTATGATATTCCAATTCAATTATTAACACAAGTCATGGAGTAATCTTGTTTCAATGGTTATCAATTGTTTTCTAGACCTTCTAAGGTTTATTTTTTAATGTATCATATGATATGAGGAGTGTGTTTACCTTTTTATAGAAAATTACCCTGTGTCATATATATTTTGAGCATTAGGAGAGTGGTAATCAACACACCCATCAAGAAGCTGATTCAGAACTTGATGTGGCTCTATAGAACCTTATGGATGATCAAATTTATGATATATTCTTATATTCCACGAAATCCATGAAGAGGGATACTACTCACATTTTTCCTTTAATGTATAATATGTCCAGAGAATTTTAGCTGTAACATCAACCCATGTTCACTGATAAGGAAGTACCCTAGGTAGCTGAATTCTAGAGAGAGTTTGTTTATATGATCTTTAAGTACCCTAAGACACCCATTGATATGAGAGTAAAGATTTATACTTATATGATATGAGGATTAACCAATAACATGTGGTACATCATAGAAAAATCATAAAATAAGAGGGGATAACCTAGAAGGTATTTGAGGTGAAATTGTTGAATCAATTTTATCTAGAGAAGCTGAGGGATAAGAGGGATCAAGAGTTCATGCACTCAAAATAGGGGAGAATTATAGTGATGGACTATGATGAATGATTAACCAAACTGTAAAATTTTGATCCATCCTTGGTAGATTATGAGATATCTAGGGTTAAGTTCTTCTAGGATGAGTTTCATTACAAGATCAAGTCACATGTGAAAATATTTAACCCGAGAAACTTCACTAAAATGATGAATCATTACCTCATTCAAAATGGAACCTGAAGGAGGCCTCAATTAGTGAGAAAAAAGTATTATTAAGAAGATCATGGAGCTATTCTTAAGGTAGAAAAAAGCAACACTATGATAGTTACCACTGGGGAAGTATTAGAAAGAGAAGCTAGGGGAGTGGATAATCACCTTTGGATCATGATCAAAGTTAGTGCTTTCATTATGTCAGGGCTAGCCACAAGCACATATAATGTCCTTTCCCTATAGTGGAGTTCCACACTTTTGTTAAGAAAGGAAATATTTATAGTTTTTTGTAGGGAAACTCAGTAGTTGAGTAGTGGTAGATGATCAGGGTAAGAACTATAGATTTGGAAGGACACAACTACCCCATAGTAGTCAAGTTGTTGGAGTTCCATTGAGATATTGGGAAGGGGTAGGGGATGTGGTACCCCTATGTTAAAGTGAAAATATCAGCTAAAGGGATCATCACTAAGTATTCAAGATAGATCCCAAGGTAGCGGGGTGACTCATATTCCCGCTATATAGTCTACTCTAACTATTATGGATGGTGGACGTTCCATCACCAAAAGTATGATTCTTATGTCATCTACCCTTTCCTATGTTTTATGTGATATAGGTGCATCACATTCCTTTATATATACTCTTTTTTCTAATGTATTGGGTTTATATATAGAAACATTAGACAGAGTTATGACCATAGACATATCGTTAGGGATGCGATCAGAGGACATTATATGTTTTAAGGAGTGTTCTCTTGAAATTAGTGGTTATTATTTCCTATGTGAGTTTTTTTACTTAAAATGGCCAGGTTTGATTTGATTTTGGGTATGTATTTTCTAGTTTTTTACTAGGATCATACCAAGTGTTATCAAAGGAGATTTAACTTTATTTTCCTAGAATGGAATAACTATATTCACTATGGTGAATGGGATATTCATGTTGGCCATATAGGACCAATTTAGTGTTGATTGGAAAACCCTATGGCTTAGATAACTAGACTTGTTTTTAATGATGGTGAGTTATAGCTGAGTACTTTTCCACTAGTAATAGACCAATTTTAGGATGTATTTCTTGAAGAGTTCTCTAGGTAACCACCTAAGAGGGATATTAAGTTCACTATTGAGTTGGGGTCAAGATCCAAACCAATTTCTATTTAACCTTAAAAGATGAAACCAATAGAGATTTAGGATTTTAAAGTTAAGTTTAAATATCCATAAGCGAAGGGATTCATATGGAATAGTACTTCACAATGGGGTTATTCTATAATTTTAACCAAAAAGGATGATGGGTATCTATTCTTATGTGTATATTATCAGATATTGAACCAAATGTCAATAAAAAATCGGTATTCCCTTCAGAAAATCAATTATCTCTTTGATAAGGTGAGAGGTACCAAAAGTTTCTCCAAAATTTTCTTAAGGTCAGGGCACCATCAATCGAGGGTGAGACCATCCAACATAACCCAGACTTCTTTTATGTGATTCTATGGATTGTATGAGTTTATGGTAATGCTGTATGATCTAATGAATGAATAGTGGTATTCTTGGCCTTGATTAATCATATCTTCCATCCATTTCTGGATCAGTTTTTGGTGGTTTTCATCAATGAAATATTGGTGTACTCCTAGTATAAAGGTAATATTTCCCAATATATTAACATCATCCTAAGTATATTGTGATAACATCAGAAATAAACCTAGATATATAAATTTCACTTATAGATTGATATAGTTCACATATTAGGTCACATTATCTTGGAGGTTGGAGTTCAAATGGAATTATAAAAGGTTACAACCATGGTTTCTTGGTAACAACCTGATAATGTCTTCAAGATTTATTTTTTTATGAGTATGGAAGGATATTACCAGTTTTTCCCATGAATTAACCCATTTGGAAGCACTAATGTCTTGATTGTCCAAGAAAGGGATGAGGTTTGTTTATTCAGATGCTTGAAAAAAGAATTTTAAGGACATAAAGAGAAGGTTGACTTTAGCACTGATCCTTACCTTACCCAATTTGGGTTAGTAATATATTGTGTACTCTGACACATCTAGAGTCAGATTCAAAGTAGTTTTGATATAGGAGGATTGTGTGGTTACTTATAGATCTAAATATCTAAGGCCTCATGATTTTAATTTCCCCACTCATGATCTATAGTTATTTGTGGTGGTACAATTCTTGAGTATTTGGTGAAATTATCTACTTTTCAAGAGGTTTGTGGTGTACATGGATCACAAGATCCCCAAATACATCTTTTTTGAAGTGGGACTTGAAACTTTTGTAAAATAGGTGGGTTAAGTTTTTTTAGTCCCTCAACTTCAAGTTAAATTATACTCCAGGTTAGGGAAACATCACTATCATTGCTCTGAGTAGGAATACTTAGTCAAAGTCAGTGTGAGAATCTTATTATGAGTGACATCTAATGGAACTCTTTGTAGATACACATATGGATGTTTATGAGTCCTAAGGATAAGTGACTCTGACTTTGAAATCTATTGTTATCATTATTCTATATTGTATCAAGAGATGAAATTTATCCAATCAATAGGGTTTAGATCTAATGGAAAATATATATGGTGGGAATCGACCAACTAGTTAGTCTCTTGGCAGTGATGATCTTATTTTTGTCCATAGACGTAACTGGGATCCTACAGGCTTGTGTGAGGAGATGAGTTAGAAATTTTATGATTCTATATGTTTGGTATAACCAAATTTTATGAATATGTTTTGTGATATGAATATGAAATTATGATATACATGGATAAAAAATAGATAATTCTATTTGGTGTGTGCTTATTCACTTGTAAACAGGTGAAGGTAGATATTCATTGTTCTATAATTTTACTGAAGCATTTACATTTTATGGAATGGAGGTGGGATAATTTCACAATGCAATTCATGATAGGATCACCTAGGGAACAAAAAAAAATTATATAATGTGGGTGATCATGGACTGACTAATGAAAATATCCCACTTATTTCTATTTAGGGAGACCTTTATCATTGATGATCTGGGTAGTATCTATGTATGTGAGATTATTTGATTGCACATTATTCTGAAGTGGCACATTTCTGATAGTGATCCCTATTTCATGACATGGTTTTAGAAGGGGTTTTATAAGGCATTGGGATTATAGGTTATTCTAAGAACATCTTACCATCCTTAGACTAATGGAAAATCTGAGGAGATGATTTAGATTTGGAAGGATATGTTACAATCATATGTTTTAGAATTTAGTGGTTCATTTGAGAAACATATGGAACTCATTAAGATTTCTTAAAATAATGAATTCTAGTAATCGATCCAAATGTATCCTTTTGAGAATTTATATGGAAGGGTGTTCTATTCACCTTTATGTTGGTTGGAGGTAGGTGAGTCAGATCTTGTTGGACCTAGTCTCAGGAAGAAGATATCTAAGTATATTTAGCTAACCATGAAGTGGTTGGTGGCCATGAAGACTGGGAAGAAATCATATAATTACCATCATATAAGACCTCTAGAGTTTTAGGTCAGTCACTAGGTTTTTCTTTGGGTGTCACCTAGTCCGGGGTAACACCATATCCAGAAGTAGGGAAAGCTAGCACCCAAGTTCATCAGGCCATTTGAGATAGTAGAGAGGGTCGGTCTAGTGGCATGTATATTGAACCTTACACAACAATACAGTTCCATGCATGAAGTTTCTCATGTGTCAAATATTTAGAGATATCATTCTAACCCTTCTCACATGATAGAAATTGATGATATTGATCTTGATGCTGATGTTTCCTTTGAGGAGCATCTGATTTGTATCATGGACTAGAGTGAGAAAATTTTTTATTGGAAGATTGTGCCTCTGGTGTGTGTGTAGTGGAATCATGGGTGTTTTGAAGTAGATACATGGGAAATGGAGTTTAATATGCAGGTGAAGTGTCCCTAGTAGTTCACCAATACCCCACAATGATGCTTGAGAGTAGTACTTATGGGTGATTTGTTATATGGTTGGGAGGTTGTAAAATCCCATATTCTACCCATTTTTATTTTGTTTAAGTTTTCATTTAAACCTCTTTTTGTTTTGAAAAACCATTCTAAAATTGTAAAATGATCCACGTTCTTTTCTTAATGCATTACTTTGGAGGTGTTTGGAGACTCTTAGAAGCTGGAGTAGTGGAGGATAGTAGTAAATAGTGATGGTTTTCAATTTAAAGAAAACTCCAGTCCACTGTCCAACCAGTAAGCTATTTAGGATCACACTAGACCTATCAGAGCCTCACCATCCAAATGGCAGGAACCATCCACAGGGTGGGAACCCTCTGACCAATTGATGGGGTTCCTAGTTGTGTAGGTTCACTAGAGGACACCACCAACTATCTAGTGGTGTCAGGATGGGCCACATATGTGACATGATGAGATTTATTTTTATGCCCATGATACTTCAGTTTAACCCTTTTAATCCCCTCTTACGACCGTAATTTGGGATTTATGAATTTTAAAGTCTCTATAAGGATCTTGAGGCTTCTCCAACACCCATCCTTGGTTCTTCAATCCGATGATCCAAAAATAGAAAGTCTATCTTAAACTTGGTGAAATACTCTTGTTTCCTCCTTAGATTCTCTTCTTCCAGCCTTTAAGAGGATTATCAATTGCTTCCAATAGGGTATTATTGTGTTTCTCATTGATATAGTTCCTGATATCGGTTTTATTCTTCCTTGTTGCTTAATGTGGGTGGTCTAGAACAACTATATAAAGTATATTTTGTTATTCTACTATGTTCAATTAATTAAAATCATTCCAAAATTCTATGTGAACAACCTATCCTAATTTCTAACATACTATTTTGATAAAACTCTATGCTTTGACCACACTTTAATCCCATCGGATCCAGTGGGATTGAGACCAGGACTTGTATCCACCCAAGAGGTGTTCTAATCTTTGACCCTAGGTTAAAACTTGGAATTTAATAACTTCTATCCATTCATTGAATTGATAATTATTAATTTAATGTATTAATAATGTGAATTGGATTGATATGGAATTAGAATAATCTAGTAACTGTGATACTTGCATTAGGAAAGTAACACTTGACTTAAAAGTGGTTATTTTGGCACGAAAATGTCTTGGAATAATAACAAGATGAAAAGTGGATATAATCACTTGTGAATGGGAAAGTTGGGTTAATTGATATTTTTAATTAATTATCATAATTATTTTCATAATTGGGAAACATGGATTAATGTAATTAATGGTTCATTAATTGGTAATTTGAAAAATTGACCAATATGGATTTTGTTAACATGTTTGGTATGTTTGGTGGTTGGTATTATGTAATGCCCCGACCCCAGTTACCCAGAGTCGGTGCGTTACTTCGTAACATTGGCATGATCACAAAAGATCAAGTCTCGAAAGACCGATTAGTTTAGTAGCCTTGGAAACACTAGATACATTCATAAGTCTTACATTACATCATAAAGTAAAAAAAAATTACAACAATATATTTTCTTCATATCCCCTCATACTATCCCTGTAGGTCATTCATAATATACTTCTCTTCACATCCTGGAAAAATTAAAACATTGGAAGGGGTGAGCTCAGATGCTCAATAAGGATAACAATATAGCGGAAGATTTCATAAATAAACATAAACATTTAAGGAAATGTATAACTAAAACAAAAGCCTTTTAAACTTGAACTTCAACGTAATATGGAAAATGTAAAATGAGATAATTCCATTTACTTATTCACATGGATATTTTACTGGTCTAATAACCACATGAAATATCAATAACCACTTTCATAATGATGGAATGCATAATGCTAGACTATCATAAACACGTAGACAAGGCCTCGTGCCAAGAATACAAATAATATTTTGTCAAGGCCTTGTGCCAAGACACTAGTTTGTCTCATGAGACATACTGATGCATCGAGGAGCTATAGAGGGCTCCACCCATCACTTATTAAGTCAAATGCATTCCTCATATGAATAGGTTTAAACATATCACAAACCATTACATAATCGTATCACATAAAACATGCATAAATGAAACATAAAATTTCCACATTTCAATCACAAGATATTAATAAAACACATTGATGTAATAAAAACACTTTTAAAACCATTTTCAATACCAAAATAAAAGAAAATTAAAACTTGGTATCTATTTTTCATTTAAAAAAAGTTATGGCTTGTAGAGGAAGCCGAAACTCAAATAATGGTCACGGCGGCGGAGAAGTCGTTGTCGCCGCATACGTACGACAAGAAAAACATTCCTTTTTTTCATTTAGTAAATCGCTTCGTATAAAAAGATTCCATTTGAATAAACGTAAAAGTCAAAGGGGTTTATACACTGTATAAAAGAAATTTGTGTATACAACAAAATATGCCTCAATGAATGGTGATTGAGACGAAGTCCCTTAAAAAGATGATTTTTTAAATAAAATAGATCTATTATGTGTATTCACTATAATTACACATAAAGAAAGTAAAAATACAAGATAGGACATAATAATATCATTACATAATTTGAAATTAGGAGATTAACCCAAAGAATGGAAATTGGGTTAAGAAGTTCCCTTACCTCATGTCCGACTTGACTCGACAGCTCTTTAACCTACTGAATAATAAACTAGAGTTAATCTCTACTTTCTTAAGAACCTTTTTCAAGTTCATTATCCCTTTTTTATCACTTATTACAATGTTACGAAAATTATGTAGTCATTTAAGTTAATACCGGTCGTTTTGTCGATCTTTGGTACTTGAGTCAACAATAAAATTCTTATAATTACAAGTTGTTTATGTGGTAGAATATCCATTATCTCCAAAATTATATTCATGATGTAGATATCATATATATCCTATATATCCAGTATATACATGCATTTATAATATTACATAACATTTAGAGGTAAGAAATGAAATGCACCGTTCATGGAGACGGTAATCCGTACGTACGCATGAACGCTACTTTAATTACTATTTCGTATTTAATGTAATTAAGTTATAATTATATAAGGGTATAATATAATTCCAGTATAATATAATGTATAATACAATTTACTCCATCCTTTATATATTCCACATATGGCATTAACGATTCAAATCACTTTGAGGGGGCGGTAGTTCGCACTTTCTAAAATGAAATTATCGCATTTAGCCATAATGGAAATCGTAAAGGTATGTCATAAATGAAAAACAAAGAATAATAGGGAAAACAAAAACATCACATATATCATATATAAAAATAGTTTTATCATAATGGCCACCATGAGAGGTGTTAAAAGAAGATTGAACAATCATCGTTTCGTGAGGCAGAAATTCGTCAACCATAGAAACAGTATGTTCTTTAACCATTAGATGAAGGTGTGAGTAAGTGTAAATAAAATCCTTCTCATAAAAACATCCAAGTATATTGAGGGTACTGGTTTTGTTACAAAATAAAGTAATAAAAAGAGTTTAAGGGGTTGGAGAAGCAAAATGAAACAAAATAACATAAGAGAAGACGTTACCTTAAAATCGGGTAACTCTTTTTGATTTGAGCCAAAGGCTTCCTTGGGAAGACTTATGCCCAAAGTGAGGCTTCTAGGAGTAATAGAGGGAAGTTGGGAGAGTATTTGGGCAGAGTGTGGCCAAGACAAATGGCTTGAATGTGTGAATAAAGTAGTAGAGGTGGGGGACTTTTATAAGAGGGGAGGAGGGGCACTGATGGAAAGTAATGAAATGTTACATTATTATGATGTACTTTTCGGATTTAAAAGGTCCCACAATTATATATTTCAAGGATAAGGTGATAAGGGATCTAAATCTACTCATATAATAGGTTTTTGACAAGTGTAAGTCTTATATTTCACATTATCTTTTCATTTTATTTAAATCATTAATTAATGAGGTAATCACTGCATCATCATTTTGTCATAAATAATTTTATTTATTTAATGTCTAAAAATTATAAAAAAATTAAAATTATGTAGGAAATATTTTTAGATTTCCAATTAATATTTTTAGTCTAAAAGTTAACTTATATAACCCCATTTAATAATTGTTTTAGTAAAACAACACATGTTTGTGACAATTTTATTTTTACTTTAAATAAAACGTTATTAATGTTATTTTCTTACCCAAGTGGCTCCATGGGGTCCCCAAGTTGACCCATGGATTTTCTTGGTCGGACACGACTCATACAATAAGGGTAGGACAAGTTTAAAGGTATTTTTATATTTTTATAATATCATTTTTACCTTAAATTTCACTAATTACCATTAATTGCAATTAATTAAACTTAAAAGTTACTATTCACCAAAAAATTATTTTAATCCCATTTAACCACATTTTACTTTTTAATGAAAACCATGTATATATGATTTTTGGAAATCAAATCACAGAAGTGGTAATGTTTCATTTAAATGAAAAATTAGTTTTTTAACTACCACTTAGTGGTTTCACTATTCATCAAAAATTGAAGTTTTTCAGAACAAAGCCAAAAATTCACCCTAAGCTATAATTGATATTCTGAATTAAAAAATGATGTCTATTTTAAAAAATTCCAAACATATAAGTTGAATTAATTAATTTTATAATTAATTCCCATTGTCACAACAAATAGCATGTTTTTAAGAAACAATATATATCAAAAGATTGACAATTGTTTATGTCCAATTTCAAAGTGAAATTAATTCTAATGAACACCATTGGATAAAATGGTAGAAATATATTCTAATTAAACTTTAAAACCATTAAATAGTATAATTTATCACTATAAATTATTTTTATTAAAAAAATTTTTTTTATGTATTTTTCACTATTCATAAAAATTGGAAGTTCTCAGAAAAATACCAAAAATTCAACATAGGCTAATTTCAATATTCCGAATCCAAAAATGAAGTCCATTTTGAAATATAAAATATATATAATTTCAAAAAGTGGGTATTACTATTCATAATGGCTATTTTGATTGGTCACAGTGTGTTAGAATCTCAAACTTGCGTACAATGCAAGCTATTGCATTATTAAAAGAGAAGTGTATCGTGGAAGCTCGGGGTGTTACATTATCCCCTCCTTCAATAAATTGCGTCCTTGCAATTTGAAATTTTTCTTTGAAAATAAAAGGTTGAAAATAGAAAATACCTTTGTGGAAAACCCACATCGGAAATAAGGTTAATAAAAATATAACATTAAAAGAAAGAAAGAGAGGTACAAAGGTCACCTGAGATATCCCATACTAGGATTATATGAAAATATGGATATGGAGGAAAAACAAACCATCAAGTTATGATGGAGAGTTGTATAAAACAGGATTAGGAGAAAGTTAACCACAAGAAAATCATAAACTTGTGATTGGTTAAACGGTCATTGAATCCCCAGTTAGAAAAGTTAACCGACAACGTTTTTGTTTTAAGTTACCTTTCATAAAGTTGAGGAATTTATTTAGGAGATTTACTAAGAACGTAAGGAAATATACTTACTTGTCATGTAGACTTCCATTCTTTAATAAATTTTTACCAAAAACCCATCTTTCACTCCAAAATGTAATAGAACTCAAAAATATTATATTTATCCTAATCGTACAAGGTTCAAAATATTAACACAGACCATTTAGATTAGGAAAACTATTTTTTAATAACCAGGGACTTCCTGTAGGCTAGTGGTAGGTAATAAAGGATTGTCACACTATGGTTGTGGGTTCGATTCCTAGAGCTTTGTTCGACGCGATGGGTTATCCCCCAACCTACAGGTTGTCCTTTTCCTAAAAATATAGTATTATAATATTCCAAAAATAATCTTCAGAAATGTTTTAACCTTAAACAATACTATCCAAAGTTCAACTTAATTCATTCCAACCTTTATAGTTATCCAAAATACCTCTATCCAGACTTTCCCTAAAAGGTCTCTAAATTCCAAAATCAATTGTATCATTAGATTCCTCAAAAAAAGTAAAGTTTCTCTTATTGTCACATACTAAAAATATGATTACCTTCATCATATTAAATCCTTAATGAAAAAACAAGTACTACAGTACATTCCTTATATATATCACATTATTCTTATAACCAGAATATAATCCTTGAGTCCAAAAGCACCAATACATTAATTATTCCACTTCAACTGTAGTAACAACATAGGATTGTCCTTGATCCCTTGGCCTTTTCTGAGGTAAGTTTTCCTGACGCTTAGTACATTAATTTTCATAATGCCCCATTTACCTAAAATTGTAGCATTCAATAATGATAACCTCTTTCTTTCCCTTGAAATCACGAGCCTGGTGACCTTTTTCTCCACATTTATAACAAACTCCCATTCCTTTTAGGCATGTACCAGGGTGATTCTTCCCACAATTATCGCATAATGGAAAATCCTTCTTTCCCGTTTTCCCTTTATCTGTCTTTTGTTCCACTGTTCTCTTCTTATATTGTTTTACTTTGTTGTCATAAGACTTAGATAATTCCTTTTCTATCTTGATAGCACATGAGACAATATCTTCATACATTGAGAAAGATTGTGATACTAAAGCTCGATGAAGAAATGGTTTTAACCCATCAAAGAAAAGGTCAATCTTACTTCTTGGGTTACGTATATAATCTGCAACATGCCTCGCTAACCTTGTAAAGTTAGCCTCATACTTTGCGACATTCTCATCCTCCTTTTGTCTCAGACTCAGAAATTGCCTTTCCATATCTACTCTATAGTCACGAGGGAAGTATTTTTCTAAGAAAAGCTCTTTGAACTCACTCCATTCCATATTCGATACTTCATCATCTTCCTTTGTGTTTTGAATCAATGACCACCATTGATCAGCATCTCCAGTGAGGCGGTAAACTGCCATGATAAACTTTTCCCTTTCACTACTCCCCAAGGCATGAAATATTTTCTCTAAGGAGTTTATCCATTGCTCAACTACTAATGGATTTGTACCCCCATTAAATGTTGGTGGTTGTTTCCTCATGAAGCGGTCTAAAATTGATCCTACACATTGCGGATCAGGGTGCTCCATAAAAGTAAGGTTATTATTCATAACCTGAGTGAGTTGTCCCAGTATGGTGATAAGGTGATCAGCACCAGTTGTATCACCAACTCCACTATAATTATCTTGAGAAGGAGGGAAATCTCTACATGGAGTGCGTGCATTGATACGGTTTCCATTCCTCCCACTAGGCACCATTTCTAAACAATGGCATAAACTAGATTAGTTTATGAATCAAAATACATAATTACAAACTTTCAAAACACATAACATAAATTGAACTATTTATGGATATAATCCATAATCATAATAAATTTTTTCTTTGTGGAAGTATATACTCATAACCCTTCATAGTGGTTTGTAAAGAAAATGAGAATTATCCTAAGCATATCCCCCGGGAGTGTCGTAACAAAGAGTGCAGCAAGGCCCGTTGTCGTACACCAGTTCCCGTTCGAGTCTAACTCAAAGCGTTGTTTTTGGTTTTTACCCCTAGGTACATCTGTGCCAGAGCTGCCACTACCTGATCATATCCTGACAGGGACGTATTGCTCAGAAAACTCAAAAAATCTCTATAATACCAAAATTCTAGGAAGTTCTTCTATACTAATCCTCAAAGTCTATCTTTGGGCTATGTGCTCTAATCAGAGTTTATCTAAATCTAGCTTCCCAGGTTAGTACTAAACTGCCTCTGATACCAACTGTAATGACCCAAACCTAGTTACCCAGAGTCGGTGTGTTACTTCGTAACATTTTCATGATCACAAAAGATCAAGTCTCAAAAGACTGATTAGTTTAGTAGCCTTGGAAACACTAGATACATTCATAAGTCTTACATTACATCATAAAGTAAAACAAAACTACAACAACATATTCTCTTCATATCCCCTCATACTATCCCTACAGGTCATTCATAATATACTTCTTCACATCCTGGAAAAATTAAAACATTGGAAGGGGTGAGCTCAGATGCTCAGTAAGGATAACAATATAGTGGAAGCTTTCATAAATAAACATAAACATTTAAGGCAATGTATAACTAAAACAAAAGCCTTATAAACTTGAACTTCAACTTAATATGGAAAAAGTAAAATGAGATAATGCCATTTACTTATTCACATGGATATTCTACTGGTCGAATAACCACATGAAATATTAATAACCACTTTCATAATGATGGAATGCATAATGCCAGAATATCATAACCACGTAGCCAAGGCCTCGTGCCAAGACAACAAATAATATTTTGTCAAGGCCTCGTGCCATGACACTAGTTTGTCTCATGAGACCTTCCGATGCATCAAGGAGCTATAGCGGGCTCCACCCGTCATTTATTAAGTATAATGCATTCCTCATATGAATAGGTTTAAACATATCATAAACCATTACATAATCGTATCACATAAAACATGCATAAATGAAACATAAAATTTCCACATTTTAATCACAAGATATAAAAAAAACACATTGATGTAATAAAAACACTTTCAAAACCATTTTCAATACCAAAATAAAAGAAAATTAAAACTTGGTATCTATTTTTCATTTTAAAAAAAGTTATGGCTTGTAGAGGAAGCCGAAACTCAAATAATGGTCACGGTGGAAGAGAAGTCGTTGTCGCTGCATACGTACGACAAGAAAAACATTCCTTTTTGTCATTTAGTAAAATGCTTCGTATAAAAATATTCCTTTTGAATAAACGTAAAAGTCAAAGGGGTTTATACACCGTATAAAAGAAATTTTTGTATAAAACAAAATATGCCTCAATGAATGGTGATTGAGACGAAGTCCCTTAAAAAGATGATTTTTTTAAAATAAAATAGATCTATTATGTGTATTCACTATAAGTACACATAAATAAAGTAAAAATACAAGGTAGGACATAATAATATCATGACATAATTTGAAAGTAGGAGATTAACCCAAAGAATGGAAATTGGGTTAAGAAGTTCCCTTACCTCGTGTCCGACTTGACTCAACCGCTATTTAACCTCCTAAATAATAAACTAGAGTTAATCTCTAATTGCTTAAGAACCTTTTTAAAGTTCATTATCCCTTTTATATCACTTATTACAATGTTACAAATATTATGTAGTCATTTAAGTTAATAACGGTCGTTTTGTCGATCTTTGGTACTCGAGTCGACAATAAACTTCTTATAATTACAAGTTGTTTATGTGGTTGAATATCCATTATATCCAGAATTATATTCATGATGTAGATATCATATATATCCTATATATCCAGTATATACATGCATTTATAATATTACATAACATTTAGAGGTAAGAAATGAAATGCACCGTTCATGGAGACGATAAGCCATACGTACACATGAACGCTACATTCATTCCTATTTAGTATTTAATGGAATTAAGTTATAATTATATAAAGGTAAAATATAATTACAGTATAATATAATGTATAATACCATTTACTCTATCCGTTATACATCTCACATATGACATTAACGATTCAAATCACTTTGAGGGGGCGGTAGTCCGCACTTCCTAAAATGAAATTATCGCGTTTACCCATAATGGAAATTGTAAAGGTATGAAATAAATGAAAAACACAGAATCATAAGTAAAACAAAAACATAATATATATCATATATAAAAATAGTTTCATCATAATGGCCACCATGAGAGGTGTTAAAAGAAGATTGAACAATCATCGTTTCGTGAGGCAGAAATTCGCCAACCACAGAAATAGTATGTTCTTTAACCATTAGACGAAGGTGTGTGTAATTTTAAATAAAATAATTCTCATAAAAACATCCAAGTATATTTAGGATACTGGTTTTGTTACAAAATAAAGGAATAAAAAGAGTTTAAGGGGTTGGAGAAGCAAAATGAAACAAAATAACATAAGAGAAGACGTTACCTTAAAATCAGGTAACTCTTTTTGATTTGAGCCAAAGGCTTCCTTTGGAAGACTTATGCCCAAAGTGAGGCTTCTAGGAGTAAGAGAGGGAAGTTGGGAGAGTATTTGGGAAGAGTCTGGCCCACCCAAATGGCTTTAATGTGTGAATAAGGTGGTAGAGGTGGGGGCCTTTTATAAGAGGAGAGGAGGGGCACTCTTGGAAAGTAATGAAATGTTACATTATTATGACGTAATTTTCGGATTTCAAAGGTCCCACAATTATATATTTAGAGGATAAGGTGATAAGGGATCTAAATCTACTCATCCAATAGGTTTTTGACAAGTTTAAGTCTTAGATTTCACATTATCTTTTCATTTTATTTAAATCGTTAATTAATGAGGTAATCACTGCATCATCATTGTGTCATAAATAATTTAATTTATTTAATATCTAAAAATTTCAAAAAAATTACCATTATGTATGAAATCTTTTTAGATTTCCAATGAATATTTATAGTCTAAAAGTTAACTTATATAACCCCATTTAATAATTGTTTTAGTAAAACAACACATGTTTGTGACAATTTTATTTTTACTTTAAATAAAAAGTTATTAATGTCATTTTCTTACCCAAGTGGATCCATGGGGTCCCGAAGTTGACCCATGGATTTTCTTGGTCGGAAATGACTCATCCAATAAGGGTAGGAAAAGTTTAAAGGTATTTTCATATTTTTATAATATCATTTTTACCTTAAATTTCACTAATTACCTTTAATCGCGATTAATTAAACTTAAAAGTTACTATTCACCAAAAAATTATTAATCTCATTGAATCACATTTTACTTAATAATGAAAACCATGTATATCGGAGTTTTGAAAATCAAATCACAGAAGTGGCAATGTTTCATTTAAACGAAAAATTAGTTTTTTAACTACCACTTAGTGGTTTCACTATTCATCAAAAATTGAAGTTTTTCAGAACAATGCCAAAATTTCACCCTAAGATATAATTGATATTCCGAATTCAAAAATGATGTCTATTTTACAAAATTCCAAACATATAGGTTGCATTAATTAATTTTATAATTAATTCCCGCTGTCACAACAAATAGCGTGTTTTTAAGAAACAATATATATCAAAAGATTGACAATTGTTTATGTCCAATTTCAAAGTGAAATTAATTAAAATGACCACCATTGGATAAAATGGTAAAAATATATTCTAATTACACTTTAAAACCATTCAATATTATAATTTATCACTATAAATTATTTTGATTAAAAAAGTTGTTTTTAAGTATTTTTCACTATTCATAAAAATTGGAAGTTCTCAGAAAAATACCAAAAATTCAACATAGGCTAATTTCGATATTCCGAATCCAAAAATGAAGTCAATTTTGAAATATAAAATATATATAATTTCAAAAAGTGGGTATTACTATTCATAATGGCTATTTTGATTGGTCGCGGTGTGTTAGAATCTCGAACTTGCGTACAATGCAAGCTATTGCATTATTGAAAGAGAAGTGTATCGTGGAAGCTCGGGGTGTTACATATTATATATAGATTTATTGGAATATTTTCTTGTTATGAATCATTGATTATGTTGATGTCAGATATTTAAGAGTGTGGTTACATAAATCTTGTGATCAAGATACATTATAACGTACCACTTGAGGGATAGATGCATGGTTATGTACTGTTTGAAGACTTGATGTATGTTACTTTTCTCTAGAGGTCAAGATGCATGGGTAGATATGTATTGAGGGATAGATACACAATTACTTGATGCCTTAGGGGGAGATGTATATTTACATTTGATGCTTAAGGGTGATATTCTTGTTTATTTTATTACCAAATGTTAAGACATGATATTTATTGATTCATGATATGGGTCATTCATCCTTGATAGGAGAATCCACCAACAGTATGGGTGATTTTTCCTAGGTAGGAGAATCTACCAATTGATAGAGATACCTGAAATTGGATCTGAAGGATGTTTGACTGAATCAGAGTGTCAACCTAGAGCTTGAGGTTCGATGAGTTATTTAATGTTCTTCATTAATTTATGAATTAATTCCCTTTTTTATCATACTATTTCATGCACGGTATATCCAGACTATATTATTTAGGCATTGTGGGTATTGTCCTACTGAGCTATACTCAAACCCTATTTAGGAAACATTTGGTACTCGTATAGAATTCATGGATACAAGACTGGACAAGGGAAAGGGTCCCTATGCTCGATTTTTATTGTTGTGCTAAGCTAGGATTAGATCTTGGAGATGAGACTAAGTATGTGGTTTGGGATCAGGTTTCATTTAGAGTATTTATTTTGGAGTCTGTATCTAGTTTCTACTTATATGAATTTCAATGTGACATTTTGTTAATATTTAGTATCACATGAAATGTTTTATTATATTTTGATTGATTTATTTTTTTTTTCTATTTTCTATTGTTGATGTTATATTTTCTGATTGGTTTATTTCATTTCTATTATGATTTATAATCTATTCCAGAGGGAATAATCTCCCAACTATATTCCTTAGAACCTCGATGTTAGTCAGTAGCCTTTGGCATATAGGGAGGTATGCTTGAGTTTATGTAACCACCCATCCTAGTTATATAAGGGAGAGCTGGGCTAAGGATGTTATAGATAATGTAAAGACCTGAGATTTCACTGTATATTTTTATTAAATAAATATTGTGTTTTACAGCTTGTTTCACATGCACCCCAAACTAAAAATGAGATAAAACATATTAGATGCATATTATTAAAAAAATTTAATAATAATAAAACCGTTTGTAAATAAAAATATTTTAATCAATTATAAATTCATAGAAAATATTATTAAGAACTGTTGGAGTCTTAAAAGTTCATTTTTTCAATAAATGCAATTTTTCATTTATATATTGTATTTTTATTTAAAAGATAAATATATAAATTTTATAATTTAAATATTGTAAAATGAACTTAATTTTCAAATAAATAATGTCAAAATTATCTGAGGGTGTTTTTTTTTGTATTTTTATGAAATTATCAGTTTTTATGTGAATAGTGAAAAGTATTGATTTTGCTAATACCACAACCTTTATGACATTATCATAAAAAATAATGAATTAAATGTTTTTGAAACCTTTTTAAAAAAATATATATTTATAAATTAAAATAAACCATTTAAAATTACTATGTTGAATTTATAAAACCCATGTTTAATATTTTGGATACTCAAGTTTTATTTTACTCTTAAAAAACTGTTTTTATTCACTCATATTAAAAAATCAGTTTTCATAACTTGTAGAAATAAAATATAAAAAAATTGATTTCATATTTTATATTTTTAATTTTTAAATTATTTAATAATTTCACTTTTATTTTTAGGTTTCAAAATAATATTACAAATATTAAGGTCAATTATAGTGATAATGGTGAAACTGTTATTTTTAAAGGGTTATTTTATTAAAACTATGTAATTATAATCTAAAAAATTTTAAAAAATTATTTTAGATAATGAATATAATAATATTTTTTAACACATATAATTATATTAATATACATTTAATTGGAAATCAATGCTAAATACTATTAAGAACCCATAATGGGTTAAAACATCATTTTTCTATAAAATAATTTTTTCTAAATATAGGATGTTTTAATTAAAAAGATAATTTATACTTATTTAGAATTTTAATTAGATTAAATAGATCTTAAATTTATTTTGATAACATGAAAATTTTGTAATAGGGGTTATTTTATATGTTTATTAAAACATATGTTACTTGGGTAAAAACTAGTTACCTCGATAAAAACAAAAAGGTAAAAGTAAAAATATAAGATTAAATAACTTTAAACACGTTTAAAACATGTGAATAAATTATTTTTTGAGGCTTTATCTACCCAATATCACCCCAAAATCTATTATTTTCAACTTTTGGAGTTATTTACACTTTAATTGTTTAACGATATCATTGAAAAATAAAGGGAATTCACAAGAGTTCTATTTTCTTCGCTTATAAAATGGGATCAATTCCACCCTTTCAATTATCCTATTTACCATATAAATTTTCTTGAAACCATGCCCAATTTTTATCTCATATAATTATATTTCATGACTGAAATACCCTGGTCACCATAAGTTTTCCTAATCTATTCATTTGAAAGAATATTTTCAATAGAAATATCAAGGTCCTAAAGTGAGTATTATTTAATCATTATGATTTCCTTATTAATCTTCATCTTACAAAAATATCATAAAAATAGTAATATAATTACCTTATTATAATTATATACATTATTTTTATTATTTTAATTTTAAAAAATTATTTATTCCTTCATATCCACTTATAAAAACAAAATAATGTTGATCATGCGTTTTTGTAGACTACTACCTCCACGAAGCAACAAACTCTAATTTTCAATACCTCCTCTCTTTGATATTTATTATGATGCAATTGAAGAAAAAAATGTGACCTATATAATATAATTATTTTTATTAAGAGAAATTTTATAATCCCTCTTCATTCCTTCTCATTCATTGGTAAATTAAAACTTTAACTGTGAGTTGTATGGACTACTACCTTCATGAAGTAATGTAATTCATTTTTCATCTTGACAATAATTATTTATAAAATATTATTAAAATATGATCCAAAAACATAGAAATATCTAAATATTATAATTATTCTTCTATAATAATTATATTATTCCAAAATAAACCACTTTCATAACCATAATCATCCATTAATTAAGGTATATTCATGTTTAGGACGGTCTAACCACCTACTTAAATAATGTTATACAAATATATCATGGAAGAATATGGGAATATAAATAATAAAATTAATATAAGTTAATATGAAAATAATTTTTGGTTTATGAATTTAGAAAGGTTAAATTAAATATTTAAGTTAGTATTAAAATATCATCTTTGATCGCTAAAATTATATAAATAAGCCTAATTTGATTCAATTTTCATGAAAAATAACAAACATAATAAAAAAAATATAATTAATAAAAAAATTATTTTAATAAATGGTTCTCATTAAATGAAATATATATTAAGTATAATCCCATCAAGGTATATCATAAACTTAATTTGATTATTCAAGAAGTTAGGCACATGTGTAGAGTGAAGAAGGACCACGATAAAGTTTTCTTGTCTCAATTTTCAATTCCTTGAGACATACTTTTTTTATACACCATGTATTCATTAGAATGGTCATATACCACCCCTTTAATATTTTTTATCATTATCCTATCATTATTCATGGCATTTAATTTTTAATTTTAAATCACATCCTCCAAGGGAAATTGATTCGAAAGTTTTTAATATCATAAGAGGTTTTTATAACTCAAGTTTCTTCCAATAAGTTCCAAACATTCATATTAAACTATATTGTTTAAAGTTTGATTTATTGAACCTAATGAATAACGTTTATTTCAATTTATCCTTATTTTCTTGGTTTATATAGTATTTCCTTATAAAATCATTATCAAATTATTCTTAATTCAAATATTATGTTACTTGAGAGAGTTTCCTAGTCTCAACTTCCATTACTTTAGACATATTTTTTTTATATGATGAAAATTTCTATTTTTCTCTAGGGAAGTTACTTATTTTCATTTTTATCATCTTCTTTAATTAAATATATCCTCAAATAAAAGTTATATGTTGGTAAGAATAACTCATATTCTTTCCAATATATCTTTCTCCTCCATGTCCATATTTTTCTTCCCGTTAATATTTTCCTCTCATTTTTGGAACTAAAATATAAATTAATTCATATGATCCTCTTAATTATCATCACCATTTTTTAAATATAAATTTTATTTCCCTATTTATGATGTGTTTTTTCAATAAAGATTATTTCAAAATATAAAAGGTTCTTCATAAAAAATATATATTTCTTATCTTCCATGCAATATTTTCTATAGAAAACCATTATTTATTTTTCTAGACTATATTATTGGAGATTTATTAAAAATTAATATTTTAATATATCTCAAAAGTTTTCTTTCCATCATTTTTAAAAATTATTTTTCAAATGAATATGGTGACATGTATCTTAGAATTTATTAGAAAAATTAGAAAAGATTCTTATTTTTAAAACATATTCACAATATTTGACTTCCCACCATTTTTAATATTCTTTACCATGTTTCATGGTTTTAAACAGTAAACATTTTTTTCCATTATTCTATGAGTTTTATTTAAAATGGTTTTCATGAAAAAATGGTAATTTTCATCCCAATTTTTAATGTAAAATTTTACTAATCTTTTAAAAGTATTATTTATCTACCGGTTGATTATTTATATATATTTTTAGAAATGACCAATGTTAAATGTCTATAATAGAAAATATTCATCACTAACTTTATGTTTCATATTTGTCTTTGATTTATAACCATAATTTTTCTTCTAATCCTTTGATTGAAGTTTTCTTACCTAGATACCTATATATCTATTGATCAAGGAAATTATTAACCTAAACAAATACCTTTATTTATAAGGTGTAAATACCATATGATTTATTATCTTGATTGAAGGGTATTTACCTAGAACATTACTTAATATCATTGGATACCAATTTATTTTCCATGGATCTATCATGTTTTGATTATTTATAGAATTATGAATGTTTTCCTTATATGATTCCATTTAAAATGATATGAAACCAATTTTATTTCAATGGTTTCTTTATAATGTGATTAATAAAACCCATTTTATTTCTATGGGTTCTTTTTGTTATGATAAATGATTGATTTCAAGTGGAATATGTAAGTATGGATGAATGATGTGTGGGGTCCTATATCACCATCATTAATTGGTTAATGGTTTATATCTCATGAGACATGTATATAGAGGAGCATTTTAGTTTCTCAAAAGAATGGGTGAAAGTCTATGACTCATGAAGGTGATATTCTCCTGTTAAAATGATTATGCCACATTTATATGGTATCCTTATATTACACTCTCATGGATCATATTTATTGAACAATGTTTCCAAACTCTTTTGATTAATGTCTTATGCTATTCCAATACTTATGATATATCCCATTATTTTTATCTATTCTATATTGGGTATGATTTTTATGTTATGTATATGTACCTTGATTAAACCCATATTATCATATTATGCTCATTCAAGATATTTAATCGTTATAACTTATGTTTACCCTTACTAAGTGTTTGAGATCACCCAATTTATTATGTTTCTATTTATCCAGGTTATGAAGAAAATTATTTTGTAAGATGTCACTAGAAGATTATATTTTGTTTTGAATTTGTGAGAGGTGTTTAATACTTGTTATGAATTAAGAATATGTTAATATAGTGAAAAAATGTCAATTTATTGAAAAATAATGAATTTTTTTAGTTAATGTTTTATACCAATTATGTAAAACTATAGACCTAAAAGTTATTGTGGATATATTGTAATGAAATATATATTTTAATTTATGTAATTAAGATGGTCATTTCCTTGGGGAGTCATATACTATCCACCCATTTTCTATGGATGTATTTTGAAATGTTCTTTTCTATCATAGGAATGATCCATAACTACTTTTTTTCTTTCCTAACCATCCATAGCGAACAATAATAAAATTTCTTCTATTACCTTTCCTTTTTTAATACCATATTTTCATTTTCTTTGATTGAAATGTGTTCACCTTGATTCCATACATTTATTATTTGGGGAAATTATCAACTAAACCGTATACCCTTTATTTATATGGTGTAAATACAATATACTTCATTGAAAGGTATATATATATATATATATATAATGTTATTTAGTATCATTGGATACCCATTTATATTCCATGGGTTTATCATATTTTATGATGGAATTTTGAATTTGTTTCTTATATAATTCCATTTGAAAAGGTATGAAACCCATACTATTTACATGGGTTATTTATAATATGACGATGATTGATTTTATATAACATACATATACAATGTACATGTAAAATATAGAAGGGTGTTCCCTTTTTTTTTCCAATAAATTGGGTTAAAAATAAATATCTAGTGAATATATGTTTATAATACCTTAGAAACATTCCTTGGAAAAATATTATGATATGTCAGTGAAAAAAATTGGTAATATTATTTTATGACACATTAGTGATGAACAATGGTGATATGATTATAACCACTTGTATTGTGTTATGGTTACAGAATTTTGATACCAAGATACTATGATAACTATTACCTTATGCTAAAATTTTATTTTATGATTCTTAGATTATTAAACTTATTTTATTGGGTTTGATTTATATATTATGTGTTGTTTTAAGTTTATTATATTATCATACTCACATTCTCATCTTATGGTCACATATGATACTTTATTTTTATCATTTAGTTTACCATTAGTGATCATTTTATCTCACCCATTTCTAATATTTTCATTTCCCCAAGTTATGAAGAAAATTAATTTGTATGATGTGTCTAAAAAGTATCTTGTGTGGAGAATTTATGGGAGAGATTGAAATATTGTTATGGATTAACTAGTAACTTATATAGTGGGAAAATTTCTAATAGTTTAAAAATAAATGGGTTTTTAGTTAATTTTTTATCCAAATTACCTAAAAATCTAAACATAAAAGAAAATGGAGATGTATTGTAATGAAATACTTTATTTAAGTCCTGTAATTGTGATACTTCCATGCTCAACATATCATAATTGGCATTAGAATATGGTATAGAAAACATTAGAGATTATGATGTTATCAATTGGGGATGTAAATTTCATCAACGGGTGATAAGTAAGAGATGATTCTAATTTCAAATGTATAGATAACCCTTTAGGTTATTTGAGGTAATATTTGATATTTTAGTCATTATGATAAGATAACTTTATTAAATACCCTTGAGATAAGTCAAAGGGATAAGACTATGTATAGGATAACATCCTAAAGTTTTGGTAAAGTATAGATTGTATGGTTATCCTAAAACATACATCACTATCTAGATACTATAAAGTAGACGTGTTTGTGGTACAGATGCACCTAGGGGTAATCACCATAAAAAGGAAAGTTGAGTATCTACTAAATTTTGACTATAGTTCATGATGAGTATCCCTAAGACTACACACCTGGATAGACACTCCTAGGGGAAATTATTTTGTTAATAAAATTATCTTTACAATACATTATGAAGGGTTTATTATGTTAGGGAATTAGGATAACGAATATGAGAGAACCCAACCTAAATAAATATATATTGATCCGAGAGTGAATTAGGTTGAACTGAAAACTAATTTAATAAATTTTAAGAGTAAGACATTTTAAGGTTGAATTTTTCATTATCTTATAATAATTATCTTATGGTGTTCTTCACACATGTTAATTATTTTTGGTTTTAGTAATGGATGATTCCCAAATGAATCAATTTTAATAATGGATTCCATGGTCAATGCAGTGATTGTCCCCATGAGAAACTAAACAATATAAGATAGGGAGTGATAAATCTTGGGGTTATTCCTAATTAGCTATCACAAATTATCATTAAAAATATGTACTTAGTCAAGATTCCAAAAACACCGAAGAAGAGAAGGAAAGAGTCTCAAAAAATTTCATGTGATGATGATGAAGAAGAAAATAAGATTCCATTTTATTCATGTAAAAAATGTGGTAAGAATCACCTAGGGTAATGCCTTAAAGGAACTAGGATATATTTTATATGTGGAAAAGGAGGGAATAAAGCAACTTATTTAGAAGGAAATGTGAATATATCAGTAGACATGGTGAAATGAAATATAATTCATATGGAGGTACCACTAATAGTTCAATGTTTTAAATGTAGGGAACTTGGACATTATCCATGTCAATTACCTAATCCAAATACTAACAAGGATGACATGCACTAGAATTTTCCAAGACATGGGAAATAATATGAAACCAAAACAATGGAAGTAGGTTTGAAAATGATATGGAATGAGGAACACTAATCACCCACTTATGAACTATGAATGTTGTATTTATAACTTTCAACCAACTTCTCTATACCTAGAATGTTTACTGAGAATATAATATCACCACTCCAATGACTAGATGTTGAATTATTAAATTCTAATAATATGATTATTGTATCCCAAGTATATAAATCGTCTAAAATATTTTTTTATAGTAATGTGATTCCGATAATACTGTATTATCCTTCCTTTAGTCAAATTGTATGTGATATTAGGCACTGATTGGATCTATTGACATAGAGTCCATGATAATTTCCTAGATTGGAAAATATCTTAAACAAACAACCCATGAACACATATTAATACAATGAAAAATATAAACTACCTATGAATAATCACTCCTATTATATTGGGTTATTAATCATGAATGGTTAAAGGAAAACCCAACATTACTTATTTGGATATTATGGGAAAATATATGAGTCCACTAATCATACCAAGGATAATGAGGATAAACAATTAGTAGAAATTAAATCTGGAAACATGTATATCTTATGAATGTCCTTAAATATTTCATTAGTTATAAATAATTAAAATTGTGAGGATGTAATTTATTGAAGGTGGGAGGGATGTAATGACTGAAAATTTCACTATGTATTTTCCTAAAATAAATATTATGTTAATAGATTGTTCAAGACAGAAAAGTAAAATAAAAAGAGCCATGAAATATTATATAAAAATTATTAAAAAATTATAATATGAATAAAACATATAGTAAATAAAAATATATTAACCAATTATAATTTTTTACTTTTGAGGATTAATAATTAATATGATTTAATATTAAAAAACATTGTTCTTTCTTAAATAACTGTTTGAGGTATTAATAAATTAAATCAATTAATTTTAAATTATTATTAGTATTTTGTACGATGTTAAAATATTTTAACTAATATATTAACAATTTTGTAAATTATAAATTGGTACGGAATAATATCAAGAGCACTTAATGTTCAAAAAGGATATTTTTCAATAAAAGCAGTTATTCTTAATATTTTTTAATTACCTTTAAAAAACTAAATTTATAAATTTTAGAGTTTTAATTAGATAAAAAAAAATCATTTATAATTTTATAATTTAAAAAAATCATAGTATAATTTTTTTGATTGTTTTGAAAAAAATTGATTTTTGGGGAATAGTGGAAAATACAGGCTTTTCTAAAACCATAGAATTTATAATTCTATTAATAGGTAGGTGTAACTTAAAAACTTATAAAATATTTTTCATGCTAAAATATATATATAATGAGTAAAAATATATATTTATAAATACCATAATTAATTTATAAAACCTATGTTTAATATTTTATGAACATAAGTAATATTTTCTAATAAAATAAATTATTTTTGGCATTTTATTTTAATTAAATATTATTTTGGTAAATTTTGGTTATATATTTATATGAAAGAAATATAATTTTTTATTTTTTTATAATAAAATAATTTATATCATGGAAATAAAATTCATTGATAATTTTATCCTATACATAAATTTTATGCTTATAAATACACTTTAAATACATGTTTTTTTAGTGTTACCTTCTCTAAGGCTAAAATTAAATTTTATTACACATAGAAATTTTATCTAAAAAATGTTATTTCATATTTTTAATAATTATGTACAAATTATTTAATAATTTCCATTTTATTTTTAGTAATAAAAAATAAATAAATTTGTTAAAAACTAGTTGTTGTGGTAAAAGATAATAGGGTAAAATGGATTAACAAAAAAGGTAAAAGGAAAAAAATCGTTAAAAGCAAATTTATAATTGTTTTTTGAGTTTTGGATCAGCCAAAAATTATCTTTAATCCACTATTATCCATTTTGAAGTCTATTTGACATGTGAAACATGCACTCTCTTTATATTAAGATGAAACATTTACAAAAATTCCATTCTCACCACTTATAATAAGGGCATCACACAAACCATTAAATACCACTATAAATTTAGTTTTCCTCTTTAAAATTTACCCATTTTCCTTCCTATATAAAAATTTTCCTCTTTTTTGGATCTTCGGGTGAAAATAAAATTGCCTAATCACTCTATTTATAAGGACCCCTTTAAGGGAAAACTCAAGTTCTCAACATGAGCACTAATCATTCCCTTTTCTTTTCGAGTATGTTTTGACTTATTATTTTTTATTCCTATTACTTAAATATTTATTTAATAATATATAGAATGAAAAACATGATATAAATATCATATATATTCCTTATATATTCATATAGATTAATCACTAAAATTTGATGATAGTAAATGAAATACACCATTTATGGAGACAATAGATCCTACGTACGCCTGAACGCTGTTTCCATTTTATTATCATATTTTAAGAAATAAAATTAAATGATATATATATATAAACACTATGATTATATTATAATTTTATGCCATATATATCAAATATTTTTATTAAAACCATCCTTAATACATTCCATGTAAAGCGTGAACGAATCACATCGCTTCGCGAGGAGGTAGTCCACCGTACACATGAGAAATGTTATCGTATTCATAGAAAATAGAAAGCATTTATGTGTAATATAATAATTATATAAGAATAATAACATTATAAATATTATATATATCATATATAAACTATAAATCCATCATTACCTCCCAACTGTGAAAGGTGGTAATGAAAAAATGAAGGAAATCAGTTTGTGAGGTGGTAGTCTACTGCACACACAAATGATGATTTCATATTCAATTTGATATAAGTGTGTATAGTTGTAGGTATTAAATATTACATAAATAGTATTAGTATGTTTAATATAATGAGGTTATTATATAATCAGGGTATAATAGGAATTTAAGGAGGTTGAGAAAGAAATAAAATAAAAACACTTTTAGTAGAACATTACCTCTTCTTCAGGTATCATACTTAGGTTTTCACTAAATCCTTACAAGGTAATATTTTTTACCAAGATAAGGATTATAGTATTTGGGGATGGATGTCAGGAACTGATTTGGTTATGTCTTTTTAATTACTTGTATTTTATCTAGTTTTATTTTTATAAATTAATTGGGAAAATTATGAGACCAGGCATTGAGAGGACGTACGATTTTGAGACCCAATGTGTCTGGAATAGTTCGTTGAAAAATGATAAGTGTTTTAATAAATTTAATGAGAGTATTTACTACAAAATTGTAATAACTTCTAAATGGGTGCCTAGACCAGAAATCTGAGGACACCATTGTGTTCAGAGCAACGACTTTACCTTAGGAGGGGCCTAACATCGACTGGTGGGGGTCAACTGTGAAAAGTAGTTTTTGGACATTAAAAGAAATAAAATAAATCAATTTTATTTTATTTAATAGTACATGATGATGTAGAGGTGGTTTCCATTTTTAATAATCATTTTCTGAGATATTTAGGGTTATAATCATAACCCTGGAAATTCCTCTAAGGCAAGGAGATATAAACCTCTCTGACGAACGATGATGAACCCCGGAAGATAAAGGATCGACAATGAAACGAAACACTATTATTTGTCAAAAACTGATCCAACCATGAGGTAGGATGCTGATATCTTTTTTATTTCCTCTTCCTCACTTAGATTAAATGATGAATGCGGACCAACCAATGAATAGGTTGATCCCTAGTTCGACCATTCTTGTGGTATGGATAATTGTTGTGGGGTTTAAAAAGGGGAGAAATATCTTTGTGATTATCTATTGTTGTTCTTAATTAAACCTTCTAACATGAATGGATCAATGTCAATATGAACGATGCCAAAACCCATTCTTTGGGCGTTTGTGGGCTTTATCTCTCCCCCATAAAACTACCGCGTTATTTTCCCTTGAAACGTCTATGCGAACAGTCGACCATTGCACCCCCAATCCATGGAACAATGATCCGAGATCAAAGGATTTGATCCCATGATATCCTAGAGAATGTGAGATGGATGTTTGGTACAATTTAATAGTGGAGACAACTTACAATGGCACAACGCTGCGGCGCAAGGTAAGTCGTCTGCGGGGTGGCCGCCAGCGCAGGTAGGGCGCAAACAGTGGGGACGATCCAAGGGTAGCGCAAGGCAGCGAAGAGATACTATCTGGGTGTCTAGCAGAGATAGCAGGCTGCGGTCTAGGCAGGACCACGTGGGAACCTATTGTTGCAGAGGTCACATGTGGTGATTAGGGGCTGTGGAAGGAGGCTGCAGCGGGGAAATGGGATGCGGATCGAAGCCATGTTGGAGGAACCCATGATGGAAAGTCTATGGGCATACAGAGGATGCTAGCTGGCTACGTGAAACATGACACAATGCTGTGTTGATCGGAAGACACGAGGGGGGGGGGAGCCACGTTGTCAGGGTGGACCCCATAGACCAGGGGGCATGACCAGGGAAAGCCGCGTTCGACAGAGAAAACCAGCGTACATGTAGTGGGACAGACTAGGGTGGCTGAGTCATTCTAGAGGCCTAGCAGGCCGGGCCATTTCATTCTAGACAAAAAAGGATGCGGTTGGGTTAGACCCAAGCTGGATGGGGTCATGTCGGACACGAACCAGACCTATGTCAGACCGTTGTACAAAAAAACAACCATATCTTTCAAACCACGTGTCTGTTTGATGAGCTATTTGTTGCGTTAGGTCCCTTGAGATGAGAAGGTCCTTTTAAAATACTTTATGTGAGTTGTTGTGGAATTTGGAATATGAACTAATGTCTTGTAGAGAAAGTTCTCTCAGTACAAGCACGGTACCAGTGGAACCCTATGGCTTGATGGGATCTTGGTGACTAGGTGTTCTTAGTGACTATGTGATCTTGGTGAATAAGTGATCTTTGTGACTATGTGATATTTGTGGACATGTGACTTGGTGATTACGTGACTTGGGGGATTCATAACATATCGACACTCTGTGTTTTATTAACACTCCATATGTTAACACTTCATGTGTTACCAAAACTCTATTTGTTATCGACACTCTGTTTGTTATTGACAATCCATATGTTACTGATAATGGGTGTTCTATGGATTGTATCTGACAACCCCTCTTTTTGTGCAATAGATTTGTTCCTGTGTGAGATAAATGTACTTCATGTGTTTCCTTTGTGGAATACCACACATTTCTTTATGGTATACTTTATGTATTTATTTGTGGTATACATCATGTATTTGTTTGTGGTTTACTATGTGTATTTTATAGAGGTATTTCTTTTTGGTTTTGTGGGGTCCTACTGAGTATTGTTTACACACCCCTGTACAAACTTTTTCCACACCTATCGTGTCTTATATGGATGACCGAAAGTTTTATGGAGTTCTAGGTGGACTAGGACTAGGTGGTTCTTAGAGTGATCAGATAGACGAGGTGTGATCCTAAGGATTCAGATAGCTGTCATACACCTACCCTTTAGGTAGGGTTTTCTGCCAATGAGTTTCAAGAACTTGTATGTTCACTTTTACAGACTCCTTCTTTTGGTGGCCTTATATTCTGGCCCTGTTCACTTTATAGTTTCCCACTTTCGTACTATGTGGTTTGTGTCTTAGTATATGCATGCATTATTTACTTAGGGTTTGTACATTTCTGAATTTTGGACTTGGAGATGTGTGCGTGTATAGAGGTACTTAGGAAAATGACTCCCATTTTTGGGATATGCCTACTCGGTGCTAGTCATCAGCCCTTGGACTATTGGAGGCAGGCTTGGGTTAGTCACAACATGGCCCTCTATGGGATGGGTCGTGACAGAGTGGTATCAGATGGGTCAGTTCTACTTAAGGAATGGGAGTCTATGAGGTTGGTTTGGGGAAATAATGTCAAATATTTCAAGTTTGGATTTATGGCCAAGGAATCCAGTGTTGGTATGATGACCGAAAAGTCCATACACCAGGACTCTAAATATTTCTTTTCAACTTGGTAAATGAAAACACTAGTTGAAGGGAAGTTAACAGTACATGCATCATATAGGATTTGAGTGTGTTCTCATGTCCTTCTTGAGTCAGATCACTAGGTATACTCTATTGACCATGGTTCATCTTGATCTATTTCAGCATGCCTCTATGCATACATCCATCCAATATTCTGATGCATGAGCATGGGGATGATTTTCCTAGTAACGAGGCATTGATACAGGGAACGGTATCGAAGATAAAACCTCCGGGTAGTGTACCTGCTATAGCACCACCCATCAAGCAACAGTTACTACCAGCACTACCGGTAGAGGATGCACACAGGTCGAGTGTGTTGCATGAGTTCTAGAGGCAGTGAAATCCTAGGTTTCAGGGTGAGACTGAACCACATATAGATGATGATTGGATGGAGGCAGTTACATGTTCCTTCCACCTAGTGAAGACACCTTCCGACCAGATGGCAGTTCTAGCCGCGAGCCTTCTTCAGGGCTCAGTGGGGCAATGGTGGAGGTTAGTGATCTAGACACATGATAAGACAACTCTCTCTTGGGTAGAATTTGAGAGCCTATTTAGGGAGGAGTTATTTCCAGTGAAATTATTCTTAGTATGCATACAGAATCTCCTACATCTGCAGTAGGGCAGTCAGACAGTAGTGGAACACATGATGAGTTTTACATATATTTCTCTATACTCCATAAATATAGTATGAGACCTGTTATTTAGGGAACAAACCTTCTATAAGGGGGATATTTTGGGATATCAGGGCATCAATGATATCCCTTAGCATTCAAAATTATACCGGGGTACTGGAGTGAGCTTTTCTAGTGGAGATATTTCTTGCGAAGCAGGCACCAACAATGGGAGATACCAGCAGGCATCAGGCATCTGAGTATTTAGTGGTAGGTAGCTGACATCAAACATAGGGACCCAAGCAGGTCAAGAACTCCAGGTCATGAACCCATGACACAAGATCAGTGGTGTGGGGCTCCATGGCCAGAGCAAGTCATCTGAAGGATAGGCTATGTAACTCATGCAGAGGTCAGGGGTATCTGACTAGATATTGCCCAAACCATTGTATGACCAACCAAGAGACAATTGAGGGACCACTGAGATAGAGGTGGATAAAGTATAAGGATGGTATATAGGGTTATGGCCATGGAAGAGGAGTAGGTCGAGCAATAGGAAGTGGGTGGAGGATCAAGGTACCACCACTACCACCCCCAAGTAGCCCACCATGGGCTTAGGGAGCTGGTGGAAAGGGATGAGGATAGCTTTAGGCAACATAGGCTTGTGACCTCGAGGATTCAAGGATGATTAGAGTTACAATTTTTTTATTTTCCACCTTATCTATAGTTTTTATAGACATAGGTTCCAGTCACTCTTTTCTCACCACAAACCTTGTTTGAGACTCAGAGATTCTAGTGGAACTATTTACTTGATTCCTATGCTTAGAGACCCCTACAGGGGGAGATTTTATGACCACACACTGGTTCCAACAGTGTGCCCTTACTCTAGGGGGAGATATTTTTGGTTGTGATCTCATGGTGGAAGCATCAAGGCCTTATTAATTCATTCTTGGTATGGAATGGTTATCCGTAGTTCATTCCCATATTGACTATTTTAGGCACATAGTGTGGTGTGTTTCGTAGTGATGGGGCCAAGTTTTCTTTTATTGGTGAAAAGGAAACACATGAAGTGTATAAAAGACTCACTCATAGGAGGGTGTATCCGATTACTCATCAGTTGGCTAGTATCTCCCTTGGTGTAGTGGATGATATGATTCTTCAGTTTCCAAAATTCGTGGTGGAGTATGAGGAATTCTTTCCTAAGGATGTCCCTAGATTACCTCCCCATAGGGAGGTTGACGTTTTAATTGATCTATACCTTGGGATGGAACCGATTTCTACACCTTTATATCAGATGTCTTCCATAGAGCTTCATGAGATGAGGCTATAGTTAGAGGGTCTACAGAGAAATGGCTTCATGAGATCCAGCATTTCACCATTGGTAGTCCTAGTTTTTTTTTGCGAAGAAGGAAGATGATATATTGAGATTATGTGTGTACTTCCAGATCTTGAATCAGGTGACCATAAAGAATAAGTATACACTACCAAGGATTGACAACCACTTCAATTAGCGAAAGTGAGCCAGGTGGTTCTCGAAGATAGACCACATATGTCACTATCACCAGCTTCAAGTATGGGATGAGGAAATCATGAAGACAAATTTCTGATGTCGGTATGACCACTACGAGTAATTGGTGATGACTTTTGGTGTGATGAATGCCCCAACAGTGTTCATGGGAATCATGAATAGGATCTTCCTACCTTACTTAGATCGGTTCGTCGTGGTCTTCAATGAAGATATCCTAGTATACTTAGTGTATGAAGAGGAGCACACTATATACTTAAGGATGGTCCTAGACATACTCTGAGATTACCATCTTTACAAGAAGCTCTCGAAGTGTTATTTTGGGATACAAGAGTTCCAATTTCTAGGAAATGTCATTTCAGAGGCTAGATTTGCAGTAGATCTAGTGAAGATAAAGGCAGTTCTTTCTTGGAATCCACCCAAGAGTATTACCGAGGTGCAGAGTTTCCTTGGGTTGGATGGGTACTATCAAAATATTGTGCTAGAATTTTCTAAACTAGCAGCATCCTTGAAATATTTTACATGAAAGGTGAAACCTTTCTTATGGATGGAGAAGTTCCATGAGAGTATTTAGCAGCTGAGGCATATATTGATGAGCACTCCTATCTTGAGATTGTTGGATGAGGGTTTTGAGTATGTAGTGTTATGAAAATAATCAGGGACCGGGCTTGGTTGTGTCCTGATGTAGGGGTAAGTAGTGATTGCTTATGGTTCACGATAGTTGAGACTACATGATCAGAACTATGCAACCCATGACCTTGGGTTGGTAGTGTTTGTCATTTTCTTGAAGATGTGGTGACACCACCTTATGGGTGAGTGGTTTATCATCTACTCTGACAAAAAAGTGTAAAGTATATATTATCTAAAAAGGATTTAAACTTCAGATAGAGGTGATGGATAGAGTTCCTATAAGACTATGACTTTGAGATTGTCTATACTCTTGGGAAGGGGAATGTGGTGGCAGACACTCTCAGCAGTAGATCCATCTTGTAGTTACTGAGTGAGGCATCAGATTAATTGGCTGTGTTGTAGATGTTCTTTGTTTATGGATATAGGTAAACTTACCTCTATTTGATGGTTGTAACCCCTTCACTCTTAAAAACATTTAGGGAGGCACAACTTGGGGATACCAACTATGAAAATTTACATGCTAAGATGTCCACAGGGCATTCCCCTGATGGATATTCGAAAGGTGGGGAGAACATTTTTCTCTTAAAAGGACTCACAATAGCACAAGTGATGTTATGGTAGGATGCCTTGATGGAGTTCTACACATCCAATTTGGTGGTACATACAGGTGTGGTGATGATGTACCAGAACCTCCGACATTAGTTCTTATGGCCCGGTATGAAGAAGGAAGTGACAAAGTTCATTTCTAGATGCCTCACTTGCCAGCAAGTGAAGGCTAAGCACCAGGTTTCATAAGGTTTGATCAACCCCTATAGGTTCCAGAGTGTAAGTGGGATGGGATATAAATGGAATTCATGGTGGGTTTATCACATATGTCTAGATGGCATGACACCATATAGGTGATCATTGACCGACTCACCAAGTCGGCCCACTTCTTAGTGATTTAGGAGAAGAGTTCAGTAGAGAGATTGGAACACCTCTACTTGTAGAAGATAGTTGGACTCCATAGATGATAGTCTCAGATCATGATTCTATCTTTATATACCAGTTGTGAAAGGGATTGAAGGAGACATTTGGGACTAAACTGCGCTTGAGCACAACGTTTCACCCACAAACGGATGGCTATACATAATGGACCATATAGGTTGTTGAGGACATGCTACATGCTTGGGTACTAGATTTTTTCTACAGTTGGGAGGATCACCTACCCTTAGCAGAGTTTTAATACAACAATAGATACCACTCCACCATCAGTATGGTGCCATTTGATGGCTTGTACATGTTAGCCTACTTGTCACCACTTTGCTGGACAGACCTAGGAGAGTCAGTACTCATGGGGTCAGAGTTGGTGCAGGTGACTATAGAGAAGGTACAGATCATCCAGGAGTAGATGAATACTGAAAAAATCCATTATAAGTCTTATATTGATCAGTGATGGAGGCCCTTGGAATTTGAGGAGGGAGACCATGTGTTCATTCAAGTCTCTCCTCGACACGAGATACAAAGATTTTTCTGGGGCAGCAAGATATATCTGATGTTTTTAGGACTTTATAAATACTTCATAGATTTGGAGATGTGGTGTACAACTTAGATCTACCTCTGTAGTTAGAGCGGGTGCATGACGTCTTCCACATGTCATAGGTGAGGAGTTACTTGCATGATCAATTGCACTTCATTGACTGGGGTGAGATGGACATCGACAATGGGGGGAATTTTGTGGAGTACCCAGTGGAGATCAAGGATCGACAGAAGAGGATTCTTTGTGGGTGGTCAATTCCTCTAGAGCACATTTGGTGGTATCATGGTAACATCTAGGAGATCTCATGGGAGCGGGAGGCTAGGATTCATGCTCAGTACCCCCATTTGTTTTCATAGATTTGTTTTTATCTTTCGGGAATGTAATTCCCTAAGGTGGGGAGAATGTAATGAATCATATTTTCTCCAGATTTATTTTTATAAATTAATTAACAAAATTTTGAGACCAGGTGCTAAGACAACATATAATTCCGAGGCTTCGTGTTCCCTTAACAGTTTGTTGAAAAATGTTAAGTGTTTTAATAGCGTGTGTGTGAAGGTTTCCTAGAAGAGTATAATAACTCTTAAAAAAGTGCCTTAATCATAAATATGAGGGAATCATTACATTCAGAGTAGTGAATTTACCTTAGGAGGGGCCCAACATCAACCAGCGTAGGTCGACAGTGTGAATTATTTTTCAGACATTAAAATAAATAAGACAAACCAAGTTTATTTTTTTAATATTATGTGATGATGCATCGATGATTTCCCTTTTTAATAAGCCTTTTCAGAGAAATTCAGGGTTATCATCATAACCTTGAAAATTCCTTTCAGGAAAGGAGATAGAAATCCCTCCGATGAATGATGATGAATGCCGGAATATCAATGATCGATGAAGACATGGACTTCCATTCTTCATCAATGACTAATCTAACCATGAGGTTGGATGTTGATCTCTTAGTGATTTCATCATCCTCCCTTAGATTCAACGACGAAAGTGGACCAACCAACAAACAAGTTGGTATGTGGTTAGACCATTTTTACGGGATGGATAATTATTATGAGGTTTAAAAAGGGGAGATTGATATTTGTGATTATCTTTTGTAGTTATTCATTAAACCTAATAAAATTAATGGATCGAGGATGACATGAACAAGGCCAAGATCCATCTTTGCGCATTCATGTGCTTTATCTCCCCCCCACTCAATCTATCACGTTATTCATACATTCTTCACCCTTGAAACCCTTATGTGAATGATCAACCATTTAAACCCCAATCCATGGCATAATAATCCTATATTGAAGGATTTGACCCATGATGGTATAGAAGATGTGAAATGGAAGCGTGGTACGATTTAGGAGAGGTGGTGGATTACATCGTCATAATATTATGACACAAGGTAGGAATCCATAGGGGAGACCAACGATGAGGGAAGGATGCAGCTGACAGGGCCTGTCCAAGGGGAGCGCGAGGTGGAGGTGGGCCTCTGTTAGGGTGACCAGTGGTGGAAGCAGGCCGTGGTCCAGGAGAGATCGTCTGGGAGCCCGCAGTGGTAGAGGCCACAGGAAGTGACTGGGGGTCACAACAGGAGGCCGTGATGGTGATATGGGATGCGGTTCGAAGCCGTGTTAGAGGAACCTACGGCAGAAAGGCCTCAGGGGCATGTATAGGAGGTGGTCTGACTACATGAATTGCATCACAACATCATGTTGACAAGGCAACATGGGCAGGGGAGCCATACGGTTAGGGTGGACCATGTGGACTAGGGGGCATGGCCAGGGTGGCTTGCATCCGGCGGAGCAAACCGGCTTGCATGTAGCAGGATAGAATGGGGTGGATGGGACACTTAGGGAGCCCAACATACTAGTGGGCCAGGCCAGTCCAGACCAGACCGAGTCGGGTCGGACCCGGACCAGACCTAGGTCAGACCATTTTACAAAAAACAGTCATATATTTCAAACCATGTGTCCATTTGATGAGTTTTTTTCAGCATTGGGACCCTTGTAATGCGACATTAATTTTTATATACTCTAAGGGAGTTGTTGTGGAAGTTAAAATATGACCTAATGGCATGTGGAGTAGGTTCTCCCGGTACAAGCATGATACGAGTGAAACACTATGTCTAGATTTAATGTTGGTGAATATGTGATATTGGAAACTATGTGATCTTGGTGACTATATGATCTTTATTACTATGTAATCTTTATAACTATGTGACTGGTAATTATTTGACTTGGGGACTTCATGACTTATCGGAACTCTGTGTGTTATTGACACTCTGTGTGTTACCAACAATACACATGTCACTAAAACTTTGTGTGTTATCAACACTCCATGTGTTATCGACACTCTGTGTGTTTCCATGCATGGTGTTTTGTGGTCAAAATTTGATAAACCTTCTTTTCAGGTAATACCATTATACATGTGTGAGATGAATATACTTTGTGTGCTTTTTTGTGTTATACCGTGTATTTATTTGTGGTATACTTTATGTATTTCTTTGTGCTATACTTCATGTATTTATTTTTTATGTACTACATGTAGAGGCCCGAAGCTTGACGTACATGGAAAACACATTACTTTTTCGGAATACATAATACATAACAAAATTCAAAACTCAAGGACCGTAATAGTTTAGTGTCTTTGGAAACTCAGAACATAATCTTCTAATCGTGGTGAAAGATCTTCAACATCTCCCATAAAGATCTTCCCCTTATGTTTTCTTACCTAAAACCTTTCTTTATATCCTGGGGAAAAGAAAACATATAAAGGGTGATCTCAAATGCTCAGTAAGGGTAAGAATGGATAAAATAAAACAAACCATATACATTTGAACTTAAAAACATGAACACAATGTTTACACATCAAGATCTTGAGCAATGAAATAAAACATGGCAATACATAAGGCATAGATCATAAAGAAACATTAATTCTCCTAAAATAGCATGGGAATAAAACTTGTAATTGTGGCAACCATTAATCACATGATATGATTTCCATAGTAGCCAAGGCATTGCTTCCAAGACCATGTTAGTGGACAAAGTCCCTTTCTGAATCGAGTTCACTCCTCATTCTAGTCCTGTATTACTAAACTGGTTTAACTTTCCATTTCATCCATGTCTATCTCATGAGATATAAATATTTACCCAATGCATTGGATGGAGATATAGGTCCCACCCATCTCATAATGAAATCATTCTTACTTGCACCACAAAATAAACTTGAAACATTTATCATAACCCAAAGAATAAAATGCGTTTCATAAACATCATACCATAATCACATAATCCATATAAAACAAATGGATATGTCAACATAAGAAAAGTGAAACCATGTAAATCATAGGGAAATTATACTTGAAACATACACATATAAAATAATTTCATCTTAGATGGAAAAATGGTTTTGATAAAACACTTGAAATGAATTCTTGAGGAAAATATCCTTTCTTCTTCAAAATCAATTTCTTTTCACAAAACGTCATGAAATTTTAAAAGAAAGAGATTTTTTTGAAAATAGTCATGAAATATTTTGGAGGAATCTTCATGAAAATAAGGCTTTATAAAACCGTAAAAATCCTTTCATGCCGTATATGTAAAAAAAACATTCTTCTCATACTTTTGTCGGAAAAGTCAAAAAGTACCTTGTAGGGTAAAAAAAGAAAGATTCCTTCCATACCATGGGGTAAAAGTTAGAATGGGTAAAAATAAATTTAAACATACATTAATATACTTTTATAAAACATTTACATGGATGATAGCAATAACCCCAGTAAATACTTACGAATAAGCAATCTCAGATAAAAATGAGATTTACAAAATTATCCCTTACCTTAGGTCCGATATGCTTTATACGTATCCAAACCTCATGTATAATGATTTAAATAATTTCATTGACTTATTAAATAATCATATTCATTGTTATTATATCATATATGGTTCACTTATGACTTTATATTACCCATTCTTTTGTAAATTAATGTTAAAGTAGCGTTTTGGGTAAAATCATCTTATTTATCGTACGTGTTTGGACTTGATGTTCTTGATGTTATTATTACTTATATCATGATTTAATTTCTTCCAAAATGTAAATAATGATTTATATATCATATAAATTCATTATATATCCATCATATACAAGCATTTATAATAGTACATAACATATGGAGGTAAGAAATGAAACACACCGTTCATGGAGACGGTAAGCCGTACGTACGCATTAACGCTACTTTCATTTCTATTTCTTATTTTAATGGAATTAAAAAACAATGATACATAGGTATATTATAATTCCAGTATAATATCATATATAATATCATTAAACACAACCTTTATACATCCCACATAAGGTATTAACGAATCACATCACTTTGAGGGGGTGGTAGTCCGCACTTCCTCAAATGAGAATATCGTATTTACCGACTATGGAAACCGTAAAGGCTTGATATAATTGGGAAGTAAATAAGCATAAGGAAATCATAATCATAATATATATTACATATAAATACAGTTCCATCATAATGGCCACCATGAGAGGTGTTAGGAGAAAATCGAACAATCATCGTTTCGTGAGGCGTTAGTTTGCAATCACAGAAACATTATGTTCTTCATCCATTAGATGGAGGTGTGTGTAAGTGTAGTTTGAATCCTTCTCATAAAAACATACTATTATATTTAGAATATTTGTGTTGTTACAAAAGAAAGGATTAAAAAGATTTTAGGGGTTAGATAAGTAGAATAAAAGAAAACAACTTAAGAGAAACTGCTACCTTTAATTTTGGTAACTTCCTTTGGTTTGAACCAAAAGGACTTCTTGGAGAGTCTTCTGCATAATTTAAGGCTTCCAGGGGTAGGAGAGGGATGTAGGGAGCTTATTTGGGCATATTTATGATGATACAAAAGGCTTAAGAGGTGTGATGAATTTCATAGAAGTGGTCTCCTTTTATAAGGGAGAGGAGGGGCTCTTTAGGAAAGTGTGAAAAAATTATTTTATTATAAACTTATCTTCGGTTTCAAGAGGACCAAAACAGATTAATGTCTAAGATAATATGACTAATATTCGAAATAAAATCATCCAATTGGAATTGGACAGGTTTTGGATGATATTTTAATCATTATAATCTTATTTATTTAAATCATTTATTAATGAGGTAAACACTACATCATTATTGTATCATAAATAATTTAATTCATTTGATGTCTAAAAATTATGAAACAAATACCATGATGTAGGTAATCTTTTTATATTTCCAAAGAATATTTATAGTCGAAAATATAATTTATATAACCCCTTATAAAAATTAATTACTAAACGATTTTTGTTAAAGTCAATTTTTGTCTTTACATTAAATTAATTATTCCAAATTGTCATTTTCACTACCAAGTGGCTCATTGGGGTCCCAAAATCGGCCCAAGGATGCCCATGGTCGTCCACTACGCATCCAATAAGGTTATGACAAATGTCAAGATAATTTTGAATTATTATAATATTATTTTAACCTTGAATTACCCTATTTACCTTTAACCGCAGTAAATAAAAATTACCATAGTTACTATTCATAATATAAAAAATAAAATAAAAGTAACCTATTAACATAATTTTGACCCACTGATTCCAAATATCGAATCCATTTTTCAAAATTCAAAACACCGAATTTTCAGTAATTAATTTAAAATTAATCCCGTTGTTAAGCGAATAGGTTTTAAAAGTTAAAACATTGCCAAAGATTGAATTGATTTAACCTATGAATTAAATGTAAAATCAATGATAATGACATAAATTATACTAAATGGTAAAGATATATTCTATTTATACTTTAAAACCATTCAATATTATAATTTAACCATATAAATTATTAGGATGAAAAAAGTTGTTTTTAATTAAAATATAGCTTATTTTTACTATTCATTAAAATATGAAAGTTATCAGAATAAGATGAAAATTTTATCCAAAGTAAATTTTTATATCCTGATTCCAAATAAGAATTTTATTTTTTCAAATTGAAATTATAAACATGTTAAAAACTATATTTAATGTGGGTGTGCCATCGAAAGGCGGCAAAACTTCATTTTTTGAAAAACACTTATTTTACCCGAAAAATTTATTTTTTTCTCATACCATGTTCTAGAAAATGTGTAAGATGAATAATAATGTTATAAAATTCAAAATTTAGTTAATACTATTCATAACGTCTATTTCATAATAATATTATAATAATATATCGTTGTTTAGTAAAACCTGGTATTGCGTACAACACACGCTATCGAGGAAGGTCACGATTGCGTGTAATGCAAGTAAAGTCAGGGTTGCGTGTTGTGAAAGAATCCTTCATTGTTTCGTATAACAGAATCCAACAATATTTTATTTATACATTGAATATATATATATATATATATAAACACACTCAATGTTGCGTAGAATGACTATTATAAAACGAACATGAAATTGTGTGTAACACGATCCAAGAATAGCATTGCGTATACTAAAAGATAATACAGTGTTGCATATAGTACAAGCTAAACTTGGTGTGCTGTATAATAGAAGACATCAATGAAATTAAAAGAATATTTTTCATAAAATCTCGGGGTGTTACATTCTACCCCCCTTAAACTGAATTTCTCCCTCGAAATTCGTCGGGGTTGTAAATCGTTTACTATTCATAGAAACCCACATCATAAAAAGGAATAATAAAACTTAATTTTAAAAACTAAAGTATGAAATTTAACAATTACCCAAAGTAACTCATCACTGGGTTTCCATATAGAAGAACATAAGTTAAAATATGGATATGGAAGAAAAATCTAACCATCAAGTTCTGATGGAGAGTGGTAGAGAACATGGCTATGAAAAAGCCATCAATCACAAAGCCATAAATTTGTGATGATCTAAGGTACCATCTGATTCATTGGATATAAGAGCACTAGGAAAACATTTTTGGTTTTCAATATCATTTCCCTAAAAGTTGAAAAATTTGAATTAGAATAAATACTTTCTTGATTTTGGTACAATCTCACTGTTGTTCGTGCTTTGAACAATTTCCACTTCATCTCTTAAAGAAATGAAGTTGAATTTGTTATTCGTAAAGTGTTAATAGATCATGTGATAGAATGATGGGCCATTCCATCTGTTTCAAACAAATGGTTAGCAAAAGTTATCAAATATACATAAGTCCTTCTATGGTGAGGTTAATCATATACGATTCCAAAAATGAACTTATACTTCATATATCATACCGCTTAATAAAATAAAACTAGTTTCTACTAACCAGAGACTTCCTATAGGCCAATGGTAGGCGATAAAGGCCAGTCGCATTTCAGTTGTGGGTTCGATTCCCGCAACCTTTTCCAACGCGACGGGTTGTCACCCGTCCTGCATGTTATCCTTTTTTGAAAACAATACTATTATAACAAAAAGTTCTAGCCTTAAACAATACTATCCATTCCAATCTTTAGGCTTATCCAAAATACTTCTTTCCAAACTCGATTACTAAAAAGGTCATATAACAAGCATGTGAATACCATCATTTATACCTCATATATCTTGTTGGTCACATTCCAGTCATGTGAATACCTTAATCATGTATTCTCTTGAAAAATGAATACCCATTGAATCTTAGTGAAAACATGAGTGTTGTCAAAAGTTAACTCTTTCCACATACCAAAATCCTTAAAATTATATATACTCAAACAGTGATATCACTTAGTCCTTATATCGATCATGAGCTCATGAATACTGTCAAACATTTCATTTTCTCCTTATCCCTTCATTATGTGCATATCATCTGCTTTCCAAAATATTTGAATCACTTTTCATGGTTACCGGTACTATAAAATAATTGAAAACCACAATAGACTAATACAAAAATATTCTAATACACCATAAAATTACCTCAAAAAAATTATTCTTGAATACCAATACATAAACACTTCAATCAATCCTCTTCAATGATTGTCCTGGAATAAGTCCTTCCTTGATTTTAGAATATACTTTTTAGGTCAGGGCATTGAGTTGGGTAATGCCCATGTTCTCCACAAATAAGACATTAAACTCCATAACAGTCTGTCACTCTATGACCCTTTTCTCCACATAGATAACATCTTCCCCTCCATTTGAGGTATTCCTCAAGGTTCTTCTTCCCTTCTTTAGAAATCTCAATCTTCCCTTCTCTATGCTCCTCACCATGCGAACATGCATAAAATTCCATCTTCCTCTTATTTGATGAATTAGGAATACCACTAAATTTCACCTTGTTAATCACATATCGTGATAACTGATTCGGCATAATCATAATATCTTTCTCTCTAGGCATTACACAATTTTTTTACTCATAGTCACCAATTTGTCCATTGGATTCAATGTTAACCGAATTCCTTCTGGTTCCCTCCATTGACTAAAACATAAAAAGAATTCTGTGAGAGGCAAAAATCATGCTAGGGAAAACAACATAGTAAAGGGGGAGTACCCTAAATATCTAACATCTTAGGTTAAATTCTAAGATCGTTACCGTAGTTCTAGGTCTATATCCTATACGTATACTTATCCTTAGGGACATCCCTATACATACCTTAGAAATATCTCTAGGGATCTCACTAATGTTTTCGCATCCTAGTTTCCCAAGGTTGACTAAACCTTTCCTCTGATACCAACTGTAGAGGCCCGAAGCTTGACGTACATGGACAACACATTACTTTTGTGGAATAATTAATACATAACAAAATTCAAAACTCAAGGACCGTAATAGTTTAGTGTCTTTGGAAACTCGGAACGTAATCTTCTAATCATGGTGAAAGATCTTCAACATCTCCCATAAAGACCTTACCCTTATGTTTTCTTACCTAAAACCTTTCTTTATATCCTGGGGAAAAGAAACCATATAAAGGGTGAGATCAAATGCTTAGTAAGGGTAAGAATGGATAAAATAAAACAAACCATATACATTTGAACTTAAAAACATGAACAAAATGTTTAAACATCAAGATCTTGAGAAATGAAATAAAACATGGAAATACGTAAGGCATAGATCATAAAGAAACATTAATCCTGATAAAATAGAATGTGAATAAAACTTGTAATTGTGAAATCCATTAATCACATGATATGATTTCCATAGTAGCCAAAGAATTTCTTCCAAGACCATGTTAGTGGACAAAGTCCCTTTTTGAATCGAGTTCACTCCTCGTTCCAGTCCTGTATTACTGAACCGGTTTAACTTGCCGTTCCAGACATGTCTATCTCATGAGATATAAATCTTTACCCAATGAATGGGATGGAGATATAGTTCCCACCCATCTCATAATGAAATCATTCTTACTTGTGCAACAAAATAAACTCGAAACATTCATCATAACCCAAAGAATAAAATGATTTTCATAAACATCATCCCATCATCACATAATCCATATACAACAAATGGATATATCAACATAAGAAAAGTGGAACCATGTAAATCATAGGGACATTATACTTGAAACATACACATATAAAATAATGTCATCTTAGATGGAAAAATGGTTTTGATAAAACACTTGAAATGAATTCTTGAGGAAAATATACTTTCTTATTCAAAATCAATTTCTTTTCACAAAACGTCATGCAATTTTAAAAGAAAGAGATTTTTTGAAAATAGTCATGAAATATTTTGGAGTAATCTTCATGAAAATAAGGCTTTATAAAACCGTAAAAATCCTTTCATGCCGTATATGTTAAAAAACATTCTTCTCGTACTTTTGTCGGAAAAGTCAAAAAGTACCTTGTAGGGTAAATAAAAGAAAGATTCCTTCCATACCATGGGGTAAAAGTCAGAATGGGTAAAAAGGAATTTAAACATACATGAATACACTTTTATAAAACATGGACATGGATGATATCAATAACCCTAGTAAATACTTACGAATAAGCAATCTCAGATAAAAATGATATTTGCAAAATTATCCCTTACCTTAGGTCCGATATGATTTGTACGTATCCAAAACTCCTATATAATGATTTAAATAATTTAATTGACTTATTAAATAATCATAATCATTGTTATGATATCATATATGGTTCAATTATGACTTTATATTACCCATTCTTTTGTAAATTAATGTTAAAGTAGCGTTTTGGGTAAAATCATCTTATTTATCGTACGTGTTTGGACTTGTTGTTCTTGATGTTATTAGTACTTATATCATGATTTACTTACTTAAAAAATGTAAATCATTATTTATATATCATATAAATTCATTATATATCCATCATATACAAGAATTTATAATAGTACATAACATATGGAGGTAAGAAATGAAACGCACCGTTCATGGACACGGTAAGCCGTACGTACGCATGAACGCTACTTTCATTTCTATTTATTATTTTAATGGAATTAAAAAATAATGATACATAGTTATATTATAATTCCAGTATAATATCATATATAATATCCTTAACCACATCCATTATACATCCCACATAAGGTATTAGCGAATCACATCACTTTGAGGGGGCGGTAGTCCGCACTTCCTCAAATGAGATTATCGTATTTACCGACTATGGAAATCGTAAAGGCTTGATATAATTGGGAAGTAAAGAAGAATAAGGAAATAATAAAAATAATATATATTATATATAAATACAGTGCCATCATAATGGACACCATGAGAGGCGGTAGGAGAAAATCGAACAATCATCGTTTCGTGAGGTGTTAGTTTTCCATCACAAAAACATTATGTTCTTCATCCATTAGATGGAGGTGTGTGTAAGTGTAGTTTGAATACTTATCATAACAACATACTAGTATATTTAGGATATTTTTGTTGTTACAAAGGAAAGTATTAAAAATAATTTAGGGGTTGGAGAGGTAGAATAAAAGAAAACAACTTAAGAGAAAATGTTACCTTTAATTTTGGTAACTGCCTTTGGTTTGAACCAAAAGGACTTATTGGAGAGTATTATGCCTAATTTAAGGCTTCAAGGGGGAGGATAGGTATGTATGGAGCTTATTTGGGCAGAGTTCAGATGAGCCAAAAGTCTTGAGAGGTGTTAGTAATTTCATAGAAGTGGTCTCCTTTTATAAGGGAGAGGATGGGCTCTTTAGGAAAGTGTGAAAACATTATTTTATTATAAACTTATCTTCAGTTTAAAGAGGTCCAAAAAACATTAATTTCGAAGATAAGATGACTCATATTCGAAATAAAATAATCCAATTGGAATTTGACAGGTTTTGGATGATATTTTAATCATTATAATCTTATTTATTTAAATCATTTATTAATGAGGTAAACACTACATCATTATTGTGTCATAAATAATTTAATTCATTTGATGTCTAAAAATTATGAAAAAAATACCATGATGTAGGGAATCTTTTTATATTTCCAAATAATATTTATAGTCGAAAATATAGCTTATATAACCCCTTATAAAAATTAATTACTAAAAGAGTTTTGTTAAAGTCAATTTTGTCTTTACATTAAATTAATTAATCCAAATTGTCATTTTTACTACCAAGTGGCTCATTTGGGTCCCAAAATCGGCCCAAGGATGCCCATGGTCGGAAAATACTCATCCAATAAGGTTAGGACAAGTGTCAAGGAAATTTTTAATTATTATAATATTCTTTTAACCTTGAATTACCCTATTTACCTTTAACCGTAGTAAATAAAAATTACCGTAGTTACTATTCACAATAAAAAAATAAAATTAAACTATTAACATAATTTGGACCCACTGATTCCAAATATGGAATCCATTTTTCAAAATTCAAAAAACCGAAGTTGCAGTAATTAATTTAAAATTAATCCCGTTGTTAAGCGAATAGGCTTTAAAAGTTAAAACATTGCCAAATATTGAATTGATTTAACCTATGAATTGAATGTAAAATCAATGATAATGACATAAATTATATTAAATGGTAAAAATATATTCTATTTATACTTTAAAACCATTCAATATTATAATTTAACCATATAAATTATTACGATGAAAAAAGTTGTTTTTAATTAAAATATAGCTTGTTTTTACTATTCATTAAAATATGAAAGTTATCAGAATAATATGAAAATTTTATCCAAAGTAAATTTTTATATCCTGATTCCAAAGAAGAATTTTATTTTGTGAAATTTAACTTATAAACATGTCAAAAACTAGATTTAATGTGGCTGCGCCATCAAAAGGCGGCAAAACTTCATTTTTTGAAAAATACTTATTTTACCCGAAAAAATTATTTTGTTCTCATACCATGTTCTAGAAAATGTGTAAGATGAATAATAATGTTATAAAATTCAAAATTTAGTTAATACTATTCATAAAGTCTAGTTCATAATAATATTATAATAATATATCATTGTTTAGTAAAACCCGGTATTGCGTACAACACACGCTATCGAGGAAGGTCGTGATTGGGTGTAATGCAAGCCAAGTTAGGGTTGCGTGTTGTGAAAGAATCCTTCATTGTTTTGTATAACATAATCCAACCATATTTCATTTATACATTGAATATATATATATATATATATATATATATATATATATATATATATAAACACACACAATGTTGTGTAGAATGACTATTAAAAAACGAACATGAAATTGTGTGTAACACGATCCAAGAATAGCGTTGCGTATACTACAAGCTAATATGGTGTTGCGTATAGTACAAGCTAAACTTGGTGTGATGTATAATAGAAGACATCAATGAAATTAAAATAATATTTTTCATAAAATATCGGGGTGTTATACTACATGTATTTCGTAGTGGCATTCCTTTGTGGTTTCAGGGTGTCCTACTAAGTATTATTTTACTTACCCCTGCATGGGATTTTCCTACACGAGTCGTGTCTTGTGTAGACGACTGATGCTTTGATGGAGTTCTAGGTTGACCAGGACCCGGTGGTGCTTAGAGTGATTAGACAGATGAGGTGTGCTTATATGGATTCAGATAGCTATCCTACACCTACCCTTCATGTAGGGTTTTCTGTGGATGAGTTTCAGGAACTTGTGTGTTCACTTTTACTATCTCCTTTTGGTGGGCTTGTATTCGGGCCCTGTTTACTTTCCAGTTTCCTACCACTACTGGAAATACACTATTTCCCAACGGTTCACAACCGTTGGGAAAGCCCCTCAAACCGTTGGTATATGATATACCAACGGTTCTCCCAACCGTAGGGAAGCAAGCCGTGGGGAAAACCTTTCCCAACGGTTCCCAACGGTTTGCTGGAAACCGTTGGGGTAGGCTGACAGAAGGCACTCTATCCCAACGGTTTGGTGAATCGTTGGGATAGTTTTTCCCAACAGTTTCTCCCAAACCGTTGGGAAAACCAAATATACCTTAACTATCCCAACGGTTTTGAAGAACCGTTGGTATAGTTTTCCATGGGTGAACTCTTTCCCAACGGTTCTAAACCGTTGGGAAAAGAGATATTTACCAACGGTTCATTGAACTGTTGGTAAAAACTTATTTAGGATTATATGCCAACAGTTTAAAACCGTTGGCATACCTTATGCTGCAAATTGCAGCGGCCTGCAATCTGCACAGACCCTCTCCCCTGTACATCAGGCACCTCTCATCTCATCAGGCCTCATTTTCACCTCATTTTTGATCCAGCTATTGTACCTGTAATAAAATAAAACATACATATACAATTATGAACAAATTCATACACATTTAACATATAATGGATCCTGAAACTATACACATCCATAATTAAATTACAATTCATAAACATACATAATTCATATATAATTCAATTTAAAATTAAGATGACAATTATATGTGGAATCCGATTGAGGCGGGGATGATTGGTACACGTCACATATGACCCATGGATCGTTCTCCTAAAGTTTCAATGGAAACTGAATGCGTTTGGTCGGTTTTGCGTATTCCAGTTCTTTTCACTTATAATCCTACCCATTTTAAACAAAACAGACACAGTTAGAGCGGTGTTAGCCACACCGCGCCTCGGATTGAGGTGGGGATGATTCGTACACCTCACATATGACCCATGGATCGTTCTCCTAAAGTTTCAACGGAAACCGAATGCGTTTGGTCGGTTTTCCGTATGTACTTAAAATGATGTCCATTTTAATCAAAAGAGAGCCACTTAGACTGATCCCGGCCACACTGCGACTCGAATTGAGCCCGAGTGGGCTCGTACATGTCACATATGATTGATGGATCATTTTGATAAATTATCAACAGATTCGGAATGCGTTTGGTCGGTTTTGCGTATGCCAGTTGTTCTTTTCACTTATAATCATGTCCATTTTAAACAAAAGATACACAGTTAGAACGGTGTCGGCCACACCGCTCCCCGTATTGAGGCGGGATTGACTCGTACACGTCACATACGACCCATGGATCCTTGTGCTAAAGTATCGACATAGTCCGAATGCCTTTGGTCGGTTTTTCGTATGTCACTTGATGATTTTCACTTAAAATGACGTCTTTTTGAAAGAAAAGACCGACACTTTGAGTGGTGTCGGCCACACCGCGTCTCCGATTGTGGCGGGGTTGATTCTTACACGTCACATATGACCCATGGATTGTTCTCCTAAAGTTTCAACGGAAAACGATTCCGTTTGGTCGTTTTTCCGTATGTACTTAAAATGGTGTTCATTTTAAACAAAAGAGAGCCACTTAGACTTATCCCGGCCACACCGCGACTCGGATTCATCCCGGGTTGGCTCGTACACGTCACATATGACCCATGGATTGTTGGGATAAATTATCAACAGATTCGGAATGCGTTTGGTCGGTTTTCCGTATGCCAGTTGATGCTTTTCACTTAAAATGACGTCCTTTTGAAAAAAAAGACGGACACTTTGAGTGGTGCCAGCCACACCATGTCTCCGGATTGAGATGAAACCACCGTGAAACATTCTAGTTATTATTCGTGACGTGTACGCGCATACGGCACATCAATCGGACGTGCGGTTTGAGCGGTACGGCTCAATATTCATGTTTTAAGTGATGCGCGCGCTTCGTAAACGCGCGTGAGGTGGGTCCAAACTGGACGAACGAAGTCAGAATGACATGAAATCAGACGAAACATACGGGTGAGTGATTTCTGAAGTGGTCGAGCAGACGGCACGTCAATCGGACGTGCCGTGTGCCCGCGGTGACCGACAATGCAGTTCTGGTGTCATAAACGGCCAAAACGGGCGTCCAACGGTCAAATTCATTGAGAACGACATCATATTGAGGTGAAACCACCGGGAAACATTCTAATTATTATTCGTGACGTGTACGCGCAGACGGCACGTCAATCGGACGTGCGGTTTGCGCGGTACGGCTCAATATTCGTGTTTTAAGTGATGCGCGCGTTTCGTAAACGCGCGTGAGGGGGGGTCCAAATGGGCCGAACGAAGTCGGAATGGCCTGAAATCAGACGAAAAATATGGGACAGTGATTTATTAAGTGTTCGAGCAGACGTCACGTCAACCGGACGTACCGTGTGCACGCGGTGACCGACAACGCAGTTCTGGTGTCATAAACGGCCAAAACGGGCGTCCAACGGTCAAATTAATAGCGGCCGACCTCGGATTGACCTGAGACCACCGGGAAACATTATAATTATTATTCTTGACGTGTACGCGTAGACGGAACGTCAATTGGACGTGCGGTTTGTGCGGTACGGCTCAATATTCGTGTTTTAAGGGATGCGCGCGCTTCGTAAACGCGCGTGAGGGGGGTCCAAACGGGCCGAACGATTTCAAAATGACCTGAAATAAGACGAGAAATACGGTTGAGTGATTTATGAAGTGGTCGAGTAGACGGAACGTCAATCGGACGTGCCGTGTGCGCGCGGTGACCGACAACGCAGTTCTGGTGTCATAAACGGCCAAAACGGGCGTCAAACGGTCAAATTCATAGCGGACGACCTCGGATTGAGGCGAGGTTGACTCGTACACGTCTCAAATGACCCATGAATCGTTGTATTAAAGTATCAACACAATCCAAATGCGTTTGGCCAGTTTTCCGTATGCCAGTTGATGTTTTTCACTTAAAATAATGTCCCTTTGAAACAAAAGACATACACTTTGAGTTGTTCCGACCACACCGTGCCTCGGATTGAGGCGGGGATGATTGGTACACGTCACATATGACCCATGTATTTTTCTCCTAAAGTTTCAATGGAAACCGAATGCGTTTGGTCGGTTTTGCGTATGCCATTTCTTTTCACTTATAATCCTACCCATTTTAAACAAAACAGACACAGTTAGAGTGGTGTTGGCCACACCGCGCCTCGGATTGAGGCGGGGATGATTCGTACACCTCACATATGACCCATGGATCATTCTCCTAAAGTTTAAATGGAAACCGAATGTGTTTGGTCGGTTTTCCGTATGTACTTAAAATGATGTCCATTTTAATCAAAAGAGAGTCACTTAGACTGATCCCGGCCACACCGCGACTCGGATTGAGCCCGAGTGGGCTCGTACATGTCACATATGACTGATGGATCGTTGTGATAAATTACCAACAGATTCGGAATGCGTTTGGTCGGTTTTGCGTATGCCAGTTGTTCTTTTCACTTATAATCCTGTCCATTTTAAAAAAAAGATACACAGTTAGAACGGTGTCGGCCACACCGCTCCTCGGATTGAGGCGGGATTGACTCGTACACGTCACATACGACTCATGGATCCTTGTGCTAAAGTATTGACACAGTCCGAATGCCTTTGGTCGGTTTTTCGTATGTCACTTGATGATTTTCACTTAAAATGACGTCTTTTTGAAACAAAAGACCGACACTTTGAGTGGTGTCGGCCACACTGCGTCTCTGATTGTGGCGGGGTTGATTCGTACACGTCACATATGACCCATGGATCGTTCTCCTAAAGTTTCAACGGAAACCAAATCCGTTTGGTCGTTTTTCCATATGTACTTAAAATGGTGTTCATTTTAAACAAAAAAGAGCCACTTAGACTTATCTCGGCCACACCGCGACTCGGATTCATCCCGGGTTGGCTCGTACACGTCACATATGACCCATGGATTGTTGGGATAAATTATCAACAGATTCGGAATGCGTTTGGTCGGTTTTCCGTATGCCAGTTGATGCTTTTCACTTAAAATGACGTCCTTTTGAAACAAAAGACGGACACTTTGAGTGGTGCCGGCCACACCGCATCTCCGGATTGATCTGAAACCACCGGGAAACATTCTAATTATTATTCGTGACATGTACGCGCAGACAGCACGTCAATCAGACGTGCGGTTTGCGCGGTACGGCTCAATATTCGTGTTTTAAGTGATGTGCGCGCTTCGTAAACGCTCGTGAGGGGGGTCCAAATGGGCCGAACGAAGTCGGAATGGCCTGAAATCAGACGACAAATACGGGATAGTGATTTTTGAAGTGTTCGAGCAGACGGCACATCAATCGGACGTGCCGTGTGCACGCGGTGACCGACAACGCAGTTCTGGTGTCATAAACGGCCAAAACGGGCGTCCAACGGTCAAATTCATAGCGTCCGACCTCGGATTGACCTGAAACCACTGGGAAACATTCTAATTATTATTCGTGACGTGTATGCGCAGACGGCACGTCAATCGGACGTGCGGTTTGCGCGGTACGGCTCAATATTCGTGTTTTAAGTGATGCACGCGCTTCGTAAACACGCGTGAGGGAGGTCCAAACGGGCCGAACGATTTCAGAATGGCCTGAAATCAGACAAAAAATACGGGTGAATGATTTATGAAGTGGTCGAGCAGACGGAACGTCAATCGGACGTGCCGTGTGCGCGCGGTGACCGACAACGCAGTTCTGGTGTGATAAATGGCCAAAACGGACGTCAAACGGTCAAATTCATAGCGTACGACCTCATATTGAGGCGGGGTTGACTCTTACACGTCTCAAATGACCCATGAATCGTTGTCTTAAAGTATCAACACAATCCGAATGCGTTTGGCCGGTTTTCCGTATGCCAATTGATGTTTTTCACTTAAAATGATGTCCTTTTGAAACAAAAGACATACACTTTGAGTTTTTCCGACCACACCGCGCCTCGGATTGAGGCGGGGATGATTGGTACACGTCACATATGACCCATGGATCGTTCTCCTAAAGTTTCAATGGAAACCGAATGCGTTTGGTCGGTTTTGCGTATGCCAGTTCTTTTCACTTATAATCCTACCCATTTTAAACAAAACAGACACAGTTAGAGCGGTGTTGGCCACACCGCGCCTCGGATTGAGGCGGGGATGATTCGTACACCTCACATATGACCCATGGATCGTTCTCCTAAAGTTTCAACGGAAACCTAATGCGTTTGGTCGGTTTTCCGTATGTACTTAAAATGATGTCCATTTTAATCAAAAGAGAGTCACTTAGACTGATCCCGGCCACACCGCGACTCGGATTGAGCCCGAGTGGGCTCGTACATGTCACATATGACTGATGGATCATTGTGATAAATTATCAATAGATTCGGAATGCGTTTGGTCGGTTTTGCGTATGCCAGTTGTTCTTTTCACTTATAATCCTGTCCATTTTAAACAAAAGATACACAGTTAGAACGGTGTCGGCCACACCGCTCCTCGGATTGAGGCGGGATTGACTCTTATACGTCACATACGACCCATGGATCATTGTGCTAAAGTATCGACACAGTCCGAATGCCTTTGGTTGGTTTTTCGTATGTCACTTGATGATTTTCACTTAAAATGACGTCTTTTTGAAACAAAAGACCGACACTTTGAGTGGTGTCGGCCACACCGCGTCTCCGATTGTGGCGGGGTTGATTTGTACACGTTACATATGACCCATGGATCGTTCTCCTAAAGTTTCAATGGAAACCGAATCCGTTTGGTCATTTTTCCGTATGTACTTAAAATGGTGTTCATTTTAAACAAAAAAGAGCCACTTAGACTTATCTCGGCCACACCGCGACTCGGATTCATCCCGGTTTGGCTCGTACATGTCACATATGACCCATGGATTGTTGGGATAAATTATCAACAGATTTGGAATGCGTTTGGTCGGTTTTCCGTATGCCAGTTGATGCTTTTCACTTAAAATGACGTCCTTTTGAAACAAAAGACGGACACTTTGAGTGGTGCCGGCCACAAAGCGTCTCCGGATTGAGATGAAACCACCGGGAAACATTCTAATTATTATTCTTGATGTGTACGCACAGACGGCACGTCAATCGGACATGCGGTTTGAGCGGTACGGCTCAATATTCGTGTTTTAAGTGATGTGCGCACTTTGTAAACGCGCGTGAGGTGGGTCCAAACGGGATGAACGAAGTCAGAATGGCCTGAAATCAGACGACAAATACGGAACAGTGATTTCTGAAGTGTTCGAGCAGACGACACGTCAATCGGACGTGCCGTGTGCACACGGTGACCGACAACGCAGTTCTGGTGTCATAAACGGCCAAAACGGGCGTCCAACGGTCAAATTCATAGCGGCTGACCTCGGATTGACCTGAAACCACCGGGAAACATTCTAATTATTATTCGTGACGTGTACGCGTAGACGGCACATCAATCAGATGTGCGGTTTGCGCGGTACGGCTCAATATTCATGTTTTATGTGATGCGCGCGCTTCGTAAACGCACGTGAGGGGGGTCCAAACGGGCCGAACGATTTCAGAATGGCCTGAAATCAGAAGAAAAATACGGGTGAGTGATTTATGAAGTGGTCGAGCAGACAACACGTCAATCGGACGTGCCGTGTGCGCGCGGTGACCGACAACGCAGTTCTGGTGTCATAAACGTCCAAAACGGGCGTCAAACGGTCAAATTCATATCGGACGACCTCTGATTGAGGCGGCGTTGACTCGTACACGTCTCAAATGACCCATGAATCGTTGTCTTAAAGTATCAACACAATCCAAATGCGTTTGGCCGGTTTTCCGTATGCCAGTTGATGTTTTTCACTTAAAATGATGTCCTTTTGAAACAAAAGACATACACTTTGAGTTGTTCCGACCACACCGCGCCTCAGATTGAGGCGGGGATGATTGGTACACGTCACATATGACCCATGGATCGTTCTCCTAAAGTTTCAATGGAAACCGAATGCGTTTGGTCGGTTTTGCGTATGCCAGTTCTTTTCACTTATAATCCTACCCATTTTAAACAAAACAGACACAGTTAGAGCGGTGTTGGCCACACCGCGCCTCGGATTGAGGCGGGGATGATTCTTACTCCTAACATATGACCCATGGATCGTTCTCCTAAAGTTTCAACGGAAACCGAATGCGTTTGGTCGGTTTTCCGTATGTACTTAAAATGATGTCCATTTTAATCAAAAGAGAGTCACTTAGACTGATCCCGGCCACACCGCGACTCGGATTGAGCCCGAGTGGGCTCGTACATGTCACATATGACTGATGGATCGTTGTGATAAATTATCAACAGATTCGGAATGCGTTTAGTCGGTTTTGCGTATGCCAGTTGTTCTTTTCACTTATAATCCTGTCCATTTTAAACAAAAGATACACAGTTAGAACGGTGTCGGCCACACCGCTCCTCGGATTGAGGCGGGATTGACTCGTACACATCACATACGACCCATGGATCCTTGTGCTAAAGTATCGACACAATCCGAATGCCTTTGGTCGGTTTTTCGTATGTCACTTGATGATTTTCACTTAAAATGACGTCTTTTTTAAACAATAGACCGACACTTTGAGTGGTGTTGGCCACACCGCGTCTCCGATTGTGGAGGGGTTGATTCGTACACGTCACATATGACCCATGGATCGTTCTCCTAAAGTTTCAACAGAAACCGAATCCGTTTGGTCGTTTTTCCGTATGTACTTAAAATGGTGTTCATTTTAAACAAAAAAGAGCCACTTAGACTTATCTCGGCCCCACGACGACTCAGATTCATCCCGGGTTGGCTTGTACACGTCACATATGACCCATGGATTGTTGGGATAAATTATCAACAGATTTGGAATGCATTTGGTCGGTTTTCCGTATGCCAGTTGATGCTTTTCACTTAAAATGACGTCCTTTTGAAACAAAAGACAGACACTTTGAGTGGTTCCGGCCACACCACGTCTCCGGATTGAGTTGAAACCACCGAAAAACATTCTAATTATTATTCGTGACGTGTACGTGCAGACAGCACGTCAATCGGACGTGCGGTTTGAGTGGTACGACTCAATATTCGTGTTTTAAGTGATGCGTGCGCTTCGTAAACGCGCGTGAGGTGGGTCCAAATGGGACGAACGAAGTCGGAATGACATGAAATCAGACGACAAATACGGGTGAGTGATTTCTGAAGTGTTCGAGCAGACAGCACGTCAATCGGACGTGCCGTGTGCCCGCGGTGACCAACAACGCAGTTCTGGTGTCATAAACGGCCAAAACGGGCGTCCAACGGTCAAATTCATAGCGGCCGACCTCGGATTGACCTGAAACCACCGGGAAACATTCTAATTATTATTCGTGACATGTACGCGCAGACGGTACGTCAATTGGACGTGCGGTTTGCGCGGTACGGCTCAATATTCGTGTTTTAAGTGATGCGCGCGCTTCGTAAACGCGCGTGAGGGGGGTCCAAACGGGCCGAACGATTTCAGAATGGCCTGAAATCAGAAAACAAATACAGGTGAGTGATTTATGAAGTGGTCGAGTAGACGTCACGTCAATCGGACGTGCCGTGTGCGTGCGGTGACCGACAACGCAGTTCTGGTGTCATAAACGGCCAAAACGGGCGTCAAACGGTCAGTCGGACGTGCCGTGTGCGTGCGGAAACCGAATGCGTTTGGTTAGTTTTCCGTATGTACTTAAAATGATGTCCATTTTAATCAAAAGAGAGCCACTTAGACTGATCCCGGCCACACCGCGACTCGGATTGAGGCGGGGTTGATTCGTACACGTCACATATGACCCATGGATCGTTGTCCTAAAGCATCAACACATTTCGAATGCGTTTGGTCAGTTTTTCGTATGTCACTTTTTGTTTTCACTTAAAATCTTAGGGAAATTCATATAGAATATTTTTATATCATATTTAGTATGGATTAGATTTTAGTTGATCGTGCTATGAAACATTTCAGAGCTAATGAAATTAAGGAAGGTGGAGGGGCTGTCCGGTGGGTGTCCGGGGGGCTGTCCGGGGACCAAGGAGGAGGGTGGGGGGGCTGTGCGGGGTCTGTTCGGGGGGTGTTTGGGGGTTGTTCAGGGGGTTGTCCGGGGTTGTTCAGGGGGCTGTCCGGGGGTTGTTCAGGGGGTTGTTCAGGGGGTTGTCCGGGGGTGTTCAGGGGGCTGTCCGGGGGGTGTTTGGGGTGTTGTCCGGGGTCCAGGGGGGGGGGGGGGGTTGTCCGGGGGGCTTTCCAGGGGGCTGTCCGTGGGGGCTGTACGGGGGGCTGTACGGGGGGCTGTCCGCGGGGGCTGTCCACGGGGGCTATCCGGTATGTGTCCAGGGGGCTGTCCGGGGACCAAGGAGGAGGGTGGGGGGGCTGTGCGGGGTCTGTCCGGGGGGTGTTTGAGGGTTGTTCAGGGGGTTGTCCGGGGTTGTTTAGGGGGTTGTCCGGTGGTTGTTCAGGGGGTTGTTCAGGGGTTGTTCAGGGGTTGTTCAGGGGGTTGTCCGGGGTTGTTCAGGGGGTTGTCCGGGGGGTGTTTGGGGGGTTGTCCTGGGTCCAAGGGGGAGGGTGGGGGGGTTGTCCGGGGGGCTGTCCGGGGGGCTATCCGGGGTCCAGGGTGGAGGGTTGGGGGCTGTACAGGGGGCTGTCCAGGGGGCTGTCCACGGGGCTGTCCGGGGGGTGTTTGGGGTCCAAGGGGGAGGGGGGGGGGGGGTTGTCCAGGGTCCAAGAATGAGGGGGGTTGTCCAGAGAGTTCTCAAACACACAACCACTAAAAGACAACAACATCCATAAAAACAGACAATATATAAAAATAACTCAACTCCAATACTATACTATGAGTCTAGATAAAACCAACAACTAGAATAGATTAAACATCCAATCTCAGTAATATAAGTCAAAAATGTAACGGATCAATATGTCCCATATCAGAATCACCATCACCATCATCGTCATCATCGTCATCACCCTCGTCATCGTCCTCCTCATCGTCCTCACCCTCCACAGCGCCTTCCTCCTCGCCTTCGCCCTCCTCCTCGCCCTCCTCATCTCCCTCCTCTTCCGCATCAGACTCCTTGCCATCATCATCTTCAAGCTGGACATCAGCCTGACCACTACTGGAATTGCCACCTGGTGCACCATATATAGAATGTATCGACGACATGTATTCATCAATCGCTGGGCTGGCCTCTGCTGGAAGTGTTGGACGTAGAACTTCAATAAATTTCATAAATGCACTATTTGCCCTAGCAGACTGTTCTGCCGTCTCTGTGGCCCTTTTCTCAGCCTGTTCTGCCAGTGCCCTAACTTGCTGCAGCTCGGTGGCACTACAACTCGTACCTGAGGCAGGCCAATACCTCGTCGGGGCTATCCTAGGTCGGCAGCGTACTCTGCCAGAATGATCATCTCCCAACACCTGATGTAAGTGATCAGATGGCCCAAAATTGTCTGCTTCTTGGGCATCGAGGGCCTCTAAAGCATCCTGTTACAAATATAAATATATTATTAAGTTACGAGATAGATATGAAAATATAAAATCAACAGATTAAAATTTACAATCTGCTGCTGAGTCGCTTCATTGACAGCACTTCCATCCTTTTTTCGTCTACTCGAGCAAAACAGTTTTGCTCGAGGCACACGTCCTTCAATATTTTGTACTTGCCTCTACAATGACATTGAAAACAAAAGTTATATAAAAATTTTAGCAAATGATTAAATAATTGAGGAAACAAAAGAAAATGTAAGTCGTAATGAAAACTTATAAACAATTGTCATACCTGCTGCCTCTCATGATCCGACATCGTCGTGCGTACTAGTGTATGGAGGTATTTTTTTGCATCAATGTTTTTTTTTATTTTTTCCAGATGATTCCTAAATAAAATTCGATAATGCAAAGGATAATATTAATGCAAAATTTGAAAGTTATTATTTAAATACCTCAAATGTAATTCATACCTTAAACTGGGTACTCGTCCAATGAGTAATCATCTGACGATACTGCTCTATAGGACAATCATCCATGACTGGTACCACCTCTAACTCAGTGCCAACTCTAGCACGCCAACCAATATACAACTCATGCTTGTAGGCTCTCTAATGCTCGCCTAAATCCTTTAGACGTGCCAGTTGTGAACCCTCACCATCAGGAAAATTAAATCGAAGCTGAAATCAAAATATTAATTCATATAAATACAAAAATAATTCATGGCATTAAATACAACATATTTTTTTACCCATATCTCTGCCCAAGATCTATCTTTGACCTCATGTGGTAAATGTCTCCACGACAGCGGGCTGACGGGAATGATGTCGGAGTATTTGGCAAGCGTCGCCATAAAACTCCGACATTGCTGCCCTGTTTTCTCAACCATCTGATTGTCTTCATTATATTCCACCATAACATGTGTGCGACGGTTCCACACCGAACGCATGCGTGTACGGCCCCGCCCCCGCCTCCTGTCAGTATATGTATCTGTCATGAAATAAAAACAAATATTTTATCAAAACATGTTATAATGAAAATAAATATTGCTATAAAAATTTGTTAGGGTCTTATAAATATACCTGCGCTAGTCTGATCAATGAGTGGCGCCGGATCCACAGAACCTGATGGAACACCCTCTGGTGGAACAGGAGTTGAAGATGATGGAATATAAAAGCTCGGAGAGACAGAAGTAGAAGGAAAAGAAGATGGAACAGCTGTATGACCTGATGCTGACTGGGGAGTGGGAATCATCATGGGATGTGAAAATTATGGGGCAGAAGATGCAGAAGGTAGCAAAAACATGGGAGGTCTAAATATCCCGTGTGTCCCTAACGACACACCGGGATCAGAATGTGGGAAGGCTGAAATGTCAGTGGGAGGGGCAGGGTCTAGTCGGGCACGCGCAGCTCTACGTCCACCTCTGGTACGAACCCTCCTCGTACCACCGGCCTGAGTACTAGGACCAGTACTAAGCTCCTCGTCGAATAACTGTCGACGTAATGGTGGATCCTACAAAAAAGTTTACAAAAAAAATTAATCACATGACATTATATATTCTGTAAATATATATATATATATTTGAAATAAAGTACTCACTGTAGGCACTAATGGTGGAATGCCCATCTCCTCCATCCGACGATTGTTCTCCACCATTTTTTTTCTTCGTCTCTCTTCAATTGGCTTCATTTCCTGCATTGGAAAACAAATATGTAATTAATTAGAAAAATAAAATTAATGTGTAAACCAAAAAACTAAATATATGAGGGAATGAGGGGATTCATTGGTAATTTAGCTATCCATTGTTTTAGAAGAGCTTGAATGAATTTAATAAAACATACAAGTTGTAATGTTCACCAAGTTAGAAATATTGTTTGATTTGGTTTGAATACAGTTCAATTCCAAATTAGAAAATGCAATTCAAATAAAATAGCAACCAATAAACATTGAAAATTCACATAACGGTCAAGTCAGCTAAAACATATTTGTGATCAATACTAAATAAATATGAATATTACCAACCTTAACAAACCAACTCGAGGTAAACCAAAAGAATTGAGAACATGGATGAATGTTTCTATATATTTCCAACCACAACTTCAGGTTCACAATCAACTCTGACAATTGAGCTATTGGAGTCATCAAAAGATATAAATGGATTGGTTCCAATGGCAATAGGGACAGTGTCAATTCCATCATCAGCATCATCAAAAATATGTCTTGGAATTACTTCAACTATGACACCAAATTCAGGTTGAAGTTGATCTTTGACATAAAAAACTTGTTTAGCCATTGATGCCAACACATATGGTTCTTCGGTTGCAAGAGTGCGGGTCATATTAATTACTCGAAATCCACAATCATCAATAAATGTGCCATGTCTCGTCATCGAATCAAACCAATGACATTTCATCATTGTGACTCGTCCATGAGAGTAATAATCCAATATTATTATTTTCTCAACGACTCCATAATAACCCACATTTTCAAGTCGCGGTATACTATCTGATGCACTGGCATAACAATCTGTTGTGGCAGTAACCATAATACCATCATGTTGTGTTCTCATGTTTTTGGCTCGTTCAGTGACAATAAATCTGTACCCATTGATAACAATTGATTTACAGTCACGAACCACGGTATTAGGACCAAAAGACAAAGCTCTTATTTCCTCAGAGACAGAGTCAGCAGACAAACTCAATACCTGCAATATAAATGACAGTTAAACTTAAGTAAATATTGAAATAATAAATTTAAATAGTAATATTTTTACCTTCAATTTTAACCAAGCAGAAAACTCTTTGCTATGCAAAGTCTCTCTCCTTATCAAAGATAAAGAATGATGCTTCCTATTTATCATTGTTTTATGTTCCCTGTAGATAAAAAAATATGAATAGTTTAACAGATATATATGTAAGATATACATATTCAATTTTGTTACCTGATATAGTCATCGAACAAATCACAGTTGAACAAAACTGTGCGATGTGCCATCTCCCGCTCTACATGGCTTAATGTCTTCAATGTATATGATCCAGGAATTCCTCATGTTTGAGGAAGTGATGGAAAACTGGGTTCAATTTGCTCATACTGTTCTTCTTCATTTCTCATCGGTCTGTTCATTTTGGTAGTAAGATCAGACAAATACATTGAACAGAAATCCATACATTCTTGAGCTAAGTAACCGTTCACGATAGAACCTTCGGGATGATTCTTGTTTCGAACATAAGACTTTAATGTGAACATATTTCTTTCAGTTGGATACATCCAACGAAAAGAAACAGGTCCTCCGAGAAGTATTTCAGTTGGAATATGAACAGTCAGATGCAGCATGCATGTGAAAAATGATGGGGGAAATATTTTCTCCAACTCACACAAAATTAATGGGGCATCTGTCAACATTTTTTGCAAGAAATACTTGGACAACTTATTAGCACAAAGATCTCTAAACAAATGGCACAACCGAATAACACCCACCCTTACATTATTGGACAAAAGATGACGGATTGCTATTGGAAGCAACTCATGCAGTAGAACGTGATAATCATGAGTCTTCAAAGATTTTAGCTTCAACTCTCTTCTGTTGACCCGTTTAGATATGTTGCTTGAATAGCCATCAGGAACTCTAATAGTCTCTAATACTTCCAAAAATTGTTTTTTTCAGTAGGTGTCATCACATAAGAAGCACATGGAAGTTGCCATTTATTTTCACTGATACACACAAGATTCAATTCTGGTCTGATGCCCCAATCCACCAAGTCACGTCGAGATCGTAAATCATCTTTTGTCTTCCCCTTGACATTTAGAAGAACTGAAAGCAACATTTCACATATATTATTTTCAATATGCATTACGTCTAAGCAATGACGTAGCGAATTGGTTGACCAATAAGGAAAATCAAAAAAGATACTCCTCTTCCTCCAATTGTAACAGGTTTCTGTGGAAACATTCTTTCTCTTTCCAGATTTCATTTGACCCTTCCCGAACGAAAAACTGAAATCTTTCAATTCATTAAGCACATCAGTTCTAGACATACACTGAGGTGGATCATAGGTCTCTATAGTATTATCAAATCTTCGACGATTCATTCTATATGGATGATCCTTTGGCAAAAATCGTCGATGTCCCATAAAACTGAAACTACAACGATGTTTCAGTCTTCTGGATCGTGTATTCTTCATACAAACTGGACATGACAGTTTTCCCTTCGTGCTCCATCCAGACATCATTGCATAAGCCGGAAAATCATTGATTGTCCACATAAGCGCAACGCGCATCTGAAATATGTATTTCGAACATGCATCGTATGTGCGCACACCCACATCCCAAAGAAGTTTCAACTCTTTTATTAAAGGTTTCATGTATACATCAATATCAATGCCGGGATCAGAAGGACCAGATATGAGTATAATCATGAAAGTGAAAGATTTTTTCATACACAACTATGGGGGAAGATTATAAATGTGTATAAAAACTGGCCATGTGCTGTGCGAAGTAAGCATCTGCCCAAACGGATTAAAACCGTCGCATGAAAGACCCAGCCTCACATTACGCACGTCAGCTGCAAAATCAAGATGTCGAGCATCAAATCTCTTCCATGCAAATCCATCTGCAGGATGAACCAACTCATCATTAGTCTTCTTTCTCTCGGTATCATGCCATATCATTTTTATTGATATGTCATCAGACATAAAAAGATTCTGGAGTCTGGGGATCAATGGAAAGTGACACATTACATTCTATGGAATGCGAGATGGTGTTCCATCAGATTTTGACTTCCAGCGGGATGTGTCACATTTTATACATTCATTTCGTTCAATGGTTTCCTCCCAGAATAAACTGCAATCTTTCGGGCAAGCATGAATTTTGTTTCTTGAAAATCCAAGTTCCTCAACTAACTTCCATGCCATGTAGTGGTTTGAGGGAATATCTGCATCATCTGGAAGTAAATCCTTCAAGAGGGTAAGAATGTAATCGATTGCTGTATTAGAAATCCCATACATAGTTTTCCCATGAAATAATCGGATTAAAAATTCCAGCCTTTTCATTTTATCGCATTGTCGATATACTGGAGTCGTGGTAGCATCATTCAATTTTTTCACCCTATCAATATCATCATTTTCACTAGATGCATCATCTGTCCTCATATCAATGTCTTCTTGAGTTGAAATCCTATCTTTTTCATGATGACGAATAAACGGAAACCGATCATCTAACAAATTCTCCATTCCAGTCTTTTCATTTCGATCATCACCAATTTGAGATTTCGTTTTCTCCCCATTGTGATACCACAGAAAGTAGTTTGCTTGAAACCCATTTTTGGTTATGTGGTAGCTGACTTCTTCACGGCTCAACCAAGGTCTACCAACACAATTGGAACATGGGCAGTGTATGCGACCACTATCTGAAGCATTGTGAAATGCAAAATCTATAAAGCTCTCCAAATTGTTTTGAAAATCGTCTGAGATCCGATCGGTTTCATACATCCAACTTCTGTCCATTCTGTAAAAAGAATTTATATAAGTCATTTTGTCATAAACAATTCAATAGGCATTAACTATAATAGAAAATACATTTAAGTAAACGATAAAGGAAGAAAATAATCAAGGTATCAACTACACATGTCAAAAAAACATACAAATGTGTTATTGAAAAAATGTAAAACCAACAAGAACTTAATGTGTTATATCACATAACAGCATGACTCATCCCATAACCATATTAGTAGGGTATCATGAACATGAATAACATCAACCTTGTGCCATCCTCCTACCCTACATGACCCCAACCACATGCCACATCTTATTATAGCCTTATCACATCACACCTCACCGAAAAACACTAGGGAAATCATAGTACATCTCACCTAAAGACACATGGACAATCACATCGCATCTTTCCTAAAAACACATGGTCAATCACTTTTGAAGGAAGAGTAGGTAAGACATGGTAGCTATCCAAACATATAACCACCATCCTAGATATTAGAAAAAATACTCATAACTCAAAACCTCTGATCGTTGGTAAGTTTATCCAACTCTGGTTGGTAATGTGTAGAAATAACATAAAAATACATGATATATAGATAGCACAAAATACTCAACCTATGGGTTCACATTAACTACATAATCACACACTTCACTACTACCATAAAACACATAAACCACACCACCACCACACAAGACGCGTAACATTGGAATATAATTCTACATTCAATAAGTCTATCTATGGAATTATCATAAGAATCCTTGTATCAATTGGAATATAATTCTACATTCAATAAGTCTATCTATGTAATCCCTCCCTTGGATCCATGTATCACCCATGTCTTAATCAATATTCAAAGAAATGAGTCTATCCGTGGAATTCCACTGTGAATCCATTTATCACATAAAGCGTATAAGTTAATAGAAACAAGATTATATACCTGGCATCCTAATAGAATCCATGTATCACTATTTACTATTAATCATTTAATGAATTCCATTTCATTTAAACAATTCATTAAACATACCAAGGTCAAAAACAAAGGTATTTAATACAACTCACCTCAAAATGGCGACTCAATCAAATAATAACCTGAAAAGAATGAAGCTTCATTTACTCATGTTGTAATGACAAGATAATGAGATTCCCTTGCTTAATCAATCAATTCCATATCATGGTCTCAACATAACTCATAATGGCTAGAAATTCAATGAAAATTCAAGCACTCACATGGGAATTTTTAATAGAACACTCCTAACAAGACTATAAAGATATCACATGCATTAGTTATAATATATCTAACAAGGTAACATAAAATATAAGATAAATTCAATCCAATTTCATAGATTCATAGCATAGTCTCTACTTTACTCACATTGGCAAGGCAATACAATTAAAACATGTGTTAAAAAATAATTGGCATTCATGTGTTAAAAGGGGAATGCAAACCATAAAATACCCTTAATTAATTTAATTTACAATTCAATTCAGAAATAGAACAATCAATTTGATTTATATAACCTTTCACAAATGACATCCCATGTTCAAGGGGTAAAATCCAAAAAGTAATTTTCAAGAAAACTCACCCTTAGGCAGGTCCGGCTGGCAGTAGCTCCAAAATCGCCTAAACTGATGGGAAAAATGAAAATACGTTTAAATAATATCCAAACATTTGAATACGTTTTCAGATAAAGAAGAAGAATAACCTGAAGAAGAGCTGGAAGATTCAAGGTCCGGCTGTCAGTACCTCCAAAATTGCCTAAATCGGCTGCTGCTCCCGTTTTAGGGTTGTGTATCGCGAATGGGGGAGAGAACAGGCGGCTGGGAATTTGGGGAGAACCTTTTCCAATGGTTTTTTAAAACCGTTGTCATATGCATATCTATCCCAACGGTTATCTAGAACCGTTGGGAAAAACCTCCCCAAAGCATACCTCTATCCCAACGGTTCTCATGAACCGTTGGGAAAAGCTATCTATCCCAACGGTTCTGATGAACCATTGGCAAAAACCTGGTAAAAGGCATCTATCCCAATGGTTCTCATGAACCGTTGAAAAAAAAACTCCCAGGGAACATCTATGCCAACGGTTCTAATGAACCGTTGGGAAAAACCTCCTTTACCAACGGTTCTATGAAACCATTGGTATGTAACTGTGGGGAAAAAACCACATTCCAGTAGTGTACTATCATACTCTATGGTTGGTATCTTAGTATATTCATTCATTTTTACTTAGTTCTTTTACATTTCATCATTTTGGGATTGGATATGTGTGCATGTGTACTGGTATAGAGGCAAATGCCTCTCATTTGTGGGATATGCCTACTCGATGCTAGTTGCCAACCCCTGGACTATTGGAGGAAGGATTTGGTTAGTCACGACATAGGCCCCTCTGGTATGGTTCATGATAGTCTTGGCTGAACTAAATTATTTTGAAGGTGTGAATTGGAGAGGATAAGGGGATGCCTTTTATAAGTGGGGTGAGTGGAATGCTTGTAATATTATGAAAGAGTGAAGTAAACCCTCATTTTTTCATTTCACTAGGCCCAAATAATTTCCCATTATCGATAATATAAGGAATAAGGTCTAAATATGGCCATACAATGAGTTTTTTTACAAGTGTTGGATCATTTTTACCCTTTATTTTCTAAGCATAACCACAAAGTGAACTGGTTTTTACCTAAATCACTATAATTACTTTTAACCAATTTCACTAATAATTTTGGTAATTTTTTTAAACTTATTAGTAATTATAAATTATAATAATTCTAAATATAAAATCCATTTTTTCAATTTAAAACCTCATAATTATGAAAAATTAATTTAAAATTAATCTCACAGACATGGTAAGAAAGTGGGTTTTTAAAGTGAAAATGTTCAAAGGTTTACAATATTTTTATATCAACATTAAATATGAAATTTATTAAAATGACATAAATTGTATTAATATATATATAATTGAACTATTTTGACTTTAAAACCACTAAATAAATATAATTTAATATTATAAATTATTTAGATGAAAAGATAGTTTTCAATTAAAATTTTGTATTTTTTACTACTCATCAAAAAATGAAACTTCTCACAAAAATCTAAAAAATTTACCCTAATACAATTTTGATATTAAAATTTAAAAAATAATGTTTATTTTTCCAAAATTATTTTCCCAAAGTGTTGAAATTTAATTTTAAATTAAGTGTGCCAAGAGTGGCTGAATAATGTTTTGTTTAAACTTGGTGTTGTGTGCATTGAAAACTATCAACAAAATTAAATTTATTCTAAAAGGAATATATCATAAAGTATTGTCATGTTAAATTATTCCATCATAAAAAATTTATCCTATAAATTTCATAGATATCACCTTATAAATAGATGAGGGTAGTTCTTTATAGTATCCCCTAGTTCCCATGTTGCTTCCATTATTTTGTGATTCCTCCAAAGTAACTTTACTAGATGCATTGTATGATTCCTCAATTATTTATCTCTAGTATAGAGAATATGGATGTGTTATTTATAGAATTATAGATCAGGTTCCAAATATATTTTTTCATAGGTGATCACATGTATTGGGTCTGGCTTGTACTTTCTTTCCAATGATATATGAAATACATCATGTACCTTTGAATGTTTTGGAGACATTTCCAAATGATAAGTAATGAATCCAATTATTTAAAGAATTTCAAAGGATACAATATACATATGGATTAGTTTAAATTTATTTATAAAACTTATAATACCATTTCATAGAGATAATTTTAGTAAAACATGATCTCCTACTTGGAGTTCCAATTATTTCCTCCGATTTTCAGAAAACTCTTTAACCTACTTTGAGATGATATAATGTGAGCCTAAATAGACTTTACCTTTTTTGTTTTTTATTCAACAATTTATGAGCCTACAAGTTTCCCCTCACCAACTTCATCCCAACAAGTTGGAGTATGAGATCTATTGCCATATAATGCTTCATATGATACCATTTGAATGCTTGAATAAAAACCATTGTTATAGGAAAACTCCAAGAGAGGTAATTAATGATCCCACATACCTAGAAAGTTGAGTGAGAATGTTCTAAAAATGTCTTACATTGTTTTAATAGTACTTTCAGTCTGTCCATCAGTTTAAAGATGGTAGCTAGTGCTCAAATGAAGCTCGAAATCAAGAGACTTCTAAACACTATTCCATAATTTCAATGTAAAGAGGGTTCACGACTAGACATAATTGACAGAGGTGTGAAATGAAGTCTTAAAACTTCATTAATATAGATACTTATAAGGTTATTTAGAGGTAAATATTCTCTTATAGTGAAGAAATGTACATATTTGGTTTGGTGGTCAATGATAACCCATAATGCATCATTCTTGGAGCCTTTGGTAGTCCCGTGAAAAAGTCCATAGTAATTCCATCCAATTTCCATAAATGAATAGGGAGAGGCTACATTAATCCTATAGGATGATGCCTCACATCTTTCACTTATTGAAAAACCAAACATCTGGACACATAATTAGCAATTTCCCACTTCATGTTATCCCAAACAAAATGTTCCTTCAAATCCCTATATATTTTTGTGCTACCAAGGTGTATAGAGAAATTTGAGATATGTGAATCATCCAACAATTCCCTTTTTAGATTAGGTATATATGTAACACACAATATATTTCCAAATTTTAGAACAACATCTTCACAAACGATGTCAACTGTCTTCCCATCATTCAAATACTTATTTTTCTTATAAAATTTATCATCATTGAATTGATAAATTTTTATCTTTTCTAATAAATATTTTTTAATTCATTTGAAAAATGATTTATGTGCCCCCTTAGTAATTACCATATCCTTATATATTAGATCCATGAACATATGATCCCTTACAATCTACATTTAGGTTATAATTCCATGATATTTCCTACTCAATGCATATTATACCTTATTTTCTATCTATGGGTGGTAGTGTATTGAGAGATCATAATCCTTGAGTGAATCGAGTAATTACATTTTCATAATGTTGATCTCTTTCAGTGAAAAATTTAATCTTAGGATTTTGTTATCTGTGTATATCTCACACCTTTCACCATGAAGGTAATGTATCTATATCTTCAACATAAATATTAACTAACTCAAGATCATGGGTTGGATAGTTCTATTCACGAGTCTTAAATTTCCCTGATTAATATGAAATAAATTTATCATTTTTCATTTGGATACAACCAATCCCCTTATTTTATGAATCAATATATATCACAGTCCCATCAATTCTAGATGGTAGTGTCAGAATTGAATTGTTGACCAATCTCTTCTTTAGTTCATCAAAAAATTCTTCACATTCCTTTGTCCAAACATACTTAACCCATTTATGTGTAATCTTTGTCAATGGTTTAACGATTTGAGGAAAATTCAAATCAATCACTGATAGTAAACTACCAGACCAATGAAACTAAATACTTCAGTTATGTTCATTGGTATAGGACATTCTATGACTACCATTTTCATTACAGGATCAACTGAGATTCTATCTTTGGAGTAAATATTTTGAAGAAAAGAAAATTACAGAATCTATAAATCAAAATTTATAAATTTTCCATATAACTATTTCCTTTTAAGAGTTTCAAAAATGATTTTCAAGTGATTCTCATAGTCCACATTGATTTTATAATACACTATAATATCATAAATGAATGACACAAAAAAATAATCGATATATTCCTTGAATACTCATCTCACTAAATCCATAAAAATAGAGGACAAATTAATCAATCCAAATGGAATTACTATAAAATAATAATTTCCATACCTCATTCAAAAAAATTTCCTTGGAATATATACCTTTTTACTTACATTTGATGATACCTATAATGAAGATTAATCATTGAAAAATATTAGGATCTATGAATTTTATCGAATAAGTCATCAATACGAGGCATGGGATACTTGTTCTTTATCATAATATCATTGATTTCCCTATAATCAATGCACAACCTAATGGATCCATATTTATTCTTAACAAAGAGGACATGGGATCCCCATGGATAAATAACCAGTTAAATAAATCCCTTATCACACAACTCCTCTAGTTGTTTATTAAAATCTAATAATTATTCAATGTCCATTCTATAAGGATTTCTTTATATTTTTCTTGCATCAGGTATTAAATCAATGGAAAACTCAAATTCATGATCTAGGGGGTGTCTAGGTAATTCCTCAAGAAATACGTTAATGTATTCTTGTAAAATAAGTACATCATCGATTCAAATATTACCTTATTCATCACTAGATATTGTTTTCTATTCTTTATTAAGAATCAAATTCAGTTGATCTACTAGGGGTGGATCTAGATATGACTCAAACGATGAATTCTCAGCTCTAAAGATAGGAAATTATACATCTTCCTCAAAATTCATGTTTTTGTCTTCTTAAAATATATTATTTCATCATATTTTGAAATCCATTACATACCAAGTATTATATCAAAGTCAAACATAGGTATGATAATAAGGATAATGAATAAATCATGTCTTTATGACATAATGGGGACTGCCTGACATATCCTTGTTGCAATGAGACTTCCCTTTTGAGTTTTGACTGAAAACTCCCTTATTAAATTAAAATGGAAATTTATAATTTTCTTGAAAAAATATGTGGTTATAAAAGAGTGTGAGGATGCAGAATCAAATAAAACATTAACTAAATTTGAATATTATATTAATGTAACTACCACCACATCATTGGGTACTTCCACCTCATCTATAGTGATCAAAAAAATTCTTACACTTCTCTCCTTGGCCACTTTTGTGGTATATTCCCTAGATGATTGGAGAATTAATTTACATAGGGCCCCATCTCCCTACAATTGAAAAATTTAATAATAGATTTTTCCTTCTTCCCCTTGAATTATTTAACATTATGATCCATTTCTCCACATTGATAATAAACTCTCATGCCCTTCAGTAATTTTCCTGGGTGACTCTTTCCACACTTCTCACATGATGGAAATTTATTCATATTTATATTTGACACATTCCTTTTATATTCACATTACAATGATATCTTATTCTCTTGATTCCTATTGAATATATTGATTTTAGAAAATTACTTCTCTATTTTGATGACACATAAAACTGTTTCATCATATTGAAAAAAGTTTGGGATACCAATTACCTTTAGATACTTGAATTAATCTATACAAAAACGTGATCAATATTGCACTCCATGTTTCATATGTAATATTTAACATACATGTATAAACTTTTAAATGAAGCTTGATAATCCACAAAGATTTCTTCTCCCTTTTTATTTAGGATATGGAACTTTCTCTTCATCTCAATTTTTTTCTCATGAGAGAAATATTTATTGAAGAATGTATCTTTTATATAATTCCTTTCCTTGAGTTCTATTTATTCTTCCTCCAGAGTATTCTAGATCATTGACCACCATTGGTCAAAATAACCTTTGAGAAAGTACCCACACATGTATCTTTGTTTCTTTTTCACTACATGCCAAGGCCATAAATATATTCTCTGTAGACTTAATCCATTTCTTATCTGTAATTATATTAACAGTCCCACTAAATGATAGGGGATTATATCATATAAAGTGATCCAGTATATGATTATATAACTATGGAACAAGTTACTCTATCTGAGCAAGGTTATTTATCACAACTTAATTAAACTTCCCTAATATAACCATAATTTTCTCTATTCCAATACCATCTATATTGGTTCCCTCAATAGGGAAATATCAATATTTTCCATGATTAGTGATACCATTCTTCTATCCAGGTTCCTTTTTTAAAAAATAGAATATAATTTATTAGCTCATAAAATTATGATTTTTAAATCATAATGTATAATTAAAAATACATTGTAACAATGAAAATAAATTAAAAATTTATGCATTGTTAATATTATAATCATAAACTTTAGTTTATTTGGGGATATATTTACTTTTAAATCATTTATAATGGTTTTTAAAGAAAATGTGAATTATCCTATGTATATACACCTGGTGTGTCAAACTAGGTGTGCAGTAAGGCCCATTATCGCGTACCAAGTTACACTCAATTCAAGCCTGATAATCCATTTTTGGAGTCATTACCCCAAGGTATATCTGTTTCATAACTACATCCACTCATATTATCTAGTAAGTTATGTATTTAGAGTAAAACTAGAAAAATATCTATCTTACAAAAATAGATGTTATTCTATACTTATCTTAAAATTTGATCACAGGGGTCATTACTCATGTTTATCGTGAAGCCAATTCGGTTGCTGATAGGCTTGCTTCCAAGGGCATCTCTGAAACCTCTAGAGTGCACCTGACCACACCTGATGAGGATTTGACTGATCTGCTTAATAGGGACAAGTGTAAAATCTCCTCCTTTAGACTCCTGTAATTTGCCTCATTTATTTGAATCTCTTGCTTTGCTTTTCTTAAAAAACATTGGTATAGATACTAGAATCAAACCTCAAAGGATTGATCGGTTTAGTACTTTTGGAAAACTAGATAAATACATGATACCTATTTTACATTGGGAAAAGATAATAAAGCATAAAAAAAGTAGAATCTAAACATCCTTGAAACAAATTCCAAGAATTCATCTTCATATCCCAAGGAAAGGAAAAAAAGAAGGGTGAGATAAAATGCATAGTAAGGGTTAAGTACAATAGAATCAATCATGAATCAACAAGAATTATCAATATGGGAAATAGAAATTCAATTTAAATAACCTGAATGCATGAATAGATAAGGCATAAATAATATAACAAGGTAAAACTTGAAAAATAATTCTATTTAATCAATATATGATAATGAAATTCATCCAAAGATAATGGAATATTGAAAATATCTTGGATAGTAATAATTGAAAATTGAATGCTGACAATTATTAATTATTGGACGTCAAGTCTCAAGTATATGAATACCTCTACTATCAAGATCTATCCTTTAGACTATTTCAATCAAACTCGGTAAAAACCCATCTGATTTGGCCAACTATGTCATCTCACAAGACTACCGATGCATCGAGGGGATTATATTAACCCGTACCAAACCCATGTTTTTCATGTATAAATAATTCCTCATATATGGAATAATCTATTTAATTCAGAAAAAATGTTCCTTATCAGATATCCATATTGAGTAAAGTATATGGATTTATGAATATTTCCCCAGTTAATCATATAACTTTCAATGTAATCATTGTATGTAAAATGGTATACAGTTTAGGAAATAATAATATATTTTACACAAGAATATGGATATTTAAGAGAAATTTAATTTACAATTAAAATTTATTTCAATAAAGCGATTGTTTTAAGTGAAAGCTAACAATCACAAAATAAAGTGATATTTCAAAATAACTTCTACCACTTGGTAATTTTCAATTCAATTCCCCTTGTATGATATAATTAAAATTAAAAATTGAAATACTATGAACAATGAAGTATTAATGATATTAAATGTAAAAGGATAAGTATATACACCACCTAAAAGTTAATTGGTTCATAATAACAAAAAATTCTCAATAGAATGTAAATTAAGACTAAATCATGTACCTTTCACTTCTTTTGATTGAACACTCTTTTACCTCATGAATAATGGTTTTAACAATGTTATTAACATATACTAGAAACATAATAATATTCATAATGTTATATATTAACTTATACCAGAACCATATTCTTATTTATAACATCTTATTGTCTATTCATTAATAAATTCTCATTATTTTTATAGTTTCGGGTAATAACTGCTTTCGTTTCGGAGTATGTTTTGACTTATTATTTTTTGTTCAGCTTAATAAAATCATGATTTAATCATATCAATAATTTCAAAAATTATATAGATATTATATATATTCCTTATAAATGTATTTATAGTAATCCATAAAATTTGGTGATATGAAATAAAATATACCATTCATGGAGACGGTAGGCCATATGTACACATGGGCATTGTTTCAATTTTCTTATCATATTGTCAGAAATAAAATTTTAATATATATATATATATATAAATTATAATATCATATTTATGTCATATATATCACATATTTTTAATAAACCCATCCTTAATACATTCCATGTAAAGCATGAACAAATCACATCGCTTCGTGAGACAGTAGTTCGTTGTACACACGAGCGACATTTTTTAATTCAAAAAAAAAAGAAAACATGAGGGTATGTGTAATATTATAATTCCATAAACATAATAAAATAATTAATATAAAATATATCATATATAAACTATAAATCCATCATCATTTCCAACCTTTAAAGGTGGTAATTGAAAAATGAATGACATCAATTTGTGAGGCGGTAGTCCGCCATACACATGAATGATGATTTCGTAACCCATTTGATGGAAGTTTGTGTGGTTTTAGGTTATAAAATTAACATAACAATATATAAATATATGTAATATAATTAAGTTATTATAAAAACATGTTATAATATGAATTTAAGTTGGTGGATAAGGAAATAAAATAAAATCTCTTTTAGAAGAACATCACCTCTTCTTCGGTTATCCTCTATCGGTTTTCACAAAAGCCTTCCTAGGTTAGATTTATGCCCAATATAAGGATTATATTATAATGAGATGTAATTTTGGATGTTATTTGGTCAGGTATTGGCTAAACCAAAGTTGTTTGAATTATTGAAGTGTATAGGAGAGGGGGAGGCCTTTTATAAGTGGGGTGAGTGGTACACTTGTAATTTTTTGAAATATTGAATTCCAAACACATTTATTTTCATGTAACCGAGCTTACATAATGATAAATTATATATAATCTAAAGTATATTGTCTAAATATGTCCTTACAATGGGTTTTGGACAAGTTTTGGTTCATTTTTACCACTTATTTTCTACGTTTAACCACTAAGGAAACTCGTTTTTATCTTAATCATTGTAATTAATTTTAAACTATTTTACCTAACCATTTTGTTCAAAAATTAAGTTAAATTATTTATAATTATAAATAAATAATCCATTTTTAAAAATTAAAATTAAATAAGTGGTCAAAATTAATTTAAAATTAATCCCATAGAAGTGGTGAGAAAGCGGGGGGTTTAAAGTGAAAATGTTCAAAAGTTTACAATGTTTTTATATCAAAATTCAATATAAAAGTAATTAAAATGACCTAATTGGATTAATATATGTATAATTTAACTATTTTATCTTTTAAACCAATTCAAAATATAATTTAACATTATAAATTACTTATATGAAAAGAAAGTTTTGAATTAAAATTCAGTATTTTTCACTATTTATGAAAAAAATGAAACTTCTCAAAAAAATACCAAAAATTAACTATAAGATAATTTTTACATTTATAAATCAATTTTTTTTCAAATATATTTTCTAAAAGTGATAAAATTTAATTTTAAATTAAGTGGGAAAAGTATGACTAAACAATGTTTTGTTTAAACCTAGTGTTGCATGCATTGAAAGCTATCAATAAAATTAAAATTATTCTAAAAGAAATATATTGTAATGTCTTGGGGTGTTAAAAAATATCTCTTCCAATTAATATAAACCTTATTAAAAGGTCTTTAAACTCATTTTATCAACAAAAAAAAGTTTCAACAAACACAACATCAACATCAACCACCAGTCTAGATCACCTTGGTTTTATCATCCTAAATGTTGAAGGTCTTTGTGTTTTCTTACAGTATTTGGTTTTAATATAGCTAAAATAAAGGAAATTTTTACGAGGTTATTGATATTTATTAATACCTTTATGTAATTTTTATACTATACTTAAGATAAATATATTTTCTTGAAATAAGGGAGAGGAACTTATAGATTCAGGTGTATATAATGTATAAAATCCGCTTTTAATGGATCTTGAATTTCATATTAGTAAGTGGATATAGGAAATGACATAAATAGTATATTTACTTCATCCAGTTATTCCCACATAACCATAGTATTCTCTTAATACTCCAAAGGAGATTCCTCAATCTGATCTGACTAAAGTGGTCATTTGTTTTCTAGCTTATCAAGGGTAATGGGATTTTTTAGAATTATCTTGGCTACCTTAGATACCATGTTGTGAGGGTAGAGGAAAAAATTGTGATCAACAACAAAAATCACCCATTTATGTGGGTGGGACACCATCAACTAATTACTTGAACTTTAGTATAATTGGCATATACTTTTCGACTGCCTCTTGATATGATGGTTTCCTTGAAGTAATTTTGATATAGGGAGGAACATAATTATAGGGATATAAATCACTTTATTGAGGAACTCTGTAATGAGAAATATAGTGAAAACCTTCATGGATATCTTTATATTATCTGTTATAGTGAGAACCGTTATTCTATCTCGATGGCCAGTTATTGGGGGGACCTCTAAAACATATTCCCTAAGTTGAATATATAATGTATAAGGACTGTAATACCTAGGGAGTACCTTTATGGATATAAATATTTGATTAATTGATAAGGGGAGAACCAACATGAGAATTTATATTTATATTGTGAAGATAACCTCTTCAACTACAATCCCATGGAGGACCTTCCTGATTAAACTTTATATTTTCCTGAGGAAAACTTCTACAACGATTACTATGGGGAGGACCTATAGAGCTTTTAATTATGGATACATGGATTGAACCTCTATGTTTACTATTTAATTTTTCTATTTATTAGTAGTATGACAATTATTGATCATAAATTTAAATAAGATATAAGGATTTAAGAATATCAATTCTAATTAGGGTAGGGATATTGGAATGAAACTAATTTATATATTTACATTGATGAGACCTTTTAGATATTTGGGATTGGGATATTGGGGATATATCATAGATCATGATCAAGTTTATGAAATATTTCAGTAACCATAATGTGTATGAGTCCCACTAGGATTCATTATTCCCATTGTCCAAATATAGCGATGAATTTCTTGAGTTATATCTAGAGTATGTTAGTTATCTTTTCAAGCAAGATCCTATAAAGGAATACAAACTCGTTTTCTATCTTTAGTTACTTCAAAAATATGCGAACATGACTCCTAGGTGTGGAAATAAATATTATGTTACTCCTCAATGGGTGCCATTGAGTTTTTTTGATGGGATCCATGAACTTTGGTTTCAATATGATCTTGTCTTTTTTTTATCTCATAAACATGTTTTTGATCACCTCTAGTAAGAGTATGAATAAGAAGCTACTCTAGATTAGTTTTTTATGTATGTAAAAAATTTAATATGATGTTACCAAGGATATGATCCTACCCTAAAGTGATATTTTAGTCATGTCTATAAAATATATTTGGATTGTTAATTTGAACCTTATACTATTATTCATTCCTTGCTAGGATATGAAAACAATCCTATAGAATGAGATCTAAAATATATTTCCAATTTTGGTTGCTTATGAAGTATACAGACGAGTTCCTCTAATAAAGGGAGCTAGAATATAGGCTTTATCCTTGTTTTTCACCAGGATATGTTTATGGTGGTCCTAATTTGTTACTTTTTTTGATATAGTACTTTCTCCATAAGATATGAGTTGGTATTTATGTTGGGATATCAATTTATTCCAAGATATGTTGATGGTATTCTTCATTAGTAATGATGATATAGAACCAATATTCATTAGTAAAGGGGATATGAGCACACTCTTATCCCCCATTTTATATCAAAACGTGATGAAGAACATCATATTTTGTAGAAATAATATAACGATTCTTCCTTAATATCATAATGAGGTTTTAGAAGACATTATTAAGAAAAATAGGGATATATGACTATTATTTGGATACTATTGGAATATGTTGGCATGAATGGTCTATTAATTCCATGAAATGATGGAACAATTTCTCTATAGGAATGGTAATATGGTTCTGTGCCCCATCGTATGGGGTCTCACATCCTCATTGAAACTTTCTCTTGGTCACTCATGTATGAGTAGCTCAGGTCATGATCACCCAGGTGGTTTCATCAGTATTTCCATGAGGTTTCGAATCTATATAATTTTAATAGAGGTGACGAATGATAAGATCCCTCAAAGGAGACTCTTAAATTTTACTAAGTACATATTCATACACATTCTTAATCTACCATTGATAAGGTATGATAGTTTCATTGAGTTCTAAGGATGGTCTATCAATTTTTTTCGTAGTCATAGGTTTCAATAGCTTCTACAAGAGTTTTTTTGGTAGATTTATCCATATGGTTTAATCTCATGGAGTATAACTTGAGACACCTCCAAAGTGGGAATAATATTTATGTCACAATACTCTTTCACCGGCACATTCAAGAATCATTGTTGATGTTATTATGTTGGTGACAACATCCCTTTGGTTTAAGGGGATATATATTTTATAGTGACTAAGGAATATATAGGGTGCCTTATAGAGACCCAAACTTCTCATACATAGATTTTACATCTTTTTAGATGAATATTCAATACATGAAACAACCAAATGCCTGAGTATCATAATAGTTTAATTCCTTTGGAAACTTGTAACACAATCTTACAAATTTGGTGAAAGATCTTCAATGTCTCCCACAAAGATCTTCCCCCTTTAGTAATATTCATAAGAATAACCTAATTCAACCTTTCATCATAACCTAGGGAAATGAAACATAATAAATGGTGATATCATATGATTAGCAAGAGTAAACATGGGAGATAAATAAGTATAACATGAACATAAGGGTAGTTATACATGATCATAACATATGAAAACCATGACCTACATATCAAAGATCATAATATTAATTCATGAAATAAATATTGGAAGGTCATAAGACATTAATCATAAAGAAAATCAAAGAACATGATCCATGAGAGAATAACATTAGCTTAATACATAAAATTGGGGAATGAAAAATAATTTCCTTAGTAGTCAAGGATCATTTAAAAAAATTATCAAGGAATTACACGGGTGGATACACACCACCATCCCCAGGGGAAACCCTTTCCTTATAGTGGAATGTGATAACTCCCCAAACCATTATTGAAGTCAAGGTTCACACCCAAGACCATTATAGTGGAAACTGTCCCTTACTAAACTGAGGTCACTCCCCATTCTAGTCCTATGTATCTCATGAGATATAAATCCTTATCCAACTCATTATAGGGAGATATAGGTGCCATTGATAATTGGATATAATTTATCCACTATACTTTGTTATAACTTAACCACTATCACATAATGAAATCATATATATGTGTGACAAAAGATCATAAAACATTCATAATATTAGAACCAATGAAATAAAATGGGTTTCATAAACATTTTATAAAAAAAACCAATAAAAAATAAATATTTTTAATAGTAATTTCATCATTTCATAAGAATATAACCCATAGAAAATGAATTTGGTTTCATAAGAAATTTATCATGGTATAACTCATGGAAGAGAAATGGGTTTCATAAACATCTTTTTCAACATAAACCATTTGATAGAAGAATAAGAATGGTATCCTTGGATCATAAACCCAGTAAAACATATGTAACAATAAAGGACATTATATTATATAGATTTTGTTTTGAAATTTCACTTGGAACATTTATTTAAGGGAAAATAAAATTTCTTTAAAAACCACTTTTTAAAACATAAAACATTTTTGAAATCATTTTACTTGAAAATAAACATGAAAACTTATAATGAAACATTTATAAACCATTTAAAAAAATTATCAAGGAAACAACCTTTCAACTTTTAAAACATAAAACATTTTGAAAACATTTTTATAAAACATGGTTTCAGAATAAAAGGGGTTTTCGATTGAAAATAATTTTTTTAAAAACATTGTTTTTTAAACTATTGAGTACATAAAGAGAGTAAAATAAAGTTAAAAGATGTATTATCATGAAATAAATAGAGTAAGATAAATTTCATATGTTTCTTGAGAGATATATCATAATATTTCATTATTGGAAGAATATTCATAAACAATCCTGATAAATGATGATATTGTAACATAAATATTTTACCACGTTGGTAACATTTAATCATAATCCAATTGAAATAATATAATTAAATGAAACATATAATATATTGAAGATAAAAATATTAATTATATAACATTTCGAGGGGATAATATACACCCCATATAAAAAGATAAGTACATAACATAACTTATTCCTTAAAGAAAGAAAATTGAGACAAAAATCCCTTACCACTTTAGTAATATTTGAATCATAATACCAAATAAACAATAAAATCAAATGAAACATTATATATTATTAAAATAAAAGTATTCTTGATATAACATTCCAAATGGGCAGTATATACACCACACAAAATAAACGAGTGGTGAATTATCATATGTCTCCCGGAAATAAAAGAGAGACTAGAAAATCCACTACCTTAAGTCTTAAATTTCATCGTATACATTCAAACCTATAGTATAATAAATATAAGTTTATTATAAATATTTTATATAATAATATTTATATATATTATACCATATAATATTTTATTATGGCCTTTTATTACTGGTTTATTATCAATCCCATGTTAAAGTTTTGTTTTATGTAATAACCACTTTATTATTCATATATGTTTTTATTAGTTATTTTTGGTCCACTTAATTAAATCATGATTTAATAATATCTAGAATGTTAAAAATGAAATAAATATCATATATATTTATTATATATGTATTTATAGTAATTCATATAATTTAGTGATAGAAAATGAAATACACCATTTATAGAGACGGTATGTCGTATGTATGCATGAATGCTATTTCCATTTTCTTGTTGTATTAAAATAAAGAAATTTAAATCATATATCATCATTATAGAGTAATTTTAATGTCATATATAACATATTTTTTCTTTAAAACCATCATTTTTACCTTTCATGCAAAGTGTGAACGAATCACATCATTTTGCGAGGTGGTAGTCCACCGTACACACGAGTGACGTTGTCGTATTCCCAAAAAGTAGAGAGTATGAAGGAATGTGTGATATAATAATTACATAAGTATACTAATATCATATATAAATAATAAAAACATCATTATTTATATCTTTGATATGTGATAATGGAAAAATGAATTACACAGGTTCGCGAGGCGGTAGTCTTCTGTGCATATGAATGATGATTTCGTAACCCATTTGATGGAAGTGGAGATGGTTGTAGGTCATGAAATTAACATAAAAATAAAAATATATAGTGTATAATAAGTTTATTATATAATAATGTTATAATAATAATTTAATGAGGTGGATGAAACAATAAAACAAAAACACATGTTGATGAACGCTACCTCGTTTTCGAGTATCCTCCTTAGGTTTGCACAAAAGGCCTTCCCAGGTTGGATTTATGACCAAAATAAGGATTATAGGATGGGAGGATGGAATTTGAGAATTATTTTGAGTAGGTATTTATAGAACCAAAATTTGTTTTATGGTGTGAATAAGTGAAGGGTAGTGGTGGAATTTCATAAGTAGGGGAAAAGAACCCACTTGGAAACTAATTGGAAATTTCCCAAAATACTCCACAATAATAAAGTAATTATCAATATAAATAGTTAAAAATTAAACTATATTCCCAATTGGGAAGGATTAGATAGAAATAAATCTATAAATTTGGATTTATCTATGTTTTTTTGTCATTTTTATCCCTGATCTTTTTATTTTAACCCCCAGTAAACCGATTTTTACCTTAACCGCAATAAATAAATTTTAATATTTTCACTATTCATTTTGGTCAAAAATTAAGTTGAACTTATTAGATAAAATAAATTAATATAATTATAAATACAAAAACAATTTATTTTTAAAATTCTATTCATATAAAGAGAAATGTTTAATTTAAAATTAATCCCACCTACATGATGAAAAAATCGGGTTTTAAAGAGAAAAAGTTCAAAAGTTTATAAGGTTTTATATCCAATTTTAACATGAAATAAATTATAATAAAATAAAATGTATTAATAGGTATATAATTTAACTAATTTAAATTTAAAACCAATTTAAAATATAATCTAACTATATAATTAATTTAAATTATTTTTTTCAATTAAAATTTAGTATTTTTCATTATTCATCAAAAAATTATTTTTTCAAAATATTATAAATAATTAAAATAATATAATTTTTAAATTATGATTTTAAAAATGATGTTATTATTTTCAAATAAATTTTATAAATGTGGAAAAAAGTAAATTTTAAACAAAACCCGCAGAAGCGATGAAAATGTGGGTTTTTGAAAAGTGTACTTTTTTTATTAACAAGATGATTTTATATTAAGTTTATGTATAATAATAATCAATGTATGTATATTAATTGAAATTTATTGATATATAATCTATAAATTTAATTTTAAAAATTCCTCATTAAGGATTATTTAATTTAATTAAAATGCTGAAACATTAAGCACTTTTAGAGAGTTTTCAGAAAAAACCCATTTTAAAATCCAAAAAACTTATTCCAAAATATAGTATACAGTTGATTCAAAAGTAATTTAGTGGATTAAATAATAATAAATAAGAATTATTTTACTTTAAAACTAAAATATTTAATTAAATTACTTTATTTATTAAATGAAATGAGTGTTTTACAAAAAACGGTATTTTTCACTATTGACTGAAAAATCAATATTTTTTGAAAAAAATCCCAACATTTCACCATAAGTTAATTTCGATATGATGATTAAAAAAATTAATTTAATTTTATAAATTAATTTCTCTAAAATTTCTATAAATTAATTATAATATCTTCTTATAAAAGGTAATAAAATTCATTTTTGAGTAAAACATATTTTTGATGAATGTAATCACTTTACTAAATATTGATTTATTATTTACTAATAATTTATATATATATTTTTATTGAGTAGAAAATTTTTGTATATTTAATAAATTAGTTAATACTATTCATACCTTCATATTTGACAACTAGGTTATAACATTCAGGTTTAATATAATATTATTTCATGGTTCGCAGATGCTTTGGTGTTGTGTGTCATGCACGCTATCGAAGAAACTTATTATTACATGTAACACAAGATAAACTTGGTGTTATTTATAACTTAGGTTATACTTAGTATTAAGTGTAATAAAAAATTTCAAAAATATTAAATTCATTTGAAAAAACATATTTCTCAGAATCTCAGGTTGTTACATTTTACTCCCCTTAAAATGAATTTCACTCTTGAAGTCCATTTTGGTGATCAGAGGTTTAACATTTGAAAATTCATTCATAAAAAACCACATCGTACATATGAATAATAAATCTTCCCTTAAAAATGGAAATTTTTAAACATAAAGGTAACCTAAAGTAACTCATTACTAGGTATCCATATTGAAGAACATAGGTGGGAAGTGAATATTTTGACATGGATGAAAAACAATAATTATAGAGAGTGATAGAGATCATCAATAATAAGAAAGTTAGTGATTTTTATAAGGCTATAAACCAAATAGGCATGAAAAATCCATTGTTATCATAAAAAATGATGACAATCGGACAAACTTTTACTTTAAGATCATTTTCCTAAAGTTGATGAATTTTCATGAGAAGATACACTTACTTGATTTCATTCCATTTCATAAGCACAATATCACCCTTAGGTTTTGCCTTGATCAATTTCCACTTCATCTCTTACTTCAAGAAATAATGGTGAATTTGTTATTTAAAATGCACTAAAGGATCATAATATTCATAAATAGAATAATAATTCATTCAGTCTATATTCAGCTATCATCACAACTAAATAATTAACATAAGTTATGCATAAGTCTTCATATGGTGAAATAATACATTAGTCTCTAAAACATAATCCAAAGTTCAACAAAAAACATTCCATAAATGGTTAACATTATAACTCTTTAAATATTAAAAATTTATAAATAATGTAGAGAGATTTCTCAAAATCAACATAACATTAATCCCAAAAATATCATGAATTATCTCTCAATTGTAACATACCAAACATGTGAATACCTTCATCATGTATTATTTTGAAACATGGTAAAAACCTGAATTACAATAAAAACTTATATAAAACATACATGATTACTTATTATTTGAATAAAACCATAGATTATTGAATATATTAAATAAATCCCATAATGATATAAACTCTATCAGTGATAACATAAACAAATTTGTAGACAAAACATTAATTATTTATAAGGTCACCAATACTATCCTATTTAATTTATTCATATCAATCATCTATTTATAACAATATCATTATCTCAAAATATAGAACATATTAAGGATTATATTTCCCTTAATCATGTGTTTTCCATTAATATCACCTTCAAATTAAATCACTTTTCTTTGTCATCGACATTATTAAACATATTATTTCAAATCCTTAATGAAAATTATACTGAAAAATACTTATATTACATAATTCTTAAATCCCAAAATATAAAAACTTCAATCATCTGAATTAATTTAAAAACTATTAACTAGGCTTCATCATCTTATTCCTTAATATGACGTTCCTTATATATGTTATTTATAGTCTCTTCATCGTCAATAGAAAAACCATTACTCATAAAACCTTACTGATTCTCTTAACTAGCCTTCCCCTTAAGACATAAATTTTCATAATTTCCATACCTTACACAATTGAAATATTCAACCATATATGATATCACAGGTAGACCGTTATTCCCATCCATTTTATTAACTAAACTTTTCATTACACTACAATTACTTTCTTTGTGTGCTTTTCCATACTCAAAACATATTCTTGTTCCTTTGAGACATTCCCTAGAGTGGTTCTTACCACATTCTCAACATATAGGAAACTGAATCTTCTTCCCTCTATGGTCTCCACCACCTAAACTCTCAATAAAATATATCATTTTCTTCTTCGGTGAGTCCAAGAGTTGGTTAAGTCTCATATTGTTAATCATATTCTATGATAAATGATTATGAATAATCACAATATCTACCACTCTAATCATCATCCCATTTGGATGATCATTAGAAAATTGTCTATAACATTTAATGTGAATATAGTTCCTTTGGGTTTCGACTCCTTACTATACCAAAAACCATAGTGTGAGCAATGTTAATTATAACAGGAAACCAAATAATTGTTAAAATCACTTATAGGATGTCTAAATATTGAAAAATCCTTTCTAATCTATGATTCCTTATGTTTATTGTAGGTTATTAATAATCATCATATATTCAAATCTTTTATTATGTTTTATAAAGTGTTTGAGAATTTCCAATGAATATCCCATGGGAGTATAAAAAAGGTGTGCAGTGAGGCCCATTGTCGTGTACCGTGTAATGATCAAGTCCATCTAAATGCGCCCTTTTCCGAGTTATTACACCTAGGTGCTGATGTTACATATCCACATACACTTTTAGTATAATTATATGGATTTAATTACTTTGAAGTCACTTTATCCATCCTTTACCAAAATTCCAAGACATTTTCCTATACATTGAATCATCCTTAGACTTATCCTTAGATAAATCCATGGACATATCCTTAGAAATTCCCCTGGGGATCTCACTCATGTTTTCTCATCCTACTTTTCAAATGATAACTAAACCTATCATATGATACCTAATAAAACTATTAAGGATTCTCATACATGGATAATACATCATTTTAGATGAAGATTCAATGCATTAAACAACCACACACTTGAGGACTATAATAGTTTAGTGCCTTTGGAAACTTGGAACAATATCTTCTTAATTTGTTTAAATATGTTCAATGTATCCCATAAAGATCTTCCCACTTTAGTACTATTTGCAAAAGTAGAATAGTTAAAAATTTCTTTATAACTTAGGGAAATTAAACACAAGAAAAGGTGATCTCTGATGTTCCGTAATGGTAAACAAGGGAGATACATAATCCTAACATGAACATAAGTGTAGGAAAATATGATAATAACATATACAAACCATACCCTATATATAAATGATCATAATATTGAGTAATGGAATAAATATTGGAAGTTAATGATACATGAATCATTATCGAATCAAAGAACATGAGCCTTAGAGCATAAGATAGGCATAATTCAAAAAATTGTGGAATACACATAAGCATAAAAAATCATTTCCTTAGTAGTTAAGGATCATTTAAAAAACATATCAGGGAATTATCTGGGAGGATACTCCCCTTGGGTGGGACACAAAAACAACCCCAGTAGAATACATTTCTTCATAGTATAATGGGTTCACTCCCTAAACCATCATGGTAGTTAAGGTTCACTCCCAAGACCATCAAAGTGGAAAAAGTATCTTACTGAACCGAGTTCACTCCCTATTACAGTCTAGTTTATCTCATGAGACATAAATATTTTACCAATTAATTATAGGGATATATAGTTCCCAACCATATTTTTTTATAAGGTAACCACCATCCTTGGTTACAATGAAACCACTATCATATACTAAAAATCATACATATATGTGCCACAAGATGATAAACATTCATCATATCAGAACCCATGAAATGAAATGGGTTTCATAAACATTTAATCATAACATAAATTGTTGAAAATTAATAGGATTCATAATCATTTAATCATTTAATCAAATAATAATCCATATAAAAAGAAGTGGGTTTGATAATAATTTTATCGCGGTGTAACACATAGAAGAGAAACGGGTTTCATAAACATCGTTTCAATATAAAGCCTTTAGAGAAAGAATAATAATGGTATGCCCAGATCATAACCATAGTAAATCATAAGTAACAAAAAGGACGTTATATTATAGGAATATGTTTTTTTAAAGATCACTCAGAACATTTCCTTGAGGAAAAATAACTTTTCTTTAAAAATAACTTTTCAAAATAGAAAATATTTTCGAAATCCTTGTCCATGAAAATAAAAATGAAAAATTATAAAGGGACATTTAAAAATAATTTAAAACATTTCTTAAGGAAAATATACTCAAAAATTTGGTAACACATTTTAAAAAATAAAACATTTTGATAACATTTTTGGAAAACATGATTTTGGAAGAAAAATGGTTTTCGACCGAAAAGATGATTTTTATTAAAAAAATAGTTTTCTAAACACTTGAGTACATAAAGAGAGTAAAATAAAAGAAAAATATGTATTATATTGAAATAACCATAGGATAAGAAAGCTCCTAAGTTTCTTGAGAGATTGATCATGATAATTCATCACTGAAAACATAATCATAAACTATTTTGAAAATGATGAGATTGTAACATAATATCTTTACCACTTTGGTAACTTTGAATCATAATACCCATGAAATAATATCATTAAATGAAACTTATAATATCATTAAAATAATTATATTAATGATATAACATTTCAAGGGGAAGTATATACACCTCATAGAAGAAGATAGGTTCATAACATACTTATGCCTCAAATAAGGAACATTGAGACAAAAATCCATTACCACTTTAGTAGTATTTTTAATTGTAATATTTAATAAAGAATAAAATTAAATGAAAAATTTAATATCATGAAAATAAGTTTATTTATGATATAAAATTTCAAAGGGACAATATATACACCACACAAAATAGATGAGTAGTGAATTTTCATATGTATCCTAGAAATAAAAGAGAGACTACAAAATATTTTACCTTAATTCTTGAATTCTATCATACATGATAAAACCTCTTATATAATACATAAAATTTTATTATAAACATATTAAGAAATATATTTATATACATCATACCATATATGATTTTCTTATGACCTTTTATTACCCATTTATTAACATTTCCATGTTAATGATACATTTTAAGAAATAACGAAATTGTATTTCATATATGTTTTTTATTTGTTATTTTTGGTCTTCATATTTTTTTAATGACTTTCATTTTTCTCTGGATTATTTTTATAAATTAATTTGAAAAATTATGATACCAGGTGCTAAGACAATATGAGATTATGTGGTTCAGTGTGTCCAAAACAAATCATTGAATAAATATCATTTTTTAATTAAAAATGACCTGAAGAATAAATTTGAACACTATAACTTCTAAACAGGTTCCCGAATTGAAAATACAAGGGAAACCTTGCGTCTAGAACAAAAAATTTACTTTAGTCAGGTCCTAAACTTTACTAACATAGGTCGATGGTGAAAGTTAATTTCTGGACGTGAACATCATTAAAATATTAAATAAAATAATTATAAATTAATGTTACGTGGAGACGCAACATCAATTTATCTTTTTAATAAGCTACATCAGGGGGATTAATAGTTATCTCAATAAACCTAAAAATTCCTCTGAGTAAAATAGAGAAAAACCACTCGACGATGAACATCGGCGAATTGACGACCAGGATTCAGAGTAGATGCCGTAAAATCGACAGACGACAAACATAGATTCCTTATTTGTCATCGATCAATCCAATCCCAGGTAGGGCATGAATATTAAATTCTTTTTCCCTCCCCGACCTTTGTTCCATTTTTCCTATGACAATTGTGAATCAATTGATGAACATATTGATTCACGGGTCATGCGTAGTACGGGTTTGGGATTCTATTGTGGGGTGATTACCGGGATTGATCCATGTTTAGGACTGATTTAGTTTTTCCCTCCATTATTAAATTCTATTATTGAAAGATTGAGGCCGACATGAACAAGGACTAGATCCATCTAGTTTGGGTGTTCTTAAGCCTTGCCTCCTTTCCCAAATTTTTATCTTGTTATTCATTAGGTGCATTGATCTGGAGCGGGATCTAGGATTGCTGGAGCATGAGGCGGAGACCAAAGGTGGAAGATCCGGACTTTTCAGGTGGAGCATGACAATATGAGGCCACCGGTGGGGCATATGATGGTGGGGGTGATGCTGGCCCGACAGCATGGCCGGGCCAGTTGGACCCAAAAGGACAGACGCTGACATGGCAGTATCGCACGGTCCAACGGGACTGTGATGGCGGGACGACCTATGGTAGGGGGAAACGGGTGGAGGAAAAGGAGGCCGCCGATGGGAACCCACGATGGCAGTGGCCACTGGTGGTGGTAGAAGTCTATGTAGGTGGATGGAAGAATCTATTTGGATCCTCGTCAGGTGAATAACCTGCAGCGGAGCTGCCGGTGTGCGCGGGTCATGCGGACCGACCCCACAATGTGGTCTGACCATGTTGACTGGGGCACCCGCTGTCACACATTTAGGTGAATACTTGAGATAGAGAGAGGTGAAACCAGTCGGACCACATCCGGTGGAGTTGGGCCGGCCCGCATGTGGCGGTCCGAGTTAGAGGAACCGGTCTGCATGGCCCAATGGGCCAGTTCGGATAGGTCCAGGACCCAACAGACCCCTTTTTACAAAAATCCTGTAACTTCCAAATTGTATTTCCATTTGATGAGCCTTTTATGGAATTTGGGACCTCTCAATGGGGAAGTAATTTTGAGATACTATATGGGAGTTTTTTGGGAGGTTGGTGTATGAACTTTTTGGCTCGAGGAGTAGGTTCTCCCGGAACAAGCATGCTAAGAGAAGAATCCAGTGGCTAGATGTGACATACACAGATCATATCTCCTATAAAGTGTGTCACCTATAGAGTGTGTCTCATATGCCGACACAGAGTGTGACTCCTATAGAGTGTGTCTCCAGTGACCACATGAAGTGTGTCTCTTGCACCGACATGGAGTGTGTCTCTTGCACCAATATTAAGTGTGTCTCCTGTGCCCAGTTGGAGTGTGTCTTCTATGGAGGGTGCCTCCTATGCATACACGGAGTGTGTATCCTGCGCCCATGTGGAGTGTGTATCTTATGAATACCCAGAGTGTGTCTCTTTGGATTTGAATATTCCTGGACCTTCTTCATATATGTATGTCATATACATATAATGGTGTGAGTTGACTCTAGTGACTCTCTTGGCTATACATCTCTAAGGCTACACTTGGTGTATCTATTTGGTAGTCTTCTTTGTGTATTTCTCTATGGTATACCTTTGTGATTTGGATTCAGTACTTAGTATTTTTTACTCACCCCAACATGGGAATTTCCCACACATGTTCTGTATTTTGGAGAAGACTAAATATTTTATGGATTCCTAGGTGGACCAAGACCAGGTTATGATTAGAGTGATCCGGTGGACAAGGAGAATTTATAAGGCTTCAGGAAACTGACCTAAACCTACCCTTCAAGTAGTATTTTTTGTGGAAGAGTTCAAGAACTTGTGCATTAACTTTGGGAGAATTTTCTTTTGTTGGGATTGTATACTATCCCCATTTACTTTCAGTTTGTACTGTTTACTATGTGGGGGTTTTTCTTAGTAGTATAAATGCATGTATGCTTTGTGTTTTTGGTTTCATCATTTTTCTTTGGAGATGCGTGTGTGTGTATAGGTACTTGAAAAAATGCCTCCCACTTGTGGGATCTGTCTACTCAGCGTTAGTCTCCAGACCCTAACCTATGGAGGCGGGCATGGGGTAGTCACAGTACAGGCCCTAGGGGATGAGTTGTGACATAGTGCTATCAGATCCTAGGATTGTTCTATATTAAGGACAAAGAGTCTGTGATTTTTTTTTGGGGAAACACTGTTAAGTGTTTCGAGTTCAGATTTCAGGCTAGAGAGTCCAGTGTTGGTGTGATGGGTAACATATCCATACACCAGGACCCTAAATTCTACTTTTATACTCTGTACATAAAAACACTGGTTGCATGAATCATATATCAATTAAGTGTGTTCTCAGGTCCTTCTTGAGTCAGAGTCATCTAAACAGGTATAATCTGTTGACCGTGGTGCATCTTGTTCTATTTTTGGATGCTTCTACATAGGCAGCCATCTAGGATTTTGGGGTGGGACCATAAGGATGGTCCTCCTAGCAATGAGGCATTAGAACAAGTACCATTTCCAGAGATAGTATCTCCTAGTGGTGTACCAAAAATACCATCTCCCAGAGAGTAGGATTTCCTAATTGTGTTACTGGTGGAGGATGCACGCAGGCTTAGTGCATTCCATGAGTTTTAGAAACATCGACTTCCCATGTTATGAGGTCAGACACATCCTTAGGTAGATGAGGATTGTTTGGAGGTGGTTACATGAGTTTTATACCTAGTGAGGATGCCTCTCGACCAGATGGCGGTCCTAACCACGAGCCTTCTTCAGGGATCGATGGGGAGATGGTGGAGCTTGAAAATTCAAATGAATGAAGAGGCGAATATCTCCTTGGCTGAATTTGAGGGCATATTCAGGGAGGATTTCTTTCTTATGATGTTACGATCTGTGCATATTTTGGAGCCACTACACCTATAGTAGGGTAGTCAGACAATATCAAAGTACTCAACAAGATTCAGAGATCATTCTTACTACTCCACAGACATGGTGGAGGACCCGTTATTTAGGGACCAGAACTCCAATAAGTGGATATTCCTGGATATTAGGTCATCGATGATATCCCTTATCATTCTAACAACTTCTGGTGTACTGGAGAGAGCTCTAATTGTAGAGTTATTTTTGACGCAACAGTAATCGGTGGTGGGAGCTACCACCAGGCGTCAGGTAGCTGAGTCATTGATAGAAGGTAGACGATAGTTGATACAGGGATCCAATAGTACCACATAGTCTTTGGAAAAACCCCAGAATTCAGTTTTAGAAGTGTGTGGCTTCCATGGAAGAACACGTTAGCCGAAGGATATGATGTGCTACTCATGCGGGGGGTCAGAAACCAATGGCTCGAGATTGTTCGATCGGCCATACGACCAGTCAGAAAAGGGTCGAGGGACCATTGAGGAAGTTGTGGAGGTAGGAATAGGGTTGTATTCTAGGTAGTAGATGTGGTAGGGGAGTAGGTAGAGCAATATGCGGTGGATAGAGGTTCGAGGTACCACCACCATCATGGGCTCTAAGATCCAGTGGATAGGGGTGAGGCTAGCTTCAGGTGATGGAGAATTATGACCTCGGTGCTCTACAGATGATTAAAGGTATGATATATTTCTTCTCCACCCTAGATTAAGTTCTTATATACACAGGTTCCAGTCACTCCTTCATTTCCATAGACTTTGTTTAGAGCTCAAAGATTCTAGTGGATTCATTGGCTCCATCCTTACATTTAGAGACTCCTATGGGAGGGGATTCTATGATCACACACTGGCACCAACAATGTAAGATTACTCTTGGAGGAGAGATATTCAGCTAGGATCTCCTAGTAGTAGTGTTGAGGCCTTGCGATATCATTCTTGGTATGGAATGGTTATCTATATTCCATGCTCATATTGACTGTTTTAGGAACAAAATTTGGTGTGTCCATGGAGATGAGACCATGTTTTCCTTTATCAGTGAAAATGAAATTCATGCAGTGTAGGATGGACTTTATTAGAGGAGGGTGCAGTTGATTACTTACTAGTTGGATAACCTTACCCTCAGTATAGTGGATGATAGGAGTCCTTATATTCCTATAGCAATGAATGAGTATGAGGAAATATTCTCGGTGGATGTTCCATGATTATATCCCCATAGAGAGGTAGACTTATGCATTGATATGTACCTTGGGATGACACCGATATCTATGCCTTCACATGATATGTATCCCACATAGCTTCATGAGTTGATGGTAAAACTAGAGGATTTGCAGAGGAAGGGCTTCGTGAGGCCCAATATTTCACCCTAGGCGGACACAGTTTTGTTTACCAAGAATAAATATTGGAGTTTGAGGCTATATGTGGACTTAAGACACCTAAATTAGGTGACCAATAAGAATAAGTATCCACTACCGAGAATTGATGACCTCTTCGATCAACTGAAGGGTGTGAGGTGGTTCTTGAAGATAGACTTGAGATCTTTCTATCTCCAGATTCATGTATAGGATGAGGACATCTTGAAGATGGATTTCATATATCGTTATGGAAACTATGAGTAATTAGTGATGCGTTTTGGAATTACTAATGCCCCAAAAGTTTTCATGGGCCTCATAAATTGGATATTCCTTCCTTGCCTTGACAGGTTCATCACAGTCTTCATTAGTGACATCCTGGTGTACTCAGTATCTGAGAGGGTGCATGAGAAACACCTGAGGATGATCCTGGATACACTTGGAGATCACTATATTTATGGTAATATCTCAATGTGTTAGTTATAGATTCGGGAGGTTCACTTTCTGGGACATGTAATTTCAGAGGTTGGAGCTGCAGTGGATCTAGAGAAGATAGAGCCGGTGCTTGCTTGGGAGCCAACCAAGAGTGTTACCTAGGTGAATTGTTTCTTGGTTTTTTCCAAGTACTATCATAGGTTTGTGCCTGAATTTTCTAGGGTTGAATCACCCTTGATGTCTTTGACATGTAAGGGGTAACACTTTGTGTGGATGGAGAAATACCAACAATGTTTTTAGAAGTTGATGCGGATGTTGTAGAGTGACCTTATCTTGAAACTAACAGAGGAGGGTGTAGGGTATGTAGTGTTCTGCGATGTATCAAGGAACATATAGGGTTGTGTCCTGATGCACGGGAAAAAAATGATTATATATGGTCCACAACAGTTTATAAAACTTGAGAATAACTATACAACCCATGATCTTGAGCTAGAAGAAGTAGTTTTCAAACTAAAGATGTGGGGAAACTACTTAAAGGGTGAGTGGTTTAGTATATACTATGACCAAAAAAGTCTCAAGTATATCTTCTCTTAGAAGGATTTGAACTTAAGATAGAGGTAATGGATAGATTTACTCTAGTATTATGACTTTGATATTGTCTATACTTCTGGAAAGGGGAAAATGATTGCAGATGCACTCAACAGGAGATCTAGTTTCAAGTTGCTGAGTGAGGCATCAGAGCATTTATCCACAATGAAGATATACTTCATAGATAATGATGGATCATATTACCTTCAGTCGATGGTTGTCACCCCTCCACTCTTACAACAAGTTAGGGAGGCATAACTAGGAGATGTCAACTATGAGACCCGACATACTCAGTTATCCATAGGGAAATCCTTTGATGGATATTTGATATGTGGGGAGCACATTTTCCTTTTCAAAGGCTTCACCATTGTACCAGTGGCGTTTCGAGAGGATGTTCTAAGGGAGTTTCACACACCACCTTTGGTGGTACATATGGGTGTGGAAAAGATTTACTAGGATTTACTACTTTAGTTCTGGTGGTTGGGGATGAAGAAGGTAGTGGCAGAGTTCATTTCTCAGTACCTCACTTATCATCAAGTGAAGGAAGAGAACCATGTAGGCTTGACTCGACCACTAAAGGTGCTGGAGTCGAAGTGAGATGACATATCGATAGACTTCATGATGGGTTTACCATGCACACCTAGGGGACACGATACCATCTAGGTGATCATTGAACAACTCACAGTATCATACAACTTCCTACCTATCCAGGAGTAGATTTTAGTAGAGTGCTTGGGATGCCTCTACGTGTAAGAGATAGTTCATATTAACAAGTTGTCTTCGATGATCTTTTCAGATCATGATGCCTATTGTTGGGCATGTATTATCAAAAAAATAATCTATAATGAACAATTATTTTGATGCTCACAAATACCCTTGTTTGTTTTCTAATGAACTTTTTATGAGTACTTTTTTCAGAAATTTTGTTCATATCAAAGGAACTCTAATGTTACAGGATTTACTCTAGAAACACTATGTCCATCCCTACGTTACATTGCTGTGAAAAATGCGTGTATGGATCCTTATCCCCAAGCTATGTGGAAAAGTTTCCGTTTTAAACGTACAGTTAAAATTGCACGTATGGATCATCATCCCTAGACTATGCGAAGAAGATCGCGTATGGATCAACAACCCTACATTGGAATTTGAAAATACTGTTCATAAACCTTACATTCAGAAAATATAGGAAAGTATAGTTCTTCAACCCTATGTGACATCCCTACATTATGCAGATGAACATATAGAAGATGAATTCTATGTTCCATCCCTATATTACACAAATGAAAGTATGGCTAGTAAACCATATGTTGTTAAAAGAACCCTATGCTACACAGCTTGACCCTACGCTGTGTTCTCAACGACAGTGATCTGTGATGCCCCGTTGCTTATTTAAATCAGCTGGAATGATTTAATCAGAGTTAATGACTGATTCAAAGATTTTTATAATTTGTTTCAAAGAACCCTTTTTCTTATAGAACCACTTTTATTCTTAATGGAAGTTCCATTTAAGATTTGAATTTCCATGCTTAATCAAGCAAGAATTTTGGATCTGGAAATATCGAAGGAAATCACTTGATCTATTTATTCTTTACAGAGATGAGAAAAATTAAGAATGTATGTATGTGTGAATAGTTGTTGATAATGATTTTTTAAGTGATTCTATTATAGTTGATCGAATCTCGATCATCTATAAAAGAAGAGAAGCTTTCAAAGTAATGATCATTATCAACCTCATTTTGCTTACATGAAGATGAAATTTTATTGAAGATCATTGTGAAAAAAGGATCTATTCAGACTATTCTTTCTTAAAGAAATTATTTTCTAAAGAAGAAGATCTATCAACTGTCAATTGTGTACTTCTGAAAATGTAACGATCAAAATTACTATTTTATGAATCAATTCGTATTGATTGGATTTTTGAATGATCGTAATCAGTTTTGGTGGAGTATCAACTTCTTGGTCTAAGATGTGGATATTGGTTATTTGTTACAGAACCCGAAGACTTTTTTTTTGTTTTAGTCTTATTTGTAATGGTGTCAACTTATTGTACTCAATTGTGGATTGAAGGTCTTGTGATAAAAGGACCTGTTCTAGTGAAATCATCAAGAGCGTAGAGAGAGTGATTGGTGGGGTCGACTAGGGGATCTTTGTGCCCCAAACCACTATAAAAATATGTGTTCTTTACTTCTGCATATTCATTTCATTTTTTCATAGAGAAGAAAAAAACTGAAAATATTCGTATTTTTCATAGGGATTCAAAAATATGAATTGTGGAAGGTAATTTGAAAATACACAATTCACCCCCTCTTGTGTTGCTTTGTACATTTTGACCTAATAATTGGTATCAGATGAGAGTTTTTTGGATAAAGCTATAGCAATATAAAGAGTATAAGATCTATACAAAGAAGATGGAAATGAATGATCCTAGAGAAGGAATATCAATGATGTGTGATCCATATTTCAATAGTGAAAACTATTGATTCTGGAAGTCAATGATGATTATATATCTAAAGAATCTTAGATACAAATTCTATTCAAAAATCCTTTCTCTTTACAAGATTCCTGAGAAACCAAAGACTTTGGATGCATCTATTGAAGTAGATTATGATATGAATTCAAAAGCAATGAATGCTATTATTTGTGGTCTTAGACTAAGAGAATTCAACCATGTATCAAAATGACCAACATCCTATGAAATTTGGTAAAAAATTGTAGTAGCCTACGAAGGTACTGACAATGTAGACAAATGATATATGCAACAACGAAATTAAAATTTAATTCTTTCAGAATGTTGGATTGGAGAGATAATTACACAGATGAATGGATGGATGACTGAAATTGTCAATAATGTTACATCCTTGGGTGATCCTACCAGTCAACCTGACCAAGCATAGAAAGTACTAAAATTACTACCCATGAAATGGAATGGAATATTAGCTGCAATTCAACAATTATCTTCTATAAAAAATTTAACAATGAAAGAATTAATTGGGACTTTAATGATGTATGAAGTAGAAATGCAAGAAGAAGCTGAAGAACATAAAGTTATTGTGAAAATAGAAAACACTGCATTGAAAGTAACATCTTAGAACCAAATCATAAATCTGAAACAAGAAAAAATCGAGAATAATTCAAACTCCTCAGATTCTGAAATTGAACTAGCTCAATTAGCCAAAAAAGTTCGGAAAGTTCTACAAAAAGAAAAGAGGCTTTATAGAACCTTACAAGAAGGATGAGAGAGAATCAAGAGAAGTTCAATGACATGAATGGAAAATATTGGGACACATCAGAATTGATTGTACTCAATTGAAAGAAGACAAAGACCAGAAAATAAATATCACAAACATGATGATTATGAGAAAAAAGGGAAAAGAGCAATAAAGGATACATGGAGAGTATCTGAAGACTCCAACATCTCCTTAGAATATGATTCAGAAAAAGAACTATAGAATCTAAAAGACAACATGTGCTTTATGGATAAAGAATAAGAAGATGTAAAATCCTATTATTCCTCTAATATTGATTCTGGTAGTTATTCAAATGAAAAGTTAGCTGCCTATTTCTCAACTCTAGAGGAAAAATATGATTCCTTACTAAAGAAGCACAAATATTTAAAGAATATTCACAGGGAAGTATTTGGAGAAAGTGACAGTTTACTCAAACAATATCAGGAGATGAATGAAAAATTCAATTCATATACTAAAAACAATGTTGATCCTGAAATTAGGATCAAAGATTTACAAGATAAAGTAAAAACATACAAAAGTGATGCTCTGTTTTTTAATAAAGGAGAATTTTTTTTGAATGAAATTCTTTGAAATAATGTAATCAAAAAGGAAAAATTTGGTATAGAAAGTAAAGGTGTAAACCCAAATCTTTAGAAGAATTATTTTTTTCTAACTCAAAAAGTGTAACTTGTAATTATTGTGGATCAAAAGGTCATATATCAAAAAACCGTTACTTAAGAAATCCCCAGATAAGTGTATTTAAAAGAGATTTTATTTCAAAAATATTATATGAAATAAATGATATTAGTTATGAAAAAAAGTAGATTTGGGTTCTGAGAACTTTTCTATCTAACACTATTGGACCCAAGATGATGTGGGTTCCAATATAAAATCTTGTCTAATTGATATTGCAGGAAACAAGTCATAGAACTAGAAAATCTGTATAGTACATATATAGTGGGTGCTCAAGGCACATGAGTAGAAACTCAGCAAACATTAGTACACTGACTCAAATAGATGGAGGTCTACTTACCTTTTGGAGATAATACCAAGGGAAATATAATTGGACTTAGAATTGTTGGTGATCCAAAAACTGTCTCAATCAACAAGGTACTATATGTTCAATGGCTAAAGCAAAAACTGATAAGTATTTCTCAACTCTTTGATGATGGATATTGTGTTTATTTCTCTAACAATTCTTGTTATATATTTAAATATGAGATGCTTAGATTTAAAGCACCTAGAACTAATAATGTTTATACTTTGGATTTAAATTCATTGTGTAAACAAAAATTGAATTGTTTGAATACTAAGGTAAATGAGTCATGGATTTGGCATAGAAGACTTGGTCGTGGTAATATATATTCTTTACATAAATTATCTAAGAATCAATTAATTTCTGATTTTCCTAGTCTTAAATTTTATAGTGATAGATTCTGTGATGCATGTCAAATTGGCAAACAACACAAGTCTTCCTTCAAATCAATTAACAAAATTTCTACATCCAAACCTTTATAACTTTTTCATATAGATTTTTTAGACCATCTAGAATAGCTAGTTTGTCTGGTAAATTATATGTATATGTTTTATTTTATGATTATTCAAGATTTATATGGGTTTATTTTCTAAAACTCAAAAGCGAAGTGTTCATTATTATTGAATTTTTTTGAAAAATTATTCAAAGTGAAAAGGTTCTTAAAATATTTTCATTAAGAAGTGATCATGGTGGAGAATTTGTGAATCAAGAATTTAATTCCTTTATCTCAAATCTAGGTATTAAACAAACCCACTCTTTACCAAGAGCACCTCAACAAAATTGAATTGTTGAAAGAAGAAATAGAACTATTAAATAAATTTATAGGACTATTCTAAATGAATAGAGTCTTCCTACCTACTTATGGGAAAAATATGTAAGCATAGCCTAGTATATAATGAATATTGTATTAATTAGACCAATTTTCAAAAAGACACCCTATGAACTTTAGAATAACAAAAAGCCTAAAGTAATGTACTTTAATGTTTTTGGATGTAAAGTGTATATCTTGAACACCAAGGATAATCTTGGTAAGTTTGATCCAAAATATGAAGAAGGAATATTTTTAGGATATTCCGCTACTTCTAATGCTTATAGAGTATTCAATAAAAAGTCAAGGATTGTTAAAGAATCAGTTCATGAGATTTTTTATTAAACTGAACCTTTCAATAAATATAAAGATCAAAATGATGAAATTTCTGACTCTAATGATAACATGAGACTAGAAAACCTGAAAGATGATTTTGAAAATAATAAAACTCAGTCCAGTTTAGAAGAACATGAAACTACTGAAACAATTAGTGTTGTACCTAGACAGAATATAACCCAAAAGAATCATCCCTTAGAAACTATTATAGGAGACCTAGACATAGAAATTAGAACTAGAACAAGTGTTGAAAACATAGAAGAATTCTCTGCCTTTCTATCTCAATTAGAAACTAAGTCTATAGAATAATCCTTAGAAGATGAAAGTTGGACTTCAGAAATGCAGGAAGAGCTAAACCAGTTTAAGAGGAATGAAGTTTGGAAGATAGTTGAAAGACTTTTAAATTATCCAGTTATAGTAACTAAATGGGTCTTTAGAAACAAACAAGATGATCAATGAATAATAACTAGAAACAAATCTATATTAGTAGCTAAATGATACAATCAGGAAGAAGGTATAGATTATGATTAAACCTTTTCCCCTATAGCTAGATTAGAAGCCATTAGAATTATTTTAGCCTATACATATCATATGAATTTTAAATTATATCAGATTAATGTAAAATATTCCTTTTTAAATGGTTAATTAATGGAGGAAGTCTATGTTGAACAACCTCCTAGTTTTGAAAATTCTCATTAACCGGATTCTGTTTTTAAACTTACTAAAGATCTATATGGCCTTAAACAAGCACCTAGAGATTTGTATGAAAGATTAAGTTCTTTTGATTTGAAAAATGATTTTACTATTGGTCTGGAAGATCAATTTTTTTTAAGAAAATAGTTTTTTATATTATTTTATCTGTTCAAATATATATTGATGATATAATTTTTGGTTCAACTGATAAAAATATTTGTAATGATTTCTCAAATATAATGAAAATAGAATTTGAAATGAGTATGATGTGAGAAGTGAATTTCTTTTTAGGACTTAAAATTTACCAAAAATATTTTGTAAATGTTTTAAATAAAAGAAAATACATTATTTATTTACTAAAAAGTTTGGAATTGAAAACAATAAGACATATACAAATTTCATGTGTACTAATGTAAAACTTTATTTGGATGAAGCTGGAAAACTAGTGGACAACAAGTTATATAGAGATATGATTAGTAGTTTATTGTATCTTACTGCTAGCAGGCGAGACATTATGTATTCAGTACGTCTTTGTGCAATATTTCAATCAAATCCTATTGAATCCCATCTTACTGTTGTAAAAAGAATTTTTAGATACCTAAAAGGAACTGTTTTCTAATCTCTTCATTACCCCAAAACTTCGGATTTCAATTTAATTTCATATTCAGATGCTGATTTTGGTGGCTGTAGATTAGATAGAAAAATCTCATTAAGAACTTGTCACCTTTTAGGAAAATATTTAGTATCGTGGTCAAGTAAGAGACAATACTAAGTTGCTCTGTCAACAGTCAAGGCAGAATATGTATCCGCAGGCAGTTACTGTGCACAAATGTTGCGGATGAAAAATACCCTACTGGACTTTGGACTAAGGTTTAATAGTACAACTATTTTATGTGATAATACTAGTGCTATAAATATTTCATTGAATCCTATAAGTCACTCGAGGACTAAGAACATTGATATAAGGAATCATTTTCTAAGAGGTAATGTCCTTAAAAAGGATATATCCTTGGAATTTGTTAATACTAAATATCAATGAGATGATATTTTCACTAAACCACTTCCCAGTACAAGTTTTAATTTTATGAAGGGGGAGTTAGGATTATTTAATTTAAAGTAAATATTTACTTTCAGTTACTCTGTTTTAAGTGCTCCTTTAGTTTTTATTTAATAGACTTTAAAACTGTATAGATATTTATTTATTTAATTTATTTTGGAAAATGTAACATTGTGTTTTATTTTTCAAGAAAGTAATAAAATAAAACGTTTTTGAAAGTAATGAGTATAATCTCAATCGGCACGAGAAAACCGTTTGCATTCTTCTACTCTCATTATTATCTCTCACACATCCTATCAGTTAATCAAGCACACTCTCTCTAAAAACCCTCTCACAAATCCTTCAAACCTTAAACCTTAGAACCTTCAAACCAGAAACCTTTAGAATATGGATAGCTCAAGGAGATCTGATGATGTAGAGTTGGAGCTCTCTCTCTATCTGCAGAAGAAAGCCAAAATAATTCTTACTGGAAAGGTAATTGACTTTACCTATCTGGATTCAACAAATCTGTCTCTCAAGAAAGCAATAAGGTTTTAAGGGCTAGATTTTATCTTTATAGAAGATAATAAAATGGTTGTGTATGATCTAGATGTTAAGGAATTATGTAAAAAATTTTCTTTCAGTATCAGTTCTGAGGAAGATACAATGATTTCTAAAATTCATGACAAATAATTCTCTTTCTCTTTGGCCAAGATAGAAGAGGAACTGCCTTTTTCCCATGAGGGGGAGTCCCATTTTGATTTAAAGAATATTGGTGATGGTAAGTATTCCATAGAGTATATAATGTTTTCATTATTCAGAATAAGAACCATAAAGAAGATCATGTCCAAGGAACTGACTATAGAGAGGTGAGTTATGATGAAATTCATATAGTCAGCTATATTGCCTAGGACGACAGAGCTATAGAAGGTTATATATCTGAATATGTATGTGATGATTTTATTTTTGAAAAACATCAAGTTAAATTTCTATCGGTTCATGATAAGGTATTTAATAAATTGCTTTTATCCTAAAGCAAAGATGAGATATTATCCCTATGGTAGAATTCTCTCTTTGCTTTTAAGGAAAAAAGTCAAGATGGCCAGTATGTTTTGTGTATAAAGGTGCCGCCATTCAAATACTCTGACTAATGGGGTGGTCAAGAAGATGGGTTTTGTATGGAACAATTCTTGAAAAAGTTTATTATCTGTTGGTGCTGAGGAATAACAAAAGTTGTTGGCTACTGCTCAGGGGAGAAATGAATGATTACATCAGTTGGATCTGTGAGACAGATGCTAGAGGAGGCCAGTGGATCAAGAGAAAAATAATCATTAATTCATTTCAAGTGAAGAAGAAAATTAGTTGTTATACCAGATGCAGTGGATGAAGTGCTAGAAGTACCAAAAACTGGAGCTCCAAAATGTGAGAAGGTTGAAGAAGTTGAGCAAGAGGATCAAAGCCTTGAAAACCCAAGGGAAGTTATCCCAAACACTATTTATATTTCCATGATTATTCAAGATTCAATGGATATAGGTGAATATGTTCAGAGGACAATCCCTGAAGAGAATCGAGAGCTAATCATGGATATGGTTGGTTCTGAACATGCATGGGAACAATATGAATATTCTGACATAGAGACCAATGCTCAGGTAATCCATATTCGGCTATTGGATGCTCATAATGCCTTCCTTAGGGAACAATTAGAAGTAGGAAAGAAAAATTTTGAGGAATGAAAACTGACTATAGTGCAAAGAGCAGAATTTTAAGCTCATAAGCTTCACTGGGAATAGTTCAACAAAAATATCATTTTAGTAGGAGATCTTAGGGAATTAATAAAGATACTATCTAGAGAGATACATTCTATGAAAGGTGAAGTTATGAAGAAATATTATTTTGACGATTTCAAGAAAATGGTGGTGAGGGAATTTCAATCTCTTAAGGAAAGTGCAGGTGCCTCTTCCTCAGCTCAGAAAACCTCTCCAAATCTTATTAAAAGGTTTGATGCCATTACAATAGTGTTGGATTATTTTAATGATAGACTGCACCCTCAATAGTGTGACAGAACACCTTTGAATGTGCTGATTGACAATCAACGACACCTGGTGAGCCAACTCACTTCAACTGATTCATGGATGGGCTTGGTGGTGACTCAACTTAAGGACTAGTTGAATTCTTTCATTTAGTCAGAGGAGGCAATGAATGACTTCATGAAGATCAATCTTTTTGAGAACTTGAATGTTGGATTGGACTCAAAGAAGCCTCTTAAGCATTGGAAAAAAGTGTTCAACAACCACTTCCAGAGTTTGCTGATGAAGATAATAGAGCTTTCTAGTGCAGTTGAATCCATTTCTCACCCACCTGCTGAACCCACAGTGTCTGGAGAACCTGATGAAATCCCCACCATTTAGCCAACTCTTTTCTGATCTTGGATGATACATAAACTCAAACATTTCATTTTTGTTATAATTTTATAATTTTTCATTGATGATGAGATGATTTTCTTAGATTTCAAGTGTTAACTAACAATCCTACATTTATTTCTCTTAATAGTTTTAGTAACTATTCCTTTTATAGTTTAGTGATACATTAAAGTGGTAAATATCCTTTGTTCAGTCAAACCTTTTATTTAATATCACAAAAAGGGAAAGATGGAGATGAAATAGGGAGATAGTTGGAAATGGGAGATGGAGATAGATATGGGAGATGGAGATACAGATGTGAAAAGGATCTACAATGAATATCAAGTTATTTTTTCAATTCAAATCACAAAAATCTTTAAAAAAATTACTTGAATCTTGTATTTAGGGCTATTGATTATGTTATTGGTTTTGTGATCATCAAAATGGGGGAGATTATTGGGAATGTATTGTCTCAACAATACTCTATAATCAATGATGATTTTGATGATCAAAAATAGCCTTGTTTGTTTTCTAATGAAGTTTTTATGAGGAAGTTTTTCAAGAATTTTGTTCATATCAAAGGAACTCTAATGTTACAGGATTTACTCTAGAAACACTGTTTCCATCCCAACGTTACGCTGTTGTGAACAATGTGTGTATGAATCATTATCTCTATGCTATTTTGAAAAGATTTCATTTCAAACGTACATTGAACAATGTACGTATGGATCATCATCTCTACACTACACTAATAAGATCGCGTAAGGATCAACAACCCTACGTTGGAATCTAGAAATACTGTTCATAAACCTTACATTCAAGAAATATAGGAAAGTATGTTTCTTAAACCCTATGTGACATCCCTACGTTATGAAGATGAACATATGAAAGATGAATTCTACGTGCCATCCCTACGTTACACAAATGAAAGTATGGTTAGTAATCCGTATGTTGGTAAAAGAACCATACGCTACATAGCTTGACCCTACACTCTGTTCTCAATGACAGTGATCTGTGAAGCCTTGTTTCTTATTCAAATTAGTTAGAATGATTTAATCAGAGTTAATGAATGATTCAAAGATCATTATGATCTATATCAAGGAACCCTTTTTCTCGTATAACCGCTTCGATTCTTAAGGGAAGTTCCTTTTAAGATTTTAATTTCTGTGATTAACACGGAAATAATTTTGGATCTAGAAATATAGAAGGAAATAACTTTCTCTATTTATTCTTTACAGAACTGAGAAAAATTAAGAATGTATGTATGTGCAAATATTTGTTGATACTGATAATTTTTTAAGTGTTGTTATTATAGTTGATCTAAACTCGATCATATACAAAAGAGGACAAGCTTTTAAAGTACTGATCATTCTCAAACTCGTTTTTCGTACATAAAGTTGCAATTTTATTGAAGATCATTGTGAAACAAGGATATCTTCAGACTATTATTTCTCAAAGAAATTCCATTCTAAAGAAGAAGATCCATCAATTTTCAGTTACGTACTGCTGCAATTGTGAGAATCAACCTTACTATTTTACGAATCAATTCCTATTGATTAGAGTTTTGACTGCTTGTACTCAATTGTAGTGGAGTATTAGTTTCTCAGTCTAAAATGTGGATATTGGTTCTTTGTTACAGAACCATAATAATTTTTTGTTTTAGTCTTATTTATAAAGGTGTCAAATGCCTGCACTCAGTTGTGGATTGAAGGTCTTGGGATAAAAGGACCATTTCTAGTGAAATCACCAATCTCGTAGAGAGAGTAATTCGTGGAGTAGATTAGGGGATCTTTGTGCCCTGAAACACTATAAAAATATTTGTTCTTTACTTCTGCATATTCGTTTCACTTTTTCATATAGAAGAACAACATTGCAAATCATCGTATTTTTCAGAGGGATTAAAAAATATGAATTGTGGAAGGTAATTTGAAAATACACAATTCATCCCCCCTCTTGTGTTGCTTTGTAAATTACGACTTAACACTTGCTTCATATCTCGACTGTGGAGGGGATTGCATAAGGTGTTTGGGACTCAGTTGTGTTTGAAAACGACTTTTTGTCCCCATTTAGATGGACATATGGAGATGACTATCCATGCGCTAGAGGTCATGATACATTCTTGTATCTTGGACTTTGGCCACAGTTGGGAGGATCACCTTCCACTGGTGGAGTTTGTGTACAAAAAAATCTACCACTAGACCATTGGTATGGAACAGTTTCATGCCCTCTATGAGTGAATATGTAGGTCACCACTATGCTAGATAGACCCAGGGGAGTTAGCACTCATGGGCCCAGAGTTGGTGTGGGCTACCACCGAGAAGGTGCAGATCATCCAGGAGCATAAGAGGACTACATAGAGAAAAAAATCATATGCATATAGGAGATAGAGGCCCTTATATTTTAAGGAGGGAAACAATATTTTCCTTCAGGTATCACCTTGATGTAGATTGCGGATGTTTGGCTTGGGCGAAAAGTTATCACTGAGATACATCGGCCCTTTCCATATTCTGAGTAGGGTTAGTGAGGTGTCATAACAATAGATCTACCCCAAAAGATGCATCAGGTGCATGTTTTCTTTTACATGTCGCAGTTGAGGAGTTATGTGCATGATCCATCACACACCATCAACTAGGGTGAGCTGGACATTGATGACAGGGTGAGTTTTGCGGAGTACCCGATGGAGATAGAAGATCGACATGAGAAAATCCTTTATGGGCAGTTGATTCCTTTAGTTCACATTCGATGGCATCATAGGAATCTCCATGAGAGCACTTGGAAGCGGGATGCTCACATTCTTGCTTAGTACCCTCATCTTTTTGTTGAGTATCCCTTGTTTTGGATTTCGGGGGCATAAATACTAAGGTGGGGAGAATTTAATGACTTGTATTTTTTTCTATATTATTTTAATAAATTAATTGGGAAAAATTTTGAGTCTAGGTGCTAATAAAGTGTGAGATTCCGAGGCCCAGTGTTCCTCGAAGAAATATTTAAATAATTTTCAATTTTTTAATTAAAAACACTTGGGTAACTAAGTTTGAAATTTAATAACTTATAAATGGGTACCCACATCGAAAATCCAAGGGACACATTGAATAAAGAATAATGAATTTACTTTAGTTAGGGATTAACCTTGAACCATGAAGGTTGAGGGTGAAAGTTAATTTCTGGACATGAAAGTCATTAAAATATTAAAAAATATATTTTAAATTGATGTTATGTGGAGACACAATGTCAGTTTCTTTTTTTAGTATGAAATGTTGGTGGGATTCAGGGTTATCTCTCTAAACCTAGAAATTATTCTTTGGAAAGCAGAAGACAAACCTCTAGATGATGAACACCGACATATTGATGAGCGGGATTCAGAACAGGAATCGACAGATTGATGAATGATGAACACAAATTCTTTCTTCATCACCGATTGATCCATCCCAGGTAGGGAATGCATTTTTATTTTTTTACCTCCATATTCTTTATTCCTTTTTCTTATGATGAGCAGAAATTAATCAATAAAAATATTGATTCACAGGTCGTGCGTAGTGCAGGTTTGGGATTCTATTGTGAGGTGATTATCAGGATTGATCTATGTTAAGGATTGATTTAGTTTATACCATTGTTCTTCAATTATAATATGGATGGATCGAGGATTCCATGAACAAGGCCTAGATTCATCCACTTTGGGTGTTCCCGTGCCTCTCCTACTTTCCCCAATTTTCTTCTCATTCTTTATTGGCCGCATCGATTTGGAGTAGGATCTAGGACCATAGGAACCTGAGGTGGTGATAAGAGATGGGCACTCCAGACTTTTTAGGTGAAGAGTGATGAGACAAGGTCACCAACGGGGTGGTCGACAGTGGAGGCGACATCAGCCCTAGTGGTGCGGTCGGTCCAGGCAGACCCGAAAAGACTACCGTCAGCATGGCAGTGACATATTATGGTTCAGTGGGACCACATAAGTGGGATTTACCACGACAGGGGCCTACAGGTAAAGGTAGAGGAAGATTAAAAATCAAAGGTTCGTGGTGGGAACCTGGGGAAGCACTGACCGCGGGTGGCGGTGGAAGTCCGCGGTGGTGGAGGGATGCGGATCGATAGAGCCACGTCAGACAGAGAACCTGTAATGAAGCTGTGGGTGTGTGCTTTTCACATGGACTAGATGCACAATGAGGTCCGACTGTGTTGACTGGGGCACCGGTTGGAACACAGTTAGTTGACCGTGTTGGCCGGGGAGGGGTGCGACCAGCTGGGTCAGCCCGCATGCTGCGGGCCGGGCTGGAGGAACCAGGCTACTCTAGTGGCCCAGTGGGCCATATCATGTGGTCCAATAGGCCACAATCCAGCAAGTGTAGTAGGATAGTTTTAACTAGCCCAGAATGATTGGGTTAGGTCGGGTCGGACGAATTGGGTTAGGTTGGACCGGACCCAGACCCAACCGACCCCTTTTTACAAAAAAGGCTCATAACTTTCAAACTGTATGTCATTTTTTTATCCGTTTTTGGAGTTGAGACCCTTGTGATGAGATAGACCTTTTTAGATACTCTACAATAGTTTTTGGGGTGGTTTTCATAAGAAATGTTTTTCTTGAGGAGTAGGTTCTCTCAGAATGAGCATGCAAAGAGAGGAATTCTGTGGTTGGCTATGACCTACACGAAGTGTGTCTCCTATGGAGTGTGTCTTCTATGGAGTGTGTATCCTATGCTGACACAGATTATGATTCCTAAGATGTGTGTCTCCTATACCCACACCAAGTGTGTATCCTACAGAATGTTTCTCCTACTTCTATATGGAGTGTGTCTCCTGTTCCCCCACAGAGTGTGTCTTCTACGGAGTGTGTCTTCTACACCTACACGGAGTGTGTATCCTACACCTACGCTGAGTGTGTCTCCTATGAAGACCCAAAGTGTGTATCATTGGATTTGAATATGCCTAGACCTTCTTTGTAAATGTATTTCATATACATATACTAGTGTGAGGTGAATGTAGTGACACTCTTGATTGTACTTCTTTGAGGCTACACATAATGTACCTCTTTAGTAGTCTATTTTGTGTATTTATTTGTGGTATACATTTGTAATTTGGGGTCCATACTGAGTATTGTTTTACCCACCCCTGCACGGGAATTTCCTGAACATGTTGTTTCTTGTACAAAATACTGACACTTTGATAGAGTCCTATGTAGACTAGGACCAAGTGGTGCTTATAGTGACCTGACAACTGAGGTACGCTTCTATGGCTTCAGGAAGCTTACCTACACCTACCCTTCATGTAGGGTTTTCTACAGATGAGTTTATGAACTTATGCATTCACTTTGGTAGACTTTTCTTTTTTTGGTATTGTATAATGACCCCTTTTACTTTCAGTTTGTACTGTTTACTCTGTGGGTTTTTCTTAGTAGTATACTTGAACATCTGCTCAGTGTTTTTGGTTTCAACACTTTTTCTTGGAGACGAGATCATGTGTACAAGTACTTAGAATAATGACTCTCACTTATGGGATATTCCTAATCATCACTAGTTGCCATCCCCTGGCCTGTGGGAGGTCGGCTTAGGGTAGTCATGGCTTGGACCCCGAGGGACCGGTCGTGACACTTTTGACATGATTTAATAATCTCCAGATTGTTATCCATGATATAAATATCATATATACTAAGTATATATGTATTTTGTGTAATCCATAATATGTAGTGATAGAAAATGAAATACACCATTCATGGAGATGGTTGGACTTACGTACACATGAATGCAGTTTCCATTTTCTTGTTGTATTAAAAGAAAGAATGGTAAAGGGTATATTATCATTATAGAATCATTTTTATGTCATATATATATATATATATCACATATTTACATTAAAAATAGCCTTATTAACTTCTATGTAAACCCTGAATGTATCACATCACTTCACGAGGTGGTAGTCCACCGTACACATGAGCGATGTTATCATATTCCCACAAAATTGAGAGTATGAAGGTATGTGTGGTAAAATTAATCTTCCAAACATGATGTGAAACTGGGATGTTCTTATATCCAATTTGAATATGAAATTGATTCCAATGAAATAATTTTTTTAATAGATATATAATTTAAATAATTCCAGTTTAAAACCAATTTAAAATAAAATTTATCTTTATAATTAATTTAAACAAAAATGAAATTTTAAATTAAAATTTAATATTATTCATTATTCATCAAAAAATAATATTTTTAGAAAATTATCAAAAATTCACCCTAATATAATTTTGAAATTATAATTTCAATAATAACTTTATTTTTTCAATTAAATTTTATAAAATTAGAAAAAATTAAATTTAAAACAAAACTTGTAGACATGATGAAAAAGTGGGGATTCAAGAAGTGTATTTTTGAAGAACATGATTATCTTATATTAACTCTATATATTATAAAAATCACTGTATAAATATTAATTAAATTTTACTAATATATAATCTATAATTTTTATTTAAAACATTCCTCACTAGGTATTATTTTATTTAATTAAAAAGACAAAAATTATGCAATTTCAAACAGTTGTCAGAAAAAACCCATTTTTAAACCCAAAAATAAACTTACACTAAAAGCCAGAATAAAGCTGATTCAATATTAATTAAGTGGATATAATTATACTAAATAAAAATTATGTTATCTTAAAAAATAATAGGATTTTAAATTATTTAATTTATTTAAATTAAATTATATTTGTTCAAATATCGATATTTTTCAATATTCAATGAAAATTCAATATTTTCTAAAAAATCCAACATTATCCCCATAAATTATTTCTGATATAATGATTCCAAAAATTAATTTATTTTTATCAAAAAAAATTTCTGAAATATATATACATTAATTATATTGTTTTCTCATAAAAATCAATAAAATTCATTTTTAAAGAAAACATATTTGGATGAATATAACCTATTTACTACAAATTGATTAATTATTTACTAAGAATTTATAAATAAATTTATATTGACTAGGAAATTTATGTATATTTCATAAAGTAGTTAATACTATTTATACCTTTTTACTTAACTACTAGTTTATAACAATCATATTTAAAATAATATTATTACATGGTTTGATGAAGCTTAGTGTCACATTTCATTAATGATATAAAAGAAACTCATTGTTTAATGTAAGACATGCTAAAATCAATGTAGCATATAACACAATCTATACTCGGTGTTGCATGTAACACATACTATCGAAAAGATTAAATTCATTTGAAAAAAAATATTTCACAAAATCTCAGGGTGTTACATGCCTTAGTTTCTAGGAAGTAACCTGAGAGGAATAGTGGATGATATCGGTCTATACCATAAAATGAGAATGAGAATGCACACTTGATAAGTTTATGGATTGGATCAAAGGGGTATATTGAATGATTCATAAAAATCAATTAAGTCATCAACATAAATACAAGAAACCCATTAATGTTTCCTCATAAGTAAGAGAATGGTTGGGTAATGGATTCATGTTTGGATCACCATTTTTTTCTACATACCACACGAACCGCACACATTTTGAGTAGGTGTGGACCATATTTACAAAGTTAAGAAGTTATTAAGGTTGTTAACATTGAATGTTCGAGTTCACATTGGTTTAGAGGATATGATTTTAGGCTCACGAGACCCTTTATGAGGAACTATATCCTACATTAGTAATATCTAATAAACATATTACATGTTAATGAAACTTTCCAAAATCCCAGTGTGGGATTGGTTACCTCCTATCTAGAAATTTGGTCAAATTCATGTGTTGATGAGAACATTGGTATATATCATTGGGCCCCCATTCCTAGGACCATTAATATATATCAGAAGATCTCAATCAATTATTTCATCTTTATATATCAAAGTTTATCCATTAATAATTTTTTCTAGTTATTGGCACAATGGTTTAAAGTGAAATTTTTGGGAACTATGTAGTTTCTTAACATCCAGGACAGTGTTAAGTGTTTTGGATTTTGAATTGGTCCCATGAGTGTATCTTCCTACATATCCCAATGAATTGAATCTAAACAAACATAATTTAATTCCTCTTAACGGGACACTTAATACCTTTTAGGGTTATGTGACAATAACATTGAGATTCCATTCTAGTTCATGCAACCATGTCCACTTCCTAAAACATTATGTTCATGTTTAGTAGGCTATTATGAACAATATTCCTAGTAATGGTTAGTGTGTTACTTACTAATAATCATCTCTTTACGATTATTTTCCTAGGGAATATGGCCTATTGAAAAATATTTTACTCAGAAGGAATATAGAACATTGAAAAAATGTTCACATGGAATATGGCTCAATGAAGATATGGTTTTGGATATTGGGTTTTAACCTTAGAAAAAAATCATATATATATCCTAATTAAAAAAATTAATGACCATGTAGTTTTAGTTGCAAAATTTATTTTATCATTATAGGATCGTACCATGTAGTTTAATGTCATGTGGTAAAGACATTATCATTTATTTTTAGGTAATGAAATACGAAGGTTTTCATCATGGAAGGAGAGGAAATAAAGGATTGAATTAGTCTTATTCATAGACTTCCTATTTGTGTGTTTGTCCACTCCCCTATCTACTGATGACTGGACAGGGTAGGAAAGCTAGATTCAACTGGAAAATTTTCCTTGTGTGGAAGATCTTGGGGGGTATTCATAGGCTAACTGAACATATATTTGATTCATAGGGAATTCATACCATTGAGGAAGATGACTCCCAGGAGGTATGGACCTTTAATGAATGGGTTAAGCTTACACATATACATTCCTATGGTATCTATTTTACATGGAATATAGACCTTTTAAGGTTTTTAATGGTGTATATGGCCTCATGATAATGTGTTGGGGATTACTTATGGTCTTCCCTAAGAATCTTGACATGGAAAGTGACATAGGCGGAGGAAAAAATAGTTGGTGCTTACTCATAATAGTATTCACTTGAGATATGGGTTGGATCTTACTCATAATATGAGTCCCATATTTGTGGATCTATAAATCATTTAGTAGATTAACAGGGTTTATAAATTGATAATTAGTAGTAAAAATGAGAAGCATGATCTAGTTTTAGTTTTATGGTTATCCTCACTTTAACAACTCTTGTAATTAGTGTAATAAATGTTTGTTATTACCATGAGGGCCTTATAATTCAGGAAGGTAAACCTAATAAAGTCTTATCATCAAGGGAATTAATGTTCAAAGGGGTGAACGTATTATTTATAGTCCAAGAATGTATCTCAGGAGTTATTGGGAGAGGCTCCACTAGCATGATCTTTTTGGGTATCCAACCGTAGAAATTAGAATCCCAGAATGTTATTTGGATGATCCTAACATGTGTGGATGACCTTGGTAGAACAACATATGCTAAGAGATCCTAGTTACCCATATCTGAGTTATTTCATTAAGTTGACATGGATGGACCAAATTCTTCACGACCTAGTACCATTTGAAATAGGGAAATGAGAACACTAGGAGGCCCTCTTTTTGTGTAAGCATAATGTACTTTGTAAATAGTTTTTTTCACCTATAGGGCCCAGGATAAAGCCTGCATGCATTGGAATCCCATGGAGAAGCATCAATAAAAGGATTTCTTGAACGAGACACTCTGGAGGAGGCTTGGGTAAGGTCCCTTGTGAAAACAACAACAAATATGAGGCTCACAATCAAAGGCATGAAGATAAGGATCACAGATGAAGCTTATGGATAATCCCATTTAGAGGATATTCATGGACGAGGATAATGAAAGAAGGAATATGGGAGAGGTTTAAAAATAATTTCACATGGATGAGGTTCACAGATGAGGATTGTAGATGAGTCTAGATGAGGATTACACATATATCATCCTCATTGATGAATCATCATGAAGTATTCTCATAGAGGATCATTGAATATTTCCCCTCGTGAAGAAACCTCACAGATGGGCCCTTGTGAAGTAACATAAAAAACTCTCATTCCTTTTTTATTCACCTTTTCTAAATTTTTCATGATAACTACCTAAATATTATTTTATAGTTGATTCAATCACTGAAAATAACATCTACACTTTTCTTGATGGGGAAAGGTCTCCCAGTATGGGAAAAAATCCATCTCAACATGAATGGTATGTCATATATTTATATAAGACATTTAATAACTACCATACCAAAATTAGAATCCATGTAATGTGTATGAATCATGAAGTTGATGTTGACAACAAATATGGTTTGAGGTCTCAAATCAAATTATCCATCCACTGAATAGGATAACACCCTAAGAAGGAACCACATAAGGGGTATGTAATCTCTCACTCGCGACCCTATATGACTTGTGTTCACAAAGTATTCATGTAGTCTCCTAAAAATTTAATACTAATTGTTGACTATGAATTTATTCCATGAAACATTTCTCCTTTATGGGTGATAGTGAACTTCATTAACAAATACCTATGCAAAATATATGGACACTTTGTGAACATTGGGGATACAACATGTACCAAAAAATTTCTCGGTGAAAATATCTCCCATTTTGATTTTCGATTCAATATCCCATAAAATATCATCCAACATTTTTTAGATATAAATAGATGGAAGGGGAAATGTTTCACACTAATGAGTTTAAATACATTATATAAATATATTATATAGATATATTTATAAATCCATTAAATAAATACATTAAATAAATACTTATGTATAGATTATATATAAAAACATTAATATATAATATGTAGTTATATATTTAAATTAATTGGAAGAATTTATATATATATGTGTGTGTGTGTGTGTTCTTGTGTATATATTTATATACCCAATCTAAATGTAATTATAAATATATTATTCAAATATATGTAAACATTTATTTTTGATCATAAATATACATTCTTGTGTGTCTATTTGATATGAATGTATTTATAAATATATTTATATAAACATTTGAGTGTGTATAAGTATATATATAATTATATTAATATATATTATATTAAATTATATTACACATATATATTATATAATTATAAATTAATAAATAAATATATAATATAATATATTTTTTATTACAAATCAATATAATATTTATAAAAATACTACATACACACACAATAAGCATATACACATAAATATTTTAATAGAAATTCATGTGGGTGTAATTGACACAAATATATTTAGAAACATATCTATATCTATATACAAAACACACACACACACATATATATAAGACATTATAAATATATATACATTATTATTATATATATAAAAATAAATATTTGTAAAAATAAATATAAATTCATTAACAAATATATGTATATTTAAATATGTATATTTATATATGTATATTTATTTATGTATGTTTAAATATAATTATTTATATATATAATATAATTTTATAATAAATTTACTATATATATATATATTCAATAATAAAACACGAGACACATGCCCAAACTGAGATGGATGTGCAACTAGCTTTTAGGTAGATAGTCTTGATAATGAGTTTTCTCATGAGGGAATTTTTTTTATGAGGAGGGGAATAATTTTGATAATGCAATGCAAGAGAGAGAGAGAGAGGTGTTTTTCATGGGGGCCTGGGATTGACGGGAATTTATGGTTGGTTGAAAGTAGTGTGAGCATGGGTGCATGGTAGTTAGTGAGAGCTTGGGTGGCAGGTGGTGCAAGATTTGCCTGAGTTGGGTGTGGGAATTAGTGCATGCATGATCACATCAGATTGGTGATAGAGGAGGGCTATAAGAAGTTAGTGGCAAATTTATTGATGATTTATCATAAAAACAACTAATTCATTTAAAAGGGGCCACAATCACTACAAATTTAAAAAATACACCCTCTAAAAACACCAGCATTTTAGTGAAAGTGAGACAAACATATGGATAATCTGGAAGTCTACCATAAGTTATATGATGATGAATGTGGTTATATATGGTTTTACTAAAAATATTAAAGTCTTTAAGAATATAAAATGTATCATTTTATATAAAATTCAGTCTTCAATTTATTATTCTTTCACATTGGATGCGCATACTCACAAATTTAACTAATGATTAACCACTCATTATATGACTTTTTGTTATCCCAAACTGATATTCGTTATGAATTATAATAGGTTATTATGAGATGATAATGTTAGTGTGAATATTATTTCATAGAGAGATAAAAATTATTCTCATAAAGTACAAATTGTGTTTTGTGCACTGGATAACCCATGTGGTATACCGCATGACATGTGAAACAGTATATCATTATTATAATATGGGTGAATATTCCACATTTATATTTCATTAATACCTAAGGTTATTGAGATAGAAACCATGATAAACTTCATATATAGATAAATTTCCTATTAAAGCATTGCTGATTTTTGAATTAGGGGTGTTTGGGTATTTTATTTATCATGTCATCAGTTGGAGCTTAACCAAGATAAGATTTGTTATCTTATAAGATATGTATGGAATTTAATCCCTAAATTAATATGGAATGAGGAATATATAGTCATACTTGTATATTACATATGATGATATTATATACTAGATAAAGAAAATGCGATGTGCTTATCCAAATGGTTAAATGACATGTGATTTATTCATAGACCTGGTTACTATATACATAGAGAATCAAAATCATAAGTGTAGTTTTACAATATTACAATATTATGTTCCCTATAGTTTCTCAATGACTTAGAAAAATGGATAATATATATTTTTATTCTTGTATATATTTCAGCTAGTGTATATAGATATAAAGATATATTTATTCTATTGTGATCACCCCAGATCCATTTATCCCTTAAATATAACCGATATATTACTAGAGGATACTACTTTCTTACATTTAGAAATTTTTGAATTCATATTTATTTTCAATGATACAAAGTCTTAGGTTGTCACACTTTCTGGCCGATTGAATGTGGGTTGAATATAAGAAACTCAAAGAGATATAATTAATGTGTTTTTGAGTAATCAAAAAAGTTTATTAGATGAATATTCATAATATATTTCATATGATGATATAAATTTTTATGAATATATTATATTTCTAAGAAATTTTAATATATTTGAAAGGATTTTTTGAATATGGATTCACAAGTTGTTGGATATGATACAATATTTAGTGAAATGAAACTAAGTCTATGTGGGTTTCGTGCAGGTGGGAGATTAATGGAGATATTCCCCACGCATATATATATATATAATTTATTTAGGTATATATCATATTTTATGATATAGATTATATCATAATTTATGATATACATGTACTCATGACATATCATATTCCATGAGGAGCATATCCCAACAAATGTTATAATGAAAATATACTACTTTTTATGTTAATTGAATTTTAACCCATATTAGTTAACACTAATTTTTTCACAAAATAAAATTCTTGGGAGACCAAATTCACTTAAGAGTTATGTTTATGGAAAAAAATTTGAATAAATTATAAATATATGTCTTTACTCAAAAATTAGAACAACATTTCAGTGAATGTTAATTCGGGATTGGGGACTATCCTTGAGGTCAATATAAAAATTCTAAATTCAATTGATACGATGTGTGTAATTTTATGGATCCTCCCTTAAAGAACTATTCTAATTTATATCTACTTCAATAGGAACTAGAATTTCATTAAAATATGGGATGGACCTACCCATTTGATGGGTGATTCACTTTATCTTATCAATTCATCACAGAGGAGGAATTACTTTGGATACCTCTATATCTTTCTATATATAACTTTACTAAAGACTGTTTTATTAGTGATCAAGAGTCTTAGGTAAACAATAGTTTCTTTATTGAGAAATTTTACTATTTCAAGTTTTATACATGGTGATCTTGAGAATTTTAGGTTTCTAATTTCTTTTACTTCCTTTCATGAGTTTTGTTCGATCCTTAGAGATTCAAAAAGAATTTATATAATTGATTATAAAAATGAAATCTAGAATTTATAAATTTCATCATAGAGTTCCCTTTAGCAAAGAATTAGTGCAACTCAGGTAACAATGGGATCTAGAATAATCTCTATCAAACACATGTATTTAGATACCAAAGTCTATAATTTATATCATATATATTAATTAATAACCATATGATACCTTAGTCCATGACATCAAGTAATCATGGAACAAAAACCATGTCAATCTTGTATAGCTACTAATATATTCTTGAATCTATTCTTATAAACTATCCAGATGGATGGACACATCACATATCATTCACCATAATAGATGAGAACACAACATTCCTCTCATTAAATAGATACGTAAATCACATGTCACTTATATATGTAAGACTATACATTCCTTCTATTTATCTCAATCAAGGGACTATATGTTATAATAATCGTAAGATAGTGAAGAACCAATCTTGATTAAACTCATCTAATAACATAAAAAAACATACTCAACCACCCTTTAACTATCTCGAAATGAAGACTGGAATAAGAATTCTCATTGTATGAAGGTTCTCATTCTAGGTATCTTTTATAACCATAACAAATATTGAAATTTAAATATGAAACATGCACCCCTAGTATACCAAATCCATAGTGAATGACACTTTTTATGGTTTAAATTATGGGTAATCTACTACAAAAAAATATTTTGTGTTACATGATCATGTTTTGTATCTTGATATAAAGTCTAACTCATGTCTGCCTTAACATTTCATTTCAACCCATGAAACTATATGATGAACATTTGTTAATGATAACTGAAAGTCATGCATTGAGAGGTTAGTTATTATCCACTTCATATTTCAAATGCATCCAATACGAACAAATAATAATGTGGATATTCATTGTTCATAACATGATACATATTTTTATAATCATAAATTATTTAAATATTATACTTATAAAATTAACAATAATCATTATTGTCATATCTCGTATGAAGGACTAACAGAATGTTTTATATTTACTTTATTTTAGGTTTGGTTAAACTCATTACCTCTTGATATAATTTCTACCACCTGTCTATTTTACCATCTGATAAAACTCTAACATTAAATTAATTTAATGGTAATCATATAAAAATAATTCTATATTTAATAATTGTGAGTTTAGAAATAACTTTTAATAAGTTTTCAAAACTACTTATATCAAAACATTTATGATATTAATAACTTATGTTGTCTATATAGAACTATTTTAATGTTCGTTGTCATTTTATTTTGAAACACTGTTTAAAAACTCTATTTGAGGCATTTTTTGTAAAAAATTACCACTTTACATTATATATCATTACAAAATAACCTAAACTCATATAGGATATAATGTGAGATTCACATTATTTTTTTAATTCAATAACCTTGAATTCAAAATACAATTCACTCCTCTAAGTCCAAACATACTCCCACTAGTTTCATATAAATTATTTTTTTTACCAAAATATCATACTATAAAACACAAATTAATTTTTATTAAGTATATAATATCCATTTACTATAGAGAAAATATTTAATAAATAACTTATTAATAACTATATCTCTTACAAGATTATATGTCTATTGAACATTTTTCGAAAATTTCTACTGATAGGTGGTGGGAAAATTTACCATATATTTTAAAAAATGTTTTGAATAAATAATTTTACCCTAGATAAATCATTTTTTTTATTTTTATCTCATTTTCAAATCGTGTTATTAAATTAGATCAAATATTACTATGTGTAATGAAAAGAATGAGCTCTATTATGGATAAAACCCTTATTTATAATAACCCTGCATATCATATAAGAGAAAAACAAGACGATAAATACATATAAATTTTTATTGATCCTTCATATCATTAAAGTAATCTAAAAAAACTCATTTATGTAGAAATTCCTTGATCCATCAATTTTGAACATATTTTAAGTTATAACCTTCAACTACTTATCGATTTTGAAATCTTGTACAATTAGAACACTTATAAAATATATATTATGTATCATATACCCTTTAAAACATAAAAAATAATATAAATGATTTAATGTAATGACCTGTTATTTTATGATATAATTCTTTTTAAATAAGTTTTACCTTTTTGATATATTTCTTTAGAAGCAACATCGAATTTAAACAAACTATGACAAACTATTCCAAAATTATTATTAAATGTAATTGTTATCACCTAACAATTGGATTAATGGGTATGAATAAGAAAAAATAAATTATAAAAAATTAACACATATATAAATTTAATTCACTATTTATCCATTTTTATAAATGAAAATGAAATAATTTGGAAGTAAAAAAGAGACGTTTTTCTAAAAAAATTTATACAGCCAATGTGATTTTAACATAATAAATTATATTAATAACTTTCGATGAATGATTTTAATTAAAATTGTACATAAATTATTCAAACAAATATTTTAACATTCCTCTAATGTTATTATTGGGAAATAAATAATAATCAATTCAGTTTATGCTTATAAATGCATTTCTCAAAAAACGGGTTTTTGTTGTGTTTTTTAAACTTATTTTAAAATTAATTTAAACTACTTATTGAAATTTAATTTAATAAAATATTTTTAATATTTTTAATTTTAATGTTAAAATTTATTAATGAGGTCAAATTATTATTTTTCATTATTAATAGTATACAAAGTAAAATTCATTACTACGAGAAAGTATAAAATAATTAAAGTTGGATTCAAGTAAAGAGATAAGTGTTAAAATATCCTAAAAACATAATTAAAAATAGTTTTTTAAGTGTATTTATACCCAAAATTATATTATATTCAAATTTTGTATGTGTTTTTTCACTTTCACTTGAATATGACTTTATAATATTTTAATGTTTTAATTATTTAGAAGAGTCTCACTCCCCTAAAATATAAAAGGGAACCTCCTATCCTATATTGTCTACAACACATGATACTTTTATATCAATCAAGATATATGAAAATACTATCTCAAGATCATTATCCATGTCTATTTGTTTTCCCAAAACACCTATCCAAGAAGCCTTAAAGTTTTTTTCAAAGGGGGATACCCAAAGAAGTGGTATATATTCTAACCGATGATTTTCATGTTTCTATATTCTTTACACTCCTTGAAATGGTCTATATCCATATTAAAATTATTTAATAAGTATAATAACTACATATAGATGCTTTTATGTTAATTATATATCCATTTTCTATCTTCTTCCCTTCTATTGAAAAATGATAACGTCGCTTGTTTGGATGTACGGACTACTGTCACAATGAAGTGATGTACATATTTTTTCATCATATTTTTCTGAATGGTTATAAAATTGTATATAATGAATAAAAATGAAACTTATTACCTTATTGTGATACTATAAATGGTGAAACCATGACCAATTTTAGAGGACCAGACTTGTTGAACCGAAACACACATGGAAAATAGATGGGATTTCACCCAAATGTCCATTTTAATGAAGAATTGTTAATAAAAGCATAATTGAAAATTATAATGTAATTATAAATTTTATTTTGTATTTTAATATGGTTTTATATTATAATTATAATAAATTTATATTTATTATATCATAATTTTTAATACGTACAAAGAAAAATGAGACTAAAGTTAAGGGGTTATGTTATAATCTCATTTTTTAGGTTGTCTATGAAAACTTTTTGTTGAGAAATATTATATGGTTATTATAATTTAAAACCAATATAATATAATATCATATAAATATTATTATGATTCTCATGTAACAATATAATTTTAATCTCTTTGGTACATTATGTTATCATGAATGTTTTTTTAAGAAAAATTGACCCTTATTTTCTCTTTGGTAGAAGATAATTTCTTCAATATTCATGATCTTAAAATTATTTTATAAAAGTTTTATCTCTACATGAAATGTTTCAAAAAGGTAATTTTCACTACCTTTTACATTATTTAAAAGTTTTTAAAAGGAATATTTTAAAAAAAATATGTAAAAAAGTCATTTTTTATTTTTTAAAAACAGCGAAAATAATGTTTTTTCACATATATGACATGAAAAACATATCCTGCCATTATTACCATTATTTTCATTGAAGGTTCCTTTAAAAATGTCATTTTTTTCAAATATAATATTATTTCAAATATTCTATGAAATTTTAGTTTTTAAACATACCAAAATAAAATGGAATTTTCTATATTTTTGAAGAAATTTTTAAATATGCTTCTTAATCAATTTATCAACTATATAAAAATCCTTAAAAGACTATTATTATTCCCCAGGGATGTGATATTATGATACCTTCTACCATATTTCTCCGGATTTCATATTATGATGATTATTTAAGGATGATTCTATGAAACCCATTTCATTCTAATGGATTAGTTATGCTATGATGAAATTATTATGCAACCCATTTATTTTCCATAGGTTATTCTATGGTGAAATGATGGAATTTTTATGAATCATGTTTCCTTTCCACTTGTTATGATTATTGAATTTTTGAATTTTTCATGATCTTGTGACACACACATATGTATGGTTCTCATTATGTGTTGGGTGGGCCATAATTATATATCCCTCCAATACGTTGGTCAAAGATTGATATATCATGGGATAATATCGGCTCTAATGAGAAGTGAACCCTGTTTAGTAACAAACTCTATCTATTATGATCATCTTATAAGTGAACCTTAACTAAGGATGTCATAAAATGATTAGTGATCCAAATCCACTATGACAGTCTTGTCAGTGAGACTTGACTAAGGAAATGATTTTATATGCATATGTGTATACATTGGTCTCGCGGCACACAATGGGATCATGGGGGAGAAATGTGTGCTACCCAATGGTTGATTAGAGAAGATTGGGTTCTACTTAATCACTCATATCGGGTGCACCGTTTTCACCACGAAATGCCCAACGGTTCTATATCTATCAATACGTGGACCTGCTTTCCAAAAGCACGCATTCGCTGGGTGGTTTGACCAGCGATTCGTAAGATATCACATTGGTTGAGAGGATGGGAAGTCGGGCTCATCTCACCCTTTTGGGGGGAATTATTTCTTGTTCTGGGACTCTCTTATAGATTTAATATGTATTAATATGTTTGTGAATCTTTGGTTTATACCCAAGAATAGTATCCACAGATTAATCCTGGTTGGCAATGCTCAACTGGACGCAGGGGTTCAGAATCATTTATGCCTGAGGTTTACCATCCCTCATTTGATTAATGACCCCGAAGAGTCTAGACTCATTGAGACGACACTAGTTTAGAGCCTCATAACCAGGCACTCTGGAGTTTACTGTCATCCCGGGGGGACATATAACAACTTGAGCATTTGGATTGAACCCATGGTACGGGCCTCCTACGTATCCCTGTGAGAGGAATCAGAAATCACGTAGTTCGGTTTGACATGGGGCTTATGCTCTAGGCTGCCCAGGGCTGGCATGGTGAACCGACGTGAAGATGGTCGGATGGACCGGGCATTGGGATTGAACCTTGGGGAGGCTTACTACGTACCCTGCCTAGGAGACAGGGATCAAAGTCCACGTAGTTAGGGTTGGAGTGTTGGAGAACCAATGGGAATGTGGACCCAGGGGTTTGATGGTGATCGGGCTTGAACCTCTTGGAGTCTTCCTATGTATCCCTATGGTGGGGAATCAAAGTCCACATAGTTAGAATTAGAGGGTGTCAGAGAACCGATGTAAGGATGGACCGGGGGTCCAATGGGTAGTGGTCTTGAACCTCATGGAGGATTCCTAGGTACCATGCCTTAACATGGATCAAAGTCCTCGTAGTTCTAATTGGGGTGGGGATTACGCTCTGAGGAATCCCAGGAGAGGATGTCATGGTCGATGCTTACTCTAAGCCCAAGTGAGTCACGCTCAGTGTGAGATACAAGAGGCAGTAGGGACCAGACGATCACATCGCGAAAGGTGCGTCCGTGGGATGTGCGATGGGGATTACTTATGGGGGCGGCCCAAAAAGTCCGCACTTACTCCGAGATGGACGCCCATGGTGACAAAGCCCAGCGGGAAAGGGACTTAGCCACAAAGAAGAATGGAGAAGCACCCTTCCCCACTACGCCCTTCCTTCGCCATGGTTGTGGGGAAGTACAGAGGTGCATGGGGGCTTCCTTTTGATGGGTAGTCCACCGCTCCCTGGAGAGGGGAGAAGTGCCCCATTCCTAACAAGTGGAGGGGCAGAAAGGGGACTCTCAGGCTCGGACTCCACATTACCTTGGGAATGTGAACCCAGTAATGCTTCGGGAATCCACTCAAGGGCTGGAGAAACCCCATCTCCCTCACTTACCATGGGTATATGAACTCAAAACCGCACACTGATGCGCCTAAAGGATACATCACACGAGTCCGGTGGATCTGGTGGAGGCCTCGGCTCGTGGCCGATGAATAGGCCAATGAGGGGGTTGCGTAGGATCAGAATGGATTGGAAGGATTTTATCTAGCTCGGGGAATGGGAACTCCGAAGGATCTGGCGAGCCACACAGGTGTATCAATGGTGTAACCCTTCGCGTAGGGAGGTGATACGTGGTTGGAGAGACCGTCCGCAAACTTGGGTAGTCTATGGACTGGTGGGAATCCTGCGAACCAGGGTGGTTCACGGACTGGTGGACATCCCGCGAACCAGGGTGGTTCGAGGCTTTGAGTTCAGTCTGCTTACCAGGTTGGTATGAGGAGGGGTCCATGCGAGCAGCGACAGCTGAGGGCAACACCCGTCGGAGGTTCATCTATCGGGGCTTCGCCTGCGTAGGAGGGTGCTACGCAGTGCGACATATCAGAAAATGGGCATAAACTCCCTGGTCCATGGGGAGTGCATCCGCGGTGGGTCCATGGTTCACAGTCTTCTTTTCTTTATTATTTTAAGTTCACAGTTCACCATGTTGTTATGCATTTCCTGTTCCTTATTAATTTTCTTCCAGCTTCATACATGTTCTGGTTTGCGGACTAGAACTTTTCTATTTGTGAAATCCTAAGCTCTTTCCTTCGAAATCCTTCCACCAGAATCTGATCGATCTCCCTTCCTCTTCCCCCTCCATCTCCCTTTATAGAGTGGGGAAATAGATGTATCTGTTGTCATGCAGCACCTTTTTTGGAGGCCCATGACCGGAAACATGGTTTATGGATGACTTGGTCAATCCGCAACTCGCATGGGGTATTGAATGCACCTCCCCAGTCAATCAAACTAGCTCGGGGAGTGCTTCATGGCCGTGCAGGGTTCTGCCTTCATTCCGCAAACGACAGCGGATGCGGTCCGGGCCGGTCGATGTGGTTCACGGCTGGGGCAGTTCATGATGGTGGATCGGCTTGGCGCCCATCCTGCTTCACACCCGTGGAGAATCCCCGCCTCCGTTCCGCGAACGACAACAGTCTGCGGAGGGGGGGTGCTTCGCGGAACCAGCTGCGTACCGTTATCATTGGACCTGTCTGTGGATCGGTTTGGATTGTTCCATCCTTTGAGTATTCTCCACACTTTTCCCCAATTCTTTGGGGAGAAATTGGGTAGAATCTCCCTTGTATTAAAGGAGATTCTCCTTATCCTTTGAGAATTTTCTCACGACCCTACAAATGCCCCCCATCGGAATGGGGTCCGATCGGAATGAAGAGGAGGCCATTCCGATGTTGAGTGGTCCTGAAATTTGGATGGTTTGCAGTAGGCGAGTTGACCCAGTATGGGACCACACCTATAAATATGGTGGTCGTTCCTTTTTCTTTTACCAGATTCTTCTCGAAACCAGGTCTCTCTTTCTTTTTTTCTCAGCGTGCTCGTTCTTTCGCGAAACGCGTCATCCGTGAACTAGCTACCACTTCTGTGAAGCATTCCTAATTCATTCCGTACTTCATCCACAGACCAATCTCTCAGCCGCGAACTAATACTTTTAATTAATTAAAAAGTAATTCACGCCGGGCCACGTAGGAACTCGCTCCGCGGTTTTGATGGTCCGCGGACTGAAATCTTCCAAAATTTGAAAATTTCTTAAGACTTCCAAACCTAACTATTTAAATATGGGATTAAGATTCCGCGGAGCAACCTGGTTCACGGTTTTCTGGACAATGCTCCATGGGCCAGGGTATCATGGACCTCTTCCAAGTAGGGTTGGTTTGCGGGATGCGGTCATCGCAAACCATATTTTTAGGTCTTCTTGCGGACCTCATCATGAAAGATTTTTGACTCATTTTCCATATGCTTGGTATTTTTGTCCAGATTTTATTATTCCAGACTAACCATTTGCCTGGTTTTTATAATGCAGGGAGAAAACATGGTTCCCCCTCTCCCTGCACCCAGGCCTGCCACCGAGCCTCTTCCGATTGGTCCAGGGAGACGTCTAGCTATGATTCGTAGAGCAGAGAGCATCAAAAAGGACCCTAGTCAGTCCATCATTCCTGATGATGGTGTCTTGAAAGACTTTCTCTCTCCGGAGATCCTGGGTTATCCACTATCAAATCGACTTCTGCTTTACGGATTCAGTCTTCAAAATGATGTCCATATCCCCTCTACTTTCTCAGGTCTTCCGTCTCCTTGCTTGGAAGTGTCACTAAAGTGCATTCAAGGGAAACTTACCTCATTGGGGGAGATGATCTCTGATTATGATCTGAAAGACACTTTCATTTTGAGAGGCTCTGTTTGGACCCAAAGTGATCAGTGTACTCAAGACATCTCTCAAGAAGCTGTCTTCAAGAATTACCCCTCAATTATCAACCTTGCTCGAGTGGAGCTAGACGCGGGGTCGATTCCTAGGTGGGATTTTCAGTCTGGTGGGATTTTCTCAAATGGTTGGGCCGTCATCATTGCCAGGAATCTCCCGAGTCACTAGAAGCAGTCAATCTGTACTCCGTAGTGTGGGACTCCCAGTTCGCTGTTTACCCACCATCTTTGATCCTGCATGATCTGCTCAGTCACTGGTGTTCAAGCACTAATACCTTCCACCTTTCCCATGGTGAAGTTGGCATTAGTTTATGGGACATCTACCAATTGGTAGGGCATCCGTTTATTGGTGATATGTATGATGAGATTCTGCCCACTCCTGACACAAGGGACGATGTCGAACAAGTGCCTTCGTTGGAGAGAGATCTGCTGGTTATGGAGGAGCGGTCACTGGATTAGGCTTTTCGTGCCCGCTCTCTTATTCCCTATAGTTCCTGGATAGGGTTATTTCTGAACACAACTGGTCTTCTGCCGAAGATCAAGCGCCCCCGGACTTATCCTTCTCAACAGTCACGAACCATCCCAGGCTCCTACTGGGTGGTTCTGGAGGCAGGTGACTACCTTTCATGGGGTTACGAGGTGCGCCCCAGTGTGCCACCCATGCTCAGGTTGGCAGGTCTGTTTGCTAGGTGTTTGAGCGGGTGGCTATTCCCTTCTCGGGATATCAACCCAGGCTTCAGGGCTTGCACCTTAATGATGGCAGTTGAGTTGGCAGAGGGATGCCCGATGAATTTGGCCGTGCCCACTTTGGCTCGTATTTATGGTTTATTAGAGAATATTGGGTTTTTCTTAATCACTCATATCGGGTGCACCTTTTTTGCCTCGAAACGCCCAACAGTTCCATATACAACAATACGTGGACCTTCTTTCCAAAGGCAGGCATTCGTTGGGTGGTTTGACCAGCAATGCTTAAGAACTCACATTGGTTGAGAGGATGGGAAGTCAAGCTCATCGCACCCTTTTGGGGGAAATTATTTCCTATTCCAGGACTCTCTTTTAGATTTAAGATGTATTCATATGTTCACGAATGTTGGGATTATACCCAAGCATAGTATCCACAGATTACTCCTGGTTGGAAATGGTAAACTGGACGCAGGGGTTTTGAATCATTTATACCCGGGGTTTACCATCCCTCGTTGGATTAATGACCCTGAGGAGTCTAGAATCATTGAGACGACACTGGTTTAAAGCCTCGTAACCAGGCACTCTGGAGTTTACTATCATCCAGGGGGACAGATAACGACTTGATCGTTTGGATCGAACGCATGGTACGGGCCTCCTACGTATCCCTGTGAGAGGAATCAGAAATCACGTAGTTCGGTTTGACATGGGGCTTACGCTCTAGGCTACCTAGTGTTGGAACGGTGAACCGACAGGAAGATGGTCGGATCGACCAGGCGTTGGGCTTGAACCTCGAGGAGGCTTCCTAGGTAACCTTCCAAGGAGATAAGGATCAAAGTCCATGTAGTTCGGGTTGGAGTGTGGGAGAATCAACGCGAATGTGGACACGGTGGTCCGATGGTGATCAGGCTTGAACCTCTTGGAGGCTTCCTACATATCCCTATGGTGGGGAATCAAAGTCCATGTAGTTCGAATTAGAGGGTGTTAGAGAACCGATGAAAGGATGGACCAGGGGTCTGATGGGTAGTGGGCATGGACCTCATGGAGGCTTCCTACGTACCATTCCTTGTCAGGGATTAAAGTACTCATAGTTCACATCGGGGTGGGGCTTACGCTCTGAGACAGCCCAAGAGAGGATGTCATGGTTGATGCTTACTCTAAGCCCACGTGAGTCACGCTTGGTGTGAGAAACAAGAGGCAGTAGGGACCAGACGATCACGTCGTGAAAGGTGCATCCGTGGGAAGTGCGATGGGGATTACGCGTGGGGGCAGCCCAAAAAGTCAGGGTTTACTTCGAGATGGACGCCCATGGTGATAAAACTCAGCGGGAAAGGGACTTATCCCCAAAGAAGAACGGAGCAACACCCTTCCCCACTATTCCCTTCCTTGTCCATCACCGTGGGAAAGTACGCAGGTGCATGAGGGATTCCTTCTGATGGGTAGTCCGCCACTCTCCAGGGAGGGGAGAAGGGCCCCAGTCCTAACAAGTGGAGGGGTAGAAAGGGGACTCCCGGGCTTGGACTCCGCATTACCGTGGGAATGTGAACCCAGGAAAGATTCGGGAATCCACTCAAGGGCCGGAGAAACGCCTTCACTCTCGCTTACCATGGGTATGTGAACTCAAAATGGCGTGCTGATGCACCTGAAGGTTACATCACACGGGTCTGGTGGCTCTGGTGGATGCCTCAGCTCAGGGCTGATGAATAGGCCAATGAAGGGGTTGTAGAGGATCAAGCTGGATAAGAAGGATTTTATCTGGCTTGGGGAATGAGAACTCCGAAGGATCTGGCGAGCCACACAGGTGTATTAGTGGTGGCGCCCTTCGTGTAGGGAGGTGCTAGGCAGTTGGAGAGATCGTCCGCAAACCAGGGTGGCTCGCAGACTGGTGGGCATCTCGCGAACCAGGGTGGTTCGTGGACTGGTGGGAATCCTGTGAACCAGGGTGGTTCGTAGCTTCGAGTTTGGGCCGCGTACTAGTTTGGTACGCGTAGGGGTCCATGTGAGCAGCAGTGGCCGAGGGTGACACCGGTCGTAGGTTCTTTGGTCGGGGCTTCGCCCGCGTAGTAGGGTGATACACGGTGCGACGGATTGGAAAAGGGGCAAAAACTTCCTGGTCCGTGGGGATTGTATCCGAGGAGGGTACATGGTTCACGATCTTATTTTATTTTTTATTTTAAGTTCGCAGTTCACCAAGTTGTTATGATTTTTCTATTCCTTATTAATTATCTTACAGCTTCATACCTGGTCTGGTTTGCAGATTGGAACTTCGCTGTTTGCAAAATCCTAAGCTCCTTCCTTTGAAATCCTTCCACCTGAATATGATTGATCTCCCTTCCTCTTCCCCATCCATATTATTATATAGAGTGGGGAAAGAGATGTAGTTGTGGCCATGTAGCACCTTTGGTGGAGGAACATGACATTAATCCTGGTTTACTGATGACTTGGTCAATCCGCAACTCACAGGTGGTATTGAACGCACCTCCCTCGTGATTAAAACTAGCTTGGGGAGTGCTTCGCCGACACGCAGGGTTTTGCCTCCATTCCACGAACGACATCGGATACGGTCCGGGCCGTTCAATGCGGTCCGTGGTTTGGGTGGTTCATGATGGTGGAACGGCTTGGCGCCCATCCTGCTTTGCGCCCACGGAGGATCCCTACCTCCGTTCCATGAACGACAACGGTCCGCGGAGGGGGGTGCTTCGCGGAACCGGCCGCATACCATTATCATTGGATAGGTCTATGGACCGGTTCGTCTTGTGCCATCATTTGAGTATTCTCCACACTTTTCCCCAATTCTTTGGGAGAAATTGGGTAGAATCTCCCTTGTATTAAAGGGGATTCTCATTCTCCTTTGCGAATTTTTTCAGGACCCTATAACATGAAACCTATGTCTTATGATTTGAATATTTTCTCATTTATCATGATTAATTATTTATGGTTTCACACTCTTATGACTTATGTATTTTATGATAAATCCAAATTTGAAAATTCATGATTAAAAATATTTGACTGATTAGGTTTTTCTTTTGTAAGTTATGATAATGTTATCATACCTTTATGCTAATATTATGACCAATTTTTATCATTGATTAATAACACCCATGTTTACCCTTATTGAGAATCAAAGATCATCATTTCTTATGTTTCCATTTCCCCTATTTTATGAGGAATAGTTTTAAGTAGGGAAAGTCTAATAAGGGTACAATGTGAGAAGACATTTATGGTAGATGTTGAATATCTTTCATGAAATAAGTCTATTATATATCTAGTCTCTAAAGAAAGTATACAATTATAGTTACAGGGTGTGTATTATTATGACATGTATTGAATATTCATCTAAAATGATGTAATATTTATGAATATAATTTTTGTGTTTCCATAGATGGTGTTAGATTAAGGTTTATTTATTTTTGGAGATTATGATTTGAAAATTTGGTGAAAACGTAGGTAAAAGTATAACTATAGGATAACATCCTTAAATATTGATTAGATTTAGACTATATTATTTCTTATAAATTAAATCCTTCTATGGATACTGGTATGTTGACGTGGCTATAGAAGAAATTCATCTATGGTAAAACACCCTAAAAAACATTAGTTGATTATCATGTTGATCATAACTCTATGTATGATGAGTGATCCTAAGACTATACAAATGGATAGAAAATCCTGTGTGATTTGATATGGTTAATTCACATTATCTTTATAAACCATTATGATGAATTAGGGGATAAAATCTATGACAACCTATGATAATCCATTGCGATATGTGATAAACTTATTATGTCGTGGGTTGGGAGAAGGTGTCCTAATATAGGAAATCCTACGAATGATTTTCATAATCACATGATTGTATAATCTGATTATTTATGTTTAATACTCACTCTATGTTTTGGTTTTAGTTCATGGATGTAACCTATAGGAATCATGTGGACAATGATTGTTACAACCAATGAAATGACAATCCTCATTATAAAAAAATGAAATGGGAGATGGAATGTGGACCCTTATGATTATTCCTAATAATTTATCAAGATTTATGATTAAAAATCTAAATGTATATACGTTTTATAATGCACTAAATAATAGAAAATTATAATTTCTAGAAGGTTTAGGAGATAAAGACCAAAAAGGGAAGAATATTCATATTTTTACATGTCAATAATGTTGGAAGAAACACCTATGGAAATGTATCAAATGAATGTTAAGATATTTTATGTGTAGAAAATAAATGATTATAGAAATAAATTTATGAATATAAATAAAGAGTTTGATCAAGGTAAATAAAGTTAATTCCAATACACCCTTAATAGTTCAATGTCTTATAGGTGGGGAACATATAGATTATCTAAGTCAATTACCTAATCAAAGGGAAAAATCTTAGATTGTGGAAGGGTCTATGCTATGTCAATCAGTGAAGTGGATAATGTTTTTTAAGGAACAATAATCCTCCACTATAGAGTTTGGGATGTTATGTTATGGTTTGTAATAATATGGACTATGAAAACCTTATTATTTTTCCTTTAGTTGAATTTAATGTTATTTTGGTCATGGAATTGATATATTTATAATGATTCCATATCATTTTCTGAAGAAGTAAATTCACAGTTGATATTCCAAAACAACATATGACCATCTTTTAGTGCAAGTATGAATATGAACTTCCAATGGAAATTACATCCATTTTATGGGTCATACTACTTATTCATGAGGAATATTTGTCTCAAATGGTTAGGGATAAACTCAAAATAAAAGACACTATTACTGTTTAGGATTATGATGGTGTATTTCCTAGAGAATTTACTATCATTTACATGAATCATGAAATTTAGTTCCTAATATAACTCATAAATGGTGTGATATATGTTTCAATGATTCCATATATAATGGACCTGATTTAGTTACATGAATTGAATATGTAAATCTAGAAGAATATTAATATGGTATTCATACACCTGAGTTCATAACCATGTGGTACATTTATTCTTTTGGTTATAAAAAATGGGTCAATATGAGTTTCATTGATTAAGAGTAACTTAACAACATCACTATCAAGAAAATGTATCCTTGATGTTGTATTGATGACTTGTTTTATCAACCAAATTGTCCTCAATATTTTTCCAAGATTGAAATTTGTTTTTTATATCACCAATTAATGGTCAACATTGACGATATACCCAAGACAACATTACGAATGAGATAAGGTCATTTTGAATCTATAGTTATTCTATTTGGACTTACCAATGCCCCTACTATATTCATGGATTTAATGAATAATGCCATTAGAGGTTACCCTGATTAGGTTGTGGTAGTCTTTATATATTATATTATTATATATTTGAAGATAAATGAGGATAATAAAGATCATTTTTATTATTTTATTGATGATCCTGAGGAATGAAAATTTTTATGCCAAAATATTCCATTGTTAATATTTTCTATATAAAGATTTATTATAGGGTCATATAATCTCAAGAAAAGGTATACTTATGGATCCTTGAAATATAAAAGTTATTGATAAATGTACTAGATCAACCATGATTACTGAGATATATATTTCTCTTTAATTGGATATATATTATTGATTCTTTTTGAGATATTTCTAATAGTTATGAAATCCTATATCCAAGTTGAAATAGAAGGTAAATACGTTCCTTTGGACTGATAAATGTGATGAAAATTTCATGGAATATAAGAGAAGATTGGTCCATGAACCTATTCTCACACCACCCTAAAATTGAAAAGATTTTGTGTTCTATAGTGATGAATCAAATAAGAGACTGAGAGGTTTCATCATACATAGTGATATGGTGATATATTATGCCTCATATTAATTGAAAATTCATGAAAGAAATTACCTGACTCCTGATTTAGAGTTAGAATTAGCAATTATTTCATTGAAAATAAAGATGAATTATCTTTAATGTGATATGTTTCATAAATATACTGATATTTTAATATTGAAGTATATATTCACACCAAATGAGTGGAATTTATGCGAAATGAGATGGTTGGATTTTATTAAATATTATTTATACTCATGAAATTATCAACCTGGTAAGATGAATTTGGTTTCTAATACTCTGAGTTAAAAGGGCCATGCTTTTTTCCATGATTAGGATTATAAGAGATAAAATATTTATGTATTTTCATAATACGAGTATTAAAATTTTGGGAAAAGGATAATGATCACATCTTTCTCTGATGTATGTTCAACCATCTATCCATTTGAGGATTAATGAGGTACAAAAGGAAGATATGGAACTACATAACAAGGTGAGAAATGTTCCTGAGTTCAATAATTATTATGAAGGAATATTAAATTTTAGTAACTGATTATGTGTCCCATTGATACCATATTTAAATAAGGTCCTATTGAATGAATCTCATAACTCATAATTCTTTATCTACCCTAGAAGTGTGAAGATTAATAGAGATCTAAAATAGTGTTTCTAGTGGGAAAACATGAAAATGGATATTGTGGATTATATATTGTGAATACTAGTATATAAAAAATTTAAGGATGAATTATAAGGGGATGTTATAACCATTAACCATACTTGCAAAAATGGGAAAATATCACCATGGGTTTCATCATCGGACTCCCAAAAATATCCAAAGGACATAATTCTATTTGGGTTGTCCATGATCACCATATGAAGTAAGCAAATTTTAATAGAATAAAATAATATTTATCTAAATATCATCTTTAAAAGATATAAATTAAGTGGTAAGGTTTCATGGTGAACCAAATCTTATTATATTTGATTTGGGTCAAAAGTTAACCTTGATGTTCTGGATACGTCTTCATCAATCTTTGTATACACTGTTTAAATTTATCCCTGATTATCATCCAAAAAGATATGTTCAGTATGAAGAGAACATTAAAACCCTAAAAGATATGTTTATACCATGTTATATAGATTTCAAATGTGGTTGGTATCAATACCTTTCTCTGTTCAAGTTTTTTTTATAACAATAGATTTTATTATGGGATTTAGATGATACCTTATGATTCCCTCTATGGATGGAAGTGCAGAACTACAAGTTGATGGTATGTAGTTGGTGAAATAAATATATTGATACATAATCTAGCTTAGGAAAAAATATAGAAGTTTAAAGTTATTTATAACCACATAATGGTATCTCAATGTTTCATGAAACTTATGTTGACAATCGTTGATGGGATTTATATTTCAAAGTTGGTGATAAGGTAATCCTAGAAATATCTACATAGAATAATGTTATTATATTTTTAATTAAGGTAAATTTTTTTCCTAGATAAAGAGGTCTATTAAAAATTCTTGATCATATTTTGATGGTTTCTTATCACTTGGTGCTTCCACTGAATCTCTTTCAAGTTCATAATGTGTTTTATGTATCTCTCTTGAGGATGTACATACATAATCCTTCACATATACCAGACTCAAAGGTCCTACCAATAAATAGTTATCTCTCATTAGAGAAACAAATGGTGAATATTTTGGATCAAAGTGATAAAGTGTTATGGAAGAAGACAAATCACTTGTTCAATGTTTTTATGGAAAAATGATAAATTTGAGGAAGCTACATTTGAACCGGAGGATGTGATGACATAAAAGTATCGGTATTTTGTTGTCTTTGAGTAAAAAAATATAAAGGAATAAATTCATATAATGGGTTAGAATGTTACACCCCAATATTTTATGACATATTTCTCTTTAAATAATATTTATGTCTTCGATATCTTTCTTTACATGTAACGAAACATTTAAACAAATCGTAATGCACTGTTAAAATGTTATTATTAAAGTTAACTATTATAGAATTCTCATTGGATTAGAGATTATGAATAGGACAAACTAAATTATGAAATATTATTTTTTAAACATTTATAAAATTAATTCATTGGCTGTCAAATTTTCAAAAAGGAATAAAAAAATCTCTTGAACGTAAAAAGATATGTGGTTTTTTAAAACCTCTTTACATGAACAATGTGATTTTATCATAATAAATTAAAAAAAATAAATAGTTATGAATTTATTTATGGGAATTTGTAAATAATATATTCAATATATTTTTTTAGAATTCTTATATTGGTTTTTACTAGTAAGTTAATAAGAATAAATTTAATTTTATGCTTAAAAATTCTTTTTTTCTAAAAATGGTTTTTGTTTAATTTTACACACTTATTTTAAAATGGAAATTATTCCACTAAAAGAAATTGAATCTGAAAAAATTGTTTCCATATTTTAAATTATAATTTCCAAATTTATTAATGAGTACTATTTCTTTTTAGGTCATTATGAATAGTATCTGAGGTAAAAATCCATCACTATGGTAAAGGATAAAAGGGTTAATGTGGGGTTAAACTAAAAAAATAAGGATTAAAATAACAAAAAAATATTACGAATCCTATTTTGTATGTTTATTTATACCCACCAATATATTATATTTTAATATGGTCTTTTATGGTTACACATGAACTTGAATATGACTTTATTATATGTTAATGTTTTATGTATTTACAAGACTGCCACTCCCCTCACTTATAAAAGGGAACCTACTTTTAACTATTTTAAACAATGCATAAGAACTTTATCTAGTACATTATATAATGAAATTATCTCACAACATCCTTATCCATGACCTTGAGGTGTTGGTCATCCCAAAATTCCCATCCATTAATCCTTAAGGTATTTTTCAAAGGAGGATACCCAAAAAAAGAGGTATATGTTCTTAATGAGCATTACCATGTTTCTTTATTCTTAAACCAAAAATAAATGTTCAATAACCATATTAACACAATTAAATAAATATTTTTATTATACTTATATGTTGTTATATTAATGGTATCTCCAGTTTCTATATCTTTTTCATCTATTAGAAAATTATAACGTCGCTCGTGAATATGTATGGACTACCATCTCCATGTAGTGATGGAAGTCATTTTTTATCACATATTTATATAAATAGAAATTAAAATTTATAAAATTAATAAATACGGTACTTTTGAAATTATTTAGATTCTATAGATGATGATACTATGATCAAGGTTCATGTATCAAAACCGTTGAATCAAAACATTAAAGGAAAATTTACTTGTTTTTACTAGAATGATCATTTAAAAAAACAATTATTAATAAAATGATAATTATAAATAATAAAGGAATGATACATATTAAGTTATATATGAAAATGGTTCTATAGTAAATTAACATTAAATATATATTTATTATATAGTAGTATTGAATGCATATAAATAAATACAGAACATTAGGTGAGGGTTTATGTTATAATATCATTTCCTTTTTGGATTTTATATGCTATGTTTATATTGAGAGAAATTGTATGGTACTTAAAATTATCAAGAAAAAGTTTTAATGAAAAATCCAACATTTTTTCATCCTTAGTTGATGAACTAATTCTTCCATTTCCAAGCTCTTAAAATTATTTTATGGATGTTTTTTTATATTCATTAAATGTTTTAAAAAGTTTATTTTCAATAATTTTGAAATTATTTACAACATTTTAAAAGTACTATTTTTAAAAGGTTTTCTGAATAAGTCATTATTAATTCTTTACATAATTGTGAAAAGAATTTTCTCTTTTAACATATAAAAATGGGCATATTTTCTTTCCATCATAACCATTATTGGATTTGAATATTTCTCTAAAATTTACCATAGTTAATTTTTTAAAAAATATATTTTTTCATTATTTTTTGAATTTTAGTTTTTAAAGATATCGAATGGAAATGTTTTTTCCATGTTTTAAAATAAATTCTCAATTTATATTCTAATTATATTTCTCAACTAGTTCAATATTCTTTAAGGATTTCATGATTAACTAGGGATATGATATTATGTTACCATACATTTTTTAGGGATTATTATGATGTTGATTTATGAATGATTCTATAAAACCCGATAATTATGTTATGATGAAATATTTATGAAACATGTTTTTTTCCAAGGGTTATACTATGATGAAATGGTGGAATTTTTAGGAAAACTATTTCTTTTCCATGGGTTGTGATATCATGAATTGATAAATATTTTACGATATTATATCCCTCCAATTTATTGGGTAAAGATTGATATCTCATTAGATAATTTGGACTATACTGGGGGTGTGCCTAATTCAGTAAGGGACTATCCATTACGATAGTATTGAGAAGATCAATTAAACATTTATTAATCCTATTCATTTTGTAATTTACCATAAAATTAATTAATCTTTCAAGTAGTGATTATAGAATTAAATATATATCAAGAAAATGTCTTAATGGTTTCCCGATCCTGCCTATATCATTAACGTACCCAGTTATACCGAGCACATGAGTGGAGACTAATATTCTACCATACATACTTTTTTAAAAAATTACTTCAAAAACTTATACATATTATCCGTAAAAAATACTAATATAGTCATTTTAGGGTTTTTATCATCTTAGACTCAATGATATTCTCATGTTGATTTTGTAATGTAGGCTCTATGGACACATGAATGATATTTTAGATAACAACTAAATCTATAATTTTTTTAACATATGTATCTTGATCCATTTTGAGTGGATTCAACTTTGGGATAATTATAAAAGGGTTTCTCTAACACATATAAATTTTCTTATTATTTTAAAATGAAACCTTGGTTTCTGTACATGTATGGGAAATTTATTTCTTTATCTTTTATTTCTCATGTATTGATCATAAATTCATGCTTGGTGATGATTTTATTTATCCAAAATATAAACTTCTATAATATGATTATCATGGTTTAATTTCAGTAAATTAGAATTTTTATTAAATTTACTCTACATAAACTTGTTACCCCCTTAATACGAATCATACCAAATTTTGAGGATGATCCATATTTAAAAAATATTTTTGTCCATTTAGCACTTATCCCATCACTTAGATATTCTAGTATAAAATTATTTCAATCATATTAGAGATTAATCATAGACAATTTTATGGATAACTCTTTATCCTAATCCATAAAAAGGAATAATTCTCCTCTATTTATTTGGTATCATAACGATTAGGGTTTCATAGTTATGTGTAACAAAAAGTTAATATCAGACATATTCACCTAATGGTTAGAATTAGCTATAATTTTTTCTCATCAGACAATATAATTAATGGGTAAATAATATTTTGGGTTACCAATATTAAATTATCATGGTCCTAATAAGTTTTTCATTATAATAAATTAGAAACTTTTTATTTTTAAACGGATGTTAAAATCTCATGTTTTTATCTCATCTAATTCCTTTACATGTATGAATGCTTCTAATAATTTAGTTTTGAATCACTATTTTATATACAAAATAGATATGTATAAACCATGTTGTTTTGAAACTATTTACATAACCCATAATTTTAGTTTCTAACATAAATTAAAATCTAATTTATATTTATTTTTATCTACCTTTACTATAAATTATTAAAATAAATTTATATTAATAATCAATTCAGAGTAAGAATGGAGAAACATGTAAACACCGCCCAATTATCTATAAAAATCCACAACTCTCATGTCCTAATCCCCCTCCCTACTAGTAAACCATTCGTGGTGAAAATAAAGAGAATGAGTGACCTCTGAATCCTTCTTCCAATAAGCCTCTGGTCGACGACTATCACTAAGGGTATAAAGCGCACAATAAGACCATTCCCCACCAATAATCCAAGGAAAATAATGTGAAAACCAAAAATCGATCACTATGTCATAAATAGAAAATAACCATAACCCCAAAATTCATGTTAAGAGATACAATTAAAGAACCAAAAAACACCAAAATAAAACCCAAGGTAGTGACTCTATAACAGATTCAACCTCCAAGTTTCAATGTCCAGTTCAATCTATAAAATTTTCCTTGAATCTTAAAAAACAATTTCTATATATAGGGTGACCACATTATGTATAATAAATAGTAGAAAACAAAAGGGCTCTTTTTAAAATGTGATAATATAATACTAAAGAACCAATGAATAAATAAAAGAACCAAAATTCACCTAAATTTCTCAATTAGCCATCCCAGACTCGCCAAGGCTCACCCACCAAATAACACATCTAATGTTGTAAATTAATATTAGATGAAAATTGATTAAGTCACCTTTCATACACTTCCCCACTAAGCTTCCACTATCATGCCCCAACATCAAACATAATGTGCTCACATCCCTTCCATATATACTATTGATCGCATATCAAGCCAAATACGATGTCAGTCGGGATGCAACCCTACATATCGCAACCTCCCACAGGGTCCAATATCTCATACTAACATCAATAAATATCTATAAATGACACACCAAAACCATAAAATCTTGAATTACATAACATATTCAATCATAACCACATAACCAGGGAAGTAGTGTATCATGACCATAAATAACATAAAGCTTGTTACCTCCTCCTAACATGCATAACCCCCAAAACATATAAAATCCTATCATCACTAGGAATTTACACCAATTGTTCCATATTTTCCCAATACTCACCACAACATGGGTACCAACACTATATACCACTATTGAAATAATTTTGGGGAAGATGAGATAATTAGTCATTTGTTCCTCACCCACATGGATATTGGAGAAAACACCCCCAAAACATTTTGGTGTCAACACGTAGAACTCGACTTGGGTGGGGCACATATAGAAGTAATACAAAATCACAAGGTTATATATATATATATATATATATATATATATATATATATAACCTCCCACATTGCCTAGGCTAAATTTCTTCATTAAATAGCACCAACATAGCCCATATAACTACCTTATCCCCTCACAACATTCACAACAACTTATTCTACCACTAAATGCAATTAACTAAACCACATAGCTACACAAAATAAAAAATTACTCTTTTATTACAATTTAATCCATTTTCCATATTAGACCACTTACCACCAAGAACCATTTAATTAGACATTTAATTATATATTTAATGAAAACCCACTCTATCCATCACACACATTTATTCCCAATAATTATCAATGTTCAATACACTAACTCATTACATCATGTCAAATTTCTAGGCCACACCTATTTATTTCCAACCATGACATTACTAACTCACAATTATTAATTGAATCCTATAAATACCAGGAAACTACAACAATGTGACCCACACAACAACCTAACTTTTTTACAATAATAACCATCACATATTATAAAAAACCATCATTATAGCCCATAAATTATATAACAATCGCCATCAAATCACTACCAACTAACCCTCAATATATCCCATTCTAAACCAACCATAGCCCCACTTCCCAACATATTCCTCATTCATACAATCACCACCATCACCACACAACCCCACAAGGTTAAAAAAAACATAAGGATAACAATAAAAACATTATCACACAAATATTTAGATTTATAACCAACATACATCACAAAATAAAATTTAAATAGGCATTTCATAACACTTCATCATCTCTTTCATGGGATATTTCATAAAATTTACCAATTTACCGAAAATTGTTTCATAACAACATATATGTTTTTAAAAATTTATAAATAGTGATTTAAAGTAATAAATTATAGTAGGGGTTATTAATTCATATCATACACTAAACAAAAAACATTAAAACCTCTAAGTTTAAAGGGTTACAATTGGATATAACCAATGAAAATAATAAAAACATGTGAACTCATTCATTTTCTTTACCACTTATTATAGCTATTTTATTATCTTATTTATATCAATACAAAATGTCCACCCAACAAGAAGTAAAGGTATGTTAACTTAATAGATAATCATAAATAAGGAGAGAAAATGGACCCCTACCTCAATGGAAGATTTCTAAATCATTTTGCAAGACAAATAGAGTAAGAAACAATGACAAGACCACACCCGAACCCAGAAACCCACAATCAACATATAACACCTCAAGTACTTCATCAAATGAATCCCTAATAACCCTAAAATCAAATAGGAACCACTATTGAGAGTTGTAAAGGTGACAATAAAATAAATCAAATGGAAAAGAGGAGAACTGTAATGAAACGACCTAGTTTAACCTAAAAACTAGTACCTAACCCATTCTGTTTCATACCCGTTGGGCTTTCCCGATTCCCATGGGATGGTGACAAGCACTCAAGAATTGAAAAACACAATAGAGGGAATTATTTTGGACAACATGAACAACCCTATGGCATATATGCATATATAAAAAACAAGAATCAATAATGGATGTCATAAAACACATATATTCCATAACTGTAAGAAAACAACAGAAACATAAAACTAAAAAGTATCTAAAAACATCAAGACATGTCCAATTGAAAAGGACTAAAAACTAAACATCTACTAAAAACGATGGTAGTGAAAGAATCCCAGCATCTCACCACTAGCTACCCAACCAACTGACATGAACCTCACCGCCTCACTACGTCACCTTGACTTTCCCTTCATAGGAAGACAAACAAAGGTTTATGCACCAATGAAGAGGTGCATATCCTGTGAGTTAACAGGATCCATAGTATCCCTCCCAGGTGTTCTATAACTAGTATCTATATAAAAACCAATGTATTCTCATTTTAAATAAAACATGGCATGATAAGCAGTAAAGTAGTTTTAGAGAAAACATGGTAAAAATTTACCTTTTTTGGATCAATTCTAAAAAAATTATATCAATTTCAATGCACATTTTTGCATATCATTTTTTACAAGAATAAACATGCATATCAAGGCTAAATCAAAAATCCATGAAATAAAAAATAGAAGCAAAAATACCACAACATCAACGAATACTATAGATCCAGGCCACAAACTACTCATACCACAATCAATAAAGTACACAAATTCCAATACTAGAATAACAGGCCTTGGAACTATAGGAATACCTCATGATTAAACCCCCCCAAAATGTCAATATTAGTACCCTAGAATAATGGGCCTAGGAAATATAGAAAATACCAGAAAAATATGCTTGATAATAATAAAAAATGGACGATGGACCCAAGATAAACCTTACACCTAAGTACCCAAGGTTACCCATGTGATATTTTTTCACAATTCATTTCAATTCTTTAAAAACCATTACAAAACCATTTCACAAATTCCATTTCAATGCTTTGAAAATACCAATTTTCTCTCTATTTATCAATAAATAGGGGAAAACCATTTTCATTGAAAACGCTTTTCAATACACACAAAATAATCATGCCAATTTAAATATACAAAATATTTTATAAAGAAAAACAATCAGGTTCAGCAATTTAGGCAAGAGATGGAACAACCTACCTTAAAACTCAGTTCACACATGCCTGTAGTGGAATCTAAAATGAATGAAACCCAAAAAAGTTAATAAAGGCCATAGAATCAAACCAACATCAAGATTTATTCAATTTAGAAGATAAGGGGTCAGAATAAGAGAGGAAACTGACATACCTCAAAAGAAAATTCCCTCCGCACCATGAAAAATAGAAGAAAAGGTCTCCAGAACGAGATCACACAATGGATCTAGGAAGAAACCAAGAAGAATCAACAACCATAGACCAATGGATCCAAATATTTCACCCAAAAGTGATATTGTAATCAAAGGAAATGAAGGAACGAGAAGGTTACTTACCCAGAGAGACACACCATAATAGAAATGGAGATCAAGTGTTGAACAGATTGATCTAGAAGGGGCCTAGTCACACAAAAATTACCTATAAGTACCTTAGGTCGAGATCCATGAAGAATCAGAGAAAGAATTGAAATAAAACAATCGTATGTTGTCCTTAAAAACTGTACATGGGCTGTTTCATGATGTGAAACCTCCATTCACGTCATGAAGTCCACACTGGATAAGTATGTTGAAAAATCTATCTCCTCGGATTAAAAATTTGTCATTTAAAGAAGTCACAACATGAAACCACATTAAAAATGTGTAATATTTCATAGTATGATCCCTTTCATGAAATTTACCCCAACAACAATTACACGACTTGTAACATAGTTACACGGTGTGAAATCATTCTACATCCTACAAAAATGATTGGTTCTTAGTGATATTTTAACAAATCTTTAACTTCACCATCATAGCTATCCTTCCAATCTCAAAGGAGGGGAAAACCATGATTAGGTTAAGGGTATATCTAGTAAAATGGTAATGGTATGTTACAAAATTCCAACCATAGAGACTTTTCATCTTCCTGAAATCTTGTGGAAGATGTAATTCCTAGAAAGAGATGAGGCCCCTACTTCATCATCAATGATTCATGTTCCCAAGTCTCATGGTAATCTAATAATTACTTACATGGAAATATAAACAACATAATTGAATTTCCATGTTATAATTTCACTTGAGAGTCAACAATATCAAATAGCTTCTCCAAAATAGAAGCATCTAGCTCTAACTCAATTTCTTCCCAACTCAGAAAATGAGCAGGATCAGGGTGATATTTCATGAGCTAAGATATATGGAAAATATCATGAATACCTATCAACTAAATTGGAAATGCTAACTGATAAGCAACCAATATTAGCAGCTTCGTGACCTCAAATGGTCCAACATATCTCGAAGCTAAAATTCCATACTTCCAAAGTCAATGGTGACCCAAATGAGGAGAAACATTCAAGAACACTTTTCCAATTTTGAAAAACTACAAATGTTGACGCCACTGATCCGTATATGATTTCTGTTGACTTTGGGCTATAACTAGACATTGATTTACATCCTGAATCTTCTTAGATGCTTCCGGAACCAAACATGGTCCAGATAAAGATACTTCTCCCACCTCAGACCAACAAAGGGGTGATCTACATGTGTAACCATACAATGTCTCAAATGTATCCATTCTAATCCAATAATGGTAACTATTGTTTTAAAAAATACAAACTAGTCCCAGATGGCTATATGATGATCCTATAAAATCCAAGATATAGGCACATAGCATATCCTCTAGAATATAAATTACTCGCTATGTTTGACTATATGTCTGTGGACAGTAAGGTGTTATCAACTTAAACTTATTTCCCATTGCCTCTTAGAGACTCATCCAAAACCTTGAGGTAAGCCTAGGATCCCTATTTGAAACAATGGAAGAAGGAATCCCATGTAACCTCAAAATATCTTCTGTATATAGCTTACCCATGTCTTCATCCTTAGTGGTATCCTTGACCAGAACGGAGTGAGAATAATTCATTAACCAATCAATAACCACCCAAATAGAATTATTCCATTTGAGAGTCCATGGTAATCTATAAAAAATCCTTGGATACATCGTCCCATTTATATACTAGAATCAGAAGAGGATGGAGCAACCCAAAGGGTTTCAAGTTCTTTTCCTTTATCCATTGGTTGGCGTAATTGTAAGACACAAACTCTGCGATGTTACACTTCATACTCGGCCACCAGAATCATCAAATATTTTATAATACATCTTTATAGTGCCTAAATTAATGGACCATGAAGAGTTGTGACAATAGAACAAGACTAAACTCCTCATAGATGTTGGGACAACAATATTTTTCTTGAAGTGAAGCATACCATCGGAAGAGAGAGACCAACTAAAAATAGTCTCCCTGCCATAAAGGCTTTCTTGACTCTTCTGAAACTCATCATCCTACAACCGAATATGAAAAATAGACTCTAGTAGAGATGATGATAACTGAAAACTGGTCAGAACCATGACTGAAACATCATCCAGATCATCTATATGAAAAAGAGTGAAAATCCACATAAGGTTCCATACTTCTTCGATTCTAGGAAAACCTGTGATGGTACTTTCCTACTAAGAGTGTCTAAAATAACATTACCCATTCCTGGGGTGTAAGAGATATCAAAGTCAAAAATCTGAAGGTATTTTACCCACCACCTCTATATGTGATTCAATTACTCCTAACAAAACATATAACTCAAACTCTTATGATCAGATAATACTGTGAACCTTTCCCCAAAAAGATAGTGTCTCCAACACTTAAGCACATGCATGACTGAAAACAGATCTAAATCATTAGTGGGGTAATTATTTTCATGCGGTCAAAGCTGACGAGAGCCGTAAGCTACCACATGGTCATCCCACATAAACACTCATCCCAAACCAACACCAAAAGCATCACATAACACCACGTATCAAATACTGGGCTCAGCTAAGATCATAATAGGGGAATATATCAGAATAATTTTTAGTTCATCTAATGAAGTCTGACACTTCACATCCCAGGTGAATTTCACTGATTTCCTGGTAAGATAAGTCAATGGTGACGCCATCTTAGATAATTCCTTGAAAAAACATCATTAGTATTTGGAAATAACTAGAAAACTTTGTATCTCAAAGACATTCCTTGGGTTTTTCCATGTAAAAATAACCTTTACCTTCTCTGGATCAACTAATAATCCATGTTCAGAAATTTTGTTCCCCAAGGACTTCACTCATGGAATCCAGAAACAACATTTCGAAAGATTTCCATAAAAATAGTGACTCTTGATAATTTCTAGAACCAAACTCAGATGGTGCTCATGCTCACTCTCATATTTCAAATAAACCAAAATATCATCTATGAACACAACCACAAAGTGTCAATATATTGATGGAATATCAATTCATCAAATCCATACAAACTTAAGGATAATTTTTCATACCAATAGTAATCATAAGATATTCATAATGGTCATACCTACTCCAAAAGGCTATCTTTAGTATATCAGACTCTTTAAATCTAATCTGATGATAACTCAATCGAATATCGATATTTGAAAACCACTTCTCCCCATTTAACTAATCAAACATATCATCCACATGAGGAAAATGATATTTGTTCTTAACCATCACCTGATTAAAATTTTAATAGTGCAAAAAAATTAAGTAAACCATATTATTTCATAGAAAAGAGCACAGGGGCTGCCCAAGGTGAAATCCTTGGGTGAATGAAATTTTTTACCAATAGGCCGTATAACTAAATCTTGAGCTCTTTTAGCTCTTCTGGTTCCATATGATAAGAAGGTACCGATATTGGCTGCGTAATCGAAACCTGATCAATTGTAAAATATACCTCTCTCTATGGAGGAAGGCTGTAAAACCCTTCTAGGAGAACGTTAGGAAGGTATTGAATAAGAACAGGAAGATCAGAATAGAAAAAATCAGTTAGGCTCAAACGGAACAATAACCAATAAACTCATGTTCTCTAGGCAGGAGGGTCTTGTACAACCAGAACATGGGTCCCACTCTCCCTAAAGCACATGAGAGATCCCTCTAACAATAATAAATGAAACACACTGATGATAACAATCAACATCATCTTGATGAGTGACAAGCCAATCCATACCAATGATGATGTCAAATAAATCCATATCAAGAATGAGAAAATCGAAGACCAAATCCATATCATCTATCATTAACAAACAGGAAGGACACCCAAACCCATGCTCTTTCCTCATACCAAGTGTTGTTTCCAACTCCATTTTAAAGGAAATAAGTTCCATTGGATTCGTAAGAATATAAACAAAACATGAAGATATAAATGAGTGTGAGGTACTAGTATCAAGTAAAGAAATTGCCACTAAAGAGAAAATAAGGATAATAATTATCAATATTGTCGGACCTGCATCAAATTCTACTAGAAACTCATCTACTGTGTGAAAATGATTCACTCCTAATGCATGTGGATAGAGCCCTATAGTCTTTGAAGCTTCTTAATACACCGCAATAGCCTTTGGTGCTGACGAACCGTGACCATAATGAGGCGTAGTCATACCCTGACAAAATTGCTATAAATTACCAACAAATCCACAACTATTGAATATATTTGTAGGCATAAGATAAGAATGCTTTGTGTGTTCTCCCTATCCAAACTAATAGAAATTCAGAGGCACATTACCCACTATAATAGATAGTGTAGAGGAGGCTCGCTGTTGAGACCACCTCTTCTACTCCTGCATTGATCTTTACACTTCCTCTTCTTCCCACGTGTGCCTTTGAAGCTGCCACCTGATGGAAGAGAATAAGTGGAAATTCCAAACTTGCCTATTATATTTCTATCTTCTATTATAGCTCTGTCTACTATCCCCACATAGGTAGAAAGCTTCAACATGAACACCTGCGATATGATATTTGGTTTCAAACCCTATAGTTACTTCTGAGCCTTCAGTTGGTCATTATTCACCATGTACACAGAGAAATAGTCAAGCTCAGAAAAACGATTGATGTATGATGACACTGAAAAATCTTCCTAATTTAAAGATAAGAACTCCAAATACTTTTCCATCATCAAGGATATTGGAAAAAACTACTGATAGAACAGGGTTTTTGAAACCCTTACAACCCAAGCCCATGTTTATTTCTACTTAGAACATATAATCCCACCGTCTCTTTCTAGAACTCTCAAGTATGAATACTACAAAATTCACCCTGATGTTCTTAGGTGTCTCCAAAATGTTTAATATTTGATCGATCCTATCCAGCTATTCCTCCGCCTCTTGTGGTTCCATGGTTCCTTTAATGGATGGTGGCTTGTCACGTAAGAACTCCCACCATCAATCCCTATCTAATCCATCTATTGGTTGGACCTCTACCACTACATTATGAACAAATGGTATACCTTTATAAATAGCAAGTACTGACCATATGATAGTCTCAATTAGATTCTAGTCTATAGGTGGGTTCTCTTGAGGCGAATTAGTTTCACCCTCTTGAGGAACTCATGGAAGACGTATCAGAGGCATACTGCTGCACACTAAAACATAATAACGATCAGACAAAAAAAACTAGTTAAAACTAGAAAACCCATAAGAAAAAATGATATTTTTAAAACAAAAACCAATACTAGAGACACACACCCTAGCATCCCATGGAAACTTGTGTCTTATTATGACAGGTTCTGGCCAAAAACTTATCGCAACATACCTCTCAAGTCCCTCCAATCCTATATTCAGTCTAATATATGTCCCAAGATAAGGAATCTTGAGGAAATACCTTCCTGTGATACCAAATTGTAACAAACCAACTTGGGTTTCCCTTAAAACCATCACCTAATCCATTCCGTTACATACCTGTAGGGCATTCCTGATCCCCACGAGCAGGCGACAAGCACCCGAGCATCGAACAACACAACAGAGGGAACAATTTCTCCCCACACGAACAAACACATGGAATATATACATATATAAAAAACAATAAGAACCAATGAGAGACGAAGAATACATATATTCCATAATTGTAAGAAAACAACAGAAACATACAACCAAAAAAGTATCAAAAAACTCCAAGACAAGTCCAAATACAATTGACTAAAAACCAAATAGATACTACAAACGATGGTAGGAATGGGATCCCACCATCTCAAAACCAGATGAAATGAACCTCACCACCTCACTACGGCACCTTTCCTTTCCCTACAATGGAAGACAAAAAAATTCTACATAACACCGAAGAGGTGTGAAGGGTGTGATATAACAGGATCAGTAGGATCCCCCCCAGGTGTTCTATACCCAATGTCTGTATAAAAATACATATATGCTCATTTTAAATAAAACATGACATGATAAGTAGTAAAGAAATTTTATAGAAAATATGGAAAACATTTCCCTTTTTTCCACAGTTCTAAACAAAATCATGTATATCAATTTAAATGCACAATTTTCCATATCATTTTTTATAATCATAAACATGAATATCAAGGTTAAATAAAAAATAAAAATAAATACAAGACAAAAGTACATGTATCACAACACCAATGAATACTATAGGTCCATACCGCAGACTACTCATACCACAATCAATCAAGTGTACAAATTTTTATCCAAGAACAATGAGCCTTTGAAGTATAGGAATAACCAATGATTAAACCCCCCAAAATGTCAATATAGGTCCCCTAGAGCAACATGCCTAGGAAATAAAAGAAATCCCCAATACAAAACTCCTTGATAATCACAAAATAATGGATGATGACCCCAAGATAAACCTTCCACCTAAGTAACCAAGGTAACCCATGTGCTCTTTTTTTTCAAAATTCATTTTAATGATTTGAAAAAAATTTCAAAACCATTTCGAAAATTATATTTCAATGCTTCGAAAATACTTATTTTTTCTTCATTTATCAATAACCATGGAAAACCCATTTTTCATTGGAAACTCTTTTCAACACACACAAAATAATCATGAAAATTACAATATAAAAAATAGTTTATAAATAAAAACAATCAGTTTCATCAATATAGGCTTGTGAAAAAACCACCTACCTAAAAACATAGGTCACACACACTCACAATGGAATCCAAAATCAATGAAACCCAAAAAATTCAATGAAGTACATAGAATCAAATACACATCAATATTGATTTAATTTAGAAGAAAAGGGTTCCGAAGAAGAGTGAAAACTCACATACATCAATGATGAATGCCCGTTGCACCAAAACCAACAAAATAAAATGAATCTGGAATGAGATCACACAATGGTTCAAGGAAAAAACAAAGAAGAAAGAATATACATAGACTAATGGATCTAAAGATGTCACCCAATGGTGATACTGTGATCAAATGTAATGAAGGAATGGGAATGTTACTTACTGGAAGAGACACACCACAACCGCAACAGAGATCGAGTGTTGAAAAGATCAATATAGAAGGGGTTGAGTCTCTCAAAAATTCCCTGGAACTGTCTTAGTTCAAGATCCATGAAGAACCAATGAAGGAATTAAAACAAAAAATCCACACACTATCTTTAGAAACCATACGCAGGATGTTACATGTCGGGAAACCTCCATTCACATCATGAAGTCTATGATGGATAAGTATGCCAAAAACATATGTCACCTTGGATTAATTTTTTTTATTTAAATAATTAACGACATGAAAAAACCATTCACGATGTCTAATCTTTCCAAATTTGATCCCTTTCATGACTTTTTCCCTAGTAAGAATTACACGGTGTGTAACCTAGTTAAATGACATGAAATCATTCTAAATCATGAAAAATGACTGATTCTTAGTGAAAGTCCAAAAAATATTTGACTTATCCTTTTAAGTATCCTCCCAATCTCAAAGAAGGTGAAAACCATGATGAGGTTAAGGGAATACCAGATAAAATGGTAATGTGATATTACAAGAAGCCACCACAAACTACTGATAATAAAACACTTAAATTCAGGGGGGGGGGGTCAATTCCACAGATTATGGGATGAAATACCTCCAAAAAATGAACAATATTCTCCCAATGATTGAGGGGAATGAAATTATCATGAGGGAAATTAAAGGGATACTAAAATTTAAGGATATGATAGAAAGAAAACCATTCAATGTGTGACACAACCCTTCACATCGTGAATAACTTGAGTCAAACTCCCATCGAAAATCATGTCACCATATCCTATAAAGTCAGGATCCATTAATATTATGAATCATTAGATTCATGTCATTAATAATCCTATGATATAAAATCCAAAAAATCATCTCGAGAGCTTCACTTCATAAACAAAGTGTTCATGAAGTGAACTACACCTCATCAATCTCCCAAAATCTATCCCAAAAAATAATAGGATTTGAACCACCCACATTCCATGAACCAAAACACCATATCATTCCAGGCATTATTCACACTATATTTTTTCATGCCATAAACTACTCTTAAAATTAAAAAGTTTATCTCCAAACCACCCAAACTTCATCAAAAACTCTCTACAACACCATCAACACCAAAAACTACACAATGTAACATGATGAAAGATCTAGGCCATTACATTCCAATCTAGTGAGTAGTTCAGCCCAAAGTAGATCATCTAACGGTTCTTTACTTAAGAGAGACATGAACTTCATCTTAATTATAGCACCTAATTTTTATAAATGATAATTATCTTCTAAATTTATGACTATAACTCAATAAAAAACATTTTCAGGGTAGAAGAATATTAAATAAACTTCCATACCTAGCATGCAACTCCTTAAATGAATTTATGTTAATTCATAAGTGTTTTAACACTTTAAAATAAATTAACAATATATTCATAATGTGAAAAAACTATATCTATGAATAATGTAGGAAGTAAACCTAAATAAATAAATAAATCAAAAATTTATAAATGAGATATACATTTAAGAACAATTCCTCAATAATGAAATTAAAATAACATAATGATTTAACCATGAGTTATTGACATCCAATTTATAAATAAATATAATTACTTTGTATTAATTTCTACTATGAACTAAGACATATTAATATTCATATTGTATTTACTTAAATATGTTTTCTTTATATAAAATATATAAATTTTATATTTCATATGAAAAATTCGACCATTATGTAAAAATCTTACATAAAAAATATATAAAATATTTGAAATAATTTTTACCTTGGTCATATCAGTTATCAAAACTCCTTTGGATAATATTCAAATAATTTCTCAAAATAGGCATTTTAATGTGAACATTTAAAATTAGAAATTATGAAAAATTCATAATATAAAAAAAAACATATTTATATTTTTCCTTATTTTGTAATGTATAAACAGTTTATAAATTACCTTATAAATTCTATATAACAACAACAATTAAAATTATAATTCATGCCTTATAAATCAAAGGTATGTCAATATTAACAATGAATAAAAAGTATATTTATTTACTAAAGGTATTAAAAAAATATAAAAATTAATTAAAATCATTTTGAAATTATTGAATTTATGGACACTGTATTAATTAAATAAAAATCCCATAATATCATTTCCCCTAATCGATAAAAAACTTTGAAATTATATAATAGAAATAAAAAATAAAAAAAAATTAATAATATTTTTCTATAGGTCAATTTTTAATATATCATCCACACTATAGTTTAAATATTATACCATGGTTTACGATATACATTAGTATCCAGTGATATCACCTTCAATATAAGAAAATCACTACAAATAATATATCTCATTTTATAATAGAAGATCCATGTATTTATCATTTTATATGATATGCGACATGTGTTTTATGACATCACCTTAGGTTCATGGAAATAGTTTTTTATGACTGGATAGAATGATCTTTGATATCACCTTTTGGTTCCTTGGTGTTTTATTTTATGATGGGCATATATATCTATAAGGTAATACGATACTCTATTCTATGGAATGAAAATGATATATATCAGCTCCATCATTGAATAAAACTACCCATATCTTATGTTACAATATTTTTAAAATAGAAGGAATTATAATGGATCATCTGTAATGATATCACTTATTGTATAAGATGAAGCTATCACGACATACCATACCACATACTATATAATAAGGTACAATTAAAAATATATATCATTTTGTACAATATCAAATACATAATAATAAAAGATATTTATTTTCATTATTTTATACTTTATTTAAAGACTAAAAACACCTGGAATAAATTTGATAACACTAAAAGGTTTTTTATGGCCGAATAATACTTATTCAAGAAATGGAAGATAATAGGTGACCACAAACCAAGATCTCCATTTTATAAAACTAAATATTGTATAAAATAAAATTAATAACATGTGTACCATACATCATTATTATCCACAACTCATATCTCCAATCACACTATTTGATGAATGTAACAAACCATAATCTTTTATATGACATCTACTTTCTTAATAAATATATGTGTCATAATTAGGTATATAGTGTAGTATAAAACACATAAGCCACAAAATAAAAACTAATACTATTTTATTTAATTTATGTATAAATTTAGTTATAAAGAATAAATCTGCCTCATAAAATAAAAAATAATAAAATTATAAAATAAAAACAATTAAAATTAAGTAGAATTTGAAAATCCATTGGGTAAGGGTATCCAGAAAATATCACACCACAAACTATATTTTTAGAATAAAATAGATCATTGTAAATATAAATTAAATTTTAAAAAGGATATATAAAATAAAAATATGAAACTATGTGAATGATGAATGATTTTAATAAGTGGTATTTATAGGTTTTATAAAGGAAATATGACACTTTGAATTATAATATAAAATTTTCAATAGTAACTTGTTTATTAGAATATTAATCTAACAATTGAAAAAACAAAATAACTAATAGAATAGTAAAATGACTTGTAAATAATATTTGTAGTGAATGAAATAACTAAATATTATTATTTTACTGTCATAACATAAATTATAGAATTAAGAAACTCAATGGATGTAAAAGTGTATATTTTTAATAAAGTATATTTCAACATAATTTCCAAGAACTATAATTTTTTATAATATTTAAATATGAAAATAATCTATTTAAGGATAAAAACTAAATGAGTATCATTTTTTGGAATCATCTGATCAAAAAATTTCAAAGGTGAGATTTTAGTTTTTTTAAAGAATTAAATTTTTAGGTGAATAATAAAATTATTGTTGTACAAAATACTATAGTGACATAGTAGTGATATAAAAAAATCCTAATAGATTAATTTTTTAAATTGAATCCAAATAATTTTCCAATATAATTTATTCATCAAAAAAATAAATTTAATATCTAAACCTATAATGTAATCTCAAAAGTCTAAAAACATAAAGTATACCATTACAAACCATTTCTCATTTTTTCTTCATTTATTATGTATAAAAAAATAAATTTTGTTTTAAAATTAATTAAAAGTAAAAAAGATAACTGCAATACAATATAATTCATAATGATAGGGAATAATGGTATTACAAGGTTTACTTCTCGAATTATATTTTATTCATTATATTAACCACAATACTCCTCCTCCTCATGTATAAATACCCCCTTTCAACCCCTCAGAAAACAACATCTAAAATTGATTAATTTTCTCAATTAAACATGCTAATTTTAAAAATACGCCTTATACCATTAGATATGTTTTGATCCCACCTAAACAAAATCCTTCAAGATAATGTTGTTTTTATAAATGGATAATCACAAGAAAAAGGTGATATTACAATTTTTTCCTCTAATTTTTTATTCTATTCATATATAATTCTATGCCTTATTAATAGAAGTAATTTAAAATTTATTAATTAATACATTAAAATTATATTAATGATATTAATTTTCTATAAAAAAATTTATTTTCAACATATGAATATATAATCTCTCCCTCCCACTCTTTGATAAAGTCCCACTAATAGTCAGTTTACTACCTATGAGGACGATGGAATTATTTGTATATCACAACCTATATTCCTTTTCAATTATAATTATATATCTAAAATTTTTATTATAATACCATATATTTATTATAAACTAATTTTATTGTATATGTTTTACCCCTCTTCCCCTCTTTTGACATGTCACGTTTAGGGTCAATAAACCACCTATGAGGGAATTTCTAATTATTTTATTATAAATAACTTCATGGATAATTAGTTTAAATTATTTATAATGTTTAAATATTTACTTCTATGTGTTTTCATATTTTGTAGGCATTTTTTTAATTGTTCCAAAATAGTTAATTCAGGCTAAGAAATCTAAAATATGTGGGAAAATTCAAAGAAACATGTCATAAATGATTTCATATTTGAAAAAATAATTAATAAATAGATTATAAAGTTTAAAATTTATCAATAATAAAATAAATTAATGTTATGAAATACTATACTCATGTTTTATAAAACAGAAGTTTATGATACAAGAGCCATGTATGTGATAAAATAAAACTTGACCTAGGGTTATCAGACTCTCAAACTCAAATATTTCTTTTAGGATTGTATTTTACTCCCCTACATTTTCAATATGATTCTTATTTAATAAAAAATAAATGAAAATTACGTCTATTATCATTTTTTCTTTTGGGGATATGATTTTTTACATATTTAGGATCAATTCCTAGCCACCATAATGATTTATGATCGTGTTTTTATTCTCAAAGTGTCTCCTTCGTTATTCATATGTTTATTCTTATATTTTTAATGAATTATGATATTTCCATTATTAATGTGACCCTATAATGTAAATACTATTATTCTACCATCTTATTTTTGTAACCAATAGGTTTATTCTTCAATGTATTATTTATGGACTCACTATGAAACCTATTCTTTACTCATTGGTTCATTTCTTGTTTATGATTGTGATGTTGTTTATTTCAATGTGGCATACATCATTATGATCCTATAATGTTGTTATGGGTGGTATTGGGATTACAAAATTTTCCAATGCATTAATAAAAGTTATATATCAGATGTAATTATTGATCCCCCATACCTTCACTACTAGGTCTAATGCTAAAAACACATTCTTCATACATAGGCTTTGATAACAAGTATGGTGAACCAAGAAAAAATATCTTTATTTTACAACATTCCCATAAGTTAAATGTGAAGGTTACAACTCTAGGAACCTATATCGAATGTCTTATTTATTAAATTGTCACTAGATACAAGTAATTGTATCTCAAAGGAACGAATAGTCTTGTAGTCTTGAAAAACCAAATACATACATGATTCCCATATTAGATTATAAATATAAAATACATATCATGAAGCCATTATTTCATCCTTGATATTATTCATAATATCTTTCTTCATATCATAAGGAAAAGAAATAAAATAAAAGGGTGATATCAGATTCTTAGAAAGGGTTACATATAGTTGAATCTATCTTGATCAAATAAGGAATAATCAATATAGCATGGTAAATAACGGAATAAAGATGCCATTTAATCAGTAAATTGTGCCAAAACCTCCTCCATAGATAATATCAATGCATTAATATCATGGATAATAATAACTGAACTATCAATGAAGGAAATTATAAATATTTGATTCCATGATCTCAAACATCATGGTATTTACACCATCGAGGCCATATTCCAAGAGGGTTTAAAACTCTAGGTATGAATACCCAAAAAAATCCATTTAATTATAGATTACTGATTTGTATCATGAGGCCCATCAATGCATCTAAGGGATATGTAATTTTGGGCCCCAACCATCACTACATGTCCTATAAATTCCTATTATATAAAATGACTAATTTAATACATGAAAAAATATGCCTTAGCAATAATTTATCATATTTAGTAAAAAATATGAATTTATAAATAATTCCCCTATTAATCAAATAATCTCAATATATAATAACATATGTAGAAATGGTATATGGTTTGAGAAATAATCATATCCATGATACAAAGAATATATATTTCAGAGAAATATAATATTCAATGATCATGAGTAAGTGAATGTTTCAAGAGATGGTATCATTACAAAATATCCCCAATGATGCAAGAACCCAATTTTATTTTGAGGGAAATATCCTTTTTATTTTAGTTTTAATTCACTGGATTTGACCTGTTGTGATTTCTTAGTGAGGATGTGGAAGAAATGAGGGTGTCTGGGGATTGTTTGAAGCTCAAAACCCGAACCAGTGGAAGAAGCATCTGGTCTGTACAGTTAGTAAAAACCATTCCCCCCAGTACACATAGTTCATATTAACTTTGTAGGGTGTTTTAATGAGAAGAAGAGGGACGCATGGTTTTCCCAAACTGTGTGACTCAGACCGCACAACCATGCAGGTGTGGAAGGTCTTGTTACAGAGGATTTTTGTATAGGTTGGGCATGGTTAGTCTAACCGTTCACCTAGCGCGCGTGAGGGGGGTATTGAGGCAGTGCATGGTGCATGATTTGTGCATGGTTTGGCATACCATGTGGACACATTGTGAGACCCAATTTTAAAGGGGTAGATTTATTATTTTTATAATAAGGTATTATAATTTTAACCCTCATCTTCCTTACTTCACTATAATGGACAATAACTCCCATTTCCTACCTAGAGATATCTTCAACATGATCCCACCTTGGTTGATAGATTTCTTCATCATAAAACCTAGGAATCAAGAGACGATCATATCATTGAATTTATCACAATAATATCTTAAATACTTATGCTAATTTCATCATTATTATTTCTATCAAAAAAAGCATTTTGGTATAGGCCGATATGCCCTAATTTTTGGGTGTTCATTTATTGTTCCATTTTCTTATAATCTAGGCCAAGATAAGTGCCTATAATGGAAGATGCATCTTCCATAGGAATAATTTAGGTGGTCTATGACTCATCCATTAATTTATCTCCATCTATAAATTGTTCCTGTTATGTGCACAATGATTTCACAAGGGGTTTTTTGTTAAATTAATCTTCCATGATTTAATTTTTCTAGATAGTATCCTATATACCTAATAATTCACTTGATGTTGTTGGAGGTTGATACCTCAATATAGACCACCCAATTAGGGTGTGTTCTTAATTTATTCCTTGGAAACCCATGTTGAGTCTATCATTGGCACTATTTGAGTGCGTCTGACTTGAACATTAATAATGTAAGCATTCCATCATAATTAATAAATATTTAAAATAATGTTATAGAAAGTATATATTTATAAATATAACTTGGCCAAGTTAAATGATTATAAAAAGGATTGATATTTGTTTCATGTCCTTAACTCACCTTATCATGTTTAATGAAAGGTAATGGAATGAACCTATTAAATGATTATTCTCCATGAGTATTACATGTCCTATGATTACATATGATACAAATGGAATGAATATAAGGTGCATACTAATTTTGGACTATTTTCATATTTATAGGAATCATTAGAATTGATCCATCCTTGGACTCCATAGGGAATACATTGAGAACTAAGAGGATTATATTTCAATTAATTAATCTATTTTCTGTGGGAGATACCCACCACAGAATCTGGTCTTTGTATTATTATGTGAATTCCTTAGCATAGTACCAATGATTCACTTGAAATATTTTCCATATATTAGAATACCATGGATACACTCTTTGGAATCAACATGATGTCTTCAGACATTTGGAGCCATGGATTCACCACACTAGGCCTAGTAATTCTTTGCCTGAGATTACAATGCATGAGCTCCATGGAGTCGAATAAACTTTTTTATAGTAGAATTATTCCATTGTACCCCTTAGATTATACTTAGAACCCTATTCCCAGACTCACTACTACAAAATAGGCCCTTAAAATGGATATAATAGACCTTTATTAGTGCTATAAAAGTGTTGACTACCGTAACACGGTTAAAAGGCCAAGGCTTTTATTAGTTCTAGAAAAGTGCTGATAAAGGGTTTATTTATCAGTGTAAAAAAGCATTGATAAATCAAACATTTACCAGTTATTTTATAAGTGCTGATAAAAGACACCATTTATCAACACATTTAATTATCATTGATAAAGTAAATCCTTATCAGCACTTTTAGAATCACTGATAAATGATTACTTTATCAGTGCTACTAAATGCGCTAATAAAGGGAACCTTTATCAGTGCATTTATAAGCACTGATAAAGGAATCCTTTTATCTATACATTTACAAACGTTGATAAAGGACTCCTTTATCAGCGCATTTAGTAGCCTGATAAAGAGAAATACAACAGTGTGATGGTACAAAACACTGCATCACCAGAAATAGGGAATGTAGTGTGCTGTAACAACACACTACATCACTGAAAATAGAAACAGAAACAATTGCAGAAATTATAAAAATAAAATAAAAATACATAATTTAAATGATATAAAATTTCATACACAAATAAAATAAAAAAACACTTTAATAGATTATGTCAATTTTGTTTTTACTAAAGTTAATGTCAAAATTGAATAAAAAGGCCCACTAGAAGTCACACCGGTCATACTGTGAGTCTAATTGATGTGTGTTTAATTCTTACACATCAAATATTCATTATTAATAATTTTTGAAAAGTACCAAAATAATATGAATGAATTTTCTTGGTTTTTAGTATGTTAGATGTTTTTTATTAAAATTAAGGTCAATTTTGAATACAAATATTCACCTAGAGCCATACCAATCACAAAATGAATTGGATTGAGGTGTGACTAATTCTGAAATGTCTAATATTACGTAAGTATTATTGTATTAAATTATCAAAAAAATTAGAATGAGTTTCCTCATTTTTGAGTAAGCCCCTTGTGTTTTTACTAAAATGTCATTTTAATCTAGAAACAAACACTTTTAGTCATATATGTTTCATCATATGTGGGTGTGAAATGAGATTCATTCCTACATGTCACAAATGAATTGTTAATCATTTTCCTAAATTAACATGAAAATATGAGGGTGTTTTTTTGGTTTCTAGTGAGTGAAACTTTTTGTAATAAAATGCCAATTTTAAACTGGTAATGGACACTTTGAGTCATAACGGCCACACCGTGAGTCAGATTGAGATGATTTTGATTCCTACCCATCAAAAAATGACTTATGGTTCATTTTACTAGTGATAGAAAACAATCTAAATGCGTTTTCTTGGTTCTGAGTATGTCAATTATTTTTTCACTAAAATTAATGTAGATTTTGAATAAAAAGATGCACCCGGAGTCATACTGGTTACACCATGCATCAGATTGAGGTTTGTATGATTTTGACATATCTCAAATGACTTATTTATCATCTTCCTAAAGTATAAAAACAATAATTATGCGTTTCCTTAGTTTTGAGTATGCCACTTTGTTTTTTACTAAAATGTGATTTTAATGCACTTTTAGTCATACAAGTTGTATTGTGTATGGGATTTACATGAGACTGATTCCTACATGTCAAAACATGAATTATTATTCACTTTCTGAAATTATTAATACAATAAAACATTTCTTCTTGGTTTTAATTAAGTGGAATTTATTTATAAAAATTGTAATTTTAAACTGACAATAGACACTTGGAGTCATATTTGTCACACCATTATTCAGATTGAAATACGACTGCTTCATACACATCGAAAATGAATTATAGATCATTTTACTAAATTAAAAAAATAATTTGAATGAATTTCATTATTTTTTAGTATTTCAGTTATTTTTTTCACTAAAAATATTGTCAATTTTGAATAAAATGATGCACTTGGAGTCATACAGGTCACACTGTTTGTCATATTGAGGTTCGCCTAATTCCAAAACTTCTCAAATGAATTATGACTCATTTTAATAAAGTATAAAAATAATTAAATTTCATTTCCTCACTTTTGAGAAAGAAAGTTGTGTTTTTTTTCTAAAATATCATTTTAAACTAGAAACATGAACCTTTAGACATACAAGTTTCTTAGTGTGTGGGTTTGACATTATATTATTCCCCAAATGTTAAGAATGAATTATGAATCATTATAATAAATTATCAAGACAATATGAGCATTTTTTCTTGGTTTTTAGTGAGTGAAACTATTTTGTATTCAAATTTCAATTTTAAACTGATAACAAAAACTTAGAGTCACACCAGTCACATTGTGAGTCATATTGAGGTGAGAATGATTCTTACACATAAAAAATGACTTATTGATCATTATTATATTGTACCAAAACAATCAGAATGTTTTTTCTCAGTTTTTAGTATGTTAGTTGTTTTTCAGTAAAATTAATGTCAATTTTTAATAAAAAGATACACTTGGATTCCAACCAGTCACACATGAATTGGATTGAATTTTAGATGATTCTAAAACATCTCAAATGACTTATGGATTGTTTTCATAAAGTTTCAAATCAATCAAAATGTGTTTCCTTAGTTTTGAGTACAACACTTGTGTTTTGTACTAAAATATCATTTTAAACTAGAAACATGTACTTTTAGTCATACATGTTTCATTGTGTGTGTGTTTTAAATGAGAATGATTCTTACACACCAAAAATGAATTATGAAACGTTTTCATAAATTATCAAGGAAATCAGAGCATAGTATCTTGGTTTTCAGAGAGTGAATTTTTTTTGTGTTGAAATGTTAATTTTATACTGATAACAGACACTAGGAGTCATACTGGCCACAATGTGAGTCGGATTGAGGTGAGGATGATTCCAACACATTTAAAAATGACTTATGTATATTTTACTAAAGTACCAAAATATTAAGAATGAATTTTCTTCATTTTGAGTATGTCATTTCTTTTTTTCTCTAAAATTAATTTTAGTTTTGAAAAAAAGATGCACTTGGAGTCATGATGGTCACACTATACATTATATTGAGGTTATGATGATTCTAACATGTCCTAAATGACTTATGGATCATTTTTGATAATGTATAAAACCAATTTTAATGTGTTTCCTCAGTTTTGAGTATGCTAATTGTGTTTTTTACTAAAATTTCATTTTAAATAGAAAACAAGAACTTTTAGTGATACAAGTTGCATCCTGTGTGGTTTGGACATGATATTGATTCCAATACATCAAAAATTAATAATGAATCAGTTTCCTAATTTATTAAGATAATCCTAGTGAGTTTTCTTGGTTTATAATGGGTGACACTTTTTGTATTAAAATGTCAATTTTAAACTAATAACAGACCCTTAGAGTCATACTAATCACATTGTGAGTTATATTGAGGTTTGGACGATTCCTATGCTTAAAAATGACTTATGTATAATTTTACTGATGTTAAAAAACAATCCAAATGCGTTTACTTAGTTTTTAGTAGCTTAGTTTTTTCACTAAAATTAATATAAATTTTGAATTAAAAGATGCACTTGGAGTCATACCACTCACACCGCCCATAGGATTGAGTTGAATCAGGCTATGAAACATCTAAAAATGACTTATAGACCATTTTATAAAAGGATAAAATCAATATGAATGGGTTTTGTCTGTTTTGAGTATGCCACTTGTGTTTTTTTTACTAAAATGACATTTTAAGCTGGAAAGATGTACATTTAGTCATACAAGTGGAATCATGTGTGGGTTTGAAATGAGACTTATTTATATAAGTTAAAAATTAATTAGGAATCATTTTACTAAATTATCATGGAAATATGATTGTTTTTTCTTTATTTTTAGTGAGTGACACTTTCTGGTATTAGAATATCAATTTTAAAATGATAAAAGACATTTAGAGTCATACCAGTCACACAGTGCGTTGGATTTGGGTGAGTATTATTCCTACACATAAAAAATGACTTATGGATGATTTTACTAAATTACTAAAACAATCTAAATGTGTTTTATCAGTTTTGAGTATGTCAGTTGTTTTTTTTCACTAAAATTAATGTCAATTTTGAATCAAAAGACGTACTTGGAGTCATACTAGTCACACAGTGTGTCATATTGGGGTTCATATGATTCCAAAACATCTCAAATTACTTATGTATCATTTCAATAAATTATCAAAATAATTAGAATGTGTAACCTATCTTTTGAGTATGCCACTAATGTTTTTTTTACTAAAATGCCATTTTAAGATGGAAACATGCACTTTTAGTCATACATGTTTCAATATTCATGGGATGGACATGAGACTTATTACTATATATAAAAAATTAATTATTAATAATTTTCATAAATTATCAAGACAATATGAGTTCATTTTCTTGGTTTCCAATGAGTTACATGTTTTTGTGTTAAAATGCCATTTTTAAACTGATAATGTACACTTGGAGTCATACCGGTCAAACCAGGAGTCATATTGAGGTGAAGATGATTTCAAAATGTCAAAAGTTACTTATTGATTTTTTTTTCTAATGTACAAAAACAATCTTAATGCATTTTCCCTGTTTTGAGCACGTCGTTTTCTTTTTTCACTAAAATTAATGTCAATTATGAATAAAAAGATACATTTGGAGTCATACTGGTCACATCATGTGTTAGAATGAGGTGAATCTGATTCTAACACATCTCTAATGACTTGTGGATCATTTTACTAAAGTATTAAATCAATCCAAACATGTTTCCTTGATTTTGAGTACACCACTTGTGTTTTTTTTACCAAAATGTCATTTTAAACTAGAAACATGCACTTTTTGTCATACAAGTTGCATCGTGTGTGGGTTTGACATGAGAATGATTTGTACAAATGAAAAATAAATTATGAATAATTTTCATAAATTATAAATTTAATTCAATCATGTTTTCTTAGTTCTTAGTGAGTAACATGTTTTTGTATTAAAATATCAATTTTTAAACTTATTACAGACACTTAGAGGCATACTATTCATACCATGAGTTAGATTGAGGTGAGGCTGATTCATACATTTCAAAAATAACTTAAGGATCATTTTCCTAATGTATTAAAACAATATGAATGAATTTTCTAAATTTTTATTATGTCCGGTGTTTTTTTTCGCTAAAAATAATGCCAGTTTTGAATAAAAAGAGGCAATTTGAGCCAACGATCACACCATGCATCAGATTGAGATGTGACTAGTTCTGAAACACCCCAAATGAATTATGTATTATTATACTAAAGTATAAAAACAACATCAATGAATTTCATTGGTTTTGAGTATGCCACTTGTGTTTTTTTAATAAAATGACATTTTAAACTAGAAACATGCACTTTTAATTATTCAAGTTCATCATTTGTGGATTTGACATGAGACTAATTTATATATCCCAAAAATTAATTGTGAATCATTTTCCTAAATTATCAAGATAATACAGGTTCATTTTATCAGTTTTTAGTGAGTGACACTTTTTTTGTATTAAAATGTTAATTTTAAACTATTAACGGACACATTGAGTCATACCAGTCACACCGTGAGTCTGATTGAGGTGAGGATAATTCCTACATGTCACAAATAAAATATAGGTAATTTTAATAAAGTACCAAAAAATATAAATGACCTTGTAGGTGAATTACTGTCCCGTATAAAATCAAATAAACAAGTGGTGAAAATAATTATTTCAATAAGACACCTGAAAAACTTGTACAACTGATCTTATATCAAGTGGCATGAGTTGTGTTCACTTTTCAATATTTTTTCTAAAAAAACATATTGGTATTATCCTCATTATACTTAATTTTCCAAAAAATTTATTGTTTTTAAGGCATCATTTTGTCTCCTCCCCCACCTCAGTCTCCACCTCAGTCTCCTCCTCTGCCTCCTCCTCCACATCAGACTTTGCCTCTATATATGTCTCCACCTCTACCCCCCCCCTCTGCCTCTACCACTGCCATTTCCCAATAATTTTAGTGTTTATAGGTTATCACTTTTAAACAAATTTATTTCCTCTATAATACTTATCCTAGAGTAAGAGATAAAAAATAATATATAATCATCCTGACACTAATTCTTCACACACCAAATATATTTTTAATTTCATAAATCTTTCTAGATCAAAAAAATAATAGGTAATCACCTAAATTTGTTGCTGACATACATTCTAATAAAAAGTACACTTCCCACTAATATGTAAAAAAATTAAATTCTTTTTTTGAGTATCTAGGTTGCCAAAAATCATGATAGTACTGAGAAAATATAGAATAAAATGATTATGAAATATATTTAATGAAATTTTAATTACCTTTGGAAGTTACTTGTTGGGGGATTTTGGTATTATCGTTCTTTTTGATCTCCCTCTTAAATTTGAAAATATAATATCAAAAATCGATGTCATTATCTTATTTTAGACACTACATAAACATTGACTGAAATAATTAAATTGTTTTTAAAAGTTTCGATAGTTAAATATTTTTTTTATACCTTAATTTGTTTCCATTTGTAGTAATTCATAAGATTTATATCCTTAGAAACTAACTTTATGCCATAATTTAGCCTATATTTAGAGACCACATTATCTGAAGAAATTATTTTTAAAACCTAAAATGAAACATATAATTCAAATTTATCTGTAAAATGTTGATTGCAGTGTATTAAAAATTTTAAATACACATCATTTATAGACGGTTGGTTGGATATCCATGTATTGGATCCAAAAAAATTATATTTAGGGTGTCCAGATTGACTGCTACTAGCATCTAGTGATCCCTAAAAAAATTAATTACTGAAAAAATTAAAGATTTATTTTATGTGACTATATTGTATTGTTTTACTTTTTCATTATAGACATAAAAAATAGTTTGTTATATGATACTTTTTCATTAAATTCTTCAAGTGACTCATCTTTTTTCTTCTTAATTTCTTTATCATCCAAATTAAGTTTTGTTGTAGAAATGATACATAGATTAATGATTGTTCCTTAATAAATTATATCTATATAACATATTGATAAAGTTAACCAATATAAATAAGAAAATTTAAACTTTAGTTCCCTGAATTAGATTAGCCCAGTCACATTAAAAAATATGTATATTAACCGACTTTATATTATTTAAATAAAATAACATTCCATAAGAAATTAGTCCAATATAATATTAATTTTTTTTATCTTCATGTACTTTTCATACTTTGGAAAAAATATTCAAACTATGAAAAAAAACACAATCTAAAAGGTAACAAGAAATAATATAATGGAAACATAAAAAAATCACCAACAATTGCAAATGAGGATAGAGATGTAGTTTGCAATAGGGGTGGAATTGTGTAGGTATAGGTAAGTGAGAGAGAGGGGGAGAGGGAGACAATAATTGGGGTTCAACATAGTTAATAAAATTACAATAATTTAAACCATATAACCTAAAAAATAAAACTATGAGAGGGAAAAAGGAGAAAATAACATACATTAGGATTATAGCCTTGATTCATCCAAGATGACATAGAGGAGTAGCGCCTGCATCAGGGGAGTTCCACGAGAGCTTTAGAATCGTGACGGAATGAGTCAGTGTTGAGGTTCTTTTAAATAGGTCGGAGACACTTTTATTAGCATTTTCAAAAAAGCACGGATAAAGAGCCCTTTTATCAACAATAAATTGATATGCGCTGATAAAACACATCATTATCAGCACTAAAAAAGCACTCATAAAAGATATATTTATAAGCGCTAAAGTTTTAGGACTGATAAAGATTTATTTTATTAGTGCTAAAAACTTCGTGCTGCTAAAGAATTTATAAATAAAAATATAAATAAAATTTTTTTAATAAAATTTATATAATTATATATTTCATAATTATTTACTTATAATTAAATTAATACTTTTAAAAACATTATATCATATTATTTATAATTATAAATATATAATTTTATAAATATAGTACATATACATTTATAAATATATTTATAATTATTTATTTTGAATCATAAATATATTTATATCATTATATATATTTATATATTTATAAATATATTTATATCATTATATATATTTATATGATAAGATATATATTTAAAATATATATATATATATACAAATAAAGTAAATATATTAATTATTTAAATATATTTATTATAATTTTATAATTATAAAAATATTTATATCAACATATATATTTATATGATTATATATATATAATAAATATATATAAATTTAAAACTATTCATTATTTCAATATATTAATTATAATTTTATATTGATTTAAATATATAATTATTTATTTATAAATATATGAATAATAATTTTTAAAAAATAATATATATATATATATATATATATATATCGCTGGAGAGCAGCTCAATGGTAGTTACCTCTATGGGTCTCGGCAAGGTCTCGAGTTCAAGTCTCGATGAGTACATTATTTAAATAAATTTATTATAATTTTATATTTATTTAAATATATATAATTATTTATTTATAATTATATGAGAAATTTTTAAAAAATAATATTTATTTATTTATAATAATTATAAATATATAAAATTTTAATATAATAAATATAAATTTATATATGTATTTATAAAAATTTATTTAAAAATATATTTTTAACATTATTAATGGATATATAATATTAAATACATTAATTTTAAAAATGAGTGCAATTGGATAATTCAAAATGAATACACATTAAAAATATTCAAAAAGGATAATTTTTATTAATTAATTATAAAGTATTAAAAACATATGGATATATATTGAAGTAAAGATGAATATTTATTGAAAATATTAAAACGCAATAAATAAATAAATATAAATAAACAATAGAAAATGATCAAATTCAAAAAAAAAGATATTAAAAATTAAAATATAATTTTGATCTCTAATAATATTAAAAATAAAAAATAAAATAAAATTGAGTGATTAAAAACATAATATATTAAATGTATCATGATATAATGAAATTAAAAAATATACTAAAATTAAAATAAATTACATAAATACTAGGTATATGTGTTTCTATATAATATTTCATTAAAAGTGAAACTATTTTGTGTGTGAATTGTATATAAAAATTCATTAATTATATATATGTATGTGAAATAAATTTAACACACAATGTTTGATATATCTTAAATTAAAAAATAAAACAACCTTAAAAATGAATAAGACATTAATTAGATTTTATTTATTTTCAATATATTTATATTTAATATATATTATTTATTACTATTTATAATTAATATATATATATATATTATATTACTATTTATAATATATATATATATTATACTTATCCATTTTTGAAAACAAATGTTTCAATAATAATAATTTTAAATAATTTCATAATTTATTCATTTTTATTTTTTTGTACAATTATTAATATTCATTCTTTTTATATATATGTATTTAATTTATACTATTTATTATTTTTTATAATATATGTATATATATGTGTGTGTGTATTTTAAATTTATTCATTTTTATCAATAATTATTAAATTAATAATATTTTTAATATTTTTGTTAATTTACTCAATTTTAATTTTAATTTATTTATTTATTTAATTTTATCCATTTTACGTATCTATATATTTAATATATACTATTTAATAATTTTTATAATTTAAATTTTTTGTATATTCATTTTTATTCATATTTAACAATAATGATTTAATTAATAAAATTGTTAATATATTTTTTTAATTATTTCTTTTTTATTCTGGACGTTTCTCAATGCTAAAATAGTGATAATAAAGGTTACACTTTATTAGTGCTAAAAATAAAGCACTGATAAAAGTATCCTTTATCAGCGCTAAAAATATAGTGCTGATAAAGTTTGAATTTATCTGCACTTTTTGCTAGTGCTGATAAATGCTAGCACTGTTAAAGGCCTCTTCTGTAGTAGTGACTGCATATGTCACTACTATGAGTTTTCCCGACCCCTATGGTAAAGGATTCCTGGGTTTCACCTTCGATTCTCATATACTATTATTTTGATCTATTCAATGCTATTGAAACCTTCACATTGGTTATATATATATATATAAACTAAAGATTAATTAATTAATTAAATAATCTCATGTTCTAAGACATTACCAGCAAAGGCTGAAGTAGGTGTGGTTATTTATTATGGAATTTATTTTCTTTTATATATTCATGCACATTATTTTAGTTTATATACATTGAATGGATTAGTATAGAAGGAATTGGTGGTGGCCTACACAATTTATCTCAGACCCTATCTCTGCCACCATTGGTACCTAAAAAGATTATATGATTTTAGGCGTGGACAAGGGGATGAATACCATATTAGGTACCTAAGTTTCATGCTTTAGGATGGGATCTTGGTAGCATATGATTGATCCAAATCTCGAGATGCTTAGATAGTTTTCTCTTCTTTATGATTCTTTTGTATATCATGTAACGTAATACCTTCTTTCTACCTTTTATGCATGTTTTTACTTTTTTAGAGACATTACATAATCATTTTTTATATGATAAAATTTACACATATTGAGTTGTTGATTATTTATTACATGGATGTTTATGGTAGTTTCCACTACCTTATCTATCAATCATTATTATACTATTTCTATTGTTTATTCATTTTTATTATCCCTATTGTGATCCACTCTGACCAGAGGGTATAGTCTTCCCACTGGTTACATAAGCTGGGATTTGACCACGATTACATGATCAACAATTTAAATTTATAAGGTGTATGAGATCTTATAAAATGGAAAGGGTAATTCATCATATCAATCCATCGTATTTTACCCATTTCATTCTGAGACCGAATGTAAGGGGATTCAGTTTCAATTACATGGGCATCGATTTCAATTATAAAGTTTATGGGACATTATTAGTTATTAATGAAAATCTATTTAATTGAACCTTGTAATATGTTTAAACCCACTTATTAACTGAACATGTAATTATGAAAAATAAATGAAATGGATTTCAATAAATGAAGAGATCAAGGTTAATCTAAAGAGTGCTTTCCTCTTTGAATTGCAATTGATCCTCTATATACTGGTACCACTATAAATCAAATTCAAATACTTACCGGTACCTTGTCCTTTTAAGAAGGTAGTTGGGGTAGTATTTTTGGTTGTGATCCCTTCTTCTTATGTTCCACTTACATTATAAATATTTCCTACTTTGAATTATTATTCTAAGGAATGTGATTTTCATTTTTAAAGCTAATCCACCATGATTTCCTCTAGTCGTGCACTAGGAGGGTGGAAATGAACATTATCCATAAGTGGTGGGCCCTGAGCCACCTGTGATACCTCTCATAGTTCCACCTGAGGAACAACCTTTTATTCTCAAATTTCTCACTAAATCTCATATTTGAGAGGGTTTCTAAAGATTGATGTAGCCTATGAAGGGTTCTCCATGAACTGAACCTATGATTTATGATCCAACTCGTGAGTTCTAGAAGCAACATCCTCCCATATTCTTGGGGGATGGTGGACCTCAGGCAATTGATTGCTAGATATAATCCATTATTAATATCTCCAAGCATATATAAATGCCCCTGGAGTGGAGGGTGAAGCTTTCCACATACATGCTTCATGATTCCACCAAATACTAGTGGGATGTGATTACCTAGGCAGGTTTTCATTAGGGCATGGTTTGGGTAGACATTCATAATTCCTTATATGATTAACTTTTTCTTGAGACATTGAGAGATAACCAAGATAGGGAGTTCATGAACCTAGAGTAGTGTTCTGTATCCATTATAGACTATTCAACGCATTTCACTAAGATTCAATGTTTGAAACCGCTTCTTTCTAGTGATGATATTTCATGAGAAAGATGCTTCAAGGATGGGATCAGGTATTCCATCCATTCATAGGTGAATGTTTTTTTCCTATATAACTTTTATGAGATCATTAATCAGGCTCTTATCAGTGAGAAAAACTTGAGAGATACCGATAGTACTAGGAATAGAGTTTCAATGCCAAGATAGGGTAGTAGTTCTTCTAATAGTAGGAATTTTAGCCTTGAGGTTTCTCATCAGAGCAGTGAAAACTGGAGTATCCACACTGGTAGCTCCATTATATCCCATTAGCATGGAATACAGGGGAATGTGAAGCATCAATGTGATAGATAAACACTTGAGTGTTGTTCTTGTAGCTGGATGGGTTATCTTTAGAGGTTAGTTAAAACCTTTTCACATATTTCTAGCGAAAGACAACCCGTGCTAGCTCCACCTTCATGCGCATGATTAATTATGCTACGATATGAAGGAATATGGATTAGTACCAGCCAAAAAAGAGGAAGATGTGGTCATGAACAAGGTAGCTAAACTTCTGATTATCAGTGCCAGTAGGGTGGACTTGCTCAGTGTAGTTTAGCTGTAGCTCAAGGCCATGGATCGGTCCAGTTTCATAAATTAAAAATGATACCCAATGATCAAAGTGCATGACCATCCATAGTACAAGGTAATATTATAGTATACTCTACTATAGTATTTTATTTATCTGATATAGGTTCTTCTCAAAGTGTTATATCTTTATCATTTGTGGCAATCGTTGGGATTGAAATTCAGTACTTTTGTGGGGGTGATGACCCTGGACATGCTGTTGTGTGTATGGTTAGATGGTATATTCCAATGAAAAGCTTGTCCCCTTGAGGTAGGAACTTATCATTTTTAAGATATATATTCATCCTCAAGATGAAGGGTTTAAATGTCATTCTAAGGATGGAATGGTTGGTCCCCTATCACACATATGTGGACTTCTATCACCTTAGGGTAACGTTTACATCACCATAAGGTTATAGTTATCATAATAAGGGTCTCTGGGATGTTTAGGCTAGTATATCTAGACCAGAGAACTGTGGGATCAGTGAGTGATAACCCAAATTACTAGCCTTTATATGGAGGAGAAAGGAATGCATCTGACAGATTTTCCTCCAATGGTTAACCATTTTAGGGATGTGTTCCTGGATAAATTCTCTAGTCTACCTCTTGAGAGATAGGTATATTTTATGATCGATCTTGTTCCAGGAGAAACTCCAGTATCTATTCTTCCATACAGGATGAAACCTACTGAGCTCCAAGATCTCAATATATAGTTGGAGGATTTAGAATCTAAGAGTTTTAACTGACCAACACTTCATCGTGGGGTTCACCAATGTTTTTTACCAAGAAGGTGGATGGGAACCTTAGGCTATGCATGAATTACCAATGGTTATACCAGCTTACGGTTAAGAAATGATATCCATTACCTCGAATAGGTGATATGTTCAACCATCTCTGAAAAGATAGGGTATTCTCAAAGATCAAAATGATATTATGATATCATCAGGTGTGAATCAGGCCTTCATATATATCACATACAACTTTTTGAAGTGGGTACCATGTATATGAGTACCTAGTTATGTAGTTCTATCTTATGAACACGACCAAAATTTTCATGGATTTGATGAATTTGGTTTACCACACCAATCTGGATTCCTTTTTCATGGTTTTTGTTAAATAAATCTTGGTGTATTCTCATATTCAGAGAGGCCATTCCAAATATCTTGATATCATTTTGAATACACTAAGAGAGAATAATTTATATGCTAAGATTTCCATGTGAAACTTTTGGATGGAAAAGATTCACTTATTGGGCAATATTATATCCAAATCAAGTGTATCCATTGACCCAAAGAAGTTGAATGTTCTTTTTCCTAAGAGAATACCAAGAACATGTTTGATATATAGAGTTTCTTGAGACTGGAAGGACATTAAATATTTTTATAAACTACTTCTCATTTCTTTATTCACCCATTACTGGTCTGACTAAGAAGGGTTTGAAGTTAATATGGTCTAAATAATGTGATAAGGCCCTTCAAGAGATGAAAGGAAGGAATAATTTAGAACCAACTCTAATTTTTACTAAGCATGGAAGAGGATATATAGGTTTCTATGATGCATCAAGAATCAGGATAGTTATAATATTGATGTAGAAGGATTGAGTCATTGCATATGGGTGTCTCTAGTTGAGACCTCATGAGTTTAATTACCCAACACATGACCTCAAGGTTGAAGCAGTTTTCTATGCTCTGTGTTGCAACACTATCTGATGAGAGAGTGCTTTATTATGTATAATTACCACAAGATCCTCAAATATATATTTATGCAACATGAATTTAATATCATAAAGAAAATATGGGTCGAATACCTTTAGTATTTTGAATTCGACCTTACTTATACACATGGAATGGGAAATACGATAGTTGATGTGTTGAGATAGAAAACTTTGGTACAGTTCATTCAAGATGCTATTAATGGATGGAAACTAATGGTCATCTCTTTTAAGTTAAATTCAGAGTTTCATGATAGTCATGAGTAGTCTTTTCTTTTAACCTTAATAGTTAAATATTCACTCCTTGATAGGGTGAAGAGAAGGATGTTCTCAAACCTTGAAGGATTGGTCCTACAGGAGAGTATTTTTAGTGAGGAAAAACCTCTAGATTTATCTGTGTATAGAGAAAACATCCTATATACACATCGGTATATCTATGTTCCTACAAACATGTGAGAGGAGAGGATATGAGAATCACATGCTTTTTAGTGGGAAGTGAACCTGGGTATCACCAAGATGTATCGTGATACACATCACTAGTATTGGTGGATAGGAATGAAACATACGATTGTAGGTTTTATCCCTAGGTGTTCCACTTCTCAGCATGTGATGGTGGAGAACCGATGGCCTTCTAGTTTTTTACAGAAATTTATAGCCACGTAATTTAAATGGGATGATGTTGGGATATATTTTTTGTTTGGTCTACTAAGGTCACCTCAATGTAGGGAAACAGTTTGGGTAGTTATGGATTGACTGAAAAAGGCATCTGACTTCCTTCTTATATAGGAGACTTTTTTCAGTTGATTAGCTGGGAAAAAAGTATGCCTATGAGATTATACGTATACATTTGGTCGATCATACTATTCATATGGGGATTCTTATTTCACATCGAGATTCTATAAAGGGTTTAAAAATTCTTTGAGTATATTGGTGCTTCTGAGAACATCTTTTCACCCTGAGACTGATGGATAGTCAAAAATAACTATACTGATGTTGGAGGACATAATATGACCATGCTTCCTTGAATTCGGTAGTTATTTGGAGAAACATATCTCTCTTATTGAGTTTTCCTACAATAATATATTTAAGGAAACATTTCAAATGGTTCTGTATAAGGCCTTATATGGAAATCTATTTCGTTCACCTATGTGATGGCTAGAGGAAGGAGAGGAAGTGCTACTAGGTCCCTATCTCTTAAATGAGACTTTGGAGTAGGCACAATTGAATAGAACACATATGTTTATTTCTCAGTCTAGATATAAATTATATTCCAATTAATTTTGAAAACCTCTAGTGTTAGAGGTGTGGGGTCGTGTTTTCCTATGAGTATCTCCCAAGCTTGGACATTGGAAGATATTGAAGAAAATGAAGTTGTTACCCCATTTTGTCAAGACTTTTGAGATGTTGGATAGATTCAGAATGATATATTATCAGTTTTTATTAATTTTTAGGTACCACACCCTAGATAATGTCATCCAAATTCCACATATTCACTGTTACCATGCCGACCTATCTCATAATTTTGATCCTGTGGATATTGAATTGGATATCGATGCATCTTTTGAGGAGTATCAATTATAAATCATTGAACAGAGGATAAAGGATACATGATTCATGTATTTACCTCTATTATTGGTGCTATGGTAGCATGACCATGTAAATAATGAGTGTTGGGATAGAAAAAAAATTAATCATTCTTGGAAGGGTAAATCAGGGATGAGTTCCTTTAATGGAGAAATACTATAAGAACCCAATTTTCCTATGAGGTAAAAATCATTTTATATTCAGTTTATTTTCTTATTTTTACTATATGTGAATTCCTAGTGAGGATATGGAAAAAACAAGGGTTTTTTGGTCTTGTTCAGAGCTCATAACCCTGGCCGGTGAAAGAAACATCTGGTCTGTACGGTTAGTAGAAACAATATCGCCCAGTTTTCATGGTTTCTCCAAACTATTCAGGGTGTTTTGCTAAGTATAAGAGGGCCACACAATTTTCCCTAACCATGCATCCTAAGTCACAAACTTGTGCAAGCGTTTTAGGTCCTTATGTATAGGATTTTTACATGGACTACACATGGTTAATATAATCATGCACCTAGCCCACATGGGGGGTATTGAGATAGTGTAAAGCGCATGAATGGTGCATGTTTGGCATATAGTTTAGCCAACCATGACGGAAACTTGTGTGAAATATTTTCAAAGGGTTAAAATTACTATTTTACACTTAAGTATTTATAATTTTAAACCTCCTCTTCCTTTCATCATTTTAGTGGATAAAAGCTCCCATTTCCTCCCTTAATAGTTCTTCAATGTGATACCACTTAAGTTATAGGATTTATTTTCCCCCTAAACTTATAATAAATATATGATTATCTATTTGGATTACTCTCAGTAATTTATTTAATACATAGGCTTATTTCTTATTTATTCTTCCTATAGAAGACACTATTTTGTTGATGGCTCATATGCTCAATTTTTGGGGAAATTCATCCATTCCTTAATTTTCTTCCGAACTTGGACAAATTTAGGGCTGATACTGGATGAGGTATATACTATAGGCTTACGTTTGGTGGTATATGACTCATTTCATAAATCCTATCCATTTATAAATTTTCCCCATTAGGAACACACTAGTTTCCCCAAGCATAGCTTATTAAATTCATTTTCATTGAGTTAATTTGTATAAATTTTATTTTATGGACCTAATAATTTCATGTAACACCATTAGAGGTTTATACCGCCATGAGGACCACCCAATTAGGGTGTATTATTCATTTATTCCTTGGTAACCCATGTTTTCTCTACATTTGATATCGTTTGGATTCGTTTAAAATGATCTTTAATAAGGTAAGTGTCCCTTCATAATTAATAAATATTTAAAAGAATGTTATGATAAGTATATATTTATAAATATAACTTGGCCTAGTAAAATGATTATAAATTGAATTGATTTTGGTTGAATATCCTTAACTCACCTTGTCGTGTTTAGTGAAAGGTAATGGAATGACCCTGTTAAATGATTATTTTGAATGAGTATTATATGGACTATGATTACATATGATATAAATGGAATGATTATACCATGCCTACTTATTTTGGACCATTTTAATCTTTATATGAATTTTAAAACTTGATCTATCCTTGGATTCCTAAAGGAATTCCTTGAGAACTCAGAGGACTCTATTTTGATTCATTGAGATGGTTTTCGGGGAAGATAGCCACCGCAGAATCTAATCTTTTTCTTATTACATGAATGCATCTATATAGTACCGATGATTCACTTGACATATTTTATGGATATTATAATTCCTTCGAGACAATACTTGAATTAAACTTAATGTATTCATGTAAAAGACACCATGGATTCAACCCATTTAGACTAGTCATTCTTAGTCTGGGATTACAATGAATGAGATTCATGGACTCAGTTAAACTTTTTTTACAGTGGAATTCCTTGGGTGTACCCCTTGAATTAAACTCAGGCCCTTATTTCTATACTACATGAGTTACTACTATGAGTTAGCCTAATACTTAAGGTCAAGGATTCCTTGGTTTCACCTAGGATCCTCGCTTACTATTATTACGATCTATTTAGTGATATTTAAAACTACACATAGTTTATCTATATAAAATAAATCATAGTATATAAATTAAATGATCTTATATTATGAGACATTACCATATCTTTTCGAAGCATGTGAGGTTATTTATTATAGATTTTTTTTTATTTTATATATACTTGTACACTGTTTTTGTTTATATACACAGAATGGATTTGTATAGATTCCATTAGTGGTGGACTACTGAGATTTATCTCACACCCTATCCAAGATGCCGTTGGTACCCAGTAATATTATATAATCATAGGTGTGGACAAGGTTAGACATCCAACTTTCGACACCTAGCTTGAATTCTTTAGGATGGGATCTTAGTAGTAGAAGACCGAGCTAGAGATTTAGAATCTTGGATAGTTTGGTATCCTTTCTAATTATTTTTTATTTCTTGTATTCTACAGCCTATCTGGTACCATGTATTCATGTTTTACCATTTTAAGAGACATGCCATCATCATTTTTTATATGATATAATTTCCAATTTTTTATTTTTTTAATATTTATTAAATGGAAATCAATGCTAGTTTCAGTTGCCTTAGTTATCCATCATTATTATACTTATTACTTTGTTATTCACAATTATTATCTTTTCTCTGCTTCACTTGGACTATGGGGCATATTCTCCCCATCATTTCACCCTATACCCTTGCTTCTAGTTGGTAGCCTTTGTCATACGGGGAGGCGTTCTTGAGGCCATATGACCAACCAGGTTCATCTAGTGAGGAGTGAGCTGGGTTCGAGAAGTCACAAGTGGTGAATAAGTAAAATAAAGGGGTTTTTCAATGATGAATAATAATAATATAAAAATATCATTAAATCATTTTTATTAAAATATATATTTCTCTTTTAAAATCACTTATTTTTTAAAATTATAAATTTCAAAAAATATTAAGGAAAATATTTTATTTGAAAATAGCCTTGTAAAATTATAAAGGTAGATTAAAAATATTGAATGATCTAAACAATAGGAAATTATTTTCATGTAATATATGTAAAAAAAATTCATTTCACACTTTTTTTTGGAAAATTACCTCATTTGGAAAATGATAAGATGATTCCTTTTTAAACATTTTGTGAAAAAGTCAAACATGGAAAAATTTCCAGTTGATAAATTATGGTAGAATTTCAATTTTTTTGATTTTTTTATTGAAAATATGAATATGGTGAAAAAATATATATCATCAATAGATAAATAATATTAATTTTTATTTTAAACATTTCTTTTCTTGATTCAAGTTCCAAAGAGAGTAAAAGTTCTAGGAAAATATGGAATCTATTTAAAAGAGTAAAATTAAAATGAAATTTAATTATCATGAATAAATATATATTCATGTTAAATACATAAATGGATCATTATATATACCACTTAAAAATTAATAGGTCCATAATACCAAATATGTCTCAATAGAGTTGAAATTAAGATGAAATTCCTTACCTCAGGTCTGCCTTGTCACGGAGGTGCTATAACCTCCTATAAAATAAATTTAAATTTATTATAATTCCATAAAAAATATACAATTCTTTATTATAATATATTATCCATTATTAATATTTAATCACCAGTTTTTGAACAATATTTTATTATTATCACAATTTCGAGTGTTAACAGCTTTGTTTTTCATGTATATCTTGATCCATTAGTTTCAGTCCATGAATATTTATCATGGTTACATAATGTCAATAATTTTATTTAAGATTTAGAAATAATATATATTAAATATATATATAAATATACAGATTAATCCCTAAAATACATAGATAGAAATATAAATTACACCATTCATAGAGATGGTAGGTCGTACATGGGCATGAACACTGTTTTCACTTTTCAAAGGATGGAAGAAACGAAATTTGAATAGCAATTAATCTTTATAGAGTCATTAATATATCATATATATCATATATATTAATTAAATATATACTTATTACCATTAATTTAAAACATAAATTAAAAATGGATTACATATCTTCGTAGAGGCGGTAGTCCACATGTACACATGTGCGACATTATTGTTTTCCAATAGATTAGAATGTAAGAATGTATATATGAAATTATAATTATAAAATAATATTTATCTCATGAATATCAAATACATTCAATAGTTTTATCTTTATAATAATCTAATTGAAATGGTGATTAAAAATAAATTATACCATTACATGGTGAAGGCAAGTCGTATGTATGTATGAGTGATGTTTTCACTTTTTGTATGACAGAAAAAAGATTGAATATAGTTTTATCATAATAATAATAAAATAAAAGTATATGTATTAGAATTCATCTATAATATTAGTATTCTTAAAACATTTTAAGAGGAATTAGAAGAAGAAATAAACTCGAAGGACCCGATAAAGACAATCACCTCTACTTCGGAAAAAATCCTTTTGATCTCTCTTATAGAACTTAAAATATGTATTTTTGAATGCAAAAAACCTCTATAACATGTATAAGGATGTCTATAAGTGGAATGGTTAAGTTTTTTGTTGTGATATATAGCTCATAGTGGTGTAAATAATCTAAGAAAAGAGTTATTTTATAAGAGAGGGGAGGGGAATTCTTGGAAATTCATTAAGTAAAAAATTAATATAAATTATTTTCCTATCCAAATGGTTCCAAATTTCAATAATTAGAATATAGGAAGAGTATTAATTAAAATCCTCATAGACAATTTTTATAGGTTTTAGATGTGTTTTATCGCTATCTTTCAGTTTTAACCCCTCGCTAACCCTTTTGACAATTATTGTAATATTAAAGTTTTCTACCCTTTAAGGGGTAATAATATTACTATTGTTGATGTTAAAAACCATATCCCATTAAATTTTCCTAATATATGTTTTTTAATATTTTGAAATTATTTAATACAACATAATTTATTATAAAATATCATTGATGTCATTTTTAAGAGTATCCATTGAATTTGAGTTTATATACATCAAGAAAAATAGGTGATTTTAATATGATGCATTAAAACCTCCCTTATATGCCTTATATATTCATAAAATTTGTTCAACACATTAACACATTCGAATTATATCACATTTAATATTTTTAAAATCCATCATTTTATTTTTTATTAATTGAATAAATATGGTATTAGCGTTGAGTGTGAATTTAAGGTAATTATTTAATACATAAAAAACTTAATAAATTAAAATCATGAAAATAAGTTTATTTTGATTAAAATATCCAATGAGATTAATTTACCAATTATTTTTGTCCTTATGTAAACACATAAGGGATATTTAAAACTAAGATAGTGATATTTTGAAACTTTATATGATTATAATATTATGTTGGTAATTTTCATCGAAAAATTTCCCATAAAAAATAAAATTAAAGAATAACTTGATAAGTGTATTATTAAATTTTTCCAATAAGAATTAAGTTTAAATATTATGACCTTATGACTTAGTTTTAATAGAGAATAACTCAATTTACCCTTTACCGAGGAGCTAAATTTTACCTCAGGAACTATTCATATAGATATAAAATAAAAGGTACATATTTATAATTGGAACCCCCTAATTAAAAATATGGAACCAATTTTTTAATATTCAATACTGTAACGCCCCGACCCCAGCTACCCAGAGTCGGTGCATTACTTCGTAACATTAGCATGATCACAAAAGATCAAGTCTCGAAAGACCGATTAGTTTAGTAGCCTTGGAAATACTAGATACATTCGTAAACGTTACATTACATCATAAAGTGAAAAACTAATAACAAAGTCTTCATATTCCACACTCATATCCCCTTCATACTATCCCTGCAGGTCATTCATAAAATACTTCTTCATATCCTGGAAAATATCAAAACATTGAAAGGGGTGAGCTCAGATGCTCAGTAAGGATAACAATATTGCGGAAGCTTTCATAAATAAACATAAACATTTAAGGAAATGTATAACTAAACAAAAGCATTATTAAACTTGAACTTCAGCATAATATGGAAAAAGTAAAATCAAATAATGCCACTTACTTACTCACATGGATATTCTACTGGTCGAATAATCACATGCAATATCAATAGCCACTTTCATAATGATGGAATGTATAATGCCGGACATTCTGAAACATTTTGTCAAGGCCTCGGCCAAGACGTCTATAATGATTAAGGCCTCGGCCAAAACCATTAATCAAATTGGGAAAGGGCCTCGGCCAATTCCACGTCTAGTTGTCTCATGAGACCTACCGATGCATCGAGGAGCTATAGCGGGCTCCACCCGTCACTTATTATGTCCAATACATTCCTCATATGAATAGGTTTAAACATATCATAAACCATAACATAATCGTATCACATAAAACATGCATAAAGGAAACATAACATTTCCACATTTCAATCACAAGATATCAATACAACACATTGATATAATAAAAACTCTTTAAAAACCATTTTCAATACCAAAATAAAAGAAAGTTAAAACATTGTATTTATTTTTCATTAAAAAAAAGATGGCTTGTAGAGGAAGCCGAAACTCAAATAATGGTCATGGCGGCGGAGAAGTCGTTGTCTCCGCATATGTACGGAAAGAAAAACATTCCCTTTTTGTCGTTTAGTAAAACGCTTAGTATAGAAAATATTCCTTTTGAATAAACGTAAAAGTCAAAGGGGTTCATACACCGTATAAAAGGAAGTTGTGTATAAAACCAAATATGTCTCAATGAAAGGAGATTGAGACAAAGTCCTTAAAAAGATAATTTTTAAAATAAAATAGATCTATTATGTGTATTCACTATAGGTACACATAATGAATACAAAATAAGACATAATAATATCATGACATAATTTGAAAGTAGGAGATTAACCCAAAGAATGGAAATTGGGTTAAGAAGTTCCCTTACCTTGTGTCCGACTTGACTCAACCGTTCTTTAACCTCCTGAATAATAAACTAGAGTTAATGTCTACCATATTAAGAACCATTTTCAATTTCATTATCCTTTTTATATCACTTATTACAATGTTATGAACATTATGTAATTATTTAAGTTAATAACGGTCGTTTTGTCGATCTTTGGTAACTTGAGTCAACAATAAACTTCTTATAATTACAATTTGTTCATGTGGTAGAATATCCATTATATCCAGAATCATATTCATGATTTAGATTTCATATATATCTTATATATCCAGTATATACATTCATTTATAATATTACGTAACATTTAGAGGTAAGAAATGAAATGCACCGTTCATGGAGACGGTAAGCCGTACGTACGCATGAACGCTACTTTCATTTCAATTTCATATTTAATGGAACTAAATCATAATGATATAAATGTATAATATAATTACAGTATAATATAGTGTATAATACCATTTACTCCATCCTTTATACATCCCACATATGGCATTAACGATTCAAATCACTTTGAGGGGGCGGTAGTCCGCACTTCCTAAAATGAAATTATCGCGTTTTACCCATAATGGAAATCATAAAGTATGCCATAAATGAGAAATACATAAGCATAAGTAAAAAATAAACATATTATATATCATATATAAAAATAGTGACATCATAATGGCCACCTTTGAAGGTGTTATATGAGTGTTGAACAATCATCGTTTCGTGAGGCAGAAATTCGCCATCCACAGAAACCGTATGTTCTTTAACCATTAGATGTAGGTGTGTGTAAGTGTAGATCGAATACTTCTTATAAAAACATCCTAGTATATTTAGGATAATGGTGTTGTTACAAAATAAATGAATAAAAAGAGTTTAGGGGGTTGTAGAAGAAAAATAAAACAAAACAACATTAGAAAAGACATTACCTCAAAATCAGGTAACCCTTTTTTATTTGAGCCAATGGCTTCCTTGAGAAGAGTTCTACCCAAAGTGAGGCTTCTAGGAGTAAGAGGGGGAAGTTAGGAGAGTATCTGGGCAGAGTTTGGCCGAGCCAAATGGCTTGAAAGTTTAAATTAGGTGGGAGAGGTGGGGGCCTTTTATAAGTGGAGAGGAGGGGCACTTTTAAAAAGATTGAAATTTTACATTATTTCACAATGCTTTTCGGATTCTAAAGGTCCCACACTTATATAATTCGAGGCTAAGGTGATAAGGTTTCGAAATATCTTCATCCAATAGGCTTTGGACAAGTGTAAGCCTTGGATGTTGCATTATCATCTCATTTTATTTAAATCGTTAAATAATGAGGTCATCGCTGCATCATAATGATGTCATAAATAATTTAATTTATTTAATGTCTAAAAATTATAAAAAAAATACTATGATGTAGGAAATCGTTTTATCTTTCTAATGAATATTTATAGTCAAAATTGGGACTTGTGTAACCCCACTTAAAAACTGTTTTAGTAAAATAACTCATGTTTGTGTCAATTTAATTTTAACATTAAATAAATATATATTAATGTCATTTTCCAACTAAAGTGGCTCCATGGGGTCCCCAAGTTGACCCATGGGTTTTCTTGGTCGGCCATGACTCATCCAATAGGATTAGGACAAGTTTCAAGCTCATATCATATTATTAAAACATTATTTTTACCTTAAACTACACTAATTACCTCTAATCGCGATTAAGAACTTAAAAGTTACTATACACCAAAAAATTATTTTGATCTCATTGAACCACATTTTACTTCTTAATAACAACCATGTATGTAGGATTTTTGAAAATCAAATCACAGAAGTGGTAATATTTTATTTAAACAAAAAATCAGTTATTTAACTACCACTTAGTGGTTTCACTATTCATCAAAAATTGAAGTTTTTCAGAATAATGCCAAAATTTCACCCTAAGCTATAATTGATATTCCGAATTCAAAAATGATGTCTATTTTAAAAAATTACAAACATATAAGTTTCATTAATTAATTTTATAATTAATTCCCGCTGTTACAACAAATAGCGTGTTTTTAAGAAACAATTTATATCAAAAGATTGGCAATTGTTTATGTCCAATTTCAATCTTAAATTAATTCTAATGACCACCATTGGATAAAATAGTAAAAATATATTCTAATTATACTTTAAAACCACTAAATAGTATAATTTATCACTATAAATTATTTTGATTAAAAAAGTTGTTTTTAAGTAATTTTCACTATTCATAAAAAAATAGAAGTTCTCAGAAAAATACCAAAAATCCAACATAGGCTAATTTCGATATTCCAAATCCAAAAATGAAGTCCATTTTGATAAATAAAATTTATAAAATTTTAAAAAGTAGGTATTACTATTCACAACGGCTAGTTTAATTCGTTGTGGTGTGTGTTAGAGCTCGAGGTTGCGTACAACACACGCTATTGCATTATTCGAAGTGAAACGTACCGTGGAAGCTTGGGGTGTTACATTATCCCCTCCTTCAATAAATTGCGTCCTCGCAATTTGAAATTTTTCTTTGAAAATAAAAGTTGAAAAGAGAAAATACCTTTGAGGAAAACCCACATCGAAAATAAGGTTAATAAATATATAACATTAAAAGAAAGCAAGATAAGTACAAAGGTCACCTGATATAGCCCATTCTAGGATTCTATGAAAATATGGATATGGAGGAGAAACAAACCATCAAGTTCCGATGGAGAGTTATAGAAAACAGGATTAGGAGAAAGTTTAACTACAAGAAAATCACAAACTTGTGATTGGTTAAACAGTCATTGAATCCCCAGTTGGAAACGTTAACCGACAACATTTTTATTTTAAGTTACCTTTTATAATGTTGAGGAATTTATTTAGGAGATTTACTAAGAACGTAAGGGAATATACATACTTGTTATGTATACTTTCATTCGTTAATAAATTTTTACCACAACCCAACTTTTACTCCAAATGGTAACGGAACTCAAAAATATTCTATTTATCCTAATTGTATAAGGTTCCAAATGTTAACACATACCATTTAGATTAGTAAAATTATTTTGTAATAACCAGGGACTTCCTGTAGGCTAGTGGTAGGAAATAAAGGCTTGTCGCACTATGGTTATGGGTTCGATTCCTGCAGCTTTGTCCGACGCGACGGGTTATTCCCCACCCTGCAGGTTGTCCTTTTCCTAAAACTATAGTATTATAATATTCCAAAAAATAATCTTCAAAAATGCTTTAACCTTAAACAATACTATCCAAAGATCAACTTAATCCATTCCAACAATTATAGTTATCCAAAATACCTCCGTCCAGACTCTCTCAAAAAGGTCTCTAAATTCCAAAATCAATTTATCAGATTCCCCAAACAAAGTAAAGTTTCTCTTATTGTCACATACTAAAAATATGATTACCTTAATCATATTAAAACCTTACTAAAATCAACAAGTACTACAGTACAATCCTTATATATATATCACATTATTCTTATAACCAGAATATAATCCTTGAGTCCAAAAGCACCAATACATTAATTATTCCGCTTCAACTGTAGTCACAGCATAAGATTGGCCTTGATCCCTTGGCCTTTTCTGAGGTATGTTTCCTTGACGCTTAGGACATTCATTTGCATAATGACCCATTTCCCTACAATTGTAGCATTCAACATTGACAGCCTCATTCTTTCCCTTGCAATCACGAGCCTGGTGACCCTTTTCTCCACATTTATAACAAACTCCCATTCCTTTTAGGCACGTACCAGGGTGATTCTTCCCACAATTATCACATAATGGAAAATCCTTCTTTCCCTTTTTCCCTTTATCTGTCTCTTGTTCCCCCGTTCTCTTCTTCTCTTGCTTTACTTTGTTGTCATACGACTTAGAGAATTCCTTTTCCGTCTTGATAGCACATGAGACAATATCTTCGTATGATGATAAGGATTGTGATACTAAAGCTCGACGGAGAAATGGTTTTAACCCATCAAAGAAACGATCAATCTTACTCCTTGGGTTACGTATATAATCGGCAGCATGCCTCGCTAACCTTGTAAAGTTGGCCTCATACTTTGCGACATTCTCATCCTCCTTCTGCCTCAGACTCAGAAATTGCCTTTCCATATCTGCTCGATGGTCACGAGGAAAGTATTTTTCTAAGAAAAGCTCTTTTAACTCCCTCCATTCCATATTCGATACGTCATCATCTTCCTTTGTGTTTTGAATTAGTGACCACCATTGATCGGCATCTCCAGTGAGGCGGTAAACTTCCATGACAACTTTCTCCCTTTCACTACTCCCCAAGGCATGGAATATTTTTTCTAAGGAATTTATCCATTGCACAGCTACTATAGGATTTGTACTCCCATTGAAGGTTGGTGGTTGTTGACTCATGAAGCGGTCTAACATTGATCCTCCACGTTGCGGATCAAGGTGCTCCATACGAGTAAGGTTATTATTCATAACCTGTGTGAGTTGTCCCAGTATGGTAATAAGTTGATCAGCACTAGTTGTATCTCCAGATCCACAATAATTATCTTGAGCAGGAGGGCAATCCCTACACGGAGTTCGTGCATTGATACGGTTTCCATTACTTCCACTAGGTGCCATTTCTAAACAATGGCATAAACTAGGTTAGTTTATGAATTACAATGAATAATTTCAAACATTTAAAATACTTAATGTAAATTGAACGGTTTATAGATATAATCCATAATCATAAGAATGTTTTCTTTGAGGAAGTATATACTCATAAACCCTACATAATGGTTTGTAAAGAAAATGAGAATTATCCTAAGCAAATCCCTCGTGAGTGTCGTAACCAAGAGTGCAGCAAGGCCCGTTGTCGTGCACCAGTTCCCGTTCGAGTCTAGCTCAAAGCGGTGTTTTCGGGTTTTACCCCTAGGTACATCTGTGCCAGAGCCGCCTCTACCTGCTCGTATCCAGACAGAGATGTATTGCTCGGAAAACTCATAACATCTCTATAATACCAAAATTCTAGGATGTTCTTCTATACTAATCCTCAAAGTCTATCTTTGGGCTATGTGCTCTAATCAGAGTTTATCTAAATCTAGCTTCCAAGGTTAGTACTAAACTGCCTCTGATACCAACTGTAACGCCCCGACCCCAGCTACCCAGAGTCGGTGCATTACTTCGTAACATTGGCATGATCACAAAAGATCATGTCTCGAAAGACCGATTAGTTTAGTAGCCTTGGAAATACTAGATACATTCGTAAACGTTACATTACATCATAAAGTGAAAAACTAATAACAAAGTCTTCATAGTCCACACTCATATCCCCTTCATACTATCCCTGCAGGTCATTCATAAAATACTTCTTCACATCCTGGAAAATATCAAAACATTGAAAGGGGTGAGATCAGATGCTCAGTAAGGATAACAATATTGCGGAAGCTTTCATAAATAAACATAAACATTTAAGGCAATGTATAACTAAACAAAAGACTTATTAAACTTGAACTTCAGCATAATATGGAAAAAGTAAAATCAAATAATGCCACTTAATTACTCACATGGATATTCTACTGGTCGAATAATCACATGAAATATCAATAACCACTTTCATAATGAGGGAATGTATAATGCCGGACATTCTGAAACATTTTGTCAAGGCCTCGGCCAAGATGTCTATAATGATTAAGGCCTCGGCCAAAACCATAAATCAAACTGGGAAAGGGCCTCGGCCAATTCCATGTATAGTTGTCTCATGAGACCTACCGATGCATCGAGGAGATATAGCGGGCTCCACCCGTCACTTATTATGTCCAATACATTCCTCATATGAATAGGTTTAAACATATCATAAACCATAACATAATCGTATCACATAAAACATGCATAAAGGAAACATAACATTTCCCCATTTCAATCACAAGATATCAATACAAAACATTGACATAATAAAAACTCTTTAAAAACCATTTTCAATACCAAAATAAAAGAAAGTTAAAACTTTGTATTTATTTTTCATTAAAAAAAAGATGGCTTGTAGAGGAAGCCGAAACTCAAATAATGGTCATGGCGGCGGAGAAGTCGTTGTCGCCGCATATGTACGGAAAGAAAAACATTCCCTTTATGTCGTTTAGTAAAACGCTTCATATAGAAAAGATTCCTTTTGAATAAACGTAAAAGTCAAAGGGGTTCATACACCGTATAAAAGGAAGTTGTGTATAAAACCAAATATGTCTCAATGAAAGGAGATTGAGACAAAGACTTTAAAAAGATAATTTTTAAAATAAAATAGATCTATTATGTGTATTCACTATAGGTACACATAATGAATACAAAATAAGACATAATAATATCATGACATAATTTGAAAGTAGGAGATTAACCCAAAGAATGGAAATTGGGTTAAGAAGTTCCCTTACCTTGTGTCCGACTTGACTCAACCGTTCTTTAACCTCCTGAATAATAAACTAGAGTTAATATCTACCTTATTAAGAACCATTTTCAATTTCATTATCCTTTTTATATCACTTATTACAATGTTATGAACATTATGTAATTATTTAAGTTAATAACGGTCGTTTTGTCGATCTTTGGTAACTTGAGTCAACAATAAACTTCTTATAATTACAAGTTGTTCATGTGGTAGAATATCCATTATATCCAGAATCATATTCATTATTTATATGTCATATATATCTTATATATCCAGTATATACATTCATTTATAATATTACGTAACATTTAGAGGTAAGAAATGAAATGCACCGTTCATGGAGACGGTAAGCCGTACGTACGCATGAACGCTACTTTCATTTCAATTTCATATTTAATGGAACTAAATCATAATGATATAAATGTATAATATAATTCTAGTATAATATAGTGTATAATAACATTTACTCCATCCTTTATACATCCCACATATGGCATTAACGATTCAAATCACCTTGAGGGGGCGGTAGTCCGCACTTCCTAAAATGAAATTATCGCGTTTTACCCATAATGGAAATCATAAAGTATGCCATAAATGAGAAATACAGAAGCATAAGTAAAACATAAACATATTATATATCATATATAAAAATAGTGACATCATAATGGCCACCTTTGAAGGTGTTATATGAGTGTTGAACAATCATCGTTTCGTGAGGCAGAAATTCGCCATCCACAGAAACCGTATGTTCTTTAACCATTAGATGTAGGTGTGTGTATGTGTATCTCGAATACTTCTTATAACAACATCCTAGTATATTTAGGATAATGGTGTTGTTACAAAATAAATGAATAAAAAGAGTTTAGGGGGTTGTAGAAGAAAAATAAAACAAAACAACATTAGAAAAGACATTACCTCAAAATCAGGTAACTCTTTTTGATTTGAGACAATGACTTCCTTGAGAAGAGTTCTGCCCAAATTGAGGCTTCTGGGAGTAAGAGGGGGAAGTTGGGAGAGTATTTGGGCAGAGGTTGGCCGAGCCAAATGGCTTGAAAGTGTAAATTAGGTGGGAGAGGTGGGGGCCTTTTATAAGTGGAGAGGAGGGGCACTTTTGAAAAGATTGAAATGTTACATTATTTCACAATGATTTTCGGATTCTAAAGATCCCACACTTATATAATTCAAGGATAAGGTGATAAGGTTTCGAAATATCCTCATCCAATAGGCTTTGGACAAGTGTAAGCCTTGGATTTTGCATTATCATCTCATTTTATTTAAATCGTTAAATAATGAGGTCATCGCTGCATCATAATGATGTCATAAATAATTTAATTTATTTAATGTCTAAAAATTATAAAAAAATACTATGATGTAGGAAATCTTTTTATATTTCCAATGAATATTTATAGTCAAAATTTTGACTTGTGTAACCCCACTTAAAAACTGTTTTAGTAAAATAACTCATGTTTGTGTCAATTTAATTTTAACATTAAATAAATATATATTAATGTCATTTTCCAACTAAAGTGGATCCATGGGGTCCCCAAGTTTACCCATGGGTTGTCTTGGTCGGCCATGACTCATCCAATAGGAGTAGGACAAGTTTCAAGCTCATCTCATATTATTAAAACATTATTTTTACCTTAAACTACACTAATTACCTCTAATCGCGATTAAGAACTTAAAAGTAACTATTCACCAAAAAATTATTTTGATCTCATTGAACCACATTTTACTTCTTAATAACAACCATGTATGTCGGATTTTTGAAAATCAAATCACAGAAGTGGTAATATTTCATTTAAACAAAAAATCAGTTATTTAACTACCACTTAGTGGTTTCACTATTCATCAAAAATTGAAGTTTTTCAGAATAATGCCAAAATTTCACCCTAAGCTATAATTGATATTCCGAATTAAAAAATGATGCCTATTTTACAAAATTCCAAACATATAAGTTTCATTAATTAATTTTGTAATTAATTCCCGCTGTTACAACAAATAGCGTGTTTTTAAGAAACAATTTATATCAAAAGATTGGCAATTGTTTATGTCCAATTTCAATGTTAAATTAATTCTAATGACCACCATTGGATAAAATGGTAAAAATATATTCTAATTATACTTTAAAACCACTAAATAGTATAATTTATCACTATAAATTATTTTTATTAAAAAAGTTGTTTTTAAGTAATTTTCACTATTCATAAAAAAATAGAAGTTCTCAGAAAAATACCAAAAATTCAACATAGGCTAATTTCGATATTCCGAATCCAAAAATGAAGTCCATTTTGATAAATAAAATTTATAAAATTTCAAAAAGTAGGTATTACTATTCACAACGGCTAGTTTAATTCGTTGTGGTGTGTGTTAGAGCTCGAGGTTGCGTACAACACACGCTATTGCATTATTCGAAGTGAAACGTACCGTGGAAGCTTGGGGTGTTACAAATACCAATAATTTTTATTATTTAATTTGAATCAAAACAAAAAATGCATCGAAAAGCATTTTTTCAAGAAAAAATCCTTTTTTGTATAAAACATTTTTGTATAAAATTTTATCATAAAATTGATTATAATGAACCTAATTGAATTATTAATAACATAATAGATTTTTTTTTGTTTTAAATCATTTAGAAAAATGTAAATTTGAAAATTATGAACAAAAATATAGTTTTCAATAAATATCGATATTTTCAATATTCACTGTGAAATAAAACTTTTCCAAAATATGAGAAATTTTCTACATAAGATACATTTGTAAAGATAATTTAAAAAATTATATTAGAATTTTAGAATAAAATTTAAAAAATTGAATAAATTAATTATAATATTTTCTCACAAAAATAAATAAAAATCATTTGTGAAGAAAACAAATTTCTGAAGCATAAAATAACTTTACTAAAAAATTGAGCACTTATTTCATAAGAATCAATAAATTCATTTTTATTGAGTATGGACTTTATATATTTCAAATTTTGGTTAAAAATATTGATTCCTTCCAATTCAACAACTTTGAGATAATTAAATAATATTATTTTAATAGAATATCACGATTAGTTTAGACTTGATGTTGCAAGTTGTCCAAGCTATAAAAAATACTATTCTTTTAAAACCTTCTAATTTTACATTAAACATTAAATTTACCAAATAATATCACAATATTAAGAAATTAAGGTTTAATTTCAATGTGTATTAGCTACATTAGAAACTTATTTTATAATACTTGTGAACATTTCTCCTTAATCAAACCACACTAGATCCCCTTCTAGACATACAATCATAATCATAACCTAGGGAAATGGAGACATAAGAAAAAGGGGCTACTGAAATTATTAATAAGGGTAAACATAAGTGATAAAAATTAATGATTATAAATTCAAATAAGGTTAGAATATGGGTACAATATGGGTACATGAAAATAACTTAAGAAAATCATACCTAAAAAATTGTTGATAAAAAAATTGGAGTCATCAAATAAGAATTTTCATAACATAAGTCATGAATCAAAAGTGTGAAGAAACATTAGTCTATAAGAATGATTCATGAGATAATGACTTAAAAAACCTTATAAATATGTAAATCACATTATCATAGGGAAACCTCACATTCATGTGGCACACTTTTCTGCCCACGCTTTTCAAAAAAAATTATTTTCACTCATGTATACCGATCTCTAGACACTTAACATGTTAACCAATGAACTGGAGGGAGATATAATACCCATCCTATTATCATTCATAAATATAAGTGACACATAAAATCAATCATTCATCCTATAAAAAATATCCAATGGGATTGAATTAAATTTTATATCCTCATCAAATGAAACCACATAAAGAAACCATTTATAATTCGATAAATAATCATAACATGATAAACCCACGGAACATAAATGGGTATATAATGATATTCAGTAACTTTATAGGTAAATAACCTTTAATTAAAATGATAAAGTGTATGGTATTTTCACCATATATATAAAAGGTATACAGTTTAGTCAATAATTTCCAAAATCAATCAATGTATGGGTATCTAAGTAAACACCCTTCATATAAGGAAATGAAATATAGGGTAGACACAGATGAATTTAATTGGAAGAAAATAATTTTTATAAACAATTGAGTATTAGGAAATAAAAAGTTAGTGATGGATCATTATTTTGATAGAAAATGACATTTCCTAATCATTCTTGTGAATGAAAGTGGATGGTTCATTTTATAAATATCGTTGATCAAGAATAATTTATGTCAAAAGATATAAACATAGATGAAATTTTTTATAATAATTATGAAAATATTTCTAGAAATAGGTAACAATCGTGTCATTTTGAAAACATTTATTAAAATAGAAATATTTTTAAAATACATGATAATGGGGTTATTATTTAGAAACCAAGAAAACATAGAGAGGTGGTTTCATAGGTAAAAGAATATCTATAGAAATATGTGTGGAAATGTATTAAAGTGATTTATTTCAGAATTTTTCTATGAATACCCATATGAAAAGTGCAATAAATTTATTTAAAATCCTTGTAAAGAAATTCAAAATTTTATAAATTTATCTTAATCAATTATTTAGGCCATAAAAATGATATCTATAATAGAATCTAAATAAAAAGGACATGGAAGAGAAAAATACCTGACCAAAAAGAAAAGCTGGGGTCGATTTCTATTTAAATGGGTAAAATATAAAATAAGTGGAAAATAAAATAGTGTGAAGACAAATGGGAATTTTATACACTATATAAGCAATATACATATCAAGGAATGCAATTTGAGATAAAAACACTTATGAAATATGTTCATTTTGAATCAGAAGTACATCGAAGGATAGAAAATTACATGGATTTTAAAACCACATGAATTTTAGTAAATTCATGATATAATATATTTATATTTCATAATACACTCCACATCAAGGAAAACTAGTGGTGAATATGTCACGTGTCTCAATGAAATAATGAAATGAGATGATATCCCCTTACATAATCATTATATTTCTAATTAAAAACATATTTAAGTTATAACATGAGATGAATTTTCAAATACCTTTGATTGCATGAAAATTATGATATAAGAAATAGAGGGGAGTTGATGATGGAATGAGATCTCCCGGAGGCGATCGTGAAGATGCCATAGGTCGTGATGCAGATGAGCTATACTCCCCCCTCCTGATTGGAGGGGGGAGTTCCGCAACCTCTTGATAAGGGTATCCCTCCGCCTGGCTTGCTTCTACATTTCCCTAGGATATATATCTCCCTTATAGTTCTAGATCTGTTTCAGGAGGCACCGCAACTTCCCCTTCTCCCGGATGAGATCAATAGCACCACAAATTTATGCAAGCTAACCCTGGTTGCAGAGTTTCCTCCTCAACTTCCATCGGTTGATGAGTTCGAGCGATTTTTATCGGAATCTTGGGAGTTACAGGTGTGCACGGTTGCTGGTCTACTTGATCGGAGGCATATTATGATGTGTTTTGGCTCAAAAGCAGACTTGATTGCGGCCTGGTATCAAGCTCCTCGAAGATGTAACAGTTAAACCTTTTTTATGTTTCGTTGGAGCTTTTATTTTCAAATGCGACGTGATCCTGCGACGATTGCAACATGGTTAAGTATCCCTAGATTACCTCTTTCTTTCCAGAATCCCTCAATTTTATGTGCAATTGGAAATATGATCGGCTGGTACTTGTGTTCTGATCGTCGAACCGACTCCGTTTGTCACCCGATTTGTTGATAGATCTGCGTGGAGGTTGATGTTTCAAGACCACCAGTGGGCTATGTCTGGATCACAGACAACAAGGAATTCAGTTGGATACAGGATGTTTTCTTTGAGTCATGGATGCATTATTGTGTGGCCTGCTCTCATTTTGGCCATCCGGATCTAGATTGTCGTAGTGGGAGGGTACTTGGTAGTACACAAGTGGCTGAAAGGTGAAGCCCTGATGGTGGTTTGACCAATGGATTGAATCCACTTCTGGGAACAACCATTTCGGAAGTTCATGTGATTGTGCAATGGAATGTGAATGGAGGTTGGACATGACTTGCAGAGTGCGGTGTCCCTGTAGTTTCTGTTGAACGGGGTGATCAAGTGGGAAGCCCCTCTCTTGGTGAGGTAATGATGGGTACATGAATGGAGCAGGAGGAGTGGCCATCTGTTGAAACAGAGTTGAGTATGCCTATTTGTGCAATGAAAGAGGTGCATGAGTCACTCAGCCCATCAGTGAAGCACGTCTTTGAGAGGATAAAATGTGGGCTTGGTGATGAGTAGTTTCCCTTTCTGGAGGGTGCTGCTGGTCAACTACAGTCAGTATCTGGTAGTTTAAACTGAGAAGAAGGGGAAGTGGTTCATTTACAGGGTGGGTAGATCCTCTCAGGTAACAGGTTCACGGGCCTGGAGAAAGAGGAGACACCCACGGTGATGGGTGAGAATCTGCAAATTGGCTCTTGCAATACGGGAAAGGCTGCAGTGGATGACTCAAGGATGGGGACTCTTGAGGATTTTGACAATGAGGGGAATCCTCAATGTATTTATTTGATTGATCACAATAGGCTCTCTCATATAATGGGAGGTGAGTCTTTGATGACCTCAGATGGCGTCTTGGTGATGAAAGAAGTTGGCTTCAAAAACATCATCCCTATTTATCTCACTGGTAAATGGGGATATGTCTCCGACAACGACAAAAATAATGATAGAGGTGTTGTAAGACTCTATTACAACGATATTATTCAAGGTGGTCGGAATAAGTTGTCTGAATGTTAAGGCGCTATGACTGCTCCACCCAAGAGGAGACCAAGATAGGACTACTCCTACTTACCAAAGATATTATCCACCAAGTCCTCGTCTAGGAAGGGAAAAGGGAATTCCCATGATCCTAAAAAGAGTTGTGTGAGAAAGAAATCAAATAAGGAGAAACTCTCCATGGAGAAACTAGAGCTCAGAAATAAGTATGCCAAGGTATTGACAACATATGATACGAACTCTGAATGGGAGTTGACTACTGTAGAGGATGAAACTTATTATGGATGTGTTGAGGATTATGATTACTACGATATGTAGTTGTTTATTTCTGGTTGGAAATGATATTTTGATGTGATTGAGTCGTATGTCTGTACTCTTGTTCCTTACTTTATGTAATTTTATTTTATTTTAATAAAGGGTCAGAGGTTTTCTTCTGACCGAGCTTTTTTGGTATGATATAGGAAATATATGGAAAATATATAGACATAAAAAAGAGGTAAGTGTTGAATACAAATCAAATCACAATGAATCCAAATTGATATGAAAAAACCCATACATTAATTATTGAATTCCATGAAAGAATAGTAACCATCTATAAAAAATAATTATCTTAAAAACATATTTTAGAACCTTATTTGTACCTATATAATTTTATAAAATTAATTTATAATAATTTATTAATAATATATCTTTTAGTTATATGCTACTTTAATCATCAGATTCTTATTAGTTTTAATTATTTTTTAGTACAATTTCCATAATGGAGGTGTCTAGTATAATTTAAATATTAAAGGTTCTCTATTCTAAGATCATTAAATTTATTAGAATAGATATTTTATAATGAAAAATAAAATTATTATTTTATTTAAAAAGTAATTTTGTTATGGTTCATGATGATGAAGTATGTGATGAGTTTGTTTTGTTAATTTTCACAAATTATGGGTGGTGTCTTAATAACTTTTCAATGCTACCATTACCATTAAATAAATAAAAAATCATTTTTTGCATAATATTTTCCAATATCACTCAAAATTGGGTTTCCTTTTCTTTATCCATGATATAGATTTACATAATTGTTCATGTTGATGATGAAACCGACTCCAACCAGAACATAGTATAAGATATAGGTGAGTATGATTATGAAGGTTATTTATTTGGCACAATATAATTATTAAATAAGAATGTAACATCATAGACACAATCACCACTAAGACTATGGCTAGACTAGTGGATCAAATGTCCTCAAGCGTACCTCCCTGTACACCATATTATGACGAATAACAACGATGGTCTCAAGAGGTGATGGTGGGGAGACTGTACCCTCATATTAGAGTGGTAGAGCAGTAATACTTGAAAGCTCAGCCAGAGACAGGGTCTCTGACCATTTATTAAAATAAATGAAAAGTGCAGCAAACAAACATCACAAGCCAAGAAAAACAACTACATGTCATAAAAACCATACCTGTCATTATTTCCATAATCAAGTGCTTTATCCACAGTGGCCAAATCCCATTCCGAGCTATCATATTGCTTCATCGTCTTAACATACTTCCACCTAAGATTTAACTTTTCCAGATATAAAAACTCCTCATTAGATTGAGGACCTTTTCCTTTGCTGAACCTAGTGGGCAGTGAATTTGGCATAGAGGAGTAATCTTTCCTTTGCCTTATTCTTGTTGGATTTGTCATAGCATCTTCCTTCCATGACAAAGTCTTCTCTCCACCTTGAACAACATCACTATAAGAAGTCTTAACCCTCTTTCCTGCATTCTCCTTTTAACTTTCAGATATATCTCCCCAATTTATAGAGATAATCACCCCTAGAAACCATCATTCACTCCTTGTTCATTCCAGATAGGACTGTTAGCATCAACCATTGCAAAGAATTTTAGATGTTCCATAATTTCAAGATCACCATGCACCTCCTTCTGCAAAATATCTTCTTCACATACACCATTCGGGGGCTGAAAATCGAACTGTATTTTGTCACCACCACTCCTTTTTGTTTCCTTTTCTACAGGAGAATGCCTCCCATGCTTACATTCATTGCCCAGACTTTGAGTCCCGCTTCCATAAAGATCATCAAAAAATTCAATCGGTGCCTGGGCAGGAGGCAGAGAGGATGCAGCTTGCTCCACCATAGCCTAATCCTGAAGCACTTCCAAACCATCATTCATCAAAACCACCATGAAATTACCAAGTTCAATGCTGGTCACTTGCTTGCCCAGCTGTGGCTTTATCCTAGCTGAAACCTTCGCCCATCCTCTATTCTCATCCAAAGGCCCACCTACCTGTATACCCACAGAAGGAATTCCTCTCACTCCAAAATTATTCCCATCAGGGTCTTCTATGATTGAAACATCCACTATATCTCCTGTTTTTTCAACCTCAAGAAATTCCCCATTGGTCCTGGTTGGTTGTATTGTAGTTTGGACATTGTCTACCGGACTTTCTGTATTACACACACCAAGATCATTCATCAAACCCCCTGCCACCACATCCAACTGCTGGTTAAGAGACACCTCCACCGACTTCAAATGGACTCCATTCACAACTGCCTCACTAACAGGATGTTTTCCTTTCTGATTCTGCAAGTTCCCCACAACCATTCCATCCACTGCAACCTAGAAATCCACCCTTCTACCCCTGCAAGCATCCTTTTGATGCCCAACATTGAGACACCTAGAGAAATACTCAAGCCACGATTCAAACACCACATACTACTTATATCTGAATTCCTCACTCACATCAATGAAAAATGAATTAACCGGAGGCTTTGAGAGGTCAAATTCAATGCATATTCGCGGTGAAACCGAGTGGCACACAACATTGGTTCTACTTTTGGAACAATGATAATGGCCAACCAAGTTTCCAAGGATAAGAATAATGGAAGGGTTCTGGAAAGGAAGAGGTAGTTCATGAAATCTTACCTAGATTGTAGTGGTCGGAGAATCTCATTTCATGTGGAAGTCATAAGACCAGCGGAAAAGGAAAAATGGAGTTCCATCACATGCCCGTGAAGTAGAGTACCATGCCAGAACCAGATCTTCCTCTGAATGAAAACAAACCATTACATGCCTTGAGTCGAGGAGACCAATAGTTGCACGCTCATTCAAATTCCACGAATCAAAGATGAAATAATCAAAGAGATCCATGGATTGACTCCGTTTCTTGAAGCACGCTATCAAGTTCAAGTTCAACAACGGCACGACATTAGTGAATTCACAGGCAGTGATAGATAGTTGTGGGATCCGATCGAATAACTCAGGAACTTTGGGAGAAAAAGGGATGTTCAGAAATGAAGGCAGGAACTCAGGATTTGACAAAGGGAGAAATCGATGATCTATATGGGGAAGCTATGATCCCCCCTCCACCAAGGGAGGAGGGATCGTTTTGGAAGCAATCACTACCTACGACTACGATTTCCATGTTTGAACCCTAATCCGCGGTCCCCTCGATCCATCTGTAGAGCAGTAATATAAATAACAGACAATGACATAAGTCATAATAATGAAGACATATCAGTTGAAGAAGAATATAAAACTGAATAAAAAATATTTCCAACACCAATATAGAATAATTCATGCATGTTCTAATGATTATATGTAGTCTAAAAAAATATACATACATCAAGAAACAAATACATTAAAGTAAAATAATTAAAAAAGGAATGAAAATACTCAAAGTAAAACTCCATGAACATCCCGAGCTCCAGCTTGGTACTATTCTCCAAACTCTCATGTACTAGAAAAACAAAAAAAGAAATCATCAATGGTCCTGTGAATATAAAGTCTTCCCGGGAAGCCCAGTGTAATGGTATCCCAAGCAGGGTGTGAGGTATAAATCCATTTAGGTTACCACCCACAGTGTATAAAAATGAATCTATTCCATGTATAAAGTAAAGAAGTAAAGGTATAAAGAATAATAAATATCACTAAAATAAATAAACAACATCCCGCCCAGGTTCCTAAAGGAAACCTGATGACTCTACCTGCTTAGGATCATAGTTAGAATAAGATTTCTGGCTAGTAACTATATATACAGTAATGATTATATATATATAATTAGTATAGTTATATATTGCATTCACCTATATGAACCAATTACATGTGAATGTATGTGTCCATATACCTTGAATACTAGTTACTAGTTGGACTAGGGAATAACTTATTCATCCATAACCAGTCTAAATGAGCATATAAGATTAAGAAATAGGGTACATTTCCTACATCTCAATAGAGTGGGAGACATCATGCTTGACACTTAGGATGGAGAGTGTGCTTCCATGAAAAAAATCGAATCATGGAACATGGCGTGTAAATCCCAACACTGATATAATATCACTGGTGTGAGATGTCATGGTCAACACCTGATGTAAGGGAATGTGATGCCTCAATTTTCAATAGAACCCTTACCATAATTCCACATCCTTTTTATTATGAATTATCATATTTATAATATATATTCATGAGGCAATACATCTCATGCCTTACATTTGATAATCCCATATAAAGGAATTATAACATTTATAATATAATAAATAAGGAAATACCTATTATGTATTTCAATAGACAAGTTCAAATCCATTAAGACCTTAGAATTCATATAAAAATTTACAAATCACAAGCAATAGGTATGGCATTTCCCCCCTTGTAAAACATTACAATAGATCTATTTCATTTAAACCATTTAATTAAATTTAACAAGGAATTAAAATTTAATATGCCCAATAGATCACTTGGAAATGTTACATGGTCAGAGGAAGAAATTGCCTAATTGGGAAATTCCATTTAGGAATAGTCAAACACTTAGAAGGAGCTTGGTTGATTATTCATGTATATATAAAAGGGGAAAATTCACTAAATAACTTCATTAAGGGCATTGTCCAAAACATTCCACATAATAGACCTTACAAATATTAGGGAAATCACCAATCCATTAAAAAATTTGTTATGAAATAAAAATTACCACTTTTCAATTTTAGAATAAAACGCACCTCATATGAAGGGTTTTATTATAAAAACGTGAAATTGTTTTTCAAAAAATACATTTAACAAAAATAAATCATCCAATTCAAGAATCATATTTCCATTCAACAAGGGTGCATTTAAAATAACTACCAACATGGAAAAACATCTATAAAATTCAACATGACACTCAGGAGGTTCCATGATTGGTTGGGAAATTTCCTACACATGAAAATTATATCATTAATCCTTTCACGACCCCCCCCCCCCCACAAAGTGTACCCATCCTGGGCTAGCAATGGGAGTAGAGAGACAATGACACCCAAGTATCACCTCTAGTAGGCCCTGAGTTGGCGACTAGCACTGAGGGTATAATAAACACATAGATGAGATACATTACCCTCTAAGAGAACACATGCGAATGATAGAGATAAGATAAATACCAAATAAATCTTGCTCAGACTATAATATAAAATAAACCGAAGTAAACATATATAAACTCAAGAAAAACTACTATAATTTAAAGGGAAAACTACAAGTACCATAATAATGTAAAACAACAGTGACCACGATGCCCAAACAGCTCCTGCAAAACTCGTAAGATATTAGTATCTAGCTTGATATCCAACCTTCTCCAAGTGACCTGCAAAACATTTTATATATATGTAGGTTGTGTATAACAGTATACTCAGTAGGATCCTCCCTGAAGTATCAAATGCAAAAGTAATGAAAGCATGCTAAAGCACAGTGAACAACAAGTGAAACTAAATCATCATCTAAACAGGTATAATATGGTCCCAACCTCACCATGACTACTCTCACTAAGTTTCACATATAAGAGTATATAATATAATAAATAATATAAAGGGTACCCCACTACCACTTCCCAACTTGTTTGGCAATTTTCCCAACATCAAAGATTCTGAGAATATCTCTTTAAAAAGGCTTACCCCCTCACAACTGGGTGAAGCACAACAACATGCGCCTCATGCAATACAACCACCACATCCACATAACCAAAGTAACTAGTTAGTTTCTAGGAGGCACCAAAACTCGCATAACATGTATCATACATCAAGTATTATACTTAAATCTATTACAAATCATAAAATGAGTAAGGATCCTCAAGCCATCACAACCTATACATGTTACACCTACAATAGTTTATAGGAAACTATATCCAGAATATATGCGTGTGAATAAACACAAGTCATTAAAGACATCTACACACATATATGAGGAAAAATAACCATCATTCATACCATCACAAGTAACTACCAAGAGAAGAGAGTGGGGCCAAAGTGGTTAGTCATCCAGCCATCCTCCCATCGGGATGTTTGGTAAAAAACCCCCTAGAGCTTAGAATCCATAGGGTGTCAGTTTTTCTAACCGACAGGGTGGATTAGTGTATAGAAACAAAAAATTACATGATATAATATATCTCACAACCACACTATGAAAAATACCTAGTCTCAGCCTCAACTACAGCTAACGACTATCAGACTCCTGACTTCCACTACTAAGACTAGGTATTATATTAGACCACAACCATTTAAAGAGCTACGTCAAGTTACTTATCCATTTTTATCAATTTCAATTTATGCTAACTAATTATTTAACCATTAATTAAGCATTAACATTTACCACATTACATACCATTACTATTCCAACTAAGATCCACGCCCTCTAGGAATAACAAAACTTAGTCCATGGATTCTTAGAAATATTTCCTCATCCTTGCATCCCACCAAGCTCCAACCTCATGGTTTAACATCATTTATTAAATAATTTATTAATAGAATTATCACTATTAAATAATTCTAGGAATTCTATGGAAACATTCTAAGCTACCAAACATGAGGGGATCAACACGGTGAGTAGATGAACTACCCATCAAGTCTTTGTCGCATATAGCAGGAGCGCTGGCCCATCCATCATTGAGAAGCTAAACAAAGAAATCACACGACATACCCATGTGTCTTTTCCTACTTTGGAAGAAGGGTGATAAAAACAATATGCCTCAAGTATTGGGGAAATTAAAGTGGATAAACAGACATTATATTCAATAACAACTACTCTTATTTCAATGGGTATGTTCTGCTTCAACCCGTTCTATCATCCCTGGTGTCCTCCCCGACACCCTCATTCATAAACTGATGCATCTCGTCACTCTAGGCATCAAATACTACAACAAATACTAGGACTACCTTCCCCCACATACCATAATTTCCCTCTAGGCTCAGATATCCAAGGCTTACACCACAACACTAGAAGCAAGAAACAAACAACCTAGAAACTAAGGTCTTGGCACTAAACAAGGCATTCAACCTTCACACACAATGAGAACTCACAAATCCAAATCATAATGCAGTTGGACTTTACAAGAAAAAGGGAAACTCAAAACCATTCAAGGCATTATCTTTATTGAAAAAACCGGTTCTTTATTCCATATTGATCTAAAAAATTTATTTAAACATGCATAAATGAATCCATTTTATTATCATCAAAGCACAACAACAATAAATAGATTCATTAAACATGACTAATTATATTTGGGAAATTAATTCATGATTAATCCCATCATTACGTTATTTACCAATTTTCAACAAGAATGACATGATAAACAAGAAAATAATTGATATCACACTATATAGAAAATCAAGAGGCAATAACATCGCTAAGAAATTGATACCAATTCTTTAATCAAGTTTAAATATTTATTATGTCAATTTAATTATGATCTAATGGGATAAAATATTCTAACTCTATGACTTCATGTAAATGAATAGAGATTCCATGAATCCCCTACCTCAAAAGGTTTCCAATGTTATTTTAACAAGAATGGGACAACACAAAGGATCACGATCACCTCTCCTGAAATGACTGTATCCACCTAAGGATTCCACAAAACATTTTCATTTAATAACTCCCAAGAAATATCTATTAGAAACATAGAGATCACATGCCATCACATGGAAAGGAGAAACGAGAGGTAACAGATTGGGGAACCCAAAAGAATTAAGGTATAACATACCTTATATCAAAGACGGATCAAAATTTTATAGTTGTACCAAAAAGGGGGTGCTCATACACTAGGAAAAGATCCTTGGGGAAGTATCCAAGGATAGCACAACACACAACTCCTTAGGAATAAAGGCTCAGGGAACCACACACCAAGAGAAGGTAGAATGAATAACAAGGGAAGAAGGTGTCTTGTCCATTTTGAAATCTAAATGGTTAAGCAGTTTGAATTTTCCATTAAAGGAGGATCTGGTCAAGACTAAAGATTTTGAAAAAAGTAAAGGGATCCAGACCCTTAGGAAAATTAATATTTGAGTTATGGGCTTTGAATTAGCCTTAAATCCCTTAAAATGAGTAAAAGGGAAAATTTATGTGCATATTTTTAATCCAATAATAATGAATTTTTGATGTTTTTAAATGATAAAAACCGCATATTTAGATTTTTTATTAAAATAATGGGCAATTTGGATTATAGAATGAAAATGAGATAAATTGTGAAAATTTCTTAATCCTGGATTTTTGACATATTTTTACGTCAAGGGTATTATGGTCATTTATTGAAAAATTTAATTCAAAATTGAGTGATTATTTTTTTTATAATCCTTATTTTATTTCTTTCATCTTTTTATTCTAGACTAGGGGTTGAATCAATCATCTAGAGTCCTAAATAATTCAATGATGTTTAGGACTTTTCTGGGTGAATAGTGTGGATCCCACCAATGTAACAGAAGTCTATATCATCCAACACGACTCATATTAAGGAGATCCCACCTATAAAAGAACTAGGAAACATAGGAATGCCTCTAAAATTAATTTTATGTCGTTTTGAAGTCATTAATGTTTCCATTGGAAGTTATACTTTTGGAGGAAGCTTCCTGGAACCTACATCCAGAAAAAGAAACCGCCAATGAAAAAATAATAACTCGTACATCCAATGGAAAATTAAAATCAAATGTAGAGGGTAAATAGACAACACATTTATGAAAAACATTCATGAAATGGTCTATGTTTGAATCGACCAATTAATGGGTCAAACATATATCAACATTTGGAGGACAGAAATATGCGTATAAAGGGAGAGGATCTCCCACCTCTCAAATCATTCCTTCCTATCCCCACACCATATGGGGAACCAATGAGTGGAGTCTAAGGGATATTTATAATTTTTTCTTTATTTTTTTTTATTTTAGATTTATTATCTTATGTAATGTATTAATATTTTTTATATTAAAGTGTTTCCCATTTCTTCTTCCACCCATTTTCTCTTCGAATCTCAATATCAATATCTCTATTCCATATTTCTATTGTGATATATATGAACTTCACCAAGGAAAGTGACTAAGTCAAGGATTAGACCTGGGATAGGTTTCATGGTGTTCTTCATTATTTCACTTCAAATTGAAAATTGTTTAAATCTATTTATGGTGGTGATGATAATATTGCATTAATGTGGTGGCCGTCCAACAAGAATCTATTTCAAAATCCATTTCTATTCATTTACTAATCATTTTACCACTATTATATTAAGAAAATATTTCTTAAATTGGTGTTGTGGTTTATATAAGGGATTAAATAGCATACGGTGGAGATGAGTCTTTTAGGAATAACATTCTCTGTTGAGCTGTTACACTACTTGGCTACTGGAGGAGACATGGTTTGGTGTGATAGACGCATTATAAAACCACACACTCAATAAATCAATGGAATGTAATTAATTAATTAAGTTCTAATAAATGAGTTTTAAAATATAATTTAGACAAAAAATAAAATGATGAACAAATTTGTGTTATCCAACCCTAGGACCAAGACCTCTCTTCCATGATTTCATTCTGTTTTCATCTAGATTTAAATTCTGCATGTCATTATTTTAATTGAACCTTTTTCCAAAAAAACCAAAAACATTGTTTTCGATAAATATTAAAAAAACCAAACAAAATTATATTAGGTGAATTAGAATTATTGATTGAACTGACTACAACACTCCTCAAGAGAGATCACCCTGGTCAGCCTCTGTACTATATTAGGAAAATAATTTTCTTTTGCCACGCCCTATAATAGGCATGTGAAAAACTGGCACCCTTTCTGGGGATCTAAGCAGTTACTTCAATTATTTTTTCTAAATTCACATTTTTTAAATATTTTTGTTTTTTTATTTAATATAAAATATAAAAAACAATTCTTTTTTATACGATGTATTCAAATTCAATTTTTTATGCATGGGATGATTAGTTATAGGATCAATTTCAAGAAATATAAGTTGATTAATGTGATATAAATGATTGGGTTGAAAGTATGAGTGATAATCTGGATGATTTGGGGAGGAAAATGGAATAGGAATTTGACTATGTTCATGAAGTGATGAAGTAACCCGACCATGAACCAGAAAAAGAAGCTGAGGTAATGGTGGATGAAATTTCACCACTCATCATTGAAGAACCAGAGGAGGTAAATGTCAAGGTACCTAAAGACTCATTCATCCTCACTGAAAAAATTCTACATGAGATAGATGAAAAGGAGGATGAATTTTCTGCTGAGCCACATGTGGGAGATCAATAGGAGTTGGTTGAATTTTGGAATGAATGTGAGGAACTTCTTGATGACCCAAATCCTTGCAAAGATGAATAGACATCACCATTAAAAGAAGACACCACCCAAGTGGTGGAATTTGAAGTCCAAATGGAGGATCCCTACTACCTAATTATATCCAATGGTAATAAAATCCATGAGTCACTTTCAACTAAATAATTAATTGAACCAAAACCAACATAGAGAGATGATCCTTCCATGAAATCTACATTTTCTGATTTCATTCAATTTGATTTGAGCATCAATCCTTATAAATTTCAATTTTCAGATTTCATCAATCCTTACCTTACCATAAAAGAATATGAAAAAGAAGATACACTTGTTGAATAACACAAGGATCTCTCTTAATACATTGAATATTTATTGGAGGGAATACATGAATATATACTAGTAGCTCTGCCTGAAGATCCAGAGACACATACTACTTCACATCTGGAGAAACCACTGGAAGGAGTGGGAGATGTTATACAAGTAACAAAAAAGGAGTAGGAGGATTTGTACTTTATCCTACCCCCTCTATGCAATATAGAACATATTTAGAAGGGGTAAGAACTAATATACTCTATCCATAGATTTATCCTCAATAAGAACAAAGAACTGCAAGCTGGGAAGAAGAACATGTGGTGGTTCATGTAAAAGAAGATCCACCCACCATCAAATTATGGATAACAGCTGGTACTTCACACTAAATTCATTAAAAAGTTAGGGCCCACTGGGGGGATCATACCAAGGTTTATATTTATGTGATTCTTATATTTCAATTTTCTTTTTAAGAATTATTTTAGCATGCATCCCAGTCCTACTTATCTATTTGATCTTTAATTACACGATCTTTATTCTTAAGTGAGTAATTCTCTTTTTTAGGTTTATATATGAGAAAAGGAATCCTTAAATAGATTAAGATCACTGAATCCTTATTTCAAAAGGTATATTACTTTTAATGTTTAAAGTCCTTACATTTTTTGGTCCAAAACATGTTTTTATCTTTAAAGAAAAAATTGCATGCCCACACTTGAATTATTGCTTTACTTGACTTATCTAGGAGACATGAGTTTGTTATTAATCTTGTGATGCCATGTTTTATATTTCAATGTTAATGATATTGAATGATTAAAATGGAAAATTTAATGTTTAAAGTGAATCATGAATATTGAAATGATGACTCGTGATTTAAGGGAATTAGTTGATTTATGTAAATGAAATTTCCCTGCCATTTTTCATAAATTGATTTTAGGAAATTCATGTAAATTGATTTTTTATTATTGATCATGACATGAGTTACTGTCTAAATATCATATGCCTCATTATCGAGAGGATTTCTAGACCAAGTAATTCCTATTTTATCTTGATATTATTTCTTGAGTGATATTGGGACATGTCACCAACCAGAACATCCATTTGAACTTGTCGATGCTATGGTTGTGTAAAAACAAATTTAAAACGATTGAAGCATCTTTTGAAAATTATTTATCCTTAAATACCACATTTACATGAATCATTATTTTATCCCATAGAGACCATGAATTTCCTTTATAGGGATGAGGTGTTTTTAAGCCATTTTTATACATTCTTACCCCACTCTTGGTATTTGCCTGATATTTTAAAAATGAAGTGTGGGGGTGAAGGGAATCATGGTGTAAGGGATGTTATATATTTTAATTAAAAATTATTGTGGTTCTATTGTGGGAAATTGTAAAAGTTTGTGGAATTATTCATTGTACTTCATTGTTTTATCCTCTTGAATTTAAAAATGGAAAAATGACAAAAATAACAAAAGAAAAAATAATAAGATAAAATGGGTTTTGATTTTGGAGAACCAAAAATCATCATTTTCTAGAATTATGATCATCTAATCATAAGTTTTTAGGTGATGGATGTGAGGTTTGATCTAATCATAACATTCGAAAAAAGAAAAAAATTACAAAATTTTAAAAAATCAAGAGGGTGAATTAATCATTCATTATGCTTTACTTTGATCATGACCTTAATTTGAGTTTTTAGAGAAGTGGTACTTTGAAAGGGATAATTTCATTATACTTTTTGATATAATTCATTGTACTTAAGAGATAAACCTCCTCCTTGAGATTCAATTTTTAAAGCATCAAATCCTACCCATCTTAAGCCTTAGAGTCATTTGAACCTTTATTAAAAAGTCCTCATGATTTTATGTGTCGTTTCTCTTTAAAAAGTGGAGTAATTAGTTATTTTACAAGATTATGGATAAGGATCATGTCCCCATGATAGACGAATAAATCTACTTGAATTGTATCATGAGATATGAGATAAAAGATTCAAAAGTGAGGTAAATCATGACTTTACATGTTTAATAATAATGAATTGAGAAGCTTGAAATAATGAAAGAAGAAGTTACATTATTCTTCAAAAGTGGAAAAGTAAAATACATGATTTAATTTTCTATTTAAAAATTGGGAAATTAAATTGTTATTTTATGTGGATTTTTGAAAATTTTATTTCACATTGAAAACTGTTTGATTCTATTACTTTGGAATTTGAATATTGGTAACATTGGTGTCCTCTGAATTCCATGTTGAGATTTATGCTTGAGGGAAAACATGGATTAAGTGTGGGGGTATTTGACAAAGCAAATTTATGTGCATATTTTTAATATAATAATAATGAATTTTTGATGTTTTAAAAAAATAAAAACCATGTATTTAAATGTTTTATTAAAATAATAGGTAATTTGGATTATATAATGAAAATGACCTAAATTGTGAATAGTACTTAATTATGGATTTTTGACAAATTTATTTGTCAAGGGTATTTTGGTCATTTAATAAAAATTATAATTCCAAAATGGGCGATTATTTTTTTTGTAATAACTATTTTATTTCCTTCATCTTTTTCTTCTAGACCATGGGCCGAATCAACCATCTAAACGCCTTAAAAAATCAATGAAGTTGAAGAATTTTCCAAATGGATAAAGTCGACCCCACCACCATAACTGAAGTCCATCTCGACCTACACACCTCATATTGAGATGATTATAGCTGTTATAGAATGAGGACACATAGGTTCACCTCTGAAATTAATTTCAGGGAGTTTTGAATTTATTAATTTTTCAATGGGATGTTATACTTTTTGAGAAATCATATTGGAACCTACATTTAGAAAAATAACCCGCCAATGAAAAAACCATAACTCATATATCTAATGGAAAATTAATCTCAAATTTGGAGGGTGAACGAAAAACACAGTTTTGGACAAATTTCATGCAGGGGTCTATGTGTGAATCGACCAATTAATGGGTCAAAACATGTCAATAGTTGGAGGATAAAATCTGCCTATAAATGGAAAGGACCTCCTAACTCTCAAATCATTCCTTCCCATCCCCACAACATCTAGGGAACCAAGGATAGGAGGAAAAGTTCCATTTAGAATTTTTTATTCCTTTATTTTATTTTTAGTTTAGTTTTATTTTCTCATCTAATTTATTAATATTTTTTTATATTAAAGTGTTTCTAATTTCTTCGGCCACCCCGTTTCTCTTCCAATCTAAATCTCAATCTCTCTTCCATATTTTCCTCGTGATCTCTATACACTTCTCCATGTCAAGTGACTAACTCGAGGCTTAAACCCGGAGGAAGTTTAATTGTGTTCCTCCTTATTTCTCTTCAAATTGAAAATGTTTTAAATCTATTTTCGGCGGAGATGGGAATATTGAACATGTGTGCCGGTCTTCCACCATGACACTATTTAAAAATCCATTTATTTTCATTGAATAATAATTTTCCATATCTTCTCTAAGGAAAACAATTCAGATGGTGGAGTTTTGATTTCTATAAGGGATGAAACCGAATATAGTGAAGTCGAGTCTAGTAGGAATAACATTCTCGATTGAGGTGTTACCCTACATGGCTACTAGAGGAGGTGTGGTTTGGTTTTATGGACACATTGTAAAATCAAACATTCTATAAATCAATGTAATGTAATTCATTAATGAGGTTTCATCAAATGAATTTTGAAAACGAATTTAAACAATAAATAAAATGATGAATGAACCCGTGTTATCCAACCCTAGGACTAAGACCTTTCTTCCATGATTTCATTCTGTTTTCATATAGATTTATAATTTTCATGTCACCATTTTAATTTCATGTATTTCCAAAAAAAACCAAAACCATTGTTTTCAATAAATATTTAAAAATCCAAAAAGAATTTTATTAGGTGAATTAGAATTAATGATTGAACTAACTACAACACTACTCGTGTGAGAAGAGCCTGGTCATCCTCTATGATGCATTAGGAAAATGATTTAAATTTTCCATGCCCTATGATAGGCATGCATCAATGATACTTTAAATGTGTTTTACATCAAATAAAACATCAAAGGGTTGAAACTATAGAATGTTGGAAACACTATTCACTAGAGACTCACCGACGCTACTCATCGACGCAAGTCACCAATGCCACTCATCGATGCGAGTCACTGACATGAGTCACCATCATGAATCACCAACACGAGTCAATGACATGAGTCACCAATACAACTCACCGATGTGACTTACCAATGTGAGTCACCGATGCAACTCACCAGCACAAGTCACTAATGCCACTCATCGACGTGAGTCACTAACACCACTCACCGACGCGAGTCAGTGGCATTAGTCACCAAAATGACTCACCAACAAGAGTCCCCAACGCAACTCATCGATGCGACTCACCAAAGAGAGTCACATATGTGAGTCATTGACACGAGTAACCAACACCACTCAACGACATGACTCACCATTCTGGAAAAACTGTTCTCATAACTAGAAAATTTGAAAAATGTTAGGTATAAGTCCCCTTGACCTATCAGAACACCTAAAACACTAGATTTTCAAAAAGGAATTGATCATATTGGTCAAGAAAATTACATCACATAACTATCAAAGCATTCTCATCCCTGAGAATCCAAAACCAACCCAAAGAGGAAAGCACAAAAGGGGTCTGAACAACAACCCTTTGAGATACCTCTCAAGGATCCTTCCACCAAAAGAGCTCAATCGTTTCATCAATGGAACCTCAAAAAACCACATGAAAACTACAACCAGATCCTAACCACTATCTTGGGGGAGATACATATCAAAAGGGATCATTCCACAACCAGAAACATGAGAAATAATGTCATAAATAGGAAAGGTCTACAACCAAAAAATAAAAATAATTACAAGAAAAAAGTTAAACATCAAACAACTTAGGCTACAAAGTGCGTATCTGTGACTCACATTCCTAGTTACTCTCCTCCTCATCACCATGAATTTATAATACATGAACCGAGGGGATAAAATTCCCTTGAAAAACATTATCCTTGTGGTCCCACATCTTTATAGGCCGCTCCTTGAAGGTCGCATCATCATCAACATCGATCACTCTCCAATCGATGATGTGAGAGTCATCATGAAGATAATGACGGATTTGAAACATAAGAAAAATATTGTGTATCCTTATCATCTATGGTGGAAGTGATACCCAATACTCCACAACTCCAAAATAATCCAACACCTCAAAAGTCCCAATAAACTGGGGAGAAAGCTTACTCCCACGATCAAACCTTTGCCGCCCACAACAGGGAGTCACCATAAGAAACACATGATCCCCAACATCAAACTCCAAAGGTATCCTCCTATGATCGACATAAAATTTATGATGATCCTTCACTGCCTTCATCCTCTCATGAATCACCTGAACTATCTCTGTCGTGTTCGGTACTAGTTCATACTCGATAATTACTGACTCTCTGACCGTTTTCCAATACAAAAAATATCATAAAGGTAGGATATAAAAGGATTCAAATGGAACCATACCAATTATGGAGAAAAAACTATTGGTGTAATAGAACTCTATTAAGGGTTGGTTACTAATCCACAAACCCCCAAAATCTAGGGAAAAAGAGTGCAACATGTCTTCAAAAGTTTGGATGGTCCGTTCTATCTAACCATACATCTGTGGATGAAAAGCAGTGATAAGGAATTAATGAGAACCAAAATAATTTTGGAGACCTCTCCACACATTGGAAGAAAAATGAGGATCTTGATCATAAATGATCATCCTCAGGTCTATGTGGAGTCTCACCAACTCCACCCGATATTGCCTCAACAAAACCTCCACTAATATCAAATCCTTGACTACTATGAAGTGGTCTGATTTCTTCAAACAATCCACTACCGCCCTATAGCATCATGGCCTCATTGATCTCGAGGTAAATCGGAAACAAAATCCATTTAGATGTCCTCCCACTCCCACATAGGAATATCTAACTGCTAGGGGAAACCACCAGGGACATGGTGGTCGACCTTCACCTTATGGCAGACCAAACATTGAGATACAAACTCTACAACTTCAAGCTTCATCCTAGGCCACCAAAACTGACTCCTCAAATATTGATACATATTTGTCACACCAGGATGTACCGCTAAGGGAGAACTATAGAAATCTATAAGAACCATCTCATACATCACCAAAGGAACAAAAATCCTTCCCTAAAACAACACTAGATGTTGTTTATCCTCATACCAGCCATCAGAGGCCTCACCATAAACAACTCAGTCTCTCCAGACCCCCACTTCATATTCCCCCACCAGGGATTCCTCCACCCGATACACCAAATATGACTGCACTGTCATCTAAAAAAGACATCCTCTACCCCTAGTTTCTCCCATATCCAAAAGTAATGCTAAAAGTTCTTCCACCACTCTCCCAAAATCGCCTGATTGGTGCATTGCATCACTGCATGATTTCATGCTTAATTCATCAGCCACAACATTCCCCTTATCAGGTGTATACGATATTTCAAAGTCATAATCCTCTATTAAGTACATCCAAAAATGCTATCACAAGTTCAAGTCATGCTGAGAGAAAATGTACCTCATGCTCTTATGATCGGTGAAGACCATGAAACACTCACCAATGAGGTAATGTCTCTACAACTCCAGGGAAAACACCACTAACACCAACTGAAGATATCAGGTGGTATAGTGGGATGAAATTGCAGAGAACCATAAGAAATGACCAATATCTACTAAATCAAAATACAACCTAACCCCAAACACAAAGCATCATAGAAAATCTCTAACTAAACTCCTTATTCTAGAAGACAATGAATTGGAGAATTGAGAAACTTCTACATAAGATACTCAAAAGATTCCTGAAACTAATCAGTCCTCAAAAATTCCCAATCCTTTATATTCAATGTTGTTAGTGGAGTCACAACCTAAGAGAAATAGGCTACAGACCTCTTATAATCGCCTATGAGACTAAGGAAACTTTTCACTTCTGCCTCTGTTTTGAGATCTGTCCAAGATACAACTGTTACTACCATTGATGGATCCACCACTACTCTAATCTAGGATATAACATGCCCCAAGAAACAAACTTCTTGAAACTAGAACTCAATCTTTGAAAACATCCTAAATATATTTTCATGGTGAAGAACTCCCAAAATATCATGTTGATGTCCTTCATGCTTCTCCTCAAATGATGAGTACACAAGGATTTCATCGATGAAAACCACCATGAACTTATCTAGGAACTCATGGAATGCAATGTTAATTAACCCCATGAACATATCTATAGCATTCATCACACCCAACGACATAATAATGAACTCATAATGATCATGGTGATAACAGAAACTAGTCTTCGGAATATCCTCATCCTTTACTCGCATTTGATGATACCCTAACCAAAAATTGATCTTTGATAACCAACTAGAACCCTTTAGTTGATTGAATAAATCATCAATCCAGAGAATAGGATATCGATTATTTTATATCAATTTTTTAAGTGATGATAATTGATAAACAACCACAAACTACCGTCATCCTTCTTCACTAAATAAACTGGTGCACCCCACAGTGACACACTCGACCAAATAAAACTACACTGTAATAAACAATTGAGTGGTATACGCATCTACAAAAACTTACAAGGACCCATCCTATATGAATACATCGATATAGGAGATTATTCTGGCTATAGTTCTATCCAGAAATCGATCTCTTATTGATGAGGTATGACTATAACCTCTTCAATAAAGACATCTGGGTACTCTTCTATGACCCTGGGAAATGCTGACTGTTAACCTCCAATGAACTCAACATCCACTAATCCATCAAGGATGACAAGGAAGGAACACACCTCTGACGCATCTGAGGATCTTGCTCTCTAATAAACACTATTGTCTCTCCACCAACATCGAAGAACACCAACTGCCTATTGAAGAAATCCATGATATCCTATACCAAATAAAACCAATCCATGAAGAGGACGACATCATATTGTTGTATCTATAAACATAGAAAATATCCCCAAGAGTGTTGCTTCCCAAATACCACCTCACAATCTCTATACACTTCAAACAAGTCAGTTTGAACTCCAACTAACATATTCAACACTAAGGGAACTGGAATCCTATCTACCTCAAGTCCCAAAGAACAGACAATGGCAGGTGATATAATGTAGTGCATTAATATTGAATAAAACACGTCATGAAACAAAGTAGAAAACCAGAAATGGGTACCTCAAACAATGTCTGGCTCTCCTAACAATGGAAATGATAATGCATGAAGCTAACCACGACCTGCTTCATGACCTCCCTGACCCTGACAGTGACCACCACCATGTCTGTGCTCTACTCTTAAAGGACGAGGAGCATCCCGGGGATGTCCTCTACATGCCCTAACTTCTCTCTGCTGATCCAACATTGGTTCAACCTACGACGCAGTGACACTATTAATAAAATGACGGAATAATTGGAAAAAATTCATAGACCACCTACATCATGATTAGGATGTTCCAATCTTTGAATATCGAGGTTTGATTTTCTCTAGTTTGGGATAAATCCAAGAAATAGATATTCAACCTAAAAATATGGAAAATGATCTTGCATCTCGATAACTTAGTTGCAATAATATTAAACAGATAAAAAATATAAATGAATCTAGATATTACCGATGCCAATCTATAGAGACTGATGGTGATCAATTCCGATGATGTATAGGGGAGATACATGAAATCCTAGGTTATGATTTGGAGAGACTCACATTACAAAGAGGAGAGGGATCAAACACTAAAGGAAAAATAAAGAAAAGGAAACATGGTTTCACACCAAATTAAGGGGATTTTGGTCATTTTACCCTTAAAAACTAGGCCGCATGGTTTGGCAACATGGTTTGGCCAAACCATGCCCCAACTGTGTGATGAATAGTGAATAGCTACTGCCTATTTAGCATTACCCATGCCAGCTAGGTTCAAAGTTTGGGAAACTATATGCATCCCGTTGGCACCACCTCTATCCACCTCCTATAGGTCACACTTTTTATTGTTGGGGGCCTTAATGTTTTAGAAAAACTATGCGCCCTGTTCAGATCACCCAAACCTTTGATTTTCAGAGATTGGATCTCCCAAAGCTCAACGAGACCTCCGGGGGACCCCACAAGCCTTTAAAGAAGTATAAAAACAGCACTTAGATGTGTTTACACTATCAAAAATGTTCTCTAAAGCTCAGTTTAATAAACAGACCATCCAATAAACACGAAGATTTAAATTGTCATGAGATATTACCCTGTCTCAAAACACGAGACGTTACAACCACTCCACCTTAGAACTTATCTTCCCAGAAAAGACTTCATGAATAATAGAAACATCAATCGACATATAATGTTTGTGAAGTCTTGTTCAAATGGTTACATTGTGTTTCCAAGCACCTAATACACCATAAGGCATTCACTTAAGCATACAACACTCAAGTTGATAAAACCCATGAGAATGATCATTTCCCAACTGAAACATTTAATAGTGATTATTATAACTCGTCTAGATAGAGACATGATCATATCATTGTCTCTTCAAATATCTGGCTGAACATTCTCCCCACCTTAGGATTTAAAATTATTAGGGTCCAATTCTGAACCATGATAGCTCCACCATCATAATTTCTTATGACTCAATCCCTAAGCATTCTAGAAATTCCCCTAGAGTGATCTCAAAATTGTAAAAAAATCATGTACCCACTGACTTAACTTTAAATAAATAGTCAAATCAAAATCAACCAAACTGAAACTAGTTGTGCAATGTTTTTTGAAAGACACTACTGACCCTTACATTGGCCCACCTTAACTCAACGATGAGAATAAAATAATTCCTCACTAACTAAACACACATTGAACTAGAAAGAAAACTTGTTCAGCCATCTCCGACTGACTTATCTTGAAGATTCCAAGATTGGATAGATATCAAATTTCAAAATAAATAACAATCCTTCTTCCAAGGAATTTCACATTAACAATGAGAATGTTCATCTAAGTCTATCCCTGGCTTCTGATAATGTCTCCTGCTCAAACCACCACCTAGTCACTTAAATTATCTTGCCTCTGTATGAACAAGGGGGATAACCCAGATCCATCCCACTAGAATCATCACCCTTAAGAAGACACCTTTGAGCCCAATAAAAAGTCTGGGATAACCTTGAATTCATATAATGAGAGTTCAAGGAACTAACCAAAGGTAGTCCATGATCCATGTTTACATGTGATATGTAGGTTCAAGGAAAAGATGCCCACCTCCTATAATTGACTAAGCCCAAAGTGACATTATCCTGGCAGTTAAGTCAAAGGAAAATAGATGGAATCCAAGAGTACATCCAAGGTATTCCTACACAAGAATCCCGGTATCCCTTAATACTAAAAATTACCATTTAAACAACCACATGTTCAGCATGAAACTCTGATAAATATCAAAAAATGATCCCAAATACTTTTAAAACATTAGTGTGATGTAAGACCGACACTCTCTTAGAGAATAAAGGATTAAGTAAAGATAGTGTAAATGCTTGTCTCTTTCAGAAGAGAACACTAATAGGATTTATAAGATTACAAATAGGATCAAAATAAGAATATTCATACCACTATTGGTCGACTTTCTGAAAGGAGATCAACTTAACCTACCACCGTGTCGTCATTAACCAAACCATAGTGCCTTTAACAACCAAGACATTATGAGATCATTCTAGATTTACCACTAAAGTAAACCCCAAACTAAACTTGTTTTTCATAGGTTTCGAACATAGAAAACCACTTCAATTTCATGCTTCCGAGCAAGAACTAAATTGATTAAAAACTTTCAATCCTTAAGGGAATTCAACAAAGATTGACCATTTCCAAATAGTTCTCTTCAGTGTGTTCCTTATACTTGTACTGAAGCATTTTCACCAGAACTAATGAGACACATCATACCTTAAGATTTTCCATGTTTTCAAAATAAGTGATTGACCAGATTCTCACTAGTGAACTAGACATGATTTTCCTTAAATGCAAACATTTAAGTATTTGGTATGAAAACCAATACCAAACTGACCAGCATGTCAAAACAATTGATTCACATGAAACTCTATCTTGGGAATTGGTATGAACTTTATTATTTTAAATCCCAATATAATCAAATTTGGAGATGAACTATGAACAAACTCAACCACTCATGGCTCAAAGATTTCCACCAAACTCAACTAGTTTGTTACAACATCTATGAAAATGATGGGTATGGTGTATATCAACACATAATACCCTTAGATTTAGAAGAAAACAAAACATCATGGATACCAATGATAGGATTATCAACACAATCAATTAAAGTATCTGAGGACCCAATTTGAAATTGTCCCGAAATCACATTATCTCAAATGATTGAAAAATAGAATGATAGCCTATTGAGTCTCCCAAAGAAATAGAAAAGGGTCACAAGACCTACGAAGCAGCCGACCATTCCCCTAGAAATTATAAACTTCTAAAAATGAGCATTTCCTGATGGTCATTCCCATAACAAGGCCAAGAAAAACATGACTAAACTTCTGAACATGAGTTTCATTTAGAATCTACAAGTCCTACCAGGGATAAAAGCACCTAAATGGTACCAAATTTCATAACTATCATAGAATTTATAAATACCTTTAAGATATAAGGGTGGTACCTACCCTTGTCTATCCCCTTAGGAAGGTGTGAAGCATTGACCCTATCATAGGGTCACCCAAAATATAAAGTGACTAGGCTTATTCCTATAATTCAATCCATTGATAAAGAAAAATTACTATGGAAAACTCTCACGTTTTTGTTCCAAGACAACTCATAAGAAATGTTTAAACTACCCTTACATGAGGGTTTAAACCAAGGACACCACCGAATGTTCCATTTTAAGAAATTTCATTGATTTAAATTCAACCTTTTTAAACGTTGAACATTTATTTAAATCCCATAATAATTAGGCAATTTATCCAAATAAATTCTTTTTTATGTTATAAAAGATAAGGTGACCTATGAGTGTCTCGTTAAACTGACATGGGTTATCCAGAATGAAACCCAGCAGTATTTGTTAAAATATAAAAATTTCCAAAACACCCATAATGGATTATATCAGAAGGAACATTCCCTAACTAACCTACTTGGGACAAAATACGCATTTTAGAAGTTAACCAATTCATTTCTAATCAAATGTAAACAACAAAAACATTTATAACCATTTCAAATACGTCATGGTCATATATATAAGGTTTTATTATATGGGGTTCCATTCCCAATTCTATAAATCACCCATACACTTTATAGAACATGTTCTATAAATATACCCTTACCATACATAATGGTTTAATTATGTTGGTGGCCATATACCAACCTATAAAGTGCCCTTACACTTTATAGTTTGTAATTTGGATCCCATTAATCTAAACCAACTTACTTTTAAAATTTTAAATTTATCATCCTTTGACATTTAAACAGTAGTCTATAATTATAATAAATGATCAAGGATGGTTTGAGTACAGGGGTTATTGTTTCTCAATTATAAGTCACCCATACACCTTACAACTAAAAACTAGTTTCCATTTACTCACAACCCATAAATATAGCACATGAAACCAATTATATATATAAAAATTGAGCTAGCATGTCATTATATGAAATACACATATAAAAACATGCTAATAAGCATAGAAACATTCTAAGTAATCCAGAATCATGGCATAGAATCACCTAATCATGTTATAAAAGAAGGCATGCTAAAAACTACCCAATCAGGTACAAAACACGCATGGCATAACACCTAAGGCACATAATCAACCAATAAAAAATCTATAAATGCAACTACATGGTATGAAATATTCACGACATGTGAATTTATATGTTCTTAATATGATTAATGTAATTCTTCATCTTTTCCTTACAAGGCCAAGGGTATAATACCATAAATTCCATAAATCAATAATTAGTGAAAAGTAAACAAATAAATTGAGGTGAAATCATATCAAATATAACAATTAATAGTATGAACATCAATTTCAACCCCATAAACTTCAACTTTTCCCTATACATGGGATGATCACTCCCAAAAACAGATATTTACCAAGCACCGATACATTCCTAGTCTCTTTTCTACCAACCCAAAACAGTAGAACAAAGGAAAATTAAGGTTCTAATACCACATTGTAACATCATATTCTGAATCACCACTAAGATGGTGGCCAAACCGATGGGTCACATGGCTTCAAGCCTACCATCCCTGAGACCATCACTGCTAGTCGAAAGCCTCTAGTATGCAGGGAGGCGTGCTTGAGGCTATGTGACGCACCATTACAACTACTGTATTAGTGGTGAGTTGAGCCAAGATGTTACAAATAAAAATGATATAATTTAGATATTTTTATGGAATTGAATCATAATATATGAGTGTTATATAAAAAATGAGAAAAAAGAATGAAAATTTAAATATGTCAAATTAGTGGAGGTACTAGTCCCTACGTACACACAAGGAATGCATTGGTCTTCCATATAATAAGAGGAATATAATGAATTTATTATAATTTAAGAATATTATTAATTCTATACATGTAATATTAATCCATAATATAATTTTTTAGAGTCATCTATGTATGAAGATGATGAAAAATCAAGCACACCATTCATGGAGGTGGTAGTTTTCATGTACACAGGATTGCATATTAATTTTTTGAATGGTTATGGATAAATATTGAAAAAGGATAGTCCATTAGTAAAAAATAATTTCATAAAATTAGTAATTCTAATGTTTTTATACTTTCAGGGATATAATAGTTTTGAGGTAGTAAAATAAAAAAGAATTAAGAGGGCTCTAATAATAGAATTACCTCTCCCTTTGGATGTTCTCCCTTGGGTAACATACTAAGACTCCTTAGCACGGTATTATGGTAAGAAACATTCTTCTAGAAAATGGTTAATGAGTTTTATAGAGACTAGGGTAGAGTTTATTTGATCTAATGATATTATATATTACACTTTTACCATTTTTGTTTTTTACCATAGTAATAAATTTTTACTTAAGTAATTTACTTTTAATGGATAATACTAAAATGAGAATTATTACATAATTTGAACTTAATTATTAGATATAATATTTCAATTTTATCAGATAAAATATATATTTATATGAAAAATTAATTTTAATATTAGCACATATAACACATAAAATCCCATTATTATAAAACGTTTATTTCAAGCATAAATCTCAGGTTTTTGAAGAAATGTCAATGTTGATGATTTTAATGAAATTGATTTTGTTATTATTAACCAAATTAGAGTTATGGTAATAAAAAACATTTTAAACTTAACTTCAGATGTAAAAAAAATAATTAAAAGAGATTGACTAAAAAATTTGTTTATTAGAAAAAACATTGCTTAATTTTCCGAATGTTAAACATGGGGTTTCTAAATTTAACATAGTTTTTTAAATTCATAATTTCAATTCATAAATAATTTTTTTATCATGAACTTTTTTATATGTTTTTAGGTCATACTTCTTAATAAAATCATAAATTCTACAGTTTAGTAAAAAAAGTAATTTTCAATATTCACCAAATAATATAATATTTTGGAAAAGTTAAAACCCCCAATGATAATTTTAACATGTTGGATTAAAAAATGAATTTTATTTTGTAAATTTATATTTAAAAAATTTATAAATTTAACTTTTAAATTAAAAATAAAGATAAATATAAAAACTAATTTTATTGAAAATTACCACTCTTACACATTATATGTTCTCAATATTATTCCATGCTAATTTCAAATTTAAAGAATGTTAATTTATTAGTTAATATATTTTCATATTATATATTATCATAATAATCATTTAAAAGTGATTGATTTAATTTATTAATTCTTTAAATTGTTAATTTTGAATGAACAATAATTTTAAAAATTAAATCATATTAAATATATATCCTCTAAATTTAGTCATTTTAAATTAATTAATATATTTTTATCTTTTATAGGATTTATTATTCTTATATATTTTTAATAATACTCATCAAATACATCACAACTTGTTTTTTCAGTGTTATGTTAGAAATAAGTTATTTAACATAATTTTAATTTATAGAGAAATATATTCCAAACTCCTGGTGTTTTACATTCAGCCACTTAATTATATTGTGTTCTAGAAATTTTATTTATCTCATAATAATAATAACAGTAAAGGGTATCTAGAATATATACTTGACTTAAGATATAATTCCAAATGAGATACATAACATAATATGGCATGTAAGATTGGGAAACACATATTTTCCCTTATTATTGGAATATATTAATGTTGTTAATAGTTTATGAAAAATATGATTCCTTATATAGTAATGAGTAACAAGAGTTTCTATCAACATACCATTTTAAAATAAATATCACTCGGTACTATAATTATGTTCCCACTTTTAGAGGCTCAAAGGAGCATCAGTTCATGTCCATGAATTGACATAGTGCATCCTATGGTTTCAAATTTCTCTAAATTATTATTTCCTAGATCAAAAGTGACATCCATTTAAAAATGATCCAGATCAGTGGAAAATAGTTTTCATGTTGTGTATTTTGAACATATCATTTTTAAATTTCATTCTAGACTTGTTTTCCATAAAACCAACAGACAAGATCATAATGGAATCATTTAAAACATAAATGGTTGAAGAAATATGTAAAACAATCCTCTAATGTTTAAAATAAGATCAATATATACTACTCATATATCACCCCCCTCTATAACTTTATAAAGGAATAAAATATCTCTTTGGGTTTTTATTGTTGCGAAAAATCGATAAATCCCCTAAGGGTAATTCCTAAATTGTATAATATGAAAAAGTAGTGTTCTTAAAGTATGGAAAAAATATCCGAACAATATCAATGAACATGAGGTTTGGATATGTTGAAATGTAACTTGAATGTTATTTGAATTCTATAAATTGTGACAGGACACTCAAACTATATTTTTCAATAATGGGTTCAATTTAATAACCCACGAAAGATAGGAAAGTCATGTGAGTTTCTTTCATTTTATCTTAATAATAAATAATTAATCCATCGAAACAAAATAATTAATAATTGAAATAAACTACATAAAAATTAATCATTATATAATTATCAACCTATTATTTCTAGTAATCAATTATAACCAAACTAATTAAACAAGAGTGATCAATAATATCATAAGAGAATCAGATTAAAATAATTTATTAATTTGGAATATTATATATTTTGAACATCTAAGATTCCAAAATTTAGGCTATGAAACCTTCAATTTAACTGATATCACACTTGTCTCAAACTAGATATCTCTAGGTTGGGTTCTCTCATATTCCATAATCAAATTATTTAACATAATAAATCATTCATAATGTCTTGTAAAGAGAATTTGATTAACTAAAACATAATCCCAAGGAATGTCTAGCTAGTTGTATGGTAATGGGCCCACTCATATTACATCGAGTGAAAAGATAATATTAAACCAACATTTATGAAGCTGATTTCCATTAGTGCATCTATTCCCCTATTGCATTAGCTTATCAGTTCCCAAATAGGTAAATAATTGTTAGTAAACCATACAATATTTTTTTTTACCAAAACTTAAAAGTGTTATAAAATAATTAGACATATCTCAATGGTTTTAACTAAATTTCACTTATCCTAATACCCATGAATAACTAAAATAATTCCTAAAAATAATTAAACAATGATTTGATTCCCATTGGGGAACCTTTGATCTACATTCTTGGGGTAGGTGTGAAAAACACATTTCTTATACATATCATTTGATTCTAAGTGAGATTTCCCAAGCAAACTATATATTTATTTTACAACATTACCATAAGTTAAACATTAAATTACATAAATTTTATCATAGTCCCAATAAATGACAGTTTAGTGAATTTTAGGATTATCTATACCAGAAAATTCTTTTATAACAATTCTATATATTGCACCTAAATCTAACCACACTTGATTCCATTTTATACTTACAGTCATCTTCATAACCTTGGGAAATGGAATCATGAGACAAGCCGTGAGATCAAATGCTCCATAAGGGTAAACATAAGTGATAAAAATTAATGATATATTAACATAATTTGGGAATATGTGTATAATCAAGGTACATGGATCTAACATAAGATAATAAAACCCAAAAAACCATATATCACAAATCCTGAGTCATGGCATAATTCTTGGCACAAAAAAGGAATTAATTAATAAGTGTGGAAGCATTTGTTAATAAAAACAATCCATGAGAGCATAACATCAGTATACCATAGATGAGTGGTATAAAAATTAGCGTATGGATCATTAAATTTGCAAGAAACACACTTTTACTGATACTTGAGAGTAAATTTAATTATGCTCATGAATATATATCTCATGAGATTTAAACTTTTAACCAATTCATTAGAGGGTGATATAAGACCCCACAAGTCATCATCCATACATATGAGTTCCACATGAAATGAATCATTCATCATATTCATAGATCCCATTGGTTGAAATTTGTTTTTATATTCTTTTTAAATGGAATCACATATAAAATACTTCATAATTCCATCAATAATCAAAATATGGGGAGAAATAATATGGAGATAAAGTAAAAGAGGAGATAGTCTTGCAACCATGGTGATCAAGCACCAAATATACATGTAAATTCCTTGGGAGATGATGATCCCTCTATGGATAAATTACATATCATCAGTTATAATAATATTTAATTCGTTGTGAACTGAATAGAGCTCATGTTGCTAGTGATTCTTTGAACATGGGATATTTGAAAAATAGGTTTTCAGATTATTTCAATGATGTGAGAATATACTTTTTCTGCATGATGAGCACTCTATCTCCAGGATGTATTATTAATAATGTGTTAGAATCCCATATGGTTGAAACTTAGAGGTAGTTATTGAAATGTTAATATTTTTTATGTTTTCCATTATTGTGAGGGTGGTTTTTTAGCATTGGTTAAAGAGAGTGAAAATTTGATGATCTATTGAGATGAATCATATAGATCTGGGGATTCATTGTGTAGAAGATAGATGAATTGGTAGAGGTTTATACAACCATGTATTAACCTCATATTAGGCTAAGATAATAACATGGAGTTTTTAATCCATTTACTTTAAGACAAGTGTTCGTAGAATTTTGGAATGGGATCGTCATTTTGATCCCTTCAACATGAAGAACCCATAATATCAAATATAGATTTGTACCTTAAATTTTATCCGATTGTATTGGAACCCCAGAATTCTATAGGATAATGAATATGTTTTTAATCTTCTAATTATAATAGACAAATAATGTATAAATACTCTATTTATGAACTTTTCTAGGGATCTTCTTCAAGTTGACTTAGAAAATACCCTTTTGAGGTGTTCATTCTCAATGCCATTGAGGTTTCCATCACAATGGGTATACGTTATGAATATAAAACCAAAATTCTGTGAAGAGTATAGTTTGATTGGTCACACCCTCTTTTAATGTAGAAAAACCATGATATGCATGATTTTTAAGTTAAAGGGGAACTCTAAGGTTAAATGTTAGGGGAGGTTTGAAAAGGTAAAGGGAAAGATACATAACCCATCTTCTTTAAATGTAGATCATTATATGGTACAAGATATACAACCAAGACTAGTTGGTGATACAATCACTAATTAAATTTAGTGGCTCATAGTGAGATTGTATAAAATATTTATAAATAAGGTAATTAAGAGAAAATCCTCGAGGTTTGTGCTGTTTGAAAAAAAGGGTGATATAGTTCAAAAGATTGACACAACCTTGGATCACACTATTAAGATTGATGCGAAGGATGAAGAATATAGAATTTTTGGTTCCACTCAATATTATGTTTAAAAAACTGTTGATAGTTATCCGGTTACTTCTCAACCAAGTGAAATTGAAATTTCTAATGAATAGAATGATGAGCTATAATCTATTTTGGCCAAACAACTTGAACCATATAATTTTGTTTACCGGAGCCATCAAGGTGATAAGGTGACAAAAGAAAACTAGAGGGAGGTTATTTCAAGACCAAAATACCTAAAAATACAGAGGGAAAAACATTTTTTGAGATATTAGGATAAACTCCCCACCAGATCTTTGATTATGTGACATTATATAAAGACTATTCATAGAAGGATTATAAAAGAATACTTAATAAGGAATCTGCACAAAGAGTGGTATCTTCCAGTAAATTCAACCCTATTAATGGAAAATTTTGGCTTGATGAGTTTTATAATGATGATAAATCCCAAATCCCTAAGCTACCTGATATATTGGAGAACCGAGAAGATGAAAACTTCTTGAGTGACCAGTCAACAAGGGGGGAAGAATCACCTCTAAGAAGAAAGGAAACAAGGGAAAAGGGAAAAAGAAAAAAAATCATCATCTTATATAGTAAAGAATTATCTACCCCACATAAGGGGTAGAAAATATGCACTTCAAAAATGAAGTTATTCTTATTGAATTTTCATGGACATGGTAATTAACCAACTACTGGGGCCCTTATACATTTTCTTGGCTCTGAAAAGACTATTATTGTTTTAATTTTTGAACCTAATATTAACTTTTAAATCTATAAGGCCTTTTATTAGGGATCCCTAGGATACTCCATTATCACACATAACCTCCATTAGGGTTCCTTGGAAGCCCTTTGGGTCCTTAATAATTTTTTTGTAGGCTTTATCTTATATACATATCTTCCAAGACATATCCTCCTTAGTTGATATGTATGGTTCTATAATCACATTATCCTTCATTTATGCAATCACCTCTGACATCATGAGAAGGTATATTTAGATAGAGCTTATATTTATATCCACTCACTCTCATAATCTGATTCTCATTGGATATTTTGACTATGTGCTAAGACCTAAATAGAGAGTTGGCTCTAATTTCACTAGGATTTACTCTCAAGGATTTGGATCTTGGATTGATATATACAACCTGATTAAAGTCCCCATAACTAGGGATGATTTTACCTAGATAAGATACACTATGAATGAGAGGTAGTACATTAGTATTGATAGCACTCCAATCAAAATATCTAGATACACTCATAAAATATTTAACATAGATCATACTCCACTTATGGTTTCTGTTAAACAAAATTACATGAGGTAAAATATATTACATTTAAAATTTAATAATGATTGGATTACTATCCTTGGTTGCAGGTAAATTGTGATGGAATTTTGGAAAGTGATGTTCTATGAAATACCATTGTAGATTTTAGCTGCAAATCATATAAAGGATAAATTTATTCTTAGAGTGTGGATAAAGACACCCTTCTCTAAATTAGAAAATGAAATCAAGGTTTCCAAGGAGGCCCTTATTTATTTTCAACTAATCCATCAAGTTAATAACTTACCAAACCAAAAGGAGGTTCAAAGACACTCTAATTTGGATGAAATTCTCTTCCACAATGAAGTTCTTATAAGGAACCAATATAAATTCAAATGGATTAAATATAGAGAAAAAAATAAAAATTATTTCATTGTCTAGATAAGGAGAAAAAGATTAGGAAGTGTCTTAGATTTACTTAAACTAATGGTTTCCTCCTGAACTCTGAATATGAGATTTCCCATGTAGTTGTTGGAGGTTTCTCGAAGTCTGTACAATGATGATGAGAATGAAAGCTTTCCAAAAATGATTTATAACATTCCATATTGCATCAAAGACTACCAAAATTAGGAATTATGCATTAAGCCACTCAAAATTGAAATCAAAGATACATTATTCTCTCTAAATATAGATTTTACTTCCAGGTTTTATTGATTTACTAACATGTTTTTCATGGTCTATTGAGATATCCTACATGAAAAAATCACTAATTCTATGGCATCATACCTTTTTATTACATAACATTACATGTCATTTTACAAATAGAGGATCTTTAATGTTTAGTGTCTTGGAAATTTGGAATATAATAAATGAAAACATAAAACACGTTCTTCTAATCCACTAAAAAGGATTCATCATAGGTTCTTCCTAATTACAATTACTTCATCTCATATCCTGGGGACATACATCAAATGAAAGGGTGAGTAGAAGTCCCAGAAAAGGAATACAAGTGAAACAATTTATATGTAATTTTGAGAAATATTGTTAAGAAATTGAAGAATATCAATATGGCATGAAAAATATAACCTGAGGAATATAATAAATAAAATAACATGAATCATAACTTGGAAATGTGGCTACAACATTTAATTTATACATTTATAATCATATTACTATGGATCATCCCTAAGGAGTCATAAAAATTAACGAGGTTATTCACCGAGGTATCGTAAAAGAATATCACCAAGGTTTATCAATGAGGTTTCATAGAAATTACCAAGTTTATTCACCAAGGTATTGTAAAATCATATCACCAAGTTTTATCACTGAGGTTTTTTAAAAATTACCAAGGTGATTCACTAAGGTGTCATAAAATTTGTTATCTCTAGAGAGTAATATCTTTACCCAATAAATTGGAGCGCTATCAGGGCACACCTTAATATGTATTTATTTTTATGTGATCCACATAGATCATAATAAATCATTTCATAAATAACCCATAGATAATAAAAGAAATTGGTTTAATATCAAAATCATGGCATTTAAAAAGTGCTTAAAAAGATGGTCATTATGTCATTTATAACCCACATAAAGGGAGTGAGGGTATTATGTATGTAAATTAAGGAATAAAATAAATAATTATTATTTAATTATGAATAACCCTAGAAATGAAAGTGGTTTGGCTATTCATATAAATAAAATAAAAGAATTTTTTGATAAAAAAGTGAGATTTTAAGACAAACAATCCGCAGCATAATAGTTATGAAACATGGTTTTAGAAAACATTAAAAAGAGATAGGACAAGGGTATCCCATTAATAAAAGATTCATAATACTGTATATATACATAATAAAATGTAAATAATAACATGGTATGCAAATTTTAAATATATACCATATACAAGAGAACTTGAAAAGAAAAGAGAAGTTGAGAATTCCCTTTCCTTGGAGAGTATCTTCTAAAACTCTAAGATTGGGACCCTGAGGGATTTAGGAAACCTTGGGAGGAATAATTGGGTGGTAATACTATCAGATATTCTAGGTGGATTATTTTGGAATTAATATAAATGAAGGAATGGGAGGGTATTTATAGTAAAAGAGAGGGAGTTTTTTATTAATTTCAAAGGAAACCTCATTAATGGTATTTGCAAAACCATGGGATTTGCCATGGTATTTTCCCATGGTTTTTTCAATTTGGGAAACTTAATATCATATTATATTACTTAAGAGTCGATATGAATTATTACATCATGATTACATCATTTATGATGTCATTAAACATACCGAAAAATCAAAACAATATTTTTACTATTTACAAAAAACTAAAGTATTTTTTAAAATTCCTATAAATTCAGATTAAACTAATATCGATGTTATGAATTCAAAAATGACATTTATTTTATCATAGTAATTCCATAAATATTAAAATTTTAACTTTTATCTATGAAAATAATTTTTTATTAAAAATAATAACGGACTAAAATGAAAAGTAAAATATTCGACACCTAAAACAAATAAAATTATTTTATCATTTTGAATTTAAGAAGTGTGTTTTTATAAGAATATTTCATTATTATAAAAATTAATAAAACACTATTTTGATATAATAATTTGAATCACTCAGAAATGTAGAATATTTACTAAAAAACCAATTTTTCAAATTCGTCATATTTTTAAAAAATCTAAACTCAAAATATAAATGATGGAACAAAAAATTTGTTCATACATTCTTAGGTGTGGTTAATTCTCCATTGGTCATATTAATATTCATAAGGGTAATTTACTATTTTTAAGGGTAAGTTACAATTCATAATGGTAAGTTACTATTAATTATAAATGTAAGTTGATTCTATCAGACTCTAAATATCTTATTGATCGGAACTATGTATTTCCATTTTTTAAAAATCATTTCAAAAAAAAGTTATTTAATAATAAAATATATTTTTTTACTATTCATCAAAAGTACTATTCATCAAGAAAACACTATTCATCCAATACTATTCACTAAAAAAACACTATTCATCAAAAAATTGAAACTTCTTAGAAAAATACTTAAAATTCAGCGTAAATTAATATTGACATTTGGAATTCAAAAATGAAGTTTATATTACCATAATAATTCTATAACTATGATAAATTTAACTTCCAGACATAAAAATACTTAGTTATTAAAAATAATAGCTGATGAAAAATACATAGTGAAATTGCATAGTGAAATTTTTGAAACATAAAAAATATAAAATTATTTTATCATTTACATTTAAAAGGGGTTTTTTAATCATAATATTTTAATAAAAAAATCATTATTCATAATACCTTAATTTATTATAAAAATTATATCCTTTTTGAAAAGTACAATTTGGGTCCAAAAAGTTAATTTCTTAAATTTGTCTCAGTTGAACATATATTTTATTAAGAAATACTATTCATACATGTGTATATCCCATAATTGGTCAAACTTTTACTAATCCAAATTTATGCATGAGGTATAATGTTCTCATTGAATAAAAATTAATTATTTATGATTCTATGATAAAACATAATATAATATTATTTTGAGGAAAGAGATCTATAAATAAAAGAATTACATTTGTCGGCTCATTAGAAATGCTATTAAGGATTTCATCATATATCCCTCAATAGTCACGAGATTAATAAAAATTACTTTTATTTGATTCTTAAGAAGGAGAATAAAATTTAAACCAAGGGCATGAGGTTGGTTTCCATTAGGAACACCATATTAAAGATTATTAGTAAAATTATAGCATTGATATTGAAGAAATACTTTGGTAATCTAATTTCCCCAAATCAGTCTGGTTTTATCCCTAGAATAAATATTTAAAAAAATTAATTTACTACATCAGAATCCATTAAAACCCATAATAAGAAAACCAAGGATGGAAACTTTTCTTTAAATATTTATATTTCCATGGATTTTGATATTATCAATTGAGACTTCATTATAATTTTCCTTGAGAGGTATGGATTTTCAATGGGGTTTATTCAACTAATAATTAAAATTTTCAATATTGTTAAGATATCTATTTTTATCAATGCTTCATAGAGAGGTTTTTCTATATTTTCTCATGGTGTTAGATAAGGATACCCCATTTATAGACTCCTATTTGAACTGATGGAATATTTCTTAGTATGATTACTTATCGATATCAGGAATATGAAAACTTAATAGTTTATGAAGATAGGAAGACATTTATTTCCAACCTCATGCTTATTGTACACTGATGATATAATCCTCTCTAGAGAAGAATATAAGAATAATATCAGGGTAATAAAAGTGGTTTTCATCCATTATGATAAGGTTTTAGTGAAATCCATTAGTTGGAATAAGTACTTTATTTTTTGTTTAAGATGAATCTTGAATTTTAAATACAATAGAATTGTAAGGTCACTTGGTGTCATGAGAGAGTCTTTACAAATTGATTACTTCAATGTTAATTTATTTGGGGGGGGGGGAATAAAGAGTAACCACATAGAGAATATCTATTATTAGATAATTTCCCAGATAGTTAGTTGGAAAAGGAAAAGATTGTCAAAAACAAGAAGAATCTATCTTGTCAAATCTATTATTACTTTGATGTTCAATTATTTTATTAATCAATATAAAAGTGGAATTGTATATTGATTAATAAAATCCAAATTGTCATAAAAAATTTCATATATACCTGATGTATTCATGAGAAATAAATTTTCATACTCACTTGGAATGAATTATATAACCCATAAACATGGGTTACCTTTGCATTAAGGATCTCTAAAAATTAAATGAGGATTTGATAAAAAAATCACATAGAGTCTCATTACTTTCAATAATGAAGCATTGGTGTTCCTAAAGGTAACATTCATTCTTAAACTCCTGAATGGATACAACCACTATGCTTCCTCATTGGTTTAGATGACTATCAAGTATTTTTATCATGATAATATGAATAATTTTAAATGGTTGTTGTGTTGGAAGTTAGAGATGAACTGTTGGACTGCTCCCAAGATTGAAATGGACCTTGTTGATGTTCCCCAACACTTTTAGAAGATAATAATTATTTAAGTGGGCCATAATGACTCTCAACTACATATACCTACCAAGGTGATACTGTTAATTCAAAAATACAAATAAATGGATTGGGACACACTCATCTAGATTATAAGAACAACCATATTCTTCAATGTTAGGCACTCCTTCACCTCAAAATGAAACCAAAAGGAAAGAATACCTAGGTGGATCTTGATTTTATGAAGACCCTTAATTTCCCCATCCATAATTCTCATTTTTTGGAAGATATACAGAAACCAGTTGTCTTTTGTTGAGAAACTATATGCATATAGAATTCCTTTAATTTCACCTTGTTCTTTGTTCTTGTAGCCACTATACAATTACCAATACCTATTGAACTATTTTTTATTTACCATTGTTATATTGGAATGAATTTAGGGAATTTTTTCACAAACATATTCATGGATAATACTTTAATAGATTTAATAAAATCCATTACTAAATCCACACTTAGTGAACATCTCCCTGTCTACCTTCATTTATCATTAGTGACCCTTATTTAATTTTCATGAAGGGGAAAAAATAGATTTCTCAATAACAAAAATATGACTACCTTGCATATTGGAATTATTATAATTCATAAGGAAATATATTCTATATCCAAAATCAAAATAGTCTAAATACACAATGATATATTCAACCTTACAACCTTATGCTTTATTGGTGTTATGACAACCCTGCTTTTATTACAAAAATAAACCTGATTTATTACATAAAACTTCACTTGATACAACAAAGAAGATCGAGAGGTTTAGTGTCTCTGGGGGATTAGGATCATTACATAAACACTTAAAACATGAAATACAACATCTTTATTGAAAACTTCCTTTACATGACCACTACATTCCCTCGTACTTAGCATTGCATGGGATAACATGAGGACATTCATAAGAAAAGGGTGAGCTATAAAGCCCAGTAAGGGAGTACACATGGAATAACATGAGGAGTACAATACATGTTAGACAATAGGAATATCAATAGAGCATAAGAGAAACATGAACATAAAGGTATGATAAAGTGTGATAATCATAACATGGAAATGTGGTAACAACACTTAACATGGAATTAGCATGAGCCAAGGCTCATTGCACATGAAGCATGAGTAAATCCTCATTACACATAAATCATGAGTAAACCCTCAATTCACTTGAATTAGCATGAGTCAACACTCATTGCACATGATGTATCATGATACTATACTTTACCCAATGCATTGGAGCGCTATAAGGGAACACCCTTCTTAAACATTTCATTTCATGCATAAGTGTGCCACATGGATCATAAAACATGGATTTATAAAACATAATAATTTATTCCAAGATAAAAAAAATGTGGAATTAATACATGAAAATTTATAATCAATAAGTAAATGTGCATAAAGGTGAATACCCTTGATGGATAAATGGGCATGGTATTCACTACACAATGACATTGGCTTAGAAAATCGGTGCGATTTCGACAGCGTAACAACGTGACATAAGAATTCATAAAAATGGTTTGATGAGAGAGAAAGGGGTGTCTCATCATATTTACATGCAATGGACAGTAATGGGTTCATATAGATACATGTACAAAATTTTTAATGGAATTTAGATTCATGATACAAAAGTATTGCTTGAATGTAAAAGAAGAGAGAGAAGTTCCTTTCAGAATTTCAGCATAGTAACGGGTGTACATGGGAGGAATTTAATGAGAGAGAAATGGGTCTCCCATCATTAAAACATAAAGGGGGAAGTATTATGGAGGTGATAAACCATACCCCAACATTCATAATTTAAATTAAAAGGGAAAAACAACTTAATGAAAATTGGAAAAAAATGAGAAAGGAAGAAAAAACCTTTACTTGGAAGTGTGCTTCCAAAGTCTTGAGAGAGGCTTGAGAGAGTCTTCTTGGGAGCTTAGGTAACCTTGGGAGGAGTCTCGAGAGATTATGGCAGATTTTGGATGAACTCTAAGGGTTTTGAGTGAGGAGGAAGTGGGATCTTGGGTGGGTTTATATAGAAAAGGTGAGGGAATTCTTTATTATTTAGGTTTGGGACCCCTTATATTAAATTAATCCAAAACACAAACCAGCCCATGGTTTTTTCCCATGGTTTTCAGAAAAGGGAAGAGGAAAAAGATATTTTATAAGGCCAAAGTCCGAACATCTAAAAATAATAGGGTTGCTTATGTGGAGGAGAGTCGCACTCCCATGGAAAACAATTTAAAAAGGTAAGGTGTTTAATAAGTCTTGAGGGGTCCATTAATGCTTTGAAAAGTAAGTCAAACAAACCCAAAATCAAATTATTTTAATGGTAAAACATATATTGTCCGAACATAAAGCTTATAGTATTTTATGACATCACTATTGGGTCATTATGATGTCATAAAACACATTATATATTTAAATGGTATTTAATTTTTACCCAAACATTTGACTGTCACAGAAAATTAGGAAAAATTCACCGTTGGATAATTTCGACATCCTGATTCCATAAATAACATTTATTTTATCTAAATAATTTTCTAAATATGTTAATTTTAAATTTTAAAATAAAAACCGACATTAATCGAAAATTCACGGGTTTTGACAAAAATGGATTTCAAACCTTAATAAAAATTACAATTGCATTCATAAAATTATAAGATCATTTATATTTAAAAAAAATTAATTTAATAATAATAATATTTTATTAAAATATTTTTTAATACAAAAATCCCTTAATTTAATAAAATAGAATTCTTAATTAAATAATAACTAAAAACATTATTTGTACTTTAAAAACTATTTACAATGTATCAATAATGAAAAGAATGTATATTAATCATTATATAAAAAAATAATGTACATGAACATAATACTATTTATTTGTTACATAACCCCTTAAAACAGCCACATAATACCTAAGGGTAATGTGTGCGATGGTGACGGACTCTTGGGATGGCTCGAATAACATTGCTCGAGTGGTAATTTCTATCAACTTACACTTCTCCCATAGAAAGTCCCGTTCAAGATTGACATGATGAATCTCATCTTGGGATTGGTCAAGAGGGAAGCCCAAGGATGCCACCTCTTTTCCAAGCTTCGACAAATGGGCTTCGTATGGGGCAATTCTACTAGATGAGGTCGTCGCTTCTTTTGTCTGAGTAAATTGGATTTGTTAAAGTCCTATATTTATTCTAATCATGTGATCACTATTCAACGACTATATTAGAAACATCCAAATTCTTAACATAAAACCAAAGAAGTTTACATCTTATAAAAATATTTTGCATAAAGAAACATTTAACTAGATCGAGAGGGATTTTCCATTAATGAAACTTTGGGTCATTACAATATCCCCCCCTTAATAAATTTCACCCTCGAAATTTTCCTTTTCCCACACTAAAAAAAATGTGGGTAACTCATATTCATCATTTCCTCCGATTCCCATGTCACTTCTTCAAACTTGTGGTTTCTCCACAATACCTTGACGAGGAGCATTGGCTTATTTCGTAGAACTTTTTCTCTATGATCTAAGATCTTCACTGGTTGCTCCTCATAAGAAGGATCATCTTCCAATTGTACAACCTCAGAAGAGAGTACATGTGAAGGGTCCGGTATGTACTTACTTAAAAGGGATACATGAAAGACATCATGCACTTTGGCCATGGTATGTGGAAGTGCTAGATGATAGGCCATAGCCCCAACATGATCAAGAATCTCAAAGGGGCAGATGTACCTTGGACTTAACTTCCCTTTCTTTCCAAACCTCATGACCTTTTTCCACGGAGATATGTGTAGAAACACCATGTCTCTAACTTTAAACTCAAGGTCTTGTCGACAGTTATCTGCATAACTCTTTTGTCGACTCTGGGCTGCCTTGATATGCTGCTGAATGGTTTTCACATTCTCCACCATTTCCTCCACCATTTCTGGTCCAAGCAGCTTACGTTCAGTGACCTCATCCCAACATGTCGGTGTTCTACACCTTTTCCCATACAAGGCTTCATATGGTGCCATTTGGATACTCGAGTGGAAACTATTGTTATAATAGAACTCAACAAAAGGAAGATGTTTATACCATCCTCCATTAAAGTCCATTGATCATGCTCTCAACATGTCCTCAAGTGTTTGGATAGTCCGCTCGGATTGGTCATCGGTTTGAGGATGATAGGCCGTACCGAAGTTCAGTTCAGTATTCAGAGCATGTTGAAGACTCTTCCAAAACATAAAGGTGAATGTTGGATCTCGGTCAGACACAATAGACAGTGGAACTCCATGCAGCCTTACCACTTCCATGATATAAATATGTTCCAGTTGATCCAAAGAGAAATACTCTCATATAGAAATAAAGTCTGTAGTCTTTGTAAGATGATCCACAACAACCCAGACTGCATTGTTGCCTTTGGATGTCCTCAGAAGTCCGGTGACAAAGTCAATGGTGATGTTCTCCCATTTCCATTCTGGTTTGGGAAATGGTTGCATCATCCCCTTAGACTTCTGCCTCTCTACCTTAATTTACTAACACACGAGGCACTTTGATGTATATTCTGCTATCTCCTTCTTCATATTATCCTACCAAAGGTTTTCTAGGAGATCTCAATACATCTTTGTGCTCCTTGGGTGAATAGAGAAATTTGAACTATGTGCATCATCCAAAAGATCCTTCTTCAGATCTGGACTTGATGGAACACATAGTCTTTTCCCAAACCGCACAATTCCTTCTTCATTAACATTAAACACCGAGGATTTCCCTTTTTTGATAGATTCCACTTTTTCCTGAATTCCCACACCATCCTTTTGAGAATCCTTTAACCTTTCCAAAATAGACGGTTGAGCAATCATTTTTGAAAGGATTGATGATGTTCCCTTATTTATGATTCCCATGTCCATCTTCATCAAGTCTAAGAAGATTGGATCCTTTTCAATTCTCATCATTGATAGAATCACTGGGTCCTTTCTACTTAGGGCATCTACCACCTTGTTCTCTTTCCTAGGGTGGTAATGTATTGAACAGTCATAATCCTTGATGAGCTCTATCCATCTTCTCTGGCGCATATTAAGCTCTTTTTGTGTGACTACATATTTAAGACTCTTGTGGTCTGTATATATCTCACATTTCTCTCCATAAGGTTAGTGCCGCCAGATTTTCAAGGAAAAGATCACCGCCGCTAACTCCAGATCATGCGTTGGATAGTTTTGTTCATGGATTTTCAACTGCCTTGAGACATAGGATATCACTTTATCATTCTACATCAGCACACAACCTAATCCCTTCTTTGAAGCATCACTGAATACCCCAAAAAGTTCCCCACTTCTGGGTAAATTGAGCATGGGCGTAGTGATAAGCCTCCTTTTAAAATCCTTGAAGATTTCTTCACATTCATCACTCCAAGAAAACTTTACTCCCTTTCAAGTTTTCTTGGTAAGAGGGTTGGAAAATCATGAGAAATTTCTCACAAATCGTCGATAATATCCAGCTAACCCTAAGAAGCTACGAATATCCGTTACCGATGTTGGCCTCAGCCATCCCTCAATTGCATCTGTTTTGGAGGGGTCCACCGATATCCCATTGCTTGTGATGATATGGCCCAAGAATGAGAACTCCTTCAACCAGAACTCACACTTTCTGTACTTTTCATAGAGCTTCTCCTTGCCCAAAGTCTCTAGTACAGTTCTTAAATGATCCTCATGATCCTCCTTGGTTTTGGAGTATATTAGAATATCATCTATAAAGAATACCACAAATTTTTCGAGGTAATCTCTAAAGACTCTATTCATTAATTCCATGAAGATTGGTGGAGAATTGGTGAGTTCGAAAGGCATTACTATGAATTCATAGTTCCTGTATCTTGTGCGAAAAGTAGTATTGGGGATATCTTCATTCTTCACCCTTAATTTATAGTATCCCGACCGCAAATCTACCTTGGATAAGTATTTTGCTCCACACAGCTAATCAAACAAGTCATCAATTCATGGGAGAGGATACTTGTTTTTTATCGTCATTTTGTTAAGTTCACGATAATAGATGCAAAGCCTCATTGACCCATCCTTCTTCTTGATGAAGAAGACTGGTGCACCCCATGGTGAAGCACTTGGGCGTATAAACCCTTTATCCAGATTCTCCTGTAGTTGTTTGTTCAGCTATTCAAGCTCAACGACAACCATTCTATATGGAGTCTTGGATATTGGTAGCGCCCCAGGTATAAGTTCAATTGAGAATTCAACATCTCTTCTTGGAGGAATACTAGAAAATTCCTCAGGAAACACTTCAGTGAATTCCCTCACAATAGGAATTTTTTCAAGGATGGTTTCTTCTTTAGACTCAATCATCTGAGCTAGATACGCATGCTCATAGGGCAGTAACATCCATGCTTAAGATGATGGAGCTAAAGGAGATTCATCTTCCTCCTTACACTTTTAAAGAATTGGGGGTCGATTCTCCATATAGAATGTGATTTCCCTCTCCTAACAATTTATGTTGGCTCTATATAAGGAAAGCCAATCCATGCCAAGAATTGCATCAAATTCCACCAGAGGGAGTACAACGAGGTTCCCCGGGAAATTAAATCCATAGATTTAAACATGGGAGTACTTATATTCATGGGATACAATGATTTCCCCATTTGTCGTACTCATCGACATCTTCACTTCCATGATTTGTGGTGGTGTTGGGATTGTTCTACTAAACATTAGAGATATAAAAGAATGTGTAGAACCTGAATCAAAAAGTACGTTCTCTACTCTTGAATGAATAAATAGCGTACCTGTCACCACTTCGTTGTCGGGGTTCACTTCGGCAGAAGTGATGGAAAAAGCTCTTCCTTACTGTCTTGGAGGTTGTTGGTTGCCTCAAAAAACCCTTGGATTAGGGCACTGATTTGAAAAATGCCTCGGTTCTTTGCATTTGTATCATTGAAAAATGCGTTGAGGTTCGAACAGAGTGTTCCTCTCCTCTGTCGCAGCAGCGGGTCTTTATTTCCGACAGTTAACAGCTAGGTTCCCTTCCCTTCCACACTTGAAGCATTTCCTTGTCCCCTTAAGAAAATTTCAAGGGTGCTTCTTACTGCACTTTTGGAAAGTAGGGTGCTGGATCTTCTTAGCACCGTTGGATTTATCCATCAGATCACCAGCATTGAAGTCCACCTTACTCTTATTTTCAACATGATACTCCTATGATTCCTAGATCTCCATTTCGACCTTGAGGGCACATCAGACAATTTCCTCATAGCTGTCAAAGTCACGGATCGCTAATGTTTTCCGCAAGCTAGGCTTCATCCCACCAAAGAAGCAGTCAACCTTGCATTCGGGGGTAACGACAAAGCCGGAAGCGTATCATGAAAGCCTTGTGAAGTTTTCCTGGTATGATCCAACAGACTCTTCATGTTTTTTCTTGAGGGAAAGGAATTCCCTTTCCATCTTAAGCCAGAGGGTGCACGGAAAATATTTATTGAAAAACATCTTCTGAAAATCCTTCCATTCGAATGCCTCATTCTCCTCCTCAGGCTTTATATTTTTGATCAATGTCCACCATTGATCAGCTTCACCCTCCATACGATAAGCCGCTAGGAGATTTTTCTCTTGTTCATAACATTGAAGGATGGAGAAGATATTTTCAATGGAGTTGATCCATTGTTCAATGATCGTGGGATCAGATGATCCACTAAAAGTAGGAGGCCTTTGTCTCATGATGCTCTCGATAGAGACTTGTTCTTTATTAGCGGGGGTTGGATGTTCTTCTTGACCCGTGTTTCTATTCAAAACTTGAGTTAGCTGTGAGAGAAGCGTGACAAAGTTTGTGATTCCCGCTCCCATTGGATTGGGCATCTCATTAGTACAAACATCACACTGATCTTCACAACAGTTGTTATCCCGAGTCCTCCTATTACCGACCATTGGCTAGAATAAAAGTAAAGTTAGGGGTAACACATAAATGGTAATCCAAAGAAAAAAGTTGATGAATTATAAATAAACTTTTATTTCCTTAACTCATGATTCTATAGGCTTCAATCTAGGCTTTTCAGGATCTACTTTCTAACATATATTATTAGGGGCATTTTTTTAATTCCCTTAATAAGGGTTCATACTAAGCCTATGAATTTATCAAAACATATCCCCCAGGAGTGTCATAACCAAGAGTGCAGCAATGCCTGTTGTTGTAAACCAGTTCCTGTTCGAGTCTAGCTCAAAGCGGTGTTTTCAGGTTTTACCCCTTGGATACATCTGTGCCAGAGCTGCCTCTACCTGCTCGTATCCCGAGAGGGATGTATTTGTTTGATAAACCACTTTCTCAATACTTACCAAAACGTAGGGATGTTATTATTATACTTAGTCTTGTCTCTAATTCTTTACTAGGGTTTTCTAATCCTAATCCCAAAAATAACTAAACCTATCCTCTGATACCAACTATGACAAGCTTGCTTTTGTTACAAACATAAACATGATTTATTACATAAAACCTCACTTGATAAAACAAATAATATCAAGAGGTTTAGTGTCTTTGGGGGCTTAGGATCATTACATAAAAACTTAAACCATGAAATACAACATCATTATTGAAAACTTCCTTTACATGACCACTAAATTCCCTCGTACTTTGCATTGCATGGGATAACCTGAGGACATGCATAAGAAAAGGGTGATCTATAATGCCCAGTAATGGAGTACACATGGAATAGCCTAAGGAATAAAATACATGTTTGACGATAGGAATATCAATAGAGCATAAGAGAAACATGAACATAAAGGCATGATAAAGCATGATAATCATAACATGGAAATGTGGAAACAACACTTAACATGGAATTAGCAGAAGCCAAGGATCATTGCATATGGATCATGAGTAAATCCTCATTGCACATAAAGCACGAGTAAAACCTAGTTGCACTTGAATTAGCATGAGTAAACACTCATTGCACATGATGTATCATGATACTATACTTTACCCAATGCATTGGAGCGCTATAAGGGCACACCCTTCTTAAACATTTCATTTCATGCATAAGTGTGCCACATGGATCATAAAACATGGATTAATAAAACATAATCATTTATTCCATGATAAAGAAATATGGAATTAATACATGAAACTTTATAATCAATAAGTAAATGTGCATAAAGGTGAATACCCTTGATGGAGAAATGGGCATGGTATTCACTACACAATGGCATTGGCTTAGAAAATCGGTGCGATTTCGGCAGCGTAACGGCGTGACATAAGAATTCATAAAAACAGTTTGATGAGAGAGAAAGGGGTGTCTCATCAAATTTACATTAAATGGACAGTAAGGAGGTCATATAGATACATGTCCAAACAATTGTAATGGAATTTAGATTCATGATACAAAAGTATTTCTTGAATGTAAAAGAAGAGAGATAAGTTCCTTTCAGAATTTCGGCATAGTAACGGGTGTACATGGGAGGCATTTAATGAGAGAGAAATGGGTCTCCCATAATTAAAACATAAAGAGGGAAGTATGATGGAGGTGAGAAACCGTATCCCAACATTAATAATTGAAATTAAAAGGGAAAAACTACTTAAAAAAATTGTACAAAAATGAGAAAGGAAGAAAAAACCCTTACTTGGAAGTGTGCTTCCAAAGGCTTGAGAGAGGATTGAGAGAGGCTTATTGGGAGCTTGGGGAACCTTGGGAGGATTCTAGAGAGAGTAGGGTAGTGTTTGGACAAACTCAAAGGGTTTTGAGTGAGGAGGAGGTGGGATATTGGGTGGGTTTATATAGGAAAGGTGAGGGAATTCTTTATTATTTAGGTTTGGGAACCCTTATATTAAATTAATCCAAACCACAAACCAGCCCATGTTTTTTTCCCAAGGTTTTTGGAAAAGGGAATAGGAAAACAATATTTTATATGGAAAAAGTAAGAAATTCTTAAAATAATAGGGTTTCTTATGTGGAGGTGAGTCACACATCCATGGAAAACAATTTAAAAAGGCAAGGTGTTTAATAAGTCTTGAGGGGTCCATTAATGCTTTGAAAAGTAAGTCATAAAACCCAAAATCACATTATTTTGATGGTAAAACATATATTGGCCGAACATAAAGCTTATAGTATTTTATTAAATCACTATTGGGTCATTATGATGTCATAAAACACATTTTATATTTAAACGGTATTTAATTTTTACCCAAAAATTTGACTGTCTCAGAAAATTATGAAAAAATCACCGTCGGATAATTTCGACGTCCTGATTCCAGAAATAACATTTATTTTATATAAATAATTTTCAAAATATGTTAATTTTCACTTTTAAAATAAAAACTCACATTTATCGAAAATTCACGGGTTTTGACAGAAATGGATTTCAAACCATAATAAAAATTACAACTGCATTCATAAAATTATAAGATCATTTATATTTAATAAAAATTAATTTAATAATAAAAATATTATATTAAAATATTATTTAATTCAAAAATCCTTTAATTTAATAAAATAGAATTCTTAATTAAATAATAACTAAAAACATTATTTTTTACTTTAAAAACTATTTATAATGTATCAATAATGACAAGAAAGTATATTCATAATTATATACAAAAATAATGTACATGAACATAGTAATATTTATTTGTTACATAACCCCTTAAAATAGCCGCATAAGACCTAAGGGTAAGGTGTGCGATGGTGAGAGACTCTTGGGGTGGCTCGGATAACATCGCTCGAGTGGTAATTTCTATCATCTTCCACTTCCCCCATAAAAGGTCCCATTCGAGCTTGACATAATGAAGCTCAGCTTGGGCGTGGTCAAGAGCGAAGACCAAGGATGCCACCTCTTTTTCGAGCTCCAAAAAATGGGCTTCATATGGGGGAATTCTACTAGATGAGGCCATTGCTTCTTTTGTCTGAGTAAATTGGATTTGTTAAAGTCCTATATTTATACTAATCATGTGATCACTGTTCAGCAGCTATATTATAAACAGTCAAAATTATTAACATAAAACCAAATAAGTTTACATCGTATAAAAATATTTTGCTTAAAGAGACATTTAACTAGATAAAGTGGGATTTTCCATTAATGAAACTTTGGGTCGTTACAATATCCCCCCCTTAAGAAATTTCGCCCTTGAGATTTTCCTTTTCCCACACTAAAACAAATGTGGGTAACTCAGCTTCATCATTTCCTCCGATTCCCAAGTCGCTTCTTCAAACTTGTGGTTTCTCAACAACACCTTGACGAGGAGTAGTGTCTTATTTCGTAGAACTTTTTCTCTACGATCTATGATCTTCACTTGTTTCTCCTCATAAGAAATATCATCTTCCAATTGTACCAACTTAGAAGAGAGTACATGTGAAAGGTCCAGTATGTAATTCCTTAAGACGGATAAATGAAAGAAATCATTTACTTTGGCCATCGTAGGTTGAAGTACTAGACGATAGGCCACAACCCCAACACAATCAAGAATCTTGAAGGGGATGATGTACCTTGAACTTAACTTCCCTTTCTTTCCAAACCTCATGACCTTTTTCCACAGAGATATGTGTAGAAACACCATGTCTCCAACTTTAAACTCAAGGTCTCGTCGACGGTTATATGCATAACTCTTCTGTCGACTCTGGGATGCCTTGATATGCTACTGAATGGTTTTCACCTTCTCCACCATTTCCTCCACCATTTCTGGTCCAAGCAGCTTACGTTCACCGACCTCATCCCAACATGCTGGTGTTCTGCACCTTTTCCCATACAGGGCTTTATATGGTGCCATTTGGATACTCGAGTGGAAACTATTGTTATAAGAGAACTCAACCAGAGGAAGATGTTGATCTCATCCTCCTTTAAAGTCCATTGAGCATGCTCTCAACATGTACTCAAGTGTTTGGATAGTTCGATCGGATTGGCCATCAGTTTGAGGATGATAGGCCATACTGAAGTTCAGTTCAGTATTCAGAGCATGTTGAATACTCTTCCAAAACATAGAGGTGAATCTTGGATCTCGGTCAGACACAATAGATAGTGGCACTCCATGCAGCCTTACCACTTCCAAGATATTAATCCGTTCCAGTTGATCCAAAGAGAAATCCTCCTGTATAGAAATGAAGTGTGCAGTCTTTGTATGATGATCCAAAACAACCCAGATTGCATTGTTGCCTTTGGATGTCCTCAGAAGTCCGGTGACAAAGTCCATGGTGATGTTCTCCCATTTCCATTCTGGTATGGGCAATGGTTGCATCATCCCCTTAGACTTCTGCCTCTCTTCCTTCACTTACTGACACACCAGGAACTTTGATGTATATTCATCTATCTCCATCTTCATATTATCCCACCAAAAGTTTTCTCGGATATCTCGATACATCTTTGTGCTCCCTGGGTGAATAGAGAAATTTGAACTATGTGCATCATCCAAAAGTTCCTTCTTCAGCTCCGGACTTGATGGAACACATAGTCTTTTCCCAAACCGCACAATTCCTTCTTTATTAACATTAAACACCAAGGATTCCCCTTTTTCGATAGCTTCCACTTTTTCTTGAATTCCCACATCATCCTTTTGATCATCCTTTAACCTTTCCAAAAGAGATGGTTGAGCAATCATTTGTGAAAGGATTGATGATGTTCCCTTCTTTATGATTCCCATGTCCATCTTCATCAAGTCTAAGAAGATTGGATCCTTCTCAATTCTCACCATTGATAGAATCACTGGGACCTTTCTACTTAGGGCATCTACCACCTTTTTCTCTTTCCCAGGGTGGTAATGTATTGAACAATCATAATCCTTGATGATCTATATCCATATTCTATGGTGCATATTAAGATCTTTCTGTGTGAATATATATTTAAGACTCCTATGGTCAGTATATATCTCACATTTCTCTCCATAGAGATAATGACGCCCGATTTTCAAGGCAAAGATCACCGCTGCTAACTATCGTTCGTGCATTGGATCGTTTTTCTCATAGATTTTGAACTGACTTGAGGCATAGGATATCACTTTATCATTCTGCATCAGCACACAGCCTAATCCCTTCTTTGAAGCATCACTGAATACCACAAAAAGTTCCCCACTTGTGGGTAAATTGAGCACGAGCGCAATGATAAGCCTCCTTTTCAACTCCTTGAAGCTTTCTTCACATTCATTACTCCAAGCAAACTTTACTCCCTTTCGAGTTAGCTTGGTAAGAGGGTTGGACAATCATGATAAATTTCTCACAAATCATCGATAATATCCAGCTAACCCCAAGAATCTACGGATATTCGTTACTGATGTTGGCCTCGGCCATCCCTCAATTTCATCTATTTTGGAGGGGTCCATAGATATCCCATTTCTTGTGATGATATGGCCCAATAATGAGACCTCCTTCAACCAAAACTCACAATTTCTATACTTTGCATAGAGATTCTCCTTGCGCAAAGTCTCTAGTACATTTCTTAAATTCTCCTCATGATCCTCCTTGGTTTTGGAGTATATTAGAATATCATATATAAAGACTTCCAAAATTTATTCGAGGTAATATCTAAAGACACTATTCATTAAGTCCATGAATATTGATGGAGCATTGGTGAGTCTGAAAGGAATTACTATGAATTCATAGTGCCCGTATCTTGTGCAAAAAGCAGTCTTGGAGATATCTTCCTTATTCACCCTTACTTGACAATATCCCGACCGCAAATCTACCTTGGAGAAGTATTGTGATCCATGAAGCTGATAAAACAAGTCATCAATTCATGGGAGAGGATACTTGATCTCTATCGTGATTTTGTTTAGTTCACGATAATCGATTCAAAGCCGCATTGACCCATCCTTCTTCTTGACGAAGAGGACTGGTGCACCCCATGGTGAAGCACTTGGGCGTATAAACCCTTTATACATATTCTCTTGTAGTTGTTTCTTCAGCTCTTCAAGCTCAAAGACAGTTATTATATATGGAGTCTTGGATATTGGTAGTGCCCTAGGTATAAGTTCAATTGAGAATTCAACATCTCTTCTTGGAGGAAGACCAGACAATTCCTTGGGAAACATTTCATCGAATTCCCTCACAATAGGCATTTCTTCAAGGATGGTTTCTTCCTTAGACTCAATCATCTGAGCTAGATACGCATGCTCATAGGGAAGTAATATCCATTCTTGAGATGATGGAGCTAAAAGAGATTCATCTTCCTCCTTACACTTTTAAATAATCGGGGGTCTATTCTCCATATGGAGTGTGATTTCCCTCTCCCAAAAATTTATGTTGGCTCTATATAAGGAAAGCCAATCCATGCCAAGAATTTCATCAAATTCTACTAGAGGAAGTATGACAAGGTTCTCCGGGAAATTCAATCCACAGATTAAAACAGGGGAGGACTTATATTCATGGGATGGAAATGATTTCCCCATTTTCCGTACTCACCGAAATCTTCACTTCCATGATTTGTGGTGGTGCTGGGATTGTTCTACTAAACTTTTGAGATATAAAAGAATGTGTATAACATGAATCAAAAAGTTTGTTCTCTACTCTTGAATGAATAACTAGTGTACCTTTTACCACTTCGTTATCGGGGTTCACTTCGGCGGAAGAGATGGAAAATGGAGGTTGTTGGTTGCCTCCGAAAACCCTTGGATTAGGGCACTGATTTGAAAAATGCCCTGGTTCTTTGCATCTGTATCATTGAACAATGTGTTGAGGTTCGAATGGAGTGTTCCTCTCCTCTGTCGTAGCCGTGGGTCATTCTTACCGACAGTTAACAGCTAGCTGCCCTTCCCTTCCACACCTGAAGCATTTCCTCGTCCCCCTAAGGAAATTTCAAGGGTTCTTCTCACCGCACTTTTGGCAAGTAGGGTGCTAGATATTCTTAGCACCATTGAATTTATCCATCGGACCACCAGCATTGAAGTCCACCTTACGCTTCTTGTCCCCATGATACCCCTATGATTCCCCAATCTCCATTTCGACCTTGAGGGCACATCGGAAAATTTCCTCATAGCTGTCGAAGTCACGGATCACTAATTCTTTCTGGAAGCTAGGCTTCAGCCCACCGAAGAAGCGGTCAACCTTGCATTCGGGGGTAATGAAAAAGCTGGAAGCATATCATGCAATCCTTGTGAAGTTTTCCTCGTATGATCCAACATATTCTTCATATTTTTGCTTGAGGTAAAGGAAGTCCCTTTCCATCTTAAGTCGGAGGGTGCACGGAAAATATTTATCGAAAAACATCTTCTGGAAACCCTTCCATTCCAACACCTTGATCTCCTCCTCAGGCTTCGTATTTTTTTATCAACGTCCACCATTGGTCAGCTTCACCCTCCATACAATAAGCCGCCAGGATAACCTTCTCTTTTTCAGAACATTGAAGGATGGAGAATATCTTTTCAATGGATTTGATCCATTGTTTAGTGATCGTGGGATCAGATGATCCACTAAAAGTAGGCTGCCTTTGTCTCATGAAGCTCTCGATAGAGGCTTGTTCTTTCTTGGGGGGGGGGGGGGTTGAACGTTCCTCTTGAGCTGTTTTTCTATTCAAAACTTGACTTAGCTGAGAGAGAAGCATGACAAAGTTTTCTATTCACGCTCCCATTGGATTAGACATCTCATTAGTACAGTCATCACATTGATCATTACAACGGTTGTTAGCCCGAGTCCTCCTATTACTGGCCATTGGATGGAATAAAAGGAAAGTTATGGGTAACTCATAAAGCGTAATCCAAAGACAAAAGTTGATGAATTATAAATAAATTTTTATTTCCTTAACTCATGAGTCTATAGGCTTCAATCTAGGATTTTCATGATCTACTTTCTAAAATATATTCTTAGGGGCATTTTTTTTAATTCCCTTAATAAGGGTTCATACTAAGCTTGTGAATTTATCAAAACATATCCCCTGGGAGTGTCGTAACCAAGAGTGCAGCAAGGCCCGTTGTCGTGCACCGGTTCCCGTTTGAGTCTAGCTCAAAGCAGTGTTTTCGGGTTTTACCCCTAGGATACATCTATGATAGAGCCGCCTCAACCTGCTCGTATCTAGACAGGGATGTATTTGTTTGATAAACCACTTACTCAGTACTCACCAAAACTTAGGGATGTTTTTATTATACTTAGTCTTGTCTCTAAGGTTTTACTAGAGTTTTTTAATCCTAATCCCAAAAATAACTAAACCTATCCTCTGATACCAACTATGAAAACCCTGCTTTTATTACAAACATAAACATGATTTCTTACATAAAACATCACTTGATACAAAAATGAATATCGAGAGGTTTAGTGTATTTGGGGGCTTAGGATAATTAAATAAAAACTTAAAACATGAAATACATCATCTTTATTGTAAACTTCCTGTACATGACCACTACATTCCCTCGTACTTAGCATTGCATGGGATAACCTGAGGACATGCATAAGAAAAGGGTGATCTATAAAGCTCAGTAAGGGAGTACACATGGAATAACATGAGGAGTACAATATATGTTAGAAAATAGGCATATCAATAGAGAATAAGATAAACATGAATATAAAGGCATGATAAAGCGTGATAATCATAACATGGAAATGTGGCAACAACACTTAACATAGAATTAGTATGAGCCAACGCTCATTGCACATGGAGCATGAGTAAACCCTCATTGAACATAAAGCATGAGTAAACCCTCATTGCACTTGAATTATAATGAGTCAACACTCATTTCACATGATGTATCATGATACTATACTTTACCCAATGCATTGGAGCGCTATAAGGGCGCACCCTTCTTAAACAATTCATTTCATGCATAAGTGTGCCACATGGATCATAAAACATAATAATTTATTCCACTATAAAGAAATGTGGAATTAAAACATGAAACTTTATAATAAATAAGTAAATGGGCATAAAGGTGAATACCCTTTATGGAGAAATGGGCATGGTATTCACTAGACAATGACATTGGCTTAGAAAATCAGTGCGATTTCGGTAGCGTAACGGTGTGACATACGAATTCATAAAAATGGTTTGATGAGAGAGAAAGGGGTGTATCATCATATTTAAATGAAATAGATAGTAAGGGGATCATATAGATAGATGTACAAACAATTTAAATGGAATTTAGATTCATGATACAAAAGTATTGCCTGAATGTAAAAGAAGAGAGAGAAGTTTCTTTAGGAATTTCGGCATAGTAACGGGTGTACATGGGAGGAATTTAATGAGAGAGAAATGGGTCTCCCATAATTAAAACATAAATAGGGAAGTATTATGGAGGTGTGAAACCATAACCCAACATTAATAATTTAAATTAAAAGGGGAAAACAACTTATAGAAAATTGGACAAAAATGAGAAAGGAAGAAAAAACCCTTACTTGGAAGTGTGCTTCCAAAGGCTTGAGAGAGGCTTGATAGATGCTTATTGGGAGCTTGGGGCACCTTGGGAGGATTCTAGAGAGAGTAGGGCATAGTGTTGATGAACTACAAGGGTTTTGAGTGAGGATGAAGTGGGAGCTTGGGTGGGTTTATATAGGAAAGGTGAGGAAATTCTTTATTATTTAGGTTTGGGACCCCTTATATTAAATTAATCCAAACCAAAAACCAGACCATGGTTTTTGCCCATGGTTTCTGGAGAAAGGAATAGGAAAACAATATTTTATAAGGCCAAAGTCGGAACTTCTTAAAATAATAGGGTTTCTTATGTGGAGGTGAGTCACACTCCCATGGAAAACAATTTGAAAAGGCAAGGTGTTTAATAAGTCTTGAGGGGTCCATTAATTCTTTGAAAAGTAAGTCAAACAAAACCAAAATCACATTATTTTGATGTTAAAACATATATTAGCCGAACATAAAGCTTCTAGTACTTTATTACATCACTATTGGGTCATTATGATGTCATAAAACACATTATATATTTAAACGGTATTTTATTTTTACCCAAAAATTTGACTGTCTCAGAAAATTATGAAAAATTCACCGTTGGATAATTCCGATGTCCTGATTTCAGAAATAACATTTATTTTATCTGAATAATTTTCTAAATATGTTAATTTTCACTTTTAAAATAAAAACTGATATTTATCGAAAATTCACGGGTTTTGACAGAAATGGATTTCAAACCTTAATAAAAATTACAATTGCATTAATAAAATTATAAGATCATTAATATTTAATAAAAGTTAATTTATAATAATAATATTTTATTAAAATATTATTTAATTAAAAAATACCTTAATTTAATAATATATAATTCTTTATTAAATAATAACTAAAAACATTATTTTTACTTTAAAAACTATTTACAATGTATGAATAATGACAAGAAAGTATATTCATCATTATATAAAAAAATAATGTACATGAACATTGTACTATTTATTTGTTACATAACCCCTTAAAACATACGCATAAGACCTAAGGGTAAGGTGTGTGATGGTGACAGACTCTTGGGGTGGCTCGAATAAGATCGCTCGAGTGGTAATTTCTATCAACTTCCACTTCTCCCATAGACGGTCCCATTCGAGCTTGAAATGATGAAGCTCATCTTGGGCTTGGTCAAGAGCGATTCCCAAGGATGCCACCTATTTTCCAAGCTCCGACAAATGGGATTCGTATGGGTAAATTCTGCTGGTTGAGGCCATCACTTCTTTTGTTTGAGTAAATTGGATTTGTTAAAGTCCTATATTTATACTAATCATGTGATCACTATTCAACGACTATATTAGCAACGGTCAAAATTCTTAACATAAAACCAAAGAAGTTGACATCTTATAAAAGTATTTTGTATAAAGAGACATTTAACTAGATCAAGAGGGATTTTCTATTAATGAAACTTTGATTCGCTACAGGTGTTCTAGGATGGTCAAAGAATACTATCATAATGAAATAATTTTGTTTGATTATACTAATTACATCATGGATCAAGGTGAACATGGATGGTGTGCTATCTGGTTCTCTAGGACCATCATGAAATAGAGGCGTGTTTCGTAACCACAAAGGATTATTTAAAGGTTATTTTTCCACTACATATAAAATGGGATACCATATGAAGAAAAATTATGGGAAATGATCGATGTCATAAAATTTTCCACTTCGTTCGATTGGAACACCATTTGGGTAAAATATATCTCAACCCTTATCATGGATACTCAAAAGTCTAGGTCTAATAATGTCCCAGGGAGACTTCATGAAGATTATATCCAATTTTTCAATGATTTTTCTCGTCTCCAACTTCATATAAAACATGACTATTTAGAGGCCAATTATTGTGAGGACTCTTTGTCTAAGAAATCTTTTATGATTTTTTTACTCGATGTAGTATTTTGTAATACAAAGTGACTATAAAAACTTGGTGGAAAATATTTCTTGTGGTCATTCCCATACAATACTATATAAACCCATTTCATAGTTATTACACATTCTCTTTTTATTAATAAATTTTTAGGGTCGTTTTATCCTAATTTCCGAGCCTTTATGATAATATGAAAAACCCATGGAAAATAAATGGGTATCACAAGATATTTAGTAACATTATAGGTACATAATCTTCAATTAAAATTATGAGGTTTATTGTTTTTACACTGTAACGATATATTGTATATGGTTTAGTTAATAATTTACTCAATCAATTGATGTGTGGATATATAATTGAACAACATTCAAACAAGGATGTGTAATATATGGTATTAAAATAGGAAAGGAATTGAAAAAAAACATGCTTATAAATTTTGGAATATTAGTAAAAAAGGTAGTTATGTATAATTATTCCAATTTAAAAAAATTCACAATTAATCTAGATAAAGAAGGTGGATTTTATAATTTTATGAATATCCTTGACCAAGAATAAAATATTGTACAAGATGTAGACATTGATGATAATCACTTTTTAGGGGTAATGAGAAAATTAATATTTAAATAAAAAATTATATTAAAATTTTGAAAAAATTTATTAGTTGTTTTTATAATTATAAGAATATAAGGTTATATTTTAGAAAACCTGAAAATTTAGAGAGGAAGTTTCATAGGAAAATGAAAAATGATAGAGATATTTTTTCAGATGAAAAAATTTAAAATAGAATTTTTTTTAGAAAAATTTAGAAAATACCCATATAGATAGAATCTAAATTTTCTCTAAAAAATATCAATGAAATTATTAATAGTATAAAATTACATTACAAATTTATTTAGTCCTATATAAGGACACCGGAAATTCATCAAATGGATATGAACATAGTAGAGAATGGTACTTGACCAAATAGAAGTGGTCGAGTTGGCTTCTCTTACAACGGGTAAACTAAAATCCTAGGGGAAAATGAATTAATGATAAGACATGTAAAACAAAAAAAGGACTATATGTGAATAACATTATTGTTATTTTATACATAAAAGTGTAAAAATTCCCCAGATGTATTATATTAAAAAAATAAATCTCAATTTGTAAATGAAATTGGTGATGAATCAATTATGGACGGAGTACATTCTAACTAGGAAACCATTAAATAAATGTATTTAAATTGATCTCAAAATACCATGAATTAAATATAATTCATGATATAAAATTTAAAATTTCTAGTATATACACATTATAAACAAAATATGACTCAAAGTGAGAAATTTTAGATCTTTATAACTTATGTATCTTTTGAATTAAAAGGACATTTAAGGAGAGAACATGAAATGGATTGTAAAACCACCTAAATTTAAATAAAACTATGATAATATATATTAATATATCATAATAATCACCACATTAAATAAAAAAAGTGTTGAATATGTCATGCGTCTCATGGAAAGAAAAAATGAGACAATAAACCCTTACATCATCATTACCTATCAAACAGAAAACCCATGAAAGGTAGAAAATGAGATGTAGTTGTAAATACCATATATTGAAAGAAATTTTATTTTAAAATATATAATGTTCTAATATATACCCCAAAAATGGAAACAAGTAGTGAATACACCTATTATCTCAAAGAAGCAAAATTGAGATGTAAAAACTGTCACCTTAATTGATGAATTCCACAAAAATGATTTAAAATATTGTATAACAATAATAAATATATTAACCACCTATTTAATAGACTTATTAAATCCTAAAACCTCTTGTAAAAATCTTTTATAATTATTTATTATAAATATATTATTTAGTTATATTTTAATTTCATCATTAAAAGTCTATTATTTTCAATTGTTTTGTTTTGTACTTGTTTAATAATAGAAGTGGAAATTTTTATTTAAACATTTAAAGTAAATAATTATAGGATCATTAATGGTATATTAATAAAAGTTTAACAATTATTTAAAAGGTTATAATTTCTTTTTATAGGTATTTTAGTTATGGTTCAAGACATCGAACTCAGTGATAAGCTTGTTTTCGAAATTTTCACGATTGAGGGGTGGTATCTTAATACGATATTAGATATTACCATTAATACTCTATAATATTTACCTATTAATTTCCAATATAACTAATAATTATATATCCTTATTTATACATTTTATAAATTTATAACATTGTATATGCAGGTGGTTAAACAGACCAAAATAAGAACATGCTATAATCGATGAATGAGTACGAAAAATAAAGTTTTTCCTTTGGAAAATTTTCATTATGAAAGATTCAAAATGATGATATTTTGTTTTTTTAATGCGGTGAATTAGATTAAAAGTGATTTTAATTAATAATAAAATACTATAGTGTCAAATGAAATACCTTACTTACATGGAGGTACTAGTCCACATGTACACATGGGGGACAAATCCATTTTTCATAGAACCAACAGAATATAGGGAATGATTTATAATTTAAAATTATTAAAAATAATAATAAAAATCATATAAATACATTCAATATACTCTTATTACCATAAATGAAATGCAGTGATGAAAACTCATGGACGTTTTTCATGGTGGAGGTAGTCTGCACATACAAATTATGACATCTTTGTTATTTGAATGGTTTTGGAGGAAATTATAAAATTTATATTTCACTAGTATAATAACATTTAAAAATATTATTAATACTTATTTTATCATAAATTAATTTATATAATATTTTTTCGGTGGTAAAAGAAGAAAATAAGTAAGAGAGCTCACATGAGAACATTACCTTTCCCTTCGAACATCACCATTGAGTTACAACTTAAGGATCCTTAGCTTAGTCTTTTTAAATATAATGTTTTATAATTTGCGGGGAGATTGTTTCAGAGATACAATGTTAATGTTTTGTTAGAGATAATTATTTATAATCAATAGAGAATTAGGGTGGAGGTAATCTCTTTTTATAGGTGGATAGAATTCCATTTTTGTACATATAACTTCTTAATATAATGAAATAACATGTTTCAAATATAATTTGGGGATAAATTAGTAAATAATTGAGTTGGGGACATGGTAAGTTCTATAACCCCTCATTCATTGATATTTAAACATTCTTTACATATGAATTTAAGTCTTTTACGCTTAGAATATTTATTTTTTACGATGGAATTTTTTTTACCTAAGTAATTTACTTTTCATAAAAAAACTAAAATGGGCCTTATTTCAATGTTTTGAAATAATGATCCCAAATATGAAATCCTTTTAAAAAAAATTATATTTTTAAAAGAAATTAATTTTTACAATAATACATGTAACGCGAAAAAATTGGTTTTTGAACAACTGTATTTTTAATAATAAATTTTATGTTTAGGAAACAATAATCAGTGAGGTTGATTTTAATAAAATTAATTGGTTTATTATTGACTAAATGATAAATATATTAATTTTAAATGAATAAAAAAATTTATTTTGACTATCTAAAACATAATTAAATTATAAATATAAAAAATAGTTTTTTTTGAAAAATATTGTTTAATTTTAAAAATGATAAACATGTGTTTTCTAAAACTGAAATAGTATTTTTAAATAAATTATTTCATTTAATATAATTTTTTTATCATAATATTTTATATAAATTGTTATTTTATACACACTTCTTTATATAGCCATAAGTGCAATGGTTTCAGTAAAACAATAATTTTCACCACTCATATAAAACAAATTTATTTAAAAAAATACCAACAAATCACTCTAAGATAATTTTTACATACTGGATTCAAAAATGAATTATTTTTTATAATTAAAATTCAAACATGTATAAATTTATCTTTTAAGGAAACATTCAAAATATAAATAAAAACTACTTTTATTGTAAACTAGTATTCAAAATATTATGTGTATTTAATATTATTTCCTGCTAATTTTTATTTTAATGAATTTTATTTTATTTGGTAATATATTCAAATAATATATATATAATAATAATTTAATTTTGTATGATTTAATTTATTAATAATTTAAATAGTTAATTGACAAAAAACAACCCCTTTAAATATTAAATCATTTTAATTTTGTATCTTCTAAATGAAAGCATTTTGAATTTATGAAAATGTATTTAGTTCCTTGATGTAATATTATTAATATAATTTTTTAATAATGTTTTTCTGATATGTCGCAAATCATTTTATTTTAGTCTTTCATGTGACATAATATATCAAACATAATATTAATTTAGTGAAAAAATATATTCTGAAATCTTAGGGTGTTATAGTTATTATGCAAGAACATGATGAAAGATTTATTTATATGCTACATTTATCTTTGAAAACATATATTATATGTGATTTCTTTTTATTTTTATAATCTTATGACATCAATTGTATTATTGATGATTATTATTATGATCACCCATGAACTCATATTGATTCATGCCTTATATCCTCCATATTTTTCCTCCCCTTATTTGGATTTCATCTCACCCTTCTCTTAGTTGTATATCCCTGACTAATTATATATATTAGAATGATTATGAAATCTTTTAGGATGACTATGTAGAAGGATTTAATTGATTTCTATATATATATATATATATATATAACTATTCCTATCTTATGAAAATAGTTTTATAATACCACTAAACTAGTTGATCTTAGTAGTTTTATTATTGAATATGTTTACTTTATAAATCATATAATAAATATGTATAAAATATTCAAGTCACTATAGATGGTATTAAATTAAGGTTTAATTAATTTTTTAATTAGTTTTGTAAGTGAGAACATAGGATAAACTTATGGTTTTCATAAGTTTAGACCCTATGATTTTTTTTCATATTAATATGCTGTTTATCCATTCTTTATTAACTTAGGTTTTTTTTACCTTCTATATTTAAGAAAATGGTTAGAAACAAGAGAAAATTATCCTGTAATCATTGTGATGGACAATGCCAAAAATTATCTAATGGATTCATTGAATGAAATGTGGTATAATATTCAACACCTCGTAGTGGTACCTAAGAACCTGTCACGTGTAATGAATAGTAACAAATACAATATGAAATGTAAAACATCACCCAAGTGAGAGAAATTTTCCATTAAATCCTCAATAAGAAAATAACCGTTGACATTTAGTGAATCACTCCATCCAGTTATTATTGAATAATTTCTCACCTCCCTTGAGAAATTAGTTTTGGTGCTTCATTGTTCATAGAGAGATAATGTTACTCTATTTTTCAACCATTTTGAAAGAGAAGATAATAAATGTCATACATTTATTAATAATAAAATGTTCAATGATTAAGTTGAAGTAATTTAGTGTTAATACATTATGAATAATAATTAACAAGTATTTCCCTTGAATACCATACGCCACAATGGATAAAGAATTTGCAGATATTAATCAAAAAGAAAACTAATATATTGTAATAAACATGAAAAATTTAAAAATAATTTCATGGTATGAATATATATTTTTATCTTAATAATGATATAAACAATTGAGAAATAAATTTTTTTTTAAAACAACATCTCAAATTATTTCTTTCTATCCAATATTATTTAGAGTATGATGAAGTTGTTCAATGATAACTCTATGTTGAGTTAGATATTGAATAATAGTTTTATGGGCATTGAGGAAATAAACCAGGTAAGTGGTTTTAAGTTAGAGTATTAAATGATAAAGGAGGTGCAAGGATCCAACATCATAGTTATCAATGATGTTGGATGAAGAACATTGGAAATTTCCTCAAAATAACGAGGAAATTCTTCGAGTATGGAAAAGAATGGAATCGTGCTCATGAATTTCTAAGAGAATTAAATAAGAAAAACAATATGATATAGGAATGTAAATAACCCAAAAAATGAACTACATATAATGATTTAACTATTAGGATACTTGGTACTACACATGACACTATAGTAATCCAAGAATTTTCACGATTAATCAATGTCAATAACCACCTAAGCCAAGGGATAAAGGTAAATCATACATCATCACCAATGTTGGGGTGGAAAAAATGAATCAATGAATGGTACATTTACTATTAAATAAATAATTAATCATGTTTTATATGATTTGGGTTCTATTAATTCCTTTATGTCATGTATTTTTTATAGAATTATCACCTTCATTATACATTTATTTAGACATACATGTGAAAAACCCTAGTTGTTCAATAATTATAAATAATTTTTTTGGATCTTAATACGTTAGAATATATGGGAGGATTCTTCATGTGAATCATGAGATTCTTACTTTGGTATAATTTGATGTTATATTGGGCCTAGATTTCAAAATTACATATATCTCACATGGACTTCTAGGAATAAAATATATATTTCCATACACTTAATCATAAATTCCCGTATATAAGTTCTATTGAGATTATGAATCTCCATTAGAAAATCATTCAATGGTATGGGTTTTAATACCCAAAAATATTCATGTCTTTCTAAAATTATTGAGTGAAAGGAAAGAATAAATATTGAATACATTCATATTGTAAATGAATATAAAGTTTTATTCCCCCGTGAATTTTTTCTATTTCCCTGAAATCATAAGGTATTGTTTTTAATATAAATTATATTTGTTTCAATGCACATATCCAATAATACTCATAGGTTAAAATTTATAAAATCTTTGGATTTAAAGAGTAAACTAAAATATAATTTTAGAAATGGTTTTATAAACCCCAATGAATGAACATAGGGTTAACCAATACACTTTATCAAGAAGAAGTATGGACCAATGTGGTTTTTCATTGATTATAAAGAACTTGAAAAGATAACCATAAGAACATGTATCAAATACCAATGATTGATACCTTGTTTTTACAACTTCATGGATATTAATACTTCTAAAAAGTGTATCTTTATTTGGGATATCATTAGTAAAAGGTAAAGTGAGAATATTTCTAAAAGATAGACTTTCATATAAGATATAGACACTATGATTTCATAGTGATACCATTTTGAATAATAAAAAAAAATCCATAAATCATTATGGACATGATGAATAGAGTGTTTAGAGAGCACCTTAATAAATTTATGGTGGTCTTTATTCATGATATTCCAATATAATCTAAGAATAATGAAGAACATGAGGAGCACAAAAGTACCATGTTGAGTACTTTAAGTAGATAATGTATGTTAAAATCCTCAAGTGTAACTTTTGGGAATTAATAGGGAATGTGATGAAAAATCGGGGAATATCTATAGAAACATAAAACAATAAGGTGATTGATGAAGGTCCTAAACCAATTTGAATCATGATGATCCTTAGTTTTTTTTGATTAGTAGGGTAATATCGATGCATTGAGATAATTTATCAAAATTTTCAAACATACTTACTAAGATAACATTGAACTGAGTAATTTATGTATGGATTGAATATTGTGAAGAAATTACTTAGTATCTCATTAATGGGATATTTACTATGATAGTACTACACTCCACTCATGTGGAGAAGCATTTTTTTGTATACATCGATTATTCAATGAATGTAATGGGTCATGCAATCATGAAAAATAATGAAGTGATACCCTATCATCCTAAAAATTGAATATGAACATATAGACCAACCTAACACATGATCTAAAGTTAGAATGAGTGATCATTTACTTAAAGACCTAGATGAATTTCCTTAATGGAGAGAAGTATGGGATATATTCCAATCAAAATATTTTAAAGTATATATTCACATAGATGGAGATAAACATTAATCGATAAAGATGATTATTTTTAAACTTTGATAACTTAATACACAACCATTATGGAATGGAAAATAAGGTAACATATTCCCTTAGAAAAAAGGAACCCGATAACCTATGCGTAATGAGGACTTAGAAAACCCCATATTGTAGGATATCCAATGGATTTATATGAAAATCATAAAGATCGGGAATACATCCAACCTTAACCAAATGATTTACAAACCATATTTCTTAGAGAAAATTAAGGAGGAACTAATTTTTTCATGACCCCCTAATGGGGCCCGTGTTGCGACTCCCCAAAATGGCCTCCAATAGTCTAGGGGATGAAACATAGCTCCAAATAATCATATCACTAACATGGAAGGCCTTAGAATAAGGACCTTCACACAGACACACACATTTCCAAGCCCATACAATGCTGAAATGTAAAAATAACTGAACAACCATGCATGTATACATCAAAATCCTACAACCAGAGTATGCCTGGATGTAAAAGAAAGTAAAAATGTCAAAATAAAATTCCAATAAAATGAGTTTGAAAAAAAGTCAACCCTGAAAACAAATACTTGGACTACTACAAGATACCAAAGAAACACACCTCAGTCTGTCGTGTCTCACTAATCATCATCTGGTCCTGGTCCTTCTAGGAATCTGTCAAAAGTTTGATCATCTGTAGAAGGCATCACACGTGAAGGAAAAGCCTGTATAGGGGTGAGTATAATAATACATAGTAGGAAACACTGAAATTACAAATAATACAAAAAAGGAATAATTTTTATGTCAACACAGGTTTATGTCTATAATGCATATAACAAGAATATCCCGATATACTCAACAAAGACACACAATCCAAAAGTTAGTCACAACTATAATACCAAACTAGGATCCCACCTCAAAGGTTCCACATATCAGTTGTCTAGAAGAAAAAATCTATGAGTCTGATAACACTAATTAAGTCCATCTGATTAGTAGTTCTCATCATGTATCTCTATAGAATGTACATGCTGAAAGTTCTAAGAGATAAAATAAATAGACGAGGATCACTCCCAAGGCCATGGGTTATACCAAAAACTCAAACTGTATTAACATGAGAAGTAGAGAATCATCTCCTATGGACTGTTGGTCATGAAGATACCATAAAATCCACCTAGGGAACAAATATGAATAGAGGATCTCACTTTGGGCCTCACAGAAGGATTCCAACAACACTATCCAAGAAGTATGACTGAAGTGATCACTTCCCTATGTGTAGGAGGTGATTACATAACAACCCTTAGTGAATGGATATGGGGAACATACCCTAACAATTGTTTTCTAAGATGTAGAACATAAGGGATCCAATCCAAAATTAAGGGAGTACATGACGTTTAGTAGGGGTACATTGTAATGGACTAAACTTTTATCAATGAAAATTCATCTTGATCTAACTAAAAGTCTTATTATGTAGAAGGGTTATATAACATATGAACTTATTTTGTTTTATTATTTTGGATTTAAAAATACCATTAAGAATTGTTACCATTTCTAATATAGCAGTTGAATTGTGATCACATGATTAGTATATATATAGGGCTTTAACAAATCCAAATTACTCAGACAAAGGAATCGATGGGCTCATCCAGTAGAATTTCTCTATATGAATCCAATTTATCAGAGATCAAAAATAAGGTATCATCACTAGGATTCGCACTTGACCAAGCCCAAGCTGAGCTTCAACACATTATGATCGAACAGAACCTCCTACGGGAGAATTGGAAGTTGACAGATATTACCACTCGAGAGATGTTATCTGAGCCACCCCAAGAGTCTATCATTATCCCACACCTTACCCTTAAGTAATATGTGGGTGTTATCAGGGGTTATGTAACAAGACCCTAAAACAACGATTATAAGGATTGTTTTTGTATATAATAAATAATAACCAATCATTTTATTATTGTTTCTTTGTAATTAGTTTTTAAATCACAAATACTATTTTTTAATTAATATTAAATTAAGAAATATATTTTTATGAACTAATATATCATTTAATTCAATAATATTTCAATAAAATATTATTACTAAATTAGTTTTTATTAAATATAAATGATCATTTAATTTTTATGAATACAAATTTAATTTTTATTGAGGTTTGAAAACTGTTTTTGTCAAAATCCATGAATTTTCAATAAATGTTGGTTCTTATTCTAAAAGTCAAAATTCATATGTTTAGAAAATTATTTATATAAAATAAAAATTATTTTTGTAATCAGAACATCGAAATTATCTAATCATGAATTTCTCATAATTTTCTGAGACAACCGACTTTTTGGGTAAAAATTATATACCATTTAAATATATAATGTTTTTATGACATCACAATGTACCAATAGTGATGTAATAAGATACTATAAAATGGATTTTATTATAGTATACGTTTTACCTTTAAAATAGTGTGATTTTAGATAACTTTGTTTAATTTTTTGGTGCCTTAGTGGACCCTCAAAGACTTATAAAGAATTTTAACTTCTAAAATGATTTCTTTGAGAGTGTGACTCACCTTCACCTAATAAATCCTAATATATTAAGAATTTAGGACATTGTACTTATAAAATAATGTTTTTCAATACCATTTGGGAAAAATGGGTTGTTTTTTGGTTTTTTGTAGTTTAATGTGCGGTGTCCGAAACCTAAATAATAAAGAATTCTTCCTCTTTTCCTATATAAACCCACCCAAGCTCCAAATTACTCTTCACTCAAAGCCTTTGGAGCTCGATCAAACTCTGCCCAAATCTCTATATAATCCTCCTAAGTAATCCAAGTACCCAAGAATCCTCTCTCAATCCTCTCCCAAGCCTTTTTTTGTATCCCACTTCCAAGTAAGTGATATATTCCTCTCCAATTTTTTTTCCATGTTTACTTATGTTGTTATACCCATTTATTTTGAATTAAAAATGTTGGGGTATGATTTAATACCTCCCCTATACTTCCTTCCGTATGTTTCAATGATGTGATACCCATTTATATTTCATTAATTCTTCCCAAGTACACCCGTTACCATGCCAAAATTCTATAAGGGATTTCTCTCTCCTCATTTACATTCACGAAATTCTTTTGTATTATGAATATAAATTCCATTACATATGTTGAGACATGTAACTTTATAACACCCTTATTGTAAATTTTATGTAAATATTGTAACACCCGAGATTTTTATGAGAAATATTTTATTTTTATGTCACATACATCATCAAAGGAATCTTTCACTACACACAACACTAGCTTGGCTTGCTTTACACGCAATCACGACCTTCCTTGATATCTTGTGTTGTACGAAATACCAAGTTTCACTAAATAGCGATATGCTATCAAAATATTATTAAAACTAGCTGTTATGAATAGTAATACACAATTTTTGAAATTTTATAAATTTTATATTTCAAAATGGACTTCATTTTTGGATTCAGAATATCGAAATTAACCTAGGGTGAAATTTTGGTATTTTTCTGAAAACTTTCAATTTTTGATGAATAGTGAAAATACTATGTTACTATTTAAAAACCGACTTTTTATTTAAATAATTATTTATTTTATTTAAATTTATTTTAGATCAAAATTGATTCATAATACCTATATAAGTTTAATGTAATTCATTGGAGTCATTTTATAATAATTTTAGATATATAAAATTTTATTGAACTTTTCACCGTCTTTTACCCACCTCCTAGGAGAGTCTGAAAATTTATATAAAATTTAATTTTACCGCTTCTGTGAGTGGAATTTCAAAAATCTGAGAGTCACGGTTAATATTAAGGACTAAAATTTGGTTCAATGAGATGAAAATAATTTTTTGTGAATAGTATCATTTTACTTTTATTTACCACGGTTAAAAGTAAATAGGGTAATTAAGGGTAAAAATGGTATTATTATTACCCTAAAACATGTCCCAATACTATTGGATAAGTGTAATTCGACCAAAAATAACCTTAGGAATAAAATATGACCATTTAGGTCCACTTGGATTAGATTAGGACATTTATTATTAATTTATTTAAAGAAGGGTTAAAATAAGTAAAATCAAAGTTTAATAACTAAATCATTTTTAATATAGGGTTATACATAAGATAAATTCGACTATAAATATTCATTAAAAATATAAAAAGATTTCCTAAATAATGTTATTTTAGTTATAATTTTTAGACATTAAATAATTTAATTTATTTTTGACACAATGATGATGCAGTAATTATCTTATTAATGAAATATTAACATAATTGATGTTATAAATACCCAAATAAATGTAAATTGAGACTTTTTATGAATTACAATAATTTTATAAGTTAATATGACATTTTAGTATTGATTTAATTAACTTTTTTAGAACTAATCATGCTGTTATGATTTTCACAAAAATAAATTACCAAATAGTGTCAAAATTGACATAAAATAGTTTTTAAAACAAATATTATATTATTAGTTGTTATTTTATTCCTAAAAATACAAGGTTCGGAAAAATGACTTAGATAAGGTTATATATATTAATAATAAACAACTTGGGGTTATTTTGTCTTCATATAGTAAGTTTATTAACTATATAGTGTAAGAAAACAAGAAGACACGGTAAAAGTTAAATTATTTAACTTAGAGTTAAATCTAAATGATAAGGTTAAAATAGTAACCTAAACTTGTCTAAAATATATTGGATGAGATAAATTCTACCCATACCCACCTTATCTTCTAAATAAATTAATTTTGATCTATTAAAACACGAATATGACTTTATAATAAAATAATACTTTTAGTTTTTCCTAAGGTGCCCCTCTCCTCCCTTATAAAAGAACACCTCCTCACACCACTTTGAGCCTTCATGTTTAGAAAAACCCTGCCAATTTCTCTTATCCACTTCCCTAGAAATATACTAGAGGTCCTGGTCTTCTTCAAAGACCATATTTAGTGCCCTAAGAGAATGTTAAGAAGAGGCGCTTCAAAGAAGAGATAATGTCCGTTACCGATTATTTCAACTTTATTTCTTCTTCTACTTATTATTCATTAGTTGTTTCATTATTAAGTAATAACATCAGTATCACTAATATAATGATATGTTATTATAAATATGAAACAACCCTATTTCACCTTCTATCCATCCTACGGAAAATGAAATCATCGCGCATGCATACGTACAGAATACCGTCTCCACGCTGTGGTGTAATCTGTTTTCCACCACCACCTTACTTGGATGGGTATAATGGTGTAAAGAATAACTATATATGATTATTGTAATTTGAAATTGATTCTGAAATAGTATACATACACTTCAATACAATTCCACGATCATGGGAACGATATCATCGCTCGTGCGTACGTACGGCCTACCGTCTCCACGATGTGATGTGACTCGTTCTACATGATCTTCATTGCATAATGATTATATAAATGAATTGAATGAATAAATATTATATATATTACACTAATAACATTCTGGAAATTAGGATTTATGACCTAAAAGAAGAATAATAATTTATTCGACAAAACACACTTAAGAACAAAAAGCAATAAACACCCGAACAACATGTAACAATGAAATATTACTAATAAGAAGCTTAGAATATGACCATATATGATATCATAACAATGACTAAGATTATTTAATAAGTCAATAACATTATTCAAATCATTATACAGGAGGTTCAGACATGTATGAAGCAAATCGAACCTAAGGTAAGGGAAAATCTCACAATCTCATTTTTATCTGAGATTGTTTATACTTCATAATTTACTGGGGAATATTTATCATCCACATCCATGTTTTCCTCAATATGTAATATTATTTCCATCCACCTACAATTTTTTAAATCCAATTTTACCCATTGGTGTGTTTTTAGTAAAAGATATTAAAGGAATCTTTTGTCATTTTTAGTACGAGGTACTTTTTTGACTTTTCCGGCCAAAGTACGAGAAGAATGTTTTTCTTTAACTTATATGGAATGAATGGATTTTTAGAACATTATTTCCACGAAGCTTACTTTACAAGTTTTCAAGTTTATTTTTAATCAACTTTTTTTAGTTTAAAATTTTATGACATGTTAAGAAAGGAAAAATGTTTTTGAAGTAGAAAGGATATTTTCCTCAAGAATGGAGTTCAAGAATTTTATCAAAATTATTTTCCATATAAGATATTATAGCATTCTGTTTATATACATATTTTTACATTGATTTGATTTTGTTATGATTGAATTATTTTTATGATGTCCTTTTATATTATATGGATTATGTTATGATGGCATGATGTTTAAGAATCCCATTTTTATTAAATGGGTTATGATATGATGTATGATTTATGATCTTGTGACACACATAAGAATGGTATAATAATGAGATGGGTGGGACCTATATATCCCTCCAATGCATTGGGTAAAGATTTATATCTCATGAGATAGACATGGCTGAAATGGCAGGTTAAACTGGTTCAGTGAAACAGGGGTGAAACGAGGAGTAAACTCGGTTCAGAAATGGAATTTGTCCACTAAGATAGTATTGGCAATGAGTCTTGACTAATAAGAAATGATTCTCAATGATTATGTGTGTATTCCACAAAGTTTCATTTTTTATGTTTTTATTATTGGGAATACATTTCACTATAATGATTTATCCCATGTTATGAAATTATGATCTCTTTTGCAGGTTAAGATTTCCAAAATTTTATGTTATTATGAATATGATTGATTGATATTTCTTTTGTTTACCCTTACTAAGCATTTGAGCTCACCCTTTTGTATGTTTTCTTTTCCTCAGGTCAGGAAGAAGGCTATTAATTAAGATATGCCAAAAAGGACTCTAGATATGAAAAAATAAAAGGGAGACAATGTAGATGTTTTATGAACCAGTTGTTTATGTTTCCCAGTTTCTAAAGACACTATACCTATACGGTCCTTTCATGGTTTTGTTATATATTGTAATAAGTGTGCTTCAATTCTGAAGTAATAACAATGTATGTAATGTATGGGTCATTATAGTTGGTATCAGAGGAAAGGTATAGTCAACCTTTGGAAACTAGGATGTTAAATCCTTAGTAAGAACCCTAAGGATAAGTCTAAGCATAGAACACAATCTTAGTGTTTTGAAAATGTCCATGAACAACCTATGATAAGACCTTAAGTGTGAAATTTTATTATTTATTATGTGGTTTTCCTATTATAGTTAGTGTTACTCACACTATTCTTCTTGGTTTTAGTCAATGGCTGGAACTCGAAGGAACTGTATTAATTTGGAATGTGACGGTCAATGCAATGATTTTCCCCCTGAGCAACCAAACGTTATGGGAGCTTGAATGAAAAATATTGTAGCCATGTTCACACAACTTTCTCAAGATATTAATCATGTAGGAATTCCAAATGGGAAAAGGAAGGAGCAACATTCTATTGAATCCTTCATGAGGCAGCGTCCACCCTCATTCAGCGGGTCTACTGATCTATTAGTGGCTGAACAATGGATAAGTACCACTGAAAAGATATTTTCAGTTTTAAAATGTTATGAACTTGATAAAGTCATCTTAGAAGTATATCGTTTGGAAGGTGAAGCTGATCAATGGTGGAATCTTATCAATAATACGAGGCTAAGAGATGAAATTGAGTCCATGGAATGAGACGAGTTCAAGAACTTATTTTTCAATAATTAATTCCCTCATATTTTTCGAACAAAGATGGAGAAGGAGTTTCTTGAACTAAAGCAAAAGGATGATGAATCTGTTGGTACATACGGAAAAAATTTTATAAGACTTTCAAGGTATGCTTCTGGTATTATTATCCAACCTGAGAGTAAGATCGATCGATTATTTAGTGGCTTAAAACCAAGACTTTGAAGGGCGTTATCCATAAGGTGCTTCAATATCTACGAGGAAATCATTCGATGTGCTCTCAAAGTTGAGATGGAGATTGGAGTAACCCATCAGTCATATGGGTTTGATAAGAAGAGGAAAATGGAGTTCAAATGAAAATATAAAGAGCACACTGAAAAGAAGATGAGTTTTCCCTTATGCTCAAAGTGTGGAAAGAAATATGGAGAGAGTTGTCTTAAAGGGACAAGTAAATTTTTAAAATGTGGAAAGGAAGGTCATCAGGCATTTGAATGCCGCAATGATGGGAAGAAGATGTTTAGGGATGCGAACAAAGAAAAGGCTACACATAGTGCACCTACTACTCTTAAATGTTACAAGTGCAAGTAAATGGGGAATTATGCTAATAAATGCCCTAATACAAGGGTTGTTGATGATGATCGACATCAAAAAACTCTTAAGGATAAAGATAAAGGAAAGTCCCATGCAATTTCTATCAGCGATGTGGAGTACGATAACGAAGTTGTGAAAGGTACACTTACCATCCACTCTAAAGTAGAAAATGTTTTATTTGATTCTGGATCCACCCAATCTTTTATTTCTGAAGAATTTTCTAAGGGTATCGCCGTATTCCCTCAATAATTAGATGTTGAGTTAGCTGTGATAACCCCTAATTGCACAACAGTCGCATCAAAAGTTTATAATTATTCTCTTATTGAAGTTTGTGGGAAAGTGCTTCCTGCAAATCTTGTGATCCTTCCTATAGTGGAATTTGATGTGATTCTTGGCATGGATTGGGTTTCTTTATATGGAGCTCATATCAATTTCCAAAGAAGGGAAGTCATATTCCATATTCTAGATCAATCTTTGATCGTCTATCAATGCAAGGATTAACATAACCTTCCAGTGGAAATTTCTTCCATCTTATGTGTCTTGATTCCACTAAATGAAGGTTATTTATCACAAATGGTTGGTGAGAAACTCACGATTAAGAATATGCCCATTTTACTGGAGTTTGATGATGTCTTCCCGGAGGAATTGATGGGTCTTCCACAAAATCATGAAGTTGAGTTTTCAATAGAACTCGTACCGAGTGCTTTGCCTATTTCAAAGACACCTTATAGAATGTCCCCAATTGAGTTGCAGGAATTGAAGAAGTAACTCCCAGGGAATATAAGGGATTCATACGCCCTAGTGTATCACCTTGGGGAGCACCTGTTCTGTTTTTTAAGAATAAAGATGGATCAATGAGACTCTGCATGGATTATCGAGAACTTAACAAGATCACTATCAAGAACAAATATCCTCTCCCACGCATTGATGACTTATTTGACCAACTACGCGGAGCTCAATACTTTTCCAAGTTTGATCTTCGTTCAGGGTATCAAAAATTAAGGGTCAAAAGGGAGGATATACCAAAGACAACTTTCCGTACAAGGTATGGACACTATGAATTTATAGTGATTCCATTTGGTCTTACTAATTCCCCTGCTATCTTTATGGATCTGATGAATAGAGTCTTTAGAGACTATCTTGATCAGTTTTTGGTAGTCTTTATAGATGACATTCTTGTCTATTCAAAGATCAAGGAAGAACATGAAGATCACTTGAGAATTGTGTTAAAGACCCTGAGAAAGGAGAAGATTTATGCCAAATTTACCAAGTGTGAATTTTGGATTCAAAAAGTTGCATTTTTGGGTCACATAATCTCAAAAGAGGGGATATCTGTGGATCCAGCAAAAATAGAGGTTATCAAAAGATGGCCAAGACCAACAATAGTAACTGATATACGAAGTTTTCTTGGTTTGGCGGGATATTATCGACATTTTGTGAAATATTTTTCACGATTATCTAATCCACTAACCAGGTTGACTCAAAAAGGAGTTAAGTTCGTGTGGACAGAGTAATGTCAAGAGAATTTCAAGGAGTTGAAAAGAAGGTTATCTAGTGCACCTGTGCTCACACTGCCTTGTAGTGGAGAAAGGTTTGTGATATACAGTGATGAATCCAAGAAGGGGCTGGGGTGTGTTCTCATGCAAAATGATATGGTGATAGCTTATGCCTCACGACAGTTGAAAATCCATGAGCAAAATTACCCAACTCATGATTTAGAGTTAGATGCGGTAATCTTTGCATTAAATATTTGGAGGCATTGTCTTTATGGTGAATGGTGTGATATTTATACTGATCATAAAAGTTTAAAGTATATTTTCTCACAAAAGGAGATGAATATGCGCCGAAGAAGATGGTTGGAGCTGATTAATGATTACGACTGCTCAATTCATTATCACCCTAGGAAAGAAAACAAGGTGGCAGATGTATTAAGTCGATAAGACCATGATAGTTTATCCATGATGAGGATCACAAAAGATCCAATATTTATGGATTTACAAAGTATGGACCTTGTAATTATAATGGAAGGGGAAAAATCTTATCTTTCTCAAATGAATGATCAACCATCTATACATGTGAAGATTAAAGATGCACATAAAGAAGATGTGGAGTTACAAAAGAAGGTGAGAAATGTTCCTGAATTCAACCTCGATTGTGAAGGGATAATAAAGTTCAGGAATCAGGTTTGTGTTCCTCACATCCCCGAATTAATGAAGGAGTTGCTGGATGGGGCTCATAGTTATTCATTCTCTATTCATCCTGGAAGCACGAAGATGTATAGGGACCTGAAAGAGTACTTATGGTGGGATGGAATGAAAAGAGATGTTGCTGAATATGTATCTCGATGCTTGGTTTGTCAGCAAGTTAAAGCTGAGAGACAGAATTCTAAGGGGATGTTACAACCATTACCCATACCTGAATGGAAATGGGAAAACATCACTATGGACTTTGTCACCGGACTTCCTAAAACATTCAAAGGTAATAATGCTATCTGGGTCATAGTTGATCATCTTACAAAGTCTTCACACTTCATTGCTATTAGAGATGATTTCTCTCTGGATCAGCTTTCCAGGATATATGTGAAGGAAGTGGTAAGATTTCATGGAGTACCACTTTCCATTATATCTGATTAGGATCTGAGTTTTACTTCAATGTTCTAGCGAAGTCTTCTGCATACTCTGGATACAGAGTTGAGTTTCAGCACTTCTTATCATCCTTAGACAGACGGTCAATCTGAGAGAACAATTCAAACTCTAGAAGATATGTTAAGAGCTTGCTCTATGGATTCCAAAGGTGATTGGGATCAACAACTACCTTTGGTGGAATTATCTTATAATAATAGCATTCACTCCAGTATTCAGATGGCTCCTTATGAAGCTCTCTATGAAAAGAAATTCAGGGCTCCAACTTACTGGGATGAAGTTGGGGAAAGAAATCTATTAGGACTTGATCTTGTTGACGAGATGGAAGAAAATGTACGATCTATTCAATAACACATAAGAGTAGCTCAGAGTCGACAAAAAAGTTAGGCCGATAACCGAAGAAAAGACCTTGAGTTTGAAGTGGGTGATAAAGTGTTATTACGAATATCTCCTTGGAAGAGAGTAATGAGATTTGTAAAGAAGGGAAAGCTGATCCCTAGGTATATTAGTCCTTTCGAAATACTGGATCGTGTGGGAAGGTATCTTACCGATTGGCGCTTCCACCGAATCTCTCTCAAGTTCACGATGTGTTCCACGTATCTCTCTTGAGAAAGTACATACCTGATCCTTCACATGTACTCATCTCAGAAGTTGTACCATTGGAGTAAGATCTTTCTTATGAAGAACATCCGATAAAGATTCTGGACCATAGCGAAAAAGTCCTACGGAACAAGACCACTCACTTGGTGAAAGTTTTATGGAGGAACTACCAATTAGAAGAAGCTACATGGGAGTTTGAGGATATGATGAGGGAGAGGTATCCTCATCTGTTTGTTACAAAGTGACGAATTTCGATGGCGAAATTCTTTTTAAGGGGGGTAGAATGTAACACCTGAGATTTTTATGAGAAATATTTTGTTTTTATGTTATATAAACCATAAAAGGAATCTTTCACTACACACAAAACTAGCTTGGCTTTCTTTACACGCAATCATGACCTTACTTGATAGCTTGCGTTGTACGCAATACTGAGTTTCACTAAACAACAATATGCTATTAAAATATTATTAAAACTAGCCGTTATGAATAGTAATACCCAATTTTTGAAATTTTATAAATTTTATCTTTCAAAATGGACTTCATTTTTTATTCAGAATATCGAAATTAGCCTAGGGGGATATTTTGGTATTTTTCTGAAAACTTTCAATTTTTGATGAATAGTGAAAACAGTGGGTTACTATTTAAAAACTGACTTTTTATTTAAATAATTTTTTATTTTATATATATTTATTTTAGTTCAAAATTGATACATAATACCTATATATGTTCAATGTAATTCCTTGGAGTCATTTTATAATAATTTTCGATATATAAAATTGTATTGAACTTTTCACTGTCTTTTACCCACCTCCTAGGAGAGTTTGAAAATTTATATAAAACTTAATTTTACCGCTTCTGTGAGTGGAATTTCAAAAATCTGAGAGACATAGTTGATATCAAGGACTAAAATGGGGTTCAATAAGATGAAAATAATTTTTTGGTGAATAGTAACTTTTTACTTTTATTTACTACGGTTAAAAGTAAATAGGGTAATTAAGGGTAAAAATGATATTATTATTATTACCCTAAAACATGTCCTAATTCTATTGTATAAGTGTTATTAGACCAAAAACAACATTAGGAATAAAATATGACCATTTAGGTCCACTTGGATTAGATTAAGACATTTATTATTAATTTATTTAAAGAAGGGTTAAAATAGTTAAAAAAACAGTTTAATAACTAAATAATTTTTAATATAGGGTTATACATAAGATAAATTCGACTATAAATATTCATTAGAAAGATAAAAATATTTCCTACATAATGGTATTTTAGTTAGAATTTTTAGACATTAAATAATTTAATTTATTTATGACACAATGATGATGCAGTAATTATCTTATTAATGAAATATTAACATAATTGATGTTATAAATACCCAAATAAATGTAATTTGAGACTTTGTATAAATTCAAATAATTTTATACGTTAATATCAAATTTTAGTATTTATTTAATTAACGTTTTTCGAACTAATCATGCTGTAATGAGTTTTACAAAAATCAATTACCAAATAGTGTCAAAATTGACATAAAATAGTTTTTTAAAAAAACATTATATTATTAGTTGTTATTTTATTCCTAAAAATCTATGTTTCAGAAAAATGACTTATATAAGGTTATATATATTAATAATAAACAACTTGGGGTTTGTTTGGCTTGGTATAGTAAGTTTATTAACCATATAGTGTAAGAAAACAAGAAGACACGGTAAAAGTTAAATTATTTAACTTAGAGTTAAATCTACATAATAATGTTAAAATAGTAACCTAAATTTATCTAAAATATATTGTATGAGAGAATTTCGACACATCCCCACCTTAGCTTCGAAATAAATCAATTTGTAGCTATGAAAATTCGAATATGACTTTATAATAAAATAATACTTCATGTTTTTTCTAAGGTGCCCCTCTCCTCCCTTATAAAAGGGCACCTCATCCCTCTCCTCCTCACACCACTTTGAGCCTTCAAGATCTGCCAACCCCTGCCCATTTCTCTTCTCCAATTCCCTAGAAATATCCTAGAGGTCCTGGTTTTCTTCAGATACCATCTTTAGTGCCCTATGAGATGGTTAAGAAGAGGCGCTTCAAATAAGAGGTAATGTCCGTTATCGATTCATTCAACTTTATTTTTTCTTCTACATCTTCTTATTTAGTTGTTTAATTATGAAGTAATAACATCAGTATCACTCATATAGTAATATGTTATTATAAATATTAAAAAACCCTATTTCACCTTCTATCCATCCTATGGAAAACCAAATCACCACGCGTGCGTACGTACGGAATACCGTCTCCATGTTGTGGTGTAATCTGTTTTCCACCACCACCTTACTTGGATAGGTATAATGGTTTAAATAATAACTATATATGATTATTGTAATTGATATTGATTCTGAAATATTATACATACACTTCAATACAATTCCATGATCATGGGAACGATATCATCGCTCGTGCGTACGTACGGCCAACCGTCTCCACAATGTGATGCGACTCGTTCTACAGGATCTTCATTGCATAATGATTATATAAATGAATTGAATGAATAAATATGATATATATTACACTAATACCATTATGGAAATGAGGTATCTATGACCTAAAAGAATAATAAGAATTTATTCAACAAAACACGCAAAAGAACAAAAAGCAATAAACAGCCAAATAACAAGTAACAATGAAATATTACTAATAAGAAGCTAAGAATATGACCATATATGATATCATAACAATGGTTATGATTATGGAATAAGTAAATAACATTATTTATATCATTATACAGGAGGTTCAGACACGTACGAAGCAAATCAGACCTAAGGTAAGGGAAAATCTCACAATATCATTTTTATCCGAGATTGTTTATACTTCATAATTTACTGGGGAATATTTCTCATCCACATCCATTTTTCGTCAATATTTAATATTATTTCCATCCACATACAATTTTTTAAATTCAATTTTACCCATTGGTGAGTTTTTAGTAAAATATATGAAAGGAATCTTTTTTTGTTTTTAGTATGAGGTACTCTTTTGACTTTTCTTAGCAAAGTATGAGAAGAATGTTTTTCTTTAAATTATACGGCATGAAAGGATTTTTAGAACATTATTTCCATGAAGCTTACTTTACAAGTTTTCAAGTTTATTTTTAATCAACTTCTTTTAGTTTAAAATTTTATGACATGTTAAGAAAGGAAAAATAATTTTGAAGTAGAAAGGATATTTTCCTCAAGAATGGAGTTCAAGCATTTTATCAAAATTATTTTTCCATATAAGATAATATAGGGTTCTGTTTCTATACCTATTTTTACATTGTTTTGATTATGTTATTATGGAATTATTTTTACGATTTCCTTTTATCTTATATGGATTATGTTATGATGACATGATGTTTAAGAATCCCATTTTTATTACATGGGGTATGCTATGATGTATGATTTATAATCCTGTGGCACACATAAGAATGGTATCATTATGAGATGGGTGGGACCTATATATCCCTCTAATGCATTGGGTAATGATTTATATCTCATGAGATATAGATGGCTGGAATGGCAGGTTAAACTGGTTTAGTGAAACAGGACTGAAACGAGGAGTGAACTCGGTTCAGAAATGGACTTTGTCTGCTAAGAGAGTCTTGGAAATGAGTCTTGACTACTAAGAAATGATTCTCTATGATTATGTGTGTATGCCACAAAGTTTCATGTTTTATGTTATGATTATTGGGATTACATTTCACTACTATGATTTATCCCATGTTAGTAAATTATGATCTCTTTTGCAGGTCAAGATTTCCAAAATGTTATGTTATTATGAATATGATGTGATTGATATTTCTTTTATTTACCCTTACTGGGCATTTTAGCTCACCCTTTTTTATGTTTTATTTTCCCCGGGTCAGGAAAAAGGATATTAAGTAAGATCTACCAAAAGAGACTCTAGATATGATAAAATAAAATGGAGACAATGTAGATGTTTTATGAACCAATTGTTTATGTTTCCCAGTTTCTAAAGACACTATACCTATACGGTCCTTTCATGGTTTTGGTATATGTTGTAATAAGTGTGCTTCAATTCTAAAGTAATAACAATTTTTGTAAAGTATGGGTCATTATAAATATGATTATACACCCCTTTATCACTCATCAACCATTTTTATGAATTCACATGTCACACCGTTATCCTGCTAAAATTGCACCACGATTCTCCATGACAATGTCATTGTGTAGTGAATACCATGCCCATTTTTCTATCAAGGTATTCACATTTATGAACATTTACTTATTGATTATATAGTTTCATGTATGAATTACATATTCCTTTATCGTGTAATAAATTAGTATGTTTAATGAATCCATGTTATATGATCCATGTGGCACACTTATGCATTAAATGAAATGATTAAGAATGGTGCGCCCTGATAGTGATCTAATGCATTGGGTAAAGATATGTATCCTGATATGTCAATTTCAATGAGGGTTTAATCATTATAATCCAAGTGAAGTGAGGGTTTACTCATGATCTATGTGTAATTATCCTTGTCTCATGCTAATATCATGTTTAATGTTGATGCCAAATTTCCATGTTATGATAATAATGCTATATCTTTCCTTTATGTTCATGTTTCTCTTGTTCCCCATTGATATGCCTATTGCCTAACATGTACTATATTCTTCATTTTATTACATTTTTACTCCCTTACTAAGCTTTATAGATCACCATTTTCGTATGAATGTCCTCAGGTTATTCCAAGAAACGCTAAGTACGAATGAATATTGTGTTCATGTAAAATAAGCTTTCAATAAAGACGTCGTGTTTTATGTTCTAAGTTGTTATGTAATGTTCCTAAGCCCCAAAGACACTATACCTATCAATCTTCTATCTCGTATCAAGTGATTATGTTATGTAATATATTATTTTTAAGTGTGAAAGAAAGAGCAGGGTTTTTATTATTGGTATTAGAGGGAGATTTAGTTATTTTGGGATTAGGATTAGAAAACCCTAGTGAAAGTCTGAGGGAAAAGACTAAGAAAAATAAAAAGACCTAAATTTAGGTGAGTATTTAGTAATTGGTTTATCATGAAAATACATCGCTATCTGGAAATGAGCAGTTAGAAATTACTATGGCATAGATGTATCTAGGGGTAAAACCCAAAAGCACCGCTTTGAGATAGAATCGAACAAGAAATAGTGCATGAAAATGGTCCTTGCTGCACTCTTAGTTACGAAAATCTAAGTGGATATGCTTTGATAAATTCATAAGCTTAGCAATGACCATTATTAAGGGATTAAAAAATGACCCTAAGAATATATATTGGGAAGTTGATCACGTATAACATATGTTGAAGCCTATAAATTCATATGTTAAGGAAATAAAAGTAATTTATAAGTCATCTATTTCTGTCTTTGGATTACCGTTTATCTGTTACCCCCAAATTTTCTTTTATTACAGCCAATGGCCGCTAATAGTCAGAATTAGGCTAACAACCGATGTGAATATGAATGTGATGACTATTATAATGAGATTCCCAATCTGATGGGAGCAGGAATTGAGAACGTTTTCATGATACACTCTTAGTTAACTCATGTTTTGAATAGAAACATTTTTCAATAGGAACATTAAACCACCCCTAAGAATGAAAAAGTCATAATCGAGAACTTCATGAGACAAAGTCCTCCTACATTTAATGGATCATCTCATCCCTCAATTTTTAAACAATGGATCAACGCCATTGAGAAGATATTATCCATCCTTCAAAGTTTTGAACAAGAGAAGGTACTTATGGATACTTATCGTATGGAGGGTGAAGCTGGTCAATGCTGGAAATTGATTAAAAGTACGAAACCTAAGGAGAAGATCGAGGCATTTTAATGGAAGGATTTCTATAAATGTTTTCTGAAAAATATTTTACTCATACCCTTCGATGTAAGATGGAAAGGGACTTTATTTCCCTCAATAAAAAGGACGAAGCATCTATCAGAGCGTACGAGGAAAACTTCACAAGGCTTTCATGATATGACTTTGTCATTGTCTTACCCCCAGATGCAAGGTTTACCACTTATTTGGTGGTATAAAACCCATCCTATGGAAAGCCCCATCAATCTGTGACTTCGAAAGCTATGAAGAAATTGTCCAATGTTCCCTCAAAGTAAAAATAGAGATCAATGAATCTTAGGGGTATCATGGGGATAAGATGTTTAAGGTGGAAATAAATTCTGGTATTCCGATGGATAAATCCAACCATGATAAGAAAATCCAGCACCCCACTTTCCAATGGTACAAAAAAAAGCACCCATTACATTTCCTGAAGGGGATGAGAAAATGATTTAGGTTTGGAAGAGAAGGGAACCTGGACATTAACTACCAACAAGAAAAACCCACGGCTATGACAGAGGAGAGAAACGCTCTGTTCGACCCTCAATGCATTGTTCATTGTTTCAATTGAAAAGAAACAAGGAACTTTTCAAACCAGTTCCCTAAGACAAGGGGTTTTATAGGTAACTAAAAACCTCCAAGGTAGCAAGGGTGAGCTTTTTCCATAATTGTCATTGATATGAACCCCAAAAACGAACTCGTGACATGTACTCTAGTTATTCATTCAATAATAGTGAATTTAATTTTTTATTCTGGTTCTACACATTATTTTATATCCCAAATGTTTATTAGAACAATCCTAACAACACCACAAATCATGTACCTAAAGATGTTAGTGAGAACAATAAATGGGGAAATCATTGCATCCCATGAATATAACTCCTCCCTTATAATAATTTTTGGATTGAACATCCCACTGAACTTCATCATACTCCATTTGGTTGAATTTGATGCAATTATTAGCATGTATTAGCTTTCCTTATATAGATCCAATATAAATTTCTGTGAGAGGGAAATCACTCTCCATATAGATAATCGACCCCTGATTCTGTACAACTTCAAGGAGTAGGATGAATCTACTTTAACACCATCATCTCAAGTGTGGATATTAATTCCCAATGAGAATGCATATCTGGCTTAGATGATTGAGTCTAAGGAAGAACCCATCCTTTAAGACATGTATATTTTGAGGGAATTCGGTGAAGTTTTTTCCAAGGAATTGCCTCATATTCCTCCTAAAAAAGATGTTGAATTTCCAAATGATCTTATACCTAGGGCATTTCCAACATCCAAGACTCCATATAGAATGGCTGTTGTGGATCTTGATGAGATGAAGAAACAACTACAGGAGAATCTGGATAAAAGGATTATATGACCAAGTGCTTCACCATGGGGTGCACCAGTCCTCATTTTCAAAAAGAAGGATGGTCAATGCGCCTTTGCATTGATTATCATGAGCTCAAAAAATCACGATAAAGAAGAAGTATCCTCTACCACAAATTAATGGATTTTTTGATCAGCTACATGGAGCACAATAATTCTCCAAGGTGGATTTGTGGTTGAGATATTACCAAGTAAGGGTGAAAAAGGAGGATATCGCCAAGATTGGTTTTCATAAAAGATACTAGAAATATGAATTCATAGTAATGCCTTTCAGACTCACTAATTCTCCATAAATATTCATGGACTTGATCAATAAAGTCTTTAGATATTACCTCGACAAATTTTTGGTATTCTTTATACATGATATTCTAATATACTCCCAAACAAAGGAGGAGCATGAGGAGAATCTAAGCACTTTACTAGAGACCTTCTAAAAGGATAAGCTCTATGAAAAGTACATAAATTGTGAGTTCTTGTTGAAGGAGGTATCATTATTATGTCATATCATTATAATAAAGGGGATATCTATGTATCCATATAAGACAAATACAATTGAGAGATGGCCGAGGCCAACATCGGAAAAAAATATCTGTAGTTTCTTGGGGTGAGTTTGATATTATCGCTGATTTGTGTGACATTTCTCACTATTTTCCAACCATCATACCAAGATAACTCAGAAGGGATTAATGTTTTCTTGGAGTTATGAATACGAAGATAGTTTCAAGGATTTGTAAAGGAGGATTATCACTACACCCATGCTCACACTATCCACAAGTGTAGAACTTTTTGTGGTGTTCAGTGATGCTTTTAAGAAGGCCCTGGTTAGTGTGTTGATGCAAAATTACATAGTCATTTCATATGAATCAAGTCAATTGAAAGTTAATGATAAAAACTATCCAACACATGATCTGTAGTTGGCTATAGTAATCCTCTCTTCAAAAATTTGGCGACATTACCTCTTTGGAGAGAAATGTGAAATATAAACAGATCACAAAATCCTTATGTATATATTCAAACAAAAATATTTGAACATGCACCAATGAAGATGGTTAGAGATGATCAATGACTATGACTGCTCAATCTATTACCACCCTAGAAAATCAATCACGGTGGTAGATGCTTTAAGTATAAAGTACCCAACAATTCTATTATTGATGAAAATTGAAAAGGATCCAATCATTGTAGATTTGATTAAGATGGACATGGGAATCATAAATAAGGGAACATCATCAACCCTTTCACAAATGATTAGTCAACCAAAACTTTTGTAAAGGTTAAAGGATGCTCAAAAGGATGATGTGTGAATTTAGAAGAAATTGGAAACTATCATAAAAGGGAAATCCTCTGAGTTCAATGTTAATGAAGAAGGAATTGTGATATTTGGGCCAAGACTATGTGTTCCATAAAATATAGAGTTAAAGAAAGAACATTCGGATGATACACATAGTTCTAATTTCTCCATTCAACCAGGAAACAAAAAGATGTATCGAGATCTCCAAGACCATTATTGGTGGGATAACAGGAAGAAGGAGATCGCTGAGTATACATCAAAGTGCCTGGTATGTAAGCAAGTGAATGATGAGAGGTAGAAGTCTAAGGGGGTGATGAAACCATTAATCGTACCATCATGGAAATGGGAGAACATCACCATGGACTTCATCACTGGACTTCTGGAGACATCTAAAGGAAATAATTCTATCTGGGTTGTTGTGGATCATCTTATAAATAATTCACACTTCATTTCAATTTGGGAGGATTTTTCATTGGATCAAATATCATGGATATATATCATAGAAGTGGTAAGGTTTCATGGAGTAGCACTATGAATTATATCTGATCGAGATCCAAGATTCATCTCTATGTTTCGGTAGAGTCTTCAACATGCTTTGAATACTAAGATGAACTTCAGTATGGATTATCATCCTCAAACTGATGGCCAATATTATAGGACTATCCAAACACTTGAGGACATGTTGAAATTTTGTTCAATGAACTTAAAAGGGATCAACATCTTCCTCTAGTTTAGTTCTCTTACAAAAATAGTTTCCACTCAATCATCCAAATGGATCCTAATGAAGCCCTTTATGGGAAGATGTGTAGAACACCGACATGTTGGAATAATGTTGGGGAGTGAAAACTCCAAGGTCCAGAAATGGTCGAAGAAATGGTGGATAAGTTTAATACCATCCAGCAATACATTAATGCTACCAAGAGTCGACAAAATTTCAATGCTGATAATCATCGACGAGACCTAGATTTTGAGGTCAGAGACATGGTATTCTTCTATATATCACTATGGAAGAGAGTTATGAGATTTTGGAAGAAGGGAAAGCTTAGTCCAAGGTACATCGACCCTTTTGAGATCCTTGATCGCATTAGAGCAGTGGCCTATCGACTATCTCTCACATAGAACCTATCTCAAGTAAATGATGTATTCTATGTATCAATCTTGAGAAAGTACATACCTAACCCATTATATGTACTCAATCTAGAGGTGGTACCATTGGAGAATGACCTATCTTATGAAAAGAAATTAGTGAAGATCTTAGATCATAGGGAAAAAATTCTACGAAATAAGACAATTCCCCTCGTCATAGTGTTGTGGTGAAACCAAAAGTTTGAATAAGAAATATATAAATTAGAGGAAGTGATGAAGAAAATTTACCCATATCTATTTCAGTGTGGGGAAAGTAAATTACGAGGGAAAATTTTCTTAATGGGGGAATATTGTAACGACCCAAACTTTTATCAATGAAAATTATTCTTGATCTAATTAAATGTCTTATTATGTAAAATTTTTATATAACAAATTCACTTTATTGGTTTTATGATTTTAGATTTCAAAATACCATTATTAATTGTAACCATTTCTAATATAGATATTGAACAGTGATCAAATCATTAGTATAAATAAAGGACTCTAACAAATCCAATTTACTTAGAAAAAGGAAGTGATGGCCTCATCCAATAGAATTTTTCCATATGAAGTCCATTTTTCGGAGCTCGGAAAGGAGGTAGTGTCACTGGGCTTCTCTCTAGATCAAGCCCAAGCTGAGCTTCAACACATTAAGCTCTAAGAGAACTACTTATGGGAGGAAGTTGATAGAGATTACCACCCTAATGATGTTAATTAAGCCACCATAATAGTCTGTCACCATCACACACCTTATCCTTAGGTCATATGAGGGTGTTATCAGGGTTTATGTAACAAGACAGTAACACCATGATTATGTGCATTATTTTTATATATAATAAATAATATACATTCATTTTATTATTTTTACTTTGTAAATAGTTTTTAAAGGAAAAATAGTATTTTTAGTTAATATTCAATTAATAAATATTTTTTAATGAATTAATGGATTATTAAGTTAAATAATATTTAAAAAAATATTATTACTGAATTAATTTTTATTAAATATAAATGATCGTATAATTTTTATGAATACAATTATAATTTTTAGTAAGGCTTGAAATATATTTTTGTCAAAACCCATGAATTTTCAATAAAAGTTGGTTTTTATTTTAAAAGTGAAAATGAAAATATTTATAAACTTATTTATATAAAATGAATATTATTCTCTGAATGATGACATCCAAATTATCCAATGGTGAATTTTTCATAATTTTCTGAGACAGTTGATTTTTTGGGTAAAAATTAAATTCTGTTTAAATATATAATGGAATTTATGACATCATAATTAACCAATAGTGATGTAATAAAATACAATAAAATTTATTTTAGGAAAATATATGTTTTAACTTTAAAATAAGGTGATTTTATATTTTTTTGATTAATTTAATGGTTCCTTAGTGGACCCTCCAAGACATATAAAACATTTTATCTTTTAAAATGATTTCTTTGAGAGTGTGACTCAAATCCACATAAGTAGGGAAAATATTTTGATAAGTTAGGCCATTGGAATTATAAAATAATGTTTTCCAATCACCATTGGAAAAAACAATGGGTTAATTTTGGGTTTTTATTAGTTTAATGTGTGATGTATAAAACCTAAATATTAAAAAAATCCCTCTCATTTCCTATATAAACCCACCCAATATCCCCTTCCTCTTCACTTGAAGCCTTTTAAGATTTACTAACCTCTTCCCTCCTCTCTCTTGAATCCTCCCAAGGCACCCAATCTCCAAAGAAGCCTCTTTCAAGCCTATCTCGAGCCTTTGAGATCACACTTCCAAGTAAGGTATTTCTTCCTCTCTCATTTTTTATCCATGTTTCTTTATGTTTATATACCCAAGTATTTTCAATTAAAAATGTTGGGGTATGATTTATGACCTCCATTATACTTACCTTACTATGTTTTAATTATGAGATACCCCTTTCTCTATCAGTAATGCCTCCCAAGTACACCCGTTACCATGTCGAAATTCCGTAAGGGATTTCTCTCCCCTCATTTACATTGAAGAAATTATTTTGTTTTATGAATATAAATTACATTACATATGTTGGGACATTATCTATATGACCCCCTTACTTTCCATTTCATGTATATATGATTATATACCCATTTTTTCCTCATCAACCAATTTATGAATTCTTATGTCATGCCGTTATGCTGTCGAAATTGCACCGCAATTTTTCCAAGCCCAAGTCATTGTGTAGTGAATACCATGCCCATTTCTCTATCAAGGATATTCAACTTTATGAACATTTACTTATTGATTATATAGTTTCATGTATTAATTAAATTATCCTTTATCATTGAATAAATTATTATGTTTAATGAATCCATGTTATATGATCCATGTGGCACACTTATACATGAGATGCAATGATTATGAATGGTGCACCCTGATAGCGCTGCAATGCATTGCGTAAAGATTAGTATTATGATTCATCAAGTGAAATGAGGGAAAATCACACCAATTCAGGTGAAATTAGGGTTTACTGATTCTCCATGTGTAATGATTCTTGGCTCATGATAATATCCTATTAAATGTTGATGCCACATTTCCATGTTATGATAATCATGCTACATCATGCCTTTATCTTCATGTTTCTATTGTTATCCATTGATATGCCTATTGCCTAACATGTACTATATTATTCATGTTATGCCTGGTTTAATCCATTACCGGGATTTATATCTAACCCTTTTCTTATGCATGTCCTCAGGTTATCCCATGCAATGCTAAGTATGAAATAATGTTGTTGTCATATTAAAAAAGTTCACAATAAAGATGTTGTGTTTTATGTTCTAAGATTTTATTTAATGTTACTAATACCCATAAAAACTAGACCTCTTGATATTCTATCTTGTATCAAGTGAAGATTTTATGTAATAAGTTATGTTTAATTGTGAAATAAAGAGAAGGGTTGTTATATACATGTCATGTCCCTTCGACCTTGGGTACTACCTGTGTAAATGGAAAATGTTCGTGTCCATGTCCATGTAGTAGCTCAAAGTGTATGGATGCCTATATACTTCATCCAGTGGAACAGCACATGGGTATTCTTATGTACACCCGGAAAAACCATGTATGTGTAGGAGTACACAACATACATGTTCTCGTGTTCTCCAACACGTGTCCATGTACCCACAGATGTACTCACTAATACTTCTAAGAGGGGTTACATGACGTGTGACAAGGTAACATGCCATGTTATACTTATCTTCATACTAAAATCCTATAAAACACTAGGAGGGCCCCACATGCTGTGTAATAAAAAATTACATGTTCTGTGGATTGGGATTTACTAAAATCCCAGGTCTAGTTTTCACACTTCATATCCACTAATCCGACCACCAATCTGATCTACTATTTCCCTCGGATTTTGGAAATGACTCCCTTTGATGGGAGGTTCAAACATTCCGATCAGTTTCTAACAGGTTTGTTTGTAGAACCGGAAATATCCAATGATTTCACATCCATTCAGACCTACTTTCCAAAGGTAGGTGCTCATAAGTTTGTGGACTGATGAGGCTTAGGAATTTTCATTGGTCGAGAGGATGGGAGGTCAGACTCATCACACCATTTTGAGGGGATTTATTGTCTACTCCGGGACTCTCTTTATAGATTTAAGTTATGTTTATGAATCCTTATTATATTACCAAGTATAAAATGAGTTTTCCTTTAGATTTGACAATAAATGATCGATATGTAGGAAATTTAGAGAATATTTTATATGTATTCGAGGTTCTTCATCGATAGAGAATAATCTGTATTTATTAGAGATTATTGGTCAATGGTACCCTTCGACACATTTATATAGAAGTCTCTTGGTCATTATGATGATCATGCTGGTTTTAAAGCCACTCAGTGGAGAACTTGATGTTTATTGTCATTCATAAGGACATGGATTATTTCAGAGTTGGGATCAAACCCGCAGATGGGATACCTACGTATCCTTTGTTTAGAAAAGGAATTAGAACCCACATAGTTCGAGTAAGGGAGTATGATGTTTATGATTGATGGCTCAAAGAAGGATATCATAATTACTTTTACACTCTAAGCTCACATGAGTCATGCTCAGTGTGATAAACAAGAGGTATTGGTAAAAATTAGACAATTGTTCCATGAAAGATGAAATCATAAGAAATAATGTGGGGCTTATGTATGCATGACCGCCCAGATAAATGAAGGTTAGGATTTACTTTAGGAAGAAATCCAGGAGCAGGGTCCATAAAGGTATATGTGCTTCATAGAGATTTTGAATACTCTAACATGGGGCTTACTCCTGAAAAGGGGGCCCAAATTATGAGAGGACTTATGATTTGGGTTTTACTCCTGAAAATGAATCCCAGATCAAAGGTAAATTAGGGCTGGTTAAGAGAAATTATGACTGGGGATTACTCTTGAAAAGGAGGCATAGGTTAAGAGATTTGAAAAATTAAGGGAATTGGGGATTACTCCTAAGGAGGATGCCCAGATTTGAGAATTATGACTGGGGCTTATTCCTGAAAAGGAGGCCCAGGTTAAGAGAATTTTGACTGGGGATTACACCTAAAAAGGAAGCACAGGTTAGGGGATCTGGGTCTTACTCCTAAAAAGGATGCCAAAATTAGAGGACTTATTACTGGGGATTATTCCTGAAAAGGAGACCCAGGTTAAGGATTCTCTCATCTTAAAGGATGAGGTTGAATGAATGAAATCTCAATCTTTAGTGAAATAAAGATGTGTAAATCAATAGGTTTTGAGATATATTTCACAGAATTCCTTTCAGATAAGGAAGTCAAATCAAGAAATCATGCCATAAATGTCTTTGAAGAGTGTCTTGAAGACTGAATCATGAATAGGAAAGGTGGAATGGCTTAAGAGGGGTAAAATGGGAAAGAAGGGCGCCTAAAAAGGAAGAGGCGTGCAAGTCCTGGCAGGCGCGTAGGTACTATATGGGCGCGCAAGTCCTGGTCGCGCCTGTATGCCTGCGCGACATATGGTGTACTTGCGTGATGGTTAACCAGCAGGGTAATACTTGAGTGACGCTTTGATTAAAGCCTTTATAATCCTCTTGAGGTTCTTCCAGAAAAGGTGCGCGCAAGTTCTATTGAAGGAGTAAGGCGGCGCCCAAGTGTGGCCTTTTCCCTTAAGGACTGGCCACTCAGGCGTGCATGTGTTGATGAGTTTCAACACATAGGCCTTCCTCCCCCTCTTTAGAGATTCTGTTCTAGGTAAGAAATTATCTTAGAAGTGTTTCAGATGCTTCGAGAAGAGACTAGGGCACTAGGAGCTCAAATCTGAGTTTCTGGAAAAAAACAAATCCTCGAATGGGGGGACCCACAGGGTCTATTTATAGGTAGGAGAATACCCCAGGCGGTTATCACTTAGGTCACGCAAGTCACTTGCGCGACCATCATGTGTCGCGCAAGTAAACTTGCGCGACAGTGATAGAACTTGCGCAGCACATGTGCTCTTGATCCCTTGTTTATACCTTTGTTGTTTTTTGATGTTTTCTTCAAAGGATGAATCAATTTGTGCTAAGTCATTTCCCTTTCCATTCTTTTAGACAATGTGATGAAAAGGAGCGTCAACAAAAGTACCCCCTCATAGTTGGATCCAAAAGAAATGCGGATTTGACTCTGAGGAAATGAAGAAACCAATGGAAAGGCGGCGCGCAAGTTTGGGCGCCCAAATGAGCTTCGGGCACATGGAGTCCGGTGCGCAGGGGATGACCTTTAGTCGCCCAGGGTACGACACGTATGGTTCTGGCCGTGTCTATAAATAGAGGGCCTCACTTCCGTACAAAGAATCTGGATTTATAGACATCACATCTTCGAGCTCTCACCACGCAGGTCACCTTAGCCGTGCAGGTTGTTCTGTTTTACGGTGTTTCCTTGATGGCGTGCTGTTGTCAAGGTATCTTGACTTGCGCGGTGATACTTGCGCGCCAACTACTTGCACGACACATCCATACTTTCGCGCCTTAATTCCATTGCCATTTTTTCGAATTCTTTCACAAATTTTATGAAAAATAAACTTAATTAAGAGTTAATTATTCATCCTTTGTGCAGATTCAATGCTTCCTAAGGGAATTGGAACGGCTGATGAACTGGATATAAAGCGGATTGATGACATGATGAACATCATTGGCCATGATTACTATGATATTTGTGATAGCACTCTCCCAGATTTGGCTAAGTACTTGAAAAAATATCATCTTAATTTCCCACAGAGCATCTATCTTCCTATGTGTGGTCATGGTCATCTGCAAGGAATAAATGTTCCAGATACAAAGAACTATACGCCTGAAATGTAGCTGCACTGCTACTCCTCCATTTCGGTTATGCTGTGCATTAAGAGAAACAACAATGGTGTGAACTTTCAAACTCCTCCACGTCATTTCCTTGCAGATATGAAAATGGAAAACCCATGGGCTGAAATGTTTTCCGCTGCCGGTTGGTGGAGAGAAGACAAACAATGCATTGGAGAAATATCTGAAAAGATTACTCCCTCCAAATGGCTCTTTACTTCCAATGATCCATTCTCAAATCCATGTATCCATCTTCCAAGTCTCTTGGACAGAAACAGAGTCACTATTTGATCAGTAGAAAATTTTCTCAAACTGCACTCAAGAACATTCTTTTACAATTGTTCCAAGAAGAGCTGGTATCACTACATCTCTTATGGTATCCAGTTGAATGAATGAATTCCAAGTGGTTGCTGATGAAGCTCGGGATGCTGTAAATCAAATGAAGAGTTATGTTGAAAGCCTTTTGTAATTCTTGAAAAAGAGAAGAGACTCCAGTCCGTGGATGTCCTTTTAACTCTTGTGCATCAATGAAAAACACTTTCACCTTCACTCATTTGTACATGCATTCTCTTTTTCTAAATGATTTATATTTTACCTAAGCCAATGGGCTTAGTAAGCATAGTTTGATTTTTACTAGGATTAATGAAAATAACCCTACAAACTTAAAACCTTTTAATTGCTCAATGTTACCTAAATCATACAAAATGTATGCTTAGTGACCTGGGAACTTGACTTTTATTCAAAGTTCCCTTGTCTTTTGTGGGCAGTTTAAAGTCATACACGTCGGACATAAAAAGGCTAATGTTTAAGGTCGAAATATCTTTGACCGAAATGGATTAGAATTGACTCAATTCCTTGAAAATTCATCTGAAAACATATTACCATACTCAAGTATGAGGGAAAATATGTAAGCTATGACTTAAGAATATTTGAATCTGAGAAATGACATGAAAAAGGGCTAAAAGGCATTAGAAGAAGTAGTTTCCAGGAATGAAGTTACCATTATTTAACAAACCCGTGAGGGGGTTGAATTATGCAGGGCCACCTAAGGGCATTGGCTGCATAGTTAAATAAAATAATATCTTTTGGCTAACAAGTCTGTTATGTAGACTATTTATGCAAGGCCTCCTATGGGCACGTGCTGCATAGTCAGGAAAAAGAACTCTCAGAAATTTACTTTCCTAGTGCTAAAAGCCAGTGAAAGTTTATGGAGATTCAAATCTTCCAAAGTATAGAATTTTCTATATGGAAAGAGGTACTTGAATATAGAGAAGATATTTCCAAACAAGATCATCGAAGAACTGGATGAATATCACTCCTACGAAGGTCTGACCCAAACATAGGGAGGGAGAATATAAACCATATACTTGAATACTTTCAAATCATGAAAATGGATATGGGACAAATATGTTAAGGATGGCTATTTTTGTAGATCCCTACATACTGTTATTTAAGAAAAATAAGGACAGAAGAGGCATTCTTCCCATGAATGAAGTTACCACTATCCGACAAACCCGTTAGGGGGTTGAATTATGCAAGTCCACCTAAGGGCATTGGCTGCATAGTCAAATAATAGTATCTTTTGGCTAACAAGTCTGTTATGTAGAATTTTTATGCAAGGCCGCCTGTGGGCACGTGCTGCATAGTCAGGAAAAAGAACTCTTAGAAGTTTGACTTTTTTGTGACTAGAAGTCATGAAAAGGGTTATGAGGATCCGAAAATATTTAAGGTTAGGATTATGACACATAAAGATGGATATTGTTCAATGTATATAGAGATACACAGATCAATGCTAACCATAATCATGTTGTGGCTGGGTCCTGAATTGAAATGTTAGACTTCACTACGTATCCCATAAGGATAAGAATCAAGCCATACGTAGTTCTTAAGCTACAGTTCAATGCCATGTGGGATAAAAGGATTAGAGATCTTAGTTTAGGGTAATAGTGCTTGGACCATTGTAATAAATACACAGTGTGTGTTTTCATGGGGACTTTTCAGCCAAGGGACTGAAAGTGGAATTTGGGGTTAGGCCCAAAGACTTGGGGCTGGATTCGAGGGACACTCGAATGTTCCTATGTATCTCATAAGGATGGGAATCAAGCCCACGTAGTTCTAGAAATACCCTTTGTACAAATTTGGTTCATACATATGAAGGGTGAATGTGGACTTTAGTACAATGATGGTTTAACCCAAGATAAAAGGTTTGGGCGTTCCCATGTATGCACATATTCTTTGAAATGAAACATGATTGAAAAAATAAATGTAAATAATCGTTCCCTCTTAGGTGAGGGTATCAAAGAATATTGTAGTTTATTGTCATTGTAAAGACCCGAAGCTTATCGTACATGGACATTACATTACTTTTGCGGAATACTTAGTACATAACAAAAACACACACACAAGGATCGTAATAGTTTAGTGTCTTTGGAAACTCGGAACGTAATCTTCTAATCGTGGTGAAATATCTTCAATATCTCCCATAAAGATCTTCCATTTTTTTACCTAAAAACCTTTCTTTATATCCTGGGGAAAAGAAAACATAAAAGGGTGAGCTCAAATGCTCAGTAAGGGTAAATAAAGGAAATAAAAATCATATCATATCTTTTGGAAATCAAAACCTGCAAAAGAGATCATAATATCATAACATGGGATAAATCATAGAAGTGAAAATGAGATCCCCATAATCATAACATGAAACTTGAAACTTTGTGGCATGCACACATAATCATAGAAAATCATTTCTTGTTAGTCATGACTCATTGCCAAGACTATCTTAGTGGACAAAGTCCCTTTCTGAATCGAGTAACCCTCGTTTCAGTCCTGTTTCACTGAACCGGTATAACCTACCATTTCAGCCATGTCTATCTCATGAGATATAAAATCATTACCCAATGCTTTGGAGGGAGATATAGGTCCCACCCATCTTATAATGAATCCTTTCTTATGTGTGCCACATAATCATAAATCATACATCATCGCATAACCCATGTAATAAAAATGGGATTCTTAAACAACATGACATCATATAACAATTCATATAAGATAAAAATGTTTCCATCACAACATAATCAAATCCATGTAATAATAGGGATAAAAACAGAACCCTTTTATTATCTTAGATGGAAAATAATTTTGATAAAATACTTGAACTTCATTCTTGAGGAAAATATCCTTTCTACTTCAAAAACACTTTTCCTTTCTTAACATGTCATACAATTTTAAACTAAAAGAAGTTGATTAAAAATGAACTTGAATACTTGTAAAGGAAGCTTCTTGGAAATAATTTTTTTAGAAATCCATTCATGCCGTATAAGTTAAAAAAACATTCTTCGTACTTTTGTCGGAAAAGTCAAAAAGCACCTCGTATGAAAAACGTCAAAAGATTCCTTTCATATTTTTTACTAAAAACTCACCGAAGGGTAAAATTGGATTTAAAAAATTTTAGTTGGATGGAAATAATATTACATATTGAGGAAACATGGATGTGGATGATAAAATACACCCCAGTAAATGCCAAAGTATAAACAATCTCGGATAAAAATGAGATTGTGATATTTCCCTTACCTTAGGTCCGATTTGCTTTGTTTGTGTCCGAAGCTCCTGTATAATGGTTTAAATAATGTTATTGACTTATTCCAGAATCATACATATTGATATGATATCATATATGGTCATATTATTAGCTTCTTGTTAGTAATATTTCATTGTTACTTGTTACTCGGGTCTTTATAACTTTTTGTTCTTATGCGTGTTTTGTCGAATAAATTCTTATTCTTATCTTTAGGTTATAGATAATTCATTTCCAGAATGGTATTAGTGTAGTATATACCATATTAATTCATTCAATTCATTTATATAATCCTTATGAAATGAAGATCATGTAGAACGAGTCGCATCACATCGTGGAGACGGTATTCCGTACGTACGCACGAGTGATGATATCGTTCCTATGATCGTGGAATTGTATTGGAGTATATGTATATTATTTCAGTATCAATATTACTTTATAATAATCATAAATAGTTACTCATTACACCATTATACCCATCCTTGTAAGGTGGTGGTGGAAAATAGATTACACCACGGCGTGGAGACGGTATTCCGTACGTACGCACGCGCGGTGATTTCATTTTTCCGTAGGATGGATAGAAGGTGAATTAGGATTGTTTCATATTTATAATAACATATCAGTATGTAAGTAATACTTATGTTATTACTTTATCATGAAACAACTAAAGAATAAGAAGTTGAAGAAGAAAGAAATTGAAAAGATCGGTAATTGATATTACCTCTTCTTTGGAATGCTTCTTTGAATCCTCCACTTAGAGAACTAATATTGGTCTTTGAAGAAAACCAGGACCTCTAGGATTATTCTAGAGAAGTGGAGAGGAGAAAATGGCAGGGGTTGGCCGAGCTTGAGTGCTCAAATTGGTGTGAAGAGGAGGGGGAGGAGGTGCCCTTTTATAAGGGAGGAGAGGGGCACCTTAGGAATGTCTCAAAATATTATTTTATATTAAAGTCAAAATCGGTTTATAATGGTTCCAAAGGGTCTTATTTCGAAGCTAAAGTGGGGATGGGTCGAAATCCTATCAACCAATAGGATTTAGACAAGTTTAGGGTATTATTTTAACCTTATCAATTAGGTTTAACTCTAAGTTAATTAATTTAACTTTTACCGTGTCTTTTTGTTTTCTTTCACTATATGGTTAATACACTTACTATAACATGCCAAACGAACCCCAAATTGTTTATTATTAATATATATATACGTATCTAAGTCATTTGGCCGAACCTTAGATTTTTAGGAATAAAATAACAATTAATAATATAATATTTGATTTAAAAACTATTTTGTGTCAATTTTGACACTATTTGATATATGATTTTTGTGAAAGTCATAACAGAATTATATGTTCGAACCAAGTTGATTAAATCAACACTAATATATCATAGTACCCTAGAAAATTAGTGGAATTCATAAAAAGTCTTAAATTACATTTATTTTGGTATTTATATTATCAATTATGTCAATATTTCATTAATAAGATAATTACTGCATCATCTTTGTGTCATAAATAAATTAAATTATTTGATGTCTAAAAATTACAAATAAAATACCATCATGTAGTAAATCTTTTTAGCTTTCTAATGAATATTTACAATCGAATTTATCTTATGTATAACCCCATATTAAAAATGATTTACTTATTAAACTTTGATTTTAACTACTTTAACCCTTCTTTAAATAAATTAATAATAAATGTCCTAATCTAATCCAAGTGGGCCTAAATGGTCATATTTTATTCCTAAGTTTGTTTTTGGTCGAATTACACTTGTCCAATAGAATTAGGACATGTGTTAGGGTAATATTAATATCATATTTACCCTTAGTTACCCTATTTACTATTAACCGCGGTAAAAAAAAGTAAAAAGTTACTATTCACCAAAAAATTATTTTCATCTCATTGAACCAAATTTTAGTCCTTGATATTAACCGTGTCTCTCGGATTTTCGAAATTCCATTCACAGAAGCGGTAAAATTAAGTTTTATGCAAAATTCAGTTTTTTTAACCTACCACTTAGTAGTTTCACTATTCATCAAAAACTGATGTTTTTCAGAACAATGCCAAAATTTCATCCCAAGCTATATTTCATATTCCGAATTCAAAAATGAAGTCTATTTTACCAAATTAATAACATAAAAGTTGCATTAATTAATTTTATAATTAAATCCCGCTGTTAAAACAAATAGCATGTTTTTAAGAAACAATATCTATCAAAAGATTGACACTTGTTTATGTCTAGTTTAAATGTGAAATTACATCCAATGACCAACATTGTATTAAATTGTAAAAATATATTCTAAATATACTTTAAAACCACTCAAATTAATGATTTATCACTATTAATTATTTCGATTAAAAAAGTTGTTTTTAATTATAATTTAGTAATTTTCACTATTCATCAGAATATGAAAGTTATCCGAAAAGTACCAAAATTTCACCTTAGGCTAAATTCGATACTCCGAATCCAAAAATGAAGTCCATTTTGAGAGATAAAATTTCTAAAATTTAAAAAGTGGTTATTACTATTCATAACGGCTAGTTTTAATAATATTTTAATAGCATATCATTGTTTCGTGAAACTCAGTATTACGTACCACACACGCTATCGAGGAAGGTTGCGATTGCGTGTAATGCAAGGCAAGTCAAGGATGCGTGTTGTGCAATCTCCTTTTGGTGTAGCGTACAACACAAGACATTAGTGAAAGAATATTTTTCATAAAATCTCGGGCTGTTACAGTCATACTGGACAAAAGTGTTGTATAGTTTAACGTCGTATAACAAGGACGAAAGTGAACCAATGTAAAGATATTAATTCTAGGGGCGGTTTCACGAATCAACATCGTATGAGATGGAGGTGAACCGATGGGAAGAGATTGGTTTTGGGATTGAACCATGGGAGGTTTCCTACATACCCAGCCTAGAAGGCAAGGATCAAATGCCATGTAGTTCAATTAAATAATGAATTAATGATCATGTTATTCTTGGGGACAACGACCTAAAAAATGTTGTTGGGACTTACACATGGTTAGCGGACCAAAGAGAGTGTTATGGTTGAATTTTTCTCTAATCTCACGTGAGTCATACTCGGTGTGAGAAAAAAGAGGTAACAACAACCTTAACAATGCATAGTTTAATGTCATGTAGGACATATAAAGGGACTATGCAGTTTAGAGTCTTGCAGTTAGGACTATTGGTGCTGCACAGTTTAGTGTCATGTAGCAGGGACAAAGTACAGTTTAATGTCATGTAGGATGTATCACAGACATTCTGTACAGTTTAGCGTCATGTAGTTAGGATGATGGGGACAATAGAGTTTAACGTCATGTTGGACGAAAGGGGGACTGTGCAGTTTAATGTCATGCAGTGAGGAAAAAAGAGTACACCATTTAACATCATATTGGACGCATTGGGGATATTTTCCACAGTTTAGCGTCATGTTAGATGAAAGTGTGAGTAGTTTAAGGTCATACATGACCTTTGATGATTACGTAGTTTAACGTCTTTCTGGACATAAGGGACTTTTATACAGTTTAGCGTCATGTAGTTAGGACGTCATAGTATAACGTCTTTCTAGACGCAAGGGACTTGAAAATAGTTTAGGGTCATATGCATGGACCATTTATGATGCAGTTTAAGGTCATACAAGACCTAGTTGCAGTTTAAGGTCATACTGGACCATTTAGGGAACTTTTTCACAGTTTAACATCATGTGGGAAGAAAGTGAGAATAGTTTAAGGTCATATGCATGGACCGTTGCTGTACAGTTTAATGTAATATATCAAGGATGAAAGAGTACACCATTTAACGTCATGTTGGTCACATCGGGGGCTTTGTTCACAGTTTAACGTCATGTTGGACGAAAAAGGGACAATACAGTTTAGCGTCATGTTGGACAAAAGTGCAAATAGTTTAAGGTCATATGCATGGACCGTTGTTGTATAGTTTAACATCATATAGAAAGGATGAAAGAGTACACCATTTAACATCATGTTGGACGCATTGGGGACTTTTTTCACAGTTTTACGTCATGTTGGACGAAAAAGGGACGATACCGTTTAGCGTCATGTTGGATGAAAGTGTGAATAGTTTAAGGTCATATGCATGGACCGTTGCTATACAGTTTAACGTCATATAGATAGGATGAAAGATTACACCATTTAATGTCATGTTGGATGCATTGGGGACTTTTTTCACAGTTTAATGTCATGTTGGACGAAAAAGGGACTATACAGTTTAACTTCATGTTGGAAGAAAGTGTGAATAGTTTAAGGTCATATGCATGGACCGTTGCTGTATAGTTTAACGTTATATAGAAAGGATGAAAGAATAGGTACTTTGTAGTTTATAAAAAATACTTCTTTAAAAATCTGGCATTGGTTGGAGTAGTGATGAGTTCTCCATCCATCGAGATTAATGAATAAGCTCCATTGGAGTAGACCCTATATATTGAATAAGGTCCTTCCCATTTTGGCTCAAGTTTGGGAGGTTTCTTTCCTAGTATCATTGGAGTTCTGAGAACTAATACCAATTCTCCCTGAGTGAATGAACGAAGAAGAACTTTTTTGTTACAAGCTCGTGCTATTCGATTCTGATAGACTTCCATGCGGTGAAAAGTGCACAATCTTTTCTCATCTAACCATTCCAATTCATTCAATCACTTTTGATATTGTTAATCTGTAGATGATTGATCACAAATGGCAACTCTGAGTGAGGATAGTTTAACTTTAATGGGCAAGACGGCTTCTGTTCCATATACTAATGAATATGGAGTTGACCGAGTTGCAGTGCAGGTGGTATTTCGATAAGCCCATAGAGCATGAAAGAGTTTATCAGGCCATGACATCTTATCTTTATCCACCATATTTTTCAGTATATTTGAAAAGAGTCTTGATAAAGGCTTCTATCTGGCCGTTGGATGCTGCATGATACTGAGATGAATGGTTGGATTTGATGTTGTATTCTTGGTACAACTTCTTCACCTCAGATGAACAAAAATTGGTGCCATTATCCGTTAATATGGTATGAGGGACACCAAATCTGGTAATGATGTTAGACTTGATGAAGCTAAAAATTCATTTAGAACTGACTTCCATGAGAGGTATTGCCTCTGCCCATTTGGAAAAGAAGTCAGTAGCAGTAAGAATGTACTTAAACTGCTTGGCCGTAGCCGAAGGGTAAGGTCCCACCACATCCATTCCCCATGTGGAAAATGTCCATGAGTATTTAGCTGTATGAAGAAACTCTGGAGGTTGATGAATGAAATTGGCATGTACTTGGCACAAATGACACTTCTTTGTGAAATCGACACAATCTCGTATCATTGAAGGCCAAAAGTATCCAAGCCTTCGAATCTGATCAGACAGTCTATGTCCAGACTGGTGGGCACCACAGACTCCTGTATGCACTTCTTTCATGATAGCCATTCTCTCTTCACCATCAATGCATCTGAAGAGAAATCCATCAAAACCATGTTTGTAGATACTTATCTCAAAGTGATCAGGGCTATCATAAAGAGTAAAATTTACCACACATCACCGGATTTGTTCTTTCTCATCTCTAACAGGTGTAAGTGTTCCATTTTGAAGGTATTCCCTGATAGGTGACATCCATCATGTAGTATGACCATACGGTTCAGGAATGGGACAAATATCAATAATTTCCTCGGTTCTGATTCAAACATAAGGTGAGATTGCACGACAGTGAGCAATACTGATGGTTGTCTCATCCCGATTTGGATCTGCCAGAGCTGTGGCTATATTAGCCAATGCATCAGCTTGAGAATTTTGTGATCTTGGGACATAAGAAAATGTCGGTTCCAAAGGGAATTCCTCTATTAACTCTCTGACGTAATCATACAAAGGGATTAGTTCTTCTTTTTGATGGCATAATCCCCATTGACTTGTTTGATTACCAGGTCTGAATCACCTTTTACCTTTACGTGATTCACTTGTGCTAGAAGTGCTAATTCCAAGCCTATGATGATAGCTTGGTATTCTGCTTCATTATTGGTACCACCTTCCCACAATAAGAAGGAAGAAGGTAACACTGCCATTTCTAGAGAAATGAGCACAATTACTAAGGAAACTTTTTTGAATTTAATATTTTCCATTTTCCTCCCTGTTGGACTTCTAGAAGCACCATCAAAATACATTTCCCATGCCTGAGGACTTTCTTGAATAGAGAAGACTTCCTCATTATGGAGTTCAATATCTGAAGACGTGTCTTCCACTGAAGGGTGTTCAGCTAGGAAATCAGCCAGAGCTTGGCCCTTTATCGCCTTTTGAGACACATACTGAATGTCGAATTGCTGCAAAATAACTTCCCACCTTTCCAGACATCCTCTAAGAATTGGATGACTAAGGATAAATTTGAGCGGGTTATTTCGAGATAACAATTGGACCTCGTGATGTTACAGGTGGTGTCTCAACTTCTGAACTGCAAAGATTAATTTCAGGTAGCACTTCTCAATACTTTAATACCGGGTTTCTGCTTCAAGCATGGTTGAACTGAGATAGTAGAGACTATTTTCATTCCCAGCATCATTCTTTTGAGCAAGAAAGGCACCCAATGATCGCTCTAGAGGTGTCATGTAGAGGATAAGTGGTTTTCCTTAAACAGGTGGCATGAGTACCAGTGGACTCAAGAGGTATTTCTTGAGAATATCGAATGATTCTTGACATTCTTTAGTCCACTGGTAAGTGACTCCCTTCTTCATCAATTTGGTGAAGGGTAAACTTTTTCCTGCCAAATTGGTGATGAAACGCCGAATATAGGCTAAGTGTCCTTGAATTCCTCTTAATTATTTCAAATTTTGAGGAGGTGACATTACAAGTATTGACTTGGTCTTCTGAGGATCGACTTCAATACCATGATGGCATACAATAAAGCCAAGAAATTTTCCTGAGGTTACCCTAAAAGCACATTATAAGGGGTTCATCTTCAAATTATGTTGTCGAAGCTTGCAGAATATGAATTCAAATCAGCCAAATGATTAGAACGTTGTTTGGATTTAACTACCAAATCATCTACATAGCATTCAACAAACATCCATAAGAAGGGTTTGAAGATACGATGCATGGCATGCTGATAAGTTGCACCTGCATTCTTTAAGCCGAAGGGCTTTACCCGGTAGCAAAACACACCCTGAGGGGCTCTGAAGGCTGTAGATTCCTCATCTTCTAGGGCCATTTGGATCTGATTATATCCGGAATATCCATCCATGAAGGAAAGTGCTTTATATCCAACTGTTGCATCAATTAGAAGTTCTGTAATTGGAACTAAGAAATCATCCTTAGTACAATGCCGATTAAGATCTCTGAAATCGATGAAAACTCGAATTTGTCAATTCTTTTTCTTTACAGGGACAATATTAGCCAACCATTTGGGATATTGAAATTCTCTGACAAAGATAGCTTTGATAATCTTATCCACTTCAGCTTCAATTTTGGAAGCATAGGTTGGGTGTGTTCTTCTCGCGACTTGCTTAAATCCTCGATGTTCTTCTGGTAAACCCAAATGATGAGTAGCAACATCAGGATCAAGCCCGAGCATTTCTGTATAGTACCAAGCAAATATATCTCTATTTTTCTTTAGAAAAGAATTATACATCTCTTTTTCATCAAGATTCATGGCCACACTGATTAAAGTGGGGCATGGATCTTCTTTTGTACCCAGATTTATTTCTCTGAGTTCATCCACAGTGGTAGAGATACCCTCTTCAAGTGATGGAGGAGCATCTCTGAGATCTTCCTATTTTTATTAATCATGTGTTATTTCTTCCTTTTCTACTTGCATAGTAGATGATAAAGTAGAATTATCATGATCCGAAGAGATGTAAAAATTTTCATATCTTGAAGAAGAAGCTTCCATTTCTGACCCAACTGATGATGAAGGGTCTTCTTTGGGTAATAAAGAGGAGATGATGGATTGAGAATCGTCATCATTGTTCACCTCTGATGTTTCTATAACTTATTCTGGCCTAATTGGCGAAGCATATACTTGTTGGATTTCAGCAGATGAAATGAAGACGTCACCATTTGTGCTTTCATCACTGCTTGGTAGATTACCAATTTCTCCCATGTTGTCTGGCTCGATTTCCGTAATTGACATTATGGATCTTACCATAAGAGTATTTTGATTTGGGTATATCTTGTCAATTTGACTGATAGGCAACACATAATCTATACTCACATGTGTAAATGGATTTACTGGAATTTTTTCCAAATTATATGGAGCATTAACTTTGGTAATATCCTTTGTTATGGATTTCTCCCTTTGCTTCATGTGATAGAATTCCGCCTCAATGTATTGAGACTCACATGTCTTGAACGGGGCCTTATCACCATACAATGTCCCAACCTAACCATCAAAACAATATTTGAGACATTTATAGTATGATGAAGGGATAGCCGCATGTTGATGTAGCCAGGGTATTCCAAGAAAGGTGTTGAAGGGTGAGTTTTGATCAACAACCATGAAATCTGAATTGGATACAAGATCTCCAAACTGAGTTAAGAGTGTAACTTCACCTAGTGGTTCTTGTTCATTTTTATCATATCCATGTAGCATCATGGTGGAAGGAGATAAATCATATTCTGTGAGGCCCAATCTACAAAGTGTACGAATGGGCATGAGGTTGACTCCTGAACCATTGTCAATGAAAGCTCTTCGAACATCCACACCATTGACCTTGCCATACAAGTACAATGGACTAATATGTCCATGCACAACATCATCTTCATCTTCATCAGTAAAAGATATTATTGCATGGAATTCTGCAGGATTATTCTCTATGTGATAGACTTCAGCTGCATCAATTTCAGTTTCAAACTCTTGAGGACTTGACAAATCCTCGATAAGTGCTTCCCAAAGATCTTTTGATAGATTTAGAGCATCCAGAATTGATAACTTGGCTAGTACTTAGGCCAAGTGTTTCAATATATCATACTTATGATCCAGAGGTCTGTGTTTCCCAATAGGAATATGTGGTTTAGTATGTACCTTGGAAGCAGATTCTTTGGAAGTTGATGCATCTTGTATTGGGATAGGAGTTGGCAATATTCTTGGTTTTAGAAGATTAGACCGATTAGATCCATTTACTTGCTTAGAGGAAGAAGATGGAACCTTCAACCGGTCTTCCAAAATAACTATTCTAGGACTGAATTTTCTATTGGTAGAAGAACTTTCTTGTTTCTGCTGAGCTCGCTGAAGTGCTCTACCATGAGTTTCTGTTGTGTACACAGTTCGAGCCAGGGTAGAATTGGAATAGTGGCTTCTGAAAGATCCACGTCTTCCCCTGTATCCTGACCCCCTGGAACTTCTTCTGATTCCCTTGTTTGATACAGGGAATTCAGGCTCATTGAAATCAAAACTTTGACTAGCATATGGATCTGTTAATTGAATCGTATTAACAAAACCAAAGATTAACTCTTCATCTGATGAAGACTCTACCTGATTAGCCTGTTTAGGATGTTCCGTTTGGTAGGGCGGTGCCCGTGGCTTTGAAGTAGATGGAATGAAGTCCCCCAAATTCAAAGATAACTTAGGCTTTGAAACATACTCATCTTCTTCTGATTCTTTTTCTTTCTTTGAATAATGTCCTTTCTTTGAGGACTTTCCCTTTGGAAAAGAGGGTTTTTCTGCAACATTCATGGCAGAAGACACAATTGGTTTCTTTAATTGTGTTCGTAAAATAGCATGAGTTCGATTGATTGTCTTTATGACCATCCAATCATCATACTTCTATGCATTTTTGCTTTTGACTTCTTTCCATTAACCTTCCTCCTCTGGAACTGTAGCAGTGACACATGCTACCTGGGCTGAGGAGTTTTTCAATGTGACTTGTCCCGAGTCGACCATTTTTTGCAGGAGGTCTTTGAAGACGAAACACTCCTGGATGGGATGCCCCAACATTTGATGAAAAGTTCAATAATTAGGACGGTCTTCATCTCCTTTCTTGTTTGGCCTCTTGGGTATTGGTAATTGAACCTAATTGTTTTCCAGAGCCGAAATGAAATAACCAGGAAATTTTTCATTTCGAAAAGTGTAAGTTTTGCTCTTCAGATCCTCAAATTGTTTTTATCTTTGATATTTTTGATCGTGTGGACGAAAAGACCTTTGTTATTGGTGCTCAGAAGGTGGATCCCTTTGAGAAGATGATGGTTTTGAGATAGAAACAGGTACAAGTGCTTGTTTAAGAATAACTGTAGCAGTTTTTGCTTTACCCATTCTCCTTCCTGGAGCTGATGGAATTACACGAGATTTAGTCGTAGCCTGTATAAGGGAATCTTCAATCTGCTGAGCGATTGAAGTAAGGTCTCAAAACCCTCCTGTGTATTTCACAGGCATTAACGGCGTGCGTAATTTGTCACGCAGATTTGCCACACAGATTTGCAACAATTTTTCTTGAGGGAGTGCTAAACTCAAGGAATATTTTAATCCCTTCCATTGAGAAATGAAATCAGAGACCCTTTCATTCTACCTTTCCTTACAGTTTGTAAGATAAAAAACTATTGTCTTTGGAAAAGTTGAGCTGAACTGAAGGAGGAATTTTTGGAGAAGATCCTCCCATCCGGTAATTGAATGGGATTGCAAGCTTGTATACCAAACAAAAGTCGGTCCTTGCAAGGTTCACATGAAGCATCTGAGTTTCACTGCTTCTTGCTGCTCCGGAGTTCCCATCATAGGATTGAAACAAGACACGTAATGTGTCAAATGTTGTTCAGGATCACCTGATCCATTGAAAATGGGGAATACAGGGTTCCCAAAACTGGATGGAGGAGAAATTGAATCGACCCATTTAGGGTAAACTTTGTTTTCCGGTTGAACTTGTGCATGTTTCCCTTCCATAGTTTCTAACCGAGCTGTTAATGAATCAATAGTAGTTATTAACTTTTGAGAAACATCTAGTTGAACTTGGACTTGGGTAGGTGCAATGACTGGAGATTGGACAGATGTGGCGATTGGTGCTGCAACTAATGGTAACACTACCAACTGTTGTTTCACTTGACCCGTAAGAATAGACCTGTGAGGGTGTACTAAGAGAGGAGGATATTCTTGATCCATCTCAGTAGCTGCAACAAATTCCTTTGGCTGACTGACTCTAGCATGATTAAGAAGAAGACTAATCTGAAATAGTTCTGCATTCAAACTTCCTAATTCCTTCATTTCTTCTTCCTGTTGTGCAAACCTTTTCTCTAGTGAGAGCGATTGACCGTCTCCAGAGGAAGGATATGAAACCTGGTTCTTTATCTTCCCTTTGTTGGATCCTTTTCGGAGAGGGGGAAGTGGGTTACTTGAAGGATTACCTAGGTTATGAGTAATCCTTTAACTTCGTGTACGCACACATTCTTCATTTGTGTCAGTGTGTACATCTTCTTGAGCAGGGACCTCTTCATTTGAATCCCCTGAGTGAGCCTCATCTGGTGGATCAGTAACAACGACATTAATGACATTTATTGATGCATAACTCATCGCATCCCTTCTATCAATATTTCTATGATATTGTCTTCTTCCATGTCTTTGATGAGACATTGCCTTTTGTTGATTTGATCCCTCAGGAACTTCTCGACCAACCGTAATTTGGAGGGAATCTCTTGATAATTTGGCTCTTCGTTCCTCTTGAGGTTTCTTCCCCAATCGAGAAAATACCAACTTTCTCTGAGGAGGGGATTGATGATTTGAAAAATTCCCCAGTTCAGTGGACTGGGGCTATTCCTGCTGTTCTCCCTCAACTCCTCGAATCCTATTTGTTGATTTTGAGGGTTGGTTTAAAAGAGTCCCCAGTCTGGCGAGCTGGGGTGGTTCTTGACATGCTATGTCTGAGACTTTCTTGAAAGTCCTCATGATCTTGCGAACCTTAGTCTAGAAATTAGCTGGATGCATTAACCTGTATCTGATTTTATCACCCAGTTCAAAAGACTGTTGGATGATTTCTGACACTTCTATCACTTGATGACGTGCTTGCTCCAAACGAGAGGCCTGTTTAATATTCTCGTTTGGTTGATTCAAGAGTAATTCAAATTTTTTTTTTCTGTATTCTTGATTTTGAGAGGAACTAGTTGAAGCCTATTCTTGGGAAAGATTTTGATTACAAACAAAGCCCATTGACTGTGGCCGTCCAAGGGCAATAACATTGCATGAGACCATTTTCGGTGGGCTTTGCTGACTGGAGAGAACCATGATATGCAGTGCTCCATGAACACCCCATCCTTTGACATGAATACCAGATGGGGCATTGGAAATTAACTGACACAATCTTCTTAGTGCGCCAAGGCATGAATGTTGAAGGGCTCTCTGCTTCTTTTCAGCCTTTGGATATCGAGAGACTGATAGAGACGCCAAATCAATCTGACGTTGTAACCCTTCTATTATCTTAAGATGATTTTCATATTCATCATAAGATAATACATTCTTTTTCAACTGACAAAGAGTTTTCCATATGTTGAGACGAATATCATGAATTTCATCTTCTGTCAACATTTATGGAATATTATACTGAGAGTCAGCCAAAGGCCAAAACATTACTGGCACTTCACCTTTCGCCAGTTGTTTTCTCATGTTCAACATTTCATCTTTGTCATTTGATGAAGATTCTTCTACCTGATTTGACCAAATTTGGTGTTTCCTGGTTGCTTCATTGGATTCAACGGGATTGGTAGAGAAATCATTGATCAAACTAGAAGATGCATGACTTAGGGGTGGTTTGGAGAATGACCTACACCCTGGGCTATATTCTGATTGAGAAAGTATTTCACCTGCTAGTGATGAAGCTTCAGACTTGACTGGTTTCACATTTGCAAGTGCCTCAAGATAAGAGGGCTTTCTCGGCACTACATTTTCTACTAGAGCATTTTCCAGGCAATGTGCATCACTACTGCGGAGAGGACTTTCACAGTGAAATTCATCATCATGGGGAGGAACACCATAATGGGTTACAACAAAAGATGAGATCTCTTGCTCCTTGGTCTTCTGACCACATAGAGGGTTCCTGTGGCTCTCATCTGAAGATGATACTTCGAGATCGACCGAATTGTCATGAAGCAAGCCTTCATGAGGAAGTGTGTGTTGAAGACCTTCAGAATTAATGTTCCCACTATTGGGAAATGAGGGAGTAGAATCTTGAATTTCAACAGATAATTGTTTGAGGGCTTCAAGAACTCCAGCATCGAGCAAGGCCTTGTTACTAATTGTCTCTTGATCTCGTGACTGTGCTGGGCGGGTCTTTTTCTTAGACACCTTCTTACTCGCCTTGGAAACCACTTGTTGACGAAAGTGGTAGCTCTGAGTAGGTGTATATGCCTGATCAGGAAAGATGGCCATTTTAGGCTAATGATATCCACTCAAATCAGGGGTATGTGCCTGACTTGGTTGTCTGTATGATATTTGGGAGTATGCCCCACAACCCTCTTTGACTGGAACAAATGTGTGTGTCTGTTCCGGAGTGAATTGTTGATGTGTCACTCCACTGGTAGGGATAGATTTATGTGTTTTTCCCAGAGATGCCGCCGAAGGTGTTATAATATCCTGGAAGGCCTCCAGAATATGAGCAGGGATTTGATTCTTCTCTTTCACCATTGATAGAATATGATTGGTGACTTTAGCTGCCGGAACGGAAATATAAATCCATTCCGGGATTGGAGCAGGTGTATGTGCCTGCTCATGTCCTCCTTTTCCTGTTAGTGAATCCTGACAGTACTCAAGTGTGGGGTCAGAGAGTTGAGTTTGCCTCCTATTTGTTGTCGGGGCTTTCCGACTAACTTCTCCGAATGCTACCAAGTGAGACTGTTGGTAGGCTTGATTAATACCAGCAGGTGTATGTGCCTGCTGATTGCACTTCACCAATGTGGTTGACGAGATCCATCATATGTAGTCAGACAAGCCTGCTGACTATCTGATGATGTATAAATAGTTGTATGTTCCTGCCTATAGTACTCCGCCGGAATTTCCTGGCGGGATTTGCGTGACGCTGCCAGACGAGTCTGCTAGACAGCGGAATTAAAATGGGCAGGTATATGTGCCCGCTCATTGCTTGCCACCAAGTTAGGTTGGTAGACTTCTCCAGAGATGGTAGAGATGAGAACCTTCTCACTGTTGACCGGATTCTGCCTCTGGTGGTTCGTCTTGCTTGCTCGGATTTGAGGAACCTGAGCCGAACGCCTGGAGTTGGTACGCTCATCATGTTGAGGGCGCACTGCCGCACGAGTCTGGCAGCGATTGTTGGTGGGATCCCTCAGGAAGGACTCCTGTTTGTTTGAATTAAGGTCTCGAGGGACCTGCTCATTCACCTCCCCAGAATAAGGGAGCGAATGGTGATTGCGTTCCAGGGATAACGACCCGAAACGGTTGGAGACGGTAGTCAGCACCGCCTGTTTCTTGATCACTGGTCGTCATTGTCCAGATGACCGATGTGAGTTATTTACTTGGAGGGCTTGTCGGGTAGCCTCCAGAGTTGGGATGGTACCGTGTTGACGGTACTCCTTAACCAGTGTGTTTGATACCCTGCGTTGAAGACGCTGAGTAGGTGATATCATCCTTAGAACGGACGATGATCCAGCAGGAGTAGAAGTAGTGGCATTTGCAGCAGCAGTATTCACAGGTGTGAACTTGAGAGTAGCCATTCTAGAAATGTAGAAGATCTTGGAAAAGAGTGCCTATTTCCAATAACAGACATAATCAAGATAAATTTAGCCACTACATCTTTTGGATGAGCACATTTGTCAATGATTGTTTTTTTGGCCCTCTCATTGAGTTTTAAATAGGGGCCTAACAAATAGGTAAAACATTATTTTAACTTTCTTAAGGATTCACGTCGGGTTCACCATTTTTTTTCCCTCGGATTTTAGGGATGACCTCTTTTGATGGGAGGTTCAAACATTCTGATTGGTTTCTAATGGGTTTGTTAGTAGAACTGGAAACATCCATTGATTCCACATCCATTCGGACCTACTTTTCAAAGGTAGGTGCTTATTATATTGTGGACTGATGAGGATTAGGAATTTTCATTGGTTGAGAGGATTGGAGGTCGGGCTCATCACACCTTTTTGTGGGGAATTATTGTCTACTCCGGGACTCTCTTTCTAGATTTAAGTTATGTTCGTGAATCCTTATTACATTACCAAGTATAAAATGAGTTTTCCTTTAGATTTTACAATCAATGATCGATATGTAGAGAATTTAGAGAATATTTTATATGTATTCGAGGTTCTTCATCGATAGAGAATCATCTGTATTTATTAGAGATTCTTGGTCAATGGTACCCTTTGACACATTTATATAGAAGTCTCTTAGTCATTATGATGACCATGATGGTTTTAAATCCACTCAGTGGGGCACTTGAAGTTTATTTTCATTCAGAAGGACATGGATTATTTAAGAGTTGGGATCGAACCCACAGATGGGCTACCTACGTATCCTTTGTTTAGAAAAGGAATCAGAACCCACGTAGTTTGAGTAAGGGAGTATGATGTTTATGATTGATGGCTCAAAGAAGGATGTCATAATTAATTTTACACTCTAAGCTCACGCGAGTCATGCTCGGTGTGAGAAACAAGCGGTATTGGTAAAAATTAGACAATTGTGACATGAAAGATGCAATCATAAGAAATAATGTGGGGCTTATGTATGTATGACTGCCCAGATAAATGAAGGTTACGATTTACTTTATAGAAGAAATCCAGGAGCACGGTCCATAAAGGTATATGTGCTTCATGGAGATTTTGAATACTCTAACATGGGGATTACTCCTGAAAAGGAGGCCCAAATTAGAAGGGGACTTGTGATTTGGGTTTTACTCCTGAAAAGGAATCCTAGATCAAAGGTAAATTAGGGCTGGTTAAGAGATATTAAGACTGGGGCTTACTCTTGAAATGGAGGCCCAGGTTAAGAGATTTGAAAAATTAAGGTACTTGGGGCTTACTCCTATGGAGGATGCCCATATTTGAGAATTATGACTAGGGATTATTCCCGAAAAGGAGGCCCAGGTTAAGAGAATTATGACAGGGGCTTACTTATGAAAAGGAGGCCCAGGTTAGGGGATCTGGGGATTACTCCTAAGGAGGATGCCCAAATTAGTGAACTTATGACTGGGGATTATTCCTGAAAAGGAGACCCAAGTTAAGGATTCCCTCATCTTAAAGTATGAGGTTGAATGAATGAAATCTCAATCTTTAGTGACATAAAGATGTGTAGATCACTATGTTTTGAGATATATTCTACAGAATTCCTTTCAGATAAGGAAGTCAAATCAAGAAATCATGCCATAAATGGCTTTGAAGAGTGTCTTGAAGACTGAATCTTGAATAGGAAATGTGGAATGGCTTAAGAGGGGTGAAATGGGCAAGAAGGGCACCTAAAAAGGAAGAGGCGTGCAAGTCCTGGCAGGCGCGCAGGTACTTCGTGGGCGCGCAAGTCCTAGTCGCGCAGGTATTCCTGCACGACATATGGTGTACTTGCACGACGGTTAACCAGCAGGGTAATACTTGAGCGATTCTTTGATTAAAGCCTTTAGAATCCTCTTGAGGTTCTTCCAGAAAAGGTGCGCGCAAGTTCTTTTGAAGGAGTAAGGCGGTGCGCAAGTGTGGCCTTTTCCCATAAGGGCTGGCCACTCAGGCGTGCAAGTGTTGATGAGTTTCAACACTTAGGCCTTCCTCCCCCTCTTTAGATCTTCTGTTCTAGGTAAGAAATTACCTTAGAAGTGTTTCGGAAGCTTCGAGAAGAGACTAGGGCACCGGGAGCTCAAATCTGAGTTTCTGAAAAAAAAAAGCCTTGAATGGGGGGGCCCACAGGGTCTATTTATAGGCAGGAGAAGACCCCGGGCGGTTATCACTTAGGTCGCGCAAGTCACTTGTGCGACCATCATGCGTCGCGCAAGTAGACTTGCACGACAGTGATAGAACTTGCGCGACACATGTGCTCTTGATCCCTTGTTCATGCCTTTGTTGTTTTTTGTTGTTCTCTTCAAAGGATAAATCAATTTATGCTAAGTCATTTCCCTTTCCATTCTTTTAGACAATGTGACAAAAAGGAGCGTCAACATCTGCATAACTTGAAAATAAAAGAAACATGTTGGTCGAAACATGTCGTCAATGAAAAATGGATTCCAACCACCAAAACTGCTCAGAAAATGGCCCCACACATTGTTCTTTGTTGCACACCAAATAACATGAAATCCGAGTATTGACATCATCCAATCCAATTATTCTTCCACTATCACACCACTGTCATGTCATACTGATCCTAGATTTAAAGTATTTTATCCCTGTGCTAAGAAACAGGTCCACAATAATTGATGTATTGGTGGAAGTCAAACCATGGTTCAACAAAGAACACCCAAGATGAATGAAGAAAATTGGGAGAAAAGAATAGGGAAAAAATATTATGAATAGACCTTGGATTATGTTCTTATTAACGTCTATTAATTTCCATTAGAATTAATAATTAATAGATAACAATTAATCAAAAATAAATCCATCATATGAAATCCCCTATATAATCCCATCCTGCAATATGCATGATCCATAGATCAATCTATTGGTTGATTGATCCCAGTTTTTTATAAAAATAGAAAAAATGAGAAGGAATCCAAACACAAAAAATGAATTACCTTGATTTATATTGATCACTTATGAAGAATTTAGTTGTTCTATGATCCTTGATGAGATCTTATGATTCTGTCTTACACCGATCGCTGATCCTTGATATGGTCATCGTCCTCCAACAGAATCTTCTTCCACACTCTCCAACAGATCTCCAAGGTTTTTAAGGGTTATGTGGATAACCCCACAAAATTTCCATAAGTGTTTATTTAAAGAAAACTTTGGTCTCTACATCAATGGTTAAATAAAATAAATTTATTTAATAAATTTATTTATTTTATGACTGTGATGAATTTTCTATAAACACCCACAACAAAAAAGGTTATGTCATGCCAAGGGAAAATCATATTTTCTAAACCTAATAGTTCCATTATATTTCTAATTTGGGTCCCCTTTTATAAATTACTCCACTATTGTTTTTAAAAAAATGTGCACAATTTATATTTAATATATTTCTAAATTTTATTACGAGCACATTGGTCGTTGAAATCTAATAAAGTCTCAGTTCCTACTCTAAAAAATAATCCATACAATATCCAAAAATAATAAATGGAAATCTGTTTCATTAAACTATCCCCACCTTGGGTTTTTACATTCCCAATAATCTGAAATAAGTGGATTCACAATTAGATGTGGGCACTGAGCATGTTTCTGAGCCACCCACTCCCAGGTTCTCTCCTGAGGATTCTCATGCTGCCAAAAAACATGAAGTAAAGGAATTTATCACCAATTAAGAACCCTTTACTACCGATCCTTGATCTCTACTAGGTACTCAACAAAGGTTTCTCCATCCTTGGTGTCCAGTTCTCACCATTCGATAATGTGTGAGGGGTCATGCATGTACCTACTCATCCATGAAATGTGGTATACGTCATGTACTCAGTCCAACTGTGGTGGTAGAGATAATTGGTACACCACCTTTCCAACTTTATGTAGTATATAGGAAGAGCCAATGAATCTAGGAGATATAATTTCACCTTGATCCAATCTTTGTAACCCACATTGAGGTGAAACCCATAAGATTAAATTTTCCCCTCCCCAAACACCAAAGGCCTCCATTTTCTATACTCAAAAGACTTATAATGGATTTGTATAGTCATTATACACTCCATGAGGATATATCCCTTCTTGGTAGTTTCTTGAAATAACTATGGGCCCATGAGTTTTGAATCTATTAGGCCATTCCAAAAAAGTGGTGACCCGAAATGTCACCTGTAAAAATCCTCAAATGGTGCCATACTGATGATTGAATAGTAACTTTAGTTTTACACAAACTCCAATAGTGACAGTTGATCCTATCAACTATGGACAAAGACTGATATGTAAGTTTGTAGCATGTCCTCTAGAACTTGAATGGTTCTCTCAGTCTAGCCATTAGTCTGGGGGGTGAAATGCTATGATCAAGTGTAACTGATTCCCAAATTCCTTCTACAATCCCTGCCATAATTAATATATTAAGAGAGAATAACATTTAAAAACAATCATCAATGTAACTTCGTTGTGTTGGAAAATCTACTACTCATAGAGGCATAAAACGATCTCTACTGAACTCTTCTCCCTAATAGATAAGAAGTGGGCCGAATTGGTGTGACAGTCTATGATAGTCTAGATAGAATTGTGTCCTCTGGACATATATAGTAATCCCATCATGAAGTCCTTGGACATACCATTCCACTTCCACTTTATAACCACTAGGGGTTGAGATAAACCAGCTAGAATTTTGTGATTACGCTTCACTTGCTGAAAAGTAAGGCATTGAGGGAAAAAATCTATAACTCTTACTATCATACATGGATACTAAAACTAACATAAGAGGTCCCAGTAAAATTTTCCTACATCTATATGTATGAACAAAGGATATATATGAAATCATCTTAGAACCTCCTCTCAAAATTTCACTGGTACCATTGTGCATCCTCTTAAAATAATGACATGCTCCCCATATTCAGAAAATCCATCAAGACAATCCTCAATGAATATTTGAGTACATAGGGTCTCATAGTCAGTAATCCCAATATGTGACACCCTAAATCATTGTAATAGAATATGAGTGGCAACCATAAACTGAAGGTATGTTTCTCCATCTCCATCCATAATAGATAACCGCAACGAGGCCAAATGGTCCAACACCTCATTTAGAAATTGTGAACAAGATCTCCTTCCGAGAGAATCTACTACTATATTTACCTTTCTAAGAGTATAGATAATCTTGAATTCATAATCATAGGGGAAATATATCCATCACCTTTTTCTCAAGTTAATATACTTCTGAGATAATATATGCTTGGGGCTCTTATGATCATAATAGATAAAAAACTACTCTCTCATCAGGAAGAATCACCGAATACTTAGTACGAATACTACTACTAATAACATAAGATTGTGGGTTAGATAGTTCTACTCATGTGGTGTCTACTGATGTGAACCATAAGCAATCACTATATGACTTTGCATTAGAACAAAACCAATACTGGTTCCTGATACATCAAATAACACTACATAATCAACACCCTCCTCTAGAAATCTCAAGATGGGAGTGCTCATCAATCACTAACTCAACTACTGAAAAGCCTATTGGAACCACTTTTCCCACATGAAAGGATACCCCTTTCAGGTCAAAACTATCATGGGTACTAATATCCTATAGAAATCAGTTATGAATCTCCGGTAACATCTTGACAACCCAAGGAAGCTTTACACCTCCTTCACACTCATGGGTGGATCCCAAGCTAACACCTCCCCAACCTTGGTTGTCTCCACTACTACACCATCCTATGAGATAAAATGTTCTAGGAAGTGGAACTACAGTATCCAGAACTAAAAAATCAATATATTTCAGTAAATTTGGTGCTCTTGGAGTACATCTAAATCCATCCTCATGTGTCTAGAATGATCCTCCTCAGACACTAAGTAAACAAGGATTTCATTGATGAAAACCGCCATGAACTAGTCTAAGAAATATTGAAAGATCTAGATCATGAGACCCATGAACACTATTCAGGGGTTTTTCACACCAAAGGAAATCAAAAAATAGTCATTGTGACTATATCGACATTTTAATTCTGTCTTCTGTATATACTCATCCAACTCACGCAACTGGTGATAGACAGACCCAAGGTCAACATTCAGGATCCAGTGTGATCCTCTCAATTGATCAAAGAGGTTATCGATCCTCATTGGTGGATAATGTTTTTTCAAAATCACAAAGTTCAATTGCTGGTAGTCCACATAATACCACAATATTGAATATTCCTTCTTGGAAAAAAAGATGAGGCTACTCAGGGTGAAATAATGGGTCTAACAAAGCCTTTCCTCTGTAAGTCCTTAAACTGCACCCCCATCTCAAAAAACTCAGTGGGAGACATCTGATATTCTAGAGTAGATATCAGTGTCATCCTAGGGTATATATTAATGAAAAATTCTATCTCACGGTGGGGAGTTAAGACTGAAACATCCTCAAGAAAGACACCCACATACCCTACTAACATTATAGGTAATTGAAAAACAATAACAAACCAAGGGTCATGCTATCCAATATATAATTAATTAGTTGTAACATCCTATACATGAGTCCATATTACACTTCCAAGGTTTCATTTTCACCGACTAAGGAAAATCTAGTTCTGTCACTACAGTCACACCATATTCTCTACCTAAAACAGTCAATCTGGTCAAGGACTGTAGTTAACTAGTCTATACATAATATAATGTCATATGACCTAATACTTGGAAGGCTCGCGAACTCCTCCGATGCTCTCCCATAGCTGGTGACGACGGCGGCCCGGCCGGATCCTCCCCCCTTTGCGGGGGAGGGGAGTTCATCGTCCCCTGGGATTGCAAGGTCTTTATTTCAACCTTTCTCCAACCCTGATTTTATTCCGCCATTTTTGAAGGCTTTTGTGATCCCTAAAGTTCCAGATCTAGTGGATGGCATCCCAAACCATCTGATTTCGACTTCTGAGTTCACGGAATCGGCTTCGCTGTTGAAGCTTACCCTGGTTGATCGATTTAGACAAAGGATACCGTCTGTCGACACCTTCGACAGGTTCGTCTTCTCTTTTTGGGACCTACAGGAACGGGCAACCATCGGGTTGCTGGACTGGTACCACATTATGATTCGTTTTGCGTCGGAAGAGGATCTTGTCAAGGCTTGGTCAAGAGCTCCTCACAGTTGCAATGGAAGTCGATTATTCCTCATTCAATGGTCGTTCGACTTTCATATGAATCGTGATCTCCTTTCAGCAGAGGTTTGGGTTAGTTTCCCTAAGCTTCCCATACCTTTTCAAAATCCCGCTATAATAAGAATGTTGGGTAATATCGTGGGTAGATTTCTGTGTTCGGATTCTCATACTGAAGAAGTTTGTCATCCGATTAATCCTCATGTTTACATCGAAGTGGATGCCTCTAGGGCCCCATTTGACTTTGTCTGGATTACAATTGGAGAGGATTATAGATGTAAACAACAGGTTATCTATGAGAGTTGGCCTAATTTTTGTTTGAATTGTAATCGTTTTGGACACAATTCTGGGAGATTTCGGCATGCCTCATCTACCCAGGAGGTGAAGTCTCGACGTCATGAGTTCCAGACCTCGTCTCAAAGGAGGTCTCCTGTTCCTATGGAGAAGAGTTCAAAGGGGAAGGAAAAGGAGGCTCAATCTGCAGTGGTGGCCAATATCCTGGTCGATGCTGGCAAGACGCTGAATGCGGATGGTCAAGGCAGTAAGACCAAAAATGCTATGGTGAGGGCTGGGGAAGGGCCTGCTTTGGTTCACTCAGTGGGGGTTATGGAAGCCAGTTCATCTCAGAACTATACAGAGGAGAATAGAGGCTTGGATCCAAAGGCCAGACCCTTTGTTTCTTTAAGAAATAGGTTTGATTGCCTTGGTAATGTTAGTTTTGATCCTGTTTTAAGTGTTGTTTCAGGAGATGGGGGTGATACTATGGGGGCCTCCAAGAGTGTGCAGGTTGATGGTGGTGTGAAGAAGGTTCCCGCGGTGTCTATGGATGAGGCGATCGAAGAGGGTGTGTCCCTCCCTTTGTTGATGAATGATACTCATGTGGTGGAGGAGGATGTGGCGATCACAGAGGGTGTGCCCCTACCTCTGTTGGTGGATGATACTGCTATGGGGGCTGTGACCCCAGAAAAGGGAGGTTTCTACAGGTTCTCCTATTTCGGGCTCAGGGGAGCAGGCCGGTAAAGGAGGGAAGATGCACTCTTTCAGTGAAGTGGTTCAAAGTGGGAAACAGAGAACTGCTTCAGTTGAAGGACTTGTTTCTGCGACTTCTAGACGTCGACCAAGGAGGGATTACTCGTGTCTCCCGCAACCGGTGCAGACTCGCTCTGCCTCTAAGAGGAATAAAGAGGTGACTGTGACCTGGGAAAAGAATAGTGATATCAAGAGGACAACACCAGATTATCATGTTTTAGATCAGCTCAGGAACCGTGTCAACAGTGCTCACTACTGGAGGACTCCAGGATGGGAAACAGCCACGAATACCGGAGACGATGAGTTAGGAAGGGGAAGCGGAGATGATTTTGGCTTGGATGATATGTAAATCTATGTTGGTATGTTGTCTGATCCTTGTATTACTGTGATCGGTTTGAGTTTGTGGTTGTATCCTGGGGTTCCAGTTCCCCTTTAATCGGCTTTTGAAAATAAAAAAATGATTGATGGATATGACCGAATAACTGATTTTAATAGATCCCAATAGAAACTCCCACCTTGAAGATTTTGGTCACACTACGAACACAAGTGTGTGATTTCTTAGTTATCTCCATTTGGATCCTCTAAGCGCAAGCTTAGAGCTAAGGGCACAACCAAAATCTTTATTTCTCGAAAAATATAGGTTTCAAGAAAGGAATGACTAGAACATGTGTATATAAAGACTAAAAATAAGGTATTAAAGACAAATATCATACCTTGAATCATTATTGGAGCCTCTTGGTCAAAATATTTGACTACTTGTATATTTCCCCTCCCCTGTCCTCCAGCTTCCTGAGTCTAGAATAGACCACTTGGGGGTGGTGGTGATAATAATTCAAAGTGTCTACCATCTCTAGCTGCTCTCCTAGATCCTCTTCCACATCCAATACCTGACAAACTTGTTTGATCTTACAGCTACCTCTACCTCAAGGACCCATCCATGGTCTCTTTCCAGCTATATAAAATTTCATAAGATATCTTGAAGGATATTCTCTGCTATAACATCAGTATCATCGCCTCTCTCTTGAATGATTGGACCCTTCTTGAGAGCCTTGAACCATAGACCGTCTATCTTGGGACCTCCTCCCAAAATGTATCACATGCCCAGGTCCCTAAGACTAACATCATCTCCCTAATTTTGAGGTTTAGTCTCCTAATTTCACACTACTAGCTACCACTGGAAGTTCCTTTTCATACAATAAAATATTAACCACCAAAGCTCACTCCAGAACCCCATCAAAAGTAGGAAAGTAAATAGGGATAAAAATGGTTCCGATGTCTCTATGAATTCCTCTTTCAAAGGTCGTAGCCTGAAGGAATTGATCTCGATCCACATCCATCATGTACCTAGAGAGGTTGGTAAATGTTTATAAATACTTAACTACTATCATGATGCCCTCCTGAAGATGTATAAGCTTCTGGATATGTACAGACATCAACATAGTTGGATATAAATACTCTATGAAAAGGTGATAAAGATCTAAACAAGCTAGTGTCACCTCATCATAAGACTGGGCCACTGACCCCCAGTATTTTTCTGCTGATCGATAGAGAAGGCTCACAACTAGGACCACCATATGATCTATTGGTGTCCTAACTAGATGGAAAACTCAAGTCACAACCTAAAGTCAGTCCTCATCATCCTGTGGTTTGAGATCACCTCAGAACATAAGTGGTATCTATCATTGAAACTCATGAGGTTCCCTTAGTCTACACACCTCATCTACATGTTCTACAGGTACCATCAGTTACTCTATAGGTGTTGGTATAGCTGGTGCACCAACTAGAGGTAACATCTTTTGTAATGGTCTTAGAATCAATTCCTCATAAATGATGGGATCATTCTCATGATAATGACATTGAATCCTAGTTGACATATGTCGCATATGAATCCTGAAAGTAAAAATGATATACCACAATCAACATGCATATCTGGAGAGGAGACTCATGAAGGACATGAAAACCACAATCCATTCCTATATGATGCATGTATCATTATTTTCCCCGAAACCAATGTTTCCATGTAGCAAGTATAAAGAAATGAGATCACATTATTGGTGTTTGGATACTTCGGCTACCATAACATCACTGGAATCAATGACCTTAATCCAAACTCATAACACTTAACATAATTTCCCGAAACCATACTCATAGACTCTGGTATGAAGGTAGAATTGACTACTATGATACCAATTTATCCGTACCCGTACCAATGGGTCCCTTTCTGCAACTCCTCGAGACTTCCTCCAATAGGCCAAGGGATGGTGACTGGCACTTGGTAGGCATATCACTAACATGGGAGGCCTTATCTTAAGTAAAAGTACACACTCACCCATCTATAGGCCTATGCAATTCTAAAATTTAAATATAACTAAACAACTATTCAATAATACATCTAAATCCAACAATCATTGTATTAAAGGAAGTAAATGAAAGTAAGAATGGCTAAATTCAAGCCCACCAAAAGGAATCTGAAAAAACATCCAACCTAAAATAAAATATAGGGACCACTAATGAGATAATTCAGGAACACACCTTTATCTTCCTAGTCTAGATAAGAATCATCTACTCCTGGTATGTCTAGGACTCTGTAAAAAGGTCGATCATCTACATAATACTTGAAAAGTGTGGAAAAATCCAATACATGTTTGAGTATAATAAAAGCATGTATGACACCCTGAAACAATAATGCATACAAAAAATGAATAATATTAATCAGTAAACAAGTATATTTATACAGTGTATATAACATGAATATCCAAATAAAATAAAGAAATTGACATAGCCTAAAGGTAAGTTACAATCATTATGTTGGACTATGATTCTATCTTGAAGATAGAATTATCTAGTCCTAGCCTGTCTAGGACTACGTCAAAAGGTCAATCATATGCACAAGAATTGATAAGTGTGGGAAAAGACCATGCATGGTTGAGTATAATACTATCAAGTAAGACACCTTGAAACAAAAAATCATATAATAAATGAATAGTAGTCATCTATACATAGGTATATTTCTACATTGTATATAACATGAATGTCCAAATAAAATAAAGAATTAGACATAGTATAAAGGTAAGTTACAATCATAATGTTGGCCTAGGATTCTAGCTTGAAAGTTCCACATAGAAATTGTCCGAGAGAACACACTCAATGATTCTAATAACACTGATGACATCTGTTTGATAGATAGTGATCCTTGGGTCTCTCAATACAAAGTACACACTTAAAGTCCATATATATACTATACATAGATGAGGATAAACCCCAAGGCCATGGGTATACCAACATCACAATTAGTACTAACTTACTAAGTATATGATTGAATCAACTATATTTTTGGTCAAGAAGATACCATGAAATCCACCTAGGGCATGAAGATGAAAATAGGATCTCACTCTGGGCCTCACAGAAGGATTCCAATAGCTTTAACTAATATGTCATGTTGAAGTGAACACTATGCTATGTGTGGGAGTTTATTCCATACCATCCCTTAGGAAATTGATATGGGGAATATTACCTAATGGAAGGATTCCATAATTTAGAGTAAAAGGGCTCAAAACCAATATTAAGGGTGTACATGACATGTAGCAGGGGTACACAATGTGTCCCTTCGACCCTTGGTCCTGATCATTTAAATAGAACATGTATGGGTCCGTATAATAGTACATTATGTGCGAATGGATGTGTACTTCATCTCATGTACTGGTACATAGGTATACCTATGTAAACCTAGACAAGCTATGTCCATGTAGGAGTACATGGTGTGCATGTGCCTGTGTACTTCAACTTGTGTTCAAGTACCCATCGAGGTACAGCCAGAGCCTTTGGGGAGGCATCAAACGCCATGTGAAAATGTCACATGCCGTGTGATAATTATCTTTATCCCAAAAACTGTAGCCGTCACTAGGAGTCCCCCCACTGTGTAATCCTGGATTACACACCATGTGGATCAAGATTTTTTAGAATCCCAGATCATGTTTCCACGCATCTTATCTGCTGGTCCAACCACAAATTCGGTTGTTCCTCACCAAAAAATCAAGGAATAATGTCGGAAAAAACTTTCCATTGATGAAAAATGGGTTTCAGATATAAAAATTGCTAAGAAAACATTCCCACATATCTCTCTTAAATGCACAGAGAAGAACAAGAAAACTGATTATTTCCACCATCTGATCTACCACCACTTCTGATGTCAGACGACCATCATGTTATGTTAATCCCCAATCTACAATATTGGATCTTTTCACTAATAAATGGGTGCACAATAATAAATTTTTTGGTGGATTTCGAACCATGGGTCAATGAATAACACCCATGATGAATGAAGAAAATTTGTGAGAAAATAAAAAGAAACAATTATGAGGAACAAACCTTGGTCGATGTTCATGTCGACCTCAATTCATTTTCTTTAGAATGATGAATGAAGAGATATAAATTAATCATAAATAAATTATCCCAATAAAATATCCACAATAATCCCATCCCACAATACACATGATCTATGGATCAATATGTTTGTCGATTGATCAGTGTTCATCGTAAAAATAGAAAATGGGTAAAAAATACAAACCCAACAAACATCCTACCTTGATTGGAACCAATAACTGATGAATAATAGAGCTCCACTATGATCATTGGTGAGATCCTCCAATTTTGTCTCGCACCAGTTACCAATATTTGATATGGTCATCGTCCTCCAACAGAATATTCTTCCATTCTCTCCAACAACTCTACATTTTCACAGTTATGTGGCAAACTCAAAAAATTTTCTATAAGAATGTTTTATAAGAAAACATTATGTCGTTGTGTCTATGGTTATATAAAAAAAATTATTTATTTTACCCCCGCAATGACTTTTCCACAAATACCCCATACTAACAATGATTATATCTCACCTATGTTAAATCCTATGTTATAAACTCAATAGTGCCCATATATTTTTGATATGGTCCCTTGTTTAGAAGTTTTCCCACTTTTTAAGGAAAACTACATGACATGGTATTTAATATATTTAATATATTTCAGACATTTATCCTAGGAACAGTAGGCCCAAAAATCATACGTCTTCTCATTATTGGGAATAAAAAATAATCCATATAATATCCAAAAATAATTCATCAAAAGTAAGAGTCATTAGAGATTTGGTGCTTCAAAAGAATGTGAGAGTAATAAGGGAAGGAAATATTCATGAATTAAATATTGAAAAGGTTGCAGTTATTTAGTTTATAACTTTTTATAGTGTTCCATCCTCAAATTTGTTATAGAAGAATCTATTGGCTGATGCACATAACTCATCATTCTTCATCCATCCTGGAATAATTATGATGTACTAAGATCTTCAAGAGAACATCTGGTCAGATAAACAAAAGAAGGAGAATATTGAGTAATACTTAATGTTCATAGTATATCATTATGTTAAGTTATAGAATCATAAGTATAATTAGATTATTTAACCATTACTCACAATAACATATAAATTATAGAATATTACAATGAGATTTTCCATGGGTTTTTTAAATACATCAAAATGAATCATTTTCATATTGGTTTTGGTGGATTATGTCACCAAGATTTATCACTTAATTACTAATAGATAATATTTTTTCATATTTATATTTCCAAGATATACATAATGTGTTTATTGTGTCTATATGGTGTCCTACTTTTGATTGTATCTAATTGAGATTTACAGTTCACTAATATATTTAGGGGGTTTCTTCAACATTCCATTAACATATTTCTGAAATTTAGTACAACCAATCACCCTTAGACTAATAGTAAATAAGATATATATATTTAGATACTCAAAGAAATTTCAAGATATTAATTAATGGATATCAAAGGATTCTTGGATCAACATATTATCTTAGTTTAGTTCATTTATAGAAATAGTTTCAACTCAAATACTCAAAAACCCATGTGAAGCATTATATGGGGAGAGATGTAAATACCAAATATGTTGGGATGAAGTTAGTAAATGGAATCTAATTTTAATTTATATTTTTTAATGGATGGAAGATAATGTTTAACCTATCCCTTAACACATAAAATTGTTAAAAATTAAGAGGTGAGTTATATAAATAATATTTGAATAGACATGGAGTTCTAAGGTGGAGAGAAATTGGTCGAATAAATATCACACATCAAGTGATTCATCAGGTTTATAATGAAGAAAAATATTATCCCAATGAGATCCTTGATCGTATAGAAGATATGTATTATTTAATAGAACATCCATGAATCCTTACTAAAGTATGTGATGTGTTCCACAAATCTATCTAAAGGTAGTACATACCTAAATAATCACATGTAGTGAATTAAAAGGTTGTACAACTATAGCATGACCTCTCTTGTGAGGGGGAAACCTGTGAAGATATTGGATTACTAATAAAAATTTATACACAATAATAAAACTAATAATATCAAGTTTCTTAAGTGAAAACATTGTCATAAAGAGGAAACATAGGAACCCTACGATGAATTGAAAATAAGTACCCTCATATATTATAAAACAAGCATATGAGTTTTAATTTGGAGGAAGAAATTTCTAAAGGAGGGTGGAATGTAATGACCCATAATTTTTTATATGACATTTTCCTTCTAAATATATATGTGCGGGATATTTAGGTATATTGAATAACATAAAACACATACACAACTTAACAAAAATCAAAACTACTTTATTTCATTATTTTGGAATAATATATAAGGGTAGTAAAAAAATACAAAAATAATAATAATATTAAAATAGGAAAAGAATAAAACAAACAATATATGTAGAATTTGAAAATTCACAAGGTCTTGGTCCCCTAAAAATACTGCACCCATGGACAATATTAAAATCAGGAAACAAAACATTAAAAATATTATTAGAATTTTTATTAAAAAAGTGGATATACTTGTGGGAAAAATAAATAAATCATTAATAAAGAAAATAATAGTAATTTATATGAATTATAAATACTATATTACCATCAAATAAGTGATATGACTGTTTGAATAGTAACATGACCATTAAAATGGTAATATGAATGTTAGAGTAACAACAAAAATAATATAATAATAAAATGAATTTTTAATAATATATAAAATGAATAAAATAATAAAATATAAATATTGGAATTCTATAATATAAAAATTTAAAATAGTAAATTTGGAGAATTTATTAATGTACATATTTAATAATTTTTATTTTAAATAATTTTTTTAAGAAATTATTTTTTATATTAAGAAAAAAATATTAAAATTATCAAAGTTAGAATTTTTTTGATAACAAAATTATGTTTAATGAATCTGGAAATCCATTTTTTTAACATTACTATTTTAAAAATTTTAAAAAAACCATGAATTTACATGTGTGTAATAAAAAATAAAATTTTCAAATATTGCATGTTTTACGACATAATAATGCTATGGTAATGATATTATAAAGTCTAAAAGGCTATAATAACCCAAAATAGATTTATTTTTAAAAATTAATTTTTTTATAAATAATAAAATCATTTTCTATATCCTAAAAAGATAATGTATACTTTAAGAAAATCATTTTTCTTTTTTTCCTCTTATATTTTGTATAAAATTAAAATTTTGGGGGTTTATTGGTTTTATGATTATTAGAAAATGTAAAACTAAAAAAATAAAATTTATAATTTCGAATAAATCAATTATGGGATGTTTTTATTTTGAAATAATATTTTATTCATTAGTTTTTACCAAAATACCCCCCTCCTATGTGTACAAATAACCCCACTCACACCCCTTGGAAAATAAATTCTTAAATAATTCTCACTTCACAATATCATTCATGTTAATTTCTTAAAATACTCCTTATATATCAGTAGATAAATTTTGGTATCACCCAATCCAACACTTTCAATACATTAATTTCTGCATCAATGGGGCCACCTTGAGAACAATGTAACGTTCCTTCAATTTTTATTTAATTTTCTTTCTCTATTCATCCATCATTATATTCCTATCTAATATAAATATCATAAAATTAATTATTTTATTAAGATCATATCAATTAACTAATTCTACCATGTTAATTTTATTTACATTATATGTATACCTAATCTACTCCCCTCTCTTTAAAAAAATCTTATTAATGGTCAGTTTATGACCTATAAGGATGAAATAAATTCTTCATTTATCACTAATTATTAAATGTATGTGTATATTATATATCTATAATTGTTATTATGAAACCATATACTTATTATAAAGGATTTATAATGTATATATATGACCTCTCATGCCTAATTTTCTCTTATCTATTTAATGGTTAGTCGACCATATACGAGGTCATTGTTAATCTATTACTTATAACCACCATCATGGATGGTAAAAATACTATATTGTTAATGTGAAAAAAATTAATTTTATTTAATTTTAAGTTTATAGAGATATTTTTAATGTTTAATAAATAAAACTTAATTGAAACCATACAATTAAAATAAAGGGATAATTCATGGAATCTTTTTATCAACTATTTTGATGCATCCTGTCCCATTAAGACCCTCTCAGTGTGGGTGTAAGATAATAGTGACACATCAAGCTCACATACAGTGGATTAGGGATTAGTGAGTATCATCAGGTATTATTTTATGATAATATCGGATGAGATATCCTATATAAACCTAAAATAGTAACATATCTCTAATTCATAAAATTACTATGAACAATAGTGAGAAAATAAACATAAAAACTGAATTATATAAAACATATTCATAAGAATACAACTAAGATAAATAATAATATTGATTATATAAATCAAAAGTTTTTAAAAATTAAAATATATGAAAAACACTTAAATGTGAAACAAATATAAGAAACGGAGATGAATAATTATTCAAAGAAACTTGGCACTAATTATGAACAACGCCCACAACTATCATCTCTGAGTACCACTAAGCTCTGCCAACAATGCATCCACTAGGGTGGACTCTAAGAATTATCTATAAATAAACCATGTAGATTCATATCCCCCAAGACTATCTATCGACCCATGATTTTATACACATAAAAAGGATGTGAGGGTACATATCCCATTTTGGGGTAAGTATAAATGTAAATAAACTTAACCTAGTATCCTATAGTTAGTGGTTACGTTATTAAATTTGTACTAGATATAAGAGATGACATCCCAAATGATTAAATAATTAGTAGTATTAGAAAACTAGATATATACCTGAATTTCAATTTACATTTTATGACTTTAAAAAATAGCATATAGTTTTCTTTTAGAACACCATTATTCAATTTATGATTTCTATGCATATATATCATAATACACCTCCTGATATTCTAGGGAAAGGAAACATAAGAAATGGGTGAGATTTAATGCCCAATAAGGGTTTACATACAACATAATCTAATAAGAAATCAATAATTTAGATGAAATAAAGGATAATAAAATAATTATATATAAATAATTAAATGACCTTGAAACTTATCTATTGATTTCATAACTAAAAAGATAATCATATGGAATTTAATAACAAATTTCATAATGATGGAATGCATAATTCCTGACATCTGAAACTTATTATCAAGTTCTCCAGTAAAGACATATTACATAAATTGGCAAGTACTCAATCAAATACCCAAGAATGTTTTTCTCATGATACCTATAGATGCATTAAGTATCCATGTAACTCTAAGACCTACCCATAACATAATAAGCCTTATACATTCATTATACGAACAAACAGCATAACATAACCAACATGCCTTAAAAATTAGTTGATGTACATATTGGAAGAACTAACAAATAAAATATCAATACTTTCCCTAATTAAGATGATCATAAACCATCTAGATGAATAGTGTGTATGGTATCATATGAGTGTAAACACATTAATATATAACAAAAAATAATTGATTTTGACATAGATAAAAATACATTGAAAAATCCTGGGAAAATTGCTTGAGGCAAATACCAGTTTCACCTTGAAACCACTTATCTAAAAATTTCCCAAATAATGATGTTTTTTATTTAAAATAACCTTTTAAAATTGAAAAAAAATATTCAAAAAATTGATTTTCAATGTTTTTTGAAATTCCATTCATGATGTATAGGTTAAAAAAACATCAATTTCACACTTCTGTAAACAAGGGAAAAAAGTAACTAATTCAGAAAAAGGGAAACAATTCCTTTAAAAACATTTTTTAACAATTAAAACACGTGTAAATATTTATTAAATAAATAATTTGGGAATAGTAAAATCATTTTTAAAACATTTTAAGGAAAATATTGACATGAAATAAAAAGATTCCCAATAGAGTAGAAAAACGATGTTGGTTTTAATTAAAAATATCAGTTCAATTTCTTGAGTACATAAATATAGGAAAATGAATTAAAAACACTTAATTTATATAAATAACCATATTATAATAAAATATATTATATTTCATTGATAAGTATCGAATAATTTCCCCATAAGAGACTTAAACATTAAAAATCTCGAATAATGATGAGATTGTAAAATTAACCATTACCTTAGGCCCAAATTCATTTATACATGTTTAAACCACTTGTATAATAAATATATATATTTATTAGAAAATATTATATAATAATAAAAAATATATATCATACCATAAATTATTTAATTATAAAAATTTATTACCATTTTAATAACAATTATTTATTAAAATCATTGTTCCGGGTAAAAACTACTTCATTTTTCATGTATGTTTTGGTTCAATGGTTTTGGTCCTTATTCTTTGATCATAATTTAATCACATAAATAATTTTAATCATGATATATATTTCATATATACTCATTATATACATATTTATATTCATTTATAAATGTTTGAGAGAGAAAAATGAATTACACCATTCATAGAGACAGTAGGTCGTATGCATGCCAGAGAAATATTTTCATTTTTCTTGAAGGATGTAACAATATAATGTTGAATAATAATTAACCATTAAAAATAATTATTATATAATATGTATCATATTTATTCATTAAATATAACTTTATTACCATCCATGGAAAAATAAAATAAAAAACGAATGACATCTGTTCGTTGAGGTGGTAGTCCACACCTACGCACGAGAAATTTTATTGTTTCCCAAAACATTGGAAGCTAAGAAAATAGATAAAAAATTATAATTAAAAAATTACAATTATTTTATAAATTTATTATATATATATTAAATCCATCCTTATATTCATTCATGATAGGTAGTGATAAAAAACAAATTACATCAGTTCACGTTGCGGTAGTCCATCGTACAAATGATCGATAATATCATTTCCTATTTGATTTTAGATGAGATTTATATAGGTTATGATATTATCATAATTAAATATTAGTATATTTAATATACTAGTGTCATGGTTGAAGTTGTTTTGAAGGAGGTAGAAGATGAAATAAAAAAACACATAATTAAAAACTATACCTCTTCTTTGGACAACCACTTTGGGTTTATACCTAAATCCTTAAAAGGTTGTGTTTATAATAAAACTAAGTCTTACTAGTAATTTTTAGGGATTCGATTAATTGATTTAGGTAGGGAAAAGATGATCCAAAAGGCTCTTTAAGTTTGGAGAGGAGAGGACAAGGGGTGTTGTATTATTAGTGGGGGAGATGACACACTTTGAATTTTTTAAAAGAATATTATTCAAAACAAATGGATTGAAAAATGAAAATTATCAAATATTAAATGAGATAAGATATAAATATTACTATAAAATATAATTTTGAAAATTTTAAAATTATTTTAACCCATATATCTGTCATTTATCTCCGAGTAAACCTGTTTTAACTTTAATCGTCGTAATAAATTTTTACTATTTTTAATACTCAATATGATAATAAAAGAAGTTTAAATTATTAAATAATATTAATTATCCTAACTATAAATATATAATCTATTTTATCAAATTCAATTCACGTATGTGGAAGAATTTAATTTAAAATTAAATCAGAAAGCAAGATGAAAAGTGGGTTTCCAAAGAAAATGTTTTCTTAGGTATAAAAGGTTTTCTAATAAAATCTAAATATAAAATTGATTAAAATGACATATATTGTATCATGAATAATATAATTTAACTTATATTACTTTTAAAAAATTTTACCAAAAATTTAACTTTTTAAATGTTTAAATGTAAAGATAAATTCTCAAAAGAATTATTATTTTTCACTATTCATAAAAAGTTAATCCTTTTAGAAAATTATTAAAAATTAACACTAAGATGATTTTAAAAATTTTATTTAAATAAATAATTCAATTTTTTCAAATAAATTAACTCAAATTAAAAAGAAAATTAGTTTTTAAAATATGTGAGCGAAATGAGATGAAGCCACTTTTCAGAAAAATAATAATTTTTAAGTGTAAAACCAAATTTATTCTTATCCCAGGCCTATAAAAAATATCTGAGGATTTATATAATATTTGATTAAATATATAATATATAAATTTCAATTACAATCATTCATTAATAGTTACTAGTTTAATATATTATGATAACAATTTATTTCAAGCATACATACCGTTTTTCTGAAAAATAATTCTTTTACATTAAAATAATTTTTATTTTCATTTATAATCTATTGATAACCAATGAGTTCAAATTATAAATGTTTTAAAAAATATAATTTTTATAATTTACTTACTTTTTTTATTCCATCATATTTAATGGTCATGTTATAAAGCTATACTACATTATATCCTTTAGGCTTGGGGTTTCATGTATCACTAGCTATCAAACAGATTAAATTTATTTTAAAATATATATATCAAACGATATTTGGTTGTAACATTATACACCTCATAAAATGAATTTATACATAAAAATTAAATCACTATAATACAAAAAATGAGGAAATCTCTTCCTCATCACAACCTTAGCTTCCAACGCAGCTTCTTTGAATTTATGATTCCTCTAGAGAACTTTAACTATGTGAGTAGTATTTTTTTTTTCACTTTATATCTTTGACCCAAGATCTATAATGGTTATCCTTCATAGGAAAGATCATGATCTAGTGGAAAATTTAATGAGTTTAGTACAGTTTAAGGATCCGGTATGTACTTCTTTATAAGAGATACATTGTATACATCATTAAATTGAGAGAGGTTCGTTGAATGTGATATGAAATAAGATATCATCCCTACTCGATAATGAATCTAAATGGGGAAAATATATATCGGGACCACCATTAATTTCTTCCCAAATATCATAACCCAATTCCATGGACAAATTCACAGAAACATCTTCTCAACAACTTTTATATCCAAATATTTCTCAGGATTATCATCATAACTTTTCTATCGACTTTGAGATGATTTGATTTGATATTGAATGGCTCTAATTTTCTCTAACATTATCTCAGTTATCTTATGCCTCAATATCATTATTTCTCTATATTAAACCTAGAACATTATATTTTTACACTTATCTCCATAAATGTATTTATTAGGTTCTATTTTAATTCTCGAGTGAAAGATATTGTTATAAGTGAACTCGAGTAGAAGAAGGGGTTGATCCCAACTACAATTTAAATCTATATAATAATATTTCAACATATCTAATAGTGTTTTATTTGTTATATTATATTTAACACCTATGTAAGGATGATAATCCATACCAAAACTCAACTTTTTACACATATCTCATTGAATACTTTTCTAAAACTTTGAGCTAATTCTTAGATCCTAAATCAATACAATATATGTTGTACTACATGTAACATTACCTATTCCTTAATTAATATTTTTGAAATCTAATCAAGAAATAAATCTTACCTGATAATAATGATGTGTTCATATTTCATTATTAGATCAACTATAACCTATATAGCATTACAAATGTTTGTCATTTTGGGATTTCAGATAACTAAATCAATGGAGATGTTTTCCCATTTCCATTTTGGTGTGGGTAATGGTTGTAACATCCCCTTATAATTTTTTATTTTTTTCATAACATGTTGACATACCAAGAACTAAGATACACACTTTTTAATATCTCTATTCATGTTGTACCACCAGAAATACTCTTTCAGATCTTATACATCTTCATAATTCCAGGATGAATAGAGAATGATGAAATATGAGTCTCATACAATAGCACATTCTTCAATTATATCATGGATAGAACCCATACAATGTTTTTCAACCTTATCATTCCACCAAAAAAAATTTTGAACTCAAGAAAATTTATAACCTTCTTTTTTAGCTCCACGTAATTTCCTTGCACCCCTTTAATCTTCACTTGGATAGATGGTTGAAAACCCATATGATAAATATAATATTTATCCCATTACTTCAAGATTTCATGAACCATATTCTCCCAATCCATAAATATTGGATCTATTTCAACCCACATCATGGTCAAACCAATATTTTCCTTTTGACTTAGAGTATCAACCACCTTTTTTTCTTTCCTAGGGTTTTAAAGTATCAATCAATCATAATCATTGATCAACATCAACAATATTATTATGTGAATATTTATCTCCTTTGGTGTAAATATATAATTAATGATTTTATGATAATTATATACACCGCACATTTCACCATACAGATAATGCCTTTATATATTCAATGTAAAAAATAAAAATTCCATCTCGAAATCATGATTTAGGTAAAATTTAACAAGAATTTTTAATTGGAGATAGGCATATGTTATAACCATATCATTATTCATGAGGAAACATCCCATAACATTCTATGATGCATCACTAAACATTAAAAACCCTTATACACTATAGGATAGTGTAATAATTGTAATAATGACCATCAATCTCTTTAGTTCTTTAAAACACTCTTTACATTTATTTTTCTAAAAGAAAATAACCCCTTCCAAGTCAATAGTGCAAGTGGATTAAATGTCCATGAGAAATATTTCAAAAAGAATCGATAGTGTCCAATAGGATCAAAACTAATATAGATTTCAATTATCAATGTTGGAATCAACCATTACTAAATAACCTCCATCTTTAATGGATCAACTTATATACCATGACTTGAGATTAAAAAAATCTAAGAATGAAACTTCTTGAATCCAAAATTCTCACTTAGATAATTTAGAATACAACTAATCCTTCCTCAAGGTATTTACTCAAAATATCAAATATTCTTTATTTTATTCATTTATATTTGAATAAATATGATTATTTTCTATAATGACTAAAAAAAACTAACCAAGGTTGTCTCTAAGGACTATATTAATGAAATCCATGAAAATAACAAGAGCATTGGTTAGTAGAAATGGAATTAATATAAATTCATAATGAACATACCTCATATGAAAGGATTTATTGGTTATATCTTACTTATTGTTCCTTATATATTGATATCTATATTGAAGATCAACATTGGAAAAATATAGATCTCCCTGTAATTTGTTAAATACACTATTGATATGAGGTAGAGGTTACATGTTCTTAATAGTGATCTTAATAAGTTCTTCTAAATTAATGAAAAGATGAATTGAACCATATTTATTATTAACAAAACGAATAGGTGAAAAACATAGATAATAACTAATAAAAATTAATCCCATATCTAAAATATCCTAGAGTTTCATTTTTATTCCCTATAACTCAATCAGGGCCATTCTATATGATGTTTTTGAAATAGGTGTAGCACTAGGTTTGAGTTATATTGAAAATTCAACTTCATGATTCAGGGGAAGATGAGGAAAGTCCTCTTGAAACACATTAACAAATTCCCAAATAATATGAACAATTTCCAAAATTAGCTTCAACCCATCCTTTTGAGATAAAAATTCCCCAAGAATATATAGAAAAACCCATACAATATAAGTATTTTTTTATGTATTCATGTTCATCCTCACATTGACAGTTTATTAAAGGTTTATTAGGAATATAAAATGTAACTTCCCTTCCTTGAAAATATTTATGGTCTCCATAATGAGTGAAACTCCCAGAGATTATATGATTTTTTTTAATAAATTTAATTTTTTCGATAACTTGCGTTACATTCAACACTGAGTTTTATCATACCATGATATAATATTAATGTTATAATTTAAACGTAACCATTATATCATAGTAATTATACTTGGTGGTATTAATAGGAATAAAATATTTTAAAATATTAATTATAATGGTTTAACATAAATAAAACATATTGATAATCAAATTACTTAATTTTTAGTTAAATCTTTATATGTTTTGAAAATACTATTTTCTTAAAATTTTATTGACAAATAAAGAAAATATTTTTTTTTCAATTTATGATAATTTCTTTGAAAAAATAAACTAAGTTTTTTAAATCCACATGTAAAAATTATCTTTGAGTGATTTTTTTTTTGAATTTTATGAAATGAATACTTTTGGGATGAATAATAATTTTTTTATCAAAAACTTCTATTTCGATCAAAGAGTTTATGAGATAAATTTTATTTTAATATGAATTTACATGTAAAATTCATTCAATTATATATTTATTAATCAAATTTAGGTCATTTTTATTAATTTCATATTAAATTTTGATATTAAAGCTTTTTATACTTATGAAAAGTTTCTCTTTTGTAAACTTCTTTTTCGTTGCGTCTGTAGGTTTTATTTTATATTAAATTCGACCAATTATTTGAATTTAATTTGATAAAATGGATTCCATATTTTTAATCAGAATAATAAATATTATATATTAAATAAAAATTATATTTTTTTCATAAAAACTATTAAAAAAATAAAAATTAATTAGTGTGGTTAAGGTTAAAATGGGGGTTTGAGTATAACTTACACATGTGTTAAAATTAATTTTCAAAACACATATGATATTTATTTAATAAATTGGATTTAATATTTAGAATACATGGTTCTATATTATATAATGATTTTCATTCTAATTTTATTCTAAAAGGTTAAATTACCAAGGAAAATAAAAAGAGACTAATTACTGTAGTGAAAAATAAAATGGTAAAAGTGAGTAAACATTGAAATTAAGGAACAGAATTCTTAAAAACTGTGTAATGTTTTTGGTAAAGGTGTCTATTGACCGAATAATCACTTAAATAATTTATTTATTAACTTTTTAGGTACATGTAATGAGTGATACTTCCTAATATTGAATAGTTTTTGGTATTAAAAAAATGACACTCCTTCTCAATTATAAATGGCCCCTCTCCCCTCACGTATTCACACCAAAAAGCCATTTTTCTTAAAATAAACCTAAAACAATATCTCCCAAATATACTTATAAATTTTATATAGATTATGGTATTCCAAAAAGTCCAATACTAGGGTCCTTAATAAGATATCCAAAGGAGGATTTTTGAAGTGAAGGTAACTATCTTCACTAAACAACAAATTTTTAATTTTTAACTTACCACCTTCATTAATGTCATAATAATTATAATATAATGAAAAAAATCATATTACATATACTTTTATTTTATTATTTTAATTTAATAACCTATATCCATCTCCTCTTCCATCAAGTGGGAAACCAAACTGTCAATTGTGGGTACAACGAACTATCGCCTCGCTAATTGATGTAATTGTTATCCATCACTACCTATCAAGAATGGATATAATTATGAATTTAGCATATTTAAATGATATTTATTAAATATTTATCCTTATATAATTATAATATCACATAAAACTTCTTTATTTCCATTCTATAGAAATATGATAATGTCACCTGTGTGTATGGCAGACTACCAACTCGTGATGTGACGTGATTTGTTCTTCAATTATTTTTTAAAAGTAATTTAATAAAGATAGTTATTATAAAAATATGTGATATATATTAAATTAAAATTATTATATAAATATAATATATTATTTACCATTCTTTTAAATCATGTGTTGATAAAATTGAAACATCATTAAGGCATACATAGGACCCATCATCTTCATGAACGTTGTAATTCATTTTCTAGATGCAACTTTAGTGGATTACTATGATAACTATATAATTGTTATATATGATATTTATTTTATGTTTAAAATTATGGATATTATGGAACCATGATCAATATACAATGATCTAAAATAAAAAACCAAAACATATATGAAAAATGAAGCATTTATTACCCGAAACATGGTTTTAATAATGAATTGTTAATAAAAGGGTAGTAAAAGGTCATTGGAAAATAATATATGGTATGATATATATAATTATGATTCTTTAATTTATTTATAATAAACTTATATTTATTATATATTAGGTTCGAATGTGTGTGAATGAAGTTGATAATTAAGGTAAGGGATTTTTAGTATCTCTTTTATTTATGCGAGACATATGCCATATTCACCTCTTGTTAAATTTTTATGGTGTGTATACTAAAAATTTGACATGTAATATCATAAATATAATTATTTTCATGATATTAAAAGTTTTAGTTGATTTTGTCATTTAATAGGGTCTATAATTTAAAGATTACAAAATTTTTAACGGATTATTGTCTCTAATTAATTTCAATGGAATAAATTTCTTTTACACCAATTGTTTCTTTTTATGTGTTATATATACTAACAATTAATGTATTTTATGATCCTTATCAAGATAGACATTGGATATAAATATATATCTAATTTTATATCTTCGATAATGTGAAGTATCTCTCATTCCATGTACCTAAAAATTTAATAAATAAATTATGTAAGGAATTATATGGTCAAGAAATATCATTACACCACTTGTTTCTTTTGTGTGGTGTATATACTGAAAAGTAATGTCTTTTATTATCCTTATCATGATAAATGTTATTGTACTTTGTTTATTTATTTAAATCACATGTTTTCCTTTTACTTTAATCTCTTTATGTACTCAAGATTCTAGAAGAATGTTTTTCAGGAAAAATAAGAGTTTATTTCTCTCCTTAGTCGAAAACCATTTTTATTCCTTGTCCATGGTTTCTAAAAACACTTTTTAATAAATATTAACTATTATCCAATGATTTTTAAATAAATTTCTACCCATTTTTTAATTTAAAAAATAGAAAATAAAAAATAAAAAATGAATATTTTTTCATTTTTCATATGAGGTAGTTTTGAGTTTTTACTGAAATTTTGAAAGAAATATTTGTTTTAAGATATACGAAAAGAATTGAATTTTATACCATAATGACCACTACATTATTTGAGAATTTCTTTAAAATACATAACTATTTTTTTTAAATAAATTTTTTGTTGGAGTTGGTCGCCTAGAACCAACTACTTTGTACTTTATTCATTAATAAAAGCCTTATCACATCTTGATTGTTCTTCTGCGTGACAATTCATGTGATAATTTACTAAGGATATCGGTTGCATTAAAGGGTCATAACGGATCCCTGCTATGATGAGATCCCAGATGTGCCATAACACTATTATTAAAAGTATGTTCTATGGCCGGATGATATTATTTTAGGGGCACAAATAATACAGGTCATTAGGTGTGAGGACTCATAAAACATTGAGGCACCTTCTCATGGTGTGCACCCTTGGTAATATCTAGGGGGATATTATGAGAACAAGACCCACCAGTAGGAAATCCACATTTCATAGTGTCATTGGATGTTCCTATCTGTAGACGTGTGTATTGGTCCTTAGACTTTAATATTATTATTAATGGGTATTACAACTCGTGCACTTAGATGTATTGATGAAAACTATGACGACACACTGTTCACAGAGAGGTAGGATACGTTGGGTGCGTCACGAGTAATATTGCATTAATAGATAATGTGAGAAAGGATTTTTCCCTTATGTTCCATAATGGAAGTAGATATATCAGTCCCTTTGATGGAATTGATATAGCCTACATAAATCCATGGCCATGGTAAGGTATGGGCGAGTTCAATTATGGAAAGTCAAAGAAAGAATAATCGATCACATGGGATGATGGCTCTAGCATGCAACCCGCTTGATTAGAGATATCAAGACAAAGGGATTATATTACACGGTAAGCGTTCATAGGAGGTGACACATCATTGCGGCGTTAACATCTTTCTCTATGGGTGCCTTGGCGTGTTGTTAGACGCTAAACTTGGACTTTAGGCAGGCTCCGCCTAATGCCACTGAGAAAGAGGCCTAGAGGGTCACACACTAAGTGTGTCCATGTATCTCAGTTAAATATTAATTTAACAAGTTGAATAAATATTATTCCTGATTATGGTTTAATAATTATTCAAGGATGTCTGATCGCATTTATTTTGACAGTAGTTATTCGAGAGAATATATTGTGGGCGAAATAATATGTATTTATTATCGAGTAATGTAGTTACATTTATTTAAGAAATAAATAGCCATTACTCAAGGTCTAATAAATGAGGTGGAGGAAAAAAATAAAACTGGAAAAATAAAAGTACACACCGTGTTTGTTTATACATACATGCTGTGTAGTTTGTTTTTTCAGGATTCGTGATAAAATATTGTTTATTTAATTAAATGATATTAAATGTGATACATTGGATGCATGTCAAGTAATAATGATGGACAACTATCATTATTAAGACATGGGGTATTACTAAGAATTAAATGAAATAATTAAATGCTTTTCGGAAATTAATTCATTTTATTATTCTAAGTATTCTAAATCCCAATTACATTATTATCATCAGGTTAAGCCAATTTTGGGTGTGCACAAAGGATTGGAAATTATCTCAATACAAGAGAGAATTCCCTTTCCACCAAGAACGCTTTCAAGTTACGAAAGCAAGATCCTCCACCGGATCGAGGCGATCGAAGACGGACATCGCAAGAGAAATATCTTCCACGCTAGCACACAGAGTTCCCTTCGGCGACGTCCAGAGATACGTGAAGAACATGTGGATCACCACTATAAGAATCCTATACTTGGATTCTGCGACGCAACGACATATCACATGATCGTAACCAGAGACATCAATGAACAAGGAATTCCATCGAGGTAATTCTTATGAATTAATTAAATTAATTATAACCAACATATGAAGATCCTATCTCGAGGGTTCCAAGACTCTTCTTTTCTTTTTCCATTCTTCGTTCTATTCTGAAGATCTAACGTTTTATATCGTGATAGATCTCAGATTAAACGTCGTTTAAAGCTAAAATTAAAGTTGGGCAATCCCACCAATGAGCTTCCGCTGCGCCCGGAACCCTTAAGTGGTATCAGAGTTAGTCATATCATTGATTATAATTATTTAGTTTTTCATTGATGTTTTACGCATTTAATAATTTAGTTGTTTCAATTCAAGTTTAATCATTCTAGAAATATGAATAACGAGATCCGTTCCTCCTCCCTCGTTTCTTGTTCACCTCACAGAAATGAATTTTTGTTTTAATTTTGATTAAAATAAAATAGAGGAACTCATACGGAGAAGCCAAATGTTTCTATCCGTACAACACCAGAATACACAACGTGTATTCGGAAGTACACGCCATGTAGTCTAGGTTTAATGCATTGACTGATCTACCAAATCAGGCCGTGTATTAGATTCTTTCTAAGAATTTAACACACCGTGTATTGACCAAAAACATGTGGCACACGGTTTCCAGATTACACAACATGTGGTCCAATGAACACAACGTGTAGTCCCTTCGAGTTCAGGTTGGACTGTGTAACCCGTACACGACATGCCCTGTTAGAAACCATGTAATGTAGAAACTACACGACATGTGTCCAAAAGAACACCAAGTGTACTCTGAAAATTTCCAATGTACATTGACACGCCCTGTCCCCGGGCATGTACTTCGAATGGACCGTGAAGAAAAGTACACGCCGTGTAGTTGGAACTACATGCCGTGTACTCACCCAAATTACACAGATTTATTAAAATTTATTACTATTATATTATACAAACCCTTGAGACGTGTACCATAGTGCAGGCGTAAAGATGAGGCACAACACGTGATAGGTGTTTTATATATATGTGTTTAATTTAACATCTACGTAATGAATGAGAATTCACCGGGTTGCCTCCAAGGTACAAGTTACGTACAAGGATAATTTTAAATGAATTTATTTGTTTAAAATTATGATAGATGAGAATCTCAAGGAAATTCAGAAAAAGGGTTTAAGCTAAATGGATTGATTAATTAAAGATAACTAATTAATTCGAGCGTGATTTATCTTAAACAAGAACGATTAAAGAATTGAATGCTAGTTTTATTTATGAGTAAATATCATTGCATGTATGGATGATCATGAACTGGACTGAGACATTTTTATGTGAATGGTTTCTTTTAATTTATTTATTTAAATTAAATTTGTTGGCCTGCGAGCCATCTCCTCATTAATATGTAGGGCCTGGGTGCCCAATGATTCTTTTATGTAAAACCCCCTTTTACCCCTCACCTGCATGCGAGATAAATGTATATGTAATGGATGGAGCTCCCATGTTAGTGGAGGTAGATCAAGTCAATAGAAAAGGTGAAACCAATCCAAGGAGATACAAGGTGGACAGGTGGAAAGCTGTAAACACGAACCCGAAAGGTTCAAGGTGTTTCTCCCCTAGGTCTTGGGCTAGTTTATTAACTGCAAGATATACTAACCCATAGAAAAAGGCTCATGATCATACCATTTATTTTATTTCATTTCTATCAGTTTAATGGTTTATTTATTGTAGGTGTGTTGTCACAATCACACAATTAATGAATTAAATGAGCATGCAAGATGGAACTAAAATAAAACCGTCTTATATGTAAATATTATCTTAGACATGGTTAATCACTTAAGTATATCCTACTTAATATTAACAAGCATCTAATCAAAGACAATAAAATGGCAATTTACATATAAGGATAAAATCCCTCAAAGAAATATTAAGTTGGTATAGCCTTCCATAATCTTGGTTAGAATCGAACAATGGTTCAAAGTGCTTGACCAACCGTAGTTGGGGTTCTTTCAATTATCAAGGAATTCTAATTGAAGGTTTTGGGATGACTTGACTTGGTTTGTATCAAGGGTTGACTGCCACAACATGACTTGGTGTGACCAAGAGGCAAAGGTTGAGGAAATCCAAAATAAAAGGATTTCTGGATTAGGGAGTCCAGTCAGCGAATCAAGGAGATGCGAGTGAATGTAGTTGGCATTTGGAATGCCTACCTAAAAACCCTTCAAGTTTCTTGACCAACCCTAGTTGGGGTAACGTGAAGGGAAATATAGATCCTTGCCACTAGAATATTCAGGCAACTATAATATTCCGAAATAAATGGTGAGGGCTATTGTATTTCGATAAAATAGTGGGAGACTAATAAGTATTAATTAATTTATTTGTCTCAATTTTTGTAATAAAGTACTAAACCTTTTCTCATATTAATTTGTATAAATGTCAAGAAAATGACTTCAAACATATCATTGCGCACCATACTCGAGATGGAAAACCTTCTCACCGGAACCAATTTCCAAGAGTGGAAGAGGCGTTTACGCGTCTTCCTTCATCACGAAAGGAAATTGTATGTGCTGGAAGAGCCTATTCCAGTTGCACCCAGGAAAGAGGCTAGTGATGAGGAATGATCTCTCTACATGAAACACATGGATGATGCCACATATGTCCAGTGTTTCATTCTATCAGCCATGTCTAATGAGCTCTTGAAGCAACATGAAAACATGGACGCATATAGCTTGATGTCTCACCTTAAAGATCTCTACCAAGAGAAGGCGAGACATGAGAGGTATGAGATCTCCAATGATTTGTTTACCACAAATCTTGGAGAGTCTGCACTTGCTGGGCATCATTGTCAACTATAACATGACCAGCAATGAGAAGAGTATGTCGGAGATTCTGACCTTGATTCTCCTAGTTGACAAGGACATGGGGTGTGACAAACCCACAGTCCTAATAGTGAACAAGAAAAGGATGGACAAGGCAAAGGGGAAAAAGCCTTATAAACGGTCTGAATCCCCCGAGTACCGTCCCTCCAAGAAGGGAAAGATCCAGAGGTAGGGCAAGGAATGGGAGGTGGTGTGTTTTTCATGTGGAAAGTAGGGCCACTGGAAGAGGAACTGCATGCCGAAGCGTGGGGACATAAAGGTGTGTTCGTTATCAAGTGCAATATTTCTATTTCTACACATTGGGTATTAGATACATCTTGTGGGGCTCACATCTGTATTCAAATGCAGGAACAAAGTATATTTAGAAATATCACCAGAGGAGAGGTGGATCTTCGAGCTTCCAATGGCGCAAGGCTTGCTGTGTTGTCTATTTGAGACTACCACCTCTCATTGCCGACTAGGATGATTTTGGTTTTACGTAACTGTTATTTTGTGCCTAGTGTTACCAAGAACATAATTTTTGTATCTTTTTTGGATATGGATGGATTTGTTTTCATGTTCGGAAATAAGGGTTTTCTCTTTTATAAGAACAACATATGTTATGTTGTGGAACATTTGAATAATGGTTTGTATGTATTAAATTATGAAAACCAAGTGTTGGCAATCGATAACGAAACAAACTCACATGACTCATACATCACCCAGTTGTGGCATCACTACCTTGGTCATGTAAACGAGAAGTGCTTGACAAAGCTATGTCAAGAAGGCTATTTAGACCCTACTGAGCTAAAACCACTTGATAGATTTCACACTTGTTTACAAGGTAAAATGACCAAGCTACCTTTTGGTGGACAGGGTGAAAGTGTAACAGCCCGAGATTTTATGAAAAAATATTCTTTTTAATTTTATTAATGTCTTGTGTTGTACAGTACTCCAAAAGGAGCTTGAACAACACACATCCTTGACTTGCCTTGCATTACACGCAATCGCGACCTTCCTCGATAGCGTGTGTAGTACTCAATACCGAGTTTCACTAAACAACGATATGCTATTAAAATATTATTATAACTAGCAGTTATGAATAGTAATAACCACCTTTTAAAATTTTAGAAATTTTAGATCTCAAAATGGACTTTATTTTTGGATTCGGAGTATCAAATTTAGCCTAAGGTGAAATTTTGGTGATTTTCGGATAACTTTCATATTTTGATGAATAGTGAAAATTACTAAATTTTAGTTAAAAACAACTTTTTCAATCGAAATAATTAATATTGATAAATTATTAATTTTAGTGGTTTTAAAGTATATTTATAATATATTTTTACAATTTAATACAATGTTGGTCATTGGATATAATTTCACATTTAAACTAGACATAAACAAGTGTCAATCTTTTGATAGATATTGTTTCTTAAAAACACGCTCTTTGTTTTAACAGCGGGATTTAATTATAAAATTAATTAATGAAACTTCTATGATATGAATTTGGTAAAATAGACTTCATTTTTGAATTCGGAATATGATATATAACTTAGGATGAAATTTTGGCATTGTTCTGAAAAACATCAATTTTTGATGAATAGTGAAACTACTAAGTGGTAGTTAAAAAATTAATTTCTTCATAAATCTTAATTTTACCGCTTCTGTGAATGGAATTTCAAAAATCCGAGAGACACGATTGATGCCAGTAAGTAAAATGTGGTTCAATGAGATGAAAATAATTTTTGGTGAATAGTAACTTTTTACATTTATTTACCACAGTTAAAAGTAAATAGGGTAATTAAGGGAAAAAATGATATTATTATTACCCTAACACATGTCCTAATTCTATTGGACAAGTGTAATTCGACCAAAAACAAGCTTAGGAATAAAATATGACCATTTAGGCCCACTTGGATTAGATTAGGACATTTATTATTATTTAATTCAAAGAAGAGTTAAAAGAGTCAAAATCGAAGTTTATTTAGAAAAACATTTTTAATATAGGGTTGTACATAAGATAAATTCGATTGTAAATATTAATTAGAAAGATAAAAAGCTTTCCTACATAATTATACTTTATTTATAATTTTTAGACTTTAAATAAATTAATTTATTTATGACACAACGATGATGCAGTAATTACCCTTTTAAGGAAATATTAACATAATTGATGTTATAAATGCTCAAATGAATGTAATTTGAGACTTTTTATGAATTCCACTAATTTTCTAGGTTACTATGATATATTATTGTTGATTTAATCAACTTGGTTCGAACATATAATTCTGTTATGACTTTCACAAAAATCATATATCAAATAGTGTCAAAATGGACACAAAATAGTTTTTATATCAAATATTATATTATTAATTGTTATTTTATTCCTAAAAATCTAAGGTTCGGCCAAATGACTTATATAAGTATATATGTATTAGTAATAAACAATTTGGGGTTAGTTTGGCATGTTATAGTAAGTTTATTAACCATATAGTGAAAGAAAACAAAAAGACACGGTAAAAGTTAAATTATTTAACTTAGAGTTAAATCTAATTGATAAGGTTAAAATAATATCATAAACTTGTCTAAATCCTATTGGTTGATAGGATTTCGACCCATCCCCACATTAGCTTCGAAATAAGACCCTTTGTAACCATTATAAACTGATTTTGACTTTAATGTAAAATAATATTTTGAGATATTCCTAAAGTGCCCCTCTCCTCCCTTATAAAAGGGTACCTCCTCCCCCTCCTCCTCACACCAATTTGAGAACTCAGGCTCGGCCAAACCCTGCCAAAATCTCTTCTCCACTTCCCTAGAAACATCCTAGAGGTTATGGTCTTCCTCAAAGGCCAATTTTAGTGCCCTAAGAGGAGGTCTCAAAGAGGCGCTTCAAAGAAGAGGTAATTACCGTTACCAATTCTTTCATCTTTATTTCTTCTTCCACTTCTTCTTCTTAGGTTGTTTCATTATGAAGTAATAACATAAGTATCACTCATATACTGATATGTTATTATAAGTATGAAACAACCCTATTTCACCATCTATCCATCCTACGGAAAAAGAAATCACCGCGCGTGCGTACGTACGGAATACCGTCTCCACGCCGTGGTGTAATCTATTTTCCACCACCACCTTACATGGATGGGTATAATGGTGTAAAGAATAACTATACATAGTTATTACAACATCATATTGATTCTGATATATTGTATAATCCACTACAATTCAATTCAATATTTATGGAAATGATATCATCGCTCGTGCGTACGTACGGACTACCGTCTCCACGACGCGATGAGATTCATTCTCCATGTTAACCATTTAAGAATGATTATAAAGTATATATAAGACATAATAATGAAATATATGACATTATAAAGCTACTGGATTTATTTATATATATTTATGTCATCTACTTACTTTCATTTCAAGACAATAAGGAAAGGAAAACAGCGTTAATGCGTACGTACGGACTACCGTCTCCATGAACGGTGTTTTTCATTTTATTTATATATCTATTATATATATATATATACTGAATATATATGTTATATAAATCATGTTTTATATTCTGGAAGTAAGTAAATCATGATATAAGTAATAATGATGTCAAGAACAACATGTCAAAACACCTATGATAAATGAAACGATTTTACCCAAAACGCTTTTTTAACATTGAATTTACAAAAGAACGGGTAATATAATGTCATAAGTGAACCATATATGATATCATAACAATGAATATGATTATATAATAAGTCAATGACATTATTCAAAATCATTATACTGGAGGTTCGGACACTTACGAAGCAAATCGGACCTAAGGTAAGGGAAAATATCACAATCTCACTTTTATCCGAGATTGTTTTTACTTTGGTAATTACTGGGGTGTATTTTATCATCCAAATCCATGTTACCTCAATATGTAATATTATTTCTATCCTTCTACAATATTTTATATCCAATTTTACCCTTCGGTGAGTTTTTAGTAAAAGATACGAAAGGAATCTTTTGTCGTTTTTCGTACGAGGTACTTTTTGACTTTTCCGACAAAAGTACGAAGAATGTTTTTTTAACTTATACGGCATGAATGGATTTTTAAAACATTATTTCCAAGAAGCGTACTTTACAAGTTTTCAAGTTTATTTTTAATCAACTTCTTTTATTTTAAAGTCGTATGACATGTTATGAAAGGAAAAATGTTTTTGAAGTAGAAAGGATATTTTCCTCAAGAATGGAGTTCAAGTATTTTATCAAAATTATTTTCCATCTAAGATAATAAAAGGGTTCTGTTTTTATCCCTATTATTACATGGATTTGATTATATTGTGATGGAAACATTTTTATGAATTCCTTTATCTTATATGAATTGTTTTATGATGTCATGTTGTTTAAGAATCCCATTTTTATTACATGGGTTACGTTATGATGTATGGTTTATGATTATGTGGAACACATAAGAAAGGATTCATTATAAGATGGGTGGGACCTATATCTCCCTCCAATGCATTGGGTAAAGATTTTATATCTCATGAGATAGACAGGGCTGGAACGGTAGGTTATACCGGTTCAGTGAAACAGGACTGAAACGAGGGTTACTCGATTCAGAAAGGGACTTTGTCCACTAAGATAGTCTTGGCAATGAGTCTTGACTAACAAGAAATGATTCTCTATGATTATGTGTGAATGCCACAAACTTTCATGTTTTAAGTTATGATTATTGTGATTACATTTCACTGCCATGATTTATCCCATGTTATGAAATTATGCTCTCTTTTGAAGATTAAGATTTCCAAAATGTTATGTTCTTATGAATACGATGTGATTGATATTTCTTTTGTTTACCCTTATTGAGCATTTGAGCTCACCCTTTTATGTTTTCTTTTCCCCAGGATATAAAGAAAGGTTTTAGGTAAAAAAAAAGGAAGATCTTTATAGGAGATGTTGAAGATCTTTCACCACGATTAGAAGATTACGTTCCAAGTTTCCAAAGACACTAAACTATTACGATCCTTGTGTGTGTGTTTCTGTTATGTACTATGTATTCCGCAAAAGTAATGTAATGTACATGTACGTCAAGATACGGGTCTCTACAGTTGGTATCAGAGGAAAGGTTTAGTCAACCTTTGGAAACTAGGATGCGAAAACGTTAGTGAGATCCCTAGAGATATTTCTAAGGTATGTCTAGGGATGTCCCTAAGGTTAAGTATACGTATAGGTTATAGTACTAGAATTACGCTAACGATCATAGAATTAAACCTAAGATGTTAGATATTGAAGGTACTCCCCCTTTATTATGTTGTTTTCCCTAGCATTATTTTTTCCTCTCACACTATTCTTTTTGGGTTTTAGACGATGGCTGGAACCCGAAGGAACCGTGTTGATCAATGCAATGGAAAATGCAATGATTGTCTTCCTGAACAAACAAATGTTATGGGAGATGGACTGAAAAATCTTATTGCTATACTTACACAAGCTATGAATCATTCTGGACTTCCAAATGAGCAGAGAAGGGAACAATATTCTATTGAGTCCTTCATGAGGAAACGTCCACCTTCTTTCAGTGGGTCTTCTGATCCACTTGTTGCTGAACAATGGATCAGTACCACTGAAAATATATTTTCAGTTCTTCAATGTTCTGAACATGATAAATTCATCTTAGCAGTATATCGTTTGGAAGGTGAAGCTGATCAATGGTGGAATCTTATCAAGAATACGAGGCCAAGAGATGAAATTGAGTCCATGGAATGGGACGAGTTCAAGAACTTATTTTTCAATAAGTACTTCCCTCGTATTCTTCGAACAAAGATGGAGAAGGAGTTTCTTGAACTAAAGCAAAAGGATGATGAATCTGTTGGTATATACGAAGCGAATTTTACAAGACTTGCAAGGTATGCATCTGGCATTATCATCCAACCTGAAAGTAAAGTTGATCGATTTTTCAGTGGCTTAAAACCAAGTCTTCGAAGGGAATTAGCTATAAGAGACTTCAGTAGCTATGAAGAAATTGTGCGTTGTGCTATCAAGGTAGAAATGGAAGTTGGTGTTACATATCTATCTCATGGTTTTGACAAAAAACGAAAGATGGAGTTCAAGGAGAAATCTCAGAATAATGGTGAAAAGAAGATGAATGTTTCCTTATGCACAATGTGTGGAAAGAAGCATGGTGGAGATTGTCTTAAAGGGACTAGAAAATGTTTTAAGTGTGGAAAAGAAGGTCATCGAGCAGCTGAGTGTCGAAGTAATGGAAAAATGGTTTCTAATGATGTGAATAAAGCAAACACTGCAGAGAACGCACCACCAACACTTCAATGCTTCAAGTGCAAGGAAATGGGGCATAATGCTAATAAATGCCCTAATCCAAGGGTTAGTGATGATCAACATGAGCAACCGCTGAAGGCAAAGGACAAAGGGAAGTCACATGCGATCACTATTGCCAATGTTGAATATGACAACGATGTGGTGGAATGATTAAGTGTTTATGTAATGGGATTTCGAAATAATGTTGTATTATTGAGTATTGCAATATTTATTGATGTGGTATTCAAAGTGATTGATATATTTTGGAAATAAGATGATATGCGCATAATGAAGGGAAAATGAGAAAATTAAATGTTTAATAGTATTCATGAGCTCATGATTGATATAAGGACTAAGTGATATCATATAGAACTTTGAGGATTTCGGTATGTGGAAAGTGTTAACTTTTAACTGCATTCATGTTTTCACTAAGGTTCAATGGGTATTCAAAAGAATACATGATTAAGGACTTTGAATGTTTGGAATGTGACCAACAAAACATATCTTATGATATATGGGGATCAACTATGGTATTAAATCTCTGGTAATCGTTTTCACTATGTTATGAGAGTATTATGGATAAGCCTAAAGATTGAAATGGATTATGTTGGACATAAGTGAGTATTGTTTAAGGATATAAGTTTCTATATTATTGATGGGATGTTATAGTAATGTAGTTTTAGAAAAAGGACAACCTGCAGGATGGGCGACAGCCCATCGCTTCGGACAAGGCTGTGGGAATCGAACCCACAACCGAAGTGCGACTGGCCTTTATCGCCTACCACTGGCCTACAGGAAGTCCCTGTTTATTAGAAACTAGTTTTATTATATTAATCAGTATGATATATGAAGTATAAAGTCCATTTTAGGAACCATATATGATTAATCTCACTATGGATCGACTTATGTATATAATTTTTTCTAACCTTTTGTTTGAGACAGATGGAATGACCCGTCATTCTATCACATGATCTCCTAACACATCACGAATAACAAATTCAACTTCATTTATTTAAGAGATGAAGTGGAAATTGTTAAAGGCATGAACAACAGTGATATTGTACCAAAATAAAGTAAGTATTTATTCTAATTCAAATTCTTTAACTTTAGGGAAACAATCTTGAAAACCAAAAATGTTGTCCTAGTGATCTTATATCTGATTAATCAGATGGTACCTTAGATCGTCATAAATTTATGGATTTGTGATTGTTGGCTTTTCCATAGCCATGTTCTCTACCACTCTCCATCAGAACATGATAGTTAGATTTTTCTTCCATATCCATATTTTCACCTATGTGGAAACCTAGTGATTAGTTTATTTGGGTAATCATTACGTTTCATACGTTAGTTTTTAAAGCCATGTTTTGGTATTCCTTTTTACGATGTGGGTTTCTATTAAAGAAACTTTCGAATAGTAAACCATTTATAACCCCGACGAATTTCGAGGGCGAAATTCATTTTAAGGGGGGTAGAATGTAACAGCCCGAGATTTTATGAAAAAATATTCTTTTTAATTTTATTAATGTCTTGTGTTGTACGCTACTCCAAAAGGAGCTTGAAAAACACACATCCTTGACTTGCCTTGCATTACACGCAATCATGACCTTCCTCGATAGCGTGTGTAGTACGCAATACCGAGTTTCACTAAACAACGATATGCTATTAAAATATTATTATAACTAGCAGTTATGAATAGTAATAACCACCTTTTAAAATTTTAGAAATTTTAGATCTCAAAATGGACTTTATTTTTGGATTCGGAGTATCGAATTTAGCCTAAGGTGAAATTTTGGTGATTTTCGGTTAACTTTCATATTTTGATGAATAGTGAAAATTACTAAATTTTAGTTAAAAACAAATTTTTCAATCGAAATAATTAATATTGATAAATTATTAATTTGAGTGGTTTTAAAGTATATTTAGAATATATTTTTACAATTTAATACAATGTTGGTCATTGGATATAATTTCACATTTAAACTAGACATAAACAAGTGTCAATCTTTTGATAGATATTGTTTCTTAAAAACACGCTCTTTGTTTTAACAGCGGGATTTAATTATAAAATTAATTAATGCAACTTCTATGATATGAATTTGGTAAAATAGACTTCATTTTTGAATTCGGAATATGAAATATAGCTTAGGATGAAATATTGGCATTGTTCTGAAAAACATCAATTTTTGATGAATAGTGAAACTACTAAGTGGTAGTTAAAAAATTAATTTCTTCATAAATCTTAATTTTACCGCTTCTGTGAATGGAATTTCAAAAATCCGAGAGACACGGTTGATGTCAGTAAGTAAAATGTGGTTCAATGAGATGAAAATAATTTTTGGTGAATAGTAACTTTTTACATTTATTTACCACGATTAAAAGTAAATAGGGTAATTAAGGGAAAAAAATGATATTATTATTACCCTAACACATGTCCTAATTCTATTGGACAAGTGTAATTCGACCAAAAACAAGCTTAGGAATAAAATATGACCATTTAGGCCCACTTGGATTAGATTAGGACATTTATTATTATTTAATTCAAAGAAGAGTTAAAAGAGTCAAAATCGAAGTTTATTTAGTAAAACATTTTTAATATAGGGTTGTACATAAGATAAATTCGATTGTAAATATTAATTAGAAAGCTAAAACTATTTCCTACATAATTATATTTTATTTATAATTTTTAGACTTTAAATAAATTAATTTATTTATGACACAACGATGATGCAGTAATTACCCTTTTAAGGAAATATTAACATAATTGATGTTATAAATGCTCAAATGAATGTAATTTGAGACTTTTTATGAATTCCACTAATTTTATAGGTTACTATGATATATTATTGTTGATTTAATCAACTTGGTTCGAACATATAATTCTGTTATGACTTTCACAAAAATCATATATCAAATAGTGTCAAAATGGACACAAAATAGTTTTTAAATCAAATAATATATTATTAATTGTTATTTTATTCCTAAAAATCTAAGGTTCGGACAAATGACTTATATAAGGATATATGTATTAGTAATAAACAATTTGGGGTTCGTTTGGCATGTTATAGTAAGTGTATTAACCATATAGTGAAAGAGAACAAAAAGACACGGTAAAAGTTAAATTATTTAACTTAGAGTTAAATCTAATTGATAAGGTTAAAATAATATCATAAACTTGTCTAAATCCTATTGGTTGATAGGATTTCCACCCATCCCCACATTAGCTTCTAAATAAGACCCTTTGGAACCATTATAAACTGATTTTGACTTTAATGTAAAATAATATTTTGAGATATTCCTAAAGTGCCCCTCTCCTCCCTTATAAAAGGGTACCTCCTCCCCCTCCTCCTCACACCAATTTGAGCACTCAAGCTCGGAAAACCCCTGCCAAAATCTCTTCTACACTTCCCTATCAACATCCTAGAGGTTCTGGTCTTCCTCAAAGGCCAATTTTATTGCCCTAAGAGGAGGTCTCAAAGAGGCGCTTCAAAGAAGAGGTAATTACCGTTACCAATTCTTTCATCTTTATTTCTTCTTCCACTTCTTCTTCTTAGGTTGTTTCATTATGAAGTAATAACATCAGTATCACTCATATACTGATATGTTATTATAAGTATGAAACAACCCTATTTCACCATCTATCCATCCTACGGAAAAAGAAATCACCGCGCGTGCGTACGTACGGAATACCGTCTCCACGCCGTGGTGTAATCTATTTTCCACCACCACCTTACATGGATGGGTATAATGGTGTAAAGAATAACTATACATAGTTATTACAACATCATGTTGATTCTGATATATTGTATAATCCACTCCAATTCAATTCAATATTTATGGAAATGATATCATCTCTCGTGTGTACGTACGGACTACCGTCTCCACGACGCGATGAGATTCATTCTCCATGTTAACCATTTAAGAATGATTATAAAGTATATATAAGACATAATAATGAAATATATGACATTATAAAGCTACTGTATTTATGTATATATATTTATGTCATCTACTTACTTTCATTTCAAGACAATAAGGAAAGGAAAACAACGTTAATGCGTACGTACGGACTACCGTCTCCATGAACGGTGTTTTTCATTTTATTTATCTATCTATTATATATATATATATACTGAATATATATGTTATATAAATCATGTTTTATATTCTGGAAGTAAGTAAATCATGATATAAGTAATAATGATGTCAAGAACAATATGTCAAAACACCTATGATAAATGAAACGATTTTACCCAAAACGCTTATTTAACATTGAATTTACAAAAGAACGGATAATATAATGTCATAAGTGAACCATATATGATATCATAACAATGAATATGATTATATAATAAGTCAATGACATTATTTAAATCATTATACAGGAGGTTCGGACACTTACGAAGCAAATCGGACCTAAGGTAAGGGAAAATATCACAATCTCACTTTTATCCGAGATTGTTTTTACTTTGCTAATTACTGGGGTGTATTTTATCATCCAAATCCATGTTACCTCAATATGTAATATTATTTCCATCCTTCTACAATAGTTTATATCCAATTTTACCCTTCGGTGAGTTTTTAGTAAAAGATACGAAAGGAATCTTTTGTCGTTTTTCGTACGAGGTACTTTTTGACTTTTCCGACAAAAGTACGAAGAATGTTTTTTTAACTTATACGGAATGAATGGATTTTTAAAACATTATTTCCAAGAAGCGTCCTTTACAAGTTTTCAAGTTTATTTTTAATCAACTTCTTTTATTTTAAAGTCGTATGACATGTTATGAAAGGAAAAATGTTTTTGAAGTAGAAAGGATATTTTCCTCAAGAATGGAGTTCAAGTATTTTATCAAAATTATTTTCCATATAAGATAATAAAAGGGTTCTGTTTTTATCCCTATTATTACATGGATTTGATTATATTGTGATGGAAACATTTTTATGAATTCCTTTATCTTATATGAATTGTTTTATGATGTCATGTTGTTTAAGAATCCCATTTTTATTACATGGGTTATGTTATGATGTATGGTTTATGATTATGTGGCACACATAAGAAAGGATTCATTATAAGATGGGTGGGACCTATATCTCCCTCCAATGCATTGGGTAAAGATTTTATATCTAATGAGATAGACAGGGCTGGAACGGTAGGTTATACCGGTTCAGTGAAACAGGACTGAAACGAGGGTTACTCGATTCAGAAAGGGACTTTGTCCACTAAGATAGTCTTGGCAATGAGTCTTGACTAACAAGAAATGATTCTCTATGATTATATGTGAATGCCACAAACTTTCATGTTTTAAGTTATGATTATTGTGATTACATTTCACTGCCATGATTTATCCCATGTTATGAAATTATGCTCTCTTTTGAAGATTAAGATTTCCAAAATGTTATGTTCTTATGAATACGATGTGATTGATATTTCTTTTGTTTACCCTTACTGAGCATTTGAGCTCACCCTTTTATGTTTTCTTTTCCCCAGGATATAAAGAAAGGTTTTAGGTAAAAAAAAGGAAGATCTTTATAGGAGATGTTGAAGATCTTTCACCACGATTAGAAGATTACGTTCCAAGTTTCCAAAGACACTAAACTATTACGATCCTTGTGTGTGTGTTTTTGTTATGTACTAAGTATTCCGCAAAAGTAATGTAATGTACATGTACGTAAAGATACGGGTCTCTACAGAAAGGGCCACAGAGCTTCTAGGATTTGTACACATGGATGTATGTGGACCATTTCCAGTAGAAGCTAGAGGTGGATATTCTTACTTCTTTACTTTTACTGATGATTTGAGTAGATAAAGATTTGTCTACTTAATGAGGTATAAGTCAGAAGCCTTAGAGAAATTTAAGTAATTCAAGAATGAAGTAGAGAATCAACTTGATGAGAAGATAAAGAAGCTTCGATCAGATTGAGGAAGTGAATTTCTAAACCAAGAGTTCATCAAACTTCTATGGGAGTCTGAGATTCTATCTCAGCTCACTCCCCCTTATAGACCATAGTGGAACGGTGTTAGTTAAAGGAGGAACCACACCTTGTTTGACATGGTGAGGTTGATGATGAGTCATGCAGATCTTCTATTATCCTTTTGGGGATATGCATTACAAACTGCAACATACACATTAAACTGAGTACTAACTAAGGCAGAAAATGGAATTCCCTCTGAGTTATGGAATGGAACGAGACCCATTTTGTCGCATACACGTGTATGGGGATGCGAGGTGTTTGTTAAGGCCTTCTCCGGAAACAAACTAGCACCCCAGGGCACGAAGTGTATCTTTATAGGATATACTAAGTAAACGAAAGGATATTACCTATATAACCCTCAAGACAAGAAAGTGACTGTCGCCAGACAAGCCACCTTTCTTGAGAGGGAGCACATCCTCAAAAAAATAGTGGGGGAAAGATTGACTTCGACGAAGTTGATGCTCAAGAAACACAGGAGTTGGTACAGGAACAAGTTCTACAGGTCCCCGTGGAAGAGGTTCTAGAAACACAAGTACTGCGTAGGAGCTCAACAGAGGTAAGGGAACCAGGGAGATTTGGTTTCCTAGTCATCGAGAATGGTGAATCATTATTGTTGGAAAATGATGAACCTCGCTCCTACAAGGAAGCAGTAGAAATCTTAGAAGATGCAAGATGGGTAGAAGCTATGAATTTTGAGATGGATTCGATGTATCAGAACCAAGTTTGGGTTCTGGTCGATGAGCCATTTGACGTAAAGCCTGTTGGATGCAAATGGGTATTCAAGATAAAGATGGACATGGAAGGTCAAGTTATCACATATAAAGCAAGGCTAGTGGCTAATGGATTTAGACAACATCAAGGAATTGACTATGATGAAACCTTGTCACCAGTTTCCATTTTTAAATCCATAAGAATCATACTTGACATAGCAGCTTACCATGACTAAGAGATTTGGTAGATGGATGTCAAAACAACATTCCTTAATAGGAACCTTCAGGAAGATGTCTATATGACACAACCAGAAGGGTTTGTGACACCAGGTGAAGCCAAACGGGTTTGCAAGTTGCATAAATCCATTTATGGATTGAAGCAATCATCCAGGTCATGGAACATTCGATTTGATGAAGATATAAAAGAATTTGGTTTCATGAAGAATGAATGTGAGCCATATGTTTATAAGTGGTTTAATGGGAATGCGGTTGTTATCCTAGTAGTATATGTTGATGACATATTACTTATTGGAAATGACATACCAGCCTTACAGTCAGTTAAGGACTGGTTGAACAAGTGCTTCTCCATGAAAGACTTAGGTGAAGCAGCCTACATTCTAGGGATCAAGATCATTCGTGATAGATCCAAGAGGTTGCTTGGACTAAGTCAGGGTAAATACATTTAACAGATACTAAAGAGATTTAGTATGGAAAAATCCAAGAGGGGATTGGTTCCAGTGTCACATGACTTACATATTTCTAAGAAAATATGTCCTCCGACACAATAAGAGAAAGATAGGATGAGCAAGATCCCATATGCCTCTGCTATAGGATCCATCATGTATGCCATGTTATGTACCAGGATTGATGTTGCCTATGTACTGAGCATGGTAGGCAGATATCAAGCAGATCCAGGAGAACAATATTGGACTGCTGTTAAGACTATCCTTAAGTATCTGATAAGAACTAAGGATATGTTCTCGGTATATGGTGGAGATGAGGATCTTGTCATCAGAGGGTATGTTGATACTGGTTTTTCAGACAAATCAGGATTATCTGAAGTCGCAGTCTGGATATTTTTTCTGTCTCAATGGAGGAGCTCTGAGTTGGAAGAGTTCAAAGCAGCCAGTTGTCATCGAATCTACAGCGAAGTCCAAGTATATAGCAGCTTCTGATGCAGCCAAGGAAGCCGTTTGGATTCGGAATTTTGTCCAGGAGCATGATGTGGTGCCTAGCAGTAAAGATACCATTACATTATATTGTGATAATACTGTTGCATTGGAACTTGCAAAAGAACCAAGGTCACATCAACGGACAAAGCACATACTCCGTAAGTATCACCTCTAGAGAGATTTCTATCAAAGGGGTGAAGTTGTAGTGAGCAGAGTGTCTACGGAAGAGAATGTGGTGGACCACATGACTAAAGGCCTATCTCAGCAGAAGCATGAGTATCATGTGAGAGCTAGCGGGTTAAAGGTTGTTAGTAGTTGGATCTAGTACAAGTGGGAGTCTGTTTGAGTTGGTGGCCTAAAACCAACTACTTTGTACTTTATTAATTAATAAAAGCCTTATTACATCTTGATTGTTCTTCCGCGTGACAATGCATGTGATAATGTCCTAAGGATAGATGTTGTATTAAAGGGTCATAGCAGATCCATACTATGATGAGAACCCGGAAGTGCCATAACACTATTCTGGAAAGTATGTTCTATGGCCGGATGATATTATTTTAGGGGCACAAATAATACAAGTCATTAGGTGTGAGGACTCATAAAACTTTGAGGAACCTTCTCATGGTGTGCACCCTTGGTAATATCTAGGAGGATATTATGAGAACGAGACCCACCAGTAGGAAATCCACATTTCATAGTTTCATTGGATGTTCCTATCTGCGGACGTGTGTATTGGTCCCTAGACTTTAAGATTATTATTTATGGGTATTAAAACTCGCGCACTTAGATGTATTGATGAAAACTGTGACAACACACTGTACACAATGAGGTATGATACGTTGGGTGCGTCATGAGTAATACTGCATTAATGGATAATTCGAGAAAGTATTTATCCCTTCCATTCCATAACGAAAGTAGATATCTCATGCCCTTTGATGGAATTGATATAGCCTACATAAATCCATGGCCATGGTATGGTATGGGTGAGTTCAATTCCGGGAATTCAAAGAAATAATAATCGAGTACATGGGTTGATGGCACTAGCATGCAACCCTCTTTATTAGAGATATCGAGATGAAGGGATTATATTACACGGTAAGCATTCGTAGGAGGTGACTCGTCATTGGGGTGTTAACTTCTTTCTCTATGGGTGCCTTGGCGTGTTGATAGATGCTAACCTTGGAATTTAGGCAGGCTCGGCCTAATTCCACTGAGAAAGAGGCCTAGTGGGTCACACACTAAGTGTGTCCATGTATCTCAGTTAAATAATAATTTAACAAGTTGAATAAAGATTATTCCTAATTGTGGTTAAATAATTTTTCAAGGAAATCTGATCGCATTTATTTCGACACTAGTTATTCGAGAGAATATATTTTGGGAGAAATATTATGTATTTATTAGCGAGTAATGCAGTTAGATTTATTTAAGAAATAAATAGCCATTACTCAAGATCTAATAAATGAGGTGGAGGAAAATAAATAAAACTGGAAAAATAAAATTACACGCCGTGTATGTTTATACATACACACCGTGTAGTTTGTTTTTTCGGGATTCGTGAGAAAATATTTTTTATTTAATTAAATGATATTAAATGTGATACATTGGATGTATGTCAAATAATAATGATGGTCAACTGTCATTATTAAGACATGGGGTATTAGTAATAATTAAATGAAATAATTAAATTATTTTGGGCAATTAATTCATTTTATTATTCTAAGTATTATAAATCCCAATTACATTATTCTCATCAGGTTGAGCCAATTTTGGGTGTTCACAAAGTATTGGAAATACTTTCAAGCCAAGAGAGAATTCCATTTCCACAAAGAAGGCTTTCAAGTTAAGAAATAAATATCCTCCACCGGATCGAGGCGATCGAAGACGGACATCGCAAGCGAAAGATCTTCCACACTAGCACCTAGAGTTCCCGTCAGCGACGTCCAGAGATACGTGTAGCACATGTGGATCATCGCTAGAGGAATACTATACTTGGATTCTACAATGCAACAACAAATCACAGGATCGTGACCAGAGACATCAACGAACAAGGAATTCCATCGAGGTAATTCTTATGAATTAATTAAATTAATTATAACCAACATATGATGATCCTATCTTGAGGGTTATGGGAATCTTCTTTTCTTCTTCCCTTATTTGTTCTATTCTGAAGATCCGGCGTTTTATATCATGACAGATCTCGGATTAAACATCGTTTAACGTTAAAATTAATGTTGGGAAATCCCACCAATGCGCATCTGCTGCGCCCGGAACCTATATTTTTTTCCTTAACATTTTGGAATTTTTTAGATGCTAAAGTACAAATTTAAAAGGGAAAGGATATTTTCATCAAGAATATTTTAATGATATTTTAATGTAATTTATATTCATAAATGAAAAAGCAATTGTTGTAGTTTACGTTTTATAGGGGATATGATCCTACTGTAACATCCAATTTCATTCTCTAGATGGTTTTTGATTATGCTAAAGATATTTTTATAGAACATTTTCCTTGTCCATTGATTATACTATAATGAATTTCTTGGATGATTATGAAACCCATTTCCTTTATCTAGGGAATGCTATGATGAAATTATTATAAAACCCATTTACTTTATATGTGTTATGCTATGAATAAATGTTTATGAAACCCATTTTGTTTATATGAGTTATGTTATGATGAATGTTTTATGATCTAGTGGAATGAAAATTCATGGATTATGTGATGGGTGGGAACTATATCTCCCTACAATACATTGGGTAATGATTCATGTTCTTTGAGGTCAGAGGATATTTGGGAGGTTATCTGATCTTGAAAAGAATGGTACATGAGAGGTTATCCCAAGCTTGAAAAAATGGAACACAAGAGGTTATCCCAATCCGGAAGTGGGTACATAGGTGGTTATCTCAGTCCTAACATGTTATGAATTCCTTGGTGGGTATCCTTGAAATAATTTTTTCTATGGTTATATGTATACCAAAAAGCTATTTCTTATTCTAATGTCATGATCTCTTGGAACAAGTTCTTTAATTGCATTTCGATTCATGTCTTATGGACTACTAAGACTTATATTACAACTCATGTTTTTGATCTATATGGTCTTATAATGTTTTAATCATGTTCTCATACCCTTATTCTAATGTTATGGAGATATCTCCATTGTTTACACTTACTAAGAATTAGAGATAACGCTTTTTATGTTTCCATTCCCCAAGTTATGAAAAAAGGCTCATAAGTAGGTTATGTGTATGAGGTTTAATATGTGATAAGATATTCATGGTATATATTGATTATCTTTCATAAAATAAGAATATTATGCATTTAGTGTCCAAAGAAACTAAGGATTTATAGTCCTTGAGGGTGAATTTGTAAAATGTATTGACCATCATCTATTGAGATATAATATATATATATGAAACTTATGGGTCATTATAGTTTTATTAGGGAAAAGGTTTTGTAAAACCTTCAAAAACATGGATGAGAAATCATTAGTGAGATCCATAATGATATCTCTAAGGATTTGTGTACAAATTATTCAATGTATTTCAAATTGACCTAGAATTTTGTTGAAGGATAGAGCTAGTGGTTTAAAATAAATTAAATCCCTATATGGAAACTAGAAGTTGATTTGGATTTGGTATAGTTTTACCCATGTTAAATAACTAAGAAAAGGGAACAATGACATAGACTTGATCACCAACTAGTGTACAAAAACCGACCTAGCTTCACACCTGGTTTGTCACTCCCAAGGGATATGCTTTGGAAATTCAAAAACTCATTATAAACCATCTTAAAGGATTTGAATAGATTATGTCCATGAGTGACATAGATTAAACCTAATATATCATGGTTGTAAAATAATGTGTCATGATTTATAAATCCTATACATTATATTTCAGGATTATGTGGTTTCCCACTATGATTATTCTTTTTAAAACTATTGTTTTTAGTTTTATTCAATGGTTGGAATCAGGAGGAATCATGTTAACATTAAATGTCAAGGAAATTTAGTGACTATGAGAAACTAAACTGGATTATGACTAGAGATAAATATATTGTGTTTTTTCTTAATCAATTATCATAATAAATTATTAACTATGTGTTCTTTAGTGAGATTCGTAACACATAAAATTAGAGGAAGATGGAATTTGATGAACGTTTTTGTGGTAATTAATAGAGAAGAAATAAGATTGGTCTTCCTTCATGTCAATAATATGGGAAGAAGAACCTAGAAAAAAATCTCAATTAGAGGGGTAATATTTTTTCCATGTGGAAATAAAGGCCATATAGCAATAAAATTCCAAAGAATTTATGGACTTATAAGTGATTAAATTGTGAATTATCTGACTCAATGACTTAAAATAAGGGTTATACCCTAGAAGAATGAAAGAAAAATGTTATACCAAATCATTTAAGTAAAATATTTTTATTATTTATGTCTTTAAATATATGAATTATGTTGTATAATTATTTTATCAACTGTATTTTGGCGATAAGAAGCATTAAACATCTATGGATTTTTTCATTCTGGAAATATATATGTCTTTATGTAAGATTAACTTAGGATTTATGGGTATGTTCATGGATTTATGAGTTTAGGGTTGATCATAATTTCAATTTCTTGGACACCTATTATTGGGTTCTAAGTAATGATATTTTAATGTGATTAATGTCATTTTTAGAGATGTTTTATTGGAATAAGGTATATATAACTCTTTTGTTAAACATGAAGTATAATTTGAGGAATAATGATCTTTGAATAAGTTTAATGGTATTGATAACCTTTATGGTTTATAAGAAATTTTAAGATTAAGGTTAATTTTAAGGATACTAAATGTATTTCTGGGGATGTTATAAGAATTATATTCATACAGTCTTAGAATAAATGACAACATGTCACATCTTGAGAGGTCATGAGACTTGAACCCCTAAAATAAGAGAGATATGGGTGAAATGACTAACACTGGATTATGTGATACCATGGTTAGTATAGATTATTAGTTACATAAATATTAAGTTGAGTTTTAGAACATTTGTTTTATCATAGAGACAAACATGATATTTAAAAATTATATGATTATATCTGATTCCTCATGAGAATTGATGGTTCATGAGAAATATTACCCAAATAATTATTTGGAGTTATATATGGTAAATTGTTTCATTAAATATATAGAATAAATATATTTATGGAGTAATGTGTGATATATATATTCAGATCACAAATTTTAAAGTATATATCATGTAGAAGAAGTTGAACATGTACCATAAAATATGGTTGGAGTTGATTAAAGATTATTAATTCTCAATGCACTATTAACATACGTAAGTAAACAGGGTGGTCGATGCCTTATGCTGAGTGGATCAAGTTAGATTATCTATGACAATGATAAAAAATATGAAATATTTATGTATTTCCAATGGATATATTTGGATATCCTGAAGGGAGGGAAAAAATATTATCTATCTCAAACGAGTGTTCAACAATCCATCCAAGTGAAAATTAAAGAGGTATATAAAGAATATGTATATATATAGAAGAATGAGATGAATGTTCCTTAGTTTAACCTTAATCCTCAGGGAATGGTAAGGTTCAATAATTATGTATGTATTCCATCAATTCAAGATTTTAATAAAGAGTTTTTAGAGGAAGCTTATAGTTATTCATTGTCTATTTATCTTGGATGTGCAAAGATGTATGTCGATCTGAAAGAGTATTTATAGTGGGATGGATTAAAAATAGATATTGTAGAATTTGTATCTCAATTCTAGGTATGTCTTCAACTGAAGACTGGGAAAAAACATATATGGTTATACTAGAAACATTACCCATACTAGAATGAAAATGGGAAAACATCACCATAGATTTTGTAATCCTACTCCCCAAAATATCAAGAGGGAACAATCCAACATCAGTTTTAGTAGATCTCTATAAACATTTATCACATTTTACGACTATCAAATAATATCTATCTATGTTTTTTCTCACTAGGATATACATTAAATAAGTAGCAAGGTTTCATTCGATATCACATTTTATTAAGTATGATCAGGATCTAAAGGCCACCCCGATGTTCAAGTGATGTATTGAACATGCCCGAATATGAAGATATGTTTCAGAACTTTGTATCATCCTTATATGGTTGGTTAGTATTAGAGAACAATTAAAACCCTATTGTATATGATTAAATCTTATTCAATGGATTTCCAAGGTGTTTGGGATTGAAACTTTCATCTGGTTGAGTTTTCATACAACAATATATTTACATTGGGAATTCAGATGGATACTTATAAAACCCTTTATAGAATGGAATTTTGAACTACAATTTATTAGTATAATTTGGGAGAAAGAGAGATATTGGGATCTGAGTAATCTGAATAAATAATAAAGAAGGTTATATCCCTTTAGTAACACATCGAGGCTACACTGAGTCGACATAAAAGTTATGCAGACAATCACCGGTGTAATATAGAATTTGAAGTTAGTTAGAGGGTTTTTCCTTAGGATTTATTCATTAAACAAGGTAATAAAATTTGGAAATAAGATAAAATTAATCCTTAGGTATATCATTCTCTTTGAAAATTTTGATCGTATTAGGATGGTATCGCATCGACTAGTGATTTCATGGAGCCTCTGTCAAGTTCATGATGTGATCCTTGTATATATCTTGAGGATGTTCATAAATGATACTTCACATGTATTTAAATTAGAGTACATACCATTGGAACATGATCATTTATATATGGGAAAACCTTTATAGTTTCTAGATCATACATAAAGAAAGTGTTGTGAAAATGAAAACTCACCTGGTCAAAGTTTTGTGTTGAAACCAATAATTTAAAGAAGCTATGTGGGAACCAAAGGATATGAAGAGGAATAAGCATCCTCAATTGTTTTTAAAAATGTGATGTAATATTTAGGGATAAATTCATATTAAGGGGGTTATAATGAAACAGATAGATATTTTATGAAATATTTTTTTCTGAATAAATTAAATTTCTTCAATAGCTTGCATTATATGCATCCTCATGTTTTATTGAACATTGATATACTATTAATATTATTATTTAAATATGACCACTATAACATTGTACTTAAACTTGGAGGTATGGATATGAATAATGTTTTCAAAAAATATTAAGCATAATGGTTTTATATAAAGAAATTTTTTTGATGAAAAAGTACATTATTTTTAGTAAGATAGTTATATGTTATAAAAATAATATTTTCTCAAAGAGAAAAATTTATTAACAAAGAAAAATTTAATTTTTTAAATTTTTTGATAATTTAGTTATTAAAATAAACTTCACTTTTAAAAATCTAAATGTAGAAATTATATTTGAGTAAATATTTGATAATTTTCTAAAAATATTAATTTTTTGATGAATAAAAAAAATACTAATAGTTATTAAAAATTACCATTTCATTTAAATATTTTACAAGATCTATTTTATTTTAATGAGGTATTGAATGTAAAATTAGTTTAATAATATATTTATTAATAAAATTTAGTAAATATTAGTCAATTTCAAATTGAGTTTTGATATTAAAACTTTATATACATATGAAACATTAAACTTTGGAAAACTACTTTTTCACCACATATGTAGGTTTTATTATAAATAAAATTTTGCCACTTATCTGAATTTAATTTTATAAAATGGATTAAATATTTGTAAAAAGAATAATTTATATTATAAAATAATATAAAATTAATTTATGTTCAAAAGGATGTTTAAAAATAATGAAAATTAAGTACTATAGTTATGGTTAAAACAGGGTTTTGTTGGTTACGTAAGCATGTGTTAAAATTAATTTTCAACACACATTGGATATTATTTAATAAATTGGATTTAATATTTATAATACGTGCGTTCAAATTATCTAATAATTATCATTTTTATTTTATTATTAAAGGATAAATTACTTAGGTAAATAAAAAGAGACTGGTTACCATGTTGAAAATTGAAATTGTAAAATTGAGTGAACTTAGATATTGAATAACAAAATACATAAAAAATGGGTATTTTTTTAGAGGTGTGTATCAAAAATTTAATATCTCCTCTCATTTATTTATAAAATTTTGAGGAACATTTCAAGAGAGCAAATTTCTATTATTGTATTGGTTTGGGTATTTAAAAAATGTTACTTCTCAATTATAAAAGGGGACCTACTCCCATCACTTCTTCACACCTAATAAAACATTTTTTTGACCATAACCTGAAAAATATATCCAAAACATAATTATACATTTTATATATCTTTTATTATTCCAAAAATAATAATAATTGGGTCCTTAATAAGATATCCAAAAGAGTTTTTTCTAAGAGATGGTAATTGTCTTCACTAAAATCATTATTTTTAATTCTTCCCCTACCAAATTCATTCATGTAATAAAAATTAAAGTATAATAAAAAAATTATATATCATATAATGATATGTTATTATTTTTATATAATAACCTATATCCATATCTCCTTTCATCAAGTGGTAAACGAAACTGTTGATGCAGTATAAGGAGGACTACCACCAAGCTAATTGAAGTAATTCATTTTCCATCACCACCACTCACGGATGGATATAGTATTGGATTTAAAATATTTATATTATATTTTGGAAATAATTATTATTAGGGAGTTATAATATCATAAAAACCTTCTTACCTTCTATTCTGTGGAAAAATGACAATATTACTCGCGTGTTTGACAGATTATCACCTCATAAAGTAATGTGATTCGTTTTCACTTGTGCTTTACATGGAAGGTAATAAGGATTGGTTTAATTAAAATATGTAATATACATTAAAAAAATATTTTTTAAAGTTAATATATTATTTAACTTTATTTTGTTTCATGTTTCGGGAAAATGAAAACAAGTTACATGCATGCATACGACCTACTGTCTCCATGAATAGTGTACTGAATTTTCAGTCTCTATCTTTTATGGATTAATATAAATACATATATAATGAATACATATTATATTTGTAACATTTAAAAAATTATAAATATGATGGATAAATGATCATAATATATGGTAAAATAATCAAAACATACATGAAAAATGTAGTAGTTATTACCTGAAACATGATTTTAACAAGAAATTATTAACAAAAAAGTAATAAAAGGTTATAAGTAAATAATATACTGTATGATATATATAATTATTGTTATGGAATATTTGTATAATATTATTATATTTATTATATATGAGGTTATAATGTATAAGATGTAAGCTGAGAGTTCAGGTAAGGGATTTTTAGTCTCCCTTTTATTTATGGGATATATATGTCATATTCACCACTTATATAGTTTGTGTGGTGTGAATAATGATCTATTGACATGTTATATCATGAATAAAATTATTTTCATGATATTACAGGTTTTATTTTATTTTTTCCTTTAATGTTGATTATGATTCAAAATACTACCAAAGCGATAAGGGATTATCATGTCACTTTTATTTATGTGAGACACATGTCTTATACAAAAATTTTTTATTTTGTGTTGTGTATATAATTACTATTATTGTATTCTCTGATCCTTTTCATGATAATTATGGGATATAAATATCTATCTAATTTTCGATCTTATATAGGGCTTATGATTTTAATGATATTAAACTGGTAAATATTTTATGTTACACTCTTTTTTTTTCAGGATTGTTTATTTTTAAGCTTCCAGTGATGAGTTATTATTATAAAACACACAAGAAACACATAAATTTTCTTCTAAAATGGTTATTTATTGATATTATATTTTTTCAATTCACTTTACTCTCTTTATGTACTCATGATTATAGAATATTTCTTTTAATAAAAAATACGTGTTTATTTCTCTCTTTAGTTGAAAATCCTTTTTGGTCCATGTCCATGTTTTCTAATAAAAGGTTTAAATAAAGATTTAATGATATATAATGGTTTTTTAAAAACATATAAACCCATGTTTTACATTTAAAATATATTATAAGAATTAATATTCTTGTGATTTTCGAAATAATATTGTTTTGACTTTTTATCAAAACTGTGAAAGGAATCTTACTTTTAATGTTTATGACATGAAATTTTCTTCATCATCATGAAATATAAATAATTTAAATATTACATTATATTTTTCAAAGTTATTTTCAGTGAAAACCTTTTATTTAACATTGGAGAACATTTTTGATTTTAAAAAATTGATTTCAATTGAAAAGGATACTTTCCTCAAGAATGTTTTAATTATCATTTTATGGAATTTATATTTATCAATAACAATAATCATTAGAGTTGATTATGTTTTTTCTAGGTATATTATCCAATTATAACATCCGTATTCTTTATTTTGATGGTTTGGTATAATGAATAATATAATATTATGAAACCCATTACTTTTCGATAGTTCATACTACGATGAGTTAATGAGATGATTATAAAACCCATTTCCATTGTATGGGTTATACCATAATAAAATTTTTATAAAACAAATTTCATTTATATAGGATTTTATATGATGAAATGTTTATGAAACCCATCGCCTTTCTATGTGATATGATATAATGATTATTTTATGATCTTTTGACACACAAATCTATGAATTATGTGATGGGTGGGACCTATATATCCATACAATGTATTGGGTAATAATTAATGTTCTATGAGATAATAGGGTACACATGTTGTTATCTCAAGCCTAAACAAGAGGGTATATGGTAGGTTATCCCAATCCCAAAAAAGAGGCTATGTTGGTGGTTATCATAATCCCTAAAAAATGGTACACATGACATTATCCCAAGCCCGAATCAGGTACACACGCGATTAGAACCATCCTAATATGTTATTACTTTATTGTTGGGTATCCTTGACACAAGGTTTAACATGATTATATGTATTCCATAAATATGTCTTTTAAAAATTTTATGATCACATAGATCATATTCTTGTATTTTTTTATGATTAATCCATGAGGAACCACCAATATTTATGTCATGGTTTTTATATATATTATATGTAGGGTATGGTTTAAAAATTTTATTCTCATGTTTTGATAACCTTAAGATCATGTTATATTGACATATCCTTTATTTACCCTTAATGAGAATTTTACCTCACCCTTTTTTTTGGTTTCCTTTCCCAATGTTATAAATAAAGGTCTTAAGTAGGGTATTCCCATGAATTTTACTACGATGGAATATTTTTAGGATAGATGTTGAAGATCCTTCATGAAATATAAAGATTGGGTATATGGTTTCCAAATACAATAAAAATTTATAGTGATCAGGAATGTATTTGTGAAATGAATTAAATGACCATCCATTAAGATGTAATATCCATGTATGAAAATATTGTGTCATTATAGTTGGTATCAAAGGAAAGGTTAAGTTAAAAAATTAGAAACTAGGATGAGAAAACTATAGTGAAATCCATTATTATATATATAAGGATATGTCAAAGTACAGAAAAATGTATATGAATTTTGGTGAAGGATAGAGTAAGTGGATTCCAAGAAATTAAATCCTTGTTTGGATACATAAGGGGATGTATCCCTATAATAGTTTTACCTATGGGTAACAACACTGAAAATTTCACATTGATATAGACTTGATCATCACATGGTTCTCAATAATGGGCCATTATGGACATCTAGTTTTTCACTCATTAGGGATATGATTTGGATATTTACAAACTAGTTATGAACTATTGTGAAATATTTGAAAAGATGATGACATAAGTAACCTATGTTAAACTTAAGGTTTCATAGAATGAGAAGAATGTTTCATGATTTAAAAAAAATATATGAGGTTTTTATGATTATGTGGTTTCCCCTATGATTATTGTTTCTCACACTATGATTTTTTGTTTTATTCAATGGATAGAACCAGATAGACAGATGTTAACACTGAATGCGATGGAAAATTTGGTGATCATGAGTGACCAAATTGGATGATGTTTAGAGATAAAGATATTATGACTATGTCTAATTAGTTTTCCCGATATATGACTAATAATGAAAACTTTAGTGAGATTATTAACACATCAAATAAGAAGAATATATACTTTTATGAACATTAGGGTGGTAATGAACCAAGAGGAAAAGAAATACAACTTCCTATATGTTAAGAATGTGGGAAGAAGAACCTAAAAGAATATCTCAAATGGAAGGTAATATTTTTTCCATGTGGATATGATTTTCATAGATTAATGAATTTCCAGGGAATTAAATGTACTATATTTGAGTAACTTGGGAATTATTTTATTCAGTGACCTAATCTAAGGGTTAACTCCTCAAATAAGGAAGGAAATAAATTATAAAAAATCATTGAAGTAAAATGGTTTAATTATTTATGTACTTGAAATCAAGAAATATTCTATAGAAGTATTTTACCAATGGTATTTTGGTTATAAGAATCATGAATCATATAAGGATTGTTTAAATTTTTGAATAATATATGTCTTTATGTAATATTAACCTAAGAGTTATGGATACCGTAATGGGATTATGAGTTTAAGTTAGATCATAAGTTCAATGTGTTAGATAACCTTTTTTTGGATCTCTGTGATGATATTTTAATGTGATTAATAAAATTTTGGGAGATATTTTATTTGAATAAGGTATATGTAACTCTTAGATTCAATAGGAATTATTATATAAGGAAGACTGGTCTTTTCATATGTTTAAGGGAATTGATAACAGTCTGGTTTTATATGATTTTTTATAATTATAGTTTTTTAAGTATATTAAACATATTTTTACTGATGTTATATGAATTATATTAATATAGTTTCAGTATAAAGGATAACCATTCACATTTGGAAAGGTCACAGGGCTTGAAACCACAACTGAAGAGAGATAAGGGTGAAATTCCTACCACCTTCCTATATAATGACTTGTTTAGTACAAATGATGTTAAATTTGACTATTTAATTGATATTTGGAAATTTTGTTTTGTAGAGATAACCATGAGATTTAAAAATTATAGGGTTATAACTTACGCTTCATGGAAAATTAAGATCCATGCGAAAAATTACCGAACTCATGGTTTGGATTTAGTTACTGTAATTTTTGATTAAAGATATGGATAAATTATATTTATAGATTAAGGTGTGATATATATATTGATCATAAAAATTGAAAGCATATATTCCCTCAAAAGGAGTTGAACATGCCCTAAAGAAGATGATTGGTGTTGATTAATGATTACAATTATTTAATAAATTTCACCATGGGAAAGATAACATGGTGGTCTATTCCATAAGTCAAAGGAATCATGCTAGATTAATTATGTTGAGTATAAAAAGATCTACTATTTCTGGATTTGGAAAGGATGGATCTAAAAAATTTAAAGGAAGGGTGAAAATATTATCTTTCTTAAATGATTTTTCAACTATCTATCAATGTGATTATTTAAATGGTACAAAAGGAAGATTTATAGATTCAGAATAAGGTTAGAAATGTTTCTTAGTATAACATTTATCATTATGGAATGATAAGGTTCATAAACAATGAATTTTTTCTATCCAAACCAGATTTAAAGATAGAGATGGTATAAGAATTTCATAGTTCTTAATTCTCTCTTAATCCTGGAAGAATAAAGATTTACACAGAACTGAAAGTGTATTTATAGTGGGTTTTCAGGAAGAGATATATTTCATAATTTGTATCTTGGTGCTTGGTATGTTATCAAGATAAGACTTAGATACAAAAATTCTAAGGGGATTTTATAATCATTACACATACAAGAATGGAAATAGGAGATTATCACCATGGATTTTATCATTGGACTCACCAAAAAATCGAAAGGGAACAATTTTATATTGGTTGTATCCAATCACCTTAGAAAGTTAGCACACTTCATCCCCATCATATAATATTTTTTTAGATCATATCACAATGATATACAATAAAGAAGTAGTAAAGTTTCATAGAATACCTCATTAAATTATGTCTGATCAGGATGTGAGGATTACCTAGAGGTTCTAAATAAGTATTTATCATGCCTTAGAAACTGAGATAGGTTTTATCACAACATATTATCCTTAAATATATGGTTATTCTAAGATAAAAATTGAAACCCAGGAGGATATTCTAAGATATTCTTATATATATTTCGAAGGTGCTATAGATAGACACCTTTCTCTGGTTGAGTTTTCAAACAAAATTATCTTTCACTCAATAATTTATATGGATCCTTATGAATACCTATTTTGAAAAATTGTATAACTCAAACATAATAGGATGAGTATGGAGAGAAAGAGATATTGAAACCTAACCCAGATGAAGAAATCATATAGAATCCATAAGAATTTGATAATTCAATGTCTGTATTAATAGCACGAGATACTATGTCTTCATGTGATGAAATTTATTTTAGAGACTGATGACATTAAAAGGATGGGTTAAATCCCATAGAATAGATGATAAATATTTATCTTTGGGATTGAATATGTAGTGCACAACATGAATTTCTACCCTTGTGATGTTTTCTTCATACCTAGTAACATTTCCCTCTTAATTTTGTATAAGACTCATGAATTGTATCTCTATATCCGCTCACTATTCTTGAAAAAACAATTTTCCTACAGAATTTCCTTAAAGTAATTCCATTTTATGTTCATCATTTTCCCCCCATTATTTTTTTTGAATCAATGATAACCATTGATAAAAATCCCATGAGAGATAATAAATACCATGACCATCTTCTCCATTTCATTACTTCCCAATGAAATAAATATATTATCTAAATATATTATCCATTGATCAGATAAAAATGTATTTTTATACCCAATTAATGATGGATGTTTTTGACACACGATGTTGACTATAAATGTTAAACCACATTGAGGAACAATAAGATTCTTCATATGGGAAAATTTATTTGTCATAAACCTTGTCAAAAGCCCCAATATAGTTATAAATTGTTCAAATCTAATTGTAGCTATGACTGCAACTTCATTATCCTTCATATGAGGGAAAGAACCATGTATATTATGTGCATTGATATGGTTTCCATTCTATCATATAGGATCCATTTATAAAAAATAACATACAATAAATTAGATGATAACATTATGAATCATAATGTATAATTTAAAAAATATTGAAACATTTAACCAAAATTGAAAAATTTATGCCTTTCTAATATCATATTTAAAACCTATTTCATTGGGAATATTTTCAAATCATAAAAATATTTTCATATCATTCATAATAGTTTAAAAATAAAATGTGAATTAACCCATGTATATCCCCTAGTAGTGTTAAGCTTGTTACAGAGTAAGGGCACACTAACCATGCACTAGAAAGATAGTCGAGATATAATAAAAACAACTTTTTCTGGGTTATTACCCCTAGATGAATCTTCACCAAAACCATGTCAACTTATTTTATCCAAAAAAGTAATTATTTCTATAAAACTACATAATATCTACCTTAACAAAACTTTAGGATGTTATAAAATACATAGATTTATCCTAATGGTAAGTCATAGGGTCATATTCAATAATCCATATTTTTATAAACCTGGTTCTCATAGTTTCTACTAGACTTTCTCTAAAACAATTGTAAAGATCCTAAACATAGTAGCTTGGAGTCAGTTGTTAATTTATTAAATTGGAACTCAAATAGTTCAGCAGTCTATGAAAACTAGATACATACATGAATTTCATATTAAATTAGAATACTTAAAATAAAAAATTGTATTTTATTTGATAACTATATTATTCACTTTATAATATCCATATCTACCAATCATAATACACCTATTAGAATAAAGCGTAAAGGAAATATATGAATGGGGTGAGATCAGATGCTCAGTAATTGTACACATATAGCAGAAGCTAATATGGGATTAATAATATCAAAAAATAAATGATAATAAAATAATTCTATATAAATAATCACAATATATTGAAACCTATATATGGATATCATAACTAAAAAAAGCATATGGGTATCAATAAATTATTTTCATAATGATTGAATCATAATTTCGGACATCTGAAACTTACTATATAGTCATCATGCCAAGAAATATTACAAAAATGGGTAAAACCTCAACCAAAATACCCAATCTAGTTTTCTCTTGATATCTACTATTTTGTTGTGGGGATAAGTAATTCATGGCCCCACACATCACTATATAATTCCAATTCATTAATAATATGAATATACGACATAACATAATCAACATGACTTAAAAATCAATAGTTTTCCATATTAGATGAACTAGCATATAGAATATCAATACTTTCCCAGGTTATGAAAATCATTATCCATCAAATGAAATATGGTTGATGGTATCATAAGATCAGAACCCCAGTAATTATAATATTCAATAAAGTGTGTTGATAAATATTAAAATAAATTAAAAATATCATTGGAAAATTCCTTGGGTAGAATACAGTTTTCACTTTGATTTATCTTACCAAAAATTTCCCAAATACTAAGAAAAACATTTCTCAGAAAAATAACATTTTAATATTTTAATTTAATTTTTAAACCATTTAGTGGTCATGATAGAGGGAAATTCCATTCTTTCCATATAAGTTAAAAAACATCCCTTTCTAACATTTGTAAAAATGGTCAAAAGGTAACTCATTAAGAAAAAGATAAGATAATTCATTTAAAACAATTTTTTAAATATAAAAACATTGGTAAAATTTATTTAATAAAAAATTATATAATATGAACAATATTATTTAAAATATTTTAAGTTAAATATAGACATGGAAGAAAGATATTCCCAACCGAGTAGAAAAAAATTTGGTTATCGTTAAATATATTTCTTCAGTATATTGAGTATGTAATGAGAGAAAAATGAATGGAAAACTATTAATTTAAAGATATAAATCGAGTAGAAAAAAACATATTGGATTTATGATATAAAGATTAAGTAGTTTCCCCAATGATTACTTAAATAGAATCAAACTTGAATAATGATGAGAGTTTGAAATAAACCCTTACCTCAGGTCTAACTTTCTCCACACATGTTTGAACCTCTCATATAATAAATATTGATTTATTATTAATTTAATACATAACCATACTTGTATATATCATAAAATATATTATTTAATTCTAACCTTTTATTACCCGATTATTAACAATTCTTTTTTATAATCACCATTTCAGGTGATATCTTCTTATTTTTTCATGTAATTTTTGGTTTGGTAATTTTATTCTCTATTATATTATGAAGGTTACATACCTCATGATTTTTTAATAATGATATAAATATCATAAATATATATATTCATTATCTACATGTTTAGATAAATACTTAAATTTAGTGTTAGAAAAACAAATTAAACCTTTCATGGAGATGGTAGGTCATGTGTATGCACAAATGTAGTTTTAATTTTTCTACGAATGAAACAAAAGAAAAAGAAAATTTTAAATTTAAATTTAAATAATCAATATTATATAAAATATATTAATTAAATATATCCTTATTTTTATTCACATTAAAATAAAATGGAAAACATATCACAAGGCTTCATGGTGGTGTCAGTCCACACTTACATAAGAGAAATGTTATCATTTTCCAACAAATTGGAATATAAAAAGGTAGATGATATATTATAATTACATAAGTACATTTTTAAAATATCATATATATATATATATATTAAAATAAGTGTGTAAAACATTACTAAACTGTTTTTTAGAAATTATAGTTTTTAATTGAAAAACTGGATTTATTCTAATCTCATGATTTGAAAAAAAATTAGATGAATGGTAAAAAAAATTGTATGAATACATAACATTTAACTTTCATTAATATTATTAAAAAAGAGTGACTAATTTAATTTATGAAGATAAAAAAACATTTTTGGCCTAAAAAATATTTTTAGAAAAACAATTATTTTAATTTAAAATGATTTGAATTTTCATTTTTAATTAATATATAACCAATGAATTTATGTTAGACTTGATTAACCCATATAATTTCCATAATATAGAGACTTCAATTCAAACCATCCAATTTAATTAATATTTTACAATGTTATACTATATTACAGTTCATTTATACTTGGGGTTTCATGTATTGAATGTTATAAAAGATAATAAAATTTTTTGAAAAGAAAAATATTATAAAATCCGGTGGTGTTATAATAAAAAAACTCTATAAGAAACCCTAAAAACACAAAAAATGGAACAATAAGCTAACTTATAATAAAAATAAAAAGGTGGCATAACTAATGAGGAACCTATATATTATTAAAGGATACGAATATAGGGAAACAGAAGAGGGATTGTTCTTCATAATCAAATGAAGGATAAATTCCGCACCCAATCAAAGAATATGAAATAAAAAAAATCGAGAAACTCATATAGCCTCTAGAAATCTATTTTGTAGGATCTAGATACCTAATGTAGTTAGGAATGAATAATGACTCTATGGAGTATCCTTGTCATGTTTGGGAACATAGATAGAATAAATATAAAATCCATAGACAAAGGATACCTACCCCATATGTGTGGGAGAAATAATGACTCTATCCTATCCACGAGTAATGGATCTATTCCCTATATGAGTAAATTGGTGAAATATATATACCACTATATTTAGGTAGAGGTTACCTTCCCCAAATGAATGAGGGAAATTACAACCCTAATTGAGGATATTGTGGGGAAAATTTACCTTGACACAACTATACAACCAAGGATGGTTATTGAACCATAAAATGTTTGGAATATCATGCATGGACCTAATCACTATAGTTACATAGATAAATTCAATATATGGTTATCAAACCAAACTAATGGCCTCTAATGAATGAATGGGTTACACCATACCATTGCATTTGAAAAAATACTCATGTTAGGTTGTTTACTTTCCAAATTAGGAACTTTGAAACTAGAACTAAATTCATTAAATCAAAAAGAGAAGCTACTTGATGGGACATGGGACATATTCCAGGAGTCATAATCATGTACTAGATCTCGATCTTGAATCATTAATCTCAATTTATATATTATGATACCATAAATGGATTGGAAACATGACATCATATGAATGGGATACAACCAGAAACAATAATTCAAGATAATAATAATAATAATAATATTATTATTATTATTGGTATTATCATAAATATATATTCTATATATAGGGTGTTTGGAGAGAAATATCACATGACTCCACAATCAATCCTCCCCAAACCATCTTCCCTTTCTTTAACCAGGTTCATGAAACCATATATAGATCTAAAAGTATCCACCAAATCATTGTCGGTTCCTCCACCCATGTATTCCATTAGTATCATAGTGAAAAAGTTTTCATCTTTCCAGGACTATGCTAGCTACCTCACAACTATTATCCAACTCTCAAAGCTAGTGGTTTAATGTATCCAAACTCCTTATTCAATTAAATTTCCTCACAAGGTACCCTCATAACAACCCCCACAGTTCTATAATCCTAATGTCAGCCTCTATTCACATGCTAACCATTCTATCTCCATGATTTTGTCTGAAATTGTTAGGGACAATAATCCATCATTCATGTAACGCCCCGACCCCAGCTACCCAGAGTCGGTGCATTACTTCGTAACATTGGCATGATCACAAAAGATCAAGTCTCGAAAGACCGATTAGTTTAGTAGCCTTGGAAACACTAGATACATTCATAAGTCTTTCATTACATCAAAAAGTGAAAAACTACGATAACAAAGTCTCCATAGTCCACACTCATATCCTCTTCTGACTATCCCTGCAGGTCATTCATAAAATACTTCTTCACATCCTGGAAAATATTAAAACATTGAAAGGGGTGAGCTCAGATGCTCAGTAAGGATAACAATAATGCGGAAGCTTTCATAAATAAACATTAACATTTAAGGCAATGTATAACTAAAACAAAAGCCTTTTAAACATGAACTTCAACATAATATGGCAAAAGTAAAATGAGATAATGCCATTTACTTCTTCACATGGATATTCTACTGGTCGAATAATCACATGCAATATCAATAACCACTTTCATAATGATGGAATGCATAATGCCAGACTATCATAACCACGTAGTCAAGGCCTCGTGCCAAGACCACAAATAAGATTTTGTCAAGGCCTTGTGCCAAGACACTAGTTTGTCTCATGAGACCTGCCGATGCATCGAGGAGCTATAGCGGGCTCCACCCGTCACTTATTAAGTCCAATGCATTCCTCATATGAATAGGTTTTAAACATATCATAAACCATAACATAATCGTATCACATAAAACATGCATAAAGGAAACATAACATTTCCACATTTCAATCACAAGATATCAATACAACAAATTGATATAATAAAAACGCTTTTAAAACCATTTTCAATTCCAAAATAAAAGAAAGTTAAAACTTTGTATTTATTTTTCATTAAAAAAAATGATGGCATGTAGAGGAAGCCGAAACTCAAATAACGGTCACGGCGGCGGAGAAGTCATTGTCGCCGCATAAGTACGGAAAGAAAAACATTCCCTTTTGTCGTCTAGCAAAACGCTTCGTATAAAAAGATTCCTTTTGAATAAATGTAAAAGTCAAAGGGGTTTATACACCGTATAAAAGAAAGTTGTGTATAAAGCCAAATATGCCTCAATGAAAGGAGATTGAGACGAAGTCCTTAAAAAGATCATTTTTAAAATAAAATAGATCTATTATGTGTATTCACTATAGGTACACATAAAGAAAGTAAAAATACAAAATAGTACATAATAACATCATGACATAATTGGAAAGTAGGAGAATAACCCAAAGAATGGAAGTTGGGTTAAGAAGTTCCCTTACAAAGATCATTTTTAAAATAAAATAGATCTATTATGTGTATTCACTATAGGTACACATAAAGAAAGTAAAAATACAAAATAATACATAATAATATCATGACATAATTGGAAATTAGAAGATTAACCCAAAGAATGGAAGTTGGGTTAAGAAGTTCCCTTACCTCGTGTCTGACTTGACTCAACCGTTCTTTAACCTCCTGAATAATAAACTAGAGTTAATATATACCTTATTAAGAACCATTTTCAATTTCATTATCCTTATTATATCACTTATTACAATGATATGAACATTATGTAATTATTTAAGTTAATAACGGTCGTTTTGTCGATCTTTGGTACTTGAGTCAAAAATAAACTTCTTATAATTACAAGTTGTTCATGTGGTGAAATATCCATTATATCCGGAATTATATTCATGATGTAGATATCATATATATCATATATACAGTATATACATTCATTCATAATGTCACATAACATTTAGAGGTAAGAAATGAAATGCACCGTTCATGGAGACGGTAAGCCGTACGTACGCATGAACGCTACTTTCATTTCAATTTCATATTTAATGGAAGTAAATCATAATGATATAAATGTATAATATAATTCCAGTATAATATAGTGTATAATACCATTTACTCCATCCTTTATACATCCCACATATGGCATTAACGATTCAAATCACTTTGAGGGGGCGGTAGTCCGCACTTCCTAAAATGAAATTATCGCGTTTTACCCATAATGGAAATCATAAAGTAAGCCATAAATGAGAAATACAGAAGCATAAGTAAAACATAAACACATTATATATCATATATAAATATAGTGACATCTTAATGGCCACCTTTGGGGGTGTTATATGAGTGTTGAACAATCATCGTTTCGTGAGGCAGAAATTCGCCATCCACAGAAACCGTATGTTCTTTAACCATTAGATGTAGGTGTGTGTAAGTGTAGCTCGAATCCTTATTATAACAACATCCTAGTATATTGAGGATACTGGTGTTGTTACAAAAGAAATGAATAAAAAGAGTTTAGGGGGTTGGAGAAGAAAAATAAAACAAAACAACATTAGAAAAGACATTACCTCAAAATCGGGTAACTCTTTTTGATTTGAGCCAAAGGCTTCCTTGGGAAGAGTTCTGCCCAAAGTGAGGATTCTAGGAGTAAGAGAGGGATGTTGGGAGAGTATTTGGGCAGAGGTTGGCCGAGCCAAATGGCTTTAAGGTGTAATTGAAGTGGGAGAGGTGGGGGCCTTTTATAAGTGGAGAGGAGGGGCACTTTTGGAAAGTAATGAAATGTTACATTATTTCAAAATGCTTTTCGGATTCTAAAGGTCCCACATCTATATAATTCGAGGCTAAGGTGATAAGGTTTCGAAATATCTTCATCCAATAGGCTTTGGACAAGTGTAAGCCTCGGATTTTGCATTATCTTCTCATTTTATTTAAATCGTCAAATAATGATGTCATCGCTGCATCATTATTATGTCATAAATACTTTAATTTATTTAATGTCTAAAAATTATAAAACAAATAATATGATGTAGGAAATCTTTTTAGCTTTCCAATGACTATTTATAATCAAAATTTGGACTTGTATAACCCCAATTAAAAATTGTTTTAGTAGAACAATTTATGTTAGTGTCATTTTCACTTTAACATTAAATAAAAACTAATTTATGTCATTTCCCAACAAAAGTGGATCCATGGGGTCCCCAAGTTAGGCCATGGCTTGTCTTGGTCGGCCATGACTCAACCAATGAGTTTGGGACATGTGTCTAGGTCATTTAATATTATTAAAGTATTATCTATACCTTAAACTACACTAATTACCATTAATCGCGATTAAGAACTTAATAAGTTACTATTCACCAAAAAATTATTATAATCTCATTGAACCACATTTTACTTCTTAATGACAACCATGTATGTCGGATTTTTGAAAATCAAATCACAGAAGTGGTAATATTTCATTTAAACGCAAAATCAGTTATTTAACTACCACTTAGTGGTTTCACTATTCATCAAAAATTGAAGTTTTTCAGAACAATGCCAAAATTTCACCCTAAGCTATAATTGATATTCCGAATTCAAAAATGATGTCTATTTTACAAAATTCCAAACATATAAGTTGCATTAATTAATTTTATAATTAATTCCCACTGTTACGACAAATAGCGTGTTTTCAAGAAACAATTTATATCAAAAGATTGGCAATTGTTTATGTCCAATTTCAATGTTAAATTAAATTTAATGACCACCATTGGATAAAACGGTAAAAATATATTCTAATTATACCTTAAAACCACTAAATAGTATAACTTATCACTATAAATTATTTTGATTAAAAAAGTTGTTTTAAGTATTTTTCACTGTTCATAAAAATTTGGAAGTTCTCAGAAAATTACAAAAAATTCAACATAGGCTAATATCTATATTAGGAATACAAAAATGAAGTCCATTTTGAAATATAAAATTTCTATAAATTTAAAAGGTGGTTATTACTATTCATAACTGCTACTTTGATTTGTCGCGGTGTTTTAGAACTCGAGGTTGCGTACAATGCAAGCTATTGCATTATTCGAAGGGAAACTTACCGTGGAAGCTTGGGGTGTTACATTCTCCCCTCCTTCAATAAATTGCGTCCTCGCAATTTGAAATTTTTCTTTGAAATAAAATTTTGAAAAGAGAAAATACCTTTGAGGATAACCCACATCGGAAATAAGGTTAATAAATATATAACATTAAAAGAAATAAAGATAAGTACAAAGGTCACCCGATATAGCCCATTCTAGGATTCTATGAAAATATGGATATGGAGGAGAAACAAACCATCAAGGTCTGATGGAGAGTTATAGAAAACAGGATTAGGAGAATGTTTAACCACAAGAAAATCACAAACTTGTGATTGGTTAAACGGTCATTGAATCCCCAGTTGGAAAAGTTAACCGACAACATTTTTGTTTTAAGTTACCTTTTATAATGTTGAGGAATTTATTTATGAGATTTACTAAGAACGTAAGGGAATATACATACTTGTTATGTATACTTTCATTCGTTAATAAATTTTTACCACAAACCCAACTTTTACTCCAAATGGTAACGGAACTCAAAAATATTCTATTTATCCTAATTGTATAAGGTTCCAAATGTTAACACATACCATTTAGATTAGTAAAACTATTTTGTAATAACCAGGGACTTCCTGTAGGCTAGTGGTAGGAAATAAAGGCTTGTCGCACTTTGATTGTGGGTTCGATTCCTACAGCTTTGTCCGACGCGACGGTTTATGCCCCACCCTGCAGGTTGTCCTTTTTCTAAAAAAAATAGTATTATAGTATTCCAGAAATAATCTTCAGAAAAGTTTTAACCTTAAACAATACTATTCAAAGTTCAACTTAATCCATCCCAACATTTATAGTTATCCAAAATACCTCTGTCCAAACTTTCTCTAAAAGGTCTCTTAATTCCAAAATCAATTGTAACATCAGATTCCCCAAACAAAGAAAAGTTTCTCTTATTGTCACATACTAAAAATATGATTACCTTAATCATATTAAAACCTTACTGAAATCAAAAAGTACTACAGTACAATCCTTATATAGATCACATTATTCTAATAACCAGAATATAATCCATGAGTCCAAAAGCACCAATACATTAGTTATTCTGCTTCAACTGTAGTAATAGCATAAGATTGTCCTTGATCCCTTGGCCTTTTCTGAGGTAAGTTTCCTTGACGCTTAGGACATTCATTTGCATAATGACCCATTTCTCTACAATTGTAGCATTCAACTTTGACAGCCTCTTTCTTTCCCTTGCAATCACGAGCCTGGTGACCCTTTTCTCCACATTTATAACAAACTCCCATTCCTTTTAGGCAAGTACCAGGGTGATTCTTCCCACAATTATCACATAATGGAAAATCCTTCTTTCCCTTTTTCCCTTTATCTGTCTCTTGTTCCACCGTTCTCTTCTTCTCTTGCTTTACTTTGTTGTCATAAGACTTAGAGAATTCCTTTTCTGTCTTGATAGCACATGAGACTATATCTTCGTATGATGAGAAGGATTGTGATACTAAAGCTCGATGGAGAAATGGTTTTAACCCATCAAAGAAACGATCAATCTTACTTCTTGGGTTACGTATGTAATCTGAAGCATACCTTGCTAACCTTGTAAAGTTAGCCTCATACTTTGCGACATTCTCGTCCTCTTTCTGCCTCAGACTCAGAAATTGCCTTTCCATATCTGCTCGATGGTCACGAGGAAAGTATTTTTCTAAGAAAAGCTCTTTGAACTCCCTCCATTCCATATTCGATACTTCATCATCTTCCTTTGTGTTTTGAATCAATGACCACCATTGATCAGCATCTCCAGTGAGGCGGTAAACTGCCATGATAACTTTTTCCCTTTCACTACTCCCCAAAGCCTGAAATATTTTCTCTAGGGAATTTATCCATTGCTCGGCTACTAAGGGATTTGTACTCCCATTAAATGTTGGTGGTTGTTGCCTCATGAAGCGGTCTAACATTGATCCTCCACGCTGTGGATCAGGGTGCTCCATACGGGTAAGGTTATTATTCATAACCTGAGTAAGTTGTCCCAGTACGGTGAGAAGATGATCAGCACTAGTTGTATCACTAGCTCCACCATAATTATCTTGAGCAGGAGGGCAATCCCTACATGGAGTGCGTGCATTGATACGGTTTCCATTCCTTCCACTAGGCGCCATTTCTAAACAATGGCATAAACTAGATTAGTTTATGAAATAAAATACATAATTCCATATTTGTAAAACACTTTACATAAATTGAACTATTTATGGATATAATCCATAATCATAAAAATAAATGTTTTCTTTGAGAAAGTATATACTCATAACCCTTCATAGTGGTTTGTAAATAAAATGAGAATTATCCTAAGCATATCCCCCGGGAGTGTCGTAACCAAGAGTGCAGCAAGGCCCGTTGTCGTGCACCAGTTCCCGTTCGAGTCTAGCTCAAAGCGGTGTTTTCGGGTTTTACCCCTAGGTACATCTGTGCCAGATCCACCTCTACCTGCTCGTATCCAGACAGGGATGTTTTGCTCGGGAAACTCATAACATCTCTATAATACCAAAATTATAGGAAGTTATTCTATACTAATCCTCAAAGTCTATCTTTGGGCTATGTGATCTAATCAGAGTTTATCTAAATCTAGCTTCCAAGGTTAGTACTAAACTGCCTCTGATACCAACTGTAACGCCCCGACCCCAGCTACCCAGAGTCGGTGCATTACTTCGTAACATTGGCATGATCACAAAAGATCAAGTCTCGAAAGACCGATTAGTTTAGTAGCCTTGGAAACACTAGATACATTCATAAGTCTTTCATTACATCAAAAAGTGAAAAACTACGATAACAAAGTCTCCATAGTCCACACTCATATCCTCTTCTGACTATCCCTGCAGGTCATTCATAAAATACTTCTTCACATCCTGGAAAATATTAAAACATTGAAAGGGGTGAGCTCAGATGCTCAGTAAGGATAACAATAATGCGGAAGCTTTCATAAATAAACATTAACATTTAAGGCAATGTATAACTAAAACAAAAGCCTTTTAAACATGAACTTCAACATAATATGGCAAAAGTAAAATGAGATAATGCCATTTACTTCTTCACATGGATATTCTACTGGTCGAATAATCACATACAATATCAATAACCACTTTCATAATGATGGAATGCATAATGCCAGACTATCATAACCACGTAGTCAAGGCCTCGTGCCAAGACCACAAATAAGATTTTGTCAAGGCCTTGTGCCAAGACACTAGTTTGTCTCATGAGACCTGCCGATGCATCGAGGAGCTATAGCGGGCTCCACCCGTCACTTATTAAGTCCAATGCATTCCTCATATGAATAGGTTTTAAACATATCATAAACCATAACATAATCGTATCACATAAAACATGCATAAAGGAAACATAACATTTCCACATTTCAATCACAAGATATCAATACAACAAATTGATATAATAAAAACGCTTTTAAAACCATTTTCAATTCCAAAATAAAAGAAAGTTAAAACTTTGTATTTATTTTTCATTAAAAAAAAATGATGGCTTGTAGAGGAAGCTGAAACTCAAATAACGGTCACGGCGGCGGAGAAGTCATTGTCGCCGCATAAGTACGGAAAGAAAAACATTCCCTTTTGTCGTCTAGCAAAACGCTTCGTATAAAAATATTCCTTTTGAATAAATGTAAAAGTCAAAGGGGTTTATACACCGTATAAAAGAAAGTTGTGTATAAAGCCAAGTATGCCTCAATGAAAGGAGATTGAGACGAAGTCCTTAAAAAGATCATTTTTAAAATAAAATAGATCTATTATGTGTATTCACTATAGGTACACATAAAGAAAGTAAAAATACAAAATAGTACATAATAACATCATGACATAATTGGAAAGTAGGAGAATAACCCAAAGAATGGAAGTTGGGTTAAGAAGTTCCCTTACAAAGATCATTTTTAAAATAAAATAGATCTATTATGTGTATTCACTATAGGTACACATAAAGAAAGTAAAAATACAAAATAATACATAATAATATCATGACATAATTGGAAATTAGAAGATTAACCCAAAGAATGGAAGTTGGGTTAAGAAGTTCCCTTACCTCGTGTCTGACTTGACTCAACCGTTCTTTAACCTCCTGAATAATAAACTAGAGTTAATATATACCTTATTAAGAACCATTTTCAATTTCATTATCCTTATTATATCACTTATTACAATGATATGAACATTATGTAATTATTTAAGTTAATAACGGTCGTTTTGTCGATCTTTGGTACTTGAGTCAAAAATAAACTTCTTATAATTACAAGTTGTTCATGTGGTGAAATATCCATTATATCCGGAATTATATTCATGATGTAGATATCATATATATCATATATACAGTATATACATTCATTCATAATGTCACGTAACATTTAGAGGTAAGAAATGAAATGCACCGTTCATGGAGACGGTAAGCCGTACGTACGCATGAACGCTACTTTCATTTCAATTTCATATTTAATGGAAGTAAATCATAATGATATAAATGTATAATATAATTCCAGTATAATATAGTGTATAATACCATTTACTCCATCCTTTATACATCCCACATATGGCATTAACGATTCAAATCACTTTGAGGGGGCGGTAGTCCGCACTTCCTAAAATGAAATTATCGCGTTTTACCCATAATGGAAATCATAAAGTAAGCCATAAATGAGAAATACAGAAGCATAAGTAAAACATAAACACATTATATATCATATATAAATATAGTGACATCTTAATGGCCACCTTTGGGGGTGTTATATGAGTGTTGAACAATCATCGTTTCGTGAGGCAGAAATTCGCCATCCACAGAAACCGTATGTTCTTTAACCATTAGATGTAGGTGTGTGTAAGTGTAGCTCGAATCCTTATTATAACAACATCCTAGTATATTGAGGATACTGGTGTTGTTACAAAAGAAATGAATAAAAAGAGTTTAGGGGGTTGGAGAAGAAAAATAAAACAAAACAACATTAGAAAAGACATTACCTCAAAATCGGGTAACTCTTTTTGATTTGAGCCAAAGGCTTCCTTGGGAAGAGTTCTGCCCAAAGTGAGGATTCTAGGAGTAAGAGAGGGATGTTGGGAGAGTATTTGGGCAGAGGTTGGCCGAGCCAAATGGCTTGAAGGTGTAATTGAAGTGGGAGAGGTGGGGGCCTTTTATAAGTGGAGAGGAGGGGCACTTTTGGAAAGTAATGAAATGTTACATTATTTCAAAATGATTTTCGGATTCTAAAGGTCCCACATCTATATAATTCGAGGCTAAGGTGATAAGGTTTCGAAATATCTTCATCCAATAGGCTTTGGACAAGTGTAAGCCTCGGATTTTGCATTATCTTCTCATTTTATTTAAATCGTCAAATAATGATGTCATCGCTGCATCATTATTATGTCATAAATACTTTAATTTATTTAATGTCTAAAAATTATAAAACAAATAATATGATGTAGGAAATCTTTTTAGCTTTCCAATGACTATTTATAATCAAAATGTGGACTTGTATAACCCCAATTAAAAATTGTTTTAGTAGAACAATTTATGTTAGTGTCATTTTCACTTTAACATTAAATAAAAACTAATTTATGTCATTTCCCAACAAAAGTGGATCCATGGGGTCCCCAAGTTAGGCCATGGCTTGTCTTGGTCGGCCATGACTCAAACAATGAGTTTGGGACATGTGTCTAGGTCATTTAATATTATTAAAGTATTATCTATACCTTAAACTACACTAATTACCACTAATCGCGATTAAGAACTTAATAAGTTACTATTCACCAAAAAATTATTATAATCTCATTGAACCACATTTTACTTCTTAATGACAACCATGTATGTCGGATTTTTGAAAATCAAATCACAGAAGTGGTAATATTTCATTTAAACGCAAAATCAGTTATTTAACTACCACTTAGTGGTTTCACTATTCATCAAAAATTGAAGTTTTTCAGAACAATGCCAAAATTTCACCCTAAGCTATAATTGATATTCCGAATTCAAAAATGATGTCTATTTTACAAAATTCCAAACATATAAGTTGCATTAATTAATTTTATAATTAATTCCCGCTGTTACGACAAATAGCGTGTTTTCAAGAAACAATTTATATCAAAAGATTGGCAATTGTTTATGTCCAATTTCAATGTTAAATTAAATTTAATGACCACCATTGGATAAAACGGTAAAAATATATTCTAATTATACCTTAAAACCACTAAATAGTATAACTTATCACTATAAATTATTTTGATTAAAAAAGTTGTTTTAAGTATTTTTCACTGTTCATAAAAATTTGGAAGTTCTCAGAAAATTACAAAAAATTCAACATAGGCTAATATCTATATTAGGAATACAAAAATGAAGTCCATTTTGAAATATAAAATTTCTATAAATTTAAAAGGTGGTTATTACTATTCATAACGGCTACTTTGATTTGTCGCGGTGTTTTAGAACTCGAGGTTGCGTACAATGCAAGCTATTGCATTATTCGAAGGGAAACTTACCGTGGAAGCTTGGGGTGTTACAATTCATTTCTTCATCATCCATGATCACCATAACTACCTGCATTTGATGGAGAATTTAAAAGTGATAATATATAGAATATAAAGAGGTTTTTGGAATAATCATTTAATCAAGTTCATTATTAGTCATCAACAAATTAAAACAATCAAAAATAATTTAGGGATAATATGTTTCATATAAAATTGTTTTTAGAACAAGGGTTTCAGTTTACTTTAATGGGAATTGTTGAAGAATGGAATATTAAATGCGAATACAAACTCATTAAAACATAATTAAAGTGGTCTAAAACATAATCTAATTAATCTATACATGATGAACAAGCCACCAATTATCTATTAATTATTATTTCTATAAGATATTTTTTATTGTGGTGAGAAAAAAGTTAGAATAATAATAAAATTTAAAAGACCCTTAAAGAACATGAGAATCTATGATTAATATCTTAGTCAATGAGTATTTCATGAATAATAGAGAAATTTTTTTATAAATTCAATCTCAAGAACCCATAGAAAAAAATATGAATAAAAAAATTATTCTTTCTAATATTCCATGAAGAATGGATTATAAAAAATTAAAAATCTCTACCTCCACAATGATTCACCATTTCTTCTAATTTTCATTATCGCCACTACTTCATTTTTATTGTCAAGTAATTCCATTATTTGTATCACCATATATTTGGTCAATATCCATCGAAATTCTTCAACCTGATGTCATTTCTATCTATGTTTAATTTTCTCCACCCCTCTATAGTATTCATATCAACAAATAATGGCTATCTGTAGATGAATTCTATATTAATGGTATAAATAGAGGATTGACTACTGTTGAATATAAAAATAATAATTAATTAAAATTTTTTTTATTTAATTTATCACACGGGATAACCCAAACTTAATGACACTATGAAAAATCCAATTACAGTTTTCTTATAGTAAAATTCATATTTTAGACTCAAACGCGGTGTTGGTTTTCCCATATAATCATCATTTTAATATATTCATGTTTTCTGCACAAATACACCTGTAAAGGTTAAAAGTAATATTTTGTATACTTAATATATTCTCATAGAGTCCAATCCACACTTGTGACTACAATACATTTTATCATGGTGGTAAATAATAGACCTTATAGTTAACCAAACTATGGAATAATTGTTCTACTATTTTATGTTATTCTAAATTTAACATTTTAACCCTAGCGAGGTCTAAAGAATATATAATTCATAACTGATATATGTCACATGTAGGAATAATATAGTACACTACAACAACCCCCTTAAGCCCATTTTCATCTCGATTAAGGAATGAATAAGGGATTCTAAACAAGGAGGCATATAAATTCCACGTAATTAACCACCACTATCACATACCCCATGTTCACCTATGGAGGTCCAAGGAGTAGAAAAACTCGATTCATAATTTCGTAGGGAAGAAAGATAAATTTCCATTAACAAAGATATTGTATCTATCTGTCTTGATAGAAAAAAATAATTGAAAACACACATTTCCTTAGAGAAAATCTCTCCATAATTCAACACGTAGAATATGTTTTTCATTCAATGTTCACCCCTCCTCATAATAAAATTGAAACCACAAACCATTTACACCCATCCCAAAAGGTACTATAAAAATGTTTATCACTTATTAGAGAACTTCACTCTATATAGTTAAGGATCATTCGAAATAGTCATTGTTTGAGGGAAACACATCCATGATGCATCTAACGTTGAGTGCTTCACCTAATTCCTTACTAACACCAAATTTTTTGAAATGCATCATTCCATCTTAGTCTAATGTCAATTACACCATCATATCCTTCCTAGAAATAATTGACACCTATATCACTATGTATAAATAAAAAAAGGTGATACAGGTATCTTCTCCAACCTCTACATTTATTTTAACCCTTTATCCATGTCCCAATACCCAACATGTTCGTTATCCACTAAAAATGATAGCCAGGTTGTGTTATAATTAATCTTTAACCAAATTTTACTATAACTACCTTTGGTACATTACTAACCTCTTTCAACTACTCAATATCACACAAATACCCATTAGGTGGCCCAATATACCACATTTTTCTGTGGATGGTCCTAATAGTCAAATGACCCAAATATATTGGCTCCAAACTTCATGATAATACCAACATGAGAAACGAATATCCATAACCTCTTGGGAGAATCTTATCCTCCACTCTATGAAAATTATTTCTATGTATTGATAATATCCACAGGGATCCAAATTACATTTTTCACTATGTGTCATGTTATACTGGGCTCATCTATAATTAGGATGAAGATCCTTGTATTTAATAGGAATACAAAGTGAAGACCACAATAGTCATAAGAATGTGGGTGATGTGCTCCCTATCTTCAAACAAAAACCTTCAGGTCTATCATTGAAGGATGTATAGTTTTATAGTTCCACCATGTCAGCATTACCATTGTGTTCTCTCTCACACAAGGAGAGAGTGTGGGGATACCACCTATGATCTAATGTTAGAAAAAAAACATTAAAATCATTAGAAAAAAAAGGAAGCTACCTACTCATGTGAACCCTCCTTCATCTGATCATAGATTCCTTTTTAAGAAGAATCAACCAACATACCACTATTGGGATACTCTCATCTCACTAATTACCATGACTAATGCTTCAAAAATAAAAAATTACCTCATGAATCCAAATCCCACAAGATGAGATTTTATAGCATAACTAATATTCTTATGGTATTGTAAGGCCCAATCCTTAAACATTACTTAATGTTGAGATAAAAAATTAATTTTAACTTTAATTCCCATTGAGTATATTTTCAAGTTTATTGATTTAGGAATTTAGGTCATAAATCATATATAACAACATAAATATTACAGGTATACATTTCTAATCACTATCCATTTTTTGCATAAAACAAAAACTCTTTAAAAATAAATAAGGTATATTTTCATGTTTTAATAACATAACTTTTCCTTGATCCCATCCTTGACTCTATTCTTCTTTATGTAATGTGAAAAACATTTCAAAACATGGGATGAGCATAAAAAGATCAGTAAGGGATACATAAGAATGAAATCTGTTAGTCTTGTGAAAACATGTAAACCATGAAAACATTATCATAATGTAATACTTTTCAGCTTTAAGAAGTATCAAAAACACATCATTGAATATATGCTCATTCCTTACCCATTTTGTAACCAAAAGATTACCATAAAGACCATAAAAAGAAACATATAACATATAAAGGTTACTTGGGAAATAAACATACCTGAATGGATAACTATGCGGTCAAATTTCCCACATATCACTAAATTGAATAGCCATATGACCGATTTCCATACCCAATGCATTGGAGGTTATAATGTAACCACCCGTCCATGGTTTATCACAGAACCACCCATATTTAGTTTATCACATAACCACCCTTCTTTTTTTATAACATAACCACCCATCAAATGTAAAATTACCATCATAACACATAAAATATTTAAAATATAAAAATTTCACTAAAAATATTTCATTTCTAATATCAATAAATAATTTCAAGATATTGAAATATTCAATCCATTTCAAAAACCAATTAAAACATTTAATAAAAATAAATTTGAATCAAAGTGTCGCATACCACTTTCAAACTTTTAACATTTTGAAATGTTCATGTCCATATAAATAAAATTATAAAACCCATTTTTAAAACATGGAATGAAATAGATGGTTTTAGAAGAATAAATCTTCAAAACATTTAAAATGATGTTTTAGTTAAAGAGTCCTTTTCCACTTGAGAAACACATGAATAAAAATAATTAAGGAATAACATTAAATAAAACTTCAAATATCATGAAAACATACAGATTCCTGACATAAGATGTCCAAAATGTTTTATAAACACCTTATATGATAATAAAGGGTACAAACATCAAGATATGCCTCAATGAAAGGATATTGTGATGAAGTACCTTACAAATGTCATATCATAAGATTAAAGAGGAATCAATGAAATAATTATCTGTGAAAATATAAATACACCCAATATAAATGGATATTCAGTTCAAAACAATCAGATTCCATTAAAACAAATTCATTAAATAATTAAACCAATGACATGGATATATAAATCAATGAAATGGGATTGAGTTAAGATTTCCTTTACAAAGCCCGTATAAATGATGTAAGAATTTATCAATGGCTTCATTATGTGTAAAAAAAGTATATCAGCACAAAGGGAAGTGGAAATTAGAACATAAATAATCAAATAGTGATTACACACATAATCCTAGCATAATATAATCAATGGAGTATACTTAAAACCCAATGAGTGGAAATTGAGGTTAGAAATTCCCTTAAAAATAGAATTTTGTTAATAAAATAGATTGATTATGTGAATTCACAATAAATAAATATTAATCAAGTATAAAAAAAAGTTAGGAAATAAAAATTTATTTATCACAAAATCATAAAATGACGTAATGAATATGTATAAGATTAACTAAAATAATATAAATTGGGTTAAGTAGTTCCCTTACCTTGAGACCGACTTGTCACGTACAATAGTTATGTTCCCGAATAATATATACAGGTTAAATTATACTTTATTGAGAAACATTTTCATGTTTATTATTACTTTTTATATCACTTAATACCATTTTATAAAAATTATATTATTATTTATGTTCATATCAGTCATTTAGTCGATGTTCGGTACGTAAGTTAAAAATAATCTTGTTATAATTACAAATTGTCCATGTGGTCAAAATTAAATTATCTTCAAAAAAATACTAATGAATTAAATATAATATATATCCTTTATATATATATATATATATATTTATAATATTCCATAGCATTTGAGGATGAGAAATGAAATTCACCGTTCATGGAGATGGTAGGTCGTACGTATGCGTGAACATTACATTCATTTGTTTTTAATATTAATGGAATGAAAAAAATGATAAATAGGTATATTATAATTTCAATATAATATATATGTTATATATTTTACATAATTTCATTAATAACATCCTTTATAGGTTCCATGTATGGCATGAATGAGTCATGTCACTTTGAGGGTGCGGTAGTCCACACTTTCTCAAATGAAATTATTGTATTTACACATTATGGAAAGCCTCAAGGTATATTGTCAATAAAAATTAAAAAAGCATAGAGTAAATATAAATATAATATATATCACATATAAATACAATTCCATCATAATGTCCCCCATGAGAGGTGGTAGGAGAAAATTGAACAATCATTGTATTGTGATGCAATAGTTCACCGTAAACAGAAACATTATGCTCGTATCAATTAGATAGAGGCATGTAAAAGTGTAGTTTTAATCATTATCATAAACCATACTAGTATATTTAGGATACTGGTTTTCTTATGTAATCATAGAATATGAAGAGCATAGAGAGTGGAGAAGAAAAATAAAGAAAAGGAAATTGAGACAAGACATTACCTCTAAATCTGGTAACTTCTTTTGATTTGAGCTAAAAGGATTTCATTAATTGCCCTTTTCACAAAGTAAGGACATCTAAGAGGAAGGGGGGATGTTGGGAGATTATTTTATCAGAATTTGTAAGATCCCAGAAGCTTTAGAGGTGTGAGTAAGTGAGTATAAGTGGTGGCCTTTTATAAGAGGGAGGAGGGGCACTTTATGTAAGGCTTAAAATATCAATTTATTATAATTTTAATTTACATTACCAATGGTTCAAACTCACTTAATTCGAAGATAAGATGATTTTAGTTCGAGTAACCTTCATTAACTAATTTATATACAAGTTTTGAATATTTTTTTCTTTATCTTCTTGGTTTAACCCTAATTTTACACTTTTTTATCTTATAGTGATATCATGTTATTTACACATTTTGGGTAATTTAATTACCATATCATGTCAAAACATCCAAAAATGTCATTGATGATATATTTAGACTTATTTTAACCATTTTACCCAATATTATATTTTTAGGAATTGAATATCATTTAACAAACTATTTTATATTTTAAGTTATGAATTATGTCAATTTTGGACACTATTCATACTTGACTTTTTTACAAATTCATAAATACTTGATTACTTTGAAAAAAACATTAGATAAGTACTAACATGTCATATTCATGTATATAATTAATGTATAACTTTAATTATGTAAAATAATATTTATTTTAATATTTATAATATCATTTATTTGAATCCATTATTAATGAATAAATCACTGCATCATCATTACGTCATAATTAAATTTATTTATTTAATGTTTAAAAATTATAATTAAAAAATCATGGTGTAGGAAATATTTTTAGATTTATAATGAATATTTATATATGAATATATCTGTTATAGCACCCCACATTAAAATTTTTTTAGTGAAAGATACATGTTTATGTTATATTTATATTTACATTAAATTAAATATTAGAAAATATCATTTTCACACCCAGGTGGCTCTATGGGGTCCTAAAATCGACCCAAGGATTTTCATGGTCAGACATAACTAGTATAATAGGATTAGTATATGTGTTTGGGTAGTTTTATATTATTATAATATTATTTATTACATACATTTACTAAATTTACCCATTAACCAAGGTAAATAAAAATAATTACTGAAGTTACTATTCATAATATCAAAAAATTAAAAGTTCCAAATTACAAAATTTGAACCTTCTATTAAAAATAATGAAACCATTTTTCCAAATTCAAATTACATAATTTTTATAAAATAATTTAAAATTAATTCTCATTGTCAAAACTAGAAAGCCAGTTTTTAAGAAGTATAAAACTATCAAATGATTGACATGTGATTATGTAAAATTTAAATGTTAAATTACTTCCAATGACCATGATGGAATTATTGATAAAAATGTAATACAATTACAATTTAAAATCAATAAAAAAAATATAATTTAACTATAAAAATAAATTAGATGAAAATGCAATTTTGACTTAAAATGCGGTATTTTACACTATTCATAAAAATGAACTTTATCAGAAAATTACCAAAAAATTATCCAAACAATTTTTTCCCACTTCTATTGAAGAATTTTATTTTGTCAAATATAACATTTAAAAGTGAGAAAAAACTATATTTAAAACGGGTTTCCCTCAAAACGCGGTAAAATAACCAGTTATAAATATTAGAGTATTTTATTCTAAAAATTAGATTCATTCTCTTTTTAAGCCTTTAAAATTAATTGGATAAATGTAAAAACATTAAATAAATATGAAAAATAAAAATATATTTAATTATATTTATTCTCTACAATACAACATCTAGACATTAACTACCATTTAAAATAATAATGAAATTATTGTATTATTTTTTCTTATAACTCAAAGTTGTGTGCAACATAAGATTTCAGAGAAACCATTAGTTTTGTGTCAGGTACGTTATCAGATAAAGTTTCATATTTACAGTAAAATTAATATATTATTCATAAATATGAATAGATATTAAAATGTATTATTCTATAAATAATTGGGTCGTTACATCATTCCCCCCTTTTCGAAAATTTATCCTTACAATTTTAAAATTTGGCTCGGTAACTTCATTAAAAATACCACATCAGAAAAGGGGTTAATAAAAATATCACTTTAAAAAAAAAAGAAAGAGAAGCTCAATGGTCAGCTGAGATAACACATACTAGGATTCCATGTAGGAAAACATGGATATGGAAGAGAAACTTACCATCTTGGTCAAATGGAGAGTGATAGAAAACATGATTAGGAGACATTTAATAACTAGAAAATCATAAACTTATGATGAGTTAAATAGTATTTATTTTCCCAGTAGGAAGAGTAAACAAATTTTCAGGTTTTAAGGTCCTTTTCATAAAGTTGAGGAATTTATTTATGATCTTGACTAAGAACATAAGGAAATATACATGTCATGTAGAGTTTCATCCTTTAATAAATATCTACCATAAACATATATTTTCTCTAAACGATGAGTTTTCAAGATGACATGGTCACACCTAAAGGGATAGATTAAAATTCTAGTGAATCAAATAATCCAAAAATGATGAACTATATATTCCCCCTATCTTTAGACATTAACCAAAACCAAAACAATTTTTAAAAGATCAGACAATCCCTAAAAAAGAATAATACTTTATAAAAATAAATACTACTCTTAATCTCCAAAATTCAACAATCCATACCTAAATTTCAACAAAGACCATTCAATTTACAATTTTCCTTAAAATTGCTCAAAATAATCAAGACAAAAATTGAATCCAAAAAATTAGAAGTATTTGATCACATTCTCTTCCTCAATAAATCTTAACATTTATCTCCAAATAACATCGACTACTCTTAATGTCTTATAATTTAATGTAATTAACTTAATCACATATTCTCCATGATTGGTTAATCATTTCCATAAATTACCCAAATCACCGTATATCCACAATAAAAACATAGATTATTCCAAAATAAAATTCAACCATTACTCCTTAAATAAATTCCCATTGTATTTTATTTTCCTGAGGCATATAGGGTTCTCAAAATAGCAAACGAATTCCAAAATAACATTTATCACTTAATCAACAAATCATTTTACTCTACTAAAGATATAATTTTGATAAGACATAAGTTCCAGAAATAAACTTATTCTTGACCCATAGAATCATTTAACTAAAAAGAATAAGCCATACTAACCAGGAACTTTACGTAGTCCAGTGGTAGGTGATAAATTCTAGTCTCACTTTGGTTGCTGGTTTAATTCCCATATCTTTGTCTTACATGATGGGTTGTTACACGGTCTCTATGTAGTCATTTATCAAAAACTAAATAATCTTACAAAATTACCAAAAATGATATGAAATTCTCTAAAATAACCATAACATATATTAACCTCAAAGGTTATCTCATAACTCACATTTTGCATCCAAAAATTAGTAACCCATAATTTCCTCAAAGGTGAATGTCTCCACAAATACCATTAGTCACCTTAATATTTCTGAACATAAAGCCTCAAAAGGGGTATCTAAGACATTGAAATTTTGATATACGTTACAATTATAAACCCATGATGATATCCCTAAACCTTAAAAAAAAATTGTAATCTCCAAAGTTTTCTAAACCTTTCCTCTGATACCAACTGTAAGGCCCCAACCTTAAACATTACTTAATCTTGAGATAAGTCAATAATTTTTCCTTTAATTTTTTTTGAGGATATTTTCAAGTTTATAGATTTAGAGAATTTAGTAATAACTCATACATAAAAACTTAAATATTACAGATATACATTTATACACACTTTCGTTTTTTTCATAAAACATAAATTCTTTAAAAAGAAACATGGTATCTTTTCATGTTTTAACAGTATAAATTTTCCCTGATCCCATCCTTGACTCTATTCTTATTTATGTCTTGTGAAAAATATTTAAAAACATGGGATGAGCATAAAAATATAAGTAAGGGATACATAATAATGAAAACTATTAGTCTTGGGAGAACATGTAAACCATGAAAACATTATCATAAAGTAATACTTTCACCTTTAAGATATAGAAAAAACACTTCACTGAATATAATCCCATTGCTTACACTTTTTAAAACCAATATATTACAATAAATCCTATAGTAATCAACATATAAATAATAGAGGTAACTTGGGACATAAAAATACTAAAATGGAATAACCATACAGTCAACTTCCACACATATAAATAAATAGAATAACCATACGACTGACTTCCATACCAAATGCATTGTAGGTTATAAAATAACCACCCATCCATGGTTTGTCACGTAACCACTCATCTTTGTTTTATCACGTAACCACCCATATTTGATTTATCATGTAACCACTCGTCAAATTTCCAAGTACCATCATAACACATAAAATAGTTAAAATATCAAAATTTCAATAATAACATTTCAATTACAATCTAAAGAAATCATTTCAAGATATTGAAACATTAAATCCATTTCAAAAAATATTTAAAACATTTAATAAAAAGAAATTTGAATCAAAGTGTCTCCTAATACTCTGAAGATTTTAACATTTTAAAACCATAAGGTCTATATAAATAAATTCATAAAACCCATTTTTAAAACGTGGACATTAAATAGAAGGTTTTAGAAGAATAAATCTGTAAAACCATTAAAATGATGTTTTAGTTAAAGAGTCCCTCACCACTTGAGAAATACATGAATAAAAATCATTAAGGAATAACATTAAACAAAACATTAAATATCACTATAACATACTTATTCATGATATAACATGTCAAAACTATTCTATATACACCTTATAGGATAATAAAGTGAAAAACATCAAGATACGCCTCAATAAAATGATATTGAGACGAAGTACCTTACAAAGACAATATAATTAGATCCAGGATAAATCAATGAAATAATTATGTCGTAAAAATATAAATACATTCGATATAAGTTGATATTTAGTGTAAAACAATAATATGTAATTCACATAAATTCATAAAAAACCAATGACATAGATATTTAACTCAATGAAATGAAATTGAGTTAAGATTTCCCTTACAAAGTTCGTGTAAATGAAGTAAGAATTTATCAATGGGGTGATTATGTGTAGAAAAAGTATATCCACACCAAGGGAAGTGGAAATTAAAACATAAATAAATAAATAATTATTCCACAAATAATATTGGCATAATATAATCAACGATTCGTAAAACCCAATGAGTGGAAATTGAGTTTAGAAGTTCCCTTACAAATAACATTTTTTAATCCAATAGATAGATTATGTATATTGACAATAAATCCCAATAAATAAATTATAAAAACAAGATAATGTATAAAAAGTTATTTATCACATAATCATAACACAAAATAATCAATAAGTAGAAGATTAATCCAAAGAATGGAAATTGGGTTAAGAAGTTCCCTTACCTTGAGTACGACTTGTCACATACAATCAATATGTTCATGAATAAAAACTTATGTTAATTTCTACTTGATTGAGAAAATTTTTCATGCTTATTATTTCTTTTATATCACTTATTACAATGTTATAAAAATAAAATAATTATGTAACCTCATGTGAGTCGTTTAGTCGATGTTCGTTACATGAGTCAAAAATGATCTTGTTATAATTACAAATTGTCCATGTGGTAAAAAGTAAATTATCTCCAAAATAGTTGTCATTATTTAAATATCATATATATCAAGTATATATATATATATATATTTATAATAGTCCATATCATTTGGTGATAACAAATGAAATGCACCATTCATGGAGATGGTAGGCCGTACGTATATGTGAACGCTACTTTCATTTCTCTATCATATTAAAGAAAAGAAAACTAAAGGATACATAGGTATAGTATAATTAAATTATAATATATATGTTATATATTTTACATAATTTCATTAAATGTATCTTTTATACATTCCATATATGGCATGAATGAGTTATATGACTTTGAGGGGTAGTAGTACACACTTCCTGAAATGAAATTACCGTATTTACACATTATGGAAAGCATAAAGGTGTGTTGAAAATAAAAATTACAGAATCATATAATAAATTTAAATTTAATATATATCATATATAAATATAGTACCATTACAATGGCTACACTAAGAGGTGGTAGGAGAAAATCGAACAATCATAGTTTCACGAGGCAGTTGTTCGTCGTACACAGAAACAGTATGTTTATATCCATTAGATGAAGGTGTGTAAAAGTGTTGTTAAAATAATTCTCTTAAAAACATACTAGTATATTTATTATACTGTTTTTATGTAATAATAGAATAAAAAGTGTATAGGGAGTGGATAAGGAAAATAAATGAAAAAAATTGAAATAAGATGTCACCTCTAAATCGGGTAATGTATTTTGATTTGATTCAAAAGGATTTTCTGAATTGCATTATGCCTAAGGTAAGGCTTCTAGGAATAAGGGATGTATTTTGGGGGATTATTTGATCTGAAGTTGGACGATCCAAGGGGATTAATATTTGTGAGTAGGTGGGTATAGTTGGTGGCCTTTTATAAGAGGGAGGAGGGACACTTTAGGAATGTCTTGAAATATTAATTTATTATAAATTCAATTTTGATTACAAATAGTCTGAAACTAATTTTATTTTAATATAAGATTATTTTAGTTCTAAAACCCAACTTACAATTATTTTAGACAAGTTTTGAAAATTTTTGTATCCTTAACTTTTTGGTTTAACCCTTATTTTACCCTTATTAATCTTACAGTAATATCATGTTATTTACACATTTTGGGCTAATTTAATCACCATATCATGTCAGAAGACCCAAATAAAGTTATTTATGACATATTTGGAATTATATTAACCATTTGGACAAATCTTAGATTTTTAGGAATTGAGTACCCTTTAATAAACTATTTTATATTTTAATTTATGAATTATGTCAATTTTTGACACTATTCGTACATGACTTTTTTACAAATTCATAACAACTTGATTACATAGAAAAAAAATGAATCAGTCCTAAAGTTTTATATTCACATAGATTATTTGTGAATGACATTAATTATTTCAAAAAAAATATATTTTAATATTTATACTATCATTTATATGAATCCTTTATTAATGAACCAATCACTACATCATCATTGTGTCATAATTAAATTTATTTATTTAATGTTAAAAAATTATAAATAAAATATCATAATGTAGGAAATTTTTTTAGATTTCTAATTACTCTTTATAGTCAAATATATCAGTTCTATAACACCAACTTAATATTGTTTATTAAAAGATACATGTTTATGTTATATTTCTCTTTACATTAAATTAAATATTATAAAATGTCATTTTCACACCCAAGTGGATCCATGGGGTCCAAAAATCGACCCAATGATGATAATAGTATAACATAACTCATCAAATAGTATTAGGACACATTTTAATATGGTTTTATATTATTATAATATTATTTATTAACCTTATTTACCCGATTTAGCCTTTAACCATGGTAAATAAAAATAATTACCGAAGTTACTATTCATAATGTCATAAAATAAAAGGTGCCAATTTAAAAAATATAGAACTTATTATTCCAAATATAGAATCTAGTTTTCCAAATTCAAAACACTGAATTTTCATAAATTAATTAAAAATTAATTACCATTGTCAAAACCAGGAAGCGGGTTTTCAAGAAGTAAAAACTATCAAAATATTGACATGGGTTTATGTCCAATTTAAATGATAAATTACATCCAATGAAAATCAATTGATGAAATTATAAAAAAATAATAAAATTAAACTTTAAAACCAATAAAAAATATAATCTAACTATATAAATAAATTATATGAACAGACACTTTTGAATTAAAATGTGGTATTTTTCACTGTTCTTAAAAAATGAACTTTATCAGAAATTTATCAAAAATTTATTAAAAGTAAATTTTTTATGTCTTGATTCTATAGGAGAAGTTTATTTTTTTGAATATAACATATAAAAGTGAAAACAAACTAGATTTAAAAAGGTTTCAGCATCAAAAGGTGGTAAAACGACCATTTAAAAATATTAGAGTATTTTACGCTTCGATTTGGATTCATTCTAATTTTAAGCCACTAAAATTAATTGGATAAATGTAAAAACATCTAAAAAATATGTAAATTCACAATATAGTTAATTATATTCATTCCCACCAATAAAATAGCAAGACATTGACTACCATTTAAAATAATAATAATATTATTGTATTATTTTTCAATATAACTCAATGTTGAGTGCAACATAAGATTTTGTAGAAACCATTTATTTTGTGTTAGGTATGCTCTCAGAAAAAGTGTCCTCATTATTGTAAAATTAATATCCTATTAATAAATATTATTATATATGAAAATGTATTATTATATAAATACCTAGGTCGTTACATCATTCCCCCTTTAGGAAATTGTGTCCTTTAAATTTTAAAATTTGGTTCGGTAAGTTCATTAAAATTCCCACATCATAAAATGGGTTAATAAAACTATCACTTTAAAATAAATAAAGAGATTTTAAAAGGTCACATGAGACAAAAAATACTAGGATTCCATGTATAAATACCTGGATATGGAAGAGAAACTAACCATCATGTTTTTCTGGAGAGTAATATATTACTTGATCTAGAGAAAGTTAACAACCAGAAAATAATAAACTTATGATGGGTTGAATGATATTTGATTTCACAGTAGGAAAAGTAAATACAAAACGTTTTTGTTTTAAGTTAATTTTCATAAATTTGAGGAATTTATTTATAATATTCACTAAGAGCATAAGGAAATATACTTACTTGTCATGTAGAGTTTCATCCTTTAATAAATATTTACCACAAAATATTTTTTTCTCCAAATGATGTGTATTCAATATGAATTGGTTACACATAAAGAGATAGAATCATCTTCAAGTGAATCACATAATCCAAAAAATATGAACTATATATTTCCCCTATCTTTAGTCATTAACCAAAACCAAAATAGTTAGTAAAATTGCAGATAATCCCACAAAAAGCATAATCCTTTATAAAAATAAATACTACTCTTAATCTCTAAAATTCAACAAAAAATACCAAAGTTAAATAAAGACCATTCAATTAACAAATTTCCTTTAAAATTTTACAATAATCCAAACTAAAAATGAATCCCAAAATTCATAAGGATTTGATCACATAGTCTTCCATGATAAATCATAACATTTATCTCCAAATAGGATCGACTACTCTTAATTTCCTTTTCTTAAAAGTAATTAAACTAATCAGATATTCTCCATGATAGGTTAAATTTTTTAATAAATAACCCAAATCAACATATATCCACAATAAAAAATAGATTCTTTCAAAATAATATTCAACCATTATTCCTCAATTGAAATCCCATAGCATTCTATTTTCCTTAGTCATATAGTGTTCCCAAAATACAAAATGAATTCCAAAATAACATTTATCACTTAATCACCAAATAATTTTCCTATACTAAGGACATATTTTTTATTAAACATAAGTTCTAAAAATAAAGTAATTATTGATCTAGAGAATCATTTAACTAAAAATAATTAGTCATACTAAATAGGGACTTTACGTAGTCTAGTGGTAGGAAATAAATCCCCGTCACACATGAGTTATTGGTTCGATTACCGTAGTTTTTCCTACACGATAGGTTTCACATGGTCTAGGTGTTTCCTTTTTCAAAAACTATATCATTTTATAAAATTACCCAAAATTACATAAAATCCTAAAAAATAACCATAACATATTTGAACCCAAATGGTTATCTCATACTTTTCATTTTGCATCTATGAATTAATAACCCATAATTTTTTAAAAGGTGAATGTATCCAAAAATACCATTAGTCGCATTAATATTTTAGATTATAAAGCCTAAAAAGGGGTTTCTAAGACATTGAAATTATGATCTAACTTTAAATTATATACCCATGATGATATCCTGAACCCTTAAAAAAGCATCATATTATCCAAAGTTTTCTAAACCTTTCATCTAATACCAACTGTAAGGCCCCAACCTTAAACATTACATAATATTAAGATTAGTCAATAATTTCAACTTTAATTCATATCGAGGGTCTTTTTCTGGTTTATATATTTTGATAATTAGGTCATAACTCATACATAACAACTTAAATATTATAGGTAGAGATTTTTACTCACTATCAATTTTTTTCATAAAACAAAAACTCTTTAAAATGAAACAAAGTATCTTTTAATGTTTTAACATCATAACTTTTCCTTGACTCTATTATTCTTTAGGTTCTATAAAAAACATTTCAAAACATGGTATGAGTATAAAAATATCAGTAATGGATACATAACAATGAAAACTGTTAGTCTTGCGAAAACATGTAAACCATGGAAACTTTATCATAATGTAATATTCTCACCTTTAAGAATTAGAAAAAACACCCCACTGAATATAATCTCTTTTATTACCATTTTTGTGACAAAATATTGCCATAAAACCTATAGAAAGAAACATATAACATATAATGGTAACTTGGGACATAAACATACTAAATGGAATAACTATATGATTAACTTCCAAACATATCACTAAATGGAATAACCATATGTCTGACTTCCATACCCAGTTCATTAGAGGTTATAACATAACCACCCATCCATGTTTTATCACAAAACCACTCGTCTTAGTTTTAGATTGTAAAAACCCATCTTTGTTTTATCATATAAACACCCGTAAAATGTCCAAGTACCATTATAACACATAAAATATTGAAAATTTCAACATTTCAGAAATAAAATTTCATTTTCAATCTCAAGTAATCATTTCATGATATTGAAATATTCATTCCATTTCAAAAAACCATTTATAAAATTTAATAAAAATAATTTTGAATTAAAGTGTCACATAACACATTGAAACTTTTAATATTTTAAAATGTTCAGGTATATATAAATAAATTAATAGAACCCATTTTTTAAAAATGGAAATGAAATATAAGGTTTTAGAAGAATAAATATTTAAAACATTTTAAACAATGTTTTAGTTAAAGAGTCCCATGCCACTTGAGAAACACATGAATAAAAATAATTAAGGAATAAAATTTAATTAAACTTAAAATACCAAGATAACATACTAATTCATGATATAACATGTCAAAAAGGTTGTATATAAGATTTATTGGATACTAAAATTGAAAAACATCAAGATATGTCTCAATGAAAGGAGACTAAGATGAAATCCATTACAATGATCATATCATTAGATTGAGGATAAATCAATAACATAATAATGTGTGAATAATATAAATTCACCCAATATAATTGGATATTAATTGTAAAACAATCATAGTCCATTCACATTTAATCATTAAAAAAACCAATGACATTGATATTTAACTGAGTAAAATGGGATTGAGTTAAGATTTACCTTACAATGTTCATATAAATGACATAAGAATTTATCAATAGAGTGATTATGTGTAGAAGTAGTATATCCACACAAAGGGAAGTAGAAATTACAACACACATAAATAATGAATTATTCCACAAATAATCTTGGCATAATATAATCAATGAAATATGCGTAAAATCCAATGACTGGAAATTGATTTTAGTAATTCCCTTATAAATATAATTTTGTTCATAAAATAGATCAATTATGTATGTTCAAAATAAATATAAATAAATATAGTATAAAAAATATTGGAAATAAAAAGTTATCTCTCACATATTCATAACACGACATAATGAAAAAGTATAATATTTACCCAAATAATGGAAATTGGCTTAAGAAATTCCCTTACCTTGAGTCTGACTTGTCATATACAATCATTATGTTCCTGAATAATAAACTTAGGATAATTTATACTTTATTTAGAAACATTTTCATGTTTATTATTCATTTTATATCACTTATTTACATGTTATGAAAATTATATAATTACTTATGTTCATATCGGTTGTTTGGTCGATGTTTAGTATGTGAGTGGAAAATGAACTTGTTATAATTACAAATTGTACATGTGGTCAAAAGTAAATTATCTCAAAAATATTATGCATGATTTAAATATCATATATATCCAGTATATATATATATATATATGTATGTATGTATTTATAATAGTCCATAACATTTGGAGATAAGAAATTAAATGCACCATTCATGGAGATGGTAGGTCATACGTACGCATGAACTCTACATTCATTTATTTTTTCATATTAAACGAATGAATAATTAAATAATACATAGGTATAATATAATTAAAATATAATATATATTCTATATATGTAACATAAGATCATTAACTACATCTTTTATACATTCCATGTATGGCATGAATGAGTCATGTCACTTTGAGGGGGCAGTAGTCCACACTTCCTCAAATGAAATTATCGTATTTACACATTATGGAAAGCCTAAAGGTATGTTGTTAATAAAAATTACATAAGAATAATGGAAATATAAATATAATATATACCATATATAAATACATTTCTATCATAATGTCTTCCATGAGTGGTGGTAGGATAAAATTGAACAATCATCGTTTTGTGAGGCAGTAGTTCGCCGTACACAGAAAGAGTATGTTTATAACCATTAGATGGAGGTGTGTGAAAGTGCAGTTAGAATAATTATAATGAAAACATAATATTATATTTATGATACTGGTTTTCTTATGTAATCACATAATAAGAAGATAATAGGGAGTGGAGAAGGAAAATAAAGGAAAGGAAATTGAGAGAAGACGTTACCTCTAAATCGGGTAACTTCTTTTGATTTGAGCAAAACAGTTTTCTTGAATTTCCTTATAACCAAGTTAAGGATTCTAGGATAAAGTAAGGAACATTGGGATATTATTTGAGTATAACTTTTATAAGACAAGGGGATTGAGAGGTGTGATTTAGTGGGCATTGGTGGTGGCGTTTTATAAGATGGAGAAGGGAAACTTTATAAAAGTCTTGAAATATTAATTTATTTTAAATTAAATTTCAATTAAAAATGTTCCAAAAATCATTTAATTATAATATAAGATGATTTTGGTTCTAATACCCATCATCCAATAATTTTTACGAAATTTTTAAATATTTTTCTATCCTTATCATTTTGGTTTAGCCCTTATTTTACCGTTTTTAATCTTAGAGTGATATCATGTTATTTCGACATTGTGGGTTAATGTAATTTCCATATCATTTCAAATGACCAAAAAAATACATTTATGACATATTTGGAAATATATTTACCATTTTTTGTAATATTAGATTTTTAGGTATTGAATATAATTTAATAAATTATTTTATATTTTAAGTTATAGATTATGTCAATTTTGGACACTGTTCATACCTGACTTTTTTACAAATTCATAACAACTTGTTTACATCAAAAAAACATTGAATAAATCCTAAAATGTCATATTCAACTATAAAATTCTAGTATATAATTAATTATGTCAAATTATATTTATTTTAATATTTATAAAATCAGTTTTTTGAATCCTTTATTGATGAAGCAATCACTATATCATCATTGTGTCATAATTAAATATAATTATTTAAATTAAAAACTTATAAATAAAATATCGTGATTTAGGAAGTATTTTTAGATTTATAATTAAAATTTATAGTCAATTATATCATTTATATAACCCCACATTAATTTTTTTAGTAAAATACAGATGTTTTTGTTATATTTTCCTTTCAATTAAATTAAATATTATAAAATGTCATTTTCACACCCAAGTGGCTCCATGGGGTCCTAAAATCTACCCAAAGATGGTAATAATCTTCCATAACTCATCCAATATGATTAGGATACGTTTTAGTGTAGTTTTATATTTTTTTAATATTATTTATTACCCTTATTCACCCGATGTTCCTTTTAACCATGGTAATTAAAAATAATTATTGAAGTTACTATTCATAATGTAAAGAAATAAAAGGTACCTATTTACAAAATTTTTACCTTATTATTCAAAAAATGTAATCCATTTTTTTAAAATTCAAAACACATAATTTTCAGAAATTAATTTCAAATCAATTCCCGTTGTCAAAACAAGAAAGCATGTTTTTAAGAAGTAAACACTATCAAAAGGCTAACATGTGTTTATATCCAATTTAAATCTTAAATAAATTATAATGAACATAATTGTATTAAATGATAAAAAAATAATACAATTATACTTTAAAACAAATAAAAAAGATAATCTAACTATACAAATAAATTATATGAAAAGGAAGTTTTGAATTAAAATGCGGTATTTTTCACTATTCATAAAAATGATCTTTATCAAAAAATTACCAAAAATTTATCCAAAGTAAATTTTGATGTCCAAATTCTATATAAGAAGTTAATTTTGTAAAATATAACATTTACAAGTTGCAAAAACTATATTTAAAAAGTTTTCTCCATCAAAAGGTTGTAAAAAGGACTTCTGAAAATATTAGAATATTTTATGCATAAAATTGGATTCATTCTCATTTTATGCATCTAAAATTCATTGGATAAACGTAAAAACAGTTAGAAAAAATATAAAAACACAATATAGTTAATTCTATTCAATCCCTCTAGTACAACGACTAGGTGTTAACTACCATTTAAAATAATAATAATATTATTGTATTGTTTTTTAATATAACTCATCATTGTGTGCAAAATAAGTTTTCAGAGAAACCATTTGTTTTGTGTCCGGTACGCTATTAGAAAAAGTGTCCCCTTTAACAAAAAATTAATATCATATTCATAAATATTAATATATATGAAAATGTAAAATTCAATAAATACCTAGGTCATTATAAGAATGATGAAGGAAATTCATGAATCCTATTACAGTCTACAAAGTCCAAAATGGGTTTCCTTAGTACAATCAACAATCACTTGAGAACCATCTATAAAATTAAATCAAACATATTTTTATGTATCTTAATGTTTAAAAACAAGGTGTTACCCTTTTTATAAATTCATGAATTACTCTACATTCATCAAAAATGTATTTATCATCAATGCACACAACATATTAAGTCATCCCTACTATAGTATGGGTAGTCAAATTCAATATAATTAGGGTTATCCCAACTCAACATAATAACGAGGAGTAAATACCCACTAAAAAATATTATGACCGATTCTCATCAAGGAAATTTATGGCCTTAATGATCTAATTTAGTTTGACATTCAAAACTAGAAAAAACCATGACATGATAACCCATCATAGAATATAATGATTTTACTTCAGAAGAAGGGGTGAGTGAAAGATAGTCTCCATTAGTGGAAAATCTCTATCTATTGAGGGTTGGGATATGGATTCCATAAGCATCACCAATTCTGAAACACCTAATACACAAGGAATAAATTATTCCTATAGTATTTAGTATAAAAGTCCTTAAAATGGGGAAATTAATCATAATTAAAACTACATCTATTGAAGCTTGACCATATACACCTATCACATGCATCTCCACACAAGTCAGAATTTTCAACACAAAATTGATGATATGAATGAACTAATGATAGTGATAGAGTAAAAATTGATAAATTATCATTTTATGACCCCTATTTCACCACTAGATATTCTTACAAATGAAATTCTGATAGATATTTATTATAAAAACTGAGAGTTATCTGACTTCAATGATCTCTACTATTTGCAGGTTCGACCATGGAACAACTCTGGTCATATTCATGTGAAAAGTCTAACCTGTTTTAACATTCGAGGTGAATATATGTCAAGAATTTTATTTAGATTAGAAATTATCTCTTGGGAGGCTCTTACATAGGTAATGTATTGTAAAAATAGAACCAAAAATCATTAATATCTTATAATGGAGTCACTACGCGAGCCACAATATTGAATAATTGTACTGAAAAATATGTCTAGGAAATATATATTGAGGTATTTGGCCCTAGATGTATACCCAAACATTATAGAACCACCCTACAAAGGATTAAACATAAAAGGATAAATAATAATACATGACAAGAGCTCCAACTCCTTCTATAGTAAGTAGTCCGATCCGGAGTTTTAGAAAAATATAGTGCATTACCCTCTCAATGTACCATATAGAGATATTAATATAAGCATCACCATCTGGTCAATGGATACTTAGACATCTTTGAAATCTAATAATTGGGCTCCATCCAATCCTATATCCCCCAATTTTCTTGTTCACCAAAAAAATCCATGAAGTCTCTATCACCATATTGCATGAAACATTCACAGTACATGAGTATTCTCATCCAAATCAATGGAGAGTATTCCGCCATATAATAAATATTTTTACTAATCAAAAGACGTGGAGATAAGCTACATGGGATCATAATAGAAGTGCATCTCTCAATAGATTCTACAAAAAAGGGAACCTCATTGCTCATTAATTAGTTTCCAGAGGTCCAACTACAAGAATGGGATCATCATGAACCTGCCTCAGTATACATGATGGTTATAAATAGGTATCATCATATAATTTATTGTATGAAATCATAAGTATTAGAGAATATATGGATGATCTGACAGAGTAAGGATATCAAAGACCATAACCGACCATTATATGATGCACATAAAAACATTTATATACCCTAAAAAATAGATTTATTTGAGTTTTATATCGAAAACTAGGTGATTATATTCTTTGAGAAAGTATATTATTAATGTTGTACCTATACAGGTCTCCATGGATAGATAATTGAAATTTATTAACCTTGAACATTGATTCAAAAAAATTCCAGAATAGAACTCAAATGACTACTAACTCAAATCCTTTTTCCTAGAAAAAACATAATTGGGTACCACTTTGACATGAATCAAGAAATAGTGTCCCACATGGGCTGACAAAAATCCCTAAATATCCATCCCACGCCCACCTACAATAGGTCACGGGCTAGTGACTATCACTAAGTAGGATAATATCATTATATTGGGGGCCTAGGCCTATATCGACCAACAATAGATACATATCTCTAATTCACAAGATTACTATAAAACAAACAGATAAATATATATAAATAAGTGATCCATATACCACAAATGCATGATAAAACCACTTAGATTTCTATGTTTCACATTATGGAAATATAGGTAATGCTTTTATTTAAATAATTTTTTTAGAAAGTATATTTTAATCATGTTTTCACAAGGTACCATTAATTTTTTAATTTTTTATGGTCAAATATGCCTCATTTAATTCAAAATAATAAAATTTATTCTATAGGAATAAACATTATACATGATTTTATTATAAAATAGTTTCTATAGATTAAATACGTATATTTAAAAAAATGGGTTTCTGTATAATTTTTTGAACATTTATTAAAAGTAATTTCTGAAACTTATTGAAATTGAATCATGAAAAATATAATTAATATTTGGAATTAGGAGTTTAAAATGTATGATTGATTTTAATTTTATTTTGGGTTATAATGAAAATTAACAATGTTAAAAATATGTTACCATGTTATAGGGGGAAACATGTTAATTTGGGTAAAAATTAAGTGATATGGTTACAAAATATTATCCCAAATAATATTCGATGAGATTAATTCAACTGTTAGAACATAATATTCAAAATTTAATTATTTTAGTTTTAATTTATCTTTATTAATTATATATAATATTTTAATACATTGACTAATTACAAGTGTGTCACACCCCTCACATATAAAAGGGACCCTGATATCCTCTCTTATTCACATAAATTGATCTATTTGCCTCAAGAAATCCTTACCAAAATACCTTCTCAGTATCCCTAACCATTTTTTGAGGTCATGATCTCACTAAAATACCAATCCTAGAAGGCTTAAGAAAAAATACAAAAGAGGTTTTCTATCAAAGAGGCATACTCTTAACCGAGTTTTTTAAACTTTATTTTATCTTCCAGAACCTTCAAATATTACATAACCATATAGATATAAAAACATCAATACCGTCTATATGCAGAAATATAATTATGTTAATTGAAAAATCCTATTTTATTTCTTTTCTCATCTATTGAGAAATGAAATCATCGCTTGTGGATACCTACAGACTACCGTCTCTATGAAGTGATATATTTCATATTTAATCGCCACTCATCATGGATGGTTATAATGTTGAATTTTATGTATATATATACCTATTAAAAAATTATAAATTTTGAATTATAAGATATTAATAACCTTTTTACCTTCATTATTTGGAAAAACAATTACATCGTTGATGCTTAAGTCTGGACTTCCACCTCCACTAATTGATGTGATTTTTTTCATTATCACCACACATGGATGGTCATAAGGATGGAACAAGTGAAAAATATTATATTCACTACATATTTATGATTATTTAAAATTAAAATAATATCAACTTATTTCTCTTCCACCTAATAGAAAAATGAAAATGTTGTCCATGTGTATATACAGACAAGTGTATCCATGAAACGATATGAATCATCTTTCATGAATACCTTACATGGATGACTGTAAAATTATTTTTAATGAACAAACAAGATAATTATAACATTTTTATGATTTTTAGATGGTGTAATAATAACCACTTTAATCACAACCAACCCAGAATGGTTATTTTTTTGTTCTAAACCGAATAACCCCAAAATGTCTGTAATGAATTTATATATTTAATTACTAAATAAAAATGATATTAAATGAATTAAATTGAATAATAATAATTAAATGAACCTGAAAATTATTCTTAATCATATGTAAAATTTATACAATTTTATTATTAAGGAATATAAAATATACACATGACGATCAAGGAATCAAGTTATGATATTCCTCATCTCAAATTCATTTCTATGAGACTTATTCCATTTTCACAAAATTTTTTATATTATGGGGTGCATAAAATTACATATTAATGCCTTTTATTATTAATTTAAAAACATTCAAGTGTTTTAAAAATCCATTTCATGTTATGTTATTGAATTTTCGTTTGTTTGAAAAGATATAATGTTTTTAATGAAGTTTTCTTAAAAATGTTATTTAAAATGTTTTAAATACATTTTCCTCCATGAACATGTTGTTATAAATGTTTCAATAATTCTATTATTAATAATTAAAATATTGTTAAAATTAATTTTCAAATCCATTTTAATTTCTTTATAATGGCTTGAAAATGAATCTTTTCAGAATTTTCCATAAAAGTGAATATTGAATTTATTTACAAAGGTGTAAAAAACATAACGTATAAAGAATCAATATATTTTTATATCATAATATATTTTATCACTTATCAATATTTTTTATAAAATTTTATAAAAATGTTTAAATAATATCTGCTTTCTCATTATTATAATAATTTTTTTTAAAAAAAAATGAAGAATATTTCTTCTCTTTTTTATGAAAAAATTAATTGTGATTTTAATTATATACTCAAATGACAACTATTATTAGAGTTATAATAAAAAATAAACATTTTATGAGATTCATTCATGTTACAGCTGTTGGAAATTTTTTTGATAGGTGGATCTGATATAGCATGGAAATGCATTTGGGTAATGTGAATAGAGTTAACTAATATATATGATAGTTCTTTGCAGTAGAAAGAGATAACTGGTTAAAAATTAATCTTATGAAGTGGAAAGTGTTAACTATTTAAAACTATAATGAATTGTATTGTGTTTACTATTTAAAATTCACTCTTATGAAGTGGACAAAGTTAACTATTTTTAAGTTACTCATATGAAGAAATTTGAATTAACCAAGTTGATTATTACTTTATTAAAGTGATTCTAAGAGTGATAGAAAGATTATTCCCAAAGGTACATACATTTTTATTCTATAATTTAAAACAACTATTAATAGTAATATTTTTATTTCAAAAGATATAATTTTTTTACGGTTTAATTGAATGTTTATGATTTTATAAAGGATAACGGGTTTCTAATGGAAAAGTTTTAATGTTTTTCTAGAAACACTCACATTTTATGATTTTTTACTTTATAATTGATTAAAAAATTCTCTATAATTTTTTTACTTTAATTATTATTTAATGAGTATGTAAAGGGATATTTTGAGATCAAATTTACTATATAAATAAATATTGTTTTCTTATGGGGTTTCATGGATTTAAAATGGATTAATGGGTTCTGTTACTTTTTTATGTCCCTAACTGTGATTTTTTTACTCATCCCATATTTTCAAATGTTTAGAATAAGGATTAAGGATATATAATTATTATTTAAATTTAAATAGTGAATCTTTTTAAATTAAGCAAATGTTTCATGAATGAATAGGAATGTAAACATAAGGGCTAGTTTTGGTGGAAAATATTCACACTATGAGAAAATATCGATTATATTATGTAATAGTTTTCCAAATTATTTAAAACTCTAAACAAAAATAATCTTGAAAATATATGAATTTGAAAAAATTATTATAAAACTTGTAATTATCGGGTTATTATGACTCAATTCATTGTAGTTGGTTTCAAATAAAGGGATTAAATAGTTTTAGAGGTCAAGATGATGTTAAAAGACACATAATATATTATAATTTGTGTTTATATATACATGTGATGGATTTTTTGGATTTACATATTGTTTTATTTTTATATGTATGTTATGAATGGTTTTCCTTATGGGAAACTGTATAACTAATGTATAATGGGAATATGGGGATTATAACCTTCTAAATCAGAAACATGGAATAAATAGAATAGGGAAGTTTTTGGTAGTGTTAAATCAATTTTCATAGGCTATTATCAGTGGCACCTATGAAATAGATCAATTGATTCATTGATAGAGGAACATGTCTATAGTCGATATTTTCATGAAATAACATCATCTCTATTTTGATGGATCCTTGGACCTGGTTAATGTTGAAGTATGGATAAATAAAAGGGTGAAGATATTTTAAGTCTTGGGATGTTGAAAAAAACAAAATGTTACACTTGTTATTTACTTTTTTTAAGGTGTACTAGATCAGTGGTTGTCCAAAAATAAGAATAAAAAGAATAAAATTGAAATTTAAACCATGGTGTGGAAGGTATTAAAATTTAATTTCCTTGAAAAATATTTTCGTAATGTTCTTTGACATATAATAGAAAAAATTAATTTATAGATTTGATGTAAATGGAAGAATACACTATAGAAATTTATGATAAATTTTTTTCTAGATTGGAAAAGAATGTGCTGAATTTTCTTCTTGACCTTGAAATTAAGATTAGTAAAATATGATGAGGTTTAGAACCATCTTTATTAAGGACCATATTTACTTCTGAATTTTGGAGAAATGAGAAATTTGTTTATGCTAATAATGTTAAGAAAGAGTAAATAAGGAAACTAGATGGTAAACTTATACCTTTCTATAAATATAGTAAGAATAATTTTGGGGATTATCTAATGGGGGTAGGGAAGTGTTACTTGTGTGTTAATATAATACATTTATCTAATGAATAAAACACTAGTAATAGTAATGTTCAGACAATAAAAGTTAATCGTGTAGTGAAGTGATTTTATTATAATGAGATGGTACATTTTTTAATGTTTTCATATAGATAGTTATGTAAGGTTAAAATCATCAAAATATTATGATTTTTTTTCAAAGTCTAGTACTATTACTGTACAAGATTGAGATATTATGAAAGACTTATAAAATGGTATTAATTATTTTATCAATTTTACACATCTTTAATGTTATAAACATTATTATATTGAGATTCATGAATCTTAGGACATGATTAATATTTCGATTATAGGAATAAAATATCAAAGAATAAGATGGAAAAATTTATTAAGGGTTTATAAAGGAATCTAAATGATTGAATCATATAGATATTGAGTTTTAAGATTTAGTATGTTGTGGTATTTTATTTAAGGATTGATAAGTTTTAACATGATCGTATGTTCATAGGTACAAATTCCCTTTTTGGTCATATGAAATTGTATTCAAAGGATATTAATGATATATTGGGAGAAATTCTCTATATGATTAGGGTATATGTAACCCTTATTTTTATCATATGATGTAATATGAAGCGTATTTTTGAATAATGATTTTAGACATGGGATAAAATCTATAAGATAAATATATCTAATAGGGTATTTATGATCTTTGATGTTGATGTAATTGTGATTAATTTGCCTAAATGGTTATTACATTTTGGGAATATATGTTTCTATATATATAATCATGGGATTGAAAATTGATATATTGAAAAATTGATTAATGGTATTTTGGAAGAAGTTGACTATTTTTGGAACACTAAATGATTAAATAAAACAAAAAACATATTTTATAAGATGAAATTTTCTTTTAGGAATAAAGGATTATTTAAATTTGGGAATCATATATGACTTCATTCACACATTATGATAAATAATGTAATTTTTGGAATACTAGTATATTTTGGAAAATATTTGTTTTTGGAATATAAATTTTGGGTATGTGACTTTTTTATTTATTTTTTTTATTTAGAGATAAAACTTAATTTGTTCTTGGAAGAATATGTGATCAAATCATCACAATCATTGTAATATAATTTTTGATCAAGAATATTTTAAAGAGTTTCAAGGTTAGTTATTTATGAATTGAATTAAGTAAAACTTTTGGTCTTATTTAATGAGGTATTAGAGAAAAAATGTACCATTTATTTATATTGGATATTATCATAACTTGTGTTAACAATTTTATGTTATGATTAATGGATAGTAACTGGAAAACTAACTTAACATTTTTTTGATCTTGTGATTTATTATAAGTTGATTTTAGTACTCCAGGCATGAAAAAATAATCATAAATATTAATTTATTCAATTAAGATAATAGATAAAAGTTGAAACATATTGATGCACAAATGAAGGTTGAAATTGCACATAGAAAGTTGAATAAGGTAAAGTAACTTAGTTTTTACATTATTATGTACCCCAAAGGTAAGATATTTTCTCAATTAAAGAACGTGGAAGATAGATTTATTGAGTCATATATAGGAACCACTTGTTAGTTATCAAGGTTGTCTTTTGGAATCCTATTTATAATAATGAATATTTCAATATTACATACTGAATGGATATTCCCAAAATCCTTATATATATGATATATATATCATGATAATCAGGATTTTCATGCACATATGGGTCAATTATTTTATACAATATGATATTGAATAAAATTATAATTTTTATAATCTTTTTATCCTATATAAGATATCATTCATGGAACCATTTAATAAGATGAAAAAGCTAGGAGGTATATAATTCATATGATGAATGCATTTATTGGCCAAAACACTCACTCATGTGTTATAATCACATTAGTAAATGCTATAGCCTGATGGTTTTCCATATGAATTTATAAACCATTTTATTGTGATGAAAATGATTGAGGGATAGATTAAGGTCCTAATGCATGGTCAAGAACTCCCGGAGACCCATAGTTTTCTTTATCATCCTTATTTTCATGTGAGATACTAGAAAATCATTAATAGAAAGAGAATCCCTCCCATGGTATGAAAAATTCAATTTGGCCTATGGATATACTATCTAGGTTGGAATATTTTTTTTTCCAAATTTGTGAGCTCTGTTAGACTCATTAAAATAAGATCAAGAATTATTTAGAGGATATTTGCGACAAGGTATTCCAGAATTATAGTAGTTCTTATTTTCTTTTTTTATCACATGTTTAATATTATATTTCATAGAGATCCTCATACTTGGGTTTATATCACTTATTCTTCATATAATAATCATTATTAGGATCTTATAAAACACTTTAGTGGAATCATAGGGAATTAAAGAGTTAGATTTATTAAATCATGATGGAAATGAATAATAATAAAAAATAGAGTCATTTTGTGTTTCTAGGAATTCAATTTCATAAAAGGGTTTACCCTTTCATAGATGGGCTACGTAAAGATAACCAACACCTTACCCTTAATAATATTATATGCATAACTTTAACTAATTCATTACCCTTACACATAGTGGTCTGTATAAGTGTCATTACTGTAATGAACCACGTATTTATCAATGAAATTCCGTTATTATAATTATGTATTATTTTATAATCACATAAAATTACATATAGAACACAATACAAACTATATAAATGAATAATGAGTGAAATAATATGTATCTCTAAAAGTTAAAGAATGTATACTGATGGAATAACAACTTGCCCTTTTGTAATAGTAATGTGACCCTTATGAAAAGTAAACCAACCAATTGAATAGTAACCTCACAAATAAAATTATAAATAAAATTTATCCGTATCATAAGTGACAATATGGTATAATTGTATCCTAGTATAACTATGTAAATATTTTAAGCATTATTAATTAAATGTTGGTTTTTTGTATGTCATGTATATTTAATTATAGTTTTATGATTAATTTAATAATTTAAAAGAAAGTTTATTTTCAAAAAATACATTCATAAATAATTATTTTGATGAATTATGATTATAAGAAAATTTTAAGAGACCTTAATAATTTTTTCAAAGTTTTAGAAAATATTTTTTTAATTTTAATATTTGTATTTTTCAAGTAAATTATGATTTTAATTAAATATTAAATTTCACATAATTTGAATTTTTTATAAAATTTAATTCATTTTTTAATTCTTGACTTTGAAAAATGGTTGGGGTGAATTTTTTTATTTTTCTAAAATACTTGAATTTTTGGTGAATAGTAAAATATTATAATTTATGATAAATGTTAAATAAATGAATTTATGCATCATGCTTGAGTCATGGATGATGTAAATGGAAATTAGTTTGAAATCACATGCTACCTTTAATATTTTTGGTCACAAGAATCCATAATATTCATAGTACTGAGAAAAAATATAAAATTAATGATTAAAATAAGGGGAAACTCCTCTCCTCCATTACAAATACCTCCCATCTTTTCCTCCTCTCCTCACACCTCTCAAGCCTTGTTCCTAGCCTAGATTCTACTCAATTATCTCCATAATCCCCTCTACCACGTCCATAATCCCTAGGGCACTTCAAAAGGTGAAATCCTCTCCCTTGAAGTGGTTCCCAAGGAAGATATATTCAAGATTTAAATTCCCATTTTTATTTTTTTTATTTCAAGTTCATTTATTTATTTTTATTTACTAACCTCCTTTAATAAAAATGTTATGATAAATCCATTACCTTAAATTTATTTTATTTATGTTTTTATAATGTAATAATTCATCATCATCTCTCATTTCCCCTACTTTTATATGAGAAATGAAAACATCATATGAGATGTGTTAATTTATCACATTCAAGGATGACGAGTTTTAAATTTCTATTTCCATCTTAAATTCTAGTCATGAAACAAATCGTATGGTTGAAATAGACTATAATATAGTCATTATTTCTAATTTAAGGTTTTGGAATCTTTTCTAAAGTTGATATTAATTTATAAATCAAATGTGTTTGATGTGATCAAAAACCACCAATTAACCAAAATGGTTATCATTAATGTTTTATATAATGTTTCATGTTCACTCTAAATAAAAAATGAATTTTATAACCATGTAATGTTTTAGATGTTCAATAATAACATAGAACTTAAATTTTGTAAATACTAATTAATGAATTAAATTTGGTTTTCCGGGATATTAAGATCAAGTGAAGGACACCTTCAGACTTAAGGTAAGTGATTCTACCAGAATCTCCTTCGGGTTACTCTATCTTTTTGTTTAAATAAATGAAGTTAACAATTATATTTATGTTCATATTCTAAATGAATTAAAAATTATTCAAAATCATGTATCAATATATATTCATCATTCTCTTTCGGGGATATACATGTTTTTAAATGGTACCCTCTTCAATTCTTCCCAACAAGCAAACCCGTTTCAAGGGAACTTCCTAAATTATTACCCAATTTAAAGTGAACTATATAATCTTTTTTAAAATAAAATTATTTTTATAAAACTGGTATTTTTATTTTGAATTTTTTTTGTTCAATTCCGGATTTATATAAAATATTATGCCCTCTTCTGTTTTAACTGATCATTGATATTTTCCTTCAACCGTACTAAAATGTTATAATTATAAAGTTACCTAAATGATATTTTTTCTTGTTATCAATTAACATTGACATAAATTATCATGATATATGAATATTATACCTTAAATATGTACATTAGTGATCTAATTCCTTTCTTTCATGGACACTTTTATTATATGCCCATTTGTTATGCTGTATGACATGAATATGATACCCAATTCATTCCATGCATAACCCTTACTTATATTTATAAATGATTATGTATGATTATATGTGGGGAAAGAATATTCAAAAACATGTTATGATGGGTGCTCCTAGATAACACTCTAATTAATTATGTAAAGTTTAGTCTCATTAGATGTTATGTGTAATGGACTTGGTAGTTAGCCTTGACTCGTGCTACCATGTGCAATAGTCTTGGTGGTTTACCTTAACTTGTGATCCTCTATGTGAAAAAATCCTTGAATCATGATAAATTCACGTTTTATGTTGCTTCCACATTAATAGGAATCCATGTTTATATTATCCCATGTTTATATGTCAGGATTCCACATGTTCAATGCATTTTTATATCATTATTTCATGCCTTCTAAATCATGTGCTAAAGATTTATTCTCAGGTTTATTACCTTACTGGGATTTTTAGAACATCTATTTATTAATGTTTTCCCTAGGTTATCCTATAAATATGTATGAGAAAAATGTATGTTAAGAACCTTTTATAAATATTAAATAAATAAATGTTTTATTTTGTTCCATATTTTCAGTTTTATGTACGTAGTATTCAAAACATTAGACTTTAGAATCCATGGCTAGTAATATGATGTTTAAATATACCTAAAATTATTTAATTATATGTGTAAAAGTCTAGGGTCTCTATAGTTATTATTAGAGAATAGTCTAGTTATTTTTGGAGATTAGGAATATATCACTTTAGTAAGAACCTTAGAGACAAGACTAAGTATAAGAAAACATACCTAAATTTTGGTTAGTATATAGTAAGTAGATTATCAAGAAAATAAATCCATATCCTGATATGAACAAGTGGATGTGGCTCTATCGCATATGTAACTTGGGGTAAATTCCAAAAACACCACTTTTTACTAGACTCAAATGGGAACTAGTGTATGAAAAAGGACTTGCTGCACTCCTGGTTTGACACTCTAGAGGGATATGATTTGGTAAACTCATAAAATTAGTATGAACCATTATTAAGGGAAAAAAAAAGAATCCCATAAGACTATATGTTAGGAAATAGATCATGGATAACCTAGATTAAAACCTAGAGAATCACTAGTAAGGACATACTATTCCTTTAAGAATTTTTCCTTTTATGTTTATGGTTTCCTTTTTTATGATTATTAGCTAAGTATTCCAACCCCCTAATTGTAAGTTCTTTTTCATAATTAATTATGGGAAATATAAGAACACATACCGACAATCAACGTGATAAGAAATGTGACAATTTCCCTAATGATATTCCAAATATGATGGGAATGAGTGCTAAAACATCATGACAGTACTTGGTAAGCTGGATCAAATTATGAATAATATATTGAACCATGTGGAGCACCCTCCTCCTACAAGAAAAGAGAAAGTTTCTGTTGAATCGTTCTTGTAGAAAAGGCCTCCCATGTTTATTGGATGTTCTGATCCCCTTCTTATGGAATATTGGATTAACTCCATTGAAAAGATATTCTCAGTACTCTAGTGCTTTAAAGAAGACAAAGTCATACTATAGGTCTATCATTTTAATGGGGACTATGATCAGGGGTGGGAACTAATCAAGAATAAGAAGTATTATGAGGAAATTGATTCCATGGATTAGGAGGAAATCGAGAATTTTTTTGTGAATAAATATATTCCCCGAACCCTCTATCTCAAGATGGATAGAGAGGTCCTTAGACTTAAGTAGAAGGAATATGAGTCCATTTGGGTGTATACAGCAAACATCAAAAGGCTTGAAATAAATTCCTCTAGCTTTTTATGAACATTGAATACAAGGTGGATGGATTTTTTATCAAACTAAATCCATGTCTATGAAAATTGTTGGCGATTCAAAACTTCTATAGTTATGAGTAGATTTTACATTGTTCCCTCAAGGTTGAAATAGAGATAAGATACTCTTAATGGTATTGTAGTCTTGGTAAAAAAGGAAAATGGATTCTAATATGGGTGGTATGGAAAATAAATACCATGATGGAAAAAAGATCAAACATCCCACATGTCAAATTTTTTGGAAGAATCATATTGGGAACTCACTAAATGGAACCATGAATTTATTTAAATGTGGAAGAATGAGACATATGGCTAAAAACTACCAAATGGATATGAATAATTTCTCTAATTTGGAAGAATAAAGGAATGTTTATATCAACACTCATCCTATAGTGCAGTGTTACAATTTCAAGGAGCACTAGAACTATGAGAACAATTTCCCTATGCCAAGGGTTGTTAGAGGAAATAAACAACAACCTCTAAGGAAAGAAGGAAGGGAATATGATAACATTATTTCTAAGGTGGAGCTTGACAACAATGTTGTGATAAGTACACTAGTAATTCATTAAATAATATCAAATGATTTATTTGATTCTGGTTCTACGCATTCTTTTATATATCCCAAGTTTAGTAGAACTATACAAACACCACCTAAATATAGAGGATGAGTTATCTATGAGAATAGAGAATGGGGAAATTATTGTATCAAAGGTTTATAACCCCTCCATAGTAAATGTTTTTGGATTGAATCTCACAGAAAATCTTTTCATGCTTCCATTGGTGGAGTTCAATGCTATTTTTGGCATAGATCGACTATCTTTATAAAATACAACATTAGCTGTTGAGAAGGGGAGATAATTAATTGCATCTCAGATTATCCTCCAATCCTATAAAAGTGTATGAATAAAGATAAATCTCCTTTAAAATCATCATCTCAAGTGTGGATAATTTTTCCATTTGAGAAACCATATATTTCTCAAATGATTGAGACAGAGGAGATGATACTTCTATAAGATATACCCATCATGAGAGATTACACCGATGTATTCCCAGAATAATTTCCCGATCTTACTCATAATTTATAGGCCTAGTTCTCAATTTAACTTATTACTAGATCCCTACTTATATTATAGACACCTTACTGAATGGCCACTGTTTATCCAAAAGGGATGAAGAAGTAGTTACAGGATAATCTGGAGAAGGATTTTATATTCCCAAGTGCTTCACCATAGGGTGCAATAACTCTCTGTTTTGAGAAGTAGGGTGGATCAATGCACCTTTGTATTGATTATCGTGATCTCAATAAAATAATGATAAAGAGAAATTACCCCCCTGTGTCAAATAGATGACTTGTTCAATCTGCTGCATGGGTCCAGTTATTTCTATAAGGTGGAACTTTGGTAAGGATATCACTGATTAAAGGTGAGGAATGAAGATAGTCCCAAAAATTCTTTTCGAATGTGGTAAGGAAACTATGAGTTCATAGTGATTCCATTAGAACTCACTAATGCTCCAAAAATATTCATGGATTTAATAAATATAATATTTAGATATTACCTTGAAAAATTTGTGTTAGTGTTTATCAATGATATTTTGATATAATCCAAGAGAAAGGAGGAACATTAAGATCATTTGAATACTATGCTGATGACTTTGAGAAGGTATAAAATTTATGCAATGTATAGTAAATGTGAGTTATGTATGGAGGAAGTATCATTCTTGTGGAATGTTTTCACTAGAAAAGGAATATCAGTGGACCCTTTCAAGACAAAGGAAATTGAAGAGAGGCCCATGTAAACATCTGTAACAGAGATCTGCATCTTTTTGGGTCTAGCTGGGTATTATCGAAAATTTGTGAAGAACTTCCCACAATTGTCAAACCCAATGACCAAGTTGACATAGACATGAGTGAAGTTTGTCTGGACTCAAGAATGTGAGGAAATATTTAAGGAAATCAAAAATGAGCGTTATCCCTACACTGGTACTCACACTCCCGATAAGTGGAGAACTATTTATAGTGTACAGTGATGGTTCAAAGAAGGTATTATACTCTATTCTGATGAAAAATGGTAAAATTATATCCTACACCTCAATCAAACTAAAAATCCATCAGAAAAACTATACCACACAAGATATGGAGTTTGCAGCTTTGGTCTTTGCGTTGAAAATATGAAGGAATTATCTATATAGGTAGAAGTGGGAGATATACAATGATCACAAGAGTCTCAAATATATATTCACACAAAAAGAGATTAATATTAACTAGAAAATATTGTTAGAGCTATTCAAGGATTATGACAGCTCAATCCACAACCATCCTGTTAAGGAAAATAAGGTGGATGATGGTATAAGAAGAAAGGATCCTACATCTTTATCAAAGATGAGAATTTAAAAGGATCGAATCTTCTTAGATTTTCTGAATATAGACATGAAAACAATTAAGGGAGGAACATTATCAATCCTTTCTCAAATGATTGTGCAACCATCCCTTATAGAGAAAATAAAGTATGATTAAATAAATGATGTGGAATTCAATAAAAGGGTTAAATCTATCAAAAATGGGAAATCCTATGAGTTCAGGATTGGTAAGGAAGGAGTTGTATGATTTGGGTCATGATTTTGTGTATTTTCTGGTCCACAGATAAAGAAAGAACTACTTAATGATCAACATAGATCAACCATCTCTACTAACCTAGGGAGAAGAAATATGAATCCAGATCTCTGAGAGAAATTTTGGTGGGACAATTTGAATAAGGATATTGATGAAAATACATCAAAGTTCAGGGTATGTTTTCAAGTGAAGGATGAAAGAAAAAAGTCTAAGGGGATGATGCAACCACTATCCATATCAATATGGAACCAGGAGAACATTATAATGGACTTTGTCATTGTCCTTTTAAGGACATCCAGAGGAAACAATGATATATGGGTCATTGTGTATTTTCTTACAAATAAATCCCACTTTATCTCAATTTTAGAGGACTTATGATTGGATCAACTTGCATGGAAATATATCATAGAGGTAGTAATAATTCATGGAGTACTACTATCTATTTCATCTAATAGAGATTTGATATTCACATTAATGTTCTGCAAAAGTATCCAATATGATCTAAGCACTGAGTTGAGCTTCAACAGGGACTATCATCCTAAAACTAATGGCCAATCAGAGAGAACTATCCATACACTGGAAGATATGTTGAGATCGTGTTTTATGGACTCTAAAGGAGGATGGGACCAATGTTTTCCAATTCTACAATTCTCTTACAACAATAGTTTCCACTCCAGTACCTGAATGTCTCTATATGAATCCCTTTATGAGAAAATGTTCATAAAACTAGCATGTTTGGATGATGATAGTGAGCGTAAGCTTATAAGACCTGAAATGGTTGAAGAAATAGTGGAGAAGGTGAAATCAATTCAGCAACACAACAAGGCATCCCAAATCTGATAGAATAGTTTTGCAGAAAATCATCGATGAGACCTTGAGATCAAAGTTGGAGACATGTTATTTCTCCATATATCTCCATGAAAGAAGGTCATGAGGTTTGGGAAGAAAGGAAACCTATTCCCCAGGTACATCAGCCCCTTCAATACCATTGATCCTTTTGGAGATGTGACCTATGGACTAGCACTTCCACCTACCATGTCTAAAGTGCATGATGTCTTCCATGTATCCCTCTTAAGGAAGCACATACTAGATCCATCACATGTACTATCTTCAGAGGTGGTACAGTTGGAGAATGATCTTTCTTATGAGGAGAAACCAATGAAGATCATGAATAGTAGATATAAATTTATACACAACAAGACTACTCACCTGGTCAAAGTACTATGGAGGAACCATAAGTACGAAGAGGCAAGATGGGAACTGGAGGAAGCAATGAATGAAAAGTACCCACACCTATTTATGGATTAGAATGTAAAATGAAATTTTGAGGGTGAAATTTCATAAGGGGGAGAATGTAACAACCTAGTGGTTTATCAATGAAATTCTCTTCTTGTAATTATTTCTTATATTATAATCACGGAATTTTACATATAGAACACAATACAAACCATATAAAAAAGAATTAGTGAAATAAAAGGTATATATTGATGTTAAGAAACATATACCGATGAAATAGTAGCTTGACCTTTGGAATAGTAATGTGACCCATATGTATAGTAAACTGACCAATTGAATAATAACCTCACCAATTAAAGTCTAAATAAAATTTATCCATCTTATATGTGAAAATATGATATAATTATATCATAGTATAAGTAAGTAAATATTTTAAAAATTATTAATTAAATTTTCGTATTTTTGCATGTCATGTATAATTAATTACAATTTTATGATTAATTTAATAATTTAAAAGAAAATTTATTTTCATAAAATGTATTCAAAAATAATTATTTTTGAAGACTTATGAATATAATTTGATTTTAAGATAACTTAATTAATTTTTCAAAGTGTTAGAAAATCAGTTTTAATTTTAAAATATGTATTTAAATATAAATTATGTTTTTAATTAAAAATTATATTTAACATATTTATAAAATTATTTTCATAAAATGGAGTTAATTTTTGGATTCTAAATGTCAAAAAATGGTAGGGTTGAATTTTTTGATTGTTCTAAAATAATTGGGTTTTTGGTGAATAGTCACCACCCCAAACTAAGTGTTTACTAGTGCTTTTCTAAACCACCATTAATTTACCTTAAAATATTTTAACAGTGGTTTTTTATAAACCACTTCTGAATAGTAAATGTTTATCACAATCCTGACACTTTCTCCCTCCCCCGTCACCCCCAATCCCCACCTTGACTCCACGAAGCCCTAACCTCATCGTCGCTCGTCGCCGTCCATCACCACCCATCGCCGCCCATTGTCGTCACTTGCCGCCCTGTGCCTCGCTAGCCCTCACCTCAAAATTTCTCCCCAAGGAGATCTCGAGGAGTGATTCTATCTTATTCCCTAGCTGTATCAACCTATCCTCAAGTATAAATTTTCATCCAATTTTTCATCCATATCAAATCGGTGAGTTCTAAACCCATCATTTAGTATTCCCATTCTATAATTTAATCATATTTGTTTTTGGTTTCTTAAACAAATATATCTATGTGTAGAATGGTCATGGAAAAATATTTTACCAAGATTTTTTGAGAAAGGGTTTTAATCCCCCTTCCATAATAAGGGATATATTAATAGAGTCGAATATATGTTTTTTGTGAAATTAATTAGCCTTGTAAAGCGTAGTTTTAAGTGTTATTGTATACTCACAATCTTTGAATTTATTTGTAAAATACAAAATATTGAGAAACATTCTTTATGTAATCTAGCAACTATTATAAATTCTACAAAATATTTCTTCCTATATATAATATGAAACATAAAACTACCTTCATATATCAAATATTCATTCTATATGCATTATTGTTTTTCTTATATGCTATATTGTTAATAAGATACCTGCATATGTGTAGTAAAAAACATTATAATGAAATTTATATTTTTTAACCATTCATTTAAACTTCATGTGGAGTATCCTGTGAATTTATAATAAAATATTGATATGTATTGAGATATAAATTTTTATGATTTTATTTTCAGATATAATAAAGATACATCATTAATAGTAAATCTGTGCATTAATACATATTGATAAGGAATTTTAGACTAATTGATTCTCATATCACCTTAAAATATGGAAATACATTACTGTGGTCCTCTAGTTTCATTTTAGACTTGTATTTTAGATTCCTTTTGATTTTTAATTGATTCATACAATGTTTTCATCCTCAAAAAATAACTAAACTTTTACAATGTGACAATTTTTTATCTTCTCTATGTATGACATAACTATTTGGTGGTATTCGTAATGTGAAGTGATCCAATCAACAATCACATTCTAAGACCACACAAATTTATCATGGGATCTTCTCTGAAAAAAATTTAAACTCACATAGAAAATCATTCATGAAAAATCATCTCAGTTAGAAAAATGAAAAAAACTTAACATTAATCCTACCCTTGTTACATTGGAAATTTCTCATATAAGTATTAACTATACCCAAGCATAAGGATTTTCCTAATCCATAAAATCACATCCTACCTCCAACTGAAAAACCCGGATAGTAAATTAACAAAAAAAATAGTTTTATACCACTCTTTAATGTCCATGCCTGAATTATTCAAATGAAATTCAACTGTGGGATTCCAAAAGACCTCAGGCATTCCACCGTATATGCCTATGTCTTCCAAATAGTAGTGAGAGTTTAAAAATAACATGTAGAGACTATAATCTTGGTACAATGACACAAAATTAATGGTAAATAAGAGTAATATCATTTAGAATTAGAGTAAGCGAAAAGAACTACAGTTAAGATCCAACCATCAACAAATGATAAATAATAACATACTATAAAAAATTATACTCGTTTTTAACATACAATCACACATCATGGGTCACCTACCAGGATTATAAATATAAAATAAATATAAAAAATAGGGGTGGATCAAATATAAAACTCCGGTCCCTTATCAGACCGGTATCCCAACATCTATCTAGATACACTAGTTGAATTCCCTATAAAAATATTACCAGAAAGTGAAACATAATGTTTTCATATTCACTAGGATTTCTATGTGGGGTTTGGTAATAAAACATGGTAGAGTCTCACTAAGGTCCCCTTATGTACACCATCATATACAATGTATTTATGTATGATTAAATAAAATGGTAAGTGATATAAAACATAAAAGAATCCATGTTGTGTCATGAGGTTCCAACCAAGTTACCCCAACACTTAGCCTCACATATTTTGATCAATTCCATTGATACATCTATTGTACCCACAATTCATTAGAGTTCCATTAGAGAATGGAATATCAATATATAGTACTAATTATAATAAAAATCATAAGGGATGTTCACAAAAATATCTAGTGAAAATCATATAGAAAAACAATCACATATAGCATGATATTTAATGAGAGAATCTCAATATCCAAACAATGTCACAAGTTAAATCATTCCCTCTGGGTAGGGTCTCCTGGACATATCTCGTATCCACCAGTCAACATCAGAAGTAGTTTGTTGAGGGCATATCAATTATCAACCTCCCAAAAAAGCCATCAGTATAAGGTATGTCCCATGGATATTTACATACATATCAAGAATTATTATATGTGGTGCGAGGAGATAATATTAATATTTGAGCTACTGTATGAGATAAACCACACAAACATGATGTATATACCTTAGATAAACACATATATAAAACTCAAGAAAAGATGAGAACCTAGGAGATGTAACTCTACACTCTAATCCTCATGTCTCTGGTCCTTATCCTTGTCTCAAATAAAAACATCTATTACATATCATCCATAGTGATCTCATTCTCTTATTCAACACTTACATCCCAACTTGACCCTATGATCACACCACTTATTATGAACCTCGTGGGTTTTTCACTATCCTTATATCACCAGATTCTGGTTCCCCATCCCATCACTTCCTAAAAACCATGTCCATATATAAACTAACCAAAATCCACCCAATTCATCACAACATGGGTATAATGCTTTTGTATTTGACCATTTTTACATGATACTCCAACAATCAACCATTTCATCATTTACCATGGGTGTCATTTCATTTTTTAGTCTTTTTCCACTATATATCAATATACGGAACACAAACTTATTTGAAGCTTCATTATATACCTAGAAAAAAAATTATGTCATTTTTGCATATTTTATAAATACAAAAAATATTTGGATGACATCCTCAAGATTTGTCTAAACAACCAGTTTTAGTAAGAAGGCATCAGAAAACCATATTTTAAATGATTCATTATTTATAATTGTTATGTACATTTTATTTGTTAGTATTATGCATTTGTCATCATTTATAATATTTTTTGCATATTGTTTTTTGAAATTTATGTTCTATATTTAATTTTAGTTGATTAAATGACAGGAATGCCAAGGAGGAAGTGTTTTATTGTTCTGTTGACCACACCGATAGATAACGATCTATCTGTCTCCCTCACTATAGAATCTGATACACCATCTATTTACCCCCATACACCATCGCTAACACCCTCCATGAGCATACCATGAAGAGCTTAGTTGACGCCTTCCCATTCAGTGGCCTCTACAGTGAGGGAGCATGGCACCACTCTTAGTTCTTCGTGGGTATATTATAGGGTTACTCTTATAAGTACAAATTTTTATTTGAATAAATTTATTGCACTTTTTTATTCTAATTTTTCTTTCATAAAAGATGGAAACAATGCAACTATAGAGAAAAATATAAATTTTTTAGATGCATGTAATCTGACCAGACAAAATATATTTGTCCCATTTGATCCTTATGGGGTCACTACGGATGATTCCTCAAGATTACTTTTCCAGATTCAAGGTCATCTAGCCGTGAAGATGGTTTACCTTCCGATTACGTATGATGATTGAAGGAATATGCCTCCATCTTGGAAAAATGTTGTTTTTGATTAAAAAATAATTGTAATTTTAATACATTATGGTGTAATTGAATTTCATGATATTATTAAATTCTAATTTTTTAGAATTGAATTTCTATGTACAGATGTTTTTCCACATTACTATTGCTGATGTGGTAGCATGAAGTGGAAATTGAAAAATATGGGCACGAAATGGAAAGAAATTTAATGGATATTATGGGGAGATGTCAACAACACTTTTTTGAGTGCCCAACATATGTATGACAAGGTACCCAATGGGGTTTCTAGAGAGAAATGAAATGTTTTTATTGATAGACATAATGATGATAAGCACATTGTATTTAAATATATTTTTTTATATTAATCTCATTTTACATTGATAAATGTATATTAAAAGGATATTACATTGCATAAATCACAATTAAATTAAATTTTATTTTTTTCAGGATCTTTTAAGGAAGAATGTATCGTGATAGGATAATAAAATCATCCCTCACACTCTAGGTTCCATGAATATTTCAAGAAGCTGATCGACTCAGGTAATATTTTCATTAGTTTATAAATTTATAATACGATATTATCTATTTAATATATTAATTTTTTTTATTATTTTAATTCAGACATAGATTTTATGGAATCAAGCATCCTGAACAGAGGTGTGGTTGGATGTTCATAAAAAAACTCTGATGGGAGTTTTCTTAATGATCATGCCAAACAAGTTGGGGCTGTGAATTCATTATTCATTATAATAACTTATTATCCGTTGTAATTATGTTAATATATATTGCTTCTAATATGAATCATATTTTATTTATAATTAAAAATCAATGAACTATGGGATTCCAATCCCGCACAATCCTACTCAGTCTCTCAGTAGGACACATTTGGTAAAGTGCATGAGAAGGGGCATCCTGGTCGAGTTTGTGGGATGGGTTTGGGAACCTTACCATATAAGGTCTTTATTAGGCCATTATGTATTGAAAATGCATCTACATATTACTGTATTCTATATGATCAGAGAGATTAATTTTCTATGAAAAACACAATTATTGAATAGGGGGGATCAGATATCCACTTTTCAGAAAGCATTGGTTGATTTATATCAGAAGATGACCAGATCTGTCCCTGGTGATATTGCATCGATGATGGATGGTGAGAAGGCAAATCAAATAGATTCAAAATCATTTAGTTTAAAAACATTAATTGGTTTTAAGTATAAATATAAATATACAATATTATATAATTTTCAATATAATTGTCTTACAGGTGCAGGTTGTAGGAAGTAGAGATGGAGGTGTAGAGGGTGACAAGCAGTGTTCATCATCATAAAATTATTTGTATTCTTGTTGATATTTTGGAAAAATATGGAAATAGAGGGGGTTTTCATGTATCATGTATCATGTATCATGTAGAATGGAGTAGTCACCTAACATTTTCATGTCCTAACATCTTCACAATTTACCATGTTTGATAAAGGCATTATAATTTGATGTGAATTGATGATTTAGAAAGCTAGTGAGTCTAGAATTGGTGGAGTATGATGTTGGTAGAGTATGTAGTAATCTATGTTCCATATAGAAGGCAAAGATATGTAATAGTTTCTTTTGAGTTATTTTTGGATGTCTATATCATTATTTTGGAAAAACTATTGTGTTGTTTATTTGATTCATTTTATTCATGTTGATGACAAAATCCCAACAACCATACCATTCAAGTATGGGGAACACAAATTTTGGGTTGACTGTTGACCACATTTTTAATATGGGAATGATCACTTTTCACAAGAGATACTTTGAGGTGTGTGCCCTAGATGGTAGGAGGGCCTATTTTGGAAACACAACATTACTATAGGGTAGAATAATACTTGGAGGATGATGGTGATCCAAATTGAGGAAGACCTAAAGTATGGTGTCGAATATTAGGTTATTTTTGGGTATATTTCAATGCTTTGGGAGCATTTCCACTATGTCCTTGGGAACATTGACTGAGATAGTATATAAGAGAGATTTAACCCCATTATGAAGGGGAAGGCCCTGGGGATGGTCATTATTTGGGAGAGGATTAATATTTTAGATTTTGGAATCTCTTTGTATTCCATGAAACATAGAATCTATCCATATATAGTTTTAAAAATTAGTGTAGTAGATGACCATCATTAGAATTGAATGTCCTGTCGGGAAAGGGCTAGAATATCATGTTCGTTACATACTGTTCCATGATGGTCAATGTTAGGATCAGTAGTTTAAATTATTATACATCATAAGTTCTTGGAATGTACATTGAAAAATTATAACTCATACATTGGTACTATAAAGTTTAAAGTCATAGGTTTAGATTTATGAAACTTCATTAGATTCTTGAGATGCTATGGTTTAGATTATTCTATTATATATTCTGTACATGGTTTTTTATAAAAAATTGTTAGATTGTTGAATACTGGGGTTCTGTTATCTCTCCACAAGGGTTTTTATTTAGTGTACTAGTAATGGGGCTACAGAATCTATTGCATTTTTTATACATCTACATTTATTATCACTTTATATTTTTGCTAACAAAATGGACCATATTTAGTGGCAGTTTAGACCGCTTATATCAGTCGATATTTTATTATTGGAATTGGTTAGAATGTCTGCTACATATATATGTGTTATTGTTTAGAAGTGTTTATGGTGGTTTTATAGACATATTAAATTTAAAATTGGAAATATTTTAATAGATATTTTAACCGCCGATAAATATGCTAATTTTTCACCTAAAATCGCCTCTAAAACCACCAAAACCACCACTAAATGTGTTTACTATGGAAGTTTCCAAAAACAACAACTAAATTGAAGAAACCACCACATGTTGGATATAGATACACAATTTAGTGATGGTTTAATGAAACTATCATAGTATCATATGGTGTTAGTTTCAATTGTCACCATATTAAAAAACCCACCACTATGCAGTGATTTTCTTTTATTGAGTAAAATATTATACTTTATGATAAATGTTAAATAAATGGATTTATGCATAATTATTGATTAATAGATGATGTAAATGGCCATTTTTTTGAACTCACAAGCTCTCATTAAAATTTTTGGTCACAAGAAACAAGACTATTCATTGTATTGAGAAAAAATATTAAACTAATGATTAAAATAATGAGAAATACCTCCTCTCATCCAGTATAAATACCACCCCTCTATACCTCATCTCCTCACACATCTCAAGCCTTGTGACTAGCCCAAATTCTACAAAAATATCTCCCTAATCCCCTCTACCATCTCCAAAAACCCTTTTTTCTCTTAAAAATACCAAATCCTGTCCCTTAAATAGGTTCCCAAGGAAGATATATTCAATATTAAGTGTAACGCCCCGACCCCAGCTACCCAGAGTCGGTGCATTATTACAGAACATTGGCATGATCACAAGAAAGATCAAATCTCGAAAGACCGATTGGTTTAGTAGCCTTGGAAACACTAGATATATTCATAAGTTTTACATTACATCATAAAATGAAAAACTACTACAACAACATAATGTCTCCATAATCCACACTACTATCCCCTCATAATATCCCTGCAGGTCATTCATAATTTACTTCTTCACATCCTGGGGAAAAATAAAACATAGAAAAGGGGTGAGCTCAAATGCCCAGTAAGGATAACAATATAGCGGAAACTTTCATAAATAAGAATAAACATTTAAGGCAATGCATTACTAAAACAAAAGCCTTTTAAAATTGAACTTCAACATGGTATGGCAAAAGTAAAATGAAATAATGCCATTTACTTATTCACATGGATATTCTACTAATCGAATAATCACATGCAAAAATCAATAACCACTTTCATAATGTTGGAATGCATAATGCTAAACGTTAATTTCTTTGTCTAGGCCTCATCCCAAGACCTAGGGGTTACTTCTAACCGGAACCCAACCCGGAGTGCCTCTAATAACCGGACACCAACCCAGAGTGCCTCTAATAACCGGACACCAACCCGGAGTGCCTATAATAACCGGACACCAAACCGGAGGGCTTAATTTTACCAGTCCCTAACCTGGAGGGCTTACTTTAACCAGTCCCCAACCTGGAGGGCTTACTTTTACCGGTCCCCAACCCGGAACATACTTGTTTAGCACATTCATCTGAAGAAAAGTTTGAAATATAACATAAACATTCGGGTTAAAACTAGCATACGAAATGTCAATAGTTCCACCATAAACTATGAATGGTATAAAATAGCACATCCACATTCAAACATATCACAAAACCTTCAATACAATATAGAAGTTTTGTATTATAATAAATCAACTTCAAATAATCTTAAAATCCATCAAAGGATGTTGACATAGATGAAATCAAAATTCTTTTAAAAGAAGTATCTCCTTTTATTTTGAAAACATTTAAGATCCATATAAAATAAAACATTTTCTTTGAAAATATTCTTATAAGCTTGTAAGGAAAGCTTCGACCATTTTATAACGGCGGAGAGTAACCGCACCCGCCGTATAAGTTAAAAAAAACATTCTTACCTCAATTCTGTCGAAAAGGTTAAAAAGGACCTTGTTTTGAAAACGACGGAAAGATTCCTTTATAAACCTCTTATAAAAAGTCAAACAAGGGTATAAATGACTTTAACCCATATTCTTGTAAATAGTAAAAATGTTTTGAAATACATTTCGAAGAAACATGGATGTGGATGATAAAGAGATCCCAGTAGATTATTACGTATAATACAACCTCGGATAATGAAGAGATTGTGAAATAACCCTTACCATGTACTTTTCCTTGGTTGTGGTAGGTTAACCTCCTGTATAATGGTGAAATAATTGTTATTAAATTATACAAGAATCATATACATTAATATGATATCATATATGATCTTTTAATATTGATTTGATAATAATATCTTAGTATTATCGTTGTTTCGGGTGTTAACTTACTTGTTTTCTTTCATATGTTTTGTTACGTAAGACATGTTTGTAAAGGATAGGTTGTATATTATTCATATCCAGAATGATATCAAGTCCTTAAACATCATTTTTAAATCATAAAATGATAATTACGCTTTAATGGTTACGATGGAGAATGAATCTCATCGCGTTCGTGGAGACGGTAGTCCGTACGTACGCACGAGCGACAATATCATTCTTTTGATATTAAAATAATATATAAATGGATGGTATATCATATATACAGAATCATTAACATGTTATATTTATTATTTACATGAGTTACACATCATTATTATACCCATCCAAATAATATTATATTGAATAACAATTACACCACGACGTGGAGACGGTAAGCCGTACGTACGCACGTATGGTGACATGTTATTCAAAGGGTGGATAGAATACTGAATATGATTGTACCATATTTATAATAACATCACAGTATATGTGAGATACTGGAGTTATTATTTCAGAATGGTAAGAACAAAGGAAGAAGAAGTGGAAGAAGAAATGAACTTAGAAAAGGGTGGTGAAATCATTACCTCTTCTTCGGGTTCTTCCTTTTGATTTGATCAAAAGGGCTCCTTAGGTTGGCTTTCTGATCAAACTAAGGCCTCTAGGTTGTATTGAGGGATGTTGGGAGAGTATTTGGGCAGAGTTTGGCCGAACCAAAAGGCTTTGAAGGTGTGAAGAAATGAGAAGGAGGAGTGCCCTTTTATAAGAGGGGTGAGGGGCACCTTTGGAAAAGCTAGAAATATCAATTTATAATAAATTCATATTCGGTTTCTAAAGGCTCCAAAGTTGACTATTCAAAGGATGAGGTGGGGATAGGTCGAAAACAACTCATCCAATAGAATTTAGACAGGTTTGGGTACTTATATTAACCTTATCTTTAAGTATTAACTCTAAGTTAATTAGTTTCACTTTTACAATGTCTCTTTGTATTTTTATATAATATGGTTAATAAACTTACTATATACATCCAAGCGACCCCCAAGTGGTCCATTAATGATTAAACTATCATAATATAATTCTCTTGGCCGAACCTTAGATTTTTAGGAATTTAATATCAATTAATAATATAATATTTGTTTTAAGAATTCTTTTATGTCAATTTTGACACTATTCATTAGTTGATTTTTGTGAAACTCATAACAGATTGATTACTTAGAACAAAGTCCATTAAATCAATCCTAATATATCATATTAGCCTAGAAAATTAGTTTAATTCATTAAAAGTTTCATATTATATTTATTTGGGTATTTATAATATCAATTATTTTAATTTTTCACTATTATAGTAATTACTGCATCATCATTGTGTCATAAATAAAATAACTTATTTATTGTCTAAAAATTATAAATAAAATATCATTATGTAGGAAATCGTTTTATCTTTCTAATGAATATTTATAATCGAAAATCCAACATGTATAACCCTATGTAAAAATTGTTCTTCTAAAAGATATATGCTTGTGTCATTTTTGTATTCATTTTAACTTAATTAAAATAAAGTGTCATTATCACTTACAAGTGGATCCATGGGGTCCCAAAATTGACACAAGGATGCCCATGGTCGACCATGTATCAACCAATAGGGTTAAGACACGTTTTAGGGTAATTTTGTATTATTATAATATTATTTTTTAACCCTTATTTACCGGATTTACCCTTTAACCATGGTAAATAAAATATTTACCACAGTAACTATTCAAAATGTCTAAAAATAAAAGTTACCTATTTACACAATTTGAACATCCTGATTCCAAATATGGAATCCATTTTCCTAAATTCAAAACACAGAAGTGGCAGAAATTAATTTAAAATTAATTCCCGCTGTTAAAACAAAAAGCGTGTTTTTAAGAGATAATAACTATCAAAAGATTGACACTTGTTTATGTTCGGTTTAATTGTAAAATTATGTCCAATGACCAAAATTATATTAAATGGTAAAAATATATTCTAAATATACTTTAAAACCACTCAAATTCATAATTTATCACTAGTAATTAATTTGATTAAAAAAGTTGTTTTTAATTAAAATTTAGTAATTTTCACTATTCATCAAAATATGAAAGTTATCCGAAATGTACCAAAATTTCACCTTAGGCTAAATTTGATATTCCGAATCCAAAAATGAAGTCCATTTTAAAATATAAAATATATATAACTTCAAAAATTATGTATTACTATTCATAACAGCTAGTTTGATTGGTTACGGTGTGTTAGAACTCGAAGTTGCGTACAACACACGCTACTGTTTTATTCAAAGGAAAGAGTACCGTGGAAGCTTGGGATGTTTCATTTTAAATTTTTTGATGTCTCCATTTAGTCAAAAAGTTTAAAATATTGTATTTAAAAAGGTTTCACTATCAAAAGTTGATAAAAGTGCAATACTGAAAATGAATCTGTTCTTGCATTATGACCAAGAAACTCATAATATGGATTCTAAAATTATAAGGATTATATAAAGTTTAAAATTTAGTTAATACTATTCATGACCTCTTTTAATGGCTTTTTTTTTGGTAAGTAATGGTGCAATTGAACTTGGTGTTGCGTGTAGTGAAAGTTATTGAATTATTTTGAAGAAATGACACACTATAAAATCTTGGGGTGTTACATTCTCCCCTCCTTCAATAAATTGCGACCTCGCAATTTGAAATTGTTCTTCGAAAATAAAAGGTTGAAAATAGATAATATATTTGTGGGAAAACCCACATCGGAAATTGGGTTACTAAAATTTAGTCTTAATATGAGGAAAAGAGAAATGAAAGGGTCACCACCAAATTATGATCTTGATTAGGAGAACATTGGTGGCAATTAGAGACATATAATCGGAGGAAAAACGTAAATATTTATAGGTAGTGATTGAGGTCATCAATCACAAACAAGTGTATAATTGAGGTCCTTAAACTCATCAATCTATGATGATTTGAATTACCATCGGTTCAACAAAATATAGGGTATTTGGATAACACATTTTTGACGTTTCAAAATATCTTAGTTGAAATCCCACATCGAAAAATGAATTAATGAGGCCTCTATTTAAAATAAAGAGTCGAAAGTATGAAGATTACCGAAAATAACTCATACTAGGGTTCCATGTAGGAAAATATGGATATGGAAGAAAAATCTAACCATCAATTATCTGATGGAGAGTGGTAGAGAACATGGCTATGAAAAGGCCAACAATCCCAAATCCATAAATTAGTGATGGTTTAAGGTACCATCTAGGAAAACATTTTTGTTCTAAGTTTCTTTTCTTAATATTGAGGAATTTATTTATGAGATTGGCTAAGATCATAAGGAGATATACTTACTTTATAATTAGAGTTTTATCCATTAATAAATTTCTACCACAAACTCATCTTTCACTCTAAAAGATAATAGAATGTAAAAAAATTCTATTTACACTATTCGTATAGGGTTCTAAAATAAAGGAATTTATAATTCATCTACAAGATCTTTTAATAAAAACTACATTACTTAATCCAGGACATCTCGTGGGCCAGTGGTAGGTGATACACCCTTGTCGCCCTTTGGTTGCGGGTTCAAGTCTCGCAGCCTTGCCGGACGCGACGGGTTGCCGCCCGACCTCCGGGTTGTCCTTTTATGGAAATCCAAAATAATCCAAACTAGAACTATCCAAAATACTTCTATCCAAACTCACAGTAAAACATTTATAAGGAAGGTAAACATAATATAGATCTTTTTTACCCCGTAATAGCATATGAATACCTTCATCATGAATTACCATATTCCTTATTGATTACATTCATGTTCCCTTATTCCATATAGAATGCTGGATATACTTCATTAATCCAAAAATGTTTTATACCCCAACAATGATGGAATATACAAATCATTAATCAGCTTCAAGGTAGTCAATAATATCCAATATAATTTATCAAAATCAATCATGTATTATTCTAAAATCACTACCTCGGTATCATAACTATATTATGGTTTATCAGTCAACCATATATTTTCCAAAAATTTATCCTGCTATTGATTCACTTTTCTTTGTTCCACACAATCTCAAGTCCTTAATGAAATAGTACTGCAGTACAATACTTATATACTCCATAATTATTATATCAAGTACATTGTTGATACAACACTCAATTGACATAATCAACATAAGAACTCTAATCATTCGTCTTCATCTGTGGTAGTATCATAACTTGATTATTATCCAATAGCATCATTTGCGGCATAGTCTGATGACTGGGACATAGGTTTGCGTAGTGTCCAAACTCCTTGCAAATGAAGCATTGTACATTTGAAACCATTTTCTTACCCTTGCAGTCACGTACTTTGTGCCCTTTTCCTCCACACTTATAACAAACTCCCATTCCTTTCAGGCAAGTTCCAGGGTGTTTCTTTCCACAGTTACCACATATGGGAAAATTCTTCTTTTCCCTCTTCCCTTTATCCATCTTTCTCTCTTCTATCCTTTTCTTCTCTTGCTTCCCTTCAAAGCCATAGGACTCAGTAATCTCATTACTTATCTTATCAATACATGATATTATTTCTTCATATGATGATAATACATGGGAGACTATTTCTCTTATAAATTCTAGCTTAAGACCATGAAAGATATGATCCTTCCTTCTCTTTGGATCATGTGCATTTCTGGAGTTATCATTCCTTCTACTGGGCGCCATTTCTAAACAATGGCATAAACTAGATTAGTTTATGATTCAAAATACATAATCCCATACTTATAAAACACTTAACATAAATTGAACTATTTATGTATATAATCCATAATCATAAAAATGTTTTCTTTGAGGAAGTATATACTCATAAACCCTTCATAATGGTTTGTAAAGAAAATGAGAATTATCCTAAGCATATCCCCCGGGAGTGTCGTAACCAAGAGTGCAGCAAGGCCCGTTGTCGTGCACCAGTTCCCGTTCGAGTCTAGCTCAAAGCGGTGTTTTCGGGTTTTACCCCTAGGTACATCTGTGCCAGAGCCGCCTCTACCTGCTCGTATCCAGACAGGGATGTATTGCTCAGAAAACTCACAAAATCTCTACAATACCAAAATTCTAGGAAGTTCTTCTATACTAATCCTCAAAGTTCATCTTAGGTCTACGTGCTCTAATCAGAGTTTATCTAAATCTAGCTTCCAAGGTTTGTACTAAACCTGCCTCTGATACCAACTGTAACGCCCCGACCCCAGCTACCCAGAGTCGGTGCATTATTACAGAACATTGGCATGATCACAAGAAAGATCAAATCTCTAAAGACCGATTGGTTTAGTAGCCTTGGAAACACTAGATATATTCATAAGTTTTACATTACATCATAAAATGAAAAACTACTACAACAACATAATGTCTCCATAATCCACACTACTATCCCCTCATAATATCCCTGCAGGTCATTCATAATTTACTTCTTCACATCCTGGGGAAAAATAAAACATAGAAAAGGGGTGAGCTCAAATGCCCAGTAAGGATAACAATATAGCGGAAACTTTCATAAATAAGAATAAACATTTAAGGCAATGCATTACTAAAACAAAAGCCTTTTAAAATTGAACTTCAACATGGTATGGCAAAAGTAAAATGAAATAATGCCATTTACTTATTCACATGGATATTCTACTAATCGAATAATCACATGCAAAAATCAATAACCACTTTCATAATGTTGGAATGCATAATGCTAAACGTTAATTTCTTTGTCTAGGCCTCATCCCAAGACCAAGGGGTTACTTCTAACCGGAACCCAACCCGGAGTGCCTCTAATAACCGGACACCAACCCGGAGTGCCTCTAATAACCGGACACCAAACCGGAGGGCTTAATTTTACCAGTCCCTAACCTGGAGGGCTTACTTTAACCAGTCCCCAACCTTGAGGGCTTACTTTTACCGGTCCCCAACCCGGAACATACTTGTTTAGCACATTCATCTGAAGAAAAGTTTGAAATATAACATAAACATTCGGGTTAAAACTAGCATACGAAATGTCAATAGTTCCACCATAAACTATGAATGGTATCAAATAGCACATCCACATTCAAACATATCACAAAACCTTCAATACAATATAGAAGTTTTGTATTATAATAAATCAACTTCAAATAATCTTAAAATCCATCAAAGGATGTTGACATAGATGAAATCCAAATTCTTTTAAAAGAAGTATCTCCTTTTATTTTGAAAACATTTAAGATCCATATAAAATAAAACATTTTCTTTGAAAATATTCTTATAAGCTTGTAAGGAAAGCTTCGACCATTTTATAACGGCGGAGAGTAACCGCACCCGCCGTATAAGTTAAAAAAAACATTCTTACCTCAATTCTGTCGAAAAGGTTAAAAAGACCTTGTTTTGAAAACGACGGAAAGATTCCTTTATAAACCTCTTATAAAAAGTCAAACAAGGGTATAAATGACTTTAACCCATATTCTTGTAAATAGTAAAAATGTTTTGAAATACATTTCGAAGAAACATGGATGTGGATGATAAAGAGATCCCAGTAGATTATTACGTATAATACAACCTCGGATAATGAAGAGATTGTGAAATAACCCTTACCATGTACTTTTCCTTGGTTGTGGTAGGTTAACCTCCTGTATAATGGTGAAATAATTGTTATTAAATTATACAAGAATCATATACATTAATATGATATCATATATGATCTTTTAATATTGATTTGATAATAATATCTTAGTATTATCGTTGTTTCGGGTGTTAACTTACTTGTTTTCTTTCATATGTTTTGTTACGTAAGACATGTTTGTAAAGGATAGGTTTTATATTATTCATATCCAGAATGATATCAAGTCCTTAAACATCATTTTTAAATCATAAAATGATAATTACGCTTTAATGGTTACGATGGAGAATGAATCTCATCGCGTTCGTGGAGACGGTAGTCCGTACGTACGCACGAGCGACAATATCATTCTTTTGATATTAAAATAATATATAAATGGATGGTATATCATATATACAGAATCATTAACATGTTATATTTATTATTTACATGAGTTACACATCATTATTATACCCATCCAAATAATATTATATTGAATAACAATTACACCACGACGTGGAGACGGTAAGCCGTACGTACGCACGTATGGTGACATGTTATTCAAAGGGTGGATAGAATACTGAATATGATTGTACCATATTTATAATAACATCACAGTATATGTGAGATACTGGAGTTATTATTTCAGAATGGTAAGAACAAAGGAAGAAGAAGTGGAAGAAGAAATGAACTTAGAAAAGGGTGGTGAAATCATTACCTCTTCTTCGGGTTCTTCCTTTTGATTTGATCAAAAGGGCTCCTTAGGTTGGCTTTCTGATCAAACTAAGGCCTCTAGGTTGTATTGAGGGATGTTGGGAGAGTATTTGGGCAGAGTTTGGCCGAACCAAAAGGCTTTGAAGGTGTGAAGAAATGAGAAGGAGGAGTGCCCTTTTATAAGAGGGGTGAGGGGCACCTTTGGAAAAGCTAGAAATATCAATTTATAATAAATTCATATTCGGTTTCAAAAGGCTCCAAAGTTGACTATTCAAAGGATGAGGTGGGGATAGGTCGAAAACAACTCATCCAATAGAATTTAGACAGGTTTGGGTACTTATATTAACCTTATCTTTAAGTATTAACTCTAAGTTAATTAGTTTCACTTTTACAATGTCTCTTTGTATTTTTATATAATATGGTTAATAAACTTACTATATACATCCAAGCGACCCCCAAGTGGTCCATTAATGATTAACCTATCATAATATAAGTCTCTTGGCCGAACCTTAGATTTTTAGGAATTTAATATCAATTAATAATATAATATTTGTTTTAAGAATTCTTTTATGTCAATTTTGACACTATTCATTAGTTGATTTTTGTGAAACTCATAACAGATTGATTACTTCGAACAAAGTCCATTAAATCAATCCTAATATATCATATTAGCCTAGAAAATTAGTTTAATTCATTAAAAGTTTCATATTATATTTATTTGGGTATTTATAATATCAATTATTTTAATTTTTCACTATTATAGTAATTTCTGCATCATCATTGTGTCATAAATAAAATAACTTATTTATTGTCTAAAAATTATAAATAAAATATCATTATGTAGGAAATCTTTTTATCTTTCTAATGAATATTTATAATCGAAAATCCAACATGTATAACCCTATGTAAAAATTGTTCTTCTAAAAGATATATGCTTGTGTCATTTTTGTATTCATTTTAACTTAATTAAAATAAAGTGTCATTATCACTTACAAGTGGATCCATGGGGTCCCAAAATTGACACAAGGATGCCCATGGTCGACCATGTATCAACCAATAGGGTTAAGACACGTTTTAGGGTAATTTTGTATTATTATAATATTATTTTTTAACCCTTATTTACCGGATTTACCCTTTAACCATGGTAAATAAAATATTTACCACAGTAACTATTCAAGATGTCTAAAAATAAAAGTTACCTATTTACACAATTTGAACATCCTGATTCCAAATATGGAATCCATTTTCCTAAATTCAAAACACAGAAGTGGCAGAAATTAATTTAAAATTAATTCCCGCTGTTAAAACAAAAAGCGTGTTTTTAAGAGATAATAACTATCAAAAGATTGACACTTGTTTATGTTCGGTTTAATTGTAAAATTATGTCCAATGACCAAAATTATATTAAATGGTAAAAATATATTCTAAATATACTTTAAAACCACTCAAATTCATAATTTATCACTAGTAATTAATTTGATTAAAAAAGTTGTTTTTAATTAAAATTTAGTAATTTTCACTATTCATCAAAATATGAAAGTTATCCGAAATGTACCAAAATTTCACCTTAGGCTAAATTTGATATTCCGAATCCAAAAATGAAGTCCATTTTAAAATATAAAATATATATAACTTCAAAAATTATGTATTACTATTCATAACAGCTAGTTTGATTGGTTACGGTGTGTTAGAACTCGAAGTTGCGTACAACACACGCTACTGTTTTATTCAAAGGAAAGAGTACCGTGGAAGCTTGGGATGTTTCATTTTAAATTTTTTGATGTCTCCATTTAGTCAAAAAGTTTAAAATATTGTATTTAAAAAGGTTTCACTATCAAAAGTTGATAAAAGTGCAATACTGAAAATGAATCTGTTCTTGCATTATGACCAAGAAACTCATAATATGGATTCTAAAATTATAAGGATTATATAAAGTTTAAAATTTAGTTAATACTATTCATGACCTCTTTTAATGGATTTTTTTTTGGTAAGTAATGGTGCAATTGAACTTGGTGTTGCGTGTAGTGAAAGTTATTGAATTATTTTGAAGAAATGACACACTATAAAATCTTGGGGTGTTACATTCTCCCCTCCTTCAATAAATTGCGACCTCGCAATTTGAAATTGTTCTTCGAAAATAAAAGGTTGAAAATAGATAATATATTTGTGGGAAAACCCACATCGGAAATTGGGTTACTAAAATTTAGTCTTAATATGAGGAAAAGAGAAATGAAAGGGTCACCACCAAATTATGATCTTGATTAGGAGAACATTGGTGGCAATTAGAGACATATAATCGGAGGAAAAACGTAAATATTTATAGGTAGTGATTGAGGTCATCAATCACAAACAAGTGTATAATTGAGGTCCTTAAACTCATCAATCTATGATGATTTGAATTACCATCGGTTCAACAAAATATAGGGTATTTGGATAACACATTTTTGACGTTTCAAAATATCTTAGTTGAAATCCCACATCGAAAAATGAATTAATGAGGCCTCTATTTAAAATAAAGAGTCGAAAGTATGAAGATTACCGAAAATAACTCATACTAGGGTTCCATGTAGGAAAATATGGATATGGAAGAAAAATCTAACCATCAATTATCTGATGGAGAGTGGTAGAGAACATGGCTATGAAAAGGCCAACAATCCCAAATCCATAAATTAGTGATGGTTTAAGGTACCATCTAGGAAAACATTTTTGTTCTAAGTTTCTTTTCTTAATATTGAGGAATTTATTTATGAGATTGGCTAAGATCATAAGGAGATATACTTACTTTATAATTAGAGTTTTATCCATTAATAAATTTCTACCACAAACTCATCTTTCACTCTAAAAGATAATAGAATGTAAAAAAATTCTATTTACACTATTCGTATAGGGTTCCAAAATAAAGGAATTTATAATTCATCTATAAGATCTTTTAATAAAAACTACATTACTTAATCCAGGACATCTCGTGGGCCAGTGGTAGGTGATACACCCTTGTCGCCCTTTGGTTGCGGGTTCAAGTCTCGCAGCCTTGCCGGACGCGACGGGTTGCCGCCCGACCTCCGGGTTGTCCTTTTATGGAAATCCAAAATAATCCAAACTAGAACTATCCAAAATACTTCTATCCAAACTCACAGTAAAACATTTATAAGGAAGGTAAACATAATATAGATCTTTTTTACCCCGTAATAGCATATGAATACCTTCATCATGAATTACCATATTCCTTATTGATTACATTCATGTTCCCTTATTCCATATAGAATGCTGGATATACTTCATTAATCCAAAAATGTTTTATACCCCAACAATGATGGAATATACAAATCATTAATCAGCTTCAAGGTAGTCAATAATATCCAATATAATTTATCAAAATCAATCATGTATTATTCTAAAATCACTACCTCGGTATCATAACTATATTATGGTTTATCAGTCAACCATATATTTTCCAAAAATTTATCCTGCTATTGATTCACTTTTCTTTGTTCCACACAATCTCAAGTCCTTAATGAAATAGTACTGCAGTACAATACTTATATACTCCATAATTATTATATCAAGTACATTGTTGATACAACACTCAATTGACATAATCAACATAAGAACTCTAATCATTCGTCTTCATCTGTGGTAGTATCATAACTTGATTATTATCCAATAGCATCATTTGCGGCATAGTCTGATGACTGGGACATAGGTTTGCGTAGTGTCCAAACTCCTTGCAAATGAAGCATTGTACATTTGAAACCATTTTCTTACCCTTGCAGTCACGTACTTTGTGCCCTTTTCCTCCACACTTATAACAAACTCCCATTCCTTTCAGGCAAGTTCCAGGGTGTTTCTTTCCACAGTTACCACATATGGGAAAATTCTTCTTTTCCCTCTTCCCTTTATCCATCTTTCTCTCTTCTATCCTTTTCTTCTCTTGCTTCCCTTCAAAGCCATAGGACTCAGTAATCTCATTACTTATCTTATCAATACATGATATTATTTCTTCATATGATGATAATACATGGGAGACTATTTCTCTTATAAATTCTAGCTTAAGACCATGAAAGATATGATCCTTCCTTCTCTTTGGATCATGTGCATTTCTGGAGTTATCATTCCTTCTACTGGGCGCCATTTCTAAACAATGGCATAAACTAGATTAGTTTATGATTCAAAATACATAATCCCATACTTATAAAACACTTAACATAAATTGAACTATTTATGTATATAATCCATAATCATAAAAATGTTTTCTTTGAGGAAGTATATACTCATAAACCCTTCATAATGGTTTGTAAAGAAAATGAGAATTATCCTAAGCATATCCCCCGGGAGTGTCGTAACCAAGAGTGCAGCAAGGCCCGTTGTCGTGCACCAGTTCCCGTTCGAGTCTAGCTCAAAGCGGTGTTTTCGGGTTTTACCCCTAGGTACATCTGTGCCAGAGCCGCCTCTACCTGCTCGTATCCAGACAGGGATGTATTGCTCAGAAAACTCACAAAATCTCTACAATACCAAAATTCTAGGAAGTTCTTCTATACTAATCCTCAAAGTTCATCTTAGGTCTACGTGCTCTAATCAGAGTTTATCTAAATCTAGCTTCCAAGGTTTGTACTAAACCTGCCTCTGATACCAACTGTAACGCCCCGACCCCAGCTACCCAGAGTCGGTGCATTATTACAGAACATTGGCATGATCACAAGAAAGATCAAATCTCTAAAGACCGATTGGTTTAGTAGCCTTGGAAACACTAGATATATTCATAAGTTTTACATTACATCATAAAATGAAAAACTACTACAACAACATAATGTCTCCATAATCCACACTACTATCCCCTCATAATATCCCTGCAGGTCATTCATAATTTACTTCTTCACATCCTGGGGAAAAATAAAACATAGAAAAGGGGTGAGCTCAAATGCCCAGTAAGGATAACAATATAGCGGAAACTTTCATAAATAAGAATAAACATTTAAGGCAATGCATTACTAAAACAAAAGCCTTTTAAAATTGAACTTCAACATGGTATGGAAAAAGTAAAATGAAATAATGCCATTTACTTATTCACATGGATATTCTACTAATCGAATAATCACATGCAAAAATCAATAACCACTTTCATAATGTTGGAATGCATAATGCTAAACGTTAATTTCTTTGTCTAGGCCTCATCCCAAGACCAAGGGGTTACTTCTAACCGGAACCCAACCCGGAGTGCCTCTAATAACCGGACACCAACCCGGAGTGCCTCTAATAACCGGACACCAAACCGGAGGGCTTAATTTTACCAGTCCCTAACCTGGAGGGCTTACTTTAACCAGTCCCCAACCTTGAGGGCTTACTTTTACCGGTCCCCAACCCGGAACATACTTGTTTAGCACATTCATCTGAAGAAAAGTTTGAAATATAACATAAACATTCGGGTTAAAACTAGCATACGAAATGTCAATAGTTCCACCATAAACTATGAATGGTATCAAATAGCACATCCACATTCAAACATATCACAAAACCTTCAATACAATATAGAAGTTTTGTATTATAATAAATCAACTTCAAATAATCTTAAAATCCATCAAAGGATGTTGACATAGATGAAATCCAAATTCTTTTAAAAGAAGTATCTCCTTTTATTTTGAAAACATTTAAGATCCATATAAAATAAAACATTTTCTTTGAAAATATTCTTATAAGCTTGTAAGGAAAGCTTCGACCATTTTATAACGGCGGAGAGTAACCGCACCCGCCGTATAAGTTAAAAAAAACATTCTTACCTCAATTCTGTCGAAAAGGTTAAAAAGACCTTGTTTTGAAAACGACGGAAAGATTCCTTTATAAACCTCTTATAAAAAGTCAAACAAGGGTATAAATGACTTTAACCCATATTCTTGTAAATAGTAAAAATGTTTTGAAATACATTTCGAAGAAACATGGATGTGGATGATAAAGAGATCCCAGTAGATTATTACGTATAATACAACCTCGGATAATGAAGAGATTGTGAAATAACCCTTACCATGTACTTTTCCTTGGTTGTGGTAGGTTAACCTCCTGTATAATGGTGAAATAATTGTTATTAAATTATACAAGAATCATATACATTAATATGATATCATATATGATCTTTTAATATTGATTTGATAATAATATCTTAGTATTATCGTTGTTTCGGGTGTTAACTTACTTGTTTTCTTTCATATGTTTTGTTACGTAAGACATGTTTGTAAAGGATAGGTTTTATATTATTCATATCCAGAATGATATCAAGTCCTTAAACATCATTTTTAAATCATAAAATGATAATTACGCTTTAATGGTTACGATGGAGAATGAATCTCATCGCGTTCGTGGAGACGGTAGTCCGTACGTACGCACGAGCGACAATATCATTCTTTTGATATTAAAATAATATATAAATGGATGGTATATCATATATACAGAATCATTAACATGTTATATTTATTATTTACATGAGTTACACATCATTATTATACCCATCCAAATAATATTATATTGAATAACAATTACACCACGACGTGGAGACGGTAAGCCGTACGTACGCACGTATGGTGACATGTTATTCAAAGGGTGGATAGAATACTGAATATGATTGTACCATATTTATAATAAAATCACAGTATATGTGAGATACTGGAGTTATTATTTCAGAATGGTAAGAACAAAGGAAGAAGAAGTGGAAGAAGAAATGAACTTAGAAAAGGGTGGTGAAATCATTACCTCTTCTTCGGGTTCTTCCTTTTGATTTGATCAAAAGGGCTCCTTAGGTTGGCTTTCTGATCAAACTAAGGCCTCTAGGTTGTATTGAGGGATGTTGGGAGAGTATTTGGGCAGAGTTTGGCCGAACCAAAAGGCTTTGAAGGTGTGAAGAAATGAGAAGGAGGAGTGCCCTTTTATAAGAGGGGTGAGGGGCACCTTTGGAAAAGCTAGAAATATCAATTTATAATAAATTCATATTCGGTTTCAAAAGGCTCCAAAGTTGACTATTCAAAGGATGAGGTGGGGATAGGTCGAAAACAACTCATCCAATAGAATTTAGACAGGTTTGGGTACTTATATTAACCTTATCTTTAAGTATTAACTCTAAGTTAATTAGTTTCACTTTTACAATGTCTCTTTGTATTTTTATATAATATGGTTAATAAACTTACTATATACATCCAAGCGACCCCCAAGTGGTCCATTAATGATTAACCTATCATAATATAAGTCTCTTGGCCGAACCTTAGATTTTTAGGAATTTAATATCAATTAATAATATAATATTTGTTTTAAGAATTCTTTTATGTCAATTTTGACACTATTCATTAGTTGATTTTTGTGAAACTCATAACAGATTGATTACTTCGAAAAAAGTCCATTAAATCAATCCTAATATATCATATTAGCCTAGAAAATTAGTTTAATTCATTAAAAGTTTCATATTATATTTATTTGGGTATTTATAATATCAATTATTTTAATTTTTCACTATTATAGTAATTACTGCATCATCATTGTGTCATAAATAAAATAACTTATTTATTGTCTAAAAATTATAAATAAAATATCATTATGTAGGAAATCTTTTTATCTTTCTAATGAATATTTATAATCGAAAATCCAACATGTATAACCCTATGTAAAAATTGTTCTTCTAAAAGATATATGCTTGTGTCATTTTTGTATTCATTTTAACTTAATTAAAATAAAGTGTCATTATCACTTACAAGTGGATCCATGGGGTCCCAAAATTGACACAAGGATGCCCATGGTCGACCATGTATCAACCAATAGGGTTAAGACACGTTTTAGGGTAATTTTGTATTATTATAATATTATTTTTTAACCCTTATTTACCGGATTTACCCTTTAACCATGGTAAATAAAATATTTACCACAGTAACTATTCAAGATGTCTAAAAATAAAAGTTACCTATTTACACAATTTGAACATCCTGATTCCAAATATGGAATCCATTTTCCTAAATTCAAAACACAGAAGTGGCAGAAATTAATTTAAAATTAATTCCCGCTGTTAAAACAAAAAGCGTGTTTTTAAGAGATAATAACTATCAAAAGATTGACACTTGTTTATGTTCGGTTTAATTGTAAAATTATGTCCAATGACCAAAATTATATTAAATGGTAAAAATATATTCTAAATATACTTTAAAACCACTCAAATTCATAATTTATCACTAGTAATTAATTTGATTAAAAAAGTTGTTTTTAATTAAAATTTAGTAATTTTCACTATTCATCAAAATATGAAAGTTATCCGAAATGTACCAAAATTTCACCTTAGGCTAAATTTGATATTCCGAATCCAAAAATGAAGTCCATTTTAAAATATAAAATATATATAACTTCAAAAATTATGTATTACTATTCATAACAGCTAGTTTGATTGGTTACGGTGTGTTAGAACTCGAAGTTGCGTATAACACACGCTACTGTTTTATTCAAAGGAAAGAGTACCGTGGAAGCTTGGGATGTTTCATTTTAAATTTTTTGATGTCTCCATTTAGTCAAAAAGTTTAAAATATTGTATTTAAAAAGGTTTCACTATCAAAAGTTGATAAAAGTGCAATACTGAAAATGAATCTGTTCTTGCATTATGACCAAGAAACTCATAATATGGATTCTAAAATTATAAGGATTATATAAAGTTTAAAATTTAGTTAATACTATTCATGACCTCTTTTAATGGCTTTTTTTTTGGTAAGTAATGGTGCAATTGAACTTGGTGTTGCGTGTAGTGAAAGTTATTGAATTATTTTGAAGAAATGACACACTATAAAATCTTGGGGTGTTACATTAAGATTTCTCTTTTCATTTCTTCTATTTCCTTTCATTTTTCATTCATTCTTTTTCGTTCCTCAACTCCTTTCATACAAATGTTATGAAAAATATAAAACCTTAAATTTATTGGATTTTTTTTATTATAATGTAATAATTCATCATAATCTTTCCTTTTACCTCTTTTTATACTAGAAATGAAAACATCATCCAAGATGTGTTAATTTATCTCATTCACGGATGATGGGTTTTCAATTTCTATTACCGTATAAAATTATAGTCAGGAAACCATTTTGATGGTTTAATTAGACTATAATATATTATTTATTTACAATTTAGGGTTCTTGAATCTTTTTTACACTTGATATTAACTTAAAAAGAAAAATGTGTTTGATGTGATAAAAAACATCCAATTAACCAAAATAGTTATCATTAAAGTTTTATATAATGTTTCATCTTCACTCCAAATAACCAAATGAATTTTATAACCATGTAATATTATTGACATTAACCAATAACATACAACTTCAAATATGAAATTATTAATTAATGAAATTTATTTGGTTATCCATGAAATTAAGATAAATTGAAGGACACTTTCAGACATAAGGTAAAAGATTCTACCCGAATCTCCATTACTCCTTCAGGTTTATCTATCTTTATTTTTATCGAAATTAAGTTATATATTATTTTTTACATATTATAAATTATATGAAAATGATACAAACTAATGTATCAATATCCATTCATCATTATCTTTCAGGAATATACATGTTTTTAAATGGTTACCTCCTCAATTCTTCCCGATAAGCAAGCTCGTTTTAAGGGAACTTCCAAAAATTTAAAAAAATTACAAGTGCACTATAATCTGTTTTAAGCCACCATTATTTTTTATAAAACTAATATATTTATTGTGAAATCATTTTTGGTTCACTTCTTGTTTTATATAAATGATTATTACCTCTTCTATTTTAAGTTATCTTTTATATTTTCTTTAAACCACACTAAAATTATTTAATTCTAAAGTTTTTTAAATGATCTTTTTTCAAGTTAGAAATTCAAATTAAAATCAATTATCATGATATATTCCTATTATAACTTATTAATTTACATGAATGATCTAATTACATTACTTAATGGAAACTTTTACGATTCTCCCATTTGTTATACTTTATGGCATGAATATGATACCCAATTCCTTCCTAAGGTACCCCTTATGTTTATGTATGATTTATTCTGTATGATTTTATATGTAGAAATAATATTCATGAACATTTTCTATTGGGTGAACCTAGATAGAGATCCAATGAATTCAGTAAAGTTTAGTCTCATGATACGTTTTGTGAAATGGTCTTGGCAGTTATACTTGACTCATGCTACCATGTGAAACAGTCTTGGTGGTTAACCTTGAGTTTTTCTCCTCTCTGTGAAATGAGAATTGAATCATAAAGAAGTCATGTTTTATGATTCTACCTCATTAATATTAATCCATGTTTATATGATCCCATGTTTATATGTTACTATTTCATGTATTCCATGCCTTTTTATATCATTATGTCATGCCTTATATCCCATGTGCTAAATATTTATTCTTATTTTTATAAGATTATTGGTATTTTTAGATCATACCGTTGTTTATGTTATCCATAGTTTATCATATGAATATGTATGAGCATAATAAAATTTACAATCTCTTTTTGATGATTAAATAATGAAATGTTTTATTTTATTCCATGTTTTCAGTTTTATGTACCTAGTCTTCCATGATAATATACTTTATGATACTTGGATTGTAATATGTTGTTTAAATATTACTAAAATCACATAACGATATGTGTAAAAGGATATGGTCTCTATAGTTGGTATCATAGGACAGACTAGTTTTTTTGGAGATTAGGAATAAAGAAATTTAGTAATATTCTTAAGGATAAGAATAAGTATAACAAAACATACCTATATTTTGGTAAGTATAGAGTAAGTGGTTTATCAAGAAAATACATCCCTATCAAGATAAAAAAAGTAGATGTGGATATGGAACATATGTATCTTGGGGTAAAACCCAAAAAAACAACTTTGAGTTAGACTTGAATGGGAACTATTTCACAACATCGGGCTTACTGCACTCCTGGTTTGAAACTCTTAGGGGACATGCTTTGGTCAATTCATACACATATTATGAAACATTATTAAGGGAACAAAAAAAATAATCCCATAAGGATATATGTTAGAGAAAAGATCACAGATAACCTAAATTAAAACCAATGGAATCAAAATTTAGGATATACATTTTCATTAAGAGTTTATCATTTTATGTTTAATTTTCCGTTTTTGTTCTTTTTAGATATGTATTCTACTCCCATAATTTTATGTTATTTTTCATAGTTAATGGAGGGAAATAGAAGAACACGTTCCAATAATCAATGTGATAGTAAATGTTATGATTTCCTTAATGATATTCCAAATATGATGGGAGCGGGTGTTCAAAACATCAGGATTGTAATTGATCAACTGATTCAAGTTATGAATAATAACTTGAATCATGTGGAAAATGGTCATCCTACAAGGAGGGAGGAAGTTTCCATCGAATACTTCATAAGGAAAAGGCCTACCATGTTTAGTGTATATTCCGATCCCCTTCTTCCGGAAAAATGGATTAACTCCATTTAAAAGATATTCTATGTCCTCTAGTGATTAGAAGAAGAAGAAATCGTACTAGTGGTCTATCATTTTTTTGGAGAATCTGATCAGTGATTTAAATTGACTAAGAATATGAAGTCTCATGAAGAAATTTATTCCATGGATTGTGAGGAATTCAAGAAAAATGTTTTTCAATAAATATTTTCCCCAAACCATTCATCTCAAGATGAAAAGAGAGTTCCTCAACCTTTAGCAGAATAAAGATAAGTCCATCAGGGCTTATGAAGAAAACTTCACAAAGAATGCATGATACGCCTCGGGCTTTGTCATGAACACTGATATAAAGGAGTATCACTTATTTATAGGACTAAATATAAGTATATTAAAATTTTTGGTGATTTGATGCTTCAACGGTTATGAGGAGATTATTTGTTTTTCCCTCAAGGTTTAAATGGAGATCATAGAATCTGAATGGTCTCATGGGCCCGGTGAAAAATAATTTAAAATGGAGACTAATATGGGTGGTTTGGAAAATAAATCCCATGATGGAAAGAAGATATAACATCCCTTGTGTCAGTATTGTGGGAAGTAGCAGCCCGTAAAACGTCTAAATAGAACTTCGAATTACTTCAAATGTGGATGAATGAGACATCTGGCTAAAAACTGGTGAAGGGATATAATGATTCTCACAAACATGGAAGAAGAATAGAAGTTTTAGATCAACACTCATCCTATACTATAGTATAAAAACTGCAAGGAGCATGGTTATTATGAGAAAAAATTTCCTAACCCAAGGGTTGTCAAAGGAAATCAATATCAACCTCCAATTCAAAAAGGAAGGTATTTTTCTATTACTACTACTAAGGTGGAGCTAAACAACGATGCGGTGACAAGTAAAATAATTATTCATTCAAAAATAGAGAACATACTATTTGATTATGGTTTTACGCATTCTTTCATATCTTTAATGTTGAGAAGAACTATTCAAACCCACCTAAAAAATTTGGATGTTGAGTTATCTTTGGGAATAGCAAATTGGGAAATTATTGTCTCTAAGGTTTATAAATCCTCCCCGGTAAATATTTGTGGGATGAACCTCCATGAAAATCTGTTCATACTTCCATCGGTGGTGTAGGATGATATTTTGGGATTTTATTGGATATCTTTATAAAAAGACAACATTAATTGTTGGGAAAGTTAGATAAGTCATCACATCCAAGAGTATACTCCAATCCTATAAAAGTGTAAGTAGGAAGAAGAATCTCCTTCAAAATCATAATCTCAAGTGTGGATAATGTTTCCTTTTGATAAAATGTATCTTTCTTGAATGATTGAGACAAAGGAGATGACACTTATCAAATATGTTCCCATCATGATAGATTACAATGATGTATTCCATGAAGAATTTCCTAGTCTTGCTTCTGATTAAGAGGATTATTTCTTAATTGAACATATTCTATTATCCCTACTTATATCAAAGTCACCTTATAGAATGACCACCATTGAGATGAAAGAGCTGAAGAAGCAGTAACAGGAGAATCTGAAGAAGGGTTTTTTTTGCTCAAGCGATTCACAATGGGGTGCAACAATACTATTTGTTAAGAAGAATGATGGATCTATGTACCTCTGCAAATATTATCATGAGATTAAAAATAATAATGATAAAGAACAAATATCCCATGCCTCAGATAGATGTATTGTTCGATTATCTAAGTGGGGCTAGTAATTTCTCTAAGTTGGACCTTCAGTCGAGATATCACCAATTAAAGGTGAGTAAGCAAGATATTCCAAGAAATTACTTTTTAATTAGGTATGAACACCATGAGTTCATAATTATTCCCTTTAGAGTCACTAATTCTCCAAAAAATATTCATGGATTGAATGAATATAGATTTTAGATATTACCTTGAAAAATTTGTGGTAGTATTTATCGATGATATTATGATATGCTCCTAGAGTAATGAGAACATGAGGAGGTTTTGAATACTGTGATGATGACTTTACAAACGGAGAATCCTTATGTGAAGTATTTTAAATGTGAGTTTTAGATGGAGTTAGTTTCATTATTTTGGAATGTTATCACTAGAAAAGAAATATCTATGGACCTTTTCAAGACAAAGGAAATTGATGTGTGTCCTATGACAACATCTGTAATGGAGATCCCCATCTTTCTGGGTCTAGCTAGGTATTATTGATGATTTGTGAACAAAATCTCATGATTGTAAAACCCAATGACCAAGATGAAATGTAATGGAGTGAAGTTCATCTGGTCTTAAGAATGTGTGGAAAGTTTTAAGGAGCTTAAAAGGAGGATTATCACTACACTAGTCGTCACACTTCTAATAAGTGGAGAACACTTTGTGGTGTAAAATGATACATAAAATAAGGGCATATTATGTGTGCTTATGAAAAATGATAAAGTGATATCCTATGACTCAAGGCAGCAGAAAATCCATGAGAAAAATTAACCCATATATGATTTGGAGTTGTTGGCTATGATCTTTACGTCAAAAATATAGAGGCATTATTTCTATGGGGAGAACTGTGAGATATATACTTATCAAAAGAGTCTCAAATAAATATTCACATATAAAGAGATTAATATGAAATATTTAAGATGATTATAGATCATAAAATATTATGACTTCTCAATCCACTACCATCCTAATAAGGCAAATAAACTGGCTTATAATCTATGTAGAAAAGATCCTAAATATTTATCAATGGTGAGAAGTAAAAAGGACCCAATATACTTAGATTTATAGAGGATGGACATGAGAATCATTAAGAGAGGAACATAATCAATCATTTATCAAATTATTTTACAACCATACCTTATATATAATATAAATGATGCTTAAATAAATGATGTGGAAATTATGAAAATGGTGGAAGCTATTAGAAATGTGAAATCTACTGAGTTCACGATTTATAGAAAAGGAGTTTTAATATTTGGGTTACGATTATGTGTACCATATAATATAGAGATAATGAAATGGCTTATGAATGATGTATATAGCTCAATATTCTCTATTCACCTAGGAATCACAAATATGTATCGTGATCTCCAAGATAAATTTTAGTGAGACAATATGAAGAAATATATTGATTAAAAAATCTCTAAGTTCCTAGTATGTCAATAAGTGAAGGCTGCAAGAAAAAAGTCTAAGGGGATGATGCAATAACTTTCCATACCAACATAAATGTGGGAGAACATCAATATGGAATTTTCATTGTACTTACAAGGACATCCAAAAGAAACAATACAATATGGGTCATTGTGGATCATCTTACAATGATAGCTCACTTTATTGAAATTTGAGAGGACTTCTCATTAGATCAACTTGTAAAGATATATATCAAATAGGTGGTTAGGCAGTATGGATTACCTCTATATAATGTATCTGATAGAGATCTGAGATACACATAGAAGTTCTAGAAAAGTCTCTAACATGCTCTAATCACTGATTTGAACTTTGGCATGACCTATCATCCCAAAACTAATTTCCAATATGAGTGAACTATTCATACAATAGAAGATATGTTGATTTTATGTTCTATGAACTTTAAAGGAGGATGGGACCAATATATTCCACTAGTCAAATTCTCTTACAACAATAGCTTCCACTCCAAAATCTGAATTGTACTATATGAAGTCCATTATGGGAAATGGTGTAGAACACTGGCAAGTTGGAATGAATTTAGTGAGAATAAGATTCTAGGACCTGAAATGTTCGAAAAAATGGTGGAGAAGATGAATACCATTCAGCATTACCTCATGGTATCCCAAATTTGATAGAAGTGTTATGAATACAATCATTGATGAGACCTTGAGTTAAATGTTGTAGAAATGATATTCCTCCATATATATCTATGGAAGAAGTTCATGAGGTTTAGGAAAAAAGTCAAGTTATGTCCCAGGTACATCGGCACCTTCAATATTCTTGATCGTGTCAGAGTTGTGGACACTCAACTAGCACTTCCACCTACCTTATCTAATGCATGTGATTTATTCCATGTATCCCTCTCAAGGAAGTACATACCGAATCCTTCACATGTACTATATTCAGAGGGGGTACAGTTTGTGAATGATATTTCTTACGAGGAGAATCCAGTGAAGATATTGGATAATAGAGATTGAGTTCTATGCAACAAGACTACTCACCTAGTCAAAGTAATATGGAGGAACCATAAGCATTAATAGGAAACATGAGAACTAGAGGATTAAATGAGGGAAAAGTACCCACCCATATTTATGGATTAAAATGTAAAATGAAATTTTGAGGGTGAAATTTCATAAGGGTGGAAAAATGTAATGAACCAATGTTTTATCAATTAAATTCCATTTGTATAATTACATATTATATTATAATCACAAAATATTACATATATAACACAATATAAACCATATAAATAAAGAATTATTGAAATAAAAGGTATCACTTGAAGTTAAGGAACGTATATCGATGAAATATTAACTTGATCTTTGGAATAGTAATGTGACCCTATGAGTAGTAAACCGGCCAACTGAATAGATACCTCGCTAAGAAAAGAATAAATAGAATTTATCCATATTATAAGTGAAAATATGATATAGTTATATCACAGTATATGTAAGTAAATATTTTAAAAATTATTAATTAAATGTTGGTATTTATGTAAGTCAAGTTCATTTAATTCAATTCTATGTTTAATTTAACAATATAATATAAAATTTATTTTTATAAAATGTATTCAAAAATAATAATTTTTATTACTTATGATTATAATATAATTTTATGATACCCTACTTATTTTCTCAAAGTGTTAAAAAAGCTATTTTAATTTTAAAATTTGTATTTTTCCAGTAAATTCCTATTTTAATTAAAAATTAAATTTCACATAAATAGAAAGTTATTTTTCTAAAATGGAGTTAATTTTTTAATTTCACACATTGAAAAATGATTGGGGTGAATTTTTGGGATTTTCCTACAATACTTGAATTTTTGTTGAATTGGAAAATATTATAATTTTTGATAAATGCTAAATAATTGAATTTATACATCATGCCTGAGTAATGGATGATGTAAATGGACATTGGTTTTAACTCACATCCTCTATTTACTATTTTTGGTCACACTAATAAATTCTATTTGTATTATTGAGTCAAAATATTAAACTAATGATTAAAATAATGGGAAACCACTCCTCTCCTCCACTATAAATACCACCCCTCTTTACGTCCTATCCTCATACATATCAAGCATTGTTCCATGTCAAAATTCTATTAAAATATATACCTAATACCCTCTTCCACATCAATCAACCCTTTTTATTTTCAAAATACCAAATCCTCTCCCTTAAAGAGGTTCCCAAGGAAGGTATATTCAAGGGGTAAATTCGACTTTTCATTTATTTTATTTTCTTTCAAGTTATGTTATTTTTTTAGTTCCTCACCTATATTCATCCAAATGTTATGATAAATCCATTAAATTATATGTACTTTAATTGTTTTTATGATAATGTAATAATTCATAATCATCTCTCCTTTCCCCTCCTTTTATACATGAAATAAAAAATCATCTAATATGTATTAATTTATCACATTTAAGGATGATGGGTTTTCAATATCTATTACCATCTTCAATTATGGTCATAAAACCATTTTTATGTTTGAAAGAGACTATAATACATTAATTATTTGTAATTTATGTTTCTGGAATCTTTTCTACACAGGATATGAATTTATAATGAAAAATGTGTTGGATGTGATCCAAAAATGACAATTAACCAAAATGGCTATTATTAATGTTTTATATAATCTTTCATCTTCGATGCAATTAAAAAAAATTAATTTTATAACCATGTAATATTTTGTATTTTAAATAATAACCTACAACTTAAATTCTGAACACATTAATTAATGAATGTAATTTGGTTATACATGACATTAAGATCAGGTGAAGGGATCACTGAGACTTAAGGTAAGGGATTCCACACGAGTCTCCATTACTCCTTCGGGTTGATTTATGTTTATTCTAACCCAAATGAAGATATATATTATATTTATTTAAATATTCTAAATTCTGTGAAAATTCTACAAACTCATGTATCAATTTCCCTTAATCATTCTCTTTCGGTGATATACATGTTTTAAATGATTCCCTCCATAATTTTTCCCAATAAGCACGCCCGTTTTAAGGGAACTTCCAAAATTATTACCCAATTTTAATTGAAATCTATAATCTATTTTAAGACACAATTATTTTTATAAAATCACTATATTTACTATTAAAAGCTTTTTGGTTCACATAGTTTTATATAAAAGATTATTCCCACCTCTATTTTAAGTTATCTTTGATATTTTCCATAAACGACACAAATTTTTTTTTATTATAATATTTCTTAAATGAAATTTTTTGCATGTTATCACTTAAAATAGAAATAAATTATCATTATATATTCCTATTATACCTTATTAATGTCCATTTATGATCTAATTCCTTTCCTTCATGGACACTTTTATGATACGCCTATTTGTTATGCTTTATAGCATGAATATGGTATCCAATTCTTTCCATGGGTAACCCTTATGTTTATATATGATTGATTATGTATGATTATATATGTGGAAATAATATTCATAAAAATGTTATTATGGGTTCAACCAGATATCACTCTAAGGCATTGGGTAAATTTTAGTCTCATGAGACATTATGTGTAATAGTCTTGGAATTTAGCCTTGACTCATGCTACCATGTGCAACGGTCTTGGTGGTTACCATTGACTTGTGTGCCTCTATGTTAAACAAGACTTGAATAGTGATAGATTCATGTGTTATATTGATACAAAATTACTATAAATACATGTATATATGATCCCATGTATATATGTTATGATTCTATATGTTCCATGCCTTTTTATATCATTATGTCATGCCTTCTAACCCATGTCCTAAAGATTTATTCTTATGTTTATTCCCATAATAGGAGTTTTAGCACATTACTTTATTCAGGTTGTCCCCAAGTTATCCTATAAATATGTTTGATCCCAATGGAAGTTAGGATCTCTTTATGAAGATTAAATGAAAAAATGTTTTATTTAGTTCCATATTTTCAGTTTTATGTACTTATTCTTTCAAGACACTAGACTTTATCATTCTTGGATTGTAATATGATGTTGTAACGTGCCTAAAATCATTTAATGATATGTTTCAAAGGATATTATTTCTATAATTAAAACTTAACCTTATGTGATAGAAGGTCTAAGTAAGGGTATTTTATGTTTTAAAAGATCCACGTATATTTAATAGACCACTTAAACTTATGTGATACCCTTATGTAGAATGTCTGTGTAAGGGTAACCACTTTCTTAGATTTATTCCTATAGTCTGCATGAAGTTAGTAACCTTATGCAGAAGTTCCATATAGACTTGTAAAGGTAAAAAAAACTACACTTATGTGAAGAGGTCACGTAAAGGTAAAATCCTTTGTACCATTACACATAATGAACACTGTAATGATAATATCTAATTTACCTTTGTGAAACTCATTATACAAAAGATGTGTAATCATAATTAGGGATTTATTTTTTTGAAAGGTCTTTCATATGGTTTTTATAAAAGTTTATGGCTTTATCCATAGAGAGGAATGCATTTATGTGTAAAGGTAATCAAAATTGTTTTAATTTTTTTTAAAAAAATTCAATAACAATATAGATGGTTTATAAAATGTACAAAAATAATTATAAATTTTAATTAGGGATTTTTTAATTTATAAAAGGTCATTAAATTAATTATTTAAAAATTATTTATAATTATTTAAATGTTTATTAAACATTTACTCTTAAATATATAATTTTTATATTTAAAATACATTTTAATAAATTATATGAAAATTATTATAATACTAAAATAAAAGTTTTTATTGAGAAATCATAAGAAATAATTTATAAAGGGTTATAAATTATAAAATAAGGACATAATAGAAAATGTTTATATTTAATTTTTAAAAATATAATGGGTGTTATTTCTATATTATTTAATCCATGTTAAATTTTTTTTGAAGATTGATATGATGAAGGATTAAATAATGAACAATTATATGATATTAAGATGTTGTAAAATATTTACATTATAGAAATTGAATTAAATATTGTTTATACTTCATATGAAATAATATATTTAAAAATTGGAAATTACATTTAATGATTAATTTGAATTATTTCATATTTTAATGAATACAAAATGTTCATATTCAAAATTATAGATAGTTAATAATGATAAATCTCAAAATTATAAAGTGTGTATAATTAGATTTTATTTATAATATTTTCATAAATGTTTATTTTTTGTTTAAATGTCTATATTGTTCATTTATTTAAAATATATTACATCTTTTATTCATAGTTTTAAAATGTCATCATGATGGTTGATGTATGATTTAGTTTAAAATGATAAACTACTTCTAGGATAGAGCCTTGAATTTTTATATTGGGAGTGACTACATAATGAGGTTAGGTTTTGCATTTACCCTAAAATAAGTTTTTAATTTAAGTTATTAGATTTAATTTAGTTATTAAATGTAGTTTGTAAATATTATGTGTTAGAGTTGCGATGAATTGGATTCTACCATGAGTAATTTATCTTCGGGTAGAGAGACTTGAGGCAAAACTACCTACCTACCTAGAGGCTTATCCCTTGTCTTTCCTAGTGAAGGGATGAATATCCATCACTCTGGGATTAATATTATTGAGATATCCAATATCATAAAATTCTATTTCTTTATATTCAATTTTCATGTATCTTATGCAGATGACACAGTATAGATATGTATGAATATATTTTACTTCTAATTTTGGGTGAGTGACACAAATTTGTGGGTTCTGTGATTAGTTAAACAACAATATGGTTTTAATGTTTTAGTCAAATTTAGTGAATAATTTTCTAAACTAAACAACTATAATCATTAATACATATAGGGAATAACATAAGATAATATGGTGAGATTATATCCCCTTAAAATATTATGTGTGAGATTCCTTCCAAAGTGGAACGTTTTAAGACCTCGATCATTCAACCATGCAACTCCATTCCAAATAAAGGTTCCCTTATATTAACTTGTGTAAGATAAAAAAATAATTAGTTATATTAGATCATAATTTTATAGTTTCAAAAAAATAGGGTTCCCCATGATTATCTAGTGATTTCTTCATTTTTGACATTTTTTAGGTTACACTAGCTTGGAAACCCCAAGGGTTGGGATATCAGAGGAATAAAGTTGGGTTAATCAATAGGATGGATTGCATAAAAAGTTGTCCTCTAAACTATAAAAGAGTAATATATTATATGAGTGAGATAATTTCCTACATATATAACTATGTGGTGGGTTTCATTCCAAACATGTATCATTTACAAAGTGAAATATGGATTTATCCCACTAATGGGTATGATGAATTTTCAAAAAATGATGATCATTTTTGAGGGATAAAAATTAATAAAAGTCATTATTAAATGGATAATAATATATAATACTCATCTTATAAAATCCTATATTGTAGATAATATTTTCATCATCATCTAGATTAACATTGTGATCAAAACATAACAAAATAATCTTAATATATATAGTCCTTAAGACCTATAACTTAAAAAAATTTCACAGAAAAGATTGGTGATTAAATAAAAGATCTTAAAAAAAATTCTATGCATGATAATAATTCCTTACTAAGTAACTATGTGATGATATTATTCAATTGGTGAATTTATATTCTTATTGAAACATAAAGTGATTCATTTATGATTTTAAAGGCATTAGATGAAAAATGACCAAAATAATCTTATTATCCACATGATGTAATGGCATACGTCATATTTTAGTCTCGTAAATTAAATATTATTAGTTTTGTCAAATAATATTCAATTGGATTAAATTTATTGATGAATCAATGATACATACAGATTTTTTATAATTCTTTATTAGATATAAAATTTAATTACACTATTCTGACATGTAACGCCCCGACCGCAGAAGCCCAGAGTCGTTGCATTATTATGTATCATTGGCATGATCACAAAAGATCAAGTCTTGAAAGACCGATTAGTTTAGTAGCCTTGGAAGTACTAGATACATTCATAAGGTTTACATTACATCATAAAATGAAAAAATGCAACAACATTGTTTCCATGGACCACACTCATATCCCCTCAAAATATCCTTGCAAGTCAGTCATAAATTACTTCTTCGCATCCTGGGAAAAATAAAGCATAGAAAGGGGTGAGCTCAGATTCTCAGTAAGGATAACAATATAGCGGAAAATTTCATTAACAAACATAAACATTTAAGGCAATGTATAATACAAAAACAAAAGCCTTTGAAACTTGAACTTTAGTATAATATGGAAAAGATAAAATCAAATAATTCCATTTACATACTCACATGGATATTCTACTTGCTGAATAATCACATGCAATATCAATAGCCATTTTCATAATGATGGAATGCATAATGCCATACTTTCATAACCACATAGTCAAGGCCTTGCTCCATGACTACAAATAAGATTTTTTCAAGGCCTTTTTCCAAGACACTAGTTTGTATCATTAGACATACCGATGCATCGAGGAGCTATAGTGGGATCCACCCGTCACTTACTAAGTCCAATGCATTCCTCATATAAAAAGTTTTAAACATAACATAAACATTCGTATTAAAACTGGCATATGAAATGTCAATACATTATCCATAAGGCATGAATGGTGTAAAAATAACACATCCATAGTCAAACATACCAGAAAACCATCAATACAATATGGAAGTTTTTTATCATAATAAATCAACTTCAAATAAGCTTAAAATCCATCGAAGGATGTTGACATAAATGAAATCAAAACCTTTTTATAGAGAAATATCCCTTTCTATTTTGAAATAATTTAAAATTCATATAATTATAAAAGAAACCATTTATTTTTGAAATATTCAAATAATATTTTAAGGGAATCACTAATGTTGTTATAATGGTAGAAAATAGCCACACCTACCATATAAGTTAAAAAAGTCATTATTACCTTAATTTTGACAAAAAGGTTATAAAGGACCTTGTTTAGAAAATGACAGAAAGATTCCTTTATAAAAATATTATAAAATTAAAACCAGGTTATAAATGACTTTAACCCATAGTCTATAAAATTGTAATAATGTTTTGAATTATATTTTTATGTAACATGGATGTGGATGATAAAGAGCTCCCAGTAGATACTTACGTAAAGACAACCTCGGATAATAAAGAGATTGTGAAATTAACCCTTACCTTTTACTTTTCCTTGTTCGAGGGTAGTTTATCCTCATGTATAATGGTGAAATAGTTGTTATTGAATTATACAAGAATAATATACATTAATATGATATCATATATGATCTTTTAATAATACTTTTTTAATAAAATCTTAGTATTATCGTTATTTCGGGTGTTAACATATTCATTTTCCTTTATATTCTTTATTATGTGAGTCATATTTGTTATATATGGGATGTATATTATTCATATACAAAATTTTATCAAGTCTTTAAACATTATTTTTAATCTTCTAATGAAAATTAGTCTTGAATGGATACGATGGGTAATGAATCTCACAACGTTCATGGAGACGGTAATCCGTACGTACGCACGAGCAACAATATCATTATTTTGATATTAAATTAATATATAATTGGATGTTATATCATATATAAATAATCATTATCATGTTATATTTATTATTTACATCCATTACACATCATTATTATACCCATCCAATTAATAATGTATTTAACAACAATTACAGCACGACATGGAGACGGTAAGCCGTACGTACACACGTATGATGACATGTCATTCAAAGAATGGATAGAATAATGAATTTGTTTGTACAAAATTTATAATAACAACTCAGTATATAGAAGATACCGGAGTTATTATTTTATAATGTAAACAAAAAAGAGAAAGGAAGTGGAAGAATAAAGGAACTGGAAATAGGTGATGAAACATTTACTTCTTCTTCGGGTTCTTCCTTTTGAATTGATCAAAAGGGATCCATAGGATGGATTTATGACTAAATGAAGGACTCTATGATGAAGGGAGGAAAGTTGAGAGGTTATTTGGGTAGGGTTTGGCCGAGACAAATGGCTTTGAAGGAGTGACTTAGAGAGAAGGGGAAGTACCCTTTTATAAGAGGGATGAGGGGAACCTTAGGAAAAGCTAGAAATATTATTTTATAATAAAATCATTTTCGGTTTATAATGGCTCGAAAATGGATTATTTAAATTATAAGGTGATTATAGGTCGAAAAAAACTCAACCAATAGGTTTTGGATAGGTTTGGGTCACTATATTAACTTTATCTTTTTAGATTTAACTCTTAGTAAAATAGTTTGACATTTACCATATCTCTTTGTATTTTTGTAATATATGGTTAATAAACTTACTATATACTTTCAATAAAACCCCAAGTGGTTCATTAATGTTACACCTATCATTATATAAGTCCTTTGACCGAACCATAGATTTTTAGGTATAGAATATCAATTAATAATATAATATTTGTTTTAAAAACTCTTTTATGTCAATTTTGACACTATTTGGTATTTTGTATTTGCTAAATTCATAATAGAATTATTACTTCGAAAATAACTCCTCTAAGAAACCCTAATATGTCATATTAACCAATAAAATTATTGTAATTCATAAAAAGTATAAAATTACATTTATTTGGATATTTATAATATCAAGTATTTTAATATTTCATTAATTAGGTAATTACTGCATCATCATTTGGTCATAAATAAATTAAATTATTTAATGTATAAAAAATATAAATAAAATACCATTATATAGGAAATTCTTTTATATTTATAATGAACATTTTTATTTGAATTTATCTTATGTATAACCCTATATTTAAAATGTTTTAGTTATTAAACTCTAATTTTAACTCTTTTAACTCTTCTTTAAATAAAATAATAATAAGTGTCCTAATCTAATCCAAGTGGACCAAATAGGTTCATATTTTATTAATAAGGTTTTTTGGTCGAATTATATTTATCCAATAGAACTTGGACATGTTTTAGGGTAATAATAATATCATTTTTACCCTTAAATATCCTATTTATTTTTAACCGTGGTAAATAAAAGTAAATAGTTACTATTCACCAAAAATTATTTTCACCTCATTGAACCAAAGTTTTCTTACTGATATAAACAGTGTCTCTCGTATTTTTAAAATTCCACTCACAGAAGTGGAAAAATTATGTTTTATATGAATTTTCAAATTCTCCTAGGAGGTAGGTAAAAGACGATGAAAAGTTCAATAAAATTTTTATATATTTAAAATTATTATAAGCAGACTCCAATGAATTACATTGAACTTATATAGGTATTATGTTTCTATTTTGGCCTAAAATAAATCTAAATAAAATAAATAATTATTTAAATAAAAATTCAGTTTTAAACTATAACTCAGTGTTTTTCTCTATTCATCAAAAATTGAATGTTTTCAGAAAAATACCGAAAATTCACCCTAAGCTAATTTCGATATTCCGAATCCAAAAATGAAGTCCATTTTGAAAGATAATATTTATAAAATTTTAAAAAGTGGGTATTACTATTCATAACGGCTAGTTTGATTGGTTGTGGTTTGTTAGAACTCGAAGTTGCGTACAACACACGCTACTATATTATTCAAAGAGAAGCGTATTGTGGAAGCTTGTGGTGTTATATTCTCTGCTACTTCAAATAATTTCTTCCTAGAAATTACTAGTATATTACTGCATAAAAAGACATGGGTGGTAGTTCATCATAAGTTCCTCAGTTTCCCATGTTGCCTCTTCCATCTTATGGTTTCTCCATAGAACTTTTACTAGACGAGTCGTCCGGTTTCTCAGCACTTGTTCTATTGTATCAAGAATATTGACAGGCTCTTCACAATAAGACAGATCAGGTTCCTGTTCTAATTCCTCATAGGCAATTACATGCATTGGTTCAGGCATGTGTTTTCTCAATAGTGATATGTGGAATACATCATGAACTTTGGAGAGAGTTGGAGGCATTTCCAAAAGGTAAGCTACAACCCCAATTTTTTCTATAATTTCGAAAGGTCCGATGTACATGGGACTCAATTTTACCTTCTTAACAAAACGTATACCACCCTTCCATGGAGATACCTTCAAGAAAACATGATCTCATACATGAAATTCCAAATCCTTCCTTCGGTTATTGGTATAGCTCTTCTGCCTACTTTGAGTTACTTTGATGCGGTTTTGTATTACCTTCACCTTTTCTATCGTTTCCTCCACCGGTTCTAGGCCTACGACTTTTCTTTCACCAGTATCATCCCAACAAGTTTGTGTGCAACATCTCTTTCCATATAAGATTTCATATAGTTCCATCTAAATAATTGAATGGAAGCTATTGTTATAGGAAAAATTTACCCGAGGTAATTATTGATCCCACATACCTTGAAATTGATGTGAGCATGATCTCAAAATGTCTTCTAAGGTTTGAATAGTATGTTCTGATTGTCCATCAGTTTGGGGGTGGTAGGCAGTGCTCAAATGATGTTCAGTATCCATTTCTTTCTTAAGATTTTTATAGAATCCTAATGTAAAACGCGGATCACGATTAGAAACAATCGATAGGGGTACTCCATGAAGTATTAAAACTTCATTAATATATAGTCTTGCTAAACTTTCATGTTGTAAATCTTCTCTTATAGCAAGAAAATGTGCTGACTTGGTAAAACAGTCAAAAATGACCCATATTGCATCGTTCTTTCTAAGATTCATTGGTAGTACCATAATAAAGTCCATCATAATATTATCCAATTTCCACTCAGGTATGGGAAGATGTGGCATGATTCCTCCAGGTTGTTCCCTTACAGCTTTCAGTTGTTGAAAAACCATACATCTTGAAACAAAATCAGCAATCTCCCTCTTCATTTTGTCCTACCGAAAACTTTCCTTCAAATATCTATACATTATGGTACTCCCAGGGTGTATAGAGAAAGTGGAACTATGAGCATCATCCAAGAATTCCCTTTTTAGATCAGGTATATCAGGAACATAAATTCTCTTCCTAAATTTCAAAATTCAATCTTCATACACAATGTCTCTCAATCTCCCATCACTCACAACCTTAATCTTCTTTTCAAACTCTTCATCGCCGGTCTGAGAACTCTTTATCCTTTCTAGTAAAGATGGTTTGGCAACCATTTGAAAAAGCATTGATGTTTCACCTTCCATGGTTATTCCCATATCCATATTTACTATATCCATGTATATAGTATCCTTTTCAACTCTCATCTTGTTCAAAACTCCATGATCCTTTCTACTCAAAGAATCTACTACCTTATTTTCCTTCCCCGAGTGGTAGTGTATAGAGCAATCATAATCCTTGAGTAGTTCAATCCATCGCCTTTGCCACATGTTGAGTTCTTTTTGTGAGAAAATATACTTCAAACTCTTGTGATCAGCATATATCTCACATTTTCACCATAGAGGTAGTTTCTCCAAATATTGAAATCAAATATTATAGATGCTAACTCAAGATCATGAGTTTGATAGTTTTTCTCATGAATTTTTAGCTGTCGTGATGCATAGGCAATAACCCTATCATTCTGAATAAGGACAGAACCAAGTCCTTTCTGTGAAGCGTCACTATAAATAATAAAACCATCATTCCCCGATGGTAGATGACACATAGGAGAACTGACTAATCATTTCTCCAGTTCTTAAAAACATTCTTCACACTCTTTTGTCCAAACAAATTTAACCCTTTTTCCTGTGAGCTTTGTTAATGGGTTACCCACCTGGGAAAAATTCTGGATGAAATGTCGATAATAACCTACTAAACTAATAATACTGTTTACGTCAGTTATACTCATTGGTACTAGCCACTCCTAGATTGCCTTGGTCTTAGAAGGACCAATAGAGATTACATCCTTAGAGACAATATGGCTAAGAAAAGAAATCTTTTGTAGCCAGAATTCACACTTGTTAAACTTCCCATATAATTTGTGTCTTATAAAAGTATTCAAGAAAATGCGCAAGTAATTTTCATGATCTTCCTAGCTTTTGGAGTATACCAAGATATCATCAATAAATACCACTACAAATTCATCAAGATATTCATTGAAAACACTATTCATTAGATCCATGAAGACAGAGGGTGCATTATTCAATCCAAAAGGCATTACTGTAAACTCTTAATGCCCATACCTGGTTCGAAATGCTATTTTCAGAATGTCTTACTTCTTCACACACAACTGATGATATCCAGATCAAAGGTCAATCTTTAAATAGTACTGAGCTCCATGTAGTTGGTCAAATAAATTATCAATTCTCGGTGGAGGATACTTGTTATTTATTGTTATAGCATTGATCTCCCTATAGTCAATGCACAACCTCATAGATCCATCTTTCTTCTTAGAAAAAAGGATTGGGGATCCCCATGGAGAAACACTAGGGAGAATGAATCCGTTATTACTCAATTACTCTAGTTGTTTCTTTAGTTCCACTAATTCCACAATTTCCATTCTATAAGGGGTCTTCGATATGGGATTTGAACTAGGAATTAAATCAATGTAAAACTCAATTTCTTGTTCTGGAGGATGTCCAGGTAAATCTTCTGGAAACAAATCAATATATTCGTTCACAATAGGTACATCCTCTATGTGAACATTCCTTTACTCATCCATAGTTATTTTATTCTCTTCATCCCCAATAATTGAATTTAGTTGAGCTACTGGGGGTGGGTCTAGATAAGAATTAGGTAGTGACGATTCTGCTCTAATGATAAGGTGTTCTTTATCATCATCATAAAAAATAGTAACCTCCTTCTTCTTATAATAAATTTTTGCATCATAGTCCGAAAGCCAATCCATAATAAAGATTATATCAAATTCAATCATGGGTAGGACAATGAGATCAACAGATAAAGAACATTAATATTCCCTAATGGGAACTGATGCACAAAACTTTGTTGCGATGATAATTCCCTTAAGAGTTTTGACTGACAACTCCCTTGTTAAATCAAATTGGAAATATCTAATTTTCTTAGCAAACTAGGATGATATGAAACAATGAGATGATCAAGAATCAAATAAAGCATTGGATAAACTTGAGGAAACCATTAAATTTTTTTCCACCACGTCTTTTGAAGCTTCAACCTCAACAGTAGTGATAGAATAAGATTGGACTTGATACCTTGGCCTTTTATGGGGTACATTCCCCTGATGATTAGGAAATTCATTCGCATAATTCCCCCTTTCTCTACAATTTTAGCATTCCACATCGACCGCCTCTTTCTTTGCCTTACAATCACGTGCTTGGTGGCCTTTTTCACCAAACTTGTAACAAACTCCCATTCCCTTCAGACAAGTACCAGGGTGTTTCTTCCCACATTTATGGTAGGATGAATATTCAAATTTTCCCTTCTTCCTCTTATATCTATTTCTAGAGTGTTCATAAGGTCTCTTATTCTCTTGCTTTTCCTTAAAGTCTTAAGACTTAGAGAATTATTTTTCTGTCATGATAGCACATGAAACAATATCTTCGTATGATGAGAAGGATTGTGAGACTAATGCTCAACAATTAAATGGTTTTAACCCATAAAAGAAATGATCAATCTTACTTCTTGGGTTACGTATATAATATGTTTCATGCCTCGTTAACCTTGTAAAGTTATCCACATACTTTGTGACATTCTCATCCCCCTTTTTCCTCGGACTCAGAAATTGCCTCTCCATATCTGCTTGATGGTCATGAGGAATGTATTTTTATAATAAAATAACTTTATACTCCCTCCATTCCATATTTGATACTTCATCATCTTCATTTCTATTTTGAATCAGTGACCACCCTTGATCATCATCTCCATTGAGGCGGTAAACTGCCATGACAACTTTTTCCCTTTCACTACTCCCCAAGGCATAGAATATTTTCTCTATAGAATTTATCCATTTCTTAGACACTAATGGATTTGTACTCCCATTAAATTATGGTGGTTTTTTCCTCATGAAGTTATCTAAAATTGATCCTGCACGCTGTGGATCAGGGTTCTCTATACGGGTAAAGTTATTATTCATAACCTAAGTGAGTTGTCCCAATATAGTGATAAGTTGACCAGTACCATTTGTATCACCAACTCCACTATAATTATCTTGAGCAGGAGAGAAATCCCTACATGGAGTGGGTGCATTAATACGGTTTCCATTCCATCAACCAGGTGCCATCTCAAAACAATGGCATAAACTAGATTAGTATATGAAACAAAATACATAATTCCAAACTTGTAAAACACTTAACATAAATTGGACAGTTTATGGATATAATCCATATTAATAAAAAAATGTTTTCTTTGAGGAATTATATACTCATAGACCCTTAATAATGGTTTGTAAAGAAAATAAGAATTATCCTAAGCATATCCCCTGGTAGTTTCGTAACCAAGAGTGTAGCAAAGCCCATTGTCGTATACCAGGATACCCCGGTTCAAACCTGAAACTGTTTTTCGGAGTTTTTAGTCCTAGGTACATCTATAAAAGAGACGCCTCTACCTTCTCATATCCAAACAGGGGTGTATGGCTTGGAAAATACACAAAATATCTACATTACCAAAATTCTAGGAAGTTTCCTATACTAGTCCTCAAAGTCTATCTTAGGGTAATGTTCTCTAATTAGAGTCTATCTAAATCTAGTTTCCAAGGTTAGTACTAAACTTCCTCTGATAAAAACTGTAATTTCCTAACCCCAGAAGCCTAGAGTCGGTGCATTATTACGTAGCATTGGCATGATCACAAAAGATCAAGTCTCAAAAGACCGATTAGTTTAGTAGCCTTGTAAGTACTAGATACATTCATAAGGTTTACACTACAACGTAAAATGAAAAACTACAACAACATTGTTTCCATGGACTACACTCATATCCCCTCAGACTATCCCTGCAGGTCAGTTATAAAATAATTCTTCACATCCTGGGAAAAATAAGACATATAAAGGGGTGAGCTCAGATGCTTAGTAAGGATAAAAATATAGAGGAAACTTTCATAAATAAGCATAAACATTTAAGGAAATGTATAAGACTAAAACAAACAACTTTTAAACATGAAATTAAGCATAATATAGAAAATATAAAATCATATAATTCCATTTACTTACTCACATAGATATTCTACTAGTTGAATAATCACATGCAATATCAATAGCCACTTTCATAATGATGGAATGCACAATGACAGACATTCATAACCACATTGTCAAGAAATTATGCCAAGACTACAAATAATATTTGGTCAAGGCCTTGTGCCAGGAAACTATATTTTCTCATGAGACCTACTGATGCATAGAGGATCTATAGCGGGATCCACCCGTCACTTACTAAGTCCAATGCATTCCTCATATGAAAAGGTTTAAACATAAAATAAACATTCGAATTAAAAATATCATATGAAATGTCAATACTTTATCCATAAACCATGAATGGTGTAAAAATAACACATCCAAAGAAAAATATATCACAAAACATTCAATAAAATATGGATTTTTTGTATCATAATAAATCAACTTCAAATAAGCTTAAAATCCATCAAAGGATGTTAACATAGATGAAATCAAATCCTTTTTTAGAGAAATATATCTTTCTATTTTAAAATCATTTAAAATTCATATAATTATAAATGAAAACATTTATTTTGAAAATATTATTATAATATTGTAAGGGAAGCTTTGATGTTGTTATAACAACAGAAAATAGCAGCACCCGCCTTTTAAGTTAAAAAAAAAATTCTTACCATAATTTTGTCGAAAAGGTTATAAAGGACCTTATTTGAAAAATGACAGAAAAATTCCTTTAAAAAATATTATCAAAGTAAAACAAGGGTATAAATGACTTTAACCCATATTCAATAAAATATTAATAATTATTTGAAATATATTTTTAAGAAACATGGATGTGGATGATAAAGAGGTCCCATTAGATAATTATGTAAAAACAACCTTGGATAATAAAGAGATTGTAAAATTAACCCTTACCTTGTACTTTTCCTTAGATGAGGGTAGGTTAAACTCATGTATAATAGTGAAATAGTTTTTATTAAATAATACAAGAATCATATACATTAATATGATATCATATATGATCTTTTAACATTTCTTTGTCATATCTTAGTTTTATCTTTGTTTTAGGTGTTAAAAAATTCATTTTCCTTTATATTATTTGTTATGTGAGTCATATTCGTTATGTATGGGATGTATCTTATTCCTATACAGAATGATATCAAGTCTTTAAACATTATTTTTAATCATCTAATGAAAATTATTCTTGAATGGATACGATGGGTAAGGAATCTCATCCCGTTCGTGGAGATGGTAATCCGTACGTAAGTACGAGCGACAATATCATTCTTTTGATATTAAAATAATATATATTTGGATGGTATATAATATATACAGAATCATTATCATGTTATATTTATTATTTACATCAATTACCCATCATTATTATACCAATCCAAATAATAATGTATTGAATAACAATTACACCACGACGTGGAGACGGTAAGCTGTACGTACACACGTATGGTGACATGTCATTAAAAGGATGGATACAATAATAAATTTGGTTGTACCATATTCATAATAACATCACAGTATATAGAATATACTAGATTTATTATTTCAGAATGGAAACAAAAAAGAAAAATGAAGTGGAAGAAGAAAGGAACTTGAAAGAGGTGATGAAATATTTACCTCTTCTTCGGGTTCTTCCTTTTGATTTCATCAGAAGGCCTCCTTAGGATTTCTTTACGAATAAAGGAAGGCCTCTAGGATTAAGGTAGGACAGTTTAGAGGGTATTTTGGTAGGGTTTTGCTGAGACAAATGGATTTGAATGTGTAAATTAGAGAGAAGGGTGAGTGCCCTTCTATAAGAGGGGTGAGAGGCACCTTAGGAAAAACTATAAATATTATTTTATAATAAAATAATTTTCTATTTATAATGGCTCCAAAATAGATTATTTAAAGTCTAAGGGGGTATGGGTTGAAAAAAACTCAACAAATAGGTTTTTTACAGGTTTGGGGTACTATATTAACTTTATCTTTTAGATTTAACACTTAGCTAAATAGTTTGACATTTACCATGTCTCTTTGTATTTTAATATTTTATGGTTAATAAACTTACTATATACTTCCTGGAGAACCCAAAGTGTTTCATTAATAATACACCTATAATTATGCAAGTCATTTGGCTGAACCATATATTCTTAGGAATAAAATTTCAATTAATAATATAATATTTGTTTAAAAAACACTTTTATGTCAATTTTGACACTATTTGGTATTTTGTTTTCGCTAAATTCATAACAACATTATTACTTCAACAAAAATTAATATAACCAACCATAATATGTCATATTAACCATTTTAATTAGTTTTATTCATAAACATTCTCAAATTACATTTATTTGGGTATTTATATTATCAATTATTTTAATATTTCATTAATTAGGTACTTACTACATCATCATTGTGTCATAAATAAAATAAATTATATAATATCTAAAAAATATAAATTAAATACCATTATATAGGAAATATTTTTATCTTTCTAATGAATATTTATAGTCTAATTTATATTATGTATATCCCTATATTAAAAATGTTTTAGTTATTAAACTTTGATTTTAACTCTTTTAACTCTTCTTTAAATAAAAGTATAACAAGTGTCCTAATCTAATCCACGTGGAACAAAGAGATTAATATTTTATTCCTAAGGTTTTTTTTGATCTAATTATACTTATCCAAAAGAATTAGGACATGTGTTAGGGTAATAATAATATCATTTTTACCCTTAAATACCCTATTTACATTTAACCGTGATAAATAAAAGTAAAATGTTACTATTTATCAAAAATTATTCGCATCTTATTAAACGAAATTTTCCATAATAATATCAACTGTTTCTCTCAGATTTTTTAAATTACACTCACAAAAGTGGTAAAATTAAGTTCTATGTGAATTTCAAAATTCTCCTAGGAGGTGGGTAAAAGACGGTGAAAAGTTCAATAAATTTTTTATATATCTAAAATTATAATAAATTGACTCCAATGAATTACATTGAACATATATAGATATTATGTACCTATATTAATCTAATATAAATTTAAATAAAATAAATAATTATTTAAATAAAAATTCGGTTTAAAACTATAACTCAGTGTTATTAACTATTCATCAAAAAATGACTATTTTTCGAAAAATACCAAAAATTCCCCCTAAGATAATTTCAGTATTACAAATCAACAAATGAAGTCCATTTTGAAAGATAAAAATTTTAAAATATTAAAAAGTGGGTATTACTATTCATAATGACTAGTTTGATTGGTTGTGGTGTGTTAAAACTCAAAGTTGCGTACAACACATGCTACTATATTATTCAACGAGAAGTGTACTGTGGAAGTTTGGGGTGTTACACGACATGTATATGATATAAACTGTATGTTGAATTTTTTTTGTAAATATATGGATGTTTAGAAGAAATAAACAATTAAAGATTTAATTCTACTTTCAAGTGATAGATAAAATGATCTACTGCATTTTTAACTCGAATTCTTCGATATTGCCTAAACTCATCATAAGTAGTGTATTTTAACTCAATTTTCTCTTGATAATATCATGGAAAAATTATTACTTAATAAAATGAGATAATTTGTTTTTGATACACATAGTTTTTATTTGATCATCTCCATAAAATTCTTTAAGGGGAGACTAAAAATGGTTTCATCTGGTTTGGGAATTTATCCTATTGTCTTCTATGGAAATTGTCTAAGAATAATAACAAATTCAAATAACATTTACCTGATATTATCAAAATGTTGTGAATATATATAAAATTAGCATACGATATCTAGGTTCTGAAGTACTATATAGATAGTATAAGTATGTAAAAGTTCAAATCATATGAAGAATAATTATTTGAAGAGTTCGACAATGATTCTTCACGAATCCAATCATGAACATTGAAATATCTGGTTGTCAGAAAGAATATTAATAATTCAACATAAATGGATTACAGAAGATATACTTGAAATATTTTTCAAAACTATATTGAATTTCCATGTCAGGTATGGATCCTATAGAAATTAATTTTTAAAATTTGAAAGTTATATGCTACCGAATGTATATCTTTCAAGTGTTCTAAACATATAGGAGTTCAAAATTGATGTAATAATTGATCAATTTATAGTTTATATTGATAGTAAGAAGTAAATAGTTACTAAATTGAGGATTTGAATGTAATAGATTTTATCAAGATGAATTAATTATATGTAAATGATGTGTATCTTCATATCATTTCTATTATGTCATGGGATAAAATGTCCAATAAAAAAGTTTTTTTAAACATGTTTGAAATGATTATTTGGATACACATGGTTTACGATTCATCAATTTCTATAACATGTTTATAGAAGAAGTTATGGATAATTTTTTTATCCAAGATAAAATTTTCATCCAGTTATTTGATAAAATATAAGGGAATGTGTTCCTTCCACCCATTGGTGGTATACTTTAATAAATTATTATTTTCAAATAAAAAATGTTCCAAATACATAAAACAAAATATATTCCATGGGAGCCATAGTTTATTTGATTAACATTCCTACTGAAAAGAAATAATTGTTATTTATTAATAAAAAATGGTTTCTGTAACTTATCAAGATATTAGCAAGAAAAATATAATGTCTTGAAATCTATTGGAATCATGTTTGAACTTAAATAAGTTTAAAGATAACAGATAAATAATTACACCAATCTACATTTAAAGTGAATTTTACTAGATATCCTAAGAGGGTTAAAATATAATAGTAAATAATAATTTATGTAGTTACATTATTTCCATGATTTTTTTACAAAATCGGTTTATAAGGATAATGATGATTAAATTAGGATGAGTTATAAATAGATATCATAAGTTGACATAATTGCATTTTATGTCTTGAAGCTATGAAGTTTTAATATTTTCAAGAAGTTGAGTAGTTGTAAATAAGATTCCAATGTCTCACCATTATTCAAACTGGATTACTACATAGATGCTTCTAATTAAATAGTTAAATTGAAGGGTTTTATCATATGATAATATTAAGATATATCATATATTAAAGATGATATAGTGTGAAAAAACCCAAAAATAATAACAGATATAAGGATGATCTGACAGTTTATCATATATAACATGATAAACTAGCCATTTGGTTTGTTTTGATAAACATTCCTAAATAGATTAAGAAAACAAAAAGGTAACATATTAAAAGAAAACTCCATTTATTAATTATTTCACATTGTCTATATAAATATATATAGATATACATTTCATAAAATGGAAATGATAATTAACCTCACAAAGTATGACTTTGAGTTTATCCCTAATATATGTTCATCGTAGAGTGATATTCGTTATGAATAAATTTTTTGGTTTGTATCATTGGGATTAAATTATAAAGATATTGAATATTCTCATGAGGCACAAAAAAATCAGAATCGTTATGTATGTTAGATGACCTACTAAGTATACCACATGAAGTTTCAAATAGACTTTATTGGTATAATAGGGGTGCATTGAACATATTTTATTCCTCACTACCCAAGTTTTTCAAGATACCTAGTATGAAAACCCTGCTACTTGAATAACATACTTATACAAGTCTACATATTGACTTATCTAATAATGGGGTGGTTGGGTATGTCGTTGATCATGTATTTAGTTGGTTCATAACCAAGATGGGATTTTTCCTCTCATTTGAAAACTATAGATATGGGACCTTGATTGATATAGATTTTGCGAGTGTGCATCCACACAAAGATATTATATATTCCTCTTAATAATTGAAATGTGATTTTCTTATTGATAAGGATGAATAACATCTGATGTATTCAATGATTAGATCAGTCTATACTTTTGGAATAGAGAATAGATGATTTGGATATAATATTTTGACATTTTCAATGTCCCATAGTCACTTAATGTCCTTCAAAAATGTAAAATTTGAGAATGTGAATTTTCATAGGACAAATATTTGTAGACATCGATGTAGGGATATGTGTGTTTGATACAGATCATGCTAGATCCGTTTGTAGCATGATTAGCATTGATATTTTTCTATAGGTATCTATTTTATTTCATATATGGATCTAGAGATTCATATTTATTAAAAAAACTATAAATTATCATTTCTTCAAACTTTGTGGTTGACTGAATAGGGATTGACTTTGAATTAGAGAGATTCTCTATATTTTTTTAGAGTTAATAAAATAGTGCTTTAGTTGGTTATTCACAAGGAATTATTTATGATATAATTCATGGTGGAGTTATTTAAAATATTCATAAAGAGTTCTTGAAGATACACAAAATGTGTTTTGGATATGGTTTCCTAAATTATTGTATATGATACAATATAAGGTGAAATGGTACAAATTATATTGGCTTTAGTGAAAGTGGGAGATTAAGTGATACATTCCCTAAACCCTTATTTATAAATGTGATATATATATATCCAGTCCATGCTAATTATGATTTTTATGCACATAAGGGTATATTATTCTATTCAATATGTGATTTAAAATAATGATAACTTTTATCATTTAGTTTATCTCCTATATTCTATCATTCAAGGAATTGTTTCATAAGATCAAATAGTGAGTTGGGAGAACATTCATATGCTGAATGTATTTACTCTCTAAATTATTCAATCATGTGTTATGAATGACACACACCTATCATGGGGTGTGGAAAATCTATTTCTTTTCCCCATACTGGTATTTTATTAGAAAAATCCAAGGTTTTCTCTATGGAGTAGTGTTTCAATCTAGTTTTTATGAGTGAAAAAGTAAAAAAAGAACAAGATTGAAATGACTAGAAAGAAAAGTAACATGGATTATGAAATTCACATGAGGGAAAAGTGATTGGGTTTATGTTTGGTTACACTTATCTTAATTCCATAATCGTCTTTTTTAAATTACTTTTTTATATTTATTGATTTATTAAATGAATATATTAACACTCGTTCTTCCTTTTCACCCTTGATTAAGAATGATGATGATGAGAATAATTTTAATCTAATCCCTTGTTCGATTTATTCCCCTTCTATTATGTTAGAGTTATAATGGACCTTCCTTGAATTATTTAGACAATAACTAATTCATAAATGAATTTCCTAAATGTGAAAGTTAATCAATGTTCCTTTATCATCTGTTTAATAATCACTAAACACTTATCCTCTTGAATTAGGATCAACTAATTAGTGTGATAAAAAACCAAGGAGGGGGATGAAAATTATTTTGATCAAGGAAACTTAAAACCTCATAATTAAATTAAAACACAATCATATTATATTTAATTTCTACAACTAATAAATTGAAAATCATTCAATAAATAAAATAGATTAAAATTTTTATTTTGAAACAAGACTCAAGAATCACAATTTTTGGGTTACCTGTATTTAACCCAAACACAAAAAAAATATTTTACCCCTCCATAGAATGGTGGATCATTGAAGAAGAATTAGGAGAAAAATTTATTGAAATAAATATAAAATAATAAGAAATTGTGATTCTGTGGAAGCTGTTGGAGTTTGTGGCCTAGAAAAAACTACTTTGTACTTTATTCATTAATAAATACCATATCACATCTTGATTATTCTTCTCCATGGAAATGCATGTGATCATGTCCTAAAGATATATCTTTCACTAATAGGTTATAACGGATCCCTACTATGATGGGAACCCAAAAGTTCCATAACACTGTTCTTGAATATATGTTCTATGGTCGGATGATGTTATTTGAGGGACACAAATAATACATTCCATTAGGGGTGAGGACTCATAAAATGTTGAGGCACCTTCTCATGGTGTGTTCCCTTGGTAATATCAAGGAGGATATTATGAGAATGAGACCTGCTAGTAGGAAATCAACATTTCATAGTGTCATTGGATGTTCCTATCTACAGATGTGTGTATTGTTCTTTAGACATTAAGATTATTATTAATGAGTATTACAACTCGTGCGCTAATATTTATTGATGAAAAATTTGATGACACACTGTTCGTAGTGAGGTAGGATATGTTGGGTGTGTCACAAGTAATACTGCATTAATAGATAATGCAAGAAAGGATTTGTCCCTTCTGTTTCATAACAAAAGTAGATGTGTTAGGCCCTTGGTTGGAATTGATATAGCCTAAATAAATCCATGTACATGGTAAGAAATGGGTGAGTTCAATTTTATAAAGTCAATGAAATAATAATCAAGAACATGGGTTGATGGCACTAGCATGGAACACACTTGATTCGAGATTTTGATACAAAGGTATTACATTACATGATATGCGTTCATAGGAGGTGACACATCATTACGATGTTAACTACTTTCTCTATGGGTTCCTTGGCGTGTTTCAAGATTAAAACCACGGACCTTAGGTAGGCTTAACCTAATTACACTATGAAAGAGGCCTAGAGGGTCACACACTATGTGTGTCCAAGTATCTCAGTTAAATACTAATTTAACAAGTAGAATAAAGATTATTTCTGATTGTAGTTTAATAATTATTCAAGGTTGCATGATCACATTTATTTCAACACTATTTATTCAAGAGAATATATTGTCTGTGAAATAATATATTTATTAGCGAGTAATTTAGTGATATTTATTTGAGAAATAAATAGCCATTATTCAAGGTCTAATAAACGTGGTGGAAGAAATAAAGAGAATGGAAAAACAAAAATTAATGTCGTGTTTATTAATATACACAAAGTGTTGTTTTTCTGGGAATTTCTGAAAATAATATTATTTATTTAATTAAATAATATCAGGTTCAATTCACTAGGCGCATGTCAAGTAATAATAATAGTCAACTATTACTATTAGACATGGGGTCTTACTAAGAAATAAATGAAATGAATAAATACCTTCCAGTAATTAATTAATTTTATTATTCTATGTAATTAAAATCTCAATTATATTATTATCATTATCCTAGCCAATCATTGTGGTTGTTCACAATAGATCTGGAGAAATCTCTTAAGCTAAGAGAGAATTCTTTTCTTCTAAGAATACCCTCAAGCTACATGAGAGATCCTCTTCCACTGGATCAAGGAGAGTGCTTTGAAAGCGACTCTCAAAGGGATCTAAGGAGGACATCGCAAGTGAAGTCTCTTCCACTCTAGAACTCAGAGATCCCTTCGATGAATTCCAGAGATATTTTTGAGCACATGTGGGTCACCACTAGAGGAATCATACACTTGGATTCTACGATGCAATGACATATCACATCAGATCATGACCCGAAACATCAATAGAGAGATAATTCCATCAAGGTAATTCTTGTATTTTAATTAAATTAATTATAACCAACATATTATGATCATCATTATGGTTCCAGGACTCCCCTATTTTCTTTCTTTCTTCATTCTATTCTGAAGATCTGGTGTTTTATTATTGTGAAGGATCTCAGATTGATCATTGTTAATGGAAAAATTAAAGTCTGGTACACCCACCAACACACTTCCGCTACGCCTCGGAACCTACAAGTGGTATCGAAGGAGTCATATAGTTGATTATAATTATTTATTTTTTCATTGGAGATTTATGAATTTATTAAATTAGGTGTTTTAATTCAAGTTAATCATTCTATAAATCTGAATCTCAAGATCTATTCCACCTCTTTCATTTCTCTCTGGCCTTATAGAAACGATTTTTTCTTTTAATTTTTGGTTAAAATAAAACAGAGGATACCATTAGGAGGTGCCAAATATTCTTGGTCATAAAACACTAGAACACACGATGTGTATTCGGCAGTACAGTCCAGGTAGTATAGGTTCCATGAAACAGGACGGTCTGACATACAAGGTCATGTCATTGGATTCTATCTATGTATTTAAGACCCATTTTTTTTGACCAGAAACAGATGGTACATGGTTTTCAGATTACACGCCGTGTGTCCCACTGGACATGGTGGGTAGTCCCTTCAAGTTAGAGTTGGACTTTGTACCCCATACATGGCTTTCCCGGCTAGAAATCGTGTAACGTAGATACTACATGGTGTGTGTACCACTGAACATTCTGTGTAATCCGAATATTTCCTAAGTACATATACACGCCATGTCCGCAGGTGTGTAATTTGAATGGACAGTGAACAAAAGTACACACCGTGTAATCGGAACAACACGCCTTATACTCATCCAAATTATGCAAATTTATTAAAATTTATTATGATATTATACAAACCCATGAGACATGTACTATAGTGCGGGCGTAAAGCTGAGGTACAACACATGATATGTGTTATATATATGTGTGTATAATTTAACATCTGCATAATGTTCATTTCTACTCATTGGGTAGTTCTGAATGGGAAATCACCGGGTTGCCTCCAAAAGGTACAAGTTATGTACAAAAATAATTTTAAATGATTTTTTTTTTAAAATAATGATGGATTAGAATATAATAGAAAATAATAAAAAGGTTTAAGATAAAAAGATTTATTAAATAAAGAAAATTAATTTATTTGAGCGTGATTTATCTTAAACAAGAATGATTAAACAATTGAATTGTTGTATTATTTATGTGTAAATATCATTTTATGTATGGATGATCATGATCTAGACCAATTCCTTTTAATGTGAATGGTTACTTTTAATTTATTTATTTAACTTAAATTTGTTGGCCTGCGAGACTTCTTCTCAATAATATATATGGCCAATGTGACCAAGGCTTCATTTATGTAAAACCACATTTTACCCCTCACATGCAAGTGATATAAAATAATATGTAATATATGGATATCCAAATAACATTGAGGCTGCTCAAGTTAGGAGCCAAGGTGAAACAAATCCATGGAGATACAAAGGTGGATAGGAGGAAAGATGTAAACACAAACCCAAAAGGCTGAAGGTGTTTCTCCCCTAGGTCTTGGGTTAGTTTGTCAACATCTAGATAAAATAACCATTATAACAAGATCATGATCATACCATTTAATTTATTTTTGTTAGTTGCATGGTTTATTTATTGCGGGTGTTTTCATGATTACACAATTAATGAATTAAACAAGAACTCAAGATGGAACTAAAATATGACCGACTTATGCGTAAATATTATCTTAGACATGGGTAATCACTTAAGTATATCCCAAATAATATTTACAATCATGTAATAAAAGATAATAAAATGAAAATTTACATATAAGGATAAAATCATTCAATTAAAATTTTACGTTGGTATAGCCTTCAATAATCTTGGTTAGAATCTAACTACAGTTGAAAGTGCTTCTCTCGCCCTAGTTGGGGTGCTTCCAATTATTAGGGAATTCTAATTCATGTTTTTGGGTTTACAAGACTTGGTTCACATCAAGGGTTTACTTCCACAATAGAACATGGTGTGACCAAGAGGCAAAGGTTGAAGAAATCCAAAATAAAATGATTTCAAGATTTGGGAGTCCAATCAGCGGGTCAAGGATCAACGAGTTAATGAATTTGGAAATTGGAATGCCTAACTAAAACCCTTCAAGTTTCTTAAACAACCCTAGTTGGGGTAATGTGAAGGGAATTATGGATTCTTGCTACTAGAATATTCAGGAAACATAATATTTCAAAGTCAATGGTGACGGATTAGGGATTTCGATAAAATTGGGGGAGACTAATAAATATTAATTTATTTATTTGTCTCAGTTTTGTCATGATAATGTACTAAAACGTTTCTCATATTAATTTGTATAAATGGAATAAAAAATTACTGCAAACATATCACATCGAACCATACTCTAGAAGGAAAACCTTCTAACTGGCACCAATTTCTAGGAATGGAAGAGGCATTTACATGTCATCCTTCGCCGCAAGAGGAAATTGTATGTGCTGGAAGAGCCTGTTCCAGTTGTGCCTAGAAAAGGGGCCATTGATGAGGAACTATCTATCTATATGAAACATATGGATGATTACACATATGTTAAATGTTTTATGGTATCTTCCATGTCTAATGAGCCCTTGAAGAAACATGAAGACATGGACACGTATAGCATGACGTCTCACCTTAAGGATCTATATCAAGAGAAAGAGAGACATGAGAGATATGGGATCTCCAAAGCTTTGTTTACAACTAATCTTGGAGAGTCTGCACCAGCTGGCCCCCATGCAGTCAAGCTTATTTGCTACATTTAACTCCTGGAATACTTAGAGATTAAGTTCCTAGATGAGTTGCGTACAGATCTCATTCTATCATCACTACCCAAGACCTTATCTAGATTTATTGTCAACTATATCCTGAGAAAAAATGAGATGAGTCTATCAGAACATTTTAACTTAATTCTCCAGGTATATAAGGACATGGAATGCGACAAACCTGTAGTTCTTATGGTGAATATGAAAAGGAAGGATAAAGAAAAGGATCCAAGGACTTATTAACAGTCTGAAGCCCTTGATCACCATCCCTCAAAGAAGGGAAAGATCCATATGTATGGAAAGGAACAAGAGGAAATATATTTTTCATGTGTCATGTAAGGCCATTGGAAGAGTAACTGCACCGAGAAACATGGGGATGCTAAAGGTGCATTCGTTATCAAGTGTAATCTTTCCATTTCTATACATTGGGTATTAGATACAACTAGTGGGTCTCACATCTATATTCAAATTCACGAACCAAGTAGATTTAGAAAGATTACCTGAGGAGAGGTGGATCTTTGAGCTTCCAATGGTGTGAGCCTAACTACATTGGCCACTTGTGATTACCTTCTCTCATTACCAAATGGAATTCTTTTGGTTTTACGTAACTGTTATTATGTGCCTAGTGTTACCAAAAACAAAATTTCTGTATCTTGTTTGGACAAGGATGGATTTATTTTCATGTTCGAAAATAAGTGTTGTTTTCTTTTATAATATCAAGGTATGTTATGGTATGTCACATTTAAATAATAGTTTGTATGTATTAAATTATGAAAACCAAGGGTTGGAAATCGATAATGAAACAAACACACATGACTTATACATCACCTAGTTGTGGCATCACCATCTCAGTCATGAAAAAAAGAAGTTCTTGACAAAGCTCTTTCAAGATGTTTATTTAGACTATACTGAGATACAACCACTTGATAGATGTAACACTTATTTACAAGGTAAAATGACCAAGGTTCCTTTTGGTGGACTAGGTGAAAGGGCCACAGATCTTCTAGGATTGGTTCACATGGATGTGTGTGGACCATTTCCATTAGAAGCTAGTGGGGGATATTCTTACTTCATTACTATTACTGATGATTTTAGTAGATATGGATATGTACACATAATGAGGTATAAGACAGAGTCCTTAGAGGAATTTAAGGAATTCAAGAATGAAGTAGAGAATCAACTTGGTATGAAGACAAAGAATCTTCGATCGGATCGAGGTGGAGAATATCTAAAACAAGAGTTCATCTACCTTCTACGGGAGTCTAGAATTATATCTCTACTCACTCCTCCTTATACACCACAGTGGAATGGTGTTTGATAAAGGGGAAACCTCACCTTGTTGGACATGGTGAGGTCAATCACGAGTCATGTCAATCTTCCATTATACTTTTGGGGATATTAATTACAAACTGAATCATATACGTTAAATCGAGTACCAACTAAGGTGGGAAATGAAATTACCTCCAAGATATGAAATGAAATGAAACCCATTATTCACACACACGTGTATGAGGATGTGAGGCATTTGTTAAGGCCTTATAATGAAACATACTATCACCCAAAGGAATAATGTCTATATTTATAGAATATCCCAAGGAAACTAAAGGATATTACCTATATAAACCTTCAGAAAAGAAAGTCATTGTCGCCAAACAAGCCATATTTCTTGAGAGGGAGCACATCCTCAAAAAGGATAGTGGGAGAAAGATTGACTTAGATGAAGTTGATGCTTATGATACACATGAGTTGGTATAGGAACAAGTTCTATAGGTCCTCATGGAGGAGGTTCCAGAAACATATGTACTACGTAGGAGCTCAAGAGAGGTAAGTGAACCAGAGAGATATGGTTTCCTAGTCACTGAGGATGGTGAATCATTATTGTTAGACAACTATGATCCTATATCCTACAAGGAATCAGTATAAATATCAGTAGATGCATGATGGCCAGAAGCTATGAATTCTAAGATGGATTCCATGTATCAGAACCAAGTCCGGGTTCTAGTCGATGAGCATGTTGATGTAAATATTGTTGGATGCAAATGGGTATTCAAGAGAAAACTGGACATGGAAGGTCATGTTAGAACCTATAAAGGAAGGACGCTAGATAAAGGATTCAAACAACATCAAGGAATTGAATATGATGAAACCTTCTTCCGAGTTTCCATGTTTAAATACATAAGAATCATACTTTCCATAACATCTTACCATGACTACGTGATTTGGAAGATGGATGTCAAAACAACATTTCTTAACATGAACCATTAGGAAGATGTCTATATGACATAACTAGAAGGTTTTATGACACCAGGTGAAGCCAAAAACGTTTTCAAGTTGTAGAGATCTATTTATGGATTAAATAAAGCATTCAGGTCATGGAAAATTCGATTTGACGAATCCATAATTGAATTTTGTTTCATAGAGAACAAATGCGAGACCTATGTTTATAAGCGGTTTTATGGGAATGTGGTCGCTATCCTAGTAGTATATTTTGATGAAATATTACTTATTGAAAATGATATACCTTTCTTATAATCAGTTATGGAATGATTGATAAAGTGTTTCTCTATGAAGGACTTGGGTGAAGAATCCTACATTCTAGGGATTACGATATTTTTTTATATATCCAAGAGGCTTCTTGGACTAAGTCAGTGTACATACATTGTCTAGATACTAAAGAGATTGACTGTGGAACAATCCTAGAAGGGATTGGTTCTAGTGTCACATGGCCTGCATCTTTCTAAGAAAATTTTTCCTCAAACACAACATGAGAAAGATAGAATGAGTAATATCCCATACACTTCAGCTATAGGATCCATCATGTATTCCATGTTATGTAATAGGATTGATGTTTCTTATGTACTAAGCTTGGTAGGAAGATATTAATAAGATCTAGGAGAAAAACATTGTAATGTTGTTAATATAATCCTTAAGTACCTGAGAAGAACTAATAATATGTTCCTCGTGTATGGAGGAGACAAGGAACTTGTCATAAGAGGGTATGTTGATGTTAGTTTTCAGACAAATCAGAATGATTTAAAGTCACAATCTGTATATTTTTTCTATATCATTGGAGAATCTTTGAGTTGGAAGAGTTCAAAGAATATAGTTTTCACCAATTCTATAGAGGATTCTAAATATATAGCGTCTTATGATGTAGCCAAGGAAGCTATATGAATTTAGAACATTTTCCAAGAGATTAATGAGGTGCCTATAAATAATGATCCTATAAAATTGTATTGTGATAATATAGAAATTGTGGATCTTGGAAAATAACCAAGGTCACATCAAAAAATAAAGAACATACTTTGAATGTTTCACCTCTTGAGGGATTTCTATCAAAGGGGTAAAGTTATAGTGAGTAGAGTGTCCACAGAAGAGAACATGGCAGACCCCATGACTAAAGGCCTATATCAATAGAAGAATGAATATCATGTGGGATCTAGCAGGTTAAAGGTTGTTAGCAGTTGGATTTAGTCCAAGTGGGATTCTGTTGGTGTTGGTTACCTAAAACCAACAACATTGTACTTTATTCAATAATAAATACCTTATCACATATTAATTGTTCTTCTATATGACAATGCATGTGATAATGTCATAAATATAGTTATTGTAATAAAAGTTCATAGCAGATCCCTACTATGATGAGAACCTAGAAGTTCTATAACACTATTCTTGAATATATATTCTATGTCCATATGATGTTATTTTACGGTCACAAATAATACAGTCCATTAGGGGCGAGGGCTCATAAAACATTGTGTAACCTTCTCATGGTGTGATCCCTTGGTAATATCTAGGAAGATATTTTGAGAATAAGACCCGACATTAGGAAATCCACATTTCATAGTGTTATTGGATATTTTTATCTATGGACATGTGTATTGGTCCTTAGACGTTAAGACTTTTATTAATGGGTATTACAACTCTCACACTTAGATGTATTGACAAAAACTGTGACAACACATTATTCGTAGCAAGGTAGCATATATTGGTTGTGTCACAAGTAATACTTCATTAATAGATAATGCGGGAAAGGATTTTTCCATTCTGTTCTATAACGGAAGTAGATGTCTCAGGCCCTTTGATGGAATTGACATAGCATAAATATATCCCTGACCATGGTATGGAATGGGCAAGTTTTATTCAATAACGTCAAATAAAAAATAATCGAGCTCATGTGTTGATGGCACTAGCATGAAACCCTCTTGAATCAAGATATCAAGAAAAAAGGATTACATTACACGGTAAGTGTTTGTAGGAGGTGACACGTCATTGCAGTGTTAAATTCTTTCTCTATGGGTACCATGACAGGTTTCTAGATGCTCTCCGTGGACTTTAGGCAAGCTCCACCTAATTCCACTGAGAAAGAGGCCTAAAGGGTCACACACTAAGTGTGTACAAGTATCTAAGTTAATTATTAATTTAAAAAATTGAATAAAAATTATTCTTGATCGTGGTTTTATTATAATTCAAAGATTCCTGATCGCATTTATTTCAACACTAGTTATTCTAGAGAATATTTGTTGGACGAAAGAATATATTTACTATCAAGTAATGTAGTGATATTTATTTTAGAAATAAATAGCCATTATTCAAGGTCTAATAAATATGGTGGATGAAATAAATAGAATGGAAAAGCTAAATTACACATCGTGTATATTAATATACACGCCGTCTAGTTTTTCTGGGAATTTGTGAGAAATTGTATTATTTAATTAATTAAATAATATTAGGTGTAATTCACAGGGCTCATTTCAAGTAATAATAACAGTAAACTATTATTATTAGGCATGGGGTCTTACTAAGAATAAAATGAAAATAATAAATGATTTTGGGTAATTAATTCATTTTTTAATCTATGTAATTAAAATCCCAATGATATTATTCTAATTGTCCAAACCATTCATTGTGTTTGTGCACAAAGGATCTAGAGAAATCTCTCAAGCCAAGAAAGAATTATTTTCCTCCAGAAATGATCTCAAGTTACGAGAGATATCCTCCTTCACCGGATTAAGGAGAGAGCTTTGCAAGTAGCTCTCAAGGCAATCTAAGGCGGACATCACAAGAAAAGGCTCTTCCACGCTAGCACCTGGAGATCCCTTCAGTGAAGTCTATAGATATATGGAGCACGTGTGGATCACCGCAAGAGGAATCCTAAACTTGGATTCTATGACGAAACAATAGATCACATCATATTGTGATCAGAAGCATCAATGGATAGAGAATTACATCAAGGTAATTCTCGTCTTTTAATTAAATTAATTATAACCAACATATGATAATCCTCTCTATGGTTCCGAGAATCCCCTCTTTTCTATTGTTCTTCATTATATTCTGAAGATCCAGAATTTTATTATCATGAAAGATATCAGATTGATCATTGTAATTGAAAAAACTAAATTTGGGTACACCCACCAATGCCTTTCCGCTATGCCCTAAACCTATAGAAGCAAGAATGGGGAGACAATAGTTCTTTATTCCCTTTTCTTTTCCACAGTAACATATTCTCTATTTACAAGCCTCCAGTGGGATATCCTCCTTTAGCATGTATCAATTATCCCTCAAATCTGGGAACCCCTATGTCTGGGTCTACCTCTCCTTTTATTGGCATCCATAACTTCCTCGCCCTCCCCTTCCCTTCATATCAATCTGATGCTTCATTGTTTAAAATTTTAAAATAGAATATATCCTCATCCAAAAAACACATGTAGTATTATTAATTTTTGGAAACATATGAATATTTTGAGTGTTAAAAAATATATCCATGGATGGTGAGCTTAGGTGTGGCCTCCTCCGCATGTTCATAGTGTGAATGGCGATGTAGATGCATCTCCTTATTAGTTCTAATCTTCAAAAAATGTTAGTTAGTGGAGAAGTCATTTTTATGGACCCTTTTATCATTCATTATAACTGGAGGAATCACCTATCATGTGTAGGGTTCCATTCAATCCCAAAAGGGATTCATGGTGGTCAGATGAGGTCGACCGAGGACCCATAGTTCTTCCATGGCGGTACCAAGCATTGGAAGTGGTTCTGATATCAAGTTCTAGCTTATATAGTGGTGGACAAAGAGTATTTAGTGTATTATAGATAGTAGTGGGCCAATGTTGTGTGGCGATAATGGTAGAGGATGGTGGGAGGTTCTATCCGAGCATGTGGCGTGTAAATATATAGTGGAAAGATTTCATATAAGTTAAATGAACATTAACCCACACAGTTCTTCTTCCATATCGAAGGAGATACATGGATATTTCCTTTTTTAAATAACAAATAACAATGGTAACATGAAATAGAAGTTAGAATCGAGTGGGAGGAATCCTATCACCATTGGAGACCTGGCCGCCTAGTGAGGTACTCCCCTCATCTTCGTGTGGGCTGGAACACCACACATAATCACACGTTCCTCATCCCAAACTCTTCTCCAAGTTCTTCAAGATTCACATGAATATTATCCCCATTCATTCTCATACCCCTTCCATTCAATAAGGCTCTACTATGGGCTGCATGGTTGACTGACCCAATAGGTCCAGAATATTCATATATGAAATAAACCATTAAAAACATTAACCTTTTAATCCATTTTAATATCTCTTAAATTCTTAATTTTATATTCCATAATTTTAATAAAACAACGTATTTTGTATACATATTCATTAAAACCATAAAAATAATTAGGAAAACACATATAATTATGCATAAAAATTGAGTGTGTCAAATACCCAAACACTTAAACTATAATTTCTGTCAATAATTAAATCTCAAAATTGAATTTAATATTTCACCAATTCTTATAATATTAAATTTTCAAATAAATAAAACAAAATAATATTTAATGGAAAATAAAATTTCCAAATTCTAAAAAAAAAATTAAATTTTACTACTCAGTTTTTAGAATACCAAACAATACAAAAATTTTACTTTTCCTAATTTGAAAAAGGACAGATCTTCTCCTCTAATTCATTTAATCTTATTAATTAATTATTATTAATCATGAAAAGTCATGATCTACCTCACTTTTCAATATTTTATCCCACCTGTCATGATATAATTCATGCATATTTATGCTCATATCATGAGAATATTATCCTCATCCATAATTATTCAAGAGAATTACTTTATCCACTTTTTAATGAAAAATGTCACATAAAATCCTGAGGGATTTTCAATAAAGTATGTAATGACTATGAGGATTAATGATTGAAGGATTTTCTGTTTACAAATTACTCCTAAAGGAGGATATTTCTTTATAATGCATAATTCAGGATATCAAGAGTAAAAGTGTAATGATGTTATCCCCTTGAAAGGACAAAATCCCACTTCCCTAGCTAAAAGTAACGGTTGTGATCAATAAAATCGTAATGAATGAGTTTTGAACCCTATTTAATTTTTCTTCTACTTAAATTTATTTTGATATTCATTCTTGGAATAAACATCACATCCATTAACTTTCCACATATGACAAAAATCATCAGTTTGGTAATGGTATTTTTTTATTCTTTCATGTAAAAACCATTTTTTTATAATTCAAGAGGGGATAATAATAACGTAAAATGAATAAATCTAAAAACTTATTCAATACCCATATATACAACTCCATTATTTTTCCTTGAAATGAATTTCAAACCTTTTACCGTGACTTACACAACCTCTACACATCAAAATTTATAATATCATTCAAAATACTAATAGGAGGTTAGGAATGGATTAAAGTGGTGTGAAATTCATGTCATCTGTAATAAGGCCATTCATGGTCTCTATGAGATAAAACAAGATTTATGTAATTGTGGTCTCAAGGAAAATGGATTTTCAACCAAAATGACATAGTCATATTAAATATTTTTTACATAGTCATTATCATTGAAAAGTTTCCATTAAATTTCTAGTTGGTGGTTTCCCTAGATCACTCCAAAATTAGCTCAGGATAAAATAATAATTAGTTTATGAAGAAATACTATTTGGAGTAGGAATTTGTTTTTTGAAAATCACTAGTGGAATGACTAATAATAACAAATCAAATCAAATTAATTATATAAATTGAAAATATAAAAAATTGTTGGAAAATTTCACTTACATGAATCAATAAATCCCCTCAAATATAGAGTCAATATTTTAATATCCTTTCTCCACTTTAATCATTTATTTGTATAATTTACTCAAATAATATTATTATAATTGAAATATATAATATGGAATCACATTGTTCTTAAGAAACTCTTATCTCTTAGATAAGTCCAGATAATAAAAAATTCAAGCACGAGCTTGAAAATTCTATTTGAAATATCCAAACAGGTTGTTTACGAAAAAAATATAAGGAGTTTATTACATAAAAATTTAAAAAGGTGAACTACCTTTTATTAGGAATTTTTAGTATTCTTTTTACCATTTTTTCATGGGGTTACCTCATGACTTACTTTCGTGGTGGACTATAAAATGAAAACAACAGATTCCAGTGTAATAACCATTCTATTAAAAACCCATTGGGTGTTGGTATTGTAACAATACTATAATGCTACTGTATTACTTGAGGAACTATAGCTGAGGTGGGTACTATAGTAGCGGTAGAGACTGTATCAGTGGTAAACACTTTATAAGTGGTGGAAACTGTAGTAGTACTATTTACAAAATGGGACTTAGGAAAAACATTTGGGCCTACGGGTCATGTAATGGGGTACAGGCCCACTAGGCCTTCAGGCTATGTAATGGGTCATACTCTACCCATTCAAAAGAGGTCTTTTCTCTGCATAAATAATAAAATGAGGATTTGGATCCAACCTTTAGAAAATAATTTTAATTGAATAAACATATGGGTTCAAGAAGTTTGAGCTCTTCCACCAGTTCTTGAGGTAAACTCCCATGAAAAGTTTTTAGCATTTTTCCCTTTACAATGAATGGGATTTATTACTATTTATTCTTGATATTAATGGAACTGAAATGATATAAATTAGTTTGAGTAAAAGGTACTTCCCACCTATAAAAAAATATTACCTAGAATTATCTTCAGTTTGGAATTGTAGAGTAGGACGTGTTCTCTATGTTGAAAGTTATTTGGTTGAATCAGTTTTTGATGTTCCTACTCTAGTTCATTCTTTTTAAATTCAAGAATTTTCAAAATCTAATCTTTTTATTTCATCTCACTAATGTAACTGATGTTTTTACCACTTTTATAGCACTATCCAAATCTAAATTCAAATTTTTTTGTAGCCCAATATGCTTGGAACTCTAATTTGTTGAGTAGATGAGTTTTCCCCATAAATCAACCAATAACGTATCAAACCTATAGGTGTCTTGTATACTGTACTATATTCCCATACACCGACTTAAAACCCTTGGAACTAATTATTTTGGTTTGGTTTGACCGCTTTCTCTAAAAAAACATTTTATCTCCCAATTGGACACTTAAGCTTCTCATATGTTTGGGGATTGTAAGGTGTTGATGTGTGGTGATTCACCCCCTAATGTTTTAGTATAGACACCATTATTATATTTAAAATTGGGTACCTTATAACCTGTTGATGGTTCTTGACATTCCAATCATTAAAAATATGTTTTCCCTAACAAAATTACACATGTCTTTGGAATCATCATTCTTGGTGACCTTGACTTCCACGCATTTCGATACATAATAAATTGAATGAAAAATATAATATTTCCTATAGTACATGATAATGGTTCCCATAAAATCAAGTACCATACTTTGATTATTTCACAATAAATAATGGATTTTTTAGGATTATCTAGTATTTTTGAAAAACTTCATCAAAACCGACACTGTTCAAATTTTATAAAATTTTCATGAGAATATTTAAACAAGTTTGAACAATAAATTTTTAATTCAAATACTTTTTAATACATTATTTGAGTTCCAAAGTGGAATCAATAAGAAATTGTATGAAAACTATTCAAAAACATATTCTATTTCAATTATCTACAAGTCTCTTCTTATGACTTGGTCATTGAAAAATATCCAAAGAACTGGATATTCCAACACACACACACACACAGACACACATATATATCCAAGATTCAATTTTGATTTTATAATTTTTATGAGAGTTAAGGTAAGATGGTTCCACGGGTGTGGGGAAATAATTTACTTTGTTAGAATACCATTGTAATTCACCCTATGTGATGTAAATTTTCTCCCTGGGTATGTGATCATTGAGTGGGCTTAGTTCTGCAGTTTTTATTTCAGCAGTGTTGGGTAGCCCACTGAGGTGATCTTCCACTTGATTTTCAACTCACATTTTGTACTTAATATATAGATTATACTCCTGTAATATTATTATCTATCTCCCCGGCCTGGGTTTTAAATAAACTTTCTTCATTAAGTACCTATGTGAGAAATGATCAAAAAATAAAACTACTTTAGTTCCAATAATGACATGAATTTATCCAATTCAAATACAATATAAAGAAACTCCTTTTTTTGAGGGTGTGTAATTTATCTATGTGGAATCCTAGGTTCTTGGGGTAAATGTTATGACTTGGGGTTTACCTTTAATCCTTTGGGAGATAGTTTCTCCTATATATTGGTTTCTTTCGTCACAAAGAAACTCAAATGGGTGGTCCCAATTTGGTGGTTACATTATCGGTGGGGTAATAGATATCAATTTTAGCTCATCAAATTCATCCTTATAATCATTATTAAAAAAAGTTAGGTTCTTTTAAAAGTAATCTTGAAAGAGGAAGAGAAATTTTAATAAAGGCCTTAATAAATCTTCTATAAAATCCCACATTCCCAAATAATGATCTAATATATATCACATGGGTGGGATATGGAAAATAATTGATCACATAAACATTAGAATTATCCACCTCAATTCCTTTTTGTGAAATGATATGACTTATCACTATTCATTCTGAACTATAAAGTGAATCTTTTCAATGTTCAAAACTTGATTTTTCCCTATTGATGTTTTAAAAAATTTCTCTATATTCCCTTATAAATGATAAATTAAGTTTCCAAAAATAGTATATTTATCAAGAAATACCTCCTAAAAATCCTCAATGTTATCTGAGAAAATACTTACCACATACCACTGAAATGTACATAGAGAATTGCATAATCTAAAATGAATCCTCTTGTAAGAAAATGTTCTAAACAAGAATGTGAATGTTGTCTTATATTGGTACATTAGGGAAATTGGTACCTAAAAATAACCATAAAACCACCCAAAAAGTTGTATTGTGTCCCACGTGATATTATTTCTAACATTTGATCAATGAATGGGATGGGGAAGTGGTCTTTATGGGTGAGTTGGTTCATCGTTCTATATTTAATGCATACCATCCAACTATTCTGAACTATAATTAGAATTAATTCATTATTATAATTTTACACAATGTTCAAGACAATTTTCTTAGGAACAACATGTATGGGATTGAATACTTGGGATTTATAAATTGGGTAAATTATGTCCGCTCCAAATATTTTTTCAATCGTTTTTCTAACAACATTCATGATGATGAGGTTAAGTATTCTACAGGGCTACCTAATAGGTAGGGAGTCCCCCTATAGAAAAACTCTGTGAGATTAAATTTTTAGGATAATTTGTGGAATGTCTCCTAGACCCCATCCTATAACTTATAAGTTTCTTTCCAAAATGGAATATAAACTTTTCTCTTGATCGTTGGACATGTTGTTAGGTATTATATCAGGAATTGTTTCTCCCATAAGATAATTTTTTAAGTCACATTGTAGTGGTTTTAATTCTAAATTTGGGGGTTTCTCTAGAGATGATATTTAACAAAAATCTCCTACATAAAAATATTGAATATTATTAGTAAATGACATCATATGAGTTTCTTATAGAAAATTATTCACGAGTTCAAATATTATTTATTCATGAATTTTAGAAGTAAAATTTATATATTTCTGAGTACTAAATTGATCTATGGTGTTTTCAATAGCAAGGTGTTATCCTAAGTAAAATATTTCATGAAGAATACTTGAATATTAAATGGTCTCAATACCTTATTCATGGAAAATTGTAAAGAGTTAATTATTATTTGAATGGTTACTCTTGGAGTCAAGAACATTGATGCACACATTACTATCACATGAATCCATGGAGAGGGTTCCTTTATTCACATTCATGATCACATTAGATATTTTAAGGAATGGTCTTCCCAAAATAATTGGTGAATTCATTGGTGTTTTATCCTACTCCATGGTGAACACAAAAAAAAATATGACAGAAACACTTGTTCCCTAACTCCCACTAGCACATACAACAGAAATATGGATGAAAAAATAGTGGATATGTTTTCAAGTTTGAAAACAATTATTGTGGGATTTGGTTTACTTATTTTGAATGATGAAAATACAGATTTATGAATGATATTTGTGTAATAACCAATTTCATAAAAAAATTATAAAATATCAATGAACAAATTGTGTAGGGAAAATAGAATCTCCATACATATTGACATTTTTTGGGTGATGGTGGTGTGATCATGGTAGAGACACTTCTCCCTAGGTTTACTCATTCATTAATATATTTCCTATTTTTATAAGTGAAAAACTATTTGTGAAATTTATTATTCCTAGGAATTTTTTGGATAGACTCTTAGATAGGTATGTTAATTTCAACATTTTAAATGTCTTTTGGATATATTTTTAAATTTTACCTTCCTATATATTATTTGATTAAGTGAAACTGGATGGGAATGTAATTGAAACATATTTCTTATCCCTTTTTTTATTGGTAAAGTATTTTCAGTTCAATAGTTTTTTAGTCCATGTTTTTACTTCCACTTCCTTTTTTTTCTATTTGAATGGGGATTTATTTCAATGTTCGTAAAGAATTTTTAGACTTACCATCATCCTATTCATCTGGAGAAGCATTGGGTTTTGGTGATTGAATCTCTCTTTCACTCCTTATGATGATCATACTCACATTATACTTCATATTTGGGACTATTTGAGATGAAATATTCACTATTATTTTAGGAAACATGTCTATAGTACATTCAAATTTATCTAACATTTCCTTCACAATATTCTTCAGCTCATAAATATCCATTCTTTTCCATTACAAAACTGGTGGTGTACTAGATGAGGATTATCTATAGGAATTTTATTGAAGAGGAGGTAGTAGATAAGGTCATTTCTGGAACTATTTCTGTTACTATTGTTGGAAAGGCGGTGGATTCAAAATTGTTGTTGGAAAGTTCTAGCGTAATTTTTTGCCTCCATATCACATTGGGCTCTCCCTCCACCCCATGGTTGATTTTTTTGTAACTGTATTGGATGGAATTCAGCTAAATATCTCTCTATACCCTATATCTCATCACATAGAACAATATAACGGTGGGGTGATGAACAGAATCCACATACTCGATGTGGGGATGGTAGTTCACTAACTTTATTTACTACCACATGTCTCACTAGACATATCTATTCATTAATTTTAGTTTCAAGTAATGGTGATGATTTAAAAGTTATTACATCACAGATACATCTCAAACATGTGCCTCCTGTTCCAAATTGTTATGAATTATGTTCTATCTTATCAATGATGTTCTTGGATTCTTCTGTTGATTTTTCAATCAAATATCTCTTAGATGATACATCCATGAAGTTCCACTTTTTTTCTAATAGTACTTTCTACAAGAATAATATAAAGTGGTGATTTTTCACTACATGATGCAAGTAGCTTGCATAAAGTTTATTGAATCATTCCAAATATTCATAGAGAGTCTCACCAGTAGCTCGATGTATGTCATATATCTAATTACTACTTGTTGTGCATTGGGAGGTTGGGAATAACCTTTACATGAATCTTTACTATTGATCATACCAATCATGTATCTCCTTTGGTTGTAAGATATACAACCACTCCTTAGATTCTCCCTCAAGTGAAAAGGTGAATTACCTCTACTTTACATGCTCCTCTCAGCATGAAGCTTTAAAAAACACATCTGAATTCTTAAATTTGAAAATTGGTGTATTTACCTATAATATTAAGGAATTTATGTAGCACATGAATCTTGTAAACAAAAAATTAAAAATAGTATTTCTGATAAGGGAAGTTTCATCCATTTTTTTGCTTAAAAAATTTATATCATAAGTCTATTAATGTTTTTTTTGGGTTGATTTACATTATGGAGGACACTAAGTGATCAATTGAGGTTTCACTCAAGTCCTCTAAATTGATTTATTCTATGTTGATATGTTTCTTAATTATTTTTTTCATTTTTGTCTCTATATCAGGATATAATGTAAATTTTCATTCATTAGAGGTCCTAGTAATGAATTGTTTTGTTGTTAAATTAACACTCACTCCTCTGAAACAACACCAAATATTGACACAAACCTATTCTAAATCTATTTTTTTCCACCAAGTGGTGTAGTAAAAGTGGTTACCAAATTTATCTCTAGAGATTAATGTTTTAATTTAGTTTTCATTAGTGTAAAATTAAATAAAAACAATATTTAAATGACTAGAATTAAAAGAAACTTCAATTATGAAATTAACATGAGAAAAAAATTGGTTGTGTTTTGGTTTGGTTCCCCTTTATGAAGTTCTTTCATTTTAAACTTTAAATGAGTCTATTATCAATATTTATTGATTAAATGAATGGATTAAAAATTGTTCTTCCTTTTCACCCTTGATTGAGGATGATAATGATGAGAATAAATTTAAATGATTTCCTTGTTTAGGCTATTAACCTTCCATTGTGTGAAAGTTACAATGGATATTCCTTTAATTATTTAAGAAACACATAATTTTGTATTTAAATTCCCAAAAATTCAAGTTAGTAATTGTTTCTTTCTAACATGTTTAGAAATAACTAAACACTAATCCTATTTACTCATGATCAACAAACTGTTGTGATTAGAATCCAAGAAGAGCGAGTAAAATTTTCTTAATCAAGGAAACATAAAAACTCAGAATTAAATTAAAACACATTCATATTCACTTTAATATTTGGAATAAATAAATAGAAAATAATTAAAAAAATAAAATAGATTCCAAATTTTAATTATAAATCAGAATCAAGCATCACATTTTTTTGGGTCACATATCCTTCACCTAAACACATAAAATATTATATCCCTCCAATGAAGAGGAGATCATTGAAGGATAATAAGGAGGATAATTAATTTAAATCAAAAGAAAAATAAGAAGAAAATGAGATACTGTGGGAAGAAAAAATAGGGAGTTATCAGTTCTTATTTATTTTTTCTTCACCACAAAAAGCTGTTCTGTACTTCCAAGTCTCTGGAAAACTGTCCTCCTTCAACGTATACCAGTTCTCCCTCTAAGATATGATCCTCATTTATCTCAGTCTCCTTATCATTTTATAAGGATCAATAATTTCTTCATCAACACCATCCCTTTGTATCAGTCCAATTCATCAGCATTTAAAATTTTAAAACATACATTATCCACCCTTGAGACCCACATCTTGTCATTTTACTTTTGGAAAACACCTACATATTTTGAGTGCTTAAAAATCATCAGTGGATATTGAGCTTCAAAATTTCCTCCTCCACACGTGCATGGAATATATTACCAATTTCATGTATCTATTTGGTCGTTTTGTGCTTCATAGGAGGTGCAACACTAGTGAAGTCACTCTTTTTTACCCCTCCATCCTTCACAATGTCTATAAGAACCACTTGTGGCATTTATAGTGTCTTTTTGTTGTAAAATGGATTCACGAAGGTCGATTGAGGTTGAACTAGGCACCAAAGGTCATTCATGGTGGTCCTGGGTGATGGTAGTGGTTCTTAGTACAAGTTTGAGCTTCTCTAGTGGTGGAAATAAAAGCTCTACAACATTGTAGAAGGTGGAGGGATGACGTTGAGTGAAAACAGTGGAAAAGGATGGAAGTGGGTTCTATCCTAGCATGTGGTGTGAAAAAATGTGGTATAAGGTTGTTGTAGAAATTAAATGAATAGTGGACCTCCTAGTTCTTATCCCACATTGAGAGAGAGATATAGATATGTGCTCATTTAAATTACAAAGTGTTGTGGAAACACAACATAGAATATGGAATGGAGTCAGAGGACTCCTACCATTTCCGTGGAGTTGAGCCCCCCTGGGGAAGTGCTCCACCCATCGTACTGTAGGTCTGACCACGACAAGATGGAATGTGGTCTTCAGTCCAATATATTCTACATTGGCCCATATCACATGGTTCTAACTTTCTCATGTTACCTCATACTGCTTCCACTTAGGAAGCCTCTCCTATGGGCCACATTGTTGGTAGGACTAGTAGTAATGACTATGTGGTGTGTGGCCCATGGTTGAGGGATGGCCTGGGGAAGACCAATTTTTTAGCAGAAATTATTCAAAAAAACCCGGTAAATTCTCAATAGAATATTCATAAATGAAATTAAACATTAAATTTCCCCATTTTCATAAATTTTAATACCTCTTAATTCCTTAATTGTAAATTATGACATTTCAATAAAACATTGACTTATGTGTTCATATTCTTTAAAAACCATTAAAATGAATAAGAAAAAAAATACAATTATTCTTGAAAAATGAGTGTGTCAATGCATACATGGATAAATGATATAGCCTAATAGTTTTATTTGTGGATTTATAAGCCATTTCCATGAGTTGGTAGTTGGTGTGTGATATATTGGGATTGATATGATAAGGAAAAAATCCCTAGGAACCATATACCTCTTTACATTCCTTCTTTTAATATGAGATGCTAGTACATCTTGAATGAAAGTATGGAACCCTATCATATTATGAGAGATTTAATTCAACCTGTGGACACACTATGGAATTGAGATAATATTACTTTCCACTTTGTAATCTCTCTCAAACTCACCTGAAGAAGATCGAGAATGTTTCAATGGATCTTATATGTATGGTACAAAAAATTTATAACATTGACAAATTTTATTTTTTCTCATGTTGTGTATCATCTTGCATAGAGATCCTTATACAAGGGTTTGTATCACTTCTACTTCCTAAAATAATTATTATTATATGCTTAAAAACACTTAATCTACATGTTTTAAAATATATATAAAAAATGATATTTTTTATAGTATTAAAAATACTTTAAGGTTTTTAATAAAAAGAAATGATGTTGATGTTGATTAGAGGTATTTATTATAGTTTCTGAAAAAAAATTGAACCCTTTTAATCAAACAAGAGATAAAAGTACAAGGACACAATTTAATTAAGAGGGGAAGAATATAACTCACAATTATTTTAGTTTTTATTCATTTTAATGAATATTATGTTGGATAGTGTGTACGATACACAACACTGTGAAAAATAAAATGATGATATACTATATAAATATTATAATTTATATATGACCGAAATAACATAACTATTGGATTGGTGGATATGAAGAGAAGTAGCAGAATTATGAAATACATTTAGGAATTTTTTGAAAATATAAATTTATTAGGTAATTCTTATGAAATAAGAACTAAATTTTTAATTATCACAATGAAATCAAATAAGGTCATGAATAATTAATGTTTAAAAGGTTCATTTTTCTTTTAATGTTTGTTTTATTTATATTTTATTTTGTTTACAAAGATTAAATTTCTATATTTAAGAAATTGGAATTGAAAAAATAGACTTCATTTTGACATCATCATTTCAAAATTATATCATAATGATTATTTTAATTTTTTTTAATTATTGGATATTTGTATGAAGAGTGAAAATAACAATTTTTCCAATATTGTCACGTTTATGATATTATCATAACAAATTAATGACCTTAATTTTTATAAAATATTTTATATTAAAATAATATGAATTTAATGTGTAATATTATTCATTTAAAATTATAATATTGAACTTACAATTCAAGGTTAGAAATTAAGGAAATCTATGTAATGATTATGTTTAAATAAATAATATTTTCAACACTTATCAAGTTCTCACCAGGTAAATTTATGTTCTTAATTTTATTAAAAATAAAAAAATTATCCTTTGATTAAAAATAATAAAATTAATTCAATTAGAATTTGAATTATACATTATTTTCATATAAATAATATTTATTCTTAAAATAGTTATTTTTCAAAAATTTATTTTTCGTCAAATTTAATGAATTTATATTTAAAAAAATTCATGCCACTTATAGTAATTGAATCTTGGAAAATAAATTAATTATTATGAATTAAGATATTAAAATCTTTTGATGATTTCAATTTAATTTTATTTCATAATAAATATTAATCACAGTGAAAACGTTTTTTCATGGTAAAAGTTAAAATAGGTTAATTAAGGATAAAACTAAGTGATACAGGATGAAATTATTTTCTTAAATAATATTATAGGTAATTATTTTGACCTAGATCAATTTATCTTTGAAAATTAATTATTTTAGTATCACTTTTCATGATTAATAATTTATATTATTTTAAAACGTTAAATAATTACATGTGTGTCACTCCCTTTATATATAAATGGGAACTTCCTCTTTGATCCTATTCAAATAATTTGATCATTATATGTCAAAAAAGACGTATAAAAAAACATTTCCATAATAAATACCCAATTACTAAAGTTTATTATCTCACCAAAGGGGAAATCCTAGAATTCTTATAGTTTAAAGGAAAGGATATTTTCCAAATAATAGGTATAACTCTTAATTGAGTGTTTTTCATGTTTATTTCATCTTACACCTACAAAAAACATCTATAATGATGATGATATAATATCATTGGTTTATTAAATATAAATAAATTTTACAATTTTGATGTAATAACCCATTTTCATCCCCTTTGTGACCCAATAGGAAATAAAGGCATTGCTCGTGCATATATATAGATGACTGCCTCCATGAAGCGATGCATTTCATTTTTGATCACCACCTATCATCGATGTTTATAATGTTGAATTTAATGTATATATAATATATTAATGTAAAAATTAATTTTTTTAATTACAATATATTTCATACTCTATTATCCTTCTATCTAGTGAAAAATGATTATTTCTCTTATGTGTACGTGTAGAATACCACTTCCGTGAAGTGACATGATTATTTTTATTAGTAACTATCATTGATAATCACAGTGATTTAAATAATGAATTAATATAAAATTTATTATATTTTTATGCATATATAAATGTAAAAAATCTACTCTATTTCTTTTCTAACAAAAAGAAAAAATGAAAATGTCGTTCATGGATATGAATGGACCATCATATCCAAGAAACAATGTGCTTCATTTTTCATGAAAAAATTATATTAATGGTTATAAAATTATATTTAATTTTTAAAATTGATAATTATTATTTTTTTAAATTTTGAATATCATTGATAATTTTCCCCTTGACTATGCTCAATACAATGATTTCCTTTTGAGGTTATAAACTAAACGACCCCAAAATATCCAAAGTGAACTAAAATAATATAGTAACTAAATAAAACAGAGTAATATATAAAATAAAAGGAATAAAAATTAGATAGAAATGTTAAAAAAATCTATTAATCAAGTATAAAATTAATACAAATTTACTATTCTTGAATATAAAATATGTACATGAAGAGTCCTGACTCAAGGCAAGTGATTTGTCATATCTATTCAATTTATTTTAGACTTATGCCATTTTTGGAACATGATTCCTAATTATTGGTTTATACAAACCTGTATCAATTTATTTTCGTAACTAATTTACAGAAATTAATGTGTTTTAGAAATCTATTTCATGTTATCTTCTTCAAGGTTCTTTTTTTTCATAGGATACTAAAGGCGTAAGGGATTTTTATTTAAAAAATTATATTAAATATTTTCATATCTTTTTTATATATGTTAAAATTATTTTAAATGTCTCAAGTATATTCTTATTAAACATAAAATAATTTTAAAATTCATTTTAGCACGTTTTTACTTTCTTTTAAATGTATTAAAATGGAATCGTTTACATTTTCTATAAAGGTCATTTTTACTTTATTCACTAGAATTTAAATAGAATATTTTTTAATATATATATTATGCATTTATTTTATTCAAATAACCCATTTTACTGTTGACCAAGATTAATTCACTATTTTATATGGGTTTTATAAGATGATCCATTTTCACATTATTTCAAGAAATTTCAGTTTTAAAAAATTAAAAGAATAAAATATTTCATCACATTTTTATAAAAAGATGAATCTAATTTGGGATATGGTTTCAAATGACAATTCTTAAGAGTTTTATGATGAAAAATAAATATTTTATGTGTTTTATTCATGTGAGAGTCCTTGAACATTGTAGATAATGACAAGTGGGTCTGATATAGCCCTCTAATGTATTGGGTAATGTGGGTGGATTTAACTGATTATAAGTTACTCCTATAAAGTGGATGGAGTTTTCTATTTATAAGTTACTTATATGATGTGTATGGAGTTAACTATTTATAAGTTACACCTAGTAATTGGATGAAGTTAAATATTTATAAGTTACTCATATAATGTAATTTGAATTGACTAAGTCTATTATATATTTGTAAAAGTGATTGTAAGAGTGTTATAAAGATGAAATGCAATGGTACCTACATGTTTATTAAATTTTTTCAAATGGGGTTTTATATAAATATTTTGTTTAAAATTTGTAATTAGATGAGTTTTTTTATTTAATAGAAGGATTATAATTTTTTAAAGGTGAATGGTTTGTTTTCAAGGAAATGTTTTCTTATTTTTCATAAAACCTTCATTGATTTGTCATTTTCATTTATGATTGCTTACAAATTTTTTAGGAAAACATTTTTTATTGAATTTTATTCCATAAATATGTAAATTATTATATTGAGATCAATGATTATTATTTACAAAAGGATGTTTTTATGGATTTTACTAGATTTTAAATGGATTAACTATTTCCCTTCATTTGTATATCACTTAATAAGTGTGGTTTTTCACATCCCATGTTTTTAATATTTTATAGGTATTAAGGTTGTATAGAGATTATAGATTTGAATGGTGAAAAAATTTCTATAATGAAATTAGAGTGTAAAAATAAGAATCAGTTTTTTGGAAAAACTATACTCTATGTTGAAATATCCGCTATGATAGGTAATGGTCTTATTAATTCTCTAAAAAAATAAACATAAAAGATAAGATAAATGAATTAAAGTGTGACCCTAGTTAAAAACATAGAAATATGGGTTGATTATGATACATGAAGTTATAGTCATACTGTAGGATCCCGGTTCCCAAAGTATTTATGGTAGAATAATGACTATGATGGAGGATATGAGTACCATATAAGCTAATAGACATATCAAACACTAAATTTTCAAATAGTGGATCCCTTCCCCATATGTGTCGGTGAAATACCAAATGTAAAATTGAATAAAAAAATATTGATGTTACTTAGTCTATAGATAGGGGATCTAAGACCGAGATGAATAGGTAAAATGCCAATCTAGCCTATTGATAGTGTAGAGAATTTACCTGTGAGATAACATAACTTTACTAACAAGGAGGGTTGGTGACCATGAGAATACTCTGAATATGACACACTTGAACTCATTCACTAGACTAACAATGATAAATTCTTAATCTCACTATCATGCCTAGATAATGGAATTGAATGTACAAAAAGACCACTCAATAGTGTTCTACTCCAAAAAATACTAAGGACTTGCTATATGATCTTAAAAATCAAAGATGTAGTCAAAAACATGTGTTTCATCATATTAACATGAGACATGTACCGAAAGGGAACAATGACATGTGCTACGAGTTAGAATCATATAATAGATATATGTGTTCAATAAATTTTTACATTATTTGGATCCTGATTAGATATATATTATCAATCTGACATCTTATGATGAAGATATAATCTAAAGGTAAACTTCAATATATAAATATTTTATTATTATTATTATTATATATGCCCCATATTTCATAGTTTAGTGGTTCTTCCCCTAATGTACGTATGGATGTGTTTTTAGGAGGTCTTAGTTTAAAGTCTCCTTGTATGTAATTTCATTCCCTTGTACCCCACCATAAAATAATTAATTATTATTATTATATATATTAATTCCATGGATAGGATGATAAATCACATGAGACTATCCTGAGTACTCATTTACCATATCCCATCTCAATAATCTAGTCAATATGACTTACTTCCCCCTCACCATTTCTACCCTGTCAACACAGTTTCCTCCACTCGTGTCCTCCATCAACAGACTTGTAGTAGATCTGTTTCAGTCCCAATACCACGTCGGTCACCTTATAACTGACCTCAGGATTGAAATTTAATTCACCTGATGTGGTCATACTCTTTCCTCACAACACGTTCATCTCCAACTATCATTCCTCCAACACCTATTTTCTGAGGATCCTCACATCAGCATCCCAACACAAGTAGGCATCTCCATATCCAAGATTTTTTTAGTCATCACTAGGGTTGAAAGACCATAATTAATTCAAAAACTCCCACCTCCACCATCACTATTCTAAAAATAGATAGAAGAGAGATTATATAATATTTATAAGGAAAATAGAGTATTGGAATAATCTATTCTTCCCATTATTCATCAGCCATCAAATATTTCTCATAATAAAAATAAAAATAGTGATAATTGGTTCCACACCAATAATTACTTTTTTTGGAGTTCAACGTTCCTTAAAAGGGAATTCAGAAATATTAGAATATTATATGAGTATACCACACAATTTGAAGGTCTCAATCTTAAAAACAATAAAGTATACATGAATAATAGACTATCATTTCTCGGTGAAATATCGCCTCTATAAGAATAAAATTAGGGTGGTGTGAAAAAATATATTAATATTGAAATTTAAAAATAAACAGTAAGAACACAAGGTTTATTGACTAATATTTCATTAAATTAATATTGACAAATAATTGAATTTTTTTTTATAAATTCATTCAAATATATACAAAGGAAAATTTGATTAAGTAATATTTCTCATTTAGATAATCCATGAAGAATAACGAAGAAGAAATCATTATACCCAATCTTGATGGTGAATCTCTATCTTCTAAATTTTACATTATAGGCATTGGAAAATTTACTGTTGTCACATAATTCCATCATCTGTGTTAATGTAGATTTGATCATGATCTAGCCTTATTCTTTCATATGACATCATTACAATCAAATATTTGTTCTCTACACCCTCTCCATTTTTAAGGTTTATAACAACAATGAATTGGTCACCCTAAAGAATATCTATAACAGGGGTATACATCGTTGAATTAGTAAGGTTATCTAATCATAAATAATTCAATTAAATTTATATGAATATATTAAATCAGTCACCCATGAGGGCCCAAATCTATGGACCTGATCTAATATTCAAATATAATAATACTAGTGTAAAATTGCTACTCCAAACTAAAATATGGTGTTATATTTCTCATCTGATGCTCCATTCAATAGATATAATCATTTTATCACTAATACACATTTTTGGGATAAATATAGTTTTTTATAATTAATATATTATTATTGAGGCTCAAAAACACTTGAATTTCATGTTTTCCAAGCCTACACCACACCCCTATATTTAATAAAAAAATTAATAAATTTTTTGGGTCCCTTACATTGTTTAATTTACCATATTACCTCTATAAAGTTATCATGACTTTAATAATCCAAATGAATCTATGTAAGTACCAAGATATAATTTCATTACTACACATTTCATCTTCAATAGAAGTTATACTAAACAAATTACAATGGTAATAATTTTTCACAGATAATATAAATAAATGTTATAAACTTATGAATTTATGTGTTAATAATCATATGTTTAATATATAAGAGGTATAAATGTGTAAAAATACATTACCTAATGTAATGGGACTCTTGAACCCAACTATTTCATTTGGGTTTATCCTATATTTATGAAACATTTCTCTGTATTTCTTATAAATCAAATTTTAAATTTTTGTAAAATTTATTTCCCTCTTTTGTCGGAATATAATTCATTTTAATTCATTGGAATAAAATATTAGCTACATCCAATGATTATGGATAACTAATTTTTTTTATAAAACCTCTCATTGATTATTTTTATGTCATTTATTCATTTATCCTCAACCTATAATCTTTCATGACATTATTTAATAACCAAATTGACAGTTTAAATTTATATATAAACTATATTATTATTCATTTTATTGTACCTTTTATATCATTATAAAAACACTTCTTTTCTCATGGGTTTATTTCAGCTTTATGATTTCATATTTGATTCTTTTCTATGTTACACGTATGATTAGGAGAATATTATGATATGGTGAGTGTATATAGAATTATATATCCATCCAATGCATTGTTCAAAGTTATATATTTTTAGATCCCATAATAGTGATGGAATAGTACAAGATAGGTGGTAAATTTGTTAACATAAAAAATTATTTCATTATAACGAGTAATGAGGAATATGGTCGATAATAATATGAAAAAACTTGTTATAATCTATAAGTGTAGTTAATTTGTGAAGAGTGTTATGTATAATATTGAAGAATAGTAGATAAGATTAAAATCATCCTATGTATACCCCTCACACTCTAATTATAATATTACTAACATGCACTACAAATTTATCAATTTTAAAGGATATTAAAAACTCTTATAATATAAATATTGCATCCTTGGAGGTAAAAACACAAAATATATTTTTAAAGATATTAAAAAAATCCATCCTTCTACTATAGAATACCTAACCTATAATTTAAAGGAGAATTCCTATCATAAACCATTTCATTTTGAAGTGGAGGAACAACCAACCATTTATTTTTTATGTGTCCAGTTAGAACATGTGTCTTTATTTCTTGGTCAGGTACACATAATCAAAATTGTAAATTTTAATGGAATTACAAACAATTTCTGAGTTAAATTTTAACTCCATAACTTTATATTAAAAACAATATAGAACAATGAAATATAAAATTATAAAACCAATGAAATACTATCGATGGAGTTTCTGCACTACAAATATATGAATATGTCACTTCAAATTAAATTTAATGACAAATATATTGGTATTACAATGTAGAAATATATAAATGATTTAGCTTTAAAACCATGGAACACATCTGTATATAATATTATATTCATATATGAATTACATCTATGTCACAGTACCTATATATTTAACCTTGTTTATATCGACGATACACAAATTACTAATTCCCTTTGATTTAGACTATATGATATTCCTCTTATTGAGAATTGGTTACTTCATGTGGATGTCTCCTTAAATATATCAGTAGCCTAAGAAATACAACAATTAGAATAATCCAAAAAAGAATTTCCATCATTGAAAATAATTAGCATTTCACACTACATCAAATTAGATATTTAGAACATTGAATAATCTACGTCATTTCATGAAACAACACCATTGTAATTCCAAATTGTTGAATTTGAATATAAGTTTCACATATTATATATCATAAACAGTGATAAACAATAGATCATAAAAAATTACTGATAAATCTCAAGGCAATTTTATACAAAATGGAAATTTCACAATATTCATGATAATACATAAAAGTAAATTTATAAATAATAGTCATCTCATTTTAAATTTTCTAGCTCTTCTATCTTATATAAGAGACCTCCCAAACGTATGTTTTTAATATGTGTCCCCATCTCAAGTTATCATCACTATTTAATATATACGTAAAATTATATTCCTTTGCTAAATATCGATATATATGAGTCATTCAAAACTTATCACGCATCTATAAGGGTCATTTTAATAATGATATTTGAATACAACAAAGTATAACACGTTCTTAATTCCTAACCTTGTGCAATATGTAATAGTAAGACTTCATAGTGTAAGAGTCTTATACATAAAAATGATTCTGCCAAAAAAAATATTACAAACTATAATAATTAATTCTTGAATAGTAATAATGAATTATGTATATATATACACAATATTAAACCTAATAAATAGAATATTACGGAGTTATATAATTATCAAAACATGAAACAAAGTACATGGAGTCACTCAACATTTCCCCCCTTTTTGATAACTAAAAAACCAGAACATATCTCCCTCTTTTTATAATGATTATAATGACATTAAAATACAAATCAGTTCATTTTAGTGTAAAAGTAAACATTTATATAATAAGAAATAGTGGAATGAATAACAATTAATAAATATACCACCATATGTTAAATAATTATAGAGTATGAAAAAATGATACTAGGAGCAAAAAAACATAATTAAGTATTATTTTAATATAAATCACAACATTATCAATAGAAAAATTAATAGTTTAGAAGAAAATATCCAAAGAAAACCATTCTTAACAAAAATATAAACTATGTTTTAAATAAATAAATAAAAATTGTAAGAATTGAAAAACATCAATAATAATCCAAAAAAATCTTTTGTTGAATATATATAATAGTGATTTCTTATCATGTGGATTAATCATACAAAAAAATAAACTATAAGGATCCATGATGATAATTAATAATAATTATTGATTTATATAATTATTTTAATGAATTGCAATAAAAAAAATATTTAATCACATCTCGGTAAACTAAATAATATAATTTTAATATGTGCTCACTTGACAAAATAAAAATAAAAAAAATAAAAATCATTATAAAGAATAAATATATAAAGGGAATTTATACTGGATATATTAGTTATATTACTTGCAAAAATAGTGTGTTTGGGTCCCATAAGATTTAACATTGTGAATTTGGTAAAAATATAATATAATTTTTTCAACATTACAACTCCTAAAAGATATAAAAGAAGTTATATTATTTTACCCTAGTGGTGGTCTAAATCATTCAAAAAAAAACAAATGTCATATGGGATATATAAGATTGAATTAAACAATATAATAAATTTTTCTCTTGCTTTTATCATATTTACTAAATTTAGTTGGATGGGTAAATTTGGATTTTGAAATAGTCTTACCATCGATAGAAATTCCATAAATATTTCATTATTTTATAATTTTATCTAATCCAATTTTAATATTTTAATTATTTTTCTAAAAATATTATAAATCATCAAAAAGTTCCTCATTAGGAGATAAATTATATTCATTAACTTTCATTTTATTCATTAATATTCTTATATTTTTCTTCAATAGTAAAATATTACCAATAATAACATTGAATTTCAGTCCTTACCCTTCACCATAACTCATGAAGAAAGTATCATTCAACTTTTCATTCTCTTTATTATGTTTCAAAACACCACAATCAACTTTATTTATCTTTTTTACAACAATATTGTGATTCTTCATCGGTTTCTTATAAGTATCTCTAATTGCAACTACACTATTTTGTAAATGATAAACCTTCTATTATAACTATTACTAATATTCTTATTATATCCATAATTGAGGTTGGAATAAAAGATGAATAACATTAGTTGTTAGATAAAGTTGTTACATTATTGGATTTATCCAAGAAAAACACATTACCCGTGATTTTATTTAACTCAATTGATGAAACAAAAAACTCAAAACAATTTAACTTTTTCCCAAGATTTTATCTCATATTTACATTATTTTTGGGATTGTATATAATCTTATGTTTGAGTTATCTATATTCAAATCACATATGTTCTCATAGTTTATCATGTTTTATATAATCTCCAATGTTTATTTTCCTAAAATCGTTCACATTCATAATTCTTCTCTTTGTAGCCAACAAAATATAAACCTCCTAAAACAATTTATGGTTAATATAAAATGATTAGATCAATAAAAAACCTAAATAGTAATATCAATAATTAATGAAAAATAATATCTCAAAAAAGTTTTACAATGATACCAAGTGTTAAGTCCCATAATAGATATGTAAATATAAATGTAATGGGTAAATTTTCAATCATAAAACAATTAGTGTATTTAAAAAAGTATTGATAATATGGTGTACAATAAAAATATCCAATGAAATAATAAATTCTAAGTTCAATTAATTTTTTAAGACTTTATATTTAATATTAAATAAGAAAAAAACATAAGGATGTCATTGTTGTTCAGATCCAAATGACCCACTATCAACTCTCCAAACTCTCGACCCAAGAGTATGGATATGCACTGTATGTATATCAATTTTGGAAGAGAGTGAAAAATACTACAATATTACCTTTTCATAACTATAGGTAGAAACCTACAATATCCTTTTATGTCTATAAATAGAACAAAAAATTTTGATGGGTCATACCCAACCCAGACATTCCAGGAGAGTTCCTAACCCAATCCCTTTCCATTTGTAGTTGTGGATCTATAAACTCTGTATTTTAGAGATCATGAAGAGCCTTTGTATTCTCCATTAGTTTTGTGAGAATAAACAAACTCACATATTTTAACATAGGTATAACCAGTGTGTGGGTTGTGATTCATCTCGATAACTTTATATATAAAGAATACAGTACAATGAAATATAATTTAAACCAAAGAAATGATATAAATGGACTTCCTACTGTAAGAAAAGATATCTTTTACCATTAAACATAACTTTAATGATATATTTTTGGGAAATATATTACGGTAATGTACAAATGATTCAGCTTCAAAATCATGAAGAACTTTAGTGTTGAAAAATGTAGTCATATATGAATCATGTGTCTTTTTAACCCATCATTTAGCTCTTTATTTCTTTATAAATACAATACAATAAGAGAAAATTCCCTTAAATTAATACTCCATGATTTTCCACTTAATTATAAATTTTTACATCACTTAGTTCTATCCTTAAATATCTGACTAGCTTATAAAATATATATATTATAATAATTAATATTTCTATTTAAATCCTTCATAAAAATCAATATTAAATGCTCCAAATAAATCTAAATTAATAACATTGAATAGTCATTACAAACATGGTAAATAGTTCCTTAAAAAATCAAAATATTCAAATTTGAATATAATTTACCCAAATTATTTATCATAAATAGTGACATATAACCAATCATAAAAAAAAATTGATAACTCTCTATGAATTGTCACATGTAATGGTAATATCATATAGTTTTGATAACACATAAGGGTATCTTTATTCAGAAGGGCTATCTCCTTTGTTAATTTTATAACTATTCCATCTTACATAATAGTCTTCACATATATTGGAGTTCAATACATTTCCATATATTATTATTAACAAATTACTATACATTTAAAATATTGTTCATTTTTCAAATTTCAATACATAATAACCTTTCAAAACTTATCATGCATATCAATGGATTATCCCATTATTCAATTCTCAATATGTAAAATTGAAACACTTTTTTAATTTCCAAACACTATGTAAGGAAAATGAGTAAAACATAAATATTAAAGTTTCTTTCCTTTTTGAAAATATTAAAACATAATATTTCTATACAAAAAAAATACATCATTATAGAATATAAAAAACTAGAATAAAAACTTCTCTAAAAATATAGAATAATAAATAAATATAAAAAATATTAAATAAAATAAACAAAATATGAGGGTTAATTAATCAAAAAATAATATTTAATAAAGAATATGGATCCACATAACATATATTACATCAGATTATTATGAGTGACAATTGATCTATTTTTGTTCATATAATAAAGTTTGTATTTTCTGGAAATTATGTGTGAACATGGTTCTATAATTTTCCATATTCTATGTTTATACGTGATGTTGTTTTCTCTGTCCATATGGAAATTATGTTCCATTACTATGAATGTTCCATAGTCCATGTCACTTTCAAATGTCTCATATATTATTATTATAATATTCCTATTCTTATGAAATAATCAAGATAATTATTCTAACATGTGTACTAATTTAGATTCAAGACTCATGCTCTGCATATTTTCATCAACTTACTGGGATTTTAGCTCTCCATTTTCATTGATGTATATCACCACATGATTACATATGTTAAGTGTATTATGAAAGTGTTTAGGTAGACTATATTAATGGATTTAAATATTGAATAATTTTTTGTACATATGAACATGTAAAAAACTTATTTTCAAAAGGCACTAAACCTTTAAATTTTTGGAATTTTATTATTATGCATAGTTATTATAGAAATGCTGTTATAATCATTAAATAATGATAACGTTTTATATAGAATCCTAATTAATGAAACATTTTAAGGGGAGAGTGTATCATGTCATCATTTCAAGCCTATATTTCAATGGGTAGTTTATCCCAATAAGTATATCTCATGGGGGGGGGGGTTGTACATCTTTCCTATTAAATCTCATCGGTGGAAATTCACCCTACCTAGGATGTCTCTAATGGGGATGTACATCACACTGGGAAAATATATCTGAGGGTAGTGAGACCATACTTTTATTTCTCTCAAGTTATAGTATGTACCAATTAGAAATATGTATTTAGGGAATTAAAACATATATAAAGACATTTGGTCAAATTGAGTAGATCATCCCTATAGAATATATGACCACAAGTGAAGAGTACAACAACTAGAACCATTTGATCAAATCATAGGTTGAAATATCCTACCACCCATTTATCTTCAACTTAATAAACTAGCATTATCAAAGAAAGTATAGTCTATAAATCTACCTTACACCACTTTTTATTCCCACATCTCCATATCTGGTTCTCAACCTGAAAAGTATGGTTGAAAAATTTGTTTCTCACTCCATATTATCATCAAATCCACACAAAATGTTAGGAATAATAATTATATAATAGTTATAAAATATCCCAACTTACATATTATCCCATAGATAAGATTTATCATTCCTTGAGTTCTACATAATTTTAATTTCTAAAATGATAGACCCATTAGCTATAACCATTGAAAAATAATTCCTAGATCCACATCATTGGTCCCTTATAACTATATGCCTTAGACGCAAACCCCATGTGTAAATCAAAGTGACTCATAAAATCTATCCCACTATTGGTCTAGGTTATATAATCCATTCTCATTTCTCATATAAATCCTCACTATGTGACCTAGCCAATGTCTCTCTATGGATCATCTCATTGGTTATGTTCCCTATATATCCAAATTCATATGATAAATCATAATAAAAACAGAGTATGGTTCTCCCATAGAAAAATACACTCTGAAGTGAATCAATCCATTTCACATGATACCTTACTGGGCCTCTGAATCCATTTCCTAATTCTAGAATACCCATATGGTGTCCCTGAAAAATGTACCCATGGTCAATATGAAATAATGACATAGAACTATACAAATGTCAATGGGAAGAAGTGTGGGATGACCTACGTGCCCTTAATAATTCTAAAATTTTCTATAATGACCATATTATCCCCTTTAGATCATATTCAGGTCAAATACACCCACATTACCCCACTTATAAGTAAAATAATAAATTCATTCCCATATATATAAGGTAAAATTAAGGTCCACTAATCAAGATTACAATGTCATCCCCTTTATCATAATGTTTGATATACCCTATACAATAATTACCAATACAAATCAATACTATTAATATATAGGATCCACTTTATATATTAGGGAGACATTAGTATTTAAATATAAAAAATAAATAATTAGTTAAAAAATAATATCTAATTATAAAAAAATTAATAATAGAGGAAAAAATATTAGACTACTTTCCATTGATGAATCACTATGTAACTAGGTTTCAACGACATTGAAGTTGAATTCCAAACTATAAGAGACAAAACCCAAATTATTAAAATTCAATTTTCTTTGCAATGTATCCAAATTTTATAGAAAAATAATAATAAATAATTCTAAAGAACACATCTCACAAAAACCATGTGAAACATTAAGGTTTTTGGGTGTGACGAAAGTAGTCACTCTTGTGTCTAAAAATAATTTTCATTTATTTCTTCAAATAAATCCTCCAAAATAAATGAATATAACCCTAGAATATTAAGAGAGAGGATGTTTTCATTTATAATTGATAGTTAAATTTTAAAAATAATTACATCATCTGGATAATTCTTTCATCTTTAATAACCAATACAGTTAACAATATTTTCATACCGTCATTTCCTTGAAGAATCAAAAGCAGTTTTCCTCTAGTGGTATCCACATGTGCTCCCTGAATCTTGTAATGTACATGTTTTAACTCTAAGATCTAGTACAGAGGTACTAATAAACCTGTGTTGTTCACCATTGAGTACAATAAGGATTCCTTCTGGATTAATAGATTATTCATCTTGTACTTTTAGTATTTATAGGGAGGATGATTTCCCCCCATTATTGAGAGTATTCTTGAGAGAATTCACACTTTTTTTCAAAAAATAATGTTAAAATAATATTTTCTTCACAAATTTCAAATCACTCAAGAAATAATATAGGTTTTGTTATATCCATTGGGTTAAAAAATTAGTTATTCCCCTAAGTTCCTCAACTAATTTATTTATTCAAAGTAACCCCCAGATTCGATAATAATAATATCATTATTATTATATTTCATGAAGTTAACCAACACAATATAATATTTAAATATCAATTCTCAAATAATTTAATTAATATTTAGTTAAATTATATTAAATACAATATATTATTTCCCTCAAAACAATAACTCAGTCTGTCAATACGCTTCATGTTTTATCATACCTCAAATAATAAATATTTATTTAATAGATAAATATTATTATATTATATAATTAATAAATAAAAAATATATATAATATTTACTAATTAGTGAAAAATAACTTTTAATATTTTATTTATATATATTCTTAAGGTGAGTAATATGTTATTGGATTCATTAGGTCAACAAAACATACATAATTATAGTTCTTTAGTCTTGATAATTATATTTATTATTATATAATAAAAATATATAATTTAATAGAGATTATAAATGTGCACGATGTGTAACGATCTATGACTCCTTCTCAGTGGAATTAGGTAGTCTAGACTAATGTACAAGATGAGAATCTAAAAACACATCAAAGAACCCATTGATAATGAAATTAATATCCCGATAACAAAACAATATTATAAATAGGGCATAGGATATCATCTTTTGGTATTGGAAGGAAAAAATTCATTAATTAATTAATTAATTAATGTCATATTACTTATGATGAACCAAAAAAATCCTAGAATCCTTTGAGCATATATCATCATGATTTTCATCAATATATAAAAGTATATGATACATGATTATCATTAATAAAAATTTCACATATAAGTATTAATAAATACATCCATAAATAGGAATATCTAATGAAACCTATATATGTGGAATTATTATTGGTGGTTAAGTCCTCAATACATCCTATCTTTGAGATTGAAAAGTACAAAACTTCATTATTTAAAGCACTGTCTACCTTAAAGCGTCAATTATTTGATCATAAAAAATCATATGTGTTCAATAAGATTGATGTAATTGAGACTATATGATATATGTTTAAGAATATTTTCATTGAAAATCTACATTATGATAATTTAGTAGAACATTTGTAAAGATTCAATGTGAAAAACACTTTATTTGCATTTTGACTTCAATGTAACATAGAAAATAATAATAATGTGATAAGATATTCATTAATATTATTGTATTTGAATATTCTATAAATAGAACATAAAAATGAAATTGGTTCTAGTGAATAAACAACAGTTTCCTCTTCATTTCACTTGAAATAATTGCTTATTATTTTGTTTGTTATTACATAATAAAAATTATCCATCTAACATATGGGTATAACTGTTTGGCCCGCCACATTATCTTTTAGATATTATTCATAATAAAGTCACACACCCTTGAAAAAATATCTCATAATGTGATATTAATGGGTATTTTCCTTTTCCCCTATCATTAATTGGACATCTTAGCTAATATTATAGACACTTTTATCATAATAATTATAACGCGTTACTTTCTAAGTATAGCATAAAAAATGGAGAACATAATTTATGAACATATTAATATCTTACATTATATATTGGCTTATACATAATTATTTATAAATATGGATAAAAATACCAATATATGGTTATCACACTTATTAATTTGGTAGTATTATTATATTCTAGATTGAATTGATCTTGTTAGAAAACTAGTTTTGTAACCCTTTATACACTAGTATCCATACTTCTCTGATAATCAAGTATTTTTCCTTTCATGCATTCTCATATATTATTTTTAAGTTTTAACTAGACCACCTTAAATAGATTAATTATATTTGATACCTTCCCATAATGATATATTCATAAGTAATTTAAAAAATAAGTACATTTCATTCAATATGTTCTAGATTCCTATTCTTTAATCTTATGGATTTCCACCCTTAATAATAGTCTCCAATAGTGCATTATGGCATCAACCTAGTGAATATTTATTCCATGTAGAACATGAAAAAAATTTCATGAATTTTACAATATTATATTTTTTTAGTACCTTTTCAATATATATATACCTTGAATTGATTAAGAAAAACCATCAATTCACTTTTCTAGATATTATTCCCTAGAACCAAGGTTTTAAATTTAGTCACTCATGAAAAAATCAAAAATATTTTATGATATATAATAATAAAAACATTTTTCCATATATTATATTTTAATTGAAGAACTATATCACTCCTACTAATATCATATAGACACAGGGAAAAAATTAATTATTCATAAAATAAACTCCCTCATGGATTTTTATGAATCTAATATTTAATAATCATAATAATTTATTAAATCTATAAATAGAAATATGTAAACCACAATTCTTGTTGAAATTATTTGGATCACCAACCCATGTGGTTGAATCCTACAAAAATATTCTATAGGGTATACATTTTATATAACTCATTTTAACATCCCTTCTCAAAATAAGAAATCAATTAAATAACTTTGAAAATTACAATTTAAATGGATTTATCATGATGATTGGTGAAAATTTGTTTCAATAGGCCATTTATAGACATTAATAAACCATTTAAATAATCATTAGTTATCCATTGGTATGATACTAATAATCAATTCCTTATTTCTTCTTGAATACCAACAAATGGATTTACATCAATTAAAGAAACCACTAAAATAAGGAACCCTTGAATATTGGTACACATAATCCATTACCAATTTAAAATAAACTTGTAAATATTTTAATATCTCCAAAATTTAATTTCTCATAGGAGTCATTGTACTAAAAATATAATATATCAACTATCTTGGTGGATATAAAACAACTTCATTTGTTTTATCCTTCCTATGCAGAATGTGTATCTAAAACAAATCCTCCCACCATGTCTAGTGGATTTTATCTTCCTCTACTGACTCCTTTGTATCTAAATCCTAAACTTTTAGTGAATTCATGATTGATTTCACTATATTAAAAGATAATTTCTTCCCTCTCAGAGAAATATAATCAACAACTTGGTTAATAACTTTATAACTTAGGTATAATAATATCCCACATAGCTAATGGATAACTAATTGTGATGAAAATAGTGTTTTTCCGTGATCTATGACATCAGAAATAAGAAAACAAATACTAGTGAACTGGTTGATTCTTTATCATATTGTCACTTATATGATATTCATTAGTCAATATAGTTGGAATATGGGTAGCTTTTATAGTGATATTTTCAAAAACAAGATTGAATGAAATTGTAAAAGAATTTTAATACATATAGCACCCATCATCAATCCTAATTCAAAAACAATTACCACATTAATGTGTATGATTAAATGTGATTTTAGTAATTCCTCAACTCAACCTTCAAATTATCTATGCATTCATGGTTATGTTTTTCTCCAACAATCCCACCTAGAAGATATTATATCTTTTACCAACGATACAATTAGTACTTACACAATGAATTCTTAAATCATCTTAAAGGAATATTGTGAAGTCAATGAATTTAGTTCAGTCATATCCTTAGAACAATTTAGATGGTTTTTTTGAATTAATTCTAGATGCATTGATTCTATATAACATTTAATCCCCACAAAATCCTTTATCAAAAACTTCTTCAGTAATTTTGTTGGTATAACTGGAGTTTTACCACATGAGAGACTAAACACCCTTCTAGATATGAGATTTTAAACTAATATCAAAAATTTTATAAGTATTTCTATATTACCACATCCAAATTTATCATTTCATATATATATTTTTATATTTATAATTGTTTTTTGATTTAGGATATCTATGATTTAAGTATTACTCGACTATTAGGTTAGTTTGAAATACCCTAAAAATAATCATTTAAAACATAAAAAATTCCACTTTATATCTAAAATTTGACATTTAAAAAAATGTTTTGGTAACACTCAATACAAAACAATAGTTTAAATTGAATCAATCCACTGGGAAATTTTGAAGTCATGTGTTTTGCCTTGATAATCTCAAAATCACCATTCTCTAGATTCTATTAGATTTCACCTTACCTCTTGTAATATTTATTATATATATTTATTTGTTCACTTAAATATAAATATTTGAATTTTATATTTTTTAATACCTAATAAGTGTAATAAAAAATATACGCAATGATAAATATTTCTCAAATAGGGGCTTCTATTTGCTTTTTCATCAACACATTATAGTTTCTATTCAAAAGGCCTTTCGTAATGCATGTGAAGTAGATATACTCCACCTCGTTTCCTTCCCTATAACTATTTTTCCACTTAGAAGATCAGTATGAAGTTTTATTGGACCCAAAATTAGTCTTAGACATTTCTTTTTTGTATTCTCATTTTTTCACCATAAGTTCTGATGAATAATGTTCCCACTAATCCAAATCTTCTTGGAAAAGAATAGTTAAAAGATTCATGAGTAGATTCTTCATACCTTCCATATTGTATTTATTAATGAATAAGGATATCCATGTTGTTAAAGACGGTAATATACTATTAATGGATAATTCATTTTCTAAATGTAAGTCCAAGAACACAATAAAATCAATGTACTTTAATATCTTAAAGATAATATCAATATCAAGGTACCAATATTCCAGTCTACACTGGAATAGTTTAGTGACAATATCATTTATCATAATCCTATTTGTCTCCTCATTTACCTGTAGATTCATTATCATGTTGTATGTTTCTAGGAATTTATATTTAATATTTATCTCTCTGATAATAACTGAAATCATGATGAAATATATATCCAAAAAATGATAAATATATCTCATGTAGGTATCATTTTCATTATTATTGTTTTCAATGAATAGAAATAGTGGACTCCATCACATAATGCATATATATATTAATTTAACCTCATTATTGAGTGTTATTTAATAAATTTAGTTTTTCAATATCCCACTATTATATCAAATATTTATATCTCAAACCATTGGATTAGAATATGTTATTGCATATATATTCTATTATAAAGGGTCGATATTTATCTTCTTACGACCTGCAATTTTGAAATAAAAATTTCATAAAGATATTTATGTATGCAATCTTTCCAACTATATTATCTTATAGTTCCTTATTCTATTGACCAAACTCCATAGTCCTGAAATCCTAGAATAAAAATTCTTGAACAAACGCATTGAAATTGTACTTAAAAATCATAGTTTGTTACACTTAATACAAATCTGGATAACCAAAACCATTATCTTTGTTAAGAAGCCCTAATAATTAAAATATTCCCCGACTATGGTCTGAAAAACAGTTTAACTATGGGTACATCTAAGCATATAAGATAGAAGGAAATGTATGACATAATTTTATCTGGAGATACTTTGAAAATAATTATGTATTAAATTATTTTTATCCTTTATATGTTTGTTAATATTATGTGAATTTTAAATAACTAATTAACCAAGTTTGATTAAATAATTTATGCATAATCTGTTTGTTTTATTTTATCATAGAATGTCCATTATTTATTTTTCTAATGTGATCATTCTCAATCCTTAATAATAACTCATTTCATTAATAAATAGTCATGTACTGGGAAAATTAATAAAAATGTGGTATGATTGTGACATTTTAATAATTGGTTGGTTGATCAAACTAATAATAAACCAATATTTAACTCAAAGTGAATACGACCTTGAGTGTGACTTTTCACAAATTATAGCATTCAGCCATTTAAAATGTGTCTCTATTTGGGTTTTCTCACCTCAACATGGTCTTGACCTATCCCCATTTGATGGGAAAATCATCCTTTAAATATGATTACTCACTCATAGGTGAGGTCAACTAACAATTTTTTGGGGTACATAAAATAAATCATATACATGTAATACAATACATAATATGGAAGAAGGTATGATACAAAAATAATCATATTTAATAATTTTATCACAAAGACCAATGAAATAAATAATTAAATTAAATAAACAACCAACACATAAATAGGATATTCAATCTCCGGACCATCCACAACATGAAATGAATAAAAATTTAAAAAAATATATTATTCATTTCAAATACTTCTTTAGTAAGATAAAATTTCTCAAATTAATAATTAATCATCTAAACAATCAATTAATTATTTTATCTTATTTATCCCTCAAAATAGTAGGTGAGATTCCCATTAAATAATTATTTTAAATAAATTATTTTGAAATTATAATTATTTAGTTTGTGACTTGTATTGATAGGGTACATAGTGTGTTCCCTTTTGGAAGGTTTTTAAATCCATTCTTTAATATAATATAAACAACATGTACTGGAGGCTTTATTGTGTGTTCCTTTCTAAATTTAATTAAAATTATTTTAGTTTTCTATAGATACACAACATGTACAATATAATGAAAAAACAAATTACTAACACTGTGTATGGCCATTTTTATGTACCATGTACTCATATAGAATGTTCACCTACATATTGTGTCACAATATTCCACTTTGGTTTGTTTCTTAAATCAAAAAATATAGTATGTGTGGTGTGTTTACAACATGGAAGGTGTTAAATATATTTAGTGTGTACTTCCTTTGGTTAACATGCGTATATGATGTGTACAGTGACCATTGACATCATGATTTTTCAATATAACATGGAAAATAAATAATCTAACCAATTAATTTAACATGAATAGATGAAAATAATTTACATTTAATTACAATAAACAATATAGCACACAACATGTATAAAAAGTTACATTCAATGTAGTTATATTTTTATAATATTAATTTTTCTATCCATGTGTTTGACTTTTGTGAAGCTCTATTCTTGGTTTGTACCTTGCATGAATTTACACGATTTAAATACATCTACATCATGAAATACATCATGTAATGACTTTTTATCCCCACATAGAAGAAACCAATGCACTAAGAATGTATCCTTAATTGTAAATTACATGTTACATGATGTCTATGCTGGCAACATGTTGTGTACTCAAATATAACCCATTTTTTCCTAACACTTAATACTTAAAATATGTTTTAATTACACATACCATACATTGACTATAGGGATTCTGTGATTTATATGAGGACTAACTATGTGCGGTTACACTAAATTCATATATAGTATACATTGTGTATCCCCATCACTTCACGTTCCAGAAAGAATTCAATATGTAGTTTGTAATAATACACCACATATAATGACACGTATATTGTATGAAAAGATTATCATAGCCACCCTCATGTGGCTAACAATCATTAAATGGAATGTACTTTTAAGTTACATGTCATTTAACAATGTAATGTAGGCATAAACCTTGACACCTTCAATTTTGATCCTAGTGAATTATTCATATATTATTGTATTTTTATTTGTTATATAAAATTTAATGAACGTATTATTTAGAATTTAAGATTAAATATTTAAAAACTAGATGTGAAAAACTAAATATTAAAGGAAAAATTGACCAATAAATAATAAATCTTTATAAATTAATGTACGATCACTTCGATATCACTTGAATATTTTGGGGCACAACAGAAGCAATCATGTCTATGCCCAATAATCTTCTTTTTTGGTTTCATCATATAAATCTTAAAAAATGGATGATTATAACCCCATAATATTCAATGATAAGATCTTTCGAAAAATAATTGATAGTTAACATACAGTAATAACTAACCTTTTTAAATAATTCATTCATCATTTATGATCTATCTAGTTGAGGTTCTTATTGTGTCTTCATTGTGATGAAGAATAAAAAGTTGAATTATTCTACAACTGTCCTCTTGTGATCTTTGAATCTTCAAACATCATCAATCGAAATCTTGATCAAAGTGAGATGGTACTAATTAATAGGAACCATTCACCACTGACCGATACATTAATTACTTTATGTTCGAAGAATTATTTAGATTCTCATCTCAGTATTGGGAGGGAGAAGGATCACCTCTCATTCTTGAGATAATTATAAACAAAATTATATTTGGTATTGATAGAATTCTCTAAAGGGATTAAATTCTCTATAACTCTCATATCACCCAAGAAATGATATAAATTTCATTATATACATTGGGTAGAAAATCAATTATTATGTATAGGACATTAAGTAATTTATTAATTGTATATAAACCCTTGTCTAATAATAATGATTACATTATTATTATATTACATGAAATGTCATAAATCATTGAAATTTAAATAAAATTTCTTATATAAAAAACTTTATATTGATTTTAAGGATATTAAATAAGATATATAATTTTCTTAGGATTAATAACTTAGCGCAAAAATACCCCCCCCCCCCCGCAAATTTATCATTCCTTGAATAACATATACTTATTTTTTTAAAAAAATACCATAAAAATAGTCATTTAATTAAGAATAAAATAAATATATTATTCATTAACTAGTGAATAAATACTTATTAATATTCTACTCACCTATATTATCAAAATGAATAACTAGTTTTATAATTTACATGATCTATATGTCATAGATAATAATTATTCCTTAGTCTCGTAAATAGTATGTAGTCCAAAAATAAATTCAAATAGGATTCATTTGAGATTTTGAATGGACTTAGTATTTGACCCTCTATGCATCTTTCGTAGTTGTATTAGGAAATATTTCATAAAGTCCATCACCATATTCTAGAAACTTGTTAATTCACCTAAAGAGAAAGTTGTTAATATTGTAATGGAAACATACTCATTCAAATTCTTACTATGTAATATTATCTTTTTTTAATACTGTAACATCAAAATGGTTTCATACTCCTGTCCTCTGCCAATATTCTTGATATTAAATTATTTAAAAACCAGAAATAAACTCATTAATCAACTCTAATTATATTTATTTAATTATATAGTTTCATTTCAAAAAAAGTTCTCAAGGAATCATACTCCAGTCTCTGAGGGGACATATATTTTCTTGATTTATTAATTTAATGGAACATCACATTGGACACACCCAATTTATCCTACCATATCACTGACATATATTATCATAGTTTTCATCTATATATAAAATAATATGATTCATGATATACATTAATAATAATCGGAAGTTTGAGGAACAATACACACATACATGAATAATAATATCCAATGACACATATAACATTTGTAATTATTATTTTTGTGTCTATCATCAATCCTTCTATCTTATAGATTACTATGGAAAAAAATTAAGGAAACGAATCCTCTTATGATTCCAAGAAAAAAAATTTGTCTATCAAAAAATCATATATATTTGGTTAGATACATATAATCCTAACTATATGTATAATTTTTAATAATGTATTTATAGTAATTCATGGTTTAAATAATAAAAGGGAACTTCTATAATATTTAGATGTGAAAAATGATCTATGAAAATTACACCAATATTGTTAAGTAAAATAAAAAACAACACGTTATATTATATTCATTAATATTTTATTCTTGTAATATTTTTTAGTAAAACATTCAAAGGTAGTTGGTTATGGGGAAGCAAATCCAATATCTCCATGTGTGTTCATGTTTTTGGACATGAAAATTCCACACATCAATGTGGTTTTATCATAATATAGTGGAATCACACTCAAATAATTTAATAGTAAATTGAAAGAAAATAATGAAATGGAATTGGTGTGAAAGGATGAGAGTGTGAAAAATGAGGTCACTATAATTGATGTAAGGATACTCCCTAATCAGTACTAATTCATTAGAGGAAGAAGTTATAAATGGAGGAGGAAAAGAGTTGCCTACCTTTTTCAAACGAACAAGAGAAAGAAAATTCCATATGTTTTTTTAGATAAATACTCTAAAATTATACTACCTCATTCCATGTGAAGTGGGGGTTTGGTAAGGTCAATAGGGTTATAGTTCCCACAAATTCCATCTCAATGTGGAGACCAATATATATTTCATGTCCACCAGAAGATTAATAGTCTCTATTGATCTTCTAGTAGCCTTCTGTAATAGCCACAATTTAATATGAATCAGACCAATACCTATAATTTCAATCTGTTCCCCCTTTAGTAGAAAAATCACTTTATAAAATGATGATTTAAATACATTATACATGTACATAAGATTCATTTCCTAATTTATATTTAAAATTTAAAATTCCATGCCACATTCATGTAAATCTATCCATTATATAATTTTATAGACTCCAAATGACATTGGTAATAACATTTCCCATTCCCATAGAGTACAGGGGAAGGTAAAAAAAAACAATATATTAAATTATTGGACATCTTCAATAATTTATAAATTCATATATCAAATATCAATATATGTAAAAAATTTTAAGTAGTTTATCATATCCCAACCTACATAAAAATTCACTCCCAAATCCTATACCAACGACAACAAGGGATAACAACTACCATGGAGGTACCCACACATGAGACATAAAGAATAACATTTTTAGAAATTTTGTTACCTAAAACTAAGAAATATCAACCAATATATAATTAATAAAATACACAGATGACATCAATTATAAACCATTATTAAAATTCATACAACTTCATAATATAAAATGTTATTTTGAAAATTAAACAAACACTACAAGTAAAACATACTAACTAAAAAATAGGAAATAAAACATTGTATTATTTACACTAAGTTTCTTCCCAAACAAAGACCATAATTATCCACCCATACAAAACTATTGTCCCAAATAATGTCCCCATTTCACCTATTGATATGAATAAACACAATATTGAAAATAATAATTTTCAAATCTATGTATCGGTGGTAATGATCATTTTTGTTCATCCAAGACAATGAGACGATCCCCATGTAAAACTAGTGTCTATATAAATTGTGAATACAGAATGGGTAATCCAAATTAATAACACAACACCCATTAATGTTAAAACTCTAATTCATATTATTCTCATATTTACTTTAACTATATCTCTCTATAATCAAAATATCTATATAATAATATCACCATTGTTTCATATCAGGTTTTGATGGTTTGGATGTTTTTTCTAAAATAGGAAATTAAAGGAGATTAGTGTTTGTGTGAGTTACATATCATCATGTTTTAAATCTCCAACATGATTTATCGATTTTTTCAATGTTCACTTCCATGGCTTGAGAAAACATATATCTCTAGAATAAGATAGAAAAATTGTTTTAGTTGGTCATCATTGTGAAAAAAATTGTAACAGTGAACAATTCCTCATGATTTAATTATTGTTTGATAGGAGTATTGAAGAAACAGTTCATGGTATGAAGTGATTATCTCACTATTTTTTGAAGTGTTTTTTAAAAAATAAAAATAGTTAGCTAGATTTAAAGGGGAGTTTCATTTCAATTTTTATAATTTTCTAATCATTTTTCAAAAAGATAAATCATAAAATTGTTAGGACTCAATATGTCATAGTTTTTCCTATTGGGTCTTTATTATAAACTCGATGCAACCACTTATCTCATCCATTTAACTATTATTATTTTGAACCCTATTCATTTTAAAGTTATACCACTTATGATTTTTTAGAGGAACTGGGATATTCATAATCTCTTAAATTCATATGATGATGTTCTTGAGGAAAATACTTTTTTTAAGATTATAGACAAAGGATTAATGTTGGAATTTATACTCTATTGGTTTATTTTTGGATATGTGGAAGTTTTTTGTTGTTTTTTATTCTTTTTCCTTTTTTCTTGGTGTTGTGTTTCTAAAGATTCATTTAAGGTAGATGATTTGGGTTATATCTTATTTATTATTATTTATTTATGTTTCATAAGAAATAATTTATTTTTTAATGTACAAAGAGATGATATTGAACACAATATAGAAAAAATTAAATTCGGGAATAAAGGTGGAGTTAGTGCCCTAAACCAACTAAATTTATAATTTCGATAACCATACTATTCAATGACAAGAAAACTATTTAATATCTTATCGCATATTAATTTTTCTTATATGTAACATTAATGTTTAAAGTTTTTAGATATTTTGTAAATTTTTATTGAAGTTCCCTTCTATAATGAGATATATGATGTGTTGTGGAAATATTCTAAAACAAATGTGATATGGTCTATAAAAAATAAGTCCAATAGGAAATATATGTTTTTTTAATATCATGTGTTTGATGCTCATAGGGCATTTAGAATTATTCTGATTAATTTCATACTAGTTAATCTCTAAGTGTGGAGGTTATAAGGAAAAAACAACCAATAGGAATTGCGAATGTTATACATTTCAATGGATATTCATATATGCTTATTTTATTATTTGTTCATTGACTTGATATTTTTCTAATGTATATCATGAATCATGTAATTTGATGTATGGATGAATACCATGAAAACAAATGGTCTTGGTGTGGTAACATAAACTGGGTATATCATAAGTGATATGAAATTAAATGAATAAGTATAGAAATGTGGATATTGATATCATTATCCCATTATTTATAATGGATGTATCTAATTAAATTTATGGGAATGGGAGGTTATTTATGAGTTCATTTAATGTAGCCAACAAAAGAGAAATCGAGCAAGTAGGTTGATGACATAAATATGAAACCTATTTGATGAGATATTATAATAATGGAATTATATTACATAGTAAGATTTAAAAGGTGGTTATTATCATTGTGACATTTACTTCTTTTCTTATGGCTAACTTCAGGGGTTTCAATATGTTGATCTTGGACTTTAGGTAACCTCACCTAATTCCTCCATGAAAGTGGCTGAGAGGGTCACACTCTACATGTATCCAGAATATCAATTATTTTACATTTGAATGTAATATTTTCCAAAAATATTATTCTCAGCTATTTGAATAATAATTATTTATATTTTTTTGATCACATAAATTTAATCATCAATAATATTAGAATTTTGAATATGTGAGTTGAATATTAAACAAATTTTTATTCCCCGGTTAGTTAATATAATATTTATTGGTCACCCAATTTTTATTCATAAGGTAATATATATATATATATATATATATATATTTATTTATTTATTTTCTAGATCGTGAATCGATTAATATAAAAACATTTATAGTCATGTTAATATTGAAATAAATATAAATTCATGTGCTTAGTGGGAATAATATATATATATATATTAATGAATAATAATTATTAGAATAAATATTTTATTATTCAAGGTTAGATAAATTCCCAGGAGGAAGGTTAGGACAAGTTAAGGGCCTAATTAAATTTAAATGTACATTAATATAAATTAAATAATTGTCGAATTATTTATTTAACAATATATATATATATATATATATGAGAGTTTAGTGTAGATCAATAAACATATTATTAGTATTATTTTACATGGTTTTACATAAGATAAATAATTAGATAATGGGCCTTTGTTCTATTAAAAATTGTGTACTCTAATTATATATTCTAGATTATATAATTTTTTAGGTTTGTGAGAATCATTGTGCATAATGGAAATTATATCAAGAGAATTATCTTAATACCTGAAGAATTTCATTTATAACCATTTTAAGATAACAATGAGTTCATCTACTTCCATCTCTAGAATAGAGAGAACAAAATATAACAATGTGTTGCACTCAATTAGAAATAATGCTTGGTTTTTGGGTCCTCCATACAAGAACTTTTAATACTACTAGTGACATTTAGACATTTGCGGAAGATGTTTGTATATAATTGGAGGGATCTTACTTTGGATTATTTATCACAATGATGGTTAAACATGAGTAAAATTTAAATTGATCTTTAATGTATAATAATAATTATCTACATGAGGTAATTATTGGTTTTAAATTAATTATAATTTAAATATGTAAAGATCCCCTCTATGTAGATTTTGTGGTTTTCTATAATGTTATTAAAATATCATCTATTGAAAATGAAAATAAAAACTCTTGGGAACTGGCCCATTTTCATTCTCTATTCCCAAGAAAATTATAGATGTATTAGAGTGGTCAAAGTATAATTTTTATTTAATTTTTATTTGATTGGTCTATTTACTATTAATTTGTTATTTTTTCATTTCCATTTTTTCTTCAATCCAAAAACTCAAGATGACATTATTAATCCATTTTATATGACCAAGATCAAGAAAAGAACATTTGGAGAATTATTTAAGATCTATCTAAATTTTCAAAATATAATGACTACATTATAGGAGTACATGATGTTTAATAGAAAATTTAAAGTTTTATACCCTCAGTCAACCATATAGTGGTGGGCTAAGACATTCAAAAAACATAATGACACACTTGGTATAAATTTTGATTACATGAAACATATTTATTACCAGATTAAATACATATTAATAGTATGTAAATGATGTGTGATGATGTACAGTCTATGTAACCACACAAAAAAATTGACTCTATGTTGATTGAAGAAAATCAATTGGTTAAAGTACCCAATATCACTGCACGTAATGTTTTTATTTCGATCCAATAAACTTGGTATAAATTTATTACGGGTGTGTATCCCACTATAAACATAATTTAGACATTAACTCCCCATCATTAGTACACATAAATACCCTAGTAGTGTTCTGTGGGTAGAATGAAATAATGTACATGCAGTGTTGCTGACAGGACACACTATGTAACACATTCCAACTCATACAAGATACTAGCTAAGAAAGTAAATTCATGTGAGTCAACAATCATAATATTTAAAATCAAGACAAATATATATGAAATATAGCTAATTTCACATGTTTAATTATATGAAATTCAACACCAGGTACATGTTGTGTAAATTTTAATGGGTCATTTGGAAGAAAAATCATTTTATTTACCATCCACATAATTTTGAAAATACATCATGTGTTTGGTTATTTTATGCACATTTTACTTCAACAGAATCCCAAGAAGCACACATGAATATATTTAGAGTATGTTTTGTGGTTTACATAACATGTAGGATATTCGGATTGAACAGAAAATAATACTTCATGTATATCAAGATAAGTTTTTTAGGAATAAAATCCATGTTAATACATAGAACACAATATGAACTGTAAAAAGTGTAAGCCAAAGAAGTTTATTAGTGACAGTAAAAGCCATGTTAGTGTTTTATTCTAGAAATGGGTTTAATCATACCCAACAGGATTCACAACATGTAACCTCTAGTACATGTCATGTATATAATAAATTATAGTATTGAATTTTATCTCACTATAAGGGTTCACGTCATATACCCTCTAAGAACAGATTCTGTATTTTTTATTTTATTAAAAAAATTATTTAATTTATTAAATAATATAGTATGGGAATCTCAGGACTATTTGGAAAAGAGATTATTATAATTAATTTATTAATTAATTAAAATTAATTAATTAACTGTAGAAAATTTATCTAAAAAATAAATTTAATTTAAATGATTGACAGGAAGTTTAATTACATATTCGTTTCATGTATGTGATTTACCATGAGATTGACTATCCATGATTGGTTTTGGACTTTATTTAATTTATCAATATTTATATGGTTTTATGTAGTAATTTAATATTAAATTAATGACTATTTTCAATGAATAATCCATTCCTCCTATATTATATATGGACCTGCATGTAAAAATTTTGTTTTATAAAAATATAAACCATTGTTACCCCTAAACATTCAGTGAATAAACATTTTTAATGGATGGGGATCCAAGAGATTAGAGATGCTTAGGTTTATAATATGTGGTGAGACCAACTAATGATACAGAAAGGTCAATGGTGGAATATTATAACTTAATCCAAGGCAGTGGATCAAGGAGTGTAGACCCCCAATCTTGATTGGCCACTGATTAGGGTGGGGGTGGGGGTGGGGCTAAATATGTGGTTTACTAGTTTCAAATTATTTATTTTGAATAAAATCTCTTGAAATTACTAATATTATTGATCCACTGAGTTATATCACACAATATCAACTCATATTCATAACTAATATAAGAGAGCACAACAAATAGTATTTTAAAGGTTCAACCTAAAGACCCACTGATTTAAATTTTATTTATTCCTCCAAACTTGTATTCTTAAATAACAAATAATTGAATACAAATATTCACTATTAAAAATGTAAATATAATTTCTTTCATCTCCAACTAAAATATTTTTTACTCTTATTCCAATGGAGATACCCCTTTTACTCCTTGCTCCAACAAGATGAGTTTAACCACTCCTAATACCAACAATAATACTATATCTTTTTTGAAGGCTTGATCCACTGTATAATAGTATTTGATCTTCCACCATGATCTAACTGAATCTGACTTTCTAATGTATATTTTTAAGAACTTCAGAATCATTGGTCTTGGGAATCCTTCCAGATTTCATACAATATGGATTATCCTGAATCTTTGAATGTAGAGAAAAAAAGTTTTTTTCTTCAATAGACTCTTAGATTCAAATTTATTTTTGTATTATATATAGGAATGTATTGGGATCTCCATTTATATTACAATTCTATATAATTTTTCATCACCTACATCCATATATTTATAAAAAATAATGTGGCACATGGGGATCTTGATTATTAGATGATTTAAATTCTATATTTATATACTCATATAAATGTTTTTATGAATAAAAATAATTTATTATTCACTCAAATATAAATACCCTCAAATAGTTATTTACTTATATTTATCATAAAAATACACCCCAAGAATTTGGGTATTATTTTACTAATTATGGTGGTCATTTGAAATACCAGAATGGTGGGTATTTCCTTCTTCATGTAGTGTATCTCAAATACCTATGGGGTTAGAGTATATTATTAATATTTACATGGATTTCCATTATTTATGAAGTGTAACTTACATCTTTAAACACATGAAGTATTTAGGTGTTCTTTTTATTTAAACCCACGACTAAAATCTTCATTCTCATTTCAAATACCCGAGGAGTTTGGGTATTTCTTCATGGGGATTAGTGATTATCTGCAGCTCACCAAGCATGAATATACACAATTTTAAAAAAATGAAGGACTTAGGAGTTAGGATTCTTTAAATTTCATCACATAGTATATTTATTTTTGGAATAAATGTGGCATATCATCATGTGACCTCATTAAATTTACATGAAAGAAATGTGAAACTTCATCCATCACCATTTCAAACATTCTTGGGCAATTAAATCATGTATTTACTTCATCCCAAAGGTTTTGTTTCATTCAAATATATTGTAGCTCAGGTTTCCCTATTCAAACATAGATTTTCAAGAATTTCATATATTTCATGTTATTTAGACCTAACTATATATTAATAGTTCATTATAACTTTGATCATGGAATTAAATCTTGAATTGGATTGATTTAATGATCGTTATGGTATTATCATTGTGCAAGAACCATGCCGCAAACACCCTTGGACATGGAAAGAGGAATATCACATTCTCTAGATGAGTAAATAATCTATATTTTTGAGATCTGACATCACATGAAATGCCTATTTTATTTTATATAGAGGAACAATGTTCCACTATCCACTATACCACATCACACCATAACTCAGTTGGACACTTCCTTATAACTAAGATGTTGCCGCTACTAGTTTGTACTGGATATAGGGGGTCAACACCCATACATCCTTCAAACATCCCACCATAGGATTCCACCCATAAACATACCTATATGGGCCCTATACATAGGAACATACATTCTTTCATGTGTGTACTTCTACATTCCTTATACACAAGCCTGCCAAATACACTACTGTCATGTCTATAGTGTGGGAAGATTCACCCACGTGGTTGAGGTCCTCCTCCCACATGAATGGAATTGAATTGAACCATGTTGGTAACATGATTGAACATATTTTGTGTCCAAATATTCAACATGAAAATATTCAAGTATAATTTTCTTTTCCTTTATAGTAAAACTCCTTATGGAAAATATATATATGAATATATTTTTGCATAGCATTATTCACATCCTCATGCAATGAAATTCATTTTACAAAGTCTTATTTGATATTAAAAACGTTGTCGTAAACAATGTGTCCACCTTAACAAAAAAGTTTACATTAATACTAGATTCAATAATCATCAAAATTATTTCATGGATAATTCTATAAGGAAGAAATCCAATTTAATAACGTGAATCCATACTTATTTTCCAAGCATCGCCACTTCATCCTTATAAAACAAAAATAAAATGAGAAGACATCATTGAAAAAATGAAACACGAGGCCTAAATTTTAAATATATATTCACATATTTAAAAGTGAATATGTGTTATATAAAATTTATCCCCCTTTAACAATAAAATTCTTTGGATAAGTGGTGGTCTTATCATCTACTTTATTAATTAAGAAAAAAGTCATTCTCCCTTATATGAAAATTTATTTTTCACTTATAAGAAAGGGATGATATAACATGATTTTCTTAGTAAATACCCTTTAGTTAATCAACTCTATGTCTATGTCGGCTTACCTGGTGTAGAAAACAAGGGAGATACAACAAAGGTTTTCAATGTTGTCTATAAACTATAATGCATGTGAAATGAATATCAGGAATTCTCAATTTTTATTTTATGGGTTGGAATAATTATTTTTTTCAATGAAATGATAAATAATTCACACACATTAATAAACACATAAAATATGTTTAAGTGTAAAATACATAGCTCCACCTTTGTCTCATCTTGGCACCAATCAAGCACCCCCCCCCAGAATTTATATGATCTATACAACTAGGAAGGAGTGATGAAAGTGTTATTAGAATACCTTGATATTTTTCGTTGAAGAAATACCATGGTTTTTTAAATTCATTCATAAGGATTCAACCCATAATGGATGGAGTCCTTAATAATCATGTAAATTTATAAGATCTAAGATGGTAAACCCTTATTTTTAATTCTATGCATGCTAGCTTATAAAAAATGAAATAATGGGGAATAAAGAGAAACCATTATGTTCATAAAGAGTAACATTCAACATAAGAACTGCCTCTCATCTTGGTTCGTTCCTTTCTCCCAATTTTAGTTGACTTCTCATCAAATTTGGGTGTAATAATTTTTTCATCCTTTATTTTGGAATATCCATTTGATATAGGAGAGGGCCTCTAAATTCTTTTTATTTAATCAATTCTTCATATTTTTTTCCGTTTGTTTGAGACTTTCTGTGATTTTCATTAACTGACATATTATAAAAATACTCCAATTCCATGTGCCCAAATTTCTAGAAATACCAACAATAGTCTAAGAGCCTTCACTACTACAAAACCATCATATAAAAACACTGGAATTTATCTGTGCTAAAAAAATCCACTGATAAAGTTCATCTTTATCATTGCTAAAATAAGAAGTCATAAAGGAATCCCTTTATTAGTACAAAAAAAGCGCGGATAAAATGCACGCTTTATCAGCACTTCATTTTTATTAATGATAAAATTTATCCTTTTTTAGTGATTTATTTTAACGTTGATAAAAGAAACTTGTATCATCACTTCATTTATAGAGTTGATAAATGAAACTTGTATCAATGCTTCATTTATAGCACTGATAAAAGGTTCTCTTTATCCGTTTCTTTTTAGCGCTGATAAAAGTTTAGCTTCATTAGTTCTTTTTTAGCACTAATAAAGGTCCAGAATAAAATAAATAATTAAAAAAAAATAAACCAGTAAATTAAGAAAATTATCAAACATTTTATTAATTAAATAAATATTCATAAAAATGAATAAATTTAATAAACATATATATAGATTATAAATATAAATAAATAGTATATATTAAATATAGATATATAAAATGAATAAGTATAAAATATATAAAATGTCAAATAAAAACAAATTAATGTCTTGTTCATTTTTAATGTTGTTTGATTTTGTTAATTTAACCTATATTAAACATCGTGTGTTGCATTAATTTCATGTATATATATACATGTTAAAGCATTTGTATACCCAAATGAACAGATAAATATATTTATGCAATATATAGAAACACATACACCTAATGTTTAAGAAATTTATTCAAATTTTAGTATATTATAGAATTTCATTATAACATGATACATTTAATATATATTATGTTTTTAATTAGTCAATTTTATTTATTTATTTAGTATTATCCTTACGGTATATGTTTTTGATGTTTTTTTATTTTTTATCTTATTTTTGAATTTGATCATTTTTTATTATTTATTTATAGATATATTTATTTTGTTTTAGTATTTTCAATATGTATTCATCCACATCAATATATATATATATATATATATATATTCATTTTTTAATAAATCATATTTAATCAATAAAAGTTATCCATTTTTTTAATAATTTTAAAGTGTACTCTTTTTAAATTATTAAATTTTACTACTTTTTAAAATAAATGTATTTGAGATTATATTTCCATTAATTATGATAAAAATATATTTCTAGATAAATATTTAGAGAGAAATAATAAACGTGTCTTTAAAATACTAATAAAAATAATAATTAAATAATAAGAATTTTTTAAATAAGAATTTATAAAATAATAAAAAAATAATTATATATATTTAAATTATTATAAAATTATAACAATATCATTTATAAAATTATAATCATAAAACTTTTATCATTGATTTTGTAGCACTAATAAAGTTCAATCTTTATCAGTGCTAATTAAGAATTGTTGAAAAATATATTTATCATCTCTAAAACATTAGAACTGATAAAATTGAGATTTATTATCACTAAAATGACATTTATAAAAGATATATTTTTTAGCTCTTATAAATTTATCACTAATAAAAGTGGTCTTTTCCGCGCTTTTTGAAAGTGGCATTAAAAGTGACCCTGATCTATTTAAAAGAACCCTAACCACGTCTTAGTTTCTTGTAATTATCAAGCTCTTACCTAACTTCTCTGATGTCGACACAACTCCTTTACAGTACCTTGGATTAATCAAGGCTATAATCCAATGTATGTTATTTTCTAATGTTCCTCTATCATAGTTTAATATTTTGGGTTTTGATTTTTTTTGTGCTGTTCCTAAACATGATGAACCCTACATATCTTCTCGTCGCTACTGAAATACAACAAGTGCGGTTGTATTTAATTGTTTTTATCCATTAATATGTAATTTATTGTCTAACCCATTTTTCCCTAGAGACACACATATATGGTTTACTCTCCTCTCAACATTAACAAGGAGATCTCTAATCCCCCTAGGTTTCTCTTCATTTGAATATTATAAGGTTCCAAAATCTCATTCGTTTCTCAAATAAAATTCATCTTATATACTAGATTATATATTCAAAAGGGATAATTATGTGGTATTTTAAAGATTATGGTATTCCAATTTATGGTCCTCATTTATGGGTGATGAACATATAGAAACCAATGTAAGTGTAAAAATCATTAAAACATGTTTTGAAGATTTCATTTATTTATGTAAATTGTTAAACCATGAAATGGGTTATTTAGATTTATGATTTTTTAATAGTTTTATATTTAATTCAAAAAAAATATTTAATTATTTAATAACATTCCAAAAATTAATTAAGTGATTCATGTTGGGAGATATATCTTTTTTTAATTAATTCAATATTATTATTAAACTTTTACCATGGGTTAAAAGAGTGATTGGGAATTTCTTTGGCGATAAAATTATGCTCAATTTTTTTTAATTATTTTAAAAATTGGATAGTGTTGTGAAAATATTGGGTAAATGGAAGTAGAAATACAAAAAAAACATATAAAGATCATATTTCCCAAAAGTAAGTGAGTTATCCACTGTTTGATAATTGATAATGAAAAATATTATATGTGAATTATTAATATATTTACTAATCAAAATACAGAGATAATTAATTTAAAGGATAAAAAATAATTTGAAAATCCATATTATAAAGTGAATATACATATAAAGAACAAAAATTGATTAAAATATACTTTTGATGGTTTAGATCTTTAAGTCCTATAAGTCATGATAATTTGTTATCCATGTCCAAAATTCACAAAATAGAGATATGATCTACCTATTGTAATTAACACATTGTTCCATTCCTTATCCAAACCTCTCTTCTTCATTGATGAATATTTATCACTAGGTTAAGGCATTATCACTCCTTCGGTGATCGGTGGTCCTCAAGAATATTTCTTTGTTTGAAGGATAGTGTAAACTTTTCAAAGGCTGGAATACTTTTTTTCTACTTCAGTGTTATAAAACAAACATATTCCATTGAAGATTAAATATGGATTCCACTGATACTATATTACAAGTATTCCATATGTGTTTTTTTCTGTATATCCATCCAAATTTATCCTTGAGAAAAATTGGTCCTTTTTTCACTACTGGAAATCATGCTTTTCCAAACGCTTGTAAACCAATGTTTCAAAAGAACCATTGGCATAGGTGATCTTTACCAATGGTTTTCATAAACTATTGGTAAAGATCATTAAAAATTGAGTTTTTCCAACGGTTTAATGAAACTGTTGGGAAAGATGAAGACTCCTATACCAATGGCTCTACAAAAACGTTGGTATATCCATATATTAGTTTTGTTTTGCCAATGGTTTCGTTGAAACCATTGGGTATAGTGATATTAAGAGGTTTTTTCCAACTGTTTTTTGAATACTTTGGGATAACATAACTTTCCCAATGGGGTTTTAAAACCGTTGGGAAAGAAAATCCCCAAATATCATCGATCTGCAACTCAAGACATCTGAAAATATTTTCCCTAACCGAGAGCTGGACTCACCCTCTTGAAATTTTTTCCCTAAACCTCAACCGTCTGGAAGGTTTGACTCTAAATCTCCACGCAAATGCTACTTCCCAACACTACAGGTCAGGTTTCCAAAGATATTTTCTTCCTATTTAAATTGGTATGTGTGAGTTCATTTATTTTAGATTTATTCTTCCCGTTTAAATCACTTCGTGTGTGTTAATTCATTTTAGATCTTGTCATTCTATTTTGGTGAAATCTAGTGTGTATTATGATCCACTTATGAAAATAAAGCATATATAATTTTAGGTTATGGTTCGAACCCTACTTCCCAACCTGCTCTAGAGGGTGCTGACTCTAATTTCCAACGGGACATCTATCTTTGATTCAATTAATTTTTGTTCTTCCATTATAAATCGGTAGGTGTGCCTTCATTTATTTAATATTTTTTCATTCCATTTTCTGTAATGTATTTTGTATTATAATCCTCTTATGAACACAATCAATATATCATTTTAGGTTGCGGTTTTGTTGTGATTTATCTATATAGAATAATTTTGGTTGATATTAAAGAGTTCAATATGATCCTGAGTTATTTTATCCTTGGTTTATTTTAAATTTATGGTCTATTGATTTTATTTCGTTGGTTAGCCATAAATACAGTCAGGGCTATCCAGGTGGGGTGGGGGGGGGGGCTGGGTTATCCAAGTTTGGTGGGGGTAGGGCTGTCCATGTGGGGTGGGGGTGGGTTGTCCAAGTGGGGTGCGGGTAGGGTTGTCCAAGTGGGGTGGGGGGGGGGGGGTGTCCAAGTGGGGTGGGGGTAGGGCTGTCCAAGTGGGGTGGGTGTGGGGTGGGGGTAGGGATGTCCAAGTGGGGTGGGGGTAGGGCTGTCCAAGTGGGGTGGGGGAGGGGCTGTCTAGGTAGGGTGGGGGAGGGGTTGGGTTGGGTTGTCCAAATGGGGTGGGGGTAGTGTTGTTTGGGGTGGGGGAGGGTGTGAAGGTTGGGTGGGGGAGGGTGTCCAGGCAGGGTTGTCCAAGTGGGGTGGGGAGGGTGTGCAGGTGGGGTGGGGGAGTGGCTGTCTATTTAGGGTGGGGGATGGGTTGTCCAAGTGGGGTGATAGTAGGGCTGTCCAGGTGGGGTGGGGGGGGGGGTTTCCAGGTGGGGCAGGGGTAGGGTTGTCCATGTGGGGTGGGGGGGCTGGGTTGTCCAAGTGGGGTGGCGGTAGTGTTGTCCACGTGGGGTGGGGGGGACTGGGTTGTCCAAGTGGGGTGGGGGTAGGGATGTCCAAGTGGGGAGGGTGGGTGGGGGGGCTGGGTTGTCCATGTGGGGCGGGGGTAGGGTTGTCCAAGTGGGGTGGGGGTAGGGATGTCCAAGTGGGGTGGGGGTAGGGCTGTCCAAGTGGGGGGGGGGGGTTGGTTGTCCAAGTGGGGTGGGGGTGGGGGATGTCCAAGTGGGGGGGGGGGGTTGTTTATTGGTTACAGTTTTATTTGAATTGCATTTTCTAATTTGGAATTTTACTGTACTCAAACCTAGTCAAACAATATTTCTAACTTTGTGAACATTACAACTTGTATGATTTATTATATCCATTAAAGCTCTTCTAAAAAAATTGATAGCTAAATTACCAATAAATCTTTATATTCCCTCATATATTTAGTTTTTTAAGTTACTCATTAGTTTTATTTTTCTAATTAACTTCATATTTGTTTTCAAAAGCTGTAAATGCAGCCAATTGAAGAGAGATGAAGGAAAAAAATGATGGAGAACAATCATCGAATGGCAGAGCTGGGCGTTCCACCATTAGTGTCTACAGTGAGTACTTTATTTCAAATATATATATTTAAAGAATATATAATGTTATGTGATTATTTTTTTGTAAACAATTTTGTAGGATCCACCTATACGTCGACAGTTATTTGACGAGGAGCCTAGTACTGGTCCTAGTACTCAGGCTGGTGCTACGAGTAGGGTTCGTACTAGTAGTGGATGAGCAGCTTCTCGTACCCGACTAGACCCTGCCCATCCCACTGATATGTCATCCTTACCACATTCTTATCCTGGTGTGTCGTTAGGGACACATGGGATATTTAGGGCTCCCATGTTTTCGCCACCTTCTTTATCTTTTGGCCCATCTTTTTCATATCCTGTGATGATTCCCACTCCCCAGTCAGAATCCGATCATACAACTATCCCATCTTCTTTTCCTTATACTTCTATCACTCCGAGCTTCTATATTCCATCGTCTTTGACTCTAGTTCCACTACAGGGTGTTCCATCAGTTTCTATGGATCGAGAAGTGCTCAATGATCAGACTGGCACAAATATATTTATAGAACCCTAACATTTTTTATAGAAATTTTTATTTTCATTATAACATGTTTTGATAAAATATTTGTTTTTATTTCCTGAAAAATACATCTACTGACGTGAGGCGAGGACGGGGGCGTACACGCATGTGTGTGGTGCAGAACCGCCACACACAGGTTATGGTGGATTACAAGTAAGACAACCAAATGGTTAAGAAAAAAGGGCAGCAATGTTGGAGTTTTTTTGGCGATGCTTTCCAAATACTTCAACATCATTCTCGTCAGCCCGCTATCGTGGAGACATTTTCCATATGAGGTCAAGGATAGATCTTGGGCAGAGATATGGGTAAAAAAATCTGTTGTATTTAATTCCATGAATTATTTTTGTATTTATATGAGTTAATATTTTAATTTCAGCTTCGATTTAATTTTCTCGATGGTGGGGGTGCATGACCGGAATGTCTAAAGGATTTAGGTGACCATTGGAGAGCCTACAAGAATGAGTTTTATAATGGCTGGCGTGCTAGAGTTGGAATTGAGTTAGAGGTGGTACCTATTGTGGATGATTGTCATATAGAGCAGTATCGTTAGATGATTACTCATTGAACGACTACCCAATTTAATGTATTAATTACATTCAAGGTATTTAAATAATAAATTTCATGTTTTTCATTAATAATATCTTTTTCATTATCGAATTTTATTTAGGAATCATCTGGAAAAAATAAAAAAACATTCCTGCAAAAAAATACCTTCACACACTGGGATGTACTACGATGCTAGATCATGAGAGGAAAAAAGTATGAAAATTGTTTATAAGTTTTCTTTATGACTTACACTTTCTTTTGTTTACTCAATTATTTAATCATTTGCTAAATTTTTCAGATAACTTTAGTTTTCAATGTCATTGTAGAGGAAAATAAAGAATACTGAAGGATGTGTACCTCGAGAAAAACTATTTTTCTCGAGTAGACAGAAAAAAGATGGAAGTGTCGTCAACGAAGAGACTCAGCAGTAGATTGTAAGTTATAATTTGTTTATTTTATATTTTAATATCTATTTTTTAACTTAATAATATATTTATATTTGTAATAGGTTGCTTTAGAGTCCCTCGATGCCCAAGAACCAGACAATTTTTGGCCAACTAATCACTTACATCAGGTGTTGGGAGAGGAGCATCCTCACAGAGTACACTGCCGACCTAGGATAGCCCTGATGAGGTATTGGACCTCATCAGGTATGATTTGTAGTGCCAATGAGATGTAGAAAGTTAGGTCATATGCAGAACAGGCTGACAAAAGGGCCACAGAGATGGTATAACAGCCTGCTAGGGAAAACAGTGCATTTATGAAATTTATTAAAGTTCTATGTCCAACACTTCCACCAGAGGCCAGCCCAACATTTGATGAATATATGTCGTCAATATGTTCTATGTATGGTGCACCAGGTGGAAGTTCTAGTGGTTGTCAAGACGATGTCCAGTCTGACGATGATGATGGCGAGGAGTCTGATGCAGAAGAGGAGGGAGAGGAGGAGGGTAAGGCAGATGGCGAGGGCAAGGAGGAGGGCGATGTGGATGGCGAGGGTGAGGAGGAGGGCGGGGAGGAGGTCATTGAGGAGGGAAAGGATGAGGAAGATGGTTATGATGATGGTGATGTGGGACAAGTAGATCCATTACATTTTTTACTAATATTACTGAGATTTGATGTTTAATCTATTCTAGTTGTTCGTTTTATCTAGACCCATAGTATAATATTGGAGATGAGTTATTCTTATATATAGTTTGTTTTCATTAATGTCGATACTTTAGGACAATGATCCTTGGGTCATTTGGGACATGTAAGAGTCAACCCAGCCTCAATCTGAGGTACAGAGTGGTCGGAACCACTCGAAGTGTCTCTCTATAGTTTAAAATAGACATCATTTTAATTGAAAACAACAACTGACATATGGAAAACCAACCAAACGCATTCAGATTCTATTGAAACTTTTGGACAACATTCCATGAGTCATTTTTGATGTGTAAGAGTCACCCCTACCTCAAATTTGAGGCCAGGTGTGGCTGGAACCACACAAAGTGTCTTAGGTTTATTTGAAATAGACAACATTTTAAATGAAAACAACAACTGACTTATCGAAAACCAACTAAACGTATTCGGATTCAGTTGAAACGTTAGGAAAACGATCAATGGGTCATATGTGACATGTACGTGTCAACCCACCCTCAATCTGAGGCACTGAGTGGTTGGAACCACTAAAAGTGTCTCTCTATAGTTTAAAATGGGCTTCATTTTAATTGAATACAAAAACTGACATACGGTAAACTGATCAAACGTATTCAGATTCTGTTGAAACATTAAGACAATGATCCATGGGTTATTTGTGATGTGTAAAAGTCAAACAGTCCTCAATCCGAGTCGCAGTGTAGTTGGGGTCACTCTAAGTGTCTCTCTTTTGTTTAAAATGGACAACATTTTAAGTCCATACGAAAAACTGACCAAACAGATTCTGATTGTGTTGATACTTTAGAACAACAATCCATGGGTCATATATGATGTGCACGAGTCAACCCTGCCTTAATCCAAGGTGCGGTTTCGCCGGAATCACTCAAAGTGTCTCTCTTTAGTTTAAAATGGACTTCATTTTATGTGAAAACAACAACTGACATACAGAAAACTGACCAAACACATTCAGATTATGTTAAACCATTAGTAAAATGATCCATGGGTCATTTTTGATGTGTATGAGTCAACCTCGCCTCAATCTGAGGCACGGTGTGGTTGGAACAACACAAATTGTCTCTCTTTTGTTTAAAATAGACTTCATTTTATGTGAAAACAAAAAATGACATACATAAAACTGACCAAATGCATTCAAGTTCCATTGAACCTTTAGAAAAATGATTCATGGGTCATATGTGATGTGTACGAGTAAACCCAACCTCGTTCTGAGTCCTGGTGTGGCCGCCACCAATCGATGTGTCTCTCTATAGTTTAAAATGGACTTCATTTTAATTGAAAACGACAATTGACATACGGAAAACTTACCAAACACATTCAGATTCTATTGAAACATTAGGACAACGTTCCATGAGTCATTTGTGACGTTTACGAGTCAACCTTGCCTCAATCCGAGGCTTGGTGTGGCCGACACCACTCAAAGTGTCTCAGGTTTATTTGAAATAGACAACATTTTAAATGAAAACAACAACTGACATACGGAAAGGTGACTAAACGCATTAATATTCAGTTGAAACTTTAGGAAAACGATCCATGGGTCATATGTGATGTTTACATGTCAACCCAACCTCTATCCGAGCCATGGAGTGGCCGACACCACTCAAAGTGTCTCTCTATATTTTAAAAAGGACTTTATTTTAATTGAAAACAACAACTGACATTCGGTAATCCGACCAAATGAATTCATATTCTATTGAAACATTAAGACAACTATCCAAGGGTCATATTTGACGTGTTAGAGTCAACTATGCCTCAATCCGAGGTGCATTGTGGCTGGTATCACTCTAAGTGTCTCTCTTTTGTATAAAATGGACAATATTTTAAGTACATATGGAAAACTGACCAAATGGATTATGATTGTGTTGATAATTTAGCACAATGATCCATGGGTCATATATGATGTTCACAAGTCAATATCGCCTCATTCTGAGGCGCAGTATGGCTGGAACCACTCAAAGTGTCTCTCTTTAGTTTAAAATGGACTTCATTTTAATTGAAAAGAAGAACTTACAAACAGAAAACCAACCAAATGCATTCAGACTCTTTTAAACCATTAGTAAAATTATCCATGGGTCATTTTTGATGTGTACGAGTCAACCTTTCCTCATTCTGAGGCACAGTGTGACCGAAACCACTCAAATTGTCTCTCTTTCGTTTAAAATAGACTTCATTTTAAGTGAAAACAATAAATGAAATACGGAAAACTGACCAAATGCATTCGTATTCTATTGAAACTTTAGAAAAACGATACATGGGTCATATGTGACATTTATGAGTCAACCCAGCCTCTATCTGAGGCCTGGGGTGGCCTCCACCAATCAATGAGTCTCTCTATAGTTTAAAATGGACTTCACTTTAATTGAACAAAAACTGACATACGGAAAACCAACCAAATGCATTCAGATTCTGTTAAAACATTAGGAAAACTTTCCATGTGTCATTTGTAATGTGTATGAGTGAGCCTCGCCTCAATCTGAGGTTAGGTGTGTCTAGCATGACTCAAAGTGTCTCAGCTTTATTTGAAATAGACAACATTTTAAATGAAAACCACAACTAACATACAAAAAAACAACTAAACACATTCGGATTCAGTTGAAACGTTCATAAAATGATCCATGGGCCATATGTGAAGTGTATGTGTCAACCTGGCCTCAATCCAAGGCGCGAAGTGGCCGAAACCACTCAAAGTGTCTCTCTATTGTTTAAAATGGACCTCATTTTAATTGAAAACAACAACTGACATACAGTAATCCAAACAAACGCATTCGGATTCTGTTGAAACTTTAGAAAAATGATCCATGGGTCATATGTGATGTGTTGGAGTCAACCGTGCCTCAATCCAGGTTGCAGTGTGGCCGAGATCACTCTAAGTGTCTCTATTTTGTTTAAAATGGACATCATTTTAAGTACAAACAGAAAACTGACCAAACAGATTCTGATTTTGTTGATACTTTATCACAACGATTCATGGCTCATATATGATGTGTACGAGTCAACCCCTCCTCAATCCGAGGCACGGTGTGGCCGGAACCACTCAAAGTGTCTCTCTTTAGTTTAAAATGGACTTCATTTTAAGTGAAAACAACAACCGACAAATGGAAAACTGACCAAACACATTCAGATTCTATTGAACCTTTAGTACAAAGATCCATGGGTAATTTGTGACATGTACGAGTCAACATCGCCTCAATCCAAGGCACAGTGTGGCCTGAACCACTCAAATTTTCACTCTTTCGTTTAAAATAGGCTTCATTTTAAGTGAAAACAATAAATGGCATACGGAAAACCAACCAAATGCATTCGGATTCTGTTGAAACTTTAGGAAAACGATCCATGGGTCATATGTGACGTGTAAGATTCAACCCTGCCTCAACTTGAGGCCTGGTGTGGCCAGAACCACTCAAAGTGCCTCACCTTTATTTGAGATGGACAACATTTTAATTGACAACAACTACTGGCATACGGAAAACCGACCAAACATATTCAGAATGTGTTAAAAGTTTAGAAAAATGATTAATGGATCATATGTGATGTGTACGAGCCAACCCTTCTTTAATCTGAGCCATGGTGTGACCAGAACCACTCAAATTGTCTCATTTTTTTTTTGAAATAAACAACATTTTAAGTGAAAACAAAAATTGACATACAGAAAACCGACCAAACGCATTGTGAATATGCTTATGCTTTAGGAAAACGATAAATGGGTCATATGTGACATGTAAAAGTGAACCCCACCTCAATCCTAGGTGCGGTGTGGCCGACACCACTCAAAGTGTCTCTCTTTTGTTTAAAATGGACATCATTTCGATTGAAAACAACAACTGATATACGGAAAACTTACCAAACACATTAGGATTCCATTTCAACTTTAGGACAACGATCCATGGGTCATATGTGATGTTTACGAGTCAACCCCACCTAAATATGAGGTGAAATGTGGCCTTCACAACTTGAAGTGTCTCAGTTTTATTTGAAATGGACAACATTTTAAGTGAAAAGTACAACTGGCATACGCAAAAATGACCAAACACTTTTGAAATATGTTGATACTTTACGAAAGCGATCCATGGGTCATATCTGACATGTACAAGTCGACCCAGCATCAATCTGAGACACGTTGTGGCCGGTATCACTCCAAGTGTATGTCTAATGTTTAAAACGAACATCATTTTTAGTAAAAACCACTTGTATGTATTATTAATTTTGTATAACACATATAATTACTGTTTCATTTTTTATGTATTTTATTGATAATTGATAATTAAATTATGTATGTATTCAATTATGAATTTAATTCCAGATTCAACATATAATTGTCATCTATGTTTTAAATTGAATTCTAAATAAATTATGTATGTTTATAATTACGTTATGAATTATTATTTAATGCTAGATGTGTATATTTCCAGGGTGCAATGTTAAATGTGTATGCATTATATGTTAAATAATTGGAAAGGGGGGGGGGGAATAGAGAATTACATCACAATAGATTGGAATGGGATTGCAGACCTGTGCAAATTGCAAGCTACTGTGAAATTTTTACATCATAGCCTATGCCAATGGTTTCAAACCGTTGGCATACATTTTTTATGATGTTTTTACCAATGGTTCTATGAGAACTGTTGGTAAAAACCCTTTCCAAATGGTTTTGTAAACCGTTGTAAAATGTTCCTAGAAGAGTTTTTTGCCAACGGTTTCTTTGAACCATTGGAAAAATTTATACCAACGATTCAACCAAACCATTGGGATAGGTTACTATAACTAACCTATCCCAACGGTTCTACATAAACCATCGGGAAAACTTTTTCCCAATGGCTTACTTCCCTATGGTTGGAAGAATCGTTAGTATAATATATACCAACAGTTCTGCAGCCTATTCCAACGGTTCTGAACCGTTGGGAAATATACTATTTCCAGTAGTGTTTGTTTTTTTATCCCTCTAATTATCATCGGATGATACCCTAAAACTCATTATCGGTATCAGAGACCTGTTCTCCAAGTAAACAATGTACTAATATATTAGTTTTTTTGAATAAATAAATGTCATATTATATTATATTAATATCTTATATTACATTATGAATGATTTTTTTGTTCAGCCATAACATATGGATAATATATATCAATGAGGAGAATTTTTGAGTGATTCCCTTAGTTTAGGTTCTTAAGATAATTTAATCCTTAGACACTTAACTGTCCTCCATATCTTGATGATGGATTTTACTCCCTATTTCAAACTAGACTCTCTCCAATAATCAAGAGATAGAAGGAAATCAATCATCTGAGGATGGATTAAATAAAGGTAGTTAAGGTTAGTTGTACTGTAGTATTTAAGTATTATATATCTGTTCAAGATTTCATGTAATATGCATGAAATTGTGAAGTTTTATGCATGGAGTGTATTGAATTTTTGTTATTAAATATTAATTAGATTCTTGATTACTCATGTAGATAATGGATTTTGAACATGATGATATTGCCAAAACCAGAAAGAATAGACTATTGATGATGAATATGTAGAATTATTAGGGGATCAACAACATGTTGATGAAAAAAATGAAAAAACAACAGCACAACATCACAATTTTGAATAATATTATCAAGGTAAGAAGTCAAGGTATAAAATTTGAGGTTGGTTGGAATCAAAACAACCAACTAATTGACCCCCAACAAGTTAATGTTAATTAGTTATCATGGGGTCACAATGAGGATGAATATACTGATTAATATTCAATAATGGAACTCAGTCCAATATGTAATGAAGAAAATCATTTGGAATGATATAATGGTAATGTCAAAATATAATTTCTCTATTTTAGTAAAAAATTATATAATGAAACGTTGATTTAGATTTCAATATTCCTTACAGACACTGTTTATTTTAGAATTTTTCCATATTAAATTTGTCCTAGTAGCCACTAGAAAAACCCATAGAGGCTTACAAAATATTATGATGAAGTTAAATGAAGGATATGTTGATGGGAAGATAAAGCCCCACCCAACACTTTTTATGAAAACATTATAATGAAGGAAACATGGAATGCATTCAAAAATCATCGCAATGAGAAATCATTTCAAGTGCATTGGAATTGATAATATATTCGTTTACATTATTTATTTTATCTAATTTTATTCAAAATTGTTTACTTATAAATCATCAAAATAGTGATGAAAATAAATAACATGCATCAAAACCATCGTACGCCTATCAGAAAGGATGGATGGGTTACCCTTAATTAGAGAATAAATTGGTATGTATGTTAAATCAACAATAAAAGACTAATTATGTGATATGAAACAACATATGTTTTTTTGTTCATATGTAGATTGATGAATCAAAATCTGAAGCCACTTAAATCCCATGTAATGTGCTATGGAAGGAGGATCATATAAATAAGGATGGTATATTAGTTGATGAAAACACAAAAGAAGTTTGGGAAGCCTTTGTAAGTATGAAATAATTATAATTCATTATGATATATAACAATATTTCACAAAATAAATATGTGCATATTTTTTTATATGGTTTATACACAAGAATCGAAAACAGTCATACTAGAATAAAAATGAATGTCTGTAGCTTTGAAGCAGCCTAAACAATATGGTAGTGTTATAGGATTAGGTTTTGGAGTCTCTCCTCGAACATATTTTGATAAGATAAAACCACATGAAGTAATATATAATATGATGAGATGAATTCATATAAAAATAGACTCACTACAAGATATTAATTTTTAGTCTGGTTTCAAAGACCAATGTATAAGAAAATATCAAAGCGAATAGGCTATAGATAAAAGATCTTCACATAATCCAAATGATCCAACTAGCTTTGAGGCTAGTCATTACCCCAAACCATACCTGAGGTAATAAATTTTTTCATTACTCTTTCACCTAAATGTGAATAAAAAAACCTTCAATAAAATTATATTACTAAACTTCTACATGGTGTAATTATATGTGATCTTTTTCTATCAACAACCACATACCACCATGTTGCGAAGGTTACATTGTATAATATTTGAGGAGATGAGCTACACAATTAACCCATCCCAAAAGATCACATCAGAGTGAGGATTGAGTTAGATTATGATCCTACTACAGATTTTCCTATTACACTTGATGATCTAGATATTACAATGGTTGATGATGTTTTTGGAGCTTTCATAGCATGGATATATAATCTTATAAAGATACATGATGTATGTATTTATCAATTTTTTCGTTTGAAAACCATGTACTAGTTAATGATAAAAGGTCTAAAGTGATGTATGATATTACAGATGAATAAAGAGGCAGAGAAATGAGTAGTCAAATTTGGAAAATCTAGTGAATCAAACAAGAACACAATAAAAACTTCTGATTGTACCTTTTCTCCACCAGTTCTAGTGAAACATTTATTAAAAGTAAAAATTCATACAGATACAACAAATAAATATAAATAAATGTTTTACATTCACTATGAAGAATAAATATTTAGAACATCCATTATAGACAGAATTGGTATCAAGTCTCCAAATGATATTCTCAAGCATGAATATATGAGAGTCTAAAATATGAATACACACATAAGGTAAATTTTCATAATAATTATTTCCAAATAGTGAGATAAATATGATTATTAATGTTAATAACTATTCATATTTTTTACAGGTGTTTATATTAAAACAATATAAAGGGATGATTGTGAGAATCATGATTTGGATTTATCAATCCTAGTATCATATCTACAATAGGAATTACATTGAAAAAAATAGAGCGAATACACATGATGTGTTTTGTGAATCAGTAATACACTACAATCAACATTTTATAAATAAACATCGAATTATATATTCAGTATCTATTTTAATGATACTTTTTTTTATGTTAGGGATGTCACTAAATACATGCTAAATCATGGAATGAGATCTGTTTATAATAAGATATAGCCCATGGATTGCGAAAAATGATAACAAATTAATTTATAGGTAGAAAGATTTAACTATCAAAACATTTAAAAACAATTAACTTATTTAGTCAATGTTTCTCCATTGTCGAAAACAAGATAATGAAATTAATTGTGTATATTATGTTTTCAAATTTATGAGAGAAATAATACAACATGAAAAGACTAGTATCCTGCAAAATGTAATTCAAAAAGGTAATTATCATTTAATTAACTATATTTCATAATCATTTTTTGGTTTATATTTTCTTAGTATTATCATGATTTCCCACAAAAGAGTTACTCAAAAGAAGAAATGATTTTTTTTAGAGATGAGTGGATAATGTAATTTTTTCCAGAATGTATGCCATCCAAAAATTTAGATGATTTCATTCTTTGTTTGTGATATAGTATGAGTTATGAACAATGAGTGATATTTGGTGTGTGAAGGATTAGTGTCAATATTCTTATATATTATTTTTGATCTATTTCTCATGGTGAAGTTTAATGGAGGAAATCAATTTGTTTAGAAGCAATGATCTGATAACAATAAAATTTTTGGGAAAATGATGAGGTGGAGGTGGATTTGGAATTGAAGGAAGAGGCGTAGGTGGAGGCGAAGGCAGAGGTGGAGCAGGAGGTGAAGGTAGATGTAGAGACGGAGTTAGAGACTGATGTGGAGGAGGAGGCATAAGAGAAGATTGTGGTTGTGATCGAGGAGGAGGAGGATAAGAAGTGATGAATTGAAAATAATAATTTTTTTGGGAAATGAAGTAATATAAGGATCATACCATGATTGGGTTTTAGAATGATTTTTTAAATGTACACACAACTCCTTCCACTTAAGATAAGATCCATTGTGCAGCTTTCCAGTTGAAAATGAAATTTTAGTAAAATAACACGTGGCATAATCAAAACTGATCAAACACATTAGAAATGTTTTGATACATTATGAAAATGATCCATATATCATTTTTGACATGTAGGTATCATCCACACCTCAATTCAATGAATAGTATGACCCATATGACTCTAAGTGCATATTTTTTATTCAAAAGTGACATTAATTTTAGTAAAACAACAACTGACATACAGAAAACTGAGAAAATGCATTTGGATTGTTTTGGTAATTTAGAAAAATGATCCATACATCATTATTGATGTGTATGTATTATATTAACCCTAATCTAACACACTATGTCGCCAGTATGAATTCAAGTGTGTCTTTTTATTCAAAACGAACATTAATTAAAAAATAACTGAAATTCTAAAAATGAAGAAAAAACATTTTGATTAATCTTATTCTTTAGGAAAAAGATCCACAAGTCATTTACGACTTTCAGAATTCAGATATGCCTTAATCTGGCACACACTGTGACTCTAAGAGCATCTTTTTCTTCAAAAATTAACATTATTTTTTGTAAAAAACCAACGGACATACTCAAAACCGATAAAATTAATTTTATTATGTTGGTAATTTAGGAAAATTATCAATGCATCATTTTTCAGGTGTAGGGATCATATACCCCTCTATCTGATGTACGGTGTGACTGGTATGAGTCCTACATCATATTTGTTTTTTCAAAAGTGACATTAATGTTAATAAAATAAAAATTTCATACTCAAATCCAAGAAAACACAATCCTAATATTTTAATAGTTTAGGAAAATGATCCCATGAGTCATTTAGGACATGTAGTATTCAGCAGGGTCTCAATCTGACACAAAGTGTGACCAGTATGACTCCAAGTACGTCTTTTTTATTCAAAATTGACATTCCTTTTAGGAAAAAAGATTATACCATACTCAAAACTTATAAAACACATTATGATTGTTTTTTTACTTTATTATAATGATCCATATATAATTTATGATGTGTAAGGATCATCCACACTTCAATATGACACACAGTTTGACCTCTATGACTGAAAGTCTGCCATTTTTATTCAAAAGTGACAATAATTTTAGTAAAAAAACTAACATGCTAAAATATTATAAATTGAATTAGGATTATTTTGACACTTATGAAAATGACCCATAAATCATTTGGGACATGTAACATTCATTTGTGCCTCAATCGGATGCATGGTGTGATCAGTATGACTCCAAGTGCATCTTTTTTTATTCAAAACTAACATTAATTTTAATAAAAAAGCTAAAAAATCTATAATAGAGATTCCTTTTTCTTATTTTTGTTTATTTCAATTAAATTTTGTATTTGTATCTTATTTTGGTAAATTTGTTATTTTTTCTACTGATGTAGTGTGTTGTTGCAGCACACTGCACCTATTTCTAGTGATGCAGTGTGCTGCAACATCAGATTGTAGTTTCCACCTTTATCAGTGCTACTAAATATGTTGATAAAGGAATCAATTATTCTCTATTATACATGAACTAGTAAATTCGATCTGTATCAGTGCATTAAAAAGCACAAAGAAATCATACATTTATCAAAAAAATGCATTGATAAATCATACTTTTATCAAATTCCTAGAACCTTTAATAAATACTCTTTACAACTTATATGGGTAGTTTCTTGGGAGTTTTATTAAATTTATAAATATGATCACTATGTTCTACATCATCATCCCAACTAGAGCAGAATTCATCAGAAGAATTACAATTGGAATAATTATTTCATGTTGTGCCATTCAAATTACCATCTGCTGGAAGTGTTTTTTCATATATAGTTAGATTCATCATTAACTTCATTTTCCATATTTTCATTATATTATTATAATTCTTGGAATAAATATCCATCCAATATAGCTCAATCATTTCCCTAAATCTATAATTTATAAATACTCTCTTGGATAGTTAGAGGTAAACCTACCTCTGACACTGCTTGTAGATCCCTAGGCCGGATTGACCACTAAGTGGGGGGGGGGGGGTCTAGGGTTTAATTTTAAAAAATTATCTTTTTTAATTAATCTTCATGAACTTGTTGAGGTTATAAATCCACTTCATGATATTTCATAATATCACTTTGTATGCAGAAATGATATGAGAGAGCAAAACACAAAATATTTACAAGGTTCAACATAATTCCCTACTCCATGCCATGTTGGTAATTCCAAAAACATGGATTATTTACTAAAAAATAATTTAATACAAATATTTACTATCAACAGTGTGAATACAGTTGTTTTCAAATCCCATTGAAAGTATTTTTCCCCCCACTAAAACAAAGGGATTCCTTTTTCACATAGCTCTAACTAGAAGTCTTCAACTTATCCTAAAACCAAATCGAAGACTTGAAATTTGTTAAAGTATTGATATAATATAGGATGATGTTTGATCTTCCTCTATGAGCTCACTAAATCTAAATTGCTCATGTACCTCATTAAGAAGTTCATAATTATTTCTCTCAAGATGCCTTCCAGGTTTGAGGCCAAATATATTCTCCTCAATCATTGAATTATCAGGTACACAAGTTGTTTCTTCTTCGAAAGACTCCCAACTCAAACTCGTTCTCTATTTGATATAATAATTTATCAGGATCACAAAAGGTATTATAATGATATATAATGTTTCATCATTATCATGCACATATCTATATGCAACAATGAAGTGCATGGGGATCTCCATTATTCCATGATTTATATTTTCCATTTAAATCCCCATATAATTGTGTTTATGGATAACAAAATGTATGCCTCCCATAAATATAGATACCCAAAATTACTTAGGTATTTATATTTTTCATTTAAATATACCCCAATATATTTGGGTATTATTTAACTTTTTATGGTTCTCATTTGAAATACCTCAATGGTTGGTATTTCTTTCTTTATGCAGTGTATCTCCACCACCTAACGAGATTTTCAATTTATTCTTATTTAAACGGATAACCATCATTTTGGTAGTGTATCTTCCATCTTTAAACACCCAAAGGATTTTGTTTTTCATCCTTTTGTTCACACATGTACCTCACATTTACATGCTCATTAAAAATACTTGAGGAGTTTTAGTATTTCATCACATGACTTAGTTATCATCTGAACTCACATAGAATGCATATACTCAAGTTTGAACACTCAAAGGATTCAATAATTGTATTTCATTACATTTAATCAAGTGGTTTATTTTTTTGAATACCTGTGGTAGCTCATTATGGGACCTTATTTAATTTTAATGCATGCAATGCGAAGCTGCATGCATGACCATTTCGATCATACATATACAATTCAATCTTGAATATAATACATCTAGGAAGTTCAACATTGTGTAGTGATATGACATATCGAAGTTCTCTACTCATGTAGGGAAGTGTATGAATTTCCTGAGTGGAATGTTCTTTAGAATCACTTGGATATTTGAATTTCCATAAGGCATTGAACATTAGATAAAATATTGAATTGGATAGATTCCATGATCATAGTGTATTGAACATGGAGGATGAACCACATTATAAACAACCTCAAATGATAGAACAAGAATAAAAAATTCATCACTTGATCAGATATTCTAAACTAGTGTGATCTGATAACATGGTAAATGTTCACATGGTTTTAAGTGGAGGAATAGTGTTCTTCTATCCACTATCCCACATCAGTTCATGTATCTATTTTTTCCTTATTACTTAGATGTTGTTGATACCGTTTTTATAAGGCAATAAGAGAAGGTGCTTAGTCAATGATTTTAAGGCCATGTGATAAGGGCCTATCCATATAGTTTAATGTCACGTGGTAAGGAAATCTAATCAGAAGGTGCTTAGTCAAAGCTTGGTGTGGGACTTATATTTACGTAGCCCAAGGAACTTTAACGAATATTGGTTTCCATGTTGGATTAGACCCTATTGGGAATATGGAAAAGGAAGAATAATGTTGATTTGGAGTGTTGGTTTTGAACCTCAGAGAGGCTTCCTACATATCCGATTTAGATGAGAATCAAAGTTCAAGTAGTTCAACGAGTCTTGTAGGAGAGTGTAGTCCTTTGAGAGAAATGAGGTTTGGATTACTTCTTAAAAAGGATTCTTTTTTTGGATGAAATGAGATGGAGATTGGTCCATAAGAAGGATTACTATGTATCCAAATTATGGTGGTAATTAGAGTTCTTATAGTTCAATCATAAGAGGTGTTTTTGAAAATGTTATGATCATCACAAATCTCTAATCCCACAATAGTCATGATCAACATGAGAAAAAATAGGATTTCAAAGATTCAACCAAGGTACACACACAACATTCCTCCTCCACTGTCTGAAGAGGATGGGCCTATGGCAGCGAGGGTGGATGAGGGCACAGAGTAATGAAACTTTCAATGTGGGATGACTTTAGAGGTCATGCAGCCTGACTCTCAGAAGATTAGGGACTTAACTCATTGGGAGTGCCCTTATTATATCCCATGAGAGGAGGGAGAATTATCGTTTCTTTGAATGGAAAATAATGTGTAGCCCTAACTCTCCCTATTGGGGACCAGAGTATCTGTGTAATAGAGATGAGGAGGGGATGTCATAACCCAAACCCTAATCCTCCTAACCGAGAACTCCCTAACATTGTTTCCCAAAGAAAGGCCCCTGTGACTATGGATATAAAAATACACAAAAATTCAATGAATCCTAACCCCACTGCCATACTAATTTGGAAAACCTCTAACCATAGATATAAAAACCCAAACAGGAGACATGCTGCTGTGCCTTTCCCAAAGGTTTGATAAGTCAAGAGGTTTTGGTGGAGGATTCAACTTAGTCCCTTTCTAATAAGGGAACCAAGGAAGGATGTACACTTACATCACTGGATTTAAATAGGTTTTATAAGATGATGTGTAGGACCCGTTCACAACACTTAAACTTGGCTATGCAGTGTAGTTATACCACATAGGTATACCGCATAAGTACACCACATAGATATGCATCATAGGTACCCCACGTTGGAGCACCTTGCATGCCTTCAAGTTGACTGAAAAAAGTGCTGAACATAGGAAAACCAGGGCTATGAAAGCTTAAAAAATTTAAAGGAATTCAATATGTGGTTATCCCATGTAATTATCTCTTCTCTTATGTTTTTTAGAAAGATACCTGAGAAAATTTGTGGGATCTGGGCAAAAGGGCTACACAACGGGAGCTCCAAGAGTTATTATTAATTTTTCTATCATCAAATGAGGAGCCCAATGGTACTGTTTATAGTTAAGGAGGGGGGTTGATCGAAAGGAGTTTTTCAGCTTGGGTTTGATGTGCATCTCTTTTGCGTAGCACTTTCATGTATGTTCACAAATGGAATTTCGTCATATAGCTCCATCACATATCTTCTCGGCGCTTTTCTGTCACGTAGCTCCTCTGCTTAGGTCCCTTGAAATTTTTATGCCGTTTTTACTTATTTCATCTACGTCTTGAGACTTTGAAATATACAGGTGATGTATTCATAGTTTTTTTGTCTTATTAAGGAGTGTTAACAAAATCCTCCCCTTATTATTGGATCCGATTAGAAAGAGGTGTTGGAGTTGGAGGCCTAGAACAAAATACTTTGTACATTATGATAGACTTGTATTAATTAATACCTTATCACATATTTTTTATTCTTGTATGTGATAGTTCATGTGATAATTTCATAAGGATAAATATTTCACTACAGATTCATAGAGGAACCCTGATATGATGAGAACCCAGAAGTTCCATAACAATATTTTTGAATATATGTTCTATGCAAGGATGATGCTATTTGAGGGACACCAATAATACATGACATTAGGCGTGAGGAATTATAAATCTTTGAGGAACCTTATCATTGTGTCCACCCATGGTAATATTCAGAAAGATATTAAGAGAATGAGACCCTCCAGTAGGAAATCCAAATATCATAGTGTCATTGGATGTTCCTATCTGCATAAAATTGTACTCGTCCTTAGAATTTAAGATTATTATTTATGGGTACTACACCTCACACACATAGATGTATTGATGAAAACTGTTATGAAACACTATTCTAATAGAGGTAGGATATTTTCTGTGCTTCACGAGTAATACTTCATTAATAGATAACATGAGAAAAGATTTGTCTCTATTTTTCCATAAATAATGTTGATATCTCAGGCCCTTTGATGGAATTTATATAGCCTAAATAAATCCTTGACCATGGTAAGGAATGGAAAAGTTCAATTATAGGAATTCAAAGAAAGAATAATCATGCACAAGGGTTGATGGAACTATCATGAAACCCGCTTTATTAGAGATATCACGACAAAGGGATTACATTACATGGTAAGCGTTCCTAGCCGGTGACACATCATTGTGGAATTAAATTCATTCTTCATGGATTTCGTGGTGAGTTTCTAGATACTAACCTTGTAAATTAGGTAGGCTCCACCTAATTCCACTAGGAAAGAGTCTTAGAGGGTCACAAACATGGCATGCCCAAGTATCTGAGTTAAATATTCATTTTAGAAGTTGAATAAAGATTATTCCATATTAGGGTTTAATAATTATTCAAGGATGTCTGATCTAATTTATTTCAAAACTAGTTATTTGAGAGAATATATTATGGTAGAAATAACATATTACTTAGCGAGTAATGCAATGATATTTATTTGAGAAATAAATAGTCATTATTCAATGTCTAATAAACTTGGTGGAGGAAATAAAGAAAATGGAAGAACAAAAGTACAAGCCGTGTATATTAATATGCATGCCATGTAGTTTTTATGGGTATTTTTGATAAATAAATTTTTTTATTTAATTAAATAATATTCTGTGTAATTTTTTAGGAGCATGTAAATTAATAATAATAGTTAACTGTTATTATTAGACATGTGGTTTTTCTATGAATTATATAAAATGAATAAATTATTTGGGTAGTTAATTAATATTGTTATTCTAAGTAATAAAATCAAAATTACATTATTCTCATTAGCATATTCATTCTTTGTGGTTGTGAAAAACGAATCTAGAGAAATCTCTAAAGACAAGAGAGAGTTATTTTCCTCCAAGAACGCTCTCAAGATACGAGAGTTATCCTCCTCCACTGGATCAATGAGAGAACTTTGGAAGTGAATCTTAATGAGATCGATGGCAAACATTACAAGTGGAGGCTCTTACATGCTAGTACTCGAAGATCCCTTCGGTGATGTCCAGAGATACGTGGGGCACATGTGGATCAATGCTAGAGGAATCCTACACTTGGTTTCTATGACGCAACGACGGATCACATCAAATCGTGACCAGAAATATCAACGAAGAGAGAATTCAATCAAGGTAATTCTTGTAATTTAATTAAATTAATTATAACTAAAATGTTATGATCCTCTCTAGGGTTTCAGGACTCCCCTATTTTCTTTCGTTCTTTTCTCTATTTCAAAGATCCTTTGTTTTTTCATTGTGACAGATCTTGGATTGACCGTTGTTAACAAAAAAAATCAAGTTCGGTACACCCATCCATGCGCTTCTGCTACAACCAAAACCTACAAGTGGTATCATAGGGGTCCTATCATTGATTATAATTATTTATTTTTTTTAATTATTTACGCATTTAATAATTTAGTTATTTCAATTAATTTTAATCGTTCGGTAAATTTTAATCTCGGTATTTGTTCCTACTTTTTCATTTATCATTCACATTATAGAAAAGATATTTCATTTTAATTTTGATTAAAATAAAATAAAGGATCTCATCCAAAGGGTCCAATGGTTCCTGGCCTTACAAAACTTGAACACACAACATGTATTCAGCAGTACAAATCATGTAGTCAAGGATCAGTGCATCAGTCTGGTCTGCCAAACATAGGTGTGTGTTAGAGTATATCTATGTCTTAAATGACTCTGTGTGATGACTGGGAATAGCTAATACATGGTTTTCAGAATACACACCATGTTTCCCACTGGACACGACTTGTAGTCCCTTCAGGATAGGGTCGTACCATGTACCTCGTTCATGGATTTCCTATCTAGAGACCATGTAACATGGACACTACATGGTGTGTGACCCACTTGACGCGCCATGTACTCCGAAGATTTCTAAAGTACATCTACATGCCATGTCCTCGGGCATGTACTTCAGATGGATGGTGAATGGTAGTACATGTTGTGTAGTCAGAACTATATACCGTGTACTTATCCAAATTATGCAGATTTATTAAAATTTATCTTTATATTATACAAACCCTTGTGACATGTACTATAGTGCGGGTGTAAAGATGAGGCACAACATGTGATAGGTGTTTTATATATACGTGTTTAATTTACCATCTTCATAATGTTAATTTCTACACATTTGGTAGTTAAGAACAAGAATTCACCAGGTTGCCTCCAAGGTACAAATTACATACAACAATAATTTTAAATGAATTTATTTGTTTAAAATTAAGATGGATGAGAATCTCAAGGAAATTCAGTAAAGGGTTTAAGCTAAAAGGATTTATTAATTAAAGATAATTAATTGATTCAAGCATGATTTATCTTTAAAAAGATAGATTAAATAATTTAATTCTAGTTTTATTTATGCATAAATATCATTGCATGCATGGATGATCATTAGATAGACTAGGGCCTTTGTATGTGGATGGTGTCTTTAAATTAATTTATTTAAATTAAATTTGTTGGCCTCTGATCCTTCTTCTCATTAATATGTAGGACCTATGTGACATAGGTTTCTTTTAAGTAAAACTATGTTTAACCCCCTATATGCATGTGATATAAAATAATATGTAATGGATAGAGCTCCCAAGATAGTGGAGTTGGTTCAAGTTAGAAGCCAAGGTGAAACCAACCCAAGGAGATACAAAAGTGGGCAGGTAGAAATAATATTAAACAAGTAGGAAAGATGTAACTAAAATAAGACCGGATTATGGGTAAATATTATCATAGACATGGTTAATAACATATGTATATCCCATATAACATTAACAATCATGTAAGAAAGATAACAAAATGGAAATTTACATATAAGGATAAAATCCCTCAAAGAAATATTAAGTCATTATAGCCTTCCATAATCTTGGTTAGAAATGAACCAAAGTTCAAAGTGCTTGACCAACCCTAGTTGGAGTGCATTAAATTATCAGGGAGTTATAATTCAAGGTTTTGGGTTGACTTGACTTGGATCACATCAATGGTTTACTGCCACAACAGGACTCGTTTTGACCAAGAGGAAAATGTTGAGGAAATCAAAAATAAAGGATTTTAGGATTGGGGAGTCAAATCAGAGGATCAAGGGACTGCGAGTTAATTCAGTTGTCATTTGGAATGCCTACCTAAAACCAGTCATGTTTCTTAACCAACCCTAGTCGGGGTAATGAGAAGGGAAATATGGATAATTTCCACTATAATATTCACGCAACAGAATACTCAAAATTCAATAGTGAGGGATATTAGATTTCGACGAAAAGTGGGAGACTACTAAGTATTAATTAATATATTTGTATCGTTTTTATTTTGATAATGTACTAAATATTTTATTATCTTATTTTTTAGAAATTTTAAGAAAAATTAATTCAAACATATCATTTTGAACCATAATCGAGAATGAAAACCCTCTCACTGGCACCAATTTTTAAGAGTGGTAGAGGCATTTACACATCATCCTTTACCATGAGAGGAAAATGTATATGCTGGAGAAGCCTATTCGAGTTAATCATGGAAAAGACAATAGTGATGAGGAACTATCTATCTATATGAAACATATGGATGATTCCACTGATGTCCAATGTTTCATGTTGTCATCCATGTCTAATGAGATCTTGAAGCAACATGAAAACATGGACATGTATAACATGATGTCTCCCCTTAAGGATCAATATCATGATAAGGCAAGACATGAGAGATATGAGATCTAAAATGATTTGTTCACAACTGATCTTGGAGTGTCTATGCCAGTTGGGCCTCATGTAGTCAATATTATAGGCTACATTGAAAGCCTATATATCATAGGGATTTAGTTCACGGATGTGACGCGTACAGATCTCGTCCTATCATCACTGCCCAAGAACTTATCTATCTTTATTGTCAACTACAACATGATAAATAATGAGAATATTCTATCAGAACTTATGGCCTTAATTCACCATGTAGATAAGGATATGGGGTGTGAAAAACCCCCAGTACTTATGGTGAATAAGAAAAGGAAGCACAATACGAAGGGTCTAAGGACGGATAAATTGTATGAAGCCCTTGAGAACTGTCCCTCCAAGAAGGGGAAGATCCAGAGGTAGGGAAAGGAATAAGAGGCGATGTGTTCGTCATGTGGTAAGCTAGGCCACTGGAAGAGGAACTACACCCAGAAGTGTGGGGATGCTAAATGTGCATTCGTTATCGAGTGTAATCTTTGAATTTATACACATTGGGTATTGGATATAGCTTGGGGGATCACATATATATTAAAATGAAAAAAGTATATTTTGAAATATTTTTAGAGGAGGGAAAGATCTTCGAGATGCCAATGGCATGAGGCTGTCTCCATTGGCCATTTGTTATTACCATATCTCATTGCCAACTTGACTGCTTTTGGTTTTACCTTACTATTATTATGTACCTAGTGTTACCAAGAACATAATTTTGTATCATGCTTGGATATGGATGGATTTATTTTCACGATTGGAAATAAAGGTTTATTCTTCTATAATAAAAACTTATGTTATGGTATGGGACATTTAAATAATGGTTTTTGTGTATTAAAATATGAAAACCAAGTGTTGGAAATTGATAATGAAAAAAACTCACATGACTCATACAACACCTACTTGTTGTGTCACCGTCTAGGTCATGTAAACGAGAAGTGCTTGAAAAAGCTCTTCCAAGATGGTTATTTAGACTCTATAGAGATAAAACAACTTGATAGATGTAACACTTGATTACAAGGTAAAATGACCAAGCTACCTTTTCAGTGGATAGGGTGAAAGGGACCCAGAGCTTCTCGGATTGGGGAAGATGGATGTTTGTGGACCATTTCCAGTTCAATATTGAGGTGGTCATTCATACTTCATTAATTTTATTGATTATTTGAGTAAATATGTATACATCTAATTAATTAGGTATAAGTCAGAGTGCATAGAGATATTTAAGGAAATCGAGAATGAAGTATAAGATCATCTTTCTAAGAAGATAAATAAGCTTATATCATATCGAGGTGGAGAATATTTAAACCAAGAGTTGAGTGACCTTTTATGAGGGTCTGGGATTCTACTTCAACTCACACATCCTTATAAAACATAGTGGAATGTTGTTAGTGAAAGGAGGAACCACACCGTGTTGGACATGGGGAGGTCGATGATGAGTCATGTAGATCCTACATTATCCTTTTGGGGATATCCATTACAAAATGAAACATACACATTAAACTAAGTACCAAATAAGGTGTAAAATGGAATTACCTCAAAGTTATGGAATGTAAGGAAACCCATTTGGTCGCAGACACTAGTATGGAGATGTGGGTAATTTTTTAAAGCATTGTCAGGAAAAAAAACTAGCACCCCATGGAATGTGGTGTATCTTTAAAGGATATAATAAGGAAATTAAAGGATATTACCTATGTAATCCTTCAGATAGGAATGTGAATGTCACGAGATAAGCCGTATTTTATAAGAGTGAGAACAACCACAAAAAGGATATTGGGAGAAAGATTGAATTCAATGAAGTTGATGATCAAGATACATAGGAGTTGGTACAAGGACAAGTTCCATAAATCCTCATGGAAGAGGTTACATAAACACAAGTACTGTGTAGGAGCTCAAGAGAGGTAAGGAAAATAAATAGATTTGGTTTCCTAGTCACCTAGGACGGTGAATCACTATTTTTGGACAATGATGAACCTCACTGCTACAAGAATGAAGTAGAGAGCTCAAATGCTGCAAGATGGATAAAGGATATGAATTCTGAGATGTATTCCATGTATCAGAACCAAGTCTGGGTTCTGGTCGATGAGCCAATTTATGTAAATCCTATTTAATTCCAATGGGTATTCAAGATAATTATCGACATGGAAGGCCAAGTTAGCACCTATAAAGCAAGGATAGTGGCTAAAGGATTCTAAAACCATCAAGGAATTAACTATAATGAATCCTTCTCACCAGTTTCCATTTTTAAATCCACTAGAATAATACTTGCCAAAGAATCTTACCATGACTATGATATTTGGAAGATGGATGTCAAAACAGTATTCCTTAACAGGAATCGTCAATAAGTTTTCTATATGACCCAACCAGAAGGGTTTGTGACACTAGGGGAAGCCAAACAGGTTTGAAAGTTACAGAAATCCATTTATAGATTAAGGAAAGCATCCAGGTCATGGTACATTCTATTTGACGATTCCATAAAGGAATTTGGTTTCATTATGAATGAATGTGAGCCACATTTTTATAAATGTTTTAATGGTAATATCATAGTTATCCTTGTATTTTATGTTGATGACATATTACTTATTGTAAATGATATACCAGTCTTATAGTCAGTTAAGGACTAGTTGAACAAGTGTTTCTCCATGAAGGGCTTTTGGTGAAGTAGCCTACATTATGGGGATCAAGATTATTCGTGATTCATCCAAGAGGCTTCATGGACTATTTCAAGGAACAATAATTGACCAGATACTAAATAGATTTAGTATGGAACAGTCAAATAGGGGATTGGTTTTAGTGTCACATGGCCTATATCTTTATAAAATAAGGTGTCCTCAGACACAATAAGATAAAGAAAGTATGAGTAAGATCACATACATTTACGATATAGGATCCATCATGTATGTCATGTTATGTACCGGGGTTTATGTTGAATATGAACTGAGAATGGTAGGAAGATATCAAGAAGATTCAAGAGAACATCATTTGATTGATGTTAAGACTATCCTTAAGTATCTGGGAAGAAATAAGGATATGTTCCTAGTGTATGGATGAGATGAGGGGCTTATCATCAGAGGTTATTTTGATGATGGTTTGTAGATAGATTGGAATGATCTAAAGTTGCCATATAGATATTTTTTCTATCTCAATGGAGGAGAAGTGAGCTGGAAGAGTTCAATGCAGCTAGTTATCACAGATTATATTGGAGAGTCTGAATATATAGAGACTAATGATGCAACCAAGGAAGCTGTCTGGATTTAGAACTTCATCTGGGAGAATGATGTGGTGCCTAGACGTAGAGACCCTATCACATTATATTGTAATAATACAGCAGCGATGGCTCTTTGAACAGAACCTTGGTCATATTAATGGACAACGAACATTCTACAGAATAATCACCTCTTGACGAATTTATATCAAAGGGGTTAATTTTCAGTGGTAAGTGTGTCCATGGAAGATAAAATGGAAGACTCCATGACTAAAATAATATCTCATTATAGGCATGAATACCATGTTAGAGCTAGCGGGTTAAAGGTTGTTAGCAATTGGTTGTAGTCCAAGTGGTAGTTTGTTGGAGTTGGTGGCCTAGAACCAACTACTTTGTACTTTATGGTAAACTTGTATTAATAAATACCTTATCAATTCTTGATTATTATTCTACATGACAGTGCATGTGATAATTTCCTTAGAATAGCTGTTGCACTAAAGGGTTATAGCGAATCTCTGTTATGATGAGAACCTAGAAGTGCCATAACACTATTTTTGAATATATGTTATATGGATGGATGATGTTATTAGAGGGACACAAATAATATTGGCCATTATGGGTGAGGAATCATAATGCTTTGACGCACCATCTCTTAGTGTGAGACATTTGTAATATCTAGGAGTATATCATGAGAATGAGACCTGCTGATAGGAAATCCACATTTCATAGTTTAATTGGATATTATTATCTGCAGACATCTGTATTGGTCCTTATACTTTAAGATTATTATTAACGGGTATTAAAACTCACACACATATATTTATTGACAAAAAATGTGATGACAAACTATTCATAGTGAGGTAGGATATGTTGGGTGTGTCACAAGTAATACTGTATTAATAGAAAATGTGAGAAAGGAATTGTCCCTTCTGTTCCATAACAGAAGATGATATCTTAGGCCCTTTAATGGATTTATATAGCCTAAATAAATCCATGTACATGATAAGGAATGGGAAATTTCAATTTTGGGATGTCAAATTATGAATAATCAATCAAATGGGTTGATAACACTATCATGAAACTCGCTTTATTGGAGATATCTTGACTAAGGGATTACATTACACGGTAAGCATTTGTATGAGGTTACACATCATTACAATGTTAAATTATTTTTCTATGTATGCCTTGGTGTATTTCTAGATTCTATCCTTAGAATATAGGTAGGATACACCTATTTCCACTAATAAAGAGTCCTAGAGGGTCCGACGGTAAGTGTGTACAAGTATCTTAGTGAAATATTCATTTAACAAGTTGAATAAAGATTATAATCCCAATTTTGGTTTAATAATTATTCACGGATGCCAAATAATATTTATTTCAACACTAGTTAATTGATAGAATATATTGTGGGTGAAATAATATATTTATTAGCATGTCATGCGGTGATATTTATTCGAGAAAGAAATAGTCATTATTCTAGGTCTAATAAATGTGGTGGAGGAAATAAAGGAAATAAAAAAATTAAAGTACACACCATGCATATTAATATACATGAAATGTAGTTTTCTAGAGATTTTTAAGAAATAAAATTATTTATTTAATTAAATAATATTGGGTTTAATTCGCTGGGCACATGTCAAGTAATAATAATAGTCAACTGTTATTATTAGATCTGGGGTTTTACTAAGAATTAAATGAAATGAATAAATGATTTTGGGTAATTAATTCAATTTGTTACTCTAAGTAACAAAATACTAATTACATTATTCTCATTCGCCTAGAAATTCTTTGTGGTTGTGAATAATGGATCTAGAGAAAGATCTCAAGCCAAGAGAAAATTATTTTTCCTCTAATAACTCTCTCAAGTTATGAGAGATATCCTACTCCATTAGATCTAGGAGAGTGCTTTGGAAGCGTCTCTCTAGGAGATCTAAGGAGAACATCGCATTTAGAGGCTATTCCATGCTATCACCCATAGATAACTTCAGAAATGTACAGATATATGTGCGGCATAGGTGGATCACCAATAGAGGAAGCCTACACTTCACTTCTATGACGAAAAGATGGATCACATCAGATCATGACTAGAAACATCAACGAAGAGTGAATTCCATCACAGTAATTCTTTTTTTAAATAAATTAATTATAACCAACATCTGATGATCCTATATAGGGTTTTGGGACTCCCCACTTTTCTTTCATTTCTTATCTCTATTCGAAATATCCAACATTTTTTCATCATGATGAATCTCATATTTATCGTTGTTAACGAAGAAATTAATGTTGGGTACCCCCATCCACATTATTCTGCTATGCCTAAAACCAACAAGAGGGTCAAGTCCTAAGGTAATATTATGGGGAAAAGACTATATAGTAAATTACGGACCTTGCATTTATGCCATATAGCTATATTGTGGAGGTTTTCCATGTAGCTGTATCATGTAGGTTTATCACGCAGGTCGCCAGTGTCTATAAATTTCTCCATTTCTTTGCGATTTTCTTATCTCTGGATTTCATGTTTTTTGGATCTCATTACATAGCCCATTTGTCTAGCCCTGCCACATTGTTCTCTTTCATAGGTATGTTGAAATTTTCTCAAGGTGAAAACATTTGAGCGATGGAGCTACACAGAAGGAATTAATTAAAGGATTTGTTCTAGGACCGTTATCGAAGGACCTACGCAAATGACCTCATCGAAGGACCTACATGAAGCATTTACTTTTTTTAAAATCCTTGATGACCATCACTGAGGAAGCTAATTCTCTTCAAAATGAGATGATGAACATTATTAGACCTGACTATTATGGTGTTGTTGAGAGTACCCTCCCTGGGCTACTAAAGGTCTTAATTCCATACCAACGTGAATATCCATGAAGTCACTATCTACCTCTGTACGGACATGGGATTTTTCAAGATGCCCACATTCCATCTATTAATAGATACTTTCCAAATATTTGGTTTCTCCAGTACTACAATTTTTATTGCATGAATATTATGTCAATGGGTATGCCGGTTCCTGAGGGAACAATACCTATTGGATGCATCCTACACCATAGTGGTTGTAATCTCGATATGATAGATCATGTTGTAGAGGAAAGGCCATATTGTTATGGATCAACCTATCTTGCTTCACAAACAGATTAGTCTAATGGTTGGAAGGAAGATTGAGATCTTTATTCCGGAGGAGTAAAACCTAAATGGATGTGGGCATTTATGGGTATGTCAGACTTGAGCAGTATTCAGGAAAGAGCTATTAGATGTTCAATTTTATGAAGATGTCTGGATGAGAGAAAATAATTTTCATAGAAATGACTTCATTTCTGAATTTTTTAAAATATGAGGTCAACAAAAAAATACCATCCAATTGACATATGGTGAGGTTGGCAGCCATTTAAGGGATATCTATGAAATATATGGGGTTCCTATTCTAGGGAAAAAATGTATGATAAATGTATTCCACCTATAACAACATGGGGTGATGTTACTATAACACCACCATTGGATCATTAATTATTCAAAATAGAAAATTAATTTCTTAAAGAAAATAAATATATTCATGCATGAGTGTGTATGGAAGACTTTTTAGAATAAATAGTAGAAAAAGGTCCCACATACAGACATCCTACTGTTTTTTCATCTCTAGATAACCTAGGCATTTTAGGCACATATTGTTCAAAATTGGAGAGAGGTGACTATAAGAATTGGGGATATACATTAAAAGTTTACATTAATTCAATAATAATCTTAGACATCTTCCTTTCCATGTGGCTAATCATTTATATGCTTCTAGTAAATGAGTCTGGTGGCAGTGTAAGGCAAGAGACTATTGTTATTGCAGATAAATTGGTAGATAGAAAATATATTGGGTTAGTAACTCTTGCATTGGATAGAATCTATTATTTCCTATAACATTTGTATAATGTTAAGTATTCCTTTGGATTTACAGGGATATTCCAAATGTTTTTGGGATAGATTGAAGAATTAGTTTCTTTATATTCATTATTGAATTGATTTATAGTCTCGAATGGTCGATTTAACCCATTTTTACAGAAAATCTGTAGTATTCTGCCTCAGAACATGAGACCTAATGTAGTGCTAAGGGAATTCAATGCATCAAGAGAATTAAGATTCTTCCATTTTGTTAACCCACCAACCGAAACATTTATTGATGACGGTAAGGATGAAAATTTTGAGCTAAGGTCTTATATGATGGAATTTAGGGATATCATGTTATCGACCATGATTGATGCTGAGATTATCTGTGAGGCTGACATCTCTTATAGGTTTTATTTCCAGTTCAAATGTCTTCAACAATCAAACAATTTTCCTCCCGCGTATGTTAGACATGAGAAACACCCAATGGTAGCAAGCCAATTTTGTATTTTTAAGGCTTTAGAGTCTTCCAAATTATCAATTATGTTACCTCCATCAAATGTATCAATTGGATTGGATTCTATATATGCCAAATCTTGAGCTTATTTATAGCCTCATGGAGATTCGACGAAAGGAATATATAGGGTGTCAGCTATGAAGAATATTTTGCATATAAATCTTGGTAAGTGGTCTAAATCCAGAGATGATGTAGCGACTATATAAGTTTCAGAACCTACAAAATATCTTTACAAAAGGTATACCATGAAGACTATGGATTGGGAAACAGTACCTATGGTACTAAGGCGATCCTACTGCCACCATCAGAAAGAGATTCCCATCCCATATTGTAACCTTTCTGAAGAAGAAGAGAGTCCTGAAGAGGTTCACCAGTCAGAGGGTGTTGACTTTTCTACACAGACAACTATATCAAAACCGAATTATGTGTGGCCTTCAGCTAGTCAATTTTGGGAGACCCAAAATCTTGAACTTCGGGATACATGGGCATTCCTCCAATATTTCATTCAAATACCAGATGTTGGTGAAATTAATTAACCTCCTCATTCTTATCTGTATGATAACCTGGATAAAGTAAAAGAGTATATTTTGGAGCTGGAGACCTTTATATATGGAAATTATGAACAAGTCCCAGCCTCTATATGAGTATACGATATAATGGAACTAGGAATACATGAAGGGATAATTGTTCCCCCTGAAGAGGAATGGGACATTAATGTTAATACTGGGAATGTATTTTCATTTTATTTTATTTTAATTCTTCTTTTCCATTCACTATCATTAATCTTGATGAGATTTCATTTTGAATCTTGAATTTAGGGAAGGAACCTCAGGACATGTTATCGGGTCACCAAGGTATGGACCTACATGTTCTCCCATTGAAAAATTAAATGATCCTCCCAAGTAGCTAGAACATTATTCAGGAGTGAGAATCATGACTAGGGTAATGGAGGTAGAAAATCCTCAACAACTACCTTAGGTTTCTACTACCAATTGGAGTTTTACAATTTCTACACAACCTTATGAGAAAAAATGTAAGAGAGCAATGTGATTGGCCCAAAGTGTATGTTGAAGAAGTAAGTATTTATACTATCCTCTTCCATTATGAATTTTATAATACACTTTGGTAATAATTTTCATCTTCTCTTAGGATATACATCTCTCTATTTTCTAAAGAGCATTAGAGAAGATCCTTTAAAAATGGAGAAGGAAACCATATGAGAAACACATGTTCATGTTGATGATTCGGTTACCTTGATGGATAAGACATCAAAAGCTGAATCTATATCAGATTATGATTATATTAAGAGAAAGAAAAGTCATGGTAATGAAAAATACATTTCTATTGAATATTAAATGCTTTTATAATATTATTCTCTTTAGCATATCTGAGATTAGATTCCCTTGCCAATGGATCCTACAATAATCAATGTTGATATTGCTATCGCTCCAGAAGGAAGGAATGAAGATCCTAGGAAATCTAAAGTATATTCTAGTGTTTATACAGACATTAAAAGATCTCATGATGTTGCAACAGCTAAAGAAATGAAGGAACAAAATGTCAGTGTAGCCAATTTTGGAATCAACTAATATTATTTGGATACCTGAAATGGTGTGAATGATTTAACATTCCAAGTCGCATACAATGAAATAATGGAAGTTGTTAAACCAAATATTTATATTTATGGTTCTATAAAAGTGTTTGGGGAATTCAATATGGAATTTCAAGTATGTAAGTTCCTATTATATTATTTTCCATACACAATTTTTCTTTTTTACTTGGTTCATCACATCAAAGTCCAAATTAGGCAGCTTTGTCTATAGAGAATATTGCGAAGGCCCTTAATGAATGGAGAATTCCACTCTATCCTTATTCTGATAAATCCGAAGAAGTACATACTGAGGACCCTGGGTTGAGAGATGCTCAAGAGACTTAAGTTATGGAAATTGGAAAAACTCAGGAGAATTACCCTTCTCAAGAAACATCTACTCATGCTGCTAAAGTTGATAAGAGTGGGGATTAATATAATCTAGTATCTGACTTATTATTGGTTAATTGTTATCGTCTATCTAGATCATGCTCTATTTTTTCCATTATTTTGGATGCAATAATGATCATGATTCACTATTTAGGGTTATTAGCTCCCATAACTAGTTCGAAAGGTGAAGCTTCTATGTTGGCTCAAACATTAGTAAAAGGAGAAGCATCCACTCTACTAAGAGAAGCAGAGCAAGGCACTTATCTAACTGATTTGTTTCTATAGTACATTCTACCTCACATTAGTGACTTAGAATCATATTTAGATATTCAATTTTCTCATGGAATAGCTCATAAAAAGACATGGAAACATATATGGAAAATAATTGCAGTGAAGCCTTTGGAAGAGCTGCTATCCCATTTTAGAAAACTCCCAAAACTGTTTTTCATATTGGGGTTTGGTGGATTTAATTATCACCCCATCTAAAATTCAATTAAAGAGACCACTAGAAAACAGGAGCAAGAACATAAGCTGTGGAAAGATAATGAAATGTCTAAATGACTTATTAATGTTGAGAGCTTCAAAGCTACAGTAGCTGAGGCAGAGACCAATCATAAAAAGATGTTGATCAAAATTGGCCAACAAATGAAGGAAGCGATGATGGAGATGATATATCTTCAATAAAAATGGATTCTTTTCCTAACAAAATCGATCAACTGAACCAAACATTGGGAGAAACCCCATTGGAAGGGACAAGCGACATTTCAACATCCAAAGAAGCACTTCGTCAAGCTAAGGACGATAAATTTTCTCAACTATCTCAAATTTAACAATAGATTGATAGGGATTATGATACCATTCAACAGATTAAGAGTCATGTCACGATTTTATTTTAACAGATGACAGAGAGGCTGTATTTTGTGGATGTACCTCTGATTTTACCATATGAATGAAAGGAATTTTTTAACCAATCATATATATCCCTATTCTTGATTTTTTAAATTTCAATATCAAAGGTAATGATAATGATGATTTTTAACATCAAACTTTAATGTCAGATAATATTAATTATAATAACAGGAATGGGGGTGCTCGAAATTTTCTAATTTAAGCCAATGAGCCTAATGATAATAATTAGATTTTTACGAGGGTTATATGGAAAAAATCCAAAAACATTGAATCATTTTTCTTTTTTTACTTCTAAATTTTTCCTAAAATTTAAAAAAATGTATGTATAGTGATATGAGACTCAACTTTCTTCTAGATCTCCCATTGGGGGTTTTCAATCTAGTGAGTACTACGTCTATTTGTTATTGGTAGTTTAGAGTTATGAATGTCAAACTAAAATGGATAGTGTTTCTAGTCAAATAGTTTTGAACTTAAATTTTTAAATTAGATCTCAAATAAGACTCAGTGTCTAGGAATTTCCCCAATATTTATTAGATACATCTAAGGGGAATCTTGAGCCAGGATTTTTATTGTCGCTAAATCTAAAACGTGAAGTATAAACATAGATGAGGTATTTTCCAAGAACAATGTTACCATTATTTAAAAAACCTGTTATGGGGGTTGTATTGTGTGGGGTCATTTAGGGTAGAGACTGCATAGCTGAATAGTGACATCTTTTTACTAACATACCTGTTATGTATGAAAATTTTATGGAAGGTCACTAGGGGCTTGCATTTCCTATTCATGAAAAAGAGCTCTAAAAATGTATCATTTTATAGTTGTTAGACAAGGTAAAATAATATTTTGGTGACTCAAGACCACAGTGGGTGGTTTTTCCAAGGAAAGAGATTTTATGAATAAGGGGGCATCTATGCTGACATAGGTCATGAATGGGAAAAAACACTTCTACAGAAATTATGTGCATGTGAATGAATAATTTTTTTTAGAAAGGTGGATTTATGATATAATTCTATGTAGTTTTATGTCATGTAGTGAGGACATTATACTATACAGTTTTAAGTCATATAGTAAAGACATTGGGTGGATTTAATTTAAGGTCTTTATCATTGACCAAAGTTTCACGATTTTCCAATTTATTGATAATTGTTTCTAGAAATATACTACCATATTCATGTATGGAAAAGAATAATTGTAAAATGTGATTGGGGAATTTCTAGATCAGATGAATGATATAGGGAAAGGTCTAAAGGCATTAGAGGAAGTACTTTATAAGAACAAATTTTCGATTATTTGACGAACCCTTTATGGGGTTGTATTATACAGGGCCAGCTATGGCATATTATGCAATGAAAAATAGTGTAATCTTTTCAATGACATTCATATTATGTAAGATACTTATGCAAGGCCATATAGGGGCACATACTGCATAGTCATACAAAAGAGATCCTAAAAATTTTACATTCTATTGCTAAAAGCTAAAGAAAGTATTTGGAGATTCAGATTTTCCACAACACAGAGTTTATGTTATGGAGAGAGGTACCTGAATATAGAAAGAATACATCCAATCATGTTTTTTCAATGCTAATGAGGAATTGGTTCTCTATGAAGGTTCGGTCTAAACATAGGAAGTATTACATCTATAGTTTTAGGTCATATAGATAGGACTATAATATTATGGAAACAATGGATGGTATATGGTCAAATGATCCAAGGTTATTTAAATATGCTTTGAACACATTGAGAGATAAATGTGTAAACCATGGTCTTGAAGACTTTTAGAGCAATATGAAGGTAATGGGACAAATATACAAGGATGAATGCTTTGATATAGCGTTTCTGGTATATTTTAATCAATGTTTGAAGGAGGAAAAAGTTAATTTAACCAAAAATGAAGTTACTATTATTTTAAAAACCCATTATGGGGGTTGTATTACGCAGGAATAACAAGAGAATATGTTCTATATCTAAACAGTGGAATATTTTGATCGATTAAACCATTATGTAGGAAACATATGAAATGACGCTTAAGGTCACATACAACATAGTCAAGAAAAAGAGTTCTCAAATTTCATAAATTCTTCCACCAAACCGTATGAATGGTTATAAAAATTAAAAATAATTCAAGATTAAGAGTGTGAAATACAAAAGGGGGTAATTCTCTATGAATAGGAGAAATATTTGAATCAATATTTTCGATGAGTTTTGAGCCCCTTACATAGATCTGACTCATATGTAATATGGGTACATTTCTTATTTCCTTGATAGGATCTCTAAGGAGAGGACCCAAAATGAAAACCCCAACAAAGACTCTTAATTATGTGTGAAAGTGAGATAAAACATTATCCAATGTTTGGGACTAAGAACTAAGTTCTAGTTTTGAATATGTATCTCAATGAGTTATGTATCAAGACATATGTTGTTCTTTGGGTACATTTTAGATTAATGTTGTCAAAAAAAGACATTATGATGTGTAGTTTAGGGACATGCTTCGAGGACATGAAGTGATTCTGATGTGAAAAAAGGAATATTGTGGCTAGATTAGGGAATTAAATCCCAGTGTCACTACATATTTCATATGGATGATAATCAATCCACACATAGTTCTTGAAATAATCATTTCCCACACCAATTGAGTTTTATGTGAGAGATGAGGGATTTTAACACATTCTGGAATAATGATCAAACATAAGACACAAAATCGTATGGGGATCAAACCATGTATCCTAAAAGTGTACTCTATATAGATATAGTTCATATAATGGAGGAGAAAAGGTAATGAAATTGTGGTTGTAGCTGGGCCCAAGATTAGATATCTAGGCGTCTCAAGGTATCCCATTGGAATGAGAATCAAGACACCCATAGTTCATGAAATGTGGTCTCTATGTAGATCTGATTCAAACATAGAGAGAAATAGAACTCATGTGCCATTAAGTATTAGCAACGATGTAAGTAATGCTTTCTCATAGAATCTCTTAACATAAAAATAAATAAAAAAATAACCCTACAATATAATGGTTTGTAGTGAGGAAAAATGATGATACACATTTTAACATCGTGATGCATGGATACTTATGGTGGTTATGTAGTTTAATGTCTTGAAACTAGTACATTATGCTATGTATTTTAGAGTCATGCAGTGAGCACATTTGATGTGCAGTTTTACAATGTACTTCTTCAAGAATATTTCATTTATTGGAGTTGAACTAGGTTCTCCATCCATTAAGATTAGGGAATAAGATCCATTATAGTGGACCTTATATACAGAGTAAGGTACATGCCATTTTGGATCATGTTTTGGAGGCTTCTTTCCTAGTATTATTGCATTCCTCATGACTAATACCAATTCTCCTTGAAGAAACGAGTGTAGGTGAAATTTATTATTAAATGCTCGTTCCATTCTGTTCTGATAGACATCCAAATGATTCCAAGTATGTAATATATTTTAGTCCAATCATTCCATCCCATCAAATTTCTTTTAAGACTGCTCATATTTAGATAAATGATCAAAGATTTCAACTCAGAGTGATGGAAATAGAATTTCAATTGAAAAACTACTTCTATTATATACAAAAACGAATATGGAGTTTCCTAAGTGACAGTATGAGTAGTAGTCTGATAATCATATAAAGCATGAAAAAGATTAGCAGACCATGATTTTTTATCTTTATCCAACATTTTCTAGAATATATTTGATAGGGACTTATTGAAATCATCTATCTATCCATTGGCTGCTTCATGATTGTGAGATGAATGGTAAGATTTGATATTGTGCTCATGATATAACTTATTCACCACAATAGAATAGAAATTGGTGTCATTATACATCAATATAGTATTGGGGAAACCAAATCTGGTAATGATATTAGCTTTGAGAAAGATAACAATTATTTTGGCCTTGACTTATTTGAGAGGTATTTCCTCATCCCATTTAAAGAATAAATCAGAATCAGTAAGAATATATTTTAACTCCTTAGCCGTAGCAGGAGGATAATGTCCTACTAAATCTATTACCCATATGGAAAATGGATAGAAGTATTTAGCTATATGTAGTAACTCCAGGGGTTGATGAATGAATTTGGAATTCACTTTTTAGGGGTGACATTTATTAGTGAAATTTGTAAAATCCTGCATCATTGAAGGCCATAAGTATCCAAGAATTCAGATTTTATCTGAAAGTCCATGCCTAGACTGGTGAGCACCACAAGATCTAGCATGTACGTCTTTCATGATAGCTGCAGTTTCTTCTCTGTCAAAACACATGAAGTGGATTCCATGAAAGCCTCATTTGTAGTGGATATTCTAGTGATCTGGACTATCATAAAGAGTGAAATTGGCCAATCATCTTCAGATCTATTCTTTTTTAACTCTTTCTATTGAAAGTAAATTATTTTTAATGTATTCCATGATGGGTTTCATCCATACCTTAGTATGACCATTGGACTTAGAAATAGGGATAGTTTTATTAATTTTCTCCATTCTAGTTTGAACAAAAGGTAAACTCACATGATGATGGGCAAATCTGATGATTGTCTGATCCTGATTTGGATATTATAGGGTTGTGGTTGCATTATCTATCACATCATCTTGGGCATTTTGTGATCGCGTAACATAATACAATGTTGGATCTAAGGTAAACTCAGACACTAAACCTCTTACATAATCTCACAAAGGGATTAACTATTCTTTTCTAATAGCATAATCCACATTGATCTTTTTGATTACCAATTCTGAATCACCTTTCAGTTTCAGGGGGTTCACTTATACCTGGAGTGCTAATTCCAGACCTACAGTGAGAGCTTGATTTTCTGGCTCATTATTAGTACTGCCTTCTGAAGACATGATGGAATATGGAAACACTAGATTTTCTGGGGAGATAAGTACAATTCCTAATTCAACTTTGTTGAGTTTAAAGTCTTCCATTATATTCCCCATTGGAGTTCTAGAAGCACCATCAAGGCACATTTCCCATGCTTGGGTATTATCTTGAACAGAGAAGATTTATTCATCAGGAAGTTCAGAATTAAAAGGTATATCTTCTATAGTTGGATATTTTGTAAAGAAATATGCAAAGGCTTGGAATTTTATTTCATTCTGAGGTACAAAATGGATATCAAACTATTGAAAAATAACTTTCCACCATGAGAAAAGTCTTTTAAGCATAAAATGCCTAAGGATAAATTTGAGCTTGTTATTGTAAGACAACAAGTGAACCTCGTGATGTTTAAAGTTGTGCCTTAGCTTCTGAACCACAAAGATTAATTGTAGGCATCACTTCACGATACTGGAATATTGGGTCTCTGTGTCAATAATAGTTTGACTAAGATAGTAAAGGCTATTTTTATTCCTAGCATCATTCTTTTGTGAAAGGAAGGAACCCAATAAATTCTCTAAAGCTATCACATAGTGAATAAGTGGATTTACTTCAACATGTATCATTAATATCAGTGCGCTCAAGAGATATGTCTTGAGGGTATCAAATAACTCTTGGCAGTCTTTGGTCCATTTATATGAAACTCCCTTCTTCATTAATCTGTTGAAAGGTAAATACTCTCCTACCAAATTAGTGATAAAGCACTAAATATAGGCCATGTGTCCTTTATGTCCTCTTAATTATCTAAAATCTTGAGGAGGTGACATGCCAAGGATTGATTATGTTTTTTCAGAATTATATTTGATGTGATGATGGCGTACAATGATGCTGTGGAATTTTCCTAGGGTTACCCCAAAAGAACATTTCAAGGGGTTTATCTTCAAATTATGTTTCCTAAGTTTACTAAATATTGTTTCCAGATCATTCAGGTGATCAGAACATTTTCTGGATTTTACCGCTATATCATCCACATAACATTCAACAAATTTCCCTAAGGGTTTGATGAAATGGTGCAAGACACATTGATATGATTCCCCTACATTATTAATCCAAAGGGAATAAAGTGATATAAAAACACACCTTGTGGGGATATGAAGGATATAGACTCCTCATACTTTGGCGCCATTCAGATTTGATTGTACCCAGAGTAATCATCCATGAAGGAGAGAGCTTTATAGCCTACTCTTTCATAAAACAATAGTTCTGTGATTAGAATTGGAAAGTCATCATTGGGAAAATGATGGTTAAGATCTATGAAATCAATGGAAATTATAATTTTCCCATTCTTCTTTTTTCTTTGGTACAATATTTTGCAACCATTTTGGATATTTGCACTACCTGAAAAAGTTGTCGTTGTTATTTTTTTCCAACTATAGCTTCAGTTTCAGAGGCATGAGTTGGGTGTTTTCTTCTTTCGGCCTACTTAAATCCTCAATGGTCTTTGGTAAAACACAATGATGAGTGGAAACATTGGTATTAGGTCTTCGAATTATGGTATAGTTACATTAGAATATATCTCGATGTTTCTTTGGAAATGAAGTATACATCTCTTGATTTTCATAAGTCATGTCCACACTAATCAGAGTGGGGGCGTGGATCTTCTTATATACCTGGATTTATTTCTCTGAGATCATCTACATTAGGGGAGACACCTTCCTCAAATTCCATAGGAAAATCCATGAGAAATTCTTCTTCTCCCCCACATGTCCCTTATTCTATTTCTACATGCAGAGTAGTTGATGAAGAAAAACATTCAAATCAAGGGGATGCATTAGTATTTGAACATACTAAAGAAGAGGGAACCATTTTTGACCCTACTAATGATGAAGGGTCTTCCTAGAGTTTTAAAGAGATGAATAGGTGTTGGGAGTCAACATCCTCGTATTAATTTATTACTACGATAAATTATTCTAGCCTGAAAGATGATGAAAAGATTTTATGATGTTTGGTGGACGAAATGAAGACATATCCATTTAAGAATTCGTTATTAAAAACTTCTCCAATGTTTTCAGGATCGATTACCACAATTGATATTATCGAAATCGCTAGATGAGTAAATAGATTTTGGTCTATCCTTTCAATTTTATTAATATGAAATACATCATCTATAACCAAGTTCTTGAATTAGTTACTTGGGATATTTTCCAGGACATTCAGAGTATTGATTCTTATTACATCTTTTGTCACAGACCTTGTTCCCTTTGTGTGATAGAATTATGCATTTATATACTGAGAATCACCTATTTTGAATGGATCCTTGTCACCATACAATGTTACAATTAGACTACTGAAGTAATTCTTGAGACATTGGTGATATGAATAGGGAATGGTTGCATGTTGATGTAGCCAAGGCCTTCCAAGAAGAATTTTGAGGGCTGTGTCCTATTGGAAAACCATGAAATCTGAATTAGATACAAGATCCCAAAGTTGAGTTTTGATTGAGGTCATTCCTATAGGTTATTATTCCTTATTTTCATAACCCTGCAACATTAAAGTGAAGGGAGATATGTCAGATTTAGAGAAACCCAATCGATGAATTGTACGGATGGGAATGAGGTTATCTCTGGAGCCATTATCAATGAAGGATCATTGGTTGTTTTTATCATTAACCATTTCATATAGATACAAGGTCCTATTGTGACCATTTACAACATCATTGTCATCTTCATCCGTGAAATATATAACCACATGAAATTTTTTAGGATCATTCTCTATACGATAAACCTCAGCAACAACTTTAGCTTCAAACTCTTAAGGACTTGAAAAGGCTTCAATAGGTTCTTATCGATGATACTTTGATTGATTCAAAGCATCTAGGATTGAAAACCTGGTCGATATTTGGGATATCAATTTCAAAACAACCTATTTTTGGTCCAAAGGTCTGTGTTTTCCTGCATGGAGATGCATTTTTGTAGGTACCTTGGAAGTTGATGCTCCTGATGTTGATGTACCATGTGTCAGGGAAGAAGCTAGAAATACGTATGCTTTTGGTAGATTAGACTGACCAGGTCTTCTACACACTCTAAGAATGATGGTGTAACCTCTCATATGTCCTCCAAGATAATCAAGTTAGGGATGATCGTATCATGTATGAGAGAATTCCTCAGTTCTTGTTGAGCCCGCTAAAGGGATCTCCCATGATTTTCTACTGCATAAACTATTCTTGAAGGGGTAAAGTTAAAATAGTGGTTTCTAGCATATCCATGTCTTCCCCTGTATCCTTAACCTTTGATTTATCCTAATTCTCCTCAGTCAGGTACAAGGAATTCAGGTTCATCATAACTGGAATTATCATTGGCATAGGTGTCCAGTAAGTGTATAATGTTAACAAAACTGAAGTTCAACTCTCCATCTGATGAAGATTATTCTTCATAGTTCAGTTCTGGTTGTGTAATATTTTTTGGGTAGTGACCATGATTTTGAGACTGTTGACATGAAATCTTATAATTTTGAGGACAAATTTGGCCTTGACACGAGTTCTTCTTCTTCTGACTTCTCTTTAACTTTCTGATCATGTCAATTCATTGCAGATTGAAATTTGGAGGACATATCTTTTGATAAAGATGGAATTTATGTAATAGAATTGGAAGAAGACACAGTCAGTTGTTTTAATTGTGTTAATTGAATGATATGAGTTCATTTTATTTTTTTCTGACCATACCATCATCATAAATTTTTACATTTTTCTTTTGACTTTCTACCATTCACCTTCTTCATTTGGATCAGTAACAGTAACACATGCTACTTAGGTTGATGAAATTTTTAGTTTCATTTTCCCAGAGTCTACCATTTTTTTGATGAGATATTTGAAAACGAAAAACTCCTGAATGGGATGCCTCAAAACTTTATTAAAAGGTAGATAATGTTGGAGATATTCATCCCTTTCTATTTTGTCAGTTTCTTGAGCTTGGGAAACTGAAACAAATTATTCGCCAAAGATGAAATGAATTAACTGTGAACCAATTCATTCCAAAAAGAATAAACATTGATATTTATCTCCTCAAACTGTATCTAAATTTTACTTTTTTGATCATCTTTATGATGAATTCATTACTACTGATGCTCGGGAGGTGGAGCCCTTCAGTATGATGTAGGTTTTGAGGTAGAAGTATATACATGTGATGGTTTGAGTGTGACTATATCAGCTTCATATTTCCTTGTTCTCCTCCCCAAAGTTGATGGTATTCCACGAGATTTAGCTTTAGATTCTACAATGGAATCCTCAACTTTTTGGGTGATTGAAGAAAGGTCTAGAAACCATCTTGTGTATTTCAATGGTGTCAGTGGTATGTGTAACTCATCATGTAGATTTTACACACAAATTGGAAGCAACTCTTCTTCAGGGAGTTATAGATTTATAGAATATGTTAATCCATTCCATCGAGAAATGAAATATGAAACTCTTACATTTTCTCTTCATTTTAAATTTATAATATCAGAGACATTTGTCTTTGGAATAATTGAGATGAATTAGAGAAGGATTTTCTGATAGAGGTCTTCCCATCTATTAATTGATTGAGATTGAAAACTTTTATACCCGATAAAGGATGGCCCCTATAATGATTTCCCAAAGAATATGTGTTTTACTACTTCTTATGGATGAGGGGTCCCCATCATGGGATAACAACAAGAAAGAAAATCCGTCAAGTTCTCATCTAGATCTCCCAAACCATTAAATATATGAAATGTGGTATTCACAAAGTTTGGTGGGGGAGGGATCAAATCTACCCATTGAGATTAAGATATCTTTTTTGGATGTAATGGTGCACTATGTTCTTCCATAGATTCCAATAAAGTTGTTAATGCCTCAATTGTGTTCATAAGGATTTAGGGAATATCTGGATGAGCTTTGACCTGTATAGGTACAAGAGATGGATCTTGAACTGGCGCGACAACTGGAAAAACTGGTGGTGGTGGTGGGGATTTTATTTGTATTGGATAACCCTTGTTGACAAGACAATAACTATTTTTTTGATCCTACCTTGGTAGTGTACCCAATAGAGGAAATTCATTATTAGAATCTATAATTGCAACAAATCCTCTTTATTGATGAGTTCCTACATGATGTGGATGTTGAGAATTTTCTTGGGGAGAACGTATGGTATAAATGCTACTTTTATGTAACTCTACATTATGTCTTTTAAACTCCATCACCTCCTCTTCCTACTAGGAAAATCTATCTTCAAGAGAAATAAGTTGATCATATCTAGTGAAAAGGTGAGACATGATCTATCTTTTACCTTTCCCCTTGTTAGATTCCTTTCGAAGGGGTGGTAGTTAGTTACTTGATGGAATACCTAGATTTGGGGGAAGCCTCTAATTTTGGGAAGACATACCTCCTTCATTTTCTTTAGTGTGATTCATTTTGTGAATAAGAATTTCATCTTCTAACTCCCTTGAACAAGACTCATTTTTGGTAGGATCTTCCAAAATGGTTTGAATTACATTCACTGGCGCATTATGCATTGGTGGCATTCTCTCAATATATTTGTTAGATCACCTCCTTCTGTGTCCTCCATGATACTTTTTTCTCCTATTTTTTGAATTCCAAGGAACTGTTTTACAGACAATAACATAAAAGGGAATCTTTGGATAGATTAGTTATACATTCACTTTGCGTCTTCTTCCCTAATTTAGAGAAAATAGACTTCCATGGGGGGAGGGAATTGTAGATGTGAAAAATCCCCCAATCTAATAGGTTGGGGATGTCCTTGTTATTCTTCTCCAAACTATCAAACTTTGTCTATTGATTTCAATATTTGAATTAAACATGCCCCCAAACCTATAGGATGGGGTGGCTATTGAACTTATATAACTGAAATTTCTGTAGCTGCTCTTCTAATTATTCAAATTTCTATCTAAAAAGTGGGTGGGTTCATTATTCGACAACCACTTATATTTCCTGTTTCAGAAGATTTATGTGCTATTTTAGACATTTGAAAAACCTGATGACTGGCATCCTCCAAGTGTGATGCCTTCTTAATGTTATCAGATGTTTTATGCAATAGTATCTCAACAGCTTCTTCTCTTTGGGCCTGACTCTGATGAGATCTATTCAAGGCCTATTATTGAGAATATCTTCTATTTCAGAAAAAATCAATTGATTTTATAATACCATGGGAAATAACATTGCATGATACCAATTTTGTCAAGATTTATTGATTTTGGTGCATAGTTATATGTAATTCTCTATGTGCACCCCATCCTCTGATACGAAAACCAGATGGGGTATCAATAATTAACCAGCATAGCCTCTTTAGTGCATCGAAGCATGAATGTTAAAGGGTTACCTTTTGCTTTTCAAACATTGGATGTGAGGAAACTGAGAGATATACAAGTCAATTTTTCACTACAACCCTTATATTACATTTAAATTACTTTGATATTCATTATAGGGTAATAATTTGGCTTCCAGATGACGAAGAGTTTCCCATATGTTGAGGAGAATTTCAGGAATGCAATTTTCTACAATAAATTATAGAATGTTGTATTGAGAGGTTTTTAAACACCAAAACATTATTGGTATTTCACATTTTGACAATTTTTTTATCATATTAAATATATCTTTATCATCCTTTTCTAGAGGTTTCTCCACTTGGTCCAACCCGAGTGGACACTTATCGATTGTTTTATTTCAAAAAATGGAATCAATTTCTTTTTACAATGCTATATTAGAAGACAAATAACACAAGGAGGTTCAGAGAATAACCATCACCTTAGGATGTCTTATGGTTTAGAATATATTTTACATGTTATTAATAAGGCATCAGAAATGACTAGACGTTTGTTGGAAAGTGCCTCGAGATAAGACGACTTTTTCATTACAAGATTGTCAATTAGAGAATTATATTAAAAATGATAAACACTACTATGGAGATAACTTTCTCATCGAATGGGATCATAGGGAGGACCACTATGGTGGATTATAGAAAGGGATAAATCCTCTTGGTCCTTGGTTTTATAGCCACATGGAGGGTTATTGAGGATCTCATCTAGAGATAAGCTCTCTAGATTGACCAAATTTTCCAGAGAAATCCTTCATGATGAAGTGTCCAATGGGGAACTTTAGAATTATTGCAAACACCCACATAATTTGGTAATGGGAGAGTGGGATCTTGAATTGCATCAAATAAATATTTGAGGGATTCCAAAACTCCTACATTAAGGGGAGCCATATTTCATATTGGCGCTTGATTTTCCAACTGTGTTTGGAGAGACTTCTTATTAGATGTTATTTTACACATAGTTGGGTCCACATCCTTGGAAAAGTGATTATCATGGGCATGTGTATGTTCCTACCTTAGAGTGGTCATCAGAATGGGATGTTTATCTCTAATTGGAGAGGGTGTATGTTCCCAATTCCATTGTTCATATGATATGGGGGACTATTCCACATAAACCTAATGGAATAAAATATAGGTGTGTATATGCTCTGGGATGTCATGCCGATGAGCAATCTTAGGTTTGGGGATAGAATTATGTGTTTGTTCCCCTAGTACTACTGAAGTTTATGTTATGATAATATGGATAGATTCCAGATTATAGGAAGTAATTTGTGTCTTCCCTTTCACCATTGCTAAAATATGTTTCATGACTTCAGAAGTTAGAACATGAATATAATTACATTCCATATCTGGAGTAGGTGTATGTTCCTGCTTCTGTCCACCTTTTTCTATCAATGGATACTGACAGTACTCATGTATGGGGTCAAAGAGTTGAGTCTTCCCAGGTTTGTCGTCGGAGGTTTCCTAATGAATTTTTCGGGTGCTGCCAAACGAGACTGCTGACATGATTGATGAATGCTAAAGGTTTTAGGTGTTTGATTACTATTTTTCTCCAATAATGGTTGAAGGACTTCTTTCAATGATGACAGATGCGACTGCTAGTAGAATTGGTGAGTGTAAGAAGGTGTATGTTCCTCCTTACCAGTTTCCACCATATTTAATTGGCGTGCTTCCTTGAATGTAGTCAGATGAGACTGCTAACATGCTAGTAATTTTTAAGCAGGTTTATGTGTCTGCCCATGGTACTCCACTAGATTTAAATGGCCGGATTGGTTGGTCACTGCTATACAAGTTTGCTTGCCAGCAGAATTGGGACAGATGACTGTATTTTCCCATTCATTGTTTCCCGCCATGTTAGGTTGATGGAATTATATGGAAGGGGAAATGTATGAACATGCCCCCTGTTGGCCGAACATTGTCCCCGACAGTTCATCTTGCTCACCTAGGTCTGAGGGACCTTGGCCGAACAACTGAAGGCAACACCCCCATCAGGTTGGGGGTTCGTTACCACATGATTTTTCTGATGATGATTGTTGGTGGGAGCCCTTGGGATGGACCCATGAATATTTGAGTTGATGCCATATTTTGAAATCTTGTTCTTCCACCCAATAGTATTATAGGGGTTGCTTATTTCATTCTAGGGATAAGGACCTGAAATGGTTGAAGATGGTGGTTAACACTGTCTACATCTTGACCATCGACTGTCGCTGTCAGGATGATTGAGGGTTATTTCTATCTTGAAGAGCCTATTGGGAAACATCATGGTTTGGAATAGTATTGTTTTGGTGTTATTCTCATACTAATAAATTTTAAAGCCATAATTTATGACACTGAGTTGGTGATGATGTCCTTCTAGCAGAAGAGATCCAGCATGAGTAGCGGTCAAGGCATTTACAGTTGCAAACATGATTTAATCCATTTGGAGTTAAGGGAGTACTGAGAAAACTTAAAAAAAATGAACTCCATTTAATAAAAATATTTTTAAATGGACACATGCATTATTGATTCCTTTTTCTGTACTTCCTTTATCAATTGATAGGGCCCTGATAAATGGGTCACACTATTAACTCAGTCTAGGATTCATGTCAGGTTCACCATTTTTGATTCGTGTCACCCTTGGAATGTGTCATCTGGTTCAGAATAACTACATTCAGTCAGTTTCCAATGGATTTATTTTTGGAACTAGAAACATCCAATAGTTATTTATCCAAAGGGTCATTATTTCAAAAGGCATGTGTTCTTTAGGTTTGGACCTACGATACTTAAGAACGTACATTGTATGAGAGGCTGGGAGGCTGGACTCATCATACCCTTTGGCGGTGAAGACTATTTCCTACTCCGATACTATTTTATAGATTTATGATATTTTCATAATTCCTTATTAATTTACTAAGTATAACATATGTTTCCCTTGAAATTTTAAATCAATTATTAGAATGTGTGAAATTTAGAATCATTCATTTGTATTAGAGGTTCTTTATTAATAGAGATATCTGTATTTATTCAAGGTTCTCCATTAATGGTATCCTCTCATATACTATTGAGAGGTTCTTTTAACCATTGTTATGATAACACCTATTTTTAAGCCACTCAGTGGGGCGCCCTGAAATTTATTGTCATCTAGGGAGATGAATGTTTGTTTTGATGGTGGAATTATACCTATAAATGGGCTATATATGTATCCTTGTGAAAGGAATCCGAACCCTCCTAGTTTGGTGCTATTTAATGGGAAACATCAAGGTTTTTAGGTCGTGTGATAAGGACCTAGCCATAAAATTTATTATTAGGTGGTAAGTACATCTAAATGGAAGGTGTTTAGTCAAATCATGGCATGAGACTTACACCTAAGTAGCCCAAAGAAATTGGAAATAATATGGGTTTCCAAGTTTGATTAGAACCTATTGGGAATATAGCCTAAGAAGATCAAGGTTGATTTGGAGTGTTGGGTTTGATCCTTAGAGAGGCTTCCAACATATCCCATTTGGATGGGAATCAAACCCTACATAGTTTGATAAGTATCACAGGAGAGTGTAGTCATTTCAGAGAAATGAGTTTGGACTTACTTCTTGAAAAGGATGCCTTTTATGGACGAAATGATATAGATATTGAGACTTAATAAGGATTCATACACATCCCTATTATGTTGGGAATCAGAGTTCTAATAGTACATTCATAAGAGGGGTTTTTGAAAATGTTGTGACAATAAAAAATATTTAAGCCCGCATGATTCATGCTCGGTGTGAGAAAAAATAGGATTCCAAAGATTCTATAAAGGCACACACACTTTTCCTCCTACACTGGTGGAAGAGGATGGGCCTACAGTGGTGTGGGTGGACGAGGGTTCCATGTAATGAACCTTTCAATGTGGAATGACATTGGAGGTCATGCGGCTTGATTCTCATATGATTAGGGACTTACCTCAGTGGGAGTGCCCTTATTGGATCCTAGGAGAGAAGGGAGACTTCACTTTTGTTTGAATTAAAAAGAAAGTGTGACCCTCACTCTCTTTATTGGGAACTAGAGGCTTCGTGTCTTAGAGATGAGAAGGGGAGGTAATAAACCAAACTTGAATCCTCTAGACTATGAAATCCCCAACACTATTTCTGGGAGAATGGTCCATGCGACTGTAGATATACAAACCCACAAACATTTCATGAATCCTAACCCCATTACAATAACAACATGGGGAACCTCTTTCTGCAGATATTCAAACCCAAATTTGAGAGACACTAATGTTTATTTCATAAAGGTTTGATAAGTCAGGAGGTTTTGGTGGAGGCTTAAACTTTGTCCCTTTCAGATAAGGGAACCAAGGAATGAAATACCCTGCCATGAGTGGATATAAAGAGCATTTACAAGATGATGTTTTGGCCCTGCGCACGGCTATTCCGCTTAGTTATATAGTGTATCTATACCGTGTGGGTATGCCTCAAAGGTACCCCATGTAGATATTCCACATAGGTACCCAGCATAGGTGCACCACACAAGCCTTAGAGATGACTGAAAAAAGTGATTAACATAGGAGAACCAATCCTATGCAAGCTTTAAACTTTGAATGTACTTCAAATGTGCTTATCCAATGTAATTACCTCTTCTCTCTTGTTTTTAGAGAGAAAATTTATTAAATTTGAGGGATCTTGGTGAAAGGGATACATAATGGGAGCTTCAAGAGTTCTTCAAATTTTTTCATTCATCAAATGAGGAACCCAAGGGTTATACTTGTAGGAAAGGATGAGGGGTGGTCAAAAAGATTTTGTCAGTGTCGGTTGTCTGAACAGCTATTTCTCTTAGCTTCTTTACTTAGGTTCCCATATAACATCTCATTGTGTAGCTTAGTTGCGTAGCTTCTCTGTGTAGTTCTTTCATGTAACTCCCCCGCATAGGTCCCTTGAAATTTCCATGCCTTTTTTACTTATTTTAGCATCATCTTGAGACTTTGAAATATCTAGGAGATATCTTCAAAGCCTTTTGGTGTTACTAAGGAGTGTCTATAAGGATCAAAACCTAAACACCCTTTTCACAACACACAAAAGGATTTTTCCAACCAACATACTTTTAAAGGCCTCATACTTGGGCCCATGTGAACTTTCATGTGCACAATCCTATGAGCCTTATTCACAGGCCCTCCAAATAAACTACCACCATAAGAGCTTTGTGGGTCGATTCCCACATGTTGTTGAGGGCCTCCTCTCACATGTGTGTGTGTGTGGGGGGGGGGGCTTAAGTTGGTCCTTGTGGATCACATGGTTGAACATATTTTTTTACAAGTGTACATCATGAAAATATATAAGTATAATTTTCATGATCTTCATAGTAAAACTCATGATGAAAAATATATATTAATATATTTTTTCATGACATTGTTCACATCCTCCTATAATGAAATTCATATTTTATGACTTTATTTAATATTCAAAAAATAGTTATAAACAATGTTTCCTACACAACACAAGTCTTTGAAATTAAGATCAACTTCAAAATAATTAAAATTATTTCATAGATAATTTTCCAAGCATGATATCCAATGCCATTTCAGGACTCCATAAAATTTTTCCAAGAATCACCACTAAATCATTATCACAACAAATACATACTGAGATATCATTATTATAAAATGAAACACATTGAACAATAATGAGTTTATTCCCCCTAGGGTCATAGGTTAGTCTATTTATCTCCTGATCAACCAACTTTTAGAAAATCTCATGATCAATAAAATTTATTGTGTTTATTAATAAATTTTTATTTATTTTATTGTGTTGTTCATAGTAAAATTGATTATTAAATTCAATCTCATAAAGAAAATAAATTAGAAAAATAAAAGACAAAATAAAAAAATTGAATTAGTCCTAAATTATTTAATTTTACTTGGTTAATTAGTTTTTAAAAAACAATATAAAATTAAAAATAATTTAAAGTATAAAATAAATAATAATTATTAATATGTAAAATAAAATTTCTCAAATAAATTATTAAGTAAAAAACTCCTTTTATCTTGTAAATTAAGATACAACCACAATCAATGTTTCATACAATCCAAATATGAGGAAACTATTAAATTATCTTTGAGTATAAAGAAAGATAATAGTTTTAGTTTATCAAATTTTTATTAAGGGTAATAAATGAAGTTTTCTTACTAAAATTTGGAGGAAAGTGTTAATGAAATTACAGTTTAGGGTTTCTGCCTTAGAGATTCCTCCTAACATATCAAGGCAATGCAAGTCAATGTAGTTTATAAACTATGCCTACCAAAAACCTTTGAATAATTTTCATAGCCAAACTATGTGTTATGAGAAGGGGAATGTGGATCATTTCCATAAGATTATCCAAGAGACGAGATATTCCAAATATAATTCCGAGGGCTATTGGGAATTGATATAATAGTGGGAGACTTATGAAATTAAATTTTTATGTCACAATATATAATAAAGATAAAGTACTGAATTATTATTTATATATATTAATTAAAAATGACATGGAAAAATATGAGAAAATTATGATCATTTATAGAAAAAATAAATTTTTTCACCTAATTGAATTTACAAGAGTAGTAATGTCATTTATATAATGAAATAGTAAAATAAAAACAATATTATTTATTGGAATCACATATTTGTAATTTGACACCCCAGTGAGCGAGAAAAGTTGAAAACAATGTCTACATAAGATATGCAAAGAATTATTTAGATTTCTATTGTATAATGAAATCAATTATATATCATGATTTGAATATTAAATGTAAATACATGAATGAATACACTATGATAACTCATATCATGTAACCTGGAAATGAGAAATAGATTCTTTAGATAAATGATATTATCAGAACACTATATTATTGTAAACTGGTAGATGAGTACTTGTCTCATGATTTTGATTACAAAATTTTTAAGTATATTGATGATTTATAAAATTTTTCCTACCAATTAAAAAAAAATTATCCACTAATATCATATTAATATCTTTAACACCCAAATTATCCTTAATCATTAATAATTATAGAATGAATATCATCAAGAAGAATCCAAATAATCTTTTAAATTTTCATTTACATGATTATAAGGATTTATTGGAATATGGATCCACACCACATATGATAAAAAATCATAGAAAAGGTTGAAATACCTGTGAAAAGATCATAGTGAAATTCACATGAACAACATCCATTGAATAATGAATAATCCATAGGGAGAAAATGAATACAATGATTTGTGAATCAAATATGGTATAGAATTTCACTCGAAGATAATCTATAATGAATTGAAGATGAGAAATCAAAAACTTTTACTTTTGGTATATTCATCATTCCATGTAATATTTATATTTTATAACTTTGGTATTCAATAGAATATGAAAATCATAAATTCTTATTCAAATAATTAAACCGTGTAAGTTATGATATATTAATGGATGTAAGGTGAATTATTCAAGTAGTTAGGTGAGGTTGAATTCTAATTCTGCATTGATAAGTGCATGGATTCATATTTCCAAGTGAATTGATTATAGGTTTAACAATTTTCTTTTTCATTGAATAATACCAAAACATTTTCCTCAAAATCTATTTTTCAATAACACAATATAATTCGTTTGGTTTTCAAAAGATTTTTTATCATATTTTATACATAACTATAAGTTCATCAATACATATGTTAGAGATATCTAATATTATAAATCAATGATGAATATAAAAATATAATAATAAAGATACCATGTTGTGGATAAAGAATTCATTATCAAGTAGAATTGAAATTATTTATCTATTTTATATTTAGAAGGGTGTTTAGTCTCAATAGAGATAAAACTATTTGGTATAAATAAGATTTAACATATCATGTTTCAGATAACAATAATAATTTATATATTAAATTTCATAAAACCAAACACATTTTAAACTTAGTTTAGTAAGATATATTTTATTTATTTTAAAGAGAATATCGAGTTAAATTCAAATAACCAATGTGATTCTTTTAAGATACATTATGAATTTACAATAGAAATAATAAATATATAAAGTAAATGATATATGATACGTTGGGTGATATTTTTGGATAATATATGAACTAATTATTCATAACACAATTAAATATATAGTGGAGTTATTCATAAATTCACATTACCTTATACACATCAATAGTATGGATCGTAGTAAAAGGATGATCAATGATGATTTATAAAGGTATTGAAATTCTTTTTTAATTCCTTTCATATATTTTCTCGCAAATATTAGTGAGACAACTAACCATAACCTATAAATTTAGAATAATTGATATCATATAAATTACAATATGACAAGGAATCTATTATATAAAAGATTCATATGTACTAATGTGGTCTATTTGTAGAGATAAACTTTAATAAAAAACATACATCATGAAAATAACTATGTGTATCTTTGTAATTTATATAATATCTACATAGGATATAACTATCCAAATGTTAAAAGGGTATTAGTGAATCCATTGATTAAATCTCTATAAAATCAAATCACATCACTTCTGAGAAAGTGGGAAAAATTCATAATTCATTGAATTCATGGATCAGGTCACACAAGATTTATCATGAGGATATAAACTCCACAATACATAGTGGTATGATGTAATGAATTTATTTTTGACATGCAAGGATTTTTAATATTCTATATAATGTATTTGAATCTATGAATAGATTCATTGTGGGGTTTCCTTGAACAAAGAGCATTAGTGTGGATATTAATAAAATATTATATATATTATATCATGCAGACATATTTTTATGTGATAATGAAATATCCCGCAAATCATATTTTATATGGGGAATCTAAGGTGACAATTATAACATGATTCTGGGTTTCACCCGATGAACAATATAATATTTTTTAGTGTCAAGAAATTTGACTGAGTTTGGTCTTGGGAAGATTTAATAAATTAAAATATTTTTATAATTTAATTTTCAGTATTCACCAAACACTAAATGAAACACCTATATAAAGCCTTTTATTGTTAATTTAGTATGGTTAGTCATATAAACCTAGAGGTAATGAGAAGATGGAGCTATGGTAGTCAGTGTGTTAGAAGATGGTTGTGGAATCAGGGATCGGTGATTGGAGTATCAAAAGAATTATCACCATCGATAGTGTTCCTGGATATCACCATTCACAACGACGAAGAAATGTTCTCTGTCAGAGATCGATCCAAAACTATGGTAGGAAATTGTTTTAGGTAGATTTATCCATTTTTCATTTTCCCCTTATCGAATGCGAACAAATATTTTATCCAATTAATTCATTGGTCGATCATTTGATTTATGATTGATGTTTTATCTTCCTAGAATTAGGATTTTATTTTTTTGATAACCCAAATTCTTGGATTTTTATAATGATTTTGAAAAAAACTCTGTCATCGACTAATTTTTACATTTTTATGTGTATTTACCCCTCCGTTCATCGAAATAATTAATTAAAATCAGTCATTGGTTGATTTGATGGTACCCGATTAGACTGATCATTATAAGTTTTATATTTATAAAAACAAATCATAGAAACAAGGTTTGTTTTTGGTGTTTGAATCATGAGATATGAATGACAACACAACAAGAATATGATGATTTATTTAGTAATGTAAGCTTCACAAAATAGATTGAAAGGATATCTCGGGATGTGTGATGATGTGTGAAAGCAAGTGTAGGGAGGCTGAAATCTAGAAAATGGTGGTGGTGGTAATCCGATCATGGTGCATGTGATAACTGATTTATGAGTTGGGTCATGTGGGTTTCTTTGGGATTGTGATAGTTATTGTTTTCTAGCAAATAATGACCGTAACCTTATTTTTAGCTAATCATTGATATTTTTAGACCCATATCTAAGTGTTACGATGATATTTTTGGTGATACCAAAATTAGTGGTGGTGTGCTGGTGATGAAACATGAACATTTAAGAATTTATGAGAAATTTTGAACTAAACACCAAGTATTCCATAAAGAAAAATGTAGTGTGGTTCCCCCAAAGTGGTAGTTGGGGTTTACGTGTTTTTTCATATATCACACACCATATGGCACTCAATCGGATGACTCAACATATATAAGGATTAAATGAGTAGTTGAAAATGTGTTCCATACACACCATATGTTTTAGAGAAAACACCATATACATTTAAAAGTTCATGGTAATATGCCTTAAAATTGCTAGTGTACATGAACATGACCTGTGTACAAGAGCACAACCAGAGTACACAAGCTAGACTAGACAACACAAGATGAGTGATGACTGACCTATACATGTTATGTACCACTATTGGACATTCTGTGTATCTATAAGAAGTTATGATGTGTGATAATTAAGGACACAAGAAGTTAAAGACTCATAGAGACATGTCTTATGCCCCATGGTACATGCTGTGTATGCCTTTAGGTAAGGTTACAACACTTGATCTTCTACCATGCATATCTCCCTATATGAAAATCAATGTTGGTACCATGGGTATCCTAATATAATTAGTTTTCTACATAGGAAATTATTGTGGAATTTCTTTTAGCATAAAATATATGGTGCAAAGTGTTACAAGGATGATGCTTCTTTTAGTGATTATTAACTGATGGAAGTGATTGGGTGTGATAATCGAAGATATGTCAAGATTGAAATACCCCTATCGAATCAGGGAATGGGTCACCCATAATATTTAAAAATATAGGTTTTTAAAACTCCAATACTACTTTGGGTGTGAGCACTATATATGCGGAGTTCCCCCTATCTTCAAGCTTCAGTAGAGAGAGGGTCCTCTTCTAGAGATTGTGCTCCCTTAGTTGTAGTGTAAAGTTGTGTGGTGAAATCATTACCCATTGATTCTTGTGATTTTACAATTGGTACAAGTCTAGGATAAAGTTCCCCCATGTTTATGGGGAGTAGTGGCGTGGTGTGGGCCCTCTACACTAATTCTTTTGTGGTTTCACATCATGATGGTCATCGAAAAAAGTTCTTTGGAGATGTAATAAGACTCATCATTCTTATTTGATCTTTTGATACGATGATCCCAGTTATTTCCCAATTAAGAATATTTTGATCATATCTAGGTTATTATTATGGTAATTTTATTATATTCATATTGACATACCTTCATGGTGATGAGACATCTACTCTCTCTATGATGATTTGTGTTTGGTAATTTCAGGGTGCCCTATTGGGTTTATTTATACTCACCCTTCCAAGGGATTTTCCATCACACATAATTTACTATGTAGATGAAAATACAGTTATTGGATTCCAATGTGGGCCAGGAGAAGGTGGATCTTAGATAATCATGATGAACCTCAAATGGATCCAGACGATGCTTTTTGGTAGCTTCAACTATGTTTTTAGATGTTTTGGTTCTTTTCTAAGTTTCATAGAAGGATTGTATTGGATCTTTTTCTTATGATTTACTACTTATTTTACTCTGATGTGGGAAAAATGATATAAACGCACTTGTAGTGTGAGTTATTTATCATTCCAAGTTATACTAGTGTATAGAGATGTGTGTGTGTCTTGGTAGTTTAGGGTAAGTACTACCATGTGTGCGATATTCTTTCTGATTGATAGTTTTTGTACTCTATCCTATTGGAGGTAAAAATGGGGTTTCACACATAGCTTACCATTGGACAGGATCTCTATCGTGGTTCAGGTCATGATAAAGTGGTATTTGTATAAGTCATTTTAGGACCAGAATATAGAGATTTTCTAGCAATGAGATTTAGTTTAGGAGCTAGGGATACAATGTTAAAGTGTCTCAAGTTTGGATCTTAGTCTAGGGTAAACAGTTTTGGTTTGTTGTCTAATGTATCCATTTAGTAGGACTCTAAAAATATTCATGTCAACTCTTCAAATATGACCACTGGTTGTAGGGAAAACATTCATACATGCATCATATTGGAAGGGATTGTGGATTTCATGTCCTTCTTGAGTCCATTCCCCAAATATTTACTTTGATCATGGCATATCCTAACGATTTATAAAATACATACATAATGATAGAAAGATAGGATTATGATACAATGTCATGAAATGAACAATTAAGTGATAAACCCTCAGTTGAGGAACCCATTCACGAGACGTTTCATCCATGTGGGAACAGAGTACTAATACTACCAATATATCTATGTATAGATCCAAATTCACTGGTTTGGGTGGATAATCATCCATATGTTGATAAATCAATCGATCATACAAGAAATTTTGTTGTTTAGTGAAGGTTTAACAAGTTTCATCTGTTGAAAGATAGATACAGTGAAGATTTATTTGGTGATTTAGGCCTCTAGATAGTGGAGGATGGGATGTAGGCAGTGGTTTGGGGTTTCTGTCTTGTGTGGACCCAAAATAATCACATGGTCATAATCGTAGCCAGTCTTCTTCATAGAAAAAAAGTTAGTTAAAGTGGTTCCATTGGAAGATGAAAAAATTTTTAGTTCACTTCATGAGATTAATATATATATATATATATATATATATATATATCAGAAGATTCATTGTTTTATTGACCCCCTTCTCAAATGGTAGAGGATGGGCTTGAGCCTGTGGTTTCAGTGTCATTCTTGGTTAGTACCCCTACTGATGGTGGTCCTAGAATAAAACCCGATCTATGGTGATGTAGGGAATTGGTAGACCCATGTGTTGGTGATGAAGGATGTGGATTCTAGCATACATTTAATATGAACCCTTCCCCCACCTTGACACATTCTTCTGAAGTGATTTAAAATCACGTAAGTGAGTCACATCCAATTAAAGAAGATAATGTTGAGTTGTAGTGTACATGATCCATTTTATTGAATTTTTATGTTCATTTTGGTGTGATAAAATATTAGATAAATCCATCACTTTTGAGAATATTAACTTGATGTGAAGAATTGATTCACACAGAATGGGAATATAACATGGAGGATTTCGGTAAATTTCAATGTGAAACATGTGTCTTCTTTAGTCTAGTTATAGTTTGGGTATACCTTCATAAGAAGTTCACCAAAAAACATCCCTTTTTCAAGAACTAGTGATTTTAGTTGATTGTTTTAGATTGAACGACATGCTTAGAGGCTCCTGTAGAGGAGGTTCGGTGACCAAACACATTTACCGACATTGTGACCTTACTCCGGGAGGGTAGAGAGTTTCATGTGAAAATATTATATTGTTGTGTGGAGTCCTTATGATGTTTTCTTTAGTATGGACTAATTTAATACTTTATATACCTATTTTAGTAGTTAGCAGTGATTTTTTCAGTGTTTCCTAACTAGTGGGATATAATTTTCCTTCTTTAGTGAGAATGAATCCTAGGAAAAGCACATTGAGATCATGTGAAATTGGATACATATGATTTCTTTCATTTGGATAGTATGTCCCTTAGAGTAGTGAATTATTGATATATCAGTTTCCTGCAGCACTAGAGGAATGTGAGTATGTATTCAATTAGTTTTTATAGGTTTACCAGTGCATTGAAGGATTATTTTATGCATATAACTACACCCAAGGATTGCTCGATATCTGCACTAGAATATCTGATGATTCCAATTAGATGATATAGTTGATGGTGAGGTTAAATAATTTTCATAATAAGGAATTGTTAGACATTTTTTGTTTCCTTAGGAATCCTTGTGTTGTTCACCATGAATGTGTATGATAGCACGAGGTTCGGTGTCGATTGATGTCACTAGAACTAGGTGACTGTCAAGGAGTGAGTATCCACCGCAAAAAATTGACGAATTCTTTATCCTATGGTTAGGGTTGAAGTGGTTCTCCATGTTTTACCTCAGTATGGGCTATCTATAGCTCTAGGTTCAAGAGTGGGATACATCTAAGCTGACATTCCAAAGTTTCTGTAGTTATCTTGAGTTCATGGTGATACCTTTCAACATGTTGAACAACCCAATGGTGTTTTGGGACTTATAAAATAGGTCTTTTTAAAATTATTATATTATTTTTTTGTTGTATTTTTCTTTAATGACATAATTTTGTACACATCATTAGAGTGGGAGCATGAACAACACATGATGATGGTAAGAGACATGCTTCGAGGGAACCAAAATTATATGAAGATATCCGAATTTTAGTTCCAGAACTGGGAGGTCCAAATTATTGGATAATTAAACTTAGAAATTTGTGTGACAAGAGCTTCTGCAATGTTTGGGGCTATTATATCTTTGAAGAAATATTAGAGTGTTTCTGTGATGGAAGATACTTTAAGAAAGATTTTACTTTCGCTGTTTGAGCAAGGTGATGGAGTAGTAGCTGTATTTTCAATTTAATCCTTAATGAAGAGGATGGTTCAACAAAACTAGAAGTAATGGTTTTTCCCCATAAATTCTTCTTCACATTAGGGATTCAAAAATTCAAGATATAAATTTTAATATATTATATCACCAAATATCCATGGAACATGTTCCAGATGGATAATCTGAAGTTGGGTTGTACATCACCCTTTTTATAGATAGATGATGACACCAATCATAATATAATATGAGGTTACAATGAGGTTTCCTCCCTTTTTTAGTAAATCCATGAGAGGTAAGAATATACCAAGATCTTTATGCAATAATATGGGTACCCATGGATGTGTTTGTTTTATCTGATTTTATCACTCAACCCTTCAACTAGACATAGGTGGAGGTTTTGGTCCATAGATGGAAGTGGGACTGTATTTATGGTTTTCTTGATGGTTTTTACATATTCATAAAGAAGTCATGATAGTATCTGAGTGATCTTAGGATGACTCATAAAATTATACCACATCCTAATCAATTGAGAGTAGATCTTAGTTGAGATTTTTATATTCCAATGCATGTGAGAGGTACTCTAGATTCATGGAATTCCATAAAAGTTTGTTTTATAATATGATGCTAACTTCATGTCATGATTATGGATTAGATACAAGAGACTGTTTGGACATTGTTTTGGTTGATCACAGTGTTTTTATGTCACATGGATGGCTAGGTAAAGAAGACATCTAATCTTTTAGAGGATGTTCTTTGGGGGTTTCATGTTCATTATAGGTCATGTATGGGAGGGTAATCTAGCATCGGTGGAGTTTCTATATTAGGAAAGTTACAACTCCATCATCTATGCAACACCATTAGAGACCATGTATGAGAATCCCTATAGGCTAACCTTGAACTGGTTAGAGCTGTTGTAGGATAATTATTTTGGTCCTAGAGTTTGTTATAGTGATAGTTCAAAAAGGTGTTTTTCATCTAGAGGTTGGTGAGGACTATATAAAATCGTCAGGATTATTTTTTAGACCAAATATGGTGGTCTTTGATTTTCAATGAGATGATGAAGTGTTCATGGAGATCACAACTCTTTATGGTTTACAGAGATTGGGATGGAGTAGCAGGATATCTATGAGGTTCAGTAAGACTATGTGTTTGGTGTTTTCCACATGTTATAGTTTGGGAGACATGTACAAAAATCATTTCTGAATTTGGATAGGGAACAAATGGATATTGAGGGTGGAGTCCCCTTTTTGAGGTTCCCAGTGGAGTTTGAGAATCATCCAGACAATACCCTTCAAGATCAAGTGTCTCTCATGGGTGTATGTTTTTTGATAGTATAAGAACCTTCAATAGATATCGTAGGGTTTGGAAACCCATTTGAGAGCTCAGTATCCTCAATTTTTAGTTCGTTTCCCCATTTTGGGATATAAATTCTCGAAATGTGGGAAAATGTAATCAATATTTTTTTTTATCATGTAAGACTTTATAATATTTTAATGAATATTTTTAAAGTTAGGTACTGAGTCATCATGGGATTCTGGGGTCCTAGTGCATCGGTTTGGATAAAAAATATATATAATATATTATATCATGAATACATAATTTTTTTAGGAAACAGAAAATCTCCCAAAAAATGTTTCATATGGGAAATTTGAGATCTCTATTAATTATAGAATGTGATTTTAACCCTAGGCATGATATAATATTTTTCATCATTAGGTGATTTGATAGAGTGTTGTTGTAGGATGATTAAATTAATTAAATGAATTTAATAATTTGATCAAAATTATTTTCAAACCATTAATGACACCTCTATAAAGACCATGTAATGGAAAATTAAATAGGTTTAGACATATAACCCTGGAGGTAATGAGAGCATGGATCATTATAGGTGAGTGAATTGCAGGGTGGATGTGACATTGTTGATCAATGATAATAGTTCTGTGAGGATCATAACCATCGATGGGGTTCTTGGATCTCACCAATGAAAAAAATTTAGAAGAATTATTCATCAGCGATCAATCCAAACCCAAGGAAGGGTTTTTTATGTCGTATTATCCCAATGTATTTTTCCCCTCATTGAACACTAATCAATCCTTATAAAATTGATTCATAGGTTGATTGTTTGATTTACCAGTGATTTTTATCTTCATAGAAGAAGGAATTGATATTTTTTATTAATCCATCATTATCATATTTTATTGACAATGGAAACATAAACATTGTCCTTGATTGTACCTTACATTGTATTTTTTTCCTTTCTCCCTTTTTTCTTGGAATTATTCATCCGAAATTGGTTACTCTGAGATTCCATGGTACATTGGTAGACTGATCATTTTGTGTTTGATCATTAGAATAATATATTGTAGTCATAGGACCAGTTTTGGGTTTTGGAATCACAAAGGATGACTTAAGATTCAAATGGGGATTCAATGAGGAATCAGGTAATGTAAGTTTCATGGGTTGTATTGAGTAGATATCTCTGTGTAAGTGTGATGATAAGAAAACCTATGTGTAGGGTGGAAAGAATCTGGACATCATCAATTGAGGTAATCTAATATATACATGGTATATATTTAATTTAGGATATGGTTCAGGGGGATTACTTTTAGATGGAGGAAATATTTCTTTTCTTGTGATGAATTATCATAATCCAACGTTTTTCCACACATTATTGTTAATTTGACCTAGATCCAGGTGTTATAATGAGATTTATGGAATTACAGAGGTAGAAGTGGTGGGTGGGTTAATATTCATAAATATTATATAATTTATAAAAAATTGTGAACTATATGTTTTGTATTCTAGAGGGATGTATTCCATGTAGTTCCCATTGAGAGGTTATAAGATTTTACGTGTTGAGTTAAAAATCACATGTTGTGTTTATCCATTTAACTCTATTTGTAAAGGGTGTACATTCCCAAGTGGCCATGTGGCCCTTATATGTTATATGTTTCATGGAATATATAGTGTATTTCAAAAAGTTCATGGGCACGAGCATGAGCATGGACAATATACATGGGCACTGCTAGTGTACACGAGCATGACTAGAGTACACGAGCTGGACCAGATGGAACACACTAAGTATTGGAATACCTATAAATTCTATGTACCCCCAGTGTGATTAGATGATGACATGTCATGTGATATGGAGAGACACAAGTAGTTATTGACTCAAAGAGACATGTTGTGGGGCCCTTGGGACACGTTGTGTGATTCTTTAGGAAAATTTAGAGCCTTTAATATTATACCATGAAAATCTACTTCTTAAAGAATCATACTTCTAACCATGATTATCCTTTCCTAAAACGTTTTCCACATCAAACATGATGGTGGAATTAGTTTGGAATTAGAGTTATAACATGATGTGTTACAAGACATTTGTTTCTTTCAACATTGCTTGACCAATAACAGTAACTGAGTGTGATCATCAGAGTATTTATAGGGTTGTAAACCCCCTATCATACCAGTTCATGGGTCCTTTATAGTCTTTAGATAGGTACGATTAGAAATTTTTTTACAACATTGGGAATGAGTCCTCTATATATATACTAGAATCCCACACCATGTCTTAATGGTTTGGTGGGGGGTGTGTCCTTCACTAGTTACTGTACAACTCAGTTGTGAAGAAAAATGGTGAGGTGAGGGCCCTCCACAATTATTCTTGAGAGGTTATGTGGGATGCATGGATAAGTTATAGTTTTCCATAAGTTGTGGGTCATGGAGGCATTGTGCGGGCCCTCAACAAATATTCTTATTCAGTTGTGCATGATGTTTTGAATCAAAGATAGACCTTTAGAGATGAAGGAAAACTAATTTTTATTAGTTGTAAAGTGGATATGTAGATACTATTTATATTGTAATTTTTTTTCTTTTGATCATATCTAGGTTATTTTCATTCTGGTTTTCTCATATTCTGATTAACATGACTCTATGGTGATGAGCAGACTACTATCTCTTTAGTTCTTTATGTGTAGGGATTTCCGGGTATGATTCATGGTATGTTTATACTGACCTATTTATGGGATATTCCTAATTATTTCACGTCTTATATAGATTAAAGTCCTTTCATTGAAATCTTATGTTGTCCAGGACTAGGTAGTGCTTAGTTTGGAGGTCAATTGAGCTAGTCAGACCACAAATGGATCCAAGAGTTACTTTTGGGTACCTTTACACATGTTTTCAAATGTTCGAGTTATTTTCAATGTTTTTTTGGGGAAAATATTTAGATGTTTACATATATTAAACTAATATTTGTACTCTGATGTGGGATAATTGATATATATATTCATTAATGGTATGTGTTCTTTATCCTTCTATACGGTATTGGTGTATGAAGATGTGCGCATGTGTACAAATACATTAAGATAAGGCCTCATGTGTGTGTGATATTCATTCTCAATGATTATATCTATCCCTAGGGAAATTGGAGATTGGATTGGGGTGCCTCAATATTCTTAGCATGATCTTGTCATGCCCAGATGGGTTAGGCCATGACATGTGAGTTGTTCTAGAGATACATAGTATATAAGAATGTTAAAATAAAATGAGTAATTTTTCATTCAGCAAGTCAGGTAATAAATTTTTCAAAAAATATAATGAATCTAATGAACAAGTATTAAATTTTTATAAGAAAATATTTAATTGTTTTCATGGATTTAAAAATGGATTATGTGTTCCAAAATCCATTATAAAATTTTAATTCTTTCTTTTGTTGATGTAATGTCATGGAAGGGTATTTATAAAGAATAATTAATAGATTGTAACATTCATAACCAAAATCTATCATTGGTTAATAGAGGTTTAAAGAATATATTATTAAACCATATTCCAATGATCATTAAACTAAAATCCATAAAAAATCTACTTGTCATAGAAACATTCTATGATCATGTTTTCGTGAAGGGATATCAAGAAATATTTCCTTGCTGGATACCAAATGAACTATTTCAACATGATTAAAACTAAAGGTTTTATGATATAGAAGAATCAAAATAAGACATACAAGTTGAAAAGTACATTTGTGGAATGAATCAAGACCCATGCTCAGATTTTTTTTTCCAAAATCTATAACATCGTTTGGTTTCATTAGGATTAAAAGGTTCTCATGTTTTTATAAGAGTTTTGTGGGTGTACTATAATTTTCAAAGTAAAATATATGGATAACATCGAAAAAATAGATGTTATTTCTTATAATTATTGAAGAATAAACAATTTCTAAAACAATGAATTAATGTATGAACCCATGTGTTGTGGAACATGGTGTGTCAATATAAATCTATGGTGTTTCTTAGACATAGTCATAGTAAATACATTAACATGGTATTGAAAAATAAAATATAGAACAATTTACTATATAATTGATTCCAATGCCACATTTCATGAAATATAATTATGTTTTTTCAGGAAAGAACAAGATAGATTCTTATAATGAATAGAATTTTATAGGTGTATGTACTTGGGATATATTTCATAAGCTATGATATACACTGATGTTTGATATTTATTACATTTAAATCATAATGGGAATGCATAAAATAGGAACAGAAGAATCGTAGAGTTGTAATCATAGCGGTTCAAATGTATGTGTGAAGGTATTAGTGATAATTATATTGTACTTATAGAAGATAAAATACTGGGGATAAAGGGGATATTGAACTAGTTTTTTGACAGATCAAAATTGTTTTATTGTGCAGTAAAGCTATGTAAATAATTAACAGAATCTTATATAAGCTTTGTAGCATATGAATCATCATATAAATTAGTTTTTAAAGCTTTTTTTTCCAAATATTGATGATTTACCAAGATATTAAAGTATTATAATAATATATATTATGATAAACTTATGGCTCTAGTATTATTTAAAATTTTATGTTAATAATATAGTAAAATAGGTAATAACTCAGTGACATCACTTATTGAGGGAGTTTTCTATAAGTATTAAATTATAATTAATTATAATGACCATTGGGAAACCTGTCACTCATGGATGTTTTTTCTATACCTTATTAAATGTATTATTATTGAATGAGATCAAATAATATTAGATAGAAGTTAGCTCTAGTGCAAGTGGGTCTAGTTTGGACCTAATACCCTCAAACCAACTGACTTTTTCGTTTTGATTAGTTGAATATTAAATGAATTTATTATTAATAGATATATTATAACATATTGATTTTTATTCTATATTAAATTAATGTGATAATATATATAGAGTATATTTCAATTCGAAAGGTTATAATAGTTACATGCTATAATAAGATCATTGAAATTTATTGATGATATTCTTAAGCATATGTTCTATGTTCTATATGACATCTATCTAATGGGAGACATATGATGTTTAAATATTAGGTGTTGTAATCTTATAAGACAAAGAGACTTGTTATCATGATGTTTTGACATGTTGATCCCCAATAGGGGTGGTTATTAGGATATACAATCCAATAGAAATTACACATGTTCTATGAGTCATTCTATATTCCTATATAAGAATGTGTGTATTGGTCTTTAGATTAGATATTATTATTATGGTATAACATGAACCACAATCATTTATGCATGGAAGAAAAATATAGTGACATATGCTCATAAAAAGGTATATTATGTTGGGTATGTCATATGTGATAAATAAAATTAGTTGAATAAGTTATGAAATGATTCTTTCCTTCTGATATAATTGAAGGAGATATACTTTTCCAGTTGATTTAAATCGAACTTTATATTAAATCTATGGCCACGTTTTTTTCATCAATGAGTTCATTTACATTATTTAATGAAAGATAAATATAGAATATATGTTAATGAAATAAGTATAAACCCTTCTTAATGAGTTATCAAGGTATAAGGATTGTGTTACATATTGAGAATTCTTAAGTGGTTGTAATTGTGGCATTAACATTATTTTTTATTGGTAAAATAATGTGTTCTTAGAAACATATCATTGAAACTAATTATTTTGAACTAATGAACCCAAGAAGTAGGTTTTGAGGATCACACAAAACATGTTTCTAGAATCTCATTAAAATTGTATTTTAATTTAATATTATCTATATATGTTATTCACAGAAATACAAATAATAAGTATTATAGTTATGTCAATCACATAAATTTAATAACCATTAATATTCATATTTATAACACATTAGTTAAATATTAGTTAAACATTTACTCATCTGATTAGAAATATAATATTTATTTATCAATAATTTATTATTTATATGATAGAAAATAAATATTTATTTATTAACCTGTTAGTGAATAGAGTAATATAAATATTTATTTATTTATATGAATATTAAAATTAATAGATATTCTCCAATTTATATAATATCATATTTATTTATTTATCAAATGAGTAATACTTATTTTTATAAAAAATTTATTATTCATGATTCAATAAATTTGAAGAAGGATGGATGAGAAGAGATAATGGTTCAATTAAAATTATATATACTTTAATACTGTCTAAACAATTATTGATATTTTTTTTAATAAATGACATTTCAATATCTGAGATTTTAGTTCATATCAGGGAATATAATAATAATAATAATTTACAACTATTAATAGATATGGGATTTACCTTAGATAAACAATCAGATAAAGGTCCATTTCTCATTGACTAATTATTTAACATGAAATATATATTCCACAATATTTCATTTTTTGGTGTGTGAGAATCTTTATACATAATAACATTTATTTCATGAGAATTCTATTAATCCTTCAAGAATTTTCTCCAAAAAAATCTCAAAAACCCAAATAGATCACCCTTCTCCTTAGTATGTTCATAGGTATTCGGTTTACGTCTTCACTCAACCTAGGGTGTTGACCCTGTAGAGGAGTTGTAAGGGTTGGTATATGACAAATAATGAACTTGATGGGTTAAATTAAAAAATATATTATTATACATGATTCACGTTCAGTCTACTATTATTTAGAGTTGGATGTGTTTGGAAGGGATAATAAAGAATTTTCGACTAACCTTAGGATCACTATTATTGAAAGAGACTTGAGATTAAATCAATATTTCTATAGGATACTTGTGAATTATTCACAATTCTAGTAAGTTACTTGTGTTGGAATAACTATTCAAGTAAGATACTTCTATAGAAAACAGTATTCTTTTAATGGAATTGTTTCCGAAAAACTATTACAGTTAGAGGCTTATTCGAGAGTCCTTTTTCTAGTTATATATATATGTTATAATCACAGTTCTAGTATGAGACCTGGGCCAAAATTATTGTTTTACTAAGAGATGTGTGTTGGAATCATGGTACTAGTAAGAAACTTATGTTGGAATAAATATTCTTTTAAGAGAATTATGCATGAATCGTAGTTCTAGTAACATATATCTTGTAAGATATTTATACTAATATATTTCTATTATGATTTTTCTAGTATAATATTTCTACCCTTACATTTTTTCCAGAATCACTTTTTTTATTAGGATTTTCCATGTATGATATTTTTCGTATGACTCTTTAGGAAAAATTATCCTGTTTTTATTTTAGTAAAATATTTATAGGCTTAGTATGATATTTCATTTTCAACATTTTCCATTAAATGAATAGTGTTTCTATCAAATTTAATATATAAAATAAATGATTACATATGTCTATTTAATTGAAAATGAGGGATCCTTACATTGAAAAATAGTCTAGGGGGACCTATTGTCCCTCTCATATTCTCTATGAAAGTTATTATTCATATCATAAAAAAATCACCTTTCTTCTAAATATAGAATGACAAATAGGAAAGGATAATAGTTTTTATATGATTAATTTTTATATTTCTCACTATTTCATTGTCATTTATTGAAAAACCCACATTTCTATTTTTTCAGTTTTTTATATCTTCATATTAAGGTCAAATAAGTTCTAGTTCCTCACTGAGTGGAGTTCTATAATCACTAGGATGGTGGTCCTTAGATAGTTAATATATATATTAGTGTTATAATTAATTTAATAAATATACATGGGATAGGTCCTGGTTGTGAGATATTTAAATAAACATATTTTGTTTTGTATTTTTCTTAGGATAAACCAGCGGTAGTCTCATACGGGAAATGGTGGGATTAATCAAATATGAATTTCCTATATTGTTTTATAATTTCAGAGGAAAAATATAATTTTAATGGCTTGTTATTTTTGAGATACGATGTTGTTTATGTTTATCGGTATGGTGAAAAGTTTGTATATAATTTTCATTAAGAGTGATATAGGTTCACTGTTGGTGTGAAATTTTATGTTGGTGAATTTATCTCACAATGGATTAGTTGATGGTATGGTTGGGGTTGTGTGAACCTAAATAATTTTCTATAGGTGGTTTAGTCCACCCATTGTGGGAGGTTTCCTACATATATTATGTTACCAAGGTAGTTATTATTGACCATAAATATAGTGGTTGTGTACACTATCGAGGAAATTATTGGTGGTGATAGAAGAAATTGGATGGGACGATATTCCTTACCATATTGATAGATATCTCATTACAAGTTAATTGAAAGAATTAATGACATGTCTTTGCGGTGTTGTGGTAGGCCTATAATTTTTAATTTGGATATAGAAGATGTGTAACCCAATCAAAATAGGTTTGTTCAGGATGAAAAGGTCCCTTCCAACATTAGAGACTATGTATACATCATTCCACTCTAGTAATGACTAATGTAGGTTAATACAAACCGTGTCTTGATAAGAATGGGTGATGTAAAGGTGGTAATTAATTATTGATGGTAGTTTATTGATTTTTTTCATATAATGGTAAATGTATTTTTATTAGATATGGAAAATGGTGTAGGTCACCTTCTGAGTTCATAATAAAACCCTATATATTCCATATATGTAAGATTCGGTCTTCTTGTCTTATAAGGACCCGAAATTAATCATTACATATTATAGTGACTTCGCACTATAATTCACTATCTTTTTTCAATGATATTTTAGGTTTATATTTTTGGATAATTATGCCGTAAATATTATATAAAAATACCCTAGATTACAAAGTGGAAACTTTTTATCAATGCCAACATTCCATTAATATAATAATTTTAATATATAACTTGTTTTTCATTTTAGGGAAAAACTTCAATGATTTCAACTTGAATTCTTATTTTCCTTTACCGATATTTAAACCCATGATTTTTTTAAAAACATTTTATGGGAACAAAAATATCTGTAAGTGAAATAAAAATATGAAATACTTACTCTCTAGGGAAATATATGAAACCCATGGAGAAACTTTTCTTCAAAACATAATTTTTTAAAATGAAAGGGAATCATCTTTCTTTTAAAAATATCATTTATCCTAGGTTTTGAAAATAAATTATTTGAATGAAAAATTATATTAAAGAATAGAAATGTAATGTTTGATACTTGGGAAATCATCTTTATATGACCCTTAATGATTGGAATAATTATACGGTATAATTCCAATATAATTCTACAGAGAACATAATCATTACCCAATGTGTTCTATAGAAATAGTGGGACCCACTTTTCATATTTTAGGCTATAATGGATCTCTACTTCTCATATTGTGTGTTATAATAGGGATACACCCATCAAATAAGTTGTATTTGTCTTTTCCATTATCATAAAAAACTACCAAGGACTATATTACGATTAAAACATTTTAAGATTTATCTTTATATCATAAAACCCATGAAAAAATCTTTTAAACCCAAATGTAAAACTATTTCATATACCAAAATATCAATTATTTTAAACACCATTATTAATACCAAGAGACCAAAAAATGGGAAATTGGTTATTTCATTGAATAAAAAATGAAATTTTATAAATTAATCCAAACTTATAATAGTTATTATAGAAACAGGAAGGGTTATTTTTCCTCTATTTCATAAAAATAGAACATTCCATTTTAATCTTATAGTGAATGTCAAAAACTACAGAAAAATAATAATTTTTTAAAACCCACAATAAAAAAAAGGGGACATAAAAATTTCCTTTATATATTTTTATATCAATATAAAAAATCAATAAAATAATTTTATAAATATGAACATTGAAGAAAAATATATAGAAGATAATTGTTCAAAAAACATAAAATGAGGTTTTAAGTTAATGTTTAACTTACCTTGATTCCAAATCTCCTCATACATTATTTATATTCCAGAATAATAAAAATAAGTTAATTATTTACTTTATTGAAAACTTTTTTCAATATTATTTTTCATTTTAATTTATATCATAAAAATATATACATAATGAGTTAGTCATTTATGTTCACTTCAGAAGTATTGATTGTATATGGATTATATGTCAAAAATGACTTTGATAGGTTAAATATGGTAAAATAACTAATTATTATATCACAAAAAGAATAATAACCACATAATAATTATAAATTTTATACATAAATTATAATTTTAAAACCAATCATGAAATATGGTTATGAAAAATGGATTATGTTTTGGTCTTGGAGATGGTTGGCCATACGTACGAATGAGTAACAGTTTCAGTTTTCAATGATCATTATGTATACAATCAATGATGTTTTATATTTCTACAATGAATATGATTTCATAAGATCCATATATATATGTATATATATATATTTAATCTATGTGATGTGGTGAAGAAAAAAGGAATCATATCGATTCATTGAGATAATAGTCCACACGTATGCTCAAATGACGTTATAATTTTTTAATGAGTTGAAAGGTAAGAAATAAAATGATATTTTTGAAATGATAAACATGATATAATTATATTATATAAACATTAATTACATCATTAAAACCATCTATTAGAAGAGATGGTGTAAAATGAATTATATTGATTCACAAGGCGGTACTCCTCCGTACACACAAATGATTATTTTGTTTCCCATTCAATGGAAGAGGAGGTTTATTTAGGTTATTAAATTAAAATAATAACTTATCACTACATAGAAGATATTTTTTTATCATAATGTTTTCTACATATTTTATAGAGGTGGAAGAAAAAAAAACAAAAAATGCTCAGTTATGAAAATACCTCTTCTTCCGAAAACCACTTTAGGATTACACCTATATCCTTCCTAGATTGGATGTATAATAAAAAAAGGCCAATAAGACATGGTAAGGGTATTAGGAAGTTATTTTTCTTGGCATTGGATGAGCCAAATTTTTTTGATAGTGTTAATAGGAGTGGATAGATGGTGGCATTTTATAAATGGGGGAGCAGACACGTTTGGATGTTGTGAAATAAAAAATATACACTAACATTTTACACATTCCAAAAATTTTTAAAATGGACCATGGTTGAGTATTATATGATATATGTTTTAAATATGTCAATAAAATATATTTTATAAAAGTTTTTATGTGAATTTAATCCTTATCATTTTAGTTTAACCCCTGGTAAACCACTTTTTACCTTAACAATGGTAAAATATTTTTACAATTCTAGCTATTTATTATGACCAATAATTAAGTTGAACTTATTATATAATATAAATTTTTCTGATTAAAATTATGTAATACATATTTTTAAATACAATTCATATAATTTTCTTAATTTAATTTAAAAATAAATCCATAAGCGCTATGAAAAAGCGTTTTACCAAGAAAAGTATTTTTCAAGCATAACAATATTTTCTTTTAACTTTATCACTATTAATTAACATTATATAAATTTAAATTATCATTTATAAATAGATAATATATACGTTTTATTTAAATCATTCAACATTAGGGTTTTTAATCATATAAAATAGAGAAATATTATCACTTTAATACTATTTTAATAAAAATGAATCTTTGAGAAAAAATGATCTTATAATAAAATACAATATAATGATGGCTCAAATATAATTAATTTTATTGAATATAAATAAATAATAATTATTTTACTTTAAATAATGTTAAAATCATAATCATACTTTTAAATTAGTTAATTTATTGAAAATCAATTAGAGTATTTGAAAAATCAAAATTTGTTCACTATAAATAGAAAATTTAATTTTTTCCAAAAAATCCAAAATTTTCACTTTAAGTTTATTATGATATGATAATTTAAAAAATTGTGTTAATTTAGAAAATAAATTTTTTAAAATTTTTAAAAATTAATTATAAAATTTTGTCACAAATGTAATAAAAACATTTTCAAATAAAACAAAATTTTGATGAATAAAACAACAATAATAAAATTTGATTGATTATATAATAAGAATTCATAACATAATTTATATTAAGTATGAAATTTTTATATATATTTATATAATAAATTAGTTAATCCTATTAAATCCATCCAATTTAATGTTTAGGTTATAACAGTTATATATTTCAATGGTCGTTTATGCTCAGTATTGTGTGTCACATATTCTATTGAACATAATGATATTTTTTTTAAAATCTCAAGGTTCTATATTATCCTCCAAATTAAAAAATTTTATCCTCACAATTTTATCTTATTCCCTTTAATCAATGGTTTTAAATTTTAATATACTGTTCCTGAAACCCCATATTGTAAATATGTTTATGAAACATCCTCCTCATAAGAGAGAAAATAAAAAAGTGAAATTCACCAAAAATAACGCATAATAAGGTTTCTGTTTAGGAAACAAATAATGTGAAGTAAAAACATATCCATGGAGAAAATAATAATTCCCAAATAATGATGTAGTGTGACAAAGGTCATTGATTAGAAGAGAGTGAATAATCATGAGAAATTCCACAATAAAAAAACCATAAACCATAAAGGTGTGATAAAGACCGTCATTTTTATTAAAAATGATTATAATATGATTTTTTTTAAAACATATTTCCTATAGTTGAGTAATTACATTTAAATATATACTAATAAAATAAGGAAAATATACTTTCTTAATAATTATAATTTTATCCATTAATCATTTCCCACCACAATATCATCTTTTCATCCAAACTATGAGTATTAAAGACGAATTTTCCTATGCCTTAATCAATAAAATGCACTTTTAACATGCCACATAAATAAATATAAGGTAAAAAAGTTATTTTTTACTATATTTACATGTAAACCAAATCCAAAAGTGGTTAGAACAAGATAATCTTATTACCAAAATGAATAAACCCTCACATAATGAAATAAAAAAATAATATCCAATCCGTCAACCACCAATGTTAATCATAGATCATTTTATAAATAACATCATTAAAATTCTTCAACATATTCTAAACTAAGATTTAAATCCAAAAATAAGATGGTTTTGATCACATATTCATCTAAAATTGATTTAATATTTATCTCCAAATAATTCCAATCAGTTTTAAAGTGTCGTGCCAAAAAATGTATATTCCATTATCATATAATCTCTAAGATATGAAAATAATATCCATAAAAAATTGAATATAAAATTCCATATTAAAATCATATACTATTAAAAAATATAATTTTACCTTTATTCCTCAAATAAAATCCCATAATGTTCTGTTTACCTTAATCATATAAGGTTCAAAAAATCATGAACTTATTTTGAAACAACATTAATCACCAAATCAATAAATGAATTTTGAATCCCATGTCTTTTGATAAGACAAATCATATGTTTTCAAAATCAATAAAATACTTATCTTTCAAACTTTTTGTGTGAAAATAATAATTTCACACTGACCTAGACATCACATTGGCCAATGGTATGTGTGGCCCCATTCCACCCTTCGATTGGGGGTTCAAACCCTACTACCCATATGTGATAAGTTTTCCATTTTCTAAAACTATACTACTATATTTATTTTAACGACTCCCAAAAATATGATAAGCATCCTCAAAAATAATCTCTATAAAAAATAATTTTATAAACCCAAATGGCTATAAATAAATTTATATGTATGTCTACACAATTAGAAAATCATTCTACGTCAATTAAAATTGCCACATGTTAATCTTATGGTTACTAATACCATAAACATATATCAAAACTGAATAGATGTACCCAAAATTACTCTCATCAAATAAAACATAAAAACATTATGAATTTATTTAAACTGATGACCATCCTTAAATATACCATAACACTTTGAATCTTGAATACCTATGTGTAGAAACATTAATCACTCAAATTTATCCATAATCCATTAAAAATTCTTATCCATCATATTCTATAATAATTCCTTCCTAAAGAAATATGAATCATGTACTAATATTCAAAAATTTCATAATATAATACCTGAAATAATCCATAACATTCATATGTCATTTGTAGTTTCCTCATCATAAAATCTTATGGAACTAGGAATTATAGGAGATTTATCTATACGGACCTATTGATCTTTTCATTGAGAATTCCCCCAAGGACATCTATTTACATAAATCAGAAACTCCTCACATTTAATTCTTTTAGTTGATACCAAGTGAATAATTTTATTCCCCTTTATGGAATTAGCTGAATTCTTCATTTTTTCCTTCGATGAATATTTCTTTATTCCATCTTTTACTACATGGTAAACATATTCCCATTATTTTAAGACATTTTATTGGATTAATATTTCAACATTATTGAGAGATAGGATGTTGATTTGTTTATATTTATTATTATAACCTAAACTTCCATATAACTTAATTTATCTCTTTTTTGGTGTGTTAGGAAACACACATAGGTTTATGTTGTTAATAATATCTTATGATAATTGTTTAGAAATTACCACAATAGTTTTCACTACATATCCCCTTTAATTTGGTTTCTCATTCAGACAAAAAAACCATTTCCTTAATATCCATTATTAATTTATTTCAAATTGCTTCAAACCATTTACTAAGAAAAAAAGTTCAGTGTGAGTATATTAAAAAAACCATAATAAACATATTATGTATAGGATAAATAATATTACATCATTAACAATGTCATATTCTATTGAACTATTTCTATTTATCCAAAAATATAATTCTATATATCATACCATCCTTTTTAGATATATATGATTTTTAACATAAGATGAAACAAAATCCTAACCTCTAATGTTATCTAAACAGTAACTTTTAAGTGAAATATAAGGACTCAACCTTAAACCTTACACATTCTAGTTAATTTTGATTAAAATAAATTTAATTTCCAAAATATATTTTAGTTCTATGTTTTTCTAAAATTAGGTCTTAACTCTAAACTAAAAATCCCATATATTACAAAGTAGAAAATTTAGATCCGTAACAATTTTACCATAATATAAGTATTTTAATAAAAAAACACATTTTTGTATTCATGAAAAATATTCAATGCATTAAATTTTACTTCTAATTTTCCTTTAAACATCCTTAAATCTTGTGGAAAAATTTTAAAAACATTTTATATGAATAAATCATAGTAAGGGATACAAAAAAGAAGAAATATTTTTGTTAAATGAAAAACAAGAAATCCAAAGAAAATAATTTTATTTCAAAAAAAACATTTCAACTAATAAAGGGAATCATATTTATCTTCAAAATATCGTTTATTATATCTTTTTATAACAAATAATTTCCATGAAAAGTAATTTAGAAGAATAGAAAAGTCATGAAGGTGCCTTTGGAAGTTATCTTTATAGAACAATTAAATATTAGAATATATATACATCAAACTTCCAATAAAATTTTATAGAGAACATAATCATTAAGCAATGAATTTGAGGAAATAATAGGGATCTCCCATCATATCTTGAGTTATAATGGGGATCAACCATTCGTATATGCTGAATCAGGATCATCTATTATCTTAAAAAATTTCTAACTACCATATCATTAATAAAAAAATTTAGTCATGAACCTTTTCTTTAAAAAACCCTTGAATTTTTTCTCCAACTCATATACAGAAGTCATTTGAATTTCAAAAAGACCTTTTGTTATAAAAACACATTTTTAATGATAAAATACCTTAAAAGGGGAAATATGGGTTTTAATTCAAAAAACCCATATGATTGTAATGGAATCCAATATTATAATAATGGTTATTATGGCGTGTAAATTATTTTCCGACATATACAATAAAATAGAAGATTATTTTTTCCTTATATAGGTAACGTAAAACATTATGTAAAAACATTAATTTTTTAAAAACCTTGATTTTTTTCAATATAGAAATTAAAATGTGATACAGAAATATTTTATTTTCATATGAAACATTTGTAAAATAATTTTTAAAAAATGTCCATAGAAGAAAAATACCTAGAAAATAAATCATCAAAAGATTTAAAATGAGGTTTTATGTTAAAGTGTCCCTAAGAATGAGTATAAATCATCTCATATGTTACTTATATAAATGAATAATAAATTTATTATAATCATATTATTCCTTCTGTCTTATCTCTTAAAATGATATACATAATTGGTTTATCATTTAAGTTTACTTCAAATTTTTTGAAAATATTCTACTTATATATAAAAAATAACTTCTATGGATTGAATATGTTTAAATTGTACATTGTCCATAAACTATAGAATATTAATAAAGACATAATTATAATTTTTATACAGAAATTATAATTTTAAAACCCGTCATGAATCATGGTTATGAAAATTGAACTATTTTACAATCGTGGAGATGTTAGACCATACATAATCATGTGTAATGTTTTTTTCTTTCAATGATCATTATTGAAAGACTTAAAGTAATATTTTATCTATCCATAATTAAAATTATATCATAAATAACATATTATGTTTTTAAATATACTTTTATATATCATACATGTGATGTGGAGATGAAAAACAATTACATCACTTAATGGGGGTGGTTGTCCACACGTATGCTTGAGCAACGATATCATTTTTAGTTGATTGGAAATGTAATTAAATTAAATGTGATATTATCTATTAATAAGGATTAATATCTCTGGGATATAATATAAAAATTATTACAACTATCTATGAATGGAAATGATGAAAAACAATTACATCGGTTTGCGAGGCTGTACTCCGTCACAGACAAGAATGATTGTTTCATTTCCCATTTGATGGATGATGAGATGAATTTATGTTATTAAATTAATATAATTACATTTCAGTATATTGGAGATACTATTTTTGTTATATAATCAGGGTTTACTAATATTTTATGGAGGTGTAATTGGAAACAAATAAAAAATGCTCGATAAGAATGATACCTCTTCTTCGTACAACCTCTTTAGGATTACACAAAAAGCCATCCTAGATTGAATTTTTGGCCCAAATATGACTCTAGGTAAATTTTTAGGGAAATATTTATGTTATTTGAGTTTGTATTAGTATAATAAAAATGATTTTACTGTGTGAATAGGGTATGATAGGTTGCGGCCTTCCAAAAGTGTGAGAGAGGTCACAATTGTAATTTTTTAAAATAAATTTTATACATACATTTTAAACATTATAAAAAAATAAAAAATGAACCATTAATGAATATTATATGTTATAAGGTATAAATATGTATATAAAATAGATTTTAGACATACTTTTACTTTATTTTAACCCTTATATATTTCTTTTAACCCCTAGGTGAACCCGTTTTAGCCTTAACTACGGTAAAAGAGTTTTTCTCTTTTCACAAATCATTATGAGAAAAAATTAAATTAATATTATTATATAATTTAAATTATTATTATCGTTCCAAATTGTTTATCCATTTTACCAAATTCAATTCTCATAATTGATATAATTTAATTTCAAATTAATCCAAAAAATGTTATGAAAATGTAGTTTTCCATGAAATGTATTTTTCAAGCATAAAATGATTTTATATTAACATTATGAAAGGTAATTATTACATTAATTTCAATTAATATTTATAGATATATTATCTACACATTTAAAATAAATAATTCCTCATTATTGGTTGTTTTAATTAATTAAAAAGTAAAAACATTATGAACTTTAAAATAGTTGTCAGAAATATGTGTTTTACGGTAAAAAATTAAATTTTACTAAAATGAAGTATAAATATGATTAAAATATATTTAATTTTAATAAATATTATTAAATAATATTTATGTTACATTAAATTATATTCAAATAATAATAGAAAATTTAAATCACTTAATTTACTGAAATGAAATGACTATATTTGAAAAAATCTATATTTTTCACCATTCACTGATGAATCAATATTTTCCAAAAAATACAAAAATTCCACCCTAAGTTAAATTTTAAATTAATATTTAAAAATTTAATTTAAATTTATCAAATATAAATTCTAAATTTTATATAAAATAAATATAATATTTTACTACAAAAGTAATAAAAATCATTTTTGAAGAAATCACTTTTTCGATTAATAAAATGACATTACTAAAAATTGAGTTATGATTTACTTATAATTTATCAATAAATTTATGTTAAGGATTATATAAATATATATAATAAAATCTTTTAACTTATTAATACCCTATAATTTTAAGGATAGGGTATGAGTTCATATATTTCATTGGTCGTTTAAGCTCGGTGTTGTGTGTCATATACACTATTGAAAATAATGTTCCTCTTTTAAAATATCAGGGTGTTACATGTCTTGTGGAAGGAATAGGGGAACCATATCATCAACATGTTTATATTGGAGAGTGATCTATACATGGTGTATGGTCAGGATGGTATGATTCTACAAACATGTCTGGTGGTTACTTGGTATCATGCTGATGGTTTGGTTTCACTATTTTTGTGCTTGCATAAATGTGATCATCCTTTGGGAATTATTTTTTACTCTTATATTTATAGAATGATATGTGCATACTTTTTATTATTATCATATCGTTATTTTTGGATCATTTTACAGTTATTAAAATTTATTCCATTGTATTGTTGTTATTATTATTGTTATGTATCATAATAGGGTACGATATCCCCACAGTCACCCAATAGACCCTCACTACTTGTTAGAACACTTGGGTGTTTGTGGAGGAATTCCTACGATGTCATTGTACACTATTGATTTAGGAACTAGTTGTGGGTTGTCAGGTAGGGGGTATTACAAATTGGTATCAGATCATGTGTATTAGATAATAGTACATCTGTGGCTTGCTTAAAAATAAGTATCAATGTTCAGGTGTTACCATATGGTTTTAAAGATTGGTTAAGAAGTGGTAAATTATTATTTATAGTGTGGTACACTAAATTACTGGGAATGTGTTGGAAAATTGGATAGATGTAATTTTGGTATTTATGTCTGACACCTATATGATAATAAGAACATGTAACATTGGAAAATTTGATTGTTCATTTAATTATCATGGATATGGTTGGGTCATTTTATTCGAATTACATTTGATGTTATTTATGTTTTATATACTATTGGTCCTTAATGAAAATAAGTGATACTCATGCGTCATATTCGTCATCTAGGGATCAAATGAAATATGTGTGTTTCTGATGTTTATTTTTTAAAACATAAAATAAAATGAACAATTTGGATTCTAAAAGTGTCAAAAATAAGATAAAAAATGTTTCCTTTATAGTATCTTGGTATAATCTACTCATTTATCCTAGTAAACCGTTATCACTCATGAATAAAATGGGTTAATACTATTTAAAGTGTCTGAAACAACCTATATATTTTTTTAAATATAAATTCTTAATTGAATTATAATCATCCAGTAGAGGTATGTGATCATTAAAATTTGTAATCTGTATTTCCAATATAGGATTCGAGAGTTTATTGGGTCGTAAGGCCAGATGATATAAGACATGGGTGTGGTTGGAAGGTGTAAGGTTATTGATTCGTGCTTCCAGATATAGCTATCTATATTTTTGATATTTGGATTGATATATCTATATTGAGGAGATTATCTAATTCCTCATAAAAATACCAATTACATGACCATATTTGGAGGGGAAAGAGGGTGAGGACCTCATACCACCTAGGCGTACACGGGAGGAGGTTCTTGATCATAGAGGAGGGTATTAGCCACAAGATGAGGCTCCAAGACTAGTGGGATGTCAATAAGGGATGTCAAATCTGGGAAAGTGGTTTGAAGATAATCTTAGGGAGATTATAGTTCTAGTGATACAGGGTTATGATCCGGGAACACATGGATTTGGAATGTATGTGAAAAACATAACATCTGAGTTCCAGTCAAATCATCCACCTTTTTATTGGGAGAGTGTGAACCATTAGTGTATGGGTACATGATATATTAATTAATGAATATAATTAACAAAATTGAGATAACCCATTAGGGGATAGTGAAGTCGGTCACATATAAACCCAATTTACATACAAAACTCTAGTTGGAGTTATACGTACAAGTAGGAAGGCATGAGGTGTTGACATGGAAGGACATTTAGGAAATGTTTTTTTGATAAACTATTCCTCAATACAAAAATGAAATATCAAGGCCATGAGTATATTCATTTAAATTTGGGACATACACTTGTTATATAATATTTTGAGGGGTTTACTTATCTTTTTTTAATTTCACCAATGATGGAAGGAGTTGAAATCTTTGTGGTGTGATGATTTGAAAATGGTTTATTTCATAATATCTAGTCATAAGGAAATATATTCATACTAAATTAATTCTTACATTTTTTCAACCATAAAATAATAGAAAAGTGAAACCTGGTTGACGATATCACACTATGTAAAAAATTTGTTATGAGGAAGGCATGCAGTGGAGCTCTGGGAATCTAAATAACGCAATGTAGGGAGGAATAATAAGGGAGTCAGAGTGGAGTTCTAATGACTTAGATATATATTCGTCCATCATTGTAATGATTATAGTCTAGAAATAAAATACATTTGTTTGTCCTCAGTGAAATCAACAAAAAAATAGTGCACGACATATGGACAGATACAGAATCTGGAGAGGTTTTATAAGAATACATTGCAATCTAATGGGGTTAAGGATTGAGATAGAGTTAGGAATCTAAGATTGGACCGAGACCAATACCACAATCTCATATCTAGAATTCTACATCACAATTAGAATATGGAACTGAATGCGATATAGAATAGAAATGGAAGTGGCTAGTAGTGAGTATGAATTCACAATGAGGATAGAAATCGAGAAATCAAGATTCAAGACCACTGCATAAGATTAGGATGACATACTCAGAGGAAGTTATAGAGATATGTGAAATTATAGGTATACTGAGGGAGTGATGATAATTTTTTTCTATGATAGGTATCAGTGAAATATGTGCATATGTGATATATGTGGTATGTGTTGACATTGAGTATTAATTTGGAATATTGAACGATACATGAAAAAGGGGAACTATAATAATATTCAGTGATGATGGATGACTATTTAAGACTATGTGTGGATAGATGGAATGTGAATAATAGATAGGTAGGATATTGTTATTGTGTTGGGTAAATTGGGTTCAGGGATACCAAATAGGCAATTCCAATGTTGGCCACTTCAACCGAAGGAATTAGTTTATTGAGTGTAGTAACTAAGGTAGTTCATGTACTTAGGAGGTATATTCATGTATTAAGTGTCTCTATAGAATTTTACAAATGGGGGGAGGGTGTCTGGGGGTTTTGATAAGATATAACTGGAAATCGACTTGGATATCATGGGGACCAAATATGTAATGGTGTTGAGGTCTTAAGGTCATAGGTTAAGTATTGTCTAAGTGAAATGTTTTGGAAAACACAGAGGTATTTTATGTGAATTTATATGAATAATAATGATACTTTTGGGGTTTATCATTATTTTGAAATATTTTTTAATGTTGTTTTAGTCAATTATATATTTATTTAGAGTTTTTTTGTTTCCAAGGGATGAAAATATATTTTACAATTATTCTATAACAACTATTCTTATAATGTGTTGTGATAAAATCACTATTCTTATAAGAGACTTATTCTGGAATCAATTTTTTAATTACAAGATTGTAAAATAATAATTCTTCCAATAAGAGTCTTCTGTCAGAATAATTGTTCTAATAGGATACCTGTGCTAGAATCACTATTTTAGTATGTGACTTGTGTTGGAATAACTATTATAGTAAGATAATTGTACTAGAATAAATATTCTAGTAAATTCCTTTGTTGGAATCACTAATCAAGTAAGTGATATATGCATGAATCCCTATTCTAGTAAGAGACATCTATAGGAATCAGTATTCTAGTAAGTGAATTTTTCTAGAATGAGGGTTCCAAAAAGTGACTTGGGCTGAAATCATTTTTCTAGCAAGATATGTCATGTAATAATTTTATATTTCGATACTTCTAGTAATTTTTTTTCATATGCCATTTCTTCAATGATATTTGATTTAAAATCATTTTTACTTGTAATATATTCCCCGAATGATATTAATCAGCTGTGACTTCTAAAAAATGGATATTAATGGAATCTAGTAAGGAATTTATAAAAATATTATGGTATATTTATTAACCAAATTGTATTCCATGATTTGAGTGGTTTTTCATCAAAAAACCACAATTAAAAATTTCCCCTTTTAAAATGTAGGACAGTGATGACCACAAGGTTCTCTCAGGAGAAGGTTGCATACAAAGTTATCGAACTGTCAATTTATTAATTTTTTTTCTAATTTTAAATCGTAAAAAGTGATTTGAAATTTGATTAAAAAAGTTATAAAAAACAAGATCATATTTATACTACAAAAAAATTATAAATTATAAAACAGAAGCAAGTCATATTGAAATAGAAAATATAAATGTAGAAGTAGTGGAGTAGCTTCGATCCTCAAACACTCTCTTAATCCATTATACAAAATGTTTCCTATTTAATTACCAAATGTTTACTTCAAGAACTCATAGAATACACTTATATTTCCTATAAACAATATCATGAACTAAAATAAGGGTTTTACCCCATTTTGAATGTTATTTTATTTCTGAAAACCTTTAATAAACCGAAACTAATTGAAGTTGTTATGCTCTATGAGAAGACCTCACCCTTAAAATTTAAACAAATATACAATTATTTTAACATAATAAGTTGATAATCAGTATAGAAAAAAATATTAATATTTGAAAAATGATATTAAAATACCTACTTCAATCATGAAAATAGTTTCCAAATAATTCAAAAGAAAATTATTTAAAATAAATATCAAAAACTCAAAAGGTAAATGCATTTGAATTATCACTACCCACCGACACTTAGAGTTTAACCAAATATGACTATATTTTATCAATAAAAACTATTTTTCTCCATCATATCCTCTCCCTCCATCCACCTTAATTCTTATAACAGTCTTTTGAAATGAAGTGTGCCTAAAATCTTATAGGTAAGAGTGTTGAAAATTATAGAATCCAGTTTCGTTCCTCTGAAATTTTACTCACTTTCTTCCATGATGGAGTCTTAATCTAAAAAATGTTTAGTCTTGAATATTGTTTTGAATAATGTTATTTATTTACCTATAGATCATTATATATATTGGAAATGTGGAGAAAATGATATTCCTGAATTTTTAAAGATAAATATTTCTAGCCCAAGAATCTCTTTATCTTCCACTATTTTGGAGAATTCAACAACTACCCTAATGAGTGAATTTATTTATGATATATTATTTGAATTCAAAAATTATAATCTTATTTATTTTAAATTTTGTATCACTACATTTTGAGGTTTATATCACAGGTTATTAATTATTTAATGAATGTAGGTCTGTTATTTCATACCACCCCACTTACAAAATTGAATAATTATTTTGGGCTTAAAATGATTAATTCAACACTTGGACCAATTGGATGGAATATTACCAAATGAAAAGTGATTATAAAAAATAATAATTTTTAAAATTATATTAATATATATAAATTTATCCTAATAATACTAATGTGATAAAAAATAACTAAAATTTCAGAGTTAGGGAATTTTTACAATTTTGATCAAAACTCATCAAAATGACGAACAATGTAATCTAAAATAAAAATAAAAACTGTAGAGGAAAAATTAATTTAAATAAAAATTAAATAACAATGAAAATATCATTTGTATCAATTGCCCCACAATTAACACTTAAAATATCAGATAAGTGAGAAATATAAATTAATTACTAGCGTGAAAATTAAAAAACATTTCATGGAAATTAAAAAATCCTCAAATCAAAAATCCGAACTTATCATGCCTCTAAAATACATTAAATTTTAAATTATTAATTATTTTCATTAGTTAAATTCCCATTTCATTAAATCTTTTATGAACAATGATTCCTTTCTCATATATTTTCCCTCGCAAAACATAATTTAAATTTTGAATAATGTTTTCCTCATCCAAATAAGTGAATTTTTCACCATAATATTTACTAATATCTTATTATCCACATAATTTAATGAAATAAATGTATCTATAATAAGGACTTATAAATTATTTTTCTGAGGTTTGAATGTTGGTGGGTTTCAAATGTCGAAAATTTTGAGGCAGAAAGAGATGGTTTGCCTATTTTTTTAAGGGAGATTGCATGAATTTAGTTTCCACTCAAGCATAGTCTTCTTATATTTCTTCATTGATTAAAATTGTATCTAAAATAACACCAAAATTTTTAACATGGAAATACCACATGTACTCCAATTCATTACTAATGAAACAATAATTTCTCTCCATATTTTTAGAATTCTTTTTTCTAAATCTCCAAAAAGGAAAATCTTGTTTAACTTTAAATATCCTAAATGGAACATATATATTTTCCCTGAAATCTCTAGAATCATACAACAGTATTTTACTTTAAATATCTAGAAATAAACTTATTTCAATATCAATAATTTTTTCTTCATCCATTTACTTTTTCTTTACCCCATTTATCCTAACATGGTATAGAAAGGCACAGAGGAGACCCCCTCACTTATGTTTTACTAAAATCATGTAATTTATGTCAAGAGTGGGTTGGATTTGGAAAATTTATTATAATGAGGATAAATAAACAGGCAGTTGATGAATACTAAGGGCTCAGAAGGATCAAATTTAAAATTTAGGATAGATAAATAGGGTACATTTTCTAAAAAATGGTCTTTCAATCACAAATGAACTATCTATATCGTTTGAAAGATAATTTCCTTGATTCTCAAATATTTTGAACGAAACATTTCATTTATTTAAATTATGAATTATTTGGTTCACTCATGAAATGGGGTTATTTTGAAAAATATTTAAAAATGGTTTAGTGTCCTCAAAGACGAGTGATTTTTAAATTTATATATTATTCATGGCATAGAATTTCAAAGTCGATGTTGCTTTCATGAATTTAAATAATTTGAATTCGGAGCACAAAAAATTTCAACAATCATTATTGTTTTGTTACATGAAAAATGTTAGTTATTTTTAATGACTATAGTTCTCATTTGAATAAGTTAATTAATTTTAATATCATATGTTTTAAAAAAAATAACAATAAAAATAAAATAAAAAATTGAAAAAAAAATAATAAAGAAAATTGAAAAGAAAACCAAAAAAATAAAAATATAAAAGGAATATTACTTCCCACTCACATTTATTTGGAATCATTTCCTCATTTTTGATAGTTTATATGAAATTTTGAAATCAAAAATATAATACTTGACAATAATAATTGAGAAGCAAAGACACAACATAGTTTTTTTCTTATCAGTAGCCATGAGCTAGCCTCATAAATACTACATCTTGGAAACATTAACGAAAAAAAAGAAACCAAGATTCAGAATTTTATTGCAAATAATGAAATAAAAATAAATATAAAGAGAATATAAAGTATCTTAGTTTGTTCCTTTAAGTAGGTGTTAAGGGTTCATTACCCTTAGTCAAGCAGTTCCAACTAATTATCCCTAATCTGAAGGTGGGTGGGGATTTTTCCTCTTAAACTACCAGAATGAAGTTTATAATGTTTTATTTAGTATAAAATAATTATAGAGGAACCTATTAATAGATTACTTAGTTTATATCCCCTTTTATATTAGAAACATATTACATAGTGTGGGGAGGAAAAAGAATTCTTCTCTACTTTTACTCCAATAGCCACATATTCCACCTCTCCATTAATATAATTTAGGGTATGCATGTGTGATACTACAATATTAAGAATTTTAGGAAGATAAAATTATGTTATTATTTAATTTTAAGTGAATTAATCCAAAAAAATAAAATATATAATATCTCCCATTATGTGAAGCTTATTGAAAATTGATCTTTTATTTTAAAAATATTTCGGTACCCCCATCGTAAAGTAAAATAGTGCACTCTCCAATCAGGAACACTATTATTTCATCAGCTTAATACATCAAATCCTATTCAATGAATAATATATCCAATAAAAATAAGTTGGAATAAAATCTACATAGGGATAAATAGATAACAATTTATTATCAAAATAATATATCAAAATTTGATCAAAATTGGAGACTTCTCCAAGTGGATTCTTGGGTTCTATCAATATTTTAGAGTGGAAAACTATTTTATTTTAAGTAGGACACAACTCAATATCCTCTAAATTCTCTAAGAAATTAATGACCCAAGTATATATTCCTCTTTTTACAAAGCTTTATACTTATGTTCTGATTTTATAATTTTATAAAAATAGATTTCTCATGGTATTTTATATTCAAAAAAGATAGGCCTATAATTTTCCAAATAATTTATTTTTTTAGACATCCAAATAAACATGAAATTCCAGGTTATTGATCTCATTTCATTATTAAATTTAAAAATAAAGGTCCAATTCATCTCTCAACCCATCCACAATTTTTTTTACAATATCAAAAGTGGGTGAGACATTTTTTTTTCTTTGGACCCTTTTTGAGATTTTAATTACTTCAATTATTATAAATTTGTGGAAAGAAATTCAATTTTTTTGGTTACTTAATCATGAATGCACTATGTTAAATAACGGTAACATTTTTCTCCAATTTTGTTCAAAATCTATTCCTTATTAGAATAAAATTTATTTGATAAATAGGATAATTATAGGATTACAAAATATGAAAATATATATTTTTTGTTTTATTTTAACAATTCTAAATTAGTAAATAAAATCCTCAGAATTAAAATGTAAATTAAAACAACTTTGGAAACCTTCCTGGAATTGGAACCAGTTGACATAATATTTTTTTTCATGAACCCCAATAAAATATTTCCCAATTAAAGTGTATTATAGTGGTGACATCATTATAATATCACTAGGAGGTTATAAAATAAGTTATCAAACTACCACTTTATTAATTGTTTAATTAAAACTAAACTAGAATTGAGGATTTTTAAGGGGTTAAAAAAGTTAAAAAAAATTATATTAAGACAATAACATAATGTTAGATATTTTAAATAATAAGTATGTTAGATAGAAAAATAAAAGATATAGGTAGCAGTAGTGGATGAGATTTTATCCCTAGAAACTCCCTAGATAAAATTATACAAATGTTTTCCCTTTTAATTACCCAATGTATACTTCAAGACTGCAAATTAGAAACCTAATTTTCCTAGATTCCATATCAAGAACTCAATTATGTTTTTTGTACTCTAATGAATGTGATTTTATTTCCCAAATACCTAGATGAAACTATAACTATTGGAACTTGTTGTGATCAATTGGGAGACCACACTCAAATAAATTTATATAAAAAGACAATTATTTTGAAGTCATAAGTTGATAAAAAATCTTGAAAAAAATATAATAAATTACAAAAAATAATGAAATTGGATATCTTCAATAATGAAAATAGATTGAATAATTATTCAATAGAAAAAAATATTACAATGACAAGAAAAAAATAAAAAGAGAAATTCCTTCAATTCATCACTACCCACTGATACTTGGATTTCAACCCAACACGACTATATTATTTCCATTGTAATTCATTTTATATATAATATTATCTATTTCCAAAAATATTATTCATTTTAAATTTCCTTATAAAATGTATAGAGAAAAAATATATTGTGAAGATGGGTGGAATGTAAGTAGTCTAGTTCCTTTCCTTTAAAAGTATTCTTGATTTATTCCTTGATAGAGGAAAAAATTCAAAAAAACTTTATTCTTAAATATCGTTTCAAGGACTCTTAAAATTTAAACTACAATGTTCTAGATACATTGGAAATTGGTTAATAAGATATTTCATAATTATAGATTTCAACTATTTCTAGTTGAAGTGTCTCGTCATCTTGTTTCAACTTAGTGCATTCAAAAACTGACATAATGAGACAATTTATCCAATATATTTAATTAAATGTTTAGATTTAGAATAATATTTCTTTTTCAGTTGGGATCCTCTTATTTAGGGTACTGTATCTTGGGTTATTTCTTATTTACTAATGGTAGGTCGATTTTATTTGACCCTTCAAATTCAGCAATTTAATGATTTTTTTTCACTTCAAAATGATTGATTTAGTACTGGACCCATTTGGAATGAATGAAAAAAATATGAAAATTTATCCAACCAAAATGTTAGTTTTAAAATTTAATCACTATTTTAATGTTTATTCCAAAAATACCAAACTGATAAAAAACAGCTAAAATTCCAGAATTAGGACATTTTCACAATTTAACTCAATACTCGACAAAATTCCCAAAAAGAAGTAATTTCACCTAAAAATTCAGATTATTGGAAAAATATTAAATAAAATACACATAAATAAATAATTAAAATAATAACTCTATCACCTCAAGTGAATAGTTTTTTTGAGAATATTATTTATATTGAATAAGCGATTAAAAATGATTATTTAATGGAAAATTAGGGCTCTCTATGACATGCATATCGAAAAATATTCTAGGGAGGTCCAATATCCCCTATATTATTATATGAATGAGATCTTATGTATTACTTGTTAGAATATTATACTGTCAAATGAAGGGAGGAGTAATGGGAATAGTAAATAGTTTTCATGTCATGTTTTTATGGTGTCCTTTAATCCACACAATGTGGGTGGAAACTTCTTTATAAAACCCAGAAAATATTATAATAATCTCAACAGTAAATTTTTAGAATTAAAAAGGACATAATATTGAAAATATTATAATGGGATAAAAATATAAAATAATATAACTAAAATAGGAAAATTTGGATATTCTCTATTCAACATAATAACCTCACTCACAGAAAACACTGTAAAAATGAAGAAGAATATTAGAAATGAAATTTTAATTTTTGAAAATTTAAATATATATAACCTTTTGAGAAAATATAAGTGAATGAATAATGAATTAAATAAGAGGTATTTATATAATATAGGGAACCATGTGGTGATTTTAAATCTAACAACTGGAATGGTAATATGACTGTTGGAATAGTCACTAGACCTCTAGAAAAGTAATATGACCATTAAGAATAGTAACATTGCCAATATAATAACACCATCACCAATGAATGTATAAAATAATATTTTCTCATCCTATAAAATGAAAATATGTTATATTTATATCATGGTATAAGAAAGTAAATGTTTTAAAATGATAAATTAAGTGTTTTTATTTTTTTTAAAAATAAATGTTTTAATTGGACTTTTACAATTAATATAATGAATTAAAATAAATATTATTTAAAAAAATTTATAATAAATTTTAATTATGTTGTATTTTATGACAAGAAAATATTATGATACCATAAATAATTTTTCAAAGTGTCAAAAAATTGATCAAAATATTAAAATTAGTATTTTTCAAATAAATGAGGAATTTAATTAAAATTAAATTCCTCATACTTGAAAACTTATATAAATAAAATTGATTTTATTTTTGACATCTAATCATTGAAAAAAATAATTTTATTTTTTGTTATTTTTCTTAAATATTTGAATTTTTAAAGAATTGGGGAATATGAAAAATTATGGTATTTGAAATTATAAGATAAATACAAGATTTTTTAGACAAGGTAGATGTATGAACACATTAGTTTAAACTAAAATGAACCATTTACTATATAGTTAGAAAAATTAATTCTATTTGTTGACTTGAGATAAAATAATAATATAATGAATATATTATTCAAGAAAACCCTTCTTGACCTCTTATATATATCACCTCTCACCACCATTCTCCTTAGACATTATAAGTATTGGATCTTTCCAAATTTATACCCAATTACCTTCCCAATCCTCTCCCCCAAATCCTTGTTCTTATAGTCTCATAAAAATACAAATCCAAGGCGCCTTATATGGAATCCCAAGAGAAGAAATCAAAAGGAAAAAGTAATTCCCTCAACCAAGTATTTTATTTTTCTCTTCCGCATCAGACTATAATTGAATTCCATTAAATATGGGATAATGATTCTACAATCATATTTTTTTACTTCATTAGTGGAATATCTATCATCAATTATCTTCCATACTCCACTTATTAAAAAATAAAAACAATGTTTGTATTATGTCGGTTCACCACCTCTATGAATGATGAGTTTTTTTCTTCCTACCCCCACCTTCATAAAAGATTTAAATTAACTAATAATTGTTTATAATTACCTAAATATGTATATTTTATTTTTTTTCACATTCTAGAATAAATTTATCACCCTAATATTAAATATAAAAAATACATCATGATAGTCTATAACACTACAAAAAATAATCTAACCAGATAACATTACATTTTCACTAAATAAATCATCAATATATTAAAACCAATATGGTTATATGGTATAAATTTTAAATTTTTTTAGTTTATGAATTCAATTTCATTTGAATTTTTGATTTTTAGTCCCATTTGAAATGAACATAAATAATTATCCCTATGTGATCTGACCATGGAACCATTAAATTAAGGCTCTCATAAAAAAATTAATGTTTTTTTATCCATGACATGGTCACAACTAAACATAATGAAATTATATTATATTGAATATAGTTTTAAAAGTATCCTAATTATTCTAATAATGAAATTAATTTGATTATTCCTGACATTAAGTGAAATTAATAATTGATTCTGGAAGATAACTTAAAGGATCTCTCAGAACACCCCCTTTTCTTTAGGTTATGATCTTCTTCAGTCTAAATCATATTATATCTCACATTTATTTTATTAAATTAATTCTATATTATTTATGTATGATGCTTACTCTATAAATAACCCATTCTCCCAAACTTTGATGCTGTAACACATTCCTTGTGTTTATTTCTGAAACACTTTATGATTATTCCTTATGAATGATTCATTTTTTATGGAATACATAAGCATGTACATGTTATGATGGGTGTGCCCAGATAGAAAACTAATGCATTGGGTAATTTTTTTTCCTCGTGATAAGTTATGTATTGGATTAGAGAGTAAACCCAATCCATGATGGGATTCTATCCACCATGTGACTTTGATTTGGTAGTAATCCTTGAATTGTACTTAGGTCAACTTTTATATTACATCCACATTTCCATATTACCGTGATGCTTTGATACCATGTTCATTATCTAATGATACCATTTTATTATTCATGAGTCTTATATTTCATAATATCATGTTATGTTGTTTGACTCACATGTTATGCTTCGTTATCATGTTTATTCCCTTACTGAGATTTTTCACCCACCCCATTACTTATGTATTTCCCTATGTTATCCTATGTAGTTTTAGGCGCCCATTAGAATATATTATCTCATTATGGAGATTAAAATAATTATTCCTTATTTTTTATTCATTTGGATGTACTATGAACTTATTCTACTAAAGACACTATGACTCAAGATATTTTTGTTGTATAATTTGATATTTACATTAAAAATGATGTAATAATATATGTAAAAGGCTTGGGTAACTATATTTGATATTAGATCATAGTATAGTAAATATTAAAATATATGACTAGAATTATTTATTGATAACCCTTCAAAAAATTCTATTTATAGGAATCTATAAATGGAATTTGATGAAGTATGGACCGTGTAGTTTCCATTAAATTGCATCCATGTCTATATATTTCAAGATTATGTGTCACTAGCATAATTGTACATAGTATTAATAACCCTGAAATGGAAAATTGGGTATTAACTCAATCTTCACCAAGCGCATAAATAATGTACTTTATCGTACACCAAGTGTGACACTCTCAAGCGATATTCTTTGGATAATTCATAAACACTTTACAAAAAATTAGGAAGAACTATAAATGACCATTAGTTTGTAAAAGTCTAGAAGGAAACATTATAATGGATAATCCATATTGAAACCTAGATACTCATATGTTAGGACATACTTTTCATTTATCAGTCCCACCTTATTAAAACATAGTTTCCCATTTATATGATAAAAAAGATAAAGTATTCTCCTCTCTTTCTTCTTTTATAACAGTAAATGGTAGGAAATAAAAGGAACTATTCAAACTGCCAATGTAATAGTTACTATAAATATTTCCCTAACGATACATCGAATCATATGGGAGAGGGACCTGGGAATTTCATAGAAGTACAAGATCATCATACTCCGGCTATGAATAAAAAATTGAATCATGTGGAATGAAATCCTTCTCCAAATAAAGGGGTAGTTTTAGTCTTGTACTTTATGTGATAATGGAATTATAACTTTAGTGGATATTCAAACTCCATAATCATAGAAAAATATATTTACTCATTTGAGAATTAATTATCTTTCCTCCAGTGCTTAGATAATTAAAAAGTCATATCATTAGTTTATTAGAAAGAGGGGGAAGTTGATTATTGGTGGACACTAATATTTTACATGAATTCCAATGAGGTAATTAATTCCTCGGTATGGGAAGGATTCATGAAAATAATTTAATTTTTTTTGTCTGAAATCACTATCATAAAATAGAAACAGAGTTCCTCGGACAGAAGGGAATGGAATAAGAGTCTATTGGGTCATATAAGGAAACCATCAAAAATATTTCATGGTATCCCTCATATTTAGTAATGAACACCAAAATAATTGTGTACCATATATTTTTAAGGATAAAGATGAGCCTATGAAAATATTATATATTCAAGACATCAACATTTATATATAGTTTTTTTGTTTTCCCTTAAATATGAGAATGATATTTTTCACTCTTAGTTGTATCGTGGTGATGTGGATAAAAATCATAAAATGGAGTTTAATTTTTGAGAATCTATGGATAAATATTATGGTAAAAATAAAAAAAAACATCCCATTGTTCAGAAGTGTGGGAAGAAGCATCCGAAAATATTTATGAACGTAACCAAGAGAAGCTTCAAGGGTGGATAAGAGGGGAACTAGGTTAATCCAAGATGACATAAATTGAATATTTATAATAATTAATAAGAACAAAATAAGGTTATTATCTATACTCAGTCCATGGTATAGTGTTTCAACTGAAAGTGACACATGTTTTATGAGAAACAATTCTCTAATCCAATGGTTATTATAGATAATCATCAAAAAAAACCTCTATGAAATAGTGAAAAAAAGGAAATATACTATCATTACAGGTGAGGTAGATCCTGAAATTGATGTGGTTCTATTTATGATTTTTATTCATTCATAAATATAGAATGTACATATAGGTTTTGGTTCTACACACACATTTATATCTTGAAACCTTAGTAGAACTATTGAAACAATACATTAAAATATAAAGGTTATGTTATCTATGCGAACAATAAATGAGGAAATTATTGAATCCAAAGTATATAACATGTCCCCAATCAATGTTTGTGGACTTAATCTCCCATAAAATTCTGTATTAATTCCATTAGTGGAGTTTGATTATATATTGGTCATGGATTGTTTATCCTTAAATAAAGCCACCATTAGTTTTCTGGATAAATTGATTACTCTTTACATCCTAATTTATCCTCTAATTCTTTACAAGTGTAAGGAGGAGGATAAATATATTTTGGAATTGTATCCTCAATTGGGAACATTATTTCCTTAATTGAAACTATATCTAGACCATATTATTGAGAACAAGGAGAGAATAATTCTTTAATACAGAACCATTATTTTGGATTATATAAATTCATTCCTTGAAGTGTTACATAGTCTACATCATAACAAAGTTGTTGATTTAATAACCAAACTTGTACATAGATATCTACCCATATCTAATACTCTATAAATAATGGAAACAATTTAGTTAGAATAACTAAAGAATAATTTACAGGAGAATCTAGAAAACCATATTATAAAATCGAGTTCTTCATCGTAGGGTGTCTTATTCCTCTTCATCAATAAGACGAATAGGTCAATTCACCACTGCATTTATTATCACAAAATCCATAAAATAATGATAAATAAAAAATATACACTTCCTTGGATAGATAAATTGTTTGATCAACTATGTGTTGCCCAATATTCCACTAAGATGGACCTTCGATTGGTATATCACCAAATAAATTTAATGAAGGAAGAAATTCTGATGACTTAGTTTAGAAAAATGTAAGGACACTATGGGTTCATAGTGATCCTCTTCTCATGCACTAATGTTCCAAAAATATTTAGGTGCATAATTAATAAGGCCTTAATATATTACATTGCAATTGTTTTTATATTCTTTATATACGATATAATGATATATTTCAAAATCATGAAGGAGCATGAGGAGTATATAAATACTATGATAAAGACATTAAGAATGGAGAATATGCATGAAGAGTATATTAAATGTTATTAATAAATAGAGGATGTATCATTGTTGGGAAATGTTATCCCCAAAAAGTGTTTTCTATGGGATCCTCGAAGATATAGGCAATTGAGAAGTGTCCCGGAGTGAAAATTTTAATGGAGATCCATAGTTTTATTATAATATATGGGTATTACCAATGATTTTTTAGAAACATATTGTGATTTTCAAACCCACTAACGAATATAAATCAAAAGGTATTAATGTTTTCTAGAGTTGATGAATGAAAATAGAGATTCATGGAACTATAAATTAGTCTTATCACTACACCATTACTTACACTACCCACCGGTTGGAAATATTATGTAATATACAATGATGATAAAAAGATTCTATTAGGTAGTGTTCTGATGGAAATGATAAAGTGATAACCTCCACAATAAATAATTTAAATATTCATAAATATAACTATATAATGCTTGATCTAGAGTTGGATTAAATGATCTTTATGTTGAATATTTGGCTACATTATCTCTATATAGAGAAGGGAGAAATATATATGCATCATAAGAGACTCAAATATATATTCACATAGAAGGATATGAATATAAACCAGAGATGTTGGTTATAGCTAATCATAGACTATGATTTATTAATAAAATACTGTTATATAATAGAAAAAAAATGTATTAGATACTCTAAATAGAAAGTATTGTTTGATATTATCATTGATGAGAAGTTAGAAGGATCCAAACTTTTTAGACTTGCGAAGAATGAACATAGAAATAATATGGAAGAAATATCATCATTCCACTCTCAAATGATTACATAATCATCCCTTGATTATAAGGTATTATATGCTCGTGTAAATATATAATAAGGTGGAATCCATAAAAAATTGAAATCCTTAGGGTTAAAAATTTAAGATGAAGGAGTTATAATATTTATTTCATGACTCTGTGTACCATCAAATCACAGGATAAAGACGGATTTGTCTAATGATGAAAATAAATAAACCTTCTCAATACACCCTGGGAGAATGATAATTTATCAATATCTCTAAGAGAATTATTTTTTGGGAAATATGAGCCATGATATCATAGAATATACATCAAAGTTCATGGAATGTAAATAAGTTAAGGCTGAAAAGAAAAAGACTAAGGGGATAATGAAACCATTACCATTATTTATATGGAAATGGAATAACATTATAAAATACTATGTCACCGGTCTTATGAAGACATAAAGGGGAAATAATTCTATATTTTTTGTGGTGGATCATCTTACAAACAATTCTCTTTTCATTGAAATTTGGGTTAACTTCCCAATGATCCAATTGAAAGGATATACATCAAAAAAGTGGCGAGGCTCTGTGGAACACCATTATATATTATATCTAATTGAGATATGATATTTACCTCAAAGTTCTATAAAAGTATCCAATATTCAAAAAACACTAAATTTATCTTTAGTACAACTTTTCACTAACAAAATAATGGAAAATCTATGTGGATTATCAATACACTTAAAGATATGTTGAGATCATGATCAATGGAATTCAATGTAATATAGGGTCAACATCTTCCAATATTTGAGCTATCATGCAAAAGTATTTTTCCCTCATGAATAAAAATAGATCTATATAAATAAATTTATGGGAAGAAATGTTTAACACCTGCATGTTGGGATGAGGTTTGCGAACAGAAGACATTGGGACCTAAAATGGTTGAGAAAATGGTAGAAAAGGTCAAGATCATTTAGTTGCACAAAAGGTCTACTGAAAAGTTAAAAAAAGATCTATGATAACAAAAATATAAGGGTAGTGTAGTATTGGGTGGGAGATAATGTGTTATTACATATATCTCTATGGAATAGATTCATGATATTTTTGAATAAAGAAAGTTGAGTCCCCGGGCATATTCCCCTTTGATATTCTCAGTCGCATAAAGTCTATGACCTATCGATTGAAACATTGACCAATCTTGTATCAAGAACATGATGTGTTCCTCACATCCCTATTGATGAAGCACATACTAGATATTTCACTTGTAATGAATTCATAGGTTACACTTCTAGAAAATAATCAATCTTAAGAGGAGGGTCCAGTGAAGATTTTGGGCCGAGGGGAAAAATTTCTTCCAAACAAGACAACCCATGTAGTTAAAGTATAATGGACAAACCATAAGTGTGAGGAGGGGAAATAAGAACTAGAGAAACATGTAAGGTAGAAGTAACCTCAACTGTCTTCATCTATTTATGAAAAATAAAATATTGAGGGGGAAATTTTCTTAATTGGGGATGAATGCAATGACCAAAGATTTCATCAAGGGTATCCCCCTTCTGAATATATAACTGTGTCATACATAGTAATAAAATATTATAAAATGTGCACAAATTACATGATACAACCAAAAAAAGATTACTATAATAATTTGATAATTATTTTTAGAGAATAAAAAATGCATATAAAAATTGAATCATTTAAAATTTTATAAAAAAATATAAATCAAAACTAATAAAATATGACAATTTGGATATCCTCAATCCATAATTATAGCGAAAATAATGATAAAAAATTTAGAAATAAACAATAATATTAGTCAAATAATATAAATGTTGTAAAAGAAAAAATATATATCCTTGAGAGAAAATTGATGTGAATTAAGATTAAATAAAATGAAAGGTACTTATAGTATATAGGTAACCAAATTACAATCACAAGTCTAATCATTTGAATAATACACTGATCATTAGAATAATTACATTACCATTGGAATAGAAATATGATAGTTAGAAATAATACTCTTACCATTATAATTGTTTTTTACCTATGAAAGTGCAACATAATATTTAGATATATTATAAAATGAAAATATGATATATTAATATCATGATAATAGTAAAAAAATGTTTTTACAATGAAAAATTAATTGTTTGTATTTTTGTAAAAATTAATTATTTTAATTTCACTTTCCTAATAAATATAACAATTTAAAATAATATTTATTTCATTAAAATGTATTTATAATATATTATTATGTGGTACAGTAATGAAAAAAAATAAATTTAGCATACCATAAGTAAATTACTAAAGGGTTAGAATATTGATCGTAATGTTAAAATAGAATTTTTTTTAAAAAATGGGGACCTTATTGAAAAATATATTTCTTATTTTTGTAAAAATATAGTAATAAAATGGATTTCAATTTTTAAATATACATATACAATAAAATTTAGGGTGAAGTTTTGGAATTTTATAAAATAGTTTAATTTTTGTGAATAGTAAAAAACAACAGATTATAGTGTTTAGAAATATAAAAGAAATAGATGGTTTTTGAGTCGTGGATTATATAAAAATCTCTAATTTAAAAACCAAATGTTAAATATACATTATATAGGAAGAATAATGAATAATATTTGTATACTTGTGTGAAAATATATAACTAATGAATATAATATTCAAAGACAACCCTCTTTTTACTTTATAAATACCAATCCTTCTCTTCACACATTATAAGACATATATCTTGATAAATTTGTACCTAATTACCTTCCAAATACTCTCCAACATTTACTAGTGTATCTTTACTCACCAAAACACCAATATACGGTGTCATAAGTGGAATGCAAATAAAAGGTACCCAAAATATATGTCAATACCGTCGATCAAGTCTTTTATTTTTCTATTCCTTATCTTCCTAAAAAACAATTCCACTAACCCTGGAATAATAAATACAGTATAATATATATGATTTATATTTATTTTTTAATAAAATATATATCATCCATTATTTTCTATACTCCTTTAATCCAAAAAAACTAAACAATCATCAGTATTTTGTCAGTTCACCGCCTCTCTGAATGATGAATTTTTTGTTTCTTATAAACACCATCATGGTAGGTTCAATGTAACTTAAAATTGTTCAAAATGACCTAAGTACGTATATTATATATTTTATTACATTTTATAATAAATATATTTCAATAATATTAAATAAATCAAAACAAGTTCTTGTTGGTCAAAAAAATTGCAAAAATAAACTAAACATTTAAAAATAATATTTTATAAAATGAATCATTCATGTTTCGTAGCAGTTATAGTAATTTGACGAATTAAGTTTTTTAAGTACATGAATTATATTAATTTAACTTCTAAAATTGATGTCCAATTTTCAGGAACATATATAATTATCCATAAGTGATCCGACTGTAGATAAAAGAACTAAACAATCTGATAACAATAAAATTAGTCCTTATATATCAATGAAATATTTATACATGAACAAAATAATTATATTAAATATAGTAAATATATAAATGGTGTTGAGTTAAGTGACTAATGAAATTAAATTTATTATTAAATACATTAAGTGCACATTCATAATTTTTCTAGAACATAACATAAGGGATCTCTCTGAAACCCACTTTCATTGCATTATAATCTTCCTCTCATTAAATCACTTTCTCTCTTTGACGTGATGATATTATATGTAATTTTGTATAAATAAATATTTTAAATATTCCTATACCATTATAACTTTGATTTATAGGTTAATATGTGCCTTAAGTTTATTTCTATAATGCCTTATGATTATTCCTTATGATTGATTCTCTTTTTCTATCCACATAGATATTTATATGTAATTATGGGTACAACCAAATAGAACCCCAATGCCTTGGGTAATATCTTTTTCTCATGATAAATTAGGTATGGAATAAGAGGGTGAACCTAATATGTGATGGTACTCTGTCTGTCATGTGATTTCACCTTAGCGGTTAGCCATGAATAATGTTTCTATCATGTTTTTTCCACTACGATGTTTCCATGTTTCTATTATCATATGATATCATGTTATTTATGTTATCATCCCATGTGATTATTCATAATATTTCCATTTTATGCTATCTTGTTATCTTTTTTACACACATGTTATTCTTTGTTATCATGTTTATTCCCTTACCATCCTTTTAGTTTAACCCTTTGTTTATCTATTTCCACTAGCCATCATATACATTTTTTAGTACTCATTGGGTCATCAGAGATCATTATGGAGAGTAAAATAAATACTTTTTTTAGTTTTATTTTGATGCACTATGAACATAGTCTTTAAAATACACTATCCATCATGATGTTTGTTTTTTCTATTTGATATTTATGTTAAAAAACATGTAAAAATATGTGTAAAAGATTTGCGTCGCAATACACAACATAGAGTCCATAGTTGGTGGTTAGAGTATCAAAAAAATGGGAGCATGTTGCCCATTATTTTCATAGATATATTGGGATGATATTAAGGAGATAATTTTGTCCATGATTTGGGGGCTTCATGGAGGCCCTATAACGGAAATACTCGTTATATACTATATATAACTCAAGTGACATCTTTTTGATTGTGAGGTCGAGGCCCCTTCTATCAGGAATGTATGTGGATGATTCATTCCACTTTTGAACTAGCCGAGGTACATAAATACACATCATAGATTGATTATAATGGGTGTAGTCAATGTGGTAATTAATTATTGATGGTATGTTATTATATTTTTTATACATAGTTATATATATCTGGTTATTTGATAGGGACACCGTTAGAGTATAATGAGTTCATACTCACACCATGAATGGCCCCTTCAAGACATGTGAATACATTATTTATTATATAAGAGGTATTGTAAAGGGATCATCAATATATGTTTATTGGAAAGTAATATACAAATGGTTTATGGGATAGTTGACATGATTCTGCAGACTTTCCAGGTAGTCCCTATCTATCAGTCTAATGGTTAATTATAGTGACTTTGTACACATAAAAATGTAATAACACCATATAAAATCTATTATTATTATGAATGAAATGTGAATATTAATTTTATAATGATATCGATATTCTTTATCATTATATATTATTATTAAAATTATTTTCATTGTGTCTTTTGTTTTTCTAATTATTACATATCATCAGATAGTATAGTCTCCCAATGTAACTTAATAGACCTTTACTATTAGTTGGTAGCCTTATAAATTTAGGGATGTTTCCACATGTTTTGGTATCACACTAAAAGTTTCATAACCAGTCATGTACTATGTGGAAATGGTGTTACATCATCCCTAAAAAACAAAGAGATCCAAAGATTGACCCCTATTTTAGTTTGTATCGAATGATGAAATGTTCTTGGTTATGGCATGCTAGCAGATGTAATAACAAAATACATGTTATTGGATTCATTGAGAGGGTTTGTATACAACCAATTGGATCATATTTAATATTATTTATTGAAATGGTGCTATGATTTTAGTGATAACATAATTTATCATCAATAAAAATGTGAATTATCTATCCTAGGAAATACTTTATTTTAAATTAATTATAAATTAAATGTGAAAATATCCCCTCAATGAGTATTCTAAGGTTTCTCTATCATGTTCATTGGAAATCAAACATAAATAGTGATGAGAAATTTTATTGTTCATTGGTCCGATCACTTCAGTTTTACCAAAGAGAATTAAAAAAGGTTGGTTTAATTTGTTATAATTTTTTTTCTACTATTATATATGTTATTAATTAATTATTTTATTTATCAGGATGTTTTGAGTAATTTGATTTTAAATTTTTTTTCATGTTTTAAATAATCTAAACCATCTAAAATGTTAGTTTGATAAAGTAGGAATTTGAAATAACTTTTTTATTTTTTTTCAAATCATGCAACAATTTTTTGATAAAGTATAGATGGGGATATATGATTTTGAATTATTTTTATTATTGTGGAAATATGTTTTTAATTTTTTTTGAAAGTGGTAAAAGATATATTATGGATAATATTTATGGTAGTTTGGTGATTTTAAGGTGGTTAGTGTGTCGTAGTGTCTCATGTAAATGGAATATTGATTGAATTAATGGAAGAAATAGGATAATGAAAAATACGAATATAAGGTATTGAAATAATAAATTATTGAATAAATTAACGTGGTTAAAATTTTATATTTTAATTAATTTTTAAACAGTATAATATGTATAGTTGGATGTTATTGATGTAGAATGAGTGGTAAATAGAAACTAATGTGTATAAATAATTAATTTTGTTGAAAATTGTTTGGTAATGTTAAAGGTAATGAATTATGAAATTTTAAAATGTTTTGTTGTTGTTTTATGGTAATAATGATGGATTTCTGAGTTTCTAGAGGTGAAAGTGCTATTTTAATGAGTTGGTGATGAGGCGGTGAAGTGATTTGGTTATGGTGGTGCCATGTTAATAAGTGTGCCATAGGTTTTGTTTTTATAACATCTATATATTTATTAAATTTTTTAGTATTTCATAAGCACCACTACCCAATTTAGGTAACCATGAAAATTCTCATATGAGGTTTTGGGTTCCAGTTATACCCCTAATATTCAATATTTGAATAATATGGATATATGACTACTACCTAACTCTCTCCCTCTCTCAATATATATTTTTCTCTCCCACATCAATAGTATTTTAGTGATGTGTTTGTGATTAACTGATATAGTGATGTGGTAGTGGTTTGATCAAGTAGAAATTATGTGGTGATATAGCGGTAATGGGGTATATGGCTATGGTAAATTTTATATTTTTATGGTATGATGTTATAGTATATGATTTATCATATGTGTATGTCATTATACAATCATGTATATGATGAATTATATGGTAGTGATATTTATTTATAGATTGAATAAGAGTGATAAAAATTAAATCGTAGTAATTTTATACATACATGATTAGTAGAAATGTGGGTGTGGGGAAACCTATCATTAAATTTTCTTCTACAATATACTATATATATATATATATAAATTTGGTGAATAATCTCTTGGTGATGTTGGTTATAATTAAATTTGTAAAGGTACCAAGAAAGTGTTCCTATTAATTCAGTCATTAATCTGATTTATCCACATTAGTAATAGAGTTTCAAAGAAAGAACCTAGAAAGTACCAATATATTCTGAATCATATATCAATTCGATATTTTCATAGATATATATGATTAATTATAGGTTCCAGAGAACCATTCTAGTTATAATTGTAGAGATTTTTTGGTGTTACTGATGTGACCATAGATGTTTTTCTACTTTTCTTATTTACCATAGAAAGTTTTTTCTTGTTTCACTATTAAATTGTAGGTATTAGTATGGGATTTTTTTATAATTTTATATTTTTAATTGGATTTCATTGATTTTTGTTTTATACCATTTCTTGGATTTAAATGCCCAATACCTAACATATTGTGCATAATATACCCCAAGTAATAGTCACCAACTTATGGACTATTGTTATTGGACTTTAGAGTCACACTTGATATCATTATTGACCCCAGAGGGGTTTTACTGGTGGTAGATTGTGGGAGAGTGGTATCGAGGATTAGGTAAAGAGTTAATATAATGTTTTAGTGAGTTACTTGTGAAGAATTAAATACTAATAAAGGGAACCAAAATAATTTGAGATTATCATGTGATTTAGGTCATGAAGATTGGATAGGATATTGTTTTAGACACTCTAATTTCTCTTGAGAGCCTTTATAATATCACCAATCATCCTAAATTATGATTTATAATAATTTTGGTGTAGATTACATGGTTATTTACATGTATCATATATATTATAAATTATGTTTGAATTTCTAAATATATGGGAGAAATTAAAATTATTTTTATTAAAGTACTTTTAAACAAATTTCATAACTTAATTTTAGGAGTTTTTTATCTTTATATAGATGTATGCTAGAACATTATCCGATGTGATTCTAGTTGGTGAGATGATTTTTCATTTTCTTTAAAATCATAATGGGAAAACCCTATAGTGTAGTATTAATAAAGAAATTATTTTCATTAAATTTAGTGTCGATGTTTATCATTGTTTTAAGGGGGTATATTTGACTAAGAGATAGTAGTTTTCTACAGGAACATGAGATCATTATCTATTTAATTTATGTAAGGAAGGATAAATTTATTACATTTGTTTTTATTTTTTTATAAGTGGGGTTTTTTAGTATTGGATCAATAATATTGGAAATCAAGATGCATCTAAGGTAATGAGGTATAAGATTTTATTCTAATTTTAGGATAATTTCTATAACTATATTTTATAGGAGATGCATTGATAGGATTTTCTCACACCATAGTCAGTAATATTTAGTCTGGGAGGGTTTTTATTATATTTCATGAACATTATACCTTATTCACCAGATAACTTTCAATATGATGAGGTGAGGGAATGGTTTTTTTGTTCCCTTGAATTTAGAGATAAAACAGTATGTTATCCCTATCAAATGTGATTTATATTTCTAATTTATAATGACGGCTACTGTGATTTAGATAATGATAATTCAAACAGATTCATATCAATTGGGATTCCATATAAATAACCCGAGGAATGGATCTATGGATATTGGTACTTATATATTTGGATGGTTGAGTTTTGGGTTATTGAGAAGTCATTTACTACCAAATTTTTTCCATTTTCCAAGATATAATATTTATTATGATTCTATTGTGAGATTTTTTAATGTTTTCTATATATTTAGTGTTATTTTTTTTTGTTTTAGATTATGACCCACCTAATTTCTGAGTGTAGAGCTAAACCTATGTTTTAAATACAACCTCAATAGTCAAAACCTCCAATATATTTTTTGAATCTACCAATTTATTTTGATTTTATGATATAGAGGGATGATGGATCCTTCAATAGAAAACCACACGATGTTCTTTTACGTCAGGTTCTTATAGATAATCTGGGTCGGGGAGGTAGATTCCAGAAGGGGTTGTAAAGTAGAGGTTAAGGGTGAGGTTTGTTGCATTTGATGTAATTACAAGATCTATAAGGGGACAAGATTATTCAATGTTACATATATCCATTTTATACCCCAATTTATAAATTTATTAATTTAAAAGAGTTACTCTCAATTATTTTACATGCCTTAGATAAAGAACTGGGTTTTTATGTAAATAAGATACTAGTTTCACTGTTCTTATCAAATATTACTGAATGTTAGTATAACCTCATTAGGGTGCATCTAGAATGTGAGTTAATGTTGGAGTTTTTTCAATTGGAGTTATAATTATTATGACAGAATACATCCTTTTCCTAGATTGGTTGTATTATATATAGGAGAATGTTTATTTCTATTAGAGGATAGTTATATCCATTGATGTGGAAGTCCACTACAAGAAATGAATTATTGATCATGATTATCAGATAGATCACCTATTTATAGATATTTGTTCCTCCAAGTTAGCTTATTCTATATAATGTTTTATGGGATAGTATGTGTATGAGTTTCATAAAGTTTTAGCTGTGTTTTTGCAAAATTTTCAAGAAGAGGTTATGCAACATACCCATCAATCATTTATTTTGGGATAGAGTTACAACCCAATGTTTCTATAAAATATATATCATCTTTTAGTATATAAAATTTAGGTCTATAATGATTTTTCTATCTAGGTTGAAAATATATTGTATATGAGTTTTATTTGGAATAATGTGTCACCTCGGGATGATTCAGAGTAATTAAAAAGCATAATAAATGGTGTATTTTGGTTGTTCCTAGATTATTATAAAGGGAACATGTTGGTGGTGAAGAATCATTTACACCCTAGAGGACTGGTGAATATTTCTATCCATTAAAAGGATCCAATATAATAATTTATATTGATTTTAATTTTGTCTTTGATCAAATGAGGGTGAATAAATAATATGTTCCAAAGTTTATTTTCAGGTGTCTCTATAGACACTTTGTGTTTACCTAAATTACATTCGATTTAATGAACACCATAAAACATTTTGAGGAATGTATGAAATTAGTGTTTCATGAGTTCTAGTATTATTTTTTAGTTGTGTTCATCCATGATATCCCATTATACTTGATATTAAAAGATATTCATACAAGTATTTGAGTATGGTTTTTGAGGTCCTTAACATACATTATTTTATGGAAATAATTCCATGAGTAAATTTTGGACAAGTAAAGAACATATCCTTTGGAATTATGTGTCTTTATATAGTTTAGTGGTTTATCCTTTGATAATTCAACAATTTGTTTCTTCTATATAATTAAAGATATTTATCGAGGTACATTGTTTTCTCAGTCTTATAGGCTATTACAAGAGGACCATATCTAGTTTCTCTCAGATTATGGATCCTTATCGATCTATTTTGAAGTTGGGATAGGTTTTTGTGTACAATTGTTATTGTTACAAAGTTTTCAAGTTCCAAAACCAGACACTATTTAGTGATCACATGCACTATCTTCATATGGAGAGAGTTATATTTGAGGACTTTTCAATGCGTCTCATATTGTTCTATGATGTTTTATAATACATAAAATGTATTTAAATGCATTTTTTTCTTGGAAGGTAATCTGATGAGTATAATTATGCTACCAATGATATCAATCATGCAGTTATTTGGTTTTTTCTAAAGTTATAGAGACAATATCATATTTGAGAGATATTGTTCTCTTCACAGAACATAAAATTCTAGTGTATATTTTCCTTCAATTGGATTTGACATTAGAATTATATACATGGATGGATTATATATAGGAAAATGACATTGAAAACATTTTCATAATAAAAGGCAATGTTTTAGGTGATATATTTATTAATATGTTTTAAAGAGATATTGTTCGAATGTTTAGGGATTAAATGAGAATATTATAGAATCCTATAAATTTACATCTTGATATGGATATATTTTCTATTAGATTTTCTATATATCACATGATAGGTTAATATTTATTGTTTCAGTAAGTTCCAGATTCTCAAATAGGATACCATGAGGTTTATGTGTCGATATATCATGTTTTATTTGTAGATAGTTTTACGAGCGGTGACCGAAGGATGACTCGAATTATGCATTGTTCCTTGATAATATCATTTTTAACTAGAAATGTGATTCAAATGGATATTACTCATCATCTTGTCTCTATATGGTCAAACACAAATTTAATCTAAGTACATTTATTAAATTTGAAACATTAATTGTGTTTTTGGAAGGGTAAAATTTTAGTGTAAAAATATTTTCAATTAATAGGGGGAAGGTGTTTTTGTTAATGTTTGTTATAATGAAAGAAATGAATAGATTAAGAGAAACTATCAAGAGTTGGATTAGTGATTTCTCTAAGGGTAAGAGTGTCACTATTATGAAATGGTAGTTACTATTCTTAGATCATTATTTTACTATTTTTCTATGGAAGATCCTAATCATATATCTCCCACCACAGGATACTAGTGATACTAGGTTAAAGGGAACAGAAATCACTATAATCTATTACTCCCCCCATGGGAATGTATGTGATATGGGAAATCAATAACTCCATATATGATAATTATAACTTTCATTTTATTAGGTAGACCACAATCAGATGATAGTGTTATATACAAGCTAATAATGTAATAATATTTTTCCACACATATTCCATCAATCACCAAAACTTCACCACCCAATCACTCTTTTTCTATATAATATAGGAATAACTGATTGGAGGGGGATAATTAATTGATAAACAAGGAAAACAATTAAACTAATAAATTAAATATTTAGTAATAACAGATTAAAAAACCAGAACAAAATATGATATTGATATCAAGATCAAAAACAATATAGATTTTTCTTAAAACTCAAGAAAATAAATGTCTCTCCCCCGATAGACAAATAATTCATGAGGGTTTTAGCTCTCCATTTCAATGGTCACATTAGTTGAAATAATTAATAATAAATTTATTAAACGTAAAATAACATATACATAAGAATAATAAGGTCTTATAATGAAGTTTCACATATCTAATTTATTGTATTCTCCACCCTCTTGGGTCATTCAATATTCTATTGGGATTCTCTCCATCAACGCCTTGTGGAATGTATAATCACTCTATGAATGAATTATTAATGACCAACATTACATGATCTCAAATAATTTTTTCTATCCTAATGACTAAGTAACAACTATCTATATATTCAATTGAATTTGTAATAATATACAGAAAATTTATTTTCTTCACACTGGTAAATACCTATAGATTTATGTATAGTTGATTCCATGAAATTATATATTTTTAGACCTTGATAAGGTTATGTATCTTGGATTGGAACTTAGATAAAAATTATAAGGGTCGAAATGTCTGACTGATTTTATTTTAGACATGAATTGAGTGCCAGAATGTGTTTCTCTTTCTTGAGTGAATGTTGGAGTGGGATCCGGTTTTTTATTCTATATATTTTGTTTGTAAGTGGAATTACACATTATGTTGGGTTTACGTCTTGTTTTGTAATCATTTTTTAGATTTTATCATGTTTTTTAACTTGAGAGGTTGTTCAAAAATTTCATGGACCCCTCAGCTGATGGTCTTTTATTTGATGAAAGTCTATTCATAAGATGTGAGGACTATGCAATAAGATTGGGGTCTCCAGTTGTCGCTTTGTGGGACCTAAGAATCATACCATGATAAATGGAGGATACTATCTCTGGAAAGTTCCTCACATGGAAAAGGTATTTTTCATCATTACATAAAGGGTTCATGAAATATGGTTTCTAGAAAGGGGTGTCCCTAGGACCTAAGGGAAGTCACACCAGGAATAATAGGGGTCGTGTAATGACCTAGCTGTGAGAGGGTAGCCATTTTAAGAACCTATTGTAATTAGATGATTGATTTAATGGGAAATATTTTATCTTTATTAAAAAAATTCATTTGGAATCAACTTCCTTATACTTTTAGGGAGTAGGGAAATTAGGGAACCCTATTTTGGCAGGCTCCCTCTATATTCTCTATTTCATTACCTTTTTCTATAGGGTTAGTTCTTGGATGATTCAAAGAAACATTTAATATGACTTACTATGTATCATTAGCTTTATTCTTGTTTTCATTTAATGGTATATTCAATCATAACCCATACCATATCAATGGGTATTTTTAATTTTATTTTTATAGGATATCACCTAAGCATTATTGAACACCCCTGCTCTTCATTTCATTAAATGTATGTCACCTCATGATTTTTTTAGATTTGTTTTACTAAATTAAATACAATTTGGGATTTAATAGGTGTGGTGTGATATGTAGTTTTCTTAGGGTGGTGTTGGGGTACCATTATAGAACCCCTAGGTGTTTTTGGTATGATTTTAGGGGATGTGACATTGCCCAATGAGTTTTCCTGAGATTGTACCTTGTGATATTGGAATAATTATTTTTAAATTGTCATAATTATTTATTTGTTGCCTATGTATTAACATGGGAGAATGGGAGTGGATAAAGATTATAAAAGACATTAATGGACATGGATGGGGATGTATAGATCTTGGAAATGGGTTAAATTTGGTATTGAGGTTGGTGGACCATATCAAACAAAACCACATATATGACTATATATGAGTGCACATGCCTACATGATTGCATGGTTTCTGGTAGAATGAATAGGTACATATTGATATCGACAGAGGGTGAAAGATTAGGTATTGGAATGTTCCTCTTTAGAATATAATAAGTACACTTTATTACTTTTTTGTAAATTAGGATCATCCAAAGACTATGTCATAAGGAGGTAAATGTTCCGATTAAGTTTATTAGAGAACTCAAATATATCTAGAGATATGAGATTGGATTGGAACAATGTAGTTTGGATCCCCATGGTTAATTATAATGTAATGTGAAAAATGGGATTAAGAATGTCCTGTGATATGGTCACACATCACATTCTTGAATGTAAACTCCCACCTGAGTTTGGAAAAGATTCATAATAGATTCGATGATTAGGAAAATCCCTATGAGGATAAATGCCCATAATATTGGGGGAATTACTATAAATGAGTATCTTATATAAATCCCTTGTTTGATGATTCATGGGACCCTAGAATTGGTCAGGGTAATATTTTGAGGACTTTTTTAGGTATCCAAGTCGTCTAAAGTAAGTAAGCTTGATATGGCCTTGGTCGGTAAGACTATCATAATATATGTGTTTTATTGGTGTATTAAGCCCCAACTAATGAGAAAAGGTAGGTTAAAACTATGGTTCATGATATAAATATAGTGTATTTGGAATATGATTATGATAGTTTTTGTAGTATGGATTGGTCTTGAAGAGATGAACTCATGGGGATGGGTATTCTTGGGATTCACTAATGGTATAAGAAACTAGAAGAGAGATAGACCAAGATATGTGGTTGATAGTGAGCCTATGATATGTGATCTATTCCTTATTTATTTTTTCATGTGTGTGATGTGATTATAGATGGATAAAATTACTATAGATATGGTATCTTGATGCCTGGAACAACTATGTATGATAAGGCATTGACAACACCACATTATGTGAGAAAGGGTCCAGGGTGTGATAAATTTTTGGGATAAACCATGAGTGAGAAGAATATTCGAGAGATATAATCACAGAAACTACCTTATTTGATATGTAAACATCCATTAATGAACACACCTTGAATCATATTATGTTGGTATAGACCCTTCCTTAAGTAAAAAATTCATTGGTTTAAATGAGGTAGAAAACCCTACTATAATAAAGTGGGATGTGGTCGGTTTGAATTGTAACCCGGATTGATTGTGGATGGTCCATAGACATAGGACCATAAATTTAGTGATACATTAGAGGAAATAATTATATGTGAAACCTCAATGGTAGATGGGTTATTCTAGTACCTTTTTTGAGATCTTACTCTTTAGTGGGTAGCATTTATGAGTTGGTGTGATTCCTTACCTTGCACCCTTGGGTACTGATTGAGAACACCGATGGATCCCTACCATGATTCTTTGATTACGGATTAAAAATATGGTATGAGGAAATTGTTTTATATTTTTGGGGTTGAATATGGTATGTAAAAGCATCGTGGTGGACAAATTATAACATGATATCCTAATTCACGTGCGTATTCCATGGGGTGTCATGGTGGCATGGTTATCACATCATGAAATGACATGAATGTTAAATTTAGTTGTTTAATTTCTATATAAATTCAAAATTTTATATTATCCTATACTAGGGGAACATGGTCAGATTCTATTGAGTTATAATCTCACAGATTACATTGAAACCTTTGTATTTGTAAAGACCATGTTTTTGTTTTACAGGTCAATCAGAGGTTATGCGGTGGATCGAGTTGGGGATGATCTAGCATGATTGTGGAGTTAAGGAAATATTTTATGCACATATGTGGTATTACATCCCACATTCCTTATTCTTTTTTATATTTTATATGTAAACATCCAAGTGGGTTATTAGAATTGTAAGTTTTAATGATAACATTTATCGTGTCATGGCATGTTGGATGTGTTATTTTTCGGTATTCCTTTTATTATTGCAAATGATGTTTGGTTATTTTTAGGTTATTTATGTCAATAGAATCAATTTAATTATTTATATAATGTTTAATTTAGTCCTCACATATATCCAATATCCTCTAGCATATGAGGAGACATGCTTTATGCCATGTAGTTCACTTACAACAAATACTGGTGAGTCATCTCAAACAAGTGTGATTTAAAGGTTATCAGAGAATATTTTTCTATATATTAGTATTTAATATTAGGAAAAAATAGAAATGGAATTTTTTATAGATTTTGAAGAATCACGAATAGGTGTGTCATTAACAACTTTTCTGGGGGTAATTTCTAATTACTAAGTGAAGGGACTATTGATCTTGGTTTTAATTGATACATTTCAAATGTTTTTATATATTTGATGTATTGATTTGAGTATTTTATTTTGGTTCTGGATCATACACCATTATAAATGCTACTTTTTACATGCATTTTATTTGGATCTAAAGACTCATATAACATATGTGTTCTTGTGTGACATTGATTTCACTGACAATATATGCCTAGTAATTTTAATTGTCAATAATACCATATTTTTTGTTTTCTATTATAACGTGTTAGTAGAATTTTACTTAATCAGAATGAATAGTTTTCTGATATAAATTTATAAGGATTATAAGGTGGATGTTCTTTGAATTTGGATATGAATTCCTTTAGTTGATTTATATAAACCCTTGATGGGTTGGTAAAGTTATTTGATATTATGGTGATAAATCAATTCACTTGAGGTACATCTAAGAGACAAGATGGTCCAAGAACATGTTTCCCTAAGAATGTGGATACCATTAAAGTGTTTAGGGAAATTAAATTCAAATTACTATTGATTTTGGGATATAATCATGTAGTGTACTCTTTCCATTTAGGATAAGAGATGCGGGAAGTATCAGTCGAACACTGGACCCATTGGAATCAAGTGCGGTTTTTAGGGGATAATGATTTATGATCCTATTGTGTTTAGGATGGGTAGAGCATGGGTATGTGATTTGGGTTTTATAATGATTCCCATGTGGTGGGGGAATGTGGTATACATGGAATGAGAGATATTACTTATAGTTGGTGGGAAAGAGGAATCATGGGTAATTTTTGTTAGATAACAATGACATAGAATGATATGGGTTTAGTTGTTTATGTATGTGATATTGGGTTCAGTGAGACATGACCCATGGGTATGCGAGTCAAGATATTCAATCAATTTTTATGAAGGTGTGAAACCATTGAGTTCATATGGGATAGATATTAATAGTGGGTGAGAAACTATGAGAGGATATTTGGGGATCAATCTAACTTTGAGGAGGATAAAATATTTTATCATGGATTAATAAGGAAATCGTCAATGTGTGAGGGAAATGCTGCATAATAATAAATTTTTAATGGTATGATTAAAAGGTACTCATCAAGTTTCTTTGAAATGTTTTAGGATTCCTAGGAACCTATTTTGTGATGTAGTGATGGATTTATATATCATTGTGTGGTCAAACCTGGCTGTTCCTTGACAAATATTAGTATGATTGGCTAGTGAATATCCAAAAGAACAACACACATGTGGAAATAGAGTTTTTTCAAAACATATTCATATGGAGTGGTTTATAGAGACACATATGATGGGGAGTGCACCATTGGCCATTGGAGGTTGTGCCCCTTACTTCAAATAAATTTAGGTCCATATTGAGGATGTTGTTCTAGGTGATTGGGGAGCCTATGAAGATAAGGGTTTTGCATTGGATCTTATGTATGAGTGGAATGGTATGATGAACCTCGTATTATAATACATTATATAATTTAATCTATCTTTTTTAATCCATTTTTTAATTTTATATCTAATTTTCACATTTTTTAGGTTTTTTGAAAAACTTTTCTTTAACTATGAAAATGGATTTATTTTAGAAATTTATGAGTTTTTTTATTTTGGCCATTACATTTTCTAAAAGGATCTAAAATGAATAATTCATTTTTTGGGATTACAAAATCATTGGACTAATTTTCATTTATCTTTATAGAATGTTAAACCCAAACATTAATGGTCCAAATGAATCTCACAATTGGGGCCTTAGAATCTATTCATGGTTTAGATGAATTTAAAATTAGATTCCATATTTAACAAATTATTAGTCCAAATGATATATAATTTTAAATTAGGATATAGGTGAGGCCATAGAAATATCATTAACTAAGGCAACTCTAGATTCATCCATTTAAAGGTGATATATGCATGGGAAACTAGGGAATTGGAATTGAAATAGTCTCTAATACAAAATCATTTCATAATTATTTAGATTATAACATTGGATGAATGTGTCTTATAAAGTTCCAATGTTGTTTGAAAATATACAATAAAATGTATAACATATTCAAAGTAGAAAAAATTCAAATATTTTACTATTTAAAAGTTTAAAAATGTTTCAACCATTATAAGGTTGGTTTGAGTGTTTAGCCTTCTACAAATATTCCTTATAAGTATTTTATTACACTTATATTAAAGGTTAAAATAGACATTTCTTAAAATATAATGAGGTTGATTTTCTTTTTTAATTATATTATATATTTCTATTATATATTATTTTTCTTCTTATCCATTATTTTTTTTTCATTTTTGTTCCCCCGTCATGCTTCTCAAATATACATAGTTTTTCCGAACAAACTATCTTTTTGGTTTTCGGGCATAGTAGTGGTGTTAAAAGATTTCAATTGCCCTTAAATTTATTAGGTTATATTTTCATTCCCCTTTACCTTCTACTGCATTATTTCTATTTTTTTATTTATTCTCTCCTTCATCATTATAATGCTGCATATAGTAGAGTATCATATGGTGATAATTTGAAGGATATTATCCTACATTAAGAGGTATTGATGTAGGATAAAAATATTTTAAATTATATAGTGTGAAGTGTTCATTCTTGATCTCAATAATGTATATAATTGAATTTTTATGGAAAAATGATTACATCACTATGAACTCCTAAGAGGTAAAGTTTTCTTTCTCACAAACTACATTGTGTATTTATTTGTGTATTTGTTTTATGTTTTTAGTTTTTTATATATTTATATATCATATTCATTTTTATTAAACCACTATGGTAGTATATTATTGGTTAGTATAATAATTATAATAGTAATTAAGTGTGTGTGAGTCGCATCCTCCAGGGATCGACCTAAGGTCTTACACTATGTTTCATTCATTGTTTGTAAGAGTATATTAAACAATTGTCCATGAAAAACCCTAAACTATCAATTTGTAACTATTTATATGGAGGAAAATCTAAGCCACACACTTATTTAAAAATACTTAAATTTGAAAAAAAATAAAAAAAACGTTATTATATATTATTTTATTGGAAGGAAAAGAATGAGTATAATGAGTTTTTAATATATTTTTCCTACTAATATTTTGTATAAATCTTGAAAGTGGGAGTGTGTAATTAATCAAGTGGATAAATTTTTTTGGATGCGTGAATAATTAACAATGAAAATTGAGATATTTTTCACTTTTTTCATGGAGATCAAATATATATGTTGGGAATAAAAAAATTAAGTCATAGAAGAAGTGAATCATGTTATTCACACATTTGTATTTGATAAATGTGAGGATAAAAAGAGCGAACAACTTGAAGAATTTTCATCTATCCTATTTGAACATTTCTAGAAGATTTGGTTGATGTAAATTTCTTGCTGATGTGAATGTGGGAGACCAAGAAGGTTTCGATGAATATCATGAATACTTTATTAAATATTATAACGAATGTGTACCTCCAATATATAATAACAAAAAATAACCACCTCCCCACCACTCTATTTCTATAGAATAAGACACTACTAAGGTGGTGGAATATGAAGAGTACAAGGAAGATATTGACTAACTGATTCAAACAGCAACAAAATTTGATTGGCATTAAGAAATGAAAATTAAATTGAATATGATATTACTCTGGGAGATAATATTTTCTTTAACTCATTTTTATAATTTTATTGAAAATAAATTGAGTTTTACTGAACAATTCATTGAAATTTTATGTTTTCTACCACTTTGATTTCCATGGAGGGTGATTAATAAAATGAATAAATTCCTCATGAGACTGAGTTCCCGTAGTTGTTACATAAATAAATATTATTCCAAGAATACTAAGTTGTAGTGGAATATTTTTATATTGATTAATCATGATTTAATTTTATTTAAATTAATCATTTAATTGAAATTTTTTTTGATGAAATGTTTTGTACATAACATATGGATTAGGTCCTTATTGTTTAGGAGGCCATGGAAATTGTGTCCAAAGTAATAGAGGAGGACTCATAAAATTATATAACCACATATTTCATGATATAATATTTTTATCTTGGGAAGGGGTTTCAATAATCTATCCACATTGTTCTCTAAACCAGTGTAAAGTAGTGTAAACTAAAAGAAAAAACATATAGTGATTGAATTAGAGAAAATCCCCCCCTCATCAGATTTTGGGTTTCAACTAGAACATCAAACCAAATGTATTTAGAAACTAGTATCAACAAGGGGTTTAAAACTGAACATCATTTATCTTTCCATTTATTTTATTTAATTTTATTTTAATAAGTTTTTCATTTTTTTAATTATGGTATTCTTAATTTGGTAGCAACTAGGTTTTTAACATAAAGACACAATATAGAGATAAACTATAGTTGTGTTTTAATTTTACTTTTGTTTCATTTTCTTTGTCTTTTTAAATCAGTTTTATATTAAATAGAATTTGTTAAAATTTATGAGTGAGAGGGTGATAATCTATTTTTAGAATTTTTTTGTGTTCCCATCTTTTTTATAAATTTTTCTTATGTTCCGATGTTTTATTTTCATTTATTTATTTTTGGAGTTTTTTTGGATTCATGATATGAATAAAATAAATAGGTAAGGTCAAACCAACTTGGTATTTTTTGAACATTTCATGACTTTAATATTTTAGAATTCAAATGATTGATGAAAAAAATTTTATTTCCTGATTTAAAATATTTTAAATTAATTAATTTTAATTAATAATTGAACTCATGGGAAGTAGTACTATAAAAAATGAATATATTTACCATCCAGAGAGGTTTTTAAATCCTTTTTTTCATATTATTTACATTTTGGGTTTTCATGAGATTCATGAGTCATCTGTTGTGTTCTATTTATTTTTATTTTTTATCTTTTGAATCATTGATGTATATAAATAAAAGTTTACACTTTAAGTATTTTATTTCATTGTTCATTTTTTATCTTGATACATAAATTTACATATACTATTATTTATCCTTGAAAATCCATGAATTAACTTTTACATTTAAGCCACATTGAAATACTATTTTTACATACCCACCTTCACAATTAATAGTTTTACATGATTATTTTAGTTTTTATTATAGGGTAAGGGTATTGAGTTTGTGTTCATTGGGAAGAAAATTATTTTAGGGTGGTGTGAGGTTTGTGTAATTACAAATTTTAGTAGACAGGGACAAATTTTCGTGATACAATCTTCATTTTACTTCATTTATCTCATTCTTTTCTCTAAAAAACAAAACAAAATAATTTAAAAATGAAAAATATGAAAATGAATGAAAGGTTGAGATGACATTTAATTTACTATTTTAATAACGTTAATGATTTTTAATTCAATAAACATATTTTATTTTCATCCCATACACCATGAAAAAATTTAAAAAATAAAAGAATAAATAAAATAAAATTGGGGTGAAATACTTAATTTCATCAACTTCTTGACATATGTTTCATGAATTTCTCAATATTGAGTGTTGTGTTTCACATTTTTAGGGGAATTTAGTGATAAAATGTTTACATTTTCACTTAAATATTCATCCAATTTTATTTTAGAGTTTAATTTCATATTTCTCTACATTTAATTTTTAAATAATTTATTAAACAACCCTTAAAAACCAAATTAGATGAAAATTTCATCATGATGGAAATTTTTTTATTAATCATAGGGTGGAGAGATTAGAATTGTCACAGGATTTTGTAGATCATGAATTTTCTTGTGAATTAGAAATTCTCTATTGGGAAATCCTTGCGTTAGAGAGAAATATATTATTTAGGGAGGTAGAAACAACAAGAACATAGGGATTAACAAGACATTAAATTTAATTTTATGATTGGTAAGGATTTTTGGGATCACTATCAATGTATGAAGAATGGTATTTTCTTTGAGTGTTATAATTGAGTAGTGTGGCCAATTATTCCTTGGGATGTTTGTTTTAACCTTATTATAGATGATTTCCTAGGAGTTAAATGTTTATGTGTGGGGGATTTATGAAACTCACACTTTCATACATTTTATATTGTAATATAAATATTTTAAATCCACGAAATTGGTATTTTAATGGTAATTGTCACCTTTTTAGCATTATAGAATAGTTTAATTGTATATATTAAAGTGGATTAATTTTGGAGTTTTAACTTTTTTCTTTATTTTTTTATTTCATACATAAATATTTATAAAATGATCTAGATTAAGGAAATATTTTCTTACTGGACTATATAGTCAATGGGATACAATTAATTAAATAGGAACAAATACTAAATTCAAACCTATATGGCCCAAATGAAGCTTATAATTGGGTGATTGAAATATGTTCAGGTTTTGGATTCATTATGAAAATGAATTCAAATATATTAAACTATCATTAAAAATGAGATATAATTTTAAATCATGATATAGAAGAGTTTGGTGAAAAATTAATTAACTAAGGATACTTGATATTTATCTTCCTTTATGGCCATTAATTCATAGGAAACCAGAGAAATAGAATTTGAATAATTTCTCAGGATAGAAAATATTTCATGATAAATTCAGTGAAAACTTTTACGACACATTCCAAATGAAGATAATTAAAAAAAATTCAATACATATGTAGAAAACGTGAATGAGTACCAATTTCTAGGATTTTTTCAATTAATATGAAATATGTACACTAAATTTCATAGGAAATATTTTGTGGGAGAATATAGTTCACATATTCCTTATTAATACATGCCTCAAATTCTTTTTATGGTGTTAGAATCTATTTCTTTCAATCTATGGATGGTTATTTTTTTTACTATAGTATAATAATTTATAATATATGTTTTGTTTTTTATCTCCTCTTCTTAATTTTTCTCTCTTTTATGATCCCTATATTGTTATTATCTAATCTTAATGGTTATAGAGAAATATCAATCACTTTCGTTTGAGGGGTGGGGGAGAAATGTTGTTTTGAATTTTTTGAGAGTAAATGGTTTCATTTAATTTCACACCAATACCTCAATATTGGTTAAATGTATTAGTCCATATAGTCGATTATTTTTCTCTTCCACTATTTTCCTCCTCATGTTCATCATTTTTAATCAAATTCATCATTTTAATACTTTATATGGTGGAGTAGGATTGTGGGGTTTAGGTGAAGGAGATTATATTGGATTCATTGGTATCAATTTAGCTTAATCACATTTTAATTAATTGGAATTTGAGTTATAGGTATTGATCTAAACATTTAATGTGATAATGAAGAGCTTTTTTAGAATAATAAAAGCACCCTTATGAACTCCAAAGTACAAAAATCTTCTTTCTCACTAGATTCATTATATATTTCATTATGTTTTAAAGTTTTACCTTTGAATTTATATATTTATATGTCACGTGTATCTTCTAAACCACCAACATAGTATATTTTAGTTAATAAAATAGTGAAAATTGAATTTTCTAATATTGTTGACCACCTTGTGAGATTGACCCTAATTCTAACAAAAAGATGTATTATTAGGTAATATGAATACATTGATTTGGAATTTGTGAAAAATAAATTCTTATCAATTTTAACCATTTTCAAGGATACCAACAACTTTCACACATGTTTTAATTTTTTTTAAAAAAAACTAAAAAATGAAGATCATTGCTCATCATTAATTTATATAGGTCAAAAATTACACTTAAAATTACTTTTTATATTATTGAAATTTTAACTACTGGGATGAGTCTAGCTGGGGGGAATGTTTAAATATTCAACAAGATATTTTTTTTAAGTGAATGAAAAAATGGATAACCTTTTGACTTATACTAAGGAAATTAAATCATTATAGTGGGAATGGAAACATCATGTTAATGAAGATGTGAATATTATTCTACCCACATTTATAGTTGATAAAACTGAGAATTAAGGGAGGGAATAATATTAAGATATATTATCAGTCCACTTTCAATCATTTATAGAATATGTTCATGAATCATGCATTCTAGATAATGTACTAGTGGTAGATCAATCTCATTTATATGAATATTTGGTAGACTTTGAACATGTGGGTAAGGTAATAAATTATCGCATCTGTGAAAATGATACATAAGAATCTATATACCTCTCTATTTCAATGTTATAATGCATTGATGTGGTTTTGGGATTTCAAAAAAAGATGGTGGAGATAAAAAATATACCATTAACTCTAAAAAAATCACTCTAATAGGAATTGAGAAAAGTATAGGAAATTAAAGATGAGATTACTTAGGGAAATAATATTTTCCTAAAATAATTTCATTCGATTTTTATTTAAACACAATTGTTAATTTCCTATAATAGATTTTAATATACATATTTTTACAACAGAAGGATTTCCATGGAGGGTGATGAAGATAATTAAGAAATACCAGTTGAGATAAAGTTTTGAGCGGCCTTACCTCAATAAATATTTTCCAAATATTACCTAGTTTATCGAGATATTTTTTTATTTATTCAACATATATGAATTATTTTAAAATTAATATTTTTTTTGACTTTTACCTTAATGAAAATATTTACCCAACACTTGTGGTGGAAGCCCTAGATATTAAAGAGGCTAAATATGTTTTGGATAAAGAAAAGGATGATAACACATACAATTTTCTCCCCTAATTTTCAAAAAAAACAACATTACTTTAGGGAAGGAGTTTTATAACGCTATAAATGATATTATATATCACTAGAGTAAATGAGTATACACTGAAAGAAAACAATGTGGTGGTTTCATTTAAATGATACTACACCAACAATCTGATTTTGTGTGACAAATGTAAATTCCAACTTGCGGTGGTTAAAAATTAGTAAACACTTACGTGTTTAAATCCAACCTCTCTTACCTTTCACTTTCCTCTTAATTATTTTTCATTTAATAAATTTCTCCTATTTTTCTATCTTTATTGAAGGTATAAATTTGTATCAACTATTTTTATAACTCAAGTATACCACTACAAAAAAAATCTCTAGTTATGTCATTCATTCCATTATGAGTTTCTACCATTTTATTTTTAAATATGTTTGAGATTGAATTATGGATATTTAAATTTAATTGTAAGAGATTTAAATATTTTTTAGTAATTTCTTCTATCTCTAACGTATATATATATATATGTTATATATTCTTAATGTTTTCATTTCCTTTTCTTAATTTTTAGAGTGTTTTTAGGATTATTGAGTTCAATCAAAATATTTGTGAAATTGAATCCAATTTTTTTTTGACATTGATTAATTTTAATATTTGAGTATTTAATTTATTATTGAAATGATTTTTCTTTCCTGATTTCAAATACATTAATTTAAGTATATTTCATTGATTTTGAAACTTGTGTGCACTAAAACCATCCAAATTTAATATCTCTCCTAACTCAATAGGATTCAAAAAAAATCATATTTTTAAATTTTATATTGTTTTTTAGAGTCTAGATTCATATTTTATGATCTATAACATTAGATTATTTATATTTTTAATATTTTTAGTTGATAATTTTTTTTATGATTTTGGTTTTTTTTAAAAACAACATCTTTAATTAAGAGATACCATTACATATACCCAGATTCATCCCATAGAATCAATTAATTCTCCTATATATTTATGCCACATTAAAAAATGATTTTACAGACATACATTCACTCTAAATAGGTTTTACTATTTTAGCGAAACTACCAACTTCAACCTTTCTCGTTACTCGATCTTGCTCGCCACAAGGTTGAAATCATGTTACCAATTTTTTTGGGATAGAGACAAGAACTAGAGAATCAAAATTAACCATTTTAAAATGGGTTCTCCAATTTAAAAGTATAATGACCAATAAATTTATTACAAGGCCACACCAACTATAAATAATTAATCAATAGATATAAACATACACATCAGAGTAAACACAATAAGATCGTAAACAAATTTCCATAAAAATGGTAATGATATATAATAACACACAGAAATTTATGATATTCATATTCATGTAATTAAAATATAAAATATACACCAAAATTACTATGAAAAAAAAGTTAATGGGAAAAAAGTACAAATATTATCTCTATGATCCAACCCTGTGAGATCATGTCATTACTATCCCAATCAACTGTGGGTGTTGTTAATTAGGAGGAGCCAATGAACTACATGATGCCCTTATATTTACCTGTTTCTTGAAAAAGAAGGTCATTATATTACCAAAGTAATTTACAGGGTGTGAGGTACAAATCATCATTGTATACCATCATTAATCTATGTAATGTCTTTATACATTCAAACTAATAAGTGTAGCTTGAAAATTTATTTTTAAAACTATTTTAACATTAAAAAAATTTCCCATTAAAATAATTCATTAGAAATCCATATATTTTTCCTAAAATAATCCATATTTTTTAACATTGAATACATTAAGGAAATATAATAACATATCCACCTCTCATGACATATTCTACACTCCCTTACCTTTCCTCAACATGATAATAAGAATAAATAACATTTTTACTAAAATAATGTAAAATGGTTATAAGAATATAATATCTCAATTAATAAAGGAACTAGAATCATGCATAATTTTTATAAAACCAATCTAAAAATAATTAATATTCACTATGTTATCTAACCATTATTATATAATATCACTCTAACATATGGTTTTTATCTAAATACAAATTAAAAAAAATTCAAATGCTCTATGGATCTTCACATGTATGATAAATAATCTAATGGGATGTCTCATTATGTATTGGTCATATTTGTAATATGTCTTGGTCTTCCTCCACACGATTCCATTGATCCCTTGGATAACACATTATTTTTATAAATGACACCCACAACCACACCCAAGGTCTCCCATGTTCTACCAAATTTAAAACACACAAAACATCAACAAGTGGCAATAAAAAATTAATTAAAATAGAATTTCATAAACCTATATTTCCCATAATAATAAAAGGATCTAAAACCATGTATGAACAATTTATAATCCATTTTAGAACCCCATTTTAAATATAAAATATTTTAAAGTCATTTTAATAATCACATTGATTGTGTCAAATCCAACACTCTTAGAATGGACTCTTTAACGCATTAAATTGAACACTAAATCCATGAATACAATTAGCATGTATAACTATTAATAATAATACACATTATGAAATCATTAATGAACAACAACTAATGGTAATTGATAATTATTCAAAATCCATGGAATTTTTTTCTTAAACATAGATACATATGCTCAAGGTGTCCCTAGTGATACTAAATGCGCAATAAAAAACATCAAAATGTTCGTATAAAAAAGGAATTAAAATCAAATTTCATAAAACTTTCATTCCCTTAACAAGGTAAACTTTTCAAACCATGTAATAAATATTTAAATACCCTTTCCAAAACTTATTTGTAAGTATAAAATCTCTTTAATACATTTTAACAAAAAAAATGGAGTGTGTCAATACCAACTACATTTTAAAGGCCTTTTTATCCATTAAAATTACAAGTCAAAAAAATAATGTATAACTATCCATATTAACAAATATTATGTAAAATATAATTATAAAACAATGTTAATTATGAATTTATTGAAATACATGGATAAGTGACTTCAAATAAAGACATCAACACTGAATTTTGACTATAGTTTCTTTCCATCCATGACAACAACCAGATTTGTGTAGGAGGGGTCCTCACACATGAAAACCAAGAAAACATGAAACCACATTGAAAACCTTAATTTTGGCCAAATCAAAATCTAGATTTTCCAATATTTCTGAAAATTGGAAGACAAGAATAGATAAGTGGTAAATGGGAGTAAAATCAACAGAAATCAAGACCGCTATGATGAAATTGACTAAGATTCAAGAGATTACTCCAAAAATAAAATAATAGGAAGCTACAAGGGTATTAGGAGATTGGTGTGCATAGTGGGGGGGAGTTAGGCTAAAAGAAGATTAATATGATAGTGGTGATGGTAAAATCCAACTTTTCATGACTAAGAGAACCCATATAGTTTGGACACATGGTTAGAAAAACTATGTCAAAACAACTTTCTCACCCAAAAATGACCAAATCCATTTGGAAAACTATAAATGGTTTGAAAAACCATGATAAAAACATGAAAAATCCCAATATCCCTAAAACATAACCCTCGTATAGTGACCCTCATGGTTAGAAAAACTATGTGGTTGGACCATTTTCCATAAAAACCAATGTTTTCCCCTATAAATCCCAGAAGATGAAAGAAAAAATAAATGGATAAATAAAATTTTAGAATAAAAAAATACCATTGACAATGTGGGTGTCATAATTCTCCCCACCATGCCACTTTATTCCACCAGAAAGTCCTTGCAGTGCCTTAAAAATAATAGGTGAGGTCAATACTCCATCCCAAAAACATCTTACTCCCAAGACACATAAATCTAACATCCACAATAATGATGAACATCGAATAATGGTCTTGAATTACCAAATATAAAATTATTTTATGTAATCGGAAATATAAATAGGTTGATTTGTGATAGTGGTTTCATGTTCTAACCATGAGTCATCCCACTATATTATATGGGTGTATATGGAAGGTACTTCTTGAATTAGGTAACATAGAACTTGTTGTGAATCACGATTATTTATGGATAAAATTATAACTAATATTATATGTTCCAAATAAACTATATATACTGATATTTCTTGAAATAATATGGAACTAACTCCCCCAATTTTCCCAAGTGATGATGTCCCAGTAAAATGGATACATGGAGAAACACCTTCTCACCAAACTAAAACTCCAACTTGAGATAGTGATGATATAAATATGATTTTTGTAAACTATGAGTTATTTATAAACACTTTATAATAAACTACACCTTCTACATCATTTCCTAGAATCGGATCGATGCCAAAATGAATGCTCACCCATCTTAGTGTAATAATATGGGGAACAACACAACTACCCATAAAACCCTTAAAAAGTACACATCTTGATCAAGGCCTTGTAAATCTTGTTGTATGAAATTAATAATAACAATATGTACCTCACACATAAACCCTATATGTTAAGCATACATGCATGAATAAAATCCTCAATAATATATAAGGCCCACTAAATTATTCCATTTGTCTATGGGTAATACATTGTGGTAAACTTCAAGTCATTTCCCATAGCCTCTTGGAGACCCTTCCAGAAAGGAGATGGAAATTAGAGTGTCCCAATTAGAAATTATCGCTAATAGAACCTAATGATTCTTGAGGATCTCTCATACATATAGTTTACCAAGATCCTCTACCCTCTTTGACACCATAAAGGGGATACATAGTCAATCAATCTATAATCACCCAAATATTATCTTTCCCACTGGGACTATTATGTATACTAATAAAAAATTCTCCAAATATATCATCCCATATACACACTATAATGGTAATATTATAAAGTAACCCGACCTATATCTGATTCACTAGCAGGTAAAACATTGGGATATGAAATTTACAACTTTCAATCTCAATCTATGAATCAAATAACTACTCCATAATGTATAAAACATTATTGTATCTCCAATGTGAATTCCCAATCAAGATTCATTACCACAATTCATCACATATGGCATCAAATACAATTGAAAAACTAGATACATATTGAAGAAAAGAGTATCATCAATAGGTTAAGGCTAATGAAAACAGGTCTCCCTACCATTTAAAACTCATCTAATATACAGACTATCAAGGTCGGATTCTTGCTCACACTAAATCCACTCTACAAGATAGGATCTTACAAAAATATTAGTGAAGAATAAAATCGCTTCATCCCCTTTAACCTCCAGACTCATATCTATGAAAAAACAGATTAAAACTCTACTAATCTACCAATTCATGAACTAATAAGATTAGGAACATCCTACTCAAGCCATCAGTGGCCAAATTCCCCTTACGAGGTGTATAGGAAATTTATAAATCAAATGGTTGAAGATAATGAAACCTGTTAATTTTCTTAATATTTGATTATCTCTAATTGAAAATATAATTCAGGCTCTTATGATCATAATAAAGTGTAAACTACTACCCAAAGTGGTAAAGGTGGTAAGTCTTTTTCTTATGTAGCATGGATTTCAATGCCATGTCATGGGTGGAGAAATTCCACTCATGTGGGAATATATGACAACAACTATAATCCACCACATGATCCTCCTGGATTATTTCACAACCCAATCCCATGATGGATGCTTCACAAGACACAATATATCTTTTATTGGGTTCAAGAATAATCAATATTGGAGCAGTCATCAGATGAACTAGATACTCCTCAAAGTGATATAGGAACTACTTACTCCCAACAAACTTCAATACTTTATAAGTAAATGAAATAAACTGAGAATCCTACCTAGATAAGTCTCTAATAGAGTGCATGTATTACCCATTAAAGCCTACAAAATATCTTTATATAAAACATGTTTTTGGGCCACTCGGAAGACAAAACCACTTAGACATTATTAGTTTCTACAAAAAATCTATTCTTTATAATTCCATGACCCAAAAACTTTACCTCTATGATGTAGAATTGGAATTTGTAAAATATTTCATACTAACGATTATCTAATAGGTTTCCCAAAAAAACAATCATATGGTCTCCCTTGTCCTCCTATATCTTGGAATATACCAAGATTTCATCGACAAACACCAATATGAATGAGACCAAAATTTGTTAAAATATTTGTTTCATCATTTCCATAAAAACCATAGGATAATTAGTACTTCCAAATGGCGTAACTAGATGGTCAATATTCCCATATTGACTCTTTAATTCCATCATAAGAACATAATCTTCTCAGGTGATCAACTATTAATCGCCCAACCTCATGCCATTCATTGAAAACTATTGGGCTCCCTTGAGTTGATCAAAAATTTACTAAGTCCTAGGAAATAGATATTTATTCTTAATGACCACCTAATTTTTCTTATGATAATCTATATAATTTTAGAGACTCTTGATTTCCTTATTTTCAAAAAGACTCAGTGAAGCCCATGGTTATACACTAGGATGTAGAAATCCCACTATTTCAAGGTTCTATAACTAAAATATTAACTCCTCTAACTCAATAAGATCCATACAATTTGATTTAAATTAAATGGAACTCATCATGTTTAGTAGATAGATACGGTGCATGACCACTCATTAGGTTGGAACGATAGAAGATTCATCTAAAAACACCACAAGGTATAGATCCATAACCACTAGAAGATAACCATCCATACCCTACATTACATACAAAAATAAAAAACATCAAAATAACATGAGATTGATCTCACATAGGGTAGAAATGTAACCTTACCTCATGACCATAGATCCAACTCTCCCGGGAAGATGTGAGTGGCCACGTTAAGAGATAGAAATTGAACTATACGATGACATCAATAAATCTGGTATTTTAAACTAATCATCGAATCTATACTGATGATTAGATAAAAAAATTTCTAAACCAACATAAGGAAGTCTGAAAATACATCCACATGAGAAACAAAGACATGAAACTATGAGCACTTAAAACCTTTCTTATTTTCCTTTCCAAATGATGTAAGAATATATATATGAAATATAAAAAACCCTACTTGCATACCCAAAGAATCATAAAATATTAGTGATATTAATTAATAGGAAAACACATATCAAATAAGGACAAATACATAGATGGATCAACAAACACCGCACCTCCCATGATGGTTTTCCTCGATTTGGAGTCATCAGGTGCCACATATACTACATAGAGACATCTTGGCATAGACCCACCATGATCATACATACCTAAATGAGTTTACCCCTTAGGATTAGGTCGGGGTACCACACCATTAGTACAATTTTAAAGAACATATGACCCATTATAAAACAAAGAAACAAACCCACTGCCCTGATGGGAAACCATATTGGATTAGTGAAGATAGCTTGGACCCCCACACTTGTTGCATTTACCCATAGAATATGAGTAATTAGGTTCAGTTTGGCCAGACTTCACACACTAGTAATAGGTCACTATATTAAACTATGAGGAAGCTATATGAACCAAACATGATGAATGGAAATCCCTTTTCCAACACTCTAATGAGATTCATCCCACAGCTTCTGTTGACCATAGGAAGAATTATAGATACCCTTCAATATAGAAGAAACGCCTCTAAAGAATCTCCTACCAAATATGTTAGCCTCATCTATCATAACATTGTACACCACCATGGAATAAGTCAGTAGGAAAGGAAGGATAACCATTGATCTTATCTAAACCATCAATCCCACTAAAAACATATTCCCCTGGATATTATCATATTTGAGGAGCTAAAGGTACAAATTAACTAACTTTAAAGACCGAGTATCATATTTCATCACTGAATGGTCTCCTCACTCAGTTTTTATAAAGTCAGGGTCCTTTGTCACCTTCAACACCTATGGATAAAACTAGTAATATAAATAATTTTTAAAGGAATTCCAAATGGGTTCCTCATGACTCTTCACATGAACCATGGATTCCCACAATTTATTACATGTTCATTCCATTATATAATTGGTGAAGACCACACAATATTCCCTGAGGTTCTTTATGAAGATAAATATATTATCAATACTTTTGATCTATTCCATGAGCTCATGGTTACCCTTTTCACCACATAAGATAGGTGGATTCTATGTTATAAATTGTTGAGTGTATCCTTCTATATATTAATTACCTCTATCACCCTCTTGGCTTATAGGTTGGATGGATCATATTAATGAATCCTATAAATCACCATTAATTAGAGGAGTTTCCTATATATTATATTATATAGTACCCTTCCTTAAACTATAAGAGGAATTTCCATTTGGAATTATCTATAAAAAAATACCAACTCAATCAAAGGACTATTTAAAGTTAATTAACATCAATTAAACAACAACAAACTCTTATAGAAGGTCTCAAACAAAGAATATTAATATGAAAAACACATTAAAATTAAGAAGGGACAACAAAGTAAAAAATAATCTTTTTCCAGTATTCATGGTTTGGTATCCTGATAAAACAAATCATGAGCTGACTATGAGATCCAACATTAGGAGATTACAAACCTAGTCACATAGTCTTTTCCAAGTTACTACTAAACATTAGACAAAACTATGAACTTGTTTCCACCTGTGTTTTACACCAAAACTCAAAATTATTCAAAACCACTTGTAGGGTCTCCCTAAAATACATAACCAGTTATGAAAAATGTCATATCTCATTAAAATAACCTAAAACCGTGTTAATATTACAAAACATCATGAAAATTCAGGGAAAGGCAAGGTTTGGCCCGATGGTGGGTCAGTCATTCCCTCATAATCACAAGCCTAGTTATACTTTATGTTCATATCTCATATCAACCAGGGACCCCCCACAAATAAAATCCATCTACCGCCATTTTTTATTAAACTATCCAAGGAAAACCTGGCCTATCCCCTATGGCTGTAAACCATGATTCTTGAAGCATGTTCCTAATCACCATGGGTTAATGACAACCACCATGGATTCCTAAATAACCATTGGGGAATGGTTTCAACCCTAAAAATTTATAATGACCTTCCCTTTATTGGAAAACCACACCCAAATAGTGAACATCAATACACACAAACACACACACACACACACATATCAAATTAAAAACATCTTGACCATAAAAAGATTTCATAAATGTTGTCATAATATAAAATAAGACATATAAACCTGATATACATAGTTAGAAGCTCAAAATATGGATGAAATACCAAAATTTCTATAAAAAACTAGTAAATATAAAAACCAAAAAAATACAGCACATGTGGAAAGTATACGGGGCCATGTATATACCATCACAACCGACCATTAACATCAGCAATCAAGGGGATATTCCAAATTGTATGGTTCCCTTTACTATACTAATGCCCTATCAAATATGGTCTACATACCACCAAAGGAATATATAGGGTTTATGGAACAATTAAAATTGTGATACCACCATGATTAAATATAAGAAATTTATCTATGCAACCCAATAAGTCTAGTTAGAAAATTTGTTTTTCAATACCATGTATAGCTTTAATAAAACATTACTTTAAAATAATTATGAATAAATCCTTTTGAGATTCAAAAAATAACCATAATTTAAAATATGAAAATCATGGATCAAATAAATCAATCAATCCCCCCCCCAAATTACATTCTCAATAAACCCACACATGGATTCAATAATAGTATTAGCATAAACAACAACTGATAACAAAATAATAGAAAATTAACATAATCATATAATGTATTAATAAATTATGTATCTGGAATAATGAATTATGTATGTAAAACCCATCTAGGATCATGTAATATGCACAATATTCTATAACCAATATGGTCTTTTTTTACTGTAGGAAAAGGTTTTTCTTTTTATCACTTTAAGGAAAACAATTTTGGAAGCACTCTAAGTATTCCATGGGAACAACAATGATCCCCTTGGATCACTAGTCAACAATGAAACATTTAGATACTTAATTATTCTTCCTCCCAAATGATCACATAATCCATTTATAGCACTATATTTTTATAATTTATACACACTCACACACCCATGGTCTCCCATGTGATACTCAATGGGAAACCCACAATACCTCCTTAATTTCCAATCACATAATCTATTAAAATCTAATTTCATAAAAATCATGTTCCCATAATAATTCATGAATATGACACCATGAATTACCACTTTAAAACCCCTTAAAAATGCCATCATAAGAATAAATATTTTTATTCAATTTTAAAATACAAATGGAGTGTATAAAATCCTACACCATTTGAATTCCTTTTTAACATATCAAATTTCCATCCAAATCTATAAATCAAATAACCATAGATAACCATCAATAAGAACAAAAATTATGACCAATTTAATGAACATAAAATAAGGAAAGTCAATAATTAATTTAAATCCATGGAAAATATTCCTTAAATAGATACACACACTTGAGGTCTCCGTTGTTCAATTTAATGACACACACAGAGAATATCAACATGTTCCTATATAAAAATACATGAAAGTCAAATTTCCTAAACACTCTATGACCATAACAAGTAAATAATTTATCACCATCCAATAACTATTTAAAAAACCTTTTGAAAACCCATTTACATGTATAAAATCTCTTCAATCCATTTTAACATACAGGTTTTGAGTCTCAAAGACAACTTTCTTTAAAAGGAACATTTAACCCATAAAAAGTTCAACCAAATATATGTGTAAAACAAGAATAGATAATAATCGATAAAAAAAGTAAAATCAAATGAATAAAACCATGATAAATAATTAATTAATTAAAATATTTAAATTATCCCCTAAATTTTCAAACATACTCCCAAGGTATTTATTAGGACACTGAATGTCAAACACACAAAACATCAAAAAGTGCAAATAAAAAAACTAATAAAATAAAATTTCATAAACCTACCATAAACATAATAATTCTACCATATAACATGATGAATTACCTCCTTAAAACCCATTTTAGAATAAAATTAGTAAGAATAAGATATTTTTAATCCATTTTAATAAACACATGGAACACATAAAATTTAACACCCATTGAAAGGAATTTTGAACCCATCAAATTTCCTGTCAAATATAAGATTCAAATAATAAAGAATAATTATCAATAATAATAAAAATTATGGGTAATTTAATTTAACATAACCAAATAAAATAAATTATTAATGGAAAAACAAGAAAAAATCACCTTAATTGGAGGCACCTACCTAGAATTCATATTGAAACTTATCACTATTGACAACAAAAACATGATTTGAATAAATGGTGTCCTCACACCCCCAAAATAATAAGAAACAACATAAACATAAATTCAAAACTCAGGGTTCTAAGAAATCACAACCTATTACTTTTCTTCTCCATGAAAATGGAAATATAAGAAGGGATAAGGGGGAAAGAAGAGGGAATTCATAAGAAATAAATGTCACCTTGAATAATCAACTATGTTGTAAGGAATTACAAAAAAAAATTGACGAAGATCTAAATCCAATGGAGGAGGCCTTTTAATTATGGGGAGATAAAAGTAACCAATATAAAATATATAATAAATGTGAAAAAAATGTAAAAGGAAATTTTTGATGGCATAGACAACCCACATGATTGGGATACATGGTTAGAAATACCTTTTAGAAACCCTGAAAATGGCACTATATCCTAACAAATCAACATATATTTTGGATAATATCAAAATATTACACAAACTATGCTCAAACCATGCACAATATTATATTCCCTAATAAATCAACCTTTCTTGGTGATCTATATGGTTAGAAAGTATATAGCCCGAATGTGCGTCATATCCCTTTTCCTAAAAAACCAAGGTTTTCCCCTCCAACTATCAAAAACTAAAATAATGAACAAATAAATTAATAAATAAAACTCAAAATAAAACATACCAGTCACCCAATAGATATCTCAAAATTTTATGTCAATTTTGATTGTGGGGGAAGAGCCATTTTTGTGCGTTCTTTAGGATATATCTTATTTTAGTGTGGTGTGAGGTGTGTGAAATTTTATTAGGTAATAGAGAGTGATAAATGGGAATTATTATTTTCAAATTTTACTTCATTTATATCATCCTTTTCACTTAAAAAGAAAAAAATGATGAAAAAATTAAAGAAAAATAAATATGGATAAAAAACACATGATATTGAATTCTTTATTCTATATTCCCACATGATTTTTCATTTTATTCATAATATTTTATTTTTAACATCTTATTAAATAGAAAATGAAAAAATAGGAAAAATAATTATATGTTAAATAAGTATAAGTATGATAAAATTCTGCATTGGATCCATTATTTGACTCATTTCTCATTCCATTCATGAAATTGTGGTTTGGAGTTTTAAAAAAAATAGAGGAATTAAGTGAGTAATTTATTCTATTTTCACATGAATATTCATACAATTATATTTAATAGTTTATCCTAATCTTTATGAATTTAAATTTTTTAACTGATTTTCCCACCAACCCATAGCCACCGAATCTGTTAAAAAATCCTCAATGATTGAAAAAATTTATATAAATCAAGGTTTAGATAGATGATAGTTTTCTTGATCTTATAGAGATCAATAATGTCCTTAGGAGTAGGAAATGATCCTTATGAAAATTCATGAGGGACAGAGAAATAAAAATTGAAGGAGGTATTTATGACATAAACATAGTGGTTAACTTTATAATGAATCTTATTTAATTATTATAGAGGATTTAGAAAATTTTTATCCATATATGAGACATAATATTTTATTTTTTTTGTGATAATTGACTAGTGTTTCAAATTATGCCTTGTGAATGTTTTTTTACCATAGTTTTGATGATTTACCAGAAGCATAATTTTTTTGTGTGGGGTCTTTATGAAGTTAATTTTTCCATACATTATATCATGTAATCAAAAAATTTTAATCCAAAAAAATTATCTTAACGGTTTTTGACACATTTTAATGTTCATAGAATAATTTTATCTTTATTGTGAAAATGGATTAATTTTTTCCATAACATTTTTACACTAATATAAATTAAATATTCACTTTTTATTATATTTGATAAATGTTGGGATACATTTCATTATGTAATACTAAATGTTGAATCCAAACAAATGAGGCACAAATGAGGCTCATAATTAGGGTCTTGAAATTTATGTGGAGTCTAGATAAATTTTGACGATGGGTCCATATCAAACAATGTACCAGTTTGAAAGAGATATAATTTTAAATAATGTCATAAAAGAGGTTGGGGAACTAATTAATTATGAGAGGATAATGAATCTTCACCTGTCATTAAGGTTATCAATTCATGGGGAACTACAGCCTTGGAATTCGAATTGTCTCCCAAGAAGAAAATTTTTTGTAGATGAATCCTATCATATCATTAGATATTTACATCCAAAAAGATATGATTTTAATGGAAAATGTCCATGACATAAAGAATAACTTCAATAAAGACCAATTTCCACGAATCATCGATTTAATAGGACAATCACATTCTTTGTTTTAGATGACATGTATGGGGGGAAATTAGTCTTACCTTTTCCTTATAAATATATAACTCCACTACCTTTTAAATTTTAGAAACCCATTTAATTGAATCCATGGAGGGGTTTTTTGTAATAATATTATAAATTTATAATTATTAATATCATTCTTTCTCTCATATAATTTATTTTAATATTTTTTGTGTTTCCACCAATGTTCTTCTATGATCTTCATGTTTATGGAGAACTACCCCTAACCGTTATTTGAAGTGGAGTGGTGATGTTTTAATTTTATTTATCTTTAATATTTTATTTTTTATATTTTTATATTCTATTAGTGGTTTAATTGATAAGGTTATGTGGTTTCCAAATTTTCTCTTCTACTTTCTTCTTCCTCATATTGAACATTTCTAGATTATTTCATTTTTATAATGATGCATAAGGTGAAGGGGCCACCTAGTTATAAAGAAAGGGAGAATTGTTGGGATATTATTGTTTTCCCAATATATCTAAAGTGTTTTATGTTTTTATGTTCCCAAAAGACTAATAATTTTATTAATGAATTATATTTATTGTTTTTTATATGTTTTAGTCTTATTTAGTTCAACACTGGGGTAATATGTCATGACCCGTCCTCGGGGCCCGTGCTGTAACACTCGATATTTTTATGAGTAATATTTTGTTTTTATGTAATATATATATCATCAAAGGAATCTTTCACTATACACGATCTTGACTTACTTTACACGCAATCGCGACCTTCCTCGATAGCTTGCGTTGTACGCAATACCGAGTTTCACTAAACAACGATATGCTATTAAAATATTATTAAAACTAGCCGTTATGAATAGTAATAACCACTTTTTGAAATTTTATAGATTTTATTATTCAAAATAGACTTCATTTTTGGATTCGGAATACCGAAATTAGCCTAGGGTGAAATTTTGGTATTTTTCTGAAAACATTCAATTTTTGATGAATAGTGAAACCACTAAGTGGTAGGTTAAAAACTGAATTTTGCATAAAACTTAATTTTACCGCTTCTATGAATGGGATTTTGAAAATCCGACAGACACGGTTTATATCAGTAAGTAAAATGTGGTTCAATGAGATAAAAATAATTTTTTGGTGAATAGTAACTTTTACTTTTTTACCGCGGTTAATAGTAAATAGGGTAACTAAGGGTAAATATGATATTACTATTACCATAACACATGTTATAATTCTATTGGATAAGTTTAATTCGACCAAAAACAACCTTATGAATATAATATGACCATTTAGGTCCACTTGGATTAGATTATGACATTTAATATTATTTTATTTAATGAATAGTTATAATAGTTAAAATCAAAGTTTCATAACTAAAATATTTTTAATATGGGGTTATAAATAAGATAAATTCGACTATAAATATTCATTAGAAAGATAAAAAGATTTCCTACATAATTATATTTTATTTATAATTTTTAGACTTTAAATAAATTAATTTATTTATGACACAACGATGATGCAGTAATTACCCTTTTAAGGAAAGTTTAACATAATTGATGTTATAAATGTTCAAATAAATGTAATTTGACACTTTTTATGAATTCCACTAATTTCCTAGGTTACTATGATATATTAGTGTTGATTTAATCAACTTGGTTTGAACATATAAATCTGTTATGACTTTCACAAAAATCATATATCAAATAGTGTCAAAATTGACACAAAATAGTTTTTAAATCAAATATTATATTATTAATTGTTAATTTATTCCTAAAAATCTAAGGCTCGGCCAAATGACTTAGATAAGGATATATATATTAATAATAAACAACTTCGGGTTCTTTTGGCATGTTATAGTAAGTTTATTAACCATATAGTGTAAGAAAACAAAAAGTCACGGTAAAAGTTAAATTATTTAACTTAGAGTTAAATCTAATTGATAAGGTTAAAATAATACCCTAAACTTGTCTAAATCCTATTGGTTGATGGGATTTCGACCCATACCCACTTTACCTTCGAAATAAGACCCTTTGGAACCATTATACACTGATTTTGACTTTAATATAAAATAATATTTTGAGATATTCCTAAGGTGCCCCTCTCCTCCCTTATAAAAGGGCACCTCCTCCCCCTCCTCCTCACACCAATTTGAATACTCAAGCTCGGACACCCGCTACCAAAATCCCTTCTCCACTTCCCTAGAATAATCCTAGAGGTCCTGGTCTTCTTCAAAGACCAATCTTAGTTCCCTAAGTGGAGGATTCAAAGAGGCGTTTCAAAGAAGAGGTAATATCCATTACCGATCATTTCAATTTCTTTCTTCTTCAACTTCTTCTTATTTAGTTGTTTAATGATAAATTAATAACATCAGTATTACTTACATACTGATATGTTATTATAAATATGAAACAACCCTAATTCACCTTCTATCCATCCTACAGAAAAATGAAATCACCGCGCGTGCGTACGTACGGAATATCGTCTCCACGCCGTGGTGTAATCTATTTTCCACCATCACCTTACAAGGATGGGTATAATGGTGTAATGAGTAACTATATATGATTATTATAAAGTGATATTGATACTGAAATAGTATAAATACACTTAAATACAATTCCACGATCATGGTAACAATATCATCGCTCGTGCGTACGTATGGAATACCGTCTCCACGATGTGATGCGACTCATTCTACATGATCATCATTACATAGTAATTATATAAATGAATTGAATGAATAAATATGATATATGTTACACTAATACCATTCTGGATATAAGTTATCTATAATCTTAAAATAAGAATAAGAATTTATTCGGCAAAACACGCATAAGAACAAAAGGCAATAAAGACCCGAGTAACAAGTAACAATGAAATATTACTAATAAGAAGCTAAGAATATGACCATATATGATATCATATCAATATGTATGATTCTGGAATAAGTCAATAACATTATTTAAACCATTATACAGGAGCTTCGGACACGTACAAAGCAAATTGGACCTAAGGTAAGGGAAAATATCACAATCTCATTTTTATCTGATATTGTTTATACTTTGGTATTTACTGGGGTGTATTTTATCATCCACATCCATGTTCCCTCAATATGTAATATTGTTTCCATCCACTTACAATAGTTTAAATCCTATTTTACCCTTCGGTGAGTTTTTAGTAAATAATATGAAAGGAATCTTTTGTCGTTTTTTTCGTACGAGGTACGTTTTTGACTTTTCCGACAAAAGTACGAAGAATGTTTTTTTAACTCATACGGCATGAATGGATTTTTAAAACATTATTTCCAAGAATCTTCCTTTACAAGTTTTCAAGTTTATTTTTAATCAACTTCTTTTAGTTTAAAGTTGTATGACATGTTAAGAAAGGAAAAATGTTTTTGAAGAAGAAAGGATATTTTCCTCAAGAATGGAGTTCAAATGTTTTATCAAAATTATTTTCCATCTATGATAATAAAGGGTTCTGTTTTTATCCCTATTATTACATTGATTTGATTATGTTTTGAGGGAATTGTTTTTATGAAGTCATTTACCTTATATGATTTGTTTTATGATGTCATGATGTTTCAAGAATCCCATTTTTGTTACATGTGTTATGCGATGATGTATGATTTATGATTATGTGGTACACATAAGAAAGGATTCATTATAAGATGGGTGGGACCTATATCTCCCTCCAATTCATTGGGTAAAGATTTATATCTCATGAGATAGACATGGCTGGAACGGAAGGTTATTTCGGTTCAGTGATACAGGACTGAAACGAGGAGTGAACTCGGTTCAGAAATGGACTATGTCCGCTAAGATAGTCTTAGAAATGAGTCATGACTAACAAGAAATGATTTTCCATGATTATGTGTGCATGCCACAAAGTTTCAAGTTTTATGTTATGATTATGGGGATCTCATTTTCACTTCTATGATTTATTCCATGTTAAGATATTATGATCTCTTTTGCTGGTTATGATTTTCAAAAAGATATGATATGATTTTTATTTCCTTTATTTTCCCTTGCTGAGCATTTGAGCTCACCCTTTTTTGTATGTTTTCTTTTCCCCATGTCAGGACGATGGATATTAAGTAGAATATGCTAAAAGGTACCCTAGATATGATGAAATAAATGGGAGAAACTATAGAAGATTTATGAACCAGTTGTTTATGTTTCCCAGTTTCTAAAGACACTATACCTATACGGCCCTTTGTGGTTTTGTCGTATGTTGTAAAAAGTGTGCTTAAATTTTGATGTATTAACAATGTATGTAAAGTATGGGTCGTTATAGTTGGTATCATAGGAAAGGTATAGTCGACCTTTGGAAACTAGGATGTGAAAGCCTTAGTAAGAACCCTAAGGATAAGTCTAAGCATAGAACACAATCTCAGTGTTTTAGAAATGGCCATGAATAACCTAGGATAAGACCTTAAGAGTGAAAATTTTATTCTTGAATTATGTGGTTTTCCTATTATAATTAGTGTTGCTCACACTATTCTTCTTGGTTTTAGTCAATGGCTGGAACCCGAAGGAACTGTGTTAATGCGGAATGCGATGGGCAATGCAATGATTGTCCCCCTGAGCAACCGAATGATATGGGAACTGGAATGAAAAATATTGTATCCATCCTCAAACAACTTTCTCAAGATATGAATCATGCAAGACTTCCAAACGAGCAAAAGAATGAGCAACATTCTGTTGAATCCTTCATGAGGCAGCGTCCACCTTCTTTCAGCGGGTCTACTGATCCATTAGTTTCTGAACAATGGATTAGTACTACTGAAAAGATATTTTCAGTTATTCAATGTTCTGAACATGATAATGTCATCCTAGCAGTGTATCGTTTGGAAGGAGATGCTGATCAATGGTGGAATCTTATTAAGAATATAAGGCAAAGGGATGAAATTGAGTCCATGGAATGGGACGAGTTCAAGAACATATTTTTCAATAAGTACTTCCCTCGTATTCTCCGAACAAAGATGGAGAAAGAGTTTCTTGAACTGAAGCAAAGGGATGATGAATTTGTTGGTACCTATGAAGCAAATTTTACAAGACTTGCAAGGTACGCTTCTGGTATTATTATCCAACCTGAGAGTAAGATCGATCGATTCTTTAGTGGCTTAAAACCAAGTCTTCGAAGGGCGTTAGCCATAAGGGACTTCAATAGCTATGAGGAAATAGTTCAATGTGCTCTCAAAGTCGAGATAGAGATTGGAGTAACCCATCAGTCATATGGGTTTGATAAGAAGAGGAAAATGGAATTCAAAGGAAAATCTAAAGAGCACACTGAAAAGAAGATGAGCTTTCCCTTATTCTCAAAGTGTGGAAAGAAACATGGAGGGAGTTGTCTTAAAGGGACAAGTAAATGTTTCAAATGTGGAAAGGAAGGTCATCGGGCATTTGAATGCCGCGATAATGGGAAGAAGGTGTCTAATGATGCAAACAAAGGAAGGGATACACAGAATGAACCTACTACACTTCAATGTTTCAAGTGCAAGGAGATGGGGCATTATGCCAATCAATGCCCAAATCCAAGAGTTGATGAAGATGGTCGACGTCAATAAACTCTTAAGGCTAAAGACAAAGGAAAGTCACATGAAATTTCTATCAGCGATGTGGAGTACGATAATGAAGTGGTGAAAGGTACACTTACCATCCACTCTAAAGTAGAAAATGTTTTATTTGATTCTGGATCCACCCACTCTTTTATTTCTGAAGAATTTTCTAAGGGTATCATAGTATTACCTAAACAATTAGATGTTGAGTTAGCTGTGACAACACCTAATGTCACATCAATCGCATCAAAAGTTTATAATTCTTCTCCGATCGAAGTTTGTGGGAAAGTGCTTCCTGCAAATCTGGTGATCCTTCCTTTAGTGGAATTCGATGTGATTCTTGGCATGGATTGGCTTTCTTTATACAGAGCTCATATCAATTGCCAAAGAAGGGAAGTCACATTTCATATTCCAGATCAATCTATGATCGTCTATCAATGCATGGATGAACATAACCTTCCAGTGGAAATTTCTTCCATTTTATGGGTGTTGATTCCACTAAATGAAGGTTATTTATCTCAAATGGTTGGTAAGAAAATCGTGATTAAGAATATTCCCATCGTACGGGAGTTTGATGATGTGTTTCCGGAGGAATTACCGGGTCTTCCACCAAATCGTGAAGTTGAGTTTTCAATAGAACTCGTACCGGGTGCTTTGCCTATTTCAAAGACACCTTATAGAATGGCCCCAATTGAGTTGCAGGAATTGAAGAAGCAACTCCAAGATAATCTTGATAAGGGATTCATACGCCTTAGTGCATCACCTTAGGGAGCACCTGTTCTATTTGTTAAGAAGAAAAATGGATCAATGAGACTCTGTATTGATTATCGAGAACTTAACAAGATCACTATCAAGAACAAATATCCTCTCCCACGCATTGATGACTTATTTGACCAACTACGCGGAGCTCAATACTTTTCCAAGATTGATCTTCGTTCAGGGTATCATCAATTAAGGGTCAAAAGGGAGGGTATACCAAATACGGCTTTCCGTACAAGGTATGGACACTATGAATTTATAGTGATGCCATTTGGTCTTACTAATGCCCCTGCTATCTTCATGGATCTAATGAATAGAGTCTTTAGAGACTATCTTGATCAATTTGTGGTAGTATTTATAGAAGATATTCTTGTTTATTCAAAGAGCAAGGAAGAACATGAAGATCACTTGAGAATTATATTGAAGACCCTGAGAAAGGAGAAGCTTTATGCCAAATTTACCAAGTGTGAATTTTGGTTTCAAAAAGTTGCATTTTTGGGTCACATAATCTCAAAAGAGGGGATATCTGTGGATCCAGCAAAAACAGAGGTTATCGAAAGATGGTCGAGACCAACAACAGTAACTGAGATCCGAAGTTTTCTTGGTTTGGCTAGATATTATCGACGTTTTGTCAAAAAAAAATCACGATTATCTAATCCACTCACCAAGTTGACTCGGAAAGGAGTTAAGTTTGTTTGGCCAGAGGAATGTGAAGAGAATTTCAAGGAGTTGAAAAGAAGGTTATCCAGTGCACCTGTGCTCACACTGCCTTGTAGTGGAGAAAGGTTTGTGATATACAGTGATGCATCCAAGAAGGTATTGGGGTGTGTTCTTATGCAAAATTATATGGTGATAGCTTATGCTTCACGACAGTTGAAAATCCATGAGCAAAATCACCCAACACATGATTTGGAGTTAGCTGCGGTAATCTTTGCATTAAAGATTTGGAGGAATTACCTTTATGGTGAAAGGTGTGATATTTATACTGATAATAAAAGTTTAAAGTATGTTTTCACACAAAAGGAGCTGAATATGCGTCAAAGAAGATGGTTGGAGCTGATTAAGGATTACGACTACTCAATCCATTACCACCCTGGGAAAGCAAACAAGGTGGCAGATGCATTAAGTCGACAAGACCATGCTAGTTTATCCATGATGAGGATCACAAAAGATCCAATATTTATGGATTTACAAACGAAAGATCTTGGAATTATAATGGAAGGGGAAAATCTTATCTTTCTCAAATGAATGTTCAACCATCTATACATATGAAGATTAAATAGGCACAGAAAGAAGATGTCGAGTTACAAAAGAAGGTGAGAAATGTTCCTGAATTCAACCTTGATTGTGATGGGATAATAAAGTTCAGGAATCGGGTTTGTGTTCCTCCCATCCCCGAATTAAAGAAGGAGCTGCTGGATGAGGCTCATAGTTCTTCATTCTCTATTTATCCTGGAAGCACGAAGATGTATAGGGACCTGAAAGAGTACTTCTGGTGGGATGGCATGAAAAGAGATGTTGTTGAATATGTCTCTCGATGCTTGGTTTGTCAACAAGTTAAAGTTGAGAGACAGAAGTCTAAGGGTATGTTACAACCATTACCCATACCCGAATGTAAATGGGAAAACATCACTATGGAATTTGTCACGAGACTTCCTAAAACATCCAAAGGCAATATTGCTATCTGGGTCATAGTTGATCGTCTTACAAAGTCTGCACACTTCATTGCTATTAGAGAGGATTTCTCTCTAGATCAGCTTGCCAGGATATATGTAAAGGAAGTGGTAAGATTTCATGGAGTACCACTTTCTATTATATCTCATCGGGATTCGAGATTTACCTCGAAGTTCTGGTGAAGTCTTCAGCATACTCTGGATACAGAGTTGAGTTTCAGCACTGCTTATCATCCTCAGACAGACGGTCAGTCTGAGAGAACAATTCAAACCCTAGAAGATATGTTGAGAGCTTGCTCTATGCATTTCAAAGGAGGTTGGGATCAACACCTACCTTTGGTGTAATTTTCTTATAATAATAGCTTTCACTCTAGTATTCAGATGGCTCCTTATGAAGCTCTCTATGGAAAGAAATGCATGACTCCAACTTGCTGGGATGAAGTTGGGGAAAGAAAGCTATTAGGACCTGATCTCGTTGATGAAATGGCAGAAAAGGTCAGATCTATTCAACAACACATAAGAGCAGCTCAGAGTCGACAGAAAAGTTATGCTGACAACCGAAGAAAAGACCTAGAGTTTGAAGTGGGTGATAAAGTGTTCTTACGAATATCTCCCTGGAAGAGGGTTATGAGATTTGGAAAGAAGGGGAAGTTGAGCCCTAGATATATCGGTCCTTTCGAAATATTGGATCGTGTTGGAAAGGTAGCTTACCGATTGGCGCTTCCACTGAATCTCTCTCAAGTTCACGATGTGTTCCATGTATCTCTCCTGAGAAAGTACATACCTGATCCTTCACATGTACTCAGCTCAGAAGTTGTACCGCTGGAGCAAGATCTTTCTTATGAAGAACAACCGATAGAGATTCTGGATCGTAGCGAAAAAGTCCTACGAAACAAGATCACTCGATTGGTGAATGTTTTATGGAGTAACCACCAACTTGAAGAAGCTACATGGGAGCTTTAGGATATGATGAGGGAGAAGTATCCTCATATGTTTGTTACAAAGTGACGAATTTCGAGGGCGAAATTCTTTTTAAGGGGGGTAGAATGTAACACCCATGATTTTTATGAGTAATATTTGGTTTTTATGTTATATATATATCATCAAAGTAATCGTTCACTACACACTTGCTTGACTTACATTACACGCAATCACGACCTTCCTCGATAGCTTGCGTTGTACGCAATACTGAGTTTCACTAAACAACGATATGCTATTAAAATATTATTAAAACTAGCCATTATGAATTGTAATAACCACTTTTTGAAATTTTATAAATTTTATTTTTCAAAATGGACTTCATTTTTGGATTCGGAATACCGAAATTAGCCTGGGGTGAAATTTTGGTATTTTTCTGAAAACTTTCAATTTTTGATGAATAGTGAAACCTCTAAGTGGTAGGTTAAAAACTGAATTTTGCATAAAACTTAATTTTACCGCTTCTATGAATGGAATTTCAAAAATCTGAAAGACACGGTTGATAGCAGTAAGTAAAATGTTGGTTCAATGAGATAAAAATAATTTTTTCGTGAATAGTAACTTTTTACTTTTTTTACCGCGGTTAATAGTAAATAGGGTAACTAAGGGTAAATATGATATTACTATTACCCTAAAACATGTTCTAATTATATTGGATAAGTGTAATTCGACCAAAAACAACCTTATGAATATAATATGACCATTTAGGTCCACTTGGATTAGATTATGACATTTAATATTATTTTATTTAATGAATAGTTAAAATAGTTATAATCAAAGTTTAATAACTAAAATATTTTTAATATGGGGTTATACATATGATAAATTCGACTATAAATATTAATTAGAAATATAAGAAGATTTCCTACATAATTATATTTTATTTATAATTTTTAGACTTTAAATAAATTAATTTATTTATGACACAACGATGATGCAGTAATTACCCTTTTAAGGAAATGTTAACATAATTGATGTTATAAATGCTCAAATAAATGTAATTTGAGACTTTTTATGAATTAAACTAATTTTATAGGTTACTATGATATATTAGTGTTGATTTAATCAACTTGGTTCGAACATATAATTCTGTTATGACTTTCACAAAAATCATATATCAAATAGTGTCAAAATTGACACAAAATAGTTTTTAAATCAAATATTAAATTATTAATTGTTATTTTATTCCTAAAAATATAAGTTTCGGCCAAATGACTTCGACAAGGATATATATATTAATCATAGACAACTTGGGGTTCTTTTGGCATGTTATTGTAAGTGTATTAACCATATAGTGTAAGAATACAAAAAGTCACGGTAAAAGTTAAATTATTTAACTTAGAGTTAAATCTAATTGATAAGGTTAAAATAATAACCTAAACTTGTCTAAATCCTATTTTTTGATAGTATTTAGACCCATCCCAACTTTACCTTAGAAATAAGACCCTTTGGAACCATAATAAACCGATTTTGACTTTAATATAAAATAATAGTTTGAGATATTCCTAAGGTGCCCCTCTCCTCCCTTATAAAAGGGCACCTCCTCCCCCTCCTCCTCACACCAATTTGAGCACTCAAGCTCGGCCAAACCCTGCCAAAATACCTTATCCACTTCCTTAGAATAATCCTAGAGGTCCTGTCCTTCTTCAAAGACCAATCTTAGTTCCCTAAGTGGAGGATTTAAAGAGGCATTTCAAAGAAGAGGTAATATCCATTACCGATCTTTTCAATTTCTTTCTTCTTCAACTTCTTCTTCTTTAGTTGTTTCATGATAAAGTAATAACATCAGTATTACTTACATACTTATATGTTATTATAAATATGAAACAACCCTAATTCACCTTCTATCCATCCTACGGAAAAATGAAATCACCGCGCGTGCGTACGTACGGAATACCGTATCCACGCCGTGGTGTAATCTATTTTCCACCATCACCTTACAATTATGGGTATAATGGTGTAATGAGTAACTATATATGATTATTATAAAGTGATATTGATACTGAAATAGTATAAATACACTTAAATACAATTCCACGATCATGGGAACAATATCATCGCTCGTGCGTACGTACAGAATACTGTCTCCACGATGTGATGCGACTCGTTCTACATGATCATCATTACATAGTAATTATATAAATGAATTGAATGAATAAATATGATATATGTTACACTAATACCATTCTGGATATAAGGTATCTATAACCTTAATAGAAGAATAAGAATTTATTCGGAAAAACACGCATAATAACAAAAGGCAATAAAGACCCGAGTAACAAGTAACAATGAAATATTACAAATAAGAAGCTAAGAATATGACCATATATGATATCATATAAATATTTATGATTCTGGAATAAGTCAATAACATTATTTAAACCATTATATAGGAGCTTCGGACACGTACAAAGCAAATCAGACCTAAGGTAAGGGAAAATATCACAATCTCATTTTTATCCGAGATTGTTTATACTTTGGTATTTACTGGGGTGTATTTTATCATCCACATCCATGTTCCATCAATATTTAATATTGTTTCCACCCACATACAATAGTTTAAATCCAATTTTACCCTTCGGTGAGTTTTTAGTAAAGAATATGAAAGGAATCTTTTTTCGTTTTTTTCGTACGAGGTACTTTTTTGACTTTTCCTACAAAAGTACGAAGAATGTTTTTTTAACTTATACGGCATGAATGGATTTTTAAAAAATTATTTCCAAGAAGCTTCCTTTACAAGTTTTCAAGTTTCTTTTTAATCAAATTCTTTTATTTTAAAGTTGTATGACATGTTAAGAAAGGAAAAATGTTTTTGAAGAAGAAAGGATATTTTCCTCAAGAATGGAGTTCAAGTGTTTTATTAAAATTATTTTCCATCTAAGATAATATAGGGTTCTGTTTTTATCCCTATTATTACATTTATTTGATTATGTTTTGAGGGAATTATTTTTATGAAGTCATTTACCTTATATGATTTGTTTTATGATGTCATGATGTTTCAAGAATCCCATTTTTTTTACATGTGTTATGCGATGATGTATGATTTATGATTATGTGGCACACATATGAAAGGATTCATTATAAGATGGGTGGGACCTATATCTCCCTCCAATGCATTGGGTAAAGATTTATATCTCATGAGATAGACATGGCTGGAACGGAAGGTTATTTCAGTTCAGTGATACAGGACTGAAACGAGGAGTGAACTTGGTTCAGAAATGGACTTTGTCCGCTAAGATAGTCTTGGAAATGAGTCATGACTAACAAGAAATGATTTTCCACGATTATGTGTGCATGCCACAATGTTTCAAGTTTTATGTTATGATTATGGGGATCTCATTTTCACTTCTATGATTTATTCCATGTTAAGATATTATGATCGCTTTTGCAGGTTATGATTTTCAAAAAGATATGATATGATTTTTATTTCCTTTATTTGCCCTTTCTGAGCATTTGAGCTCACCCTTTTTTGTATGATTTCTTTTCCCCAGGTCAGGAAGATGGATATTAAGTAGAATATGCTAAAAGGGACCCTAGATATGATGAAATAAATGGGAGACACTGTAGAAGATTTATGAACCAGTTGTTTATGTTTCAAAGTTTCTAAAGACACTACACCTATACGGTCCTTTGTGGTTTTGTCGTATGTTGTAAAAAGTGTGCTTCAATTTTGAAGTATTAACAATGTATGTAAAGTATGGGTCGTTATACGTGTCGTGACTACCCCAATCCCGCCTTCCATAGGCCAGGGGTTGGCGACTAGCACCAAGGCGTAAATCCCGGAAAAAGGGAAGGCATTGCCTTTGTAAAGTAAAGAAGCACCACAGAGTAAGCAAGAGGAAAAGTAAACACTAAGTAAAAATTGTAACAAGCTGTGATGAAAGTAAAAGGGGCTAGAAATACAAGCCCAACTGTATAGTACAACTGAAAGGGAAAAACAGCAACGGAAAAAGAAAAGCCGCAGCGTCGAGCCATCCTCTGGAAGTCCCACCTGAAGGGTGGGTACAGATAGCCTCCACTACTCCTCGGGTCCACCTGACCGCTCCGAGTACGTCCCGCCCAGTGGTCCACCTACAGGTACCGTTCTGCTCCGCATGCCTCCACCACAATCAGCGTTGTCCGTCTTCTTCAACCAATATAACGTAGTGCGGGCATAGCCCGTGCAGGGGTGAGTATAAGCTACTCAGTAGGGACCCCGAGACCCCCGAAGGTCTCCCGAAATCCACAAAGGATAAACCACAACGGAAAGATACAATCACGAAGTAACAACCGACACTTCTTAGGTATATGCCCATACATATACCTAAGTCATCAATCCCCGTTCGGATCCAACATCTGAGCCCAAGCACAACCCAGTCCACACAGGAAAGCAAACGTATACCCACACAGGATAGCTCAACACAATCCACAAAGGAGAGTAAACCGTAAATCCACACAGGATAGTTCAACACAATCCACAAAGGAGAGTAACACAAGATTCAGCTCACACAGGTATACTTCTTCAAATGACGATAGAGATGATCACTGGTCCATCTAAGTCGTCGGACCCACAAAGGACCGATAGGTACTAACCCCCGCAAAGACCCACATAGGATCGGGCCCACACAGGACCTGTAGGCGCTGGCTCACACAGAACCGTTGAGCACTGACCCACACAGGATCGGATCCACACAGGATCTGTAGCACTGATCCACGTAGGATCACTTAGTGCAGTAGTCATCACAGTCCACTGAGGATCCCTGCACAGTCGTCGTCGCAGTCCACTGAGGATCTCTGCACAGTCGTCATCGTTACAGTAGCAACCACAGCCAGCTCTAGGGTTCCCGCACACAGAAAGCTCGTTTGGGAGGGTCCGCTCCACAAGCTGAGAGGCTGATACATCAACTGGCACATAGTCCAGAGTTGATGTATCCAAAAGTTCTGTCTCGTTAACAGGAACTTAACGTCGCAGATGGCGCGTCAATCGGACGCCCGGTCTGAGAGTTATTGGCTTTTTCGTCCTAGGGGCCCGGTTGGTTTTTAAGGAAAAACCAACACAACCGTACTCCACCTGCGTCAAAACCTCGAGCGTAGTAGGCCAAAAGATATTTCTCACTTAGAAGAATCCACCAAAGCCGACGACACGTCAATCAGACGTCCGTAGCTCAAGATATGAGTGTTTCCGCTCCGAGAGCCCGGTTGGTTTCGTGTACGAACCAACCCGGCCGAACCCAAAGTATTCCTAAACCTTGAGTGCGATATACCGAAACGACCGTCTCAATCCAAGGATCGTGTTGCCGCTGACGGCGCATCTTTTGTAGGCCCGTAGCTCATGTTACGGGCAAAAGACCGAAAACGGTCTGAAGACGGGGGGTCTGGGCCCGGGCCGACCCGGCCCGACCCCCCCCCCCCCGGGTCGGCCGAACCAGGTCGACCCAACCCGTTCCGACCCATCTCTACCCGGTCCGGTCCGGCCAGGGCGCGGCCCGACCCGGCTCGACTCGGCCGAGCGGCCGAGCGTGGCAGTCGCGGGGCGCCGCCCCCGCGGGATGAGGATGTCGCGGCCCTCGAGGGGCCGCGCTGGACATCAGCGGACGTGGCTTCTGCAGCGTCCCGTGCGGGTGAGCCGGACCCGCGCGGTCGCGGGTCCGCTGGCCGCCGCCGCCGCCGCGGCTTCAGCCGCGGCGTCCTTCACCGGCGGCGCACCGAGGCGCTGCCGGAGACTTCCGCAGACCACTTGAGTTTCTCCGGTGGTCCGTTTTCCTTCCCGTCTGCACTGCTGCTCCTCCCGAGACCCGTTCTTCTCTGCGGAATCATCAAATTTCCTTTGCGACACATTTTGTCGTCGCCCGCCAAATCCGCACAACAACGAAGAACAGTGGAGGGTTGTCGGGCCATGTTTTTTTGGCCTGCACCCTCCGCGTTAGACGGTATCAATCGGGAGGATAAATCAACACATGACAAACGTATCAAAACAGTTTTAATAATTTAAAATTCCACTTGATCCAGGTTCTTGTTTTAAAAGAAACAATCATGGGGATATAAAAAGGTATTTCCAAAATAAAATCTCTACCTCGTCAAGTCATCGCACGCGCGTTATTCGTGGAAATTGATCATCGCGGAAGGAGGGGACCATCGCGTCATCGCGGTATCCGGCGTTGCGTCGACGAACTCCGAGGACCAAGAAACAACAGATTTAATTATAAATAATTAAATCCGTGTTTTGTTAAAAACCACAAAGGAGATTTAAAAGAAACCCAAAATCTCTTACCTCTAGCAGTAGGTGATCGGAGATCGGGGCGGGGAAGAACGTCTCGGATGAAGCGTCGTCAATCTCCGAGGGTGACGGCGTTCTTCGCGTTCTTCGCGTTCTTCGCGTTCTTCGTGAAGGTGGGTGAAGGTACAAAACATGTCAAAACTTCTCAACGAGCATTTTTCCAGATGTCGTGCATTGGTCTTATTTTATTATTACACCAACGGATTTCAAACAGGTTAAGAAACGAATGAAATTAATTCATAGAATTAATTTCAACGAATAAACCGCCCATTTAATTCAACGAAGAAAACCTCCCAATTAATTCAACGAGGAAAACCGCCCAATTAATTGGTGCGTTAAGAAATTAAGAAAATGTGTCAGTTGACTTTCATAATGACAGGTTTTCGCAGGTGTGTTACTTAGAGGAAAAGAAACGGTGGGGCTCATGCGGGTCCCACCTCACAAATATCCTACCAAGAGGGTAGGATATTTTTGGATAGCACCCTATCCACATCAACTTAGCTTAAGCCGCTTTAAGTGGCATCAAGTGGCTTCCAAGTGGCTTAAGTGAAATAAAATAATGTTTGTCGAACAATTTATTTTATTTCTTAACTTTAAGCCCAAAAATTAAAAACCACACCCGAGAAAACGCAACTCCGGAAGAGGCGTTTCTAAGAAATTACCGGTGTTGCGATTCCATCGGTGCCCTTAGAATTCGATTCCGAGCACCGGTTCAAAAGTTAGAAAAACCCACTCGTCCGTTCACTGAATGTACCTGAGCCAGACTTCGGAAAATAATTCCGGGCACACCGGTCCTCGGAATCAGGTGCCGTCAGAAACTGCGCTCTTGTAAAATTCCAAAGAAAATTAAGAAAAAAAAATTCCTTGAAATTTACGGGTCATTACATTACTCCCGCCTCAGGGCTTTATGTCCCCGTAAATATACATCATAAACTAGGGAAACAAATGTAGGTACTGAGCACGCATCTGAGCCTCTCGCTCCCATGTGCTCTCCTGGAGGTTCCCGTGATGCCATCTGATGCGCACAAGAGGAATCGATCATCCATGTAGGACCTACTTCTGTCGATCCTCTATCTCTACTAGGACCTCCGTAAAAGTCTCCCCATCATCTACGTCTAGCTCCCCATGGTCAATGATGTGTTTCGGGTTGTGCACGTATCTTCTCAGCTGAGATACATGGAAGACGTCGTGCACCCGGTGCAACTGAGGTGGTAGAGCCAGGCGATAAGACACCTCGCCAATCCTGCTGAGGACCTGGAATGGTTCAATGAAGCATGGAGACAATTTGCCGCCTTGGCCAAATCTCTGCAAACCAAGTCGAGGTGAGACACGCAAGAAGACGTGGTCGCCATCCTCGAACTCTAGTGGCATCTGCCTCCTGTCAGCATAAGACTTCTGCTGGCTTTGAGCTGTCCTCATCCACTCCTGGATGACCTGAACCTTCTCTGTCGTGGCCCGGACCATCTCTGGTCCCACAAGTGCTGACTCCCCAGGGTCTGTCCAGCACAAAGGAGATCTGCAAGGTCTTCCGTATAAATCCTCGTATGGTTCCATCCCGATGGTGGAGTGGTAGCTGTTGTTGTACGCGAACTCCACCAAGGGTAGGTGATCCTCCCAGCTGTGACCAAAGTCGAGGACACATGCATGGAGCATGTCCTCAAGAGTCTGAATGGTCCTCTCCGTCTGACCATCCTTCTGAGGGTGAAAGGCGGTGCTTAGACGTAGCCGCGTCCCGAACACCTCCTGCAATCCCTTCCAAAGCCGGGAAGTAAAGCGAGCGTCTCGATCGGAGACGGATAGACGATGGCACACCGTGAAGCCGTAAAATCCCCTAAACATAGAGACGCCCCAAGCTCTCCACTAAGCCCTGCTCTTGGATGGGTAAGAAGTGAGCCGACTTGGTGAGTCGGTCGACAATCACCTAGATGGAGTCGTGACCTCTGGAAGTGCGTGGAATTCCAGTCACGAAGTCCATAGATATGTCATCTCACTTCCACTCCGGGACCTCCAAGGGCTGTACCAAGCCTGCTGGTACTTGATGCTCTGCCTTCACCTGCTGGCAGGTGAGGCATCGAGAAACGAACTCTACCACAACCTTTTTCATGCCCGGCCACCAGTGCTTTCGTCTGAGGTCCTGGTACATCTTCACCACTCCAGGATGTACCGCCAAAGGAGAAGTGTGAAACTCTCTCAGAACCTCCTCTCGTAAAGCGACTGGTACCAAGGTACGTCCTCTGAAAAGGATGTCGTGCCCTGCTCCAAAGGAGAAGCCATCAGGTGCTTGTCCTGAGGATAACTGTGCACACCGTGTCTCACAGTCAGCATCCTCACGTTGTGCCTCTCTGACCCGCTGCAGTAGTGGAGGGGTGACTGTGAGAGACTGAAGGAAGGGTGCTCCATCTCTATCCACGAAGCATATCTGCAAAGCCGCTAGCTGCTCTGTCGCCTCCTCAAGTAGTTGGATGCCCGTCCTCCTGTTGAGGGCATCGGCTACCACGTTCCCCTTACCAGGAGTATAGACTATCTCAAAGTTATAGTCCTGGAGGAACTCGAGTCATCGCCGCTGTCTCAGGTTCAGGTCCTTCTACGAGAAGATGTACCAAAGACTCTGGTGGTCAGAAAAGACTGTAAAGTGCTCTCCCATCAGATAGTGCCTCCATGTCTTCAGAGCGAATACCACTGCTGCTAACTCCAGGTCATGGGTAGCGTAGTTCTGCTCATGCGGCCTCAACTGATGTGATCCATAGGCAATCACGGCCCGCTCCTACATCAAGACACACCTGAGTCAGGTCCCTGATGCATCGCAGTAGACTACGTATCCAACTCCCCCCTCAGGAAACCTCAAGATAGGTGCGCTGGTCAATCTCTGTCTCAACGCCTAGAAGCTCTGCTGACATCTGTCTGACCACACAAAGGGTTTCCCCTTTTTCGTCAAAGCTGAGAGTGGTGCCGTAACTTTGGAGAAGTCTGGTACAAACCTCCGATAATATCCAGCTAGTCCCAAGAAACTCCGCACCTCCATCACTCTCCTGGGTGGCTTCCAAGCCAGCACTGCCTCGATCTTCGCGGGATCCACCACAACTCCCACCTCAGAAATGACGTGCCCCAATAAGTGGACCTCACGCAACCAGAACTGGAACTTCGAGAGATTTCCATAAAGCTGGTGCTCTCGGAGCGTGTCTAGCACATCCTGCAAGTGGTAGGCGTGCTCCTCCTCCGTGGTCGAGTACACCAAAATGTCGTCGATGAAGAAAACGACAAATAAATCGAGGTATGGCTGGAATATCCTGTTCATGAGGCTCATGAACATTTCTGGAGCGTTGGTTATGCCTAAAGGCATATCCAAGAACTCATAGTGGCCATACCGACGCCTGAAGGCCGTCTTTTTCACGTCCTCGTCTCGAACTCTGAGCTGATGATAGCCTGACCTGAGGTCTATCTTCGAGAACCACCGTGCTCCCTTGAGCTGATCGAAGAGGTCATCAATCCTCGGTAGAGGATACTTGTTCCTCACTGTCACCTGTTTCAGGTGAAGATAGTCAACACACAGTCGCAAGCTCCAATCTATCTTCTTGGAAAACAATATCGGGGAAGCCCAGGGTGAAACACTGGGTCGGATGAACCCCTTGCCCTGCAAGTCCTCCAACTGTACCCGTAGCTCTCGAAGTTGAGCAGGGGCCATCCGATACGTTGTATTGGATATTGGGGCTGTCCCGGGGTATAGATAAATATAAAAGTCTACCTCTCTGCGAGGAGGTAGCCCTGGAATGTCATCAGGAAAGACGTCCGCGTACTGATCCACCACTGTAGGAAAACTAGGACTCTGCACGTCCACTGCTCCTAGGATGAGACTAGCCAACTGATGAGTGATGGGTTGTCCTCTCCTCTGAGGAAGTCCATCCTGTGCTACGAAGCCTCCCTTCTCGCCGGTGAAGGTGAACCTACTCCCTTCGGTGCCTACACATCTCACCTTGCGCCTAATACAGTCAATCTGTGCATGGACTGTAGATAACCAATCCATGCCCAAGATGACGTCGTAGGGCCTCGACGCTGCTACCAGAAGATCCCAGCCGAAGCTCTTGCCTCATAGAGTAAGCTCACACTGTCGGCACCAGTGTGTAATCGTCGAGTCTGATCCCGTAGGAGTCTCTAGCCATAAGGATCGAGCCAATGGCTCTGTCGGAATCTCCGAGCTCCAAACAAGGACAGCGGCTATGAAATAGTAAATCGCTCATGTGTCTATAAGAACTGCAGCAAGGGTGGAATAGACACAGATCGTACCTCGAATCATCTCTGGCGTGCCGTGGTCATAGGCCTCCGCTGCCTGGAGCTGTGCCTGTCTCTTCCCGCCAGCTCCCTATGGTCGGGGCGGACGTCCCGGTGGTGGTGGTGGCAGAGCCTCAAAGCGTCGCCCACCACCTGCTGCTCGGCCAGCTCCTCTACCTCGTCCGCCTCCTCCCTGCGGACCACCACGGTCGACCCTCTGCCTCTGTCTGGGTGGCCCCTCCACCGTCTGCTGCTCCTCGGTACGGCGGGTCGGGCAATCACGAGCCATGTGGCCCTGCCCTCCGCAGGCGTAGCACTGCCTGCCTCTCGGAAGACTGGCTCCGTGCTGTGTGCCCTGCACTACTGAGCCAGTGTCCTGAGGTCATCTACGATAGGGTCTGTTCTGCCTGGAACCCTGAGTCATCTGTCGGCTACCTGTTGCCGAAGACTCCGCTACCTGCCGCCCTGTGGTAGGTCTCGCTGTGGACTCAACCTGAAAGCTCTTGATCAGAAGGGCCCGCTCCAGTACTCCTGCCTGAGTCGAAATGCTGAGGGAGATCAGCGATGCCCTGATCTCGTGTCTCAAACCCTGCTCAAAGGTCCGGGCCTGGAAGAATGGGTCATGTACCATATCTGTCGAGTAGCGAGAAAGATCGGTGAATCTCGCCGAGTACTGGGCGACCGTCAAGCTGCCCTGCCGCAGCTGAAGAAGCTCCTGGATGCGCACCGCACGGAGGGTGGCCAGGATGAACTCTGAGCAGAAGAGGCCCTCAAAGTCTGTCCAGATGAGAGAGGCCTCATCGTGCACATGGAGCATCAAGCTCCAGCATCGTCCTGCTACTGCGTGCTGTAGGCTCGCCGCGAGGATAACCATGAGGTCTGCTGGTGTCCTCACTGTCCTGAAAACTCGTACGACCACCTCCAGCCAGTCCTCGGTTGCCTGGGTGTCCGTCTCCACGCGAAACATGGGTGGTCAATGGTGCTGAAACTTGTGCAGAGCTCCAAGGCGACGTGCATCGTCAGCGGTCGGTGCTGGTATCATCGGGGGCTCGGTGGGTACAGGTACCACTGGTGCCTCCACCGTCAAAGGGCCCTGTACCGAGGCCTCGTCGCTCGATGGGCTGTCGTCGCGCTCTACTCTTGGAACCCAAGCTGGTTACCGTCGTGGGGCCATCCTGAAAAGGAAACAAGTGCACCACGGTCAGAACAGTATACCTGGTGAGCTGACATAAGTACACAAAGAAAACTTGAAACACACATGCAATCAATGTTTTCGTGCATTAAGTCAGAAATCAGAAGTCAGGGTCCTGGTGTACGGATACGTCGGCCGCCGCACCAACACTGGACTCCCTGGACTGATAACCACACCCAATACGCTAAACACTATTGTTTCACATAGAAGAAAGATCTGAGTCTATGGTAGAACCGACCACCTCTGATACCAATTTGCCACGACCCGTCCTCGGGGCCTGTGCCATGACTACCCCAAGCCCGCCTTCCATAGGCCAGGGGCTGGCGACTAGCACCAAGGCGTAAATCCTGGAAAAAGGGAAGGCATTGCCTTTGTAAAGTAAACAAGCACCACAGAGTAAGCAAGCAGAAAAGTAAACACTAAGTAAAAACTGTAACAAGCTGTGCTGAAAGTAAAAGGGGCTGAAAATACAAGCCCAACTGTAAAGTACAACTGAAAGGAAAAAACAACAACTAAAAAGAAAATCCACAGCATCGAGCCGTCCTCTGGAAGTCCCACCTGAAGGGTGGGTACAGATAGCCGCCACTGCTCCTCGGGTCCACCTGACCGCTCCGAGTACGTCCCGCCCAGTGGTCCACCTCCAGGTACCGTCCTGCTCCGAAAGCCTCCACCACAATCAGCGTTGTCCGTCATCTGCAACCAACACAACGTAGTGCGGGCATAGCCCGTGCAGGGGTGAGTATAAGCTACTCAGTAGGGACCCCGAGACTCCCGAAGGTATCCCGAAATCCACAAAGGCTAAACCACAACGGAAAGATACAATCACCAAGTAACAACTGACACTGCTTAGGTATATGCCCATATATATACCTAAGTCATCAATCCCCATTCGGCTCCAACATCCGAGCTCAAGCACAACCCAGTCCACACAGGAAAGAAAACGTATACCCACACAGGATAGCTCAACACAATCCACAAAGGAGAGTAAACCGTAAATCCACACAGGATAGTTCAACACAATCCACAAAGGAGAGTAACACAAGATTCATATCACACAGGTAAACTTCTTCAAATGACGATAGAGATGATCACTGATCCATCTAAGTTTTCGGACCCACAAAGGATCGAAAAGTACTAACCACCACAAAGACCCACACAGGATCGGGCCCACACAGGACCTGTAGGCGTTGGCTCACACAGAACCGCTGAGCGCTGACCCAAACAGGATCTGATCCACATAGGATCTGTAGCACTGATCCACGTAGGATCGCTGAGTGTAGTAGTCGTCGCAGTCCACTAAGGATCCTTGCACAGTCTTCGTCGCAGTCCACTGAGGATCTCTGCACAGTCGTCGTCGTTATAGTAGCAGTCGCAGCCAGCTCTAGGGTTCCCGCACACAGCAAGCTCGTTCGGGAGGGTCCGCTCCACGAGCTGAGAGGCTGATACATCAACTGACACATAGTCCAGAGTTGATGTATCCAAAAGTTCTGTCTCGTCAACAGGAACTCAACATCGCAGACGGCGCGTCAATCGGACGCCCGGTCTGAGAGTTATTGGATTTTTCTTCCCAGGGGCCCGGTTGGTTTTTAAGGAAAAACCAACCCGACCGTACTTCACCTGTGTCCAAACCTTGGGCGGAGTATGCCAAAAGATCCGTCTCACTTATAGGAATCCACCAAAGCTGACGACACGTCAATCGGACGTTCGTAGCTCATGATGTGAGTATTTCTGCTCCGAGGGCCCGGTTGGTTTCGTGTACGAACCAACCCGGCTGAACCCAAAGTATTCTGAAACCTTGAGGGCGATATACCGAAACGACCGTCTCGATCCAAAGATCGCGTTTCCGCTGACGGCGCGTCGTTCGGAGGCCCTTAGCTCATGTTACGGGTAAAAGACCGAAAATGGTCCGAAGACGGGGGGGTCTGGGCCCGGGCCGACCCCCCTGGGTCGGCCGAACCGGGTCGCCCGACCTGGTCCAACTCGGCTGGACCCGGTCTGGTCCGGCCAGGGCACGGCTCGGCCCGGCCAGCCTGACTCGGCTCGGCCGAGCGGCCGAGCATGGCAACCGCGGGGCGCCGCCCCCGCGGGATGAGGACGTCGTGACCCTCGAGGGGCCGCGCTGGACTTCAGCGGATGCGGCTTCTACTGCGTCTCGTGTGGGCGAGCCGGACCCGCGCGGCCGCAGGTCCGCTGTCCACCGCCTCCGGTGGCCGGAGACTTCCGCGGGCCACCGGAGTTGCTCCGGTGGTCCGTTTTCCTTCCCGTCTGCGCCGCTGCTCCTCTCGGGACCCGTTCTTCTCTACGGAATCATCAAATTTCCTTTGCGTCATGTTTTTTCATCGCCCGCCAAATCTGCACAACAACGAAGAATGTCGGAGGGTTGTCGGGCTGTGTTTGTTTCGCCCACACCCTCCGCGTTAGACAGTATCAATCGGGAGGATAAATCAACACATGACAAACGTATCAAAACAATTTTAATAATTTAAAATTGCACTTGATCCAGGTTCTTGTTTTAAAAGAAACAATCACGAGGATATAAAAAGGTATTTCCAAAATAAAATCCCTACCTCGTTAAGTCATCGCACGCGCGTTCTTCGTGGAAATTGATCGTCGCGGAAGGAGGGGATCGTCGCGTCGTCGCGGTATCCGGCGTTGTGTCGACGAACTCTGAGGACCAAGAAACAAAAGATTTAATTATAAATAATTAAATCCGTGTTTTGTTAAAAACCACAAAGGAGATTTAAAAGAAACCTGAAATCTCTTACCTCTAGCAGTAGGTGATCGGAGATCGGGGCGGGGAAGAACGTCTCGGATGAAGCGTCGTCAAACTCCGAGGGTGACGGCGTTCTTCGTGTTCTTCGCGTTCTTCGCGTTCTTTGCATTCTTCATGAAGGTGGGTGAAGGCACAAAACTTGTCAAAAATTCTCAACGAGCATTTTTCCAGATGTCGTGCGTTGGTATTATTTTATTATTACGCCAACGGATTTCAAACAGGTTAAGAAACGAATGAAATTAATTCATAGAATTAATTTCAACGAATAAACCGCCCATTTAATTCAACGAAGAAAACCGCCGAATTAATTCAACGAAGAAAACCGCCCAATTAATTGGTGCGTTAAGAAATTAAGAAAACGCGTCAGTTGACTTTCATAATGAAGGGTTTTCGCGGGTGTGTTACTTAGCGGAAATGAAAAGGTGGGGCTCGTGCGGGTCCCACCTCATAAATATCATACCAAGAGGGTAGGATATTTTTGGATAGAACCCTATCCGCATCAACTCAGCTTAAGCCACTTTAAGTGGCTTCAAGTGTCTTCCAAGTGGCTTAAGTGAAATAAAATAATGTTTGTCGAACAATTTATTTTATTTCTTAACTTTAAGCCCAAAAATTAAAAACCACACCCGAGCAAACGCAACTCCGGAAGAGGCGTTTCTAATCAATTACCAGTGCTGTGATTCCATCGGTGCCCTCAGAATTCGATTCTGAGCACCGGTTCAAAAGTTAGAAAAACTCGCTCGTTCGTTCACTGAGCTTACCCGATCCAAACTTCGGAAAATGATTCCGGGCACACCGGGCCTCGGAATTAGGTGCCGTTAGAGACTGCGCTCTTGTAAAATTTCAAAGAAAAATAAGAAAAAAAATTTCCTTGAAATTTACAGGTCATTACATAATAGTTTAATTCTATTTTAATATTCATTTCTGCTAAAATTTTGGCTACTTTATGAAAAATAGTATATTTATGGACTTTAGATACATGAAGATTGGGTATATAATGCATTACACTATGTAACAAAATTAACTATGTCACTGAAGGGATTACCTATAAAATACTTACATCAATGAAATTTGTGTGGCGAATTGGCTACATGGAGAAATCGACTATATGGTTTGGATATGTAGAATATTTGGCTATGTGGTTCAAATCGGCTACATGATTCTTTCATCTACATAAATTCATCCTACATTACCAAGATGGATACATGATTTATCTTTAGAAAAAACTTCAGTTAAATGAATTTAGACTATGTGAACAATTTTGATATTTGGTTTTTAGATATGTTGTGATCCAAAATTTTCTACATCATTCTGAAAATCTTATATTTATTATCATTGAATTATTTCAACTAAAACTAATAATGATTTTGACTCATTAAATTACGGAATACCTATCTATAGTAAAATCAGTATTTGTAAGGCTGTTAGTACCAAGAAAGGAAGAAAAAATGATTACTTTATTACCTATCCATTTAAAGTTAATTTTTAAGAAAATTACACCTACTGTTTCTCTGGGGATATTTATTATTTGTAGAATATAATATTCAAAATAGTTTTAGACAACATATAAGGATATAATTAAATAAGATAAATGAGAATATAATAAAAAAAATACTCTTTCCAGTTCTTTATATATTCTCATATTGAAGCACTACTACAAAATATGCCTTTAATAGTGCAAAAACGGTCTTTATCAGTGCTAGAGAAGTTCTAACTACTGGAGTGAGATTAAAAGCCCGAGTATTTCATCAATGCTAAAACAATGTTGATAAAGGGTCGTAATGTAATGTTCTATAATAGAAAACTATGGAACCCATGTAATTTTTGGTAACAACACACCACAAAACTAAAAAAACAATGAAATTAGAAAAATAAATCATGAATATAGAATTTAAACGAGGTGAAAAATATCTAGGCTCATTTGATCAGTTTTGGCGATGTAATGGACATTTTAATAAAAAATGATACTTATATATTGAAAAAGCACACATGGAGTTATACTGGACACACAATGCATCATATCTAGGAGAATATAATTATTACACATCTCAAATGACTTATGTATAATTTTTCGTAAAGTATCAAAATAATCCGAATGTGTTTTCACGGTTTTGAGTATGTCACTTCTCTTTTTTTCTAAAATGCCATTTTAAACTAGAAACACACACTTAAAATCATAACAGTCACTTTATTTATCTGATTGACACCATACCAAATCCTACAAGTCCCAAATGACTTATGAACCATTTTCCAAAATTATAAAAACAATCCATGTTCATTATCTCAGTTTTTAGTGAATGATACTTTTTGAACTAAAATGTTGATTTTAAACTAATAACAGACACATTTAGTCTTACCAGACACATCATGTATCTGATTGAGGTGAGTCTAATTAATAAACATCCTAAATTACATATGTATCATTTTTATAAAGTATCAAAACAATCCAAATGTTTTTCCTCAGTTTTGAGTAGGTGAGTTTCCCTTTTTACTAAAATTGATGTCAATTTTAAATAAAAAAGACACACTTGGAGTCATATAGGAAACACAATGCATCTAATTAAGGTTAAACTAATTATTACATGTCCCAAATTGATTATTAATCATTGTTAAAATGTATTAAAACAATCTAAGTGTGTTTACTTGGTTTTGAATATGTCACTTTCCTTTTATACAAAAATGTTATTTTAAACTAGAAACACGCACTTTGCCTCATACCAATCACATCATGTATATATTTGAAATGATATTGATTCCTAAAAATCATAAATTACATACGAATAAATTTCAAAAATTATCAAGAAAACATGAGAACATTTTCTTAGTTTTCAGTGAGTTATATTTTTGACCTACTTTATGGTTTTTAATAGAAAAATGACACATTGAGTCATACTGGTCACATCATGTATCAGATTGAGGTGAAGAAGATTCCTAAACATCAAAATTTACATATGGATAATTCACTAAATTATCAAAACAATAAAAATGTTTTTTTGTGGTTTTGAGTAGGAAAGTTGTCCTTTTTATTAAAATTGATGCATTTTTTAAATAAAAAGGTACACTTAGAGTTACATCGGTAACACCACATGTTAGTTTTAGGGGAATATGATTACTACATGTATCAAAGGACATATGGATATTTTTTCTAAATTATTAAAAGAAAATGCGTGAGTTTTTTTAGTTTTGAGTAGGCCAATTGTCTTTTTTATTTAAATTGATGTCATTCTTAAATAAAAAAACATATTTTTAGTCATATCGGTCACATCATGCATCGAATTTAGGTACGAATAATTTATACACATACAAAAAGACTTATGAAATATTTTACTAAATTATAAAAACAATATGAATTTGTTTTCTTGTTTTTTAGTATGTCAAATGTTTTTTTAATAAAAAATCATCTTAAACTGGAAACACGCACTTTGACCCATACTGATCACATCATTTATCGGTTCAATGGGAGACCAATTCCTACATGTCACAAATGAATTATAAATGGATGTACTAATTTATGAAGAAAATATGATCATGTTTTAATTTTTTTTGGTGAGATAATTGTTTTGAACTAAACTGTCCATTTTAAATTGATAACAGACACATTGAGTCATATCGGTCACACCGTGGGTCAAATTGAGGTGCATTTTATTTATATATGTCATAAATGACATATAGATAATTTACATTAAGTATTAAAACAGTCATAATATGTTATCTCTGTTTTGAGTATGTCATTTTTCCTGTTTATAAAAATTATTGTCCATATTAAATAAAAAGAATAGCATGAAGTTATATAGATCACACTATGTGTCAGAATGAGGTGTGGTTGATTCCTATATGTCCCAGTGTCTCAAAAAAAGCATACTTGCCAATATTACCACATTTATATTATTATTATATTTCAAACCACCAACACCTCATATTGATGCAATGTTTTTAGTTGAAAACAATTTATTTTTTAAAAAAGTCAGAAGAGAAAATGATTTCAACAAAAAAGAATGATTTTTCACCTAATAAAATCGAATCAATATGAACTATTGGAAGTTCGAAAAAGAAAATAAATAAAAAAGGAAAACATGGTAACATTGGAAGAAAGAATCATTTTATCTTTTTTATTACTTGTTTTAGATAGTTGAAAGAAAAATATGACTTCCTAAAAGAGATGAGAAAAAAACTAAATTATTATTATAAAAAAATGATGAGAAAATTAACTTACAAATACTAGATAAAATAATGTCAAAATTAATTAAATAATTAGTATGAATAGACCTTTTTTTAATGGTTGTATGTATTCTTGATTCATTTCCATGTTGAAATTAACTTAGTTGTAGGCTTGAATTATAATCCCTCACGAGCATTAACATCTTTGAACAAACCACACCAACTAAAACAAAATAATCCACTTGTACCAGAAAAAAATTATTATATGAGTAATATTGAAAATAAATAAATTGAAAATATATGAAACAATACATTTATTCGATGGATAGTTATTTTTTGGTTCAAACACTATTGACCACATGGATATGCTGGTGGAAATGATATGATGATGATAAAAAGAAAAAATAGATATCACCGAACAATCAATCAACGAGTGCGGATGATGAAGATAATATAAGATACGTCAGATTGATTATTTGAATCAACTAACAGAAATTAAAGATGATCTATTGGGTTCATTAAATATTCATTTTATAAAATAAATAAATAAATACTCATAATATATTCATTTGTAAAGTTTAATGTCTCCCATTTTTTAGAACTAAATAGATGGTAATTATTGATTCCTAAAGATGGAAACAAAAGGAAATGTTAAATAATTATATGGTTTTAGATGGATTAAAGTAAACAATATATTGTTTTTATTAAATGTGTGATGAAATAAGTGAAGTGATTTTTAAGAAGTGTTAATGACTGGGTTATCATTTCAATTATTTCTATATTTTAATCAACATCAAGAAATACAATCAAGGATAAAATCAAGGAATACATTTCAATTGGTGATCAGAAAGCTTTAGTGAAAGCTCAAAGTATTAAGACTCTAAAAATCCTCATTTCTTACCAATTATAACATAAATCATTTAGATAGGCTGACAAGCATGATAATTGGATCAAATATATGCATGAGGAGATTGATCTGAATAAGAACAATGTGACAGGAGGAGCTTGACCTGAATAAGAACAATAAATCCTTTGTATGGATCTAGTTTTTGACATATAGTGGGATTCTAAATGAGTAATGATTATATCCATGAAAAATAATTTTCATTTCAGAAAAATAGATTATGTTTAAACAAATTTATTAAATTTATATTAGTCAGTGTTAATATATTATTTTATAAAAATTAGTTAAAGCTAGTGGTATATTTTTTATTCTTTATTGATTTAAAATATTATTTAAAATTTAAATAGAAGTAATAATTTCTCATAAAATATGTTACTTTTCAAATAAAATATCAAATTTAAAAAAAATTAATAAATCCTAAAGGATTAAGAATAATAAATTCTATCATCAATGTACTCTTATTCTCCACTACATAACCAAACAATATTTTGTTTCTTAAAACACCATAACGATGAGGTTTTTCAAATAAAACTATTCATTCCATTTTTTTAGTTTCTGACAAGATTTCAATAACCTAAATTAAAATATCAACTATATTTTATCTAAAAATTAATTTTTCCTAGATTATATAGTCTAAGGATAAGTGAACCTTAGGAATCTTTGATTTTTCTTTTTATATCATTTCAGTCATATTCTTTAATTTCAAATTGGAATATTTTAAAAATAAAAACTAAAAACAATATATTTTTTCAAGTAGTAGTTAAATAAATAAAACAAAAAATGAAAAAATATAATGTTTTTTCTGATATGATTTTAGTTATTCATCAAAATAATTTGATTATTACATTTAATAAGTGACCCCAAAATCAATGAAAAGCCTCATTAAATAATTCAAAGTCATCCAAAATAAATCCATTAATTATAGACCATATTTTATTGCTCATTTTCCAATGAATAAATTTCATTGAAAATCATTTTATAGTTGTTCTCATGTGTCCAATATTTCATCATCCATTTTTTGCAAAAAAAAACTTCAATTACCTTTCAAATAGAAGGGGTTAACCCTATTATTATGTTCATTCTCACTTAGCCTTCTCAATTCCAAATTCATCAGAACATAATATAAGACCCCAATGATGTCATATATTTCATCATCCATGTTCTTTTCAATATAATATTCCAAACCAATGAAAGCATTGACTACTATATGAAAGGTTTTTCCAAAGTTGATGATTAAAAAGAGGTATATTTAATGGAATATTGGTATTATAATACTCTAATACCTCACAATAACATGACCCTACACTGTGTTTGATATATTTTAAGTCACGCAATACCAATTTTTTCTCAAGGAGACCCACACAATATTGGGGAATACAATACTTCAATATGTCTAAAAACAATGAATTTTGGGTTGTTTTATTATAGGATAGTGCAACTAGACTTGTTGGGATACATGAATGTGGAATTAGAATGTTCAGTGGATAACTAAGGGAAATTAGAGATATGCAAAAACCTGGATTTCTTTTGAGCTATGGATGCGTTCAACCCTTGAATCGCTTGATACTTGGATTTGATACTTAGAATAGTTAGAGCGTTGATTCTATCATAGATTCGAGATTGGATTCAAAAACCTGGAGCCTCGGCAATATGTCACTTCCATGGAGAGATTCCAATATCGTGAAATGGTTCATGATGGTTCAGGTTCTTAAAGTAGATCATGGTGGTTTTATTAGTGCTTAAAAAAATACACAAATAAAGATACATTTTATCAACATTATGTAAATAAGAAATTATAAAATGAATCATTATCAGCACTTTTTTATCTCAAATAAAGATAGAGATTTATCAGTGCTAACAAATTGAATAAATCATTCTTAAGCAGTGCTAGTGCTAAAAAAGTGCTAATAAATATTTATAATTCATATTTTTTAAAAAATAATACTTTAAAAAAAGTATAATTATTATATATAATTATAATAAATATAATAATACTTTTTGTAAAATAATATTTTTATAATTATTTGATTATATAATTATTTATTTATAATTATATAAAAACATTTGAAAAAAATAATATCTATAACATTATATATATTTATATGATTATATATATAAACATAGTAAATATATTAATTATCTAAATAAATTTATTATAATTTTATAATTATTTATTTATAATTATATAAATAATTCTAAAAAAATATTATTTATTTATTTATAATTATAAATATACAAAAAATAATAAATATAAATTTTTAAATATATTTATTTATAAATGTTTTTTTACAAATTTATTTTTAACTTTATTAATGAATATGTTAACTTAAGTTCATGCATTTTAAAAATGATTAAAATTTATTAATTTAAAATTAGTATAATAATCAAAATTTTGATAATTTTGATTAATATTAATCGTTAAAAAATGGATATATATTGAAATAAATATGAATACACATTGAATATATTAAAATAGAGAAAATAAATATATATAAAATAAATAATATAACTTTATTGAATTAAAAATATATATATTTTTGTGTGTGTATGTATATAAAATTTCCTTAATTACATATATGTGAAATAAATATAACATGTTTGTCCGATGTTATAAATTGAAAAATCAAACAACATTCAATTATATCCATTACTCAATGAAATTAATTAGAATTTTAATTCATTTTAATTTCTTGATTATAAACCATTATTAACTAAATATATTACTATTTAATGTAAAGAAAATATAATATTTTATATTATATAAATCACATTTATATACATCAATATATGTATATATAATATACTATTTATTAATATTATCAATAATCATCTAATTAATAAAATGTTTAATATTTTTTAAAAATTTATTTAATTATAATTTTAATTTGTTTACTTTTCAAATTGCATATATCTATCTATTTAATACATAGTATTTATTATTATTTATAATTTATATATAATATAATCGATTTTTCAATTTTTATCAATAAATATTTCAAGAATAAAATTTTTAGTATTTTTTATGTAAACTCATTTTTATTTATTATTAATTTAAATATTTAATTTTTTTATTCAGACCTTTATTAGTGAAAAAAAACACATAAAGGATTAATTTAAGAGTGATAAAAATATAGCACTCATAAAGGGTAGTCGTTATCATCCCTAAAAATAAAGTGCTTAAATAGTGTACCATTTATCACCACTAAAAATAAACTGTTGATAAAGGCAGCCTTTATCAATGTTAGAAATAGTGCTGATAAGGGGTTAAATTTATCAACTCTTTCTTTATAACTTATGAAGAATCCATTTATCAACACTTTTTTCTAGCACTGATAAATACCAATGATATTAAATTCCAATTTTATAGTAGTGAAGCCTTTATGTTACTACTTATATATGATAAGAAAAAGAAGAAGATGATGAATGGAGTTCTTTTCAACTATGAAAATTAATCTAGATGTTCATTGAAGACACTCCTCAAACTATTCACTATTCCATTTTCTATATTAGAGATCTCTTCTCTTCTATTATTTTAATCTTACATTCATATGTTTCATCTTTTAATATCTTGTTTTTAACTCATTACTAGAATTTACCACTCCTTTTACTGAGTGTTGAATTTTATTTTTGTTGTAAATCCTCATAGGAGCCCTGCAAAAGATCTTTTATTTTTACCAATTGATGGTTTCTTGCACCCAGTTTTGTGGTCCCTAGAAAATTCATTGGAATTATTCAAATAATAATGCTATAGGATTTTAGTGTTGGTGGAGTAAATTATATGATCATTGTTTCCTGAAACAATACAAAATATTATGTGTTATATCTTTATCTTACTATTTTTATTTCTCATTATTTCTTGAGATATGAAATGATCAAAAACAATATTACCTTAATAGATGGTTCTTTTAAGTGAGGAAAATTTTAATAACTCAATTAAACCCCCTATTATAGTATTTGTTTACATCACTGAGGGCCAAAAATTTTGATCAATAGTTGAGACTCTTGAGTCCTCAAATCTCAAAGGACGAATTCATAATGACCATCTTTAAATTGATCTTATATCTCATAATAGAGAAATAATGTATACGGTTAGAGAACCCTATTTCAATGGGTAAAATTATTTGTATTCGAGGTAACAAATAATTATTTATTGGAGTAACCTTGGTCTAATGTTTAAATTTAATTTTATTAATCTGTATCAGATTTCAAAAGGTTTCCAATAAAAAATAGAATGATACTGAAAAATGTGAGTATGTACTGAACTACAAATCCACAAATTCAATTATATATTTACATGGTACAATTGAGTTTAATAGAGTTTTACAATGTTCTACAACACATGAGATGTGTAAAACTATATCTACAAAGATTGAAGGTACTTATAATGTAATATTTATGAGGTGCACGACTTCGATGTTAAATTTTGGAGCATTCAAAGGGATTGATGGTGAGGTAATAACATATAGAAATTGAAGGTTTTCAATTTTTATTTGAATATTTCCTCTTCTCTAAGAGAACTATATCCATAACCTTATCAATAATTTAATTTATTAGAGTTATTTCATCCAAATGGAGTGGAATTTCAGCTTCTATTGAGAAATCTACTACAATACAAAAACTTAAAAAAAGACCTTATCAGCACACTCATGATCTATGATATATAAATTAAAGAAAAATCTAGTTACCATATAATGGTTAAAAATTATATTTTACTTTTAATGTTTCTACTTAAAAGGATAATGAGAATATTAAAGGTATATAAATTTATTAATCAACTATTGAGGATAATTCAAACAGTCCTGATTTTGATAGGGAGCTTACTCAATATTAAATGTGTAAAACCATCTAAAATAAGATAAGTATAATTAATAAATACATAAAATAGATCAAAAAATGATGAAAATTATAATTTTTTCATGTTTTATGAGTGAAGGAATTTTGGACATAGAAAACCATTTTTTCCATAACATCATGAAAAAGGAATTCTAATTATAAATACAGATGGAAACCAAAATGCACGAAAAATTGGAAAAGATTTCTAAATGACAGATAGAGTGCATATAAGGATATTAGTGATGAAACATCTTCTTAATGAGGATTTTAAATCTCAAATCAAAAGTCCAACATGTTCTTTATGGCATATTCTGGTGTGCCACATTCATTTTATGATTATGGGTATAGATATGAGTCTAAAATGTAAAATTGAAGTTTTGATGAAGTGAATGAATATTTCACAACTCTAGAATATAAATATGAATTATTGAAAAATAAAAATAAATCATTCCCAAATTATTATATTATATTTTATGTTAAATGAAGTCTAAAACAGTGAAATTACAAACCTAAATGTTTTGACAACAAATTATGGTTTCTCTTGTGCAGACATCGTAACTGTACTGAATTATTGAAAAAATAAGTTAAGTATTTTAAAGATGCATATATTGTTTTTAAAAAAGAGGATTATATATAATAAAATCCTTGGTAACATTAAAATCCAAAAATATATGTTTGGAATAGGAAGAAAAGATGAAAAATTAAAGTTTTACAAAAAATTATTTTTGTGCCTAGTTTATAGTACAAAAACCATTCTATAGTTTATAGATAACCTGGAAATTATGGAAATGGTTTTACTATAAGGAAAACAAAAATTTTGGGAGTTAATAATTGTTTTATTTAGGTATATTTATCAAAATTCATTACTTGAATTTTAGGAAACACATGAATATTTTGATTCCTAAATATTTGGTTACTAATATTTAAGGAACCAAGAGAATATGGGTTATCCAAATAAACATCTCCTGTAATGCCATGACCCCAGTTACCTAGAGTTGGTGCATTATTACAAAACATTTTCAAGATCACAATAAAGATCAAATATCAAAAGACCGATTGGTTTAGTAGCCTTGGAAACAATAGATATATTCATAAGTCTTACATTACATCATAAAGTACACACTCATATACCCACATAATTTCCCTACAGGTCATTCATAAATTACTTCTTCACATCCTGGAAAAAATAAACCATTGAAAGGGGTGATCTCAGATGCTCAGTAAGGATAACAATATAGAGGAAACTTTCCTAAATAAACACAAACATTTAAGGCAATGTATTACTAAAACAAAAGCCTTTTAAACTTCAACTTCAGCATAATATGGCATAGATAAAATGAAATAATTCCATTTACTTATTCACATGGATATTCTACTAGTCGAATAATCACATGCAATACCAATAACCACTTTCATAATGACGGAATGCATAATGCCAGACTATCATCACCACAAAGCCAATGCCTCATTCCAAGAATACAAATAATATTTTGTCAAGGCCTCATGCCAAGATAATAGTTTGTCTCATGAGACCTACTGATGCATCGTGGAGATATAGCGGGCTCCACCCGTCACATATTCAGTCCAATGCATTCCTCATATGAACAGGGTTAAACATAACATAAACATTCGTATTAAAACTAGCATACGAAATGTCAATAATTTCTCCATAAACCATGAATGGTATAAAAATAACACATCTTCAGTCAAACATATCACAAAACCTTCAAAACAATATGGAAGTTTTGTAACATAATAAATCAACTTCCAATAAGATTAAAATCCATCAAAGGATGTTGACATAGATGAAATCAAAACTATTTGAGAGAAATATATCTTTTTTTGAAATCATTTAGAAGTCACATAATTATAAAATAAAACATTTACTATGAAAATATTCTTATAATCTTTTTAGGGAAGCTTTGACAATTTCGTAATAGTAGAAAATAGCCACACCCGCCGTATAAGTTAAAAAAATACATTCTTACCTTAATTCTGTCGAAAAGGTTAAAAAGGACCTTGTTTGGAAAACGACAGAAAGATTCCTTTATAAACTTCTTATAAAAAAGTCCACAAGGGTATACATGACTTTATCTCATAGTCTTTAAAATATTATGTATTATTTGAAATACATTTTTAAGAAACATGGATGTTGATGATAAACAGGTCCCGGTAGATAATTACGTATAAACAGCCTTGAATAATAAAGAGATTGAAAAATAAACCTTACCAATTTGGTAACGTAAGAAACATACACCCCATGAAAGAGGTATCATAAAATGAATATTTAAATACACATAAATTAAAGTGTATTACATAAATAATACAGTTATGGGAAGTACATACACCACACAAAAGTTAATAGTGGCAATATGTCATGAATCTCACGGGAATAAGGAGTGAGATGAAAACCCCTTACCTTGTACTTTTACTTGTTTTAGGTTAGGTTAAACTACTGTATAATGGTGAAATAATTGTTATTAAATTATATAAGAATCATATTCATTAATAGGATATCATATATGATCTTTTAACATTGATTTGTTAATAACATCTTAGTATTATCGTCGTTTTGGGTGTAAATGGATTCGTTTTCCTTCGTTTGTTTTGTTACGTAAGCCATGTTTTTTATGGATAGGTTGTATCTTATTAATATCCATAATTATATCAAGTCCTTAAACATTATTTTTAATCATTAAATGATAATTAGACTCAAATGGATATGATGGGGAATGAATCTCATCGCGTTCATGGAGACGGTAGTCCGTAGATACGCACGAGCGACAATATCATTATTTTGATATTAAAATAATATATAATTGGATAGTATAAAATATATAAAGAATAATTATCATGTTATATTTATTATTTACATGAATTATAAATCATTATTATACCCATCTAAATAATAATATATAGAATAACAATTACACCACAACATCGAGACGGTAGGCCGTACATATGCACGTATGAGGACATGTCATTCAAGGGATGGATAAAATAATGAATTTGTTTGTTCTATAATTATAATAACATCACATTATATAGAAGATACCATATTTATTATTTTAGAATGGAAACAACAAAGAAATAAGAAGTTGAAGAAGAAATGAACTTGAAAAAGGGTGGTGAAAACATTACCTCTTCTTCAGGTTATTCCTTTTGATTTGATCAAAATGGCTCTTTAGGTTGGCTTTATGATCACACTAAGGCCTCTAGGTTGAAGTGATGGAAGTTTAGAGAGTATTTGGGCAGGTCTTGGACGAACCAAAAGGCTTTTATGGTGTGAATAATTTGTTATAATTGGTGTCCTTTTATAAGGGGGAGGAGGGGCACCTTAGGAAAATCTAGAAATATTATTTTATAATAAATTAATATTCGATTTATAATGGATCCAAAGTGGATTATTTAAATTTTAAGGTGGGTATGGGTTGAAAACCACTCAACCAGTATAATTTAGACAGGTTTGGGTCATTATAGTAACCTTATCATTTAGTTTTAACTCTTAGTTAATTAGTTTAACACTTACCATGTCACTTTGTATTTTTATAATATATAGTTAATAAACATACTATATACATCCAACCGACCCCAAAGTGGTCCATTAATGATACAAAAATAATGATATAAGTCCTTTGGCCGAACCTTTGATTTGTAGGAATAGAATATAAATTAATAATATAATATTTGTTTTAAAAACTCATTTATGTCAATTTTGACACTACTTAATAATTGATTTTTATTAAAGTCTTAAAAACATTATTAATTCGAACCAAATTCATTTAAGAAATCCTAACATGTCATATTAACAAATGAAATTCTTGTATGTCATAAAAACTTTCAAATTATATTTATTTTAACATTTATAATATCAATTATTTGATTCTTTCATTAATAAGGAAAATACTGCATCATTATTGTGTCATATATATTTTTACATTTTCAATGTCAAAAAATTATAAATAAAATACCATTATCTATGAAATATTTTTATATTTATAATGAATATTTATAATCTAAAATCCAACAAATATGACCCTATGTAAAAATTGTTTTGATAAAGGATATATGCTTGTGTCATTTTTTTATTTATTTTAACTTAATTAATATAAAGTGTCTTTATCACCAACAAGTGGCTCCATGGGGTCCCAAAATCGACCCAAAGATGCCCATGGTAGGACATGTATCCACCAATAAGGTTAGGACACGTTTTAGGGTAATTTATTATTATTATAATAATATTTATTAACCCTTATTTACCGGATTTACCCTTTAACCATAGAAAATAAAATATTTAACGAAGTAATTATTCAAAATGTCTAAAAATAAAATCTACCTATTTACACAATTTAGACATCCTGATTCCAAATATGGAATCCATTTTTTCCAAATTCAAAACACAGAAGAGGCAAAAATTAATTTAACATTAATTCCAGCTGTCAAAACAAAAGCGTGTTTTTAAGATATAATAACTATCAAAAGATTGATACTTGTTTATTTCCAGTTTAATTGTAAAATTATGTCCAATGACCAAAATTGTATTAAATGGAAAAAATATATTCTAAATATACTTTAAAACCATTCTAATTCATAATTTATCACTATTAATTATTTTTAATAGAAAAGTTGTTTTTAATTAAAATTTAGTAATTTTCACTATTCATCAAAATATAAAAGTAATACGAAAAGTACCAAAATTTCATCCTATGATAATTTAGATATTCAAAATCCAAAAAAGAAGTCCAATTTGAAAGATAAAATGTATGAAATTTCAAAAAGTGGGTATTACTATTCATAACGGCTACATTGATTGGTTGCGGCGTGTTAGAATCTCGAAGTTGCGTACAACACACGCTACTGTATTACTCAAAGAGAAGCATCATGTGGAAGCTTGGGGTGTTACATTCTCCCCTCCTTCAAATAATTTCTTCCTCAAAATTTCTAGAATATTACTGCATAAAATGACTCATGTGGTTCTTCATCATAAGTTCCTCGGGTTCCCAGCTTGCCTCTTCCATCTTATGGTTTCTGCAGAAAACTTTTACCAGACGAGTCGTCCGGTTTCTCAGTACTTGTTCTCTCATATCAAGAATCTTGATGGGATCTTCGAAATAAGAGGGATCAGGTTCCAGTTCTAATTCCTCATAGTAGAGTACATGCGTTGGGTCAGGCATGTATTTTATCAACAGTGATACGTGGAACACATCGTGAACTTTGGAGAGATTTGGCGGCACTGCCAAACGGTATGCTACAACCCCAATTCGTTCTAGAATTTTGAAATATCCAATGTACCTGGGAATCAATTTTTCTTTCTTTCCAAAACGTATAACTCCCTTCCATGGAGATACCTTCAAGAAAACATGATTTCCCACCTGAAATTCCAAATCCTTTCTTCGGTTGTCAGCATAGCTCTTCTCCCTACTATGAGCTGCTTTGATGTGGTTTTGGATTACCTTCACTTTTTCATTCATTTCCTCCACTAGTTCTGGGCCTAAAAGTTTTCTTTCCCCAACATCATCCCAACAGGTTGGTGTGCGACATCTCTTTCCGTATAACGCTTCATATGGTGCCATCCGAATGCTTGAATGAAAGCTATTGTCATAGAAAAATTCTACCAGAGGTAAATATTGATCCCACATTGTAACAGCCCAAGATTTTATGAAAAATATTCTTTTTAATTTCACTAATGTCTTGTGTTGTACGCTACACCAAAAAGAGCTTGCATCCTTGACTTGCCTTGCATTACACGCAATCGCGACCTTCCTCGATAGCGTGTGTAGTACGCAATACCAAGTTTCGCTAAACAACGATATGCTATTAAAATATTATTATAACTAGCCGTTATGAATATTAATAACCACGTTTTAAAATTTTAGAAATTTTAGCTCTCAAAATGGACTTCATTTTTTGATTCGGAGTATCGAATTTAGCCTAAGTTGAAATTTTGGTACTTTTCGGATAACTTTCATATTCTGATGAATAGTGAAAATTACTAAATTTTAGTTAAAAACAACGTTTTCAATCGAAATAATTAATAGTGAAGAATTATTAATTTGAGTGGTTTTAAAGTATATTTAGAATATATTTTTACAATATAATACAATGTTGGTCATTGGATGTAATTTCACATTTAAACCAGACATAAACAAGTGTCAATATTTTGATAGATATTGTTTCTTAAAAACACGCTATTTGTTTTAACAGCGGGATTTAATTATAAAATTAATTAATGCAACTTATATGCTATGAATTTGGTAAAATAGACTTCATTTTTGAATTAGGAATATGAAATATAGCTTAGGATGAAATTTTGGCATTGTTCTGAAAAACTTCAATTTTTGATAAATAGTGAAACTACTAAGTGGTAGTTAAAAAACTGAACTTTTCATAAAACTTAATTTTACCGCTTCTGTGAATGGAATTTCAAAAATCCGAGAGACACGGTTGATTTCAGTACATAAAATGTGGTTCAATGAGTGGAAAATAATTTTTGGTGAATAGTAACTTCTTACTTTTATTTACCACGGTTAAAAGTAAATAGGGTAATTAAGGGTAAGAATGATATTAATATTACCCTAACACATGTCCTAATTCTATTGGACAAGTTTATCTCGACCAAAAACAACCTTAAGTGTAAAATATTATCATTTAGGCCCACTTGGATTAGATTTGGACATTTATTATTATTTAATTCAAAGAAGAGTTAAAAGAGTTAAAATCAAAGTTTATTTACTAAAACATTTTTACTATGGGTTTATACATAAGATAAATTCGATTATAAATATTCATTAGAAAGCTAAAAATATTTCCTACATAATGATATTTTATTTATAATTTTTAGACTTCAAATAAATTAATTTATTTATGACACAACGATGATAAAGTAATTACCCTTTTAAGTAAATGTTAACATAATTGATGTTATAAATGCTCAAATAAATTAAATTTGAGACTTTTTATGAATTAAACTAATTTTTTAGGTTACTATGATATATTATTGTTGGTTTAATCAACTTGGTTTGAAAATATAATTCTGTTATGACTTTCACAAAAATCATATATCAAATAGTGTCAAAATTGACACAAAATAGTTTTTAAATCAAATATTATATTATTAATTGTTATTTTATTACTAAAAATCTAAGGTTCGGCCAAATGACTTAGATAAGGATATATATATTAATAATAAACAATTTGGGGTTCGTTTGGCATGTTATAGTAAGTGTATTAACCATATAGTGAAAGAAAACAAAAAGACACGGTAAAAGTTAAATTATTTAACTTAGAGTTAAATCTAATTGATAAGGTTAAAATAATACTATAAACTTGTCTAAATCCTATTTGTTGATAGGATTTCGACCCATACCCACTTTAGCTTCGAAATAAGACCCTTTGGAACCATTATAAACCGATTTTGACATTAATATAAAATAATATTTTGAGGTATTCCTAAGGTGCCCCTCTCCTCCCTTATAAAAGGACACCTCCTCCCCCTCCTCCTCACACCAATTTGAGCACTCAAGCTCGGCCAAACCCTTCCAAAATCCCTTCTCCACTTACCTATAATAATTTTAGAGGTCCTGGTATTCTTCAAATACCAATCTTAGTTTCCTAAGTGGAGGATTCAAAGAGGCGTTCCAAAGAAGAGGTAATATCAATTACCGATCTTTTCAACTTCTTTATTCTTCAACTTCTTCTTCTTTAGTTGTTTAATGATAAAGTAATAACATCAGTATTTCTTATATATTGATATGTTATTATAAATATGAAACAAATATAATTAACCTTCTATCCATCCTACGGAAAACGAAATCACCGCGCGTGCGTACGTACGGAATACCGTCTCCACGCCGTGGTGAAATCTATTTTCCACCACCACATTACTTGGATCAGTATAATGGTGTAAATAATGACCATATAAGACTATTATAAAGTGATATTGATTCTGATATATTGTATCATCCACTCTAATTCAATTCAATAATTATGGAAATGATATCATCGCTCGTGCGTACGTACGGACTACCGTCTCCACGACGCGATGAGATTCATTCTCAATGATTAACCATTCATGAATGATTATAAAGTATATATAATAAGTACTAATGAAATATATGACCTAATAATTATACTGGAATTATTTATATATATGTCATCTACTTAATTCCATTCAATTCAATAAGGAAATGAAAACAGCGTTCATGCGTACGTACGGACTACCGTCTCCATGAACGGTGTATTTCTTTGCATTTATTGATTTATTATATATGTATATTCTGAATATATATATATATAAATCATGTTTTATATTCTGTAATTAAGCAATCATGATCTAAGTAATCATATGAATAATTAAAAGTTAAAAACACGAACGACAAATGATATGATTTTACCCAAAATGCTACATTAACATGAATTTACAAAAGAACGGGCAATATAAAGTAATAAGTGGACCATATATGATATAATAACAATGAATATGATTCTGTAATAAGTCAATAACATGATTTAAATCATTATACAGGAGGTTCGGACACTTACAAAGCAAGTCGGACCTAAGGTAAGGGAAATATCACAATCTCATTTTTATCCGGGATTGTTTTGGAATTTACTGGGGTGTATTTTATCATCCACATCCATGTTTCCTCAATATGTAATATTTATATCCTTATACAATAGTTTATATTCAATTTACCCTTCGGTAAATTTTTAGTAAAGGATATGAAAGGAATCTTTTGTCGTTTTTCGTACGAGGTACTTTTTTGACTTTTCCGACAAAAGTACGAGAAGAATGTTTTTTTTTCTTATACGGCCTGAATGGATTTTTAAAACATTATTTCCAAGAATCTTCCTTTATAAGCATTCAAGTTTATTTTTAATCAACTTATTTTTAATTGTATGACATGTTAAGAAAAGAAAAGTGTTTTTGAAGTAGAAAGGATATTTTCCTCAAGAATGGAGTTCAAATGTTTTATCAAAATTATTTTCCATCTAAGATAATATAGGATTATTTGTTTATCCCTATTATTACATTGATTTGATTATGTTTTGAGGGAATTATTTTTATGAAGTCGTTTACCTTATATGATTTGTTTTATGATGTCATGATGTTTCAAGAATCCCATTTTTGTTATATGTGTTATGCGATGATGTATGATTTATGATTATGTGGAACACATAAGAAAGGATTCATTATAAGATGGGTGGGACCTATATCTCCCTCCAATGCATTGGGTAATGATTTTATATCTCATGAGATAGACATGGCTGGAATGGTAGGTTATACCGGTTCAGTGAAACAGGACTGAAACGAGGGTGACTCGATTCAGAAAGGGACTTTGTCCACTAAGATAGTCTTGGCAATGAGTCTTGACTAACAAGAAATGATTCTATATGATTATGTGTGTATGCCACAAAGTTTCATGTTTTATTTAATGATTATTGGGATTACATTTCACTTATATGATTTATCCCATGTTATGATATTATGAGCTCTCTTTTTTGCAGGTTAAGATTTCCAAAAGCTATGTTCTTATGTATATGAAGTGATTGATATTTCTTTTGTTTACCCTTACTGAGCATTTGAGCTCACCCTTTTATGTTTTCTTTTCCCCAGGATATAAATAAAGGTTTTAGGTAAAAAAAGGAAGATCTTTATGGGAGATGTTAAAGATCTTTCACCAGGATTAGAGGATTATATTCCGAGTTTCCAAAGACACTAAACTATTACGGTCCTTGTATGTGTGTTTTTGTTATGTACTAAGTATTTCGCAAATGTAATGTAATGTCAATGTACGCCAAGATTCGGGTCTCTACAGTTGGTATCAGAGGAAAGGTTTAGTCAACCTTTGGAAACTAGGACATGAAAACGTTAGTGAGATCCCTAGAGATATTTCTAAGGTATGTCTAGGGATGTCCCTAAGGATAAGTATACGTATAAGATACAGTCCTAGAACTACGGTAACGATCATAGAATTTAACCTAAGAAGTTAGATATTGAGGATACTTCCCCTTTACTATGTTGTTTTCTCTAGCATGATTTTTGCCTCTCACAGAATTATTTTTGTGTTTTAGTTAATGGAGGGAACCAGAAGGAATTCGGTTAACATTGAATCCAATGGACAAATTGGTGACTATGAGAAACAAAATTGTGTAATTCCTAGAGAGAAAGATATTGTGATTATGCCGAATAAGTCATCGCGATATATGATTAACAAGGTGAAATTTAGTGGTATGCCTAATTCATCAAAGAAGAGGAAGATAGACTATTATGCATGTTCGCATGTTCGCATGTTGAGGAGCATAAAGAAAGGAAGATTGAGATTTCTAAAGAAGGGAAGAAGAACCTTGAGGAATACCTCAAATGGAGGGACCAATGTTATCTGTGTGGAGAAAAGGGGCATAGAGTGACAGACTGTAATGGAGTTCAATGTCTTATTTGTGGAGAACATGGGCATTACCCAACTCAATGCCCTGACCTAAAAAGTTACTTCTAAATCAAGGAAGGACTTATTCCAGGACAATAATTGAAGTGGATGGACTGAAGTGTTTATGTATTGGTATTCAAGAATAATGTTGTTGAGGTACTTTTATGGTGTATTGGAATATTTATGTATTGGTCTATTGTGGTTTTCAATAATTTTAAGGTATCGGTAACCATGAAAAGTGATTCAGATATTTTGGAAAGTAGATGATATGCGCATAATGAAGGGATAAGGAGAAAATGAAATGTTTGAAAGTATTCATGAGCTCCTGACTGATATAAGGACTAAGTGATATCATTGTTTGAGTATATATAATTTTGAGGATTTTGGTATGTGGAAAGTGTTAAATTTTAACTGCATTCATGTTTTCACTAAGGTATTCAAGAGAATACATGATTAAGGACATTGAATGTTTGGAATGTGACCAACAAAACATATCTTATGATATATGGGGATCGACGATGGTGTTAAATCTCTGATAATCGTTTTCACTATGTTATGAGAGTGGACTGCAGTGTTATGGATAAGCCTAAAGATTGGAATGGAATATGTTGGACATAAGTTAGTATTGTTTAAGGATAGAACTTTTCTCGATATTATTGATGGGATGTTACAGTAATATAGTTTTAGAAAAAGGACAACCTGCAGGACGGGCAACAGCCCATCGCGTCAGACAAGGCTGTGGAAATCGAACCCACAACTGAAGTGCGACTGGCCTTTATCGCCTACCACTGGCCTACAGGAAGTCCCTGTTTAGTAGAAACTAGTTTTATTATATTAAGCAGTATGCTATATGAATTAAAAGTCCATTTTAGGAACCATATATGATTAATCTCACTATAGAATGACTTATGTATATTTAATAACTTTTGCTAACCTTTTGTTTGAGACAGATGGGATGACCCGTCATTCTATCACATGATCTGCTAACACTTCACGAATAACAAATTCAACTTCATTTATTTAAGATATGAAGTGGAAATTGTTCAAGGCACGAACAACAATGAGATTGTACCAAAATAAAGTAAGTATTAATTCAAATTAAAATTCTTCAACTTTAGGGAAATGATCTTGAAAACAAAAAATGTTGTCCTAGTGCCCTTATATCTGATGAATCAGATGGTACCCTAGATCGTCACAAATTTATGGCTTTGTGATTGCTAGCTTTTCCATAGCCATGTTCTCTACCACTCTCAATCAGAACATGATGGATAGAGTTTTCTTCCATATCCATATTTTCACCTATGTGGAAACCCAGTGATTAGTTTATTTGGGTAACCGTAACGTTTCATACTTTCATTTTTAAATATTGGTTTTGGTATTCTTTTTTACGATTTGGGTTTCTATTAAAGAAACTTTCGAATAGTAAACCATTTATAACCCCGATGAATTTCGAGGGAGAAATTCATTTTAAGGGGGGTAGAATGTAACAGCCCAAGATTTTATGAAAAATATTCTTTTTAATTTCACTAATGTCTTGTGTTGTACGCTACACCAAAAGGAGCTTGCATCCTTGACTTGCCTTGCATTACACGCAATCGCGACCTTCCTCGATAGCATGTGTAGTATGCAATACCGAGTTTTGCTAAACAATGATATGCTATTAAAATATTATTATAACTAGCCGTTATGAATAGTAATATCCACCTTTTAAAATTTTAGAAATTTTAGCTCTCAAAATGGACTTCATTTTTTGATTCGGAGTATCGAATTTAGCCTAAAGTGAAATTTTGGTACTTTTCGGATAACTTTCATATTCTGATGAATAGTGAAAATTACTAAATTTTAGTTAAAAACAACTTTTTCAATCGAAATAATTAATAGTGAGAAATTATTAATTTGAGTGGTTTTAAAGTATATTTAGAATATATTTTTACAATTTAATACAATGTTGTTCATTGGATGTAATTTCACATTTAAACCAGACATAAACAAGTGTCAATATTTTGATAGATATTGTTTCTTAAAAACACGCTATTTGTTTTAACAGCGGGATTTAATTATAAAATTAATTAATGCAACTTATATTTTATGAATTTGGTAAAATAGACTTCATTTTTGAATTCGGAATATGAAATATAGCTTAGGATGAAATTTTGGCATTGTTCTGAAAAACATCAATTTTTGATGAATAGTGAAACTACTAAGTGGTAGTTAAAAAACTGAACTTCTAATAAAACTTAATTTTACCGCTTCTGTGAATGGAATTTAAAAAATCCGAGAGACACGGTTGATTTCAGTAAGTAAAATGTGGTTCAATGAGATGAAAATAATTTTTGGTGAATAGTAACTTCTTACTTTTATTTACCACGGTTAAAAGTAAATAGGGTAATTAAGGGTAAGAATGATATTAATATTACCCTAACACATGTCCTAATTCTATTGGACAAGTGTATCTCGACCAAAAACAACCTTAAGTGTAAAATATTATCATTTAGGCCCACTTGGATTAGATTAGGACATTTATTATTATTTAATTCAAAGAAGAGTTAAAAGAGTTAAAATCAAAGTTTATTTACTAAAACATTTTTAATATGGATTTATACATAAAATAAATTCGATTATAAATATTCATTAGAAATATAAAAAGATTTCCTACATAATTATAATTTATTTATAATTTTTAGACTTCAAATAAATAAATATATTTATGACACAACGATGATGCAGTAATTACCCTTTTAAGGAAATGTTAACATAATTGATGTTATAAATGCTCAAATAAATGTAATTTGAGACTTTTTATGAATTCCACTAATTTTACAGGTTACTATGATATATTATTGTTGATTTAATCAACTTGGTTCGAACATATAAATCTGTTATGACTTTCACAAAAACCATATATCAAATAGTGTCAAAATTGACACAAAATAGTTTTTAAATCAAATATTATATTATTAATTGTTCTTTTATTAATAAAAATATAAGGTTCGGCCAAATGACTTATATAAGGATATATATATTAATAATAAACAATTTGGGGATCGTTTGGCATGTTATAGTAAGTGTATTAACCATATAGTGAAAGAAAACAAAAAGACACGGTAAAAGTTAAATTATTTAACTTAGAGTTAAATCTAATTGATAAGGTTACAATAATAACCTAAACTTGTCTAAATCCTATTGGTTGATAGGATTTCGACCCATACCCACTTTAGCTTCGAAATAAGACCCTTTGGAACCATTATAAACCGATTTTGACATTAATATAAAATAATATTTTTAGGTATTCCTAAGGTGCCCCTCTCCTCCCTTATAAAAGGACACCTCCTCCCCCTCCTCCTCACACCAATTTGAGCACTCAAGCTCGGCCAACCCCTGCCAAAATACCTTCTCCACTTCCCTATAATAATTCTAGAGGTCATGGTCTTCTTCAAATACCAATCTTAGTTTCCTAAATGGAGGATTCAAAGAGGCGTTCCAAAGAAGAGGTAATATCCATTACCGATCTTTTCACCTTCTTTCTTCTTCAACTTCTTCTTCTTTAGTTGTTTCATGATAAAGTAATAACATCAGTATTACTTATATACTGATATGTTATTATAAATATGAAACAACTCTATTTAACCTTCTATCCATCCTACGGAAAACGAAATCACCGCGCGTGCGTACGTACGGAATACCGTCTCCACGCCGTGGTGAAATCTATTTTCCACCACCACCTTACTTGGATCAGTATAATGGTGTAAATAATGACCATATATGACTATTATAAAGTGATATTGATTCTGATATATTGTATCATCCACTCTAATTCAATTCAATAATTATGGAAATGATATCATCGCTCGTGCGTACGTACGGACTACCGTCTCCACGACGCGATGAGATTCATTCTCAATGATTAACCATTCATGAATGATTATAAAGTATATATAATAAGTACTAATGAAATATATGACCTAATAATGATACTGGAATTATTTATATATATGTCATCTACTTAATTCCATTCAATTCAATAAGGAAATGAAAACAGCGTTCATGCGTACGTACGGACTACCGTCTCCATGAACGGTGTATTTCATTGCATTTACTGATTTATTATATATGTATATTCTGAATATATATATATATATAAATCATGTCTTATATTCTGTAATTAAGTAATCATGATCTAAGTAATCATATGAATAATTAAAAGTTAAAAACACGAACGAAAAATGAGACGATTTTACCCAAAACGCTACATTAACATGAATTTACAAAAGAACGGGCAATATAAAGTCATAAGTGGACCATATATGATATAATAACAATGAATATGATTCTGGAATAAGTCAATAACATGATTTAAATCATTATACAGGAGGTTCGGACACTTACAAAGCAAGTCGGACCTAAGGTAAGGGAAATATCACAATCTCATTTTTATCCGAGATTGTTTTGGCATTTACTGGGGTGTATTTTATCATCCACATCCATGTTTCCTCAATATGTAATATTTATATCCTTATACAATAGTTTATATTCAATTTTACCCTTCGGTAAATTTTTAGTAAAGGATATGAAAGGAATCTTTTGTCGTTTTTCGTACAAGGTACTTTTTTGACTTTTCCGACAAAAGTACGAGAAGAATGTTTTTTTAACTTATATGGCATGAATGGATTTTTAAAACATTATTTCCAAGAATCTTCCTTTATAATCTTTCAAGTTTATTTTTAATCAACTTATTTTTAATTGTATGACATGTTAAGAAAAGAAAAGTGTTTTTGAAGTAGAAAGGATATTTTCCTCAAGAATGGAGTTCAAATGTTTTATCAAAATTATTTTCCATCTAAGATAATATAGGGTTATTTTTTTCCCCCTATTATTACATTGATTTGATTATGTTTTGAGGGAGTTATTTTTATGAAGTCATTTACCTTATATGATTTGTTTTATGATGTCATGATGTTTCAAGAATCTCATTTTTGTTATATGTGTTATGTGATGATGTATGATTTATGATTATGTGGCACACATAAGAAAGGATTCATTATAAGATGGGTGGGACCTATATCTCCCTCCAATGCATTGGGTAAAGATTTTATATCTCATGAGATAGACATGGCTGGAATGGTAGGTTATACAGGTTCAGTGAAACAGGACTGAAACGAGGGCGACTCGATTCATAAAGGGACTTTGTCCACTAAGATAGTCTTGGAAATGAGTCTTGACTAACAAGAAATGATTCTATATGATTATGTGTGTATGCCACAATGTTTCATGTTTTATTTTATGATTATTGGGATTACATTTCACTTCTATGATTTATCCCATGTTATGATATTATGAGCTCTCTTTTTTGCAGGTTAAGATTTCCAAAAACTATGTTCTTTTGTATATGAAGTGATTGATATTTCTTTTGTTTACCCTTAATGAGCATTTGAGATCACCCTTTTTTGTTTTCTTTTCCCCAGGATATAAAGAAAGGTTTTAGGTAAAAAAAGGAAGATCTTTATGGGAGATGTTAAAGATCTTTCACCAGGATTAGAGGATTATATTCCGAGTTTCCAAAGACACTAAACTATTACGGTCCTTGTGTGTGTGTTTTTGTTATGTACTAAGTATTCCGCAAATGTAATGTAATGTCAATGTACGTCAAGCTTCGGGTCTCTACACACATACCCTGAATGTCAAGTGAGCATGATCTCAACATGTCTTCTAAGGATTTAATAGTTCATTCTAGTTGTCCATCTTTTTTAGGGTGGTAATTCGTGCTCAAACAAAGTTCAGTATCCACGGCCTTCTGAAGACTTTTCCAGAATCTTGATGTAAAACAGGGATCGCGATTTGAGACAATCGATAGGGGTACTCCATGAAGTCTCACAACTTCATTAATATATATTCTCGCTAGACGTTCAAGTGGTAAATACTCCCTTAGAGCAAGGAAATGTGCTGACTTGGTAATATGATCAACAATGACCCATATTGCATCGTTACTTCTAGGAGTCGTTGGTAGTCCCATGACAAAGTCCATCATGATATTATCCAATTTACACTCAGGTATGGGAAGAGGTTGCAATACTCCTCCAGGCAGTTGCCTTCCAGCTTTCACTTGTTGACAAACCATACATCTTGACACAAAATCAGAAATCTCCCTCTTCATGTTGTCCCACCAAAAATGTTCCTTTCAATCTCTATACATTTTGGTGCTCCCATGGTGTATAGAGAAATTGGAACTGTGAGTATCGTCTAAAAATTCCCTTTTTAAATCAGGTATATCGGGAACAAAAACACGCTTCCCAAATTTCAAAATTCCTTCTTCATACACAAAGTCTCTCAATCTCCCATCATTCAAAGCTTTAATCTTCTTTTGAAATTCTTCATCATCGGTCTGAGAACTCTTAATCCTATCTAGTAAAGATGGTTTTTCAACCATTTGAAAATGCACTGATATTTCACCTTCTATGGTTATTCACATGTCCATCTTCACTAGATCCATGAAAATTGGATCCCTTTCAATTATCATATTTTTCAAAACTACATGATCTTTACTGCTCAAAGAATCTACCACCTTATTTTCCTTCCCCGGGTGGTAGTGTATCATACAATCATAATCCTTCAGTAGTTCAAGCCATCTCCTTTGCCTCATGTTGAGTTCTTTATGTGATAAAATATACTTAAAACTCTTGTGATTAGTATAAATCTCACATTTCTCACAATAGAGATAATGTCTCCATATATTCAAAGCAAATATTACAGCAGCTAACTCAAGATCATGAGTAGGATAGTTTTTCTCCTTAATTTTTATCTTTCGTGATGCATAGGCAATAACCCCATCATTTTTCATCAGGACACAATTACCTAGTCCTTTCATTGATTCATCACTATAAATAACGAACCCATCATTCCCCGATGGTAGAGTCAATATAGAAGCATTGACTAATCTTCTCTTCAGTTCTTCAAAACATTCTTCACAATCTTTTGTCCAGAAAAATTTAACCCTTTTATGTGTGAGCTTCGTTAATGGGTTAGCTAATCGGGAAAAAATTCTGGATGAAACGTCGATAATAACCTACCAAACCAATAAAACTGCATAACTCAGTTATACTCCTCGGTGCTGTACATTCTTGGATTGCCTTGGTCTTAGAAGGATCAACAGAAATTCCATCCTTAGAGACAATATGGCCAAGAAACGAAATCTCTTGATGCCAGAATTCACACTTGCTAAACTTCCCATATAATTCATGTCTTCTCAGAGTCTTCAAGATAATGCACAAGTGATTTTCATGATATTCGTAGCTTTTGGACTATACCAAGATATAATCAATAAATACCACCATAAAATCATCGATATATTCCTTGAAAACTCTCTACATTAGATCCATGAAAATAGAGGGTGCATTAGTCATCCCAAAAACCATTACTGTAAACTCGTAATGCCCATACCTTGTTCGAAATGATGTCTTTGGAATGTCTTCCTTCTTCACACACAACTGATGGTATCCTGATCGAAGGTAAATCTTTTAAAAGTATTGAGCTCCATGAAGTTGGTCAAATAAATCATCATTGTGAGGTAGGGGATACTTTTTCTTTATTGTTATAGCATTGATCTCCCTGTAGTCGATACATAACCTCATAGATCCATCATTCTTTTTAAGACAAAGAACAGGGGATCCCCATGGAGAAACACTAGGGCGAACAAATCCCTTATTACTCAACCCCTCTAGTTGTTTCTTTAGTTCAATTAATTCCATAGTTGCAATTATATAAGGGGTCTTTGATATAATCCTTGATCCAGGAATTAAATCAATGGAAAACTCAACTTCTCGTTCTAGATGATGTCGAGGTAAATCTTCCGAAAACACATCTACATATTCTTTCACAATAGGTACATCCTCTATTTGAACATTCCTTTCCTCACCCATAGTAATTTCATTCTCTTCCTCTCCAATAATTGAATTTAGTTGAGCTACTGGGGGTGGATCTAAATAATAATTAGGTGGTGATGATTCTGCTCTAAAGATAAGGTGTTCATTATCATCATCATCAAAAATCGTAAACTCCTTCTTCTTACAATAAATCTTCACATCATGGTCTGAAAGCCAATCCGTACAGACAATTATATCAAATTCAGTCATGGGTATAATGATAATATCATCAGATAAAGAACATTTATATTCCCTAATGGGAATAGATCCATAGAACATTGTAGCAATGATACTTCCCTTAGGGGTTTTGACTGACAACTCTCTTGTTAAATCAAATTGGAAATATCTAATTTTTTTAGAAAACCGGGAAGATATGAAACAATGCGATGATACAGAATCAAATAAAGCATTTTCTAAACTTGAGGAAACCATTAAATTACCCGCCACAACGTCTTTCGTAGCTTCTACCTCAGCAGTAGTGATAACATAAGCTTGGCCTTGATCCCTTGGCCTTTTCTGAGTAAAGTTCCCCTGACTCTTAGGATATTCATTTGCATAATGTCCCATCTCTCTAAAATTATAGCATTCCACATTGACATCAACTCTCTTTCCCTTTTAATCATGAGCTTGGTGGCCTTTTTCACCACACTTGTAATAGACGCCCATTCCTTTTAAGAAAGTATCGGGGTGTTTCTTCCCACATTTACTGCAGGATGGATTTTCAACTTTTCCCTTCTTCCCCTTATTTCCATTTCTAAATTGATCAACAGATCTCTTCTTCTCTTGATTTGATTTAAAGTAATAAGAATTAGAGAATTTATTTTCTGTCTTGATAGCCCACAATACAATATCTTCGTACGACGAGAAGGTTTGTGAGACTAAAGCTCGATGGAGAAATGGTTTTAACCCATCAAATAAACGATCAATATTACTTCTTGGGTTTCGTATATAATCTGTAGCATACCTCACTAACCTTGTAAAGTTAGCCTCATACTTTGCGACATTCTCATCCTCTTTCTGCCTTAGACTCCGAAATTTCCTTTCCATATCTGCTCGATGGTCTCGAGGAAAGTATTTTTCTATGAACAGATCTTTGAACTCCCTCCATTCTATATCTGATACTTCATCATCTTCCTTCATGTTTTGTATCAATTACCATCATTGATCAGTATCTCCAGTGAGGCGGTAAACTGTCATGATAACTTTTTCCTTTTCACTACTCCCCAAAGCATGGAATATTTTCTCTAAAGAATTTATCCATTGCTCAGCTACCAAGGGATTTGTTCTCCCATTTAATGTTGGTGGTTGTTGCCTCATGAAGCGATCTAACATTGATCCTCCACATTTGCGGATCAAGGTGCTCCATACAGGTAAGGTTATTATTCATAACCTGAGTGAGTTTTCCTAGTATGGTGATTAGTTGTTCAGAAACAGTTGCATCACCAGCTCCACTATAATTATCTTGAGCAGGAGGGAAATCCCTACATGGAGTGAGTGCATTGATATAGTTTCCATTCCTTACACTAGGTGACATTTCTAAACAATTTCATAAACTAGATTATTTTATGAATAGAAATACATAATTTCAAACATGAAAAACACTTAACATAGATTCAACAGTTTATGGATATAATCCATAATCATAAAAAAAATTCCTTGAGGAAGTATATACTCATAAACCCTTCATAATGGTTTGTAATGAAATTGAGAATAATCCTAAGCATATCCCCTGGGAGTGTCGTAACCAAGAGTGCAGCAAGGCCCGTTGTCGTGCACCAGTTCCTGTTCGAGTCTAGCTCAAAGAGGTGTTTTCGGGTTTTACCCCTAGGTACATCTGTTCCAGAGCCACCTTTACCTTCTCGTATCCAGAAATGGATGTATTGCTCCGAAAACTCACAAAATCTATACAATACCAAAATTCTAGGAAGTTATTCTACACTAATCCTCAAAGTTCATCTTAGGTCTACGTGGTTTAATCAGAGTTTATCTAAATCTAGCTTCTAAGGTTTGTACTAAACATCCTCTGATACCAATTGTAATGACCTAACCCCAGTTACCCAGAGTCGGTGCATTATTACATAACATTTTCATGATCACAAGAAAGATCGGATCTCAAAAGACCAATTGGTTTAGTATCCTTGGAAACACTATATATGTTCATAATTCTTACATTACATCATAAAAATGAAAAATACAAAAAAATAGTCTCCACAGTCCACACTCATATCCCCACATACTTTCCCTGTATGTCATTCATAAATTACTACTTCACTTCCCGGGAAAGATAAAACATTGAAAGGGGTGAGCTCAGATTCTTAGTAAGGATAAAAATATAGCAAAAACTTTCATAAATAAACACAAACATTTAAGGAAATGTATAACTAAAACAAAATCCTTTTAAAATTCAACTTCAGCATAATATGGCATAGATAAAATGAAATAATTCCATTTACTTATTCACATGGATATTTTACTAGTCGAATAATCACATGCAATATCAATAACCACTTTCATAATGACGGAATGCATAATGTCAGACTATCATCACCATGTAGCCAAGGCCTCGTGCCAAGACTACAAATACTATTTTGTCAAGGCCTCGTGCCAAGACACTAGTTTGTCTCATGAGACCTACCGATGCATCGAGGAGCTATAGAGGGCTCCACCCGTCACATATTAAGTCAAATGCATTCCTCATATGAACAGGTTTAAACATAACATAAACATTCGTATTAAAACTAGCATACGAAATGTCAAAACTTTCTCTATAAATAATGGATTGTATAAAAATAACACATCCACAGTAAAAAATATCACAAAACCTTCAACACAATATGGAAGTTTTGTATCATAATAAATCAACTTCAAATAAGCTTAAAATCCATCAAAGGATGTTGACATAGATGAAACCAAAACTATTTGAGAGAAATATCTATTTTTTTTAAATCATTTAAAAGTCACATAATTATAAAATAAAAAATTTACTTTGAAAATATTCTTATAAGATTGTAATGGAAGCTTCGACGATTTTATAACGGTATAAAATAGCCGCACCCACCGTATAAGTTAAAAAAAGACATTGTTACCTTAATTCTGTCGAAAAGGTTAAAAAAGACCTTGTTTGGAAAACGACAGAAAGATTCCTTTATAAACTTCTTATAAAAAAGTCAACAAGGGTATAAATGACTTTATCCCATAGTCTTTAAAATAGTAAGAATGATTTTAAATACATTTATAAGAAACATGGATGTGGATGATAAAGAGGTCCTAGTAAATAATTATGTAAAAAACCTTGAATAATGAAGAGATTGTGAAATAAACCTTACCAATTTGGTAACTTACGAAAAATACACCCCATGAAAGAGGTATCATACAATGAATATGTAAATACAGATAAATTAAAGTGTATTACACAAATAATACAATTATGGTAAGTACATATATAATGACCCAGCCTTAAACCTTACTTAATCTTGAGTGTTTTCAAGAATACACATTGAGGATCTTTTCAGGTTTAGAGTTTTAGAGAATTAGATCATAAATCATGAATTACATTCCAAATTTAAATAAGGTGGTTACATAAAAGATAGTATTCATTTTTTCCCATCAACGAAAACATATTTAAAATAAAACCTGGATTCTTTCTTGACACTTCCTTGACATTATCATCATATCATATACCTTTCCCTTGACCTGTGAAAAACATTTCAAAAACTTGGGATGAGCATAAAAATCTCAGTAAGGGATATAAAAATACGGAAAGGAAACATTAGTACATGTAAACATAAGAATCAATGAAATCATACTTTACTCATAAAACATAAGCACGTTAACATACATCCTGAAATCAAAAGATTTATGAATAACTCATAGAAATCATAAGACATAAAGGTAACTTGACGAATTCATAAAATTCTTATATAGGGAGTAACCCTCATGGTTACTTTTGGAATACCCATCACAGTATATTCCATAAATCTCTTTGGAGAAACCTTAGTGTTTAACCCCTTCTCATTACCCAATGCATTTGAGAGCTATATTGGGGTCACCCGCCCTTAGTTTATCACAAAACCACCCATCTTCATAAACAGTGTCCAAGAACCATAACATAATCATAGCACATAACTTAAGCATAAATGATATATAACATTCCATCATTGTAATAACAATATAACATTTTAAGATCTTGAAATAATAAATCCATTCTAAAAACCATTTTCAAAACCATTTAAAATATTTAATTAAGAGATTTTTTAATCAATGTGTCCCATACCACTTTGAAGTTTTTAACATTTTAAAACATTAATATCCATATAAATAAATCCTTAAAACCATTTTTAAAAGATGGATATTAATGAGAAATATTTATAAGAATAAATCATTAAAACATTTAAAATGATATTTTAGTAAAAGGGTTTTTAACAAAATGAGAGACACTTGAATACAATAATTGAGGAATAACATTTAATCAGAACTTTATAATATCATGAGAATAAAGGGATTCATGGTATAATATTCCAATGGATAGTATATACACCATATAAGAGTGAATTAGTGCATAACAACAATGAAGTCTCCATAAAAATGTAAAATGAGATGAAATTCCTTATAAAGAAGGAATCCTTAAATTAAGGATAAATAAATCTCATAATTATGTGTGAAAAATATAAATACACAAAATATAAGTGGATATTATGTGTAAAATAATCAATGGTCATTCAAACATATTCAGATGATGACATATTCAATAACTACATATTGAACCCAAAGAAATCGAAATTGGGTTAAGAAGTTCCCTTGGTAAAATTTGACAGCCAAACGACATCACTATAAAATTCATAAAATTAGTTGATGAGAGAGAAAATGGTATCTCATCACCTGGACATAAAATTTACATCAATAAGGATATATAAGAACATATCCCAACATAAAAAGATGTAAATTAGAAGACATAACAAAATAAGTCTTATAAAAAGAGGAGGGTGAAAGGTTCCCTTACAGATTTGGGTAACTTTCGAAACGTACACCCCATGAAAGAAGGACTATAAAAAATTTATGTAAATACTCATAAAAGAAATCATATTACACAAAGAGTAGAATAATGGGCCGTACATATATCACTCAAAGGAAATTGTGGTAAATGTAGCATGAATCTCACGGGAATAAAAAGTGAGATGAAAATCCCCTTATGAAAATTCGGCAGCCTAACGACGCCACATAAAACATCCAAAAATGGATTGATGAGATCAAATAGGGTCTCTAATCATATTAACATAAAATTTACAGAAAGAGGAATATATAAGAACATCCCCCAACATAAGAAAGAGGAGATTAAAATATGTGACATAAAAGAGAGTACTTTAAAAGAAGGAGAGAGGTTGGATCCCTTACCTCAAGTCCGACTTGTCTTGTTCGTTTCTTTATATTAATGAATAATAAACTTTGTTTAATTTATAATTTCTTAAGGACCTTCTTTGAATATTATTATTCAGTTATTATCAAATATTATAATGTTATAATTATTGGTTAATAATGTGAGTTCATATCAGACGTTTTTGTCGATGTTTGGTACATTAGTCAAAATTGAACTTGTTTGAAAATGATTGTCAATGTTTTTGTAAGTAAATAATATACAGAATAGTATTAATGATTTAAATATCATATATATCCAGTAAATATTTATTTTATACTATTCCATATCATTTGGAGATAAAAATAAATGAAATGCACAATTCATGGAGACGGTAAGCCATACGTACGCATGAACGCTACTTATATTTATTTGTCATATTAATGGAATTAAAAATAAATGAGATATATATATTATAATTACAGTATAATATATATGTTATATAGGTCACATATTTTCATTAATATCATTCTTTATACATTCCACGTATTGCATGAACGAGTCACATCACATGAGGGGGCGGTAGTCCACAGTTCCTCGTTTGAAATTATCGCATTTGCACAACATGAAAAGCATAAAGGTATGTTTTAAATATAAAATACAGAAGCATAAAGAAAACATAAATACCATATATGTCATATATAAAATAAACTTACATCATAATGTCCACCTTTAAGGTGTTAAAAGAATATTGAACAATCATCGTTTCGTGAGGTAGTAATTTGCCATCCACAGAAACAGTATGTTCTTTAACCATTAGACGGATGTGTGTGTATGTGTAGATCTAATAATTATTATAAAAACATCCTAGTATATTGAATATACTGGTGTTGTCACAAAAGAAAGTAATAAAAAGAATTTTGGGGATTGGAGAAGTAAAATAAAACAAGATAACATAAGAGAAGACATTACATTAAATCGGGTAACTCCCTTTGGTTTGAACCAAAAGGGTTTCTTGAATAGCTTTCATCCAAAGTTGAGGCTTCAATGATGAAGAGACGGATGTGGAGAGATGAAATGGGTAAGGGTTGGCCAAGCCAAAGGCTTGAGATGTGTGGGTAAGGAGGTAGAGGTGGGGGCCCTTTATAAGAGAAGAGGAGGGGCACTCATGGAAAGTTATAAAATATTACTTTATTATAAAATGATTTTCGGATATTAAAGGTCCCAAAATTATATATTTCGAGGATAAGGTGATAAGGGTTCTAAATCCACCCATCCAATAGTTTTTTTTGACAAATTTAAGTCTAAGATTTTACCTTATCTTCTCATTTTATTTAAATCATTTATTAATGAGGTAATCGTTGCATCATCATGGTGTCATAAATTAATTAATTTATTTAATGTCTAAAAATTATAAAAAAATACTATGATGTAGGAAATTTTTTTATATTTCTAATGGATATTTATAGTCAAAAATATGACTGGTATAACCCCATGTAAAAAAAATTAGTATAATAATACATGTTTGTGACATTTTTATTTTAACTTTATATAAAAGGTTATTAATGTCATTTTCCTACCAAAGTGGCTCCATGGAGTCCCCAAGTTGACCCATGGATTTTCCTGGTCGGGAATGACTCAACCAATATGGGTAGGACATGTGTCAAGGTCATTTCATATTATTATAACATTACATTTACCTTAAATTACACTAATTACCTTTAATCGTGATTAATAAAACTTAAAAGTTAATATTCACCAAAAAATTATTTTAATCCCATTGATCCAAATTTTACATCCTAATGACAACCATGTATTTCGGATTTTTGAAATTCAAATCACACAAGTGGTAAAGTTTCATTTAAATGAAAAATCAGTTTTTTAACTACCACTTAGTGGTTTCACTATTCATCAAAAAATCGAAGTTTTTCTGAAAAATACCAAAAATTCACCCTAAGCTATTTCTGATATTCCAAATTCAAAAATGATGTCTATTTTAAAAAATTCAAAACATATAATTTTCATTAATTAATTTAATAATTAATTCCCGTTGTCAAAACAAATAGCGTGTTTTTAAGAGACAATATCTATTAAAAGATTGACACTAGTTCAAGTCCAATTTCAAAGTGAAATTAATTCCAATGACCACCATTGGATTAAATGGTAAAAATATATTATAATTTCACTTTAAAACCAATATAAAATATGATCTAATAATATAAATAAATTAGATTAAAAAGAGGTTTTGAATTAAAATACAGCATTTTACACTATTCATAAAAAAATGATCTTTATCGGAAAAATACCAAAAATTTATACAAAGTAAATTTTGATGTCCCGATTCTAACGAAGAATTTGATTTGGTCTAATAGAATGTATAAGAGTGAAAAGAAACTATTTTAAAGAGGGTTCACCATCAAAAGTGTAACACCCGATACTTTTATAAGAAATATTTTGTTTTTATTTTTTATAAATCATCAAGGAAATCTTTCACTACACACAACACTAGCTTGGCTTGCTTTACACGCAATCCCGACCTTCCTTGATAGTTTGCGTTGTATGCAATACCGAGTTTCACTAAACAATGATATGTTATTAAAATATTATTAAAACTAGCAGTTATGAATAGTAAAAACCACTTTTTGAAATTTTGTAAATTTTATTTTTCAAAATGGACATCATTTTTGGATTCAGAATATCGAAATTAGCCTAGGGTGTAACTCCCCGACCCCAGCTACCCAGAGTCGGTGCATTACTTCGTAACATTGGCATGATCACAAAAGATCAAGTCTCGAAAGACCGATTAGTTTAGTAGCCTTGGAAATACTAGATACATTCGTAAACGTTACATTACATCATAAAGTGAAAAACTAATAACAAAGTCTTCATAGTCCACACTCATATCACCTTCATACTATCCCTGCAGGTCATTCATAAAATACTTCTTCACATCCTGGAAAATATCAAAACATTGAAAGGGGTGAGCTCAGATGCTCAGTAAGGATAACAATATTGCGGAAGCTTTCATAAATAAACATAAACAGTTAAGGCAATGTATAACTAAACAAAAGCCTTATTAAACTTGAACTTCAGCGTAATATGGAAAAAGTAAAATCTAATAATTCCACTTACTTACTCACATGGATATTCTACTGGTCGAATAATCACATGCAATATCAATAACCACTTTCATAATGAGGGAATGTATAATGCCGGACATTCTGAAACATTTTGTCAAGGCCTCGGCCAAGACGTCTATAATGATTAAGGCCTCGGACAAAACCATAAATCAAATTGGGAAAGGGCCTCGGCCAATTCCACATCTAGTTGTCTCATGAGACCTACCGATGCATCGAGGAGCTATAGCGGGCTCCACCCGTCACTTATTATGTCCAATACATTCCTCATATGAATAGGTTTAAACATATCATAAACCATAACATAATCGTATCACATAAAACATGCATAAAGGAAACATAACATTTCCACATTTCAATCACAAGATATCAATACAACACATTGATATAATAAAAACTCTTTAAAAACCATTTTCAATACCAAAATAAAAGAAAGTTAAAACTTTGTATTTATTTTTCATTAAAAAAAAGATGGCTTATAGAGGAAGTCGAAACTCAAATAATGGTCATGGCGGCGGAGAAGTAGTTGTCGCCGAATATGTACGGAAAGAAAAACATTCCCTTTTTGTCGTTTAGTAAAACGCTTCGTATAGAAAAGATTCCTTTTGAATAAACGTAAAAGTCAAAGGGGTTCATACACCGTATAAAAGGAAGTTGTGTATAAAATCAAATATGTATCAATGGAAGGAGATTGAGACAAAGTCCTTAAAAAGATAATTTTTAAAATAAAATAGATCTATTATGTGTATTCACTATAGTTACACATAATGAATACAAAATAAGACATAATAATATCATGACATAATTTGAAAGTAGGAGATTAACCCAAAGAATGGAAATTGGGTTAAGAAGTTCCCTTACCTTGTGTCCGACTTGATTCAACCGTTCTTTAACCTCCTGAATAATAAACTAGAGTTAATATCTACCTTATTAAGAACCATTTTCAATTTCATTATCCTTTTTATATCACTTATTACAATGTTATGAACATTATGTAATTATTTAACTTAATAACGGTCGTTTTGTCGATCTTTGGTACTTGAGTCAACAATAAACTTCTTATAATTACAAGTTGTTCATGTGGTAGAATATCCATTATATCCAGAATCATATTCATGATTTAGATGTCATATATATCTTATATATCCAGTATATACATTCATTTATAATATTACATAAAATTTAGAGGTAAGAAATGAAATGCACCGTTCATGGAGACGGTAAGCTGTACGTACACATGAACGCTACTTTCATTTCAATTTCATATTTAATGGAACTAAATCATAATGATATAAATGTATAATATAATTCCAGTATAATATAGTGTATAATACCATTTACTCCATCCTTTATACATCCCACATATGGCATTAACGATTCAAATCACTTTGAGGGGGCGGTAGTCCGCACTTCCAAAAATGAAATTATCGCGTTTTACCCATAATGGAAATCATAAAGTATGCCATAAATGAGAAATACAGAAGCATAAGTAAAACATAAACATATTATATATCATATATAAAAAAAGTGACATCATAATGGACACCTTTGAAGGTGTTATATGAGTGTTGAACAATCATCGTTTCGTGAGGCAGAAATTTGCCATCCACAGAAACCGTATGTTCTTTAACCATTAGATGTAGGTGTGTGTAAGTGTAGCTCGAATCCTTCTTATAAAAACATCCTAGTATATTTAGGATACTGGTGTTGTTACAAAATAAATGAATAAAAAGAGTTTAGGGGGTTGGAGAAGAAAAATAAAACAAAACAACATTAGAGAAGACATTACCTCAAAATCGGGTAACTCTTTTTGATTTGAGCCAAAGGCTTCCTTGGGAAGAGTTCTGCCCAAAGTGAGGCTTCTAGGAGTAAGACGGGGAAGTTGGGAGAGTATTTGGGCAGAGGTTGGCCGAGCCAAATGGCTTGAAAGTGTAAATGAGGTGGGAGAGGTGGGGGCCTTTTATAAGTGGAGAGGAGGGGCACTTTTGAAAAGATTGAAATGTTACATTATTTCACAATGATTTTCGGATTCTAAAGGTCCCACACTTATATAATTCGAGGATAAGGTGATAAGGTTTCTAAATCTCCTCATCCAATAGGCTTTGGACAAGTGTAAGCCTTGGATTTTGCATTATCATCTCATTTTATTTAAATCGTTAAATAATGAGGTCATCGCTGCATCATAATGATGTCATAAATAATTTAATTTTTTAATGTCTAAAAATTATAAAAAAAATACTATGATGTGGGAAATCGTTTTAGCTTTCTAATGAATATTTATAATCAAAATTTGGACTTGTTTAAACCCACTTAAAAATTGTTTTAGTAAAACAACTCATGTTTGTGTCAATTTAATTTTAACATTAAATAAATATATATTAATGTCATTTTCCAACTAAAGTGGCTCCATGGGGTCCCCAAGTTGACCCATAGGGTGTCTTGGTCGGCCATGACTCATCCAATATGAGTAGGACAAGTGTTAAGCTCATCTCATATTATTAAAACATTATTTTTACCTTAAACTACACTAATTACCTCTAATCGCGATTAAGAACATAAAAGTTACTATTCACCAAAAAATTATTTTGATCTCATTGAACCACATTTTACTTCTTAATGACAACCATGTATGTCGGATTTTTGAAAATCAAATCACAGAAGTTGTAATATTTCATTTAAACAAAAAATCAGTTATTTAACTACCACTTAGTGGTTTCACTATTCATCAAAAATTGAAGTTTTTCAGAATAATGCCAAAATTTCACCCTAAGCTATAATTGATATTCTGAATTCAAAAATGATGCCTATTTTACAAAATTCCAAACATATAAGTTTCATTAATTAATTTTATAATTAATTCCCGCTGTTACAACAAATACCGTGTTTTTAAGAAACAATTTATATCAAAAGATTGGCAATTGTTTATGTCCAATTTCAATGTTAAATTAATTCTAATGACCACCATTGGATAAAATGGTAAAAATATATTCTAATTATACTTTAAAACCACTAAATAGTATAATTTATCACTATAAATTATTTTGATTAAAAAAGTTGTTTTTAAGTAATTTTCACTATTCATAAAAAAATAGAAGTTCTCAGAAAAATACCAAAAATTCAACATAGGCTAATTTCGATATTCCAAATCCAAAAATGAAGTCCATTTTGATAAATAAAATTTATAAAATTTCAAAAAGTAGGTATTACTATTCACAACAGCTAGTTTAATTCTTTGTGGTGTGTGTTAGAGCTCGAGGTTGCGTACAACACACGCTATTGCATTATTCGAAGTGAAACATACCGTGGAAGCTTGGGGTGTTACATTCTCCCCTCCTTCAATAAATTGCGTCCTTGAAATTTGAAATTTCTCTTTGAAAATAAAAGGTTGAAAAGAGAAAAAAACTTTGAGGAAAACCAACATCGAAAATAAGGTTAATAAATATATAACATTAAAAGAAAGCAAGATAAGTAAAAAGGTCACCCGATATAGCCCATTCTAGGATTCTATGAAAATATGGATATGGAGGAGAAACAAACCATCAAGGTCTGATGGGGAGTTATAGAAAACAGGATTAGGAGAATGTTTAACCACAATAAAATCACAAACTTGTGATTGGTTAAACGGTCATTGAATCCCCAGTTGGAAAAGTTAACCGACAACATTTTTGTTTTAAGTTACCTTTTATAATGTTGAGGAATTTATTTAGGAGATTTACTAAGAACGTAAGGGAATATACATACTTGTTATGTATACTTTCATTCGTTAATAAATTTTTACCACAACCCAACTTTTACTCCAAATGGTAACGGAACTCAAAAATATTCTATTTATCCTAATTGTATAAGGTTCCAAATGTTAACACATACCATTTATATTAGTAAAATTATTTTGTAATAACCAGGGACTTCCTGTAGGCTAGTGGTAGGAAATAAAGGCTTGTCGCACTATGGTTGTGGGTTCGATTCCTGCAGCTTTGTCCGACACGACGGGTTATTCCCCACCCTGCAGGTTGTCCTTTTCCTAAAACTATAGTATTATAATATTCCAAAAAATAATCTTCAAAAATGCTTTAACCTTAAACAATACTATCCAAAGATCAACATAATCCATTCCAACCATTATAGTTATCCAAAATACCTCCATCCAGACTCTCTCAAAAAGGTCTCTATATTCCAATATCAATTTATCAGATTCCCCAAACAAAGTAAAGTTTCTCTTATTGTCACATACTAAAAATATGATTACCTTAATCATATTAAAACCTTAATAAAATCAACAAGTACTGTAGTACAATCCTTATATATATATATCACATTATTCTTATAACCAGAATATAATCCTTGAGTCCAAAAGCACCAATACATTAATTATTCCGCTTCAACTGTAGTCACAGCATAAGATTGGCCTTGATCCCTTGGCCTTTTCTGAGGTAAGTTTCCTTGACGCTTAGGACATTCATTTGCATAATGCCCCATTTCCCTACAATTGTAGCATTCAACTTTGACAGCCTCATTCATTCCCTTGCAATCACGAGCCTGGTGACCCTTTTCTCCACATTTATAACAAACTCCCATTCCTTTTAGGCACGTACCAGGGTGATTCTTCCCACAATTACCACATAATGGAAAATCCTTCTTTCCCTTTTTCCCTTTATCTGTCTCTTGTTCCACCGTTCTCTTCTTCTCTTGCTTTACTTTGTTGTCATAAGACTTAGAGAATTCCTTTTCTGTCTTGATAGCACACGAGACAATATCTTCGTATGATGGGAAGGATTGTGATACTAAAGCTCGACGGAGAAATGGCTTTAAACCATCAAAGAAACGATCAATCTTACTCCTTGGGTTACGTATATAATCGGCAGCATGCCTCGCTAACCTTGTAAAGTTAGCCTCATACTTTGCGACATTATCATCCTCCTTATGCCTCAGACTCAGAAATTGCCTTTCCATATCTGCTCGATGGTCACGAGGAAAGTATTTTTCTAAGAAAATCTCTTTGAACTCCCTCCATTCCATATTCGATACGTCATCATCTTCCTTTGTGTTTTGAATCAGCGACCACCACTGATCGGCATCTCCAGTGAGGCGGTAAACTTCCATGACAACCTTCTCCCTTTCACTACTCCCCAAGGCATGGAATATTTTCTCTAAGGAATTTATCCATTGCTCATCTACTATAGGATTTGTACTCCCATTGAAGGTTGGTGGTTGTTGCCTCATGAAGCGGTCTAACATTGATCCTCCACGTTGCGGATCAGGGTGCTCCATACGAGTAAGGTTATTATTCATAACCTGAGTGAGTTGTCCCAGTATGGTAATAAGTTCATCAGCACCAGTTGTATCTCCAGATCCACAATAATTATCTTGAGCAGGAGGGCAATCCCTACACGGAGTTCGTGCATTGATACGGTTTCCATTCCTTCCACTAGGCGCCATTTCTAAACAATGGCATAAACTAGATTAGTTTATGAATTACAATGAATAATTTCAAACATTTAAAATACATAATGTAAATTGAACGGTTTATAGATATAATCCATAATCATAAGAATGTTTTCTTTGAGGAAGTATATACTCATAAACCCTACATAATGGTTTGTAAAGAAAATGAGAATTATCCTAAGCAAATCCCCCGTGAGTGTCGTAACCAAGAGTGCAGCAAGGCCCGTTGTCGTGCACCAGTTCCCGTTCGAGTCTAGCTCAAAGCGTTGTTTTCGGGTTTTACCCCTAGGTACATCTGTGCCAGAGCCGCCTCTACCTGCTCGTATCCAGACAGGGATGTATTGCTCGGAAAACTCATAACATCTCTATAATACCAAAATTCTAGGATGTTCTTCTATACTAATCCTCAAAGTCTATCTTTGGGCTATGTGCTCTAATCAGAGTTTATCTAAATCTAGCTTTCAAGGTTAGTACTAAACTGCCTCTGATACCAACTGTAACGCCCCGACCCCAGCTACCCAGAGTCGGTGCATTACTTCGTAACATTGGCATGATCACAAAAGATCAAGTCTCGAAAGACCGATTAGTTTAGTAGCCTTGGAAATACTAGATACATTCGTAAACGTTACATTACATCATAAAGTGAAAAAATAATAACAAAGTCTTCATAGTCCACACTCATATCCCCTTCATACTATCCCTACAGGTCATTCATAAAATACTTCTTCACATCCTGGAAAATATCAAAACATTGAAAGGGGTGAGCTCAGATGCTCAGTAAGGATAACAATATTGCGAAAGCTTTCAAAAATAAACATAAACATTTAAGGCAATGTATAACTAAACAAAAGCCTTATTAAACTTGAACTTCAGCATAATATGGAAAACGTAAAATCAAATAATGCCACTTACTTACTCACATGGATATTCTACTGGTCGAATAATCACATGCAATATCAATAACCACTTTCATAATGAGGGAATGTATAATGCCGGACATTCTGAAACATTTTGTCAAGGCCTCGGCCAAGACGTCTATAATGATTAAGGCCTCGGCCAAAACCATAAATCAAATTGGGAAAGGTCCTCAGCCAATTCCACGTCTAGTTGTCTCATGAGACCTACCGATGCATCGAGGAGCTATAGCGGGCTCCACCCGTCACTTATTATGTCCAATACATTCCTCATATGAATAGGTTTAAACATATCATAAACCATAACATAATCGTATCACATAAAACATGCATAAAGGAAACATAACATTTCCACATTTCAATCACAAGATATCAATACAACACATTGATATAATAAAAACTCTTTAAAAACCATTTTCAATACCAAAATAAAAGAAAGATAAAACTTTCTATTTATTTTTCATTAAAAAAAAAGATGGCTTGTAGAGGAAGCCGAAACTCAAATAATGGTCATGGCGGCGGAGAAGTCATTGTCACCGCATATGTACGGAAAGAAAAACATTCCCTTTTTGTCGTTTAGTAAAATGCTTCGTATAGAAAATATTCCTTTTGAATAAACGAAAAGTCAAAGGGGTTCATACACCGTATAAAAGGAAGTTGTGTATAAAACCAAATATGTCTCAATGGAAGGAGATTGAGACAAAGTCCTTAAAAAGATAATTTTTAAAATAAAATAGATCTATTATGTGTTTTCACTATAGGTACACATAATGAATACAAAATAATACATAATAATATCATGACATAATTTGAAAGTAGGAGATTAACCCAAAGAATGGAAATTGGGTTAAGAAGTTCCCTTACCTTGTGTCCGACTTGATTCAACTGTTCTTTAACCTCCTGAATAATAAACTAGAGTTAATATCTACCTTATTAAGAACCATTTTCAATTTCATTATCCTTTTTATATCACTTATTACAATGTTATGAACATTATGTAATTATTTAAGTTAATAACGGTCGTTTTGTCAATCTTTGGTACTTGAGTCAACAATAAACTTCTTATAATTACAAGTTGTTCATGTGGTAGAATATCCATTATATCCAGAATCATATTCATGATTTAGATGTCATATATATCTTATATATCCAGTATATACATTCATTTATAATATTACGTAACATTTAGAGGTAAGAAATGAAATGCACCGTTCATGGAGACGGTAATCCGTACGTACGCATGAACGCTACTTTCATTTCAATTTCATATTTAATGGAACTAAATCATAATGATATAAATGTATAATATAATTCCAGTATAATATAGTGTATAATACCATTTAATCCATCCTTTATACATCCCACATATGGCATTAACGATTCAAATCACTTTGAGGGGGCGGTAGTCCGCACTTCCTAAAATGAAATTATCGCGTTTTACCCATAATGGAAATCATAAAGTATGCCATAAATGAGAAATACAGAAGCATAAGTAAAACATAAAAATGTTATATATCATATATAAAAATAGTGACATCATAATGGCCACCTTTGAAGGTGTTATATGAGTGTTGAACAATCATCGTTTCGTGAGGCAGAAATTCGCCATCCACAGAAACCGTATGTTCTTTAACCATTAGATGTAGGTGTGTGTAAGTGTAGCTTGAATACTTCTTATAAAAACATCCTAGTATATTTAGGATACTGGTTTTGTTACAAAATAAATGTATAAAAAGAGTTTATGGGGTTGGAGAAGAAAAATAAAACAAAACAACATTAGAGAAGACATTACCTCAAAATCGGGTAACTCTTTTTGATTTGAGCCAAAGGCTTCCTTGGGAAGAGTTCTGCCCAAAGTGAGGCTTCTAGGAGTAAGAGGGGGAAGTTGGGAGAGTATTTGGGCAGAGGTTGGCCGAGCCAAATGACTTGAAAGTGTAAATGAGGTGGGAGAGGTGGGGGCCTTTTATAAGTGGAGAGGAGGGGCACTTTTGAAAAGATTGAAATGTTACATTATTTCACAATGCTTTTCGGATTCTAAAGGTCCCACACTTATATAATTCGAGGCTAAGGTGATAAGGTTTAGAAATATCCTCATCCAATAGGCTTTGGACAAGTGTAAGCCTTGGATTTTGCATTATCATCTCATTTTATTTAAATCGTTAAATAATGAGGTCATCGCTGCATCATAATGATGTCATAAATAATTTAATTTATTTAATGTCTAAAAATTATAAAAAAATACTATGATGTAGGAAATCTTTTTATCTTTCTAATGAATATTTATAATCAAATTTGGACTTGTTTAACCCCACTTAAAAATTGTTTTAGTAAAACAACTCATGTTTGTGTCAATTTAATTTTAACATTAAATAAATATATATTAATGTCATTTTCCAACTAAAGTGGCTCCATGGGGTCCCCAAGTTGACCCATGGGTTGTCTTGGTCGGCCATGACTCATCCAATAGGAGTAGGACAAGTGTCAAGCTCATCTCATATTATTAAAACATTATTTTTACCTTAAACTACAATAATTACCTCTAATCGCGATTAAGAACTTAAAAGTTACTATTCACCAAAAAATTATTTTGATCTCATTGAACCACATTTTACTTCTTAATAACAACCATGTATGTCGGATTTTTGAAAATCAAATCACAGAAGTGGTAATATTTCATTTAAACAAAAAATCAGTTATTTAACTACCACTTAGTGGTTTCACTATTCATCAAAAATTGAAGTTTTTCAGAATAATGCCAAAATTTCACCCTAAGCTATAATTGATATTCCGAATTCAAAAATGATGCTTATTTTACAAAATTCCAAACATATAAGTTTCATTAATTAATTTTATAATTAATTCCCGTTGTTACAACAAATAGCGTGTTTTTAAGAAACAATTTATATCAAAAGATTGGCAGTTGTTTATGTCCAATTTCAATGTTAAATTAATTCTAATGACCACCATTGGATAAAATGGTAAAAATATATTCTAATTATACTTTAAAACCACTAAATAGTATAATTTATCACTATAAATTATTTTGATTAAAAAAGTTGTTTTTAAGTAATTTTCACTATTCATAAAAAAATAGAAGTTCTCAGAAAAATACCAAAAATTCAACATAGGCTAATTTGGATATTCCGAATCCAAAAATGAAGTCCATTTTGATAAATAAAATTTATAAAATTTCAAAAAGTAGGTATTACTATTCACAACGGCTAGTTTAATTCGTTGTGGTGTGTGTTAGAGCTCGAGGTTGCGTACAACACACGCTATTGCATTATTCGAAGTGAAACGTACCGTGGAAGCTTGGGGTGTTACATAGGGTGAAATTTTGGTATTTTTCTGGAAACTTTCAATTTTTGATGAATAGTGAAAACACTAGATTACTATTTAAAAACCGAATTTTTATTTAAATAGTTACTTATTTTATTTAAATTTATTTTAGGTAAAAATTGATACATAATAACAATATAATTTCAATGTAATTCATTGGAGTAATTTTATAATAATTTTAGATATATAAATATTTTATTGAACTTTTCACTGTCTTTTACCCACCTCCTAGGAGAATTTGAAAATTTACATAAAACTTAATTTTACCGCTTCTGTGAGTGGAATGTCAAAAATCTGAGAGACACGGTTGATGTCAGTAAGTAAATTGTGGTTCAATGAGATGAAAATAATTTGTGATTAATAGTAACTTTTTACTTTTATTTACCACGGTTAAAAGTAAATGGGGTAATTAAGAGTAAAAATGATATTATTATTACCCTAAAACATGTCCTAATTCTATTGGATAAGTGTAATTTGACCCAAAACAACCTTATGAATAAAATATGACTATTTAGGCCCACTTGGATTAGATTAGGACATTTATTATTAATTTATTTAAAGAAGGGTTAAAATAGTTAAAATCAATGTTTAATACGTAAATCCTTTTTAATATAGGGTTGTACATAAGATAAATTCGACTATAAATATTCATTAGAAAGCTAAACCTATTTCCTACATAATTATATTTTATTTGTAATTTTTAGACATTAAATAATTTAATTTATTTATGACACAATGATGATGCAATAATTCTCTTATTAATGAAATATTCACATAATTGATGTTATTAATACCCAAATAAATGTAATTTCAGACTTTTTATGAATTAAAATAATTTTATATGTTACTATAACAAGTTAGTATTGATTTAATTAACTTTTTGTGAACTAATATTTCTGTTATGATTTTCACAAAAATCAGTTACCAAATAGTATCAAAATTGACATAAAATAGTTTTTAAAACAAATATTATATTATTAATTGTTATTTTATTCCTAAAAATATAATATTCGGCCACATGACTTAGATAAGGTTATATATATTAATAATAAACAATTTGGGGTTCGTTTGGCTTGTTATAGTAAGTTTATTAACCTTATAGTGTAAGAACACATGAAGACACAGTAAAAGTAAAATTATTTAACTTAATGTAAAATCTAAATGATAAGGTTAAAATAGGAACCTAAACTTGTCTAAATTCTATTGGATGATAGTATTTCGACCCATCCCCACCTTAGTTTCTAAATAAATAAATTTGGAGCTATTTAAAACCGAATATGACTTTATAATAAAATAATATTTTTAGTTTTTTCAAAGGTGCCCCTGTCCTCCCTTATAAAAGGGCACCTCCTCCCTCTCTTCCTCACACCACTTTGAGCCTTCACGCTCAGCCAAACCCTGAAAATTTCTCCTATCCACTTCCCTAGAAACATCCTAGAGGTCTTGTTCTTCTTCAAAGTCCAATTTTAGTGCCAAAAAAGGAGGTCTCAAAGAAGCGCTTCAAAGAAGAGGTAATGTCCGTTATCGATTCTTTTAACTTTATTTCTTCTTCCACTTATTATTATTTAGTTGTTTAATTATGAATTAATAACATCAGTATCACTCATATACTGATATGTTATTATAATTATTAAACAACTCTATTTCACCATCTATCCATCCTACGGAAAACGAAATCACCGCGCGTGCGTACGTACGGAATATCGTCTCCACGTCGTGGTGTAATCTATTTTACGCCACCACCGTACTTGGATGGGTATAATGGTGTAAATAATGAATATATATGATTATTGTAAAGTGATATTGATTCTGAAATATTATAAATACACTCCAATACAATTCCACGATCATGGGAATGATATCATCGCTCGTGCGTACGTACGGAATATCGTCTCCACGATGTGATGTGACTCGTTCTACATGATTTTCATTACATAATGATTACATAAATGAATTGAGTGAATAAATATGATATATATTACACTAATACCATTCTTGAAAGGAGGTATTTATAACCTAAAAAGAAGAATAAGAATCTATTCGACAAAACACGCATAAGAACAAAAAGTAATAAACACCCGAATAACAAGTAGCAAGGAAATATTACTAATAATAAGCTAAGAATATGACCATATATGATATAATATCAATGAGTATGATTCAGGAATAAGTCAATGACATTATTTAAATCATTATACAGGAGGTTCGGACACTTACGAAGCAAATCAGACCTAAGGTAAGGGAAAATATCACAAACTCATTTTTATCTGAGATTGTTTATACTTTGGTATTTACTGGGGTGTATTTTATCATCCACATCCATGTTTCCTAAATATTTAATATTATTTCCATCCACCTACAATTTTTTAAATCCAATTTTACCCTTTGGTGAGTTTTTAGTAAAATATATGAAAGGAATCTTTTGTCATTTTTCATACGAGGTACTTTTTGACTTCTCCGACAAAAGTATGAGAGGAATGTTTTTTTAACTTATATGGAATGAATGGATTTTTAAAACATTATTTCCAAGAATCTTCCTTTACAAGTTTTCAAGTTTATTTTTAATCAACTTATTTTAGTTTAAAATTGTATGACATGTTAAGAAAGGAAAAATGTATTTGAAGTAGAAAGGATATTTTCCTCAAGAATGGAGTTCAAGTGTTTTATCAAAATTATTTTCCATCTAAGATAATATAGGGTTCTGTTTCAATCCCTATTATTAAATTGATTTTATTATGTTGTGATGGAAATATTTTTATGAATTCCTTTATCTTATATGAATTGTTTTATGATGTCATGATGTTTAAGATTCCCATTTTTTATTACATGGGTTATTCTATGATGTATGGTTTATGATTTTGTGGAACACATAAGAATGGTATCATTATAAGATGGGTGGGACCTATATCTCCCTCTAATGCATTGGGTAAAGAATTTATATCTCATGATATAGACATGGCTGGAACGACAGGTTAAACCGATTCAGTGAAACAGGACTGAAGTGAGGAATGAACTCGGTTCAGAAATGGACTTTGTCCACTAAGATAGTCTTAGAAATGAGTCTTGACTAATAAGAAACGATTCTCTATGATTACGTGTGTATTTTAAAATGATTCATGTTTTATGTTATGATTATTGGGATTATATTTCACTACTATGATTTATCCCATGTTATGAAATTATGATCTCTTTTGCAGGTTAAGATTTCCAAAATGTTATGTTCTTATGAATATGATGTGATTGATATTTCTTTTGTTACCCTTACTGAGCATTTGAGATCACCCTTTTGTATTTTTTCTTTCCCCAGGTCCGGAATAAGGTTATTAAGTAGGATATGAAAGGGACTCTAGATATGATGAAATAAATGGGAGGTAATGTAGATGCTTTATGAACCATTTGTTTATGTTTCCCAGTTTCTAAAGACACTATACCTATACAGTCCTTTCATGATTTTGTTATATTTTGTAATAAGTGTACTTAAATTTTGATGTACTAACAATGTATGTGATGTATGGGTCATTATAGTTGGTATCAGAGGAAAGGTATAGTCAACCTTTGGAAACAAAGATGTGAAATCCTTAGTAAGAATCATAAGGATAAGTCTAAGCATAGAACACAATCTTAGTGTTTTAGAAATGGCCATGAATAACCTAGGATAAGACCTTAAGTGTGAAATTTTATTCTTGATTATGTGTTTTTCCTATTATAATTAGTGTTGCTCACACTATTCTTCTTGGTTTTAGTCAATGGCTGGAACCCAAAGGAACCGTGTTAATGCGGAATGCGATGGGAAATGAAATGATTGTCCCCCTGAGCAACCAAACCTTATGGGAGATGGAATGAAAAATCTTGTAGCCATGCTCACACAACTTTCTCAAGCTATTAATCATGCAAGACTTCCAAACTAGCAAAGTAAGGAGAAACATTCTGTTGAATTCTCCATGAGGCAGCGTCCACCTTCATTCAGCGGGTCTACTGATCCATTAGTTGCGGAAAAATGGATCAGTACTACTGAAAAGATATTTTCAGTTATTCAATGTTCTGAACATGATAAAGTCGTCATAGCAGTGTATCGTTTGGAAGGTGATGATGATCAATGGTGGAATCTTATCATGAATATGAGGCAAAGAGATGAAATTGAGTCCATGGAATGGGACGAGTTCAAGAACATATTTTTCAATAAGTACTTCCCTCGTATTCTTCGAACAAAGATGGAGAAGGAGTTTCTTGAACTAAAGAAAAAGGATGATGAATCTGTTGCTACCTACGAAGAAAATTTTACAATACTTGCAAGGTATGCTTCCTCTATTATTATCCAACCTGAGAGTAAGATCGATGGATTCTTTAGTGGCTTAAAACCAAGTCTTCGAAGGGCGTTAGCCATAAGGGACTTCAATAGCTATGAGGAAATCGTTCGATGTGCTCTCAAAGTTGAGATGGATATTGGAGTAACCCATCAGTCATATGGGTTTGATAAGAAGAGGAAAATGTAATTCAAAGGAAAATCTAAAGAGCACACTGAAAAGAAGATGAATTTTCCCTTATGCTCAAAGTGTGGAAAGAAACATGGAGGGAGTTGTCTTAAAGGGACAAGTAAATGTTTCAAATGTGGAAAAGAAGGTCATTGGGTATTTGAATGCTGCAATGATGGGAAGAAGATGTCTAGTGATGTGAACAATGAAAAGGCTACACAGAGTGCACCTCCTACACTTCAATGTTACAAGTTCAAGGAGATGGGGAATTATGCCAATCAATGCCCAAATCCAAGGGTTGATGATGATGGTCGATGTCAACAAACTCTTAATGCTAAAGACAAAGGAAATTCACATGAAATTTCTATCAGCGATGTAGAGTACGATAATAAAGTGGTGAAAGGTACACTTACCATCCACTCTAAAGTAGCAAATGTTTTATTTGATTCCGGATCAACCCACTCTTTTATTTCTGAAGAATCTTCTAAGGGTATCACCATATTACCTCAACAACTAGATGTTGAGTTAGATGTGACAACCCCTAATGGCACAACAGTTGCATCAAAAGTTTATAATTCTTCTCCGATTGAAGTTTGTGGGTAAGTGCTTCCTGAAAATCTTGTGATCCTCCCTACAGTGGAATTTGATGTGATTCTTGGCATGGATTGGCTTTCTTTATTTGGAGCTCATATAAATTTCCAAAGAAGGGAAGTCACATATCATATTCCAAATCAATCTATGATCGTCTATCGATGCAAGGATGAACATAACGTTCCAGTGGAAATTTCTCCCATCTTATGGGTCTTGATTCCACTAAATGAAGGTTATTTATCTCAAATGGTTGGTGAGAAACTCACGATTAAGAATATGACCATTGTATGGGAGTTTGATGATGTCTTTTCGAAGGAATTTCTGGGTCTTCCACCAAATCGTGAAGTTGAGTTTTCAATAGAAATCATACCGGGTGCTTTGCCTATTTCAAAGACACCTTATAGAATGGCCCCAATTAAGTTGCAAGAATTGAAGAAGAAACTACAAGAGAATCTTGATAAGGGATTCATATGCCCTAGTGCGTCACCTTGGGGAGCACCTATTCTTGTTTGTTAAGAAGAATGATGGATCAATGAGACTCTGCATTGACTATAGATAACTTAACAAGATCACTATCAAGAACAAATATCCTCTCTCGCGCATTGATGACTAATTTGACCAACTATGCAGAGCTCAATACTTTTCCAAGATTGATCTTCATTCAAGGAATAATCAATTAAGGGTCAAAAGGGAGGATATACCAAAGACGACTTTCCGTACAAGGTATGGACACTATGAATTTATAGTGATGTCATTTGTTCTTTATAATGCCCCTGTTATCTTCATGAATCTATTGAATAGAGTCTTTAGAGACTATCCTGATCAGTTTGTGGTAGTCTTTATAGACGATATTCTTGTATATTCAAAGAGCAATGAATAACATGAATATCACTTAAGAATTACATTGAAGACCCTGAGAAAGGAGAAGCATTTTTCCAAATTTACCAAGTGTGAATTTTGGCTTCAAAAAGTTTCATTTTTGGGTCACATAATCTCAAAAGAGGGGATATCTGTGGATCCAGCAAAAACAGAGGTTATCGAAAGATGGTCGAGACCAACAATAGTAACTGAGATCCGATGTTTTCTTGGTTTGGCTGGATATTATCGACGTTTTGTGAAAGATTTCTCATGATTATCTAATCCACTCACCAAGTTGACTCAGAAAGGAGTTATGTTTGTTTGGACGGAGGAATGTGAAGATAATTTAAAGGAGTTCAAAAGAAGGTTATCCAGTGCACCTGTACTCACACTTACTTGTAGTGGAGAAAGGTTTGTGATCTACAGTGATGCATCCAAGAAGGGATTGAGGTGTGTTCTTATGAAAAATCATATGGTGATAGCTTATTCCTCACGACAGTTGAAAATCCATGAGAAAAATTACCCAAATCATGATTTGGAGTTAGCTGTGGTAATCTTTGCATTAAAGAATTGGAGGCATTATCTTTATGGAGAAAGGTGTGACATTTATACTGATCATAAAAGTTTAATGTATATTTTCACACAAAAGGAGCTGAATATGCGTCAAAGAAGATGGTTGGAGCTGATTAAGGATTACGACTGCTCAATCCATTACCACCCTGGGAAAGCAAACAAGGTAGCAGACGCATTAAGTCGACAAGACCATGCTAGCTTATCCATGATGAGGATCAAAAAAGATCCAATATTTATGGATTTACAAAGGATGGATCTTGGAATGTTAATGGAAGGGGAGAAATCTTATCTTTCTCAAATGAATTTTCAACCACCTATACATGTGAAGATTCAAGAGGCACAGAAAGAAGATGTCGAGTTACAAAAGAAGGTGAGAAATGTTCCTGAATTCAACCTTGATTGTGATGGGATAATAATGTTCAAGAATTGTGTTTGTGTTCCTCCCATCCCCGAATTAAAGAAGGAGCTGCTGGATGAGGCTCATAGTTATTCATTCTCTATTCATCCTAGAAGCACGAAGATGTATAGGGACCTGAAAGAGTACTTCTGGTGGAATGGCATGAAAAGAGATGTTGCTGAATACGTCTCTTGATGCTTGGTTTGTCATCAAGTTAAAGCTGAGAGACTGAAGTCTAAGGGGATGTTACAACCATTACCCATACCTGAATGGAAATGGGAAAACATCACTATGGAATTCGTCATAATAATTCCTAAACCATACAAAGGAAATAATACTATCTGGTTCATAGTTGATCGTCTTACAAAGTCTACACACTTCATTGCTATTAGAGAGGATTTCTCTCTGGATCAGCTTGCCAGGATATATGTAAAAGAAGTGGTAAGACTGCATGGAGTACCACTTTATATTATATCTGATAAGGATCCGAGGTTTACCTCAATGTTCTGGAGAAGTCTTCATCATACTCTGGGTACAGAGTTGAGTTTCAGCACTGCTTATCATCCTCAGATAGACGGTCAGTCTGAGAGGACAATTCAAACTCTACAAGATATGTTGAGAGCTTGATCTATGTATTTTAATGGTTGTTGGGATCAACACCTACCTTTGGTGGAATTTTTTTATAATAATAGATTTCACTCCAGTATTCATATGGCTCTTTATGAAGCTCTCTATGGAAAGAAATGCAGGACTCCAACTTACTGGGATAAATTTGGGGAAAGAAAGCTATTAGGACCTGATCTTGTTGATGAGATGGCGGAAAAGGTCTGGTCTATTCAACAACACATAAGAGCAGCTCGGAGTTGTCAAAAAAGTTATGCCGATAACCGAAGAAAAGACTTAGAGTTGGAAGTGGGTGATAAAGTGTTCTTACGAATATCTCCTTGGAAGAGAGTAATGAGATTTGGAAAGAAGGTAAAGATGAGCCCTAGGTATATCGGTCCTTTTGAAATACTGGATCGTGTTGGGAAGGTAGCTTACCAATTGGCGCTTCCACTGAATCTCTCTCAAGTTCATGATGTGTTCCATGTATCTCTCTTGAGAAAGTACATACCTGATCCTTCACATGTAGTCAGCTCAGAAGTTGTACCGCTAGAACAAGATCTTTCTTATGAAGAATGGTCGTAGTGAAAAAGTCATAAGGAACAAGACCACTCGCTTGGTGAAAGTTTTATGGAGGAACCACCAATTAGAAGAAGCTACATGGGAGCTTGAGGATATGATGAGGGAGAGGTATCCTCATCTGTTTGTTACAAGTGACGAATTTTGAGGGCGAAATTCATTTTAAGGGGGGTAGAATGTAACACCCAAGACTTTTATAAGAAATATTTTATTTTTATTTTATATAAATCATCAAGGGAATCTTTCACTACACAACACTAGCTTGGCTTGCTTAACACACAATCACGACCTTCCTTGATAGCTTGCATCGTACGCAATACCGAGTTTCACTAAATAACGATATGCTATTAAAATATTATTAAAACTAGCCATTATGAATAGTAATAACCTCTTTTTGAAATTTTTTAAATTTTATTTTTTCAAAATGGACTTCGTTTTTGGATTCGGAATATCGAAATTAGCCTAGGGTGAAATTTTGGTATTTTTCTGGAAACTTTCAATTTTTGATGAATAGTGAAAACACTGGGTTACAATTTAAAAACCAACTTTTTATTTAAATAAATATTTATTTTATTTAAATTTATTTTAGGTCAAAATTGATACATAATACCTATATAATTTCAATGTAATTCATTGGAGTAATTTTATAATAATTTTAGATATATAACAATTTTATTGAACTTTTCACCGTCTTTTACCCACCTCCTAGGAGAATTTTCAAATTTACATAAAACATAATTTTACCGCATCTGTGAGTGGAATTTCAAAAATCCGAGAGACACGGTTGATTTTAGTATGTACAATGTGGTTCAATGAGATGAAAATAATTTTTGGTGAATAGTAACTTTTTACTTTTATTTACCACGGTTAAAAGTAAATAGGGTAATTAAGAGTAAAAATGTTATTATTATTACCCTAACACATGTCCTAATTCTATTGGATAAGTGTAATTCGACCAAAAACAACCTTAGGAATAAAATATGACCATTTAGGCCCACTTGGATTAGATTAGGACATTTATTATTAATTTATTTAAAGAAGGGTTAAAATAGTTAAAATCAAAGTTTACTAAGTAAATCATTTTTAATATAGGGTTATACATAAGATAAATTAGACTATAAATATTAATTAGAAATCTAAAAGGATTTCATACATAATGATATTTTATTTGGAATTTTTAGACATTAAATAATTTAATTTATTTATGACACAATGATGATGCAGTAATTATCTTATTAATGAAATATTGACATAATTGATGTTATAAATGCCCAAATAAATGTAATTTGAGACTTTTTATGAATTAAAATAATTTTATATGTCAATAGTACATGTTAGTTTTGATTTAATTCACTTTTTTCGAACTACGCTTTCTGTTATGATTTTCCCAAAAATCAATTACCAAATAGTATCAAAATTGACATAAAATAGTTTTTAAAACAAATATTATATTATTAATTGTTATTTTATTACTAAAAATATAAGGTTCGGACAAATGACTTAGATAAGGTTATATATATTAATAATAAACAACTTGGGGTTCTTTTTTCTTGTTATAGTAAGTTTATTATCCTTATAGTGTAAGAACACAAGAAGACATGGTAAAAGTAAAATTATTTAACTTAAATTTAAATCTAAATGATAAGGTTCAAATAGGAACCTAAACTTGTCTAAATTCTATTGGATGAGAGTATTTAGACCCATCCCAACTTTAGCTTCAAAATAAATCAATTTGGAGCTATTTAAAACCGAATATGACTTTATAATAAAATAATATTTTTAGTTATTCCAAAGGTGCCCCTCTCCTCCCTTATAAAAGGGAACCTCCTCCCTCTCTTCCTCACGCCACTTTGAGCCTTCATGCTCGGCCAAACCCTGACAATTTCTCCTCTACACTTCCAAAGAAACATCCTAGAGGTCCTGGTCTTCTTCAAAGACCAATTGTAGTGCCCAAAAGGAGGTCTCAAAGAAGCGCTTCAAAGAAGAGGTAATGTCTGTTACCGATTCTTTCAACTTTATTTCTCCTTCCACTTCTTAGTCATTAGTTGTTTCATTATGAATTAATAAAATAAGTATCACTCATATACTGATATGTTATTATAATTATGAAACAAACCTATTTCACCATCTGTCCACCCTCTGGAAAATGAAATCACCGCGCGTGCGTACGTACGGAATACCGTCTCCACGTCGTGGTGTAATCTATTTTCCACCACCACCTTACTTGGATGGGTATAATGGTGTAAATAATGAATATATATTATTATTGTAAAGTGATATGAATTCTTAAATAGTATACATACACTCCAATACAATTCCATGATCATGGGAATGATATCATCGCTCGTGCGTACGTACGGAATACCATCTCCACGATGTGATGCGACTCGTTCTACATGATTTTCATTGCATAATGATTACATAAATGAATTTAGTGAATAAATATGATATATATTACACTAATACCATTCTGTATATGAGTTATCTATAACCTAAAAATAATAATAATAATTTATTTGACAAAACACGCATAAGAACAAAAAGTAATAAACACCTGAATAACAAGTAGCAATGAAATATTACTAATAATAAGCTAAGAATATGACCATATATGATATCATATCAATGAGTATGATTCTGAAATAAGTCAATGACAATATTTAAATCATTATACAGGAGGTTCAGACACTTACGAAGCAAATCGGACCTAAGGTAAGGGAAAATATCACAATCTCATTTTTATGCGAGATTGTTTATACTTTGGTATTTACTGGGGTGTATTTCATCATCCACATCCATGTTTCCTCAATATGTAATATTATTTCAATCCATATACAATTTTTTAAATCCAATTTTACCCTTCGGTGAGTTTTTAGTAAAAGATATGAAAGGAATCTTTTGTCTTTTTTTGTACGAGGTACTTTTTGACTTTTCCGACAAAAGTTCGAGAAGAATGTTTTTTTAACTTATACGGCATGAATGGATTTTTAAAACATTATTTCCAAGAATATTCCTTTACAAGTTTTCATGTTTATTTTTAATCAACTTCTTTTAGTTTAAAATTGTATGACATGTTAAGAAAGGAAAAATGTATTTGAAGTAGAAAGGTTATTTTCCTCAAAAATGGAGTTCAAGTGTTTTATCAAAATTATTTTTCATCTAAGATAATATAGGGTTTTGTTTCTATCCCTATTATTACATTGATTTGATTATGTTGTGATGGAAATATTTTTAAGAATTTTTTTATCTTATATGAATTGTTTTATGATGTCATGATGTTTAAGATTCCCATTTTTTATTACATGGGTTATGCTATGATGTATGGTTTATGATTTTGTGGCAAACATAAGAATGGTATCATTATAAGATGGGTGGGAGATATATCTCCCTCCAATTCATTGGGTAAAGATTTTATATCTCATGAGATAGACATGGCTGGAACGGCTGGTTAAACCAGTTCAGTGAAACAGGACTGAAACGAGGAATGAACTCAGTTCAGAAATAGACTTTGTCAACTAAGATAGTCTTGGCAATGAGTCTTGACTAATAAGAAATGATTCTATATGATTATGTGTGTATACCACAAAGATTCATGTTTTAAGTTATGATTATTGGGATTACATTTCACTACTATGATTTATCCCATGTTATGAAATTATGAACTCTTTTGTAGGTTAAGATTTCCAAAATGTTATGTTCTTATGAATATGATGTGATTGATTTTCTTTTGTTTACCCTTACTGAGCATTTGAGCTCACCCTTTTGTATGTTTTCTTTCCCCAGGTCAGGAAGAAGGTTATTAAGTAGGATATGCCAAAAGGGACTCTAGATATGATGAAATAGTTGGGAGGCAATGTAGATGCTTTATGAACCAGTTGTTTATGTTTCCCAGTTTCTAAAGACACTATACATATACGGTCATTTCATGGTTTTGTTATATGTTTTAATAAGTGTGCATAAATTTTGAAGTACTAACAATGTATGTGAAGTATGGGTCGTTATAAAAAGGATATAAATTGACCTTTTAGTGAATTTTAGAGTATTTATGCTTAAAATTGAATTCTTTTCTTATTTTAAGCCTTTATATTTTATTGGATAAATGTAAAAACATTTAACAAATATATATAATCATATTTTAGTTATTTTTATTCATTCCTGCCAAAACATTGGCTAGGCATTAACTACCATTTAAAATAATATTATTTTATTATTAGAGTGCAACGTAAGATTTCAATGAAACTTGTTGTTGCGTATTGGGTACGCCATTGAGCATAGAGTTACCTTTAAAGTAATATTAATATTTTATTCACAACTATTAATAAATATGAAAAAGTAATATTCTTTATTTACCTGGGATGTTACATCATTCCTCCCTTTTGGGAATTACATCCTCTTAATTTTAAAATTGGGCTCAAAAACTTCATTGAAAGTCCCACATCGGAACAAGAGTCAGTAAAACTATCACTTTAAAATAAAGAAAGAGAAGTACAAAGGTCACCCGAGTTAAACCATACTAGGATTCCATGAAAACATGGATATTTAGGAGAAAAAAAAGGGTCATGTTCCGAGGGAGAGTGATAGATAACATGTTTAAGAGAAAGTTAACCACCAGAAAATCACAAAATGGTGATGGGTTAAACGGTATTTGATTCCCCAATAGGAAAAGTTAACATACAACATTTTTGTTTTTAAGTTACTTCTCATTGAGGAATTTATTTATGAGCTTAACTAAATCATAAGGAAACATACTTACTTGTCATGTAGACTCTCATCTCCTACTAGATTTCTTACACAAACTCATATTTTATCCAAACGACGAGTATTTAGGATGACTTGTTCACCTTAAGAGCGCTATAATCAACTTATAGAGAGTCACCTAATCCACAAAAGATAACTATATATTTCCCATGCCTTTAGACCTTAACCAAAACCAAAATTGTTAGAACAAGATCAGATAATCCACAAAAGTATAATCCTTTATAAAAAGAAAATCTATTCTTAATCTCCAAAATTTGTCCAACAAAACCCAAAGTTCAACAAAGACCATTCGATAAACCATTTTTCCATAAAATTCTTCTAAGTAAACCAAACTAATATTGAAACCCAAATATTTAAAGGATTTAATCACATAGTCTTCCAAGGTACAAATTAACATTTATCTCCAAATAACATCAGTTTCTCTTAAAGTCTCATATTGAAAAGTAATTAACCTAATCACATATCCTCCATGATAGGTTGATAATTTCCATAGATAACCCAAAATTAACTTACTCTTGATTCATAAAATCATCTAACTAAAAATAATTAGTCAAACTAACCAGGGACTTTACATAGTCCAATAGTAGGTGAGAAATACCAGTCGAACTTTGGATGTGGGTTCGATTCCTGAAGCTTTATCCGACGCGACGGGTTGTCACACGGTCTGAGTGTTGTCCTTTTTCCAAAACTATATAATTAATAAAACATTCCCCAAAACGAGATAAAATATTAAAAAATAATCATAACATATTTTAACCTCAATTTTATCTCATGCCTTTCATTTTCCATCATAACATATAGTAACCCATAATTACCTCAAAAGTAAGGATCATATAAACCCTAATTGTTACCTTTATAATTATCACCTGAACTTCCACATCGAGTTGGTTCTCTTGTACAAGATGCATTAGATAACTCACCAAGGTTCAAGTGGTTGATCATGACTTCTGATAGTTGGTTTAGAATAACCACGAGATTTCTCATTGAATCCCCCATTACATCCAGTCTCTTAATCAGAGAACCACCACATTTTCCTTCAAACCCATTGTCACCTTGGTGCCTTCTAGATCCATCTATTTACAAAACCAAATTGGTCAGTGTGAGCATTTCAAAAAAATCATCATGTACTAAAGAGGAAGATAAACACTAATATATACTTATCCAAGTTATCTCGAACTCATTCCAACATTCAAAAATAACAATGACTCTATCTAATATAATAACCATTGTGGTTATACAAAACTTGTCACTTATGCTTAAACAACACTATAACCTCTAAAGTTATCTAAACCGACATTTGATACCAACTATAATGACCTGGCCTTAAACCTTACTTAATCTTGAGTGATTTCAAGAATAAACATGGAGGATCTTTTCAGGTTTAGAGTTTTATAGAATTAGATTATAAATCATGCATTACATTACACATTTATACAAATTGGGTACATAAAAGATAGTATTAATTTTTTCCCATCAAAGGAAACATATTTAAAATAAAACATGGATTCTTTCTTGACACTTCCTTGACACTATCATCATATCATGTACCATTCCCTTGACCTGTGAAAAACATTTCAAAAACTTGGGATGAGCATAAAATTCTCAGTAAGGGATATAAAAATACAGAAAGGAAACATTAGTACATGTATACATAAGAATAAATGAAATCATACTTTACTCATAAAACATAATCACATTAACATACATAATGAAATCATAAGATATATGAATAAATCATAGAAATAATAAGACATAAAGGTAACTTGAGGCATTCATAAAATTCTTTTATAGGGAGTAACCCTCATGGTTACGTTTGGAATACCCATCACAGTATATTCCCTAAATCTCTTCGGAGAAACCTTAGAGTTTAACCCCTTCGCGTTACCCAATGCATTGGAGAGCTATATCGGGCTCACCTGCCCTTAGTTTATCACGAAACCACCCGTCTTCATAAACAATGCCCAAGAACCATAACATAATCATAGAACATAACTTAAGCATAAATGATAGATAAAATTCCCACATTTCAATAACAATATAACATTTTAAGATATTGAAATAATAAATCCATTCTAAAAACCATTTTCTAAACCATTTAAAACATTTAATTAAGTGATTTTTGAATAAAAGTGTCCCATACCACTTTGAATCTTTTAACTATTTAAACCATTAATATCCATATAAATAAATCCTTTAAAAACATTATGAAAAGATGGATATTAATGAGAAATATTTATAAGAATAAATCATTACAATATTTAAAATGATATTTTAGTTAAAGGGTTTTTAACAAAATGAGAGACACTTGAATACAATAATTGAGGAATAACATTTAATCATAACTTTATAATATCATGAGAATAAAGGGATTCATGATATAATATTAAAAGGACAGTATATACACCATATAGGAGTGAATTGGTTCATAACAACAATGAAGTCTCAATAGAAATGTAAAATGAGATGAAGTCACTTATAAAGAAGGTATCCTTAAATTAAGGATAAATCAATCTCATAATTATGTGTGAAAAATATAAATACACCCAATATAAGTTGATATTAAGTGTAAAACAATCAATGGTCATTCACACATATTCAAATTATGAAATATTCAATAACTACATGTTGAACCCAAAGAAATCGAAATTGGGTTAAGAAGTTCCCTTGGTAAAATTTGACAGCCTAACAGCGTCACTTTAAAATTCATAAAATTAGTTGATGAGAGAGAAAATGTTATCTCATCACTTGGACATAAAATTTAAATCAATAATTATATAGAAGAACATATCCCAATAGAAAAAGATGTAAATTAGAATACATAACAAAATAAGTCTTTTAAAAAGAGGAGGGTGAAAGGTTCCCTTACAGATTTGGGTAACTTTCGAAACGTACACCCCATGAAAGAAGGATTATACAACATTGATGTAAATACTCATAAACTAAAGTATATTACACAAATATTATAATAATGGGTAGTACATATACCACTCAAAGGAAATGGTGGAAAATGTAGCATGAATCTCATGGGAATAAAAAGTGATATGAAAATCCCCTTATGAAAATTCGGCATCCTAACGACGCCACATAAAACTTCAAAAAAATGGATTGATGAGATCAAATAGGGTCTCTAATCATATTAAAATAAAATGTATAGAAAGATTAATGTAGAAGGACATCCCCCAACATAATAAAGAGGAGATTAATATAAGTGACATAAAAGAGAGTACTTTAAAAGAAAGAGAGAGGTTGGATCCCATACCTCAAGTCCGACTTGTCTTGTCCGTTTCTTTATATTCATGAATAATAAAATTTAGTCAATTTATAATTGCTTAATAACCTCATTTAAAGATTATTATTAAGTTAATATCACATATTATAATGTTATAATATTTGGTTAATAATGTGAGTTTATATCAGACGTTTTTGTTGATGTTTGGTACATGAGTAAAAAATGAACTTGTTTGAAAATGACTGTCCATGTAGTTATAATTAAATCATCTATAGAATAGTTTTAATTATTTAGATATCATATAAATCCATTAAATATTCATTTTATACTATTCCATAACATTTGGAGATAAAAATAAATGAAATTCACCGTTCATGGAGACGGTAGGCTGTACATACGCATGAACGCTACTTTCATTTCTTTGTCATATTAATGGAATTAAAAATAAATGATAGATATATATATTATAATTCCAGTATAATATATATGTTATATAGGTCACATATTTTCATTAATATCATTCTTTATACATTCCATGTATTGCATGAACGAGTCACATCACTTGAGGGGGCGGTAGTCCACACTTCCTCGTATGAAATTATTGCATTTGCACAACAAGGAAAGCATAATGATATGTTTTAAATATAAAATACAGAAACATATATAAAACATAAATACCATATATATCATATATAAAATACAGTGACATCATAATGGCCACCTTTAAAGGTGTTAAAAGAATATTGAACAATCATCGTTTCGTGAGGCAGTAATTTTCTATCCACGGAAACACTATGTTCTTTAACCATTAAACGGAAGTGTGTGTAAATGTAGCTCGAATCCTTATTATAAAAACATCCTAGTATATTTAATTTAATGGTGGTGTTACAAAAGAAAGGAATAAAAAGAGTTTTGTGGATTGGAGAAGCAAAATAAAACAAAAGAACATAAGAGAAGACATTACCTTTAAATCGGGTAACTCCCTTTGGTTTGAACCAAAAGGGTTTCTTGAAGAGCTTTCAACCTAAGGTGATTCTTCAATGATGAAGAGAGGGATGTGGAGAGATGAAATGGTCAGGGGCTAGCTGATCCAACGTCTTGAGTGGTGTGGGTAAGGAGGTAGAGGTGGGTACCTTTTATTAGAGAAGAGGAGGGGCACTCTTGGAAAGTTATAAAATATTACATTATTATAAAATGATTTTCTGATATTAAAGGTCCCACAATTATGTATTTCTAGGATAAGGTGATAAGGGTTCTAAATCCACACATAAAATAGGTTTTTGAAAACTTTAAGTCTTAGATTTTACCTTATCTTCTCATTTTATTTAAATCGTTTATTAATGAGGTAATCGATGCATCATCATGGTGTCATAAATAAATTAATTTATTTAATGTCTAAAAATTATAAAAAAATACTATGATTTAGGAAATCGATTTATATTTCTAATTGATATTTATAGTAAAAAATATGACTTGTATAACCCCATGTAAAAATTGTTTTAGTAAAATAATACATGTTTGTGACATTTTTATTTTAACTTTAAATAAAGCGTTATTAATGTCATTTTCCTACCAAAGTGGATCCATGGGGTCCCCAGGTTGACCCATGGATTGTATTTGTCGGCCATGACTCATCCAATATGGTTAGGACATATGTCAAGTTCATTTCATATTATTATAACATTATCTTTACCTTAAATTACACTAATTACATTTAATCGCGATTAATAAAACTTAAATGTTACTATTCACCAAAAAACTATTTTAATCCCATTGAACCACATTTTACATCCTAATGAAAACCATGGATGTTGGAGTTTCGAAATTCAAATCACAGAAGTGGTATAGTTTCATTTAAATGAAAAATCAGTTTTTTAACTACCACTTAGTGGTTTCACTATTCATCAAAAATTGAAGTTTTTCAGAAAAATACCAAAAATTCACCCTAAGCTATATTTGATATTCAGAATTAAAAAATGTTGTCTATTTTACAAAATTAAAAACATATAATTTGCATTAATTAATTTAATAATTAATTCCCGTTGTCAAAACAAATAGCGTGTTTTTAAGAAACAATATATATTAAAAGATTAACACTAGTTCAAGTCCAATTTCAAAGTGAAATTAAGTCAAATGACCACCATTGGATTAAATGGTAAAAATATATTATAATTTCACTTTAAAACCAATTCAAAAGATGATATAATCATATAAATAAATTATAATGAAAAGAGGTTTTGAATTAAAATAGAGCATTTTACACAATTCATAAAAAAATGAACATTATCGGAAAAATACCAAAAATTTATACAAAGTAAATTTTGATGTCACGATTCTAACGAATAATTTTATTTGGTACAATATAATGTATAAGAGTGACCAAAACTATGTTAAAAAGGGTTCACCATCAAAAGGCGATAAATCGACCTTTTAGTAAATTTTAGAGTATTTATGCTTAAAATTGAATTCTTTTCTTATTTTAAGCCTTTATCTTTTATTGGATAAATGTAAAAACATTTAACAAAAATATATAATCATATTTTAGTTATTTCTATTCATTCCCTCCAGTACAATGGCTAGGCGTTAACTACCATTTAAAATAATATTATTTTATTATTAGAGTGCAATGTAAGATTTCAACGAAACTCGTTGTTGCGTATTGGGTACGCCATCGAGCATAGCATTACCATCAAAGTAAAATTAATATTTTATTCAAAAATATTAATAAATATGAAAAAGTAATATTCTTTATTTACCTATGATGTCACAACATACACCACACAAAAGGTAATAGTGGCTATATGTCATGAATGTCACAGGAATAAGAAGTTAGATGAAAACCCCTTACCTTGTACTTTTCCTTGGTTGAGGGTAGGTTAACCTCCTGTATAATGGTGAAATAATTTTTATTAAATTATACAAGAATCATATACATTAATATTATATCATATATTATCTTTTAACATTTATTTGTTAATAATATCTTAGTATTATTGTCATTTCGGGTGTTAATGGATTCATTTTCCTTTGTATGTTTTGTTACGTAAGCCATGTTTGTTATAGATAGGTTGTATCTTATTCATATACAGAATTATATAAAGTCCTTAAAAATTATTGTTAATCATTAAATGAGAATTAGACTCAAATGGATATGATGGGGAATGAATCTCATCGCGTTAGTGGAGACGGTAGTCCGTACGTACGCACGAGCGACAATATCATTCTTTTGATATTAAAATAATATATAATTGGATGGTATATCATATATAAAGAATCATTATAATGTTATATTTATTATTTACATGAATTATACATCATTATTATACCCATTTAAATAATAATATATTGAATAACAATTACACCACAACGTGGAGACGGTAGGCCGTACGTACGCACGTATGGTGACATGTCATTCAAGGGATGGATAGAATAATGAATTTGTTTGTTCCATAATTATAATAACATCATAGTATTTATAAGATACTGGATTTTTTATTTTAGAATGGAAACAACAAAGCAATAAGAAGTTGAAGAAGAAATGAACTTGAAAAAGGGTGGTGAAAACATTACCTCTTTTTTGGGTTCTTCCTTTTGATTTGATCAAAAGGGCTCTTTAGGTGGGCTTTATGATCAAACTAAGTCCTATAGGTTGAATTTAGGGAAGTTTAAAGAGTATTTGGGCAGGTGTTGGCCGAACCAAATGGCTTTGAAGTTGTGAATAATTGGTTAAAAGTGGTGTCCTTTTATAAGGGGGAGGAGGGGCACCTTAGGAAAATCTAGAAATATTATTTTATAATAAATTCATATTCAGATTATAATGGTTCCAAAGTGGATTATTTAAATTTTAAGATGGGGATGGGTCTAAAACCACTAAACCAATAGAATTTAGACAGGTTTGGGTCACTATATTAACCTTATCGTTTAGTTTTAACTCTTAGTTAATTAGTTTGACAATTACCATGTTGCTTTGTATTTTTATAATATATAGTTAATAAACATACTATATACATCAAAGAGACCCCAAAGTGGTCCATTAATGATAAAAAAATAATGATATAAGTACTTTTTCCTAACCTTATATTTTTAGGAATAAAATATAAATTAATAATATAATATTTGTTTTAAAAACTCATTTATGTCAATTCTGACACTACTAATTTTTTTTTAAAGTCTTAACAACTTTATTAATTAGAAAAAAATTCATTTAAAAAATTATAACATGTCATATTAACCAATAAAATTCGTGTATGTCATCAAAAATTTCAAATTATATTTATTTTAACATTTATAATATCAATTATTTGATTCTTTCATTCATAAGGAAAATACTGCACCATTATTATGCCATATACATTTTACTGTTTCAATGTCTAAAAATTATAAATAAAATACCATTATGTAGGAAATAATTTTAGCTTTCTAATGAATATTTATAATCTAAAATCCAACATATACAACCCTATGTAAAAATTGTTTTTCTAAAAGATATATGCTTATGTCATTATTGTATTTATTTTAACTTAATTAATATAAAGTGTCCTTATCACCAAAAAGTGGCTTTATGGGGTCCCAAAATCGACCCAAATATGCCCATGGTAGGACATGTATCCACGAATAAGGTTAAGACACGTTTTAGGGTAATTTATTATTATTATAATATTATTTTTTAACCCTTATTTACCGGATTTAACTTTTAACCATGGTAAATAAAATATTTACCGAATTAATTATTCAAAACGTCTAAAAATAAAAGTTACCTATTTAAAAAATTTGGAAATCCAGATTCCAAATATGGAATCCATTTTTCCAAATTCAAAACGCAGATGTGGCAGAAATTAATTTAAAATAAATTTCTGCTGTCAAAACAAAAAGCGTGTTTTTAAGATATAATTACTATCAAAAGATTGATACTTGTTTATGTCCTGTTTAATTGTGAAATTATGTCTAATGACCACCATTGTATTAAATGGTAAAAATATATTCTAAATATACTTTAAAACCACTCAAATCCATAATTTATAACTATTAATTATTTTTATTAAAAAAGTTGTTTTTAATTAATATTTAGTAATTTTCACTATTCATCAAAATATAAAAGTTATCCGAAAAGTACCAAAATTTCATCCTAAGATAATTTTGATATTAAAAATCCAAAAATGAAATCCATTTTGAAGGATAAAATATATAAAATTTCAAAAATTGGGTATTATTATTCATAATGACTACTTTGATTGGTCGCGGTGTGTTAGAATCTCGGAGTTGCATACAATACACGCTACTATATTACTCAAAAAGAAGTGTACCATGGAAGCTTGGGGCATTACATCTTTTTTATTTATTTTATATGAAAAAATTTACAAGAGAAAAAAATGGAAATGGGTAAGGGACAATTGATGCTCATCATATGGGTGGATATTTCCAAAAAATTTATTAATAATCTAAAATTGTTAGGGGCTATGTCATATTTAGTGAAAATACTAGGGAACAAATTATAGCATATGGACCAGTTTGAAATCAAAAAATAGTTCTCATAAACAAAATTATATATGAGTAAGGATTGAAATATAACCTAATATGTATTTCTCAACATTTTGATGAAGGATACATTGTAGATTGTTTAAATAATTAATGTTCTATTTTTAAAGAAAAAACATTATGTTTAAGGAACCTATAAAACTGAGAACACATATACTATAAATAATAATTGCTTATATAGGAAAAATTTGGATAGTTTAAATGATTAAACAAGTGAATCTTGACTTTGGAATAGAATACTTAGTAAATGTATTTTTCACTCATTAAGGAAATTTTCAAAGAAAAATTAAATTTTAGATTTACCTCAATTTAAATTTAATAAAGAGAAACTATGTTATGGATTCCAAATTTGTAATTAATACATGTAATATTTATTTTCAATTAATGAGGTTTTTATATATAGGCCTCTAGAATATATCCAAATGCATTTTTTCAGATCATTTATAATAGAAATTATATGAGGGAATTTTTATTTTATGTGTTGGATGATGAATTCCCCTGATTTACATGGGGGTTATTTTTTAGTCTTAAAATTGAAACTTCTTCTATATTTATTTTTTTAATTGAATTGGTTCACAAATAGAAAGATTCCAAAATTATTTCTTTGAGATGCGACCATGACAAATAATTTGGAAAAACTGATTTTAATTATTTTTATTTAAAAAATCATATCAAACATAATTTTTATATGCATAGGTCACCTCAATGGAAAGGTTTTATTCAAAGGAGGAATATAACCTTTGAAGACATTTCTGGAACTATGTTATGTAGATATAACTTTTCCACTCCATTTTATGCTAAATCTATAAATACGACATGTTATATCATTCACAAAATTATAATTATGCCTATTTTGAAGGAAACACCACATTAGCCATGGAAAAATAGAAACCAAAAATTGGTATACATTAAAGTATTTGGCTAAAAATTTACATTATAAACACCAAGTAATATCTCGTTAAAATTGATCTAAAGGAAGATGAAGGAATATTTTTTTGGTCATTCTATTACTTTAAAGGCTTAAAATGTTTTCAAGAAAAGGTTACATATTGTTAAAGAATCAACTAATATAAAATTTATTGAAAGTGATCCCTTTTTTTATAAAATGACTCAAGTTGATGAGTAAAATGATTATTTTGAGAACATGACACACGATCCACTTTTTGATAATTGAAGGGATGATGATATGGAAATTTAATTTTAGAAAACTAACCATAAAGGATAAACAGTAGTGAACATGGTTTTAGTTTTCCTAGGAAACCTATATCCTTGAAAAAACAACCCTAAGGTACTTTAATTTGAAGCTTAGATGAACGAATTGTGAATATATTGTTTATATGAATCCTTGTAGATTTATTTTCATTTTTTCTCATCTCAAATCTAAAACCCAATAGGAATATTTAGATAATGAGAGTTAGGCTTTATCAATTCTATAAGAGCAAAATAGTTTCAAGTGGATCAAGGTATGAGAATTAATTTATATACCCTATCATCAACCTATTACTGGAATAAAGTGGATTTCATGAAATAATTATGATGATAGTGTTGTGGTCATAAATAATATGGATAGATTAGTAGCTAAATGTTATAATTAAGAGGAAGGAATAGATCTTTAGGATACCTTTCCCCTATATCTAGTCTGCAATCCCTTAGAACTCTTCTTTCCTATGTATATTATATGGATTTATAACTGTATTTGATGGATGTCAAATCTATATTATTAAGTGGTTTAATTTTGGATGGCGTTTATATTGAACAACATCTTAGTTTCAAAAATACACACTTCCCAAATTATTTTTTCAAAATTTATAAAGCATTTTATGGTCCAAAACAAGAACCTAGAGCTTGGTTTTAAATTTTGAGATCATTTAATCTCTCAAATGGATATTTAGTTTTATAGGATGATCCAAATATTTTCAATAAACCATTATGATTTTATATTTAGTTAGTTAAAATATATATAAAGGATATTATTTATTTACTAAAAAATTATTTTCTATAGATATTTCAAATATAATAAAAAAATAATGTGAAATGATTATGATGAATGTGATATATTTCACTCTTGTATTTAAAATATATTTAATTTTATTTGTAAATCAACTAAATAAAATAAAATACAATATTAAATTAATTTAAATATTTGGACTTGAAAACTATAAGATACTTGCAACTCCTATGAGTTAAAATGTAATGATCAATTTTTATGAAGCTGACAAACTATTTGAAAGTAAGTTATATAGAAGAATAATTAACAGTATACTTTATTAGATTTTTATTAAACCTTGAATTTTGGTTTTGGTATGATTTTGTGCTAGATTCTACGAAAATCCAAATGAATCTAATTTTAATGATACCAAAATAGTGTTATGGAATTTGAATGTAAAACAATTTATCTTTATTCACATTTCCAAAATCCTTGGATTTTAATCTGACATCAGATTCAAATACAGGCACTGTTTGTTGTGGACTAGATATAAAAATCAACTCAATTACCAATCACCTTGTAGATAAATATCTAGAATCTATGTCTGGTACGGAACACCACATAGTTTCATTTTCTAGTATTATAGAAGAATTTATAGCAACTAGTAGTTGTTGTGAAAATGTTCTTTGGACAAAACACACTATGATGGATTTTGGATTTACTATTAGTCAATAGTCACTAAAATGTGATAACACCAGTCTTATCAACATTTACTAGAATGCAAGAATTAATTAAAAAGGGAATATAAATATTTGACATCATGTATTGATATATCATACACAAAAGGTGATATCTCTCTTGAACTTATCTCTACTGAGAATCAATTAGTTGATATTTTTTCCAATTCCCATTATTATGACTATTTTTATTTTATTAATTAGTAAAATGAATATTCTAATTCAAAGTAATTTAACTTATTTTTTATCTTATTTTATTTAATTATATTTCAATTTATGAATATATTATTAATTTCTTTATATTTCATTGTACATAAAAATTTAAAATAATTTATTATGTTTCAATTTATTTTTGAAATCCATTATGCTTTTATATTTATTTATGCCTTAAAATAATTTTTAAAATTAACTGTTATTTTGTTAAAAAAAAAATATTAAATAGTTATCTATTATTTCATTATTTATTTTAAATAGGATCTCTCTCAAAAAAAATCTCATATGCATCCTTTTTAAAAAATTAGGTACATAATATAAACCTCAAATTTCCCCTCAATTGAAATTGAACCATTACAGTCTAGAATCACTGCACCTTCAAGTAACACCATAAATATGGGGAAGATGATTCATAGAGATGAAAGTGGTTTCAACACTTTGAAGTAACCCAAGGTTGGTGGTCCACCACACAAAGTTCTTACTGAAATAATATATAGATACAGTATGGTTGAATATACCATATTTGTTTCTAAGGAAGGTATTTTAATTATTGGGTTGTGAGTAGTTTTGGATTAAAATACTTTATAATTAATATTTGGGAAGTAATTCAATGTGTTTTTCAATATCATGAAGTTCTAGTTTTTGAAAATAGAGGATATGTTACCTACAACTTGAATAAGAAATCCTTATTGGTTTCTTTTGTGGAATGGGTGTTATCTTTCCCTATCCTCATGAATGTTACCACAACATTAGTCATACCCTGATTGTAATGATATTTATAGGATCCTAAAAAGTTTCATGTTTTTTTATGATTCATATACTATTTATATAAAATCAGTGAATGATTTAGATACTCAATGGAAAGTTCAATGAGAATTCATTCAGATAGGGATAACATAGGGAGTAAGTGAAATGGAAACTGTATTACTTTAGGACATGTGTCTCTTGTATATCCTGATAAATAATTTGAATCTAAAATTTACAATATTTATGATGAGGTTCATTAACTATTATTTTCACCTAAATGGAAAGGTCAATTATTACCCTTATGAAAAAGATTATGATTCTTGTTTTAAAGAAAAAGGAAGTGGATCTGAATGAAATAGGAGAAGTTAATATAAATAAGAGTAACACATTTACCTATTTCTTATATAGAAATATGGGTATAATGAGTATTCTACCTCCAAATATTTGAAACATTTGGGGTATGATATTGATAATCATGTGGTTTTACCTCCTCCTACAAAACATTTAAGGGGAGTAGTCCATAACCTCAATTTAGAGAGATGAAACACCAATTGTGGTGGTTCCTCCTATGAATGTGGAGGAGATAGTTGTTGAGAGATCCAATCCAACATATATTAGGTCGATGTTATTTTGGAATTTTCTCAAAGTAAGGGATTTGTAGCTACCAGTACTTCTAAATTAGTTTAGGCTTAGGTTCCTACATTTGAGATATATTTACTAATCAGACTCGAAAGACCAACTGAGCTTGATCCTATCATGTCAATGGATGGATCTAGGGTGGAAATACCCATGGACATACTGGTTTTTATTCTTGAGTCTAAATTTGATCAAATAGTAGTTGATTCACTATCTAAATAACCTATTATTGATAGATATGGATGTGGTAATGTGATCTTAGAAGATGTTGTTTTTCATTCACATACAAAAGGGAAGCTTTTATCTCCTCTTAATGTGCAAGGATTCACCCTCTCTAAGAAAAAGTTACGAAGGATCTGATATTGAGAGACATATGTATAATGATTCATCAATAGTTTTCATAGAGTTATATAATATAGTGGGATATTATGATGAGATAAAAAATATTTCATCACCTGAAAGGATGATATTATATTTTTATAGGAGACCTCATTATGTAGATATAAATTTCATATATTTTTTAGAATGATGTCTTACCTAACAAATTTGATAAAAATTATTAAACCGGTGAAACTAGTTTATTTTATTTTTAAAGATATGGAGTTTTAGGATTTGGGATCCTAGAGATTAAATGGTACTGTTCCTCCATGTTATAAGTTAACAAACACAGATTTCAAGAATAATTATAGAGATATATGATTCCTAAATTGATTTTGGTTCAGTCATATATTTCTTGGACTTCCATTCATGATATTCAATGTTTGACATCATATTTGAAGGATTACTTGAGTAGTTTTAAAATTATGGTGGTGATCAAGCTTAAAAACATTAAGAGATTTTATCCAAGTTCCACAACTTCTTTTGAATATTTGATGGTTTACTATGTTTATCCACACTTTGATCAACTTTTATCATATCTAAACTAATTTATTTCTAGATCCAGTAAATATAATATGAAATATTAATTCAAAAAATTTTGCTATATTTTTGAATAAATAATTGGTTGAGTTTAAGGAAACTGGGGAATCTGTAATAAGAGAAGGACATGGAATGAATGTTTGAAATTCTTTCTAACTGATTCTATTTCTTCAGTCATTAATAATATGGAAAAAAATTAGTTTAAATTGATATTTCATATATTATTTCATCATGTATTGGTTTAGTTATAAGAAAATTTAAAAAAAAAATTATAATACTAGACAGGATCATTGATGTAATTATATATATTTACTAAGATTATTCAAAATATGATTCTAGTTCTTTAAAATTTGAATTATCCACTATTACACCACCAAGTGAAAAATGGAAGGAGTTTTCTCTATACTATATAATTAGACCTGTTATACCTGTCATGGAAACTTACAGTGCTATAATTTCTCAAGAACCCTCATTTAATGCACATTTGTTTTACTGTGTTAGGAAACAACTCGGGTCGACCCCAAATCCATCACTTGAGCTAGCCCACGACATCACCAAGGCACACTCCCGATTACCCAGGGTTGGTGACAAGAACCAAGGAAATCAAATAGATGAGTTGGGACCTTTTTTTCTAATTAAGAATATACAAAAATAGTATAAACCAAATTAGAAGACCAAATAAAACAAAAGAAAACCAACATAACCACTAACATAAAATAAAAATAAAACTAAACTTAAAATGATGAACAATCAATCCCTATGTGATGCCATGGGTTAATAACCAAATCCAAAACCCACCAATAGTCTATGGGAACTGAGGAAAATCTAGAAACTACACCAGATGATAAAAACAATAACGAAGTATAGGAGTGAGTATTAAAACATAATAGTCATAGCAAATTAACTTACTCCCCAAAATAGTTCCTTTAAATAAAAGTCTCTTCAGTTTCAGGTTTTAAATACACTATATTAAAATAGGTTTTTTTACACATTCCATTTTAAGTAAAATCACATCCCATTTCCCTTTTCATTCCAATCACACTTATTTTTCCAAGGATCAAAGGCTTTAACATTTAAATAATGTGAAAAGGGGTAATTATTTTATTTAAAAAAGAAATGCGAGTGTAATAAATTATTAATTTTCTTTTCTATGAAACATTTAAACAAAACAATCCTCATTTATTAAAGTTGACCACCATATAGGATAGCTGTTGCAACAATCAATATAATGGGAAATGGAAAAAACCACACCTGAGATCATACCAGATGAGGCACTAAATGTATCCACCACAAATGAATAAATTCAAGAAGAATATCGGGGTACCTAGGAGATCATTGGATAATCTAGAGAATACTAAAACACAATTCATCTAGTAGTAATTCCACACATGATTCCATTAATCCACCCAAACACTCAGTCTCACCCTACATGGCCTAACCAAGGGGTTCAATCCCAAATCATAGAAAGGTCTGTAATGAGGGCCACTATATAGAGTGTAATCTAAAATAGTGTTGAAAATGTTCTAAGAAAATAAAATATCTATTCAAGGTTCTAATTTCATATTTAAAGGGGGTGGGTTATTCAGATAAACTAACAACATAAAAGTCAAAAACATAAGTCACAAAACCAAGAATCACCCCTAAGTCACCACAAGGAAGGCACCATTTCTTTAAAATGATCATCATATGTAGGATGTTCCATGCCAATGACCTCCCATTCCCACTACGATCCATTAAGGGATGAGATACATATGAAGGGAGTTTTTAAAATTGGTCCAAATATGAAAGTTCAAAACAGTCCTCGAGTAACCGTTGTGCATCATACCATTTTAAAAAAGGATCAAGCACACCATTGATGAAATCAAATCCATGTATAAATCTATTTTAGAAACTGAAAAAAATATAAAAAAATAAATATATCATTTAATAACCACAAATCACATTCAATTCGAATTTGGCATTTTAACAAACACTCGGTGTGCAAGGATTAACAAAATAATTACATAAAATTCAATACAAAGGGGATTTCACATCATGTTTTTTTTCAAAAAATCACAATTCACTAATTGGAATTTAAAGGAGGTTTGAAAGGTAATAAATACACATTCCTTTATTTTAAATGGAAAATGAAAATTTGAAACTACCTCAAACCACAAGCTCTTCAGAAATGGAAAAATGAAACAACTCTAAAAGGGTTCAATGAATCAAAATCATCAAAGAGGAACCTTATTAATGAAAAAAAAACATAATCTAAACTACAAGAAACAAGAACCCTAGATCAGAAAACCCAAAGGAGAATAATAACAAAGAACAAAATGAAAGAAGAAGGAATAGGGAGAATAAAAGAGTATATTACCTTAAAGAATAATGAAAAAACCATGAAGAATCAACATATTATCACCATGGTTGAATTATGGGAGACATAAGGATGAATGAAAGATCTCCTCTAGGTTTTCATGAACCAAATGGGGGGTGGGAAGAGAAATTTTCAGGCTAAAATCCAATAGGGGTAGAAAGGGAAAATCACATTTTTATTGAACTGGGCATAGTGCACAGTCAGGCAACATAGTTTCTTAAACCATGTACCAACCATGAAACCCTTGATAGACATACTAGGAACCCACATGGTTTGGATGCATGGTCAGGGAAATCATAAACTAACTATGTGACTTGGTTCTATTTAAACTGCAGAACCAAGCACATGACTGCATCATCTTTTAATCTAACCACGCCTAGGTCATGTATCCTCGACCAAAAACACCCCTGATGTACACAACTTCTCCTAGGAGCTGTACAGTTTGGATCAAACCAGGTTCTACCCATGCATCTCAAACCATGAATGTTCATAATGAAATAGAAATTTACTTAGCTATAGTAGGTCGTATGGTTTGCCTTTAACAATGCACTTAAACCATGAAATAATAGAAACTGAGCTTTAAAGTAGAAATTTTAATCCAAAACCTCTAAATCATAAGAGAAATGCGAAATGTAAAATGATAATCCAAAATAAAAGATGAAAATAAAAACTCTAGTGTGAAAATTCTTCTCACCATAATACTTTATACTTTTATAAAGTATAAATGTTTCATGTTGATTGAGTTAAATAAAATGCTTCACACATCCACAAGATTCAAATCCTTAAACCAATAACACATCAACCACCACTGTAAAAAATACATAAAATTCTACTAGAAAAAAACCACTAAAATCAACTGATACCATAAAAATGAAGGAAATTTTAATCCAAAAACCAAACACCTACCATGATAACTATTAGGCCTACACAAAGAGCCCAACATTCACCCAAGTCGACGGAAAAATCAAGGACATGCAACACTATAGGGAAGAGTTAATCTCTTAAGATATCTTTAAAGTAATACAAGTTAAAGAGATAGATAAAAGAAAGTGTTGACCTAATTTAACATGGGTGGCCAAAATGGACACCCCACTATTTTTAAATTCATTCTAGATAATCAAACAATACCAGTGGTCCAACATCAGACTTCAAAATTGTAACTTCACCACAAAAATCATGGGAAGGTATGAATGAAAAGAACTTGATGCACAATAAAAAATGATTCCAATGGAAGGCTGAAAATTTTAGAATACTCTCAAAAGAAATTATTTTTCATACAAATATTCTAAAAATATACACAACACCTAATTACATTTCAAAAAAAAATATGGACCCAACAAATAAAATGATTACAAAAAAGGAAATAATTACATCAAAAGGGACCTTAAAATAAATCTATATGAACATCTTACTCTTGCGAATGGGTTGGGGAATTTTCCAAATGGGGAAATCGGGATCCACGTTGCTTCGTGGAAATCCTGTAATCAAAACCATTGAAGGAGACACAATTTTTCACATGTATGACAAGAATTAACATATTTTGAACATAATAACTTCTTGTGACATGGACTACCACATTGATGATACACCAAATTCCTATTCTTCAAAGAGGCATACACATGATCTGAAGGCCTCTTAATTTCTCTAAGATTATCACTAACTTTAGAACACATTCTAATATATTTAAAATAACATCCTTAACCAAATTTGGAGATTGGAAGAGGATTGGATACCTCAATAACTCTTAATATTATTTCCTCAAGATGAATTGATTGCTTCACCATGTCAGCAAATGATGTCAAGATTAATTTTGACACCCTCGACTGCTGATTCAGAAGAATATTGTTTTGAAAATGTCAAACCTTCACTGATTATTCCCCATACCACTCTATTAAATAAGGAACTAGATCCAAAAAATGATGAATTAACTCCAATAATTATCTCTCACCATACTTAAGGAAACACATCTCCATCACATTATCTACCTTCTTATTCTTAGAGAAATAATTAAAGATGAATTTTGCCTTGAAAAAACCCAGGAGAGGTATTCCCGAGGCTTGTTATGAATGAACTACTTCCACCACTTCCAATATATAAATTCAAGCATAAATTTGACAAAATTATCCTTTAGAGACTCATGAAACTCAAGGGAACAAAATACCATTTAGATTTTTTATATCCCTTATTCTTCTTTAAAATGATCTGCCAAATCATAAAATAGAAGAGTATTCAACATCCAAAACGTGAGGATTATGTCCATATGTTGATCAAATATATAGACCAATAATGGTGAAATACCCATATTTTTACTTAAAATATCAATGAATTCCTTAGTGGGGGAATAATATAAATAAAAAGGAATCAAAACTGAATCAAAACTAACACACCATCAAATACTCTCCATATGAAAACACCAAACATAAAAGGAAACTAACTCACAAATTTCCCATTTTTTTTCAAAAATCCCTCTAAAATCAAATTCAAATCCAGTTTTTAAACTCTAGAATCGAATTCACTTGATTTTACATAAAACTTCTTTGAGTATTATTTAAAAAACCAAATTATTCCATTTCAAACCATTTCTATCATCATTAATAAATCCACATTTTACCAAATTTATTAATTAAAATACAATTTCATCAAAAATTATTTTATTTAACACCATATTACAAAAATAGTATTTAAAAATATAAGAAAACTCATTTATCATTTTCAAAAATATGAAACCTTACCACATGAAATAGGTTTTTCACAATTTCAAAACAAGGTTTTCAAAATGATCTCAAAATCAAGAGAAATCAAATCAAGATCACGAAGGGGGAACAAGTGTCAATGGGTGAATTGGAAACATGGTTGGAGACCATAATATATTCCTACCATAGTCATGGAGAGTCTATTAGGATCAAACCCCTATGACCACTTGTCTTTCCAAACCCTGTGAACTCATTGGAGACCACCAACCCCACTCCCATTTTAACCTTGAGTGATAACTAAAATCAAAAGACAAAGACTCAATATCGCACATCCCATGGTATCCCAAGGTTCTACATAGAAAGTGTTGTCCAAACTCTCCCTCATAACAACACCCCAAGTCCCAAAAATCCAAATCATTTTACCATGATAACCCAAATAACAAAGGTGGGTCTGAAAGCTTAGTCCTCTATAGAACCTAAGCTATGATACCATTTTTTCATGAACCAACCAATTTCAACCCCAAACTAGTCACCCGAGCTGGCATATGACAACCCCAACGTACATTACAGATTGCCCCTTTGGTGGTGAAAAGTGCCAAGGTAATCAACAAGAGGCTATGGGAACAATTCCTACCAATAAGAATAAACAAAATCAGTGAAAACCAAACAGGCATAAAAAAAATACACCAAATATAAAAAATCACATATAATGAAAATAAAAATAAACTAAACATGATGACCACCATGGGACCATGCATGTCACACACCAAACCCGAAAACCAACATCCCTCCTCAGTGATCGAGGCTAGGATAAAACCTTCAACCGATGTGAAAAACAAGAATGACACATAGGCATGATTATTAAAACTCAATATCCATTCCCATATAACCCATTATCAAAATAAGTTCAATTAAATTATAGTATCATCAGTTTTAGGGTTTAAAAAAATTTATAAAAATATGTTTTCACACATTTCTTTTTGAAGTAAATCATGGCCCAATTCACTTTTCATTCAAAATAAACTTATTTTTCTATGGTTTGAAGGATTTAAATTTAAATAAAGGAGAATGGGGAGACATGATTATATAAAAGGAAATGAGGGTGTAAAACATTTTAAAAAATATTTCTATAATAATTTAAAACTCCAACATCCCCTTTTAGAAAATAGGTTGACCATAAAAAATAATAGCTGCAAGAACAACATAAAAATGGAAATAGAAAACAGAACACCATAGACTAAATGAGATGGGGAACCTAAAGTATCCACTAATGATAAATAAATTCTATGAGAACATGGGAGTACCATGGTGCTTAGAGGATAAAATTTAACATACTAAAACCTAATTCATCTCATAGGCACACCTCACCCAATGCCATCAATCCCCCCCAAAGGATTGGTCTCACCCTCCCTGGCCTAACCGAGGGTATCAATCCCAATATAGACAAAGGTATATAATAATGGAATCATGGTAGAGCGTAATGAAAATTACTACAGTACACATTCTCCAGAAATAAACTATTTATTTTAGGTATTCATGTCATATTGAAATTGGAATAGGGGGATGATAAAAATACAACAACCATTTAAAAATAATAAGAATTATCTAGAAAACTAATCATCACCTCCGAGTCACCACAAGGAAAGTACCATTGCCATCAAATGATCAAAAAATGAGGGAATTTCCATGCCAAGGATCTACCATTCCCATTATCATCTATTAGTGAATGATATCCCTCCCATGGGAGTTTTGAAAAGAGTACCATCTATAAATGTTCCAAAGAAGCCTCAAGAATCCTTTTTGTGTCAAACCGTTTTCAGAAATGATCAAAAACAACATTCATGAACCCAAATCAATTTATAAATCAATTTTAGAAACCAAAACACATTTAAAATCCCAACTCTATCCCTTAAGAACCACAAATATATTTTAAAGGAAAACTGGGGATTTCGAAAAACACTTTGTGTGCGTGGTTATACAAAACAATTATATACAATTCAATAAAAAAAGGAATTCAATTTAATTTTCTTCAAAGAATTTTTATAAAAAAATAGGATAACTAAATTGAATTTAAAAGAGGTTTGAAGGGAAATAAATCAATGTTACTTAAATTTAAAGGGAAAATGAAAATTGGAACCTACCTCTAACCACAAGTGCTCTGGTAATGGAAACATAAAACAACTCCAATTGGGTCTAAGGAAGAAATATAATCCAAGGGTAACCTTAAAAACACAAAAAAACAAAATTTATACTCAATGAAATAGGAATCCTAGAAGAAAATAATGAAGGGAGAAGAAGAAACAAAGCGAAAATGAATTAAGAAGAGGGAGAAGAAAGGAGGGGTCTAACTTGAATAAGATCCTCAAAACATTCAATAATACACTTATAATCACCATGGATGAAGGTGGGGAGTATTGAGTAAGAAATGAAGATCTACCCTAGGGAAACACAAACCAATTGAGGGGTATAGGAGGAGTTTTGAGATTAAAATCCAAGATGGGTATAAAGGAAAATCAAATTTTTAATTAATTGGGAACTGTGCATAGTTAGGCCATGTGGTTTCCCAAACAGTGTTCCAACTGTGAACCCCTTACTGGACACATTAGGAATCTAAATAATTGTGCTACATAGTTAGGTAAACTATTAACCAACAATGAAGCTTGGTTCTAGTAAAACTATATATCCAAGGGAACGAATTCTACATGGTTTGGGTTAATGATGCTCAGGTCATTTACCCTTAACCCAAGACACCCAATACATGCATGATTTCATATTTTAGCCACAAGGTTTGGGTTATACCATGTCCTACCCATGTAGATCAAGCCATGAAATTTCATAATGAATTATAAAGTGACTCAACAACATATGGTTTCATGGTTCACCATTAACCATGAAACTAAATTATGATAATGGAGAAAAACAACCTGAAACTCAAAATTTGAATATGAAACCTCCAAAAATCAAGAAAAAAGTAAAAAAAGATAAACAAAAATAAAATAAAAAAATTAAAATAGGGGTGTGACATGTTAAGTAATTTTGGAGAAATTATCAACATGGACTAGAATTTAAACTTAATGGAACTCAGGATGATTGAATTATATGTAATTTATAATAGGATTCAGGAAAATCTATTTTCAGAACTCCCTTCATCAACATCTTATTATTGTTAGATAGCTACTGTAGTTAGTGTTTCTTATGAGATGTATTCTGATAGAAAACAATATTCTATTGAAGTATTGATGACCTTTTATCTTAATTATTTCACTTTGAAGCATCAAAATGGTTGAAAATATATGATAGACTTTTATAATATGATTATTATAAAGTGGACCATCTTGTGTGTTGATTCACTTTACATTATCATATGAAGAAGATCCATTTCTCTATGACCACTTGATAGTTATAATGTCTCTTGATAGAAGATAAAAGTATTTCTTCATATAGACATTTTATATATATGAGAGGAGTCAATGTATATTACTAATGAAATAAATGGAACATAATCTACCACTTCATTGATTGAAAATAAATTATTTTTCACAATATTTTTCACCTATGATTTTAACATTTTTTTAAAAAAAATTAGCAATCTTTTAAGGAAAAATACACAATGTTGTCGAGATAGTTTCAGTTTTAGATCTCAGGAGAGTTTTCGGTAGTTATTTGAAGGGTATTCCCTTAAAAATTTCTTGACCTAAAAACTAACCCTTCCTCCTCCCTGAAATTTGAGAATCCACCACTAAAAATTATATCCAACATTGAACCTATCAATAATCTTGAGTCGTCCAACTAATGAATTGTATGTGTATTTATATATGTGTTTTGTATAAAACCAACTAAACTACAAAAATTGTTATGTTTAATGTTTAATCGGTTTTGTGACCATAAAAAGGGGGATATTATTTGGGTATTGATGATGTATAATCATATCTCATGTGTTTTAGGTTTTGATGATCCCGAAAACATATTCATATATTTTTAGTTAATATTATTTTATGTTTTCTAAAAAGGTTTTAATCACATTTAGTTCAAATCTCTTATAATAGTTCAATATTACTATAATATTAATATCTATTGAATTTTTTTAAAATATTATAAAAAATAAGAAATGTGATAACATTGGAAATGTATTGTTTTTCTATTTAGGGAATTTATTTATGTGACAGAATTTCCATCATGAATCACTGACATCACTGAATTCGATACATGAAAAATGACTATCAAATCAGAAATGGTGATAATTAAACTATACGGTTTAGACTATGGGATCTTTGTTCCCCAAACTAATATAAATTTCCCTATATTTCTCTTTATGATTTTCTTTTTATTTCTCTCCTATGAAAATAAAATATCAAAAGAAATATTACCTTAATAAAGCGTGTTTTTAACTAAACAAATTGTCAAGAACTCAATTCACCCCCTCTTGAGTCTTTTCACAACTAAACTATAACCAACAAGAGTATATTTAATGAAAAGGTCTACATGTAGTATGATAAAATTTGAAACAATTGATTTAAAAGTGATTTTACTTGATATTAATATTAAATGGTATAATGAATATATTTTTAGAGAACAATTATAACGTCATTATGAACTCCTAAGACTGGTTGCATTATTTGTCTCTAACTAATTTAGGAATTAAATTATTTTTCACAATTGTTTTTCATTTAAATTTATATATTTATAAACAAAATCCATCTTATAAACCAACATGGTGGTACAATTTTGTATAATATAATAGGTAAAATTAAAATTCAGTGCTTGTAAGTTGCGTCCTAAAGTGCATGACCTTAGGTCATTAACTATGATTCATGCTTATGTCATAAGAATATACCGACAAATAATACATGAAAAATACATATATATATATATAATTTTTCCACCATTTTTAGGGAGTCTAATCACTTCTAAAAACTATTTTCACCAAAAAAATCATAAATTAAAAAAATGAACATCATTTTGTATCATTCTTTTTTTATGTAAACATAGATTTTAATGACGATTTTTAATATGATTATACTATTAGAAAATTTGATCTGTATAATAGGGGAGAGTGTTTAAATATTTCATTTGTGAAAAATTGTTGGATATTGGATGATGTGAGTAATAAAATAGATGTCCTTTCCACTTATGACAGGCAAATCAAATCTTTATGATGGGAACAACAACATGAAGTTGATGAATATGTGAAGCTCACTTATCCAACATTTCTCATTGATAAAAATGAGGAGGGTAAGAGTGAAAAATTGAATAATTATTATTTTACCACTTTTGAACACTTATAGAAGAGGTTATTTATGTATCCATTCTTGTCGATGTATATATGAGATATCAACAAGGTTTGGATAAATATTAACAAAATATTATAAAGGCTAATAAGATATATGAATCTCCCATATTTCACAATAAATCATTAAAACATATTTACAAATCTCATGATATAGAAGAAGAAAACAATATGGTTGTTGAATATGAAAATATTATTGAGGATGTTGAAAACATATATCTAACTATAACTAAAAAAATATAAGAGGCGTTGAGAAAAGAAGAGGAAATTAATGATGAGAATACTTAGAGAGATAGTGTTTTCTTTAAATAATTTCATTCTATTCTTATTGAAACAAAATTGGGCCTTACATATCACTACCTTGAATTTTTAGACTCACCCTACATATGTAATTTCATGGATGGTGAAGACAAACTTTAAGATACACATGTCGAAACTGAGTTCCAAGTGACATTTCCAAAATAAATATTATTCCATAATGACCTACATGAAGGGGTATATATTTTTATTGATTTATCATTCATTAATTATTCTCAAATTGATCTGTTAACTAACATTACCATTGATGAAATTTTTGGAATCTGAAATATAGATTTAGTCATGGATATCATAGACTACAAAGAAATTGTTGATGAAGAATGGGAGGAGGACCCATACATTTTCCTTCCCTCCACATTTCAATTTATACTACATTTCTCTAGGTAAGGAGTTACAGTACTCCATCAATGGGATTTTCTATAACCTATTTGATTCAATGTTCACTAGAAGAAAAATAATATAGTGATATATGTTAGAGAAACTCTTCCAACTATATAATTTTTAATGACAATTAAAATTGCAAACTAGAGGTAATCTGAAACCAATAAACACTGGTGTCTTCAAACCAAGATTCTTTTACCTTTCAATATATATTAATTTAATATATTTTTTTGAGAAATTTATTATTATTTTTTATTGATTCATTTATTTTTAAAGTAACAACCTCCATGATCATAACTCAATTCAACCATAAAAATATAAACACTAGTTTTTTTACTTTACTTAACTTTTTTTTTCTGAACATATCTTTTTAAATTTGTTTGAGCTTAAATAAAGTGACGTAAATTAAATTGTGGGTGTTGATAACTTGTTTTAAGGATTTTTTGTATGTTTCCATATTATTTTTCATTATTTTAAATTCTAAATGTTTTGTTTTTTTGCATAAAAAATAATTGTTTTTTTTTGAATCTTATGATTACTCAAATACATTGTGAAATTTAATCCAAATTGGTATTTTTGGAGTATATCTTGATTTGAATATTTGAGGATTGAAAATATTTCTAATTAGAATTTTAATTCCAAATTTCAAATCATTTCGTTTTAGGTTGTTTGGTTGATTATGAAACTCATGTTTACTAGTAATACCAAAAATTAAAATCCTTCCCAGACTAATAGACTTCTAAATTTTTTTAAAATATTATTTACCTGTTTATTTTTCTTGAGAATCATGAGATTTTTAGGATCTATACTGGTAATTATATCTCTTCAAAATCCTTAGTGACTATAAATTTTTTTTATAAAATTTATTCATTTTATTTGGTTTGAAACATTTTAATATAAGGCATACATTTAAATTTAATTTTTTATGATATATAATCCATGAATTACTCTATATATTTCAAAAAAAATAAAGGCTGATTTTTATTTACATGTCTTCACACTTAATATTTTTTCATTGATATTTAATTTTTAGTATTGGGGAAGGTACTTTTATGTTTTTTATTTGGGAAGAAACTTATTTTAGAGATTAAGAGGGTGTGTTTTATTGTTATGGGTGGTGTAGAGAAAGAGATTATAATAATTCATTATGCATAGTACTTCATTTATATAATTATTTTCAAGAAAATAATTTCAAACTGATGAAAATAATTAAAAATTTTGAACAAAGAAATGTGATAAAATTCTTTATTCTTCTTGATTTAATTTTGTTTCATTCATTAATTTAATTTATTTTCATCTCTACCTCAGTAAAAAATAAAAAGGGTGGAAATTTAATTATGATAAAATCCATTATTTCATCCATTGTTAGACTCATATACCATGAAATTTTAAAAAATGTGGGTGCTTTATATTTTTAGGGTCAATTGAGTGTGTAACTTCTTGTGTCTTAACATTAATATTAATGGAATTTTATTTACAATTTTTTCATCCTCCTTCTCATATTTAAATTCTAAAATTCCTTACCCTCCATCCCTTAATAAATGATTCGTCTCAAATAGTAATCATGATTGAAAATATATTAATGAATCATTGTGTAGAGAGATAAAACTTTTCCTAAGCCTATGAAGATCATGCATGCCCTTTGGAATGAGAATATATCCATATAATAATCCATTAGATAGAGAGAAATACATTTTATGGGAGGTAGGTAAGACATGAACATATTGACTAACATGACTTAGAATAAAATTTTATAATTGGAGAGGAGTTATAAAATGTCGTTTCATGTATAATGCATGATGTTTTCTTTAGGTACAATAATTGTGTCTCGTGTCAATTGATGTATTCTAATGTCATTGTTTACCTTAGTATATATAAATTCATGGGAGTGTGATGAATACATATAGGGGATAAATGAATATCATATTTTAAAACATTATATTTTAGAATATCAATTTTTAATTACATGAACGTATTTTTAAGGGTAATTTTCATATTTTTTGGATTTTAGAATAATTTGTGCTTAATTTTTAAATGGATTAATTTTGTTATTTTATTTGTTATTTTATATTTATGGAAAAACATTTTCTACACAGAAACAAAATAAAGAAACACCTTTTTGTATTACATACATGCTTGGATACGTTTTATTCAATAAAAGTAAATACTAAATCCAAACTTATGAGGCCCAAAGAAAGCTCTGAATTAGGGCCTTCTAATGTGTTCATAGTTTGGAATTTTTTTGAAGATAAGAATATATCTCACAAAGTACTATCAAAAATGAGAAAAAAATATTAAAATATGATATAGTTTAAGTTTCGTAAAAAAATTAATTTACTATTTATACACATGATTCAGCCTCCTAAAGGTAATAAACTAATTGGAAACTGATGCATTGGAATTATAATAGTTTTCAGGATATAAGCATTTTCATGATAAATTTGGTCATATTATTGGATACATGTGTCTAATTAAGAACAAATTTTGTGTCATAATATATATTCCATAAGTAAAAATACATCAATTAAGACCACATTATAATATTTTACCGTTTAATAGGAAAAACACAACAAAATTTGTAAGAAATATTTTGAGGGAAAACTTTTATACCATATCCTTAAAAATATAATCCTCCACTGCCTTTTAAGGTTTACCTATCCATTTTTTATAAGGAAATTATTAGTTTTTTGAGTAATAATACTATATATTTCTAATATATTATCTTATTTTATCTTATACCCTTTATTTTCTTCCCTTTTGTATCCCAAATGTGATTCCATAGTCTCCCTGATTATGGATTAATAACCCCTAATGTTATTCTCAAAGAGAGTGGTGATTCTTTGAGATCATTAAAATTCCATTTTTTCAAGTTATTTTATTCTAATATTCAGTTAGTGTTTAAATTGATTAGGGTATAGTGTCACTCCCAATTCCCTGTTGCTATCTTCTTTCTCGTGTTAATTATTTCTACACTCCATCATCGTTATAAGGAAAAATATAGTAGAGTAGAATTTTAGTGATAAAGTGATAGAGATAATCCTTATTTCAGATGTTTTAGTGATGGATTATCACATTTTAAATAAGGTCATGTTGAGTGATATCTCATGATATCTATATTGGATGGTATAAAGGGGATATTTGGAAATAAAAATTATGACATTACTATGAATTTATAAGAGTGTAAGTATCCCTTATGACTATCCTCTTTATGTATTCCTTGATGTTTTGATTTTTTTTATTTTAATTTATATATTTAGATATCACATGAATTTTATAAATCCCCTATCGTGTTATATTTCAGTTTAAGAAAATAGTGTAAACATAAATTCTATATGACTGAGTAGCCTCCTTAAGAGATAAACCATGGGTCTTAATCTATGTTTCATGATTGGGTAATAAAATTGTATAGTCTAGGAATCCATGGAAAATTACAACATTTAAATTTGGATCCCTTTCTAGGGAGGCCAAATAATTTAACGAATTACATTTAACAATAAAATCATAAATTTTAAAAAATAAATAAATTTAACTTCATCGTATATCAATATTTTCATAGTTAAAGGCTGATTGTTATTGTGATTTTTTATTATTGTTCAATTAAATATTTGGATAAGTATAGATTGGGAGATATATTGATGATTCAAGTCAAGAATTTTTTAGGATGCTTCATGAAGTGGGATGAAAATGGAGATCATTCCAGTTTTTACCAAGGATATAAAATCTTTTTTGGGGGGAATAACAACATAAAATTAATGAAGTAATGTTTTTTCTTAACGTACTTATAGTTGTAAACTCAAGGAGGTTGGGAGGGAACCAAATGAATATCTACCACTTAACCTCTTTAAACGATTTCTAGAATAGGTTCTTCAAGAAATAATGCTAGTTTATGTCCATGTGGGAGATAAAAAATATTTGGATTAATATTCGTTTGACTTTTTTTAATATAATAAGTTAAGTGGTTCACTAAAATTTAATAATGAAAAATAATCACCTCTCTACTTCTCTCTTGTTATCTATTATACACAGTGGAGGTGATCAATTTTAATTAGATTATGGAGAAGATAGACTACCTGACTCTAACTTTAACTAATTTACTTGAAGAAGGATTGAGAAAATGCGAGGAAATTAAAGCTTAGATTATTATTAGAGATAATATCTCTGATAAGTCATTTATTTATTATTTTTTGGAAACTAAACTAATAATTACCTTCCACTTATTTAACTTTCCATATTCTATAAATAGATGGAGTGAATCAGAGTGTGATTATAAAAACGAATGTGATTTTATTGATAGAGTTATCAGGGCCCTTTCTAGTATAAAACTTATTCCAAGGTAGAATATTTTAATTGGATGATTATTATAAGTATTTAAAATTATTTAATTATGTTTAAATTTATATTTAGCAAACATTTAATTTTATTGATTTTTTTACACAACAAATATGGATCACAAAAATGTTTTTGAAGTAGCCAATGAAGTTGTGGAAGAAGAAAAATAGGTGGACCAATAATTTTTTCTCCACCCACCTTGAAATATATAATACATATATCTATAAAAGGAGTATCATTAATCTATCCAGGGTATTATCTATAAATTATGTGAAGGTTTTCACACTAGAATAAATAATATTTAATGTTTTTTTGAGGAACTCTACCTGCCATCTAATTTTAGTAGACAATTGGAACTATCAGATAAAGGTAGTGAAAACACAGTAATGACATGGAGATTTAAGGTAATATTATTTTCAATTTTCTCTTATTTTTATTTATTTATATTTCAATAATTTTTTCATTGTTGTTTTTTGATTTATTTTAGTTTTAATGTGCCAACAATGATAAACATAACACAAAGCTACTATAGAAAAATAAACCCAGGATGTGTATTTCCTTCCAAATTAATTTATTGCACTAATGTTTTTAAAACCAATTGAGCTTAAATAAATGATATTTAAATTTAAGTATGGGGGAATATTAATTAATTTTTAGTCCTTTTTGTGCATTATCACTTTTTAAAATAAATTTTATAAATTTTTCTTTTTTAAATATTGTAGTATTTTTTGGTTAATGAGTTTAATAGAATTCCTGGGAAAATTCAAATAAAATTAGTAAATTTTGAAAATTTATCAATTTTAACAATTATGGATTTAAATGATTTATAATTATATTTTTATTTCTTGATTTACAATATATTAATTAATGGATTATTCACTGATTGTCAAACTAATCTTCACTAATACTATCAAAAATGAAAATCATGACCATAACAAGAGGGTTTTGAAAATATTTTCAACATCCTTTTTTCGTGAGAGTGTTGAAGTCTAGAAACTTTTATTATTTACATTTCAAAGATTTAGAGTTCATAAATTTTATATATGATTGAGCCGGTTTTTTTTCAATCAAAACATTTTAATTGTATTCCTGCCTTTAAATATACACTTTTTTCCAAAGAATTCATTAATTATTTTATTGGTTTAAGCCACATTTTAAGAGAACTTTTCTTATCCACCATCATTCTAAATATTTTTTTCATTGATATTTCTTGTTTTAGTGTGCGGGAACAACCTTTCACATTTTATCATTGTTAATTATCCTTTTTATTGTTGTGTGAGGCTTATTTAATTATTTTTGGTATGGGAGAGAGAGAGAGAAATGACAATGAGTAATTATTAAATATACTTATTTAATATTACCCTTTTTTCTTAAAAATTAAAAAAAAAGAAAAAAATAATAATAAAAGATATATAAGATTGAATTAATTATTGTGACTACTTTCTTGATTTTTTATTCATTGATTTTTTTTTCAAATTTCGTCTCATCATCCATGATAATTGATGAAAAATAAATTGAAAATCCAAATCAGTATAAATTTCTTCATTACATAAATGGTTTTAATCATGTCACATGACATTACATAAAATGGGGTGGGTTGTTTCACATTTATAAGGTAAATTGAGTGAGTAAGATACTATATTTTCACTGGAATAAAGGAACCTCAACTTTCCTACCATTGAATTGTTAAATGGATTACCCACTCACCTACAGCCAGAAAATTTTCAAAATTATTACTAAAGTTAAAAACATTTTTAGGGCTAATGGTTTGGTGAAATGGAAATTTTCCCAAGATAATTTTCTCTATTCATGTTCTTTGAAATGAGAAAATGTACAAATAAAAATCATTGACTTAGAGATATACACATATCTTGGGATTTAGGTGTTACATGTTCATAGGGATTACCATGGGATTGAATGGAATTTTTGGATTTGTGAGAATTTATTGAATTTCGATCGATTTCTAAGGGATGATAATTTTATATGGTGTTATAATTTATTAGTGTTGTAAATTATTCAAAGAGATTTTTTGAACATATAATAAATGATTTCAAATGATTGTATTTATTATATTTGTGGGATTTTTTAATCTAATATATTTATATTATATATACTATAATGTAAATTTTATAAAGCCTAAAAATAGTTATTTTTAGGGTAATTTTCATATTTTTAATATTTTAGAATAATTTTACACTAATTGAGGAAGTGAGTTAGCATTTCAATTAAATGTTTTTTTTTGTTATTTTTGTATTTATTCCATAAATTTTTATAAATGTATCTAAATTGAAAAAGTAGTATTAAATAATATATATTATACATTATAATTTTTTTTGGAAATGATTAGTCCTAAATTATGAGCTCCAAATTAATATTTTAAGTGGGGCTATTGAATAAGTACACCATTTGGATGAATTTTGAAGAAAAGTCCAAATATCACAAAGTACTAATTATTATAAGATTACATTTTATCTAAACATAGATAAGACACTAAAGATAAAATTCATTTTAAAATGATATTTGAGATTCATATTCATTTATGGTAAAAAAATTATAGTAATTTAGGGAATTTTAATTTGAATAGTCTATCGGACCATAAATTTTTTCTTGAGTTTTTCTCTCATAACATTGTCTATATGTATCAAATTTATATAAAATTTTCAATTAAGAGAAATAAAATAGGTAAAAAAAATATTAATCAATACATATTTTCTCTATTTAATCATTTATTTGTGCCGATATGGTCTAACCTTTCGAGGATATATTTTTTAGGAAAATCCGCCACATTATTTTCATATAAATATGCACCTACACTTCCTTTCATGATTTAAAAATTCAATTATAAAAGAAATGGTGGGGTATTATTCATGTAATAGTATTATAAATATCTTATATATATATTATATATCTTCTTCTAATATCCTTTAATATTTTGTATCTTTGGTTTCTCGAACAATGCTTCTCCACTATCCATGGTTGCGGAGAACCAAACCTTGTTGTTGTTTGAGGTTGGAGGTGGGGAGTAGTGCTATTTGGAGTTTTTTGTACATAAATATTTAATTGTTATTTTATTCTAGTGTTTTAATAGTTGTTAAATTTATTAGATTATGTTGTGACTCCCTTTTCACTGTTACTGTCTTCATCCTCCAATTAATGCATTCATCTCTCCTTCTTCGTTATAATATTTCATATGGTGGATTATAATTATGATTTTGAGGTGAGTCATATTAAACAGAATTTTGAATTATTAGTGTAGAATAATATATTTTTTTAATATGAGGCTATTGAGTGACAGGTATTGATCTCAACATTGAATGGTATAATTATGAAATTTTTAGAGAATAATGATATCATCATAGTAAACATCTAATGGTGAAATTTTTCTTTCTCACCATCATATTTATGAATTTCCTTATGTTTTTTTTCATTTTATATTATATATTTATATATCACATGAATTTTATAAACCATCCAGATATTATGATTTAGTTTAATATAATAGTGTAAAGATGAATTTAGTGCATGTGAGTAGCCTCCTTGAATAAATAATCCTCGATCTTATACAAAGCTACATGAATATGTAATTAGAGTATATTTTCTGAGGATATATGAAACCAACCCATGCATAATGGTCACATACATTCATCATGAGTTATAAAGGATTATAAATGGACTCTGTAGATCATTTTTTTTTGTTTCATCATGAAAATATAAGGGTGTTCTTATGGTGTGGAGTATAAAATCAATCATGTATATATGACTGACATGATAGAAGGAATTTGGATTTTTTAAGAACTTTTAATGGGATGTTGAGATGGCAGTGAAATATCAGAATGTATATAAATATGATTTTTTCTAGCTCTATGGGAAATAATATACTTAGAATTCATATATCTTGTAAAATAGATTTTGGATATCAGTATCGGGCATTGGATAAAGTTGAGGTTATTTGAGATTGAATCAAATCATATATACATTGAGGATAATGTAGAGATAATGATGTATTGTGTGTGTGGTTGAGTAACTAACCACTAACTATCTCATGATGCCTTTGGGATTTAAGAAATCATCATTACGTGATAAATTGACATTTTAGTGGGTGTGGATAAGTGTTTTTTGGGTAAGGCATACATATGATAATTGGATAGTTTTATTCATATTATCAAATGTGATGATGTGGAAACTATATCAAGAGTGTTGTTCAGAATGAGGATGATGTGGTTTGGGGACCAAATTATGGGTTTTCTTGAAACATCCAATGTATCCGAACATGGTGGATGGAGTAGCATAGTTTAAGGGTGTAGGGAATAAAGAGATTGAATGTGTAATGTTTGTATTGTATTGATGGTAAATGTAGGTCATGAATTATAAGTATAGAACTGATGTTTTTTCTGAAGTATGGGAATAATTTTAATGGGTATTTCTCAATAACATGTAGTTTTAATTATTGTTCACAGACCAATTTTAATTTTTTTTATCTTGGATCAAGGGGTTCCACATGAATTACGACATAGATCATAATTCTAAGGGTTGGAATATATCTAATAGATTGTTTTTTATAGGGATCCGTTGATGAGATGTGTTTCAACTGGTTGGATGAACATTTGAGTGGGTTTGGGGTGTCCAAAATCTATATTTATGCTTTAGATTCCCCATTATGATATGAAGGGTGGTCGTTTCACTATAATGTATTTCAATAGATGGTTGTCATGGAATATATAAGGAGATATTATTCTGTGATGGCTTGAGGGTCTTGGATATATGTTTTTTCAAGGGAGTCATCATGTTGTGTATCATAAGGGTTTCACTAAAAGATTGGTGTCATAGGGTGACAAGGGGTAGAGTATGAGAGTCCAGTCACGATGGAGGGAGGTCCGGCTTTTGGGTGGAATAACCCTGAAATGTTTTATCATGTTAGGTCTATGAGTTTTAATTCTATTATAGTGTCTTGATGAGGGGGTTCCCTATCCACCTAGGGTTAGTCAAATCATGACTAGTGTTGGGTCTTCCATAACCTAACAGAGCGAGGGTGCACCGTGATTGCTTTCCTGGGTTGTTTTCTACACAAATAGAAGGCCCTTCTATTTTGGGTCAGCATCCTCATGTTTTTGTGGATAAAAGGAATGAGGAGAGTTCCATTTTAATATGTTTCTCTACCTATCATCCCCTTTTTTCTTTCTTCATGGTTTAAGGGTGGTTCATGGATGGTTTGGAGGTAGATTGCTAGTGATTTCTCTCCTCTAGTTCCCTATATTCTTGTTCTCAGTTATTTCCACTAATTTAGTGTGATTTTTGTATAGAAATTTGGAAATGATTTCACTATTTAATGGTGAAGTTCCCCTCATCGAATATTTTGTGTGTGTGTGGTGGTTAGATAACAATTCAAGAGAATTATTACATGTCATTGATCACTATTTCTTTTCAATGTATGTCTCTCAGTAGATATTTTAGTATTTTTTTCTATATGGCTAATTGGGAGTGTGTTGGGTGATAGGGAACATTATTGGGTTTTTAAGGGTATTAAATTTAAGATCTGTGTGAGGTTATTGATGATTTTTATGATATGGTATTTCTTTGTGATTTTTTAGAAGGTTATATATTTCTTGAATTAAATGAATATTTAATTATAAATTGTTATTAGTAATTATTTATTGTGTATGTATTAAAATAGAAGCATGGGAGACTATGTATTAATGTATGAGGAATGAATGGGATAGTTCAATGACTTGTATATCATTATGAGGGGCTAAATTGGATATTTATATATGTGTCCCTTATAATAAAAAAACATTTGTATTTTTATGCATGACAGTGAATGCATATATGTTTTCATGTGTTTTGATAGAATAATTTGTGATTGAAAGCATCCTAGAGAGAGATAGGGTAGACTAGATCCTCATGGGTCTAGAATACTACTCTTTATAACCTTCTATAAATTATAAACACTTGGAGATAATTTCACCAATGGGTGAGGGTCCCAGTTAAGTTGATGAGATATATCATATATGTATCAGGATAAAAGATGAAACAATAATATAATAGGTTGGTTCCCTCTATATAAGTAGTCATAATAGGATTAGAGTAAGAAATAATGGTTTATATAGTCCAATATAACAAGATTGATGAGATTCATGACATGTTCAACAAGTGGGATAATCCATCTAGGGTTGAACACATGTGGAAGAGAGTGTCTTCTTCTAGATAAACAACTATAAGATACTCCATAGGTGATATGAAATGAGGCATTATCATGGGTTGGGGTAATTTTTTTATGGAAATAGAATCGGGTTTTTGAGGGTTCTAGAGAGAGTTATCTTGGGGAGATCCCTCATCAGTGGGACCAAGTTATGACACAAGTTTTAACGAATGATCAAACCCCACATATTTATTTTAAGATCATATAGATCCTACAGGATATGTTACAATCATGAGGTGTGTAGAATGATTTGGTTCCATTTATTGGAGACAAATATGTTCTCTTAGATATTAGAATGTGACTTTAGTTATGTTTCAGGTGCGTTGATGGCATGAGAGGCTAGTCAAGAGAGAGGCCCAGCTGGGTGTATTCTTGTGAGGTTGTGGGATGGGTTGTGTGAGATTTTTTATATTTAATGTTTGTTTTATTGTCGTATATGGACCACGTTTTTAGTGATGGTGGATCAAAAGGCCTATCCCTCCATTGAGTGAGAACACATTAGCAGGACCAACTTACCTGAAAGGGAGTATAGGATGTACTAAGATTTCTAGGCTAACCTTACATGTGAAAGTGTGGGTTGAGCCTTGATAAAGTATCATACCTCGAGTAATAAGTTAATTTTTAGGATCAAACTCACCTTGAGTGATAATGTTTTAGTGTGGAGCCAACATTGAGTATAATGAAATAATTGATATGAGGTACGAGACCCTACCTTAAGTGAGATTGGAGTGGTTAGTTATTGGACCCACTCTGAATAATAGGTAATGGAGATTATATATATGACCTTACTTTGAGTGATATGGTTCAGGTCATGCATTTCATGGGTGTCCTCCCTAGAGTGAGAGTTTGGTATTGTAATTTGTATGAGATTCTAAAATGAATGGGTTTTACATCAAGAGTTGGTGTGATGACATACCCTCCATATTCATGTAAGGGCCAAGGAAATGGATTGTACTATATAATGAGTCTTTCTATATAGATTGGGACTATGGAAAGAGGAAAATAGTATTCATATTTAGGTTAAATAAGATGTGGTATACTGTTGTGGTGTTGTTTTTAGAACATGATGGTTCAATGTGGACATATAAACTATCGAGTGTCATGGTGACATAAATAGAACACTATGACCAGATGCACATGTTAAATGTAGTTGTATATTTTTTTCAATGAATACACATGGTCACCAATTCATATATTAGGGTAACATGGTAAGACCCATACCCTGCATTGGCACCTTGGTGTGTATAAACCTTTTGTTTATTTTATAGGTTGTGTATTACTTTTGTAGTAGATTAGGCTAATTATCTGAAATGGTATTGTGGAGGTTTATATTGGGTTATATTTAGGGGACAAAAGTATGACTGATATGTGTTTTCTTCTTTATTTTGTCTATGTGATCATCCTAGTGGGAGATAAGTGTTTTGTATTTATATAACAACATACATGTTGTTAATATATATTGGATAAGTTATTTTTATAAAATTTAATTATTCTTGTAGATTTTGTATAGTTATATATATGCTAATAAAGGTCAGGAAATAAAGGTAATAGTCTCTCTAATATATGAATAATTCCATATTTTCAAGTTGGAAGACTTTGGTATATTAGGATGCATCCCTATGGTTATGTAATGCACAGAATGATATTATGGTAAGTGTTCTACGACCAGGATTATACACTAAATTAGTTTTATCTATTCAGAATACCAATCCAAATCACCTAATAGCTATCTGAGAATAATATCATTTTATTAAATCAAGATTCACCATAGGGTCACTCAATTGTTTGTTCATGGTCATTGAATATTTTTTAAAGAAACTTAGGAAACTATTGATCAAAAATAATATCTAAACTTTCAACCCTATGAATACATTGGATCAAACATAGACCATGATAAATTGAGACATTCCATTAGTTGTAAAATGTATCCTTAGTACGGTAATCTCAATATTATATTATAGAACAATAGAAACATTCATCCAAACTAATAAATCGTTAGAGGGTGAGCATATCCTTAGTAGGTGATGTGAGTTGAATTTCCTTAGATGTGACCACAAAATGTTAATTGGGTAAAGTAGGTGTGTTGAAATTATATCATTCATCAGACCATTTTTATTCCTCTAAAAATAGGATTTAAATTAATAGAGAGTTATAATGTGTTTTTTATGTTTTCGGCTCTTGATATTCCATTGGACGACAATGAATTCCCCATTCAAATCTATAAGATAGTGTTGGGGTGGGATAATATCATGGATGTTTATCCCATATTTAATTAAATATTTTATATCTCTAGTATGTCAATGCATCATCTATTGAGAAGTGGACATTGTCTAAAAATGATAAACATATGGTTATGTTGGGATTACTATTTACTCTCACTACCCGAATCGAAGCTCCACTAACACTAGTGTCTCTTCAAACAGTGACTTGATAAAAACTTGGTGTTTATCATACCACTATAATGATTATGTTGAATATATTTCCTCATTAACATACTCCAAGGGGGTAGTATCAAGATTCACTAAAACAAAAAATAGTATCAATTATGTAATCTGGACACTATGTTAGCCTCCTAACATATTTATAGACCCTATCATGGATAGCATGGTCTTTCCAAAAGAATTTTTATTTCTTTAAATACTCTCAATATCTTTATTAGATTTTAAAATTCCTTCATATTCCATTTCATCCAATGATCTACTCTATTCGAAACAATCATTATTTTAAAAAGCAATGTTGTTCAATCATTTTATACACAACGTCATGAATGATCTATATTTCTCTGAATTTTTCCAAATTCATCAATATTAAAATAATATAATGAAACATGGTGTTACACTGAAAACATTATAAAAGGACACTAATAAACATGTTTAAGGGAATAAAATTAACTTATTATGAATAGAATATAAAAAATTATTTTAGTAAATCACTTCCCTCACTAATGAACTGTTAATTTTATGAAAGTAATTAGCGTCAATAAGATCCAAAAATGTACATTCTAGTCTTTGACTTCTGTTTGGAGAAAATAAAGGTTAATTATAAATTGAATAGTTATATAAGATTCCCAAATATTATTAACTTTATAAATATATCATTCTCTAGGACTTCATATGAAACATAATAATAAAATATAATGATATTTTCTATATGAAAATATTATATCTCTTCTCCACAATCTTTTTTAGATTTTAGAATTCCCCAAATTTGTCTACCCTGCATTGATGACTAAGAAATTATTGATTTTTTCCAATCCATGAAATTTATAGAACTTATATAATGAAAATAAATGATTAAAAATTATGAATATCCAAATGATATGTACATCCAAGGTCATATTTATTAATTGAGAAATATAATTAGGGATTGGATAATAAACTCTAAAAATACTCATCACTTATTGATGTTTGAAACTCAAAATGACACACTTTTACATGTTATCTAAATAATATTTCCTTATCAGTTCCCATGTCATCATGTTAATCCAATTAAATGAAGTTTTCAACATGACATATAGGGAGGCTATGAGAAGTATAATATTTTATGAGACAAGTTACCAATGATTGAATTTATATTATTAGTGAGTTCATGTCAGGATTTAATTAACTGGAAACCTTTTTAGTTAATTTAAATTTGCCCTAATTTGGAAAAAATATTTTTGTTACCAAATATGTGTCATAGTGTATAATTATACAATTATTATTTGCTCATTTAAAAAATTTAAAAAATTTAAAAATACACTCCAATACAAAAACCCAAGGCGAATAAAAAACAAAAAATGTAAACAAACCAAAATCCTAAAATATAGGAATGCATTGTCTGCCACACTTATTATATGTAATTTCGTTGGTTCATATGAACATAATTAATGAATTTAAAAATAGGAAAACATTCATATAATTAAATTAGTGGGATAGACTAGTGGGTTTTTGATAGAATGATTAGAGGAGTTCACTGAACTTTAAAGACTCATCTAGATTTCTCTCATAGTAATTCATTACTCAATATGATATCATTGTTATATATTTTCTTAATCCTTATAAGGTTATTTATATTGCACTAAATATTCTAACAAAATTAATTATAAATTCCTACATGCCCTCCTAATATCTAATGAACTTCCTATTAAATCTTATATTTCTTAAGAATCTGCAAATTTGTTAAGAGGAAGACATAGTCTCAACAACCTCATCAGAAAAAAATCATTGTATTTTTGAATTAAATGAGTTAGTTATAAATCTATCTTAAAAATTATTAAACTAATATCCTATAAAATCCTACACTCACTAATAATTACATGACATGACTAATACATGTGGGATAAGGAAAATTATTGATTATTTAAATCTTTAATTTATTTACATAAATTCCTTTCCTTTTAATAACATTTCCTAGAATGAATATTTTTTTCAAACATGAAATGATATTTTTTAAAATTTTGCACAAGATTATTTTCCATTTTTTCATTCAAGACTTCATCTAATTAAGATAAGAAATGATCAAATGAATTTCAAAAAACAATAAAATTATATAGAAAAAATTCAAGTAAGTCATCATTAAAATAATAAACTATGATTTCTAATCATCAATATAATTATTCTAAAGTATTAAATAATGTTAATTATATTAGGTTATAGGAAACATAGCTATATGGGTTGGTGAAAGTGTATTTATCTTGGTTATAAATGTAACAACCAAGACTTTTATATATAGAATTTTTTTATTTGAATAAACATTTTTTCTATATTTATGATTATAAATTGTATAAAATGAATTGGAAACATAGTGAAAATAAAAAATAATATATTATATTAAAAATAAATTTATATATTAAATATAATATATAAATTAAAATTGGTAGAAAATAAAAAAAAAACTAAAATATAAACTTTTGGATCATTTCGATTATCTAGACTTATTAAAATTTGGAACAACAACATAAAAAATTAAAAAACAACATTTGTAATATAATTCATACATTGAAAATGAATAATATGAATCCTTGAGTTAATGATGAAATAATGAATTAAAAGGTATTTATATGAAGTATTAAACTAAATTGACCATTAAAATAGTAACTTAACTATAAGAATAGTAAAATTGGCCATTAAGAATAGTAGTTTGACCACTATAAAAGAAATTGATATGAATTAACCTTAAAATTCAAACATATTATATCAATTTACATGAATATTCATTAAATATCAAAATAAATAACATTCTGAGATGTTATAGGTTTTCTGTATTTAAATATTATATAAATAACCAACTCATTTTAGAGACAACCTTCAACTTATCCAATTAATATTATTCATAGAGGAAACCATTATAGACATATCATACCCAATGTTGTTCTTCATAACATGGGGAATTAAAATATAAAAAAAGTGTGATATCAAATTCTCTGTAACAATAAAAATAATGGATTAAAATAAAAGATCATAAATTAGTATAAGATGATCTTGGGGGTATAGAGACAAAATAAAGGTGCCTGAATGAAACATAAGTTATTCATAAGAAATATAATATTGATCATAAATCATGGGTCATGGAATAATGATTTTTTAATAACAAAAGTCATGACAAATATGAGTTTTGATACATGTGCCAATAATCGTTTCTTAACAGAGTGCTGTGGCATTATAATGATTAATTTGCATGAGTATAGAAAATAATTTCATTATTTTAAGGATCACTATAATGAATATCATATCCTAGTGTGCAATGTATCATAAAATAATGGATTGTGCTTACTCTTCCTTCCAATAAACATAGTGGATAGAGTCCCATAGTGGATTGGGATTACTTCAAACTCACATAAAAGTAATCTGTGGAGATATAAGTATTTTTCCAATGCATTAGAGTGATATATAATTTTTTTACCATCCATATCAAAATGAAAACCCATATATATGTGTTCCATATGAACTTTAAAACATTCATAATTATTTCATAGAATAATTAATCAATGAGAATTAAATAAGATTAAAAAAAGTTTACATAAGATATAATACTAATACTTCAAAAAATAAGGTGAATGGTATCTTTAGATCCTATCACTACTTAAGAATATAAAATAGTAAAGGATGTTGAATAATTTGTTAAAACATTATAATAACTTAAAAAAATAGCTCCTGAAGAATTAGATAAAATAACGGTTTCTTTTTAATACCATATACGTTAAAATAAAATATTTCAAAAATATTTTTTTATAAAAATAAAAATAAAATATATTAAAAATATATTCAATAATTATAAAAACATTAATTGTAAGATTTATTAAGAAAACCAATGGAAACATTGGGGAAAGAAACATTAATGAAAACAATAAAAAATATTCCTTTCACACTATTTTAAAGGGTGTAAAATTCCATATAAAATAAAATTATGAAATCATTGATATAGTGAAAAGGACTTCTATAATATTATATGTGAATATATAAGAAATATTCCTAACTAAAAAAAGAATATATGAGGTCAGACCCAATTATGACCGTCATATTCATTTAATTATGAACTAAAGATTGGGGAAATGGTACGAAGATAAGGAATTTATAGAAAATATCTACAGTAGAAGAAAATATTTGTGCTTTAAGGATACCTAAAATAAAGGTGTCCCCTAGTGTATGTTTAAAACATAAAATATTTTCACTTAAATACGGGATTGCAAAAACAATTTTACCTCCAATTTTTTCATGGTCATAAGTGCTCTAAATAAATTTATAAAAAATCATTTTACTTAGTCATATGCATAAAAACCATCATGATTAAGTTATATAATAATATTTTTGTATAACTCCTTATTACCAATATATTAATTTTTTATAGTTGATGTTATTATTAAGGGGTTAACTGTTCAATTATTCTATGTATAATTCAGTTTAGAGGATCCATTCCTTGATCTTTAATCTTGTGTTAATCACCTCTAGAATTTTCAAGAAAATGTAATATATATTTTTGATAAAATTATAAATCCCCTGGTCATTTAATATGTGTTTTAGTGATATCTTTCAGGAAACATTAAACTCTTATTTTTGGTGATTAAACAATTCACAAAATAATTGAATTTATTGGTGGCCGGACCAGATTATCTTGTCGACAGTGGACGGACCGGATTGTCTTGTCGGCGTCATGCTCCGACGATGGATCCACCGTCGTCCGACTATGAATAGTAGTGCATGGTGATCTGGCTTGTCTCGCCGGTAGTATGATTGGAGGTGAAGTTGGATTTCGCATTGAAATTCTCCTCGAGGTGGATGTGCGGCTCGAGGTGGACACGTGGTTCATGTTGTTTTTGAATTTTGAATTTCTAAAGTTGTCTTGGTTTTGGTTGATTTTTTATTTGGTTGTGAGGTTGCCAGTTATCCTAAACCGGCTTTATGAAAATCAAAAAAATATTTTCAGTTATTGGAAAATATAATTTCATATATTTCCATCAAATAATATTTTAAAATATTCAATTAATATTCATTAAATCATTTTAAATTTATTTTATTTATATTAATCATTACTTAGTTTAATTTCATAAAATAGTTTATTTAGGTGGTAAAACCAATCCAAAATACATATTACAATGATTGAAAACTAAATACATAATATTGTATAGTAAAAATATATTATATTAAATATTTGGATGAATAATATAAAAAATAATGATTAATTATAGAATAAACATTACATTTAGAACAATAATAATCATGTAGATAGACTCTTTGGAAGTAATGTATCTGGGAATCCTTGTGAAAAAAGGTTCCTATAAGTAAGGAAGGATTTTTTGGGAGAAAATTATTGTTGGGATTAATGTTAATTAAAGGCAATTTTTGTCAAAGTTAAAAGGGCAGGGGAGGGTATGAGTTCATTTATAGCTATGAATTGGTGTCATTTGTTTTTGTAAATACCAATTCTGGAATATAAAAGGAATTTCATTTTCAAGAAGGTGGGTCCAATAAAGGAAAATAATGAAGTCAAAATGAGTAGTGATCAAGAAATCCATAGTCCACGCATTTAGAGATAAGTTTTTTGTGATATTCTATTACTTTTCTTCTTAATTTTACCATTTTACATAATTTTTCCTTTATCATGATAACTAACTTTTAACTTAATAAACTATTTTTATGTCTTAAAAGGGAATATGTTTTCCTAATTTTGATGTCCTGATTAAATTTTTTTATCTACTTTATATATTTCAATTTCAAATATGAAAAATTTAATTTCTAAAAGAAACCATATATTATATTTAAAATTATTTTTTATATGGAAATATCTATTTGAAAATTATGTTTTCTTAATGTTTTTTCATATCAATTACTAATCATATGACTGTTGATCTGCTGAAAAATTAAATTTAATTGGAGTTATCAATTAATAGTGGTAATATTAATTTATTAGGATAAAATTAAAATTTCTTAAAATAAAAATTCTTTGAAAAAATTATCTATTTAGAATTACACTATTTTAATCTCATCCCATGAAAAATTATTATTTATCTTCGAAATATTTTATTTTATCATTCTTTTGTGTTATAATCTTTTTATTTATTCAATAAACACTTAAATATAACCTACCCAGTATGGATGAATACCCCATATCCCTTATCATGGAAAATTAAATCTCATCCTCTCTAAAAATCCCATGATCTTCTCAATTCTCTCCTTCAACATCTCTTTATAACCTCTGAATGTTTGGGTTTCATATAATCACAATCCATCAATATATTAGTCCCATATAAAAGGAGTAATATTCTACCAAGTGGTATCCTTATAATCCTTTTATTTTCATTATTCCTCTTTCTGCTATACTAATATATTTTCATTTATAATTTCTTAGAATATTTAATTAAAAAATATATAGGATATTACTATTATTATCATATGGTATAAATAAGTCCTCTTTTTATATGTCTCGTTAATGGTCAGTTTTATCCACCTAAGAGGTAATTATCATTCATTTAGTTTTTAAATGGTTCAAGACTAGTTAGAGTAAACTATATATTATATTTATAAATTTATTTTAATTTAATTCTTTTTTTGGATGTAATTTTTAAAAAATATAAAATAAAAGTAATCTTTACTATAAAACCAAAATGGAAACATGATAATTCAATGAAATCATATCATCGAACCATTTCATATTTTACTAAAAAAATAAATAAATAAATTATAATTGTTCTAATTAATCAATAATAACATAAATTAATAATATAAAATTTTCTATTAGTATTTTAAAAATAATAATTTTATTATACAAGTGGTGTAAACATGATGAAATAAAACACAAATTATGGTAAGGAGACCCTTGAAACTAAATATTCATTTGGCATTTTCTTCTATTTTTAAAAACTTTAAGCATTATTATTATAAAATATTTATGATTCATATTTTTCAATTTTCATTCACATATTTTTCTCTTGGGATATTCTTTTTTATACCTTGATAAAAATAATTCTTAGCTACCATAATTATTTTCAGTGATGTGATTTTTTAAATATACTATTTATTGATATTATGTTTGTTATTCATGCCTTTATGACATATGATATCTTACGGGATATTTATAACATATAATTTAAAAAATAATTTTTTATTACCAACTTTTTAAAACCTTCATGTATATTTATTTATATATGCATTAAAACATCACTATAAAAACCATTATTTTCTCATAGATTCATATCATATTTATAAATGATGTTTTTTTTCATTTTGATGTGTGATGAATAATTATAATAATATTTTGATATGAAGGGTTCCCTTTGAAATTTATATCAATTTAATAAATTTAGTAATGTGATATATCTCATGAGATTAAGTGTATTATGAATGAACATGATGATATAATTGATTATATTTAATGATGTTTTTAGTTTAATAAATATGTTTTGTGTGAAAATAATTCTTGCATTCAAAACAATTTATGTTTGGTATTTGACCACAATAAATTTTTATTTCCTTATTAAGATAATTAAAAATTACATACCTCTTTCAAATGATTCCCTCTTGATTACGATGACAATCCTTTTCATATGGCATGATGATGATGATTACGCTCTCTCATGTACTACATTGAATTGCGTATCATATTATTAAATATTATTCCTCCAATTTATAGTTCTTTTAGTTAACACATTCTCCTATTTATTTACTAATTGCATTAAATCTATTAAGAGATCTTAAAATTAATTTAATATGAACCTTCTAAAGTATGGAAAACTAAAAAAAAATAGGTTTGGTTCATTGTTTTTTTGAGTAATCATTTCATCTCAAAAATAGTCTTCCAAATTATAGAACATAAGGTTTATTATATTTGATGACTTTCTACGTAAGAAACACATGTGATTTTTTTTTTCATAATTGATCCACACTAGAATCCCTTTTATAATTCACTTAATTTATATTTGTCTTCATATGAAGGAGAAGGGAAGCATAAGAAATGGTTAAGATCATATGATCAGTAAGAGAAATATTATAAAATTCTCATTAATGTTTAGGTAAAAATAATACGAAGAAACATGATAATGGTAGAAATTTATTATTATAATGGAATGGTACAATAATAATTGTCAAAAATTCAAGATAGAAGGATATGTAATCTCAAATGAATAAATACATAAAATGGAAAAATTGTGTGGAATCATGAGAAATTTTACATGAGACATGGAGCTAAATAAGAGGTATTATTTTATGAAATAATAGTGTGTCATAAAAAAAGATTATAGATCGTATTTCAAGGCCACCCACCAAGACATCCATCTTATAGTAGGACTGGGATAATCACCCATGTAGCCTCTTGGGCTGGGGATAATCCTCCAGTGTACACTGTTCTTTTGGATAAAATATTTTGTCTACCCATTTTCTTAGGATAAAACATACCCCAATCCTTTTATAATAGAAAAATCCTTTTTTGTAAACTTTGTCATGGTATAAATCCTCTATTGTTCCCTATGGATTTGCATAAATTCTCTAATAAACCCTTTTTTAGATCATTTCATATGAACATAACTAATGAATTTGAGGGATATATAGGACCACATATTTCAATCATCCATACATATGGTTCCATTTGATAAAAAAGATTACAAACACATAATAAAAACCCCATTGAATCTAAAATAGGGGTTCACAACATGTTTACATGGTTTCACCAAAATTGATATCAATAATGTATACAATTGATACCCAAAATCTAATCACCAAATAAGAGTACTTCATAAGAACATTTTGAGGGTTATAAATGAAAACATCATCCATGGACAAAAATAATTTATTGATAAATTCAGATATGGTTGTGAAATATAAAAGAGTTTTTTATATAACCCTTTGAATTATTTTTTAAGTGAGGAAGTTATAGGTTGTGTTAATAATTAAATTTAAAAAAGTTAATTTGTGAGAAATTGAAAAGAAGGAATTTTAAAAATAAATATTTGGAATGGAATATCTAAAATTAATCCATATAAATGTTAAAAATTGATCCAAAATTTGAGGTTAAAATATTTTGAAGACCAGGAATTTTTAATAAAATATTGAATAATTGATACTATAAAGATAAGAAGTATTGATAAATGTGTAGTGAAGGATTTGTAAAAAATTAATTTTTTTAAATTAAACATAAATGATTGATCCAAGAAATGAAATAAATTTTATCCAATGAAATTTGTAATATAAAATAAAATAATTGATTTTTAATGGATGAAAAAACCTTTTTATATTTTGAAATACATTTTTTGAAAACCCATATCATAAAATGTGGAACTAAAATTCCCTTTGAAAATTGGTAATAGAAAATAAAATTATGTCATGAGATTAAACATATGTTTGGTTTTTAAATATAAAGGATAATATTTCCTGGAAAGGGAAACATGGGAAAAAAGGGGAAAATCATTTATATGGAGGGTAATTATTCTAAATTGTGATATACATTTTGAGGAATAATTTTATCAAGGTAAAAAAATGTACATAAAATCCATATTATGAAAGAGAGGAAGATAAATCTAATGTAAATATAAAATTTTTTTGTGGGCGAAATAAATCATAAAGTAAATAAGTTGATGAATAATAATTTTATCTTGATGAAGGGAGTATAGTTAACAAAGAAATTTTGGAACTTGGTATCCATTGAATTTAAATTCACATGAACAAATATGAATATATAGATCTTCAAACCGCATAAATTACATGAATTTTGTGAATGAAATTTATGAGTCAATAATCACAACATATCAAATATGTGATGTGGAAAAATAATAAATATATCTCTTGAAATTAAATTTGAGACACAAAACCCTTACCTTAATTATTGAAATCCACTAAAGATATTTAATCTCTTATATAATAATTAAATGCCTTTATATACAATTTAATTTTCTAATTAATATATTAAAAATTTTATAAATTTCATTCATAATCATTCATTACATTTATATTATTTATTTATTATCTATTTTCAAAATCCAGTGTGACTTATCATTATGATTTTGGAGTAGTTTCTTATTAGATGTATTATTCATAATTCTTCCCCAAATGTTCATAATTCCTAGAAAATAAATCATAAAATAATTTATGTTTTAGAATAATTAATTATTATATAATTACTTTTCAAAATTATTTTAGCAACTATTCATTACGATGAAAACAAGGATGAGCTGGTTTTAGTAATTTATAATGAGCGAAAATTATTATCTAAATTAATGAGTTAATTTTTAGTATTATAATTTTGGACCCAAATAAACAATTATTAACCTATTAATATCCAATATTATGATTCCAATGATTTAAATTATATAAATTTATAACATTTTTCATATTGGGGGTTAAACCGATCAAACAAGAATTTTCTAAAAACTATTTGTAAGTATGACTATAGAAGACATTCTATCATTATAATTTAATTTTCAAAGTAGTTTAATAAAATTATTGAGATTATATTAAGGTAATTGATAATAATTTTTCTGATTTATAGGAATAATGTAAATGAAAATGAAGTCTTCACTTATAAATAAATAATTTTTTACATGACATGTTCTTTTTTGGAAGTATGTTTTAAAATGATCATTTTTTTATTATATTACATATAGATTGACTTATTTATATTTATAGTATATGAGACACGAAACAAATAACATTTATATTTTCAGAAACCATTCCAGGAACCATCCTTGAATAATGGTGATGAAAAATAAAACATTTAGTTAATGACAAAGGTAGTTCGCACATGGATAAAAACGTTTTCATTTTTTTTATTGAAAGGGAAATGAATAGATAATGGTTATAACCTTTTTATATTATCATTTTATAAAATTATTTATACTAATTTCATTATATACGTATGGTTAGAATGGTTTATAGGTGTGTGTGTGGGTTATAAATTAATTAACTCAAAGGGTAGGTAATACTTATATTAATTATTCAAATATTCTCTTGAATTATCCTTTGGAAATTAAGGACTTGAGGAACATTGTTGATGTAATATGATAACAAACATGTTTATAGGTGATAGAATAAGATAATTGGGTAGAGTCTCAAAAGAATTTCTAACTAAAGGTTTTGATTTAAAAGAGTGGAAGTTATCTTATTTTATAGGTGTAAAGATGAAAAATATTTGGAAAGAATTTAGGTAAGGGGAATAAGAATGGAATTACAAGATATCTATATTAGTTATATTGGAATATGTTAATGAGACATATAGGTATAAATTTCTAACCTATCAAAGTTATTCTTGAAGGTATATTTTTAAAATCAACTTAGTAAAATTCGAGGAACAAACTACATACAAAACTTCCTCATGATAAATGGAAATTTGGAATCCATTTATTTTAATTTTGTTTCTAAATATTATAAAATTAAATTTTAAATGAAAATATTTAATGTCTTAAAAAACTATTTTATATAAAAAATCATTATGATAATTAAGTGATCAAAAACATATTTATTTTATATTAATAATTAAACGAGTGTTAATTTTTTTATAAAGGATCAAACTTTTTTATTAGGTTCCTAATTTAAAATATATACATTTAATTTTTAAAAACAAATTATTCATAAATGTATCATTCATTAAAAATGTATATTTTTTTTAGTAACTAGTATTTTTCATGGTAACATCATTTTATACATAAAAAATGAAATTGAGAATACTGTAAAATATTAAAATTATGATATAAAATATAGAAAACATTTTATTAAATAAAATTTCAAAATGATTGAAAACATTATTTTAATATTAACGCACATAGATCATATAATTTTTTAAAAAAATTATGTTTTTAATATTAAAATATATGTATTAAATATTTATCAATGTTATTTAATTTTATAATATAAATTCTCTTATTATAAAAAAAGAGTTATGTGGCATCAAAATCAATCCAAAACCAAATATTACAATTAATGTTCTTAATTATAAGAAAATATTGAAACATTTTTTTTTAAAAAAATGTAATGTTACTTATGATCTAAAATATTGAACATAGGTTTTATAAATTGAAAATGTTATTTTTAAACACATAGTTTTACTCCTTAAATAAATATTTAATAAATTATAGGGTTTCATAAACTTCTTTATATTTCTCATATACTGATAAATTTATGAAATTTAAAATTTTAGTAAAAACTGTAATTTCAAAAATCCATTTAGAAATTAATTATTTCATAAAAACAAAAAAAAATCATCACATGAAGGTTTTAATAGGATGAATTAAAAAAATAAATTCAATAAAAAATATTTAAATTTTAGAATTTATAAATTTATCTTTTACATAATAATATAATATATTAAGAAAAAATGAATTAATTAAAAAAACAATTAATATTTTATTTTTTATTTATCCTATTTAGTAGGAATTTTAAATTTATTGATATAATTTTATCCACTAAAGTTTTTATTATTATTAAATTTTCTAAATATTATTCGGTTTCAAGATTCCCATTATATAATTTGATTATAAAGGTTAATCATACACATTCATGCATTGATAGAAGGTATTAGGTTTATATAAAATGTGATCTCCTTACTCGAAACAATTGTCCATATTTTTATAGGGGATTAATTAATTTCAGAAATCACATTAAATTCAAATTAATGAACTATTAAAATATTTTCACATGACATGATCCCATAAACTTCAATATGAGATGCAATACAACAAAAAAATTATTCAATACACATATCATTAGTGTGATTATTTAATGTACTTAGAAAACATCAAAGACTCCCTAGACCACAATACAATAAGTCATCCACAAATCTATAGTGGAGGAAAATTGTTCATTAATTTACATGATCCATAAGAGTAGTTTTTTATTGTATTTAAATTTTTACCTTGGTTTAAGTGTTTATTGATTGTTATAATCCCTGTTTGAAAATGTATTGGTGCGTCACTTTTCATCAACCCCAAACTCCATATATTGAAAGTATTTTTGTGGTTATGGTGTATTAGTTAGGTCTTATAGCAACTCATACTATTCATAAATTGATATTTCAACATTGTAGATGAAAATTCATTACAAAATATTTTGATCCATTTTAGAATCATTTTGTTCAAGTATCTTTAGAAACATGTTAACACAAATAACTAGTTTATAAAATATCAACATCATATTAGTCTGATTTATTTATAACTACCACCCTTCTTAGTCATACAATACATAACACCCTTCTTAAAAAGCTAGGGAAAGGAGACATAGGGAAATGGAAAGACCAGCTTCTCAATAAGGGTGAAAAGGAAGGATATCAATTATCACATAAGAATTAGTTGAACATTAATTTATAGGAACACGAATTTAAGACATGAAAACCATATTGTGTTTATCAAAGAACATAATCTTAATCAAAGTAATAAAACAAGTACATATGACATGACTCATAATCAAATCAAATAATATGAATCATCATATCATAATATAAGTATAAGTCATGAAATCTTCACATACACCTAATAATATAAAATCATTTACTTATTAGTCATGTCTTATTCCCTATGTTATCATAGTAGAATGAGTTAACACCCCAAACCATTGTAGTAGTCATAGTTCACTCCCATGACTATTAGATTGAACACAGTCCCTTACCAAACTAGTTTCACTCCCAATTCTAGTCTTATTTATCTCATGAGATATCAATATTTACCTAATTCATTTGAGGGATATATAGGTCCCACTCATTACATAATGAAAAGCATACATATGTGTTCCATAAGATCATAAAGCATTTATAATATTATAATCCAGGAAAAAAATTTGTCTTAAAAACATTTCATCCTAACATTACCCTTAGAAAAGAAATGAGTTTTATAAAAATTTCATCATTACATAACCCATGGAAAAGTAATGGATTTCATAAACATTTTATCATAAAATATGGCCTGGAAATGAAATGGGTATCATAATGATTTTATATACTTATCATAAATATAATATATCTAGAGAGATAATAAAGTTGATATCCTTGGATCATATCGCCAATAAATCTTAAATAACATCAAATAATGAAATCCTATATTTAAATTGTTTTTTTATAGATGACATTGAATACTTATTTATGAAAATAACCTCTCTATTTAAAAAAATCTTTTAAAAAGGATTAAAAATTAAAAAATAATACATTTTCTATGAAACATACCTTTTAAAATTTTAAATTAATACTAAAATAAAAATTTATTCTTAATGGTGGGAGAACCCATTAAAGTTATGTATGTTATAAAAACATTCATTCCATATTTTTGTTAAAAAAATCACAATTTACCTTGTTTGTAACATGAAATTAATATTCCTATAATTTTTTTAAAAAAGTAAAACATGGGTAACAATGAATTTAAAAATCATGGGATAATGGAAAAAAATTAACTTATTTTCAAAAAACAAGTATATGGAATCTAAATATTCCACAATGGATACATAAACATAAACAATCATGAATATTAATGAGATTGTGATATAAACCCTTAACCTGAGTCCCCCTTTCTTAAATGAACATTAAAAAACTATATAAAAAATTTAGATATATTATAATTCTCTACACAAATAACTTTAATACCTATAATATCATATATGAACCCTTTATAACCTTTTAACACCCCCTATTATAAATTGATCCATAGTAAAAGTTTTATTTTTAGGTGTTAACTATTACATTTATCATGAGTATACTAGTCCAATAATTCTAATCCTTTTAAATTTATATTGCTTCCATTATCTCTTCAATATTTATAACGATATTCATATCATATATATTAATTATATACATATTAATATCCACACATAAATTTTATAGTCAGAAAAATTAATGACACAATTTATTGAGAGGATAGGTCGTACGTACGCATGAGCACTATTTTCAATTTTAAATGGATGGAATGAAAGAAATAAAATATTAAATAGTCTTTAAAATATAATTATTATAACATGTAAATAATATATATTAATTAAATTAATCCTAATTTTCATCCAAGTAAAATAGAAATGAAAAAAATAATCATAGCACTTTAAAGAGCTTGTAGTCTACACCTACGCATGAGTGACGTTATCATTTCTCAAGGGATTAGATGATAAGATGGTATAAATGATATAATTATTATATAATTATAATTGGATCATTAATATCATATATAAAAATTAAACCCATCATAATATCTATCTATAAGATATGTCGATAAAAAATGAAATGTATCGCTTGGTGGAGACGACATGTCGTATGTTTGTACGAGCGATATGTTCAGATATCATTTTATGGGAAACAGGGTGTATAATTGTGTTATTATAGTCATAATAAAATTTTATATTATTTAGTATTATGAATTTAATATTTTATTATATTTATCATAGATTTAAAGGAAGTAAGGAAGAGTTGAAATGAAAGTGATTGGGTAAGGTAATTACATATTCATTCAAAAGATTCATTTAGATATCCTATAAATGGTTCTTGGGTAAATATTTTAGGAAGAACAGATCCTCTAGAATGTGGATAAAGGGGTTTATAATGGAAATTAAAAGGTTTTGGTCAACCTATAGGTCTCAAAGTGTTTTGAATAATTGAGGGATGAAGTTCCCTTTTATAATTGAGGTGAGGGGCACTCTTGGAATTTCTCAAAATATTTAATTTTAATAAATTCATTCTAAACAATTTCATAAAATGGAAACGAATTCAAATATAAGGTATTATATGGTTTCAATCCCATCAAAAAATATAATTTTATGAGTTTTGGTGCTATTTTAAACCATATCATTTTGACTAACCCTTAGTGAAAAAATTTTAATTTTAACTATGTTAACACCTTTTTGAATATTAAAGGGTTGAAATTTTTGATTATTTTGAAAAAAATGATGATAAATGGTAAATGTATTAAATTTTATACAATATAATATTCACCTTGTTATTTTAAATTATTTAATAATATATTATTTTAATAAAATATCATTATTATCAATTTTATAATACTCATTTAATTTTACTTTAAACGCATCAATAAAAAGTGGGAATTCAAATATAACATTTTTAAACATCCATAATATGTTATATATATTTTTAAAATTCATTGGTCACATTAAGTCATTCAAATTATATCACTTTTAATATTTTTATTATCATTTAATATATTTTTTATTAAGTGCATATATACTGCATTATTGTTTCAAAAGAAAATATTAACCTTATATGATTAATTAAAATAAAAAATATAGATCTATCATGAACTAAGTTTTATTAATATCAAAATAAACACTTAGTTTAATTCATAAATTACTTTTCCCCTTTTTTGGAATCATAAAGTATATTAAAAACAATGAGCGTGGTATTTTGTAACTTTCTTTAATTTAAATAATATATAAGTCATTTTCATGGTAAAGTGTCCACTACATAATTAAATTTGGATTTTAAGGTCTAAAGGATCGAATTAATTTTATATAATAATAATTTTGATGAATAATTATGGTTTTATCAATTATTTTTAATATTGATTAACCTGATTTAGCCTTTATTGAGGTGATAAATTTAACTGAAACTACTATTCATATTAACAAAAAATAAAATGGGCATATTTAAAAAAATTTAACATCTAAATTATTAATATGTAATTAATTTTATATAATTTAATACATATAAATGGATGGAATAAATTTTAAATTTATTGTGAAAAATTTTACCAAAACATTTTTTTTAGAAAAAAACATTTTTTAGCATAAAACATGATTTATTATAAATTCATGCCTAAAAATTATTTATTCATATTTTAAAAAATTAGATAAATAAAATAATATTTAAATTTTTAAAAAATCATTTACCATTGGGGATTTATTTAATTTATTAATATAATAATATATTATGTGAATAAGCACTCTTTTTTAGAAATGTTGTTTTTAAAATGAATTTTAATTTCATATATAATCAATTAATAACTAATGAATTAATTTTATAAATATATAAACATACATTTTTATTAATTTGGTTAGTCCAATTCATATCCTCCAAAATAATGGCTGGGTGATAACTATAATTTTAAATAGTAGTATTTTAATACTATATTTCACTTCATTTAAAATTGGTGTTGTGTGTATCACTTGCTATCGAATAAATAAAATTATATAAAGATAAATATTTAATAAAATTATCAGGGTGTTTCATTATATCCCCCTTAAAATTAATTTCTTCATAAAAATTTATCACTCTCACAAAAACAGATTTGGATACTTCTGCCTTATCATATCCCAAGGATCCCACATAGCTTCCTCAAATTTATGGGTTTCCATAAAAATATGGCTAGGTGAGAGGTCCTGTTTTTTACAGCATTATCTATATGATTTAAAATATCAATCGGTTTCTCTTTATAAGAAATATTTTCCTTTAGATTTTGGACCTTTGAGTTTATTTCTAGAGAAGGATCATGTATGTACTTCCATAAGAGAGATACATGGACACATAAAGTACTTGAGAGAGATTTCGTAGAACTTCCAATTGATAAGATACTATACCAATATGATCAAAAATTAAAAATGGAACAATATACCAAGGGATTAGCTATCCTTCTTTCCGAATCCCATCACCCTCTTCTATGTAGATATTCGTTGGAACTACATGTCACCAACTTCAAGCTCTAGACCTTTCTGATGATTGTTAGAATAAATTTTTGTCATCTTCGGGATGACCTTATGTGATATTTAATGGATATAACCTTATCATAAATATAATCATTTAAATTAGTTCCCAAGATATTATTTCTCTAAATTCATTCCAGTTTGTTGGTGTTTTTCACTTCCTACCATAGATGGCCTCATAAAGATCCATCTGAATGCTATAGTAAATGAAGTTTCCATAAATTATTTCCACCAATGGATGTTGTAGATCCCAAACACCTTTGAAATCCATATATGAATATCTCAAAATGAATTCAAGAGTTTTAATAGTCCAATCATACTGAACATATATATGGGGATGATAATCCGTGATTAAACATATCTCTATGTCCATATCCTTCTAAATACTTTTCCAAAACAATAATGTAAACCTCAAATACAGATAAAATGAAATTTATAGTGGTACACCATGAAATCATAAAAATTAGTTAATATATAATTGAGTAATTTTATTAATAGGGAAATCTTATCTAATGGTAATAAAGTGGACTAACTTCATAATGTGATCACCTAAAACCCATGTCACATTATTCCCCTTAGATTTTTTGGGGTGTGTAATGAAAAAATACATGGTGATGTTTTCCCATTCCCATTTTGGTATAGTTAATGCTTGTAATATCTTCTTACAGTTCTATATATTATACTTGACCTATTGACAGATGAAGCACTGAGAGACATACTTAGAAGTATATCTATTAATTCTATCAAATTGAAATACTATTTCAAATCACAGTACATTTTTATAATTCCAGGATGAATAGATAATGAAAAACTTTGAGCTTCATCCATCAGACCCTTTTACAAATCTTGTACCAAAGGGATACATATACGGTTATTTAAAGTTATTATTCCATCATAATAATGTATGAACTCAGGAACATTTCATTCATTATTTTTGATCTCCAAATCTTCTTTATGTGAATGGTTAATATTTATTTATATAGATAGTTGATCACACATTTATGAAAGAGAATATTTTCACCCTTCCTTTAATATTTCAAGAACCATACATTACATGGCCATAAGATATTGGATATTTTGGTATTCTAATTATAGATAAGCAGACATGACCCTTTTGACTCAAAGCATCTACCTCCTTGTTCACTTTCCAAGGGTATTAATGCATTGAGTAGTTATAATAATTAATCATCTCCAACCATCTTCATTGGAACATGTTTAGATATGTTTTTAGTGAAAATATGCATTAAACTATTGTGATTAGTATATATGTAACACTTTTTTCTAAAAAGATTATTCCTACATATATTTAATGTAAATACTATCATAAATAACTTTAAATACTGAGTTGGGTATGTTTTCTCATGGAACTTATATTATTATGAGCCATAGGATATAATTATATAATTATAAATGAGAAAACATCCAATTACCTTCATTGATGCATCACAATAAATTAAAAACTACTATCCACTATAAGGTAATGTATGCACAAGTGTGTTGAAAATCCTTCTATTAGTTCCTTAAAACATTCATAAAATTCATTTTTAAAGGAACCTATCTCTCTTACATGTAAAATTTATGAGTGAATTAGATATACATGAAATATTATATGAAAAGTTCCAATAATATCTATCCAATTCAAGAAAACTATGGATCTCAGTCATTGATGTTGGTCCAGGTTAATGTTCAATAACTTATATCTTTGAACAGTCTACTCATATACGCTCACATGAGATTATACGACCTAAGAATGATTCATTCTGAATCCCAAATTCACACCATGTAAAATTTGAATAAATATTATCCTTCCTTAGGGACATTTGAATTTTTTTCAACTGATCTTCATTCTCTTCAGTTCTATTTTAATAACATATAATATAATCTATAAAGACTACCAAAAACGTATCAAAGTAATCTATAAAGACTTCTATAATTAAATCCATGAAGATAGTGGGGGAATTAATAATTCTAAATGGAATCATCATAAATTCATAGTGTCCATAACTTATATGGAATATTGAATTGGGTATATCCTCTTTCTTGAATATAAATTGATTATATCTAGAATGATGATCAATCATGGAAAAGTATTGATCTCTTTGTATTTGATAAAACAATTCATCAACAATGGGTTTAGGATAATTGTTCTTCATAGTGATATTGTTATGTTCTTGATAAGACATTTACAGTCACATTGAACCATCTTACTTTTTAACACATAGAACATACACACTCAAATGTGACCCACTTAGCCAAATTAAGCCCTTTTCAAAACAATACTAGAGTTTCATCTTCCTTTCTAGAAACTCAATTTTGGTTATTCTATATGGATTCTGGGAAATAATTTAAGCACTATGTATTAGTTCAATTCAAATCATTACTTCACAATTTAGTGGAATGCCCAAAAACTCTTCTAGAACGATATCAATAAACACCCACACAATAGGCCTAAATTTGATGTTGTGTTTCATCTCAACCATCTGAGATAAGTGCCCCTTTTTTATAGGAATCATGACCCATACAGTGGATTCAATTTTCATCAGACGATTATTTTTTTCATCACAATAATATGTGATCATAGGTTAGTTCATATTGTCAAATGTAACTTCCCTTCCTCAGAAATTGGTGAATTATTCATGTAAATATATCCAATTAATGCCTAAAATAAAATCAAATTATACTAGTGGAATAATGACACAATTTCATAGAAACACATCCCCAAAAACCACAACTAGAGAAATATCGTAGAATTGAGATGCAATCACATTAACATTCAGGGGTTTTTCTTGAAAAATCAATATCTTATTTTTAGGGGGTACAATGATACTCCAATAAAATACATTAGATGAATAATATTGGGTAGATCCATAATAAAAAAAATACATTAATTGTTGATCGTATGTATAACGTTCATCAATTTATCATCATACCCTCATCAAAAGTGGTGATAACATGAAATTTACCTTTGTCAATAGGATTAAGAGTTTGTTGATGTTTATCATCATCATTAACCATTATATTAAGGCATTGGTTAGAAATATTCTCAAACTCTTTCTATTTAAAACACTAAAGTGTAGGTGTTACCTTCTATAGAAATTTGTATCTATTATCATTATTAGAAAACTTCTTCCAATCACTTCAGAATTTGATTTCCCAATGAACTTCACTGGCACAATTGAAATATTTTTCATTTCCCTTCAGAAAATTTCCCCAATGTTTCCTTCCCGATTTTGAGCATAAAGGAAATATCATCTTCTTCTCTCCATGGTTTCTTTAATTTCCTTTTAATTCCATTTTTTTTCTTTTCATAAACATGAGATGAAATGTTAATTACAATCACCATATACACCTTGATAGGACATCAATCAATTTCCTTATAGCTAATAAAGTACCTTTTGTATAATTCCATTTGAATAAATAGTTTTAATCCACTTGATAATCGATCAACCGTAAATTTAGGTTGAAATATAATAAAAAATTCATAACATGAATGTCTTCTAAAACATACCTCATAAGTACCAAAAGATTTACCATCCTTATTATTTAATATAGAGAATTATTTCACAAATTTTTATGATGAATATTTTGAACCTAACTTTCAAAAAATAAATTTCCAATCTCATCCCATGACATAGATTTAATTTTATCTTATTCTATAGTATTCTTAATAAGATTTCACCATTGATATAATTTTCCTTCAAAATGATAAACTACCAAAATAAAATTCTCATGTTCTAAAATATTGGATAAAATAAAATATCTTTTTAGTGGTATGGATCTATTACAAAAAAACATGTTGATCATTAGATCCCCTAAAATAACTTGGTCATTACCTCATGAAAGACTCAATATAACATTTTCCCTTATTTTTGTATTTTTAATCTCAGAATAATTCATATCTTGATAAGGTTATGTGATATTAGTAATTATATTTTTCATTGTAGATCCCATATGATTTCATTTCTCATAAGGGTAATCATTTAATTTTCTATTTAATACATCATTTACACGATTATGTAGCCTTGCATCAAACACACCTTTTCAAAAATATTTTTTCATTCTAGATAGATAGTTAACATGGATTCCTATTTAAACTTTTCTTTGGTTAAATGGAATGGAATACCTCTTTGTAGCTTGATTTACCCCAGGAAATTACCTATGAATATTAATATCTCCATAAATGACTTTTTGGTCTCTCCCGATGTTGATTTATCCGATGAAATCTCTATTATTATTAACTACTGCCCCTTTTTCAAAACTAATGATTTCATAGTTTGGAAACTATATTATAGTGGTATTCTAATATCTAAAATCTAATATAATCATAATGTCACTAATAACATTAATGATTTCTAATGGTTATAGAACATTAACAAAAATTGGGTTAGACCCTCCCGACTCACCCTAGTTTAGAGAATTGCTCATAATAAAATTCCAACTGATTGCAATATTTAGGTGTGCGATATACAACTTTGTGCTAAATGTCACATTTCTAATCAACATAGAGAGGATATTGATCAATTATTTCTTACTTTCTCCACTATGGTTTTATACAAATACATTTTTGACATTTTTTATCTTAGATAGACAGTTTTGGACTCTATTGGATTACAGATTTAGAGATGCACTACTATGGATACCTCTCCCCAAATTGATCGTCGTTTAATTACATCTATGGAATAAATGATACACCTTATTTAGTATTAATGAAATTCTATTTTGCACCAAAATAACACTTTCAGTTTTCATGCAACCCAAAATAAAGATCTATACAACAATCAAGGAAGCTAGAATCATACAAACAGGGACCTTCCAAAATTCTGTTAAGGATTATAGTATCCTATGATGGATCGAGATAAAAGGAAGATACCACTCAACATAGGGTTTTCTAGAAATATTCTAGCATCCACCTATTCTTGGTTGGATCAAAATTAATGTGGACAGAGTCTAAAAAAGAAACCAAATACCTACATGCTATGGTATCATATGAAGAAATCACAATGGTGACATTCTTGGATGTTGCTTTGGTTCATGTGTTAATGCCACATCCCTTGAAGAAAATATTTATAGTTTCATCAATGTAGTCCAATTGATAAGACAAATAGGATGCAACAATGTCTAGAATTAAAGTGATTTAACTAACATTGTTCATGCTCTTATACATGGAATGATTCAGATTAAATGGACCCTCACTTATAAATAGATTATCTACCTATGGAAACCATCAAAATTCAATCATATTATCACTCATGCCTAAAGAGAGGCGAACAAGGTGGCAGATGGTATTCCCAATAAGAGTGTCTACCAAAATAAAACATGTACAGAGAACCTTCCAGCTGAGTTCATCCCTCTAAATCAAAATGATTTCAATAAATTACCCTTCTTAAAACTCTTTTAATCTATATATATTTATATATTACAGTGCTTTTTTCATCTGACCAATGTACTATCATTTAAAAAAATTCAATTTTATAAAACTGAAATGCTTAGTGTGAGAAATTATAATCATAGGGGGAAACCATATAATCATGAAAGGTCAATTATATCATCTTTAAATCTTCGTAACTTCATTTATGAAACCTTAGGATTAACCTATCTCATTCATGATCCTAACCAAAACTTTGGGATTTTATCCCATACTTATAATTACCCCTAGTGTTCTTACTAATGTTTTTTATCATAGTTTTCAAAAAGTAACTAAACCTTACTTTAATACCTACTATAGTTAACCACACTTTTAATAAATAGATATTACATCTCAATATATGAATATTAATTACATATCATTTTTATCCACCACATTAACTTTTAGGTCATGTAAAGTTTTATTTTGGGAAACATAAATAAGTTATTTATAAAATATCAACATTGTCTTCCACTTATTTTTTCATAACTAGGACCCTTCTTAGATATATCATATTTCATACCATTCTACATAACTTTAGAAATGTAAACAAAATAAAATGGAGAGATTAGATGCTTAGTAATGGTGAATAAGGGAGATTTCATTAATAACATATGCATAACATGAACATAAGGGTATAATAACATGACCATAATATTTGAAAACCATAACATGCATATCAAATATCACAATCATAAGTAAAGGTATAAATATCCATAGTTTATAAGACAATAATCATAATGGAATCAATGAACATGAATCATGATATCTTAATATAGGAATAATACATTGAATTGTTGAATATACATAAAAATTGAAAATAATATCATTAATAGTAATGTATTACTTCCAAATATATTATAGTGGAATGGGTTCTCCTCCCAAACCATCATAGTTGTGATGATTCACTCTCAAGACTATCATAGTGGACATATTCCATTATGAAACTCTGTTTACTCCCCACTATAGTCATATTTATCTCATAACATATCAATCTTTACCCAATGCATTGGAGTAAGATATAAGTCCCAACCAACACATAATGAAAATCACACATATGTGAGCCATGTGATTAGAATACATTCATTATATGAGAACCCATGAAAGGGAATGGATTTAATGAACATTTCATCATAACATAACCCATCGATAAGAAATGGTTTTCATAAACATTTTATCATAACATTACTCATGTAAAACAAATGGGTTTTACAAACATTTCATCATAACATAACCCGTGAAAAATAAATAGATCTCATAAATATTTAATAATTCCATCATAAACATAAACCATCATAAGAAAAGAATAATGATGGTATCCATTAATCATATTCCCATTTAATAGTATGTAAAAATTAAATAATTCCATCTTAGGAAAAAATGATTTTGAAATATGACTTGGAATCATTCTTCATGAAAATAATCATCCATTTCAAAATAATTTTTTTAAAAAGATGTGAAATTATAAAGGAAAACATATTATTCGAAAATAACATTGTAAAAATATAATGGATGCTTAAAATAAAAATTTATTCATGATGGTGATAAAATACACTCATGTTTTGTATGTTATATAAAAAAGTTCTTCCACATTTTTGTTGAAATAATAACACAAAGTACTTCGTTTGGAAAATGAAAAAAATGTAACTTCAAACCATACTGTAAAAAGTTAAATATCAGTAATAATTACTTTAAAAAATAAAATAATTTTTTAAAAAAAATTAAATTTTTTAGACAACATGAAATAGGAAGATAAATATTCCTCAATTGATTCAAAAACATAAAATATCCTGAATATTGATGAGATTTGAAAATTAACCATTTCCTAGAGTTCACTGAACATAGAAAGAATTCTAATCTCTTGTAATATAAATTTATATTAATTCAAAGTTTATATTTTATTTAGGTTAAAGCATATGATATCATATATGATCCATTTATAAGAGTTTAATGCCCCATTTTTTCATTAAATCCATATTAAAATTGTTATTTCTGGGTGTTAAATGTTTTGGTTATAATGAGTATATCAGTTTATTAGTTTCAGTCCTTGTAAACATGTCTTGGTCTCCTCATCTACATAATATTTATCAGGTTATTAATATATATATATATATATATAATCATATATAAAATATAGAGATAGAGAAATTAATTACACTATTCATGGTGACGACATGTCATACATATGCATGAACACTCTTTCCATTTATTAATGTATTAAATGAATGAGAGTTAATTATTAATTTACCTTTAAAATTTAATTATTATACAATATCTATCATATATATTTATCAAATTCCTCCTCATTACAATCCATGTAAAATATAAACTAGAAAATGAATCACATCACATCATTGCGATGGTAGTCCATAGATACACATGAGTGGCGTTATTATTTATCAGAGGATTCTAGACATTATATTATTATTAAATAAGTATAATTGTTTAATTAATATCATATATAAATTTTATGCCCATTATAATACCCATCCATAGAATATGGTGATGAAAAAATGAATTGTATCACTACATGTTGAACTTAAGTCTTACGCGTGCACAAGCGATACATTCACTTCTTATTTCATGGGAATAAAGGTGTGTTATGATATTTTCAAAATCATAATAACATTTTATAATATTTTAGATGATTATATTGTAATGTATCATATTTTTTGTTTATTATATTTGGATATTATATGATTATTTTTTAGACCAGGCACTGATATGACGTGTGATTTTGTGGCCCATCATGTCAATAATAAATATTTTAAATATATTAATTATATTAAATAGAAAAACATAGTTTTCTAGAAAAAGTCTAATAACATCTAAAAGGGTTCTTGGTTAAAAAACTTGAAGGCACTATAGATTTTATAACACAAGGTTTACACTATGCAATAATTAATATTAGTCTGCACGTATCATTTCAAGAAAAGTCATTAAGAGCACAGAAATGAAAAAAATAATTAAATAAATAATTTTATTTCATGTTTTTTGAAATAGTGATTTATAATATTTAAAGTTTTTGTAATGTTGGAAATCCAAGGTTCTCCACATAAACCCTGGAAACTTTTGAGATCCATAGGAGTGAGGTTCAGAGAATTCTATCAGCTGAACGACAACGAGATAGTAGATCGATTATCTAAATGCATTAAATTTAAAGGATATCACTAATGATTGTGATGAAGATACTTTCTTGGTCATTTATTGATCCAAATTGATGTACGGTGTGTTTTTTTTGTTTTCATTCTTCCCCGTTCTTGATTTCTCCAAAAAATGAATCAATCAAAAAACAGATTGATCTATAGTTCAATCAATATGCATGATAGGTTTATTATGCTGTGTTTTTATGGGATAATATCTTTGTGATTATTGATTATTCAATTTTAATTATAATGTAAATGAATTGATATCGACATGAACATTGATCGAGGCTTGTTCCTCTTATTTTTTATTTTTCTTTTCTCCGTCGATTCTACGTTCATCCCAAACATATTCATTTGACCCACAACTCAAAAAATACCAATCAATTGATCTTTTCACACCCATTTCTTAGTTAAATGTTCTGAAATTGAAGATTTGGGATGATCCTAAAATGATAAAGGTGTGTTCATGGAGAAAGGGAAATTCAAACAATGGTGGAAACTCGATTTATCATTCTTCAGTACATAATGAAGAATGGTGATTTGATCCATTTTATGTTAAGATATTATGATAGAACACATTTATAGAGGATGGAGAGGATTTTAAGAGTTTAGATATTTGATCTTGAGGTGAAATGATCATCGGATTGAAGTTTGGTGGCACCAAATCGAATACAAAAGAGGATTTCGGATTATGAAAAATACAAAACAACACGTCTTGTAATCTAAATCTACATACCATGTGGCCCCCCTAAGTGGTGGATTGAGTTTCAAGATAAATTTAAGTATCACACAATATGTCAAACCTATCACACATCGTGTGGTCTCTCCTAGGCGACTCGACATGTACATTGGGATGTACAAGGACATGGGGTGGACAAACAAAGAAAACCTACATGTCGTGTACTCCCCCACATTGACACAACATAGACTATATGCCTGGGATATTTTGTGGAATGGTACACATGAAAATTTACATGGTCTAGATCCATGTACATGCACATGGATTGAATACACATGAAGTTTACATGTCATGTAGTACTACACATACATGGTTTGATGGCATTGGTCATTTACACGGGCATAACTCGAGGTCAAGGTACATAGTGTTTGACCCATACTAAACATTTTGTACTTTTTTTATAAATGTATTAGATCCCACTTCCTCTATATCTTGGACAAGTTTGTTTAGGGTTTAATCCCCTTATCCTTTCCTTGAGGGTATGTATAGAATCGTCTCATAGTCCCAAGACTATAATCCTTTCAACAGGATATCCAAGATAGAGTCATTAGAATCCCTCTGAGAGGACCATAGTGATATACTCTATTCATCTTCATTCCCTACGTTGGGTTCATGGTATCTTTTTAAACAACACTATGTGAGATCTGATCATATACATAGTGGGATAATCTAGATTGAGTTGTTGGTATCACCCCAAGTACATAGTTGTGATTTTCATCTATGTATCATATTCTCTTAGGAATATCATAGTGTTCTTTCTCATGTTGAGACTCATTGAGAAATACCTATTAGAATGATTTCATTAGTGATATCAAACTCAATATTGTGTTCTCTTAGATGAGTACTTTGTGGAATCTTCGAGCTAGAATCCTAGACTGGTAAACTATGGTTGTGAATTACCTTTAGATTATGATTACATATGGATATTCTTGTTATATGTGTGGTTGAAATATACTTGTATAGATCAAACAATATTTCCTTTGTTTTCTTCTTTGTTATTTTCAGGGATCCTACTAAGTATTTTTATACTCACCCCTACACAGTATTTCCCCGCATGCGTCATGTCTTGTGCAGAAAATAAACCTTTCAAAAGAGTCCAAGGAATTCAAGAACTAGCTGGTTCTTAGTGAAATCACAAAGGCTGAGGTGTTTTTCTATGTCTTCTTGATAGTAATCCCAATACTTACTTTTAGGTTGGACTCGTGTTTCATACTCTTTTTAGTGAACTTGTATTTTTCCACGTTTACTTTATTTTAATTTCTATCATACTCTAGTTATGATATTTATATGTATTCATATAGGGTTGTTCATTTTTTTTACATTTTATCATTGTATAGGCTTAGAGATATGTGAATATTTATAGGTACTTAAGATGAGGCCTCCCATGTTGTTTATCTTCCTTCTGGGCACTAGTCTCCACCCCTTGGCCTATAAGAGGTAGCCTTGGGGACTAGCAACATGGGTCCCTCTAAGACGGGACATGAAAAAGTGGTATCAGAGATGTTGATTATACAATAGGACCATAACCTTTGAGATTGGTTTGGGGAAACCGTATTAAGTATTTCAAGTTTGGATTTATGGATAGGGACACCATTTTAGTGTTTTGGTTGACGTATCCATGCACTAGGACTTTGATCACATTATTTTAGACTCAGTATATGAGAAAAATGGTTGAAGGAAAAAAATTATACATGCATCATATAAGAATGGGTTATGGTTTCCAAGTCCTTCTTGATTCATATCTCCAAATATTCTCATTGAACATGGTATACATTTTTTTCTTAGGATTTTTCCATGATGTATGCCATCTAGGATTCAACAAAAACCCAAGGATGATCCCCTCGGTAACGAGACATCAATATAGGGACTAGTCCATGCTATTTAACATTCGGTGGTGCACCATCTATACCACCACCTGTGGAGTAGCATGAGGTACCCACAGTACTATCAGATATGGTACACAGGATAAGTTCACTTCATGAGTTGCAATGGTAGAGACCCCAAAGGTACCAAGGGGAGATAGACCTAGTTCTAGTAAAGGACTGACTTTAGACACTAACATGATCTTTCCATCTAGTTAGAAAACTACTAGATCATATGGTCATCCTAGTGGTTATCCTTCTTTATGTCTCATTAGGGTGATGGTGGGGTTTGGTTACCCAATATTATGATATGGAAATTATTTCATGGAAAGAGTTCGGGTTCCGTTTTAGAGTGCATTTCTCACAGGATACGTTGATGGATATACATATCTAGGACCTATTACAGCTCCAACATGGCAGCATGATAGTATTTGAGTATTCACTGAGGGATAATAACCAATACAAGTACTCGATGTACATGGTTCACAATATGTTCTTTAGGGATTGGACCTTCAAATGAGCTCTGCATAGTGAAATATAACCCAGTGTTATCACAATGAGAATTCCAATGTAAGTTGGTGTTATATTTCAATATTTTGTGGTTGAGAGTTTATTAGATGAGGAGATATATCCAATGGTTGTTTATAGTGGGAAAGTATGTGAAGATACCTCAGAAATAGGGAGACGACGTCCATATTAGTGACTTAGATGTGTAATAAATTTTAGGAGGTGGTCCTAGGATATAATATCCACAAATTAGGGCACACATTGTAGGTCCATTCATCCCAGAGGGATGTTTTTATACTCATGTAAAAAAAGAGCACATCTTATACAAGATTTTCCAGCCCTCCATACTACTGACAGAGAGGTCGTGGATGATCCACTGAGGTAGAGACAGTGGTAAGACCATGTAATATTTTATGATGGAGGACGTGTCTGAGGAGTTGGGAGAGGAGTAAGAGGTGGTAAATGTTTTTATTTGTCACCACCACCACCCCTAGGTGGTCCATTATAGGCATAGGTATTTGGAGAAGATAGTTGGGGACAATTGTAGGTGGTCAAAGATTAAGACCCAGAGGTTCCAAGTATGATTCAAGGTATGATGGATATCATTTTTACCATAGATGTAGTACTTATAGGCAAAGTATGTAGTCATTAATTTTTCTCCATATACCATGTAATAGAACTATATATTTCATATGAACATTTGAACCAACCCTTATGCTTAGAGACACCTACTGGAGAAGACTTAGTGATATCACACATTTGTTGATGTTGTGAACTAACTCTTGGAGGATAGTTTTTTTTTGTTGGAATCCCTTGGTAGCAGTGTCGAGTCCTTACGAAATCATTCTCAATATGGATTGGTTATATACTCTTCAATCACAAATTCACTGTTTCAGGAAAATAATGTAGCGTATCTGTAGTGATGGAATTAGGTTCTCATTTTTTAGGGATAAGGAACCCCAAGAAGTGTAGGATAGATTCATCCATATGAAGGTACATCCTATAACTCATATGTTGTGTAGCCTAACCATTTTCTTCATTGGATGTTGTGAGTTCCCAGTTATGTAAAGTGGTGGAAGAAAATAGTGATGTATCCATTGAGGATGTTATAGGTTAACCTCCCTACCACGAGATAGACTTCTACATTGATCTACACACTAAGATGATACTAATATCTATGCCAACATATCAGATGGGGCCTGCAGTGCTTCATAAGAAGAGGGTAGAGTAGGTGGACTTAAATTGTAATTGATTTTTTTGACCTTGTGTTTTGACTGAGGAATCCCCAATCTTGATTTCCAAGAATTCATATGGGAGCTTGAGGTTCCATGTGGACTAATAGTGCTTGAACCGGCTTACTATGATGAAACAATATTCACTATAGAGTATCAATGACCGCTTTCTTAATTTGAGAGGCGTACAATGGTTCTTAGGGGTGGATATTAGGCTAGGTTATCACTATCTATGAGTTCTGAATGAGGATATACTGAATATGACATTTAGATGTTTCTACGGTCACTATAAGAACATGGTGATTCCCATTGGTGTGAGGAATTACTCAATGGTGTTCATAGAACTCATGAAATGTATCTTTTGGCCTTACATATATTGTTCCATTATAGTATTCATCAAATATATACTTTTGTACTTGACATTCGGGGAGGATCATGTGAGACACTTGAATATAGTTCTAGGGATATTTTGAGAGAACAAGCATTACAAAAACCACTTAAAGTGCCAGTTCTATTTTCACAAGGTCTAATTTCTGGGAATTTTTACCTCAATATATGGAGTAGCAGTGGATCCAGTCATGGTCGAGACAGTGATAGCTTAGGATCCACCCCAATGTGTGATTGATGTTTTGAACTTCCTTGGGTTGGTAGGCTATTAATGGAGATTAATACTTGATATCTCTAGGATATCAGCACCCATTCCATGTTTGACTTAGAAGGGGAAGCCTTTCGTGTGGATAGAGAGGTTTGTGTAGGCTTTTCAACAGTTGAGGTATATTTTGACGATCGGTCCCATATTAAGCTTTCTAGAGGAGGGTGTCGAGTATATAGTGTTTTGCGATGCGTCGAGAACTCAATTTGGTTGTGTTCAGATGCATAGTAAAGAAGTGATTTACTATGTCTCATGATAGTTGAGACAACATAAATAAAACACAATGACCCATGGTCATGATCTTGTTGTGGTAGTCTTCACTTTAAATATGTGGTGACACTACTTGATGGGAGTGTAGTTTATAATCTACTTTGATTAAAATATTCTCAATTATACATTATCTCCTAGGGATCCCTACTTGGGATAGAGGTGATGGATCGAGTTCCTCCAGGATTATTAATTGTAGATTATCTATACTCTTGGGAAGGGTAATGTGGTAGAATATTCTCTCAGTAGAAGATCTTTTTTATAGTTGATGAATAAGGCATTAGAGCAGTTTTCCTCATTGCGATTATCCTTTGTGGATGGAGATTGAAAAACATACTTCCAGTAGATGGTTTTCACCATTAATCCATTCAATGAGTCTTGGAGGCACATCTTAGGGATAGAAATTGTGAGTCTCTATGTACACAGATATGCACAGGACATGCTCTAGATGTATTTTCTGAAGGTGGGAGGCATGTTGTTCTTTTCAAAGGATTCATGATGGTACCAGTGATTCCATGAGGAGGTTATGAGATTTTTTCATAAATATACATTTGTTGTACATCCAAGAGTGGAAAATATATTCCATGATCTCCAAAATTAGTTTTGGTTGCCAAGGATGGTGAAAGGAGTTGTAAATTTTGCATATTGATTCCATACAAGTCAATAAGTGAAGGTTGGGTACCAAGTTATAGTGGCATTACATCATCCCATTTTTGTTCTATAATAGAATTGGCTTTGGATACCTAGGGAATTTGTTACAGGCTGACCACATATGTCCCGGAGGCATGATGCCATCTGGATGATCGTAGACCAACTCAGAATTTTAGTCCACATTCTAATTATACGATGTCAGTGCTCAGTAGAGAGATTGGGATGACACTATATGTAGGATATAGTCCATATTCTTAGAGTTCAATCGATGATTATTTCTGATCACAATTCTTACATTACATCCTGGATGTGGAAGGGATTGAAGGAGGTGTTTAGGACACATTTACAAATGAGCATAGTGTTTCACCCCCACACTAGAAGCCATACTGAGTGAACAATTCAGCTTCTAGAGGATATGATGTGAACTTTCATGTTAGAGATTAGATGTAGCTGGGAGGATCATATACACTATTGGAGTTTTCATAAAACTACTTTTACCATATTACCATTGGTATGACACCACTCTAGGATTTGTATGAGAAACATTGTAGGTCACTACATTACTAGAATAACTCAGGAGAGTTAGCACTAATGGGACCAGAGTCACTATGAGCTATAAAATAATATCTAGAAGAGAATTAAAACTACATAGATCCGTAATAATTTTTATTATTAGAGGCATTGAAGTCCTATAGAGATTGTGGAAAGAGACCAAGTGTTCATATGGGCTTCACCTAGACATGGATTACAGAGCTTTGGTCGGGGATGAAAGTTATATTTGAGGTTCATTATACCTTTCCAGATAATTTTTTGATTTTGTGAGGTGTCTTAACACTTATCTCCACCATTTTAGTTTGAATAAGTACACAATGTCTTCCACATGTCACTACTAAGGAAGTATGGTCATGACTCATCACATGTTATTGACCGGGGTGAGATTCACATAGAAGATGAATAGACTTTTGCTTAATACCCAATAGAAATAAAGGATCGGAAAGAGCGAATATTTCATTGGTGATCAATTCATTTTTTGTGTGTCTAATGATAGCATGCGAATCTTTAGGAGAGAATACGGGAGTGGGAGGTTCAAATTTGTGCTTAGTACCCACATCATTTTGAGTAGACCTTGTTTTATATTTTTTGGGATATAATTCCCCAATGTATAGAGAATTTAATGTATTATATTTTCCATGAATTTTTTTTATATTATATGGATTTTTTTTAGACCAATTGCTAAGATATTGTGTGATTCTACGGCCCGATGTTCCCAGAATAAATAATTGAGATATATTAAATATATAAAATAGCACAAACATACAATTTTTATGAAAAAGGTTAATAACATCTAAACATGTTACTAGCTCAAATATTTGTGGGCAACATTGACTTAATAAAGTTAGGATTACCATAGGCTTGAACTGACATTAGTCGATGTGGGTTGTTTTTAGAAATGTATTTTGAAATGAAAAAAATAATCAAATAAATTATTATATTTAATGTTTTTTTAGAAAGATATTTACAAAAAATAAATACATTTTTATGCTGGATATCCAATGATAGATGTATAAACCATGGAACCAGTGGAGAGCCTTTTTAGAGAGCTTTGGAGAATTATCTCAGGCGAACAATAATGAGATCATGGATCGATGATCGATGCACATCAGAGTCGAATGATACTACCAACTAACGGAACAAAACTTCATTATTAAACAACGATCAATCCAAATTTAGGTAGGGCATGTGTTTTTGTTTTAAACATACCCATTCTTGATTTCTAATATGAATGGGAATCAATCAAAAAAAAATTAATCTACAACTCTATTAGTATGTGAGATGTGTTTATATTGTATGGTTTTGATAGGAGAATATATTTTTGATTATTGATTGTTTTACTGTTTTTATATGGAAAATTAATTGAGATCAACATGAACAACGATCGAGGTTTGGTCCTCTTATCTATTATTTTTGTTTTATCCACCAATTCTATGTTCATTGTGGATGTTCTTTGTTTGGACTATGACTCAACGAATCCTGACTGATCGATCGTTGTTCACCCATATCATGGATTAATGGTATGAAATAATAGATCTATGATTTCCATGTAATGAAACAGGTTCAAGGATATAGGAAAAAAATTCAAATGATGGTGGATACCAAATTTCACATTTTGCGGTGTTCTATGTTTCACAATGAAGAAAAATGATTTGATATATTTTTCTGGTAGATATGATGAAAAAACACAATACATGATGATGATGAGGCATCAACGAGTTAGGACTGTTGATCTTAGGGTGAAAAAATCACCAGATCAAATCCCAGAGGTGCCAGATCAAACTTGGGAGCAAATCTAGGATACTAAAAAATCAAAAACAATGTAGTGTGTAATCCAAATCTACACACCATGTGGGCCCCCATGGTGGGGGGCTAGGGTTTTGGGATATATTTATGTATCACACTGTTTGTTTCCCTATCACATGGTGTGTGGTCTCTCCTAGGTGACTCAACATGTACATTGGGAAGTACACGGACATGGGGTAGACTACATGGGAAACCTACACACTGTGTACTCACCCACACATACATTGAGTAGACTATATACATAGGCTATGACAGGTACCAGAACATGGTAAAATGTTAATGGGATGAAGCCATGTACTGGAACGTAGGAAGACTACACGAACCACCTGCACTATTTAGAATACTAAATGGACACATCTTGATGACAATATATATTTATACGGGCAGGATCTGGGGTCATGGAACATGACATGTGAGCACTATATAACAATGATCACCCTTTTATACAAGGATTTGAGCCCTTGTTCTCTGTATGTTATACATGTTTTGTTCGGGTTTTTCTGCTTATCCTTTCCTTGAGGGTTTCTATGAAATCATCTCATACTCGTAGAACTACAATCCCTTCAACATGACTTCTTGGATATAGTCATTGGAATTCCTCTGAGAGGCCTAGAGTGAGATCCTCTATTCATCTTTGTTCCATAGGTGGATTTCTTAGTATCTCTATGATTAACACTACATGGGTGTCGATCCTCTTCGTTGTGGGTTAATCCAAATTAAGTTATTGGTATCACACCCTGGCCTTGGATGTGATCCTAATATGTTTATAATATTCTCTTTAGAATATCAATTTTTTTCTCTCTTATAACTAGACCCAACAAATATTACCTATTGAATGGACATCATCAATGATATCAGACATAGGAGTGTGCTCTTATATATGATTACTTTGTGAAATCTTTGAGTTGGAATCCTAGGCTGGTATACTATGGCTATGATTTACCTCTAAACTATGTCTCATTGTTGATTATATCTAGATATTCTTATTATATGAGATGTAGACATATACCTATATAGAGCTGTCTATATTTCCATTATTGTTTGATTTTTGGTTTCAGGGTGTCCTACTGAGTATTGTTATAATCACCCCAACATGGGCTTTGCCCAAAAATTTCATGTCCAATGTAGAGGATTGATCCTTTCACAAATTTCTTGGTGGACTAGGAATAAATTGTGCTCGGTGAGACCAGAAAAACCAAGGAGTATTCCTGGGGATTCCTGACAGCATCCCCAGTAGTTATTTTCATATTGGACATGTTTTTCAGACTCTTTGTAGCAGGCTCGTATTTGGAACTATTAATATTCTTTTTCTTCCTTCTATAATATGATTATGGGATTTAGTTGTATTCATGCATGGTTGTTTAGTTTTTTTACATTTCTTCATTTGATACACTTGGAGATGTGTGATTGTGTACATGTACTTTTTCTATGGCCTCCCATGTTAGTGATATGCCTTCTCAGTTCTAGTTTCCATCCCTGGCCAGTTAGAGGTGGGATTAGAGAGTCGCAGAATGAGCCCCTATAGGATGTTTCATGAAATTTTTTATTATTATCTGATACATAATATAGATTTATAGGATTTAAATAAGAGTATAAAAGAATGTGTTCGGGTAAAGAGATTTCCACTTCTTTGGAACGACTCATTTAGATGCCCTCAAAAGGGATCCAGGGTCTGTCTTTTGGGTATAAAAAATATAATGTGCGTAGGTAAATTTTTAAGGTAAATTGGTAGTTTTTGATCAATATAGAAGGCTTAATGTTTTGTGAATAAGTGAGGCGGCATGGACCGTTTTAAAAATGAGGTGAGGGTCACTTATGGAATTTATCAAAACATTAAATTATAATAAATTCATTCTAAAAATAATGCCTCCACATGAACATGGATTAGAATCTAAGTTAAGATAGGGTAATAATACCATCAAAAATATAATTTAGAAAAGTTTTGTTTCATTCAGAATCATAATATTTTTATAAATCCTTAGTTAACATATTTTAATTTTAACTATGGTAAGAAAATTTTCTATATTGAAGGGATTTAAAAATTTTATTTAGAATGTTCAAGTTAGAACATAAATGGTTAATTAATGACAATTTAGAACATATAATATTCATGTAGTCTTATTTTGATGATATTTAAATTATTTTAAAAAATATTAGTCTGATAAAATACCATTACTAAAAAATATGACATTATTCATTTATTTTAACATTAAACAGATCAAGACAAAGTTTAATTTCAAATATAATTCTTTCAAAACATCCTAGTATATAAATTAAATATATTAATTTTTTTCACATTAAATATTTCATATTATATTAGTTTTAATATTTTTAATATCACTTATTATATGATTTTCTTAAATAATGACATATTGCATTGGTGTTGCATAAGAAATTTATGTCATTATATTTTTAATAATATATTAAAACAATTATCACGAACATAATTTGATTAATCTCAAAATAAATACATATATTCAATCATAACATAGATCTTTTCCTATGATGAAACATAAAGTATATTAAAATAAAAGAGAGTGAAATTTTGTAACTATCTTTGATTTAAATAATATATAAGTCATTTTCATGGAAAATTGTCCTTTCAACAACTAAATTTCACTCTTAATGCGTTAAGTGTTGAATTAATTTCATGTAAAAATAATTTTTTTGAATAATTATTGAATTAACACTTACGTTTAATCCCGATTAACCTAATTTACCATTCACCAAGGTGATACATTTTACCATGGCTACTATGCATATTGAACAAAAATTTAAGGGCTCTTTTAAAAAAATAAGAACTCATAATTATAAATATTAAAATAATTTTATGTAATTAAATACGTAAAAATGGAATAATTTAATTTAAAATTCATTACAGAAAATGTGGAAAAACTTCTTATTTAGAGAAAAAACATTTTCAAGCATAAAACTAGATTTATTCTTATCATATTTCAAGAAAAATGGTTTCTGATTTTCTAAAACATTAGATCTACTAAATAATATATATATTTCATTAAAATAATTCAACAAAAGGGAATAATTTAATTTATTCAGATAAGAATACATTAATTTCATAAAAACCATTTTTCAACAAAGTATTTATTTTTCTTTCAAATAATTTTTATTTTCATTCATAATAATTTGATTACCAATGAAATAATTTTATACATATATAACAATAAATGTTTCATAGTTTATTTAGTCCTATTCATACTATCCAATATAATTTCATTTCAATAACTGTCATTTTAATTTATTATACTTTAATAGTATATTGTCATTTGTTTTAGCTTTGTGTTTCTTGTAACACAACCTATCAAATAAAATAACATATTTAAATAACAAAATTTCAATAAAAATTAAGGGTGTTCTAGGTATCCAGTTCTATATATTGTATTATATAACCTCTTCATCTCTCTTTAATAATAACTTACTTGACCGTCAATCCTTCCATACTTGACATATTTTCTTTTTTATTTTTATAGATTCACATTTGTGCTTCTTCCCACATTTTTGAAATGAATGAAGTTGAATATTTTTTATCATCTTTATCACATGTTTTTTATAAAATCTGACAATTTAATTCATTACTGTATGTTTACATTGGGAATGACACATGTTATTAATCATAACTCAAGATTTTTTGGTGAGAATCACCATAATATTTTCAACACTGGATCTTATTTAATTTTTTTTACTCATTAGGAAAATTAATACATTGTAAATCAATTCTATAATTAACTAGATAAATCTTAGATTTAGCAATTTATAAAATTATTTATTTGTGAATTATGAATAATTACCACAGTAATAGGATTATTATAAGATAAATATATGAAATATTCAACCACCAAATATTTTACTCTTAGAAATTATCACCAGCATTCAGTACATACTAAATAACTTTCGATTCAACAATGGTTTCCTTATATAGTGTTCTATCATATCACATAACATAATTACATTAAATAAATTATAATTCATAATTTCATGTAAAGATAATGTGATTAACCAAATCATATCCCTTAGGAGTTTTGAGCCAATATTGTCGTCTTCTGACAACTAATCATGTACTTGAGTAAAGTTCTAGTCAAAATCAACCATCCATTTCAGGGTGATTAACCCTAGGTTCATCATATCCAAATATGAATTAACATTTCATTATCTAAATAATGATGTAATTTATTATAGAACAACATAATATCTACTTTACCAAAACATCATGATGTTATCCTGTAGAAATAATTATCCCTTAAACTTATCCCTATGGTTTTAAATAAATATCTCTGATCAGATCACCCTAAATAACTACACTAATAGACAAAAATAAAAACTCTAATTCTAATAAATTAATGGAACCTCCACTGGAACCATCTATAATAACCTAATCTAAATATTACTTAAATAATATTTTGATTTCATGATTTATAACATACAACTCACAAACAGAAACACAAACTGAGAAACTAAAGAATTAGTTCCTCTGATGACTAGATACCTAAGAAACACATGTGAAAAATTCGTCATAATTGATCCATAGTATATTAAAGTATAGAATCCTCATAATTTATACTCATATTCATAACCTAGTAATGGTAAAAAAATAAAGGGTTGTGATCATATGCTCATTATGGAAAAATTTATCAACATGTCATCGTGGACTAGATTGTAATAATATGGGGAAACATGAGAATGGGAGAAATATACTATAAAAATATCATGGAACAATAATTTTTGTCCATAATTCATGTTAGAAGAACATTTAATCTCAAATGAACACAAATACTCCATAGAACAATTATGTGGAATAATGAGACATTAAATGTGATTTAAGGAGCATTATATTGAGCCCAAGATTAATACAATGTAATTTAACATAAATAAATATGTAGTAATAATATTTATAAGAAATTCATAAAGAAATTTATCATATAGTAGTCTTAGTATAATAACCAATGTACATTATTGGGATTGGGATAATCATCACATGTACCCTTGGGATTAGGATAAATCCTTTTTTACAAACCATTTTTTTTGGATAAAACCTCTTCTATAACATTTATCCTGGGATAAATCCTTTCTCATACTCATTTTCATGGGATACGTCCTTCTGTGTACCATTTGGAATTTAATAATTCCTTTGGTGTAACATTTTAAGCTCACAATATATAAATATTGTTAATGTATTTTAGGAATAAATTGTATCCCACCAATCAATAATCTATAAATATGGTTACACTTAAAAAACTATTTTAACATATCATAAACAACCCATTGAATGGGGAAATGGGTTTAAAAAATTTTTAGTTAGTATAACCAAAATTATCTTCAATAATATAAAATTTTGATCCCCAAAAGTCAATAATCATAAAATATAATTTAAAATTAAAATTTAGAGTTTTATTTATAACAAATAACATCAGTATAAATAATTCCTTTGGGTATAAAGTGGAAAATGGAATCAAAATCATATAAATGTTTTTTAGAAAAAAAAATTAACTTTAATGTAAGTGAATACGTTATGAGTCCCATTAAATATAAAATTTCATAATGGCCACTTCTGAGAAATTTAAAAGAATTAATTTTCAAAATTAATATTTGGAATGAAATATCCACAATATAGAATTGGAAAATAAAAAAAATAAAATAGTTTATGTGAAAAAAAATTCATTTAAAAAGAATCATCAATAATAGCGACTTAAGAAATGAATAATGCTTTCAAGAAGTTTTAGTGAAAGATTTATAAAACCATTACTTTTTAAAAGGAAAATCTAATAGTAGATCATTGAAATTATATGAAGCTTATAAAAAGAAAAGTGAAGTGGATAATAAAAAAATTGATTTTAAAATGATGAATTTCTTTTAATATTTTGAAATACCATTATAGAAAAGATACTTGATAAAAATATATCTTTAAAAATTCCATTTAAATTTTTTAATGTACAACTAAAATTTATAGAATATAATACAACAGTTGGGTTTTACAATTTTAAAGGAGATCATTGTTGGGAATGGAAAATTTTGACAAAGAGGGGAATCCGTAGTTAAAGTCAGTAGGAAATATTCTTAACAATGATGTTCTTTTTGAGGGATAATTATATAGAGGTAAAAAAAATTCATAAAATTGATATTCCAGAAGATATAAATAGAAAATAAAATGAGATATAATCCTAAGATAAAGTAATTCAATATTTTAATATATATGTTTATGAAGAATCATTTTAACTCAACAAAGAGATTTGAGTAAACAATAAAATATATGAACATGGTTTCCATTGAATCAAAATACATCTAAATAAATAAAATTATATTCCAATTCAAATCTAATGGATTAAATTAATATGCAAAAAAATATTAAGCAGTAATAAGACCATATGAAATATTGTTTAGTGTACAATAAGAAATATGTCTCAAGGAATTAAAGTTGATATATGAAAACCTTGAATTAATTTTTTACTTACCCAAAATGAAAGAATATCCTATATAACATAAATAACTAAATAAATAACTAATTTCATATCGTTATTCATATCTATATCCATGTTAAAACATATTTTATAATTATTATATACTTTTATATTAGTTATTTATTATATATTTCAATATCTATTATGATTTATCTTGATCGTTTTGAATTAGTTTCATAATAGCGGTGTTGTTTTTCATTATTATCAAAAATTTAATCTTATAAATATAATAAAATGTACTATAATTTATGTTTTATAATTACTTATCATGTTATAATTTCATTTTAAATTATTTTAGTTATTTATTTTGATGATTAAATCGAGGATGATATTGTATGGGAAAATTATAATAAAGGAATAGTGGAATATTAATTAATAAAATAATTTTTTATATTACCAATTTAGAACCAAAAAATAATAATTTTATAATTATTAATATTCAATAATATATTTATAATTCAATACTTTATAAAAATTTATCATATTTTTCATGTTGGTGGTCAAACCAAACCCCACAAGAATGTTTTATAATTTAAGTGCGAGTATGGAAATGGAAGATTCCATTGTTATAATATCAATTTCAAAAAAGTATAATGATATTATTTATAATTTATTATAGTTATAAATCCAATTTGGGATGTTTTATTAGAATAATATAATTAAAAAATATGTTCTGACTAATAAATAATTTTATTTTACTCTTAGTATTTTCATTTTTTGTGGCTCGTTTTACAATGATAAATTTTGTTAATATTAAATATAAATTTCATTATTTATATTTATATAAAAAAAATCATGAAATAAATAAAATATCCACTCGCAAAACCCATTTTCAGAACCATCCCTAGAATGTGGTGATGGGAAATGAAATAGCGCATTCACGAATGCAATAGTAGGCACATTCACGTGAGAAATGCTTTCATTATTTTTATTAAAGAGGATAGTAATAGATAATGGTTATAAAATAAATATAATAAAACATATGTATATTATTTATAATCATTTAATTATTTAAATTTGTGTAGAATGGTTTGGAGGAGGGTAGATGTTAAGTATAATGATGGAATGTAAAAGGTTCAGTAGTACTTACGTTAATAATTTAGATCTTCTCTTGATGTATCTTTTGTAAATGAATGACTTGTGGAAATCATTTTAGGATAGATCCCCAAAAACATATATAAGGAATATTGAATAAGTAATTTTGGAATATTATCATCTTAATTTTGAACTAAATATGTTTCTTGGAGTGATTTGAAATGAGGTTATTTTATAGTTTAAAAGGAGGGAAATTGTTTTTGGAAAAGAATGTTAGTTAAGGTGAAAGAATAGAATCACATGTGAGTTAGGTGAGTTAGGTAGGGAGTTTTTTTAGTAATGTATATAAAACAATACAACCAAAAATACTGTATTCTAATATTTTTATGTTTCAAATTGATTTTGTTCATTTTGAGACACATTAGATTTCCTTTTTTAACATTTATTAATCTTTATGAAATATTAATATTTATTATTATTTTTCAAAAAAGAAATATAAGATATATAGATTTTGTTTTTTAATTTTAATACTTTTGAATATTTTTCAATATATTTTTCCAGCCATGAGCTAATAAAACATTTGATTTCAAGGCCTGGTGTTCCCAAAATTATTTTTATAAAAATATTAAATATATTTATTTTGTGTGTGCACAGTTGATTAATGAAAATATGATAAATATTAAATGAAATCTTATATAAAAAATCTGACACCATGGATGATATTGTATTGTGTTTTTTACCCTAGGCCTAACATAAAAAAGGATGGAAAATGGAATTCTAATTAAAGCATCAGTTGGTGGTGAAGTCAATAAGTCAATTAAATATTTAATTTAATTAATAAATTAAAAAATTTATTTATTTAATAAATTAAATAACCTAAGTAAGGTATTCTTTAAAACCATAATTATACTGAATTTCCTTGGGTTAGCTGCATACCCCTAGTATCGCTAAGAGATGTTGTTCCTTTCCTTCGCTAGTGAATCGACATCCGAGGATGACGATACTCCGAGTCGAAGAAGATGGAAGCATAGAAATCCCAATTAATACTCTCATTAAATTGTGAGCACATTCTTTAATTTAGAATAATCCAATATCCCTGTAGTGATCATCATCTTTGGATTCTTCTATCAATTCATTTCTTTGATCTACACCAATTGTGGAAAATTTCAAGTTCCTCCATGGTGATATTAATTTTTTTATTAAATTTCATTCTCACCATGATCATACTAATTGTATCCACTTGACAATAACTCATTTTAAATTTAAATTAAACCATAGTTTATTTGTATTTCTTCTATTATTTATTCACATTAGTCATCAGTGGACCATGAGGATTCGATTTGACATCGTCAGACATGACCAAGCCTTATTGAACCCCCATATTCAGGACGTTTTCTTATGCATTTAATAACCTAGAGATCAAGGATGAAATATAAGATTAATCTTGGTATAAATGGTCAAGATCTCATGGATTTTTGAGATCCGAGACCGAACTACACGAACATAGGTATGACGATGCGAGGTGGATTATGACGACATTCTAAGGATAAATAGAAACCCATTTTATGGCCACTAGACGACCAAAAATCATCAAACAGATATAGATCTATCTTTTTTGGGTTGGTGGAGGTGATATATATTATAGAGAAATAGAATATGGAACACCTGTGTGTTGATATAGATTTATAGGAAAAACATTACTACACATCGTGTAGTATGAAGAACACATAATGCGTAGGGACTAGTATATTATTGCTAGGGTTTCATGGAATTAAAAGTATCACACATCAGGTCAGAGCCCCACATGTCATGAAAACATTGGATTGGTACCTATTGTGTACTCCATAAGTACACATTCATAGGGAAATCCAGGAAGATTCCATGTTCCATAGTTCAAGAATAGAAGATGGATACATGGACTTAACCAAGAAGCATGGAAAGGACCCCTAGTGGATCAGACAATCTATGTAGTCCCTCTACATGCCATATATCCCTACATGTCTAGGGAATAGTATACCGATAGGGAAATGGATAGGTGATGGAGTAGGGCCACACATCATGTGGGTCCCTTTACACGTCCAATATTCTTTATTTCCTTTTGAGGAAATATCCACCTATTTTATCTCTTTTCCTTGGACACTTATTATGGAATGTAAGTAGCATATCCTGGGTTTTTTTCCATATAGAACAAGATGGTGGAATCCATAATGTATTTTCAAATATGACGTGAGATATTATAAGTGGGATGCTTTATTAGGTGTTTCTTGATGGAGGTTTTGATATGGTAGGATCACTAGAGGATTTAGAGTGTCACCATCGAGATGGGATAGGCATGTGCCATCTACCTATCTATATAGTGGCACCCTCATGTGGGGCTGGTCATGGGTCCTATTTCTATTCTGATATTGTAAGCCTTCTACTAGGATAGGTTACGGTTCATCTACCTATCTATCGAGTGGAACCCTCCTATTATATTAAGGCAAGTGTCCCTAAATACTAGAGTGACACACTACAGTTGGGATGGGCATGGTTAATCTATTGTCCACCAGAGTGGAACCCTCTTTATGGGTAGGGAATGGGTCCCCTATCATTTATTTGATGGGAACCAACCCGTTGTATCAAGGCATGAGTCTTCAACTACTATATTGGAACCATCTAGCTAGCCAGGGAACGTGTCCTCTACCATCAACATGAGTGGAACCATCCCGCGGAGTCAGGGAATAGGTCCTCTATATATCTATTAAGGGTAACCCTCCCGTGGTACCTATGAATGGATACCATAAATATAGATTGTTCCCCTAAAATATTTTTCATAGTGATTAGTTTTGTCTTGACATGGTGGTTTTCAGGTGGGCAGATGCATGAGATATTAGCCATCATTGATGGAATTCTGGTATTGATGGTGTCTCTATCCTATGGTCGGGCTGTGAGTTCAAGATCCCCTTATCTCTAATTTTTGAAAATATTTACATATATATATATATATATCCATGTTTTTGGATCATGTTTACTCTCTTTATTTGGGTTCTTTTATCTACTTTCTATTCCATTCATTGCTCTTATTTATCCCCTGTTAGCTTTGGGGGCATCCTAATGGGTACATATATCCTCACCCCTACATGGGATTTTCTCACATGTTTCATGTCTTATGTAGATGATGGACAGGTCGGAGATGAATATAAAAGAGTGTAGGGATAATGGTTCATTGGACCGTGTATGATGGTTGAATCTTAGAGATCAAGAGATAGAATCTCTCAATACTTTTACTTCATGTTTTTTTGTTTGGTAAATCTTCTTATTTGGTCGTGTATTTTTCCCGTTTTCTTTTTAGTTTACACTGTCATACTCTTGTAAATCCTATAGGTATTCCATGCATGGTTTAAATTATAGTCATTTTAGATTTTTATTATTATTCTTATGAATTTATACATTGATATGGTCAGGTGTTTTCATATAGGCACATTAGGTAAAGGACTCTCCATGTAAGATATTCCTTTTGGAGATTATCTCTATCCCATGGCCTATGGAAGAGGGATTGGGGTAGTTGCGACTTGAGCACCACATGGTTGGGTCATGAAGGATTGGTAACAAATTTTGTTAAATCCTTACGATTATGTTTTGAGAAGTCCCCTTATAAAGATTTTGTTGGGATTTAGTGTAGCAGTGTAAATGTATCATGAGTGCAGCTCTTAGGCCAGTGAGTTCAGTGTTGGTGCGGTGGTTGACATATCCAATTCCTTGGACCTTGACTACCTAATTATTAACCCAATTTTCCATGAAATTGGTTGTAGGGATCAATAGGGTATTTCATTATACATAATTGAGTATTTAGATATTTTTCTTGAGTCAAATTCCCATTATATATATATATGCTCATCTGACCATGGTACATCATGATTAAATTTTCTATATTCATTCATGATGATAGTCACCCAGGTTAGCATTCTTTTATCGTTTTGAAGATTAGATGAGTGATGAGGCCTCTATTATGGGTCCATTATTTGAGATTCTTCTACCAGGATGACAGGTAGTATCATACCAAAATATTGTGTATTATATCATACCAGCAGAGAAAGATGTGGAAGTGTGTAGTCTTACCAAACTTCAAGACTTCCAATGCCAGAGGCCACTAAGGTTCCCTCCTGATCCAAATCCCTAGGTAGTATAGGATTGACTAGATTTGGTTTTCCATGTTATCAGTGTTATCCGTACACCGACAGATCATGTGGTTGCACTGAAAGTTATCCTTTTCCACTTAGTAGTAGGGGGTAGTGTCGAGTTTTTAGCCAAATTCATGATGAGTTGACAATATCATGTCCTGACATCTAAAAGATATTTCTTGAGTCTTAATAACCCTCTTTTTTGAACTCAGTTTAGATTTAGGAGCTTCTGGAGATGAAGTCTGGAGGGATGATAGAGTCTATTTACGTGGCGTGGATCACATACCTTACACATAACACCATTGATATTATCAATGGTGGATACTTATGTGCATAAATGTTTGAGTAAGGAATCTTTAGATAGATATGTTCTATTGTGGTACCCTTTTTTATTCCCACCTATGTCGGTGTGTTTTAGTAGGAACAAGTGATAGAGAGATTCCTATCAAAGGGACAACACGCGGCTGGATCTGGTAGTTCGCGTCATAGGGAAGATTCATCTATAATAGCTAGCAGATTCCAGTCAACCAAATATAAGCGTATGAGATCTTCCTAGGATCAGGACATGGGATGTGGTCAGGGATAACACATAAAAATAGGGTATCACAGAGCGGCGTGATGATATGGATGTGATGAGTGAGGTCACATAGTGCATGGAAACCTAACCAGACATGCTGATGAGCACATAAAGATAGCAGAAATACCTCTATGGAAAAGGCAATGCTATTATCAGGGATCTCCCAGGCGAGGTTAGGGTGGCCCCTAGGGAGGCAGTGCTAGTAGAGGAGATTTTGGATCTCTAGGAAGAGGATCTATGGTTGGAAAATTATGTTATGAGATCCTTCTACCACCACCACCAGGTAGCCCATGTCAGGCTCAGGGAGTTGGCAGTCGAGACCACTTACATCTAGAGATTTTGTAGTCTTATGATCCAACAAAAAACTAGATGACAAGAGGTGTGATCTTTGTTTATAATACTCTTACCTTAGTATTATTGGACACAGGTGAGAGTCATTCCTTCATATTTACTCTCCTAGTGTGAGAGCTAGTGCTCCTAATTGAGGCACTATCCTAGTAGCTTTGTCTTGATGTTCCTACATGGAACACTTATTTTGTATCATTTATATTATGTTAGTGAAAACTATCTCTTGGTAGATAGAGTTTCACATGTGGCCTACTGTTTCTCACAATGAAACCCTATGACATCAATTTGAGAATGGATTGGTTTCCCAAGATCAAATCCCAGATCAACTATCATTGTAGAAGAGTTATATTCCTTCAAACTGATGGGATGATATTCTCCTTTAGAGATGAGGGATATCTAATGGAAGGGTTCATGGATGTTGTAATCAGAAGGCTGTATCACATCACCCATATTTTCTTAAGTGTAGCCCTTGGTTCATTAGGCACTTCGGGAATCTGGATTCCTTCTTTCATGGATGATTTTTTAGGGCCTCTCCCAAGGAAATTTCAGAACTACCTCCAAGGTGGGATATGGAGTTTTACATCATCATGAATCCTAATATCACTCAGATATCTTTAGTGACTTATTTAATGGACCCTAATGATCTATGGGAGATACAATTTCTTTTGGGAGACCTTTGAGATAAGGGTTTCATCTATCCCAATGTGTCCCCTTGGGAATCTCCAGTGTTATTTATAAAAAAAGAGGATGGGTTATTCAAAAATTTTATATATTATCATCATATGAACCAGACCATGATGAATAATAAGTACCCCATTATAAAAATTGAATACCTCTTTGGCCTATTGTGAGTCACGAGTTAGTTATCGAAGTAAGATCTCTGGTGTATCTACCACAAGTTGAGGGTTCACAAGGTTGATATTATGAATATATAATTTTTATGTTGTTATGTAAACTATATGTTCCTATTGATACATCTTGGTGTGATGAATTCCCCCACCATTTTTAGGGATTTGATGAACATGGGCTTCCAATAGTACATGGACCAGTTTTTAGTTGTCTTCATTAATGATATACTCACCCAATTCGTGTCATAGGAAGATAATGACTAGCACTTGAGTATGGTTCTTTATTAACATTGATATCACTAGATTTATGGTAAGCTCTCAAAGTTCCATTTCAGGATTCACAAGAATTAATTTTGGGGGTATTTCATTTCTCATCATGGCTTGTCATGGACAAGGAGAGTATTGATACAATGTTTTCTTGGGATCCACCCAAGAGTGTTTCATATGTGGAGAGTTTTCATGGATTAGTGGGGTACTATAAATTGTTTTTTTTCTGTTTCAAAATTATTAAATCCATTTTGGAAACCCAAACATAGAAAGAGAATTCCTTTTTCAGACCGAGCAGTACAAGAGGACCTTGGTGGATTTGAGGTTGAGTTTGACAAGTGCTAGTGAGTTGAGACTACTCGAGGAAGGTGTGGATTGCGTAGTTTATTAAAATTATTCAAGATAAGGTATCATCTACATGTTGATGCAGTTTCAGGAAGTTATTGTATATGGATTGATGGAGTTGATACCCCACAAGAAGAACAATGAAACTAAAAACCTAGAGAAAGTTGTAGTATAATTATCCATGAGTTTGTGGAGTCATTATCTTTTGGGGGATCACATTGTGGTTTACTAAGACCATTAGAGGTTCAAGTATATCTACAAAATGAGAGAATTAAAAAATATAGCATTACTTGTTGGAGATCATTTATGAATATGAATTTTAGATTTTCTATACTCCAGGGAAGGGAAGTGTTGTAGAAGATTACCTTATCATGAAGTCCTAGTATCTCTTGGTGTAGGAGGCTAATGAGTTATTAGTTTCCTTATTGCTAACCATGATGGAGAAGGAGGGTGTTAATTTTCGTCAGTTTATGGTGTTGAATCCTTCATTCCATTATCATGTGAGAGAGTCTTAGTTGGGACACATCAGCTATGAGGCCTCGAGTGACCATATATCCCCAAGATATTCACTCATAATATTTTCTAAAGGAGGGAAGTACAACATCATTTTCAGGGGATGGATGGTGGTCCCAGTAACAATACAGGAGGAGTTGATAAGGGAGTTTCACATTTCCCTACAGGTTGTACATCTCGACGTGGGGATGATGAATAAAGGCCTTCAAATGATGTTTTGGAGAATTGTCATATACAGAGTGTGGATAAGTTCATTTCATGGTTCCTCACATATTAATACCTTAAGGATTAGCTTTAGGCTTGTGTAATGTTATTACAACCCTTTGAGATCCCATATTACAAATGGGATGACATATCTATGGACTTCGTGATAGGTCTTCTACGGATAAAGAAGGCACACAATTCCAATTGAAGTATAGTTGACTGAATCATGATGTCAGTACACCTCGTTACTATTGAGGATAATATTTTGAGGAAGTGGTTATGGAATATGTATCTATGAGATATTTTTCCCCATCATGGGGTGGCATCGACTATTATCTTTGATCATGATGCATAGTTCACATCATGATTGTGGAGAGGCATACATGAGACATTCAGGATGCATATGATGATGAGTACAACTTTCTACCCCCAAACAGATTGGTAGACTGAGCCCATAATTCAAGTGTTGGAAGATATTTTGAGGGATTTCATGTTTGACTTCATCCAGATATGTTAGGGTGACTTGAACTTAGTATAATTTTCATACAAAAATAGATACCACTCTACTATCTACATGAAACCTTTAGAGAACCCATATGTGAGACACTACGATCCACCCTTGTCCTGGAAAAAGATTGGTGAGGCATCTATTGTGGGTCCAGATATGGAGCAAGTGCTGATGTAGAAGGTCCAGGTCATCTATGAGTAGACAATGTTATCTCATAGTAGAAAAAAATATTAAAAATATCTCTATCATAGGGCTTTAGAGTTCGTGAAGGGATACAATGTTTTCCTAAGAGTCTCTCCATGATGAGGATTGTAGAGGATTTTTCAGTGAAAAAATATATCCTTGAGGTTTATCAGGATTTTTGAGATGATACGAAGGGTTGGTGAAGTTTATTAACACCTCTCTCTAACCACACAGTAGGAGAGGGTTCATGATGTCTTCCATGTTTCACTGCAGAGGAGATACGTGAATGACCCTATGCACATTATTTACTGGAGTTATCTGGACATCGAGGAAAGATCCACTTTTGAAGAGATCCTAGTGGATATCGAGGATCCATAAGAGAGGAACCTATATCTATTGACCACCCCCTTGGTTTTCATTTTGAAGCAACATAGGAATTTGCATAAGCACTCCATTGAGTCGGAGAGTTGGATATAGTCTCATTATCAGAATTCTTTTGTATAGATTTTATTTTCTAGGATGAAAAAATTGAAAAAGATAATGATTTAGTGACACTTAATTTCTTTTTAAGACTTTAGATTATTTATACATATATTTTTTGGAGCTTGGCACTGAGACTATGTGTGATTCTGAGGCCCAGTTTTCCAATAATTAATTTTAGAAAAATAATAAATATATTTTATTTTTTGCATGCACATTTTCTTATAGAAAATGGAATAACACTTGAATAGAACCTTAGATCAGAATAATAATACCATGTTTGAGTATTAAATTTTATTTCTACCCTATTCGTGACCTAAAACAGTTAATCATAGAGAATTACGATAAAATTAGTTTTTGGAGGTGAATTTAGTGGGTTAATAAAATAATTAATTTAATAAATTAATTAATTATCCTAGTAAAACATTCCTTTAAAAACATTTTTATAGTGATTTTTTTAGTTTTAGTTCCATAACCATAGGATCATCGAGAGACATTCTTCCTCTCCTTCATTGTGGAATCGACATATAATGATGACAAGACTCTGTATTGATGCATATCAAAGTGAAATGAACATAATAAATCATCTCAATCATTGGATAGAATGTTCTTCGATAAAAAAAACAGTCCAATTGTATGTAGTTTTATTTATTTTTTGATTTTATTTCATTTAATTAAATTTTTTGAAAATGATCAATCCATTTTATTTATATTTTCAAATTGTGGAAAATTACACGCTTCGGTGTACTAAATTTAATTTGTTTGTTCAATTGATTTCTCACAAGAATAATCCCAATTGTATCTATTGGCCAATAATTCATGTACAAAGAAAGTTAAACCCTTATTAATCTTCCTTTATCCCAAAAATTCATCATGTTATACATTGTTGGAACATGGGGTCACGATTTGACATTTTCAGGCAGACCAAGCCCAATCATACCCATAGATTCACAATAGATTCATGTATAGTGAACAAATCATTGATCAGGGATGGATTATTGGATTAATCATGCCATAACAGGTTAAGATCATTTATATTTTGGAGATCCAAGATTGATCGGCATGAACAGAGTTGAAGCGGTCATAGTTGGTTTGGACGGACATCGTATAGATCGACGAAAACCAATTTAAAACCACTAAATGGTTGCAAATTTCTTGTCATATATAGATCCACCATTTTTCAGCTGGATTGAGGTGAGATACAAAATGTAGAAGCTGGATCTGAAATTTCAAATTAGAGATGTGGATTCCTATGAAAAATGTGACTACAATCTATGTAGTATGAAGAATAAATGGCATATAGGGCCTTGTCTAGGGAAGATAGGGTTTCATGGAAATATAATTATCATAAATTTTTTCAAATACCCACATGCCATGTGAAATTATACTGGTGTCCAAACATGTAATTCTAGGGTACACGAGCATGGGCATGGCCAAGCACATGCCATGTGCCAAAGTACACAGACATGATCTTCGTATAGAGATAAGGCTAGGGAGCACGTGTAAGACCCCTAGTTGATTGGACACACAATATAGTACCTCTAAATGCCTTGTATCCCTACATGAGTAGTAATCCATGTAAATATAGGGAAATAACCAGGTGATGGAATAGGAGCACAAGCTGTGTGGGTCCCCTTACACACTGTGTACTTTATTTCCATATGAGGAAACATCCACCTCTCTTATCTCCTATGTATGAAGATGAAGTCATGCATCGTGTGTATCATATCCTGATTTTTTTTATGTAAAATGTGATAGTGTAATATTTAGTAGTTTTTAGATATGATTTGAGATGTTTGGAGTGGGATTCTTCTTTAGGAAATGCTTATCAGTAGCAGTGATCAAGTAGGATAACCAAAAGCTTTAGAGTGGCACCCTCCAGTTGGGATAGTCATGGGTCCACATCCTAGAAATAGATTGGAACCCACTTTCGGTGTAGGTAACGGGTCTTCTATATATTCTTATAGTGTAACTCTCCAATGGCATAGGATATAGGCCCTCTACCTATCTACCGAGTGTCACCCTCTTGTCGTATCAAGGAATGGGTCCTTAACAACTTGAGTGGCACCCTCCAGTTGGTATCAGCCAGATTCCTCTACCGATTACGAGTGTGGAAGCCTATTACTGGACCTGGAATGGGTTATATATATACTATCTATTTGGAAAACACTTTTATATTAGGATATGGGCCCACAATTTCTAGAGCGGAACACTGCAGCTAGGTTGGGCATGAGTTCTCTAACATCTACTTGAGTTGCACCCTACCATAGAGTCATGGAATCGGTCCTCTAGATAACTAACATGTGAAACACTAATGTTATATTATGTAATGGTTCCTCCATCTAGAGAATCTCCCCCTAAACTATGAATCATAGTGGATAGGTGTTTCTTGACATTGATGTTTTCTATTGGGTAGATGTACTGCATACTAGGCATCATTGACAGATTTATGGATCAAATGACGACTCATTCCTATGGCTGGGCTATGAGGTGTTGATATCATTCACTCTCATGTGGGTTTTTTTGGTTCGATCATATATATATATATATATATATCCATGTTGTTGGATAATATTTACTCTCTTTCTTTGGGATGAGATTTCCACTATATATTCCTATAGTGTCTCTTAATTCTCCCCCATAAATGATCGATGCATTCTATGAGGATTTCATATACTCACCCATGTATGGCCTTTTCCCACACGTGTCTGGTCTTATCAAGATGACGTGAAGGATGAAGGTGAGTACATAAGATCTTAGTTATATATGGTGCATTGGATGATGTATGTTGGTCAATCCTTTTAAATCTGTATATGGTATCTATCAACACTTTTACTTTCCATTTTTGTTAGTTTGGGAAATCATTCCATTTGGGTGTGTATTTTTTCCCCTTTTCATTTTGGTTTACATCATCATAATCTTATACACCATAGATGTTTTTCATTGTTGATTTACATTTTAGTTGTCCCATATTTTTTATTTTTATTCCTATATAATTCATCGTCTATATGGTTAGGTGTGTGCATACAATTATAATAGGTAAAGGCCTCCCCATGTAAGATATACCTTTAGACACTTTCCATAATCCCCTAGCCAATAGAGGCGAACTTGGGGTAGTCGTGACTTTATCGCCTTTGAGTTTGGTAAAGAAATAAGATGAACATTCATATCAATTTCGACCTGATGAGTCTAAATTTTGAGTCCATTTATTCTTATTTATTTCCTAAATATGAAAAAATCACCTTTTAAATTAAAATATATAACTTGTAGGAAAACTATTTTTATAAAAAATTTGGTTTAATAATTATGTTTTTTCATCTTATTCAACATTGATTACCAATTAAATGAGTTTAATTTGTATATATATATTTTAAAATATATTATTATAGTAATATTTTGAAATATATACATTTGATTTCAATATATATATATATATTGGTATCATTCTTCTAAACATAATTTTTTTCATGGAAAATAATATATACTATTGTAGCTTAATTTAATTTTGTAGAAATGAAATTAAACCTAAGGTTTTTTATAATAATATTTTTCTCAAATATTAATCTAAATTTATCAAATAAAATTTACAAGTGTTAGAAAAGTTAATTTTAATATTAGCACACAAAGCGCGTAAAATCCATTTTTCGTAAAAGTTTTATTTTAAGAATAAAAATCATGAAGTATTCATTGATCACAGTAATTTAAATTAACGATATAAATTGGGTTATTATAAAAAAATATGTTTTATGTGGATTTTAAATCAATCAAAAATAAATATTTCCATTAAGTCATTTAATTAAATAAAAAATTGAATAAAAATTTTAAAATAGAATCAAATGTAACATGAGATCTAAAATGGTGGAAATATGTTTTCTAAGGCCAAAATGATATTTTAAAAATACCTAATTTTACTCAATAAAACTATTTAATCAATTAAAAGTTTTCATAAAATTATATGTCTTCCCCATATATTTATTTTGTCATATAATATTTCAATTTGGTAAAAACTATATTTCTCACAATTAATTTAAAAATATTTTATTTTATACAATTAAAAAAAATCATATGATAATTTTGATATTCTAAATTATAAATGAAATAAATTTTACAAATTTCAAATTATAAGATTTTGAAATTTATCTTTTAGATGAAAATACAATATATAAGGAAAAATATTTTTCTAAAAATACCCTTTTAAAACATTGTATTTTATTAGTTTTATTTGTATAAATTTATAATTGATTTGTTTATTTTATCTACTATATGTTTTTATATTTTTAACTCTCTATAATAATATTCATATAATATTTTGTGGCATATTTTAGTTTAGTGTTGTGTTTGGAGAAAGTTATCAAAAATAGTATAAATTTCAGAAAAGATAATCCTAAATCCTAGAGTGTTAAGTGATGTCTTTATATATTACAAGAGATTTCATATATTTTCAAGTTGTATGAACCTAATTTTCCCAAGACACTAAAAAAATTTGATTTTTATTGTATAATTGTTATGTTAATTATCTTAGAAATATTTAATAACCGTGTATGAAAGAGGTGGGTCACTATATTAGGTAATATAGCATGGGTTAGTTAATCGAAGAATTATGTTCGTAAAATATAACCAAACCCATGCTTATAAATCCCGTAGGATAAGTCTATAAAATATATTTACACAAATGAAGAAGTTATTTATCCATGATTTATTAACTTATGTTTTGTTCTAACCGTTTCTATTTTAGAAAACACCAAGAAATCAGAGAATCCATAACAACATCCCATGTGATATACAATGTAATGATTACCCTAATAACATTATAAATGCAATTTAAATCATAGTTCAAAACCCCATGGTAGTACATAGTTAGATTTCAAAGGGAATGAACAATAATGTGAACTATATGTAACTTATACAATCACCCATATGGGATAAACTATCCATTAAATAAAATATTATCTAAAGGCAACATTTATATTGTGTATCTTTCAATAAACAAATTTTAGAATAATGGGTTAACTCCTTTAAATGACATTTTCAGGCCTAAACAGGTTATCTATCATTTTGAATGGGAAATTGATCAATGGTTGAAATTGATCCTTAATACAAATCCATAGGATAAAGTGATATCAATTGAGTGGAAATACATTAAGAAGATATTTCTTAACATTTATCTCCCAAAAATTATTCACACATGTAGAGATAGATTTTGGATCATAATGAAATGGTGAGTGAATCCTTCACAGCCAATGAGGACAATTTCACATGGACCTTAAACTATTCTTTTTTTGTATATGAATAATGATGAAAAGTAGAGAGATTTGTTTTTAGTTTAAAACTACATATATATAAAATGTATAGTTATCCTATATTTTCGAAATTATGAAGGATTAGTTTGTTTTTCTATCGAAGTAGGGATATGGTTCATAAAATTTTTCCATTTATACAGAGATAATAATTGAAGTGTATAGATTCATTCAGGTGGTTGAAAAGATAAACGATGAAAGAATATCCAACCACTCACATATTAATGATGTGGAAGGAACGCATTTTGGGAACTCCTATAGTGGAAAAGGAAATTCCTCTTGTGTATAATATAAGGGTATCAAGCTCATGAATGTTGAAGGTATATGAAGAAGCTGACGAATAAGACAGTGGAAATGAGGGAACCTCCTAATACTCCCCCATGGTCCAATGCTTTAACTGCAAATAATATATAAAATCCAGTGTAAAAAGTCAAATTCCTCTAAGGTAAATCAGTGTTAGCAACCAGTTGAGCTAAGGGAGTATTCAAAATCATACACTATCCATCACTACTAAGGTATAATAATAAAATTTATTATTGAAAGGTACATATAATATTCACTCATAAATATAGAATATTTATTTTATTTAGGTTCTATAAAATCCTCTATCTCATATAAGTTTTCTAAAACTGCTGAATAACCTCCAAAATATCTAGAAGTATTGATTCCTATTAAAAACCCATTTAGTGAAATTATTTCTACCCAATTCCTAAAATCTTCCCTGATAAGAAATTGTGGGATGATTTTTTAGTGAATCTCATAATTATTTATTTTCTATAATTTGAAAATATTCTGGGAATCGATTAAATCTTGTTATATAGAGTTAAAATAAACTATTTAGAAAAGGAAACGTCTTTACATGTATTGAACCATCCTTTAAACTTATAAAAATTAAATGAATATTATGTATCTCCCTTAGCCAATCCATCAATTCTATTTGTGCTGATACCTAAGCGCTGAAAGTTAATTTTTTATTAAAATAAATGAGATAGTGGAAAGGCCAAAGACCTAGTGGTTGAAGAAATTAATTCATTCTATGGGATACCCCTTATATGAAATTATTATAATTAGAAGGTAAATAAAAAATAAAATGGTAGTGGATGAGTCTTGATAATTTTTTTCCTTTTGAGGGAAGGATGTATGTTGATTTATTATCCTTTTCCATCTGTGAGGATAAATAAATATTTAATGAAGTACACTTCAATAAATCCTAATAATTTATGTAATTATCCACTAATTTAAAAAATTACTATAAAAACAATTGATCCATAAATATTAATTTGATTTAAATTAGTTTAGGTTGATATTATAGGTCGTGTAATGACTAATTCCATCAAATATGGATCTAGACTCTTCTTGAAGTGAGGTACCCCCAAAAAATATGAATATATATCCAAAATCAAATAGAATATGCTATCATATACAAGTCCCCCTACACAACGCACCCCATTCATTCTATAAATATCTATGCTAAGCTTGAGACCATGTTGAGGATCCTTCAAGAATACCCATGAACTAGAATTCCTTGAATATATTATGTATTTAATAAAAGTATATCTAGGTTTTCAACTCTAAATAAGTATTATTAGTTTGGATTATTTGAAAATTAAACTGAGATAAACACCCATATAAGTAATTCTATATTTGAAGTACCCAACATTCATTGAAATTCCCTAATTCAAGACAACCTACCAAGTATCCTTGATGATGGAGTATCTTGAAGAGACTAATATACTATTACCTTGGATACTCAGACCACAAATGGTATTAATATTGAATCAATATTCATAAATATATATATATATATATATATATTAAAGGCCACAATTTTATCTTCTAAAATCTCATATGATGTTTGTCTAGTCCCCTTTTGAAAAAAGTTTAAGGGTAGATTCATCTATAGAATTCTCACAACAAACACACATAAATGTAATGTAAATTCATTTTTTCAGAATGATTTCATCCCTAGAGCGTATTTATTTTTAAAATCCTTAAATTATGAATTTATGATTAATGTGAATTAATTAATAGTAAACATAATTATTCAGTTGGTCCACATGATTTTGTGTCTGGGAGAAGTCATGATAGGTTGAAATGGAGAAATTATTTGAATTTGAGTGTATGAATAAATATTGATCTGGTTTATCCACATGTAGGATACTGTTAAATATATCTTTTTGGTGACCATTAAGAACTACCTATATGATGTAGGGAATGAAACAACCTAAAAAAGGATTGTATATTAAGGAAAAAAGATTTGAACAATCCCGATTTTCCTTCCAAATGTACATATCCCAATTAACAATGATCCGAAATGATTTTTCAGGGATAATTGTAATTTCCCAAATAATTATATTCAAAATATGGGAACATGAATTCCCATAAATCAAATGGATTTTGGAATTTATATATTATATATTTATAAACATGGTCCAAAGAGATTGACATGTGAGAGCATCCCAAACCATCTTATCTTGTATACTGTATATATGTTCTCTAATAATTCTGATGTAGATCCCCCTTATTAAAATCCATTTTCCATTCATTATTAAATATTCCAATGGAAGTATCCTTCTTGATGGGAGTCACATGGTAATGAATTATGGGTTTTTTCAATTTTATTGTTGACTTTCTGAGTATATTTTAAAAAAAGAACATGAATAGGGATAAAAAATATCATTGTTCACCAAATTGATTCAACATCAAAATGATAGGAATCTGATTTTATAATTGGATATTATTCAACTAACATTATTCCATAATCAATCCAACTAATTCCCTAATTAAGGGTAACCTTTAAGCGGCTTCTCTTCCTCAGTGCTCTTAACTATGGTTTTTGCGATGGTTCCTCAACGAGGGGAGACTAGCACGCCACTCCAGCTTCATCTCCCCAATTTTCATCACTTCCCCTCTTCTCCTATTTTTATTCCTACCCCTAGAAGTATGACTTCTATGATGTTGTTTCATGTGTGGTTTTCACATGGTGGTGAACTTAGTGGCTGGGGTTGGCAACAAGTCATGGATGCGCTTCTCTATTAAGGCCCTATCCCGGTTCAATGATTCTCTCTCTTCCTATTCCCTCATCGCACTCCCAGTCAGTTAGTGGTAGTGGTTTCATAGAGGCTTTGGGAGGTGTGTTCGATCATCCGATGGCGTTCCAAGAGGCTCTTCCAATTCCATCTTCTCTCCAAGATGTGATGGTCATCATGATGATTTTTTTTGTGTGTGTTAATTTCCAGGTCCATAGTTTCTTGGTTTTTATTTTTGTTAGGAAATATTCGCACAAGTCTTCTCGGCCTCTCAAACCCCTTATATAAACCCAAGGGCCTATGCTCCTCTACTAGTTAGATCTAGATTGGTGGCAACTAAGTGGTTTTAGGAGTGGGATTTGGTGGCTAATGGTGTTGTGTAAATTGGAGTTGTTTTTCTCCATTTAATACTTTATGATATTCTTCATCTACGTCAATTTTGTTTTCCAGTGGTGGAATTGACAACTTCATTGAAGATGTTTGTTTTATTTTTATGGATTTTTTCGGTGTTAATGGGTGAAGTTTTTCTGTTATTGTTTTATGTTGTACGATGGAAACAATGGAGTTCCCCATAGGTGATATGAACATTTGTTATTTTTTTCATCGGTGATGATGATGGTTCTTTTTTCATTTTGATTGTTCTTGAAAATTTGTGCCAATGGTGATGGGCAGTCGATGATGGTGGTGTACTGATGCTATGATGGTGAATGTAGGCAACGTAACCCCTTCTAATTTGGGTGAACCTGGATCGAGATCTTGGGTTCAGTGTTTGAGATTTTGAATTTTATATTTCATGTATGTTTTTTAAATTAGGATATAGCTGTAGTTACCATTCATCCTCAAAGCCAGTATTTGAAAATCAAAAAAAAATAATTTGGAGTCAATCAAATTGAAAATTTCTCAACTTTCTATTGGATAGGGGACTACTATTATATTCCATTTGTACCTAAACATTATATATTTCAATTCAATCCTCAATGAGATTTGCGCATATTCTAGTATATAATTTTGAAATATACTCAGCATTTTTGTTTACATTAACTTGTTTTCTAGTCGTACTGGTAATCATTATAAATGATTATGATTTTATGTCTATATTTGTCTCTCCCATTTAAAATTAATAGAATGTTATTCAAAAAAATATTTGAGGAAACCCTTTAAAACCATAACTTTCCCCATAACGGTGAACAATTCCTATTGAAATACTATAAATGAGGTTAACATTAAGGACATCATAGCCAAAATAAATAGTCTAGGGGAAAGGGGATCACCCTGTATAAGGGGCCTAACATATTTTAATAGGACAAACCACTTTCCCACTAATGATATAGTGATCCAAGGAGGTAAATAATAATTGAATTAAAATTAATTAAAAAATTCATTAAATCAAATTTTATAAAAAAACATTTATGATAAACTCCATTCCATTTTTTATAAGCATTCTCCATATCAATATTGAACATAATATTAGATCTAACTATTCATCTATCACAGTTATGTGTCATTTTTTAAGTGAGTCCAACATCCTAATGAATACAAGTCCCTTCAATGAATCCATTTTAATCTTAAAAATTATATGAATTAATTAATCTAAATATTATTTTATTTGTGATGGTATCAATGATTTTTTAACTGATGTTTCCTATACTGATTGGTCTGAACAGGTCAAAATTATTTGGGTTTTTTACTTCTGGAATGGTAAAAAAAATAATGTTCAAAGAAACAATGTTGATTATTTATTCATTAAAATAAACATTAATTCAATTAATGAAATCATTTATAACCATATCCTATGTTATTATAATGAATGAACCTAGAAAACCATCAAGACTCTGTGCATATTTAGGGTCAATATTTTTTCATATTTATTAATTTCTTCCTTAAATGGAATAATCTATATTAAGATATTATCTTGGGAATTGACATACCTTGAGATATTAATGTTAATAGAAGTTTCTTCCCCTCTATAATCTTGACTCTTCCTATCAGTAAGATTAAGAAATGGGAGGCACCTAGGAGCCTACATACATCCACATCATTGGAGCAGGTACCATTCTCATGGGGCATATTTATTTTTCCAACTATCTTCCTCTCTTTAATGCATGAATGAATGTATATCATGTTTAGGTCACCCTACCTCAATCATTTAGACCTTGATTTCTCTATGTCCACCATTTATTCTTCCAATATTATATAGTCAAAAAATTTATGTTTATGAGATAAAAAATAGTTTTCATCATCCAAATGATATAGGAGTTGGCTATTAGAAGGAATTATTTTCACATGAATCCCACTGATATTGAGATTTGGAGTAGGTAGATTTTCATTCCAAAACATATTTTATCCCTTGAAAATTAAAACTTTATTATGAAGGATCACCTATGTTTGGCACTACATGGGTGCTGACTAGGTGGATTGAATAATTTGTTTCAAACTATTTCTTTATATCAATTAATTACAATTGAATAAGGACCTACCTTCTTAAATCGACTAAATAAACAAGATGATAGTTTTTTCATCATAGAGGGAGAGGTTAAAGTGTTTCTTTAATGAACCATGAGAGTTGGATATGTATCTAGGTTTTCAGAGAAATATTTCTAACCAACTCTAGATCATCCTACTATTATGGTTTTTATTAGATTAGGAAAATGGATACCTATATAAGACTAAACTGAGGATATTACTTGAACTAAGGAATCTATATAAATAATTCCTATCCTATATTGAATAATGACCCATTACCTTCTTTTCAAACTAGTTTAAAATGATGATGAATTCTCCTATAATTAACTACTCTTTGTGACCATGATAACAGGTGGTGATAGAATTCCAGAGAGATTCTCTTTAAAAAACTACACACGTAGCATAAACCATAGATAAAAGAAATGATCATTGATTCATACTAACCCAGATAGTCATATGCTGTAATGAAACATTAACGAGTTCCTAAGGTATGTTGTTTTTCTAGAAAATCTATATATGGGTATTAGATGTACTACCCTAAAAAAATTGAGCATATGATATGCGTGGAATAAATATTTAATGGACTGAACTATGTTATTTGGTTCCAAGTCCCCAAGGAAGGAAATTAATTTTTTATAGATATAATTTTAATGTAACTCTATTTTTTCTTTGGAACCAAATAACCTATAATTACAAACTAAATTTTATATCATGAGGAAGGTTGGGTAATGATATAAAGGCATAATGAATCATTATTTTGAGTGCAAGGGAAATAAATTTTATAGTTGATCTTAGATAAAGTGATAATTCTATAAGGTGTAGGATAAAGGGAACTGGTATTATTTTTCATGATTTTGATAGTAGAATATTGGATAAGTTATTCATTGATGCCTTCAAGTGAAATCAATGAATTGGAAGAGACATCTATAGTCCCATGAGAAACATTCTACTACAGAGATATAGTGATTACACTCAATGTGTCCGCATGAACTAGACCAATAAGGGGAATCAGACTACAATAATATTCTTTATCTAGGATAAGATATGAAAAAGAAATAGTTTAATAGTCCTCTAAAACCATTTCTAGTTATTTTTTATGTATAATGGGAATCTATAGACACAAATATTTCGTTGTCTCCCTTTACAAGGGAATATTAATAGAAGACTAATGAAACTACAAGACTATAATCCTCAAACACTAGGGGAGTGGGAAATGGAATATACTCTTTTGATGGTGGGTAATTTTAATTACCAATTTATAGTGATAGTTCCACTGGATTCAAATTTTAATTTGGTAGTAAATCGTTTCAATGGGAAGGTGGGAACTAGTGATCATACATATCTCAATCAAAAACCAACATGTCACCCTCCATGGCCTATGGAGAACTATTATAAGTGTGAAACATGGTCTTTATATTAAAAGAACTACTTCCTGACCACGTAGGAGAAACAATGGCACTATTATTATTTGTGGAAGAAAGGTGACCATAAAGAGAATAAAATGAGAAGAACCATATAGAGCATGAGAAGTGTGGGAATTTCCAATAGGATATTTTTGGACTATATTTAATGAATACCCGATCTTAAATGGGGGAATCCAGATACACTTTACCGTGGATATAGGTAACCGTAACATGATCCACCTTCAAGGTGGCATCATAAGTGCATAAAAACCAGAAAAATGAGTTAATAATGAACATAAGGATCATTGGGATGTGGAGAGGAAGAGATAGACCTATAATTATTACCCAAATATTATCCATAGAAGATTCATATCTGTTACAAGAACCCATAGACCACCTAGAAAAGAGGAATACATGTCTCTTTCCTTGCCTTTCCTCCCTGGACCATGCCCAAGTGAAATCGATTTTCGAAAACTAGTGAATGCATAAGGATTTATGGTTTAGTTTGGATATGTTCACAGGGATAGAGAATCACAAAGGGTGAACAAATTAAGATAAAACAAGAAGGTAAAGGATGATCTACCACACAAGTAGAAATTAGTTAATATGTTTTTGATATAAAGCATTAATGACTGCCCCTAAATGGACTGAGATTTTCAGATGACCATCTTCCCCCTTCTAAGGAACTAGATTTAGATCCACTGGGGGAATAACTAGTGTTGTAACATTCATCAGGGAAAGATAATTTTTTATAATAACTTATTTTAATTTCCTCATAGGATTTTCTAGGATAGAAATGGGTCCATATTCCACAATGAGTTAAACGTGATCCAATATCCCATTAACGAATAAGGAGAAATGAAATTACATCAGTTCTGGATTCTTTAGAGGACTTACTTGATGTACGTAAAAATATTTACATGACACCAAGGCAGGTGGAACCACTTCATGTATAGGTTAGACGGATTATAAATTTGAAATATGTGGTGGCATGTGGGATGTGTTCCATTATTCAATATCAAATATCGTTTTGTTTGTGAATGTATGTTGTGTTGATACCCAATGGAGGAACATATCATTCTTAAATAGTTGAGATGATATAAATAATCATCCATGATGAAATGCCCATTATAAACGAATATACCAATGTATTCCATGATTAACTGTCTATCCTTCCCTGGGGTCACGAGGTTGAGTTATCAATAGAAATGAAACCCATATCCACAAATGTAACCAATAATCCCTCTATAATAGACCAAATAAAACTATAAGGGATTATGAAGAAATTAAAATAGAAGTGTTTCCATGGTTTCATTTACCCTTGTGAATTACCATGGAGTACACCAATTATCTTTGTTAAGAAAAAGGATGGATCGATGGTGTTGTGAATTGACTTCTAGAAGGAAATTAATATCTAAATAAACTAATAGTATCATCTAACTATGATTGATGACTTATCTAACCTAATTTGAGGAGATCGATACTTCCCAAAAAAGAAACTCCATTTTAGATATAATCGACTGAATGTAATTAGAGTAAATATTTAAAATAAAACATTTTATAAAATATACAAACACTATGACTTCATAGTGACGGAGCATGAACTTACATATGACCCTTTAATCTTCATTGACTTGATGAATAGATAAATTCATATATATATATATATATATGTATAGTTTTGGTTATATATATTTATGATATTCTCATATAATGAATGATAATGGAAGAACATGCACATAATATTAGGATTGTGATAAATACTTTAAAAAGTATATGTTGTATGATAAGTTTAATAAGGGTTAATTTTGGATATAGTAAGTCAATTTATGGGGGAATTTAATCATGAGTGAAGGAATTTATAGGAATCCATTAAATAAGAAATCAATTAATGAATGAACTAGATAATCTTAGCCCATGATTATATTTTGGTTTCTAATTTTATCTACGAACTACATATTTTACATGGTAAACATATCACAATTATCTACATAACTAAATAATTTTAAATGAAAAGTGTAAAAGTATGCATTAATTGAATTATATGATGAAATATTTAGGGAGTATAAGAAAAGGTTAATCACTATACTTTTTCTCACACTTCTCTCTAGTAGATAAAGCTTTGTGATATAAAATGATTCTTAAAAGAAATAACCGTGTTTCATACTCATGAATAATGATAATTTAATATCTTATACCTCAAAATAATTGATAATCCAAGTGTAGAACTACCTGAGTCATGATTTAGAGTAAGAAGCTATGATATTAGAATTAAATATTTGCAGACACTAACTCTATTGAGAAAAGTGAAATGTATAAACTAATTACAAGTGATTAATGTTTGTAATCACACACAAGTATTGGAACATGAACCAATAAGGTTGCTTAGATTTTGTTAAGAACTAAGATTAATTAAATCATGTACATCATGGTGTGGATTCTATTAGTAGAATATAACTTCCTACCATATCCATGACGAGGATTGATAATGACATTATCATCATGGATATACAAAGGATGGATGTTGAAATCCTAACATTAGGGAAGAAATCATACCTTCCCTAAATGGAGAAATTCAAAATCAAAACACAAAGACTACTCAACACACATCTTGTTGGGAAGACTTCACACTTGACCAGAATTCCATGATATATTTCTTGGAAGAAGTGAGGATGCATCGGGTTCCTTGTTAAATCATATTCGATTGAGATATAAGGTTTAACTCATTATTCTAGAGGATTATTTTACTTTTACATAATACTAAGTCATGCTTTTTTATGTCCTCTCACCCACCAACTGAGGAAATGTCTTAATTTACCAAAATGAAACATGAAGTGATGTTGAGATATTGATCAATGGACTTCATTAGGGGTTGGTATCAATGTATTCTTTTGACTGAGTTCTCATACGATAACAATATCCACTGTATTATTCAGATAGAAAAATTTAACACTCTATATTTAAATATAGGTAAGACACTTATATGTTGGGATGAATTTGGTAAAAGGATGTAGCTTAGTCCTAAACATGTAAATGAGATTCCAAAAACAGTTCAATCGATTTAATAACATGTTAAAAAATTTCAATGTCAACAAAGTATTTATTCTAATCAAAATATGAGAGGATGAAAGTTTAAATGTATATTTATAATATTACTGTGAAAATTACCTTGGAATATATTCATAAAGTTTACAAAAAAGTAAAATCTCATTCCTGGGTGCGTTGGCCCCTTTGAGTTCTTTGACCAAATAGAAGTTGTGTCTTACGTAATATTACTTCCACTGAATATAGATCAGAAACATGATATCTACCACATATCACTTTTTAGTAATTTCATACCTGATACCACACTTACACTAAATATATATGTGGTACAACTTGAGAATGAAGTCTCTTTAGTGGAGAAACTAGTGAATATCTTGTATCATAGCCACAAGTTTCTACAAAACAAGACAACTCACATTGTTAAACTACTTTGGAATAGCCATATATATATGAAACATGGAAACTATAGTATTATATTAAAAAAATTACCATAATATTTTCCCAATAATCAATATGATTTTAAATTTAGAAGAATAATTTTAAAAATGGGTATGCTTTCATGACACATTTTGTTATATATGTAATTTTACTTTCAATAAAACATATCTATAATATTTATGAATATAAAATATTATAAAACACATGTATCACATAATGTAAAAAAAATATTTTATTATAGTCACATTATATTTAGATAAGAAATATACAATACAAAATTGAAAATATTATAATGGGTTAGTAAACACAAACAAAATGAAATAACTAGAGTAGAAATTTTTTGATCCTTTTGATCTTCTAGAATTATCACAACTAAAAAACATTATAAAAAATAAAAAAACAAAGGTAATCTATTTGAAATTTGGAAGAAAAAAAATTATAATCTTGAGATGAATTTCAATGATTGACCAATAAAAGAAATATAAGGTATTTTTATAATGTAAAAAATCAATATAACCATTGAAATATTAATCTAACAATTGGAATAGAAAAAGTAGTTTTGATGAACAGAAAAAAGAACATAAGAATAGTAACATGAAAATTCAAATATAAAATTGTATTTTAAATAATATTTACTAAGAATAAATAAATTAAATATTATAATACCAAAAAACATATTCGAATTATAAATATAATTAAAGTATATGTGAATTATTTTATAATGTGTACTTTTAACATACTATATAAAAAGATAATTTTTATATTAACAAATTAAATTTCCTTTATTTTAAATATAATTTAATAAAATTAATTTAGTTTTTATTTTCATCTCATCAAAAAAATTAACAATTAATTTTTAGTAATTTTTTGATAAAGAGTTTTTCTTATGTGAATAAAATAAATAGAGTTTTTGTAGAAATGGTCTGTTTATGTAAATAAATATTGATTTGATAAATACCTAATAAATTCTAGAATGGTGGGATTAAAAGAAAAAATATATAATAAGATAAATTAGTCCATTTTAATATAATAAATTTAAATTTAAATCCAAAAAATTGTTTTCCAAAATATCAAATCATAATGTATATCCTAAAAAACATTATTTCTTCTTTCCTATTATATAAACTAATAATTTCAATGAATAAGTGGATTAAAATATTTAAAAAATTATTTTAAGTCAAATATAGTTCATAATTTCGAAAAGACGGCTATTTATTTTTTACATTGTAGATAATAATTTATTCTATTTTATATGCAAAAATACCCCTCCCCTCAAGTATAAACATCCCCTCCCCATTCCCATAGAAACTGATATCATTTCTTCTTATAAAAGAACATAAAATACCCAATTAACTCTACCAAATTTTCATTATAAAGATTGGTATGATCACTTGTCATTCAACCCCAAGAACTCAAGGCTTTGGATTCATAGAAAAGGAATACACTTCAATGACAAGGTAACCCCATAATCCAATTTTTTCATTATTTTTCATTATACTAGCCAAAAATATTTTTTTTCTAACATCTTGGTATATTTAATTAATATTAATGAATTTCATTACTATTATTTTGATAAGGAAAAAATATTTTGATCTATTTAATATATATACCCAACACCATTTTGAAACCTCCCATTAATGATCAGTTTCATCGAAATACAATGATATATTAAATGATCTACTTATAACCTATTTTATGGATGGTTTGTGTAAAATATATATTATATTTAAAAATTTACTTTAATGGATTATATTCTTCTATAATTAATTTGATAAAAAAATTATAATGAATCAAATCAATTAACCCAAAATGGAAAGATAATAATTCCCAGAAAACATGTCATCAAACCATTTTATATTTAACATAAAAATATATATAACTAAATTATAATTTTTATAATTCATCTAGATAAAATAAATTATTAGAGTAAAAGTTTCAAGCCTTTTTCAAAAATAATAAATTTATTTTACCGGATGTTCTTGTGCGATAAAATTAAATAGGACCATAGGTAAGGGAACCGTCGAACCCATGCATCATTTTTGGTTTATTATTATTGATTCTATATTTTCACCATCACTATTATGAAATTATCTTCCAAAAATATTTCAATTTTCATGCCATTTTTTACTCTAGAGATATACATGGTTCTACCTCATAGAAATGCATTCTTATCTACCATTATAATTTTTGATAAACATAGTATCTTTAAATATAATATATATTCCTCTGATATTTAGTCATATTTTCTTCCAATTATATATAATCTATTCTTTTAAAACGATACAATTTCATGACCTAAATAAAGATTATTTTTTCCTTTTCAGTAATATCCTTTTAGATTGTTTGATATATAATTTTTGAAATCACTATAGAACCCATTATTTTCAAATGGGTTCATATGATGTTTATGTTTTTTGTTAAATGTTCTTTTCTGTGTGGCATCACGATTGTCAAAAAATATGATGTAATGAGTTGGAATTAAATTATATAGCGATAAATAATTTTTGGTCATGTAATATACATCAAGAGATTATATTTATTATATAATAACATGATACTAGCTCTATTTACATTTTATAAGGTGATGATTTCTATAAATGTGTCATATTTGATCATGAATCTTGCATTGTAAAAAAAATTTGTGTGCCATTTGACCACTATGCTATAATGTTTAAATATTTGGAATATTTAACAATTTTTTACATTTAATTGATTTCCTCATTTTGATAACGATGATTTGTTAATTATGATATATGATGATCATGATTATGTACACTCATTTATGATATATATTTCATACTCATGTTCCTTCGATATTATTCCTCCAAATTTTTGGATTTTTGGTTACACATTCATAGATTTATGTTCTCAAATGATAACATGTATCAAGAGGAATATACAGGATTTTAAGATCACTATGTCGAAGGATTTAGATAATTTTTATGTTTCCATACATAATCATTATTATAATCCTAATTGTTTCTAATAAACTAAACCTTTCAGTTTTGGATTTGACTATTATATGTTTCTTATATAAAAAATTATAAAATAATCGTGTTTTAAAGATCTGAGTCACTATAGCTGAAATTAGATAAATGTTTATGTAATATAATTTTTTTTGTTAATGATAACCTAGGATAATCATAGGGATATCATATTTGAATACTATAGAATTGATTAACACATATTAATAACTTATCTATCCTTGATTTATTTACTTATGTTTGTTATAACCATATTTATTTTAAAAAATTGTTGGAATTGGAAAAAATGTGGACAATAACCCATTTTTTTGAATATAAAATGATTTTTTAAACGAAATCACCAATGAAATTTAAGACTAAGCTCAAAACCTCATTTTTTGTACTTATCCAACTATAACACATTATGAAAAATATCCTCTACCAAGATAAATATGCACTTTAACCCATAGTGTAGAAACTAGGGATTCAATCATTCATGCACCAACAATTACATTAACTTTGTTATCTTTCAAACCACGAATTTTAAAAAAATGGGTTTTCTATTTGAAAAATATTTTTTCTATGATTTATTATACTGATAATGATAGAGTTTATTAAGTTATCTACCATTTATAAGTATAAGTTGATCAATATTGAAAATCGATCTAGAATATATATCCAAGAATGAATTTGTTGAAATTGCATTTGTAGACATTAAGAAGACATTTATTAAAAAGTATTTCCCTATAACTCTTTATTAAAATTTTGGGAGATAATTTCAAAATTTTATGAAAAACAGAGGGAATCTATCATAACCTAAGTGGAAATTTTCATTGGTCTTGAAAGTCATTTCAAATGTTTTTCTATCAATAATGATATGAAAATAAATAAATTTTTTAGTGGTTTTAAACCACCGATTCAAAATGCCACAATATATGAAATTTTGAGAGTTTTGAAGAATTTTTTAGTGTACCCTAAAAGTAAAGATTTGGTTTTAATATTGGTTCCATGGATATTGTGATAATAAAGGATTGGAAAATATTATTTCATGAGGGTCAAATGATAAAGGAAAAATGAAGATCCAACTGCTCACATGTTAATGATATGGAAAGAATAACCTTGGGAAATGCCTTAAAGTGTATTGAAATTGTATAGGTATAGAAGAAGAAGGTAATCAATCCCATGAATGTTAATGATTCAAGAAGAGGCTGATAAATATGATAGAGGAAAGGAAGGAACCACCCAATGCACCACTCATGGTCAATGCATCAATTGTATGTAACATTGGGCACTATAAATACTAGTGCAGCAATCAAAGGGCCTTAAAGGTTAATTAGTGTCAACAACTACTTAATACAATAATAATATTAAGTCAAACACAATTACCACTAATGGGTAGGAACATTAAAATGATGCAGTTTATGTTCCTCATGGAATTAAATCAATACTGGAATAGGATTTATTTGATTTGGGATCGACACATTCCTCTATATCCTAAAAGCTTTATAGAACTAATGAATCACTAATTTGGTACCGATTAGTAGAGATATCTATGAAAACAACCAGTTTGGTAATAATTTCAACCTACGTGTTAGACTCATATATAGTTAATGCATATGGGAAGATTCTTCTAGTGAATTTTGAAATCCTTAATTTACTAGACTTTGACGCTATTATAGGAATTAGTTTTCTCTCATTATATTGATCTATCATTAACTATTGGGGAAATTAATTATATTTCCATACACAAAATGTTATTATTATACTAAAAAAATGAATGGAATAGTATGAATCTCTCATATTAAAATACATCAATGGTATGGGTGTTAATACCAAGTGAAAAAAGTAAATATTTCTCAATTGGTAAAGATAAAAAAAAGAATCAACCATAAAGAAATAATCATTCTAACATATTTCCAAATGAATTGGATGTACTTTAGTTAGATCAGGAAGTATATTTATTTATAAAAATCATACCAAGATCTGAAATTATACATAATAGTCCCTATGTGATGTCACATATATAACTTGAGTATTTAAAGAAGTAGCTATAATAGTATTTTTGAAAATTCTTCATACACCCTAGCGAACCACCTTGGAGTTCATCAATTCTATTTATCATTAATAAGGATAGATCAAAGTGTTTTTTAATTGATTACTATATATAAACAATATCAGAATAAAGAACAATTATCCACTACTAGGGATTGATGACTTGTTGGACAATCAGTGAGGATCTCATTACTTCTCAAAAGTGGATCTTTATTTTGAATATTTCCTTCTAAATTTGAGGGTAGAAGATATAAGAAAGACTATATCTCGTACAATATATGTACACTATGAGTTCATAGTAAATCCACATGGAAACAAAAATAAATATTAAATTTTTACGTACATGATGAATAATGACCTAAAAGACTATATAGATATAATATTTCTAGCCCTTATTGATTATATTCTTATGTACATCAAGGAAAAGTAATTACATGAAAATCATAAAAAGATTTTGTTATCTCCTTTCATGGAATGATATTTTTATTATAATTTCATCCTGTGGGAACTTTGGAAGTATAAAAACACATTATTGAGAAAAAATATCAAAAGAGAAAGAATTAGTATAGATCCTTCAAAGAAAAAGAAAATTAAATAATGAAATAGACCCATTAGTGTCCTAGGGATATGTAATTTTCATGTATTAGGGGGTATTTTTGGAACATTGTGAGAAAATCATCATGATTTTTGATACCACTAACCTTGTTAAAATGAAAAAGGGTAAATGTATGTATAGAAATAATAATTTCATAAAGGATTTCAAAATATGAATATGTGAGTAATCAAGGAGCCTATAGAAGTACTACCATGAATTGGATAAGTTTTTTTTGATGTATAGTGATGATTCAATGAAATGATTTGGTTGAGTGCCCATTTAATATAGAAAATTAATACAATATACCCACCATGAATTAAAAATCCATTATAAAAAATACATGATACATGATTTGGATTTATTATATATGGCCTTCTCAATGTAGATTTAGATAAAATAATTCTATAGAGAGAAGATCGATATATATATATATCATAATACTATAAAGTATATATTCAAACAAAAAAGATTTGTACATGCATCAAAGAAGTTGATTGGAGGTAATGAAATATTTTAGATGAAAGAGAAATAGAAAGGGAATATTCTTGTATTAAACACTGAAAAATTTATAGTTAATTAGTTTGGAAATAGAATTTATGTTTCATCATCACTTGGGATAAAGAAAACATTGTTTGATAATGAACATAGAACATATTTTTTCATCAGTACAGGAATCATAAATATATAACGGCATATTCAAGAACACTTTTGGATGGACAACATAAATAAATATATTGTTTAGTAAACCTCAATGTTCTTGGTATATCCATATGTTATTGAAGAGCATCACATGCCCAGGGTAATGAAACATCCATTAACCATACAAACATAGAAATGGGAGGAACACCCCCCATTGAAATTTTCATAGGTATTATAAGTATATATTAAGAAATAAAATCCATATGGGTTATAGGGGATTGACTCACAAAGACTACTCACTTCATCACTATTTAGGATGATCTGTCATTCAATCAGTTCTGTAAGATATATTCTAGGGAAGTATTGTTAATAAATGGGGAGCCACTTTCATTTATATTTGATTGAGTTCCAGATTTCACAACATTTTTCTATAAAATTTTTTAACATTCTCTGAATACTTAATCGAAATTCAGAATATTCTATTAGCCCATACTGGTGGTAAATCAGAACAGATTATCCAAACACTCAAATACATGTTCAAATCTTTCTTAATAATCCTAAAAATTGTATTTGATAAAAATATTCTTATATTTTAGTTATTATACAATAAAATTTCCAATAAAATATTTAGATGGCCACATATGAATCTCTATATGGGAAGTTTTATAGAACTCTTATATGTTTGGGTTAAATTAGAGAATGGAATTTTCTTGGACATGGACAAGTATATGATATGAAAAGAGGGTTAATGAAATTAAATGTCATATTAAAGATTCACATAGTTAAAAATTAATATATAATGATAATAATCAAAGATACATTGAGTTTATAGTTTATGAAAATGTCACATTTGGGTTTTATTTTGTCTTGGATTCAACTTGGTTCAGGGATCGGTGAGTCCCTATTTAAATTTGTCAGATTTACGTTGGAAAATGAGTGTTTTGGGCATAGTAGCATCTAGCTCTCAGGAAAAGGTGCATGGATGGGAGACTGTGTGGCTACGCCCTGGTCACCCCATGAAATGATCGTTATACAGGAAAAATTAATAGTTAAAAGGATAATGAAGTTAGAGTTAAATATAAAATTAGAAAAATAAATTAAAATTTTAAGTGTTACTCTAATAATAATATTAATGATAATATTATAAAAATTAATGGAGATTAATAATAATATTATTATTATTATTAAATTTCATTAATAATTATTATAATTAATAACATTGTTCTTGTTAATAATGTCATTTAAATAAAATGAATATTATTATTAATATTAATTTTTTATTAATGTTATTATTATTAAAAATGGTGAAAAAATATCATTATTATTTTTAACACTAAGTTATATTATTATTATTAATATAATTAATAATTTTATTACTATATGATTTTTATTATTATGGTTACATTATTATTATAATTGTTACAACTACTATTTTTATTAGTGTATTCATTTTAATAAATTTTTATGTTTTCTCCCATCTTCTCTCCCTATCCACTATTATGCGACCCACACCCCCTACAGAGCCCTAGCCCATGGGAGCACCACCACCAACTCCTCTCTATGCCGGTTGATTCTCCAATAAACTTCACCAGCATCTCCCTCCTTGTTGTCACACCCCCACCCGGTTGTGCGACCCCTTGATCTGGTACACACCACATGGCCTTGATAACCCCCTATCTGTAATGCCCTGACCCCAATTACCCAGAGTTGGTTCATTATTACATAACATTGGCATGATCACAAAAGATGAAGTCTCGATAGACCGATTATTTTCGTAGCCTGGGAAACACTAGATATATTCATAAGTCTTACATTACATAATAAAGTGAAAAACACTACAAAAACATATTATCTTCATATCCCCTCATACATTCCCTGAAGGTCATACATAAAATACTTCTTCACATCCTGGGAAAAATTAAAACAATGAAAGGGGTGAGCTCAGATACTCAGTAAGGAAAACAATATAGTGAAAACTTTCATAAATAACCATAAAAATTTAAGGCAATGTATAACTAAAATAAAAGCCTTTTAAACTTGAACCTCAAAATAATATGGGTAAGATAAAATGAAATAATTCCATTTATTTATTGACATGGATATTATACTAGTCGAAAAATCACATGAAATATCAATAACCACTTTTATAATGATGGAATGCATAATGCCAGACTATCATAACCACATAGTCAAGGCCTTGTGCCAAGACTACAGATATGATTTTTTCAAGGCCTTGTGCCAAGAAACTATGTTGTCTCATGAGACCTACCAATGAATTGAGAAGTTAAAGCAGGTTCCACTCATCACTTATTAAGTCCAATGCATTCCTCATATGAACTGGTTTAAACATAACATAAACATTCGTATTAAAACTAGCATACAAAATGTCAATAATTTCTCCAAAAAACATGAATGGTATAAAAATAACACATTCATAGTCAAACATATCACAAAACCTTCAATACGATTTGGACGTTTTGTATCATAATAACTCAACTTCAAATAAGCTTAAAATCCATCAAAGGATGTTGACATAGATGAAATAAAAACTATTTGAGAGAAATATATCTTTTTTGAAATCATTTAAATGTCACATATTTATAAAATAAAAATTTTACTTTGAAAATATACTTATATTCTTGTAAGGGATGATTCAATGATTTTATTACAGCCGAAAATATTTGCACCCTCTGTATAAGTTAAAAAAGACATTCTTACCTAAATTTTTTCGAAATGGTTAAAAAGGACCTTGTTTGGAAAACGACAGAAATATTCCTTTATAAAATTCTTATAAAAATTCAAAAAAGGGTATAAATGGCATTAACCCATAGTCTGTAAAATAGTAAGAATGATTTGAAATACATTTTTAAGAAACATGGATGTGAATGATAAAGAGGTCCCAGTAGATAATTATGTATAAACAACCTCAGATAATGAAGAGATTGTGAAATAAACCCTTACCTTGTAATTTTCCTTGGTTGTGGGTAGGTTAAACTCCTGTATAATGGTGAAATAATTGCCATTAAATTATACAAGAATCATATACATTAATATGATATCATATATGATCTTTTAACATTGCTTTGTTAATAATATCTTAGTATTATCGTCGTTTCAGGTGTTAAATTACTCGTTTTCTTTTATATGATTTGTTACATAAGTCATATTTGTTATGGATAGTTTGTATCATATTTATATACATAATTATATCAAGGCCTTAAACATTATTTCTAATCATAAAATGAGAATTATACATGCATGGATATGATGGGCAATGAATCTCATCGTGTTCGTGGAGATGGTTGTCTGTACGTACGCACAGGTGACAATATCATTCTTTTGATATTAAAATAATATATAATTGGATGTTATATCATATATAAATAATAATTATCATGTTATATTTATTACTTACATCAATTCAAAATCATTATCATACCCAAAAAAATAATAATGTTTTGAATAACAATTACACCATGACGTGGAGACGGTAAGCCGTACATACGCACGTATGGTGACATGTCATTCAAAGGATGGATAGAATACTTAATATGGTTATACCATATTTATAATAACATCACAGTATATATAAGATAATGGAGTTATTATTTTAGAATGGAAATAATAAAGAAAGAAGAAGTTGAAGAAGAAAGGAACTTGAAATAGGGTGGTGAAAACATTACCTCTTCTCCGGGTTCTTCCTTTTGATTTGATCAAAAGGACTCCTTAGGATGGCTTTCAAATCAAACTAAGGACTCTCGTTTTATGTGAGGTAAGTTGAGAGAATATTTGGGAAGGGGTTGGTCGAGCCAAAAGGCTTTGAAGTTGTGAATTAGAGGGAAGGGGGAGTTCCCTTTTATAAGAGGGGTGAAGGGAACCTTAGGAAAAGAAAGAAATATTATTTTATAATATATTCATATTCGGTTTCTAATGGATCCAAAGTGAATTATTTAAAGGTTAATGTGGTTATAGGACTATAAACACTCAACCAAAAGCTTTTATACAGGTTTGTGTCACTATATAAACTTTATCTTTTCGATTTAACTCTTAGTTAAATAGTTTGAAATTTACCATGTCTCATTGTATTTTTATATTATATAGTCAATAAGCTTTCTATAAACATACACGAGACCTCCAAGTGGTCCATTAATGATAAAAAAATCATTATTTAAGTCCTTTTGCAAATCCGTAGATTTTTAGGAATAGAATATCAATTAATAATATAATATTGGTTTTAAAAACTCATTTATGTCAATTTTGACACTATTCAATAATTGATTTTTGTTAAAGTCGTAAAAACTTTATTAATTCGATAAAAATTCATTTAAAAAACTATAACATGTAATATTAACCAATAAAATTCGTGCATGTCATCAAAACATTCAAATTATATTTATTTTTACATTTATATTACCAATTATTTGATTCTTTCATTAATAAGGAAAATACTACATCATTAATGTGTCATAAATAAAGTTATTATTCAATTTCTAAAAATTATATATAAAATACCATTATATAGGAAATATTTTTATCATTCTAATGAATATTTATAGTTAAAAATATAACATAGATAACCCTATGTAATAATTGTTTTACTAAAAGATATACGCTTATGTCAATTTTTATTTACTTTAACTTAATTAATATAAAGTGTCATTATAACATACAAGTGGATCCATGGGGTCCCAACATCGACCCAAAGATGCCCATAGTTAGAAATGTATCAACCAATAGGGTTATAACACGTTTTAGGGTAAATTAATATTATTATAATATTATTTTTTACCCTTATTTACCTGATTTACCCTTTAACCATGGTAAATAAAATATTTACCCAAGTAATTATTCAAAAATTTTAAAAATAAAACTAACCTATTTACACAATTTAGACCTCCTAATTATAAAAATGGAATCCATTTTTATAAAATCAAAACACATAAGTGTCAGAAATTAATTTAAAATTAATTTCCGTTGTTAAAACAAAAAGCTTGTTTTTAAGAGATAATAACTATCAAAAGATTGGCACTTACTTATGTACAGTTTAAATGTGAAATTATGTCAAATGACTAAAAATGGATTAAATAGTAAAAATTTAATCTAATTATAGTTTAAAATCACTCAAATTCATAAATTATCACTATTAATTATTTTGATTTAAAAAGTTGTTTGTAATTAAAATTTATTAATTTTCACTATTCATCAAAATATGAATGTTATCCGAAAAGTACCAAAAATTCACCCAAAGATAATTTCAATATTCCGAATGTAATGTCCTGGACCCAGGTGCCACACAACGGGTGCCCCGGGCCCAGTTCTCCACAAGACCTCAAGCGTATTTCCCCAAACGCCAGAGGCTGCTGACTAGCAGCGAGGGCCCAGGTCTGATAGTGGGGAAAGTATGCCCTCATTTGTCAAAGTGTAGCGCAGTGGAATTTAAATAAAACATACAACGAAAGTTGAAGCAGTAAACCATACACAACAGAAATAATTTATAGTAGTGGATATAACCAACAGTATATAAATGATGATGCTACATGTTTCAAGTTCTAATAAAACAGCCAGAACATGTTATACATCAATACAGTACAACAAAATACACAGCACAACAAAACAAGAAAAATAGTTGGCAGTGGCATCGCGAGCCCAGGATCGGTCCCATGCCCTCCTACTCCTCGGTAACAGTCAAGTACCTGTATAGGGACTCTTTCCCCTATCTACACCTGTAGAAACGTAATCTGTTTGGGCCGAAAAGCATGGCCCAAACAGGTTGTGAGAAATATATCTCAGTAGGAACCCACCAAAGGCCCGTGCCCAACAGCGTGTAATCATGCAACAACAGTGTTCAATAGTAAAATGAAATAAAGTAAGCAGTAATAAAAAGTAACTAACTTAACAATTAAATTGCTATTTTATTATTCATTTAATTTATTTAATTTAGTAACATTCCTGTGCTCAACAGCACCAAGCCCTCAGGCCAACGAGAACTGTGCCCTCAGGCTAAAATAGTAAACCATGCCCTCAGGCTTTCCCTCATGCAATACATAATCCATCTCATAGGTATTGCCCTCAGGCGTATCAGAATCTCGCCCTCAGGCATACAAAGTGACGCCCTCAGGAACGAAAGGTTTCCCTCAGGTGAAATCACAACAACGCCCTTAGGTGAAACAGGTAACCGGACTATTCCCAACATGTCAAAAGCAGTTGAAAAGAAATTCCACTCAAGGAAATTCTACGATTACTACTTTAAAAGCATACCCTCGGGTATCCTGGCCCAACAGCTAAACAGTGAAACACACCCCTGGGGTGGTTCCGGATCGAAGAAACAATCCCAAACATCATTTTATTATCACAATTTAATCACCTATTCAATTCTAGGAATTAAATATAGCAACAGCCTCAGCCACATGACACCCCATCATGGGTTCGTGGCACAAAAATGCACAAAAACGCACGACAGTTAGAAAATAAACACAAATCCACCTACCTTATATGCCAACGAACGTTATACCCAAACGCTGACTCCAAAAACGCCCAAGAATGGTGTATATCTGATGAAGAACAAAACCCATTCAAATGTAAATAACTTCCCCTCGTGAAAGAATTAATAAGAACGCTACCAGGAGAGTATAGGGCTTACCAGTGTGGTTCCAACGAGATCGTCTGAAACCGAATCGGATTCCAGATGAACACCCGGCAGATCATCAAAGGTTTGTCCATCCTCCTTGGATCCAAAATAGAACAAATGCCTCCTCTTCCAAATGAGGAGGCTACTGCCTGTTTTAAGCCTAAAAAACAAAGTACATGACATGTAATTCTGAGTACACGACGTGTACTTCTTTCATTTAACTTTCCATTTGGCGACACTGCCACACTGTTCAACCGTCGACATGAGTACACGACATGTACTCTAAAGTACACGATGTGTACTGTCTCCAAGCTGTCGGCTACTCCACCACCTTACTGTTTAGGCCTGCCGACTGACTACATGGCATTAAGGTACCACTACACGACGTGTAGTCAGTTCCTACACCCTTCGTTGCCGGCATGGCTACACGCCCTGTGTACTCATCCCCACACGGCTGGAAGTACACGGCATGTGTAAAAAGTACACGGAGTGTAGTTCCAAAATTTAGGATTTCTCCCCATTTTCCATATGTTCTGAAAAACACTTAAGTAAAAGGAAAAAAGAAGAAGCTTGCACATCCAAAATAAGAACCGGGTTCTTACAAACTTCCCCCCTTGTAGAAATTCGTCCCCGAATTTCCCTTCCCAGGGTGGCGAAGATAAAGCTCAGAACAGCTCTAGCCACTGAGTACGTACGTCAGCCTCCCACTCCCAGGTCTCGTCCTGCACTTGGCCATACTGCCGTAGAACCCGTACGAGAGAAACTGACCAGCCTCGGAGAACCTTCGTTCTCCTGTCAACGATACGAATCGGATGCTCCTCAAAGGACGCATCATGCTGAAACTCAACCTCCTCTGGATGAAATGTGTGAGACAGGTCTGAATGGTAGAGACACAACTGAGAAACGTGGAAGACGTCGTGCAAGGATTGGTAACGCTGCGGTAACTGCAACCAATAGGCAACCAGACCGACTCTCTCCAGAATCTCAAATGGTCCCACATACCTCGGTGAAAGCTTACCATGTCTCCTGATCCGCTTGTGTCCCAGCCTCGGTGAAACACACAAGAAAACCTGATCCCCAACAATGAACTCCAAAGGTCATCTACGGAGATCAGCATAAGACGTCTGACGAGACTGCGCGGTAGCCATCCGATTCTGAATCAATTGGACCTGCTCAGATGTCTCCTGTACGAGCTGTGGCCCCAGTAAAGTTGTCTCACCTGCCTCTAACCAGCACAAAGGTGATCGGCATGGCCTACCATATAAAGTCTCGTATGGTGCCATATCAATAGTTTCCTGAAAACTATTGTTATAGGAAAACTCGAATAAGGGTATATGCTTCTCCCAAGAGCCCCCAAAGTCTTGGACGCATGCATGCAGCAAGTCCTCTAGCATCTGTATCGTCCACTCTGACTGGCCATCTATCTTAGGGTGGTATGTTGTGCTCAGAAGCACCTGTGTACCCAGCTCCCTCTGAAAACTCTACCAAAAACGAGACGTAAAGTGGGAATCCGTATCTAAAATGATAGAACGAGGGACCCCATGAAGTCATACGATCTCTCGGATATACAGTCGTTCGAGCCTGTCAACACCGAAGGTCTCCTTGATCAGCAAAAAGTGAGCTACCTTCATGATCCTATCCACAATAACCCACACGGAGTCATTGCCTCGAGGTGACCTCGACAATCCCCTCACGAAATCGATTGTGACATCATCCCATTTCCACTCTGGAATGGGCAAATGTTGTAACAGCCCAGCTGGCCTCTGGTGCTCTGCCTTCACCTACTGACAGGTGGAACACCTCGTAACAAAACTAGCTATCTCCCTCTTCATACACGGCCACCAGTACTGACATCTCAAGTTACGGTACATCTTGGTAACCCCAGGATGAACTGCCCAAGCTGAAGCATGAAACTCCTGCATCAGCTCCTCGCGTATATCCCCTGGAACCCATACCCGTCCATGGAAATGAAAAACCTAGTCATCGCTTACCATCCAACCAGGATAAGGGTCCTCACTTGCCACCGACTCCCGTAGAAATAGGCCTTCTGAATCTGATAGCTATCACATCCACACTCTGTCCAGGAGGGTAGATGTCACAGCTAAAGAGGAAAGATAAGTCTGCCCCTGACTGTCGTGCACCTCCAGATGCATCTTAGAGAACAAAGCCATGAGCTGACACTCACCACTGGCCTCCTGCACTGCCTATATCTGAGTCTTCCTGCTCAGTGCATCAGCTACTTCATTACCTTTACCAGGTGTATAGGGAATCTAAAAATCGAAGGACTGTAGGTACTCGACCCACCTTCGCTGCCTCAGATTCAGGTCACGCTGAGTAAAGATTTACATGAGGCTGTTGTGGTCGGTCAAAACCACAAAATGCTCTCCCAACAGATAATGTCTCCAACAGTGCAACGCATGCACAACTGCAGCCAACTCGAGATCGTGTGTCGGGTAATTTCTCTCATGTGGCCTCAACTGCCGAGACCCATACGCAACAACTCGGTCACCCTGCATCAAAACGACCCCCAGCCCAATCCATGATGCATCACAATAAACTGTATAGCTCTTCCCCTGCTCTGGGAGTATCAGGATCGGTGTTGATGTCCACCTTCCCTCCAGGTCCTGAAAAGATGTCTCACAATCTTTTGACCAAACGAACTTCACACCCTTCTTAGTCAGACCTGTCAACGGTGCTGCTAAGCGGGGGAAGTCCTGTATGAAGCATCAGTAGTAACCAGACAGCCCTAAGAAACTCTGTATCTCAAACACGTTCTTAGGCTGCTCCCAAGAAACTACTTCTCTCACCTTCTCTGGGTCTACTGCAAATCCTGCCTCTGAGATGATATGACCTGGAAGTGAATCTGGTCCATCCAAAGGTGGCACTTCGAGAGCTTATCATATAGACAATGCTCTCTCAGTGTACTCAAAACGATCTCAAGATGGGTGGCTTGGTCGTGTCGAGTTTGAGAGTACACCAAGATGTCGTCCACAAATACCACCACAAAGCAATCAATATACGGATGGAACACACGATTCATCAGAGCCATGAAAACTGCTGGCGCGTTCATGAGTCCAAACTGCATAACCATGTACTCATACATACCATATCTGCTCTGAAAAGTTGTAAGCGGTATATCCGATGGTCTCACGCGTAGCTGATTATATCTGGATCTCAAGTCAATCTTCGATAACACTCGTGCTCCTCGAAGCTGATCAAACAGATCATCTATCCTCGGCAAGGGATATCGGTTCTTAACCGTCAACTGGTTCAGCTTCCGATAATCCACGCAAAGTCTGAGGGTATCGTCTGCCTTTTTCGCCAAAAGGACCAGAGAACCCGAAGGAGAAGTACTTGGTCAGATAAATCCCTTTTCCTGCAACTCCTCTAAATGCCTCTTCAACTCCTGCAACTCAGGTGTGGCCATCCTATAAGGAGAAATGGACACTGGTGTTGCACCTGGCACGAGCTCAATAGAGAAATCCACCTCACGCACCGGAGGTAGACCTGAAAAGTCATCCAGGAAGACATCCCTAAAACGATCAAAAACTGGAGGGAAATCCATCTGACAAGTCCCCTGACCATCCAGATATAAGCTCGCAATCTGGGTTGTGACTCCACCTCAGCCATGATGCTCTGGTCCAGCTCGACTCACCTGAACATCCCATTCGCTCTTGTATAGAAACTCTCTGCCCTCTGGTGACATGAAACTCACCCTGTGACGATAGTAGTCTAAAAAGGCTCGAAAGGGAACCAACCAGTCCATCCCGAGAATGACATCATAGCTCTTCATCTCCAAGACATAGAGGTCCCAAAGGAAGTGACACCCTCCAACCTCAAGGGGGCACTCCTTGCACTAACGCACACCAGCCGTCCTAGTCCCCAACGGAGTTTCTAGCGTCGTGATATCAGAAGAAGAAGAAACACAGATCCCAAGGATCTCCACAATGGGCACATATATGAAACTATGTATAGCACCTGTATCGAAAAGTACCAAAGATAAAACAGAAGCTACTAGAATAGTACCTCTGACAGTAGAAGGTCTGGGATCCTGCTCTGGCTGGGTCTGTTGCACTGTATATTCCTACCTAGTGTCGCGGACCTGTGACACAGCCTAGCTAATCTGAGCTGTCCTGCCCTGCTACGTCTATGATCCTGGTGTCTGGCTACCATGACCATGACCACCATCTCGGCCTGCACGCCCTGATGTATTCCAGTTCCCTGATTGGTAAGAAGCCACTGGTCCTACTCCCGCACGCAGATTCTGCACAGAACCCCTCTCACTAGCCACTGGAAGAAACTCCCTACAAAATCGTTGCAGATAACCTATCTTGCCTCAAGCTCAGCACTCCACTGGGTCTCGTGGACACTGCGACCTCTTGTACCCTTCTATGCCACACTGGTAGCACCTGATCGGGCCACATGAAGAAGCTGTCTGGATGGTACTTCCACCCTGAGAGAATTCCATCTTTCTCTTACTCTTTCCAGTAGAAATAGTACCAGTAACTGGTGTTGAACCGCCTTGGCCCACACCACTAGATTCCTGTATGTTCCTCTCCTAAATTAGCGCCTGGTTTACAATAGCGTGTACTGAAGGCAACTTGAAAACATTCACCAGTGATCGAATGTCACACTGAAGACCATCCTCAAAAAATCTGGCTCTCAACGTCTCATCACCCACCAGCACATGTGCAAAACGTTGAAGCTCTGTAAAACGAGTATAATAGTCCATAACCAACATAGCGCCCTGCTGCAGATTCATGAACTCTCGAGCTCTATCTGTCCTCAGCGTCTCGAGAAAGAAGATGTCATAGAATACTGCCTGAAAATCTTCCCACGCTATGTCTCCATGATGCTATGACTGGGTGGTAACATCCCATCACCTCTTGGAGGAATCACGCAGCATATAAGTCGCGAGCTTGACCCTCCGCCCTGGAGTCATCTCGAGATGCTCAAAAATAGTCTGCATTGATCCTAGCCAAGACTCTGTAGCCTATGGTCCACTATCCCCTGAAAACGTAGGTGGATTCTACTGCTAAACGATACATGTCAGCTCGGCCATAGATGTGGCAGAATACGGTGCTCCCTGAAAGGACTGCACGAACCGCATAAAGCCTTCATGGAACTTCACCTCCGCGCCAGTGTCCGGTATAACATCTGGTGTTGCATCTGGCTCTGCTGGTGGATCAACTGGTAGCCCATGGTCCCCCATCTCCGGAGTATAATCATTGCCACTCTCCTGGAGAATAACTCACGGTCATCTGGGTGGCATGACACTACATTGTCGAAATCACACCTCAGATTTATGATTATTAAGATTGAAAAGTGAAGGAACCAAAAAGGAAACAAGAGGAAGAAAGCAAGCTGAACTGGGAAAACAAGACTACACGGCGTGTAAAATGACTACACGGTGTGTACTTGACTTCCCTTCCCATGACCGGGTCCTTCTACATGGCTAAGCCACATGGCTTCCGTCGAACAAAATTACACGGTGTGTACGGTGTTATTTTCCAACTGTCTGTGTCATCTGTGACATGGCAGACTACTCGGCTTGACACTACACGGTGTGTTACACCCGAACACGGCGTGTACACCACCCTGTTTCCTAGCCACATGGCTAACTCCACACGGTCTATCCTCGGACAAGACTACACGGCATGTCCCACAGGTACATGGCATGTTTAGGGAGAGGTGACACTGGCATGTGTTGTTAGTTACACGACCGAGTCCCCAGATCACACTACACGGCGTGTCTATAATTGACATGGTGTGTTCTGTCAAGGAGTTCACCGACCCGTGTTGTTAGTTACACATCCAGACTCTGGGTCACACTACACTGCGTGTCCATTTGGTACACGACGTGTTTTACCCAAGCCATTCCCTACCCCGTGTCGCCGCCCACACGGTTTGGGACACAGGAAGAGACTAGACGACCTGTACTCCGGGTACACAGCGTGTACTCAAAAGGTCTATTTTTCCTTCCCGAACAGAAGAGCATACACGGCGTGTATAAAAATACTACATGGCGTGTATACTGGGTTTCCGGATAGTATTCCTCTGAAACTTCTCTGAAACCTAGAAAAACAACACCTATGTGTCAAATTCTGACCCATGGCGGGCCATACTCCCCACAAATCAATGTTTGACATCTTATATGTGTTATAACCAATAAACAGTCAATGATCCACCAAATTCCTGTCAATGGGGGACCATACTCCCCAGAAACCAATGTCTGGCGTCCATTCTATAAACAAGCTCAAACAAAAATACCATATCACAAGGCAGGTATTTATCGAGCAGCTATCACAACAGCATGCTTTATTAGAAAAACAACTATCATAACAACAAGCAAATTCTAATGCACCTACATGGCATGGAAACTATGCATGGAATGTGATTTATAGCATGTGCCTATATGATGCATGAGATGGCATACCCTCATCTCATCAGGTTGCAACTAAATAGAACACATAGATAAAATAAAAACTGCACAATCTCAAAGTGCGTCACCCAACGGTGAAAACATATGAACCGTAAAATTGCAAAATCAAAAGAATTCAAAATACGAGGTATACTAGCTTTTCCCTATACATGGTTTAGCTACGCCCGGGCACAACTTATTACCAACTACCGTTCTGTCCTATACCTAACTACAGCTCCAAATAGTAAGACAAAGAAAAGAAACTCCTTTTATACCACTTTGTAATGCCCCGGACCCAGGTGCCACGCAACGGGTGACCTGAGCCCGGTTCGCCACAGGACCTCAAGTGCATTTCCCCAAACGCCAGAGGCTGCCGACTAGCAGCGAGGGCCCAGGTTTGATAGTGTGGAAACTATGCCATCATTTGTCAAAGTGTAGCACAGCGGAATTTAAATAAATCATACAACAACAGCGGAAGCAGTAAACCATACACAATGGAAATAAAGTACAGCAGCGGATATAACCAACAATATATAAATGATTATGCTACATGTTTCAAGTTCTAAGAAAATAGCCAGAACATGTTATACATCAATACAGTACAACAAAATACAAAGCACATCAAAACAAGCAAAACAGCTGGCAGCGGCATCGTGAGCCCAGGCTCAGCCCCATGCCCTCCTACTCCTCAGCAACATTCAAGTACCTATATAGGGACTCTTTCCCATATCTACACCTTCAAAAACGTAATCTTTTTGGGATGAAAAGCGTGGCCCAAATAGGGTGTGAGAAATATATCTCAGTAGGCACCCACCAAAGGCACGTGCCCAACTGCGTGTAAGCATGCCACAACAGTGTGAAATAGTAAAATGCAATAAAGTAAGCAGTACTAAAAAGTAACTAACTTAACAATTAAATTTCCATTTTATTATTCATTTAATTTATTTAATTTAGTAACATTCTTATTCTCAACAGCACCAAGCCCTCAGGCCAACCAGAACCGTGCCCTCAGGCTAAAATAGTAAACCACGCCCTCAGGCCTGCCCTCAGGCCATTAAGAATCCAACCCGTAGGAATTTCCCTCAGGCGTATCAGTATCTCACCCTCAGGCATATGAAGTGTCGTCCTCAAAAACAGAAGTCAAGCCCTTAGGCACGAAAGGTTTCCCTCAGGCGAAATAGAGCGTCCCCCTCAGGCTAAAACATTCACACCCGAAGGCTAATCACAACAACGCCCTCAGGCTAAATAGGTAACCAGGCCATGCCCAACATGTCAAAAGCAGTAAACAAGCAATTTCCCTCAAGGAAATTCTACGATTACTACTTTAAAGGCATACCCTCGGGTATCCGGGCCAAATGGCTAAACAGTGAAACACACCCCTGGGGTGGTTCCGAATCCAAGCAAGGATCCCAACCAGCATTTTATTATCACAATTTAATCACCTATGATATTCTAGGCATTAAATATAGCAACGACCTCAGCCACACAACACCCCATCATGGGTTCGTGGCAAAAAAACCCACAAAAATGCACGGCAGTTGGAAAATAAACACAAAGCCACCTGCCTTATATGCCAACGAACGTTATACCCGAATGCCGATTCTAGAAACACCCAAGAACGGCGTAGATATGACAAAGAAAAAACCCATTAAAACGTAAAAAACGTCCCCTCGGGAAAGAATTGGTAAGAATGGTACCGGGAGAGGAGAGGGCTTACCCGTGCGGTTCCAACGAGATCGTCCGAAGCCGAATCATATTCCAGACAAACACCCGGTGGATCTTCAAAGGTTCGGCCATCCTCCTTGTCTCCAAAATGGCTCAAACGTCTCCTCTGCCAAATGATGAGGCTACTGCCTGTTCTAAGCTGAAAAAACAAAGTACACGGTGTGTACTCTTGAGTACACGGCATGTACATCATTCATTTAACTGTTCATTTGGCGGCACCGCCACACTATTCAACCGTCGACATGAGTACACGGCATGTACTCTAAAGTACACAGTGTGTACTGTCGCCCAGCTGTCAGCTGCTCCACCGCCTTACTGTTTAGTCCTGCCAACTGACTACACGACGTGTAAGGTACTATTACATGGCATGTAGTCGGTTCCTACACCCTTCGTCACTGGCATGGCTACACGCCCCGTGTACTCATCCCCACACGGCTAGAAGTACACGGAGTGTGGAAAAAGTACACGGCGTGTAGTTCCAAAATTTAGTATTTTTACCCATTTTCCATATTTTCTCAAAAACACTTACCGAAAAGGAAAAAGAAGAATTTCGTACCTCAAAAATAAGAACCAGGTTCTTACACCGAATCCTAAAATGAAGTCAATTTTGAAAGATAAAATGTATAAATTTTCAAAAATTGGGTATTACTATTCATAACTATTTGTTTGATTGGTTGTGGTGTGTGTTAGAGCTTGATGTTGCGTACAACACATGCTAGTGTATTATTCAAAGAGAAGCGTACCGCGGAATCTTGTGGTGTTACATTCTCCCCTCCATCAAATAATTTCATCCTTGAAATTTCTAGAATATTATAGCATAAAAAGACATGGGTGGTTCTTCATCATAAATTCCTTGGGTTCCCATGTTGCCTCTTCAATTTTATGGTTTCTCCATAGAACTTTTACCAGACAATTCACCCGGTTTCTCAACACTTGTTCACTGGTATCAAGAATTCTGACGGGCTTTTTGAAATAAGACAGATCGGGTTCTAGTTCTAATTCCTCATAGGTGAGTACATGTGTTGGGTTAGGCATATATTTTCTCAATAGTCATTCATGGAATACATCGTGAACTTTGAAGAGACTTAGTGGCACTGCCAAACAGTTTGCTACGACCCCAATTTGATCTAGAATTTTGAAAGGTTCGATGTACCTGGGACTAAATTTACCCTTCCTAACGAAACGTATAACACCCTTACATGGAGATACCTTCAAGAAAACATGATCTCCTACCTGAAATTCCAAATCCTTCCTTTAGTTATCAACATAGCTATTCTGCCTACTTTGAGCTGCTTTGATGTGGTTTTGGATTACCTTCACCTCTTCCATCATTTCCTCCACCAGTTCTGGGCCTACAAGTTTTCTTTCACCAACGTCATCCCAACATGTTGGTGTGCAACAGCTATTTCCATATAACACTTCATATTGTTCCATCCGAATACTCGAATGGAAGCTATTGTTATAGGAAAATTCCACCAGAGGTAAATATTGATCCCACATACCCTGAAAGTCAAGTGAGAAAGATATCAACATGTCTTCTAAGGATTGAATAGTACGTTCTGATTGTCCATCAGTTTGGGGGTGGTAAGCCGTGCTCAAAAGAAGTTCAGTATCCAGGGCTTTTTGAAGACTTTTCTAGAATCTTGATGTAAAACAGGGATCCCAATATAAAACAATTGATAGGGGTACTCCATGAATCCTCACAACTTCATTAATATATCGTCTTTCTAGACGTTCAAGTGGTAAATATTTCCTTATAGTAGGAAAATGTGTTGACTCGGTTAGACAATCAACAATGACCCATATTGCATCGTTTCTTCTAGGAGTATTTTGTAGTCCCATGAAAATGTCCATCGTGATATTATCCCATTTCCACTCAAGTATGGGAAGAGGTTCCAATATTCCACCAGGCTGTTGCCTTCTAGCTTTAACTTGTTGACAAACCATACATCTTGAGAAAAAATTAGAAATCTCCCTCTTCATGTTGTCCCACAAAAAATTTTCTTTCAAATCTGTTTACATTTTGGTGCTCCCAGGGTGTATAGAGAAATTGGAACTTTGAGTATCATCCAATAATTCTATTTTTAGATCAGATATATCGGGAACACAAAGTCTCTTCCCAACCCTCAAAATTCCTTCTTCATACACAAAGTCACTAAATCTCCCATCATTCACAACTTTAATCTTATTTTGAAACTCTTCATCACCAGTCTGAGAACTCATTATCCTTTCTAGTAAAGATGAGTTGGAAACCATTTGAAAAAGCATTGATGTTTTACCTTCCTTGGTTATTCCCATATTCATCTTTACTCGATCCATGTATATAGTATCATTTTCAACTCTCATCTTGTTCAAAACTCCATTATCATTTCTAATCAAAGAATATGCCACCTTATTTTCCTTCCCCGGGTGGTAGTGTATCATGCAATCATAATCTTTGAGTAGATAAAGCCATCTCCTTTGCCTCATGTTGAGTTCTTTCAGGGAGAAAATATACTTCAAACTCTTATGATCTGTATAAATCTCACATTTTTAACCATAGAGATAATGTCCCCATATCTTCAAAGTCAATATTACAGCAGCTAACTCAAGATCATGAGTATGATAATTTTTCTCATGAATTTTCACCTATCGTGATGCATAGACAATAACTCTATCCTTCTGCATAAGGACACAACTAAGTCCTTTCTTCGATGCATCACTATAAATAACGAACCCATCATTCCCCGATGTTAGAGTCAATATAAGAGCATTGACTAATCTTCTATTCAGTTCTTCAAAACATTATTCACACTATTTTTCCAAACAAATTTAACCCCTTTACTTTTGATCTTTGTTAATTGGTTAGCCAACCGAGAAAAATTATGGACGAAACGTCGATAATAACCTGGTAAACCAATAAGACTACGTACCTCAGTTATACTCGTCAGTGCTGGACATTCATTGATTTCATTGTTTTTAGAAGGATCAACAGAGATTCCATCCTTATAGACAATATGTCCAAGAAAATAGATCTCTTGAAGCCAGAATTCGCACTTGATAAACATCCTATATAATTCATGTCTTCTAAGAGTCTTCAGGATAATGAACAAGTGATTTTCATGATATTATTAGCTTTTGGATTATACCAAGATATCATCAATAAATACGACCAAAAAATCATCGAGATATTCCTTAAAAACTCTATTCACTAGATCCATGAATATAGAGGGTGCATTAGTCAATCCAAAAGGCATTACTGTAAACTCGTAGTGCCCGTACCTGGATTGAAATATTGTCTTCAGAATGTCTTCCTTCTTCACACACAACTGATGGTATCCAGATCGAAGGTCCATCATTGAAAAGTATTGATCTCCATGTAGTTGGTCTAATAAATCATCAATGCGAGGTAGGGGATACTTGTTCTTTATTGTTATAGCATTGATTTCCCTGTAGTCAATGCACATCCTCATAGATCCATATTTATTCTTAACAAAAAGGACATGGGATCCCCTTGGAAAAACACTAGGGAGAATAAATCCCTTATTACTCAATTAATCTAGTTTTTTCATTAGTTCAACTAATTCCACAGTGGCCATTCTATAAGGGGTTTTCGATATGGGCCTTGAACCAAGAATTAAATCAATGGAAAACTCAATTTCTCGTTCTAAAGGATGTCCAGGTAAATCTTCTGGAAACACATCTACATAATCTTTCACAATAGGTACATCCTCTATTTTAACATTACTTTCCTCACCCACAATTATTTCATTCTCTTCCTCCATGATAATTAAATTTAGTTGAGCTATTAGGGGTGGATCAAGATAAGAATTAGGTGGTGAAGATTCTGATATAAAGATAAGGTGTTCCTTATCATCATCATCAAAAATCATAACCTCCTTTTCTTACAATAAATCATTGCATCATGGACCGAAATCCAATCCATAACGAGGATTATATCAAATTCAATCATGGGTATGATGATGAGATCAAGTGAAAAATAACATTTATATGCCCTAATGGGAATATATCCATAGAACTTTGTAGCAATGATACTTCCCTTAGGAGTTTTAACTAAAAACTCCCTTGTTAAATCAAATTTGAAATATCTAATTTTCTTAGAAAACTGGGAAGATATGAAACAATGTGATGATCCAGAATCAAATAATTCATTTTCTAAGCCTGAGGAAACCATTAAATAACCTGCCACCATGTCTTTCGGATCTTCAACCTCAGCAGTAGTGATAGCATAAGCTTGGCCTTGATCGCTTGTAATTTTCTAAGGTAAGTTCCCATGATGCTTAGGACATTCATTTACATAATGTCCAATCTCCCTACAGTTGTACCATTGAACATTGGTATCCTCCTTCTTCCCTTTGAAATCACGAGCATGGTGGCCTTTTTCAAAACACTTGTAATAGACTCCCATTCCTTTCAAGAAAGTACCGGGGTGTTTCTTCCCACATTTACTATAGGATGGATAATCAACTTTTCCCTTCTTCCCATTATTTCCATTTCTAGAGTGATCAACAGATCTCTTCTTCTCTTGCTTTTCATTAAAGTCATAAGACTTAGAGAATTCTTTTTCTGTCTTGATAGAACATGAGACAATATCTTCATACAACGAGAAGGTTTGTGAGACTAAATCTCTTCGGATAAACAGTTTTAAACCATCAAAGAAACGATCAATATTACTTCTTGGGTTATGTCTATAATCTGTAGCATACCTCTCTAAACTTATAAAGTTATCCTCATACATTGCGACATTCTCATCCTCCTTTTTCCTCAGACTCAGAAATAGCCTTTCCATATCTGCTCGATGGTCACAAGGAAAGAATGTTTCTAAAAATAGCTCTTTGAACTCCCTTCATTCCATATTTGAAACTTCATCATCTTCCTTCATATTTTGAATAAATGACCACCATTGTCCACCATCTCTAGGGAGGTGGTAAAATTCCATGATAACTTTTTCCCTTTCACTACTCCCAAAGGCATGGAATATTTTCTCTAAGGAATTTATCCATTTCTCAGCTCTTAAGGGATTTGTACTCCCATTGAATGTTGGTGGATGATGCATCATGAAACGATCTAACATTGATCCTCCATGCTGCAGATCAAGGTGCTCTTTACGGTTTAGGTTATTATTCATAACCAGGGTGAGCTGTCCCAGTATGGTAATTAGCTAATCAGCACCAGTTGCATCCCCAAATCCACTATAATTATCTTGAGCAGGAGGGAAATCCCTACATGGAGTGCGTGCATTGATACGATTTCCATATCTTCCGGTCAGCGCCATTTCTAAACAATGTCATACACTATATTAGTTTATGAATCACAATATATAAATGCAAACTTGTAAAACACTTAACCTAAATTGAACAGTTTATGGATATAATCCATAATCATAAAATTGTTTTCTTTGATGAAAAATATACTCATAAACCCTTCATAATGGTTTGTAAAGAGAATGAGAATTATCCTAAACATATCCCCCGGGAGTGTCATAACCAATAGTGCAGTAAGGCCCATTGTCCTACACCAGTTCCTGTTTGAGTCTAGCTCAAAGCATTGTTTTCGGGTTTTACCCCTAGGTACATTTGTGTTAGATCCGCCTCTACCTTCTCGTATCCAGACAGGGATTTATTGCTCGAAAAACTCACAAAATCTCTACAATACCAAAATTCTAGGATGTTCTTCTATACTAATCCTCAAAGTATCTCTTAAGGCTTTCTTCTCTAATAAGAGTTTATCTAAATCTAGTTTCCAAGGTTTTTACTAAACTTCCTCTGATACCAACTGTAACGTTCCGACCCCAGTTACCCAGAGTCGGTGCATGACTACATAATATTGGAATGATCACAAAAGACCATGTCTCGAAAGACCGATTAGTTTAGTAGCCTTGGAAACACTATATATATTCATAAGTCTTACATTACATCATAAAGTGAAAAAAACTACAACAACATCTTATCTTCATATCCCCTCATACATTCCCAATAGGTCATTCATAAAATACTTCTTCCCATCCAAGGAAAAATTAAAACAATGAAAGGGGTGAGCTCAGATGCTCAGTAAGGATAAAAATATAGCGGAAACTTTCATAAATAAACATAAACATTTAAGGTAATGTATAACTAAAACAAATGCCTTTTAAACTTGAACTTCAGCATAATATGAAAAATATAAAATTAAATAATTCTATTTAATTATTCAAATGGATATTCTACTAGTTGAATAATCTCATGCAATATCAATAACCACTTTCATAATGATGGAATGCATAATTCCAGACTGACATAACCACATAGTCAAGGCCTTGTTCCAAGACTACAAATAAGATTTTGTCAAGGCCTTGTGCCAAGACAATAGTTTGTCTCATGAGACGTACTGATGCATCGAGGAGCTATACAGGGCTTCACCCGTCACTTATTAAGTCCAATTAATTCCTCATATTAATAGGTTTAAACATAACATAAACATTCGTATTAAAACTGGCATAAAAAATGTCAATACATTCTCCATAAACTATGAATGGTATAAAAATAACCCATCCATAGTCAAACATATCACGAAACCTTCAATAAAATATGGAATTTTTTTATCATAATAAATCAACATCAAATATGCTTAAAATCCATCAAAGGATGCTGACATAGATGAAATCAAAACTATTTGAGAGAACTATCTATTTTTTAAAAATAATTTAAAAGTAAAATAATTATAAAATAAAACATTTAATTTGAAAATATCCTTATAAGATTGTAAGGGAAGCTTCGACGTTTTTATAATGGAAAAAATAGCCACAACCACTGTATAAGTTAAAAAAGATATTCTTTCCTTAATTTTGTCGAAAAGGTTAAAAAAGACCTTGTTTGGAAAATGACAGAAAGATTCCTTTATAAACTTCTTAAAAAAAGTCAAACAAGGGTATAAATGACATTAACCCATAGTATGAAAAATATTAAGAATGATTTGAAATACATTTTTTAGAAACATGTATGTGAATGATAAAGAGGTCCGAGTATATAATTACGTATAAACAACCTTGGACAATGAAGAGATTGTAAAATAATCCCTTACCTTATACTTTTCCATGGTTAAGGGTAGTTTAACCACCTGTATAATGGTGAAATAATAATTATTAAATTATAAAAAATTCATATCTGTTAATATGATATCATATATGATCATTTAACAGTGCTCTGTTAATAATATCTTAGTATTATCATCATTTCGGGTGTTAACTTATTCGTTTTCTTTTATATGTTTTGTTATATAAGTCGTGTTCTTTATGGATAGGTTGTATCTTATTCATATACAGAATTATATCAAGTCCTCAAACATTATTTTTAATCATCAAATGATAATTAGACCTTCATGGATACGATGGGGAATGAATCTCATCGCGTTCATGGAGTCGATAGTTTGTACGTACGCACAAGCGACAATATCATTATTTTGATATTAAAAAAATATATAATAGGATGGTATATCATATATACATAATCATTATCATTTTATATTTATTATTTACATCAATTACACATCATTATCATACACATCCAAATAGTAATGTTTTGAATAATAATTACACCATGACGTAGAGACGGTAAGTCGTACGTACACACATATGGTGACATGTCATTCAAAGGTTGGATAGAATACTGAATATGGTTGGACCATATTTATAATAACATCACAGTATATATAATACACTAGATTTATTATTTTATAATGTAAATAACAAAGAAATAAGAAGTTGAAAAAGAAAAGAACATGAAAGAGGGTGGTGAAAACATTACCTCTTTTTCGGGATCTTCCTTTTGATTTGATCAAAAGAACTCTTTAGGATGGATTTCTGATCAAACTAAGGCCTCTAGTTTGAATTGAGGGAAGTTGGGAGAATATTTGGGAATTTTGTTTCCGAGCCAAAAGGCTTTGAAGGTGTTAATTAGAGGGAAGGAGGAGTGCCCTTTTATAAGAGGGGTGAGGGGCACCTCAAGAAAAGCTAGAAATATTATTTTATAATAAATTCATATTCGGTTTCTAATGGCTCCAAAGTGAATTATTTAAAGTTTAAAGTGGGTATAGGTCAAAAACCACACAACCAATAGGTTTTATACCGGTTGGGTCACTATATTAACTTTATCATTTTTATTTAACTCTTAGTTAAATAGTTTGACATTTACCATGTCTCTTTGTATTTTTATATTATATAGTCAATAAACATACTATAAACATTCAAGATACCACCAAGTGGCCCATTAATGATACAAATATCTTTATATAATTCCTTTGGCCGAACCTTATATTTTTAGGAATAGAATATCAATTAATAATATAATATTTGTTTTAAAAACTCATTTATGTCAACGTTGACACTATTCAATAATTTATTTTTGTTAAAGTCTTAAAAACATTATTAATTATAAAAAAATTAATTTAAGAAATCCTAAGACGTCATATTAAACAATAAAATTCTTGGATGTCATAAAAAATTTCAAATTATATTTATTTTAACATTTATAATACCAATTATTTGATTATTTCATTAATAAGGAAAATATTGCATCATTATTGTGTCACAAACAAATATAATTATTGAATTTCTAAAAATTATAAATAAAATACCATTATGTATTAAATCGTTTTAGATTTATAATGAATATTTATAGTCGAAAATATAACATATATAACCCTATGTAATTTTTTTTTCTAAAAGATATACGCTTCTGCCGTTTTTGTATTTACTTTAACTTAATTAATATAAAGATTCATTATCACATACAAGTGGATCCATGGGGTCCCAAAATCGACCCAATGATGAATATGGTCGGACATGTATCAACCAATAGTGTTAGTACAGATTTTAGGGTAAATTAATATTATTATAATATTATTTATACACTTCTTTACCGGATTTTCCCTTTATCCATGGAAAATAAAATATTTACCAAAGTAATTATTCAAAATGTATAAACATAAAAGTTAACTATTTAAACAATTTGGACATCTTTGTTATACATATGGAATCCATTTTTCTCAATTCAAAATACAGAAGTGGCAGAAATTAATTTGAAATTAATTCCCATTAAAAGAAAAATCATGTTTTTAAGAGAAAATAACTATCAAATGATTGACACTTTCTTATGTCCAGTTTAAATGTGAAATTATGTCCAATGACCAACATTGGGCTAAATGGTAAAAATATAATCTAATTATACTTTAAAATCACTCAAATTCATAATTTATCACTATTAATTATTTCGATTTAAAAAGTTGTTTTTAATTAAAATATAGTAATTTTCACTATTCATTAAAATGTGAAAGTTATCCGAAAAGTACCAAAAATTCACTCTAGGATAATTTCGATATTTCTAATCCAAAAATGATGTCCATTTTGAATGATAAAATGTATAAATTTTCAAAAAGTGGGTATTACTATTCATAACGGCTAGTTTGATTTGTTGTGGTGTGTGTTAGAACTCGAAGTTGCATACAACACATGCTACTGTATTATTCCAAGAGAAGCGTACTGTGGAAGCTTAGGGTGTTACACTATCAGCAACCCGTTCCGGCCATGCAACCCCCACCCGGTGACCTCCTCCATCCACCCTCTCTCTAGCATGGCTTCGCTAGTGCAACTCTCCTCTAGAGCTGACCTTCCTCCTTTCCCCTTTAGTGTTATTCATATAGGGTTTTAATTTTAGTGTTATTCATATAGGGTTTTAATTTTAGGGTTGTTTCCAAAACATCATGTTCTATTTTCATGATTAGGGTTTTTCCTGACCCACTAAGGTGTGGTTGAGGTGTGAACGAAGCATCTCACGGGTTTTGGGAAGTATTTTGACGATTGAGGTAGGTTCACACATTCATGTATCTTTTAAATTTCATATTCAAATGTTTCAAGTTTTTCACACCTTTAGTGATAGTTAATTAGAAGCTCACAATGTTTGGAATAACTGTTTAAGTGCAATCGTTTGGAAATTGGTTTTCCATTAGAAAATTTTGTATATTTTGTGTTCACACCTTCTTTTGTCTCTAACAATAGTTTATATATTGATTAAATAATTTATTAAATTATAAAGATGATGTGAATCATAATTTGATATAGTCATGATAAGTAGTTGATCTTAACGAGTGTTTTTTGGTGTGGATTTGATGTAAATACATTATGTGTTTCTAAAAAGGTATTATAAATAGTTTTAATGGTTTAAAAAATAAAAAATGTGTGAAACATGTTTGAGAGATATTTTTTGGTGTGCATGATTTTAAAAAAGGATTTTAACATGCGGGTTTTTTTGTTAAGTTGTGCATGATGTATGTTTTTTTAAATGTATCGGTTAACACTTTTGGGTGGTTGATGATTTTTAAAATCATGGTCAGTTTGTTTTTAAAAAAGCATTGTGTTGTTCAAAATGATGATTGGAGTTTTCGAAATGGATATTGGAACATTAAATTTTTAATTATATTCCCATTTAGATTTGGAAATGAGTTTTTGACGTGAATGATAATTTGGATTGACTAATGTGATATTTGTGTGTGGTTGTTTATAAAAGTTTGGTTTTGTAGAAATGTCATAAGTCCCATTTGGAACCAAGAATTGCTTATTTGGAAACCCCTTATTGGGTTGGTCACTCATCTTTTTGATAGATTATGAGATGGGAGGGTCTTTGGGATGGGACCAACCTTGTGTAATAATTATCATTATGTGGGTGAGTGACAACCCTCAAGGTGGGATAGGTTGTACCAGTCAATGTGTGTTATATGTGATGATGTTTATATGACTTATTTCTTGATACTTTTTGGAATACCCCTCATGAACATAGCATGGGAACATAGAATACCTTTTATAACTACTAACAATGTTTTCTACACTAGCTTATATTACGCACTGGGTAGTGGCCCCTTGTAGGGGATATTTTTTATTATTTATTTGGGATTGGGCCCTTTGATCTGGCTAAGTAGGGAAATGGTTAGGCATTAGGGAATTATGATCCTATCATGAAGGGCATGCCTTCAAGATAAGTCACATGTATTGTATGTTTTGGTTCTCTTATGAGTTCATAAGATTTCCCATGTTCCTATTATATGAGTATGGTTAGTTCCATTTCCCTCGTTGTATAGGATAACATTTCTTATACATGGTTTTGGTATTTATTTCGAATATTATAAATGTGTATTTTGTTAAAACCGATTTTTGAGTAGATGTTTTAATTGGGAAAGAATTCTTATCTTTTTTACTTCTATAAAACATGATCACTCCCTATTTTGTTTCCCCCTCCATACTAACCTTGTTCCTTGTTTAAATTCATGAGGTAAATAAATTATCATTATTTGTTTTAAAATTCATTATATGGAAAACCTATGTTTATATTTTTTAGTTCAAAATTGAAATTGGTGTTTCTTTTATTTTAATGGATGTGCATTAGGAATAGAATAATCTGGGCCCACCTACTGATTTTTAATACTCATGCCTATAATGTTTTATTATATTTAGTTTCTCTTATAGGTTCTAGATTTAGTTCAGATCACCATGGAAGACATTTGGTTTTGGTATCAGAGAGTGACCCATGGGGTTACATGGAGGCTTGGTCATGGTCAAACTAGTTTTTTTATTGATCATTCATTATTTTTTCCTTTAATCTATTTTGCTCATCGAAAATCCACATTTCTTTCTTCTTTGGATGACATTGTTTCAACTCATTAATATGCAATGTGATATATGGTTGAGCATCAGCTATGTTATTCAAGATTTATGATTCTAACTTCTTCATCTGTTCAGCTGACAATGATTTGAATTTCAAGCCGCGAATCCCCTTTCCCTCATTATTAACTCATTCATGGCGAGATGGAGGCAAACCTATGTGTTGCGCCGCAGCCAAGTAGCTCGTAAAAAACTTTGCTACCTCCTCAGAAATATAATTTTCAATAATGGAGGCTTTAGGTCGATATAGATTTTTAACATACCCCTTTAATATTTTCATATACCTTTCAAAAGGATACATCCAATGAAGATATACAGGTCCACAAAGCTTTATTTCTCGAACCAGATGAATCATTAAATGCACCATTATATCAAAAAAAGTTGGAGGAAAATGCATTTCCAATTGACAAAGTATAAAAATTGCATCCTTTTACAAAATGTTCAAAGCATTCACATCAATTGGCTTGTTACAAATTGAATTGAAAAAATAACACAACTTCATTATAGTCTTTCTGACACGAATGGGAAATATTCCACGCAATGAAACTAGTAGAATTTGTTGCATCATGACGTGACAATCATGTGATTTCATACCTATCAACTTCAAGTCCTTCAATGAGACAAAAATTTTTACATTAGAAGAATAACCTTGAGGCACTTTGGTATCATGAAGACACTGACAGAAGCTAATTTTCTCCCTCTTCGATAATGTATGACAAGATGGGGGAAGAAATGTTCGACTTCCTTTATGAGTGGGAGCTAACTCCAAACGTATTCCCATTGATAGTAAGTCTAATCTTGCATTCAACCCATCTTTAGTCTTTCCTTTAATATCGAACAATGTTCTAATCAAAGAATCACATATATTCTTCTCCACGTGCATGACATCAATATTATGTTTAACTTCATGATACCTCCAATATGGTAGCTCAAAAAAATCGACCTTTTCTTCCAAATATGTCTATCATTACCAGATTTCTGTGTCTTTCCCAATGTCACATCAAGGTTTTTCACCCTCTCAAAATACAGATCAAGGGATAATGGTTTTGGAGCAGTATCAAATTCTTGTGAGACATTGAATGCCTTTTTTAGTCTTCTATAAGGGTGTTCCATAGGCAAAAACTTTCGATGACCCATGTACACTGTTTTCCTCCCATGATGCAATAGAAAATATGACGTCTGTTGTTCGCAAATTGGACATGCTTTATGCCCTTTAACACTGTATCCAGACAAATTTCCATATGCTGGGAAGTCATTTATAGTGAATAGAATCACTGCATGCAGTTGAAAATATTCCATTTTATAAGAATCATACACCATAATACCATCAGCCCATAATAATTTCAAATCATCCATCAACGGTCACAAGTAAACATCAATATCATTACCGGGTTACTTTGGACCAGATATCATTATACTCAACATGAAATATTTGCGCTTCATACAAACTTCAGGAGAGAGGTTGTAAATTACCAATAAAACAGGCCATGAACTATGTGTGCTACTGAGGGTTCGGTATGGATTCATTCCATCTGTGCACAACCCTAGTCTGATATTTCTAATTTCATTTCCAAATGTAGAATATTGCGCATCAATTTTCATCCATTGTGGATAATCAGCTGGATGATGTATTTTTCCATCACATACCTTCTCTTCATCATGCCATCTTAACCTTTTTGCATCACGTGAAATAGCAAATAAACGTTTGAAATGATTAATTATAGTAAGATACCAAAATACCTTTGAAGGGAGCTTTGTAATCTCTACACCAACCTGTGATTTTTATTTCACCTTATACAGTGATGTCCCACATTTAAGACACTCTGACAGAAATTCATATTCCTTCCTATATATAATGCAGTCATTCGGACATGCATGTATTTTCTTGTATCTCAATCCCATCGGGCATAATATTTTCTTGGCTTTGTAATGTGAATCTGGAAGATTGTTATCTTTTGGAAGAATGTCTTTCATCAATTGTAGCAGCTCTGTAAAAATTTTGTCACTCCATCCATGTTTCTCCTTCAGGTTAATCAATCTTAACACCGCCGAAAAAACCATAAAATCTGTACAACCAGGATATAATGGTTTCTCAGAATCACCATATAGACGCGCAACTGTCGGTTCTATCTTAATTTGTTCTGCTACAATATCGCGAATAATTTCTTCAATTCCATCGTAGTTACCATCTTGTGAATCATTATCATCAGTGACATTCTGTCTAGTTTCACCATGCCAAATCCAAGGGCTGTAACTCGGATTAAAACCATGACAAATCAGATGGTCTTTTATCTCTCTACTTTTCAACTTCTTCATAGTCAAACATTTCATGCGTGGACAGAAAAAAATGTCACTGCTTGGAACATTTCGTTTTGAAAATTCCAGAAAGGCATCAACACCTTCCTCAAATTCATTGCTCATTCGATGTGTCGTAATCCAACTTCGACTCATTATTACCTATAACAAATATCAACAAAAATATATATATTTAAGATAAGACAAATATATGTTTATATGAAAAAAATCATAATTTGAATGTAAAACAATTTAGAATATAAAACAAATCTATGGGTATTTAAGAAAATATGATTGAATATTATTTTTAAAACAAAATATAGTTAGATATAACAGTTTTAAATTTCATTGAATCAAAGAAAACCATGCCGCCTACATAGTTGATAGAAAATTGGAGAAAATGGAGTAAACCTGAGAATCACCCCCACCCCCAGGACAACACCCAAAACCCTCTGGACAGCCCCCCACCCCCTTGGACAGCCCGCAGTCCCACCCACCCCCTTGGACCACCCCTGGACACCCCAACCCTCCGGACAGCCCCCCACCCCTCTAGACAGCACCCCCACCCCTCATGGATACCACCCCCACCCCTACCCCTCAACACCCCCCTGGACACCCCCCAACCCTCTGGACAACCCCCCACCCCCCAGACAACCCCCAAAACCCTCTGGACAGGCCCCACCCCCGTGGACAGCCACTCACACCCACCCACCCCCTTGGACACCCCCCCGGACACCACCCGTTTCCACATTTTTGATATAACATATTTTTTTTAAAACGTGACATTATTAAAAACGTTTCATGAAATATGATGAAGAGTCCAATCGTATTTCTTATGAAATTTTTCTTACTAGAAAGGGTCTTAGTATTGGATAGAATAATAAATAAAGTGGCATAAAACAGAAATATAATCCTAAAAAATGCATATAGTCCAGCTTAAATATTTGAATAAATATGTTTGTAATGAACCATAAAATCCAAAAGGTGTATGAGAGAACAATTAGAGAAAAACTGGCAATGAGAAATCATAGTCATTGAGGGGGGATGGTGTCAAAGGAAACACAAAATCAAATGAACCAAGACCACTTTATGAAGTAATCCATGAAAATGAAAAACCTACATCAAATAAAATCGTGAAACATCAAAAAATAAACAAATACCCATTTGAAATAGAATCTAGTATCTTGATTCAGAAACTCTGAAAAATAAATAAATCACAATCTCATTGATTGAATCCTGAATTTCTAAAATAGAACAATACACTGGTTTCACTTTGGTTGGTGGTGCAATTATTTTTTGTATTGGATCATCAATTAGTTTTGTGACATAAAATCAAAAAATCTTGTGAAATACATATAAGTAACATTAATTATTCAAGTTCACATTCTTTTTGTAAAATTACCCATGTATATATTATCATTAATAAAAAACATTATCATTATTCTCAACTAAAATCATGAGAATTGTGATATTCCCATTTTTATAAACATATATTAATGATGTTATGATAGAGTTTATCATAACTAATAATATAAAAATGGTATACTTATCTATAGTAGAGACCTATAATATCAAATGGATGCATGATATTTCTGTGACATTTAGATTTTTTAAAGGGATATAATGATGTTTAATACTTCCCAGAAGGGTGAAATTATAAGGGAGTTTAGTGTATTCTAAAAATACAAAGTGGGTAAAAGTGAATTTGTTTCCATTAAAGAAAAAAAATGGTTTATCATAGATTTATTAGACTCTATGAGGGTGAATGATAAATATTTATTTTATTATGTTCCATTATAACTCATGTGTAAATATTTATTTTAGTTCAATTAATGAATGATACAAGGTTTACATTAATGATTTTTGTTTTCTAAAAAAATGACATCTTCAATATGGATGATTGATTCCTATTCTATGATAAGACACACAACAAGGATGATTCACTATATAAGATGATAATTTCTTTTAATTCTCTAATCAAATAAACATTATTGGTTATCCAACTACAAAATTGTTAGATGAACCTGAGCATTAAATGAAATATAGGATAAAAGGAATGGATGAATCAACCATACCTCAAATTTCTTTTTGATAATGAAATTCAAACCGGTCAAATCAGGAAATATTCTAAATCTTTCTTTAATCGCACCATAGTCCTTCAATAAATAACCCCAAATATGTTTCCAACATAGGAGGATTTTGAGTCATTAAATGCAAGGTAATATATCAAAATTTGTTTTATAAAGAAATACAAAAACAAGACACTGAAGATAAAAACGAATGTCTGGTGCCAAAGATATTAAAAAAGATGTAATAGGGTTCGAAATGGAAGAATCTAACCAAGTTTAAACAAAAAAATCGCAAAACATAAATATAGACTATCCGGAAAAAAAATGAACGAAATAAATTCGTGGAATGCTTACTTGAGTGTCGCGAGTTGAGATGATAGATCTGAGGAGACTAAGGATGATAAAAGATGAAGCCAAAATGAGTTTAACGCAGGTCGATCGACGAGCCGATTAGGGTTTACCGCGCAAGAGAGACGAGTCAGCGGACTGTCGATCGAAAAAAATTAAATGACAGTCCACAGGGCTTAAAATTTTTAAATGTTTTATAACGTCGGTTATTTGAAAACCGATGTAAAAAACCCCCCCGCGCTTTGGTTTTTTACGTCGGTTATAAAATAACTGACGTAAAAAACTCATAGATATCTCATTTTTTACGTCGGTTATAAAATAACCGACCTAAAAAACTCATAGATATCACATTTTTTACATCGGTTATAAAATAACCGATGTAAAAAACCCGTAGATAACTGGTTTTTGAGGTCGGTTATCAAATAACCGACGTAAAAAAAACCCCCGCGCTTTGGTTTTTGACGTCGGTTATAAAATAACCGACGTAAAAACCGAAAACGCGCGATTTGTAAAGTCGGTTATTAAAATAACCGACGTTAAAAAGCTACTCAATGCATTTGTTACATTTGTTATTAAATAACCGACGTAAAAAACCACGTTTCACAGATTCTCGCGTCGATTATATATAACCGACGTAAAAAATGGTGACGTAAATAACGTTTTCTGCACTAGTGATTCTAACTACTGCATGAAAGCTGTGATGAGTTTTAGGATACCCCCCATGTATATTTTCATTGACGACATGCTATGGGGTTTGAATAAAATTGATTAGTCATTGGAGAATTCATTTATAAATATAAGTTGAATAATGTGGTGGGAAATAAATAATACATGAGATATAATCGAGAGATGCATATGTTTTTTTCTAAAGTGATACAAAGGTTAAGATATATACATTGTTCATACACAGTTGTTTATAAAGTGACAAGGTCATACGGGTTCACCTGAATGATTCATCATTTATCTTTAACCATGAAGGTTTAAAGAAACCTGTTCTACTTTAACATTATTTTCCCATATTTATTTGGCTTAATTGTTCTAGATTTAATTGTGAGGTAGTGTTTTGTATTTTAAAAAGTTCATCGACTTGTATCATAACTCTCACATGGTTGCGCATCCAAACAAATTATAACATCTTGGTTTTGGTAACTTGATCAAAATGTTGTAAACACATAGGTTATGGTTACACTTGATAAAAGGCATACTTTTGGTTTTTCCTAGTAATAGATTGAGTTCAGTTTATACCCATGAAAAAAATAAATTGGGTCTGCTCCATTGTAAAATAATATATTTGGTATGAACTAGTAAACGACCTCATTTTATAGTGTGTTCCACTACGATCAAAGAGGTAGAGAGTTGGTGAAGAGTATATATAAGATCATTGGGATCTGAACCACTATAAAAATTATTTGTGCTATCTCTTTATATTCTGCATACACTTATTATACACTTGTTTTATATTTTATGTTCTAGAATTGTTAAATCCTTTAATCCACCTAATTCTATGGTTTAAATTTTTTACTCAAAAAGTTTTTAAGGAAACAAAATTCACCCCTTATTTTTAATTTCCATTCCTTATTGTCAAAAATACATCTTAATGAGCATGTTTATACTCACTCATGTACAATCTTTGTACCCACACATGTTGTCTATGTTCAAATGATGCAATGTTTGAAGATGGTCGTAGTTGATGTAGAGTTGGAGTTGCTTGTTTGGAGTTGATTCCAAATGATTATTAGCATTGCATGGTGGGTCTGGTGATTTATGATGATGGTTGTGACCAATGCAATTGGAGATCGATCTAGGAGTACATGTTGTGAGGAGGAGCTCTCCACACAACAAAAATAGGCTTTTGGGAAAATATTATTAAAACAAGGATAAATTTTGATTAATCATTATTTTTTAGTTGCATTTTTAAAAAACAATCCTAAATTTTATTATATCCAATTTTCCAACATATTTAACTACATTTTAAAACATCGCTAATTTTTAATTTAGAAAAAATTTAAAACAATGCAAAATTATATATGTCTTAAAACATTATTAATTTAGATGGATTTTAAAAGGGGCTAATTTAGGCACATTTTAAAACATTTCTAATTTAACTTCCTTTTAAAATAAGTCTAAATTATATATATATAAAATAAGTTAAATATATATACACAAATATATAAATATATTAATATATATATCTAAATATACATACTAATATTTATGTGTTCGTCAATGAATATTTTGACATATAAATAAATATATAGCATTACACACACAAAAATATATTGACATGTAATATAATTTATATTTTTTAATTTGCATATACAAATATATATTAATTCATATATAAAGATATATATTAATGTTTATATATATATAGATACATACATGTGTGTGTACGTGCACACACACACACATATTTAAAATATAGAAATTAATTTATATGAATAATACCTTCATATATATATATATAATCATATTACTTATATATGATATTTTTAATATTATATAATACTATTATATTATATTATGCACACACAAACACATTCATACACACATACATACACACATACATATATACATGCATACATACATACATACATGCACTCATAAATACATACACACACACATACATACATACATACATACATACATACATACATACATACATCCATACATACATACATACACACATACATACATACAGACATCCATCCATCCATACATACATACACATACATACATACATACATACATACATACATACATACATACATACATGCATACATACATACATACATACATACATACATACATACATACATAAATACATACATACATACATACATACATACATACATACATACATACATACATACATACATACATACATCCATCCATACATACATGCATACATACATGCAGACATACATACATCCATGCATACATACATACATCCATCCATACATGCATACATACATGCATCCATACAAACATACAGACATGCATACATACATACATCCATACATACAGACATACATCCTTACATGCACACATACATACACACATACATACATACATACATACATCCATACATACATACATACATACATTCATACATACATCCATACATACATACATCCATACATACATACATACATACACACATACATACATACATACATTCATACATACATACATCCATACATACATACATACATACATACATACATACATTCATACATACATACATACATGCATACATACATCCATACATACATACATACATCCATCCATACATCCGTGCATGCATCCATCCATGCATACATACATACATACATGCATACAAACATTCATCCATACATACATGCATACATACATGCATGCATACATGCATAGATCCATGCATCCATGCATACATACATGCATACATACATACATCCATCCATACATGCATACATACATGAATACATACATGCATGCATACAGACATCCATACATACATGCATACATACATGCATACATACATGCATCTATACAGACATATATACAAACATACAGACATACATACAGACATACATACACACATACATACATACATGCACACATACACACACACATACATACATACATACATACATACATACATACATACATACATACATACATACAGACATATAGACATATAGACATACATACATACATATATACATACACACATACAGACATCCATTCATACATACATACATACACATACATACATACATACATACATTCATACATACATACATACATACATACATACATACATACACAGACATACATACATACATACATACATACATACATACATACATACATACATACATACATACATACATGCATGCATGCATACATACATACATACATACATACATACATACATACATACATACATACATACATACATACATACATACATACATACATACATACATACATACATACATACATACATACATACATACATACATCCATACATACATACATACATACATACATGCATGCATGCATGCATACATCCATACATACATACATACATACATCCATACATACATACATGCATCTATACATGCATACATACATCCATACATGCATACATACATCCATCCATCCATACATGCATGAATGCATGCATCCATACATGCATCCATCCATCCATACATACATACATACATCCATCCATACATACATGCATACATACATGCATAAATACATCCAGACATGCATACATACATCCATCCATACATATATTCATACATACATGCATACATACATGCATACATCAATCCATCCATCCATCCATACATACATACATACATTCATACATCCATACATACATCCATACATACATACATCCATACATACATACATACATACATACATACATACATACAAACATACATACATACATACATACATATATACAGACATACATACATACATACATACATACATACATAAATAAATACATAAATACATACATACATACATACATACATACATACATCCATACATACATACATACATACATACATACATACATACATACATACATACATACATACATACATGCATGCATGCATACATACGTCCATACATATATACATACATACATCCATACAGACATGCATGGATACATACATACATACATACATACATGCATGCATACATACATCCATACATACATACATACATACATACATACATAGAGAGAAAGATGTAGATAGTATGCATATAATAGTATTACATAACATTTTAAGAAATATGTCTATAAATATAATTAAATTAAGTATTATTAATTATGATTTAAAACATACATATAGTTGATTTAATAATAATTAATAACTAAATGATCGTTAATAATAAATAATAAATAATAAGTATAGAAATTCATATATATTAATGATTTATTCATTAATTATAAAATATTAATATTATTTTACATGTATTGGATTATATAGTAATATATATGTGTGTATTAATAAATTAATGTATGTACATATATATATTTATAATATATATTTATAATAAATTAGACACACACACATATTAATATATTAATATTAATATATATCAATTAATATATAAAATTTTAATTATATATATAATCATATTAATAATATTAGATATATAATTGTATTATATAGAAATACAAATAAATGTTACTTATATTTAATTAATATACCCATACATACATACATATATACATATATTCAAATAGACATGAAAAGACCAAAGTTAAAACATAATCATAATAAATTAATAATAATTGAATAAATTCTTATTGATATATATATATATATGTATTTATATTATGTGTATAGCATGTGTCGTTATTGAGTGGTACTTAGCCAACGGCCTCCACATCCAGGAGGTCTTGGGTTCAAGCCACGATGGGCCCATATAATATTATAGTACTATGCGGGCAGTGACACAGATGATGACGTAGGTAGGCGGTGGCGCATGAATGATGTAGTCCTGCAGACACTTGTAGTATGATGTAGGCATGATGTTGCACTGGGCATTTGGGCTAGTTGTTGGGAATTTCAAACCTGTAATGGGATTCATGTTCATTGGGACTATAGGTCATGTTCTAAATAAATAAGGTTATTTGGATGATCTATCCCTGGGGGGTATGACCTGCCTTTCTGACCTATATGTGTGGTGTGTGAGTGTTTATTGTAATTTTACCCTAGAAACCTAATATATATATATATATATTATTTTATATATATTTAGGTTAATTTATATATTAATATATATATATATATAAATATATGATAAAAATATATTAATTTATATATTTATAATATGACATATATATTAATATATAATAACACATGATAACTCAAACACACACATATATGTAACATATAATAATGTATATATTAATTTATATTTTAATATATAATAACATATATTAACACATATATATGTAACATATAAGATATATGTTAATATATAATAACAAATATATTAATTTGTATATAAATATATAACGCAATGAATCTATATATTAAATAATATATATAAATAAATATATAAATTTATAAGTGCTCACACACACACTTGCACACACACAAATAGATTAACAAATATAAATATAATATTATATATATATATCTGTGTGTGTGTGTGTCTATATATATATACAAATTTAAAATTATAATTACACAAATATATATATATGTGTGTGTGTGTGTATATGTATATTAATATATAATTATATAATTATATATAATTATATATTAATTTTTATTTATATACAAATATAATGATATATGTATAAATATAATGTAACACTTAAGTTAAACAGATTAAAATGGTAAGTTGGTTGGCCCCTTTGATTATTTGAGACAAGCGAGATTACTGTTTGGATTTCTATGACTTGTTTCATTTACAAAGTGGGGTGCACGATGGCACTGGAGAGGACCATAAAATGATGCTGGTGGTGGCATACTTGGCTGGGAGGGGACACACGATAGGTTTTTTCTTAAGGAAACTTGTATCATATACAATTAAATTAAACGATATAAAAAAATTAAATAACCATGTTTAAGAAAAATGTGGGTATATAATTACTCATTTACCCAAAATTAGATAAACTGAGGGTAAATGGTGTGTTGCTTAATTTGATCTATGTATAAATGTATTGCACTTTGTTGGGTGGGGACGTGTGATGGAAGAAGAGGGTGGTATGGGTCTATGTTCAGGGGTTTCAATTATTTTTCTTACAAAATAATTTAAAATACATATAGATAAAAAATATGAAAAAATTAAATAATAATTTTTTGATAAATGTGGAATCTAATTACTCTTTTACCCACATTTAGATTTACAAGGGGTAAGTGATGTGTGCATAAATTTTCTTTATTTCTAAATGTGGGTGTGCTTATGTGGGATTAACGATGACAATGATGAGGGTAGATAGATGACGTCGATTTGGGCGTGCTTGGTAGGTCATAAATGAACGATGTTGTGAGAGGGTTAAACGAGTTCATATGTAAGGGTTTCAATTTTTTTTCAATAACATATATCAAATAGAAATAAATTAAACAATATTTAAAAATTTAATAACCATGTTTATGAAAAATTTGTTATCTAATTACTCATTTACCCATGTTTAGATAATCTAGGGATAAATAGGGTATGGATAAATTTTCTCCATTTATAAACACAACTAATTTACCCACACGCTATTTCCCTATATATTTATGAAACCCGAGTAATTGAATTAACAACGTTTATAAACACAATTAAATATAATTCTTCCTATAGTGGTTTAGCCATGGTTTAAAACATTTTTAATTTACTTTCACTTTAAATTACAACTAAATTATATATATATATATAATTATAAACATAATTATAATTATTTACAAATACATATAAATATATATAAATATATATAAATATATATAAATATATTAATTTTTATATATTAATATATATATATATATATATTAAGTGTTTTATTTTAATATATATATATATAAATTTATATATATAAAAATTAATATTTTAACATTTAAATAAATATATAAACTTATAATTATTTATATTGAAAAAATATTAATATATAATATAAATAATATATATATATCAAATACACAAAAATTAGACAATATACCAAAAATTAAATAACCATGTAACTAAAAAACATGGCTATCAAATTTTTAGGTTTCATATATTCATAATAGAACTTATTAGACACAAATAAGCAATTGGAAAGAAAATATGAGGATCTCCATGATATATAAATGAAATATGCAATAAAATTGAAATGAAGAGCCACTGTAAAACTACCCTACCTTACACTAAAGAGCCTCTATATCAATCTTGATCTCCTTTGGATATGTTTGAGAGAGGTCAAAAAAGTGGAAAAAAAAAATCATCCCACCTCCATTGGTATCCATGGGCCGATCTGAATCACTCAATACTCGAGTGACACCCACCAACCTACATGATGTGTTAGCATCTCCTAGTAAAAAGGAGGAAGATGAGAAAGAGCTTTGAGATCTTAGGAGTAACTAGTTGAATATCCACTCACAATGTCATCATATGGTGTGTA